>JAPYKT020000004.1:790000-5790000 GCA_028749325.2 Caryopteris x clandonensis
AATATTCATATTGCACATATATAATTTTTAAATATAAAATATTATTTCTTAAATTAATTGTGACATAAAATATTTTTAAATAAAACAAAATTGTTAGATAGTTTTAATTTAAAAAATTGTTACAAAAATATATAGAATATACCTATCATTTTATCTTAAAAATTTATATTATTATATATATAAGACTAATACATTATTAGGTCGGGGTGATAATCCTAACAAGTCATGATAGAGCGGCATGAAACAAAGCAATAAATATTATTAGATAATACAACTTCAACTTGATAACAAATTTTACATTAAGTTAATAAAATAGATGATAAACACAATACTATAATCCAAACACAACACCATAGCACGATTTTACCACCCTTATTCTCTGAGGACTAAATATGATTACACTTGTTCATGCCAGTATTATTATTTTTAATATATGTGACTTAATAAATAATAATATTAAAGAATTTAACAATATTCCAACCTTATACAAATATAATTATATAACTATTAAAATAACTACTATTATCACAAATATAGATGCCGTGCAACGCATTGGCGGAATGCCAGTAAATGTAAAAACAACAATTCTAAATGAAAACTTAGATGATGTTTCTATGAAACAGCCTGTTGATTTTCTAATTAAAGAAAAAGAAGCACTTGGTACGTACGTAAGCTTAAGAAGTATGGTTCTCATAACCAAATGAAACAGCAAAAGGTGTTGGAATAATCTGAAACTTGGTACGTGGATAAAGTGGGTTGTGGTTCAATATTTGAATCTGAAACTCTTGAAGATATATAATGAATATGAGGGTAGCTGTTCCTTATGCGCTAACAAATAGGGCAGTTAATATTCTACAATTTATTTCAGTGGGCCTTTGCAGCATTGCAACAAATAAAGAATTGCAGACCCCCCAAGTATTGACTGCAATGCAAAGAATATAAAATCTCCTCCATAAAAATTAATAAATCAACGAACCTGCCAACAGCAGATGGGTCCTAACTCATAGTGTCAGAGCTTTTTGAGTTTTCAAAAGCCAAAGCGCAATCTGCAATCCAAACAAACGAGCTGCTAGTAGTAACTCCTCAAACCAAACATGAAGCCGAGACAAAAGGGACCTGCTTTCCAACAATTTTGACTCGATGACCGCTTCAGAAGAAATTCTCCCAACAATCAAAAATGTCTCAAGCGAAGATCCTTCCATCTGTTTAACATATTGGCACTTGTAAGTATCATAAGAACAGAGTGAAGCAGTCAAAATACTTGAAGTTTTCTTCATAGCATAACAAAATCTCATATAAAGCGGGAACTAACGAAAAATATGAGCTTCGTGAGTTTAATTTCACTTCAAATTATTGATTTGAAATTGCAGAATTGAAATTGATATCCAGACAATATTAAAATCAATATCTCAAAAGTTAAATGAATAGCCTACCAGTGCTCTGTTAACTGCACGTAAGCAATCATTTGTTTTTAGCATTAAAAGAATAACACGAGGCAGTCTCCTCAGGAGCTCGGTGATTTGTGGAAAATATTGCGAAGCATACATCTGCAAACAAAGAAGAAAGGAAGAATATCTATAAGGAACTACAAAGAAAATCATAAACATCCGCACTAAGTACTTAGATAGCATGAGAAGGAAATATTAACTAGCTTGCCATGATTAATGAAAATGCACCACCATTTTATTTATATTCAGAATTTTCAGTTTAAGGACAATTATAGATAGCATAAGAAGGAAATATTAATAGCTTTGCTATGATAAATCTATTAGTTCAATTAACAAGAACCAGATGCGTTCAAACTGAAAAATAGAACCTCAAAGCATTTCCTCAGAGAAGACTGCTATTACTCAAGAAGATACACTAGAACACATGATCACCTGGAGTTCTGAACGATCACCATCAGTGCCATGGATAACAAGATGATCGACAGCTGGATCAATGACTTTATTCCATGGCCTCATTGTAAGGATACCAGCAAACAGCACATAAAGATCCTCCCCAGCACCTAGTTTCATACTATTTTCTTTGATTGCATTTGCATCGGAAAATACTAAACCCTGTAAAATATATCAAGGTATAGCATAACCAATAAGATTTTGAATTACAGAACCCAATAGGCAAAAACACAAATTTTACAGAACACCATGCACCTTCCACAGGGAAGCATAACTGATTCGCATTGAGTTGTCAAGATCCTTGTATAAACCATGGTCCAGCAATACCAACTGAGGCCTTTTCTTTCCTGAGCATAAGAGACAGGCAAAAATGAAGTTAAGCCAATAAATATACAGCCAAATTTAACTTAAAACCGACATATTACTCGCAAGCAATAGATAATTAAAGATAGAAAAATTATAAGCAGCAGACAAGCCATTTTTTTCAAATGTAAGTGGATTTTAAATTGCATGCTTTTAAAGGATCAAGGGATATAAATTACACACTCCTATTATCAACATGGACTTTGAGCAGCTGGTGATTATTCAAAAGCAAACAAAGTTTATGTTGAAAGAGAGTACATGTTCAAATGCACATCACAATTGCAATCGCTGCATGGTTTAGCAAAAGGACTACGAATAGGTGCCTATCTTTCAGAGAAAAGGAAACCCTGGGGATGTGTGCTACTAGTCTACTACTAAACTTAGTGGTTGAGATTAACCAAATGGGGCTGAGCAAGACAGGAGAGTGCACTAAAACTATAACAAAAATCTTCACAAAAAGAATTCATTTTCAGGTTGCATGCAATCAAATGCCAGAATTAAGATGATATGATCAAGGTCTTTCATCGCGGGAGAACAGTCGACAAGGAGGCGGCAGCAACCGTTGAAGGGCGAGAGGAATGAAGAGGCGGCAGCAACCGTTACAAGGGCAGCAACCGTGCCAATTTCTCTTCTTAACCTTTTTTTTTTGGGGAATTCATCTACGAAGAACAAGGACTTTCAGCCGAAGGCTTGGGCGGGTATAACCCGAATAATTCTTGACATTCTCGTGTAATCTCTTTGACTCTAACATAAGAAGAGCATCATACCAGGATACTACTAATACATGTAAAGAATTTTCAATTGAATAAACTACTGTATTTATAGATGGAACAAGGATGAGTTAAAATTGTAAATTTCAAAACTAAAGATTAAGAAAACACTCACTGAAAATGCTCCTACTTCCAGAAGGCAAAGGGCGAACTAGCACATTTGCAGCATGTGGGTCACAGTGCACAAAACCATGTTTAAACATCATTTCAGCAAAAGTGTGGCTTAGCTGCATATGGAGTACCAAACAATTAGCAAATAAAAATAAATTTTCAGCAAATGGATGATGGCAACAGAAAAACGTTGAAGCACTTTAGGCTGATAATTGGACCATTGATAGAGTCGTATTATCTGCCAGCTCATAATGGATAGTCGAGGTCAATAATTGCAATAACTGTCATATACAGTTGTCAAGGGAGAAGATGCAAAATGGTAAGATACTTTCCAAACCAAAATCCTTCATCTCTCTAGTGTTTTGTTGTGCCATCATCACACTGAATTTCGTAGAAGTATATTAACTTACCAAATTTGAAACTTCACTTGGCTGAATACCCAGCTTCTGGATGGCCCTATAGTCATTCACTTGTGCTCCATCAATAAATTCCATGACCAACAACTTGGAGGTACTTAAGTTCCAGTGTACTCTAGGCACATGAACATATTCTGCAATATGCGGAGATAACCTCCGAAAGTTATCCATGCATTTTATGCTGTTTTTGGCCTCAATCAAGAAATCTAACTCCTGAGAAGTTCATTGTGACTGATCAAAAATTGTCTTAGAAGTGGATTATAAGAAAGGACCTTCAACAAAGAGATTCAATCCTAAAACTGGAAACATGAAAATGATAGGAAAAACAACAAAAATAAAAAATAAGTGACCTTGTAATGACACAGAAACCGGTGACAATAATGAATGAAAAACATGTAGGTTCACCCAAATAATATTATAGCGTAGCAGCAATGAAATCCCATTTTAAAGTGAGAACTTTTATTTGGAACTAGAAATAAAAGATATGCATGAGATAGGAACTAGAAATAAATTATGTATTAGCTTACTATGCATGTGCAACTACTAATGTCTAGATAGGAACAAAATCCGCAGAAGGTTTCAGTCCAGATAGATGGGAATCATACGAAAATATTGAAACTTAAGCAGAAAAAGGATTTAATCCAGTGTCAAAAAAATATAGATATAGAAAATTGCCAACAAAGGCGACAGACTCTGCATGGTGCACAATCTCTTACATGCAGTCTAGAACAAGCAAACGTAAAATGGGTAATTCAAATAGCACTTTGCATGATGACAAAACACGAATCTAAGTTTAAAAAAATTAAGGACACGATAAGTTGAGAAAGTCTTAGCGCTTTCCTGAGTCCTCCAAGTAATCAGATCAGAAGCCATGTAAGCATGATTACCAGTTTACCTCATCATTCTCAAAATGAAAACACAATGATCTGATCTTAGCTTGACAAAACTTAAAACACAACTTTCAGCATGTTTGTGGAAGTTAAAAGTCTTATTAAAATATTAGTGTTAACACTAACTTAAATTTTCATAAATGGGTAATTGATGTGAGACAAGTTGAGGAAAAGTATTGGGCTACAATAGATCGAGCTAAAAAAGTGCAATTAAGTTTACGCCACCTATTATTTCTATTCCCTTTTCTATTCAGGATTTGTTTCCTTTTCTATTTAGAATTTGTGTCCTAATCTAGTTTGTTTATGATTTTGGTTCTCTATAAATACTCATTTAGTATTTTATTTCCAGAGAACAGTTGAATATTAAGTTATGTTTTGCGTTACAATTTTCTTGAATTTCGTGTTCTTATGAAGACTGCTTGTCTTCTAGTTTATACGTCCAGGGTCAGTAATGTAAAAGCAGTGCAATCATAGTAATCAACCATAAAAGAAAATAAATTCTTTTAAGATGCAGAAGAAAAAATGGAGGAAAGGTAAATTCTAACTACAGATAAATATTACGAACATAGTGACTCAAAAAGGAGAGACATAATGTGACCTTGTGGGAATTACAGAGAGGAAGCAAAGAATTATTACAGCAGGGACAAAAAAAAAAAAAACGAAAAAAGATATAAGGGATTTATGGAAGAGATATCTTCAAATTAAAAAAAAAAAAAAAAACAAAAAAAAAAACCACAATGTAATCTGTATTTATAATTTGACAAATTTATATAGTAATATTTTTAGGGCATATAGACTTAAGGACAGAATGGATGCTTATAAAAACCACTCCCTCTCCCACCCACACGTGGCTCCAGAAAATTCCGTAATACAAAAGTGTGCAGTAAGATAACAAATCTCTGACATATGACAAAAAAGAAGAATCAGGACAGCTCAGCAACATACCTTGGGTAGACTTTCCCGCATTTCATCAACCAACCACCTACACAGAAATTGAATTCTCAGACTTTAAAAGGGAAATAAAAAAGCAATAACATGAAGGTTGTATAATGGCTATCATATGCATCGCATCATCAACATATTTATACACTAATGCCCTGAGAATCAACAACACTAAAAATGCAAAGAACTAAGTGTCTTCGTAAAATTCAGTTTAAACCTGTAATCAAAAGAAGGAAAGAGCCAATACAAAGTGTTGACTATCAACTCCACAGTAGCATAATCGGCTGCTGCAGTGTCTGTCATGTGAGTATGTTGAACCTGAAGAAAAACAAATTGAGAGCATTAGCTTTGTAGCTCAGTAGTAACGCGCACTCCTTGAATGGGTCATGTTTGGGATTCAAACCACATCAACTCCTGAACTCACCAAATATGATAATATTCATTGTTTACAAAAATAAAAACAAAATGAGAATGGTTATCAACTCAGTAAACACTAAAGATCATGAAGGTTTAAGTTTTGACACCTTGACAGCAACTTTTTGTCCGTCACAAGTTCGGGCAGTGTGAACCTGTGCTAGAGAAGCACTTGCTATGGGGACAGGATCAAATTCATCAAAAATCTGTGAGAATGAAGTCAATGATAAGTGGACTTGTCAATGAATGATGCTAAAAATCAAGTGTGGTCTTGGTTAATCTGGAAGAACCATATGAGTGTGGAACACTACATAAAATGAAGGATGGCGCTTACTTCATCAGGTGTTCCTCCAAGCTCTTTCTTGAAAACTCTAAGCACTTGGTCATATGATGAAACCGGGCATTTGTTCAACATTGTTTGTCTCATTATCTGTACATATTCGTCCGGCACCAAGTATTCCTGAAACAAGGCAATTTTATGAAGTCCTGCATTACGCCACACAACCTAAAAACATTAACAAAGAAACAATATCATACCAGCTGACTAATATGCTGACCTAGCTTGATGTATATTCCACCATTTGTGAAGCAAAGTTCTTGAAGCCTAAGTGCACTTCTGGCGTGAACTTCACGTTTGACTCTCTCCCGTTCTATGCTACCATCCCGCAGTCCCCATAGAGAGTATTCATAATCTAACAAGAAATTGTATACTATAAGATCTCAAGTATTATGCTTCAATCATTACACAGAAGTTTCCTATAAGCTATATTGAAGTTCCCTATAAGCTACAGTCTTCCAGATACAAGTAGCAATGGGTGTTCCAATTCAATTTTTGTTAAATTACATAGGCCTGAGCTAGTTCAAAGCTATTTTTCAAAACATTAGAATTTTTGTTTTCTATCATCCTCAAGTTTCCAACAAGAGTCCACTTATGCAGTGAAAAAACATAGGAATATCAGAAGAAGAGAAATAATATGTTGATCACAGTAGGACCTCAAGCATCTTATTCCACTTTTTTTTCCCACTTCTTGAACTTTGCTAAATGCCTGTGGACCAGCTTACAAGTTTTGGAACAATAATACATCAACTTCAGCTTGAGTCTAACTGCCTCCAGCTCAAAAACTCAAGTTAATGGGATCTTATTCAAGGCAGCTTAAGCTTGCAATCCGATTATTTAAAATTTTAAATCATCTTATACTCGTAATCAGCATATGATATTAACACTTGAGAGGAATGTAACTAACATTGCTGGGATTAAAAGAATATTCCGTGACACAATGGCACACAAAGGATTTCTGCTCACACAATAAAGTAAGAGGAAGCTAGAAGCATCCTTGTCAGTTCAGCTTAACTTTTGAATTTTCTTCTGCCTTAACATGATCTATTCCTCAAGGGTTCTTTCCTTTTTTTTATTAATTTTTTTTTCCCCAAGAGTTACGATCTGCTTGGCAGACCACGGAGCCATAAAAGCAACTTGATAATTGGCAACAGTCTTTCATATTTGAGTCCATGGAGTTCTGATCCATCCTGGATTACTATTCACAATCTAAAACCTGTTTACAGTCTCTAATCATATCCTTCACATCCACAGACATCATATATTTTAGTTTTAGCACGTTTCCCCACTTCAAACCCAATAATTGTTTCTAAGAACTGAATCCAGAAAACATCATCACTTTACGTTGAGCAATGTTCTCACTGCATCCTAGCGCTTGAAATGTGAAAGAACCACAGTTGAGCTCATTCAAATATAGAACCTTATGTATTTTTCTTCAACAATCACAAATGCACACTAAAAGTCACCCAATCCCTTTCAACCACTTTCTAAACTGCTATCCAACATTACTTCTTGAGTCACCCAACAGCAAACTTAAGTTTCTTCCACATCCTTAGTTAACATTCTTGAAATATTTAATCATATAATATAAACTAATGAATAATAACCATACTCCAGAACATATAAAGTATATCTTCTGAAATGTCTTTTCAAGTAAACCCTAATCCTATAGCCTCACAATTCCAAACCCCATAATTGTTACCAAAGAACTGGAGCCCTTATCCTATAAGATAATGGCAATCCTCGATCCCCGACAGCCCCAGGCAGTAGCAAGGGGAAAAAACTTTTTCACCCTGATTTTTAATAAAGCAGCTGCTGGATTTGGGTTTCCATAAAGAGAATCAAGAACTATGGTGGATTGTCTTACAATGCCTATGTATCCTCCCAAACGACTGTCCCACATTAGTATTGGGAGAACTGCATTCATGCATCCCGCATTCTCAAGATGCCAAATTATGTACCTTTCTCGATATTGGTAAACCTAGAGGCTGGAGCAAGGTCGAGGACAAAGCAAGACTGAAAATTCTTCAAAAATTGAACTTCCCAACTTCAAAAATTTTCTTATTATTCTATCAATGTGAACAGAAAAATCAATTATAAATCAGAAGTCAGATCATTACTAACCCAAGAATTGTAGGTATATCTCCAGCCTACAATCAGAAATTAAACATCTTATTATACAAAAACAAAAAAATATAGAATGAAAGAGGAAAATTGTGGGCAGGCCACAACAGTTTTCAAAAATAGTTCAAACAGAACTCTCAGTTTCTGTCAAAATCTTTGTTTTGTATTTTGTAATGTATTTCTGTCATACTTCCCCATTTTAAGTTTGACAAATACAAGGAAATAGCATATAGCACAAAAAAGATGAGACTTCCAGCAATAAATGAACAAAAAATTGAAGTACATAGGGTCAAGAGGATAAAAAAGATTACTGATTTCATTTATCATAGAAATTCAATAAATTTGCCATTTCATTGTCCAACTATGCATTGGTCTTATTAAGAGAGGCAACACCATGCGGTGTCAAATTCAGTTACGAGTTCGTTAGATACATAAGGCATAATATCCAATGCTAGAGAACTTCTTCACCTTTCCTAAATATATGAGATAAGACAACTTTTAATCATGCTGATGAAAGATAAGTCCATAGCAGAAACTTTCAAGTAGAACTCCTTATTCAATTGAAATTTCAGACAACACAGATACCCAATTAAATTTTGGCCTGCTAAAGTAGGGAACAAAATAACTCCTCATTCAATTGAAATTGCAGACAACTCAGATACAGAACTAAATTTTGGCCACCTAAAGTAGGGAAAAAACGTCAAACTATCAAAGAAACAGCTTGATTCAGCCAAAACATTACACACCATAACAAGCTTAGGAAAAAGCAGCGAAACAAGACTGTTTTATTCCACGGATGTATGAAATCGTATAAAGCATCCACGAAAACCTTAATGTAGTAGAAAATAGCGACGTTGATCGTACCGAAAGCAATCGTAGCTGCGGTGGCAGCATCGCGGAGGAGGCGGAGGGGAACGGCGGTGGCGAGCTTGAGTGCTGAGGCCGGGTCATCGGAGTTAGCGATAGCCACGGCGCCTGCGCCAGCTCCTCCCGCCGCAGTAGCCGCCAAAAGTAGCTTAGTTTTGGCGTGCCAAAAAGATCTGGTTGCCATTCCTCTGTCGCACTATTCTCTTACTCAGGAGAAATCCCGAAAATGTTTTTCTATTTCATTGACACCGGAATATTGAGTTCTTACAGCTCCCTAATTCAATGGTTGGTTAAATTTTGCACTTCTAGATATAGGCAATTCTTGCATTAAATTCTTCAACCCTAAAAAATCCTCACACACACACACACATATATATATAATATTCTTTTTCACAACCCAAGTAGCAAGTATCAACACTATGCTTCGATTAATTTTAGGGGGATTACTTCCTTTGTGACGTAGATGGTTCATTTATTCGACGAATATATGATTAATTATTATATGAAGAAAAAAATATGATTTTTTGTATCTTTTATAAATACTGCACATTGTTTAAAATTGAAAGTACGGTATCGGATGAAAATAGGATATTAAGACAAAAATAACCCGATATAAAATTTTCACAAATCAAGAATGACTTGGCTTCTGACTTGTGAAGCCAAGACGAAAGTTATTCACTAAATGGAGGTGAATTACAAAAAGATAATCAAATATCTCTTCTACGATTCTTTATGTACTTGAAATTTAAGGTGAATTTCAAGTCGACTAAACTAACTAAGAAAGCAAACTTAAAGAAACAATATATCACTCACGAACTCTCTCTTTGAAAATCGACAGCAACAAGATCGGAATAATCTGTTGCTTATCAATACAGGATGTTGGAGTGATAGTGATGACAGCTTTCTCAGTAACAATGTTCTACTGTTCAGAAAATGATATCGTATTCAGTATCTTCTACTGTTCAAAATGGAAGAAACCGACAAAATAGATATTCTAAATAAATTTGACAAGTTCAAATTTCAACAATCTCCCCCTTTTTGCCTTTCTTCCCAATTTCCAAAATTTTCGACTGAAGACAGCAATTATTTAAAATATCAGTTTTGCACATGTTGTTATCTTTCCCTGTATCCAATAATCCAATATTTTTCTCCCCCTAACTTCAAACTCCCCCTTAACAAGTGTCCAATGTAAGTCAAGCATAAACATGTATAACTCAGTACCTAACAAGTCAAGTGTAAACATGTCTAATTCAATTTCAAGTTATCAGCATTCCAATCAATATCATCATATAACATTATTAGAACCTATCAGTCTAACATAACAATCACCACAAGCATAATCAAAGACACATCATCATTGGTAGCCGCAAGCAGGCTTTGACCATTATATATCATCATTAGTTCCCCAAGGCATTAACGAAACATAACAGAGCTTTGATCAAAATGTTGAGTTTTTGGTAAGGATAAGCAGAAGCAAGAACAATGTACCAACAAAAACAATGTACCCAACTTTGCACTATCACGCAGTCATCCACGGCCTCCATTACCATCATCAACATCATCTTCAACAGCAGCATCACCATCTCCCCCTAATTGGGAAGAAAGGGCATCTCTTATGGCCAGAAGGTGTTGAATCTGATCATCCAGAGCCCGAACCTGCAGTGCGATAAACGCACGAGAAACAGATATTGGGCTAGCTACCGACGGGACGGGATCGGTCGAACCGGAGGGGCCGTCAGATAGCCAAGGCAGGTCACAGCGACGATCTCCTTGGAGGAAGCCTAGATGGACTGTTAGAAGTCTCGGGGATTTGGAGAACACATCTATGGGGGTGGTCTGAAATCCCTGTCTACACAGAATGGAGTAAATCAGCGCGGGAAATGGTAGAAAGCCTCAGCGAGGGAAATGGTAGAAAGCCACCCGATTTTCGACCTGGAGTTGCAATTTGTTCAAAGATGATAGTGCCCAAGTTTACTGGATGGCCCTGGCCCAGATAATGTAATAGGATACCCTGTTCAATGGCGATAAGCGTTGTATTGCAGGAAGGGTACCAGTTGTAGACCATTATCTTGTGAAGAACAGAGAACAGGGAGGACAGGCGGGAAGCTGGGAATGGAATTTTCCATTTCGTGACCATCTGTCGGGAGATACTCTGGGCAATTTCATCTAAGTCCCCTGACCAATTCGGTTGAGGTACATGGACAAGCCCCAGTTCATTGTTGATTATGTCAGGAGTAAGCTGATATGTTTCTCCCCGAACCACCATTCGTCCAAACCGAGGATGGGAGACATCAGCAAAACATGAGGAAATGGAAAAATAGCATGCCTGAACAACTTCTTCAACAAAACTAGAAGCATAACTTATAGCAGAGAGGAGATTTCGACTTTCAAAAAAGTTGTCCAAATTGTACTTACGAAAATTTATGAGATCTATCCGCCTCTCTGGCAAACATATACAAGATTTAAATAGATTCCAGCGATGGGGATCAGGGCTCGAGTCAGGGAATGAAAATACCTGGTCAGGGGAGGGTGCTTGGACAGGGGAATGTGGTGGCAGATTGGAGGAAGGACCGGACACTAGGCTGGAGGGAGTATCACGTGCTGGGCTTGGTGAGTGTGAGGGCACAGGACTAGGAGACACCGATTTTTCACCAGGTGAAAGAGACCGTCGGGAAGTAGACTTGCGAACCATTTGTTTTTTGCGATGGGCTACATTGGAGGGTGCTGATTGGGGTTCCGAGACAGGGGAGTCCGCATCAGATTCCTCATCAGGTGAAGCTTGTGGAACAAAGTCTATATCGCCTTCATCCGATTCAAATTCTACGGGATGCCGGGAGGCTGAAGGTCAAGGAGTAGAGGCAGTTCTTGAGACCTTCTGAGAAAGTGCACCATGTTGTCGCTTAGCGAATAGCCGAGCAGATCGACGACTGGGAAATGAAGGCTCCCCCAATTGCGTTTGGCTTTTCCAACAACGGTCATATCAGGAAGATTATTGACGTCAATAGGATACTCCGGATCACTGGGAAAGACTTGCAGTAAGGGAGGTGGAAACAAGACATCCACCGTAGTAGCAGATGGGGGAGATCTTGGCGTGTCATCGACTGGAGAGGATGGCGAGTCGGAACCATCGGCGGTAGGCGAATTAGCTGCAGGAGAATGTACTCGGTATATGGTAGGGCTCGACGATAGCTGAGGAGACATAGGCGGAGAAGACGGAGCAGGCGACGTGGTTGGTGCGGGCAATGCGGTCGGCGCGAGTGATGTGGGCGTGCACGATGCGGTCGGCTCGTGCAATGCGGGCTTGGGCGATGCGGGCGCTGGAGGCGCGGTCGGCACTAGCGGTTGAGTGGGCAGAGGAGCGGAGGTTGGAGCGACATCGGTGGTTGCTGAGGCGGACTAGGTATTGTCGTTGGAGGATGGGTCGACCAGCAAGACTGGGGTTTCAGCGGGAGGTGAGGAGCACTACTGTGGAGCGTCGCGAACGGCAGGAGATACTATAGCGGCAGTGACTGGTCGAGGAGCTCCAAAATTTGAGCGAGAATCCTTCGAGAAGCCTCGTCCGCCATTGAAGAGAGGGAGTGAAGAATACAGTGTGTTAGTGAGAGAAAGTAGAGGTGGAGGGTTTTTGTGCATTTGTACGGTGATGAGTGTGTGTTTGTAGTGGGCAGGTGCTTCTTCTTCTCAGAGTTGTGACAGTTAAAGAGGGTCTGAATTAGAGGATCCCTGGTGATAGTTCAGGGCGCAAAAATCTCAACTGTCACAATTTCAATTTACACCCACTAACACAAGGACACACGAGCACTTATCAAAAAATTTTAAAGAAGCAGAATCTTTTTCAGAAAAAATATACTTATATCGATTTTAAACAACATAATAGGATTTCTTTCAGAGGGTGTATTTTGGAAGATATTATTTATAGGACCAGATCAGGTTTTGAGTTTCGACTCCCCAATTTTTTTTTTTTTTTTTTTTTGCGAATAGTAGGTAAGAATTCCAGGTTCTCATCATATTTTTCAAGGTAGCATCGTCGCAGCAAACGCCGTGCCCCCCAAGGTACTTTATGATGTGAGGTTGGAAGAATAATTTGGATACACTCTTTTGACTTAGAGAACATCATCACAGCGAATGCCGTGCCCCTAGTTACTTAAGTATTTCGTGAATTATTTAACTCATCAGTATTTTACAAGGTAGCACCGTGCCCCCAAGTTACTCTAGCTGATGAGTATTCTTAGCCTAAGATCCTTTTTTTTTTACCCAAGGGAGTCATAGAGGTAGTAAATACACGTATTTATAGATTTATGTACAGATTTGGACGGAGTGTTTTCACATGACACATAGGCCTAAAGACTTCCTAAGATTGGAAAATCTCTCAAAATCAAGAGCTTTGGTGAATATATCTGTTATTTGACTCTCAGTATTAACGTATTCTAACCAAATAAGATTTTTTTCTACCAAATCTCGAATAAAATGATGACGAATGTCTATGTGTTTAGTGCGTGAGTGCTGAACAGGATTTTTTGAGATGTTAATTGCACTAGAGTTTCACAAAAAACAACCAGAGTATCACTAGGATAACCATAGTCTTCTAGCATTTATTTAAGCCACAATAATTGTGTACAACACCCTCCAACTGCTATATATTCAGATTCAGCAGTGGAGAGAGATACACAATTTTGTTTTCGGCTATGCCAGGAGACTAGATTATTTCCTAAATAGAAATATCCTCCACTAGTACTCTTTCTGTCATCAATGTCTCCTGCCCAATCAGAGTCACTAAATCCTACCAAGTTTGTATTTGTGTGCTTAGAGTACCAAATTCCCAAGTTTGAAGTTCCAGCAACGTACCTGATAATTCTTTTAACAGCTTTGAGATGACTTTCTTTAGGGCAGGCTTGATAGCGAGCACAAATACAGGTGTTGTACATGATGTCTGGACGGCTTGCTGTCAGATACAACAGACTGCCTATCATTGATCTATATAATGTTGGGTCAACATTTTGTCCAACATTGTCGCTGCAGAGTTTCTGAGTTGATCCCATCGAAGTTTTCATATGCTTAGCATTTTCCAGATTGAATCTCTGCACAAGATTTCATGCATATTTGCTTTGAGAGATGAAAATGCCATCAGAACTCTGTTTCACCTGCAAGCCTAAAAAATAGCACAGTTCTCCGACCATGCTCATTTCAAACGTTGATGACATGGCTTCCACGAATTCATGTAGCATTGTTTTGGATGTGGATCCAAAAACAATGTCATCAACGTAGATTTGAGCTACACAAATGTCACGATTAGTTCTTTTTATAAACAATGTGCGATATACTTCATCTCTAGAAAAACCAAAGTTTAGAAGAAATTCGGTTAACCTTCCATACCAAGCTTTAGGAGCCTGTTTCAAACCATAAAGAGCTCTGTTAAGTTGATACACATGATCTGGTTTGTTAGGGTCTTCGAACCCTTTTGGTTGCTCGAGATAAACTTCTTCTTTTTAGTTTTCATTCAAAAATGCAGCTTTAACATCCATTTGATGAAGTGTAATTTTCATGTGACATGCAAGAGCTAGAAGCAACATAATTGATGCTATTCTGGCGACAGGAGCAAATGTCTCATCAAAATCAACTCCTTCCACCTGTGTATAGCTTTGAACTACTAACCTTGCCTTGTTTCTAACTATATTTCCAGATTCGTCAGATTTATTTTTGAATATCCATTTAGTTCCTATAACATTTATCTCTTTGGGTCGGGGAACTAAATACCATACATCATTTCTGGTGAATTGATTTAATTCTTTATGCATTGCATCTATCCAGAAACTATCTCTTAAAGCTTCAGAAATATTTTTTGGTTCAATTTGAGATACAAAGCAGGACGAATTTACTTCATTAAATATGGATGACAAGCAAACAAATTTTACCATATCTCTGTAATTTACTGGTTCCTTTCGTCGAGTTGTAATACCTTCATGGACATCTCTGATTACTTGTGTGATTGGGTGGTTTTTCCTTATCCTTCTTAATGGATCTCTTCTTTCAGTTTGCTGAATGATTGCATCTTCTGATATTTGTGGGTCGGTTTCTGTTTCTGGATTAGAAGGTGATGTTGGTTCCGAGTAGGTTCAACATTTTGCTCAACATCCAGACTCGACTTCTGTTCAGTTGGTGCGACTTGTCTGGGTTCCAGATAGGTATCAGTATTGTCTTCTTCTGTTTTTCCTGACATATCAGTAAAGTCATCAAATACAACATTTACAGACTCTTGAATGGTTTTTAATATGATGTTAAATACTCGATAAGTGTGACTATTTAGACCATATCCAAGAAATAATCCTTTGTCGTTTTTAGAATCAAACTTAATGAGTTTTTCACAATCATTCAGAATATAGCAAAGATATCCAAAAACATGAAAGTATTTTAAATTTGGCTAACATCCATTTAATATTTCATATGGAGTCATGTGTGTGTCGGGTCTTAAGAAAACATGGTTTGAGATGTGACAGGCAGTATTTAAGGCTTCAGCCCAAAATCTTTTAGAAAGGTTTTTTGAGCTAATCATCACACGAGCCATTTCTTGCGAAGTTCTTTTTTTTCTTTCAGCTACACCATTCTGTTGAGGCGTTTTAGGTGCAAAGAATTCATGTATAATGCCTAGTTTTTCACAAAAATCAGAAAACAATGAGTTTTTGAATTCTCTACCATGATCTGATCTTATGCGTGATATGCAAGAATCATTCACATTTTTTAGCATAACATGCAATTTTCTAAACACCTCGAACATTTTAGATTTTTCTCTAACAAAATTTATCCAAGTGTAGCGGGAAAAATCATCAACTAAAACATATGAGTACCTTTTACCACCTAAACATTCGATCTCAATTGGATCCATAGGATCCATATGGATAAGTTCAAAGTTTCGAGTGGTACCAATATAATTCATATATTCATGAGAAGTTCGAGTTTGTTTACCTTTTTTACATTCTCCACACACAATTTGTTTACCTTTTTCAAGTTTGGGCAAACCTTTTACAGCATTTAATCTTATCAATCTATCAATGTTTCTAAGGTTTACATATCCCAGCCTTTGGTGCCAAAGGATTGTTTCGTCTGTCTGAGCAGTATTGTACGTCAAGCTCCTTCCAGCCAAATAGAAGTTATCACTTGATCTTTTACCTGTCATTACACAAACATTTGCCGAGTCAAATACTTCACATTTGTCTTTATTGAATTTTACCTGAAGTTCATCATCACATAGTTGACTTATACTGATCAAGTTGGCCATCAGTCCATCCACATGAAGAACATTTCAAAGTTTAGGAAATCCATCAACAGAAAGGGTTCATTTTCCTATTATTTTTCCTTGTGCACCTCTACCATACCTTACAGTTCCTCCTTGGAATGATTCATAGTTTGTGAGATACCTTTTTTGAACCTGTCATGTGTCTTGAGCAACCACTATCAAAATACCAGGATTCTGAATGATTAGTCTTAAGAGCAGTAAAATTTGGTTTTACAGACCCATTTTAGTTTTTGACAGACTACTGTATTTTTCGGATTCACAATGATGTAACGAATGTTGTGCAACGTTCACGGCAACATCTGCTTCAGCGACAAATCAAATTTCAATTTTTGATAGTATGGTCGTATATGGCCTGGTTTGAAGCAGTAATGACAGACATATTTCTTTTTTCTCTTGACTATTTTTTCTTTATCTACAGTTTACTGAATATTGCTGCTTTTTTTAACAAAAACAATGGGATTTCTATCAGAAGCTCGATTGCATGCATTAGTAACAACAGAATTTTCATGATATCCGATTCCTGAGTGACCTATATTACCAAACAGTCAAGATTTCATCAAGTCTAGAGGTACCTGTATTCAATTTCATGAATGTTTCATTTGCAATTTCGAGGTCGATCTCTAGCTTGCTTAATTTGACATCTTTCTTTGTGAGCATTACTTCCAGTCTAGAGATGATCTTTTTCAGTTCTTCATTTTCCTTGGTCAGGTTTTCTGCTTCTTATTGTCGTAGTTCTAATTTTGTAAGAAGTTCATCTTGAACCTCTTGAATTTCCTTGAGTATGCGACCATCTTCTTCTTCCTCTAATAATTCTGTATCACTTATACAACCATTAAAATAGTTGAAATCAGAACTAGAAAAGAAATTGTATCTATCGGATATAGTGTTAGAGCTTGAGGGGGTAAGTATCTCCTCATCATCAGAAAATTCGTGAATTGATGTCAGCAGCGCAACGGTTTTGGTTTCTTCTATTGGATGTATTTCATCAATTTCTTCCTCACTAAGAGATATCCACATTGACTTTCCATGTCTCCGAAGTACATTAGCACACTCGTTTGCGTAGTGGCCAAATCCTCTGCAGGCTCTGCACTGAACATCATCGAGATTTCAAGTGTGGTTTTTAAATTGTTCAAGCGCTGATTTTTGTCCAAAGTTTCCTTTTGGACCAGCCGGTTCAAACGACTTTCGGGAAGAGATTCTGTTGTTTCCTAAAGTTTTACTTTTGAGTTATTTTTCCTATTGTTGAATTTCTTTGTAAGATTGTTGTATCGTCTTGTGAGAAGAGCAACACTCAAATTTTTGTCTGGACCAATAAACTCAGCATCTCCGTCTTCATCTTCATCTTCGATTTCTCCTTCCTTGGATTTTGAGAAAAAGGCAGTAGTTCTTTGTCCCTTGTTGTAGAGCCTGTCTTGATTCTCCATGTTCATCTCGTATATTCTTAGAATACCAATTAGAGTGTCTAACTCTAGGGTATTCAAGTTGTGGGATTCTTCGACTGCACAAACTTTAGGATTATATCTGGAAGGAAGGGTACGGATTATTTTGCTTACCAAGGTTCTGTTGTTAATTTGTCCACCAAGGAATGCTGCTTCATTGGATAAGTCTATGACACGATCATAATAGGTGGAGATTGTTTCATTTTCTTCCATCTTCAAGCTTTCGATTTATCATGGACCATCCGTAATTTTCGTTCTCTCACACTGTCGCTTCCTTCACAGTGTCTTTCAAGAGTATCCCAGGCTTCTTTGGTGGTGGAGCAATTTTTGATCAGTCGGTACATGTGTAGTCCACATTTCCCATTATGATATTCATCGTCTTTTCGTGGTAGTTTCTTTGAGCGATTTTTTCCACCATCCATTCTGATTGAGGCTTTACAATGGTGTCTCCATCTTGATCAATTTTCTTGGGTGGAGACCATCCATTGACAACAATAGAACATGCTCGAAAATCAACTAATTTTATGGTTTGTCAGGTTCGATACTTCCAGTAATCGCAGTTATCTTTTGAGAGGAGAATCGGTCGCGGTTGATTGAAGATATCCATCTGATATGGTACTAATCCAGAACCTCACTTAGTGTGTCAAGTGATGGCTCTGATACCACTTGAAAGTACGGTACCAGATGGAAATAGGATAATAAGACAAGAACAACCCGATATAAAATTTTCACAAGTCACGAATGACTTGTGAAGCCAGCAGGGCGAAAGTTATTCACTAAATGGAGGTGAATTACAAAAAGAGAATCGAATATCTCTTCTACGATTCTTTATGTACTTGAAATCCAAGGTGAATTTCAAGTCGACTAAACTAACTAAGAAAGCAAACTTAAAGAAACAATATATCTCTTACGAACTCTCTCTTTGAAAATCGACAGCAACAAGGTCAGAATAATCTGTTGCTTATCATTATAGGATGTTGGAGTGAGAGTGATGACAAATTTCTCAGTAACAATATTCTGCTGTTCAGAAAATGATATCGTATTTAGTATCCTCTGCTTCCTTCCTTCATTGCATTTATAGAATACTTCAGTTCCCTTTCTCTCCTTTTTCCACTAAGCCACATTCGTATAATGCCTTTCTCCATTTCTCCATTATTTTCTCAACTATCTTCCCACCAGGATGGAGTTTGACTCGGTCCCCAACTGCTTTCCTTGTTTGTGGGGATATTACTTGATGTCCAATATTTCGACTCTTATATGTATCTTTCAAAATGAAAGAAACCGACAAAATAGATATTCTAAATAAATTTGACAAGTTCAAATTTCAACAAAAATTAAACAAATTTTAAGACTTTTATACCAATACTCAGATGATTTTCTAAGCTAGTTGGCATGAGATAATTTTGTGAGAGTGGGAGAGAATTAAGTTGAATTAAATATTATAGCATCAAACCAACTATTTAGTTTAAGGACGGCAATCGGCATCCTCCAATCCACCAACATCAACAACTAAGCTTGAGTCCAACAATTCTCATAGGCTGATTGCAGCGGTGAGGTGGGATTGCTAAGAAGCTAGAGGCAAAGGGGCTACTGTTGGGTACGAAAGAAGATTCGATTTGGAATTTAGAGCTCTAACGATCAAATTGAATTTGGGATTAGAACAACTTTAAGATTTTTGGGCTCCTAAACTCCAAAATTTTCGGCATAAAAAATCTTGGAGAAGGTATTAATTTGGATTAGTTTCATTATGAGACAACATTAATCTTTGTCTTGTTTGTTTTATGGGATAAGGGTTTGATAAATTGAATATTTCTCCTCATCTTATATTTGTTTTGCAATATTAATAATCACTAAAGTTCTATTAATATGGTGATCCGCTATTTGTTATCCTTAAATCATAGGATTATGGATCCCACATCATAGGTGAGATTACATTTTTCCTCATTTAACATCATATGAATTAGTTAAAAAATTTCAAATATACCCTTAATTATTTCAAACTATAAAATGGAAAAATATGGAACAATTGCTTATTATATTAACCAAATAACTAAATAAAACTAATTTGCATGCAAGATATGTTCAAATGTATAAATATCTTTAAAATATTGTTATTATAAATATATTTTAAACTACATATAATAATTCTGAAAAGTCTAAAAGTATGACAACTTTATAAAAAAATTTAAAAAATTAAAATAACAAAATCTAAAAACTTGAAAGAAAAAAAAAAGAAATTTTTATAATTTAATAAGAAAAACTTGAATTCTCAAAATTAAAATTTTATATTTTAAATAATTTTCTAAAACTTAGAAGTTTATTATAAAAACATGATACTCTTAAAATTATATTTATATATATAATAATATTAATATAAAATTGAAAAATAATATTAAAAATGAAAATCAGAAATTTATAAAAATAAAAATTAGGAAATTACAATTTCAAATAGAGCTAATTATATGAAAATTTGAAAATTGAAAATAAAAGAGAAATTATTTTTTAGAATACAAATTAATATTCCTAAAAATTATAACATTACAAGAAAATTTTGGAAACATGAAAATTATAATTTTTCAATTTTTTATTTGGTTTTGTAACATATGTATTTATAATTATTTTTTATGATTTCAAAATAACAAATTTCTAATTTCTAGTTTTTCTTAATAATGTTTTAAAAAATCATTTTCTTTAATACTTTGTAAATTTTCTCCCACATTTTCTTACACTTTAAAAAAAAAAAAATTCTGAATAGTGGGCCACATAATCAAATCAATTGTCATGTAGAATTCATGGCAAAAGTTTGAAACTCAAGAGAAAAAAAAAATCCTAAAATTAGAAGACACATATTGGATTAAGCGCAACTTAAAGAATTAAAAAATAATAATCTCTTTGTTAAAACTTCACTAAATTTTCATTAAAAAAAAAAAACCCACAAGAACACAACAAATGTACCTTAAATCATATCAAGTACTGTTTTTTTTCATATTTACGTCCGTGATTCAAAATTTACTTTTAAGGTGGCCTAACAAATTTTAAAATTAAGGACCTTATGATAAAAAAAAAAATTAATAAAGAAAAAAACTAATAATACAAATAATCAAATGTAAAAATTAGTAAATAAAATATTAGAATTTATGTTGAGCTTGTTCGATTCTTAAAAATATGATAAAAGAGCAAAAATATGTAGAAGCAAATTGTGGACTTTTATTTGGATCAAAATGTACATAGGAGTAAAGTGTCTAATATTGATAATATTAGTGGATACAACATCAATATATACATTTTACATAATTTTAATATATTGAATCAAACATCATATTATATATCAATAAAGAATATTATGTATTGCTACTTTGCAAAATAAACATAAGATTATATAAAATACTAGATAACAAATCATAATATTAAATCTCAAATATTATACTATCAAGTAAAACAAAGGAGCATTTAGTATAAAACCTAAAGTTCAGCTCTCTGAGCTCAAATGAAAAAGCAAGCTCAAACCCAACATGATAAAAAAAAAGACTTTGCCTTCAACTGGGCCTTTTCGCTAGAGAAAGCCTCCTTATTGGAAGACTATTTTGTAGAGGTCGAATGAACCTACAAAGAATATTCTCAAAGTGGTTATTTACTTCTTGTTTGTAGTGTTTTTAGTATTTGTTATATGAAAATTAGTGGAATATCTAAGATATATATCATACCAAATATACACCGAACGTAATAATTATAAATTATGGTCTAAGTTTAAACTTGCACATCGTCATAATTTTGGTTACAGTTTAGCGATATGTATTAGCAATTTACATATGGTGATTCCACATTTTTAGCGGTAATCCACAAATGATTGGATCGCACATTCATCAAGGACGTTTGAAACCTCATCTTCCAGTTTATATACGTCCATCCTTGATGTGTATACACATGTACCTTGATTCTTGTATATCCTGTTTAAAACGAGATGAATAAATAGAACTAAAAGTATAATTGAGAATCTCAACATATGAAAGGAGAGATAAGGGAGCACATGAAGGAGTTGTTCACTTCTTGTTGTCGTGTATATGGGGTGGTAGAAATTTGCCTATGGGGATCAATTTATAACGATCCCCTTAGGTTTCCATACGGCCTATGCTTCTGTATATCCATTTGTTGGGCTATCTCCAAGACTAGACCTTTAAGTGTCTTTGTGAAATTTAATTAATTCCTATAAATAATTCCTAAGCACAAAGACTACTCTCAATTAATTATTTAATTATCTAGCATTATTTGAGTATAATTAATTATTTGTGAAACAAATAAAATTAGTCCAATTATTAATTCTCTCCATGATCATAATAATTACTTAGGCTTAATGATTAATTTTTCGAACAAATATTATTAGCCTAATAATGTAGAGTGGGTCTTTTGTACATCTGGTGCACTATGCACCAAATTTAGAGTATTACTTATTTAACTAAAAAGTATTACTTGTTTACTTGAAAAGTATTATTTTTTTTAAGGTAACAAATCAATAGTAATATTTTTCAAGTAAACAAATAATACTTTTTAGTTAAATAAGTAATATTATACATCGGGTTGCACGGTGCACCCGATGTATATCATTATTTGCAGATAATGTATCCACAGATAATTAATTAATCACTTATCTATGTTCAAACTCACTAAAATATGTTATGTGTGTGACCCCTTAGATATTGGAATATTTAAGTCATAGATCATACGAAATACGCATTAAAAATTATACTATCTATGCATAAACTTGCACAACTGTCGGTATATATAATTAAAATAGAAGTTAGAAATATATCAATTGCAATTTCATATTCTTACCGAGAATCCACGGATGACCAAATTGCACGTTGATCCAGGACTTTTGAAATATTCTCTCCATATTTATCCACACCCATCCTTGATATGTAGACAAACAGTGTAGGTTGATTCTTGTATATGTTCTTTAAACGAGATGAATAATCTAGAACTTAAAATATAATTAGAAACTCAAGACATGAGAGGAGAGAGAAGAGAGAACACAAGAAGAAGAATGAACAAAACTTCCTTCTTATCGTGCGCTTGTGATGGACGGCCAAGTCCCCTTAGTAGGGGATAAATTTATGTTGAGCCCCTTACGTTTCCTTAGGGGCCTAGACTCATTATATCTATGTGTTAGATCTATCTCCATTACTAAGTCTTTATTGGTTTTTTGGGCTTTAATTGATTTCTAGAATTAATTTCTAAGCCCAAAATACTACTCCCAATAATTATTTAAATCTCTAGCATTATTCGGGCCTAATTAAGTTTGTCAAACAAATAAAACTAGCCCAATAATTAATTTTCTCCATGATTATTTAATTACTTAGGTCCAAATAATTAATTTTTCCAATAAATATTATTTTGCTTAATAATTAATTCATCATGATCTATTAATTATTTTTCTTCGTTTCAACGCACCTGAATTTGTATATGTATGTGACACATAAGGTTCATCACTTCACCTAGTTCAACAGCAAACAATCCAATTGAAAGATTAATCAATTCAAATAATTATTCACCTTTGGATTTTCTCAATCATAAGGTACTCAAGACATTCATTGGCTCATATCCAGCAAACACTACCATAGGGACTCATAGGCAAAAGAAGAATTTAATGTGCGAACCTTTTATCGTATTTACAGTGTAGATATAGTCTTTTCGCTTGATTCTTTGATTAATGCATAGAGTTTGGTCGTTTTATGCAGACTCATAATTGACACCAATACCTTTAATAACCCTCACAAATTCAATCAACCCATTTGCCCATAATGAGATCCCCATCTCTTATATTCTGGACGGGTGCCTTGCACATGATCTTCATTGGATACGACGAGAGTAAGAAATATGGAAAACAAAATCCCAATAAATTAGTCTGCGAGCCAGCATTTCTGTCCTGCCACTACACCAAACTTAAATATAGTTCTACCGTAACCAACGAGCCCCCGTTTAGTCTCTCAAGAGATACTTAAGAAACCAGTAAAATATTTAGCTTTTCTCATGCAGAACAACATGCATGTGAGGTTTTGTATAAATTTGAGCAAGCCTAAAAGTATGAACAAAAGTCTCTTTTATTTAAATATGTTCGAGTTAATTTTGATCTCTTAAAGAACAAGATAGTATGTCAGGTAATCAATTTGACTAGTAACTAAAAAATTATAAAGCCACCAAAAGCAAGAATCAAAGCCACAATGTCTATAACCACCAAATCTCCATATGAATATGTTAATTAATGACCATGAAGTTCATCAATAAGTGATTTACGACCACGTTTCATTTCAAGATTAACAATAACACGTTTAACTGTAATCGTGATTGCAAATAACACCATCAATTATGTTCAAACCTTTCCACCAAACCATTTTCGTTCTAGCTATTAATATATCGCCTACAATAAAGCACCACAAATCCCATGCTAGCCTTTGATAAACAAATTAATGAACCAAAAAAGGTGGTGACAGGCCAGTTAACTCAACCGATAAGGTGAGGCATTTGTCATGATTTAATTTATTATCAACACTATGTAATGCAGATGAGATTCATTTTATTTTCTTTCTATATAATTGCAAGTATTATTGATAAGCATAGAATTTACATGCAATTTAGGGCTATTATTTATAGTTTTTGGCAATTCCATATACCTAAGTGACGAGTTCATGATGATTTTATTATATTTTGTTACGTGACGTGTTTGTTGAAGTTTTGAAAGAAAAATAGACACTTAAATGTGGATAGACCACGCCTCAAGTCACACGAACTTTGCACACAAACTGAGGAATAGGCCCACGAAGCACGGACCGTGCTAGATGACTATAGTCCAGAACGTCCCATTTTTGGAGCCCTCAAGCACGTACGGGTGCACCTTTTCAAGATACATTTTGAACCATCGTGGGTTGGTGTGATTCGGACATATCTTCTCATTCCAAAACAGAGATACATCGGCTATGAAAACCCTGGTCATTGTCTATAAAAGAATGAGTTTGGGAACCACAAAAGAATATTATATTTTAGATCATGCAATATACATTAGATTTTAGATCATCGTACAATATACAATAGATTTGAGAGCTGGAAACAAGGATACAAAGGAGAATCAATCGACCAAGTCATTAGAGAGAGAGAGAGGGAAATGAAGATCGTTTAGCTTCGATAGTTTTCTTCTCTTTTGTTCTTTTTATGTTTGTTATGATTATCAATATATTTCTCATGGATTATATATTAAATATGAGTGGCTAAACATCTAGTGATTCTAGGGATTGCATGATCATCGATTCATATATTTTTCCTTAATGATATTATTTTTCTTCCTATATTTGTTTATGCTTCATTGATTTGAATGTCGTTTGAAAGTATGTGACGAATAATTGCATATGTGTAGTTAATCTATCATTGCCCGGGAGTACTTGATTAACGGATTAGAAATGCATAACATGAACTTGCTAGATCGGAAGATTGGTAAGTATTGTGATGAGAATAGATCCTAGGCACGATTGGGAGTTAGATAATATCTTGAGAATAATCATTGTTATCTAACTACACTTAGATCAAAATCGTAAGAGATGATCTAGATATATTAGTGATTCTCCTACAAATATAGGAATTAAATATGAGTTGATACATTAAAATATAAACCATATGAATGCATGTCCCGAGAATCCATATAATCTCTCAATATACTTAGTTATGTGAATTTGCTTTGTCATCTATTTCTACTCTTTATTTGTTTTAATTTATTTTATAAAACTCATTCCAATTATTGAATTCTTTAGATAAAGGAAAATATAATAAACAAGTACTCGGTTGATTTTACTATAGATAATCCTTGTGGATATGATACATGTTCTCACCAATATTTTACTACAATTAACCTCGTACACTTGTGAGTCATTTTTTAGTGAAATAAAATGGTGAACAAGTTTATGGCATTGTTGCTTGGGGGGACTTGTGTAAATTATAAGTGATATTTGTTTTAGATATTAGACTTCAATTTAAAGTGTATATTATAGTTTAGTTTGTAGTTTTTGTTTCTTTATTTGATTTGTGTCCTGTTTTTGCAGTTAGTTTATGAACACTCAATCTAAAGGAAATTGAAGTGACTGCCTGACAATGAAACACTTCAAGACCTTAAGTAGATAAGACGACAGGAAATATAATGTAAGAAATAGACGCAATGCGTAGAGAGATGGAGGAGTTGCGAGCTTTAATGAGACAACAACAACAACAACACCCTCCAGCCCCATCGATTGGTGCTCCTCCCATTCAAGAGGCTTTAGAACCTCTAATTGTTGGAAATTACGGAAGACGACTACCAACCATAGGTACAAACAATTTTGAGCTTAAACCTTTCTTGTTATCTATGGCACTAGAAGATGCCAATGCACATCTGGCACAATTTTTGAAGATTAATGACACCATCAAGATGAAGGACGTGAGAACTGATGTAATAAGACTTCGGTTATTCTTTTCTCATTAAGGGATAAAGCAAAGCAGTGGTACCAATCACTGGATGGTGAATCAGTCCGAACATGGTCAGATTTATGAAAGAAATTCCTCCACAAATATTATCCACCTGGTATGACATTGAGATTAAAGAACGAGATCACTTTGTTTAGATAATTTGATCAAGAGCCTTTGTATGAAGTATGGGAGTAATTCAGAGATATCTTACGAAAGTGCCCCGATATGGATTTGCAACCCATAAGGAGGTATGTTATTTCTATAACGGTTTGTTAGAGCTAACTCGAAATCAAATTGATGAACTGCAAGAGGACCTCTATTATCATTAACCGCTGATCAGGCCGTAGACTTGCTAGAAAAAATGGCCTCAAACAGCGCACAATGCACATCACAAAGGAATTCAGTAAAAAAGGTAGCTAAAACTTTTAGTATGATGGATGGAATGAAAGAGTTGTCTGCACACATGGCTACTATTGCTCAGGCCATCACATTGTTGACTAAGAATGCCATGTCACCATTTGAAAATATTCAGGAATATGTATTTGTAGCCTAAAACACATCGGAGGATGTGAATTATATGCAAGGACAAGGCTACAATGACAATTATAGATAAAATCAGTTTGGACAAAGAGATATACTCAATTATTCTAATCCGAACACTTTATTCCAGCCACCACCTAGTTTTTTTGTTATAAATAATAGAAAGAAACTGGATTCGGAGAATATACTTGCATCCTTTATACATACCACAAAGCAAAGAATGGATATGGAGGTAACAAAGGTTGATAATTTAGCCATCATGGTGAACAAGTTCACAACCAATATGGAGCCCAAATTAAATAATTGGAGATGCAAGTGGGTCAATTGGCTAAAGCAATGGGTAGTCAACAAAAAAAGGTCAATTTCTTAGAAATACGGAAATCAACCTGAATGAGCAATGTAATGCCATACATGTGAGGAATGAGCTGCCTAACAAAGAAGAAAAGAAAAGTGAGAGAGTGGATCAAGGGGAAGAAGCAAAGGAAGCCAAATATATGCCACCCCATGCATACATTCCACCATTGCCATTTCCACAAAGGCTAAGGGAGCAAGCGAATGAGACACAATTCACAAATTTCTCAGAAAAAATTAAGAAATTATCAATTAATATTCTATTCACTGAAGCTATTGAACAAATGTCTAACTATGCTAAATTTTTTAAGGAAATTCTGGCAAAGAAAACAAGAATTGAAGATCATGAGACATTTAATCTTACATTGAAGGACAGTGCGTCTTTCGAGATACATTATGAACCATTTCAATTTAGTGTGATTCGAGCATATCTTTTCATTCTAAAATAGAGACACGGCGGCTATGAAAACCTTAGTCATTGTCTATAAAAGGAGGAGCTTGGGAACCACAAACGAACATCATATTTTAGATCATACAATATCCATCAGCTTTTAGATCATCATATAATATACAACATATTTGAGAGCTAGAAACGAGGATACAAAGGAGATCAATCAACCAAGTCATCAGATAGAGAGAGAGAGAAACGAAGGTTGTTTGGCTTCAATAGTTTTCTTTTCTTTGATCAACTCTGCAATTAGTTGTAGCTATGATTATCAATATGTTTATCATTTATTATCTATTGAATATGAGTGACTAAACATCTAGTGATTTTAGGGATTGCATGATTATGGATTCATATGTTTTTCCTTAATGATATTATTTTCATTCCTATATTTGTTTATGCTTCCTTGATTTGAATGTCATATGAAATTATGTGACAAATAAATGCATATATGTAGTTAATCTATTGTTGTCCGGGAGGGAGTAATTGATTAACATATTAGGAATGGATAACATGAATTCGCTAGACCGGGAGATTGGTAAGTGTTGTGATGAGAATAGATCATAGGCATGATTAGAAGTTATATAATATCTTGAGAATGATCAGTGTTGTCTAATCTACTTTCAGATCTAACTCGGAAAAGAGGATCTAGATATATTAGTGATTCTCCTACAAATATAGGAATTAAATATAAACTAATACATTAAAAGAAACTCATACGAACCATATGAGTTCATGTCCGTGGAATCCATATAATCTCTGGATATCCTTAGTTGTGTGAATTTACTTTGTTATCTATTTCTACTCTTTATTTGTTTTAGTTTATTTTATAAAACTCATTCCAATTATTGAAATTTTTAGATAAAGGAAAATATCATAAACACTTAGTTGATTTTACTATAGACAGTCCATATAGATACGATACATATTCTCAGCAATATTTACTGCAATTAACCTCGTGCACTTGCAAGTCGTTTTTGAGTGAAATAAAAGAGCGAACGATTATATCTCGAGATATGTTGAACAATTATATATAGAGATAGGCTGTCAATTGAAAAGTGTGTGAGTTTTTTTTTAGTGAAATCAATGAAACAGTAAGTTTTCATATCATGGTTTTCTTTCTATATTCATCACTCTCTTTATTTATCTTTCATGGTATTAGAGTATGTTAAAGTTCTGCCTCTAATACCCCAATATCCCTTTACATTTTTTTTCCTCATTCTCTTCTAAAACCAACATGGCAATTGAGACACAAAATATAGTAGTATAGAATACTTATAATACTAGTTTTATTCAAGTCTTGAATTTACCAAAAAAATTAATTTATGCCAAGTTAGATGAGAAATACCATTTGATTTGGAAGCAGCAAATACTCACTGCCATCAAGGGATATGGTCTTGAAGAGTATATCAAGAATGATGCAGCACCACCAGTTGAGTATCTCGCAAACCACGAAACAACAACCCAAACCATCAAATCTAGAATACATTTCCTAGACAAGGCATGATCAACTTTTGGTTTTTTGGATTTTATCCTCATTATCAGAAGACATTTTGATTCTTATGTTTGATTATCTACGGCCTCTGACATCTCAAATGTTATTGACACCAACTTTGCTAGTCAAACAAAGGCCGAAATTACGCAATACAGGATAAAGCTTCAAAATCTCAAGAATGGAACCATGAGTATGAGAGAATACCTTGGCAAAATGAAAATTTGCTTTGACCTCTTAGCTGTAAGGAAAAAAAATTCAGATCAAAATCAACTATTGCATATCATTTCCGATCTAAGATCATAATATGATGTTGTTATGGTTTCTATCACTTTAAGGGTGGAGCCTTAGACCATTTCTGATGTTGAAGCTTTATTGTTGAGTTATAAGACCAGATTGGAGGGCTTGCCTTCTCTATCAATCAATTGGATCTCAACCCATAACTAACATCAAGAAAAATGTCCCAGAACAATTTTTAAGGACAAAATAACTTTCAAGCTAGTAAAGAAAGGTCCTCTAGTATCTTCAGATGAAGAGATTCGAGAGGAGGTCGATTTAGAGGCAGAGGAGGATATAATTCCAGAAGAACTCAATGGCAAGTTTGTTTTGAGCTAAATCATACTGCATTAAGATGTTGGTATAGATTTCACCCCAACTACTCGCATCCTACACACAGTCATATGAATCAAGGTGGCTTTAGCAATAGTAATAGCCAATATCATTTATAAGCTCCCAGAAATCCTTCACTAAATCTAGTATAGGTGACATACGCCATCAATGATGTTGGTTCTGATGTTTCTTGGTTCCTAGTAAATGGAGCAACAAATCATCTTACTAATGATTTGAACAACCTCAACATTGGAACTGAGTATCATGGAAACCAAAAATTCCACTTGACTAATGGTACAAGTATTGATATTCTCACATTGGTAATTCAATCTTTCCATCTTTCCAACATTCTAAACATTTTGTTCTTAACAATCTTCTTACTTCCTAGCATCACAAAGAATCTTCTAAATGTTTATCAATTTCCTAAAGACAATAAATTTTACTTTTAATATCGTCCATTATTTCGCCTTGTGAAGGATCAAATCACCAAGAAGTCCTGCTTAGGGAAAGAGTCAAGGATGGCCTCTCGTCATTTCAGTTTCCAGCCACAATCTAACAACCATGAGTCTATTTCTTTTCAATCAAGTCATAGTGACAGGCAATCATCTGCTTTTGTTTTTTGTAGTGTCATTTCAGTATCTATACATAAAGTCTTAGATATAGCTTTGTGGCATAAAAGATTAGATCACACTGATATGGATCTAGCCAAGAGAGCCTTAAATGATTGTAATATTTCCTATTCACTTAAAGATGATGATACTCTTTGCTCACCTTACACATTCAGAGAAAGCTATAGACTTTATTTTCTAGTCTTTATAATTGAGTATACTAACCCCCTTTGAAGTAGTTAACCCCTATAGACTTCATTTTCTAGTCTCCATAATTGAGTATACTACCCCCTTGAAGTAGTTAACCTAGATTTATGGGGCCCTACTCCCATTAAATTCAGAAATGGTTTCTTGTACTCTATAAATTTTGTTGATCAATTCACAAAATTCACCTCGATATATTTGCTCAAATCAAAATCTGAAGTTTATAATATTTTTCTCCATTTCGAAAATCTTATTGAAAGCCAGTTTAATCACAAGATAAAGGTAATTCAAAGTGACTTGAGTGGGGAGTATAAAAATGTCAACGAGTTCCTATCTAAAAGTGTAATATTGCATACAGTCTCTTATCCCTATACCCCTCAATAGAATGGTACTGTGAAATGAAAACACAGACATTTGGTTGAGATGGCTAGCTCAATCTTCTTTTCTTTGACATTTTGGGATGATGCATTCACTTTAGTTGTTTATTTAATAAATAGAATTCCTTCAAAATCCTTGCACTTCAAGAATCCTTAAAAAAAAGTTGTATGGCCACAAACCTGATTATCATAGGTTTAGAGTGTTTCGGTGTCAATATTTTTCTTTTACTAGACCTTATAACAAGCATAAATTGCTATTCAATTCAACGCCATCTATGTTTCTTGGATACAACAATACTCACAAAGGATACAAAATCTTACTTCCTGATAAAATAGTTATTGTCACTGTAGATGTAAAACAGTGAGCATGTTTTCCCCTATCCTTCTATCCAACCATCATCAAATACATAATCTCCTCCTCACATTTGTCCCACATCCACCACCTATTTCCATTACCCTCCCACCTTTTAATATTGTACCCATTATTTCTTCTTCTTCTTCTTCTTCTTCTTCTTCTTCTTCTTCTTCTTCTTCTCCTCACCGCCATTCTAGTTCATACACCACATTTGGTTCCTTGCCACTTGTGAGTCATACTGATACTAAACCAACTCAAGATGTTTCTAGTTCTCATGATCCTCTTGAGCAACAATTTGGAAATGTTCACAATATGATCACAAGAGCTAAAGTTGTCATATACAGACCATAGGTCGACATTTCTTATACTAATAATGGTGAACCTTTAACATTCTTAGATGCTTTGCATGTTCCTTTATGGAAAACAACAATGCAAGAAGAGTTCCATGCCTTTCAAAAGAATCAAACTCAGTTCTTAACCTCAACTCCCATGGGCAAGAACATCATTGGTTGTTGGGTTTTTATATTGAAAAGAAATGTTGATGGTTTTATTTCTAAACACAAGGCCTAACTTGTGGCTCTGGGGTTTTCTCATGTTACTGGTTTTGATTTCAAGGACACATTTAGTTTTGTTGTAAAGCCAACAACAATAAGATTAATTTTAAGCATTTCACTTCATTTCAAATTCTTGCACATGTTACAACATAGGTCACATGGATCAAAAACTTTCTACAAGAACTTGTGATTGTTCTAAGTAAAGTTTCAGTCATATACGTGGACAATATGAGTACCATTGCCTTAGCTTCAAATCCAATAATGCATGCAAGAACAAAACACATTGAACTTGATCTTTATTTGGTAAGAGAAAATATTTTTGCACGTGAGATTCAAGTTCAACATGTTCCCTCACTAGAATAGGTAGCAATGTATTCAAAAAACCTTTGAGTTATTAATTCTTTGCTCTATTTTGAAATAAACATTATGTTATCCTACATACCTCGCTCGAATTGAAGGCCATGATAAACAAACTAATGAACCACAAAAGCCAGCTCAGAGAGGAATGACCACAACAAAGGCTGACAAGCTTGTAGTCTCATGTGCACCTGGATCTACTTATGGTAGTGATAGGCCAAGTCATTCAATTGATAAGATGAAGGCAATTGTTATGATCTGATTTATTATTAGTACTTGTAATGCATATGAGATTCCTTTATTTTATTGTTATCCTAGCTGCACGTATTATATATAGTGATTTGGTGTTGATTGAAAAGTGTGTGAGAAACATTTAGTGAAATCAATGAAACAATAACTTTTTTATCTCATGGCTTTCTTTTTATATCTGTCACTCTCTTTATTTTTCCTTCAACCCTATGGTCCTTTAAAGATCCCCAAATCACAATTGATTTATGTAATTCCATTAGTAGACCGCGCCCATCTTGCAATGGAAATAACACATGGGAAAAATGTATTTATCATCCAATTTGATACCATTATTTGAGTTTGGCATGTATATATGGGTGTGTGTGTATATATATATATATATATATTTGCAATTTTCATATTAACTATTTAAATTTATGTATGTTGTCATTTAAAACAACAAAATAGTCCTTTTTAATCCCATCATGTGCTTAATAGGTGACTTTTATAAGGCTAACGCATCTTTCACTTTATTATATGATTGATAAATATACATTAATAATATTTTAACTAAAACTAATTTATTTTTATTTATTTAATTTTTTTCTTTTTTTTTTGTGTTTTAACTGAAAATAAATCATATTATTTTAAAACCACTTTTACCCAATTATATATAATTTTAATATTCTTAGATCAACTTAAAATTAATTTAAATAAATAAATATATATATCACCACATATCGATCATCACAAATATTCTAACCAAAAAATTATAATCAAGAATGATTTTCAAGAAAAGTATCATAATTTGGGGATAGTCATTTAGGGAGCATACATCAATTTCATGGTTGTCAAGCAATTCGAATTTTTGAGCAACTTATGGAATAATATTTGCAATTCAATGATTATGTCAAATAAAATCTCATTTTTATTTAAGCAATTGTGTTGTACGAAGAAAAAAAAAAAAAAACAAACGAAAAAAAATTCATATGGTAAATTCAAAAACTAACAATAACCATAACAAGCGACTTTGTCAAATGAATCCCATATACATCTTCATGAATATATATTTACAAAGATATAAAAAATATATATATATATATATTTAATCAACAATCTCTTGTTTTCTTTCTTAGACAAAAAATTCAGTTTCCTACTTAGGAATGGCAATGGTTGGTTTCAAGAATGATGTTAAAATTACCCTTATACCAGAATGTTATTTTAACTACCATTTCTTCTTATAGAATTTGATACAGGGAACCCTACGGGAATTCGAGGTCTCCAATTCATTTATAAATTAACACTAAATTTCTAATAATATTTTTAGGCAACATTAACAAAAATAGAAAATATAGAAAAATCAACAAAATAGAGTCAAAATTAAAATTGAAGTAAAATAAAATCAAACACAAATAATTGACTAAAATATATATTATATAGTATATATGGTATATAATAAAAAAATAAAAAACTAACAGTGAACGGGGACGAATATAGGGAATCCCCGACTTAACTCAACGGAGACGGTACGGGGACAGGGACTGGTCGGGGCATAAATACCGTCCTCATCCCATCTTCACTAATTTGCTTTTGGGGAATCCCTACCCCGACCCCATCTCCAAATTTTTTGGGAATTTCTGCTCTAAAATATTCGATTTCCAACGGAGATGGTTCCCCACAGGGAAATTGCCATACCTATTCCGAGTGAGTTGACGGACAATGGATTTGTAACTACATTGCTACGGAATATTATGTAAAATATCCAAATCCACAGTATTAACGTGATAAGAAACTACATTTCAATATTATTATCTAATACTAATATTCTAAATTAAAATATCATATAGTTTTCTGTCTTGCACCGCTGCTGGTAAGTTATTTTTGAATCTTCGTCTATTATGAAATCTTTTTTTAACAAAAATATAAAAAGCCAAACAAACAGTTTTATAACCACTTGAACTTAGTAAAAGACATGATATAAAGTGGTCACATAGATACAAAAATAAATAAACTTAATGATTAAGGATACCCAATTTTTGAGTTATATATTGGTAAGACAAATGGACATGACCACCTCTTGCAAGTAAGCTAATGTCATAATAATACATATTGTAATTCTTATTTCTTGAAAAAGATACATATTTAATTGTAAAACCTCCATAAACTAATAATAATGAAATTTAAAAAGTTTTATTAATTAAAAAATATTTTAATTAATCATAAATTATTAATGTTATTGATTTATAGGTTAAGTGTATAAGCCTAAGTCATGTCATTAAGTTTAGGTGGACCAAACTTGTAGGGTACTTTAGTAGTTTGCATGATAATTATGTAAAAAAAAAGTTGAAATTATATTTTTGATTGCAGAATAGTTTTTTCTTTTCTGTTTTTTTTTTTCGCTTAAAAAATTAGAAAATGGTTTTACTAAATTTGAGTGAGTAAAACTTGTTATTACCCCTACTAAATATACATGAAAGAAAATCAGCTCAGAAACTGTCGAAACCGAACAACCTCAAACCACAAATCAATTTTAATTTTAAAAAATAAAAAAAAGCCTCGATTTTAGCTTTATTTATAATCGGAATCACACCCGACAATTCAGTTTGAAATTACGAAAAAAAAACACTCAAACCGTAATGTGATTCCCTTTAATATTTATGTATAGGTGAACATTTTCCCAATATAAATGAGAGTAACATGGATCTAAAATTCACAAAATTATTTTCCCTAAATTAAACAGGAATTTGGATGGGAGATTATATGCTTCCATGCGAGTATTAGGACTCAATACGTAGAAAACCTATTCTTATATGTATATGGTAGGATGTGTAATATGCCATATTTAAAAATAAAATAATATATATGTATATATTAAATATAGACTTGGACATTACGAACAGCCTAATATATATGATAAATCTACCAAAAAAAGTCTTTTGGAGGCATAATTTTTTGGTTGATTAACTCCCAATATTCCACTAAGGTTTTGCACTTTAAACCAATACCTTCCGACAGCATAACTAGATTAAAGATTTCTTATCGTTCTATTATCATTTATTTATAAAATAAAATAAGGGTGATGTTTAACAAGAGTACAACTATTTATATGTAGTTAATTTAACGAAAGTACAATTTTTTTTTTTTTTTTTTAATTTGATGATTGTAATTATTTAATCATATATAACTCTTTTATTGAAGCATGACTCCTTTTTTTTTTAAACAGCGAAAGTAGTTTTTTTAATAGTACAACGCAATAACTTTAAATTATTATTTATTTTCCAATAATATTATTATTATTCTCTCACAAGAAAAATATGCAATGTCAGTTCTATCATATGATAATAAACTAAAAATGGCTAAGATCATCATACCCAAGCGTTTGGTCTAATGGTTAATTTCGCCTTCAACTTTTGTTTGAAATAGCCAAATTTAACAAAATTCATGATTGGCATCAATTTATTCAAATTAAATTGAGTTTTATTTAAAATTATAATTGTTCGGGTTGTTTCATTAGATAGTTATATAGTGTTTACAATCAATTGATTTCATGATAAATAAGTTTTCTTTAGATAAATTATATATTTCACCAAACTTTTGGGATTAAAAAGTCAAAACTTAAATTCATTATTATTTTTTTTTTTGAAGAACATATATTCAAGTATATTACACAATAAAAGCACATGCATTCTCTATTATTTTGAAATAGAAGTATATTAAAAACGACATGAATAAGCCAAAAAAAAAAAAATTATTTTATTAGCCAGTTAAGTCTACATATCACATGAAATATGCAGAGAGAGAGAGAGAGAGAGAGTCCTTATATGATCAGCAACACCTTGGTCATGTAAAGTGCCAGCTTCCAAGTCATTACTCCAAATTAACATAAGCCTTTTGGCCCTGCCATTTTCCTTCTCCTCAAAAACACACATACACAGACTGATCATGGGAATATCCAAAGAAGAGAAAACATTGAAGAAAGCTGCATTAGTGATCCCCAGATGGATGAAAACCCTCTTCTTCTTAATCACCATGCTCACATCTCTACTCTTATTCTCAGCCCCTATTATTCTCATCATCGCTGACGCCCTCCTCCCCCCCGCCTTCTTGTCCGCCTCCCTCTCCCCCTCCTCCCTCTCTTCCCATCTCAAACACTACGACTTCCGCTTCTCGCTCATCGATATCCCCCTCCTATCCATCATTCGCTCCGCCATTATATTCTGTAAGCATACACATATATATTTCAAACTTTAAGATAAAAGAAATCGTTTTTAAGTTTTTTCTTCTATTTTTTTTTAATGAAAATAGGTGTGTATAGTTTATGCGACGGGCCGAGGGTGTCGAGAGGGCCGTACTTGGCGAGCGCCACCGTGTGCTCGGCGGTGTCGCTGGTGTTGGTGTCGCTGAAGGGTTGGTACATATTCAGCAGCAAGAATTACAGGGGAGGAGGATACGCCAAAGCAATGGAGGTGGGGCTGTTCGTTTCTTCAGTAGGATTGGCGATCGGGCATGTGGTGGTGGCCTACAGGATTAGCTGTAGAGAGAGAAGAAAGCTGCTCGTTTACAAAATTGATATTGAAGCTGTAAGTCTCTCTCTCTCTCTTCATTTCTCACCTAAGGTTCTTTGTGGTCGGAACACTGTTTTTTGGTCATTCTCGATTTTTTTTTTTAAATCTTAGATAACCTTCAAACTATTATCGTTTAGTTGGTGAGCATTTACAAAACTATTATGATCATAACATATTAATATATGTTACATGTACCCTAATATTCAATCCCTACTTATAGACCTTTGTTTTGAAAAATTACAATTTTTAAATTACTAAAAATAATAAATTCATACATTGTAATTTATATAATTTGTTTGTAAAATAAATAAATAATAAAATTATGAAACTAGCCATGTAATTAATCTATTTTTTTACTTTATCATTTATTATTTTAATTGTTCAAATTAGGTTATTTTTACGAAATTTTAATTCTTTTGTCAGATAGTTACATATGCATCGCATATGATTGCGTTAAATTGAAGATTTTTATTTTTGGTGAATTTGTAGTCCTCAAAGTAGATTTTAATATGTGTTTAATATCATATTTTTTATCTAGGTAATTTATACACACAAAAAAAAATTCAAAATTCATAATTTAACACAGTTATATGTGGTACATTTGTAATTATCTAATGATAAGATGGCATAAATTCCTCGTCCTTTTGCTACTAATCTTAAATTCCAATTAAAAAAAAATCAAATTCAAGTAATTAAAAATAAAAAAAAAATAAATTGTAGAAGTAAAAATATAAATAATTAATTTTGGAACCACCAATAAAATACAAGATGAGTATTGTAATCTACCCAATAAAAATATATAATATTATACTATAATTAATAAAATAAAACTATAACTTTTGAAACCTAACTGTTTTTCTTTTTTAACAAAGAATATTTTTCAACCAAATATATATATATTTCTTTTTTAAATTTTAGAATTGAGGGAGTATAGCATTGATAGATTAGTATATATAATTCATCATTTTGATACAACAAAGCTAACATGTTGAGATTGTGTGTGTTGAAATAAAAGATAAAATATCGACTTCTGAATATATTAGATATTCTTTATTTAAAAAAATGTCATTTTCTTAAATTTGTGTAGTGGTAGTGGGGTTAGCGAGACATGCATTTTATTTGAAGTTTGAAATGTGGGATATTTAGTGATGCAAGTGGGGTTGGTGGGCCCTTTACAGCGCAGTACGAAGATGACTAATAAGAATTATATACGGCGTTGATCATGGGAAGTGATATTGTTTTTGCCCCTCTCCTCTTCTTCTTTAGTATACCCAACCAACATTTTAATTATGAAAGGAATATAATTTCCAATTTTTTAGATCCATTTTATTTTAATTGCAAACAATTATATGCACTATACAACTCGATTTATAATATTATTTATTTAATTAAAAAAATATTACTTATTTACTTAAAATATATTACGACTGGTTTGCTACATTATACAAGTAGTAATATTTTTTAAATAAACAAGTAATAATTTTTAATTAAATAAATAATAATGTACATGGGGTACATTGTACCCGATGTACAAGAAACTTGTTCTATTTCAATTAAGTTTATGTTATGTTGATTTTAATAGAACAAAGGTCATATGAATGTTGAGTTCTTGAAGGTTAAAGCTAAATAATGAGAAGGGGTCTATAATTTCTCTATTCAATGCCGAACCTAAAAATGACTTGGTATATACTTAGGAACAATTCACCAGTTTATGTAATGCCCTTGCGTTATAAGAACTATATTCATTTATGCAATTTGATTTTAGACTGTAAATAAATATATTATTATGTTTATAGTGTATTATTACTGTCTTATATGCATGCAGTGGTGTGGTATTCGTTGTACATTTTGAATTTGAATTATTTATTCTAAAATACTATAATATATTAGGTGTATTTTTAAAATCACATCATTTTAGTCAAATTAATTTTCTTTTGACTTATAATTAAAATATTATTTTAATTTTTATCAAAACAATTTTATTTTAAAAATATAACACAAATCAAGATAAAACAGCATTTTGTAATAAACTTTTATCTCTTTTTTTTCTTCCTCATTTTTGTTTCTCTTTCAAATTTCAAGATTCACAAAACTTTATTTAAAATAATAGGTTTTCAGGATATTGGGGCAGAGGTATCCAATAAATAAATGGATATATCCTATGGGCTATGAGAATAATTTAATTGAAGGATCCCTAGAGTTGGGTAGAAAGAAATAAAAGCATCTGATAGCCTGACCACATGCTGCATGTCTAGTAACTTGTTCTCCCCCCCCCACCCACCCACCCACCCACCCACCCACCCACCCACACAATCTAAGTAATTTGTTGTCCCAAAGTTTATTTATCCTTAATTTAGAGCATCCTCCACTTATTTGTTGGATATTTTAGTATAGAGTGAATATTTCATGGATTTGATCATAATTTAAAATATTATTTATTTAATAATAAAATATTATTATTTTTTAAAGATAATTAATAAATCGTATTGTACATATTTATATAGTTAAACAAGTAGGTAATATTTTAAATCGTATTGTAAGTGCACTCAATGAACATAAATTCTTGCGTTTAGTAAATAATTCAATTTTAACATTTACATCTACTCCACTTCTAAGTTTTCTACTGTATAAGATTAATTTTATATAGATTTAAAATTATTTAATAAACATAATTGTGTATATTATCATTTTTTCATAAAATTCTGAAATACGTGTAAATTAATTACTCTTTCATTTTAAAATTATTGAGTAAGTTTTATCACAGAAATTAAGAAACGGACAAAGTTAGAAGAAAACATTTTCACAAAATTATACTGTGAGTTGACATGAAGATCTGCCAGATATTTTTACTTAGAGTTGATTATTTTTCATTACAATATATTTTTGTTTTATGTTTTTGGTCCAAAAAAAAGTACGTGAGTAGTTCCAAATTGCACCTAACAGATAAACTTGTCAAATGGATGCATTTGTTGTTGTCTGATTTTTCAACTCCACCCTACAAACTGATATTATATTCAATGAACCCCTTACTGAAAAATAAAAATAATTACAGAAAAAAATATTATTTTATTATTGCACCATTTCCTTGACTTTTTTGTCTGAAAAACCTGATGTCACATGGCTGCTGCAGGTCTGCGCATGCAACAATGGATTTCCTAGATATTATCAAAAAGCATTCCATGATTCAAGAACCAAACTAAAAACAAATTTTGTTTTCTAACTTTGACCGATTCCAGTTTTCAGCAGGCCAAGCTTGGTTTGAGGTATTCCTCTAACTAATTTATCTGTCTCTTAATGGGTTTAATTTAATATTAATCCCATCTGCTTCCATTTGTAATTTTCCAACCTAATCACATCTGCAAATAAAACTTTAACAATTACAAATTAACAGACAAGCATAAATTAGTTTGACTAACTTTGGATTTTCCAACTGACATGCAGGTTCATCCAAAGGATGGATGTTCCAAGACTTATGGTGAAGGACACAGAATTATAGTCGTAGATTAAGGATTGATAAGATATTTTTCTAGTGTATCTATACATGTACATATAATGTATTGATATTTGTTGCGATTCTGAGGCAGCGAGTTGAGAGACACGATGTTCATAATTATAAGATGTAAATATATAGGTGAGATTATTATTAAGACCTAGATATCTCTCATTTGGTGAACATTGATTTCACTTTAAATCCATAGCAGAATACCACAATTTTGTTTACAATTAAGAAAAAATATAAATAAATAAAGGTGGATACATTTATCAAATTATGGTGGGGTCCACAAGAAATAAAAAAGGGGTTTGAAGGGATTTATGGGGTGTAAAGAAGATTTATAGAATGTGTGAGACTTTTTCATTAGATGTGACTCACGTAAAGCAAAAGGTTTGCGCAGCGGTGGAGATGCTCTCATAAACACTCAACAATTGACATTCTTCAATCAAGATTTGAAGTTTTACAACTCCCTTACACAATCATCGTGCAGCAATTAAGCTACACCACGATTATACCTTATGTTTTATATTAATTGATAATTGAATGATCTTAGATTTTTAAATATGGACTACATTTCCATTGATAATAGACTCTTTTGAGGAAAACTTGAGCTCAAGTTTAAATTAAATTAAACATTCTAGCTGGTTCTATTACCCAAGACACACTATCCCTTCACGTGTTGTGATGTAAGTAAAAGCAAGGAAACAGTAATAATACGTGCTTTCATAATTTGTTGGTTTTAAAAATATTTATAAAAAAAACACAAATGATAACAAAATCAATCCTCCAACAATAATAAAAAAAATAAATCATATTTATACCAATAATCTAAACCTAGAATCTTAATAGTGGTATAATTTACTATCTAAAAATATTACAGTATAATTTATACATGAAATAAATAAAAGATAACAACAAATAACGTGCAAGAGTGCGCAAATGGTAATCATACATGATCTTGGGTGGGCTGTGCTATTGCCAACATTCAAATTAATTGTGCCCATCACAGGTCATTCTGATTCTTTTTACAAATTTTACAGATCATTCATCCACAGAATGCAGACATAGTGGCCAAGAACAGCTACTGCTGCATATTATTAAATAACTTATCCTTAACTCTCTATATAAGACGTAGCAGATATATAATCAGGTCCCCCATGGGTTTTTTACCTAAATAATGTAAAAAAAAAAAAAAAGTTTATAAAATAGGTTAGTTTCGAAAAGTGTTTTGAAAATAGGGTAAAACGTCAAGTTCGGTGACCTTTTTTGGTAAAACGTCAACGGGTCTGATGATTTAATTTTGAAATTGAAAACGTCAGGCCTCTGACATTTTTAATTTTAAATGATACATATATATCTAGAAATTTATGTATATATATTTATAGAAATATATATTATATTACATAAATTTAAAAAGTAAAATATTATATTATTATTTAAGATAATAAAAAAATTATGTAATTTAAAGAATAATTTTTAATAACTAATATTTATAATTTGAATTTCAGAAAAAAAGTATAATATATATATAGATATATATATATAGATATATATATATATATATATTAATACATAAAATATATACATTTAAAAAAAAGAACAAAAATAAAAAATTGTCAGGCCCACTGACATTTTAAAGAAACGTCAGTGGGCCTGACGTTTCTTTTAAATTTTTTTATTTTTTTATTTTGTAATATGTATACAATATATATTATAAATATATATATATTATTTCTTATATATCCTGAAATAATTAAATATAATTATCGTTCATATTTTTTTATATAAATATATATATGGAAATTTATGTATATATATTTTATAGAAATATATATTATACTATATAATTTAAAAAAGTTTAATTTTATATTATTATTTAAGATAAAAAATAAATTATGTAATTTAAAGAATAATTTTTAATAATTATTATTTACAATTTGAATTTCAGAAAAAATATAATATATATACATATATACATGAAAAAAAAAAAGTGAGGCCCACTGATATTTCTTTTAAATATTTTTACTTTTTTTATTTTGTAATATGTATATAATATATATTATAAATATATATATATATATATTATTTCTTATATATTCTGAAATAATTAAATATAATTATCGTTTATATTTTTTTATATAAATATATATGTATAGAAATTTATGTATATATAATTTATAGAAATATATATTATATTATATAATTTTAAAAAGTTAAATTTTATATTATTATTTAAGATAAAAAATAAATTATGTAATTTAAAGAATAATTTTTAAATATATTATAAATTATGTATATATATAGTATGTCATAAATATATACACATATATAAATGAATATAATAAAAAAACAATACATCGTCAAGCCCACTGACGTTTTAAAGAAACGTTAGTGGGCCTGACGTTTCTTTTTATATTTTTATTTTGTTTAATTTATATGTAATGTATATTATTATATATAAATATTATTTTTTATATATTGAATAACATTATTGTTTATTTAATTTTTTTGTTATATAAATATATATATATAAATTTATGTATATATATTTTATAGAAATATATATTATATAATTGTAAATAATCTAATTTTATAGTATTATATAATATTATATAATTTTTATATAATTTAAAAGATAATTTTTAATAATTATTACACATTTATTTCATGTATAATTTCAATTTTTGAAATATATATATATTTATTTATATATATTAATACATAAATATGTTATAAAATATGTAAATATATATATATCTATATATATTAATACATAAATATATACATGTATTCATAAATATTATAATATATATATATATATATATTTGTTAAATTTATTATATATATTATTTCTTCTTTATTCTCTTTAAAATTATAAGAATATGTTTTAATATTATTACATTTTTATTTTAAGTATTATTTAAAAAAATTATTTTGATTATTATTTGAATAATTTTTGACATATATATACCTTTATATCTAATAATACATGTTATATTTTTATTATTAAATTAATTATAAATAATCAAAATTAACAAAAATTATATACATAATACACAACAATTTATTAAATTGAAATAATTCCAAAAATAAACTAATTAAAATTATGGCATTATCATATATATATATATATTTATTAATAAAAATATAGTCCACTTTATATAATTTTACAACACCATAATATCACATTATATATTTTTATAATAAAAATATATCACATACTAAATATTTTTTCAACAAAATAATATCACAGTCTATAAAAATAAATACACTACCTTAATAAAATAAAACCTGATAAAATACTGCACTCATATTTATCGTTATGTCATTTTACATGCCTGCAAAATTTACTGCAATGATACATCATTCATGCTACCAATCCATCACATTTGTCATTCATGCAGCCAACTTTTACACAATTTCACATGCAATTCATGTGAATTGGCAGAGGTAGGTGTAGCAAATTCAATCACTCTCTCTTCACTCATTCAATCACTCTCTCTTCACTTGTTGCTGCTGCTCATTCTTGTTGCTGCTCGATTTCTTGCTGCTGCTACTGTGTCTTCATCTTTCCTTTTTCTCTTCTTATAAAAAGGTATGTATTATTTATTTTAATTATAATTATGTTTATAATATATCATTACTTCATTTATTATTCCTTTCACATGATGCGATTTGTTTTTGTTATAATTGTGATCAATTTATTTTTATTTATCACCAATTAACCTTATATCTTCTAAATTTTTGGCATGATATGACATAATCTTTTTCTTAAACACTAATCATCAATTTTATTTTTTATTTTGTATGATATATTGTGTAGATTGTGTTGAACAACAAAAACTTCAACTTGCACCAACATCTCCGTAACCTAAAATAAGGTAAGTAGTATACATATACATCATTTATTTTACTATCATTTATTTCTGTGAAAGTTTATTTGGTTTCATATATACATTTATCTGATAAGATTTGTAAATTGGATAATGAGAGACACCAAAATGAAATTATCCAATAAGAGAGTACGACTAACTTTCATCACGTGAATATGATGCGATCACGCATACTAGATCTTATAGATGTCACCCTTGGCTTAAATATGTGGCATGATCCAGTAGAGAACGAAAATGTTGATATAGAAGTCGTGGATGATAATAATGTTGTAGAAAATTCACCCGCTAATGATCATTCATAGAGTGATGTATATTCCATGTAATTGTATCTTTGTTGTGAAATGTAATGCATTATTTATCATGTTTTTCATACGTACTATGTGGTTCACACTTACTCATTCTAAATTTTTTGTTCTTCATGTTTGTATAAAATTCATATATTTCACAGTGAAACAAATTATAAATATCACTTTCAAGCAATGGCGAGTCACCGATGAGTTACAATTAGAGTTTATAGCGGAGACGAAATTATACAGGAAAACAAAAAAGTATTGTATAGTTGTGCGCCCAATTGTTACACATGAATTGATCGAAATACAGACTTGTCTGCATTGAAAGATCAAATTTACCAATTTCTTTGTGTGTCTAAAGACCAGTTTAATCTGAAATTTTTCATAAAATTGGGGGAAGTTTACGGTCACAATAATGTGATAGAGTCTGAAGTTCAGATTGAGACTGACGATAATCTTAGGTTCTTCTTAGATCCTAATGATGGATTAAACTCTATGGACATTTTCGTTGAGAAAGAACCATGTCAAAATCTTAGCGAACATGAAGTTATGCTTATGAGCCAAGAGTGGGGATATTATATGTCGTTACTGTCCCAACAAGATGTGTCTATCACATCAATCTAAGATTTAAGTAACCCTTGTGATTATGTGCCAGAAATCACTCAAGGCTTGGAGAACCTTGCTTTAAGAAACACTGTTTTCAGTGGTTCCAGGTCATGTAATGTCCAAAACATAATTAGTCCCAATAATACTAGAAATGAATCTGAAGATATAATTGGTCCTAGTAATACGAAAAATACAGAAGATATTGACCCTTGTGTAGATTCTTTAGGTCCAATTTTCCCATATGAAACGAAAACTAAAAATTTGGATGACATTGAAGTAATAGTAGACGAAGAAGATGTTGATACAATGAATGTAGACTCCGATGGTGTCGAAGCAACAATGCATATCAGTTCAACAATCCATATCAGTTCGGACATAAACATCCCATTTTACACAACAATTGTCCCCGAAGTTGTCGCTGACTCGATGCATAATCCTTAGTCTTCATGGGGAAAGTTTTACGATCCTAGCCGATGTATAATTGAGAAAGACATGGCATTCAGAGATAAGAAGGCTTTGACTGCAGTGATTAAGGATTTCTCGATAAGACATGTAAGACGTCAGTTTTGAGTTACAGAAAGTAAACCATTCATTTGGGTTGTCAAATGTGAACACAGTACATCTTTTCACGAGTGTCCTTGGTATGTTAGAGCAACATTTAAGCGAAGATTCGGGATGTTCAAAATAACAAAATATGGTGGAGATCATAGATGTTAAATGAATGACATATCTTCTCATCATCGAAATTCGGACAAAAATTTTGTAGCTTTCTTGATCAAAGAAAATGTTCGGGTCAATCCTGTAATCAGCGTCTGTGAGGCACAAGCATATGTTAAAAATGTAATTGGATACTTGATTTCATATCAAAAGGCCTGGCATGGCATTAGACGGGCAATTGAGAACACTTATGGGACATGGGAGAGCTCCGGAAGAAAGCTACCTAAGTTTTTGGGTGCACTACAAAAGTGGAACACGGGCACCATTGTTGAATGGAAACACCATGACACCAACGTTCCACATAAAAAGATTATCAAATATGTTTTTTGGTCATTCAAGCCTTGTTACATTGGATTCAAGTACTGTGGACCGATTATAAGTGTTGATGGGACACATCTATACACGAATTACAAACATAAAATTTTGATAGCCGTTGTAGTGGACGGAAACAATCAGATATTTCCCCTAGCATTTGCTATTGCAAGTACGTCATATGTGGGAGGGATCAGATGTGCATAATTTCGGATAGAAATACAGGTCTTTTAAGTGCAATATAGACTATACCAACATTTAATGCCCCATATGGAGTAAGTCGTTTTTGTTTGAGACATGTTTGTTCAAACTTCAATTCGCATTTTAAAGATGTGCAATTGAAAGCTATGTGTTGGCGGGCTGGATCTGAACACCAAATCATTAAGCATAACAGTGTTATGAATGAAATAAAAAATATAAATCCGGCAGCATACTTGTATCTCAATTAAATCAATACAGAACAATGGACATTTGTACATGATGGTGGCTGGCGACATGGTATTCTAACCACCAATGTGTCAGAATCGTTTAACAGTGTGTTAAAGGGTGCTCGACGTCTCCCTTTAACAGCTATAGTGGAGATCACGTTCAAGCGATCTGTTGCATATTTTAGAGAACGAAAAAAATATGTTAGAAGAATGCAGAGTAATGCACAGTCATATACTAACTATGCTTTTTCTCAATTCATTTTATGAATTCTTATATGTAATCATTTGATAAATATGTTTTTTTTACCAGTTTACTTAGGATCCTTATGATTGGTCGCAGCCGGAAATACTCCATTTACCTTTCTGCTGCTTCTCGGAAATGTTCGAGCTTAATGCCCTCTCATTTTTTTCTCATTTGTGGAGTTTCATCATCCAGAGAGAGTCTTACATCAGTTCCGAATGTTGCAAGACATACAGACTCAGTTCGACCCTCTTGATGACTGAAAAACGAATGTGCATCAAATTGATCATAAAGGGCATAAACATGCTAACTGGATGGACATACACAAGAAATATGTTCATCAATGGATGCGAATACATGAATATATCAGGGGCTCCCAATTTCTTATGAACCCAACGACGACTCCAGATTATTATGATTAGTATAACTCGATTACACATCATTTTATATCCCTTGTCGATACGCATGAAGAAACGGGAATCAAAACTGGAGATGCGTCATTGATGCACTACATGGTACGTAACATACATCTATATCTATCTAAATATTTCTATATATTCAATGTGTTTTAATGTGTATATGTTAAATTATTTGTAGATTGAACAGTTGGAACCCATGAAGAGAAGCATTAAGAATAGAAACAGGTTGGACATTGAGCAACTTAATTCTTTGTTAGATGAACAACTCTCCTTGTACGACAATATAGAGCGAACAATTGAGAAGCTATCTCTAGAGCCACTATACATGATGTATACCCAGCCTGCACATCAACATGAGTCCCAAAGTCAATCAGATGCAATTTTGAGAACTAGAAGAAGTCATAGGGGTGATTATGAAATTAGCCCTGAACATCGGATGCCACCACCTGGGAATTTTGCATCAACCTCTTCACGACCAGGATACCCAATTGAAGGAAATGTGTTGGATGTATATAGGATGTATATAGGCTTTCAATGAGTACACCTACTTATACTCCGACACCATACTATTCATCTTTGTCCACTCCCTCGCAATATCACCATACGAACATTGACTTCGGAGCTAGAGAAACTATAAATGTGACAAACTACGAGTATTTTCGTCATACTCCTATTCAATTCCAGTACTCCGATGTGGCTAATTTCCAGGATATAGCCGATCAGTCAACATCATCCTCTAGCAGAACGACAATTCCTTCGACGACAGTTTCAGAGGAAGATGAAGTAGAAGAAAATTTACAACCACAAGCAACTGATGTTGACACAAGAGTTAGAAGAGGTGGAATTAGAAGAAGACAATAAGAAACATCAGGAAATGAAGTGCAAGGTCAAGGAAGAGCTCGGCGAATGAGAAAAATTAGAGGTTGCGGTACAGGAGGGCATTTCTAATGTGGATATAATATGCATCAATATTATGTAAAGTCGAAGCAATTCATGTGTTTTAAACAATTACCTTATGGTATCTATTATTTTTCATTTGTTTACTTCAATTGCAATTTTCTCAAAAAAATAAAAAATAAAACAAATATCATCGAAAAGATATAATTATTGGAAGAAAACATAAAAATACACGAATTTATCAAAAAAAATTATAAATATATTTGGATGACATTATAAATATATTTTCAAAAATGAATTTTAACTCTACAAACCAAGCTTCAAAATCCAAAAAAATTTCCACTCGACCGGCCGAGTTGACTGACTGATCGAGTGGAGTGAGATAAGACCAAGCGTGACATTTCTAGATTTTTTTTCAACTCAGCCGCCCAAGCTATCATCATGATCGAGTTGTGTCTTTGAGTTTGAAGTTGACTCGGTTCATCGAGTCCCGTGTTGGACCGAGTTGAGCGACCGAGTCGAACGATAAAACCTAATTATATATAGGTTTTACCCCTCTTTTCCTCATTTTTTTCAACCTCCAAAACCCTACTCTCACCCTTCTCTCTTAACGCCTCTCAAATCTCATTGACTTTGTAGACAAAGATCATACATCATATTATATCTTTCAGTTCATCCGCTCAATCGCATTCACGGATACATTTGTGAAGATTTGAAGGTTGGGCCTTTTCACACATTTATCACTAATATTTTTTCAATAAGGTATGTTTTCAATGATCATCTATTTTCTTGGAGTGATATAATGGTGATTCTATTATTTGGAGTACTATGGAATCAATCGAGTTATGTTATGTTGGTTAAATTCATTAGAGTATTTCATCGAACACTTGGTGTGCATTATAGTAATTGGGGATTTGGCTATATTGGCATTGAATATTGATAATGTATTGTTATTTGAAGTGATGTGTTAGTGATATGTATTATTTGGAGTATTGTGGCATCAATCGGTTTATGTTATGGTGGTTAGATTCATTCGCGTATATCATCGAATACTTGGTGTGCATCATAGTAATTGGGAATTTTGGCATATTGGCACTGAATATTGATAATGTATTGTTATTTTCCCATAAATTATAATCTCGTTAAGATTATTTCATGTTTTTTATGAATTAAATACATGTATTAAGGGACGAATAGATAATAGGTCTATTAATAGGTGTAGTTGCATATGAATATAGTGTTTACCATTGAAGCTAATGAGTTTGTTACAATAATATAAAAAATGTGCAAGTTTGAAGTAATGTATATAATACAAGAGTGGGTATATACATTGATGTTTTGTAGGTACCCTTGAGAAAATATCCGTATCCGTTTGGTTGTCGTGGTTTCATTGTGGATGATATGGGTCGACAAATAGAGAATAGACGTAGATTTAAAGAGGAGCAAAGACTTAGAACTCGAATTCATTCAATGGAAGTTGTAGGTACTGATTTTGATTGGAATCAACACTCTGTGGAAGAACAACAACAAGAATATGAGAGAATTCTAGCAACTATGCATGATGCATACGGTATAGAATTTCAAGGTTGGGATATTATGAGTGAGCAATGGTTCGAGGTGTACAATAAGAAAAGATGGGCCACCCGTTTTGCAGATGAAGAATGCATGAAAAGCTGGAAATTTACGATGATTTGAAAAAAAGTGCAAAAATATGGGATGGTCTATGTTCTTCGCCTTACGAGAGAAGACATATGAACGGTTGGTCCTTGAATTTTTTTGACCGTACACGTGGGATACGATGATACCGTGGCGGGATCCTTAACCTTCTATTTGGGTAATGAGTTTCATACGCTTGAGCCGGAAATGTTTAATGAAATTTATGAATTTCTGAAAAAGAAATTATCCAATCTATTCGATTCAATATTTCCAACGCTTCCTGTCAAGTACAATTTTGGTGAAACCTGAACCGGGGGTTGTTACATTGGACGAGTTGTTCATTTTATGGTGTTTGTTGAATGGGAAAAAATTCAATGTAGCACCGATCTTTTAAGGCAGACTGTTTGAACAAAACAGCAAGTAGCAAACCATATTGGAAGGTTGATTACTCCATTGCTCGATATGTCGGGATTAATTTGGAAGGATTGGAAGAAACTCCAGGCGAAACAACCATCAACCTCGAACTTCTAATTAACTTGAAGATGTGTATGTTGCACTCCGGTACGAGAAAATTGTATCTCATTTTATCTGATAAGAAAAGACTTGCTCTGCCCAACTCTCGTCTAATAAATGTCTTAAGTGGAAAAGTAACGAATATTCTGCTTAATGACTCAATTCACACTGAAGCCATCGAGGAGAGCGAAAGAGAACTGAATAATGAAGAGGATAGAAGGAAGAGAAGGAGAAGAAGTATAGATACAAGAACACAACCTATGGATCTCGATAACGAAGAACAAAATGAAGATGAGATGATGGGGGAAGCAAAACTACTTGGATACGCACATGTAAGAAGAGGGAAAATCTCCCACAGTATGAGGTCGGGACTTCCCAACAGCCCCATCCTTCACATCAACTTCATACAGGTTGGAACGATTGGTCAGAATGGAGAAATGCCTTGGATATATGGGTTGCCAACATCGAAGAATATATGCATCGTCAGGCATATAATTCTCAAATTGCACTTGATATGCAGAGACAACAGTACGAGTGGCATGTGCAGCAAGGGCATTTTGAAGAGCGTGAATATCCTGCATATCAACCTTTCAACCCCTCAAACACTCTGTATCGACTATGAATTATTTTATTTAGAAGTTGGTGGTCAAAGTGTTCTTCTTGTTTTGCTTCTAAACTCATATGCATTACTATTGTTAAAATGATAGCAAATGTGCTTGACTATGTTTATTTATAATAATAATTATCTGCTATCATTTAAAATTGGTTTGTATATTTATTTATTTTGATATATTAATATCATATGAAATCAAACGTCCCATCAACTATTTTATAAACAGTTAATGAACAATAAAAATTTGTACGGACCCAACAAGATGTTAGCATTATAAGTACGTGTGTGGTGACATTCATTTTACTTACATACAAATATGGATCACCCATTGGAATTCTCTCCTCTTCCTCCACAATCAAAATGCTATAACTTGTTTGAAGCTGAGTTCTACTTGAACACAGACTGGACAAAGGAGAGGAAGACAGTGCTTGTGAATACTCTTGTCAAGAACGTCGAAGCAGGTGATTGGGAAATCGGTAACCATAATAGCAACTGTTTACTGAATGTAAGAAATGTTTTGAAGAACCAATTCAAGGAGCGTAAGTTCTTTTATGCTGACGTGAAAAGCCGTGTTGATTTACTACAGTCCCGTCACTACACGTTCAAAAAAATGGTAATGATGACTGGAGTTTGTATGGTTGGTGAATGACAGTATATAAACGCTACACCGGATCATTGGCGTTAATGGTAATTTTCTTTAAAATTTAAGCAAGCATTCATTTTCTTGATTGTAAATATCTAATTTACACTTATATTAATTATTCTTACATTTATAGGATCGTGATCCCAAAATGACAAATACAATTGCATACTTAATGGATGACGAGCCATTCTTCGACCAATTAGAGAAGCTTTTCAAGTTTGAAGATAATGATGTCGTCAGTGGACCATCTTCCTCAAGTATGGAGAGATCCAAGGCAAAGAAAAAATGATTTGGTATAGCTACGATTGCCGTTTCAAATGTTGAATTTTCATGAGTATTGTAATAGTTTTAGGGTATTATTTATTGAGTATTATAGTATATGTATAGGTTAAGCTGCTAAGTGTTGTAATCGCCGTTAATTCACCTTAGCTTTATATATATTATTTATTTCTTCATCTTATTCAACACCAGGAATTATATTTAAATAATAATATTATGGAAAATTATAATAAAATAATTTTATTATTATACAATAACATATATATAAAACAACAATAAACTATTACACCGAATAAAATTTTCCTAAAAAAACACAACAAACAAAATAAAATCCTTATTAGCAATTTTTCATGGACACAATTAACCACATGAACCTCCACTTGTACCCGATATGTCTCGAGACAATAATCAAGCGCTCAGCCTGACCAAACCAATTTTAAAAGTGACATTCGTTCCAGTATTTTCAACCAATGAGAAAATACATAAATCACCCAAATTCAATTTCGTGTCCTCCACAAAACGCCCCCAACTTGCATTATCAAATTTCGGTTTTTGGTGGTTTTCATGGTATCGCATTGTTCATGACTTTCCCAGACAAAATAAAACAACTAAGACTTCAATGTTAGGCAAGAATTTGATCATCTCCTTAGCCATTGACTACATGAAAATTTATAAAAAAAACAAATAAAACATTAAATAAATAATATACACACACTACTATAGTTCTTCTAAAAGAAAATTTACTTTTTAAAATTACACCCAAATTCAATTTCGTGTCCTCCACAAAATGTGATTTAGACAATATAATATCGAAATAAAGCTTATTTTCATCCAGAATTGGCGAGTCATCGGTGTATACTTCATCACTCGTGAAAGCACGCCGTTTTTCCTTACTCATTCTATGTACGCATTTATGTATTATGCTAAGACATTCCTATTTATATTAATTCAGCAATAGAAATTATTACTGAATTGATCGCACGATGCAGTGCATATTTCAGTAGGATTTGAGAAGACGTGCACGCTATAAAAACTTACCCCATTTCATGAGACTCTGTAAACAAAATATACAAATCTCTGTAAAAGTAAAGGGTGATTGACAATTCTCTGAAAAGTAAGAAAATATTGAATAGAAAAATTCATTTATTCATTCGTTGCAGTGATTATAATTTAATTTAATAAAATATATATATATATATATTAATATATAAAATATTATAATTATACTTGAAAAATTATTATAATTATTAGTAAATATTCTTTATTTTATAAAATATATATACATATATTTATATATATATATATTTATTTATATAACAAAAAAATTAAATAAATGATAATTATAATAAATAATATAATATATATATAATATATAATATATACAAATTTAAAAATTTTTAAAAAATAAAAAAAAAGATCAGGCACACTGACGTTTCATTAAAACATGAGTGGGCCTGACGATATTGAAATTTTTTTCTGTTTTTTAAATGTATATATGTCTATATTTATGTATTAATATATATATATATTATTTTATTTTTCTGAAATTCAAATTATAAATAATAATTATAAAAAAATATTATTTAAATAGATAATTTTTTTATTATCTTAAATAATAATATAATATTTTACTTTTTAAAATTATATAATATAATATATATTTCTATAAAATATATATACATAAATTTCTATATATATATATATTACATAACAAAAAAATATAAACGACACTTATATTTAATTTATTCAGAATATATAAGAAATAATATATATGTATATATTTATAATATATATTATATACATATTACAATAATCAAAAAAACAAAAAAACTATAAGAAATGTTAGGCCCACTGATGTTTCTTTAAAACGTCAGTGGGCTGACGTTATTTAATTTTTTTTTCCTTTTTTTAAAATGTATATATGTATATATTTATGTATTAATATATATATATATATATATATTATATTTTTTCTGAAATTCAAATTATAAATAATAATTATGAAAAAATAATCTTTAAATTACATAATTTATTTATTATCTTAAATAATAATATAAAATTTAAATTTTTAAGATTATATAATACAATCTATATTTCTATAAAATATATATACATAAATTTCTATATATATTTATATAACAAAAAAATATAAACAATAATTATATTTAATTTATTTGGAACATATAAGAAATAATATATATATATATATATATTACAATATATATTATATAAATATTAAAAAATATATATACAAAAGAAACGTCAGGCCCACTGACGTTTCTTTAAAACGTCAGTGGACCTGACGATATTTAATTTTTTTTTCTGTTTTTTAAATGTCTATATGTCTATATTTATGTATTAATATATATAAATTATTTTATTTTTCTGAAATTCAAATTATAAATAATAATTATTAAAAATATTCTTTAAATAGATAATTTTTTTATTATCTTAAATAATAATATAATATTTTACTTTTTAAAATTATATAATATAATATATAATTCTATAAAATATATATACATAAATTTCTATATATATATATATTTACATAAAAAAAATATAAACGACACTTATATTTAATTTATTCAGAATATATAAGAAATAATATATTTATAATATATATTATATACATATTACAATTATAAAAAAACAAAAAAATACTAAACGAAATGTCAGGCCCACTGACGTTTTAAAGAAACGTCAGTGGGCCTGACGTTATTTAATTTTTTTCCTTTTTTAAAAAAAATGTATATATGTATATATTTATGTATTAATATATATATATATATATTATATTTTTTCTGAAATTCAAATTATAAATAATAACTATGAAAAATTATTCTTTAAATTACATAATTCATTTATTGTCTTAAATAATAATATAATATTTAACTTTTTAAAATTATATAAATATATATTTCTATAAAATATATATACATAAATTTCTATATATATTTATATAACAAAAAAATATAAACAATAATTATATTTAATTTATTTGGAACATATAAGAAATAATATATATATATATTATAATATATATATTATATACATATTAAAAAATATATATATATATATAAAAGAAACGTCAGGCCCACTGACGTTGGGCCTGACGATATTTTTGTTTTCTTTTTTTAAATGTATATATGTATATATTTATGTATTAATATATATATATATATATTATTTTTCTGAAATTCAAATTATAAACAATAATTATTAAAAAATATTCTTTAAATTAGATAATTTTTTTATTATCTTAAATAATAATATAATATTTTACTTTTTAAAATTACATAATATAATATATATTTCTATAAAATATATATACATAAATTTCTATACATATATATATTTACATAACAAAAAAAACTTAAACGATACTTATATTTAATTTATTCAGAATATATAAGAAATAATATATATATATATATATATATTTATAACATATATTAAATACATATTAAAGAATATATATATATATATATATAAAAGAAACGTCAGGCCCACTGACGGTTCTTTAAAACGTCAGTGGGCTTGACTATTTTTATTTTTTTTCTTTTTTAAAATGTATATATGTATGTATATATTTATGTATTAATAGATATATATATTTTTTTTTTCTGAAATTCAAATTATAAATAATAATTATTAAAAAATATTCTGTAAATTAGATAAGTTTTTTTATTATCTTAAATAATAATATAATATTTTAATTTTTAAATTTATATAATATAATATATATTTCTATAAAATATATATATATATTTACATAACAAAAAAATTAGACGATACTTATATTTAATTTATTCAGAATATATAAGAAATAATATATATATATATATATATAAGAAATGTCAGGCCCACTGACGTTTCTTTAAAACGTCAGTGGGCCTGACCTTTTTTTATTAGTTTTTCTTTTTTTTAAATGTATATATATGTATATATTTATGTATTAATATATATTTATATATATATTTTTTTCTGAAATTCAAATTATAAATAATAATTATTAAAAAATATTCTTTAAATTACATCATTTCTGAATATATTTTTTTATATTATAATTTTTTTGTATTTAGAATTTTTGTTAATTTACCAATATATTATTATTTTATATAGTATTGAAATATGTATATATTTATATAATAAAAAACTTAAAAATATATTTAATATTATATTTGATTTATGTTCAGTAAATATAAAAAAATGATTTCTAATAATATAAATAAATATAATACAAATTACAAATATATATCTATATATATATATATCTTTATATATATATATATAATTGCATATATATATATATATATATATACTTGCACACACACATATATGTATATATATATATCTATCATTTGAAATTAAAAACGTCAGGGGGCCTGACGTTTTTAATTTCAAAATTAAATCGTCAGGCCCGCTGACGTGTTTACCAAAAAATGTCACCGGCCTTGATGTTTTACCCTATTTTCAAAACACTTTCCGAAACTAACCTATTTCACAATTTTTTTTTTATGTGTGTCTATATATAGATGTATAAATCAAATTAATTAATTATTATATAGGAGCAGCAACTTAATTACCTATGGCTTGAAAATGTAGCCCCACTTGGCTCGCGATGGGTGTGCATGGTGGGGTTTTTGTCCGGGGCAGCAACCACTTCTACCTTTTAGTCTGGCAGCGCTTGGAACTATTACTGGATGCAAAGATAATATATGGTCCAGTCTCTGACAGAGAATTTATATAGCTGTTATATATGATACTAAGGTTGTTGTAAATATTAGAATACTCTAGATAAATTTAAAATTGATTCTATTTTCTGCTCTATCAATAGATGTTATATACTATACTTAACGTTGTCTGGTCGCTCTCAGGACATGTTTGAAATAGGCTTAAGTAAAGAGAAAAATATTGTGTTTGGAATTATGAGATTAAGAAGTCCTTAAAAATAAAGAAATTGTATATTTATTATGAAAGAGCATAAAGGCCTAACTCAACACTTAAAACCCAGGTTATAAGTGAGAGGATTGCCCATGCTTATAAGCGACACTTACCTCAACCGATGTGGGATACTTAACATCCTCCCTTACTGCGAGCCCTCACGATCGGATACTTAACATCCTCCCTCACTGCGAGCCCTCACGTCTTACTCGTGCGTGATGGCTTGGGCGTGGCAGTGTTGGCTCGGGAAGAGTGAGGCATCGAGTTGAGGAAGGCTCTGATACCATGAAAGAGCATAAAGGCCTAACTCAACACTTAAAACCCAGGTTACAAGTGAGAGGATTGCCCATGCTTATAAGCCTACCCAAGACACTTACCTCAACCGATGTGGGATACTTAACATATTATGAGATTTTACGCGGTAGAATTGTGTTATAGATATCACATCAATATTGAAAAATATAAATAATTGTAATATTATATTGTAATGAGATGATTTGGTAATAATTGAATGATTGCAATATAATTAATTAAGATTATTGAAAAACGATCGAAACCAATAATAAAGCTTACACAAATATCGCAATCAACACACTGACCTATAACAAAATATTAAGATAAAATCATAAATATATATTTGAAATCTTATTAGAAATTTAATTTTTTCCATCAAATAATCCAATACCTTTTATTTTCATTAGAATGTTGATTTGATTCATCTTATGTTCTGCCATATAAACCCACCACAAATAACTAAATTCACCATTTATTAAAATCAACTCAATATTATGACTAAAAATTACTATTCAAATGTTTTATTTTTATGTATCCAATATGATTATCAACTTGTAGATGACAAACGTTAATTAATTTAATATATTTTATGTAAAAAATGAATAAAAAATAAAAAAGTTATAAGTTGTTAAAATTATTAAATAAATTTAAAGAAAAGCAAGCATTGTTTGTAGGAATATGTGTCCTCATATCTAAATGTTATATTGGCGTAAGACAATAATTTCAAATACAATCTTTATGAATATAAACAAAAGTTTAAGACATTTCTACTTTATCGTATTTATTTGTTTTTATATGATATTGAAATCTCATGATTTCGATAATTAGTAGACATGATCAAGCACGGGCTGGGGTCATGAAATAAGTCTCGGTGGTTGAGATCATAAATGATCCAAGCCGTAGAATCTACAATAAGGAATATCATAAAATTCTGATAGGCTTGCATTGAGCGGTGCGTCACTCGGGGAGTGGATATCATGTTCTCTGGATATCGATGTTTAGACACCATATATGCTAGTCGATGTGATGTTCATCCCAAACAATCACATTGAATTGGTCCCGCATCAGAACTCGAACCATATGGTACCCGTAGGGTAACGGGAAAATTGATGTTATAATTTTTGTAGGTGATTTAATTAGTCCTTAAATTATATGCATGCTTGTGATCCTACATAATGCAATTCGTATATTTGATTGGTTCCTTAAACCTCTCTTGAGAGGCCAAACGGGGGCCCGTTGGTTACGGTGAAGCTATTTTTAAGGTCAGTGTAATAAAAAGAGAAAATTCATTGGTCCACAAAGTAATCTGTTAGAATTTTTTCTGTATATTTTCTACACTTTTCGTATATAATAAAGACCTTGCGTGAGGCACCGATGAGAATATAAGAGATGCAATCTCGTTATAGGCTAACGAATCAACTGAGCATGTGATAATTATTATAGTTATTAATGTCAATTCTGGGTCCATATTAAATGACCAAGCCCTAGAAATTAATTGAAGATATGAGCGGAGGGACTATATTTGCAGTGTAACTATGGAAAAAAGGTTCACACGTCGAATTTATCTTTTGCCTATAAGTCCCTCTAGTATTTTATGGACATGAACGAATGGATGTATTTAGTACATAAATATTAGGAATTTGAATTAATTAATCTTGCAATTGAATTGCTTACTCTTGAACTAGGTGACGTGATGACCATAAGGGGTCACACACATAACCAGATTCTTGTGCGTTGTAGCTGGAAAAAAAATAATTAATCAAAAATAAATTAATTATTAGGCTAAATAATATTTGTTACACAAATTAATTATTTGAGCCTAAGTAATTAAATGATCATTGAGAGAATTAATTATTAGACTAATTTTATTTGTTAGACAAATAATTAATTAGGCTAAAATAATGTTAGAGAATTAAATAATTAATTGAGAGTAGTCCTTGAGAATAAGAATTAATTTTAGGATTTAATTAGAGGCTAAGAAGACAACTTAAATGTCTAGTCCTAAAGATAAACCCAGTCTTTCTTCTCTTCTTTCATGTTCTCTCTTCTTTGTCCTCTCATATGTTGAGACTCTTAGTTATATTTTTAATTTTAAATTATTCATCTCGTTCTATATAAATATACAAAATTCAAGTTACACGTGTGTCTACATATCAAGGCTGGGCATGGATAAAGTTGGAGACAAGGTTTCAAACATCCTTGATCAACGTGCAATTCAGTCATCTGATAATTCTCGCTAAGAACCTAAATTCTCTTGGTATGATTGTTAAACCTCTAATTAGAATTACGTGTACGAGGCTTTGCAAGTTTAGACATAGATCATATAAATATGTTTAATTATTTTCTTCCGATGTATATTTCGTATGATCTATAACCTAAATATTCCCAACATTGTTATCTATCTTTCATCCTCTCCCCCAGTGTGCTCGGGAACTAAACGGACTCTTAAGAGGGTGCATACAATTACATGCCTATTTTTTTTTTTGTGGGAAAATGACTTTCTTCTTATTTTTCCAATGTTCCTGCTTTTTTTTTTATATGTGTGTGTGTGTATATCTATATATATTGATGTATATATATATCTATATATATATGGATGTATATATATATATATATTACTAATAAAGTTACCAAATGTGACATGATATAAAATTAGTGATCCTCAATTTATTGTCGGATCAAGAAATAATAAAATTACATGCCATTCTTGATTTTTATATTATTATTTATATAAAAAGTAAATCTATTTAATATTATATATATAAGCATTAATCTATATTAATAGTGATTATCTTATTTGTGCTAAATAAGAACCTATAATTGTGGTATGTGGTCTTTTTTTTTTTTTACTTGAAATATTGATAATTAGTAATAAATATGTATTATATGGTAAGTTTGTAATGTAATTTATTTAGAATTAATTAATAAATAAAATTGATGTGAATAATAAAAATTATGTAACTATCATTTAACTTATAAGTAATATATATCAAATAATATGTGAAGGATATGAATTTTTTTCTAACTATTAGATATTTATATTTTTTAATTAATACATATTACTTCATATATTAAAATTTGTACAAGATATTTACAATAACATAATTTGAAATAACATACATAATAATAATTATGTGATAAACCAAATTTTTATTGCATTATTAAAATTTCTTTTATGAAAGTACCAATGATCATGATTTTATGATTCATAATATGAAAGTTTTTCTAGGATTTCATGTGAGAATTCTTATGACTTAATTATGAGGTAATCTAATTAGTATCGTTATGATTTTATTTGTGGAATTGAAGTTAGAGCATGATTAAGTGATTCAGTAGAAATTTCCATGATCATATGCACAATTATAAGATTTTGATTTTCATGGTTTATGTATAATTAATTGACTTAAATTAATTGAGATTATGAAATGTCATTAAGTTTTATTATTTCATGATTTTATAAACTCATTCTATGATTTAATTTGCACATTATGAAATTATTAAAATTAGATTATATTTATGATGATAAAATTTTTATGTGGAATGAAATTTAGAAAAAACATTATTAAGTTATTTGATTAACATTGGGCCATGATTTAAATTTATTAAGTTATAATTGAGCTTAATAAAATTAGATTTAATTTTAAAAGTCCATAGAGTGAGGGTTGGAGCCCAATAGGATGACAGGACTAGATATTTAAATAATTATAGACTAATACTCATAAATGAGGGTATATCAGTTTGTGATTCTCCAGTGAACCGTCATCATCCTATCAATATACTTCTTCCTTCTTCCTTCTTCCTTTCTTCCAACTTTCAGGTACTCTTATTGTTTAAAAATTCAAAAGTCCTATTTACGCATCTCTGAATTCTATGAAATTTTAATATCTTGCTCCTTATTGTTATTTTGAGCCATGTTTAAAATTTCAAATCGATTGGATATCTATTATATTTTATATGAAATTTCTACCACTCGATATTCAGATTTACAAATTCCATCATTTCTGATTTTAAAATTCAGAATATATGGTTATAGGTATCCAAATCCCTTGAACTTTGAATATGTCATTTATTCCTATGATTTCAATTCATGTTTAAAATTTTAGGTCACCAGATCCATATTTATAAAGTGCTACGTTTTTTATTTGGAAATTCAAAATAAAGGTTTATAGTTATCCAAATCTCTTCAATTTTTAATATTTCATTCCTATAGGTGTTATTCATGTTTTATAAAAATTTCAAGTCAATCTAGTTTATTTTTATGAGTTATGAGTTTTTTTCCTATGGTTGTGCAGGATTTACAGCTTCAGCTATTTTGATTTCAAAAATCCAAAATCAATAATAAATCTTCACAAAAAGATACAAAAATTTTATAGCACACTTTCAAATGATTCTAGTTTCTATAGTTAAAATTTCAAATCGTTCCTCCGCATAGTTTGTGAATTATAAAATATTCATTCCTTATTGCGTAGTGGAAATATACATCGAATAGTCATAAAATCTTCGTTTTAAGTCCGATTTGACTCAAGTCAGTGGAAAAATGTCACAAATTTCATTATCTATGGTTGGTGTTGAGAAAAAGTAAGTTTCATATTTATATACAATACACAGACTTCGAGAACAAAACATGGCTAAGTTCCAATAGGAAACTCGTTTTCACAACCTTTATAAAAAATTAGTCCCCGTTTCCACTTCCTAAAATATTTTAAGTCAATCTATACAGTTTTCTAGGTAGTAGCATCTCAGTTTTTCATAGATTAAGATTTTATTTAATTTAGGGGTAATAGTAAACATTCATCCCTATTGTAGGAGCTCCAGAGACCTTGGGTTTAGGACAATACATAATTGAAGATACCATCCTTGCTACTTTAAGAGGTGGGTGATACTCTCACACTAATCGTGGATTGTGGTTTGTTAAATTACCCTATAGAGAAATATGCATGATTATATGGCAATTATCTATGAAATGCGTTGGTATTGTGAATATTAAATGTGACATGATGATTGTTTGATGATATAATTCTATGAACATAATGTTTGACATATATATGTGATGTCTTATCTGTAAGATTCGCGGTAAAATCGTATAATGTGTAAGGTATATAGATAATATCGTATATAGATATGACTAAGATTTGCGAGTATGACCCGTACAAGATTTTGATTTATAGATCACTTCGGGTAGCTCCCGAACTCATGATGCTCGAACAGGACAAAGCGCGTCCCAAACAAGATTGATGTGCTCTTATGTGTACTATAATAAGTAAATAGTATACATATCACATAATTTATAATTTATGGTCATATGTGGAGTGCTTCAATGTACAATGTGCCTCCATACGATGTAAATTGTTATGTTTTCATGTGTATATACTCTTGTGGGTAAAAGAGTTAGCCCACATAGTGTTTCCAATACTTATCCCCTCACCATTTCAGGTAAAGAGGTCAGGAAGGATGAGCTCGGCCATGGTTTTGACTCCAACTATGTAGGTTTCTCCAATTAATCAAGTGTTTTAAAATTTAATTATTTTATCAAAACTGTTTATGTTGTGCGATGAAAATTTTGCACGAGCTATATTATGTTTATTTCTGCCAAATAATTTCTCAAGTAAACTTCTTTCTTTTAAAGTAACATCTTTTGGAATATTGAAAAATATTTAAATTAAGTGTCAAGTAGTAACATTCCAAATGTGAATTTGGGATGTTACATCTTGTTTTTAAAAAAAACCTAACATCATAAATCTTAAATTTATAAGAGCGAGAAATGTGAATTAGGGAGATATATGATCTAATAAACTAACATGTTTATTAATTCAATTATTATAGTATAAAATAATTTTATTTTATTACACTTTTTTCAATCCTGTGAATTTTGTGGATTTTAAACTAGTATATATATAAAGTAACAAAGGCAATGTGCTTACTGGTACTTTGAGAGCCCTATTGCACTAGCCTTAAAAATTTGTGGATAAGATAAATCCCTAATTTGCCTGAGTAGATCAGGATCTAAGAGTTGTATATACACGATGTCCATGATGATATCATCGTCAAACCTTATTACAAGTAAGGTTTGATCCCACTTGCAGGTGTCAAACCGTTAAAACATTGAGTAAAATGGTGAGCAAGATTGAATCCACAAGAAACAAGAATTAGATTCATTTAAGGAGAAACTAAAAATGGGTGGTTTTAGTTGATTTTATTAATTAACTAATTTCTAGTATTGAATAATCTTGAATGCAATCATATGAGGAAACAAATTCACACAAAAGATGCAATTGGAAAAATGCACTCTTGCAATCCAAGCATTTAACCTTAGACTTGATTAAACCCTTTATACGATCAATACTTATCATTAATCAATAAGACACGATAGTGTTCCATATCTATAAATGATATCATAAGTTCTAGTGAAAACAATTAAGCCTAATAGTTAAACTAAGATAGCTAAAATTATTGATATTAGTTTTATATGTTCAATTAGATTGATTAAATTATGATAGTATAATTTATTCAACCTAATGCTCCTCAGGTTCAATATTTCATGGCTGACTGAGTCATGAAAATCATGAATGACAATAAGAAATTAAATAATAATTTTAATTTTCAGAACAAATTAATTATTTTGGGACTATAGTCTTCACAAATCTGATGAAGAAAGAAGAAAAAAGAAAAATGTTAAAAACTTCAACTCATGTTCGAATCCATAAGGGCATAAGTCTCAAAAAAAAAAAAAAAAAAAAAAAAAAAAAAAAACTAATTTACCCTAGAGAACCTACAAAAATTAAAAGTCAATTAGCCTCACCCCAAAGCCACGTGGGGAGAAAAATCCTCCAAAACATAATATTTTCCTAACTTATACTAAAAACCTAAAAATAGAAATTTAGATTTTTATTAGGACTCTAATTCTTCATGGTCTTCCTTCATAAATTTGGAAGCCTTTAATAATTCTAGTCAAGCTCTTTCCTTCTTCGCTCCAATCTACTTGACCCATATCTTCATAAATTAGCCCACAATCCATCTTTTAGTCCGAATTAACTCTCAATCCAATTATTTTTCTCCTATAACAAAAATTAATTAGATCAATTAAATATAAAAATTAAGGAAATTATAAATGTAAAATATGGAATAATATAAACACATCACCCACACATTGCGGTGCCAACAATTCAAAATATATAGTTCTTTGTTTTTATTCTTGATCCTAGGCAAATAAATATATGGGTCATGTGGGAACATCAACCTTCATCCTCTGCAAATCTATTTTTTCTTCTTGCAATTGCATCAACACGGTGATGGAGAAGAGCAGTGGTGGCTAAACTTGAACCCTTTTGATGTTGAACAATGATGGAAGCCCACTGTTGTGGCATCATCTTTAGATTTTCCAATCTTTAGGTACTCAATATATTTATTCATTAATGTCCAACAAACATTATTACAGGGACTCATAGGTAAAAAATGAATTCGACGTACAAACCTTTCATCAGTAGTTAATGTGCATATAGAGTCCCTTCCCTCGATTTTCAGATTAATGTCTAGGCTTGGTCATTTAATACGGACCCATAATTGACATTAATACTATAATAATCCTCACTGGCATTGTGGATTCATTGGTCAATAACGAGATCCCATCTCTTATGTTCTGGTCAGTGCTTGTGTAAGGTCTTCATTGGATACGATGAGTGTAGTAAATATAAATGATCCCAACAGATTACTTTGTGGGCCGACAAATTCGGTCTTGCCATTACATTGATTGTAAACATAGTTTCACCATAATCAACGGTCCCCCGTTTGGCCTCTCAAGAGAGGTTAACAAACTAATCATATAGGGCTTCCCTCATGCAGGATCATGTGCACACGTACAATATTAAAACTAATTAAAGCACCTATAGAAGTCGGAACCTCGACTTTTCCATTTTCCACTATGGCTACCAAATGGTTTGAGTTCTAACGTAGGACAAGTTCAATGTGATCGTTTGGGATGAACTTTACATCTAGTAGCCTACGTGGTGTCACAACACTAATATCTATGGAATGCGATATCCACTCCTCAAGTGATGTACTGCTCAGTGCAAGCCTATCCAAATTCTACGATATCCCTTATCATAGATTCTACGTCTTGGAGCATTTATGATTTCAGTAATCGAGACTTATTTCATGAGCACCACCCCGTGCATGACCAAATCTCATAGTTACCGAGATCATGAGATTTCAATATCATATAAAACATAAACATAAATGAATACAATAAAGAAGAAATATTTTAAACTTTTATTTATATTATTAAAAATTGTATTTGAAATATACCTTTTAGACCAACCTAACATTTGGCTGTTAAGGCACATATTCCAACATAAATACTTTTTAAATAATTTTTTTTCAAACTTTTCGGCAAGAATGATGTTTGTCTACAAAAAGAGTCCAACGACTGTTGCTTTCATGGAATTACAAAGTAACAAAAAAATAGATATTTAAAATAATTTAATTTTAATATGGATAAAAAATAAAACAATATAATAGAAAGAATAACCTAACAGAGATTAAAGTTGATAGTAAATAATACTTTCATAAAATTTTGATGTGATATAATAAAATATAAATAATAAAGATTAGTGATAATATAAAATATAATAAAAACAAAAATAACTTTTAACAATTGAAATGAATAACCTGATGGATATTGATGGTGATAATATATAATGTATCAATAGAATATTGTTGTCGTGCAAAATAAATAATAATAAAGATTAGTGATAATGTAAAATATAATAAAGTAAATAAACTAACAATACTAAAAAGTATTTATCTTAATAGATATGATAATACCACATATATATATATATATATATAATTTATCTTATTTCCCTTGCTTTTGGTACCTAATCATGCTTAATTCTTGAATTTTGATTACATATTGTGGTTTTTACGACAATTGAATGAACTGATGCATCTTGGGCATAAAATTATGGATTTGAAGATTTGCAAGGATATTCTATGGAATATAGAGTTTAGCCGGAGTTTTTACATAAAGCTTGAGCACGCCTTACCTTCAGGTGAAACAGTCAGAGGAAGATCACATAAGGCATGGGCACGCTTTTACCTGAATGTCCAGCAATGGTAATAAACATAATTGTTCATTCTTCTTCCACCACTAAGTGATTGCAGTAACTTTTGATTTATGATGATAATTATTGATATAATTAGTGGGGGACTAAGAGAGACTCATATGTAGAAAAGACACCTACATGGACAGGAATAGTTTTGTTGTTCCTTGATAAATTCTTCCCTGCTTCAGAAGCTGGAAGTATTAGGAGTGAAATTTTTGGAATCAAGTATAGAGATTCAGAAAGTCTTCATGAGTATTGGAAAAGGCTTAACCAACTTATGGAAGTTGCCCTCAACATGGAATATCAGAGCAACTTCTCATACAATATTTTTATAAAGGATTGCTCCTCATAGAGAGAAAGATAATGGATGCCACTAGCGAATGTACTATAAAGTACAAAACGCCTATCGAGACTAGAGATTTAATTACCACTATGGCTGTTAATTCTCAACAGTTTGGAGTTAGGGAGGATGCTTTTTATAGAGAGTTGAATGAGGTCAGTTCTTCTTCTATTGAAAGTCAAATTGCTAATCTAACTTCTCTTGTTCAGAAAATGGCTGCAGGAAATGTCCAACAAGTTAAGGTATGTGGGATTTGTGCTTACATGGGACATCCAATCGATATGTGCCCAACACTTCAAGATGTGCCCCATGAGTAAGCTAATGCACTTTAATGATTTCCAAGACCATCAAAAAGAAAGTATGATCATTACTCCAACACCTACAATCCCAGTTTGAAAGATCATCCGAACTTCAGTTATCATACAAGGCCCAGGAAATGTCCAACAAGTTAAGATATGTGGGATTTGTGCTTACATGGGACATCCAATCGATATGTGCCCAACACTTCAAGATGTGCCCCATGAGTAAGCTAATGCACTTTAAGGATTTCCAAGACCATCACAAAGAAAATATGATCACTACTCCAACACCTACAATCCCAGTTTGAAAGATCATCCGAACTTCAGTTATCATACAAGGCCCCAATTCTAATACTTTTAGCCAAAACAATGTCCTCCTCAAAAACAATAATCTTCCTCAAATTCAGGTATGTCTCTTAAAGAATTTTTTAGAAATCTTGCACTAAACACACAACAATTTCAAAAGGAGACTAGGACGAGTATCAAGGAGATAAAAGACCAAATGAGCCAACTGGCTTCATCTGTGAGCCAAATGGAGTCTTAGGGTAAATCACCATCTCAAACCATTGCAAATGCTTAGCACAATGCAAACACAATTACTTTTAGAAGTGGTAAAAAACTGGACCAAGACGTCTCGTGGAAGAAACTCGAAGGAAGAAGTAGAAAAGGAAGTTGAAGTTCCTCGAAATCAAAGTCATCAATCCAAAGAACATAATTCTGAGCCACTACCAAAGGTTGTCACACCAGCACCTCCTTTCCCTCCTAGATTGTCTAAATCCAAGAAGGAGGAAGAGGAAAAAAAAATGGATGTCTTTTGTAAGGTCGAAGTAAATATTCCTTTACTTGATGCAATAAAACAGGTACCACGGTATGCCAAATTTTTGAAGGAATTGTCCACCAACAAGAGAAAGTTGAAGGTAATGAGTTAGTAAGTATGAGTGAAAATGTTTCAGATGTTCTCCAGAAAAAGTTACCTCCTAAATGCAAGGATCCCGATATGTTTTCCGTTTTTCCTTGTAAAGTTGGTAATGTGAGAGTTGAAATAGCAATGTTAGATCTAGGAGATTCAATTAATGTCATGTCGTTATCTATTTATTCATCTTTGAATATTGGTCCTTTAAAAGACACTGGTGTGTTATTCAATTGGCTAATAGGTCTAATGTTTATCTTGAAGGTGTTTTAGAGGATGTGTTTGTTCAAGTGAATAAATTAATATTTCCTCCTGATTTTTATGTGTTGAACATGGAAGATGAGAATCATCTCATTCTTTGATTTTGTTAGGGAGATCTTTTCTGAAAACATCTAAAACAAAAATTGATGGTGAGATTATTAAGTTTAATATCTATGAGGCCATAAGATATCCAAGTGATGTGTCTTCTATTTTTTGTTGTGGATGTTGTAGATTCTGTAACACATAATATCTTTGAGTGATGATGATAAGTTGAAACTTTTACGTAGTAGGAACTTAACTCTTGAAGGTTCACACGTGTACATGAAGAAGTTTGAGGTGGACTTTGATCGTATGATGCAATTTGTGAGCTAGAATCACTAAGACCTTTGAGTTTTAATGTTTCTTAGGTTGAATTACCTATTTCTCACACTAAACTTCTTCCTTCTCTTGTATAGGCACAAAGTTGGAGTTAAAACTTCTTTCCGAACATTTAAAGTATATGTTCTTAGGAGAAGGAGAAACTCTACTAGTGATAATTTCTAGAAAACTCTCCAATTTGGAAGAGAAGAAACTAATTCAGGTGCTCAAAGAGTTTAAAGAAGACATTGGATGGAAAATTGTGGACATAAAAGAATTAAGTCCTCATATATGCATGCACCGCATATTGTGGAAAAAGAATGCAAGCCTTCTCGAGAATCCCAACATAGAGTGAATCCACCTAAGATAGAAGTACCGAAGAAAGAAATCTTGAAGCTTATTGATGCAGGTATGATCTATCTAATTTCAGATAGCAAATGGGTAAGTCCGATTCAAGTTGTTCATAAAAAAACCGGTATTACTGTAGTAGAAAACCTAGAAGGTGAGTTGGTGGCTACTAGTTTTCCAAATGGGTGAAGCGTATGTTTTCATTATAGAAAGGTTGAATTCTTTAACTAGATCATTTTTCACTTCGTTTTATTGATCAAATGCTTGAACATTTAGCTGGTCAGACTTATTATTGTTATCTTGATGGTTATCTAGGTTTCCACCAAATTGTTTGTCACCTAACCATTTGGTGTACATCAAACCTTATCATCTACCAGTAGAACTCAAACATTGTGTATATTGGGCTATCAAACAATGTAACATGAAATTCGTCATGTAAAAAGAGGAAACTACAGTTGGAGGAGTTAAGGGAAATTCGTCATGAAGCTTATGATAGCTCAAGGATTTACAAAGAAAAGATGAAAGCATTCCACGATTGTATGACTTTCAGGAAAGAATTTCGTGTTAGTTAGAAAGTCTTACTTTTTCACACTAAGTTGAAATTATTTCCCGGTAAATTACGGTCCAAATGGATTGGAGCTTTTATTGTGACTAACGTATTTCCTCATGATGCAGTACAACAGTAGACATACAAAGTTCAGAAATTGATTGGATTTTTAAAGTCAATGGTCATCATTTGAATGTTTCTATAAAAAATGATCTAACGCAACACGTTGACCATGTTGATTTGGAAATTCTGGTTTACCATGATTGAATGATACTGATGTTGCCAAAGACAGTAAAGAAATGCACTTTTGGGAGGCAACCCAAATTATTTTCTTTCTCTTATATCTAAAAAAAAAAGTATTAGTTTGTTCGTTTAATACAACGGAAAATTTCACGTAAAGCGTGGGCACACTCTAAATTGAGATATTCAGTTTTTTAGCATATTACAAAACATATAAGGCTTGTCCATGCCTTATTGAAATTGTGCTGCTAATTGTCAATCCTTATGTTTTTTGTTTTCTTTCCCTTAGTAGAGGATTTTAGTAAGGCGTGCCCACACCTTATTATAATTGTTTTGCTGATCCACAAACTTTAGGATTCCAGTTCTTCCTTAGTTAATGATTCAGAGTGAAGAGAGGGAACGCCTTATACGAAATATACTGTTGGGGGCTTGTGTGTTTTTTTTTAGCTATCTTTGTTTTTTCTCTAAAAAAACAAAAACTAAAAATTGTAAACCCTAGAATATGAGCTGTAGTCGCACCACCTCCCTCACCTTCACAAGACAACATCAACCACAATCCTCCTTCACTTCCATCCAGCCTCATTACCTTCACTTCACCACTGTTCAGTTGCCACCGTCCTAGTTGTCACAGATTCTCCTTCTCCGACATTGACTGCCCGCTACCAGCGACCACCCTTCTTTTTAGAATTATTGCCATGAAAATTTTGATCTTCTACAAGCACAGTAGGTTAGAATGGAGTTGAATCAAATGTCTTTCTTCAAGCTTCAAGGGTTTGATCCGCCATTTTCTCCACCACAGTGAATAAAATGACTTCTATTCGGCCTAGAGTATTCTGGGAAGTCCTTTACTCTGTTTTGTATATTTTACATTGAGGACAATGTTGGTCTAGGTGTGGGGGAGAGATATTTAAGTTTGTTGTGTTTGTTGATATGCTATGTTGTTTTTTCCTCTATTCTGATATATAATTCATGTTCATGATTTTTGTCATTTGAATTATGATTCTTCTAATATTATCCATATTTTATCTCTTAAAAAAAAACCCTTTTAGCACTATGTTTAAGTCATTATTGGTGATTGGTTGGAAATAAAAATGCATGGATCTTACATACATAAGCTCTATTTTGTGAGCTTTGAGCTGATGAGCATTCCTATAGTATGCTCCATTTCTTTCTTGCTGTGATTATCATGTATAGTTGTGAAAAAGAATGTGTGGTGAGCAAAGGAAGAAGTGGAAAGATGATTTGGATCATGGATTTGAATTTAAATATATGCTTGAGGACAAGCATTGTTCCGATATGGGGTAATTTGACAAGATTTTTCTTATATATATATATATTATTTATCTTATTTCCCTTACTTTTGGTACCTAATCGTGCTTAGTTCTTGTATTTCATTAAAGATTGTGTTTTATAGGGAAACTGAATGAATTGGTGCATTATGAGCATAAAAGGTGGATTTGAAAATGTGCAAGGATATTTTATGGAATATAGAGTTCAATCGGGGTTTTTACATTAGGTATGGACACGCCTTACCTTTAGGTGAAGCAGTTAGCGCAAGATCGCATGAGACATGGGCACACCTTAACCCAAAATGTCCAGCAAGGGGAATAAGCATAACTGCCCATTCTTCTTCCCCCACTAAGTGATGGCAGTTACATATGATTTATGATGATAATTATTGATAGAATTAGTGGGGGGTTAAGAGTACATATATTAGAGACTTATATGTAGAAAAGACACCTAGATTTTATAGAACTAGTAAGTGTTCCCGTGCGATGCACAACTATATTAATTTCTTTATTAATTCTTTTCATATAATTTTATAGTACAATATTATTAAATTTAAAATACATAAAATTGATATTTTTAAAAAAATATATAATTATATTCAATAATTTGTATATGTAGCATGTTTATAATAAGAGATATAAATATTATATATAAATTATATAACTATATAATGGGTAAAATAGAATAAATCCAATTTGGAGATTAAGGAGGTAAATTATATATAATTCATGCATAAATAAGAATAAAACTATGAATATAAGAAAAATTATATAAAATTTATAATATTTTAAGGTTGCATATGAGTAAAGTTATACAATATTTTTCTATTATAATAACCATATTTCGGTCAGAAAATATGGCAACTACAAGAAATAACTGATACTTCTCTTTATATATATATATATATAGATAGATTTTAACAAATTATTATATTATATTATTTTTTAAAGAAATTAAAAAAATTCAGAATAATTGAGGCATCACTTTTTGATATATTCTATAATTAATGTTAATCCATAATCCCAAAATTTATGTTAATTAACTTCATAATTGCAAAACCACTTTCAAATTTTTAGTGTGATATTAACTTTTTTAATTACAGATGAATTAGTTATTTACTATAATAATAATATTGTTCAATAATTAAAAAGATATTATATGTGATTTAAAAAAAAGTAGAAGCAAATTTGCAAAGCTGTTTTAGCTGGTACTTCTCTTTATATATATGTATATATATAGATTGGTAGAGGTCTTATATATATATATATATATATATATATTATATGACAGATTTACTATAAAGCAAATCATCGGATTTCTTAAAAAATATGAACAACAACTATATTCTAGCAAATCACGGAATTCTCTAAAAAATATTAACAAACAACAATCATTCTTAATGTTATAATATATACAAAAATTAATAAAATTAAAAAATTTAATATTACTATTTTTGTGAATGAAAAAAGCGGTAAAAACATGTCTTACTATAAATAGATGGACTTCTGCTATTCTATATATATATATATATATATATATATAGATTGGAAGAGGTCTTTTATAAATATTATATATATATTATATGGTTGATTTACCATAAAGCAAATCACCGGATTTCTAAAAAAATCTGAACAACAATTATATTCTAGCAAATCATGGAATTCTCTAAAAATATTTAACAAACAACTGTCATTCTTAATATTATAATAAACATAAAAATTAATAAAATCAAAAAAATTACTATTACTATTTTTGTGAATGAAAAAAGCGGGAAAACATGTCTTACTATAAATAGATGGACTTCTGCTATTATATATATATATATATCTCTCAACTTTTCAATTTCCTACAATTCTCCATGGAAGGATAAACTTCTTATTTTCATCCAAGGGAAATTAGTCTTCATTTGTTCTTTCATTCTTCGTTATTCATATATCTTTTGTGTTGGATAAATCTTTTTTTTTTTTTAATAATTGAATGATGTGGCCAATCTTTCGACTACTGGAACAATATGTTGCCAATTAGAATGTTAAATCTATAATTATTTAACATTCTAATACTTGAGGAACAATAACATGATTATCCGAACCAATTTGTTATGCAGATGTATGATCTAGCTTAAATGAACCTACATGTGCGCTTGTTGGCTAGAATTTGTGGTCTCTCTCATCCTAATGTTATTGCTAAATTAAATTATATGATCGTATCTAGAATTTTTTATTGACAAGGGACATAATTTGAGATCGTACCCTGATTAGAGATAGGTTGTTTTGGTCGTACCAACAACTATAAATAATTTAATGATCGAATGAAATAACTATTTTTGCATCCACGATCGATTCTAAGAACCAATTCTGATGTTACCCCTTCGTTGGAGTTTACTTAAACTGATCTACCTACATATTTATTTTTGTATACTTTTGTCAATTGAATATTGTCATTCACTAAATCTCAAACCCCCTGATTTTCATTATACAAAAGAATAAATCGTATGAATCTCTGTGGAAGCGATCCTTATTTATCACTATCACAAATCTTTAGAACAAGTGTTTTATTATTTGTTGGTTTCGATACCGAGCAAGATATATCTTGATTAAAGGAGTGGAGATTTTATATTCTATGTAAGGGATTGTGCAGAAATGAAAGGAGAATTGAGGAATAATTGAGGGCATATTTGAGAGAGAAAATAGTAAGTATAAAATATGGCCAAAAGTGCTTGCAAAACGTGTACAATTCCTCTAATACACCCCAACGAACAAAATTACTAGAGCAAATAAGAGAATGGCATGTATCTGTTGCCAGCTATAAGATTTAAAATTTAAGAATTCTACCCATACATATTAATCATGTGTGCATGTTGTAACATAGCTCCCCCTTCAAACAAGGCTTGTTCTCAAGCCTGAACTGCACCAGAGCAAATAAGAGAATGGCATGTATCTGTTACCAGTTACAAGATTTAACAGAGCAAATAAGAGAATGTCATGTATCTGTTGCCAGCTACAAGATTTAACAGAGCAAATAAGAGAATGGCATGTATCTGTTGCCAGCTACAAGATTTAACAAAATTTAAGAAGTAAAAGATGATTCTACCCCTACATATTAATAATGTATGCATGTTGTAGCATAGCTCCCCCCATCGAACAAGGCTTATTCTCAAGCCTGAACTGCACCTCCTCACATAACAAAATCTAGATATTGAGCTACAAACTTGTCATAGTGCTCTCAAGCAGTCTCCTCCTTAGGCAAATGGACCCAAAGAACTAACAATTCTGGGACAGGCTTATTGTTTTTTCTTCTTAACCAACCTGCGAACTAGGATAGAGATTGGATGAAGTATCACCTTACCATCACTATCAAAAGGAGGAAGATCTGCATAAACTACGGAACCACTATCCACTTTCTTCTTAATCAAAGAGATATGGAAAACATTGTGGATTTTGGTCGAATCAGGTAGCTTCAGTCGATGAGCCACTTTTCCTACTCTAGCACTGAAGAGAAATGGACCTGCATATTTCAGAGATAGTATGAACCTTGTGACTATGAATATTGAACTGCCTATAGGGCTTTAATTTGAGATACACACAATCTCCAACCTCAAATTCCTTATCACTCCTCTTCTGAACCTTGTGGCTATGAATATTGAACTGCCTATAGGGCTTTAATTTGAGATACACACAATCTCCAACCTCAAATTCCTTATCACTCCTCTTCTTGTCAGATATAGGCATCATCTTCTCATGTGCTCTTTTCAAGTGTCTCTTAAGATGCTCTTGCATTGTTTGTCGCATTTGCAAGGTATGCTCTGCCCCTTCCACAGCAGTTTTAATATAAATACTCACAGGAAGTGGAATAGGCTTGTAACCATTCAAAGCCTCAAAGGTGTCACAGTTGTGGCAGTGTGGAAACCAGTGTTATACCCGTAACCCATATTGTGCTTGAGGAAGCCAATTGATCCAGTCTTTGGGGTTGGTGCTTCTCATACCCCGTAGGTAAGTCTCAAGTCACTGGTTTATTCGTTTAGTTTGACCATCACTTTGGGGATAGTAAGCAATATTCAACTCCGACGTACACCAAGTGATTTCACCAACTATTGTCAAAACTAACTAGTAAAGATCTTATCTTGATCAGAAACAATACTGATAGGCAATCCATGAAGTCTATAGATAGTATCCAAGAAAAGATTGGCCAACTAAGAAGCAAATAGGGATGACATAATGCTATAAAATGAGTATATTTGGTTAATTTTTCAAATATGACAAGCCTTAACTATCTCTTCCACCAATGATTTAATACTAGGCCATCAAAAGTGACTCTTCACCCTCTGTTGAGCCACTTGTACCCCTGAATGACTCCCTTCAACAGAATAATGCAAATAATGGACATGGAATGTTTGAGTTGGTTCCCACTTCCCACATACAATTTATCCTTAAATCTAATGATGCCATTGTGGTTAAAAAAAAAAAAAAAAAGCGTAGAATGTTATAGGGAAAAGGTACCTTTTCCATGATAATTTCCTGAGCTATAGTATCACTAGAGTAGTTAGACTTCAGTTCACCAATCCAAGCTGGTCACATCACCACAATGGCTTGCAGTTCCACTGCCTTTGAATCTCTTCTTTAAAGAGCATCTGCCACCTTATTTTCCACGCCTTTTTTATACTCAATTTTATAATCAACCCCCAATAATTTAGTAAAATACTTGTGCTAAATAGGTGTTTAGACGTTTTGTTCCAGCAAGTATATCAAACTATTGTGAAAGTGAGAATATAAGTAAAATGATGAGATACATATATATATATATATATATATATATATATAAAGATGAAGATGAATTACAATTTTTTAAATTTTTTTTAATAATATGAAGATAAGAAGATCATAGAAGTCATACATGAACTGCCATGTTGTAAATTGCATTTACTACTTTTGCTGATAATTTACAGAATCAGATGTCAATATCTTTTTTTACGTTTGCAAATGAGAATTGAAATGTAACATCTTATATTTTTGCATATTTTTGTTGTTTTATATTAAATTTTTTAGTTATTTGTTTTTAAGAAAAAGTTGTTTTAAAATTGTATGCAGAAATTTTAATAAATTTAATTTTTGGTCTTTTTTTTTTTTTAAATCCCACTAACGATAAAAATATATTTCCTTGAATGATTAAATATTAAAAACATAATTGTAAATCTAAAAATAAAAACAAACAAAAATCTAAATGCAAAAATTACAATGAAAATAATGATTTAAAATATGAGTAGCCCTAACGTCATATGCATTTATTTATTTTTTGTAATTTTTTCTTTTCTTTTAATTATTGATTTAATCTATAAGTTGTATAATATTTTTATAAATTTGAGTTTTTACAAATAACTTTTTAATGTACCTAGTAATAAAAATATATCTTCTATAATTAATATAAATCTTAATAAAAATAAATACGTAAACAGATAAAAAATATAAATAAGTAAAAAATATCAATGTCCCTAACGTTCTAGTTTTTGTAATTTTTTATTTTATTTTATTTATTAATTTACTCTAGAAGCCGGAAAAATATTTTTTATACATTTGATTTTTTGTGAATATTTTATTAAATCATGCTGTAATTTAATATATATTTTTCATTATTAATAATAAATAATTATATCTAAATAAAATATAAAAAGGAAACATGTAAAGAAATGAAAAAAATAAAAATATATAATAAAGAACGCATGCCAGTGACGTTTTATTTAAGACAATAGGGGGCTTCTTATCATTTCCATTTATAATTTTTGTATAATTTTTTCTTTTCTTTTATTTATTAATTTACTTGTTATTAATTAATATTTTACGTATATATTTTTTTTAATTTTACCAGTGGCAGTACTAAAAATATGTCTTTGTTATGAATAAAAAATAAAATTATAATTATAAGTCTAAGAAACATAAAAAACATAACATTAATAAATAAAAAATAAAAAAATATAATAAAGAACATGAGACACACAAATGTTGTAAATTTTATTTCTTTTTCGTTACTATTTTTTTCTTTTCGTTATTATTTTCAATTTTATAAATAGTAAATATATTATGAATATATATATATATATATATAACAAAATGTATATATAATTATTAATAAAAAAATAATTTTTGGCTTATCAGTTTGTTTTTCAATGAATATTTTATTTAAAATCTAAAAGATAATAAAATGAAATTTTTATTTAAAATATAAATATAATTGTATCCTACCTAAATATGGAAAAAAAGAAAAATAAATAAATTAATTTTCATCATAAATTTGAATTTCAGAGAGTTGAACAAAGCGGAATGATAGAGCATTTACTTTTGCAGTTCAACTTTATTCACTTTTTATAATATAATTGAAATTTCAAATCAATTTTTTTTTTGTTTAGTATTTTGAAAAATGTACTAAATTGAATCTCATACCAATATTTATTTACTGCATTTACAATTTGCAGAACATACACAATTGAGATGTTATATCTATATTTATGTACTATTTTTACTTTTGCAGAATTGAGATGTCAGATGTGTTATATTTTTTGCTACTTTTTGTTTGGTATTTCTTATTATTTTTAATATTTTATTTTATTTTTACTAAATAAATTATAAAGAAAAATTTATAATTTTTTGCTTGTTGTATAGATAATTTTTATTATTTCATTTGTTTATTTTAATAGGTATTTTTTAAAATTAATTTTCTACTTATTCATAAAAAACAAATAAAACATATGAATTATTATATCAATTTCACTCAATTTATTTAAATCTAATAAACAAAATATGTTATATTTTAATTTAAAAATAATTTTATTTTTAAATAAAAAATTAATTATTATTTTTAATCAACAAAGTATAATTATATATACTACTTTCTATATGTAAATCATCACTTACAATCAATATCATAAATAAATTTGTGTGAATTATTTTGAAATACACGGTTTAAAATATTTTCTTATTTAACTAAATAAATAATATTTTATATTTAAATAAATAATACCTTAAAGGGTGTTTCTATTTACACCACAATAACCTCTTTTCACACCACAAATATTTTTTAAACAAAAATAACCTTATATTAAATGTCTAATTTATCCTTCTTCTCAAATCAAAAGAATTCTCTATTTTTTTATTAACCTTCTCAATCTTCTTCCACACAAATTTGCTGCCAACATCACCTTCATCAATCCATGAAATTACGAACAACTCTCAACAAAAATCTCTTTGGGCCTTTTTTTATTTATTTTTAAAAAAATATTTGTGATGTAAAAAGAGGTTATTGTGGTGTAAATAGAAACACCCTACTTTAAATCACATTAGTCTGCGAAAAACATACTTTTTTTTAGTAATTAATTCCCTGGTAACTAATCCCAAATGCTCCGCTCTATGGCATAGAACAATCGACTCACATAAACCCGACGTTAGAGCCAAGTTCATTAGCTCTCAGATGTCCTACAACAGAAAGTTCAATCTTGCAAGAGAACCCTGCAATCGAAGTAGCCCGCCGTTGCGTCGTATTGCCCCCGTCCTCTCTTAACGTCAAAGATGAGGTTTTCTTTCGACTTAGCAGAACCCGATGGCCGTCAATCTCCGACTCCTTCGCCACCAAATTCATTTCCGAAAGCTCAGCCCCAATGGTTCCCCCTCCAGAACCATCCGCTCTTCTCCTCTTCCGCCGCTACAGACACCCCCGCCGTCTCCGAAAGAATGCCTCCCAATCTCATGGCCTGGGATGGTGATTCTCGGCTTTATTTCTGGGATTTGAACAAGAAATGCCTCCACCGAATCTCAATTCGACTGGGTGAACCCGACCCAACTTCCATTCTCGCTGCTTCGCCCTCAAAGGTTTTATCCTGTCTCCTTCTGATTTGGATTTGAATGCAATACGTCTGTTTTGTGTGTGAGAACTACATTCGCATGTGCTTGGAACCTAGGAATTTGGCTACTAGGGTTTATGAGGGGTTTATGTAATTACGACTCTTTCTTAATGGACTTTGATTACATTACACGTTTCTTAGAGAACAAATTAACCAGGGAATATTATATTGGGAGCCACATTTGTAGAATAGGGCATTGCTACAGGAGGAATTGTTGTAGTTAAAATTTTTATTTATTGAGATTTGTGTTTAGCTGCAGGAATGGATGGAAGATTATAGCGATTCATTACTTAGATGTGTTTACATGTTTCAACATCTTCTATTATAGGAGAAATTAATGTGCAATACCTGTACTTACTATGCTCTCTTGTAGTTGTTGCAAGCAGAAAAGCCACTGAATTTTGAGGTCAATAGGATCTCCATTAACCGAAATAGATCAGCTTTGCTCCTGGTTGGATTGGAGGGCCTACGTGTTATGTACCTCTATGGGCGCTCTTCGTCAGAAGAAAATACTATTATCTGTCGGTATGTAAATGTTATTTGTAAAGTGTAAGCCTCCCTTAAATTATTTTTTCTTGTTCTGGCTGCAGGCATGCACATAAAAGGGTATATGTATTAAGAAGGACTGTTGGTGTATGTAAATTCTTTGACATCAAGTTGATGTGTGGCCATAATCATTTTGTTGAGATTTGTTCATGAATTTTTGGTCTTGGCAGAAAATCTAAATTTTGGTGTCAGCAGAATTAGCTCTTGCCACGAAGAAAGTGTTCAGATTCAATTAGAACCCCATTGTATGTTCTTTTTTTAAGGAGACCACATTGTATTTGTCCCCTCTAGACGTTCTGCCGAGTCATTCTTCTTGATTGTTCTAAACATGTAAAGATAATCAGAATGGTTAACAGATTTGAGTTCTCTGAACTTGAAAGACTGAATTGTAGTTAGGGCACTGGGTGTTTCCCTTGTTCGATGTTTTGCATGAATTTTCTGTTTAGAATACTTATCCAGCTTCGAAGCTCTTGATCAGTGACTGGCAATGAATAAAGTTCTGACGTTCTAATATGGTCTAAATTTTTTGTAGTGAAATATATGGCTTTGATAATGTCTGATGGTGAACTCTGTGACTATTCCTTAGCTGAATTGCATACAGCAATAGAGAGAGCACCTGCCAGATTTTTAAATTTTGTGGCAAAGACTGAAATGATACTGCTATTCGGAACTTTTTACAGGACAATTTCGATTGGTTCAGAAATTTACTTCAATAGAAACAACTTCATACGCGTTCTGCAGATTTCTTGGCACCCCTACAGCGACACACACTTGGGAATCCTGTCCTCTGATTCCGTTTTCAGGTGTAGATTCTCTTTGCGACATACTTCTGGACGTATTGATACTTGTTGAATCAATCTGTATTATGTGGTCCCTATATTCTCAAATGTTGACCTTGTACATTCGTAATTTTGTGATAAGTGGAACTTGGACTATTCTTGATTTGTTTTCTGCATATGAATTATTCTGGAGATTTTGTTAAAAGAAGTGTCATTAGTGATATCAATTGTTGCAGTTCAATAATACTTATGTTTCTTTGCATGTCCACCCTATTTTAAGGACGAGACTCTTGCATAAGGAGTCTGTTTAACTATGCCTTTTCAGTGAAATTATTTTCATACTGACATGATGCAGTTCTTCATGAAAGATTCTTCTGTAGAATGTATGTGCTAATAAAATAATTAGCATTTATTTCTGAAAATTCTGAACATTATTTTTGACATCTCCAAACATATGAATTCATGTGATGTGATCTGTTTGCAGAATATTTGATTTGTCTACAGATATTGGGCAACCAGAGCAGGAATATTATTTACAACCTGTAGAACCTGGCAGTTCCCGTAATGCTGCAGCAATACGTCCAGTTGATTTCTCTTTTGGGGGAGATCATTTGTGGGATAAATTCAGTGTAAGTGAGTATTCATTTTTGGCCAGTCATGGGTCATATATAGATTTTCTTATGGACTGTTCATACTTAATAGTGAAATTTGTCTCTGATGTTACTTCGATAACATTTGAATCAGGATGGAAATGTATTGTTTTGTTATGAAAAGATTATCATATACGTTTATGAACATGGCTATTGCATATATAGGTTGTCAGGGATTACATATTCATGTTCGAAGATGTCCTTGCGCCTCAATCTCAATTTATGTCATTTACGTACCATGAAATATCAATACTATTCCAGATCCTAATTTTTTTGGGCAAATATAATTCAGCCCCCACACCCCAATATCACAATAGTTCCTTCAATTAATTACTAGCATAATCTTGCTTATTGAGTTCATGTGGGGGCTGGTTCCCACAGTTAAGTTGTTCATGAAAACGCCATTGGGTTGTTTTAATCTTACCTCCAGGCTCCAGTGTCCTAAAAAAAATAGCACTAGGCTGAATTTGAAGTTTAGAAAAAACGTTTTCAGTTGAACTGTTGCTTCACAAGAAAACCAATCTAACCAATTTTTTACCAACTGGGTATAATCTGTAGTCCTATAAGTTTACTGTTTCTTCCCCTTATTCTTCTTTCTTTCTTTTTTGTTTCTGAGTTTGAATCTCTGAATCAGTCACTTGTCAACTTTTTGGTAAGTGACAAGAATCTAATCTACCCTTACTACTATTCTCGATTTTAGAGAGAGGAGCCGAGAGCTCATAGAAGAGGGTGTTAAAGAGTGCTGGCTGCTGCCATAGGAGACACCATGAGTAACTTCATATGTTCAAAATGAATTTACATAGAGATGAAATGACTGATTGTGGTACTCATTTTTCAGGTCTTTATCTTGTTTAGTGATGGATCTACTTACATAATTTGCCCAGTTGTTCCTTTCGCAGGGTAAGTCCTTGTACCTAATCGTCTGATTATCCGTTTGGCTTTTGGGAAATCTCAGGGCTTGTTTGTTTATGTTTCCAAATGAATCATTTCCAGTTTTTACCATATTAAAAACTCAAATCATGTTTGCTTCACCATTTTCACTCAACGCATTCTTTTCTTATCAATTATTCGTTATTACATCTAAATTAAATATTTAAATTGGGACCCATCAATCATCATTCAATGGGACCCACCACCTATATACTTTTTGATATAATAATAAAATATCATAATTAATCAAAATATTCCAAGAGTGGGGCTCGCCGCTATTTGTTAAATAAGATAAATTTCAAATATTATCATTTAATGGAACCCACCACCTGATAATATTCTAATAAAGTATCATATCTGACCGCAATATTCAATATGTGGGTCCCACCTAATTGAAATATCAATCACATTCATGTAATCATAACAAATGTAACCTTGTTAACGACACTGGAAATACTAAAAGCTGGAAATTGAAACCATAAACATAACCAAACATCCCTCCAAATTTCTTTGGGGTTACGGTGATCTTTGATTGACGAAAATTACTTTACAATGAATGTTGGCTGCTCTTGCCGTTTGGTGTTTGCATATGTTAAGTTTTCAACTTACAGATGGCTAGACTTTGTAGTAATGCTAATGCTGCCTCCAAATCAAATTTGAATTTAACAATTTAAGGAATTGCTCCTCTATTGTGCTTGCTATGAACTTCTCTAATGCCTTTCTTTTATCAATGTTATTTCTGATTATGTCTTTTACTTTTAACCAGTGTGTATAAGTGGGAATCAATTTTGGAAATGTATAATGATGCTCATACATTTGGGCTAAAATCCACCAATGCAAAAGCTATTAATAATTCTAGTATGGCAATCTCTTGGCTGGAAGCAACATTTCCTGAGTTAGTTCGTCAAGCTGGAGATGGGGGACAGTTGCATGTAGTTAAAGCTCAGCCTTTTGTTCTATTGGATGCATCAGTTTCATTGCAGGTAATTTTCATTTTTCCCCTGTATCTGTCTACACAATTACATCCTTGTTTGTGTTTTTCTTTTTCTTGTTGAATGATCTGATATTTGAAGACTAAATTTTTCTATTTATGACTGAAATATATCATTGTCCTGGTATCTGGATTCACTTGTGTAAATTGTTGTGTGTCCTAGATTGATGATGTTTAATGCATCTATGCATAAAATGCGTGTTCTTTAATTTTCTTCCTCTTGTCTTTTCATCAATCTCCAGGTAAAACGTAGTCTTATTTGATTCCCCCCCCCCCCCCGGGGGCCCCACCACCCATACTCAAACATGTCTAAAGTATCAATGACATTGATTTCAGGGGCCTCTACGTAAAGTATCTCATGGTACAACAGAAGATTCCGATGTTCAAAAAGGACTGTGTGAAGGACGTGCAGTCAGTTTTCTTTACAATTTAGTAGGCAAAGATACAATTCTTGTGACTGCATGGAGTAGCGGGCAATTGCAACTGGATGCTTTAGCTGATGAAATTCAGCCAGCTTGGAAATTGGAAAGTGCACCCCGTATTTGTGTTGATTCATCTGATCAGATACTTGGTGCAGCAATGATTTGTGAATCTGCTTCAATTGATATTTCTGTTTTAAAGGTTGATCAGCCCCCTTATCATACTGCTTGGTTGGGCCATCCACCTCCTTTGCTGAGGTTGGCTAATGTAGATTTGGCTCTGCCAAATAAAAGTAGTTCCTTAATTGGTATGATTGCTGATCCCCTTCTACCCGAAAGAATATTTTGTGTTCATTCTGGAGGGATAGATTCGATTGTCTTGCATTTTCTCCCTTTCACTAACCAGACAAGCGGGAAGGAAGTGCCAATGAGAACTCCATCTGTGCATTCTGTACTTACCACCTGCCCTGGCGACTCATCCTCACCATCACCTCTTCATGGTTACCTGGCTTTGTCAGATTCTTTTGGAAGTTCATGGATTGTGGGACTTACCTCTTCTAATGATTGTGTAGTGCTACAGATGGAGACTTGGAACCTCTTGCTTACAGATGTTTTTGATAAGATGAGCGAAGCTTTAATGACAGATGAAGGAGACGAGGTGAAAGAGACGGATACTCCCACAATAATCAGCAAAGAACTCCTCAGCGGACCTAAGGCAGTTTTATTGCCCCCTTCTGCCCCAAATTTTCGTGTGGTGACTGCTGATTCTATTGAAGGACGATCCATGCTTCATCAGTATTTCAAGTTGTTTCATGAAAATTATGTGGAGTATGCTCACAAGGTGTGATTTATAATGTAATAAGTTGTATTTCCAATTATCTAAGATGGAGATCATGTGATCATCATATGTATCTTGTCTTCTCACTTGTTGTAGGATGCAGATTTCCATTTTTTTTTCAAATTCTTCTAAGGAAGTAGTAGAATGCAGAAAATTGTTATGTTGGTTATAAGAAGTGCTTCCATAATTTTCTGATTTACAGCAAGAAATTGCACATGACAAAAAAATATATAGCGTTCAAAGTTTAGTTCTAGTAGAATTCAGTGTTCGTGTCTTCATGACCAAACATTATTTATGCAATTGATTGCATCCGGTTAATATACTTTGATCAATTTAAGATGGTATTGTTCTGTTGCTTGTAGGTGTACTTTGAACTCCAGCATCATGCACCTCAGTTGAAAAAAATAATTGATAACCAGCATTCTCAGTTACAAGCAATGCAGCAGAAGCTTTTGGAAGTTGAAAAGAAGAAGACAGTGATAGAGGATCGTGTTGACCGAGCAGAAAAGATTCACAGTTCTCTAGAAGAACGTTTACAAAACTTGAGGTGCCTGCCTGGATCACACAAAAAACCACTTTCAAAAGCAGAGAGAGATTTCAAGTCAGAACTTGGTAATTGCTCTACACATTTTTATTTTAGAAGTCTCATTAAGATTATCTAAATCCTAATTCTGTGGAGCTCAAATACAATGACTGCCAATTGCAGTTTATATATTTGTGGGGATGGGAGCGGGGTTATATATAGGAGCAGGATTGCATAGAACTTATACATCTCTGATCAGGGAATATATTAGAAGAATGTGTAATAACTCAGATGTTAGAGCTTGTTCTTGGTTAATTGGTTGCTTAACTCTTCACTCAAATACCTATTCTATGGTTAGATTTGTCATGGGTTGGTCCGAGCTAATGTTTGAGGGGAAGCGTATCATGGATTCTGTAGACTATTTGGTTCTGTTTTGAGAATATGTTTTGGATACAATCATTTGTGTATTTTGAGATATTTTAGGAGAAAGGAAGGTTTACTTTGAGAAAATGTGTGGTATGTTTCAAATCAGATTTACTAGTTTGTTTTCCATGACCTTTCAAGATTCATTATATGTTGTCTTGTAGAAAGGGCCATACGTTGCCCATTAATTAATTTATTTATTTTAATTTTCAAACTCTGGCGCAGATAAATTTGTTGGATTGGAGTTGGATGCGTTGAACTCATCCATTGAAGCTCTGAGTGCAAGGTTGAAAAGACACACACATTCGACGCAGTCTAATTCCTCAAACCAAGAAACACAGAGACCGCGAAGAAGGGGGAATAGGGTTCAAGACGATGACATGTCGCAACTTAAATCTACGCTTGCAAAACTCTCACTCATAAACAGTGAGAACAGCAAAAAAGTCAAACTTGTGGAGTCTACATTGAGAAGCCGGGAAATCATTGATCCATGAGACTGCATTGCATCTGCCTATTGAAGATCGATGAACTATTACTTGGAGGGAGAAGGGAGAAGGGAGTCACCCGCTCTTCAACCTAGGTTTATCTCTGTTTGCTTTGAAAGAGTATTGTCTAAAAACATCCAAAAAGGGGTCAAAATTGTAATACTGTAATGTGGGTCTGAAGATATGGACAACTGGTACAATGAAATCATTGTCTAAAGGCTGTAATATTAAACTTCCCTTTGCGTTTGAGGAAATATGTACTCTTTTTCCATTGAAGAAAAAGCATATTAGTTAATTACAGCAAGAGAAAGTATCAATAGTTTGCAACTTACTATTTAATGTTTGCCACTCAGTTCAACTGCATGACGCTCAACTTCCTTTTAAATTTAACAATAGGAGTTTCTTGGAACAAAGTAATATGAGACGCATGCCTTTTCAGTGTTGGTTAATTAACTAAAGCAAATGAATTATCTTCTAATTTTGTACCCTGTTCAATGATATAAACTGATCAACTTTAAAATAAGGAATAAGAGTGTACAGGAAACGGGAACATATATCATTATGTTTCAATTATTAATCAGTATTGTTTAATAATAAACAATATTAGAGTTAGTTTATGAGTGTGTTTTCTGTGTTAAGTTCGTTCAACTGAACCGATCCAATCTAAATTGTAAACCATGTGTTCTATTTTTAAGGCATGTTTGTGATGGGTTTGTATTCCATTATGAATGATTAGATGGCACATTATTCTCTCCTTTCTCTCCCCTTTTGTTTCGCGCTCTTCTCATTTCTTCATTTCATTTTTCATCATCTTCGAGAAACATCCTTCTCTTACCCTCTTTTTCTGTTTCTTGCCATCCATCCTTTAAGCTTTTTGCAAAAATACGGCGATGAAGATGGTGTACATAAAAAATATGAACATAACAATATTACTAATACTTTTGGATAATAAAAAAATATTACTGTCGCACATAACAATATTATTTTTATTTAATTAATCAGAAAATATGTCAATAAATGTAATAATTTTTCAATGAAAAGTAATAATTTCTTCACAATAAAAAAGTATTTTTTACTAAGAAGAAAAGGTATACTAAAGTAAAAATTTTGAACTCACATAAGAGGGTGTATGTTTTCACATTTTGGATTGAATCTAATTCATTGTATATATTTTGATTCATCCAAGTGTTGCATATAAATTTTTGTTAACCTGACCGCAATTCAATTTTAGTTTGAAAACCAACAATTATATTGATGCTACCAATCAAATTATAATTATAAAATCCAACAAAACCGCAGCATGGGTACTTTAGGTTGACATTTGACATATAAGTCCTAAAATCATTTCTACTATTTGAAATTGGTAGTGTTATAAAATCTAAGAATACACCCATGAGCACGTTGCCTATTGTTTTTACGAGCACAATATAATCATATGGAGGTTATTTTAATATTCTTACAAAAATATTAACATTACTAGAGTGGAGAAATTTTTTTCAAGAATCATCTTCTTCATTGACCCCTTTCATTAAAATAAGAATTGGGCGCACAAAAGATATATAGATTGAAATCTTTTTAAGAACCTAAAAAACGTGAAAAGAACGTGCAGACCTAACCTAGAGGATTTACTCGCACGCACATAATATAATTTTTTAGGTAAAAAATAATACAAAAATAAAATAAAATTACTATTTCACCATTAAAGTAGTACTTTTACTAAACTATTAAAAAATATTATTTTTAGCTGAAAATGAATTATGTCTTACTAAAAGTAATATGTTTTGTATTAGGTGAAAAAGTTATATGAAGATTATACGCATTTTGCAATGTTCTTACACAAACAATGAATATAAAATGAATTACATTACGAAAGTAAACAACATAAAGTAGTGAAAGAACCGGGATTATACTCTAAGGATGCCCCAATAGAAAATATAATTCTATTTTGGAAAAAAATAATACTCTTTTGGTAAAAACTAATATTTTTTAGACAATATAAAAATATTATTTTTGACTGCAGCAGCAGTATTTCTACGTAACTAATTACAAAAAAGTGTAGTTATACCATACTACTTTTTCAGTGTCAAATAATATTTTTTCAATGAACAACAATGTTTTTATGATGAAAAGTAATACATTTTTAATAATTTAAAATGTTTAAGTTTTTACTGAATTAATACTATTTTTTTTATTAAAAAATATCAAATATGTTTTTATTTGACTATAAGCGAAGTCAATAAATTTTTCATCCCTTCTAAGAATTCATCAGTTAGAATTCCTTTCTTAAACCGATTATACATCCATTGACGGTTTGCATTCATTTTAATAACCTGTTTGAATTTTAATATTTACGTATATAAATGCATGACATAATGTATTGCATTTACAAAATATGCACAATAACCTTTTTTCAAGATAATGCATGTTTTTACATTTTTTTTTGTATTTTAATCATTTTTAAATTACATTGTGATGTATGTACTATTTTAGTTTTACAATTCTCACAAAATAATTAAGAGCTGATATAAATATAAGTATCTATAGGGAGCTACAACATCATAATCACATGATTTGAAACTTCTATGCTAAATTGAGTCAAAAAAATTACCTTGTTTTCCTTAAGCGTGGTGACGGTCCTATTGCTGAATTAGCTCTTGGCTTGCGTGAGACAACAATTTTCTCACTTTCTATAGCAGATACAAAAGATGGTACTACATATAGAGAGGAAAATGAGTGATGAACAAGAATATTGAAATTGCAAACAGTATGGAGGGGACACATTTTCGCAATGCATATTTTATTATATATTTACATATTCATAATTGATTACATAACTAGAATTCTTTAACAATGGTAGTTTCCGTAAAGATCATTACTGTAATGCCTCATGAAAATAGATAAGATAAACCCCTCTAGAAGACAATCAAATCACTTTCTACAAAAACAAAAAATCACAAGTTGAGTATCATAGGCAATGTGTAGATTTTTGGTGAATTGGGCTTAAACAGCGCAACTAGCATACGGACAATTTATTAAGTAAAAGACCGTTTTATAGACAATATTTATCACTTACAATATCTCCATTCACATATATACATTTTGAGCAAACATAAATGTGAAATCTAATTAATTTACTTCAATAATACATTTGATATTACCAAATCCTAAGACGATAAAGATAGTAGAAATAAACCATAGCTCCAATATTTCATCTTCTAAAATCTCGCTTGTAAAATGGTTCAAATTATCTATTCAAATTAGCAGGCTTAGTCACTGCAACCAGTTGCAGTTTAGGTTGTGGACTAATGGAAGAAGATGCCAAATTAATAGCGGTTGTCGGAGCTAGAGTGGAGAAGGGGAAGTCGAGAGCATCGTCCATTAACTGCAACGACACACAATGGTTGGCCGTGGAGACGGGAAAAGAGAAAGAGAAGAGAGGGAGAGTAGCTCTAGGTGTTGAAAGTGAAAGAAGAAAAGCGTGTTTTTATAATTAAAAATAAAAACCAAATTTTTATTATTTAAAATTGATCATATTAAGTTTGCATCCTAATTTACCTACATATTAAGAGACTTCGCTTGTTTCTTAATTAGAAGAGGAAATGAAGCTGTTAGCATTTTGAAACAATATTTCTGTCGGTAATGTTTATTTTTTTTCGGCAAATACAAGACAATATTTTTTGAACTTTAATTTCCTAAAACATACCGACAGAAATATTTCATCGGAAAATTCCATCACTAAGTTGTCAGTAAGTCGTTGGTAATATCTAAAACTTGATTTGGTCAGCATTTGGTCGGTAATTAGTCAGTATTTATCGACAAACAGTGTCGGTCGGTAAATTCAGTTGGTAATCTGGTATTTTTTTGTTGTTCATATTGAATAACAATGCCTTGGACATTAATCGAACAATCGAGTGAAGGGACCACATTTGCACGATAACTACGAATGAAAGGTTTCACATGTTGAATTCATCTTTTACATTTAAGTCTTTCTAATAGTGTTTGCTGGACATGAACAAAAGGATATCTTGAGTACCTAAGGATTGTGATATTCAAAGGTGATTGATTAATTGGATTAATTAATCTTGCAATTGGATTGCTTACTCTTGGACTAGGTGAAGTGATGAACCTAAGGGGTCACACGCATAACCGAATTCTGGTGCGTTGGAACGAAGATGAATTAGTTATTGAGCTTATTAATATTTGTTGTACAAATTAATTATTTGAGCCCCAATAATTAATTAATCATGGAGAGAGTTAATTATTGGACTAATTTTATTTGTTGGACAAATAATTAACTAGGCCCAAATAAAAAAAATTAAATAATCAATTGGGGAGTAGTCTTTTGGATTTAAGAATTAATTCTATTAATTATGCCCAATAAGACTACTTGAGACCAAGTCTTGAAGATAGGCCCAACACATAAGGAGTAGGACTCCTAAACCCATAAGAAGTAGGACTACGAAGCACATGCGCAAAGTTTAGGGAATCAATATAAATTGATCCCTAAAAGAGAATGGAAAAACACGCATGAACAATGCATAAGAGAAGACACTATCTTCTGCTTTTCTTGTTCTCTCTTTTCTCTCTCAGGTGTTGAGATTCTCGATTATATTATTAGTTCTAAAATTATACCTCTCGTTCTTTACAAGTATACAAAAATCAAGTTACACCGTGTATCTACGTATTAAGACTGAGCGTGGATAAATTTGGTGAGGAGGTCTTGGACGTCCTCGATCAATGTGCGATCTGATCATCCCAATGATTCTTGCTAAGAACGCAAATCATTTGATATAATTGCTAAATTTTCTTTTAATTACGTATACGGGACTATGCAAGTATAAGCATAAATCATAAAAATATTTTTAATTATTTACTTATGCTGTGTAATTCGTATGATCTATGGCCTAAATATTCCAACAGAGTAATTTGTTATTTAGAGACCCATAAAAATAACCGTTTGTACTTCATAGTGCGGACACTACTTAATAGATTTCCCCTAGGATAGGGAAGAGATCGCGTAGAATGATATATAGCTTTATTGATTACAATTTCATTTCCTTGAACACACAAAGAAAACACTTAGCACTCAAACTAAACTTATAAAAAACATACTTTATCAAACAAAGTTTAAAATATAGAAGTCACGCATGGACCTACAGTTTCTGCACTTTGCTTAAATTGATAATTTGTTGACATTTAAACAATTCTTCAACATTTATTAATAAAGATCTGTCTCAGTCTACTTTGATTAAGAAACATTTTGCCTAGTTCCACAGAGCAACATCTAGAGCTGACTCATCAAGCAGTTTGAACAAGCAACCTACTAAAGCAAACAATCTTACTCCACTAGAGTAAAATTTGAGTTAAAATATAAGTTGCTTGTAGCAACAACCAAATATACATTGCCCAATCCGTCTACTAGAATTAAGAACATAGACCACACAAAGGTCATACCTTAAGTGTGCGATGTGGACTATTATTGCATAAACAATAACAAAATAATTACATTTTGAAACTAAAGAAAACTGCGAAAGAAATCTTATTAGTTCAAAAAGCTAGAAAGAATCATCCTAAGAGATCTCATTCATTAAAGTACATGTTCAAGGCACAAGAGATACATGGTAAACTCTTTGTACGAACTAAAACTCCATCATATTATTACCACTCTCGTTTTGTCAATGATGAAACATCTGACCACCTAGATCATTAGAAGATCTTCAATTAGAAGTGGTTTTACAGGGTATACCAAAATTTTTATGTTGTACTACATACCATACCAAAATTTTGGTATCTAAAAATACATATTAATATCAATTCAAAAATCTCAGTATACTGAAATATTAGTATATCAAAATTTTGGTATTGTCCACTACTCATATCATACGTCACAAAAATTTTGATATACTATTTTCCATCAAAACTTTCAGTATACTTCATGCCGAAATTTCAGTATACTAAAAAGTCAAAGTATTTGGATCTTCCTTATGATGGTTTCATACCGAAATATTGATATATCAAAATTTTTAAAATCTTTATTCAGTATCAATGAATATTATTCATACTGAAATTTTAATATACAGAAATTACCATCATATCAAAAACAAAAAATTATATATTACACAATGATATTATTAGAGATGTATATATATATATATATTCTTTGTATATTTGTTGATGTAATTCTTGTCCCACATCAAGAACTTTTAGTCTTTATAGATCCTTGTAACCTATATACGTATTGTGTGACTAAATGTGAATAAAATATCTTTCACAGCTCTCTTTACGATAGCCAGAGCATTTTTTTGGATAATCACCTAAAATTGGATCCTCCTTCCATTTCGTCTTACGATTGCTAAGGAAAGGCAAATATTACTTCTTTTTACCAGTAATTGTGTGGTCGACAATCTCTCCATGATTTACGAATCTACTGCTCATCCTTCCCCATCACTGTGGTAGACCAAACACCCTTTGTCGCGTTCAACGTTACCACTCAAGCTCCCCTAAAATTAACGTCCACAAATTACACCGCGTGATTGTTCCACTTTCGTACTTTATTATCCGGTTATGATCTCTTTGGATATTTTGATGGGTCCACACCTGCTCCTCTCTCTATTTTGACATCTGGTGGGATCTCTCGCCCAAACCCGGCTCATGCAATTTGGATCCGACAAGGTCAGTTAATCCATAGCGCTATTATTGGTGCTCTTAGACCCACCCTTATTCCTCTTATTGTTGCTTTCAAGGATTCACAAGAGGCATGGAAAATCCTTGCTAACGCTTATGGCAAGGCTTCTCGAGGTCATATTCTCACCCTATAAACTCGACTCCACAATCTCGTAAAAGGCTCATGCTCCGTCTATGATTTTATGCTTGATATTAAGGGGATAGTTGATGAACTTGGAATCCTTGGTGTCACTGTTGATACAAAAGATCTCACACTCAAGGTACTCAACGATTTAGAGGACTCGTTTAAAGTGCTCTCGAATGCAATTCAAGCATGTGAGAGTACCATCGCGTTTGATGAGTTGTATTAGGTATTTTATTTCACTTAAAAGACAACTCCCAAGTGTACGAGGTAACTTATAGTAAAATATGGTGAGAACTGGTATCGTATCCACAGGGACTGTATATTGTAAAATCAACTGAGTATTTGTTTATGATATTTTCCTTTATCTAAAGAATTCAATTAATGGAATGAGTTTTATTAAATAAAAAAAACAAATAAATAGAAGAAATAGCTAACAAAAGAAGTCAAACAATTATAGATATTCAGAGATTATATGGATTCCAGGGACATGCATTCATATGACTCATATGAGTTCCTTTTAATGTATCAAACCATATTTAGTTCGTATATTTGTATGAGGATAACTAAGATATTTGGATCCCTTCTCTCGAGTTAGATCCAAAAGTAGATTAGACAATACTGATCATTCTCAAGATATTATCTAACTCCTAATTGTACCTAGGATCTATTATTATAATAATACTTACCAATCTCTCAATCTTGCAAGTTTTATGTTATGCATTCCTAATCTGTTAACCAATTACTCCCTCTCCAGTAATAATAGATTAACTACACATATGCAATTAGTCGTTACATAATTCGATACGATATTCAAATCAAGGAAGCATAAACAAATATAGAAAAAGAAATAATATCATTAAAGAAAAACATATGAATCCATAATTATGCACTCCCTAGAATCACTAGATGTTTAGCAACACATATTCAATACATAATTCATGGGAAACATATTGATAATCATGGCTAACATAAAAAGAACAAAAGAAAAGAAGACTATTGAAGCCCAAACGATCTTTGTTTCTCTCTCTCTGATGACTTGGTTGGTTGATCGTTCTTTGCATCCTTGTTTCTAACCATAAGTTCTGTTGTATATTGTGTTGTATGATTTCTATAATCTGATGTACCTCCTCATTTTATAGATATTTATTAGGGTTTTGATAGCCTCTGTATCTCTGATTGGAATGGGAAGATATGCCCGAATCACACCAAATCTAGAAGATATGCCCGAATCACACAAAATCAAGAGGATATGATCGAATCACACCAAATCGTGATAGTTAAGATCATATCACGAGGATAACCACGGTCCATGTGACTTGAGACGTGGTCATCCTTAATTATCTGTTTTTCTGTCAAAACTTCAACAAACACGTGATGTGACAAAATATAACAAAATCATGATGAATTCGTCTGTTATGTACATACAATTGCCTAAAAAAACTATACATAATAACCCAAAATTGCACGTAAATTCTATGTTTATCAACCCCCCAAATTTAACCTATTGTTCGTCCTCGAACAATGATAACAAGTCTTCATTTCAGAATGAAGGGGTGTTTTTGACACTACATGATGCTTCAAACACGAAAGTCATTATGATGATGTCAAAATTAACCATATTGCAAATAAACAACTTCATGCCATGCAACTAGTACTTATTTAATATCTTGAATCACTTATCCTCACCAGGTTTGTGTATCTCTCACACTCAAGTGTATAGGAAAATATAAATGACACTCAAAGTTAAAATCAATGTAGAATTAACCATATGCTTGCCCATGATTTCATATCGCCTTTACATGCAATAAGTGGATTAAGGATCATAAAGGACTTTAAATTTGGTTGTAATGTAGGCTTTTGGTCAAGGTAAGGAATGTATGGCTAAGTGACTTAATCAACAATGGACTCATCGAATTTGTTGGTCTTTACAACCTTTCACATTCAACTCATTGCCAACGAGCACAACTAGATTCTTGTCTAGCTTTATTCCTTCTTCATCAACTCTTTTTCAATATTCAATCAACTCTGAATTTTACTCAATGGTTTTATTAGCTATGGGGAGTCACTTCTGATTTTCAACAACTTTTGTTGTTTGAATTTTTTTTTTGTGAGGAAGTAACTCATCTCCCAATTCTTTTTTTTTCTATTTTTTTGATTTTTTTATTTTTTTGATTTTTTTAATGTTTTTTGAATTTTTTCTAAGGAAATGACTCGTCTCCCAATTCATAACCATTTTTCACAATTTGGGAATCGATTCCTCCACATTTACGAAGGCCTTCTAACATGCAACATTCTTTTCTATTCGACAAGTCCACTATATTTATATTACTTTCATGTACAAATAGTGTAACTTGACTATCAAAGAATGGCTCAAGGCTCAAAGGGGCTTATTAGGATAATTTTGTGTAAATTGTCAAAATTGAAAGGATAACAAGGCTACCGAAGATGGCGTAAAATCACTTCCAAAATCCACATTATTGTGTTAAACTTTGAGCAAATCATAGGCAAGTTCAAGACATTCTAACATCTATCCAACTAAACACACTAGAAAGAATCAATAGGCTCAAAATCTCACATGCTAATCACGATTCAAGATATTCAAGTCCTTCATTGCATGCACAAATATCAGTTTTACACAATATGCTCAATTCATCAATAATCATGATCAAATAAAGCATTATCATCATTAGCATCAGTCAATATCACAATCATCATAAAATAGAGAAATATATCGTTGTTTAAGCTTATATTATATTTTTTACACTACTAATTTAGAAAGAAAACATGTACTAAAAATTCTAAGTAAGAACAGGGATTCATGGTACGACGTCCATCCACCCTCCAAACTTATTATTTCAGAAGAATAAGTTTGAAAAGATAGACGAAAAAGCCATGAATCACTAATCTCCATTATATTATTGAGACGGTGGGTTCGATGGGAGTTGAAACCCCCAATGTTCCATTGTGTTCAGTGTGATTGCTATGTTGGCATCAATTCTCTCGACAGTTGAGTTCATGTGGATGAAATCATTCCTCAATTTCTATAAACAAAACTCATCAAGATTAAAAGGGGCTTTCTTTTTAAATAATGGACACATAAGTTGTGTAATTCTAAAAAAATTAGGCATGAAATTTTTGTGAAGCTCGGCATTCCCAAGGAGAATCTTCTTTAATGTCTTTTCTTTTGCATGAAGGTTACATCCTTCAGTTTCAGCCTCCTTGGCATAATCGACTTCTAAACTTGCACCAAGGTGAGCTCGCTTTAATTCCTCTTTGATGCTTTCCCTTATGAGATGCCTCCATCTTTGGTTCTATAGAAGAATCCCGCATAACTTTAAAATTGTTAATTAAATTCACACTATCAAAATTAATAGACTTACAAAGAAGGATAGTGTGACTTATGAAAGATTTAAGAGGCTCTGCGGCAAACTTTTGGACTTGTTTTGATCAATGGTGTTTTGGACTATATCCGCAGCCTAGTTTTAAGCATTGTTGTCTTTAGAAATTAGCCACTTTGACAGTTTGATATCAACAATGCCTTTCTCCACGGGAGCAAGCTCTAGGTTTCTTGGACACGAATTATCCGTCCTATGTCTGCAAACTTCACAAATCCATCTTTGGGCTGAAACACGCTCCCCACACGTGGTATCCTGCCCTTCGTAACTTCTTATCCTCAATTAGATTTGTTAACACGAAATCTGATGAATCATTTTTTGTGTATGACAAGTCTGGGGTTCATGCCTTCTTTCTTGTATATGTTGATGATCTTGTATTAACCGAAAGTGATAATGATTTTCTGAATCAAGTCATCGAGGCCTTATCTTCTCAGTTAAGGATCTTGGCTCCCTCCCATACGTTCTTGGCATTTAAGTTCTTTGTACTTCCTCTTCTTGCCTCTTGTCTAAGAGGAAATACATCACTAATCTACTGGGTCGTCACAATATGCTCACTTCCAAACCAATTCAGACTCCCTTTGCTACGGGCACTACTTTCAGTTTACATGATATGATGGCAGCCCACCTGCTGATGCTACTTGATACCGTCAAGTCTTGGGCAGTCTCCAATATCTATTATTTACAAGACCTGATATTGTCTTTGTTGTTAATAAGTTGTCTCAATTTATGCATGCTCCTACTGATGTACATTGGGGTGCTGTAAAATAGCTGCTTCATTATCTATATGGCACCTACACTATTGCTCTCAATCTTCAACGACAATCATCTTTTTCCCTACACTGCTTTACAGATGTTGATTATGCTCATAATCATGATGATCGTACATCCAGGGGGCTTATATAGTATTTCTTAGTGCGCATCCCATATCCTGGAGTTCCTGCAAACAACAATTTGTTGCTCGCTCTTCAATCGAGGCTGAGTATCGAGCCATTGCAACAACCGCTGCTAAGTTACAGTGGATTCGCTCTTTATTTTTCGAGCTCCACATATCTCTACATAATGTTCCAGTTATCTACAGTGACAACATTGGGGCTACTTATCTTTGTCCCAACCTGGTGTTCACTCTCGAATGGAACATATAGCCATTGATTATCACTTTGTCAAACACTTGGTAAAAACTTCTCAGGTCGGGTGACTCACGTCTCGTCTATTAATTAGCATGCTGATACTCTCACTAAACCCCTTCCATGTCTCACCTATCCTTACTTATAAAAAAGATTGGCGTTGGCTTCAGCACACCATCTTGAGGGGGAATATTAAAATGTATATATATTCTTTGTATATTTTGTTGTTGTAATTTTTGACCCACATTAAGAATGTTTAATCTTTACAGATCCTTGTAACCTATGTATGTATTGTGTGACTAAGTGCGAATAAAATATCTTACACAACTCTCTTTAGATATTTCAAATTAGGTATACTAAATTAATGTTCGATATCAAAATTATATTTTTCAATATTGTTACTGACTGAATATTTTTAATAAGGAACCTCACTGTTCCGAAAATTTTGATACGGTAAATACAATATACTTATTTTTTATATTTTGCCAACCCTATCTTCACATTTAGATCTCTCCTAATGCTAACAAAATCTCTGGCTCTCGCTAATCTAGCTACTTCCTCTGAAAGTAATCTAAAGTTTCTTATTTTTGTAAGAACGTGATTATTAAAGATATGATTGAAGATTCTCAAGATACGATTGACGATCCTCAAGATTCGCATTCTCCTAAAATTATTTGTAAATATCTCTAGATTATTTATTTCCTTTTGTAAATATTCTAGGTCCTTCTTTGTACTCTTTATAAGGTTCACGAGACATGTAAATAAAACAAGGCAAATTTTATTTCCCTTCACATGGTATCAGCCTAACCCTAGGCCCAAAAAAAAACCCTTTTCTCCCTTCCCCAGTTCGATCAGGTATGGCGCCCCCCTCCACCGCTTTACCGTTCACTACTCTGCTGCATATCGTTACCATTAAACTCTCTTCTTCCAATTATCTCTTGTGGAAGATATAGATGGTCTCGATTCTTGAGTGTCAAGATTATTTAGGGTTTGTTGATGGCACAAACCCTCCTCCTCTCGCTGTCTATCGTGATTCTCACGGAAACGAGATACCAAATCCAGAATTCCAGACCTGGAAGTCCACGGATCAACTGATCCGTACCCTACTCCTCTCATCTCTCACGGAGGAGTCCATGTCCCATGTCCTTGGCTGCGATTCCTCTCGTTTCATTTGGTCATCCCTTGCATCCGCATTCCAGCAGACGTCCAAATCCAGAGAACTCCTCCTCAAGGATGATCTCCAACTGATAAAGAAAGGTTCCAGATCGGTGACGGAATACGGCGCAACCTTTCGGAGTTTATGCGATCAGCTATCGGCGATCGGTCGGCCGATGGACGTGACTGACATGTCCCACAGGTTCTTGCGAGGGTTGGGACCGGAGTATTCTGCCTTCTCTGCCGTCTTCATGGCACATGCCTCCTTGCCGAACTTGAAGGATTTAATTGCGCAGGCATAGGCGTTCTCTCTTTTCCAGGAGTCGGTTGCAACCACTTCACAAACCACTCCCGCCTTTGTCGCGCTTGTCCCGCAGAAGACTCGGTCTCCATCTCATGCAGGTTATTCTTCTGGATCAGGCAACTCCCGTCGATCACCCTCGTAGCATCCGTCCCCTCACGGGCAGTCTTCTTCTGCCCATAAATCCAACAACAGATTTCGGCGTTCCCGTCCCCCTCGTTGCCAACTGTGTAGATCCGAGGGGCATTATGCGGACAATTGCCCCCAATTTTCATGCTCTCCTCGTCCCGCTGCTGCTAACTTGGCAGACGCCTTCCATGCAGGTTGTTCGATTGGTCAGTCCACTCCCTCAGATTGGTATGTGGACACGGGTGCTTCGTCCCACATGACGTCTTCTCCTGATGCACAATTGGACGCTCAACCTTACTCAGGTGATGGTCGGGTTATTGTGGGTAATGGTGCACAACTTCCTATTTCTCATATTGGTAATATTAATCTGTCTGACCGTGTTAAATTATTGGACGTACTTGTTGTGCCTCATATCACAAAAAACCTGCTTTCTATTAGTAAGCTCAAGTCAGATTTTCCAGTTGATGTCATTTTCACTGATCAATCCTTTGTCATTCAGAATCGTCAAACCAAGGATCTCGTCGCCAAGGGTAGACATGAAAATGGCCTTTATGTTCTTGAGCGTGGTCATTCCGCATTTGTTACTGCTCTACGATCTACGAAGTTGCGAGCCTCTTTTGAATTATGGCATAGACGCCTCGGACATGTTAATTTTGATGTTATTTCTTTATTGAATAAACTAGGGCACCTATCTGTTACTTCTTTATTGCCAAAGCCTTCGCTTTGTGTACCTTGTCAATTTGCAAAAAGTAAACGCTTATCTTTTACTCTAAATGATAAACGTGCTAGTCATGTTTTAGACTTGATTCATTGTGATCTTTGGGGACCTGCGCCTGTAGCCTCTTCGGCTGGCTTTCGTTATTATGTTGTGTTTATTGATGATTTCTCACGATTCTCTTGGTTCTATCCTCTGGTTGCTAAATCTGATTTTTACGCTACATTAGTTCGTTTTCTTGCTTTGGTGGAGACGCAGTTTGAACGACATGTAAAAATCTTTCAAAGTGATGGAGGAACAGAATTTCTTAATCACACCGTCAAAAACCTTTTTCCTTCTAAAGGAATTCATCACTCTGTCTCTTGCCCGTATACTCCGGAGCAAAACGGCCATGCTGAACGGAAGCACAGACATATCACCGAAACTAGTCTAGCCCTGCTTTTCAATTCAGGTGCTCCAATGAATCTTTGGGTTGAGGCGTTCTCTGCTTCTGTCTACACTATCAACAGGCTGCCATCATCCCTCTTGCACGGAAGGTCTCCTTTTAAGCTACTTTATCACTCTGTTCCGTTCTATGGTAATTTCCATCCCTTTGGATGTCGTGTTTTTCCTTGCTTGCGTCATTTTGCAGAAAATAAGTTCTCTGTTCACAGAAAACCTTGTATTTTTGTGGGATATAGTTCGAATCATAAGGGTTTTTGGTGCCTTGATCCTGCCACTGGTAAAGTCATCATTTCTCGTCATGCTCAGTTTGACGAGGCCTGTTTCCCGTTCGTCGGCTCCTCTTCCCAGTCTGCTCTCACTGATGTGGACGAGTTCCTTGAGCTCGGTTCTTCAGACATCTCAGGCGGTCCTTCTGCTACCCCACCTGATCCCACTCCTTGCCGGCTTTGTCCTCCTTCACCGAGCTCCGTGGCCTCCCTGCCGCCACCTCCTCCGGTTCCCGCTCCGAGTTCTGCACCGCCACCTGTGCCTACCTCCAGCACTCACCCGATGCAGACTCGTGCTCGCTCTGGGATCTTCAAGCCTCACCATATTGCTGACTTCGCTGCCACTCCATTGCTTCATGCTCTTGTGGCTACTTCTGTCCCAAAGGGTTTCAAGAGTACTGTGAAACACCCACATTGGGTTGCTGCTATGGATGCCGAGATGGCTGCTCTCCGCTCAAACTCTACTTGGATCCTTGTTCCTCGCCCTGCAGGGGCAAACATTGTTGGCTCGAAGTGGATTTTTCGAACGAAATTTCTTTCGGATGGCTCCGTTAACAAACACAAAGCCCGTCTCGTTGCTCAATGCTTCACTCAACTTCCAGGCTTTGACTACTCTCACACCTTCAGTCCGGTTGTTAAACCCTCCACTGTTCGTATTATATTGTCACTTGCTGTTGTTCAGAATTGGCCGTTGCATCAATTGGATGTTAAGAATGCTTTTCTTAACGATTTCTTAACTAAGCCTGTCTTCATGGAGCAACCTCCTGGTTACATTGATCCCCGTTTCCCGGATCATGTGTGCCAACTTAAGAAGGCCATCTATGGTCTCAAGCAGGCCCCCCTTGCTTGGTACCAGCGTCTTCATGATTTTCTTCTTCATCTTGGCTTCATCAACAGTTGGGCAGACACATCTCTGTTCATCCTTCGTCAAGGAAACTCTATCCTTTATTTGCTCGTGTATGTTGACGATATCATTATCACAGGGAATGATCCGACTTTGATTCCTCAGTTTATCTCTCGGCTGCACAAGGAATTTACAATCACGGACCTTGGGCGTCTTAGTTACTTCCTTGGCTTAGAAGTAACTTACACGGACGATGGCTTATTTCTCGGTCAAGCTAAGTATGCTCGTGACATTCTTGCTTGGTTTGACATGCTTGATTCCAAGCCTGTTCCCACCCCACTTCCACCGGGCAACGCTCTTACAAAAATTGGTACCGCTTTTTCTGACGTCACTAGATATCGGTCGGTCATTGGTGCTCTTCAATACCTCACAATTACACGTCCTGATCTTTGCTATGCGGTCAATCACCTCAGTCAATTCCTGCAGTCTCCCACCACTGATCATTTCTCTGCAGCAAAACGTGTCCTTCGTTATGTGAAGGGCACCCTCTCCTTTGGCCTTTCTTTTTCTAAGGGGTCCCCTCGTGGTCTTTCGGGATATTCAGACGCCGACTGGGCTCGTTGCCTCGACACTCGTCGATCTACATTTGGTTACTCCATCTTCCTTCATGGCAACCTAGTCTCTTGGAGTGCTCATAAGCAGCCCACAGTGGCCCGCTCCAGCTGTGAATCTGAATATCGTGCCATGGCTGCCACCGCTGCTGAACTTGTTTGGATTACTCATCTTCTCAAGGAGCTTTCTGCTTCGCCTTCGGCCCCCCTTTGCTACTTTGTGACAACAACAGTGCCCTATTTCTCAGTCAAAATCCAGTTGCTCACAAACGTGCGAAACATATTGATATAGATTTTCACTTTGTTCGTGAACTGGTTACTTCGGGGAAGCTCCTTACGAAGTTCGTCCCTTCTTCGCTTCAAATTGCGGATGTGTTCACCAAGAGTCTTGCCAAGCCGCAATTTGTTCTTCTTCGGTCCAAGCTTCGTGTTGGTCCCAACCCCACGTTGAGCTTGAAGGGGGGTATTAAAGATATGATTGAAGATTCTCAAGATACGATTGACGATCCTCAAGATTAACATTCTCCTAAAATTGATTTGTAAATATCTCTAGATTATTTATTTCCTTTTGTAAATATTCTAGGTCCTTCTTTGTACTCTTTATAAGGTTCACGAGACATGTAAATAAAACAAGGCAAATTTCATTTCCCTTTACAGTGATTACTATCAAATTGTAAAACTAAAATAAGAATGTTAGGACACTTTAATTCTATGCTTTACTATATTGAACATTGTGAAACAATCAAGTAACACAAATAAGTTTCAATCAATTGTAAAACTAAAATAAGAATGTTAGGACTCATTAATTCTATGCTTTACTATATTGAACTTTGTGAAACAATCAAGTAACACACTAATTTTCAATCAATTGTAAAACTAAATAAGAATGTCAGGAATCTTTAATTCTATGCTTTACTATATTAAACTTTGTGAAACAATCAAGTAATACAAATAAGTTTCAAATTATCCAATTTGGTTCATAATTACACTTTCCATAATGCAATACGAAATCTTCAAAACTCTTCCTCTAATTACCTAATCTAAAAATCTTCAACTCTTTCAAGATTTAGTGTATTTGAAAATTTTGGCCATTCTTGAACTCTATAATATTGTAGTTAAATGTATGTTACTTTTAAGTTCTCAACATCTTCTAAAGATGTAACAATCCTCAATTTAAAAAAAAAAATAATAATCTTCTGAAATTCTTCTTGATATAATAATAAGTTGATAACGCCTCGAATTCCTCCTTCTAGTTGTTGAAAATCTAAACAACACAAGAAAAAAAAAACAAATAAAATTTATCACAAATATTATGTTAGTCAAGAAATAAAAAAATTATAATACTTCCAATAAATAACAATATTTTAAAAATAGTAAAATATGGAAAAGATATTTTCTAACATTACGCTAGAAAATTGAGCATAATAAGGAAAAATAATGGTAAATGTCCACTCTTATTATAATGTTTTGAAGGAGACATATGTACATATACTTGCGTTACACTGGTATGCTTATTTCATGAGAATTTGTTAAACTAGAGCTTCGACCAAACCTCACGCCTCTGCTTCTCCTTTCTTCCTTCCTCCTTTTCCTCTGATTCCGCCTCTTTCACCTGACCAATCCACCAATAATCAATAAACCCCAATATATATATATATATATTGGGGTTTATTGATTATTGGTGGATTGGTCAGGTGAAAGAGGCGGAATCAGAGGAAGGAAGAAAGGAGAAGCGTTACACTGGTATGCTTATTTCATGAGTATTTGTCAAACTAGAGCTTCGACCAAACCTCACGCCTCTGCTTCTCCTTTCTTCCTTCCTCTTTTTCCTCTATTCCCCCTCTTTCACCTGACCAATCCACCAATAATCAATAAACCCCAATATATATATATATATATATATAATAAACACTATGCTGTACTCCTAGCTTTAAAAGTTGCACTCCAACCTAAAGATTTCAAACGACTTCGCTACTCAGAAGATAGACCAAAATAGCACAATGTATCTCAAATTCATTGATTACCAGATATAACTAACCTAAACCAGCCCAACAAATTTACTATTAAGGATATAACCATTATTTGTCATTCACCAATTCAAATGCTACCCTATAATTTAATTGGAGAGTTAATTAATCTAATATTTCATGCTTTACTTTATACAAATATCTAGTATTATTATTATTATTATTATTATTATTATTATTATTATTATTATTATTATTATTATTATTATTATTAAAATATCCTTTATAATCTTGAGTAATGAACAACTACCTTGAGATGCTGCTGCCTGTCGGAATCGTGCCTTTTGTGTCGAGAATGGGTTGTCTGAATCGCGCTTTCGGGAGAGTACAACTCCCCCTGCGTCTGCCCTTCATTTTTGGGGTGAATAGCATATTTTGAAGAGTACAACTCCCCATGCTCCTGCCCCTTCAACACTTCTGCATCTGAACTCAATTTTTTATTTATATTTCTGTTATCTTCCTTCATAGTTTTTTGTTTTATTGGTAATTTTCGTTAACTTATGTACTAAAAATAAATTGTAGGAAGAGGAAGAACACATCTTACTTTTGTGTAGCCTGAATGCTGATATGTGGACGCGTGTCATGAGTATGTTAGGTGCAATGTTGAAAAAATCGCGATATATCGCCGATATATCGCCAAACCCGTGCAACCGATACGAAATTTAGGGGAAACGAATTTTTTTACAAAATATCGGTAAAATATCGGTCCGTATCGGTATCGTATCGATAAAATATCGGTATCGATTGCGCTACGTTGTGATTTTCCAATATATCGGGATATATCGCCGATAGTATATCGTGTGTCGGTTGAAAATATCGCCAAAATGTCGGTTCGAATTTTTTTTTTCTTTTTTTCGTGGCTTAAAGCCTGAGATATTTTCAACATTTCAGAAACATAATAATTACTTGGACTACTGATAAGGCTGATACTCTGAATGGAGGTATAAAGTGTACAACATATCATTAAACAATTTAAAGCCTTTAGCCTTCACGCATGCTTCCAATCTTCATAGGGGACTAGGCAGGCAGCTTTTGTACTTTTTTTTTTTTTTTTTATTCTTTCACAATAATTCAAATTCAGAGTAGCAATTTATATACTACATAATTTCTTCCGTAATTTTCCCAAGTTCCATTCAGTAGCCAAATTCTGTCCATTTTCTTCATCCTTGCTAATTACAGAGAAAATATTTTTTCTCCTCTTATTTATGTAAGTTTCTTCATTCATATATTTACTTTCGTTATTTGTAGATATATTTTTCTTCTCATTTTTCTATTATTTTCTCATTTTGGTAGATTGAGGGGATTTAGCTACTGAATCACAACTATTGGTATCAACTATCAACAAGCTTCTTTTGTAAGGCATCATCAAGGTAATTTAATTGATTTATACGAATACTCATTGGTTTTCTTTAAAATATGTATTTCTTAATTTTTTGTACTTGCAATTTGTTTAATTATGTAAATATTCTTATATTATTAAGTATCAATTTATGAAAGTAAGATGCAGGAATATGAGACGAATTTTAATTTTTGTTTTGATCAAACATGAAAAATATACTAATAACTTGGAAATTTTGTTATAATTCATAGAAAATAAATCATAGTTATAATTGTTTGTTTCACTTTTTTATTGATTATAGCGTCATATATAATCAAGCTAATTAAATTTGAATATTTATAACTTATCGACAATAATGCAATCATTTCATAATGGGACAGTGCATGCATGTTTGTAGTTCTAATATTTATGTCATATTCTATAGTAGTTCTCAATTTAATTGTATTTTTAAAAAGTGAAGGTTGTTTGCACTGAAAAATGAAGATACAACAATGCAAAGTAACCTTCACTTTTTAGGGTAAAAAATCTTTATTTAGAAGATTAGCAGTAAGTATTTTTTTATAACAAAAAAAAAATTCAAACTCTCAGCTCCAGTAAAAAAATGGCAACTGAAGGTGGTAGTGGTGGATATGATCCTGCATGGAGATACTGTGATAAAGTACCAGGCAATAGACATAGTACTATTTGTAAATTTTGTGGACTTCTAATTAAGAGTGGAGGTATTACTCGCTTCAAGTACTATCTAAGCCACAGTGATCCAAACAAGAATACGCGTCCATGTGAAAATGTGCCTCCTGAAGTTAAAAAGGAGATGTCTTGTTTGTTTAAAGAAAAAGAATGTGCAAAACAGAAAAAAGCTGCTAAAATGGATGATATTAGAGTAGAATTACGGAAAGGGTTATATGATGAAGATGATGATAGTGATGGTGATGATGATATGATAATGTATCCTGATGACATTGATCCTTCTGATCGAAAAGCATATCGTGCTGCTGCTAGAGCTTCCAAAGCAACTGAGTGGGAAAGACAGCAGATGCATAATTTTGCTACTAATAAAAGAGGTGGTTCGACGAGTAAAGATATTGGTGGCCCATCATCCCAGTTCCGACGAACAAAAAGTATTCGAGAATCAAATTATGATCGTGCACTTGCACCGTCTTTATATAAATCACAAGGTACAAAACAAAAGAGGATCAAAAATATGTTTTCTGGTGGCAATGTGAAAGAAAAACTTGGAAGATTGGTGAGTAAATTTTTTATTTACGACAATCTTCCACCCAACAAAGCATCCTCTCATCACTTCAAAAATATGATCGCTGGTGCACATCAAGTAGGTTTGGGGGTGCCCACTCCAACTGCATACGAGATAAAAAATAAATATCTTGATATGGAGAAAAAATAAATGAAGGAGTACGTTGACAACCAAAAGAAGAAATTGAGCACATATGGATGCACAATCATGGCAGATGGATGGACAGGACCAACAAAATTGTCAATCATTAATTTCATGGTCTACTGTAAGGGCAGGACTATTTTCCTTAAGTCAGTTGATGCATCTAACAAGATTAAGGATCATCAGTACATTTACGGGTTGCTAAAAGAAGTTGTGTTGGAGGTTGGAAAAGATAATGTGGTGCAAGTTGTCACTGATAATGGATCTGCTTATGTGAAAGCTGGAAAGAAACATATGGAGAGGTATAAGTTGTATTGGACACCATGTGCTGCACATTGCATTGACTTGATATTTGAAGATATTGGGAAAAGAAGCAGTATTGCAGATGTGATTGCTAAGTCTAGACAATTAACCAACTACATTTACAATCATGGTTGGTTACTTGCATTAATGCGAGAGATATGCCAAGGAGATCTAGTGCGACCAGGAGCTACACGTTTTGCAACTAATTATATTGCATTGGATAGTCTTTTGAAGAAAAATTCTGGCCTGAAACAATTGTTTACTAGTGATTAGTGGTCAGCAAACCGGCTAAGTCGATCAAATTTGGGCAAAACATTAGAAAAACAAGTTCTTGATCACATATTCTGGGATCATGTACAACATGTGGTGTCTATTCATGAGCCGTTATATAATATTCTCCGAGTGGTGGACACTGAGGTAGTTCCAACTATGCCAATTTTGTACCATTTGTTCCATGTTATGAAAGAAAAGGTCCAATGCATAAGAGGATCACAGTGGGTGTTGGAGATTATTGAATCTAGGTGGGATCGTACACTTTCTCATCCACTACACGCTGCAGGTACCAACTATTTTATTTTTTTATAACTCACATGATATTTTGAGTTCCTAATAAATTTTATCAATATTATAGCATATTACTTGAATCCAAGATTGCAATATCGAGAAGGACTTGGTGAAGATCCAAGATTAATTGCAGCTGTGCATCAAGTTTTTAACAAGTTGGATCCAAACTCTGATGGTCTAGCTCAATTTGGAAATGAGGTTATAAATTTTTTAATTCTTATTTTTTTATAGGATTTATTTGTACCATTTTTATTGTCATTTAATATATGAAGCTTACATATTTTCGTGATGGGAGAAAAGGATTTGGTGAGCGTACTGCTATTGCATCTCGAACTACAATGGTATCTGGTAAGTTATTTATTAGTTGAATTAATTATTTTAAAAGATTTATTATATATATATATATATATTATACACAAACCTAACATATGTATCACATTTATTAAAATTTTACCGCTGAATGGTGGCTTATGTATGGCACTTCTACGCCCACATTAAGAAAGTTGGTCATACGAGTCTTGTCACAAACAGCATCATCTTCCGCATGTAGAGAAATTGGAGCACTTTTGCCCTGATACACACTAAACAACGAAATTGGCTTGCATATCCAAAACTTCAACAACTTGTATTTTGCTATTACAACATGAAGTTAAAGATACGAGATATGGAAGCTGAAGATGATAAGGTTGCTGAGACAGAATATTTAGATCTAATGGATATAACTGCTGAAACAAGTGAGGAGGAGGGAAACCCACTTTTCCAATGGATTCGTCCAGCACACTTAGATGATGATGAAGGACATCCTGATCCAAGAGTGGCTAATGTGGCTCGTGAGTATGGGATTGACGTAAATGAAGTACTATGACAAGAAGTCGGTACTTCTAGTGGTTCAGACTCTGTTGATACTATGGATACCTCGGCAGATGATGGAGGAAATGATGGAAATAGCGATGGTGGAAATGGTGGTTACAATGAAAATTATCACTCAAGTCAAATACATTTGAGTCCATTTACAGGTGAGGCGGAATTCACCCATGCAACACAGGATGAAGACCATGGATCTAGAGCAGGAGGTCCAAGGATAGGTGCAATTGGTAAGGATTATGTGAGAAGGCGTGCTTGGAACCAGGATGGAAGCTCAAGTACTGACATAGAATCACTTGGTATGAGTCTCGACTCAATGAGCATGGACACTGATCGCAGTGATCAAGAATTGTATGGACACTGGAGCACTCATAACAATTTTGATCACTCTTACTCTCAGATGTCATATGGAGGTCCAATCATGCCTCAACAACATGTTGATTGGATAAATCCACACTATCCAATTCATGGCCAAACAGTTGGACAAGATAGAGCAATATACTACTGGCATGTCCAGAACTATGTTCAGAATTGCTCTACTACGATGAGTTGGTATCAGTACTATTTAGATCGAGATGGCATGTCTTCGTTTACATTTGAGCCTCATATGACATCATTTTGGTATTATTTGTCTTGTATTAAATAAGTATGAATAATTATTGTATCACTTCAGACAGCTTATTTTTTTGTTATTGATATGTTTGTCCTAAATAATTCATTTTGTTGAGATTTTATGATTAATTTATGTATTAAAGTTAGTAGGAACATTCTCTAAAATTTCATGTTAAATTTCCATCATTTTAATAAAATTTCCATCAATTTTCTAATTTTTACCGATACCGATACTCAATACCGATATATCCACCGATATATCCGTAAATTTAAGGTACCGATATTTCCACCGATACCGATATTTTCATCCTTGGTTAGGTGTCAGCTCGACTCATGTCGTTCTGAGCCGACTTATGGATGACGTGGCCAGCACCGTTTGCTTCTGTGTGCAGTAGAATCACATGCTCCTAAAGAAGCTGTAATTGAAATGTAACTTGTTAAATGACTCACCTTACGCTTATCGGTAAATTCTAAAATTTGAAATGGACCTGTATTGCTATAAAATTATATTTTTTATTAAAAAAAAAATAGAAGAAGAAGAGGAATAATAATAATTTACATTTTTCAGTGTAATTTTTTATTTTTAGTTAGTTTGTTAAACATACAAATTTTTAAAATTTATAAATTGGTGTTTACGTTATTTATTTTGTTCTTTAATTTAACTTACATAATGATACATAAATTCTATATACAATAAAATATTTTAATTTTAACTAATAAAACAAAATATTAATTTTTAAAAATAATTTTTTAAATATTTGTTTTTTTCTTAAGAGGGGTGAGTATTATATATGAAACAAGATTCAAAATTATACCATTTAAAATGACAACAAATTATAAAGAAGAAGAAAAACACTCTATGTATCATTACAAAAGTATTTGTTCGAAATGATGTCTTATATTAAACTTACCCTGTCTAAATTTAACCATTGCTAGACACACTTGCTCTAACTTACAAATGATATGGCCAACGAACAAGTTGAATGGGTTAGATATTTCTTAGAGAATTTTTCTTGTTGGATAAAATATGTGTTTTCGGTTATGATACATTGTGACAGTATGTCAGCAATCGAGAGCATAAAGTAGTATGTACTACGATAAGTCTCAACATATTCATAGGAGACACAACACCATCAGAAACATGATCTTTGGTGCTACAATTTCTATCAAGTAAATGAAGTCAAAGGAAAATATAACAGATCCGCTGACAAAAGACATTAACCGAGATCTATTGTACAATACAGTAAGGAGAATGGTGTTAAAACTCATACATTAAAGAACGTTCATAGTGGTAACTCAACCATGATGAGTGGAGATTCCACAAATTTGGTTCAATAAGACAACTAAGCTATGAAAGGTTCATCTATGCACTTGGAACCTATCTAGTGCTTCATTCTCGCAGTTGCGCAAGTGCGAATCTGCAGGCCTGCGGTAAGGATAAGCATTTATGCTTTTAATGATTCATATACATTTACGGCGGAGTATTACAGGATACTATTTATAGGATAAGTGTGAAGTTTGACCGCTTCAAATTGAAAAAAACATTTATGAATCCAAGATATGGTCCATGGCCGAATTGGACACAACATGAGAATTGAAAAATATTAGAATTGTTATTATGTAAATGTTATTGTATTGGTTTACACAAAAAGCTGACCAATTCAAGACATCGCGTTCACTGAGCAGTGAGTAAATCCAATAACATCTTACTAGGGAAGGTTGAAAGTAAACAACTACCTATCCCAAAGTAATAATAGTTTGTTAGGACTTTCTTAGATGTCTCCATTCATACATGCAATAATTTCATTCATATGGGGGAATGTTGGAAATTGGCTTAGAAAAAGATTGGTACTGGTCATTCTTTGATCAATTTCAATTTGATGTTCCATTGAAGATAAATAGAAATAAGTTGCGAAACTGGAATCTACGATTTGAATAGATAATTTTAGAGTAATTTTCTCAAATTCAATTTCGGATGAATGAGAAATTAATATTGAAAGTTGGAAACTAAAACATGAAAATATTGAAGAAAAAAGATGTGGGGATGCGCAACCGGGTGTGTCAGGCCGAACGAGTGTGTGCTTGTGCGAATGAGTATGATAGGCCAAATGGGTTTGAACCAAACCAAGGGCTGCGATTTGCACCACTTCGGCAAAAAAAGGCCCCTATTTGCCAAGGGGTGCGATTCACACCACTTCACCCCAAAAGACCCATGTTCGCGAACGGACACCACATGTCTTCACAACATCTCTTCAAATATTTTATATAGATCCTCAAATCATTCATTTCAATACACTCTACTATAATTGCATACTAAACATTATAGCATTTGTAGTATTCTTTATCTCCAAGCCTGAAAGAAAGTTCCAAGTATCGAGTAATTCGCCAATAACTTTTGGAATCCTTGTGCGGCGATCCTTAAGTTCCTAGTTGTTGTATCTTGGGATGATTGTTGTAGACCGTGAATACTGAATACGGGACAATCTCGTCTTACCGAGAAAAAGTCAAACTCTTACCTTGAGTAAATAGTTACAATATGCTCAAATATACCCACACCAAACTTCAATAGCATCTATGTCAGCTCACTTTTATTAAACAACCTTAAACTTTACACAAAGCAAGCTATCTAGAGTAGACTCAACAAGTAGTCTGAACAAGTATTCTACTATAGCAACCAAGATTACTCGAGAAGAGTTAAATTTAATTTGCTTGTAGCAAACTGTTAAAAGAAAAAAAAAAAAAAGTTTTAGAGCCTATTCATCCTGTTCAAGACTCTAGTAACTCGTTTAGGACCAAAGTGGCCTCATAGATGTTGGTTCAAATGACCATTCGCTTCTTTGTCACCTACACTAGATATCCATTTTAAAAAACTTTTAAATAACAAAAACTAGTCTTTTCTTTATAACTTTCACAAACTAATGGGACACACTAGATTCTCTTTTTTCATTATTGAGAATTATGTCATATGGAAGGCGCCTTGAACTCTGCATATGAAAGAAAATTTCCCCTCCCTGCCGCCGCTCAACATGTTGTAACTAATTCACTTGTAATAACATCAATAATAGCTGCATGATTAGCTTTAGGGGAAACTTCCCTATTTGGAGAACACTACAATGAACATAGTATATCAAGCTTGCTCTATCGAGCAGAGATCAGTCTTACCAAGTAGTAGAGCACGCCCTACTCAATTGCCAGTCTTAGCGAGTAGAGTCAATTAGCAGAGTTAGTGAGCAAAGTTGCATACCAAAATTGATTTACAACAAAATAGAGTAGTCACAACCATTGTTTAAGTACTTCGTCCAAAAAATTTAACTTTAGATAAAGAGAATATTACTTGCCAGAATTGGAAGCTGACAAGTTTTCTTCGACCTAGAGCTAAACATAGTATCAAGCTTAGTTATTATAAGGAATCTAGAGCAGAGTTTTAGTTTCCCAGATGTTAGACATGTGCTAAAACAACCTATGAGAAACTGGCACGTTAAAAGGCAATTGAAGAAGTTATTGTTAAAGATGATTATCCTTTTCAAAAGTTTCCTAATCTACGGAAATCAATACAACATTACAAGTATGAGAAGTTTCCAAAACTAAGAAAAGCGATACAATTTTACAAGGATGAGAAGTTTCCAAAACTAAGAAAAGCGATACAACATTACAAGGATGATTAGTTCAGACCAAAGTTGATCTTTTGGAGCTCAAATTGTGCCTTCCTTCCGACAGACATAAATTGAATTCTAAGCATAAATAGATCACCAACCAAACTTGGGAACAATCTTTGCTGCCTTGAAATATTGTGCCACTTTACAAAAATGAAATAATTATTAGACCACTAGGATCCTCACGACATTCATAATCAAAATCTAAGAAAGTTCAATTGAAAGGATCCAACACTTGGAGAACAAATATAACTCATCTTAAATTTGAGGGATTGATTTGTGGTTATAGTTAGTTTGCGAAGAAATGTGGTCTAGCTATCCCATTTATAGTGGTTACTTTTGGAGGTCTTGAAAGAGGTTGTCTAAGTGTTCCATAGGTGAATCGTGACCTTGAAAGAGGGTGTCGAGTGTGTGGAAAGATGTGCCCCGATAGCCAACTATTTGGGTGATATTGAAATCTCATAATCTCAATAACTAAGAAAATTATTCACGCACGGGTTGGTGATCAATAAATAAGTGTCAGTGGTTGAGAACATAAATGTTTCAAGTTACAGAATTCATGAGAAAGAATATTGTAGGATTCAAATAGGCTTGCACTAAGTGGGACGTCAGTCTGGGAGTTGATATCCCATTCCATAGATATCGATTCTGAGACACCACATAAGTTAATGGATGTGATCTTCATCTCAAACAATCACATTGAACTAATCCTATATCAGAACTCGAACTATTTGGTAACTGTAGTGGAAACAAGGAAATTGAAATTCTAATTTATGTAGGTGTTTTACTTAGTCCTTAGATTGTATGTATGCATGTGTGGCGAATTCCTTAAACCTCGCTTGAGAGACCAGATGGGAGCCCATTGGTTATGGTGGAACTATGTTTAAGATTAGTAAAATGGGAAGACATAACTCTTTGGCCCACAGAGAAATTGGTTGAGATTGTTTCTCTATATTTCCTACATTTATCATATCCAATGAAAATCTTGCACAAGGCACCGGCCAGAACATAAGAGATGTAATATCTTTATGGGCCAATGGATCAACAGAGTATGTGAGAATTATTATAGTTATTAATGTCAATTATGGGTCCATATTAAATGAACAAACACTAGACATTAATTCGACAACCAAGCGATGGAATCGCATCTGCATGGTAACTACGAATGAAAAGTTCACACGTCGAATTCATGTTTTACTTATGACTCTTTCTAATAATGTTTGCTGGACATAAATGAAAAGATGTCTTGAGTACTAGATGATTGAGATATCCAAAGATTATTGATTAATTGGATTAATTAATTTTGCAGTTGGATTGCTTGCTCTTAGTTAGGTGAAGTAATGAACCTAATGGTTGACGCACATAACTGGATTATTGTGCATTGGAACATAGATGAATTAATTATTGGGCTAAATAATACTTTTTGTACAAATAAATTATTTGAGCCAATTAATTAATTAATCATGGAGAGAATTAATTATTTGACTAATTTTATTTGTTGGACAAATAATTAATTAAACCTAAATAATCATATAATTAATTTGGGAGTAGTCTTTTGAACTTAAGGATTAATTCTAAAAATTAATTAAGCCCAAGAAGCATTTAAGACCTAGTCTTGGAGATAGACACCAACACATAAAGAGTAGGATTCTTTAGCCCAAAAGGAGTAGGACTCCTTAACACACGAGTAGAGTTTAGCGGATCAATATAAATTGATCCCCAAGAGAGTGAAAAAACACGCACGAACAACGCACAAGAGAAAATGTTATCTTCTTCATTTTATGTTCTTTCTTTTCTCTCTTCTCATGTGTTGAGATTCTCAGTTATATTATTACTTCTAGATTATACATCTCGTTCTATATAGGTTTATGGGAATCAAGCTGCACCATGCATCTACACATCAAGGTTGAGTCTGGGTAAACTTGGAGAGAAGATCTTGAACATCTTTGATCAATGTGCGATCCGGTAATCCGAAGGATTCTCGCTGTGAATGCGATTTACTTGATATAATTGCTAAACTCTTTTTTAATTACGTATACACGATTGCACAAGTATAAGCATAGATCGTAGAAATATTTTTAATTGTTTCCGCTGCATATTTCATATAATCTATGACCTAGAAATTCCAAAAGAATAATATATTATTTAAGGAACCATAAAAAAATAATCGTCTGTACTTCATAGTTTTGAAACTACTAAATAGATTTCCCCTAGGATAGGGAACAGATGGTGTAAAATGATACATAGCTCTATTGATTATAATTTCATTTTCTTCAACACCCCCCCCCCCCCCCAAAAAAAAAAAAAACAACACTTTAGCACTAAAACTGAACTTATAAAATTAAGCAAACTTTATCAAACAAAGTTTAAAATATATAAGTTACGAATGGACCTACACATTCTGCAGTTTGCTTATATTGAAAATTTGTGAACATTGGAACAACTCTACAACGTTCGTAAATAAAATATCTATGTCAGCTTACTTTGATTAGGAAACGTTTTGCTTAGTTCCACATAGCAACATCTAGAGCTGACTCATCAAGCAGCTGGAACAAAGAACCTGCTAAAGAAAACAATCTTACTCCACCAAAGTAAAGTTCGAGTTAAAATATAAGTTGCTTTCGGCAACAACCAAATATACATTGCCCAATACTTTTACTAGAATTATGAACATAGACAACACAAACGTCATACCAGTGTGCAATGTGGACTATTCTTGCATAAACAATAACAAAATAATTAGATTTTGAAACTAAAGAAAACTGCAAAATAAAACTTCTTATTTCAAAAAGTTAGAAAGAATCATCCTAAGAGATCTCAGTCATTAAAGTAAGTGTTGAAGGAACACAAGATCCAATAAACTCTTTGTAGGAACTAAAATTCCATGATATATTACCACTCTCGTTTTGTTATTGACAAACCACTGGATGATCTTCAACTAAGAATGATTTCATAGAATACACCAAAAATTTCAGGTTATACTATCTACCGCATCAAAATTTTGATATATAAAACATGCATATTCTAACTATATCAAAAATCTTGATATACTAAAATGTTAGTATATCGAATTTTTTGTATGACACACTACTCATACTACCACGCAAAAATTCAGTGTACCATTTCACATCAAAATTCATGCCGAAATTTCAGTATACCAAATTGTTAAAGCATTTAGATCTTCCTTATGATGGTTTCATACCAAAATATTGATATACAAATTTTTTTAAATTTTTATTCGATATTGATAAATATTTTCGATACCAAAATTTTGATATACTAAAGTTACCATATGTTAAAAAAAAATTAAATACTACACAACAATATTTCAAAATAAGTATATCAAAATAACATTAGGTATCAAAATCATAGTTTTTAATATCATAATGTACTAAATTTTTCAATATCATACCATACCGTACCAAAAATTTTGATATATTAAAAATTTCAAATATATTAAAATTTTCAATATTCTAAATATTTTTTAACACAGCAAGTGCGATATTTTTTATACTTTCCCAACCCTCAACTAATGCTTACAAAATCTATCGCTCTCGCTAATCTTGCTACTCTATCTGATAATACTCTAAATATTCTTATTTTTGTACGAATGTGATTACAATCAAATTGTAAAAGTAAAAAGAATGTTAAGGACTCTTTAATTCTATTCTTTACTATATTGAACTTTGTTAAACAATCAAGAAACACAATAAAGTTTCAAATTCTAATACCTGTAGAACAAATAATGTTTAAACTCTAATTATCTAATTTATTACAAGTTGGCTCATAATACACTTTCCATAATGCAATACAAAATCTTCAAAACTCTTTTAAGATGTACTGTATTTGAAAATTTTGGCAATCCTTCAACTCTTTAAGATAGTTGTTGAATGTATGTTACTTTTAAGTTCTCAACATCTTCTAAAGATGCAACAATCTTCATTCTTTCTTCATTTTCTAGTTGTTGAAAATCTAGACAACACAAGAAAATAAAACAAATAAAATACATCACATATTTTGTTAATCAAGAAATAAAAAATTATAATACTTGCAATAAATAACAATTCTAAAAAAATAGTAAAATATGTAAAAGATATTTTCTAACACTTACCGGATGGAAAATTGAGCATAGTAAAAAAAATGGTAAATGCCCACTCTTATTATTAAAGTGTTGAAAGAGACATATGCATATACACGGATCTCGTCGTTATTGTATATGACTGCGTTTACAACCTTATCAGCCAAAGTAAACACCCTCGGTATTTGTTAAACTAGAGCTCCGAGTCACTCCTCTGCTTCTCCTTTCTTCCTTCCTCCGATTCTGCCTCTTTCACCTGACTAATCCACCAATAATCAATAAAAACTATGCAGTACTCCAAGCTTTACAAGTTGCACTTCAACTTCGATTTCTAATGACTTCGTTACTCAGAAGATAGACCAAAATAGCACAATGTATCTCAAATTCATTCATTATAGATATAACTAACCTAAACCAGCCCAACAAATTCACTATTATGTATCTAAACAATATTTGAAATTCATCAATTAAAATGCTACCCTATAATTTAATTGGAGAGTTAATTAATCTAATATTTCATGCTTTACTTTATACAAATATCTGTTATCATCATCATCATCATCATCATCATCATCTTCTTGATCTTGAGTAATTAAAAACTAGCTGCCTGTCAGAATCGTGCCTCTTATGTTGAGAATGGGTTGTCTGAATCGCGCTTTCGGGAGAGTACAACTCCCCCTGCGTCTGCCCTTCATTTTTGGGGTGAATATCATATTTTGGAGAGTACAACTCCTCATGCTCCTGCCCCTTCAACACTTCTGCATCCAAACTCAATTTTTTATTTATATTTCTGTTTTCTTCCTTAATCGTTTTTTTATTGGTAATTTTCGTTAAATTATGTACTAAAAATAAATAGTAGGAAGGTCTTTTTGACATTTTATAGTTTATTTATAAATTTTTTAATAAAATATAGTATTTTTAAGAAGTTTAAATATATAAGTAAAGTCACTCTAGGGCTACTCACAACTTTTTTTTTTATAGTCGCCAATTGTATGGGCAACTTAGTGTGTGTGTGTGTGTATATATATATATTTTTTTTTTTAACCCAGAAAAAAAAAAGGAAAAAGGTGCCACTCGGACGTGTCACTCGGCCGAGTCACCACTCAGATAGCCGAGTGATACCTGTAACTCGGCCGAGTCACTCGGCCTGGACATAACTCGATCAACCAAGTTCATGGCATTCACTCGGTTTACTCACTCGGTCGGCCACTTAACTCGGCCGGCCGAGTGAGACAAAGTTTTTGGAATCCTTTGCTCAGTTGTTTAAATTTTTTTTTTTCAAATATATCCAAAATTGAATGTGTGGTCAAAGGCTGCCCCACATTACTCTTCCTCTCATTTCTATCACCAATTTACACCATACATTTCTCACACTCCTCTCTTCCTCATTTCTTTCTTCAATTCTCCTACAATTTTTCTTCAATCTTCAAGGTTCTTTCTTCTCTCTTTTTCCAGAAATTGTGTTAAATTTGTTCAGGTAATTATTTTTCATGATTCTTTTTTTGTGCGTGTGGTGTTTTGTGTGTGCTGGTGTGTGTGTGTGGTGTTTTATGTGTGCTGGTGTGTGCGTGTTGTATGTTTGTGTGTGTGTGTGTGTGTGTTGTGTGCTTGTGTGCTGTGTGGTGTGTGTGCTGGTGTGTGTGGTGTGTGTGTGCTGTGTGTGATGTGTGGTGTGTGTGCTGGTGTGTGTGGTGTGTGTGTGTTGTGTGTGATGTGTGGAGTGTGTGCTGGTGTGTGTGTTGTGTGTGATATGTGGTGTGTGTGGTGTGTGTGTGTGCTGTGTGCTGTGTGCGTGTGTATGATGTGTGTGTGCTTGTGTGTGTGGATGTGTGATGTGTGATGTGTGAGTGTGTGATGTGTGCGTGTGTGCTGTGTTTTGGGTGTGTGTATGTCGGTTAGTTTAATTCATTTAATTTGTAATAGATTTTATTTAATTTTTTGCTATTATATATAAATTGTTATAGATTTGTCGTTAATAATTTTATTTTCTCATTATTTGAAGTAGGAACTCTGGGAATTGTTGGTGTTGTCGTGTATTTATCGTGACCCTCAAATTGTTGCCCTTGCATTGGGATATTGCTAATTTCAATATCAAGTTTGAATTTTACTAATTTATTAGTTGAATTTAATTTCATTATACTTTGTAATTATATTGTTTAATAATACCTCTTGCATGCAAAAAAAATAGTTAACTCCACATATTAAGTTCATTAATACATCTTTATTATTTAAGATATGGAGTCTTCAAACAATGTCGGTATTGTTGTTTATGTTGGGGATAGTAGCGATGTTCCACCTGTTTGTGCAACAAGAGTACCTCGCGACATCGGATATTCTGGGTTGGCATCAAAATTCTTTGAACTGACAGGGATCGATAGCAATGAATATAAATTCAACATATCTGCTTCACTATATGAAAACAACAGATATCATCGTATACCAATCAACAACGATGATAATCTATGATTTTTCTTTGCACCGGATGCGGATAATCAATATGTAGAATTTCATATTGATCAGGAAAAATTAAAAGATAATGCACTCCCAGATATTCTCCCAAGTAATGAGTATTATCAATATGCTTCTTACTTAAGAGGTGATGACATCAATAAATCTGTATTTGTCACGCAAGACCTTACTGGTGGAACCTCAAGTTCCAATAATGACAATATTCCAACTGAAAGAGAAAATGCTCACACAGAGGATCAACCACATGATCGATTGATTAACAATTTTGGTGTGAATGAACTAGAAGACTTTGAACCTAACGAAGACGAGTTGTCTAGTGAATCAGATGAAGATGGTGTGGATATTGGTGATATTCAAACTATGTATTGCCCAAATCAAGAGAGGCCACCATCCAATCAACAACCACCACTTCCATCAAGTGCTCAGAGATATTCAATCCATCCAAATATCCCGTTCTTCAATGCATCATCACATGAAATGCTTGTGGACTCATTTGATATACCGAAAAAATTTAGACATTATGATTCTACTGAAGGAGTGCTCACAAAAGGGATGGTTTTCAAAGATAAGAAGAATTTGCAGTCTGCGATGAAAGACTTTTGGGCTATGTCAAAATGTGGATGTCAAAATGCCTTATGATTCATTATTCAATTGTTGAGTTATATTACCCAGATCGGATATTGAGATAGTTTGGGATGAGACAACAAATTCCACAGACGATTCCTGATGTGCATGATACATTGCATAATATATGCCGTAGAGGGCGCTCCACTACAAATTGGGCTAAAACTCATGCTTCATTTGTAGAATGGTGGCTCAATAGAGATGGTCATATTGTCTCAACTCCCGTTATTGGTTGGAATGAGTCAGACCTCGACCATGGATATATGAGCTGGTATGAAAGAATAACACGACGTCTAATAACTCCAAGGTTAAATATGCATGTGGGGTACCAACTGCAATCAAATACATCTTTAGAAGTTTTGGTATGTGGCTGTTTATTGTTATTTAGGTTTCTATTATGCATTTATTTATTAAATCTTTATGATTTATATTGTCAATTAACTACATAAAGGATTATGGGAAAATTTGAATAAACTTGTCATTGACAAGCAACCGTATCTTAGGGAGCCCTTTAGTTGATCAGTAGAAGACATATACGCGTAGGCTAGAGCTCACTTCCATGATCGTCAATCATCATTCCAACGCCATCAATCACAATATGATCCTGAACTGCAACATGATCCTGAACCACAACCTACATTGCACAATAGCCCAGAACCATTTGTCTCTACTGGTATGGACATGCAGACTGACTCTTATGTGCCCCCACAAGAATTTCAACTTTCTTTCACCACTCCTAATTGGGATTTTATGGGACATGGTCAGTCGTTCACTTCCCTTTTAGAGTCCGGGCAGTATACATCTCCGCCTCCCGTATCATGCACTTACGGAAGTTATTGGCCACAGTTCAATTCATCCCCGATTTCATATCTTCAATCTGGCACCACTTCAAGTATAATGCATGATAATGTGACTTCGAGAACTACATCATCATCATCATCGGGTCGTCCAACATTTAGTTTGAATATTACGACAGATGATAATGAATTAGATGGTGAACCTGATCCACAAGAAGATCGAGGTAGAGGCAAAAGGAAAAAACCAGGCGTCGTTGTTTTACAGGATCACATTATGATTCTTAATTTGTTCTCTTTGTAATTATACGCTCCATTACTTAATTTCAAAATTTTATTATTATTATTATAACTTTTGTTTGTTTCCACAAGGGATGCGAGAATGTAGTGATGGCCACAAACGGCGCATTTCGGCAACTTAAATTTAAAAAACTTGTAGGGGTTTAGAAGGTAAGATAAAAAAAATTACAAAGACTGAATCCCACTCAGCCGGCCGAGTGAAGTGCCAGATCGAGTGGCACGACCGAGCTGACCAAGTGGACAAATTCCAGAAAGTTTTTCGCACTCGGCCAGTTGAGTGAAGTGCAGACTGAGTGAGAATTATACTGACATGCCTGAGTAAGACCCCTCACTCGAGCAACCGACTGGCCTGCCAGACCGAGTGACACGATCGAGTGAGCCACGAGGAAAGTTTTTAAACGATTTTTCTCTCATTATTTAACTTTCAAAACCCTAACCTCTTTAATTTTCTCCTCTTTTTTTTAAAAAATTGAAAGATCATAATCATACAACTCAGTTTTTTGTTCAAATCATTCAAGATATCACATTAAACAACAAATCATTCTAATTTTTCACAAAACTGTTGAAGATTTGAAGGATTCAAGCAAGAACACCAATTTTCATTTTTCCACTCATAAGGTATGTTTTCATTTACCATTGCTCTTGTTGATTGAATATGTTGATGAGGAGCATATTTGGAGTATTATGGCATGAAACATGTTATGTTTTCTTACAATTTTTCATTGAAGTTTTTTATCGAACACTTGGTATGCATCATATTTTCCTCTATTTAGGTATGCTTTCATTTACCATTACTCTTGTTGATTGAATATGTTGATGATGGGCTACTTTGGAGTATTATGGCATGAAACATGTTATGTTTTTTTGCAATTTTTCATTGAAGTTTTTTATCGAACACTTGGTATGCATTATATAAATTGGGAATGTGGCATGATTTTGTCTACAACAATGATCAAATGATTTTAATATCCCATGAATTTCAATCTTGAATGATGAAATTACTTGAGATATACTTGAGAATGAATATCGTATTGAATATATGCTTGAGAATGAATATCGTATTCAAGATATGACTTTTGAACTTGTTGATATGAATAGATTACTAATTTCATGTCATCTAAGTACCGACAATGTATCCATTTCCTTCGGGTCTCCAAAATCATACAATGGATGTTGTCAATACTGACTTCGAATGGGGTCAACACTCCATCAAAGAACAACAAGAGCAGTACGAAAAAATTCTATCAACCATGCCGGATGCCTACGGAATACAGTTCCAAAATTGGGAGAATGAAAGTGAAAGGTTGTTTGAAGTCCAAAGGAAGAAAAGACGGGCAACTCATTTCGCCGATGTAGAATGCATGAAGGAAATGGGCATCTATGAGGATCTGAAAAAAATGTGCAAGAATATAGAGTGGAGTAAATTCTTTGGCATGCATGAGAAGACGTATGAGCCATTGGTCCAGTAATTCTTCTCACAAGTTGATGTAGGATACAATGATACGGTGCCAACTTCCATGACCTTTTTTTTTGGGAAACAAGTAACAATATCTTTCGACCGAAGATATTAATGAGATTTATGGATTTCAGAAGAAGAAGTATTCTAATCTACCCGATGCCAAGATCAATTTTCCCGAGTTCAACCCAATTACTTTTTGGAAGGAAATAATGGAGGCTTTCCCAGATAAGCCATCGGTATACAACCCTAGTAGATCGAAAGCATCGAGTATTCGAAGCCCGGTCATCCGATATTTTCAGAGGTTTATCTCTAGTATAATTTTGGCTAAACCTAAGCCTGGGGTGGTTAACTTGGATGAATTGTTCATTCTATGGTGCTTGATGAAAGGTTAAAAGTTCAATGTAGCGTCAATGCCCTTAAGGCAATTTATGAGGACAAAACATCAAGTAGCTAATCATATTGGAGGGTCGATCACTCCAATTGTTCGACACTTCAGGGTGAACTTGAAAGAAATGGAAGAGACGTCAGGCGAGACCACTATAAACCTCGAATTGCTTTGCAACATGAAGATGTGCCTGTTACATCCCGGCACCAGAAAGTTGTATTTGATTTTATCAGATAAAAAGAGGTTTGCACTGCCCAATTCTCGCCTCACAAATGTTGCTGGAGGGAAGGTCCAAAATATTCTACTGAATGGCTCGGTTCACATAGAAACCATCGAGGAGAGTGAAACTGAATTGAAGAATGAGGAGGAACGAAGGAAGAGAAGGAGAAGAACTATGGATACCCGAACTGAGCCTATGGAGGTTGATATTGAAGAACAACAAGGGGATAAAATGATGGGGAAGCACAACTGTCGTCATACGCTCAAGCCGGAACTTCACAGCAACCACACCATCCACCTCAATATCAAGGGGGTGGAACGATTGGTCGGATTGGAGAAACGCTTTGGATGCGCATGTTGCCAACGTAGAAGAGTATATGCATTGTCAAGCATACAATTCTCAAATTGCACTTGACATGCAAAGGCAACAATATGAGTGGCATATGCAGCAAGGCCATTTTGAAGAGCTTGAATACCCAACTTATCAACCATTCAACTCATCCAACACACCGTACCGACCACCTCAGTGAGCACGTCACAATCCCTTTTGATAGGATAGTATGAGAAAATGAATAATTGTTAAGAATACATTGTTTTGATTTGAACCTCTTGCATGTTTGTGGAAAATATGGATGAATTGTTTTACTTTGTTTCTTATTGATGATTTTGAGTAATACTTTGTTGCTTATTGATGATTCTTGTTATTAATTGGAGCTCAATAAATTAAGAAATTCATCAACTCATTATCTTTTTATCAAAAACTTCGACTAGCACACGAGAAAATAAAAATTAAAAAAAGAAATAGTTGTTGTGATATATACAAATTCATGGATCAAACCCGTGAAACAAGAGAAGGGACGAAAACGGAAGAACGAACGAAAAACCGAGAAGATGAAGAAAAGAGAAACTCCACTCGATCAGCCGAGTGGAGTTCTGACCGAGTGGACCGGCCGAGTGGAGAGATTTGAAAGAATTTCAGAAAGTTTTCAACACTCGGCCCCCCGAGTGGAGTGGCGACCGAGTGCTCCGGCCGAGTGATCGCTATGCACTCGGTTGGCCGAGTTATGTCCAGGCCGAGTGACTCGGTCGAGTTACAGGTATCACTCGGCTATCCGAGTGGTAACTCGGCCGAGTGACATGTCTGAGTGGCACATTTTTCCTCTTTATTTTGGGTTAAAAAAATTATATATATATATATACACACACATACTAAGTCGCCCAAACTTAATGGGCGATTTTAAGAAAAAAAAAAAAGATTTGTGAGTCGCCCCTCCATTAAAATTTGAAAGTCGTCCCAGCGCGGGGCAACTTTACTTATATATTTAAGCTTCTTAAAAATACTATATTTTATTAAATTTTTTATAAATAAACTATAAATTGTCAAGGCCGAATTCAACTTACTTTATCTAGACCGAATGCTATATGCAGACGAATGTCATGAGTAGGCAATTAATATGTTACGTGTCAGTTCGACTCATGTCGTCTTGAGCCGGCTTATGGATGACGTGGCCAGCACCATTTGCTTTGGTCCTAAAAAGGTTGTAACTGAAATGTAACCTCTTAAACTAAGCATCTCAAAAATGACTCACCTACGCTTATCGGTAAATTTCAAATTTTGAAATGGACATCTATTTTTATAAAAATATATTTTAAATTAAAAAAAAAAAAAAAAAAAAAGAGTTTCGTTTTTCAGAGCAATTTTCTTTTTTTTTAGTTTTTTTTTGTTAAACATACAAATCTTCAAAACTTATAAACACAATTATTTTTAGTTACTTTGTTAAACATACAAATCTAAAACTTATAAATTTGTGTTTATGTTATTTATTTTATTTGTTAATTTAACTTATATAATTATATACAATTTATTTATAAAATAAAACAATTTTACTTTTGGCTAATAAAAAGAAACATTAACCTATAAAAATTACTTCTTTTAAATATAATTTTTTTTTCTTGGAAGGGGCGAGTATTATATATGAAAATAATAAATTTATTCGATATGAAAGGAAAAAAAAAAAAAAAAAAAAGACTCCCCTCATCATTACAAAGGTACTTGTTCGAAATGATGTGTACTAACTTACAAACAACCTCTAAAGTTAACGACTGCTACACACACTCGCTCTAACTACTTTGTCCACTTAGTCCCCTGGATGTGTTCCACCAAAACAACAAACTATCTAGTTCACTGAATGTTCTTAAGGGAATAAGAACTCTGTGAATCAAAAGAACCCTACTTGGCGAGACTCAACGAAACAGAAAATGAGTACCTTACTGCTAGATGCAAGTGAAATAAATACAATATAAGGCACATTGCATCAAGAAAGTAGGTCTATACATGTGCTATGATTTTCTTCCTTCTTTGGTTTGATGTCCATCATATCTTGATATCATTCTGCAGGAATCTATCAAAGACCTGATCATTGTCATACCTGCTATCAAATAAGGAAATTCAATATCTTAAATCAAAATTTTGGACAATGTTAATCACAATAAAAAAAAAAAAAAAAAAAAAAAAAATGTGCATCTATCAAGTATAAAGTTGCACAATGCACTTTAGGCCACGCCATATTAATTTTTGAATTGAGCATAAGAAATCATAACTTTGACTCACCTTTTTATAACTTTGAAATCATAATGTGGATCCAAGCCTACCTAACAACTGGGATATTATCATCTCTTTTACAATCATATGATTTCAAGGTAAAACACATTTTGCATTCACCATTTTCTTCCGATTATATTTCATATTCTGCATATTTTTTAGTTTCAATTCCTGTAAACAAAGTGCAGGAGATCTACAGACTACGCAAAAACTAATAGAAGACAAAGTAGAAAACAAACATGTCCAAGTACTGAGAGAAAAAAAAAAAAAAAAAAAAAAAAAAAAAAACGCGATTATTGAACAGATATATCAAACAATTCTACTCACAAGGCCAGAAAAACAAAATGGTAACATAAGGCTAAAGTGATATTATCCTAGAAGGAGAGGTAACCCATAGTTATAATAGTAACAAAATTTACATAAATGAGAGGGCTAGCACCTGAGATAATAGCGAGGAGAAACAAGAGCCGGTGATGGGAAGAGCTATCCACCCAACCGCACCAAGCTATTTCTATGGACTTTAAAGATGTATAATCTACCATAGGAAGCTAACTTAAATGAGTCCATTTTATGTGTGCGAATATTGAAAGTAATGCAAGCTCGGTTTGGATTCAAACTATCAAAGACCAAAACCTCTCGGTAACTTAACCAACTAACTGGTACGAGGCTGCGATAATGTTCATAGCCAAAGCCTTTCAGTACACCCAATTGAGCTTTCATGTCAATGTTGGGCAGCTTTGTCCATTCCCCAGTTTCTGGTTTCATCTCCCAAATTTTCCATGAAAATTCACAGCAGGGAATCAACAAAGAAAGACATTTTCCTCCTGTTAAGCAATATTTTTCCGGTGCTTCTCCACAAACATGAGGGACAGATGTCTCAGTAAAAATTTCAGTCTCCAGATTCAAAGTCAAAACATGAGTACTGTTTCTATACCAATGCATAAAACCTTCAGTAATTAATGGAGTACCATAACGGCGTTGTGCCTTCCCTGTGTCACATAAGTAATGTGTATGTATATGCCTCCAAGATTTATCAACTCCAACAGTCAATATAGCACAACTTTGGACAATGGAACCCTTCTCCAGAGAATCATATGTTACAACCACTTTATATTCCATAGAAGCCATAAGATATCCCATACCATAATAAGCTCCGCGTAGCATTCCATGAAAAAATCTAGGGAGAATCAATTGCTGCTTTGTTACAGGATTTGCAATATAAAGAGCATCCTCGTTTTTCATCTCATACTCCAATATCAGACCATTACAACTTGCAAAAACATTGTCTCTGAAATTGTAACTGAACGTAGACCTCACAACTTGGCCTTGTTTCACAGCCAGAAAAATTGGATGATGAGGCTCATAATAGTCCTGGATGAGAAGTCCACTAGATGTAAGCTGAAGATGTGCATATATGAAATTATGGTTACGGATCATATAATACCACTTCCAGCTAACAAGCCTCAAGTTGTAAATATCTTGAGCGGGGAGAAGTAGAAGAATGTTGAAGAACAGATCATCAGGAAGAGACTCTATGTTAGTTAAGCTCTCCTTTCTACCTCTCTTGAGAAAAGAAGGTTGATTATTGCCGTTCATAGGTACACGAGTGCCCCCATCCATCTGCATATCAAATACAGGTCTTGTAATGAAATTGTCTAAACTTTGAGCCTAACTATCTCTATGATACAGAGAGGCATATAGGTGTTCAAACTTCCTTTTTTTGTCAAACATCAAACACGAGCTCCAAATCGAGTTCATCACTTCAACCCTCAGATATTCAAGTGGCAGCGACTTCCAGAGGACTGACGGTGGAGGGATAAACAGAGATAAATTTGCCATTCGTTGACAATCAAATTTGAAATCAAGCTTCTAACCATATTCAATAAGATTAGATGAAGATGATCTTAGACTCGATCTAATTATATTTGTTCAATCTTCCAGCCTCAAATATTGTTCCTATTTCTAATAACCCAGCACAAAATTCGATTCATGTAATTCGAGGTGGCATTTTATAAAACTTTAAACCGAATCCAAACTTCAGTATATGAATCATAAAACCATAAAAGTTCTTTAAAAACCAGTTGAGTCCCGGTAAGCAAAAAATGAAATAAATTATGATAAAAAAAATTAAAGCCTAGTTGTTCGGGTAAAATGAATTTATAAAAATAAAGAACAAAAATAGCTGCAATAAAGCAGCAAAATCCTAATTGTGCTTCATTAAATCACCAAATAGGATAGAGGGCTACATCCCCTTAAAACCGACATTATAATGGTGTGAAGAACCATTGATTCAGTGATAATTCAACATATTAATAACAATTTCGGAAGATGGGGAATTCTTACCGAGTGGTTCTCCGAGCAGTAAGCCTAAGAGCTGTAAGAGAGAGATTGCCTAATTTGCAGGATGGGGCTTTAAATTTGAGGAAGAAATGGACTATTTTATACCTCTTACAGGGAATGTTTGGGCAGGCTTCCCATCCGGATGGAGATCCAAATGTCTGGCCAGAGGCCCATGAGCCCATCCAAAATCTTAGCCCAGCACCATTTTTCACTAGACTTACTGACACACACAAGATCACTTTTCTTTCTTTTCATTCTCTCGTCCTTTTTTCCCTCCCCTTCACATTTCCATTTCTCCTCTCTCGTCTCTCTCCTTTTTCAATGTTCCTTGTTTTCTTCCGTTTCTCTTCCCCCTCTCTCACTCTCTCTCTATCTCTACATTTTTCACTATTTTTAGCTTGATAATCATCAAAATCCGTCTTTGTTGTTATCGGCGTGATTCCATATTTTTCATCGCGTGAATCAGATTGTAGGTTTCCCAAAGAGGCATAAAATCAATGAAGGTTCGCAAGCTTTCCTGAGATAATCAAACTTTTGGGCGGCGGTGGCGACTAGCTCTAGAGGTCGATGGGATCAATGGTGGGTGAGTGGTTGTTCTATGATTTATAATCAACATAAAAAATTAAGTACGAAAAAAAATTTGGGTGAGAAAATGATGAAAAGTCACTATATAGAAAGGATTAACATATATGAATTTAGATAAATTATTTTCTGATCAAATAATTTTAAGATAAATCATTTTTTGAGAAAATAATATGAAGTTTTATAAAAAATAATGTTTAGCAATATATTTTATGTTCACTCATATAATTAATTAATGTAAAAATATGAAAAAAGTAGGAGAAAAAATATTTTTTTGTATATTTATGAAAAATAATTAGTTTTTAAGAATAAAAAAAAGAAAAAATACAGGAAAATAATTACATTTTTAAGAATAAACAAATGAAAATAAAAATACAAGGGCTAGTTTAATAATGAAAAGAAATATCAACTAAAATAAATAATAAAAATAGAACAACTCATAATCAACAACATAAAAATCATCTATCAATCATATACTTATTAATTTGACAACTTCCACCAATATTTTAATAATTACTCATCCTATTGATTTGCCATTTAGGGCTAGTTTGGTAAATGTATTTGGATAATGGTAGATAAATTAATAGTGAGATTGAGAAGAATTTTATCTTATATTTTATAAGCGTATTAATATTTTGTATTATAATCAATAACCTCTTTGGTACTCATGTTAAAAATTTAGATAATAATTAAAATTACTCTTATATCCCCACAAAAAAAAAAAAAAAAAAAAAAAAACTCTAGTTTTGCCCTAAATTATTAGAAAAGCATCTACTTAAATTTTGTCCTCCTTTTGGCTAATCAATTTGTCCCTACTCACAATTATACATACATATATATATATATATATACACATACACACACACACAGACTAATATACAAATTAAATAGTTTATATATTTTCTCTTATTTTTAATTTTTAAAAAAAACAATATTTTTTAAAAATAATGTGTCAAATTTGATTAGTTGAATTATATTTTTCTTCTTTCTTTGGAAATATATTATTTTAGTTTGTTAATTATATTTTTATGATCTTTAATTTTATACCTACATCGCACATAGTAAAATAGCATATTTAGATGCAACAAATAAAACTTTTTCCGTTGATTATTTGAGGTTATATATATATATTTATCGAATTATTTATAATGGATTTGGGCTGCAAATAAATATTAAATAATATTTTTTTATAAAATACTAAATAATTTAATTTCTACAAAGTTAATCAATTTATTATACAAACAAGATTTTTATTTTGGAGTGGAAGGAATATATATTTTATACAAAATTATAATTTTACATGTTTTTATCAGTTAAATAATAAAATATTTTGAATATTCTTAAATTTTGATTAACAAAAAATTATATTATAAATATATATTTTGGTAAGGTAAAAATAGTGGCACATATTCGAAAATCTAATAAAGATACTTGAGAGGAAGAAGAGTTCTTCCTTGTAACCAAGAAAATTCCCATTTAGCTTCCACACTTTCAATTATAGTTCGAACATCTATTGAACTAAAATGCACGCACACAAATTCTGATCTAACAATTGGTATCAGAGTAGGTACCAGTTTTTTTTTTTTTTTTTTTTTTTTTTTTAAAAAAAGGTTGATCCAAGGACAGAAACATGGGATCTTGTTAAGAAGCTTCACTACGACCCTCATTTCTTGATGGACAAAATTATCCATTCAGGAAATCAATGATAATCATCTATCTGAGGTCCAAACGTTGTGGGAGTCAATTCAAACTAAGTGGACGTGGCTAAAAATGACTAATGGCAAAGATCTAACAAAGATTGTTGACAAGACCAGAACGTTGTGGGCCGAAGATGAAAGATGTTCAGAAGATGTCAACTACACTGCACTATATGCAATACTCGTTTCTGTGGATTTGATGAGGCACAAATTGATCATCCACAGTCAAACTACTAAAGATGAATGGGATGCGCTTCAAAAACAATTTGAAGGGAAAGAATCAGTAAGAAATCAAAATTACAAAGATTGGCCACACAATTTGACGGAATTCAAATAACTGAGGAAGGAAACATCAAAATGTACTTTGCGAGATTCAGTGACATTGTTAATTATTGTTACACTCTTGGGGATGAAATTGGAGAAAACGTTCAAATCATGAAATTTATGAGAACCTTAGCTCCAAGATTCAGGAAGAAAATTACGGTCTTGAAATCCTTTATGAGAGTCACTCCAATGACCTTGGATGATCTATTGGGAGAACTAAGGACATTTGAAATAAACAATGGAATGGATATTCCCAAGAACAAAGAGATGGCACTCAAGGTTGAGTCGACCACGGAGGTGATTGAAAATGAAGTGAGTGAAATTACTGGCAAAATGACACTGCTAACGAAGAATTACAGCAAGTTCATAAAAAAAATACAACAACAGGTAGTCGTTCACCAAAGTTTCAAACTCCGGGGAAAATGTTAGAAGAGGAAGCACCAAGACTCAAAACCTTAAACAAGGTAATCGAAAAGAATCTAACCAATGCAGGGAGTGTAGAGGCTATGGACACTATCAGGCTGAATGCCCAAATTTTCTTAAGAAAAACAAAATCCTAAAAGCCGCCTGGAGTAAATCCGAGTCCGAAGGAGATGAAGAACCAGATGACGAAGAAACAAAATACCCCAGCAATTTTGCTGCATAAACCTCATCAAAAGACCTAATCTATCTCACCTCCATAGTGCGAACTAAAGAGGAACTGGAATCCTCTGAAGAACCCAACTTTGATGATGGAAGATCTGGAGAGAATGTACATACAAGTAACAGCCAGATGCACTGAAGGCAATGAGGTAATTCGAAGACTAGAGAATCAAGTTTGAGAATACAAAAGTATGGGAACCATTGCAACGGAACACCAAGATCGGAGTCGGGTGAAGAATGAATTTCAAATCACAAGAGAAATTAATAAACGACTGAATGATGAACTGATTACATCCTAGAAAAATATGAGAAATCTGGAACATCAGGTTCATGTTCAAAAGACAGGAATTGAGTCACTCCAGACCGACCTCAAGAGGGCACAAGAGTCCATTCATGACAACCACCAGGTAATTTTCTCATTAACTGATAAATTAACTGACATTGTGTCCAAATTGCAGGACAAGGAGTATGAGATGACTTTGCTACAATTTGAGTTGGACAAAGCAGTGCGAACTATACAAGGATTGAACAGAGAAAAGGTAATGTTTGATGAAATCCTAGCGTATGAAAGATCACAAAGCAACAAAACTGGAATTGGATACACTGAAAAGTAGCCACTTGGAATGACAACAATAAATATAGGGTTTGATATAAAGTAGTGAATTCCACCCTATCAATCTCTCCACTTACGTAATTGTCCAATAATGTAGTATGAAATATTCCCTAGGTTTGTAGGATTAAACCCTAGAAGCGCAAAAGAGTAAGTTTCTATCTGATACTCGTGGTAGTAGAATATCATAGAAAAGCCATGCTATTTTTTTTTTAAATCATATTAATTTACAACATAAAATTTAGTCTCTTATAATAAAATTCTACATGTATGCATGCAACTGTGCTGATGTCTTTGCATGGTATGCTCATTCATGCATATATGTTTTGCATAGAAATTGAGAGTCAAATAAAAGTTAAATGGTACTTTGGAGTTGAGTAACTAAGTTGAAGTGGCCATGAAACATCTGATATATTTTTTTCGACATAATAAATATAAGAAAAATTCAAATATAGATGGACATATAGAAGATCACGAGATATTTCATTCTAAATATGTGATGAATATAAAAACATATTTAGACAAACATGAAGGCATAAGTGATATTTGATTGAAATTATAAAAGCTCACAATCCATTTTCAAACTTGTGATATTCCTAATCATATCCTTGATTAATTTGCTCCAAATATTTTTTCAATTTGTTAAGTTATCTTTACTTATTAAAAAAACATATTATAATCCAAGTACATATTCAAAAAACCGATCATTGTGAGATATGATCTTTCTCATCATCACTTATAATAAGTATATTGTACACATATGGTTTTGGTTCATAAAACTATGGAAACACAAAAAATTTAAATATTAATTGGTACACACTAAATACATTACACATGAGAACCTAAATTAAAAGTAACTGCAAGATATTGTATGAACAACATGTACTTCCCAATTATGCAAAAAACTTATGAAAGAAATCCTTAAATCTTTCCATTTCTCTTACAAGCAAAGATACCATGGCCCAAACTCCACCATCAATGGAGTTAGGAAATACCTAACATATATCTTTCATATGGTTTACCATAGGGGAAGTGTAAATTGGTTTCTCTTATGGGTATACCACTTGATCAAATCTTACTGTTAGCCATGAAGTAACCATATGGTCCTCATTAGGGAGTCCTCTATGCACATATAACCAGTCAAATGCAGACCTCACATACTCATTTATTATTTCATTAGTCCTCTCTGATATCATTAAAACTAGCTTTGAAAATGGTTCTTTGTCTAGCTTTTCAAAGGTGGTTGAAACCCCAAAGGGTAGCACAACATTTCCATTATATGAAGGTGGGAGCAATGGATTTACCTTAGGCCTTATGTTAACAACATTGAGAAGAGCTAAAATCTTATCTTTCTTATGTTCTACACGATTAGAAAATGCTTTACACCGCCATATAAGTGCGGCCACCACCCCAAAACTACGGACGATTATACTTCTTGCATTACCATTAGTAGCATCATTTGTTTGATCCTTTAGGTTGGCATTGTCACTTGAGGTAAATTTAATAATTCTAATATCATTATTTAGTAGAACACACCACTTGCATAAAACACTAAGGCTACGACTTATGGATCAAATATATTAATGGATTGATATAATGTTGTCATTTCTTAATTTTGTGTTTAATTTTTATGGAAGCCGGCTCATTTATTGATCCAACCAGTTATGAAGCAAGATTAAAAGTCAAAAAGCCCAGCAGATGAAGAAGCCATGTTGTTGGATAGCTTCACGTGCACATAATGACCACATACACGCATGAACTCCTATATATTCAAGAAGTTGGCTTGCTGTGAGAGAAATTACATTAAATTAAGGTGTGCTTATTCTGTTGTTGTTGTAGAGTAATGTTATTTTTTAGAAAAAGGACTTCAAGCGGACTTGATTTGGGTACGTTCAACCATTAGTGGTTTGTTTTGTTAGTCTTAGCAAGTCGATGGGAAGTTGCCGGGAAATTGGTAATGGAAAGTATTATTTAGCGGTCCTAATTTGTGAATGTTTCCTAAATGCGCCAGACACAAGCAATTTTCACACCTTTCAGAAAAATACAATCCAACTAGTATTGCTCTATAAGTGTATCGCATGCCCAGCAACAGTTCACGGCAGAAAACAAAAAATACAGTGAAAATCAAATATAATGAGTGCCATTAAATAATCTAAAAATTAATTTAATAATCTCAAGGATTTATTTTAAATTATCAAACCCCAATATAACGAGTGCCATTATATAATCTGAAAATTAATTAAATAATCCCATGGTTATGATTGAATCTAAACATTTATCTAATATATCTAGAATTTATTTTAAAAATATGAAATTTATTTTAAAAAGTCTGTAAATTATTTTATAGAGACATTTATTCAACTTAATTCAAAGAAATACAATTTTTAACTCAATCATGAGGTAACACTTCATAATATAATCGATAACTGAGACACTTTTTACATAGATAATTTATTTAGCATATTTTGGTAACGCTTTTATAATTGTAATATTTATCTTACTCTTTTGTAACACTATATCATATATGTAACCCTTTTAAATATTTAACACATTTTAAGTAGCATTTTTGTAACGGTTTATGAATATGTAGCACTTAAATGTGACATTTTTACATAAGTATATTTTCAGGCAATGCTTTTAAATATATAATTCCTTTAGGTAACACTTTTAAATGCATAACACCTTACAAGTAATACTTTTGAATAAGTAATATTGTTTACACAACACATATTATGAGCATTCACTTGTTAATTAATCAAAGAATTTCATTTATATCTCAAACTTTTGAGAATATTTCATTACAGAAAAAGTAATATATATTTGGCTAAAAAACACATAGTGGCTGATGAACTTCAGTTGCCAAGTTTTAAAGTCTTTCGACAACTAGCTAGAAATATCCCAAGTTAGGATAATTCAAATAGCTCCTAATGTCATCAAGTGAAACCTCGGAAGAAGCTACAACAAAGCCGGCCCCAACAGCGTTGCAATCGATCTGGAGGCGACCGATTGTGTGGTTCAGTTTCAATCTTCTAGCAATAAAATCATATGGTACCAACACTTTTTCCAATGCTATTTTCAGCATTTTTGCAACTTTCTCTGTGGGGGAAATCTGAATTTGGTTCGAAGAAATGGGCTGTTGAGATATTGTAGTTTGGAATCTGGTTTATGTTAGATGGATTCTTTCAGCGTTTCTCGTGATGGGGACACCAGAGAGCTGTATTGGAATGGGATTTTAAGGACTTCCATGAAAGAAACTGGAGAGAGTGACGAGGGTGTTTGAATTATGAACACTTTGGCTCTAGGTTTTCTTGTATTTATAAGGATAGATAGAGCCACCAATCTCTATATTTAATTTCAATAAATATTATTTGATTATTTGTTATTTGTTATTCTACTTGTTGGATTATTAACAATGATCTAGCAGCAATCAATCAATGAAGAACACAAGTAAACAGATGGAATTTTGACAGCAAATGCAATGCATAACACTTTGGTTTAAGTGGTTCGATCAACTTGATCTACATCCACTGGCAAGAAAGAATCGAAGCTTTATTAAAACTGCATATGCTTATACAGACTTTACATGAGATTCAATCAATAATGTGATTGAATCAGCCTCACACTTAAGCCTCACACTTGAATCAGCCTCACACTTAAGCTAAAACAGGACAAGAACACACAATGCTGATGCTCTCAAAATGCTGCTGCTAAAATGCTGCTGCTCTCCCTTCCCTTTTCTTTCTTGATTTCTCAATCACTCTCTTGCCTCATGCTTCTAAGTCTTGCTTATATAACACACAATCAATAACTGATTGCAACTGCATTCTCAACCATTTGCTTGATCAGTTACATAACAGAATTTTGCAACAAACTTCAGCTGCAACCTGCAAATTCTGTTATGCAAGTGGATGAGGTTCAATTCTGTGCTGCAGCTGCATCATGCTTACAATGCAGCACCAATTCTGATCCTCTAACTCAAGCCACCCTGCATGCATGTTCAAGTGGCTTATCCACGTACACATTGGCTTCAAGCTGAGGTTCTTCATCCCATTGTCATCTGATGCATGCTTGTGGATCAGCTGCTTTCTTATGCTTATGCTTCTTATGCTTTTCTGTCATGATCAAGCTTCCCTACTGCACTTCCATTTCCTCCTTTGCTGCTTCAATTAGGTGGTGAATTCAGAGCTATAAACACAGCTCATGATTCACAATTCTCCACCTTAGTTCTGAATTCATTTCTTCAAGAACCTTGCTTATGCTTCAAAGTTTTACTAGCTTATTCCTGAGGAACATAGCTCCACCTGTAGCTACATTCCCTTGCTTCCAGCTGCAAATTATTCCATTCCAATTAAGTTGAGATTGAGCTCAAGCTTGGCTGATGGCAGAGCCTTTGTGAAGCAGCCAGCTGGATTTACTGAGGTGTGAATCTTCCCAATAGTAACACTTTCTTTTTCCACCATGTCTCTTACAAAATGTAGCTTCACATCTATGTGTTTTGTTCTTTCATGGTAACCTTGGTGTTTAGCTAAGTGGATGGCACTCTGATTGTCAAAAAATATTGTGACATTTTCTTGATTCATGCCAAATACAGATAGAATTCCCTTCAACCAGATGCTCTCCTTGATTCCCTCTGTCAAGGCTACATATTCAGCCTCTGTTGTGGAGAGTGCAACCACGGACTGGTGTGTTGCTTTCCAACTGATTGCTGTTCCAAACAAGGTGAACACATAACCTGTCAGGGATTTTCTGGTGTCCACATTTGCTGCATAATCAGCATCAACAAATCCCATCAAGGCTGCCTCACAATCAACTTTCTTCTTGAACTTCAATCCTTTGTTGATAGTTCCTCTAACATACCTTAAAGCCCACTTCACAGCCTCCCAATGAGCTCTTCCTGGATCACTCATGAATCTACTCACAACACTCATTAAGAATGTTAGATCAGGCCTGCAACAGACCATTGAATACATAATGCTTCCTACAGCACTAGCATAAGGAGTGGTCTGCATCTGTTTTAGTTCTGAATCATCCTTTGGGCTCTGAGCACTGCTTAACTTCAGACCTTGCTTCATTGGTGTTGTAACTGGCTTGCTTTGGTTCATATTGTATCTGCACAGCACCTTGTTCAAGTATGAAACCTGAGTCAGTGTGATAACACCTTCATGTCTGACTCTTTTTATTTCCATTCCCAGAATTACTTTTGCTTTCCCAAGATCTTTCATCTCAAACTCAGATTTCAGCATCTTTTTCACACTTCCAATACCTTTCTCTGAGTTGCTTGCAATGAGCATATCATCAACATATAGGAGCAAGTAGATGACAGTCTCACCTTCATGCTTGAAATACACACAGCTGTCAAACTCACTTCTTTTGAAGCTGTTTTGCATCATATACTCATCAAATCTCACATACCATTGCCTGGGGCTTTGCTTCAGTCCATATAGAGACCTTTCCAGCTTGCAGGCTTTCTGTTCAGCATGTTCTATATGGACACCATCTGGGATCTCCATATATATTTCCTCCACCAGTCTGCCATGTAGGAAGGCTGTAGTGACATCCATCTGGTGCAATTCCAAGTCATACTGAGCTGTTAGTGCCAATCGGATTCTGATGGAACAATGCTTGACCACAGGTGAGAATATCTCATTGTAGTCAACTCCCTCTTTCGGAGAAAATCCCTTAGCAACTAGTCTTGCTTTGAATCTTACTCCATCGTTTTCTGTCATCCCAGACTTCTTCTTGAACAACCATTTACAACCCACTAGCCTCTGATTTTTAGGCTTAAGGACAATTTTTCAGGTCTGATTTTTGTGTAGGGATTGTAGCTCCTCTTCCATTGCCACTATCCATTCCTCTTTCTCAGGGCAGCTGATTGCTTCAGAGTAGTTTTGAGGCTCATAGGACTCCATCTCAATTGCTGAGTATAGGGCAAATACAACAAGGTCAGTCTGTCTATATCTTATTGGTGCTGTGATTGGTCTTCTTTCTCTATCTCTAGCCAGCATATAAGAGCTCTGAACCTCAGTATCTTCATGCTTATCAGAGTCAATTTGATGTGGCTCAGAATCAGCATCAACTCTATCACTCTGTTGGATTAGTTCCACTGATGTGGTAGCCTTCTCTTCATCAGGGTTCATAGGAAATTTAGATTCATCAAAAGTGACATCTCTGTTCACTATACACTTTTGATGATCAATAGACCACAACTTATAGCCCTTTACTCTAGTGGGATATCCAATGAACACACATTTGATTGCTCTAGGCTCCAGTTTGTCCTGCTTCACATGAGCATAGGCCAAGCATCCTACAGCTCGAAGGAATGAGTAGTCTGCTGGTGAGCCTGACCACATCTCCTGTGGTGTTTTGAAATTTAAGGCAGAGTTTGGGCTTCTATTCAACAAGTAAGCAGCTGTGCTTACTAGTTCACCCCAGAAAGGCTTTCCCAGTCCTGTGCTGCTCATCAGACATCTTACCCTCTCTAGTAATGTTTGATTTAGTCTTTCTGCAACACCATTTTGTTGTGGTATGACAGGGACTGTTCTATGCCCCACAATTCCTTTACTCTTGCAAAATGATTGAAACTCTTCTGACAGGAACTCAAGACCATTATCAGTCCTAAGGTTCTTCAGCTTCTTCCCAGTCTTAGTCTCAACACCAGCAACCCATTCTTTGAATTTGCCACAGGCCTCATCCTTTGATTTTAGGATATATATCCATACTTTTCTTGAGTAGTCATCTATTATAGACATGAAGTACCTGCCTCCTCCTTTGGTGAGTACCTTGGCTGGCCCCCAGAGATCAGAGTGGGCATATTCAAGGATTTCTTTGGTGGTGTGAGTTGCTGTAGTGAATTTTTGCCTTCTTGCCTTCCCAAAGATGCAATGTTCACACATAGAAAGTCTGCTGATCTTATCTCCCATCAGAAGTCCCTGCTTCTCTAAATGCTGTAGGCCTTTCTCTCCAACATGAGCTAGTCTGCTGTGCCACAAGTATGTATTATCTTCCCTTGAAGTGATCTGAGCCATCCCAGTAACTGTACTTCCTATCAAGAAGTACAGTTCATTCTTCTTGGCACCTTTGATCACAACCTTTCCTTCCTTTGACACAGTGAGCTTGCCTTGTTGAGATGTAAACTGATAGCCTTCGAATCAAATAGTCCTAGGGAGATCAGGTTTCTTCTTAGGTCAGGCACATATCTTACATCTGTTAGGGTCCTGACAACCCCATCAAACATCCTGATCTTTACTTCACCTATTCCCATCACCTTGCACACTTCATCATTTCCTAGCAGGACTGTGCCTCCATCTCTCAGTTTTAGCTTGGAAAACCACTCTTTGATAGGTGACATGTGAAAACTGCAACCTGAATCCAATACCCATTATGTGCTTATTTCTGTAGAAGTAATACAGAGTGCTTCACTGGATTCATAACCAAGATCTTGATTAACTTGGTTTGCTTGATGCTTCCGAGCTTTCTTGGCATCTTCTATTGCATATTTAGCCATCATGTCCTTCCATTTGGGGCAAGACTTCTTGAAGTGGCCAGTTTCTTAACAGTGAAAACACTTCAGGTTAGGATTTCTGGGAACCTCAGCCTGCTTCTGATGAGTCTTTCCTTTGAAGTTTGGTTTCTTGCCCTGGTTCTTATGTGGATTGAACTTCTTGATGTGCAGTCCTTCTCCATTTGCTTGTGACTGCACATTCCCAGAAGTTTTCTGTAAGTCTTTGCATTTGAGAGCAATTTGAACTTCTTCAAGGGTGATGGATTCTCTGCTCCCAAACAGCAGGGTGTCTTTGAAGTTTTCAAAAGACTTGGGAAGGGAAGACAGCAGGATCAAGGCCTTATCCTCTTCTGTAAGTTGAACTTCAATGTTTTCTAAATCATCAATAAGTTTATTGAACTCATCTACTTGCTTCAAAATGGATCTGTCTTCCAACATCTTGAATGAGAACAGGCTCTGCTTCATAAACAATCGATTGGCAAGAGTTTTCAAGTTGTAAAGATTTTCCAACTTCTGCCACACTTTGGTTGCTGTTATTTCCTTTGAGACCTCTCTCAAGGCTTTATCACCTAGGCATAAGATGATCAAGCTATGAGCCTTTTCTTGGATTTGAGCAAGGTCCTCAGCCTTTTCTTTTCCAGTTGCAGTTTCTTCCATCAAGGCAGCTCCCAAACCTTTCTGAATCAGGAGAGCCTTGACCTTCATCTTCCACAGGCTGAAATCAACCTTGTCTGTCAGCTTCTCAACATCAAACCTTGTTGATCCCATTCTTGATTGGCTGCTGGTTTCCCACAGACGGCGCCAATTGTTGGATTATTAACAATGATCCAGCAGCAATCAATCAATGAAGAACACAAGTAAACAGATGGAATTTTGACAGCAAATGCAATGCATAACACTTTGGTTTAAGTGGTTTGATCAACTTGATCTACATCCACTGGCAAGAAAGAATCGAAGCTTTATTAAAACTGCATATGCTTATACAGACTTTACATGAGATTCAATCAATAATGTGATTGAATCAGCCTCACACTTAAGCTAACACACCTAAAACAGGACAAGAACACACAATGCTGATGCTCTCAAAATGCTGCTGCTAAAATGCTGCTGCTCTCCCTTCCCTTTTCTTTCTTGATTTCTCAATCACTCTCTTGCCTCATGCTTCTAAGTCTTGCTTATATAACACACAATCAATAACTGATTGCAACTGCATTCTCAACCATTTGCTTGATCAGTTACATAACAGAATTTTGCAACAAACTTCAGCTGCAACCTGCAAATTCTGTTATGCAAGTGGATGAGGTTCAAGTCTGTGCTGCAGCTGCATCATGCTTACAATGCAGCACCAATTCTGATCCTCTAACTCAAGCCACCCTGCATGCATGTTCAAGTGGCTACACATTGGCTTCAAGCTGAGGTTCTTCATCCCATTGTCATCTGATGCATGCTTGTGGATCAGCTGCTTTCTTATGCTTATGCTTCTTATGCTTTTCTGTCATGATCAAGCTTCCCTACTGCACTTCCATTTCCTCCTTTGCTGCTTCAATCAGGTGGTGAATTCAGAGCTATAAACACAGCTCATGATTCACACTACTAAACAAGTTTGACATTTTCATAATGAGTGAAAAATACTATCCGCTTTAATTTATTCATCCCTCCCGTCTCCTTCCAAGACTTTAATATTTTTCCTATTTCTTTGTCCCAATTCGTTTACCATGGGAGTATCCATGCGCTTATTGTTTTTTTCTTTTTTCTTTCTTTGGATTAGTTATTGTGAGCCTTTGGGTGATCAGTTCACACCTCGTGCGGTTTCCACACTTTGTATACTTCAGATCTGCATATTTTATAGATCTTTCTGGATTTGTTTTGTTGCTAATTTTTATCTTGTTAAATTTGTAATGCTTGTGCAAGCAATCATAATCTGCAAGAAAAATAACATCTTTTCTTTATCCATCTACAACATAATTGACCTTATGCAACATCGAAAAAAAGTTACGTAATAGTAATAATATGTTACCATAGACAATAGACAATACAATGTGTAATACAAGAATAATTTTTTTTAAAAAAAAAAAAAACCCAAGACCTACAAATATTGAGAATATTCAAAATATAAACCTAATCCCCTCATCCAACACACTTTTCAGTTTATTTAATACATACATATGTATTAATACACGTATATATAATCATTATAAATAGTCTATATACATAAATATAATCTTATTCGTGATCTTTCTGAAATAGAATTAATATAGTTTCTTCAATTGCTATATATGTATATGATTTTTACATATAATAGTTAATATCCATAATTTATGTAAAATATTACAATTGAGTGTTAAGAAATGTCGATTATGTTATGAAGTGTAACCTCCCGATTGGGTTAAATATTGTATTCTTTGATTTAACTTGAAATAAATGTCTCTTGATAAAATAATTTGCAGACTTTTTAAAATAACTTTTATTTTTTTAAGTATATTCCAAATATACTAGATAAATGTTTAGATTTAATCGTAACCATGGGATTATTTAATTAATTTTCAGATTATTTAATGGCATTCGTTATATTGGGGTTGTATGGTGTTTTATCCTATAAATCTATGATATGGCCTATATCTATACATCTATTTAGCTACGTTAAAAGTCAACTACCCTAAAAAATGTGAAAGGTGGGCAAAGAGATTGTTAGTTAATCTAGTACTGGGCCAACACCTACGCTGGTACTTATTTTAAAAAAATTTAATAACTACAAATACTATTCTATTATACTTATTTTCATATATGTTTAAAATATATATACTTATTAGGCTAAAGTACCTACCATTCATATAAGAATTAATTTTCAATTTTAATTGAATTGAAGAAAACAAAATAGACTCTTGCTATAACAATGTATAGTTGGTCAAAACTAAGAATTGCTCTTGGCCTCAATTATATGATTATAAAGTTGAACAATTATCAATCTAATTCCATATAATTCTTAAAATTGATCCATATTGAACCTGTGATGTGAAAATTTTGAAAGAGTTAAAATGTAGTTTCGCTTATATCAACTTTTTTTACTCTTTCGTATATATTATGAATACATAAATACTAATTTTGATGTATTTATAAAAAAAGACTCATAATAAATAGATCGGTGATTACAACTATCATATCAAATTGTTTTAATTTTTTTTTACTTCAAAGTGAGCTTGTTAGTTGAATCTATATATAGTCAAATATAGATGAGTTGCCAAATTTTGAATTTTGAAAAAAAAAAAAAAACCTTAATCCTGATATTTATAGTTTTTATAAAATAAAATTAAAAATCTAATTAATGAGTTGGATGTTCCTCACAAAAATTGGACCATAAAGTATAACAATATACTTATTGGGCTCTATATAATAATAACGTGCAGCCGAATCTTTTTTTTTTTTTCTTTTTCCTTTTCTTCCGCCATGTTTTACTAAATATTGGTAGATATATTTTAAAAAAATTATTTGTTGCAGAATATTTGGAGTCTTAATTTTTGCAACGCACCACCAATTAATTTGCTATAACTTTTTTTTTTTTGTTTGTTTTATTTTATAATTTTTAGCAAAATTGATTAGTAAATTGAATTATTACATTGTAAATCAACTTTACCCCTACGTTTTGCTAATACTAGCTGAGAAATATTTGGAAATTGGTTTGTTACGATTTTTATATTTTAAAACTGTACCTCCATTATTTTTACTATAACTTTTTTTGTTTTGTTTTTATGTAAGGATTAGGGTTAATTATCAAAATAATGTAAAAAGATAAAGATTTTATAATATGGCGTGATTTTAAGTAGTGTTCCCAAAATAAGGTAAAACGTCAGTGGGCCTGACGTTGTTTAGAAAAAAACATCACCGAGCATAACGTTTTAATCTAGAAATTAAAAACGTCAGGCCCACCGACATTTTAATTTCCAAATTATATACATATATATACATATATATATATATATTACATGTAATCTGATGATGTATGCACGTATTATATATATATATACATGCACGTATATATATGCCGTATATATATGCATTTATAAGTGTACTTACTTTCATAATATATATATATATAGATTTATATTTATACTTTTACTTATTATTTATTTTTATTACTCAATAAATTTTATTTATATTAATAAAAATCAATAAAAATAATTTTTTATTTAAATTAATAAAATATACTATAAAATATATTTTTATATTTTTTCTTACATAAATATATATTTATTTCCATTATATATATTCAACCTAATTCAATTATATTATAAAGAAATTTCAAAAAAATTAATTAATATTTATTAATAATTATAATTTTATATTACGTATTATTTGAATAATTTAAATATATATAAAGAAATATAAATTATATTAATAATTTTATATAAAAGGGTTATGCTATATTAAAATTAAATTTATTTAGATATTATAAATGAATTAATACATAATATAATTTAAAAAAAAAAAAGAATTTTTATATAGAGTGTTTAAATATATATTTATCATAAATATTAAATAAATAAATAATATAACAAATAATTTTTTATAAATAAAAAAACAATCAATATATCTTAATATTAAATTCTCTAAATATCTATATACATTATACATTTTTTATATAGTTAATATATATATAGGAATAATTCTATTTTCTTTTAAATTTTAAATAAATAATTTCAATAAATAAAAATAAAAATAAATTAGAGAAATATTTGTAATATATATATATATATATAATTTATTTAACATATATATATATAGATACATACATACATGACCCAATAACGTTATATTTCAAAATATATAGATACATACATACATACATACCACCTGAGCAGATTCTATATTTGATCTTTTTATAATTAATTGCATTTATATAAAACATAATTTCAAAATATAAAACAATATATATTTTTAATTATATTATGTATTAATTCATTCATAAATTTTTACAAAGAATTTATATTAAATTACATTCAATAAATACCTATAATAAAATATATAATATTAATAAATACTCATTAATTTTTTTAATTTAAATAATATTATATATTATTTATTGGTTTATAATTATATAATATATATTTATATAAAAAATAGTATAGATATATACGTAAATATATATTTTTAAACAGAAATGAATATTCAAATTAAATTATTACATATTTTTTAATATATATATATATATAAATAGAAAAAATAATATAAATTAACGAAATGTCAAGCTCACTGATGTTTCTTCTAAAATGTTACTGGGCCTGACTTTATTTTAATTTTTCCTTTTTTTTTTTAAATATAATTTCTATATATATATATACACACACATATATATTTATTTATCATATTCAAATAATACGTATAATAAAATATAATTATTCATAAATATTCATTAATTTTCTAAATTAATTTATAATATGATTAAATTATTTTAAATATAATTATATAATTTTTATTGGTTCTTTTTTAGATAATATATATTTATTTAAGATAATATATATATATATTTCTAATTATATTTTTATATGAGATAAAATATAAATATATACACAAATATATATTTTTAAAACAAATAAAATAAATAAAAAATAAATGAATCTTCAAATTAAGATATTACATACATTTTAATATATATATATATATATATATATTTATATATATTAAAATATATAAATTTAGAGTGTATATATATAAATAAAATACAAAATAAATAAAGAAACGTCAGGCCCACTGACATTTCTGTAAAACATCAGTGGGATTGACGTTATTTTTTTAATATAATTTATATATTTATATATATATTTATTTAAATTATTCAAATAAGAAGTAATATAAATTTTGTAAATATTAATAAATATTCATTAATTTCTTTAAATTTATTTATAATATGATTTTTTCAAATATATAATTTTAATTGGTTTATAATTATATTATTAATTTATATATTATTGTATATATTTTATATAATAAAAAATATTTAAATATATTTAATATTTTATTTTATTTACTTTAATTAAACATACAAAATTTTTATTGATTTCTAATAATATAAATATAATTTATTAAATAAGATAAAAAAATAAGAAGTACAAAATATAAATATATATAGATATACATAAATATATACGAAAATATATAATATATATAATTATATATTTTTTATGTATAAATAAATATATATTATAAAATAATATATATGTATACATACGTGCATATATATATACGTCCATATATATAGTATAACATATTCATACATGCATATATATATATATATATATATATCCTATGTGATGATATGTTATTGCAGCATGCTACATATATATATATATATATATATATATATATTTGGAAAATAAAAATGTCAGTGGGTTTGACGTTTTTATTTTCCAAATGAAAATGTCAGGTCCGATGACGTTTTTACCAAACATCGTCAGGCCACTGACGTTTTACCCTACTTTGGGAAAACTTTTCAAATTTACACCATTTTGTAAAATATTTTTTTTCCGCATTATTTAGGTAAATAACCCGTAAGGATTATATGTTATATTAAAACAATAGTAAATAAATATATGTGGTTGGTCGATAATTTTTTAATTGGCTTAATTTTTTATTTATTTGGGTTTTTATTAACCTTTTTCTTAATATTCCATTCAACCGCAATAATAATTTTATCTTTTTTATGATAAAATTTAAAATATAGTTTTTGAATTTTGTTAGAACCCACTACTAATATTTTGGTAGTGGTTAAATTAATGAAAATGGGAGAAATATAAAATCTGACATGAAGTTGAGAAGCTAAAATGTTGACAAGTGTTCGGTGTAGTTTAGAATTTTTCAATTGTTTCTTTAGGTTTCTTATTTTGTATATAGAGGTAGGGAGATGTCCTTGATAATATAATCAAGCATGCAAAAGACAAGAGTTGTTGAACTCTTAGTATTAGGGTTAAACATCAAATTAAGATTTTTGATATTCGATATTTCATTGTTCGAAAAATGTTAGTTTATATTTTATCTAACAAAAATACTATTAAGAGATATGATATCATTATGGTGCAATGGATTGACTGAGTTCGTAAGAATTACTATAGTTATTAATTTCAATTATGGATCCTTATAAAATAACCAAGCCTTACGCATTAATTGAATAATCGAGCAAAAAGACTGTATGTGCATGGTAATTATGGATGGAAGGTTTACACGTTGAGTGCATCTTTTGTCTAAGAGTTTATCTATTAGTGTTTGTTAGACATAAATGAATGTATGTCTTGAGTATTAAGGATTGGAGAAATCTAAAATAATTAATTGATTGCATTAATTAATTTTGCAATCGAATTGCTTGTTCTTGAGCTAGATGGAATGATCAACCTAAGGGGTCACATGCATATCCAGATTCTAGTGTGTTGGAATGAAGAGAAATTATTTATTTGTCATAAATGAATTAATTATTAGACTAAATAATTTGTTAGATACATTAATTATTTAAGTCTAAGTAACTAAATGATAATGAACATAATTAATTATTGAATTAATTTTATTTGTTGGACAAATAAGGCCCAAATAATCAAATGTCTTTGATCAGTGTGCGATCTAGTCATCTGTGGATTCTCGTTCAGAACATGAAATCTGGTATAATGGTTGAGCCTTTAATTAGAATTATGTATACGGGGCTGTAAAAGTTTAGACATAAATTATAGAAATATTTTTAATCATTTACTTTTGCTACGTATTTTGTATGCGCTATATCCTAAATATTCCAATAGTACATATATGATTTTGGTTCATAAAAATAATCGAACACTAGATACACACCAAAAAGTTCCTAATTAAATTAACAAATTAAAAAGAAAATATGATAAATTCCAGTATAAGTATATTTTAAAATTTATTATGTCAATATTATTTTTCCCACTTATAGTACACATAAGAACCTGAACGAAAAATAACTAGAAGTATTGTATGAGCAACTTGTACTTCTCACTTATGCAAAAAAAACTTATGAAAAATATCCTCAAATCTTTTCATTTCTTTCTCAAGCAAAGATACAATAGCACTAACCCCACCACCAATGGAGTCAAGAAATACCCAACAAATATCTTTCCTATGGTTCACCATAGACAAAGTGTAAATTGGTTTCGCCCATGGGTATACCACTTGATCAAATCCTAACCTTAGCCATGAGATAACCATATAGTCCCCATTAGGATGACCTCTATGCATTTCTAACCAGTCAAATGTAGACCTCACATACTTGTTTGTTATTTCACTAGCCCTCTTTGATATCATCAAAATTAACTTTGAAAATAGTCCTTTTTCCAACTCTTCAAAGGTGGTTGAAACCCCTATGGGTAGCACATCATTCCCACTGTATGAAGTTGTAGTGGATTTATTATAGGCCTTATGTTAACAAAATTGAGTAGAGTCGAAACCTCATATTTCTTGTATTCTACACGATTAGAAAATGCTTTACACCACCGTATAAGTGTGGCCACCACCTCAAAACTACTAACCCTTATACTTCTTGCATTACCATTGGTAGCACCTTTCGCTTGATCCTTTAGGTTGAAATTGCCGGTTGAGGTAAATTTGAAAATTCTTAAGTCTAGTTCCTCCCTATTACAATCAAATTCCGGTGGACTAGAGCCTTCACCGATACGGAGTTTGAGGTCAAGAAAATCGGGGTGTAGGAACTCCACATATGGTGGAGATCTTGCGGCTAGAAGTTGACGATTGTTGCAAGGGGTGACAACTAAGGGTTTGTGATCAAAAGCTTGGGAAGCTAGGTTTTCTAAGAATGTCTTGGCCCCTGGGCCATCAAACAGGATGTGTTTTGTCATCATGCCAAATGCAAAACCCCCCACATTTGAAAGATGTCACCTGCAATAATTGATAAACATAAATTTTAGTTTAATTTGTATTTGAATTGATGAATTTGATATAAAATATGCGGATTTCCATGATCCCAAACTAAATTTAAATTCATATGCATCATAACCATTCAAAATAGTAATGGGTTTCAAATCAATGTTTTTTTTTTTTTTTTTTTTAAATGATTTCAAGTCCACATTATTCAAACAAAAAAAATTTAAACTTGCCACAGGATTTTAAATCCTTCTTCTTCTTCTTCTTCTTAAAAAAATATATATATATATATATATATATATATATATTAATAAATAAAAATGAGTCCCTAGAGCTCCTTGTAAGGCTTGACCTCATAGATTATGAAATTTGTGTATTAGATTTCTATTTGATTTTTTGTCTTGTATATATATCACAAAATGTGTTAAATTGTAAAAATATAATTCACCAACATATGTTTGACTACAGGCTAAATTTATTTTAGTTGACATATATGAACTTTCATGTTGCATATGAGTAAAATCTAGGAATTTAACATAAATTTATTTCAATTTCAGACAAATTAGAGTAAATTATCTTGAAAATATTAATTCAAAATAAAGACAATGTATTTCATTTTTATTAAATTTCATACAACCAATAAAGGATTTTCAATCATAGATTATGAATCCACTCTCAAATCTTAAAACCTAACACAACATTCCTTAAACTCTAAAGCTAGTATGTATTTGAGTTCATAAATACTAATGGGTGGTTTGGTTTTTCATCAAATACATTTTCCTATTTCACATTATGATGTACATAAAATGGTGTTTGTTTTACACATACATTTGTATCTAAATTAATTATCTAACCACCACTAACAGTTCTTTTGATATAAATCTATAATTTTCAGATAAAAACATTTTAATGAGATCCAATAATTATATAATATTCTGATAAAATTAATATTTAATAACTATATTTAAAACCTAAATAGTTTTACTAATAATTCATTTAATATAATACCATAAAATTCAATATCATCATTTATCGATCCAACCTAACATCAACAGTTATGAAGCAAGAAGACTTTTCGACTGTGTTGCTATAGAGACGTAGAGTGATGTTCATCTTAAATATTTTTGGGAGAAAGGACTTCAAGGCAGACTTACTTTGGTACTAACAGAGGTTGTCAAACAAGTGATAATGGAAAGTCTGAGGGGCCATTTAAAAAAACATATTTATATTTATTTTTTTAATTTATTTTGTGTTTGAACATCAACTTCACATCATGTACGGATACCACACACTCTCATCTAATAAAATATTATATTTAATGAAATTCTAGAGAAGATAAATAGGATTGAGATTGGAAATTATAAAACCAAAGTTTTTCATGATGAAAGAGAAAAAAAAAAAAAAATTCTAGATATGCTACTGTAAATATTAAGATTTTTACATGCAGTGAGGCAACTGCATATAATGCTATTTCATGTAAATATATAATATTGCTCAATAAAATCTTGTCAGAAAACATCAAAATAATTTATAGCCACATAAATTCTTATATAAATTTTACATTGACCACAATTTTATGAATGTTTTACAATAAACTAGTATTTTTTCATGTGTGTTGCACAATCTATAATAATTATGATAATGAAATAAGTTATTTTAAGAAGTAAACTAATTTTTTAAAAATAAAAAAATCTCACAAGTTTATTTTACATAAATATACTTTAAATATCATAATATACAACAATTAATCTAAGAAAAAAATTTATATTTAAAAATGAAAATTTATATATGTATATATGCAAAATGGATTAATTGAAAATCATAAAAAGATGAATAATCTGATGTATTTTTCATAAAAAAACAGAGTGAGACGAAAAAGTCGTAAAACTTTTGGAAGTTAGGGTGAAAAAATAAAATAAAAGGAAAAAAATTGATTGGCTGTCAAATTTTTTAAAAATGACAATTAATTTTGACAAAAAAAATCCTAACTTGCTATTTTTAACGTGGTTCTCTTATTATTATTATTGTTATTATTATTATTATTATTATTATTATTATTATTATTATTATTATTATTATTATTATTATTATTATTTTATATATAAATTATCAAACCTAATTTTTAACCATATAAAAACTTGATAAATTAGATTGAGCTACATGAATAAAATATTGTCATCCTAAAACTAAATTAAACTTGTCATTGTGATATTATTTATAACTACTATTTACACAAAAATTATTTAAAAACAAGTTGATAAATAATAAGGGAAAATTTCAATTTATCCCCTTTAATTTTGGTCATAGTTAATATATAATTTCTGATTCTATGGATTTTTGTTAACAATATTTAAACTTTAATTTTGTTCTATGTCCGATTTTGTAGAATTATCAATTAACCATCGTGAATTGCTGAATAGGCTGATGGTCTGCTTATTTAGCACACCTAGTTTGTTAATGTTTCCTAAATGCGCAGGTAAGTGAGTAATAATGGTGACTAGAAATGATTTTTCCTAAATTTTCCAAACGCAAGCAATTTTCACACATTAAAATAAAAATAAAAAACAACTACGGTTGTCCTATAAGTGTACGGCAGAAAATAAAAAATACAGTGAAAATCAAATATAAATTAAACGATATAACATGTTAGAAGTTAGTATAAAAAATAATTCTTAAAATTAGAAATTATATATTGTACAGGTTTAAAATGATAGAGCATAAATTAAAAATTTCTCTAATAAAAAATCACTTAAACGTACTTAATAATTAGAAAGAGTCACAACGGATGGAGTAATTAATATTCTCTGGGTCTGAACAAAGTTCACAAGGACATACATAAACATAGAACCACAGGACAACATATTCATATACCTGAAAAACACACAGTGGTTGATCAACTTCAGATGACATGTTATCCAGCCTTTCGACAACTAGTTGGCGATATCCCAAGTGAAAACTTGGAAGAAGATACAACAAACCCGGCCCCAGCAGCGATTTTTTGGTTCAGTTTCAATCTTCCAGCCATAAAATCATATGGCACCAACACTTTTTCCAGTGCTGTATTCTGTGGGAAATCTGGATTTGGTTCGAAGAAATGGGCTGTTGAGATATTGTAGTTTGGAATCTGGTCTATGTTAGATAAGAAAATGGATTCTTTGGGCGTTTCTCGTGATGGGAACACAAGAGTGCTGATTTTAAGGTCTTTCATGGAAGGAACTGGAGAGCGTGATGAGGGCATTTTGAATCTTTGTTTGAAGTATGAGCAATTTAGTTTGAGGTTTCTTGTATTTAAAAGGCTAGATAGAGCCACGAATCATCTTCACTAAATTTAATTTCAATAAATGCCACCCGCTTTTATTCATCCCTCCCATCTCCTTCTACTTTCATATATTTGTTTTGTTGCTATTCTAATCTTGCTAAATTCTGTAATTAATTACGATCTGTAAGAAGAAATTTCATAATTAGTTGAGCACAATTTGATTGTTTGTACGATTTTCATTGGGAGTTTTCCTTAATCTTCAAATATTTTAAGCTAATAACCGAGTGACATTTTTTCCTTTTATCCATCTATGAAATATTTGACCTCATGCAATACTTAATAATGTTAAATAATTACAATAAGATATTACCATAGATATACAATATGTGATGCAAGAACAAAAATCCATGCCTTCTCTCTTCAATACAAAGTCGGTTGCTACCATTATTTGGTTTACGTTCTGCATAATCGAAATGATTCTGGAGCAATTTCGATTATGCAGCATCCTCCCAAGGCTCCCAAATGTTGAGAATACTCAACCTCACAATTTAATCATCTTATCCAACACAGTTTTTAGTTAATTTTTATTAATACTTATATATATGTGTGTGTGTAGATATTTTTTATTATAAATACTATGTACATTAATATAATCTTTAGCGTAATCTGTTAGAAATATAATTTCTTCAATAGCTATTTATAAATATGATTTTTTAACATTTAATACTTAATCTACATAATATTAATCTAGAATATATTGTTTTTAATTATTTTTAATAAAAAAATAATTTATATTATATATACAAATAAACATATGTGTAATATTTCATATTTGTTTTTCTAAAATATTATATACCAAATATACATTAGTTTTATTGTAATGACATATTCTCACAAGTCTAGACATTACATAAATTATATCATTAGTCAACCAGTGAATGCTCATAAATGAGTAGTGTAAAAAAATATTACGTATCCAAAAGTATTACTTGTAAAGTGTTATGTATTTAAAAGTGTTACTTAAAAAGAATTACATATTTAAAAAGTTTAACCTAAAAATATTGCCCATTTAAAAAGTATTAATATAAGTGTTATATATTCATAAGTGTTACAAAAATGCTATTTAAAATGTATCAATTATTCAAAAGTGTTATATATTTTTGTTACATATAATACAGTTTTACAAAAATGTTATATAAATCTTACAATTATAAAAGTGTGACAAAAACATGCTACGTCGGGTAATCTATATAAAAAATGTTGTAAATGAGAGTTACGAAAAGTGGATTATGTTACGAAGGGTTGAGTTTAAAATTGTATTTTTTGACTTAAGTTGAAATAAATATCTCAAGAAAAAATAATTTTTAGGCTTTAATAAATTCCAGATACACTAGACAAATGGGATAATTTAATTAATTTTCAGATTATTTAATGGCACTCGTTATATCAGGTTGATTATTTAATAAGATATGTTGAAACTGAAATATTTAATGAGGTGTAGGACATATCTTCAACATAACGCCTGTATCTATAAATCTATCATATCACCTATATCTATATATTGTTTATCGTTTAGTATCATAAAATATGCCAAAGGTTGGCAAAGAGGCCTCTTAATCTAAACTAACCACTATCTTAACATATAATAACTACTATTATATTAAACTTACTTTTATATAACTTAAAATTATATATACTTATTACACTAAATTAACCACTATCTATGCGAAAATTAATTTTCATTTTAAATGAATAAAATAAAACTTTTATGCTCCTCACTCTCGATATAAAAAATATATAATTGGACATAATTAAGAAGTCCTCCTGCCCTCAATTATATAATTATAAGCTAAACAATTATCAATCTTAATTTATACATATTTCTTAAAATTAATCGATAATTCAACATGTGACGTGGAATTTTTGAAGAGAGTAGCTTCTTTCATATCAAAAACTATTTTACCCTTTTGGGTGTATATTATGAATGTATAAACATTAATTTTGATACATTTAAAGAAACACTCAAAATAGTTAGTTTGGTGATTCGAAATACCATATTATTTTTTCCTCTGTGTACTTCAAAGTGAGCTTGTTAGTTGAATTTATATATATATAGCGAATGTTGACTTGTCATATTTCAAAAAAAAACATTAATTTTTATATTTAAAGTATTTATAAAATTTATTTAAAACTCTATAAATGAGTTAGATGTTCCTTACAAAAGTTGGATCATAAAGAATAACAATATATTTGATTGAGTTCTATATAATAATAACGTTCAATCGAATCTCATTTTAATTTTTTTTTCTTTTTTTTCTGCCATTTTTACAAAATATTGGTAGATGTATTTTATAAAATTTATTTGTTGTAGAAATTTTGGACTCTTATTTTTGCAACGTATAACCAATTAATTTTCTATAATTTTTTTTATTCATTATATAAATAAAGTTTTGAGCATAATTGGTAAGTAACTATTTATGCTATTGACTTATTTCATTGTAAAACAACGTTACCCCTACATTTTGCTAATATTAGCTTATAAAGTTCTGGAAATTACTTTGTCAGGATTTTTTCTACCTTTTTTCTTTTTTATGTGTACCTCCATTATTTTAACTATAACTTTTTTTTTTTTTTTTTTAATTATATGTCGTTATGTTCAAAAAAATAATTTTTTGAATAAATTTATAGATATTATTATTTTTTAACTAGCCCAATTATTTATTTAGTCATGTTTTATTAACCTTTTTCTTAACAGTCCATTATTAATTTAACCACAATGACAACTTTATTCTTTCTGAATTTTAAAAAATTGTTTTTTTTTATTATTTTTTTTTTAAATTAGTTAGAATCCACTACTAATATTTATATTTGATTTTGGTTTAATTAATGAAAATGAGACAGATATAAATCTGACATGAAGTTGAGAAGCTAAAAAGGTTGACTAGTGTTATGTGTCGTTTAAAAGTTTTATTTCTTTAGGTTTCTCATTGACTATACAGGGGTATTAGGTTTCAAAGCTTTTGGATATTCCATAGTGATATGAGATTGTTTGAAAATTGGTTGTTTGAATTTTATTTTTAATGATATCAAATAAATTTAATATATTATTTTATGTTTGATAAAATTCTAAATTCTCGAATCAAACTTGAGGATAATAAGTAATATTTGTAAAAAATGAGTGTAATCAACTAAATTACTTAAGTTCAGCTTTTTTCCGACTTAATATAAATCATTTAAACTCAACTCGATTAATGATCAAATTAGTTTAAATTTTTTATTTGAAGCTATTTATAAACTTGAATGAACCGACTCTAATAAACATGAATATGGTGATGTTAAAGATTTATTTCATGTAATTTATATGATTATAAAATATAATTTATATTTACGTTGTAATTTATTTTTATTGCTTTAGGTAATATATAAATAATTTATTTGGATGTTTTCATAATTATCACCCTAGTAAATGGTGAAATTATTAAATTAAGGGTTAATTATTTGTCCATCCCGTAATATTGCATTTTTATCACTTTGATACATAAAATATTTTTTTCGTCAATTTACAATCCATACTATACGAATTTTGCAGCTAGCAAACTTCCTCAAAATTTTCTGGCTAGGATACAATTTTAAGGGTCATCCGTTTTCTTAGAAATTTTTAAAAAATATTAGAATTAATTTTCTACAGATTTTTTTTTTTTTTTTTGTGGGACCTTTTTTGCTTTGGTGTTGTGTTTACATCTTGTGTGATCTCGTGAGATTTTTGATGCCTTGTTCTTCGATCTTCATTTTTCAGTGAACATTTTTGGGTTCATGTTTTTGTTATTCGGATGGATGATGGCTGCCCCCTCGACTTACGGCCTTCACGCTACGACTACTGTGATGTGAGCGGTTCAAATTGGTTTGATCTTTCTTGTGCACAGTTGGATGATTCGCGACACTCAAGAACTTTATTTAATCTTCATAGGTTTATAATTGCAGGAAGAATAATATTTTTTTCTTCTTTTTGCCATCTCCACTGATCTCTATTTTTTTTGTGAATCCTTCAAATATGTTTTGTTATTATTTAAGTCTCTTGATTTCTTTAGTAAATGTGCAAGTTGCCACGCGGTATACATAAAAAACTGCATTGAACACAATTTAATAGTTTAGAGCTTTTGTGATTTTTCTTTGATTTTCATATGTTTTAGTTTTTTCCTTTTATACATCTCTCTTCCTTACGGTTGGGCTGGGAATGATATTCTTAATTAGTTAGAATTTTTATATTTATAAATTTATACTTAATTAAGATAAATATTTTTAGCTTAAAAGAAAAGGATTATAGAGCGATGCACGATGTCACTAATGACAATATTTCAATTAGAATATCAAAACACATATCTTGTTAAATAATGATGTCTTTTTAAAAATATATTTGGATTTTAATTTTTTTATTTTAATCTTTCATTTTCAAAGAATCATAATTTTTTGGGAGTTTACAAATTTTTTCTTAAGAAATCTTGCCAAAAAAACATTTATATTTGAGCTTATAATGGCTATTTAAAACATCTTACAAGATGCTTAATTGCTTATGCCACATGAAACATCTTGAAGGAATTTGCGAGAGCTTTCAAGCCCTTCTTAAACTATTTACAAAATTTACAAAAAAGATAAAAACAACTTCTTTTGCTGATCAATGCTCCTTAAAAATTGATTATCTTAATTACAAATTGTTATTACTAACATTAGTGTGAGACCCTGTATAACCCATATAAATTATTTTGTATATTTTTTATTACTAAACATTGCTTAATTTTACTTAGTTTTTAAAATTATTGTTCTTAAAAATAATGTTTTCATGAATTCTTCTACTCATTTTTATAAAAATATACAAATATGTTGAAGTTAGCCTGGCCGAACTTATATATATAAATAATTATTTTGCCCTTTTCTTCTTAATTGTGTATGCAGAGTATTTTTGGATAAGATCAAACCCTCAATCCTAAGAATAAGGAAGTTCCTGGTTAAATAAGCCTCAAAGTAATAGAAGGAGATCATGGAGCATATCCAAGAATGGAGAAGTGGATATCTAAAAGTGAAAAATGTGGGTTTCATGTCTGATAACCATAGGCTCGAAACAGGCCACAAATAGGGAGTAAAATTGGTAAGAAAAGATGCACCGAGAATATTATATTCGAAGCTGATCGAATTGTTGTTGAGAAAGTTGACATCAATTTTAATACTACATTCTTGTCTTTTGTACAACAGATTATTCTGACATGGTATGTACGCTTTTTAGAATGTTTTAGTAACTGATATTTTGTGAGTTTGTTTTTCTCAGCTTGTGTTTAGTCGTTCTTGTATTTCATCTTTCAAATCAAGAACGTTAAGGATTGATAGGTTATATTAGTTCTTTCTCTCGATTTTTATTTTTAATTCACTCTATATTAGTGGATTCCTTCCACTCTAACAACACTTACAAGTTATTTATAACTTGTGAAAATTTATCTAGATACTGTTTTTATTTTTCACTACTGTATTCCATTGATATACACTTTCAAAATATATACATTTTTATGTTATAATCATAGATTATTTAGGTTTTCACACTATAAATAGTCATTTTATTATAACATAGAGTCATAAATATAGATAAAATCAACCTTTCTTCATTAGGGAGGATAGTTTGGGCAGGAAAATTATTAAATTTCAAGTTTTGATCATTCATTGTGCATTATATATACATATATATATATATATGTGTGTGTGTAGATATGTGTATGTATTAAAAAATCCAATACCAAAGACCTATAACAATATTTTCCTTCAAAATGAATTTGTGTTATGAATTTATTGAAACAAATACTTGATAATCAAATTTCCATATAAAGCAATGAAAAAATATGGTAATTTATTTATAGAGAAATTAAAAATATTTTTATTCCTTATTTATTATTAATATGGAGTACCCAATATATACGACATCAAATTAATATATAAATATATATGCAAATATAAAGAGTGAAAAATCCTATTTCTTTAATTTATTCCTCTCACCCTTCTCCATCGACCATGACTTATAATATTTTTTTCTCTTTCTTTCCCAATTCTTTTACCATGGGACTATCCATGCGCTTACTTTTTTTATTTTATTTATTTTTTCCCTTTCTTTGGATTAGTTCTGATAAAGTAAGTCTGTTGAAATATATCAAAAATTCTAATTTAAATATGATAATCTATGCAGGATATAAGGAAAGTATTACAAGAGATCTATGGATGAGAAGTAGCAGAATCGGATGGAAGATTTGTAAGATGAAATCAAATCAAGAGAAGAAATATGCATAAGAAAAATCTAATCACACAAGGAAATATTCACAAAGATCTAGCAATAAAGGAAAGGATTTGCAAGATCAAATAAAATCAAGAGAGATATGCACGAGGAGATCAAATCACACAAGGAAAGATTTACAAAGATATACTAATGTAGGAAATGATTTATAGAAATCTATTCCTTGGAGAAAAAGGTAGCAGCAGTCGAAGATATGATTAAGATTCATATTGAATGAAGATCTCGAAGATTTGAGAGAATCGATGAGTCTTCAGTGATTTGTGAAGGCTCAAACCATCTTTGTTACATTACATTCAGCAGCCGAAGATTTGATTAAGATTCATATGGAATGAATATCCCAAACATTTGAGAGGATCGATGAGTCTTCAGTGATTTGTGAAGGCTCAAATCATCTCTGTTACATTACATTCAGTATCTATACACAGAGAGAGAGAGAGAGAGAGAGAGAGAGAGATGTTTCATTTGACATATATGTTTTTATTTGAGAGCTTACTGTATTACAGTTTCAGCGAAGGGAGAACTATTAGTGAACCACTCGTTGGTTTCCAATGTGCTCGGGAGAGTTCTGATTATTGTCATATGGGAGTCAACATAATCCATCTAGGGGACTAGGTGGTCAAGTAAGTTGTTAAAAGAGAGTGATATGGGTTGGCTGGTATTGGAGGGAGTCTAATGATGTGTAAGTCCAAATTATACAATTGTGAGAACAAACACTGTGTCTAATAAAGATACTTGAGAAGAAGAAGGAATTCTTTCTGGCAATTTTTGTATTATTGTTTCGGTTGTGCATATTTCAATTTTAGTTTCATACTGTTTCGCTTGTGCATATTTCAATTTTAGTTTCATACCGAACACAACACACGCACACGAATTTTGATCTAACAATTGGCACCAGAGTAGGTTCCAATTTTTTTGTTAAAGTAGGTTGATCTAGGGACAGGAACATGGGATCTCATGAAGGAGCATCACTGCGACTTCTATGTCTTGATGGACAAAATTATCCAATTTAGGAATTAATGATTACAATATATCTCATATCCAAATGATGTGGAGATGCCATTATGGTAGGACATAGCCACAGATGAATGATGGAAAAGATGCATCAAGGACTGTTGAAAAACCTAAAAGTTTGTAGGATGAAAATGAAAAATGTGCTGAAGATGCAAACTATACCACACTATATGCGATAGTTGCATCAATTGACCCCATGAGATACAAACTGATCATCCAATTTCAAACAGCGAAAGATGCATAGGACACACTTCAGAAGCAGTTCGAAGGTAATGAGTTAGTTAGAAAGTCAAAATTCCAAAGATTGGCCACACAGTTTGAAGGAATAAAAATGAATGAAGAAGAAAACACTGAACTTTACTATGCAAGGTTCAATGACATTGTGAACCAGTGCTATATCCTTGGAAAGGCAATTGAAGAAAAAATCCAAATCATGAAAATTATGAGAACACTTACTCCCAAATTTAGGGAAAAGATTATTGTTTTGGAATCATTCATGAAAGTGATATCTATGTCACTTGATGATCTAATGGGAGAACTTAGAACCTTTGAAATAAAAAATGGAGTCGAAGGAATTAAATTGAAGGCAAAATCATCCACTAAAGCCGAGAAAAATGATGTAACACACCCTGCTGACATGATGACACTACTAACCAAGAACTATGGCAGCCTGATGAAAAATGTCAACAATGGACCACCATTCAGCAAAATTTCCCTATAATTATGCAAAATTCATGAGCAACTAGCAAATCATGCAACTCTTCGAACTTCAACGATGTTTCACGAGACCGAATGGCACTAACAGTTTCCCTATAATTATGACCTAGACCTTTTATAGCATAAAGCGTAAGATCATCGTCATGTACACGGGAATCAATAAGGCTGAATTCGTCCGCCTTCACCTTGACGAATTGAAGATAGGCTATGATGGATTTGTCCCCGAGTGTGAGATCGGCAAGATCACTTTTCAGTTGCAAGACTCGCGACCGCAACTTTCTGGCGTACATGCGGCCGAGAATTTTCCAAGACTCCTTGGTTGTGGACGCCGTGGTAATCATGGGTAGGATTTCAACCGCCACAGACCCAAAAATGGCGGCAAGGATCAACTGATCCTGTCGGAACCAGACGGTATGACGCGGGTCGTCAATGGGAGGAGACGGCTTTCGGCCGTCAATATGGCCGACGAGGTCAAAGCCGTTCAGAACAGCGAGAAGGTTGGCTCTCCACGATGTATACATTGTCGGCGTGAGTTTGATGGGGATATGGTGGTGGGCGGTGATGGTAATGACAGCCGGTGGAGTAGTGTTGGAGGTCATGGGCGTTGGATCAGTGTGTGTGGCGGAAGAGAAGGAATCGGTAACAGCCATGATGGAGGAGTCCGGTGATGATGGATCACGATGACGGGCATGATATTTGTGCGCTGGAAAATGTTCAGGGATGAGTGTGGGGATAGGCCAGAGGAATCAGAGATTGAATCTCGATAATGTGGATGTGCCGGGAATTATGATAATGTGTTAGGGAGGAGGATGGTTATTAGTGAAAATAGGGGATCGTGATCTCGTTAGATTTTTGGCTCTGATCCATATTGAAATGATTGAATCTGATAATATTTTTGATGCTTTGACAACAAAGTGATTACAAAATTATATACAATTACAAGAGGATGATTACACGGTAATCACATAACTAATACCACTATAATTAAGGCTATAATTAAGGAAATTAAGAATGAGTCAACCGAGAACTAGAATGTTCTCTTATATCCAGCTCTTCAAAGGTGGTTGAAACCCCTAGGGATAGTACATCATTGCCACTGTATGAAGTTGGGAGTGGTGGATTTACCTTAGCTCTTATGTTGACAACATTAAGTAGAGTCGAAACCTTATCTTTCTTGTGTTCTACACAATTAGAAAATGCTTTACACTGCCATATAAGTGTGGCCACCACCCCAAAACTGCTGACCCTTATACTTCTTGCATAACCATTGGTAGCACCTTTTGCTTGATCCTTTAGGTTGGCAATGTCGGTTGAGGTAAATTTGAAAATTCTAAAGTCCAATTCCTCCCTACTACAATCAAATACTAGTGGACTAGAGCCTTCGCCAGTAGGGAATTTGAGGTCAAGCAAATTGGGGTGTAGGAACTCCACATGTGGTGGAGATCTTGCAGCTAGAAGTCGACGATTGTTGCAAGGGGTGATTGTTAAGGGTTTGTGATCAAATGCTTGAGAAGCTAAGTTTTCTAGAAATGTCTTGGCGCCCAGGCCATCAAACAGTATGTGATTTGTCATTATACAAAATGCAAAACCCCCTCATTTGAAAGATGTTACCTGCAATAATTGATTAACATAAATTTCAGTTTAATTTGTATTTGATTTGATGAATTTAATATAAAATGCATGGATATCCATGATCCAAACCAAATTTAAATTCATATGCGCCATAACCATTCAAAATAGTGATGGATTTCAAATCAAATGTTTTTTTTTTTTTCAAATGATTTCAAGTCCACATTATCCAAACAAAAAACAATTTAATCTTACAACCAGGATTTCAAATCCTTCTTCTTCAATATATATATATATATATATATATATATATATATATATGTATGTATGTATATCATAGATTTTGAAAATTGTGTATTAAATTCTTATTTGATTTATTGTCCTATATATATATATATATCACAAAATGCGTAAAATTGCAAAAATATAATTCGCTAACTTATGATTGAGTACAGGCTAAAACTGTTTTAGTTATGAACTCTTATGTTGCATTTAAATCAGTGAAATCTAGGGATTTAACATAAATGAGTTTCGATTTCATACAAATTAGAGTAAATTATTATGTAATTATTAATTCAAAATAAAGACGATGAATTTCAATTTTATTAAATTTCAGACAACCAATAAAGGATTTTCAATCATATATTTTGAATCCACGCTCAAATCTTTTAACCTAAACAAAATGTTGCTTAAACTCTAAAACTAGTTTGTATGTGAGTCCATAGATACTAATGGGAGGTTTGGTTTTTTATCTCAATTACAATTTTCTATTTCATACTATGATGTACATAAAATTGTGTTTGTTTTACACATACCATTTTCCAAGTCAATAGGTTTATCTAAATTAAATATCTAAATTGGGTACCACCACTAACATTTCTTTTGATATAAAGCTATAATTTTCATACATAAACATTTTAATGAGATCCACTACTTATATAATATTACGATAAAATTAATATTTAATGGTTATATTTAAAATTTAGATTTTTTACTATTAATTTATTTAATATAATACGATAAAATTGGACATCATGATTTATTAAGACATATCACTTGCATAAAACACTAATGATTCGGGTTGTGTAAAAATTATAGAACATAAATTGAGAATTTCTGTAATAAAACTCACGTAACTACTTAATACTCATAAAATGTCATGGAGGATGGGGTAATATCTTCTTTGTATCCGAACAAAGTCCACAAGGACATACAGAAATATAGAACCACACACATACCTGAAAAACACACAGTGGTTGATCAACTTCAGGTGCCAAGTTATCCAGCCTTTCGACAACTAGCTGGCGATATCCCAAGTTAGGATAATTCAAATAGCTCATAATGTCATCAAGTGAAAACTCGGAAGAAGCTACAACAAACCCGGCTCCAGTACGTTGCAGTTAATCTCAAGGCGGCCGATTTTGTGGTTCAGTTTCAATCTTCCAACACTTTTTCTAGGGCTATTTTGAGTATTTTTGCCACTTTCTCTGTGGGAAAATTTGAATTTGGTTTGAAGAAATGGGCTGTTGAGATATTGTAGTCCGGAATCTGGTCTAAGTTGGATAAGAAAATGGATTGTTTCGGTGTTTCCGTGATGGGAAGACCAAGGAGCTGTCGTGGAATGTGATTTTAAGGTCTTCCATGGAAGGAATTGGAGAGAGTGATGCGGGCATTTTGATTCTTTGTTTGAAGTATGAGCAAGTTGACTTTGGGTTTTCTTGTATTTATAAGGCTAGATAGAGCTTGCATTTCTTCATAGATCTCTTTGGGTTTATTTTGTTGTTGTTTAACTCTCGCTAACTATATGCATATGATTTTTAATACAATTAATATATACTAGATAAATGTTTAGATTTAATCATAGCCATGAGATTATTTAATTAATTTTAGATTATTTAATGACACTCGTTATATTGGTGTTGTATCGGTGTTTTATCCTATAAATCTATCATATCAACTATATATATATATATATATATATATATATTTAGCTATATTTATAGTGTACTATCCTAAAAAATTGTCAAAGGTTGGCAAAGAGGATTATTAATTAATCTAGTACTAGTGCAACACCTAATACAGGTAGTTATTTAAAAAATATAATAAATACTATTCTATTAAACTTATTTTTATATATCTTCAAATTATATATACTTATTACGCTAAAGTAACTATTATATATGTGCAAAATGAATTTCTATTTTATATGAACAGAATTAAAAGAACAAAATAAAACTTTTATGCTGTTGACTTTCGATATAAGAACATATAATTGGTCATATCTAAACATTAGTTTTGGCCTCAATTATATGAATTGAAAGCTCAACAATTATCAATCTAATTTCATACATATTTCTGAAAATTGGTCCATATTAAAGAGTTGAGAGTAGCTTCGTTTATATCCAAAAATACTTTTCCCTTTTGGTGTATATTATGGATGTATAAATTTTAATTTTGGTGCATTTAAAAATACTCACTGGTGATTACAAGTGCCATATTATTTAATTCTTCTGGTGATTACAAGTGCCATATTATTTAATAATATATTTCATTGGGCACTATATGATAATAACATGCAGTCGAATCTTTTTTTTTTTTTTTTTTGCCTTTTCTTCTGCCATTAATACTAAATATTGTAGATATTTTATAAATTTATTTGTTGTAGGAATATTGGACACTTAATTTTACCACCAATTAATTTGCTATAATTTAATGTTTTGTTTTTATTTTATTATATAAATAATATTTTGAGCAAAATTGATAACTAAATATTTTCTATTGGCTTATTTCATTGAAAAGCAATTGCACCCCTACATTTTGCTAATATTAGCTGATAATTTTTTGGAAATTAGTTTGTTAGGATTTTATATCTTTTATTTAAATGTACCTCCATTATTTTTACCATAACTTTTTTGGTTTTATTTTGAATTTTAAATCGTTATGCTAAAAACACAGTAAATAAATATATTTGGTGGATCGATAATAGATTTTGAAAAATTTATAGATATTATTGATTAACTTTTTAATCAGCCAGTTTTTTTTAGTCATGTTTTATTAACTTTTTTCTGGAAGTACATTATTACTTTAACCGCAATGACAATTTTATTCTTTCTTTGAAAAATGTTAAAATATAGTTTCTGAACCCACTACTAATATTTTGGTAGTGGTTAAATTAATGAAAATGGGAGAAATATAAAAGCTGACATGGAGTTGAGAAGCTAAAAGGCCGACAAGTGTTATGTGTATTTTAAGTCTGTCAATGATCTCTTTAGGTTTCTCATTGATTATATAGGGGTAGGGTGATTCCTTTGATAATAATAACTAAGCATGCAGAAGACGAGGGTTGTTAAACTCCTAGTATTAGGTTTCACAGCTTTTGGATATTCGATATATTTGATGTGAGATTGTTTGAAAATTGGTTGTTTTAATTTTATTTTTAATGATATCAAATAAATTTAACATATTACTTTATGTTTTATAAAATTCTAAATTCTCGAATCAAACTTGAGGTTAATAAGTGCTATTTGTTAAAAACAAGTGTAACCAACTAAATTGCTTAAATTCAACTTTTTTTTCAACTTGATAAAACTCATTTAAAATCGTCTTCATTAATAATCAAATAAGTTTAAATATTTTATTTCGCAAATTTATAATCAAATCATTCAAGTTTCATGGACCGACGCTAATAGACAGGAATATGGTGATATTATATAAAGATTTATTTTATGTAATTTATATTATTATAAAATACTTACGTTGTAATTTATTTTTAGTAATTTTGATTTAAACAAGAGAACCCAAATCAATATATATGAATAATGAACTGGAAGAAGAACTTAAATATAAATACATTATCAAATATAATAATCAAACAACCTACAATCCATATCGTTTTTAGCTAGAAATAATCAAAACAAGTCTCAAGAGAATCATGTAACTTATCATATCTAGTACAAAACAACACAGGAAAAGAAATTTTTTTTGAATATTCATAGGATAATCTTTCGATGAGTCTCTTGAATCATGTGGAGTCGATGGTGGATGACGGATCGTCTCTTCTTTGCAATTCTCTACTCGTAGGTATTTTCTTGCATGTATGTGCATGTATGTGGATGTGTAAAGGTGATGTGATACTTCAAATTACCATATTTGAGTTTTAAGGTTAGATATATCTATGTAAGAGGTTAATAAGTTGACAAAAATGTCAAATCTTAACCCAAGTAGAATAGAATTTCTTATGTTTATCAATTTCATCGTGATTTTTTGGAGGTCTTCCTATTCGAATTAGAGTTTTTTCTATGTCCGACAAAGTTGTTGCCCTTTTTCCTATTCGAATTAGAGTTTTTTCTATGTCCGACAAAGTTGTTGCCCTTTTTCTTAGTTATCCAATGCCAAAAGATTCATCTCTATCAAATATATATTGTAAAATATAGGTAAAATATAGTCAAACAATTTACCAATACTGCTTCAAATTCCAACTTTCAACTCACTAAGGGTGTTAAGGTCATTTTCTACCTAGTCAAAGAGCATACTTAAAATTATCAGGCAAAGTAGATATTTTTCATTACAAGGCTGTACAGAAGGGAATTTGATCGAATTTCCTATATTAAATTATATTACTAAGTATGGTGTGTATAAAAAATGATGGGACATATGATCCAATACCAAAACATAATTGAAGATCTAGAATTTTAGATTGAGCTTGATTTGTTTATATAATAAATATGAAAAATAGACTTTTATGTAGTGTATTTTTTTTTAAGAAAATGAAAAGAGTAAAATTTGCCATAACCTATTTTTATTAAATAAAAATATAATAATTATTATTAATTAGTCTTTAATTTTTTTAAATTTATTTATATGATTTAGTTATCTTAAATAGCAATTTAGACTTTTATTTTTTTATAATTATATTATATATATATATATTTATATAGAAAAATTATATATAAATATATTTCTAATAAAATATTTATATTAAAAAATAGATAAGCATAATATAATAAATAACATATAATTTATATATATCTATATATATATTAAATATAAATAATATATAAAATTTAAAAAAATTAAAAAAATTAAACAAATTTAAAAGAAACGTTAGGCTCACTGACGTTTCTTTGAAACGTTAGTGGGCTTGACATTTATTGTATTTTACTTTTTTTTTTAATTATTATTACATATATATATATTTAAGTTATTCCAATAATTAGTAATATAAATATCAAAGTTAATTAAAAATATTCTTTAATTTCTTTAATATGTTTTTTTTATAATATGATTTTTTTAAATTTAATTTTTTTATTGATTTACAACTATTTTAATATTTTATATAGTATTAAATAAATATATATTTATATAATGTAAAATATATAAATATATTTAATATTATATTTCATTTAGGTTTCAGTAAATATACAAATATAAATTTGAATTCTAATAATATACATATCACTTAATAAATAATATAAAAAAATAAATACAAACAAATTACAAATATATATATATAATTATATATCTTTATACATAGATATATATACTTGCATATATATATATACTTGATATAAATATATGTATATATATATGCGGCAGAGATATATATATGTATAAATATATATATATGGATGAGGATGATGATGAGGCATGAGCATATTGCATATACATATATTTTGAAAATAAAAACGTCAGGGGGTCTGACGTTTTATTTTCAAAATTAAAACGTCAGGCCCGTTGATGTTTTTATAAAAGAAAAAACATCACCGAGCATCATGTTTTACTCTATTTTAGGCACACTTTTTAAATCTACCTTATTTTATAATTTTTTTTGCATTATTTGAATAAATAACCCCATAAAAACGTAAAATATCCCAAACGACACGTTTTCTTTAATCAAGATGGAGATTATGATTTTAGAATCACATACATTCCATGTAAATGGATAATGTTAAAAGGAAACATATTAGTGTATTAGGATTAATCTGGTTATTAGAAAATATATTCATTTATACTCATTATATCTTTTTTATTAAAAAGAAAATATATTCATTTATACTCATTATATCTTTTTTATTAAAAATTAAAAAATCAAAAATCAAATCAAAATCTCAAATCTAACTGTACAACCCTCCACAATTTCCAGTACAAATTCACAAATCAAAATAGAAAAGTTTGGTGCCCTCCCCATAAGAAAACACTAAAAAAAATTCTCTTTGCAATTTCTCTATCCTTTAATCTACCTTAAAATTATGTGGCTTTTAACATGCACATCCTTTCTTCTCTACAAAGAAACCAAAAAAAAAAAAAGAAGGAAAAAAAATCCATTTCTTTCACTTTCCTCATTGTTTATTTCTCTGTTCTATTTCTAAGATCATTAACAATGATAAGAGAGGAAAATGATTATTGCCAAAATTGAAAAATAACACAAATTTAGTTTCAACATCAAAATGTGGCAGCGCCTGGCGCCAATGAAGATTAGTATAGTATAACATAAGAAAAGTGTTAAGTGTGTGTTGCTTATCAATTTTAGCCTTCGAGGTGACATGGTGAAGAAGAAAACAATAAAAGTAAACTAACGAGTGAAATAAGAAACCTGAAAAAATGTTTAATTAGTTATGGTTGCAACTTGCAAGGCGTGATTGAGGATTGAGATTTCTACGGTTTAAAATAAAAGGAGAATAAAAAATAATAAAATTAAATTACTTTTAAATATATAAATAAATAAGAATATTTTGGCCAACTTATTTATATGTAATTTTATCATAATTAATAAATTATAAAAGTTGTATTAAGTATTAGATGGATTGGTTGGGAGAGTCGTGTTTGCCCTAGAAAATAACAAGAAGCAGGTCAAGATTATCCAAAGAAGAGTTTTAATTAGATAAGAAATACTTTTTTAGTTAATTAGATATTATATTTTAATTTAAAATATTTGACAAGCGATTATTTGATTTGAGGTGTAGGTATCTATATCACATTTGAATAGACACGTTCAAGAAATAATAAAAAGTTATGGTTGCATTACAACAAAACATTATAGAAAGTAAACGATAGTATCACATTAGTCATCGTTCAATGTGATACTTTGCAGTTATATCCGTGCGTCTTTAAGTACGTACTTTCGCAGACCAGGGATGTGAACTTCAAAATATTCTCTCCAATCTATCTTTGTTACATCAACTATCAAACATACTCTGCTCTTCTTTTGACATTGCACCCAATAATTTATTAGTATTGCTAATGTCGAATCTGTTTTAGGAAAAAGAAAAAGAAGTATAAGAAAATTAGGTAGTTAGTTTCAACATATATTTAATTCATAATAAAACACAACTAAGAGTATCAATTTTAAGCTTTGCTAAATAATACTTTTCCTGTTCCCAAAAAAAAATAAAAATTGAAATGTTTCTCAAGAGTATACTATTAAATGAAGGTGAAACCTTCTAAATATTATAAATTTACACTTTTATTACTTCTTTTTTTTATTAATTTGAATTATTCAATTATGTATAATTTTATTGTTAATGAAAATCAGTTATTTTTTTACTAATAAAATGAGATTTTGATTTTTAAAATATAACTACTTTGTTAAGCTAAAATTATTTTCGAAATAGGACTATTCTTTCGTTGTTCTGAAACTTATGAAATATTTCATGATAGTATAATACATGAGACTTATTTGATGCATATTTGGGATGTTTTTATTGAACATATAAGCTGGTTTCTAGCCAATAAAAGCTGTAGAGCTGTAGAAGATTTCATGTTTTTAGGACTTACTAATTATATTTCAATTTTATAAGTTCCATTTATTTTCTAGGTATGATCAATCTATGCATCAGGAAGAATAAAAAAACTGAACCTCATTTCAAATACAAAGTAAACTATTTATTATTATTATTATTTTTTAATCAAGACAGATTCTTTTATTTTCTATTTTTTTTTTATTTTTTTGGAGCTAAAGAAATAATAAATAGAAACACGACTCTTTTATTAAATGACACAGAGTATATCACGAGTATATGTAATTGTACCTGGCTTTGAAGAAAGTTACGAATTCAATAATCTTGCACAAATGCTCAGCATACATGACATATGCGTTGCACTGCCTTTGGGTTCTCTTTGCATCAATGCCAGCTGCTGCATTTCTTGCCCTAATACGTCGGGATATTTCTTGTCGTGTGAATTCGGAGAAATCATTGAAATTGTCGAAAACTTGAATTTTGTAAGATCGTTATTGTAGTTGAGTCTAGTAGAGCTTTCCGACTGTATTAAAGGGTTGGAATTAAAATATTCGTAGAGATAATCAAAAAGTTGTGAGAATCGATAGGGATTGACAACACTGGATGCTATCTGGTAGACATTCAAGTCTGGCTTTTGCTGGGAACCATGCTTCGCAGTTGCTGCAATTTTTGCGTTCACCACAATGTCAAGTGGAATCTGATCATTAAAATAAGGAAACAGGCCCAAGTTTAGAAATTGCCCAATAGTCGTAAAAATAAGTCTTTCTACTTAACACGACGAACTTCTTTTTCCTTTCAACCACTAGAGTTGACAGCACGACATAGATGTTGCGTGGTTCCATGAGTTCAGTTTCACGTTTTCAATTTTTGATTTTCAGTTCTCAATTCTTGGTTCTAATTTTCTTTTTTTAATCTCACATCTAGAATTGTGGGTTCAGAATCGGAACCAACTGTTTTAACCATAACCGAGATTGAAACCGACAGTTTTGAAAACAAAACAGACTACCTTAAAACTGAAACCGAACCGACAATTTTTTATATTGAAAATTCAAACTAATCTATATATATATATAATAACAGAAATAATACATAATTAGAAACCATTGCATTTTCCCGCCCAAAATTATTATTAAATCTGGGAGTACACATGTCATCATCTAATTGAACAAATTTATATTATTATATTTATATTTAAATTAAAGAATGAGCTAATTGTTTGCATTCAATCATAAAGATTGTTTACTTAATTAATATGTCAAACTTTTCTTAAATACATTTTGTAGGAAATATTCATATTTTATAAATCTATATTTTATAAAATACTATCATATTTTACTAAGTAATATTAATATGCTATTTATTAATTGTTCTAACATAATAAAATAAAATAATTACATGGTAATATAAATAATTAATAATTAATCGTATCTGAAATATATTATTTTCAAATCAGGTAAGTTTAAAGATTAAAAATCAGTGCCATGTGTAAAGTGTTGGAAAAATCAGTTTTAGATGGGCCATGAAAAAGGATATAATTATTAAATCATAATTATATCATTATTAATTTAAACATGGTCAAAGACTTTCTTAAATTAACCACCGAATTTAATGGAATTACTAATTATGACATAATATGAGATATCTTTCATAAATTTAAAGCATAACACCGTCTGATCATGGCCATCAACAATAAAATATTAAGTCTACCAATTAATGTATAATGCTTGTTTTTTAATGTGTGGGCCCACTAAATATTTAAGACCTGTGGCAATTTTGGATTGTAAGCCATCTTAATTTTAATTATAAATAAATACTCAATTCATCCCACAATCATTTTATTCATCTTAGCGCTTATATCTAAATCACATAGAAGAGGATTGAAGATTCACCTCTGTTAAAGGCTTCAAACAACTGATAATCGTATCCTGAAATCTTCTGCCTCTCATTGTCTTTTGGTCGTCATAAATTAATTAAATTCCATTTATACATGAATACTCTATGGAAATTTATTTAGTATGATAACCTAAATTCTAGGCATAATTTTACCTCATAAAAATTATTGATGATATGTTTTTTAATCAACACTCATTATGTTAATAATTTATTTTTGGAATCTGACTTGGTTGATTATAAGCAATTGTTAATACTAATAATATTAATAATAATAACAATAATAAGTAATAAATAAATAATAATAATAATAACGAAGGCAGTGAAAATTTTTCTGGTACCAACTCCTATTTATATTGTGTCATATTTCTAATTATTTATTTAGATACATATAATTGCATATAACAAAGACATCACTAGAAATTAAATTGCACAAAGTTTCGATAAATTAACAGATATTATCCGCCAAATATTAAGATTACATCAATTTAATTTAATATAAATAACAAATTAGAACCCCGCATTTATTTTTTTTCGTAAATATAATGTTTTTTTAATTTTTGAGATAAATATTTATGCCCGTAATTTATACACAATCAGTTGCCCTAAGAGTGTTTTCTATTCAAGAATTTGTGAATAAATCAACGCACTAGAGAAGAATATATGAATAAAAAAAGGAATGGTATGTGATTAATGAAATGTTGACTGACCATTTTTGTAGCAACTACATTTAATGTTGACAGCAGAGATAATTGCATGTTTGTAGCAACTTAATGGTCAAACAACACTCCATTTATTTTTATTAAATTTTAATTTTAATATTAACAGATTGAAATTATTATTAAATGTAATTAATTGTATAGCAAAAATTATCTATTTATAAATATGAAGAAATGTGAAATTGATTTTTTAATAAAAAAATATCCAATTTTGGATACTATTATTAATATTTTATATGAATTGTGTTGAATTTATTATATAGAATTTTTTGAAAATTTTAAAATAATTATATCTATATATATATATTATTTATTTAAGAACTATAGATTGATATATACTCTCAATCTCTATACTCTAAATATTAGTTAATCTTAAATCAATCATGAATTAATTATCAATAAAATCAATGCACTAGCTGTTAGTATAAATAGACTCATTTGACCTAAGTAGTATCACATAATTTTCATTCGAAACCGTCATTTGTGTTTAGGTGGGTGTATTTCATATTATGGTGTCCTATATATAATGTATATAATATATATATTTAATGACTTCATGGCTTGAAACATCCTCGCCATTTCTGGTTGTAGCTCTTGTGGTAAAGAGGCAAGGTAGACATTATTCAGATTGGGATCATTATATTCATTCAACATGTAGAATCTTTCAGACATTCATTTGAAATGCCTGTCCAGATCCTTTTTCAATAGCGAGCAACACTTCATAGAAAAGTATTATTGAGACACAGCCTTGGTGTACAAAGAAATCTCACCGATAAATTCTCTATGTATCTCACCAAGTATGTCTGCTGGCGTTGGTGCATCGATCAATTGTAATTGCCGATATTCTCCAAGGCTCAAGAACCATTTTCTTAGGACACCAAGAAACCTTAATGTGAATTCCTTGAGAACTGTTCTTAAATCAACTCTTTCTCTGTTTAGCTCATTATCTATATAGGCTGATATATAAATATATTATAATATAACATTATAATCTATACCTATATTTATAATTATATACAATTATAATATATATAATATTACATTATATTAAGGAGAATATATTAATATGTATATGTATAATATATTGATGTATAATATATTTATAATATATTTATACCAAGCTAGCATGGGAGCCCTACTCGTTCACACCCTTTAGAGAACCATGGCCACCATGTATCCAACTGCCTTGAGCATGTTGACTCCGAACTTCCACTCCTTCTTCGGCACTCTTAGCCTTATCGAGCAAAGCTCAAATCCACCAAGTAAATGTAATTGAAAGCATGGATTGTGATCTTCGTGTGAACTATAAGGGCCGTTACTATTTTCTAGGTTATAGCATATTTCTGATATATAAGATCCTCATAAGAAGCGAGTATAGAGCATACTTTATACTATAAGGATAATAAGATGGAGAATATGATGAGCTATAGACTGGCTTAAGGGTTTTGCAGAAGACAACTAAGAACTTAGAAACTCATAAGTATGGGAAATAGAGTGTTTATTTATTTTCGTGTGTTTTACAATTGACTCAACTCCCCTATTTATAGAGTTTTGGGAGTGAAGAGTCATAAACCCTTACAAAGACACGTGTCTGAGTGGCAACTTTCATCAAATGACTCTTCACTTTAAGAAGGTTGCATGTAGGACATGTCATGCTAGGTTGCATGCAAGACTCTTATCTCAAAGACACCTCACTAGATGAGATGTCATGTCTACGAAAGTACACAACTACCCTTATAACATGGGTATTACACTATTTTAAACATAAAATGTAGCTATGGGTACACCTCACTAGATGAGATGTCATGCCTAGGAAAATATAAGACTGCCCTTATTGTATGGGTATTTATTACAAGAGTGATAGGGTTGACTATGAACGATGTATAAGTAAGTCCTTCAGTATCTTCATGTGGATGGATTTTATTAGCAAAACATAGATGGACATAAAGTTCTCAGTGCTCTTCCTTATTATCTTGGATTGGACACTTGATTGTCTTCCATTTATAGTGTAGGAGGACTGAAAGAAGTTCTTCTTGGATTCCTGTAGAATATGGCCTATGATAGAGGAATATGAGATGAGGGTCTTCATCATCGTGATATTCATTTTGGAGCACCTGTATCCATTCTTCCATAGTTGCATACCATGGCAGGAATGACCACCAGAGGGTAGAGTTGTTTTCAGTATCTTGGAAAAAGATGAGTGTATTCTATACTGAGAACTCAATCGGATGAAAGTATAAGGTGGACAAACACCATAGGTACCATAAACCGTTGAAGATGAGATCTTTAGAAAGATCAGCATGTATTATGCCCAAGAATGATTTCTGGAGATGATAGCAGGCTTGTTTCTCTTGGATTCCTTCTTGAGAAATATATTTTATAAATATCAAAACAAATTCACAGTTGTATGTTGTCGGATATCTCCAAGAGTTTTGAAAGGCTCATCACAAGGAGGAAATGATAAATCAGGATTGATAAGATGGATGGGAGCCTGTCTCGAAAACTTGGTTTTGGAAGATATTATCTTCTTTCTTTTCCCTGTCATAAAGATAACAGGCAGCACCTTGGTAGATGATATGAGTTGAAGCTGAAATTGTTTGGAGAGATAATCAGGCACAACATTGTCCTTGCCCTTTATGTGTTGGACTTCAAACTGGTATTTTGAAAACCAGTCTTTGAGTCTGAGTAGTTGTTTTTCTGGGACTTCTTTATTCTTGAGCTCCATAATGAAATTGTATCCCACTAGAGGGAATATGAATTTTTTAATTCCATATTAAACAGATAATATCTCCCTGTAGACAGCGTGATAATCTGCTTTAGATTCTTTGAATTGGCCACTAGCATGTCCACAATAATGAAGTTTCCCACCTTCATTTCCTAATAAGATAGCTCCCCAATAACCATCACTGGCATTTGTTTGTAAGATTCGTTGGCCATCTCCAAGAATTCTCAAGGATGAGAGCTTTTGACACACTTCTTTAAGATGTTTGACTGCTGCAATTTGGTCGACATCCCAAGGAGGTGGACTTTTCCTTAGCAACTTTGACAATTTGCTTGTATAGGCTGAACATTTGAGGATAAAATCTTTAAGATAGTTGACGATTCCAAGGAACTGTTGAACCTGTTTAATAGGTAAGTTCTCATTCGGGAACTTAAGTAGTTCCTGGGATAGGTTTGATCCTGGTTTATACTCTCCATCCTCAATCTTCATGCCCATAAAATCAATAGATTTTTGATTGATCACAATTTTCTTTTGGGATTGCATAATACCATATTTTTGTACAAAGTCTATGAACATGTTGAGAAGTTATTCATGTTCCTCTATATTTTTGGAATATATGAGGATATCATCTATGTAGACAAGGGTACTGTTTAGTATGGGTTCAAAAATTTTTATCATGGTCTTTTGGAAAAGGGATGGTGTAACTTTAAGACCAAATGGCAGAACTATCCATTGGTATTGAGACGTGGGTAAGCACAAAGCTATTTTATACTTTTCATCTGGGTGTAAACCCACTCGCCAGAAACTAGATTTAAGGTCAAATTTGGGAAAGATTTGGGCTTCTGAGAGGTAAGAGAACACGACTTTTGTCCTGCGCAAAGGGAATTTATCATCAAGCAAGTAATAGTTGAGAGGTTTGTAATTAATGACTAACCTCTTCTTTCCTCTAACTTGTTCTGCTCTTTTATTGACAAAAAAAGCTGGGCAAGCCCAATTTGAGTTGGGGGCTTCAATTAGGCCCAAGAATAATAGCTCCCTGCATTCTTGTCGGGCCAAATTTTCTGGTGTTATGACAGGATACGTGGCTTTAGTTCTGTTAATATCCTCAATCTTTTAAAAAGAAAATCGAACATAGAATTCTGAGTTCTTCCAAAGTAGATGAGGATTGGTGAAGTCTGCATGACTTGGCATAACATTTTTTCAATCTTTTGATAAGTGGATCAGGTTCTCGTATCTGCTTTACTGTGAACAACTTTTGTGTTGGTGTGAATGGTAGAAATGTCCTCTTATATTTGACTCCATGGGAAATAATTTGTAGCTTCTGAGCTTTGAAGAAGACATCAAAGGCCATTAATAAATCATGTCTGTGAAGTTTTCTTCCGATGACTTTGATCCTAGCATCACAGTCTCCATTGATTTGAATTCCGACTGTTTGTTTAGATATCAAGACAGTATGAAAGTTTTGTGCATCTGCAGCAAAGAAATATAATAATATACTTAATTAATATAATCATAATTAATATAATAATACATTATATATACTTACAGATTATGGAACTATAATATATATTATAATTAATGATTATAATACATATTTTATGTATATTTATATTATATAATATGTATATAATATTATAATTATTAATAATATTCATTATATAACTATTATAATTAATATAATATATTTATAATAATATTAATATAGATATTAGAATATATTAATTATATTATTAAGTTAGTATATTTCATAATATTATTATAATATATATAATATTATATATTATATAATTAGTATGAAATTATAAATTATATAATTATTATATATATATATATATGTATGATAAATATTTATGTTTGAAATAATGTAATACCCATGTTATAAGGGTAGTTATGTACTTTCCTAGACATGACATCTCATCTAGTAAGATGTCTTTCAGATAAGTGTCTTGCATGCAACCTAGCATGACATGTCCTACATGCAACCTTCTTAAATTGATGAGTCATTTGATGAAGGTTGCCACTCTGATACATGTCTTTGTAAGGGTTCATGACTCTTCACTCCCGAAATAGGGAAGTTGAGTTAATTGTAAAACATAAGAAAATAAATAAACACTCAATTTTCCATACTTATGAGTTTCTAAGTTCTTAGTTGTCTTCTCCAAAGCCCTTAAGCCAGTATATGGCTCATCATATTCACCATCTTATTATCATTATAGTATAAATTATGCTCTATACTCGCCTCTTATGAGGATCTGGTATATCAGAAATACGTTATAACCTAGAAAAGAGTAACGGTCCCTATAGTTCACACGAAGATCACAATCCATGTTTTCAATTGCTTTTCAAGAGAGATAGACCATATGTGACACATCCTACTGAAAAGCAAGGTACTAAACCCTCCATTGGTCCTTGGTTTTCATTTGATGATGTACCTATTCAAAAGCGAAGAGAAAAGATGAATATACTATCAATCTGGATAGATAATCAACTAAATAGAGAAGGAGCTGATTTAATAACAGTTCTCAAGGAATTCACATCAAGGTTTTTTGGCGTTCTAAGAGAATGGTTCTTGAGCCTTGGAGAATACCGACAATTACAATTGATCGATGCACCAACGGCAGTTGACGTACTTGGTGAGATACATAGAAAATTTATAATATTAATATATATTAATATTATATATATGTATATTTATATATTATATATATTAATAATTATTATAATGTATAAATATACATATACATATACATATATTATTAATAATTATAATATTATAATTATTAATTATGTATTATAGTATACATACAAATATATAATTATAATATATATTAACATTTATAGTATGTTAACTGTTATATATTAATATTATATATTTATATTATATATTATATTATAATTATAAATAATATATAATTATACATATTATATTATGTAATTAATATATATGTATAATATTATTATTATATTATATATATTAATATTAATTTATATATTATATATTTTTATATATGTTATGTCATACAATATATATTATAATAAATATTTTATATGCTATTATATATGATATATAATAATAATGTATGTATTATATATTATATTAATTATATATTTATATATAATATATATTAATAATATTAGTATATGTATTATATATTATTATTATATAATATTATATATAATATCCGTATAAATTATAATATATGTAGCTGATTAATTAACATATAACATAATACTATATGTATAATTAATATTAATAACTATAATATATATAATAATTATATAATATACTATAATATATTAATATAGTATTTAATTATATTAATTTATATACATATTAATATTATTAATTTATATTATAATTATTATATACATATATTATGTATACATATATAATACATATAATATTATTAACCTTATAACATATATTAATATATTATAATGTTTACTTATATATTAACTAATATACCATTAATAATTTATAATATAACATATTATATTTATTTCTATAATTATATAATATATATATATATAATATATTATATTATATACATATATTATAATGTAATTATAATATATTATGCATATTATATCATAATTATACATTATAAATATTAATATATTTTATAATTATATATTTTTATGTATACTATAATACATAATATATTATCCTATAATATAATATGTGTATAGATACTATATTATATACATATATATATTAATAATAGTATATATATTTATGTATAATATATGTATAATTGTTATAATAATACATAGTATATTAATAACTATATTAATATATCATTATTCATATACTTATAATATATTTAAATATTAATAATATATATATATTGAATAATAAACTATTATAATTAATATATGTAATTATAATATATTATTTTATAATATACTATATACATATAATATATTATAAATATTTATTATATATGTACCGTAAACATATATAATATAGTAATACATATTAATATAATGTATAATTATGTTATAATATACATAATATATTGCAATTACATTATAATATATGTATATAATATAGTATATATATTATATATATATTGTATAATTATAGAAATAAATATAATTTGTTATATTATAAATTATTAATAGTATATTAATAAATATATAAGTAAACATTATAATATATTAATATATGTTATAGGGTTAATAATATTATATGTATTATATATGTATATATAATATATGCATAAAATAATTATAATATAAATTAAAAATATTAATATGTATATAAATTAATAATATATATCAAAGCCAGGTTGCTCTCGCCTTGTCAGCCGGAGAATATTTTGAGTAGTAGATTTGTGCTTGAGCGGTGATTGGAGAAGGCCCTTCCATAATCATGGAAAACCCAGGTGTTATTTAATTTTGTCACAGTCTTCATCTCTTTCATTTCCGTAACACTTTACTAGTAGAATAGGAAACCTTGTAGAATACTCAACCATTCCTTAAGATGCTATCATAGAACAAACAATCCCCCTCTTGTTAGTTCTTATAATGTGTATAGAAAATATGGTAGCCTTACCAAGAGCATCAAAGCTCTAATCTCCTCTCGAAATCCTCCAACTAAGGAGTATGTCCAATCATCCAAGATGGATCACTGTGGACTTCTAGCCACAAATCATGAACAATATGTCACACTATCCATTCCTCCTGAATATATTGAGATGGAAACGAGAAGGATACACCCACCTCCATCTTGGAGCCATGAGGCTGGTATAATCATACCATGGTAGAAGAGGGCTTCCTATAACGGCAAGGATTGCCCTTCTCGACACCTGATTTCTCAAATATGAGCATGCTATTGTGGGAACAGTTCTGTCCACACTCAATACCGGAAGTGTGGTAATAACCTTCTTCCCCAATTTTGCATTATCCTTGTACGATTCATCATTGGCAAATGCATTTAAGCTGCATATCCAAATAACCGGTGATGAGCAAATTCCCAACTCCATCATGGGAACATTGAATCATCATACAATGTACCAACTACAGAATCATGCCCTTGATTTAAAAAAATCAGGGGATAAAAGACGCTCTAATGTTACTAGCTAAATCTAGTTCAAAGTCCCTATCATCATGTAAATCCCGAGACAAATCAGCAGAGGTGATCTCCAATGATTAGTTCCTACTGAATGGATCACCAACTATGAATCTCTCCACCAAGTGACAAGGCCGGTTCGTGCCACAAAGTTCAGTTTTCAATGACTGAAGGATAGACAAATAAAGATGATATATAAGACAGAACCTGAAGAAAAATCTACTCCTATGTTCCAACTAATGATCCATCGCATCTTTAAATAAAGGGAAGAGAATATCTCCATCTCTTCATTCGACCCAGATGGAAGCCATGTATACATATACTGAATTAATGACCATTTTATCTGGGATGTCAACCCTTCCATATGTGATCCCCAATGCTCCTGTAATACCTGGGTAGATAGGGATGATGAAGATGAAGAGGAAGTTCCCAAAAGAAGAAGGAGGAGATGTTGTAAGACACTTGATAATAAATACAACGACCCTCCTAATCCACTTCCACCAAAAATATCAATTCCATAAGAGGGTTATTCATGCAGACATGTAGAGAGACCATTACCTCCAAATCCCCAAGCTCCTCAACCATGTTTCATATTCAAAAGTCGCGTAGAAGATTTCCTAATCTAGAGAGACGCGAGGATCAAACTTCTGAGGTAACATCAAGGCCTTATATTTAGATTAATGTAGTAAAAGCAAGTGGTCATTTAAAGCCTCTGAGTCAAGGAGAGGAAGTCCTCAATTGGCAGACCCCAAATGCTCAGGCACAAAATCAATCACTATAAAGTATTGATTCCAAGGTAACTCAAGTTCTTGGAAGTGTTCAAAATTGATATAATCAAATGAGTTACTTGCAGATCCAACTTCTGAGAGTGGAATAGAAGCTTACTTGGAAGATAAGCCAGTTGGATAGAGACCTAAGAAGCCTTATTGCAAATCCGCAATATGGCTTAGAGTTTACATCAAAAGAAGCAAAGATTAAGCCACTCAAAAAGGAGCTTGCAAGGATCCAAGAAGATAAGGAAGAAAGAAGCTCAACCTTTATGCCCCCTGATAGAGTCTCCACTTTTATGACTTCACCCACCTTATATCAATCTCCAAATGAGTCAAAGATAGAGTGCCAGCTGCATGCCAAAATTTTTGGGATGATCTCCAATATACCCTTACCACTTTCAAGATAGAAAGAAGCAGAAAGTGATCAATCAAAGGCTGAAGGTAAAAAACCCATTAATACGTTAATGGCCCATCCTATGTTCTTTGGTCTCCTAGGAGACTCTAGTGATACAGAAGAAAGTCAAAGCTATACATCAAAATCAACTGAAACCTCTCCAGCATCAAGTAGAACAGAGGAAGAGATAGCTGATGTTTCAGCAATCCTTATGGCTAATGCAGGAGAAAGTCAACCCTTCAATGAACCTATTTCTAATGATTCGGATCAAGAGACTACTGACAGACCATATGTGATACATCCTATGGAAAAGCAAGGTACTAAACCCTTCATTGGTCCTTGGTGTTCATTTGATGATGTACCTATTCAAAAGTGAATAGAAAATATGCATATACTATCAGCCTAGATAGATAATCTGATAAACAAAAAAGATTTAAGAATAATTCTCAAGGAATTCACATCAAGGTTTCTTGGTGTCCTAAGAGAATGGTTCTTGAGACTTTGAGAATACCAGCAATTACAATTGATCGATGCACCAACGCTAGCTGATGTACTTGGTGAGATACATAGAGAATTTGTTAGTGAGATTTTCTTTGTACACCAAGGCTGTATCTCAAGAAATACTTCTCTATGAGGTGCTGCTCGCTATTGAAAAAGGATCTAGACAGGCATTTCAAATGAATTTCTGAAAGATTATACATTTTGAATGGCTATAATGAACCCAATATGAAGAATGTCTACCTTGCGTCTTTACCACAAGAGCTACAACCAGAAATGACAAGGATGTATCAATCCATGAAGAAAGACATGGCCCAAATCAGCATGGGACAAATCTATAAAACCTGCTTGGCTGCTCTGGAGAAACTCTGTGAGCAATAAAATCTCCTTAAAGAAATGGTGGAGAGATGGAAGATTCCTAAAAATGTATGTGATAAATCCTACCTTGAAATAAAATGTCATAAGAAAGATGCCATTGTTCCAAAAAGAAAATATTGAAAAAGATAAGCAAAAGCTCAGAAGGAAAAAGAAAAACCAAACATACAGGTTTTTTTGAAGGAAGACATTCAGAAAGAAATCCACTGACAGATGTTCTCTATGTGGACAAAAAGGACATTTCGCAAAAACCTGCCGTAAGAAAAAAAGGAAAGCAGCTAAGCTAGCATCACAAACCTTTTACTATCATGAAGCAGATGTTGATAAATCAGACATAGAATCTCTATATTCAAAGAAAAATGGTCAGGATTCTGATACAACCTTCATCCTTCATTAGACATCTGATGAAGAAGATTTAGAAGAGAATGTCCCCTTTTTTATGATGAACCAACTTCCAATGCTGAGAACAAACATGATCATACAATAAAGGATGCCATCACCTCATCTGGAAGTCAAGGTGCTTCAGTCAAAGTTTGACAAGCCTATCAAAGTGATCAGAGTCCTTGATACATGAGTACGAAAAACTATGATGTACCTAGACAACCTTCCAAACGAAGCTTGGGAATCTCATCATGAATATTTCTTTATTGCAGACGGCCAAACCTTTCATACTGCTTTGATAACTTAACAACTATTTGGAATTCAAATCCTTCCAGATTGTGTTGCTTGTATCAAAGACATCGGAAGCAAACTTCATGAACATAATTTATTAATGTGTTTTGATGCCTGCTTCAAAGCTCAGAAGATACAAATATTTTCCCATGGAGTTAAATATAAAAGGATATTCCTAACATTCACACCAACACAAAAGATGTTCATAGTAAAGGAGATACCAGAACTTGATCCACTTATCAAAAGATTGAAAAAATGTTATGCCGAGTCACATGCAGACTTCATCAATCCTCATCCGCTTTGGAAGAACTCAGAATTCTATGTTCGATTTCCTTTTAAGAAGAATGAGGATATTAACGCCACTAAAGCCACGCATCCTGGCATGACACCAGAAGAGCTTAATTTGGCCCGACAAGAATGTAGCGAGCTATTATCCCTGGGCCGAATTGAAGCCACCAACTCAAATTATGCTTGCCCAGCTTTTAGGTCAATATGAGAGCAGAACAAGTTCAAGGAAGAAAGAGGTTAGTCATTGATTACAAACCTCTCAACTATTACTTGCTTGTTGATAAATTTCCTTTGCCCAGGACAAAAGTCAAGTTCTCTTACCTCTAAGAAACCCAAATCTGTTACAAATTTGACCTCAAATCTAGTTTCTAGCAAGTGGGTTTACCCCAAGATGAAAGGTATAAAACATCATTTTGCCTACCCACAACTCAATACCAATGGACAGTTCTGTCATTTGGTCTTAAAGTTGTTCTATCCCTTTTCCAAAAAACCATGATGAAAATCTTTGAACGCATACTAAACAATACCCTTGTCTACATAGCTGATACCCTCTTATATTCCAAAAATATAGAGGATTAAGAACAACTTCTCAACATGTTCAAAAACTTGGTACAAAAATATTATATTATGCTATCTAAAAAGAAAAGTGTGATCAAGCGAAAATCTATTAATTTCTGGGCATGAAGATTGAGGATTGGGAGTATCACCAGGATCACACCTGTCCCGAGAACTACTTAAGTTCCCAAATGAGCATTTATCTGTTAAACAGGTTCAATAGTTCCTTGGAATCGTCAACTATCTTAAAGATTCTAGCCCCAAATATTCAACATATACAAGCAAATTGTCAAAACTTCTAAAGAAAAGTTCACCTCCTTGGGATGTCGACCAAACTACAGTAGTCAAACATCCTAAAGAAGTGTGTCATAAGCTCTCACCCTTGAGAATTACTTGAGATGACCAATGGATCTTACAAACAGATACCATTATTTAATAGCCATATTAGTAGATTATCAAATTTTTATTGAATTAACAAAATTGTTTTACAAAGAGAATGTTAGGTATTATTAAGTTTTGATATTTTTTACTTTTATTAAGTGTGAACTACATGACTTAATATATAATACTCCATCTATTTTTTAAACTATATGTATGAATTTTATACTAATATATATAATGTTTAATTATATTATATAATACTATTAATATTTATAATATATTATGTATACATATGTTTAATTAATATTAATATTATATATAAGGATAAATTATAATTCTATGATATCAATTAATATGTAATCATATAATACATTATACATTTATTTATAGCATATATATTAATATAATCTATGGCCCTTCCATAATATAATATAGGGTATATAATGTAGTATATACTATATTATATGGGATATATATATTTATATTATACTATAACACTTATATATGAATACATTATATATTAATATATATTAATTACTATATTGATATATATGTGATCATATAATTATTATAATATACATATATACATATATAATATATATTAATATATATATAATATCATTACCTCCAAAAATATCTATTAATATATTATAAAGATATACATTATAATATATAATTATATGTATAATTATATATTATAATATTATATTATACATATTATATTATGTATATTATATAATATACATAATATATATAATATAATATAATATATTATATTAAATTATATGTATTTATAATATTAATAATATTATATATACATATTATATTATACAAAATACTTAATATACAAATATTATATATATAATAACTATATGATCACATATATACTAATATTGTATTAATATATATTAATATATAATGTATTAATATATAAGTGTTATAGTATAATATAAATATATATTCCATATAATATTATAAATATATTATAATTATATATTTATTAATATTATGAATATTATACATATAATATATACATATTATAAATCAGAATATATACATAATATATAATTATATATATATTATAATATGATCATGATCATACAAGAAAGGATGACATCACCTCATCTTGAACTCAAGGTGCTTCAATCAAAGTATGACAAGCCTATCAAAGTGATTGGAGTGAGCACGAAAAACTATGATGAACCCAGACATCCTTCTAGACGAAGCTTGGGAATCTCATCATGAATATTTTTTGCTGCAGATGGGCAAACCTTTCATATTGCCTTGATATCTAAACAACTAGTAAGAATTCAAATCCTTTCACATTGTGTTGTCTGGATCAAAGTCATCGGAAGTAAACTTTACGGACATAATTTATTAATGGACTTTGATGTCTTCTTTAAATCTCAGAAGATACACATATTTTGCCATGGAGTCAAATACAAGAGGATATTCCTACCATTCACACCAACACAAAAGCTATTCACAGTAAAAGGAGATACTAGAACCTAATCCATTTATGAAAAGATTGAAAAAATATTATGCCGAGTCACATGAAGACTTCACAAATCCTCATCCACTCTAGAAGAACTCAGAATTCTATGTTCAACTTCCTTTTAAGAAGAATGAGGATATTAATGCCACTAAAGCCACGCATCCTGGCATGACACCAGAAAAGTTGAATTTGGCCCGACAAGAATGCAGCTAGCTAATATCCTCCTAATTGAAACCACCAACTCAAATTCGGCTTGCCCAGCTTTTTATGTCAATAAGAGAACAGAACAAGTTTGAGGAAAGAAGAGGTTAGTCATTGATTATAAACCTCTCCACTATTACTTGCTTGATGATAAATTCCCTTTGCCCAGGACAAAAGTCATGTTCTCTTACCTTTCAAAAGCCCGAATCTGTTCCAAATTTGACCTTAAATCTGGTTTCTAGCAAGTGGGTTTACACCAAGATGAAAGTTATAAAACATCTTTTTGCCTACCCACAACTCAATACCAATGGACAGTTATGTCATTTGGTCTTAAAGTTGCACCATCCCTTTTCTAGAAAACCATGATGAAAATCTTTGAACCCATACTAAACAGTACCCTTGTCAACATAGATGATATCCTCTTATATTCCAAAAATATAGAGGAACATAAACAACTTCTCAACATGTTCATAGACTTGGTACAAAAATATGGTATTATGCTATCCCAAAAGAAAAGTGGGATCAAGGAAAAATCTATTAATTTTCTGGGCATGAAAATTGAGGATGGGGAGTATGACCAGAATCACACCTATCCCAAGAACTACTTAAAGATTATATCCCCAAATGTTCAGCCTATACAAGCAAATTGTCAGAACTTCTATGGAAAAGTCCACCTCCTTGGGATGTCGACTAAACTATAGCAGTCAAATATCTTAATGAAGTGTGTCTAAAGCTGTTACTCTTGAGAATTACCTAAGATGACCAACGGATCTTACAAAAAGATGCCACTGATGATTATTGGGGAGCTATCTTATTAGAAAAGGAAGGTGGGAAACTTCATTATTGTGGACACGCCAGTGGCCAATTCAAAGAATCTGAAGCACATTATCATGTTGTCTACAAGGAGATATTAGATGTCAAATATGGAATTAAAAAATTTGAATTCCATTTGGTGGGATACAATTTCACTATCCAACTGGATAATACATCCTTTCCAACAATTATGGAGCTCAAGAATAAAGGAGTCCTAGAGATTTAGCTACTCAGACTCAAAGACTAGTTTCCAAAATACTAGTTTGAAGTCCAACACATTAAGGGCAAGGACAACATTGTGCCTGATTATCTCTCCAGACAATTTCAGCTTCAACTCATATCATCTACCAAGGTGCTTCCATTATCTTTAGGACAGGGAAACGAAAGAAGATAATATCTTCCAAAACTGATTTTTGGAGACAAGCTCCCATTCATCTTATCAATCCTGATTTATCATTTCCTCCTCGTGATGAGCCTTTGAAAATCTTGGAGATATCCAACAACATGCAACTACAAATTTATTTTGATATCTATCAAAATTTATTTATGAAGAAGGAATCTAAGAGGACAAGCCTGCTATCATCTCCAGAAACCATTCTTGGGCATAATATATGTTGATCTTTCTAGAGATCTCACCTTCAACCGTTTATGGTACCTATGGTGTTTGTGCACCTTATAATTTCATCTAATTGTGTTCTCAATATGGGATACACTCATCTTTTTCCAAGATACTAAAAATGACTCTACCCTCTGGTGGTCATTCCTATTATGGTATGCAACTGTGGAAGAATGGAAACAAGTGCTCCAAAATTTAAACCTTCTAATAAATACCCATATAATAAGGATAGTCTTGTATTTTCCTAGGCATGACATCTCATCTAGTTAGGTGTATTTAAAGCCACGTTTTAAGTTTAAAATAATGTAATACCCATGTTATAATGGTAGTTGTGTACTTTCCTAGACATGATATCTCATCTAGTTAGGTGTCTTTGAGATAAGTGTCTTGCATGCAACCTAGCATGTCATGTCCTACATGCAACCTTTTTAAAGTGAGGAGTCATTTGATGAAGGTTGCCACTCTGACATGTATCTTTGTATGGGTTCATAACTCTTCTCTCCCGAAACTTTATAAATAGGGGAGCTGAGTCAATTGTACAAACACACGAAAATAAATAAACATTCCATGTTCCACACTTATGAGTTTCTAAGTTCTTAGTTGTCTTCTCTAAAGCCCTTAAGCCAGTCTATTGTTAATCATATTCTCCATCTTATTATCCTTATAGTATAAAGAATGATCTATACTCTCCTCTTAAGAGGATCTTGTATATCAGAAATATGCTATAACCAAGAAAAGAGTAACGGTCCCTATAGTTCACCCAAATATCACAATCTATGTTTTCAATTGTTTTTACTTGGTGGATCTGAGCTTTGCTCGTTAAGGCTAAGAGTGCCAAAGAAGGAGTGAAAGTTCAGAGTCAACCTGCTCATGACATTTTGAATACATGGTGGCCATAATCGTGTGAACGAGTAGGGCTCCATGCTAGCCTGGTATCAGAGTTTATAATATTAATAAATATAATACTAATATTATAATATATTCTAAATATTATTAATATTATTATATGTATTAATATATATGTATTATAATATATTACATTATATATTATATTATATAATTTAAATAAATTCATGTAATTATATAGGATTGTATATTATAACGTTATATACATATAATATGCTATTATATATTATACTATATATATTATGTATACATATAATTCATAATAATGTATATGTTTTATAATATACATGTATTAATATTACATATAATATACATATATATTCATAAGTATATTATACAGTGTTGAATATATTATGATTTATACCATTATTTAATAGCCATATAACTAGATTATCAAATTTTGATTGAATTAACAACATTTTTTTACAAAGAGAATCTTAGGTATTTTTAAGTTTTGATATTTGTTACTTCTATTAAGCATGGACAACATGACTTAATATGTAATACTCCATCTATTTTTTAGACTATATGTCTAAATATTATACTAATATATATTATAACAATTATATAATACTATTAAAATTTTATAATATGTTATGTATACATATATTTAATTAATATTAATATTATATATAAGGATAAATTATAATACTATGATATCAAATAATATGTAATCATATAATACATTATACATATATTTATAACATATATATTAATATAATCTATGGCTCTTCCATAATATAATATAGGGTATATAATGTAGTAAATACTATATTATATGCAATATATATACTTATATTATACTATAATACTTATATATGAATACATTATATATTAATATGTATTAATACTATATTAATATATATGTGATCATATAATTATTATAATATATGTATATACATATATAATATATATTAATATATATAATACCACTACCTCCAAAAATATCTATTAATATATTATAATGATATACATTAAATGTATAATTATATGTATAATTATATATTATAATATTATATTATACATATTAATGTATATTATATAATATACATAATATATATAATATAATATATTATACTATATTAAATTATATGTATATATAATATTAGTAATATTATATATATACATATTATATTATACATACTTAATATAAAAATATTATATGTATAATAATTATATGATCACATATATATTAATATTGTATTAATATATTAATATATAATGTATTAATATATAAGTATTATAATATAATATAAATATATATATTCCATATAATATTATAAATATATTATAATTATATATTTATTAATATTATGAATATTGTACTTATAATATATACATATTATAAATCAAAATATATACATAATATATCATAATATATGTATTAATAATATTATACATATATTGATATATTAATATACATATACAATATAATTAATAATATTATATAATAGTGATTAATTATAATATATTATATAATATTATATATATTAATTGTTAAATTATATATATATATGGAGTAATATGTATATTGTATATCATAAATATATTTATATTAATATTATTAATATAATTATATAATTATATAATATATTATATAGTATAATATAATATATTATAATATATTATATGTATTAATAATATATATTCAGAGTAGTGTAGTAGAAGCAAGTGGCCATTTAAAGTCTTTGAGTCAAGGAGAGAAAGTCCTCAGTCGGCTGACCACAAATGCTCGGGAACAAAATCAATCAGTACAAAATATTGATTCCAAGGTAGCTCAAGTTCTCGACAAGGTTTAAAATTCATATAATCAAATGAGTTACTTGTAGACCCAGCTTTTGAAAGTGGAATAGAAGCTTACTAGGAAGATAACCCAGTTGGATAGAGAACTCAGAAGCCTTATTGCAAATCGGCAGTATGGCTTAGAGTTCACATCAAAAGAAGCGGAGATGAGGCAACTCAAAATAAAGCTTGGAAAGATCCAAGAAGATAAGCAGAAAGAAGCTCAACCATTATGCCCCCTGATAGAATCTTCACTTTTTTAACTTCATCAACCTTAGATCAATCTCCAAATGAGTCAAAGACAGAGTCCCAGCTGTATACCAAACATTTTGAGATGATCTCTAGTAGAAAGAAGCAGAAGGTGATCAATCAAAGGCTGAAGGTAAAAACCCATTAATACTTTAATGGCCCATCCTATATTCTCTGGTCTCCCAGAAGAAACAAGTGATCCGGAAGAAAGTCAAAGCAATACATTAGAATCAACTGAAACCTTTCCAGCATCAAGTGGAACAGAGGAAAAGATAGCTGATGTTTCAGCAATCCTTATTGCTGATGCAGGAGAAAGTCAACCCTTCACTGAATCTATTTCTGATGACTCGGATCAAGAGACTACTGACAGACCATATGTGACACATCCTACTGAAAAGCAAGGTACTAAACCCTCCATTGGTCCTTAGTTTTCATTTGATGATGTACCTATGCAAAAGTGAAGAGAAAAGATGCATATACTATTAGCCTGAATTGATAATCAGCTAAATAGAGAAGGAGCTGATTTAAGAATAGCTCTCAAGGTATTCACATCAAGGTTTCTTGGTGTCCTAAGAGAATGGTTCTTGAGCTATGAAGAATATCGGGAATTATAATTGATCGATACACCAACGCCAGCTGACGTACTTGGTGAGATACATTGAGAATTTATTCGGTGAGATTTCTTTGTACACCAAGGTTGTGTCACAAGAATACTTCTCTATAAGGTGCTACTCACTATTGAAAAAGGATCTGGACAGGCATTTCAAATGAATATCTGAAAGATTCTACATTTTAAATGGCTATAATGTCCTAATCTGAAGAATGTATGCCTTGTCTCTTTACCATAAGAGATACATCTAAAAATGGCAAGAATGTTTCAAGCCATGAAGAAAGACATGACCCAAATTAGCATGGAACAAATCCATCAAACCGCATGTCTGCTCTGGAGAAACTCTGTGAGCAACAAAATCTCTTTAAAGAAATGATAAAAAGACGAAAGATTCCTAAAAAGGTATGTGATAAATTCTACCATGAAATAAAATGTCATGAGAAAGGATGCCATTGTTCCAAAAAAGATAAAGAAAAAGATAAGCAAAAGCTCAGAAGGAAAAAGTAAAACTAAATATACAGGTTTTTCCGAAGGAAGCCATTCAGAAAGAAGTCCACTGATAGATGTTCTCTATGTGGACAAAAAGGGCATTTTGCAAAAACATGTCCTAAGAAGAAAGGGAAAGCAACTAGCTAGCATCACAAACATTTCACTATCATGAAGCAGATGTTGATGAAGCAGACATATAATCTCTCTATTCAGAGCAAGATGGCTAGGATTCTGATACAACCTTCATCCTTCATGAGACATCTGATGAAGAAGATTTAGAAGAGAATATCCCCATTCTTATGATGAACCAACCTCCAATGCAGAGAACCAACATAATCATACGAGAAAGGATGCCATCACCTCATCTTGAAGTCTAGGTGCTTCAGTCAAAGTATGAAAGGCCTATCAAAGTGATTAGAGTCTTTGATATAGGCGCACGGAAAACTATGATGAACCCAGATATCCTTCCACACGAATCTTGGAGTCCCATCATGAATATTTCTTTGCTGCAGATGGCCAAAACTTTCATACTGCCTTGATATCTAAATAACCAGTCGGAATTCAAATCCTTCCAGACTGTGTGGTCTAGATCAAAGTCATCGGAAGCAAACTTCACAGACGTGATTTATTAATGGACTTTGATGTCTTCTTCAAAGCTTAGAAGTTAAAAATATTTTTCCATGGAGTTAAATACAAGAGGACATTCCTACCATTCACACCAACACAAAATCTGTTCACAGTCAAGGAGATACCAGAACCTGATCCACTTGTCAAAAGATTGCAAAAATGTTATGCCGAGTCACCTGTAGACTTCACCAATCCTCATCCACTTTGGAAGAACTCAGAATTCTATGTTCAACTTCCTTTTGAGAATAATGAGGATATTAACGCCACTAAAGCGACGTATCCTGGCATGACACCAGAAGAGCTGAATTTTTCCCGACAAGAATGCAGCGAGCTATTATCCTTGTATTGAAGCCACCAACTAAAATTGGGCTTGCCCAACTTTTTATGTCAATAAGAGAGAAGAATATGTTCGAGGAAAGAAGAGGTTAGTTATTGAATACAAACCTCTCAACTATTACTTCCTTGATGATAAATTCCCTTTGCCCAGGATAAAAGTCATATTCTCTTACCTCTCAGAAGCCCAAATATTTTCCAAATTTGACCTTAAATTTGGTTTCTGGCAAGTGGGTTTACACCTAGATGAAAGGTATAAAATAGTTTTTTTCCTACCCACAGCTAAATATCGATGGACAGTTTTGCCATTTGGTCTTAAAGTTACACCATCCCATTTCCAAAAGACCATCATGAAAAACTTCGAACCCATTCTAAACAGTACCATTGTCTACATAGATGATATCCTCTTAAATTCCAAAAATATAGAGGAACATGAACAACTTCTCAACATGTTCATAGACTCAGTACAAAAATATGGCATTATCCTATCGCAAAAGAAAAGTATTATCAAGCAAAAATCTATTGATTTTCTAGGCATGAAGATTAAGGATGGGGAGTATGACCAGGATCACACCTATCCCAAGAACTACTTAAGTTCCCAGATGAGCATTTATCTGTTAAATAGGTTCAACAGTTCCTTGGAATCCTCAATTATCTTAAAGATTGTATCCCCAAATGTTCAGCCTATACAAGCAAATTGTCAAAGCTTCTAAGAAAAAGTCCACCTCCTTGGGATGTCGACCAAACTGCACAGTCAAACATCTTAAAGAAGTGTGTCAAAAGCTCTCATCCTTTGGGGAGCTATCTTATTAGAAAACAAAGGTGGGAAACTTCATTATTGTGGATATGCCAGTGGCCAATTCAAAGAATCTGAAACACATTATCACGCTGTCTACAAGAAGATATTAGCTATCAAATATGGAATTAAAAAATTCGAATTCCATCTGGTGGGATACAATTTCATTATCCAACTAGATAATATATCCTTTCCAGCGATTATGGAGCTCAAGAATAAAGGAGTCCCATAAAAACAGCTACTCAGACTCAAAAACTGGTTTTCAAAATACTAGTTTGAAGTCCAACACATAAATGACAAGGACAATGATGTGCCTGATTATCTCTCCAAACAATTTTAGCTTCAACTCATATCATTTGCCAAGGTACTGCCCGTTATCTTTGTGACAGAGAAATGAAAGAAGATAATATCTTCCGAAATTGATTTTTGGAGACAAGCTCCTATCCATCTTATCAATCCTGATTTATCATTTCCTTCTTGTGATGAGCCTTTAAAAACTCTTGGAGATATCCGGCAATATGCAACTGCGAATTTGTTTTGATATCTATCAAAATATATTTCTGAAGAAGGAATCCAAGAGGAACAAGCCTGCTATCATCTCCAGAAACCATTCTTTGGCATAATACATGTTTATCTTTCTAAAGATCTCACCTTCAATGGTTTTTGGTACCTATGGTGTTTGTCAACCTTATACTTTCATCCGATTGAGTTCTCAGTATGGGATACACTCATCTTTCTCCAAGATACTGAAAACGACTCTACCCTCTATAGTTCACACGAAGATTTCTGCTATGGTATGCAACTATGGAAGAATGGATACAAGTGCTCCAAAATGAATATCAGGATGATGAAACCCTCATGTCATATTCCTCTATCATAGGCCATATTCTACAGAAATCCAAGAAGAACTTCGTTCGATCCCCCTACAATATATTTGGAAGACAATCAAGGGTCCAATCCAAGACAATAAGGAAGAGCGCCAAGAACTTTATGTCCATCTATGTTTTTCCAATAAAAGACATCCACATGAAGATACTAAAGGACTTACTTATACATCGTTCGTAGTCAACCCTATCACTGAAGAATCCGGATCAAACCAACCTGGAACTAGTCAAGATCGAGAGATCGAGTATGAACCCGAGCTCAACCCAAGACAAGTTCAATCATAAATTTAAACCTTGTAATAAATACCCATATAATAAGGATAGTCTTGTATTTTCATAGGCATGACATCTTATTTAGTGAGGTGTACTTAAAGCTATGTTTTATATTTAAAATAATGTAATACCCATGTTATAAGGGTAGCTGAGTACTTTTCTAGACATGACATCTCATCCAGTGAGGTGTCTTTGAGATAAATGTCTTGCATGCAACCTAGCATAACACGTCCTACATGCAACCTTCTTAAAATGAGGAGTCATGTGATGAAGGTTGCCACTTTGATACGTGTCTTTGTAAGGGTTCGTGACTCTTCACTCCCGAAACTCTATAAATAGGGGAGTTGAGTCAATTCTAAGACACACAAAAATAAATAAACATTCTATTTTCCGTACTTATGAGTTTCTAAGTTCTTAGTTGTCTTCTCCAAAGCCCTTAAGCCAGTCTTTGGCTGATCATATTCTCCATCTTATTATCCTTATAGTATAAATCATGCTCTATAATCACCTCTTATGAGAACCTTATATATCAGAAATTTGCTATAACCTAGAAAAGAGTAACAGTCTCTATAGTTCACACAAAAATCACAATCCATGCTTTCAATTGCTTTTACTTGGTGGATCTAAGCTTTGCTCGATAAGGCTAAGAGTAACGAAGAAGGAGTGGAAGTTCAGAGTCAACCTGCTTAAGGCAGTTTGAATACATGGTGGCCATGGTCCTCTATAGGTGTGAACGAGTAGGGCTCCCGTGCTAGCTTGGTATCAGAGCCGGTTGCTCTTGTCTTGTTGGCCGGAGAATATTTTGAGTAGTAAATCTATACTTGAGCGGTGATTCGAGAAGGCCCTTCCATAATCATGGAAAACTCAGGTGTTATTTTTTATATATGATTTAAATATGTTTATATATTTATATATAATAATTATACGTTAATATATTATATAATTTTATATATAGCTAGTACATATTAAATACTATACTGTTAATATATATACACATTATAGGCTATTAATAAGATATACTATATTATAATATTATATGTATTATATCATAATAGTATTTATAATACATATGTAATTATATAATATACATAATTATATTAATAACTATATATAACACACAATATATAATACATAACATATTGTATAATATATGTAATTATAAATATTATAATATATTTGTATTATACAATATTATGTATATACTTGTATTAATCATATATTTAATATTATATATGTCTTTACACCTATTTATACATTATATTAATAATATTAAATATACTATACATATTTATTAATATATTTATAGATATATATATAATGTATATATATACAATTATCTATTCATAATGTGTATATAGTTGTATTTATAAATTATATTAATATATAATGAATATATATTTATATATATGTTATAATATTATATATACATATATAATTTAATAACATAATATATTATATAGTATATAAATATATATAATATAATTGATAACATAATATATATTATAATTATTCTTATATATGTAATATAATTAATATATATATAACTTTATAACATTATTATTTTATGTAATACGATGTATAATTATTTTAAATATAATGTATTAATAATTATATATTAGTATTATAGTAAGTAATTATTATATATTATAATATGTAATATATAATATAATGTAATTATATTATAATTAAATATATAGATACAATTATAATAATATTATACATTATATATATTAATAATTAATAATATAATTACTAATATTAATAATATGTATACATATTATATATGGTTATAAATATATATTATACGATAATAAGTTTTATAAATATATAACCTTAATATATTGTTAATATAATATAAGTATGTCATGGTATATAATTAATGTATAGATAAGTATATATAGTAATATTATTAATATACATAATATATAATTAATATATGTATATCATATATACCTATGTTATCATGATGTAAACTATTTTAATAGTATATATAGGATAATATATTAATAGTATAATATATATATTAATATATGTATATCATATATACCTATGTTATCATGATGTAACCTATTTTAATAGTATATATAGGATAATATATTAATAGTATAATATATATATATATATTAATATTATTATATATAAATATCATAAATAACCTTTCATATTAATTATATATTATAATAATCTTATAATATATAGGTATTATATATTATGTATTATATTAGTATTTATACTATATATAGGTAATATATAGGTATTTTATATTATGTATTATACTATATATTATTATTAATGGTATATTATATATTATGTATTATATTAGTATTTATATATTATATAGTAATATGTATATGTATAATATAATATTTATATAATATGTATATATGTTTTAATATTAATTATGTATTAATAAATTATTATAAATATATGTATATATAGATTGCATATATTAATATATATATATTAAATATAATATATATTATCCATAGTGTTAATAGTTTATAAATAACATGGGGAGGTGATGGCATATATTATAATTATACATAATATAATTTATTATATTAATGTTACTAATTTATATAATATTTATTAATATATATATATTATATTGTATATTAATTTATTATATGAGTATAACTATAATATTATTATAATTTTATGTATTATAGAATACATATTATAGCTATATATAATTTATATGTATACATTATATTAATATATGTATAATATTATATATATACAAATAATATTAATATATTATACATATAAATAACGAATTAATGTAATATATTAATATATTATGTTATATTATATAGTATATATAATTATAATATTATAGTATTTATGTAGTATATATTATAAATATGTATACACAATATATTTTAACACTATAGTTCACATGATATAATATATTATCTTTATAGTATAAAGTATATAATATAATAGTATTTATCATAATATATATAAAATTAATATAATATATTAATATATTATAATATAATATTATAATTAATATATGTATATAATATATTATAATGTTCATAATATATTATAATATATATTATAATATAATTATATATTAATATTAATTATATTATATATTATTATAGTATGTATTATAATAATGTGTATATAATATATTAATATATAATATATTATATAATATACCATAAAATGTATAAAATTATATAATATACATATTATTAATTATTAATATATATAATCATACATATATGTTATTAATATATGTATATATACTCATAGTTATATATATTATATATCATAATATTTTATATTCTAATATAATTGTGATACTATTATATGTATATTATATAATATTATAAATTATTAATATCTATATTATATATTAATATATATTAATTTTATTATAATATTATAATTATATTTATTCTATTCTACTATTACTATAACATATATTACAATTATTAATATCATACATATTATATACATATTATTTATTTTCGTATGTTTTACAATTAACTCAATTCCCCTATTTATAGAGTTTCAGGAGTGAAGAATCATAAACCCTTACAAAGACACTTGTCAGAGTGGCAACCTTCATCAAATGACTCCTCACTTAAGAAGGTTGCATGTAGGACATATCATCATTATATAATAATTATATACATATATTAAATATAATATAATATATAGTATAATTATTATACATATTATATAATAGATATATATATAATATAATATATTATTATATAATATAATATAATATATTATAATAATAGTATAATATTAATATTTGTAATTAATATATATATAAATAATAATATAATATAATATATTATATATATTATTATATAAATATTAATTAAATATTACAAATATATATAATATTAAAAATTAAATATGTATAATAATTATAAATACATATTATACTATTATGTATACTTATATAAATAATACATATATATATATATAATATATGTACATTATAATTACTATATAATGTACTATAAATTTACAATTACATATTCTAATATATTACCGTATATTATAATATATTTGTTCAATATTATACTCATATGTATATAATATTATAATATATTTGTTCTATACTATACTAATATGTATATAATATTATAATATACTATATTATTTAATAGTATAATATAGGCGATTATGTAATGTTATATGTATGTATTAATATATGCAAATATATTACACTTTAATATCATATATATTATAATAATATTTATAATATATTAATATATTATATATTATGTTTATTAATATGTAATAGTATAATATAATTAATATAATATAATTATATATATTATAATAATTATAATATATTATTGATACTATAATTATAGTATTTTATAATTATATATAATATATATTTATATATTATATATATCAAAATAAATATTAATATGATTAATTATATAATAACGTATGTATTATATAACTATATATAATATATGTTATATATGTATTACAATATATTATAATATTGTATTATATTATAATATATATATTATATAATATACAAATATATGTATATAATATTATTATATAATATTATATATTATATAAGTTATATTATTTATATAATTTAATATATAATATTTATTCTCCAATCACCGCTTAAGCACGGATCTACTATGCAAAATATTCTCCGGCCAACAAGTCAAGAGCAACCTGGCTCTAATACCAATCTAGCATGGGAGCCCTACTCGGTCACACCCATAGAGAACTATAGCCACCATGTATTCAAATTGCCTTAAGCAGGTTGACTCAGAACTTGCACTCCTTCTTCGGCACTCTTAGCCTTATCAAGCAAAGGTCAAATCCACCAAGTAAAAGTAACTGAAAGCATGGATTGTGATCTTCATGTGAAGTATAGGGACCGTTGCTCTTTTCTAGTTTATAACATATTTCTGATATACAAGTTCCTCATAAGAGGCGAGTATAGAGCATATATTAATGTATATTATAACATATATACATATAATATATATTATAATATAATATTATATATTAACATATAATAATCTATAATATATACTATTATTATATAGTATATATATATATTATATTATTAATATAATAAATATAGTCTATTTAATCTATACGAATATTATAATATTATATATTAATATGTATATTATAATACATAATATTATATGTGTACTATAATACATAATATATATAATTTAATATGAATAATATATAATAGATATATTACAATATAATGTATACATATATACATATATTACATATATTATATATATATTATTATATTAATAGTATATTATATATAGTATGATATATTAATATATAATATTATAATATACGTATAGATTAAATATACTATATTTATTATATTAATAATATATAATATATATATATATATATATAAATATTATTAATATATAAATATAATATTAATATGTATTATAATTAATAGCATATATATACATAGAATAAATACTATGTACATACAATATAATATTATAAAGATATAATTATTAATATTATAAGTATATTTAATATATATATATATATTATGTAAAATATTAATATAATATTACTTTATATAACTATAATAACTAATAATACTAATTGTATATTATATATAATACATATTGTTTTATTATAGGTATTATAATGTATAGTAATATATGACACGATATTAATAATATGTCAATAATATATATTATAATATGTCAATAATAATGTATATATTATAAGTATATATTAATATACCATATAATACTATAATATTATACAAATTACATAATATTAATATACATATTAATAGTATCAATATATATTATATTAATATTATATAAATTAATATGTACTTAATGTATAATTTTAATATATTATATGTATACATATATAATTATACATATATTTACCGTATATTTATAAGACCTCATTATATTTATAATAAATATATAATAGTAATATTATACATTAATAATTTTATATATTATATTATAATATAACTATTTATCTATTATAATATATATTTATTATATATTTATACATATAATTATTAGTATACATAATATACTATATAATATATTATATAATATATACAATATTTAATATATATATGTATAATATAGTATAATAAATTATATATTATATACATATATATAATATAGTAATGTTATTAATGTACTATATATTATAATATATTATACATAATATATATATTATACATATATTATATATTAATATATAATATATACTATAATAGTATATGTAATTATAATTAAATTACAATATAGTACAATTTTACATAAAATTAGTATTTATTAGTTACATACTATTAAACTATATTATTTTAATATTAATTATTATAATATATATAATATATATATATTATAATAATTATTAGTTATAAAGTATGTTATAATATATATTAATATTCTATAATATTCATAAATATGTATATAATATATATTATATGTACATAAATATTAATTATAGTTATAGTATATAATATATATAATTATATTAATATTATATACATATATAGTATACTATTAATATATATTATCATATTATAATATAATATCTATATATGTATATAGTATATAATATATTATAATATATGTATTATAATAATTATAATAATATATAATATATTTATTAATTATATAATGTTATTAATAATATATTATATTAATATACATATATAAAATAACACATATAATATATAGTACATAGTATTATATGATATAATAATTATATTATAATGTATGTATATATAATTAATATATTATTAGTATTATATGTATACATTAATTATAATATATATGTATACCATAATATTATATAATATATGATTATGATATACAGAATATAATATATAATAATACATGTAATATATTATATATTAATATATAATATTATTCCATAAATATACTGTATACATGTATATTAATATTATTATAGTATTTTAATATAATATATATTAATTATATGTATATTATGTATATTAATAAATATATATATTAATATGTTATAGTATATACTAATTATGTATAATATATTAATATACTATATGTATATTATAATATTATATTATATGTATATTAATGTATATTATAATATTATATGTATAATAATTATATATTAATTTTAATATATAAATAATATATTATACTATTATATTATCATATATATATACATAATATAATTAATATATTACTTATATTATATTAGGTAATATATGTATAATATATTAATATTAGTATATTAATAACAAATACATTTATTATAATATGTATTAATGTATATAAAATATGGTAATAATATATTATAATATTGATAGTATATATACATAAATATATAAGTATCATTATAATACATACAATATTATAATATTATAATACATTACATAATATATATATAACTATAATATAATTATCAATATATTAATAATTATTATATTAATATACTATATAATATATAATATATATAATATTATATTTTATAATGTATTTACATAATAATATCATAGTATATTATATGTTTATATTAATTGTATATATTAGTAACATACATAAATGTATAATTATATAATGTATATAATATTATATTTTATATAGTATATTAATATATTTTTAATTATATTTAGTTATATATTAATTGTATTATATATTTATAGATATAATATATATTATGGTATCATATATATGTTATAATATATTATATAATGTAATATATTAATATACTATTATTATCTTATGTATAATATTAATAATATGTATATATTAATAATATATATTATTAACATTATATGTATATATTATGTGTACATAATTATTGACTATATAATATATTATATTATTGGAGATATATTATAATATATTATAAATGTATAATAATATTATAATATTAATAGTTATAATATTTATATTAATATATAGTATAATATATAAATAATATATGTAATTAATATATATTATTATATATTATATTATTAATATGTTTATTTATATTATTAATATTATTATGTATAGTATAATATGTATTAATTATATATATTTAATACTATTATAATATAGTATAATTATAATATAATATTATTAATAATGTAGTATAATATTACATTACGTACATAATATTAATATATAATATAATAGATTAGTATAATAATATATATATTATGTACATCATATATTATAATATTATAATATTATAATATAATATTATATACATAAAATGTTTAAAATAATATAATACCTATGTTATACGGGTAGTTGTGTACTTTCCTAGACATGACATCTCATCTAGTGAGGTGTATTTGAGATAACTGTCTTGCATGCAACCTAAACCGATTTAATTTGACAAATTCGAATGTTAAGCCTCCATTGGGACATTTTTGCAAGAAAACAAGTTCGGACACAGTCCAACGGCGTTTTACAGCCCAACGCCATATTCTACCATCACTTTTGCACTCCAAAGGCTGGCTTTTGAAATTTTATTCCAATTGTGCATGAAGTTAATAAAATATATAGTGAATAAAAACTGTTAAAAAAGTGATGCAACACAAGGACTTCCCTATGCTTAACTTTAGAATTCTAATGGGATCCGGTGCATTAGAGCTGGTATGATCACCTAACATGGATAGGGCGATTATTTCTCTTACGCAGATGCAAGTGGCTCTTCTAGAAAACTCCATCCTTCAAACGTGCATATTATTCGGCTCGGTTGGAACTACGGTGGCTCCAATATACCCACGCAAAGCACTCTTTGAGAATGATTATCTGGCTATCGAGTTCCCTGATTGGGAGTGATTGACATTGAGAAATTTCAATGTTAAGCCTCCGTTTGGTTGCTTTTTCAAGAAACACATTTGGGCTTGGCCCAACAGTGTTTTACGGCCCAACGCCATATTCTGCCATCAGTTTCGCACTCCGAAGGCTAGCTTTTGAAATATTATAACAATTGTGCACGGAGTTAAAAATATATATAGTGAATAAAAATTGTTCAATAGGAGGTGCAACACAAAAAAGACACGCTTAACTTCGGAGTTCTAATGGGATCCGGTGCATTAGTGCTGGTATGATCGCACCTAACATGGATAGTGCAATTATTTCTCTTATGCAGATGCAAATGGATCTTCTAGAAGACTGCACCCTTCAAATCCGCATAACATTTGGCTCGCTTGTAACTATGGGGGCTACAATATATCCACATGAAGCACTCTCTGAGACCGACGATCTGTGCTATCTGGTTCCCCAATTGGGAGTGATTCACATTGAAAAATTCCAATGTTAAGCCTCCATTTTGGTTGTTTTTACAAGAAAACACATACGGGCCCGACCTAATGATGTTTTACGGCCCAACTCCATATTCTACCATCACTTCGTACTCCAAATGCTAGCTTTTGAAATCTTGTTCCAATTGTGTGTGGACTTAATAAAATATATAGTGAATAAAAATTGTTAAAAAAGGGGTTCAAGTTTAACTTCGGGGTTCTGATGGGATCCGGTGCATTAGTGCTGGTACAATCGCACCCAACATGGAAACTGCGATTATTTCTCTTATACAGAGGCAAATAGCTCTTCTAGAAGACTCCAACCTTCAAATTTGCATAACATGCAGCTCAATTGGAACTATGGGGTCTACAATATCCACGCTAAGCACTCTTTCAGACCGACGATTAAGACCATCGAGTTCCCTGATTGGGAGTGATTTACAATGAGATATTCCAATGTTAAGCCTCCTTATTGGTCATTTTTGCAAGAAAACATGTTCGATCCCGGTTCAACGGCATTTTACAGCCTGACGTCATATTCTACCATCACTTTTGCACTTTGAAGGCAAGCTTTTGAATTATTATTTCAGTTGTGCACGGAGTAAAAAAATTATATAGTGAATAAAAGTTGTTAAAAAGGAGGTACAAGACGAGGACTTCGAAGCTTTGGTTAAATATATATATTTTTGTAAATTTATAGTTGATTTGATTTGTATTAAAGTATACCTAAATAAATATTTGTTATATATGAAGAATTGTATGGTCTTTCATATCGTTATAATGATTTGACTTGTATGAATGTGTCTAATATATTTATTTTGTATAAAGTCTCATACCGTCTTTCGAAGTTATAGAGCCTGGGACTAAACCCAACTTATAGTAATAAGTTTCCTATTTTTTAATTTGATCTCTAAACAATTTGAAAATTCCATATGGCATTTACACATAAAATCATGATTTATAATAATCATTAAATTTTATTAAGTTAAATCATAAGACATATTTTAATTAGACTATCATAAAAGACAACTGTACAAATTTAATTTGACTTGGTTTTACCTAATTTATTTGATAATTTCAACAACCATCTACTTAATGCTATGCATGTTATCAGAAAAATGTGTATAACTTGAATAAACTCGTACTTTACTATCACAGTTTCAATATTTCTTAAACAATCTAAACCGATAATCTTGATATATATATATTCATCATACATAATATTTAGATAATTATTAATTGATTTAGTAAAGATCTAAATAAATCAAGATTATGATATGTAATTTATACAAAAAAATTCATTAATTTAATTTATCTTTTTTTTTTAATTTTATGGAATGTTGTATATTTCACAAAATATATCATCTTCATCTATGAGCTAGTAATACGGCTATATCTAAAGAAGATTAAACATAATAAAGATTTATGAAGCTTATTAAATGATTGAGTTTTTTTCTATTTTTATTTTGATTTGTCAAATATTTTATACAATTTATCATCTCTTGAATATAAAAAAAAACATCATTATTCATAAAACAATTTATATATTAATGAATTGAGCAATTTTTTTATTTTTTATTTTGTAGTGATTATTATTGTATGTTAATTTGGAATATTTCTCAATATATGCACTATTTAACAATCTAATATATAAAAAATTTATTATTTATTTTTGTTCAATAAATAAAATAATCTAATATATGAAGAATATTTTGAATGCAATCTATTTAATCTTATATATATATATAAGTATCAATTAAAATAGCTTTTTAAATTTGTATATGCATTTTTTGTTTTTTTTAATTGTATAATATACAAAAAAGACATGTACCAATATATATATATATATATATATATATATATATATATAAAGAAAGAGAAGTGTCAAGTTAAAATATATTTCTACTTGTAAAAGAGAAGTGTCGAGTTATGACATAGGGATCATTATTTTCAAATAAGAACACATGATTATTAATATTCATTAAGTTACATTAATTTCAATCTGAGATGATCATTTTAATTAGATAATAACTAATAAGATAACTATACATATTGAATTTGAATTGAATTAGAGTAATTTGTTAGATAATTCCAACAATGCTTTACTTGGTCTAGGCGTGTAATAAAAAAACTATGTATAACGTGAATAAGCTCAAACTTTACATAAAATTTTGGGTATTCCTTATAAAACTTTTAGTGATAAGATAATCTTTATATATATATATATTCAATATACATAATTTTTAGTTTATTATTAATTTATTTTGTAAATATCTAAATAAATCAAGATCATTATATATAATTTGTACTAAAACATTAATAAATTTACAAAGGCTTATTAATTGAGTGAGGTTTTTTCTATTATTATTATGGTATGTTAAATATTGTGGTGATTATTATTGTATGTTAATTTGGAATATTTCTCAATATATGCACTCTTTAATAATCGAATATATAAAAATTTTGTTATTTGTTTTTGTTATACAAACAAAATAATATAATATATGAAGAATATTTTTATTGCAATCTATTTAATCTTATATATATATGTATAAGTATTAGTAAAAATAGCTATTTAAATTTGTTTTGTATGAAGACTCGTATGGTTTTTTTTATACGATAAGAATGATTGATTTGTATGAAGCTTTGGTTAAATATATATTTTTTGTAAATTCATAATTGATTTGATTTGTATGAAAGTATGCCTAAATAAATATCTTTTTTATATGAAGACTTGTATGATCTTTCATACGATTATAATGATTTGATTTTTATGAATGTGTGTGTAAATATATATTTGTTTTGTATAAAGTCTTTTACCATCTTTCGAAGTTATAGATCCTGGGACTGAACCCAACATATTGTAATAATTTTCCTATTTTTCAATTTGATCTCTAAACAATTTGAAAATTCCATATGGTATATACACATAAAATCATGATTATTAATAATCATTAAGTTTCATTAAGTTAAATCTTAAGAGATATTTTAATTAGACTATCATAAAAGACAACTATATACATTTAATTTGACTTGATTTACCCAATAAATTTAACAACCATCTACTTAATGCTATGCATGTTATCAGAAAAATGTGTACAACTTGAATAAACTCAAACTTTACTATCACCTTTTGTATATTTTTTAAACAATCTGAACAGATAATCTTGATATATATATATATATATAGACACTAATCATACATAAGGTTTAGATAATTATTAATTGATTAGTAAAGATCTAAATAAACCAAGAGTATGATACGTAATACATACTAAAACACTAATTTATGTACTTTATCTTTTTTTTTTTTAATTATATGGAATGTTATATATTTCACAATATCTATCGTCTTCATCTATGAGCTAGTAATATGGCTATATATAAAGAATATTAAACATAATAAAGATTTACAAAGCTTATTAATAGATTGAGTTTTTTTTTTCTATTTTGATTATGGTATGTCATATATTTTATATAATTTATCGTCTCTTGAATATATAATAAAATATCATCATTAATAAATTTTGGATATATATCAATTAATTGAGTAATTTTTATTTTGTGGTGATTATTATTGTGTGTTAATTCGGAATATTTCTCAATATATGCACTCTTTAATAATCTAATATATTCAAGTTTTGTTTTTTATTTTTTGTTCAATAAACAAAATAATCTAATATATGAAGAATATTTTGATTGCAATCAATTTTATCTTATATATATAAAGTATCAGTTAAAACAGCTATATGTCTTTTTTTGGGTTTTTACTATATAATACATAAAAAAATATGTACCAATATATATATATATATATATATATATATATAAAGATAAATGTCAAGTTAAAATAGATTTCTAAATTTGGATATAGTTTTTTATTTTTTAACAATATATAATATCCTTTTAACTATTAAACAATATATTATCATTATTAGTAAATAACTAATTCATACATAATGATTTAATTTGTATAGATGTATGCCTAAATCTATATTTGTTTTGTATGAAGACTCGTTTGGAAGACCATACGATCAGAACATGGAAGTGTAGATAAAGAGCTTGAGATTGAGTTATGACATAGGGATCATTATTTACAAATAATAACTCATGATTAATAATATTCATTAAGTTACATTAATTTCAATCTTAGATAATCATTTTAATTAGTTAGATCAATTATATATATACATATATATTATACATAATTTTTAGATTATTATTAATTGATTTAGTAAAGATCTATCATTATATATGATTTGTATTAACATTAATTAATTAACGAAGGCTTATTAATTGAGTGAGTTTTTAAATATTTACAAACACTTATTAATTGATTGATTCTTGGTTTCTATTTGTATAATGGTATGTCAAATATTTTATATATTTTATCATCTTCATTAACAAAGGTTAGCAAATAACAAATCTAATGGTTCACCATAAGATGGCGACGAAAATGTCTATTGAAAAATAAAACATACAATATGAAGTAGAAATGCCCAAAAGACTAGACATACAAGGCATATGCAAGTGGAGATCTTTGAGTTGTGTGGAAATATACTCTTGTTGATGAACTATTTATTTGATTGGAAGTTGACTGAAGCAAACAAAATTTGTCTGTATTTTGGGAGAAGAAATTATGAATAATTTTGAAATTATTTGTAATTTAAAATTTTTAAAAATTAACTAAAATCAAAACATGATAAGAACATGATATGGATTTCCATACGATCAAAATATAATATGGAAAAAATAATAATTATAAAATGAAAGCATATGTAAATTCATAATTAATTTGATTTGTATGAAAGTATGTCTAAATATGTATTTGTTTTGTATGAAGACTCGTATGGTTTTTAATAAGATAAGACTGATTCATTTGTATGAAGCTTTGGTTAAATATATAGTTTTTGTAAATTGATAATTTATTTGATCTGTATGAAAGTATGCTTAAATAAATATTTGTCTTATATGAAGACTTGTATGGTCTTGCATACAATAAGAATGCTTTGAGTTGTTTGAATGTGTGTCTAAATATATATTTCTTTTGTATGAAGTCTAATACCATCTTTCAAAGTTCTAGAGCGTAGGACATAACCCAACTTATAGTTATAAGTTTCCTATTTTTCAATTTGATCTCTAAACAATTTGAAAATTCCATACGGTATTTACAAATAAAATCATGATTATTAATAATTATTAAGTTTCATTATGTTAAATCTTAAGAGATATTTTAATTAGACTATCATAAAAGACAACTGTACACATTTGATTTTACTTGGTTTTACCCAATTTATTTGATAATTTCAACAACCATCTACTTAATACTATGCATGTTATAAGAAAAAAGTGGATAACTTGAATAAACTCAAACTTTACTATTACCTTTTGGACATTCTTTAAACAATCTGAACATATCTTGATATATATATATATATATATATATATATATATATGTCATACTTAATTTTTAGATAATTAATAATTGATTTAGTAAAGATCTAAATGAACCAAGAAAATGATATTTCATTCATACAAAAACATTAATTTATTTACTTTATCCTTTTTTTTTTATTATATGGAATGTTATATATTTCACAAAATAATCATCTTCATCTATGAGCTTGTAATATGGCTATATATAAAGAAGATTGAACATAATAAAGATTTACGAAGCTTATTAATTGATTTTTTTTTTCTATTTTGACTATGGTATGTCAAATATTTTATATAATTTATCGTCTCTTGAATATATAAAAACAATATTATCTTTAATAAATTTTGGATATTTATTAATTAATTGAGTAATTTTTATTTTGTTGTGATTTTATTGTATGTTAATTTGGAATATTTCTCAAAATATGTACTCTTTAATAATCTAATATATAAAAAATTTGTTATTCGTTTTTGTTCAATAAACAAAATAATCTAATATATGAAGAATACTTTGATTGCAATCTATTTTATCTTCTATATATATAAAAAATATCAGTTAAAATAGCTATATGCTTTTTTTGTTTTTTTATGATATAATATTAAAAATGACATGTACCAATATATATATATATATATATATATATATAAATAAAGAGAAGTGTCAAGTTAAAATAGATTTTTAAATTTGGATATGTGTTTTCTTTTTTTTAAACAATATATAATATCCTTTTAATTATTAAACAATATTATTATTATTAGTACATAACTAATTCATCCATAATGATTTGATTTGTATGGATGCATGCCTAAACCTATAATTTTTTTGTATGAAGACTCGTATGGAAGATCATACGATCAGAACATGGAAGTGTAAATAAAAAGGTTGAGATTGAGTTATGACGTAGGGATCATTATTTACAAATAATAACTCATGATTATTAATATTCGTTAAGTTACATTAATTTCAATCTTAGATGATCATTTTAATTAGGCCAGCATAAGACAACTATACATATTGAATTTGTATTGAATTTGAGTAAGTTGTTAGATTATTTTGTATGAAGTCTTATACCCTCTTTCGAAGTTATAGAGTCTGAGACTGAACCCAACTTATAGTAATAACTTTCCTATTTTTCAATTTGATCTCTAAACAAATTGAAAATTTCATACGGTATTTATACATAAAATAATGATTATTAATAATCATTATGTTTCATTAAGTTAAATCTTAAGAGATATTTTAATTAGGCTATCATATAAGACAACCGTACACATTTAATTTGACTTGGTTTTGCCTAATTTATTTGATAATTTCAACAACTGTCTACTTAATGCAATGCATGTTATCAGAAAAATGTGTATAACTTGTATAAACTCAAACTTTACTATGACCTTGTGGATATTCGTTAAACGATCTTAAAAGATAATCATGATATATATATATATATCAATCATACAAAAATTTTTGGTAATTATTAATTGATTTAGTAAAGATCCAAATAAATCAAGATTATGATTTGTAATTAATACTAAAAAAATAATTTATTTATTTTTTCTTTTTTTTTTTTTATCATATGGAATGTTATGTATTTCACAAAATATATCATCTTCATCTATGAGCTAGTAATACGGCTATATATAAAGAAGATTAACCATAATAAAGATTTACGAAGCTTATTAATTGATTGAGTTTTTTCTATTTTTATTATGGTATGTCAAATATTTTATATAATATATCGTCTCTTGAATATATAATAAAAAATAACATCATTCATAAATTTTGAATATATATTAATTAATTGAGTAATTCTTATTTTGTGGTGACTATTATTGTATGTTAATTTAGAATATTTCTCAATATGTGTACTCTTTAATAATCTAATATGTAAGAACTTTGTTATTTATTTTTGTTCAATAATCAAAATAATCTAATATATGAAGAATATTTTGATTGTAATCTATTTTATCTTATATATATATAAAGTATCAGGTAAAGAAGCTTTGTAAATTTGTAGATGTTTTTTTTTGTTTTTTATTATATGATATATAAAAAAGACATGTACCAATATATATATATTTATATATATGTATATATATATATATAAAGAGAAGTGTCAAGTTAAAATAGATTTCTAAATTTGGATATGCTTTTTCTTTTTTTCTAAACAATATATAATATCCATTTAATTATTAAACAATATTATTATTATTAGTAAATAACTAATTCATCCATAATTATTTGATTTGTATAGATGTATGCCTAAATCTATATTTGTTTTGTATGAAGACTCGCATGGAAGCCCATACGATCAGAACATGGAAGTGTAAATAAAGAGTTTGAGATTGAGTTATGACGTAATGATCATTATCTACAAATAATAACTCAAGTTTATTAATATTCACTAAGTTACACTAATTTCAATCTTAGATGATCATTTTAATTATGCCAACATAAGACAACTGTACATATTCAATTTGAATTGAATTAGAGTAATTTATTAGATAATTCCAATAATATATTACTCGGGCTAGGTGTGTCATAACGAAAATATGTATTACGTGAATAAGCTCAAACTTTGCATCACATTTTGGGGATTCATTAAACCATTTTTAGTGAATAGATAATCTTGATATATATATATATATATATTCATTATACATCATTTTAAGATTATAATTAATTGATTTAGAAAATATCTAATTAAATCAAGATCATTATATATAATTTGTAAGAAAACATTAATTAATTTACGAAGGCTTATTAATTGAGTGACTTTTTAAATATTTACAAACACTTCTTAATTGATGTTTTTCTATTTTTATAATGGTATGTCCAATTTTTATATATTTTATCATCTTCGTCAAGGTTAGCAAATAACAAATCTAATGGTTCACCATAAGTTAGCAACAAAAAATTCTATTGAAAAAGTCATCTGTATTTTAGGAGAAGAAATTATGAACTATTTATTTGGCTACAAGTTGACTAAAGAAAACAAAATTATGCAGAATTTTGAAATTATTTGTATTTTAAAATTAGTAAAAAATAACAAAGTCAAAATATGATACGACTATGATATGGATTTCCATACGATCAGAATTTAATATGGAAAAACTAATAATTTTAAAAGCAAAAACATATGTAAATTCATAATTGATTTGACTTGTATGAAAGTATATCTAAATATGCATTTGTTTTGTAGGAAGACTCGTATGGTTTTTTATACGATAAGAATTATTGATTTGTATGAAGCTTTGGTTAACAATATTTTTTTTGTAAATTCATAATTGATTTGATTTGTATGAAAGTATGCCTAAAATAAATATTTGTTTATATGAAGACTTATCTGGTCATTCATACGATTAGAATGATTTGATTTGTATGAATGTGTGTCTAAATATATATTTGTTTTGTATAAAGTCTCATACAATCTTTCAAAGTTATAGAGCCTGTGAGTGAAGCCAACTTATAGTAATAAGTTTCCTATCTTTCAATTTGATCTCTAAACAAATTCAAAATTCCATACAATATTTACACATAAAATCATGATTATTAATAATCATTAAGTTTCGTTAAGTTAAATCTTAAGAGATATTTTAATTAGACTATCATAAAAGACAATTGTACACATTTAATTTGACTTGGTTTTACCCAATTTGTTTGATAATTTCAACAGCCATCTACTTAATGCTATGCATGTTATCAGAAAAAATGTGTATAACTTGAATAAACTTAAACTTTACTATCACCTTTTGGATATTTTTTAAACAAGCTGAACATATAATCTTCAAACACACATATATATATATATATTCATCATACATAATATTTAGATAATTATTAATTGATATAGTAAAGATATAAATAAATCAAGATTATGATATGTAATTCATACTAAAACATTAATTAATTTACTTTATCTTTTTTTTTTTTAATTATATGGCTTGTTATATATTTCAAAAAATATATCATCTTCATCTATGAGCAGGAAAATGGCTAAATATAAAAGATTACAAATAATAAAGATTTACGAAGCTTATTAATTGATTAAGTTTTTTCTATTTTTATTACGATATGTCAAATATTTTATATACTTTATCGTCACTTGAATATATAACAAAATATCATCATTCATAAATTATGGATATATATTAATTAATTGAGTAAGTTTTATTTTGTCGTGATTATTATTGTATGTTAATTTGTAATATTTCTCAATATATGCATTCTTTAATAATCTAATATATAAAAACTTTGTTATTTGTTTTTGTTCAGTAAACAAAATAATCTAATATACGAAGAATATTTTTTTTGCAATCTATTTTTTCTTATATATATATATAAGTATCGGTTAAAATAGCTTTTTAAATTTGTATATGCTTTTTTTGTTTTTTTTTTTTATTTTGTAATATATATAAAAGACATGTACCTATATATATGTAGTAAACAAAGAAAAGTTTAAAGTTAAAATAGATTTCTAAATTTGGATATGCTTTTTCGTTATTTTAAACAATATATCTTGTTGATAAACTATTTATTTGACTAGAAGTTGATTGAAGCAAAAAAAAAATTTTGTCTATATTTTGGGAGAAGAAATTAAGAAGAATTTTGAAATTATTTGTATTTTAAAATTATTAAAAAATAACTATAATCAAAATATGATAAGAACATGATATGGATTTCCATATGATCAAAGTAAAATATGGAAAAACTAATAATTTTAAAAGTGAAAGCATGTGTAAATTCATAATTGATTTGACTTTTATGAAAGTATGTCTAAATATGTATTTATTTTGTATGAAGACTCGTATGATTTTTTATACTATAAGAATAATTGATTTGTTTGAAGCTTTGGTTTAATATATTTTTTTTTAAAATTCATAATTGATTTGATTTGTATGAAACTATGCCAAAATAAATATTTGTTTTATATGAATACTAGTATTGTCTTTCATACAATTAGAATGATTTGATTTGTATGAATGTATGTCTAAATATTTATTTTGTATGAAGTCTCATACCATCTTTTGAAGTTATAGAGCCTGGGACTGAACCCTACTTATAGTAATAAGTTTTCTATCTTTCAATTTGATCTTTAAACAAATTGAAAGTTCCATACGGTATTTACACATAATGATTATTAATAATCATTGAGTTTCATTAAGTTAAATCTTAAGAGATATTTTAATTAGACTATCATAACAAAGAAGTGTACACATTTAATTTGACTTGGTTTTACCAAATTTATTTTATAATTTCAGTAACCATCTACTTAATGCTATGCATGTTATTGGAAAAATGTGCATAATTTGAATAAACTCAAACTTTACTATCACCTTTTGCATATTCTTTAAACAATCTGAACAGATAATCTTGATATATATATATATATATATTCATCGTACATAATTTTTAGATAATTATTAATTGATTTAGTAAAGATCTAAATAAATTTGGATTATGATATGTCGTTCATACTAAAACATTAATATATTTACTTTATTCTTTTTTTTTTAATTATATGGAATGTTATATATTTCACAAAATATATCACCTTCATCTATGAGCTAGTAATACAACTATATATAATGAAGATTAAACATAATAAAGATTTACGAAGCTTATTAATTGATTGAGTTTTTTTCAATTTTTATTATGGTATGTTAAATATTTTATATAATATATCGTCTCTTGAATATATAAAAAAATATCATTATTCATAAATATTGGACATATGTTAATTAATTCTAACATCCCAAAATCACTTTCAGAATATTACGGCTACTCCACCTTATAAAACCGCAATTAAAATTTTTTTCACAATCAATCACCAAATTTTTTTTTAATCATTGTTAAAAAAGCAAAAACAGAAATATCATGTACTTGCATCAAACCACTGGAAAATCAATAATAAAGCAATTCAAAAGAAAAACAAAATTCTTTCAAATTTAAGGAATGAACGTGAAATTTTAAACTTTTAAATGTGCCAACAGCACAGTCCACAGGCCGGCTTCACAGCGTAGCTCACTTCTCCTTGACCTCCTTACCTAAAATGGTGAGGGGTGAGTGTTGGATAACGCTCCGTAGGCTAACTCTTTTACCAACAAGAGCACATATACATGAGAGCATAACAATTTACATCGCATAGAGACACCGTGTACACTAAAGAACTTCACATATGACCATAAATCATGAACTTTATAATATGTACATGATTTATTTATTAAAGTACACATAAGAGCACATCAATCTTGCTTGGAAACGCTATATCCCACTCGACAATCATGAGTTCGAGAGCTACTCGAAGTGATCTTTTGATTAGAATCTTGTACGGGTCATACCTGTGAATCTTAACCATATCTGTGTATGGTATTATCCATATATCTTACACATTGTGCGGCTTTACCAAAAATCTTACAAATAAAATATCACATATGAATGTCAAACATTCTCTTTATAGAATCATGTCATATTTAACATTCACAATACTAACGCATATCATAAATCATTTCCATATAAACATGTACATTTCTCTATAGGGTGGTTAAACAAACCACAACACATGATTAGTGTGAGAGTATCACCCACCTCTTATAGTAGTAGGGATGGTATCTACAATTATTTATGGTCCTAAACCCGCGGTCTCCGGAGCTCCTACTATAGGGATGAATTATTCACTACTAACCCCTTAACTAAATAAAATCTTAATTAAAAAATACTAAGATGCTATTGACCAGAACTGTACAAATTTACTTAAAACAGGTAAGGAAGTGGGAACGGGGACAAATTCTTCTATTAAATATAAACACATTTCGACCTCGAATTACATGCACAGTAAATAAATTTGAAACTTCAATTTTCTCAGCACCAATTATACATAATGAAATTTGTGATATTTTTCCACTGATTTGAGTCCAATCGGACTTAAAATGAAGATTTTATGACGATTCGATGTATATTCCTACGCTGCAGTAAGAAATGAATATTTTATAATTCGCAAACTATATAGAGGAACAAGCTGAATTTTTAACTGTTGAAACTAGAATGCTGTGAAAGTATTCTATAAAAATTTTGTGCCTTTTTTTAGAAGATTTGCTAGTTATTTTGGATTTTAGAAACCAAAATAACTAAAGTTGTAAATCCTACCCAACCGTAGGAAAAATATCATAATTCCTAAAATATAAACTAGATCGACTTGAAATTTTTTTGTGGAAGATGAATAACACCTATAGGAATGACATATTAAAAATTGAAGATTTTTGGAACTTCAAACCTGTATTTTGAATTTTCAAATCAGAACAGTAACAAGTTATAAATTTGGATCTAGAGTAATAGAAAATTCATATAAAATAAAATAAATACCAATTCACCAAAAATTTAAAAAATGAATTAAAATTATAGGAATGGATGACATATTCAAATTTCAAGGGATTTTGAAATGTATTAGTATATATTTTTAAATTTTCAATCATAAACGTTGGAATTTGTAAACCTGGATAGCAAGTGGTAGAAAATTTGTATGAAATAGAATACATGTCTAATCTACTTAAAATGTTAACCGTGACTCATAATCATAATAAGGAACAACATATTAAAATTTCATAGAGTTTCGAGATATATAAATAAGACTTTCGAATTTGTTTCCATAAAATACCTAAAAGTTTAATGGAAGGAAAAAGATCTTGAATGAATGATGGCAGATCCTGAAGAATCCATATCCTAATTTTTTTATTTTTTTATGACTATTAATATGTAATTAGCTTATGTTTACATCCGGGATTAGTCATCCAATTGGGCTCTGGATCTGAGTTTATGGACTTCAAAATTCATGAATATTTATATTAAGCTCATTTAACTTAATAAAATGTGACCACAACAAGTTCCAACTTAATTAGCTTAAGCACATAATAATTCAATTAATTCCATATACTTTGCATTCAAATATTAGAAGCATAATTAATCATTCTTAAACAATTAAATCACATAGGCTTGCATTGGAATAAAATAAATCATTCCACATAACATGGTTGCGCATATAGAAATATTCAGGTTACTACATTAATTGAGTAATTTTTATTTTGTGGACATTATTATTGTATGTTAATTTGGAATATTTCTCAATATATGCACTATTTAATAATCTAATATATAAAAATTTTGTTTTTTTTTTGTTCAGTAAACAAAATAAACTAATATATGAAGAATATTTTGATGGCAATCTATTTTATCATATATATATATATAAGTATTAGTTAAAATAGCTTTTTAAATTTGTATATGCTTTTTTTTATTATATAATATGTAGAACATACATATACCAATATATATATATATATAAAGAGAATTGTTAAGTTTAAATAGATTTCTAAATTTGGATATAGTTTTTCTTTTTTTAAAGAATATATAATATCCTTATGAACTATTAAACAATATTATTATTTTTAGTAAATAACTAATTCATCCATAATGATTTGATTTGTATAGATGTATGCCGAAATCTATATTTGTTTTGTATGAAGACTCATATGGAAGACCATATGATCAGAAGATGGAAGTGTAAATAAAGAACTTGAGATTGAGTTATGACGTAGGATCATTATTTACAAATAAAAACTCATGATTATTAATATTCATTAAGTTACATTAATTTCAATCTTAGATGATCATTTTAATTAGGCCAGATAAGACAACTATACATACTGAATTTGAATTGAATTAGAGTAATTTGTTAGATAATTCCAACAATATTTTACTTAGGCTAGGCGTATCATAAAAAAAAATGTATGACGTGAATAATCTAAAACTTTACATCACATTTTAGGTATTCCTTAAACAATTTTTAGTGGTAAGATAATATTGATATATATGTGCATTATACAAAATTTTTAGATTACTATGAATTGATTTAGTAAAGATCTAAATAAAAAAAGATCATTCTATTTAATTTTTTCTAAAATATTAATTAATTTACGAAGGCTTATTAATTGAGTTAGTCTTTAAATATTTACAAACACTTATTAATTGATTGATTTTTTTCTACTTTTATAATGGTATGTAAAATATTTTACATATTTTATGATCTTCGTCAACAAAGGTTGGCAAATAACAAATATAATTGTTCACCATAAGATGGCAATGCAAAAGTCTATTGAAAAATGAAACATACTATATGAAGTACAAAAGCTCGAAAGACTAGACATACAACGCATATGCAAGTGGAGATCTTTAAGATGTGTGCAAAGATACTCTTGTTGATGAACTATTTATTTGACTAGAAGTTGACTGAAGCAAACAAAATTTGTCTTTATTTTGGGAGAAGAAAATTATGAAGAATTTTGAAATTATTTGTATTTTAAAATTATTAAAAACTAACTAAAATCAAAATATGATTGGAATATGATATGGATTTCCATATGATCAAAATATAATAAGAAAAAACTAATAATTATAAAAGCGAAAGCATATGTAAATTTATAATTTATTTAACTTGTATGAAAGTTTGTTTTAATATGTATTTGTTTTGTATGAAGCATCGTCTAACTTTTTATATGATAAGAATGATTGATTTATATGAATATTTGGTTAAATATATACTTTTTGTAAATTCATAATTGATTTGATTTGTATGAAAATATGCCTAAATAAATATTTGTTATGTATGAAGACTTGTATGGTCCTTTATACGATTAGAATGATTTGATTTGTATGAATGTGTGTGTAAATATATATTTGTTTTGTATGAAGTCTCATAGTATCTGTCGAAGTTATAGAGCCTGGTACTGAACCCAACTTATTGTAATAAGTTTCCTATTTTTCAATTTGATCTCTAAACAAATTTAAAATTCCATACGGTATTTACACATAAAATCATGATTATTAATAATCATTAAGTTTCATTAAGTTAAATCTTAAGAGATATTTTACTTAGAATATCATAAAAGACGACTGTACACATTTAATTTGACTAGGTTTTACCCAATTTATTTGATAATTTCAATAATCATCTACATAATGCTATGCAAGTTATCAGAAAAATGTGAATAAACTCAAACTTTACAATCACCTTTTAGATATGCTTTAAACAATATGAACATATAATCTTGATATATATATATATATACATATCTATTCCACATACATAATTTTTAGATAATTATTAATTTATTTACGAAAGATCTAAATAAGATTATGATATGTAATTCTTACTAAAACATTAGTTTATTTACTTTATCCTTTTTTTTTAATTATATGGAATGTTATATTTTTCACAAAATATATTATCTTCATCTATGAGCTAGTAATATGGCTATATAAAGAAGATTGAACATAATAAAGATTTACAAAGCTTATTAATTGATTGAGTTTTTTTTCTATTTTTATTATGGTATGCTAGATATTTTATATAATTTATTATCTCTGGAATATATTAAAATAATATCATAATTCATAAATTTTGGATATATATTAATTAATTGAGTAATTTTATTTTGTGGTGATTATTATTGTATGTTAATTTGGAATATTTCTCAATATATGCACTCTTTAATAATCTAATATATGAAGAATATTTTTATTGCAATCTATTTTATCTTATATATTTTGAGTTATGATGCAGGGATCATTATTTACAAATAATAACTCATGATTATTAATATTCATTAAGTTACATTAATTTCAATCTTAGATGATCATTTTAATTAAGCGAGCATAATAAAACTATATATATTGAATTTGAATTGAATTAGAGTAATTTGTAAGATAATTCCAACAATTTTTACTTGCGCTAGGCGTGTCATAAGAAAACTATTTATTACGTGAATAAGCTCAAACTTAACATCACATTTTGGGTATTTCTTAAACAATTGTTAGTGATAAGATAATCTTGATATATATATATATATATATATTCATTATACATAATTTTTAGATTATTATTAATTGATTTAGTAAAGATCTAAATAAATCATGATCATTATATATAAATTGTACTAAAACATTAATTAATTTACGAAGGCTTATTAATTGAGTGAGTTTTTTTATATTTACAAACACTTATTAATTGATTGATTTTTTTCTATTTTTATAATGTTGTGTCAAATATTTTATATATTTTATCATCTTTGTCAACAAAGGTTTGCAAATAACAAATCTAATGGTTCAACTTAAGATAGCAATGAAAATGTCAATTGAAAAATGAAACATACTATATGAAGTAAAAATGCCAGAAAGACTAGACATATAACGCATATGCAAGTGGAGATCTTTAAGCTGTGTCCAAATATACTCTTGTTGATGAACTATTTATTTGACTAGAAGTTTACTGAAGAAAACAAAATTTGTCTGTATTTTGAGATAAGAAGTTATGAAGAATTTTGAAATTATTTGTATTTTTAAATTATTAAAAAATAATTAAAATCAAAATATGATAAGAACATGATATGGATTTCTATACGATCAAAATATAATATGGAAAAACTGATAATTTTAAAAGCGAAGGGATATGTAAATTCATAACTGATTTGACTTGCATGAAAGTATGTCAAAATATGTATTTGTTTTGTATGAAGACTTGTATGGTTTTTTATATGATAAGAATGATTGATTTGTATGAAGTTGTGGTTAAATATTTTTTTTTTTGTAAATTCATAATTGATTTGATTTGTATGAAAGTATGCCTAAATACATATTTTTTTTATATTAAGACATGTATGGCCTTTTATATGAGTAGAATGATTTGATTTGTATGAATGCGTGTCTAAAAATATATTTGTTTTGTACTGTAACGACCCAAATTTTATAACATATAATTAAATAGTAAATTACAGTTACAAACAAGTAGACAATTAATATATGCTTTGCTAAAATTAATATTTCTAAAATCAGGCCATTAAAAGAGAACCATATGGCATAAATTTTATACAAGAACTAAAATGAATTACTAGATTTCATAATACTACATTTTTATACGCTGTAACCTCAAATAATTATAACCAATAATATATTTTCAGAAACAAAATCAAATAATAAGTAGTAGCATAAAGACCTAACAACAAGAAATTGATTTCTCTTGGCCATTAACCCAACAAACAATTTAACCCATACGGATAAATAATTAAAATAGTATTAATTCTAAAATGAGTTCGTAATTAAAATCAACCTAGTCATGCCACTAATTAAAAAAATTTCAGTACAATTAAAAATCTACTAAGCAGCGGAATAAATAAGCATAATTGCTAAAATGATTCATACATAATTAAATCAATAACTAATCCATACGGATAAATAAATTAAATAGTATTCACTATAAAATAAGTTTGTAATTAAAATTAACTTAGTCATGCCACTAATTAAACAATTTTCAGCACAATTAAAAATCTACTAAGCAGCGGAATAGATAAGCATAATTCCTAAAAAGATTCATAAATAATTAAATCAATAACTAATCCATACGGATAAATAAGGAAATCAGTAACATAATGGTCCAAGAGGTAATATTGAATTACGAGCACTTATTAATCCCTTACCAGACTACTAATCTTTACCATAAAATGAATAATTAGTTCAACTAGTGCGTTAATAATAAATAACTTAATGAAACTCATATTTATCATATGCTCGTCGGCTTGCCTCTACTCCTCCGCTAGCTCCATCTTAACCTGAAAGGTTCAAAAGGTTGGGGTGAGCTTCCTTTAACTCGTGGGAGTATAGTTGCCAAAATCAATTATATAATTGACAGTAAAACATGCAATACAGTTAAACGTATTCCATAACATAATAAGTAAGCATAAAATACTTACATAACTTAAAACTTAGGGGCATGTAGTTGTGTAGCATGTGTAGCTCAGGGGATTGATCAATCAACTTAGGGGTGCAACTTAATTCTTGCACAATTCATAAATCTCACATATAATAACAGTAAACATGTAAACGAATCAAATAATATAATTAATAATGAAAAACCGTAAAAACCCCCACCTCTTCTTTGGAATATGAATAAGTTTCGAGAATTTCATGTAATAAGCCTAAACACCGTGTTCTTGATCAGAAATTCCTGCAGAAAATTTTATGGGCTCAAAATATTGGGCCTAATTTCATTCGGGCCAAAAGATGCAATTTAACAATAAACAGCGGACCTAATACAATATGGGCTTATTGAATACAATGAGGCATATTAAAATATTGATATCTAAGTAGACTTTACTCAATGAATCTTCGATAGTAACTAGCAAGACCTAAAAAGCTGCAAACTTCATTTGTATTCGTTGGTGCCTTCCAATCATTAACCGCTTCCACTTTGGTCGGGTCAACTTCTATTCCATGAGTCGTGATAATGTGCCCGAGAAATGCAACTTGATCATGCCAATACTCATATTTGCTAAATTTTACGTACAACTTCTCCTTGCGAAGTATCTCCAAAACTACACTCAGGTGTTGCTCATGTTCATCCTTGTCCTTCGAATACACTAGAATGTCATCGATGAAAACAATGAAAAATCGATCCAAGTAAGGATGAAATACTCGATTCATTAAGTCCATAAAAATGGCTGGTTGATTACTCAAACCAAATGGCAACACCACAAACTCATAATGGCCATATCTCGTCCGAAATGCCATCTATGGGACATCTCTATCCTTAATCTTCAATTGGTGATATCCGGACCTTAAAATAATTTTAAAGAACATTCCCTAGCCTCTGAGTTGATCAAACAAGTCTTCTATTCTTGGGAGAGGGTATTTATTCTTTATAGTGAGTCAATTAAGTTCATGATAATGAATGCACATTCTCATTGTTCCGTCCTTTTTCTTCACGAGCCATACCGATGCACCGGGTGAAACACTTGGACGAATAAATCCCATCTCAAGAAACTCTTGAATTTGCACTTTCAACTCTTGTAACTCTTTTGGTGCTATTCTATACGGGGCCTTCGAAATCAGGCCTGCCACAGGTACCAAATCAATTATGAATTCCACTTGTCTGTCCGGTGGAATTCTTGGCAAGTTTTCAGGAAAGGCATCCAAAAACTCCTTCACAATTGGAACATCATCTACAATCACTTCTTGGGTGGCCACTCCCATCAGACTTACCAAATATCCATGATATCCTTTCTTATTCAACATTTTCATTCCTTTCATTGCTGTTATAACACGCAAGACCTTGTTGCATCTTGTTTCTTGGAAGACGACCTTCCCATCATTCGGTGAACTTAGAGTAATCTTTCTCTCCATGCACCGGATGTCAGCGTGGTGCTTGCTCAGCCAATCCAAACACGCAAGCTCTCCCACCAGAACCTTGATTTTGACTTTGATGGTCCACCAAACCATCCCTCCTTGGACACCGAGAGATCATGTGTCCTTCTTTATGGCAATGATAGCATCAATTCTGACCACACATACACTCACCTCGGTGCTTCTTTCCACACTTGGGGCAGCTAGGAAAATCATCAGGTGCTCTTCCTTTCTTGTTGTTTTTATTCCCACCTTTCTTGTCATGCCACTTTCTCTTATTTGAGGTTTCAACGGTTGGATCCTTAGCCCTCTCCAAATCTATACTTGCTGAAATATCTTCAGCTCTTGTGATAGCATCGGCATAGGTCATTGGACCATGAATCACCAGATGATGATGAATTTGTGATCGTAATCCATCTCGAAATCTCTGTGCCTTCTTCTCTTCGGTATCAACCATATGCGGTGTAAAACGGCATATACAATTGAATTTTCGTTCATACTCAGACACTGTCATACTCCCTTGAGTGAGATCCATGAATTTTCTCTCCATCCTACCCTTGTAGACACAAGGATAATAATTCTCCATTACTATCACTTTAAATTCATTCCACATGAGTATAGTACATTTGGTTTCTTCTCGAAGTCATCAATATACATTCCACCAAGTACGAGCATCCTCTTTGAGTTGCAAAACTGGATATGACACCTTTTATACATCAGTACACGACATATAATCAAAGACACTCTCTAAATTTAGCATCCATTCTTCAATAGCTTCTGCTCCCTCATGTCCATGGAATGTAGGTGGCTTGAAACTGTTGAATGATTACCCGTGATTGGACTTCGTCATAAGTTGCAGGTGGATTGATTGTCACACCATGGAGCAGAGTAGCCAAACCAGACAGTAATTGTTGTTTATTAGGGGCATCATTCAATGCGTTATGTGCCCGGTTCCTAGCACTACGGTTAGCAATTTCTCTACGGGGGCCATGATCCTATCATCTGGATGTTGCTCTCGTGAATCGAAGAATTGTAATATAATATACAAAATATAAGAACAAATTGCAACCATAATCACAATCACAACCACAATCATAATCACAATAATCGTAATCATTATCATAATCACAATCATAACCATAGTTAAAGTACTAAGTATATTCTTATTAATAATCATAATAAAGGTAAAACATAGCTAATATATATTAGCATATATTATCGTCTTCTAAGCATCTTATCTACTCTTTCGGTACTAGCATTGAATGCAACAAAACCATAATAATAACTTAAGATCATACTAATAATTATATATATATATCATAACACCAGCCTTGTATCATAAGTCCCATATGCATGCATGTGCTTATACTTAAGGCTTTGTTTATCATACTTACGAGCTATACTTATGCATCATACTTATGAAACTCATGCTTATGATATATGTAAATGTGAAATAATGAGATAAAGTGTTTGGTACCTTGGAGCTGCACGACGAAACAGAGGTGGCCATAAGCATATGATAATATTTCACAACATAATCTAATTAATAAATTTATAGAGATACGAGTATACAGAAACATAAACCCACCCTGATACCACACTGTAATGACCCAAGTTTTATAACATATAATTAAATAGTAAATTATAGTTACAAACAAGTAGACACATAATATATGCTTTGGTAAATTAATATTCCTAAAATCAGGCCGTTAAAAGAGAACCATAGGGCATAAATTTTATCCAAGCACTAAAATGAATTACTAGATTTCATAATACTATATTTTTATATGCTGTAACCTCAAATAATTATAACCAATCATATATTTTTGGAAACAAAATCAAATAACAATTAGTAGCATAAAGACCTAAACAACAACAAATTGATTTCTCATGCCCATTAACCCAACAAACAATTTAACCCGTATGAATAAATAATTAAAATACTATTCATTCTAAAATGAGTTCATAATTAAAATCAACCTAGTCATGCCACTAATTAAAAAAAATTCAAGTACAATTAAAAATCTACTAAGCAGCGGAATAAATAACCATAATTGCTAAAACGATTCATAAATAATTAAATAAATAACTAATCCATACGAATAAATAAATAAAATAGTATTCACTCTAAAATAAGTTCATAATTAAAATCAACGTAGTCATGCCACTAATTAAATAATTTTCAGCAAAATTAAAAATCTACTATGCAGCGGAATAGATAAGCATAATTCCTAAAACGATTCATAAATAATTAAATCTATAACTAATCCATATGGATAAATAAGTAAATCAGTAACATAATGGTCCAAGAGGTAATATTTAATTACGAGCACTTATTAATCCATTACCAGACTACTAATCTTTATCATAAAATGAATAATTAATTCAACTAGTGCGTTAATAATAAATAACTTAACGAAACTAATATTTATCATATGCTCGTTGGCTTGCCTCTACTCCACCTCTAGCTCCATCTTAACCTGAAAGGTTCAAAAGATTAGGGTGAACTTTCTTTAACTCGTGGGAGTATAGTTGCCAAAATCAATAATACAATTGACAGTAAAACATGTAGTACAGTTAAACGTATGCCATAACATAATAAGTAAGCATCAAATACTGACATAACTTAGAACTTAGGGGCATGTAGCTGTGTAGCATGTGTAGCTTAGAGGATTGATCAATCAACTTAGGGGTGCAACTTAATTCTTGCACAATTCATAGATCATAACATATGATAATAGTAAGCATGTAAACAAATCAAATAATATAATTAATAATGACAAACCATAAAAACCCCCACCTCAACTTGGAAATATGAATAAGTTTCGAGAATTTCAAACAATGATCCTAGACTCAGTGTTCTTGATCAGGAATTCCTGCAAACAATCTCTCTCTCCCTTTTTTTTTCAAGTCATAATCTGTGTTGGGAGGGAAAATTATTGACTTTATACCTAGGGTTAACAATAGATATTGCTGGATTAGGGATTTTTTATCAGATGGGAAATATAATCGTATCCCTATCGGTAAGGATATTTTTTATTCAAATCTTCTATTCTTTAGGATTCTTATTTTATTAGAAACTGATCAAGAACGGTGATTATGCTATGCACACAAACATGATGAAAATTTTATGGGCTCAAAATATTGGGCCTAATTTCATTCGGGCCAAAAGATGCAATTTAACAATAATCAACTGACCTAATGCAATATGGGATTATTCAATACAACAAGACATATCAAAATATTGATATCTCAGTAGACTTTACTTAATAAAATAAATTGGGTCATTGTAACTCAAGACTTAAAAAAATAATTATAAAAATTATGCGTGCTATTTGACTTATATTAGCCAATAATAATTAAATGGCGTATACTTAACATTTAAATTATAAGATAAGGATGAAAAATATCGGGCGTTACATGTATAAAGTCTCATACCATCTGCTTCAAACAATCTGAACAAATAGTCTTGATATATACATATATATATATTCATCATACATAATTTTTAGATAATTATTAATTGATTTAGTAAAGATCTAAATAAATCAAGATTATGTGGAATCATTAATTGTATGGAATGTTATATATTTCACAAAATATATCATCTTCATTTATGAGCTAGTAATACAGCTATATATAATGAAGATTAAACATAATAAAGATTTACGAAGCTATTTTAATAGATTGAGTTCTTTTCTATTTTTATTATGGTATGTCAAATATTTTATATAATTTATCATCTCTTGACTATATAAAAAAAATATCATCATTCATAAATTTTGGATATATAATAAATAATTGAGTTTTTTTTTTTGTAGTGATTATTATTGTATGTTAATTTAGAATATTTCTCAATATATGCACTCTTTAATAATCTAATATATAAAAATTTGTTATTTGGTTTTGTTCAATAAACAAAACAATCTAATATATGAAGAATATTTTGATTGTAATCTATTTTATCTTATATATATATATATATATAAAAGTATCAGATAAAATAACTTTTTAAATTTGCATATGTGTTTTTGTTTTTTATTATATAATATATAAAAAAGACATGTACCAATATATATATATATATATATATATATATGTAAAGGAAATTGTCAAGTTAAAATAGATTTCTAAATTTAGATATGCTTTCTATTTTCTTTAAAACATATATAATATCCTTTTAATTTTAAATAATATATTATTAGTAAATAACTAATTCATCCATAATGATTTGATTTGTATAGTGCCATTCATGACATGATTATTGATGATGATGGGATAGAGGATGAGTTGAGAGAGTCGATAGGGTCTAAATGTTATAATTCCATTGGCCCTATGAATAAGTTTGCAACTCAAATCAACCTTGAGGCTGACCAAAAAATAAACCTACGTGACCAAAATATCAAAGAGGCAATTTGCAAACAAAAGCTTCATAGGGTGAAAGAGTTTGTTTGTAGATGGGTATATGAAGCGGGACTTTCTTTTAGTGTTTTAGAGCTAGATAGTTGTAAGAAAATGTTTGAGGCTATAGGTCAATATGGAAAAGGGTGTAGGCCTCCTATAAGATATGAACTTAGTGAGACATTTTTGAAAAAAGAGGTTGATAAAATCGAAGAATCACTAAAGACACATGAAGATGAGTGGAAAGTTAATGGTTGTTCGATTATGACTGATTCTTGGAGTGATAGGAAGAGAAGGAGCATAATGAATTTGTGTGTGAGTTCTAGATTGGGCACTGTTTTTCTTTCTTCTAAAGACTTCTCGAACAATGAAGCCACATAATCAATGACTATGTCGAAACGTGCATTCCAGAGGTTGGTAATTTAATTTTTTAAATATTTTTCATAGGAATTGAATGCATTGATGTGCTTTTTCATTATTCATTAATGAAATCTTCTTCATTTTCTTATTATGAAAAACAGGTTGGTGTCAAAAATGTTGTTCAAATAGTAACTGATAATGCCTCAAACAATATGGCAGCTCCAAAGTGGTTGAAGAAGAGTCGGCCTCAATTATTTTGGACCTCATGTGTTGCCCATTCAATGAACCTTATGCTTGAAAGCATTGCAAATTTGCCAAAGTTCAAGAAAATGATTGATCAGGCTAAGATATTGACTATCTTCATCTACACACATCACAAAACCTTAGCTATGATGAGGACACACACAAAAAGGAGGGACATAGTGAGATCGGGAGTGACAAGATTTGCATCGGTGTTTCTATCTTTGAAAAACATATCTGAGGAAAGGGTTCAATTAACGACAATGTTTACGAGCATTGAATGGGAACAATGTAAATTTACAAAGACTGTCAAAGAAAAAGCAGCATACACCACGGTGTTGAGTATGAATTTTTGGAATGGCATTTCCACGTGTTTGAAGGTTTTAAGGACTTTAGTGAGGGTACTTCGAATTGTGGATGGTGATAAAAAACCATCTATGGGATTTGTATACGGTGAACTTATCCAGGCGAAGGAGGACGTTAAAATTGCCCTAAACAATGTTCCTAAGAATTACAAGACTATCATTGACATTATTGATGCAAAGATGAAAGATAGGCTCACTAGTCCACTTCATTTGATGGCTTACCTCTTGAATCCTTTCTGTCATTAAATATATCCCCTCCTTCACTTGGATCATGGTATCGCAGTTGGGGTTATTGATTTTTTGGATGTTATGTTTCCTATTAATCTTGATATACAATCTAAGATTATGAATGAGGAGCTACCAAAGTACAAGAACAAGGAGAGTCTTTTTGGAAAGGAAGTGGCAATCGTTGCATGCATGAAAGATATAACCATCGAAAAGTTTGATCCATGTAACTTTATACGTTAAAATTTTAAACTTTTAAAATTTGAGCAACTAAACTAATATAATTTATATTTTTGTATTATTTCCTTCATGGCTTCATATAGTAAATTCGTGGTCGAGTTATGGTTCAATAACTCTGAAGTTTCAAAGGCTTGCTATGAGAATCCTCTCTTTGACTACTAGTTCTTCGGGGTGTGAAAGAAATTAGAGCACATTTGAAGTGGTTAGTAAAATCTAATTGATATTATCATATTAAATTTTTAGTTTAAATCTAATTACATATAGTCATTATATTATGTAACTTACTTTTTATTTTCTAGATAATTCCAACAATGTTTTACTCGGGTTAGGCGTGCCACAAAAAAATATGTATTATGTGAATAAGCTCAAATTTTACATCACATTTTGGGTATTCCTTAAACAATTGTTAGTGATAAGAAAATCTTGATATATATATATATATATATATTCATTATACATAATTTTTAGATTATTATTAAGTGATTTAGTAAAGATCTAAATAAATCATGATCATTATATATATTTGTACTAAACATTAATTAATTTACGAAGGATTGTTTTTTTCTATTTTTATAATGGTATGTCAAATATTTTATATATTTTATCATTTTCGTCAACAAAGGTTAGCAAATAAAAAATCTATTGATTCACCATAAGATAGCAATGAAAAAGTCTATTGAAAAATGAAGCATACTATATGAAGTAAAAATGTCTGAAAGACCAGACATACAACGCATATGCAAGTGGAGATCTTTGAGCTATCTAGAAAAATACTCTTGCTGATGAACTATTTATTTGGCTAGAAGTCGACTAAAGTAAACAAAATTTGTCTATATTTTGGGAGAAGAAATTATAAAGAATTTTAAAATTATTTGTATTTTAAGATTATTAAAAAATAACTAAAATCAAAATATGATAAGAACATAATATTGATTTCCATACGATCAAAATATAATATGGAAAAATTAATAATATTAAAAGCAAAAGCATATGTCTAAATATGTATTTGTTTTGTATGAAGACTTGTATGGTTTTTTATACGATAAGAATGATTGATTTGTATGAAGCTTTGGGTAAATATATATTTTTTTGTAAATTCCTAATTGATTTGATTTGTATGAAAATATGCCTAAATAAATATTTGTTTTATATGAAGACTTGTATGGTCTTTCATACGATTAGAATGATTTGTTTTGTATGAAGTCTCATATCGTCTTTTAAAGTTATAGAGCCTAGGATGGAACACAACTTATAGTAATAAGTTTCCTATTTTTCAATTTGATCTCTAAAAAAATTAAAATTCCATATGGTATTCACACATAAAATCATGATTATTAATAATCATTAAGTTTCATTAAGTTAAATCTTAAGAGATCTTTTAATTAGACTATCATAGAAGACAACTATACATAATTAATATGACTTGGTTTTACCCAATTTATTTGATAATTTTAACAACCATCTACTTAATGTTATGCACGTTATCAGAAAAAAGTGTATAACTTGAATAAACTCAAACTTTACTATCACCTTTTGGATATCCTTGAACCAATCTGAATAGATAATCTCTCTCTCTCTCTCTCTCTCTATATATATATATATATATGTATATTCATCATACATAATTTTTAGATAATTATGAATTGATTTAGTAAAGATCTAAATAAATAAAGATTATGATATGTAATTCATACAAAAACATTAATTTATTTACTTTTTTTTTTTTTTGGTTAATGTCCGCCCGGTAGACGGAGGGGTTGAGGCTTGACCCTTAACCTGTGTATATCATCCAAAATTTCGTATGTTACAATAAGGCCAAAATTTATTTAATTTATTTACTTTATCCTTTTTATTTATTTATATGGAATGTTATATATTTAAAAAAATATATCATTTCATTTATGAGCTAGTAAATTAAACACAATAAAGGTTTATGAAGCTTATTAATTGATTGAGTTTTTTTCTATTTTTATTATGGTATGTCAAATATTTTATATAATTTATCGCCTCTTGTATAAATAAAAAAATAACAACATTAATAAATTTATGATATATATTAATTAATTGAGTAATTTTTGTTTTGTCGTGATTATTATTGTTTGTCAATTTGGAATATTTCTCAATATATGCATTCTCTAATAATATAATATATATAAAATTTGTTATTTTTTTAATAAAAAAAATAATCTAATATATGAAGAATATTTTGATTGCAAATATTTTATCTTATATATATAAGTATCAGTTAAAATAGCTTTTTAAATTTGTAAAAAAAAAATTTATTATATAATATATGAAAAAGACTTGTACCAATATATATATATATATATATATAAATAAAGAGAACTGTCAAATTAAAATAAATTGCTAAATTTGGATATATACTTTTTCATTTTTTTAAAGAATATATAATATCCTTTAAATTATTAAACATTATATTATTATTAGTAAATAACTAATTCATCCATAATGATTTGATTCGTATAGATGTATTCCTAAATCTATATTTTTTTTGTATGAAGACTCGTATGTAAGACCATACAATCAAAGCATTGAAGTGTAAATATAGCGCTTGATATTGAGTTATGACGTAGGGATCATTATTTACAAATAAAAACTCATGATTATTAATAATTTCAATGTTAGATGATCATTAATTAGGCCGACATAAGACAACTATACATATTGAATTCGAATTGAATTATAGTAATTTGTTAGATAATTTCAACAATGTTTTACTTGGGCTAGGTGTGTCATAAGAAAATATGTATTACGTGAATAAGCTCAAACTTTATATCACATTTTGGGTATTCCTTAAATAATTATTAGTGATAAGATAATCTTGATATATATATATATATATATATTCATTATACATAATTTTTAGATTATTATTAATTAATTTAGTAAAGATCTAAATAAATCAAGATCATTATATATAATTTGTACTATAACATTAATTAACTTATGAAGGCTTATTAATTGAGTGAGTTTTTAAATATTTACAAACACTTATTTATATTTTAAAATTATTAAAAAATAACTAAAATCAAAATATGATTAGAAGATGATATGGATTTCCATACGATGAAAATATAATATGGAAAACTAATAATTTTAAAAGAGAAAGCATATTTAAATTAATATTTTGATTGCGATCAAAATATGGAAACGCTAATAATCTAATATATGAAGAATATTTTGATTGCAATCTATTTTAACTTATATATATATAAGTATCAGTTAAAATAGCTTTTTAAATTTGTATTTGTTTTATTTTGTTTTTTTATTATATAATATATAAAAAAGACATATTCGAATATATATATATATATATAAATAAAGAAAAGTGTCAAGTTAAAATAGATTTCTAAATTTCGATATGATTTTTCATTTTTTTAAACAATATATAATAAACTTTTAATTATTAAACAACATTATTATTTTTAGTAAATAACTAATTCATCCATAATGATTTGATTGTATAGATGTATGCCTAAATCTATATTGTTTTGTATGAACACTTGTATGGAAGAACATACAATCAGAACATGGAAGTGTAAATAAAAAGGTTGAGATTGAGTTCTGACATAGGGATCATTATGTACAAATAAAAACTCATGATTATTAATATTCATTAAGTTACATTAATTTCAATCTTAGATGATCATTATAATTAGGCCAGCATAAGACAACTACACATATTGAATTTAAATTGGGCTAGACGTGTCATAAAAAATATGTATTATGTGAATAAGCTCAAACTTTTACATCACATTTTGGGTATTCCCTAAATAATTGTTAGTGATAAGATAATCTTGATATATATATATACATATTCATTATACAATTTTTTTATTATTATAAATTAATTTAGTAAAAATCTAAATAAATCCAGATCATTATATATAATTTGTAATAAAACATTCATTAATTTACGAAGGTTATTAATTGAGTGAGCTTTTAAATATAAACAATAACTAATTAATTGATTGATTTTTTTATTCTATTTTTATAATGGTATGTCAAATATTTTATATATTTTATTATATTTGTCAACAAAGGTTAGCAAATAACAAATCTAATGGTTCACCATTTGATAATAACGAAAAATTCTATTGAAAAATGGAACATACTATATGAAGTAGAAATGCTCGAAGGGCAAGACATACAACGCATATACAAGTGAAGATCTTTGAGTTGTGTGGAAAGATACTCTTGTTGATGAACTATTTATTTGACTAGAAGTTCATTGAAGCAAACAAAATTTGTCTGTATTTTGGGAGAAGAAATTATGAGGAATTTTGAAACTTTTTTATTTTAAAATTATTATAAAATAACTAAAATCAAAATATGATAAGAACATGATATTGATTTCCATACGATCAAAATATTAAATGGAAAAACTAATAATTTTAAAAGCGAAAGCATATGTAAATTCATAATTGATTTGATTTGTATGAAACTATGTCTAAAGATGTATTTATTTTGTATGAAGACTCGTATGGTTTTTTATATGATAAGAATGATTGATTTCTATGAATCTTTGGTTAAATACATATTTTTTGTAAATTCATAATTGATTTGATTTGTATGAAAATATGCCTAAATAATTATTTGTTTTATATGAAGTCTCATACCGTCTTTCAAAGTTATAGAGCCTGCGATTGAACCCATCTTATAGTAACAAGTTTCCTATTTTTCAATTTGATCTCTAAGCAAATTTAAAATTCCACACGGTATTTATACATAAAATCATGATTTTTAATAATCATTAAGTTTCATTAAGTTAAATCTTAAGAGATATTTTAATTCGATTATCATAAAACACCACTGTACACATTTAATTTGACTTGGTTTTGCTTAATTTATTTGATAGTTTCAACATCCATCTACTTAATGTTATGCATGTTATCAGAAAAATGTGTATAACTTGAATAAACTCAAATTTTACTCTCACCGTTTGGTTATTCTTTAAACAATCTGAACAGATAATTTTGATATATATATATATATATTCATCATGCATAATTTTTTGAAACTTATTTATTGATTTAGTAAAGATCTAAATAAATAAAGATTATGATATGTAATTCATACTAAAACATTAATTTATTTATTTTATCCTTTTTTTTTACTTATATGGAAAGTTATATATTTCACAAAATATATCATCTTCATCTATGAGCTAGTAATACGGCTATATATAAAGAAGATTAATCATAATAAAGAGTTACGAAGCTTATTAATTGATTGAGTTTTTTTCTATTTTTATTATGGTATGTCAAATATTTTATATAACTTATCGTCTGTTGAATATTTAAAAAAAATATCATCATTCATAAATTTTGGATATATATTAATTAATTGTGTAATTTTAATTTTTTGGTGATTATTATTGTATGTTAATTTGGAATATTTCTCAATATATGCACTCTTTAATAATCTAATATATAAAATTTTGTTATTTGTTTTTGTTCAATAAACAAAATAATCCAATATATTAAGAATATTTTAATTGCAAATATTTTATCTTATATATATACGTAAAAGTATAAGTTAAAATAGCTTTTCAAATTTGTATATGTTTTTTTTTTTGTTTTTTAATTATATAATATATAAAGAGAAGTGTCAAGTTAAAATAAATTTCTAAATTTGGATATGTTTTTCCTTTTTTAAAAAATATTATTATTATTAGTAAATAACTAATTCATGCATAATGATTTGATTTGTACAGATGTATGCCTAAATCTATATTTGTTTTTTATGAAGACTCATATGGAAGACCATACGATCAGAACATAGAAGTGTAAATAAAGAGCTTGAGATTAAGTTATGGCGTAGAGATCATTATTTACAAATAATAACTCATGATTATTAATATTCATTAAGTTACATTAATTTCAATCTTAGATAATCATATTAATTAGGCCAGCATAAGACAACTATACATATTGAATATGAATTAAATTAGAGTAATGTGTTAGTTAATTCCAACATTGTTTTACTTGAGCAAGGCGTGTCATAAAAAAATATGTATTACATGAATAATCTCAAACTTTACATCACATTTTGGGGATTCCTTAAACAATTATTAGTGATAAGATAACCTTGATTTATATATATATATATTAATTATACATAATTTTTAGATTATTATTAATTGATTTAGTAAAGATATAAATAAATCAAGATCATTATATATAATTTGTACTAAAACATTAATTAATTTACGAAGGCTTATTAATTGAGTGAGTTTTTCAATATTAACAAACACTTATTAATTTATTGTTTTTTTTCTAGTTTTTTAATGGTATGTCAAATATTTTATATATTTTATCATTATCATCAACAAAGGTTAGCAAATAACAAATCTAATGGTTCACCATAAGATATCAACGAAAAAATCTATTCAAAAATGAAACATACTATATGAAGCAGAAATGCCCAGAAAGACTAGACATACAACGCATATGCAAGTCGAGATCTTTGAGCAGTGTGGAAAGATACTATTTTTGATTAACTATTTATTTGACTAGAAGTTGGTTGAAGCAAACAAAATTTTTCTGTATTTTGGGAGAAGAAATTGTGAAGAATTTTGAAATTATTTATATTTTAAAATTATTAAAAATAACTAAAATCAAAATATGATAAGAACATGATTCCATATGATCCAAATATTATTTGGAAAAACTAATAATTTTAAAAGTGAAAGCATATGTAAATTCATAATTGATTTGACTTGTAGGAAAGTATGTCTAAATATGTATTTGTTTTGTATGAAGACTCGTGTGGTTTTTTATACGATAAGAATGATTGATTTGTATGAAACTTTGGTTAAATATATATATTTTGTACATTCATAATTGATTTGATTTGTATGAAAATAAACCTAAATAAATTTTTGTTTTATATGAAGACTTGTATGGTCTTTCATATGTTTAGAATGATTTGATTTGTATGAATGTGTGTCAAAATATATATTGGTTTTGAAAGAAGTCTTATACCATCTTTTGAAGTTATAGAGCGTGGGACTGAACCCAACTTATAGTAATAAGTTTTTTTATTTTTTAGTTTGATCTCTAAATAAATTGAAAATTCCATACGATATTTACACATAAAATCAAGATTATTAATAATCATTAAGTTTTATTAAGTTAAATCTTAAGAGATATTTTAATTAGACTATCATAAAAGACAATTGTACATTTAATTTGACTTGGTTTTACCCAATTTATTTGATAATTTCAAAAACCATCTACTTAATGCTATGTATGTTATCAAAAAAATGTGTATAACTTGAATAAATTCCAACTTTACTATCACCTTTTGGATATTCTTTAAAAAATCTGAACAATTAATCTTGATATATATGTATATATATTCATCATACATAATTTTTAGATAATTATTATTTGATTTAGTAAAGATCTAAATAAATTAAGATTATGATATGTAATTCATAGTAAAAGATTAATTTATTTACTTTATTCTTTTTTTTTTAATTCTATGGAATGTTATATATTTCACAAAATATATCAACTTCATCTATGAGCTAGTAATACGCCCATATATAAAGAAGATTAAACATAATAAAGATATACGAAGCTTATTAATTAATTGAGTTTTTTTCTATTTTTATTATGGTATGTCAAATATTTTATATAATTTATCGTCTGTTGAATATATAAAAAAAATATCAACATTCATAAATTTTGTGGTGATTATTATTGTATGTTAATTTCGAATATTTCTCAATATATGCACTCTTTAATAATCTAATATATAAAAATTTTGTTATTTGTTTTTGTTCAGTAAACAAAATAATATAATATATGAAGAATATTTTGATTACGATTATTTTATCTTTTATATATATAAAAAAATTTATTTTACTTATTTTTTAATAATTTTAAAATACAAATAATTTCAAAATTCTTCATAATTTCTTCTCCCAAAATATAGATAAATTTTGTTTATTTCAGTCAACTTCTAGTCAAATAAATAGTTCATCAACAAGAGTATTTTGCCACATAGTTCAAAGATCTCCACGTGCATATGCGTTGTATGTGTAGTCTTTCGGGCATTTCTACTTCATATTGCATGTTTCATTTTTCAATAGACTTGTTCGTTGCTATCTTATGGCGAACCATTATATTTGTTATTTGCTTTCTTTTGTTCACAAAAATGATAAACTATATAAAATACTTGACATGCCATTATAAAAATAGAAAAAAATCAATTAATTAATATGTGTTTGTAAATATTTAAAAACTCACTCAATTAGTAAGTCTTCGTAATTAATTAATGTTTCAGTACAAATTATTTATAATGATCTTAATTTATTTAGATCTTTACTAAATCAATTGATAATAATCTAAAAATTATGTATAATGAATATATATATATATATATATATCAAGATTATCTTCACACTAACAATTATTTAAGGAATATCCAAAATCTGATGTAAAGTTTAAGCTTATTCACGTAATACATATTTTTTTATGACACGCCTAGCCCAAGTAAAATGTTGTTGGAATTATCTTACAAATTACTCTAATTCAATTCAAATTGAATATGTATAGTTAACTTATGCTGGCCTAATTAAAATGATCATCTAAGATTGAAAATAATGTAACTTAATAAATATTATATCATGAGTTTTTATTTGTAAATAATAATCCCTACGTCATAACGCAATCTCAAGCTCTGTATTTACACTTCCATATTCTAATCGCATGGTCATCCATACGAGACTTCATACAAAACAAATATAGATTTTGGCATACATCTATACAAATAAAATCACTATGGTTGAATTAAAATAATAATATTGTTTAATAATTAAAATGACATTATATATTGTTTATAGCATATCTAAATTTAAAAATCTATTTTAACTTGACACTTCTCTATATATATATATATATATATATATATATATATATATTGGTACATGTATTTTTTATATGTGATATAATAAAAAACAAAAAAAGCATATACAAATTTAAAAAGCTACTTTAACTCATACTCATATATATATATATATATAAGATTAAATAATTGCAATCAAAATATTCTTTATATATTAGATTATTTTGTTTATTGAACAAAATTAAATCACAAAATTTATATATATTAGATTATTAAAGAGTGCCTATATTGAGAACTATTCTAAATTAACATACAATAATAATCAACACAAAATATTACTCAATTAATTAATATATATAAAAAAAATTATGAATGATGATATTTTTTATATATATTGAACAGACGATAAATTATATAAAATGATTGACATACCATAATAAATATAGAAAAAAACTCAATCAATTAATTAGCTTCATAAATCTTTATTATTTCTAATCTTCTTTATATATAGCCATATTTATAGCTTATAGATGGTGATATATTTTGTAAAATATATAACATTCCATATAATTAAAAAAAAGGATAAAGTAAATAAATTAATATTTTAGCATGAAGTACATATCATAATGTTGTTTTATTTAGATCTTTACTAAATCAATTAATAATTATCTAAAAATTATGTATGATGAATACATATATATATATATATATCAAGATTATCTATTTAGATTGTTTAAAGAATATCTAAAAGGTGATAGTAAAGTTTGAGTTTATTCAAGTTATACACATTTTTCTGATAACATGCATAGCATTAAGTAGATGGTTGTTGAAAATATCAAATAAATTGGGTAAAACCAAGTCAAATTAAATATGTATAGTTATCTTTTATGACAGTCTAATTAAAATATTTGTTTAGATTTAACTTAATAAAACTTAATGATTATTAATAATCATGATTTTATGTGTAAACATCATATAAAATTTTCAATTTGTCTAGAGATCAGATTGAAAAATAGGAAACTTCTTACTATAAGTTGAGTTCAGTCCCAGGCTCTATTACTTCGAAAGATGGTATGAGACTTAATACAAAACAAATATATATTTAGACACACAGTCATACAAATCAAATTATTCTAATCATATGAAAGACCTTACAAGTCTTCATATAAAACAAATATTTATATAAGCATACTTTCATGCAAATCAAATCAATTATTAATTTACAAAAAATATATATTTAGCCAAAGCGTCGTACAAATCAATCATTCTTATCGTATAAAAAACCATACGAGTCTTCATACAAAACAAATACATATTTAGACATACTTTCGTACAAGTCAAATCAATTATGAACTTACATATGCTTTCGCTTTTAATATTATTAGTTTTTCCATATTATATTTTGATCATATGAAAATCCATATCATGTTCTTATCATATTTTGATTTTAGTTATTTTTTATTAATTTTAAAATACAAATATTTTCAAAATTCTTCATAATTTCTTCTCCAAAAAATACATACAAATTTTGTTTGCTTCAGTCAACTTCTAGTCAAATAGACAGTTCATCAACAAGAGTATCTTTCCACACTGGTCAAAGATCTCCATTTGCATATGCGTTGTATGGCTAGTCTTTTAGGCATTTCCACTTCATATAGTATGTTTCATTTTTCAATAGACTTTTACGTTGCTATCTTATGGTGAACCATTAGATTAGTTATTTGCTAACGTTTGTTGATGAAGATGATAAAATATATAAAATATTTGACATTCCATTATAAAAATAGAAAAAAATCAATCAATTAATAAATGTTTGTAAATATTTAAAAACTTACTCATTTAATAAGCCGTCGTAAATTAATTAATGTATTAGAAGAAATTATGTATAATAATCTTGATTTATTTAGAACTTTACTAAATCAATTAATAATAATTAAAGAATTATGTATAATGAATATATATATATGTATATATATCAAGATTATCTTATCACTGACAATTTTTTAAGAAATACCTAAATTGTGATGTAAAGTTTGAGCTTATTCACATAATATATATTTATTTTATGACACGCCTATCCCAACTAAAACATTGTTGGAATTATCGAATAAATTACTCTAACTCAATATATATACTTGTCTTATGCTGGATCATCTAAGATTGAAATTATTGTTACTTAATGACTATTAATAATCATGATTTTTTATTTGTAAATAATAATACCCACATCATAACTTAATCTCAAGCTCTCTATTTACACTTCAATGTTTTGATCGTAAGATATTCTGTATGAGTCTTTATAGAAAATAAATATAGATTTAGGCATACATTTATACAAATCTAATCATTATAGATGAATTAGTTATTTACTAATAATAATAATATTGTTTAATAATTAAAAGGGTAATATATATTGTTTAAAAAAAAAAAAAAAAAACATATCCAAATTTAGAAATCTATTTTAACTTGACATGTCTCTTAATTTATATATATATATATACACACATACATATATTGGTATATGTCTCTTTTTATATGATATAATCAAAAAACCAAAAAAGCATATACAATTTTAAAATGCTATTTTAAGTCATACTTATATATATATATATAAGACTAAATAGATTGCAATAAAAATATTCTTCATATATTAGATTATTATGTTTATTAAACAAAAACCAATACTTTTTTTATATTTAGAATATTAAATAATGCATATATTGAGAAATATTCCAAATTAACATAAAATAATAATCACTACAAAATAAAAATTACTCAATTAATTAATATATATCAAAAGTTTCGAATGATGATATTTTTTTTTATATATTCAAGAGACGATAAATTATATAAAATATTTGACATACCACAATAAAAATAGTAAAAAAACTCAATCAATTAATAAGATTCGTAAATCTTTATTATGTTTAATCTTCTTTATATATAGCCGCATTACTAGCTGATTGATGAAGATGATATATTTTGTGAAATATATAACATTCCATATAATTAAAAAAAAAGATAAAGTAAATAAATTAATATGTTAGTATGAATTGCATATCATAATCTTGATTTATTTAGATCTTTACTAAATTAATTATTAATTATCTAAAAATTATGTATAAAAATATATGTATATATATCAAGATTATATGTAAATATTGTTTAAAGAATATCTAAAAGGTGATAATAAATATTGAGATTATTCAAGTTATGCACATTTCTAAGATAACATGCATAGCATTAAGTAGATAGTTGTTGAAATTATCAAATAAATTTGGTAAAACAAATTCAAGTTAAATGTGTACACTTGTCTTTTATGATAGTCTAATTAAAATATGTCTTAAGATTTAACTTAATGAAACTTAATGATTCTTAATAATCATGATTTTATGTATAAATACCCTATGGAATTTTTGATTTGTTTAGAGATCAAATTGAAAAATAGGAAACTTATTAATATAAGTTGGGTTCAGTCCCAGGTTCTATAACTTTGAAAGACGGTATGAGATTTCATACAAAACAAATATATATTTAAGCACACATTCATACAAATCAAATCAATAATGAATTTACATATGCTTTCGCTTTTAAAATTATGAGTTTTTTCATATTATATTTTGATCGTATGAAAATCCATATCATGTTCTTATCATATTTTGATTTTAGTTATTTTTTAATAATTTTAAAATACAAATAATTTCAAAATTATTTATAATTTCTTCTCCCAAAATGCAGATAAGTTTTGTTTGCTACAGTCAAGTTCTAGTCAAAAAAATAGTTCATCAACAAGATATATTATTTTGAAAACAAAAAAGCATATCCAAATTTAGAAGGAGGAGTGAGCTACGCTATGAAGCCGGCTTGTGTACTGTGCTGTTGCCACATTTAAAAGTTTAAAATTTCTCGATCATTCCATAAATTTATTAGAATTTTGTTTTGCTTTTGAATTTCTTTATTATTGATTTTCTAGTGGTTTGATGAACAAGTACATAATATTTCTATTTTTGGTTTTTTAACAAAGATTCGTAATTTTTCTAGTGATTGGTTGTCAAAAAAAATTTAAATCGCGGTTTAAGAAGGCGAAGTAGTCGTAATATTCCAAAAGTGATTTTGGGATGATATATATAAAATTTATGAATGATGATATTTTTTATATATTCAAGAGACGATAAATTATAAAAAATATTTGACATACCATAATAAATATAGAAAATAATTCAATCAATTAATAAGCTTCGGAAATCTTTATTATGTTTTATCTTCTTTATATATAGTCGTATTACTAGCTCATAGATGAAGATGATATATTTTGTGAAAGAAAAGGATAAAGAAAATAAATTAATGTTTTAGTATGAATTACATATCATAATCTTGATTTATTTAGATCTTTACTAAATCAATTAATAATTATCTAAAAATTATGTATGATGAATATATATACATATATCACGATTATCTGTTTAGATTGTTTAAAGAATATCCAAAAGGTGATCGTAAAGTTTAAGTTTATTCAAATTATACACATTTTTCTAATAACATGCATAGAATTAAGTAGATGGTTGTTGAAATTTTCAAATAAATTAGGTAAAACGAAGTCAAATTAAATGTGTACAGTTTTCTTTTATGATAGTCTAATTAAATTATCTCTTAAGATTTAACTTAATGAAACTTAATGATTCTTAATAATCATTATGTGTAAATACCGTACGGAATTTTCAATTTGTTTAGAGATCAAATTGAAAGATAGGAAACTTATTACTCTAAGTTGGATTCAGTCCCAGGCTCTATAACTTTGAAAGATGGTATGGGACTTCAAACAAAACAAATATATTTTTAGACATACATTCATACAAATCAAATCATTCTAATCGTATGAAAGACAATACAAGTCTTCATATAAAACAAATATTTATTTAGGCATACTTTCATACAAATCAAACAATTATGAATTTACAAAATATATATATTTAACAATGCTTCATACAAATCAATCATTCTTATCATATAAAAAATCATACGAGTCTTCATACAAATCAAATACATATTTAGATATACTTTCATACAATTCAAATCAATTATGAATTTACATATGCTTTCACTTTTAAAATTATTAGTTAAGCATATTATATTTTGATCATATGGAAATCCATATCATGTCCTTATCGTATTATGATTTTAGTTATTTTTTAATAATTTTAAAATACAAATAATTTCAAAATTCTTCATAATTTCTTCTCCCATTTTGTTTGCTTCAATCAACTTCTAGTCAAATAAATAGTTTACAAACAAGATATATTGTTTAAAAAATGAAAAAGCATATCCAAATTTAGAAATCTATTTTAACTTGACACTTATATATATATATATATATATATATATTGGTACATGTCTATTTATATATAATAAACTAAAACAAAAAAAGGGTATACAAATTTAAAAAGCTATTTTAAATGATACTTATACAAAACAAATATAGATTTAGGCATACATCTATACAAATCAAATCATTATGGATGAATTAGTTATTTACTAAGAACAATAATATAGTTTAATAATTAAAAGGATATATATTGTTTAAGAAAAGAAAAAGCATATCCAAATTTAGAAATCTATTTTTACATGACACTTCACTTACAAATTTAAAAAGCTATTTTAACTGATACTCTTATATATATATATATATATATAAGATTAAATATTTGCAATCAAAATATTCTTCATATATTGGATTATTTTGTTTATTGAACAAAATTAAATCACAAAATTTATATATATTAGATTATTAAAGAGTGCCTATATTGAGAACTATTCCAAATTAACAAACAATAATAATCAACACAAAATGAATATTACTCAATTAATTAATATATATAAAAAATTTATGAATGATGATATTTTTTATATATATTGAAGAGACGATAAATTATAAAAAATGTTTGACATACCATAATAAATATAGAAAAAAACTCAATCAATTAATTAGCATCATAAATCTTTATTATTTCTAATCTTCTTTATATATAACCCTATTACTAGCTTATAGATGATGATATATTTTGTGAAATATATAACATTCTATATAATTAAAAAAAAAGGATAAAGTAAATAAATTAATATTTTAGCATGAAGTACATATCATAATCTTGTTTTATTTAGATCTTTACTAAATCAATTAATAATTATCTAAAAATTATGTCTGATGAATATATATAGTTATATATATCAAGATTATCTATTTAGATTGTTTAAAGAATATCTAAAAGGTGATAGTAAAGTTTGGGTTTATTCAAGTTATACACATTTTTCTGATAACATGCATAGCATTAAGTAGATGGTCGTTGAAAATATCAAATAAATTGGGTAAAACCAAGTCAAATTAAATATGTACAGTTATCTTTTATGACAGTCTAATTAAAATATTTCTGTAGATTTAACTTAATAAAACTTAATGATTATTAATAATCATGATTTTATGTGTTTACATGATTTTATGCGTAAACATCATATAGAATTTTCAATTTGTCTAGAGATCATATTGAAAAATAGGAAACTTCTTTCTATAAGTTGAGTTCAATCCGAGGCTCTATTACTTCGAAAGATGGTATGAGACTTGATACAAAACAAATATATATTTAGACACACAGTCATACAAATCAAATTATTCTAATCATATGAAAGACCATACAAGTCTTCATATAAAACAAATATTTATATAAGCATACTTTCATACAAATCAAATCAATTATGAATTTACAAAAAATATATATTTAGCCAAAGCTTCGTACAAATCAATCATTCTTATCGTATAAAAAACCATACGAGTCTTCATACAAAACAAATACATATTTAGACATACTTTCGTACAAGTCAAATCAATTATGAACTTACATATGCTTTCGCTTTTAATATTATTAGTTTTTCCTTATTATATTTTGATCATATGAAAATTCATATCATGTTCTTATCATATTTTGATTTTAATTATTTTTTATTAATTTTAAAATACAAATATTTTCAAAATTCTTCATAATTTCTTCTCCAAAAAATACATACAAATTTTGTTTACTTCTATCAACTTCTAGTCAAATAGACAGTTCATCAACAAGACTATCTTTCCACACTGGTCAAAGATCTCCATTTGCATATGCGTTGTATGGCTAGTCTTTGAGGCATTTCTACTTCATATAGTATGTTTCATTTTTCAATAGACTTTTACGTTGCTCTCTTATGGTGAACCATTAGATTAGTTATTTGCTAACCTTTGTTGATGAAGATGATAAAATATATAAAATATTTGACATTCCATTATAAAAGTATAAAAAAATCAATCAATTAATAAGTGTTTGTAAATATTTAAAAACTGACTCATTTAATAAGCCGTCGTAAATTAATTAATGTTTTAGTAGAAATTATATATAATAATCTTGATTTATTTAGAACTTTACTAAATAAATTAATAATAATTAAAGAATTATGTATAATGAATATATATATATGTATATATATCAAGATTATCTTATCAATAACAATTTTTTAAGAAATACCTAAATAGTGATGTAAAGTTTGAGCTTATTCACATAATACATATTTTTTTAGGACACGCCTTTCCCAACTAAAACATTGCTGGAATTATCGAATAAATTACTCTAAATCAATATATATATACTTTTTTTATGCTGGGCTAATTAAAATGATCATCTAAGATTGAAATTATTGTTACTTAATGAATATTAATAATCTTGAGTTTTTATTTGTAAATAATAATACCCACATCATAACTTAATCTCAAGCTCTCTATTTACACTTCCATGTTTTGATCATATGATATTCTGTATGAGTCTTTATAGAAAATAAATATAGATTTAGGCATACATCTATACAAATCGAATCATTGTAGATGAATTAGTTATTTACTAATAATAATAATATTGTTTAATAATTAAAAGGGTATTACATATTGTTTAAAAAAAAGAAAGAAAAAGCATATCCAAATTTAGAAATCTATTTTAACTTGACATGTCTCTTAATTTATATATATATATACACACACACATACATATATTGGTATATGTCACTTTTTATATGATATAATAAAAAAACAAAAAAAGCATATACAATTTTAAAATGCTATTTTAACTCATACATATATAAATATATATATATATATATATATATAAGACTAAATAGATTTCAATAAAAATATTCTTCCTATATTAGATTATTATGTTTATAAAACAAAAACTAATAATTTTTTTATGTTTAGAATATTAAATAATGCATATATTGAGAAATATTCCAAATTAACATACAATAATAATCACTACAAAAAAAAAAATTACTCAATTAATTAATATATATCCAAAAGTTATGAATGATGATATTTTTTTTTATATATTCAAGAGACGATAAATTATATAAAATATTTGACATACCACAATAAGAATAGTAAAAAAACTCAATCAATTAATAAGATTCGTAAATCTTTATTCTGTTTAATCTTCTTTATATATAGCCGCATTACTAGCTCATTGATGAAGATGATATATTTTGTGAAATATATAACATTCCATAAAATTAAAAAGAAAGATAAAGTAAATAAATTAATATGTTAGTATGAATTGCATATCATAATCTTGATTTACTTAGATCTTTACTAAATCAATTATTAATTATCTAAAAATTATGTATAAAAATATCTGTATATATATCAAGATTATATGTTCATATTGTTTAAAGAATATCTAAAAGGTGATATTAAATATTGAGTTTATTCAAGTTATACACATTTCTAAGATAACATGCATAGCATTAAGTAGATAGTTGTTGAAATTATCAACTAAATTTGGTAAAACAAATTCAAGTTAAATGTGTACACTTGTCTTTTATGATAGTCTAATTAAAATATGTCTTAAGATTTAACTTAATGAAACTTAATGATTTTAAATAATCATGATTTTATGTATAAATACCCTATGGAATTTTCAATTTGTTTGGAGATCAAATTGAAAAATAGGAAACTTATTATTATAAGTTGGGTTCGGTCCCAGGTACTATAACTTTGAAAGACGGTATGAGATTTCATACAAAACAAATATATATTTAAACACACATTCATACAAATCAAATCAATAATGAATTTACATATGCTTTCGCTTTTAAAATTATGAGTTTTTCCATATTATATTTTGATCGTATGAAAATCCATATCATGTTCTTATCATATTTTGATTTTAGTTATTTTTTAATAATTTTAAAATACAAATAATTTCAAAATTATTTATAATTTCTTCTCCCAAAATACAGAGAAGTTTTGTTTGCTACAGTCAAGTTCTAGTCTAATAAATAGTTCATCAACAAGATATATTATTTAGAAAACAAAAAGCATATCCAAATTTAGAAGGAGGAGTGAGCTACGCTATGAAGCCGGCTTGTGGACTGTGTTGTTGCCACATTTAAAAGTTTAAAATTTCTCGATCATTCCATAAATTTAAAAGAATTTTGTTTTGCTTTTGAATTGCTTTATTATTGATTTTCTAGTGGTTTGATGAACAAGTACATAATATTTCTATTTTTGGTTTTTAAATAATGATTCGTTATTTTTCTGGTGATTGGTTGTGAAAAAAAATTTAAATCGTGGTTTTAGAAGGCGAAGTAGTCGTAATATTCCAAAAGTGATATTTGGATGATATATATAAAATTTATGAATGATGATATTTTTTATATATTCAAGAGACGATAAATTATATAAAATATTTCACATACCATAATAAATATAGAAAATAATTCAATCAATTAATAAGCTTCGGAAATCTTTATTATGTTTTATCTTCTTTATATATAGTCGTATTACTAGCTCATAGATGAAGATGATATATTTTGTGAAAGAAAAGGATAAAGTAAATAAATTAATGTTTTAGTATGAATTACATATCATAATCTTGATTTATTTAGATCTTTACTAAATCAATTAATAATTATCTAAAAATTATGTCTGATGAATATATATATATATCACGATTATCTGTTTAGATTGTTTAAAGAATATCCAAAAGGTGATTGTAAAGTTTAAGTTTATTGAAATTATACACATTTTTCTAATAACATGCATAGAATTAAGTAGATGGTTGTTGAAATTTTCAAATAAATTAGGTAAAACGAAGTCAAATTTAATGTGTACAGTTTTCTTTTATGATAGTCTAATTAAATTATCTCTTAAGATTTAAGTTAATGAAACTTAATGATTCTTAATAATCATTATGTGTAAATACCGTACGGAATTTTCAATTTGTTTAGAGCTCAAATTGAAAGATAGGAAACTTATTACTGTAAGTTGGATTCAATCCCAGGCTCTATAACTTTGAAGGATGGTATGGGACTTCAAACAAAATAAATATATATTTAGACATACATTCATACAAGTCAAATCAATTATGAATTTACATATGCTTTCACTTATAAAATTATTAGTTTTTCCATATTATATTTTGATCATATGGAAATCCATATCATGTCCTTATCGTATTATAATTTTAGTTATTTTTTAATAATTTTAAAATACAAATAATTTCAAAATTCTTCATAATTTCTTCTCCCATTTTGTTTGCTTCAATCAACTTGTAGTCAAATAAATAGTTTATAAACAAGATATATTGTTTAAAAAATGAAAAAGCATATCCAAATTTAGAAATCTATTTTAACTTGACACTTATATATATATATATATATATATATTGGTACATGTCCTTTTATATATAATAAAAAAATAAAAAAAGTATATACAAATTTAAAAAGCTATTTTAAATGATACTTATACAAAACAAATATAGATTTAGGCATACATCTCTACAAATCAAATCATTATGGATGAATTAGTTATTTACTAAGAAGAATAATATTGTTTAGTAATTAAAAGGATATATATTGTTTAAAAAAAGAAAAAGCATATCCAAATTTAGAAATCTATTATTACATGACACTTCACTTTATATATATATATATATATATAGGTATTGTTACATGTCTTTTTTATATATTATATAATAAAAAAATAAAAAAAGCATATACTAATTTACAAAGCTATTTTATCAGATATTTTCTTTTATATATATAAGACAAAATAGATTGCAAAAAAAAATTCTTCGTATATTATATTATTTTGTTTATTGGAGAAAAACAAATAATAAAATTTTCATATATTAGATTATTAAAGAGTGCAGATATTGAGAAATATTCCAAATTAACATACAATAATAATCACCAGAAAAAAAAAATTACTTAATTAATTAATATATATCCAAAATTTATGAATGATGATATTTTCTTTATATATCTAAGAGATGATAAATTATATAAAATATTTGGCATACCATACTAAAAATCAAGAAAAGCTCAATCAATTAGTAAGCTTTGTAAATCTTTATGATGTTTAATCTTCTTTATATATAGCCTTATTACTAGCTCATAGATGAAGATGATATATTTTGTGAAATATCTAACATTCCATATAATTAAGAAAAAGGATAAAGTATATAAATTAATGTTTTATTATGAATTACATATCATTTTCTTGATTTATTTAGATCTTTCCTAAATCAATTAATAATTATTTAAAATTATGTATGATATATATATATATATATATATATATATATCAAGACTATCTATTCAGATTGTTTAAAGCATATCTAAAAGGTGATAGTAAAGTTTGAGTTTATTCAAGTTATACTCATTTTTCTGATAACATGCATAACATTATGTAGATGGTTGTTGAAATTATCAAATAAATTTGGTAAAACCAAGTCAAATTAAATATGTACAGTTGTCTTTTATTATAGTCTAATTTAAATATCTCTTAATATTTAACCTAATGAAACGTAATAATTATTAATAATCATGATTTTATGTGTAAATACCGTATGTTTAGAGATCAAATTGAAAAATAAGAAACTAATTACTATAAGTTAGGTTTAGTACCAGGCTCTATAATTTTGAAAGACGGTATGGGACTTCATACAAAATAAATATATATTTAGACGCACATTCATACGAATCAAATCTTTCTAATCACATGAAGACCATACAAGTCTTCATATAAATCAAATTTATTTCGACATACTTTCATACAAATAAAATCAATTAGGAATTTACAAAAATATATATTTAACCACAACTTCATACAAATCAATCTTTCTTATCGTATAAAAAAACCATAAGAGTCATCATACAAAACAAATACATATTTTGAAAATGACATATACTTTCGCTTTTAAAATTATTAGTTTTTACATATTATATTTTGATCGTATGGAAATCCACCACTTGTTCTTATCCTATTTTGATGTTAGTTATTTTTTAATAATTTTAAAATACAAATAATTTCACAATTCTTCGTAATTTCTTCTCACAAAATATAGACAAATTTTTTCTGCTTTAGTCAACTTCTAGTCAAATAAATAGTTCATAAACAAGAGTATCTTTCGATACAGCTCAAAGATCTCCACTTGCATATGCTTTGTATGTCTAGTGTTTCGGGCATTTCTACTTCATATAGTATGTTTCATTTTTTAATAAACTTTTTCGTTGCTATCTTATGGTGAACCATTAGATTTGTTATTTGCTAACTTTTGTTGACGAAGATGATAAAATATATAAAATATTTGACATCCCATTATAAAAATAGAAAACAAAATAAATTAATTAATAAGTGTTTGTAAATATTTAAAATCTCACTCAATTAATAAGCCTTCGTAAATTAATTAATGTTTTAGTACAAATTATATATAATGATCCCTATGTTCATTTGTAAATAATGATCCCTACGTCACAACTCAATCTCAAGCTCTTTATATTTAATCTTCTTTTTATATAGCCGTATTACTAGCTCATAGATGAAGATGATATATTTTGTGAAATATATAACATTCCATATAATTAAAAAAAAGGATAAAGTAAATAAATTAATGTTTTAGTATGAATTACATATCATAATCTTGATTTATTTAGATCTTGACTAAATCAATTAATAATTATCTAAAAATTATGTATGATTGATATATATATATATATATATATATATCAAGATTATCAATTTAGATTGTTTAAAGAATATCCAAAAGGTGATAGTAAAGTTTGAGTTTATTCAAGTTATACACATTTTTCGGATAACATGTATAGCATTAAGTAGATGATTGTTGAAATTATCAAATATATTGGGTAAAACCAAGTCAAAGTAAATGTATACAGTTGTCTTTTATGATAGTTTAATTAAAATATCTCTTAAGATTTAACTTAATGAAACTTAAAGATTATTAATAATCATTATTTTATGTGTAAATACCGCATGGAATTAGTGTAACTTAATGAATATTAATAATCATGAATTATTATTTGTGGATAATGATCCCTACGTCATATCTCAATCTCAAACTCTTTATTTACACATTTTTCTGATAACATGCTTAGCATTAAGTAGATAGTTGTTGAAACTATCAAATTAAATGTGTACAATTATCTTTTATGATAGCTTAATTAAAATATCTATAAAGATTTAACTTAATAAAATTTAATGATTATTAATAATCATTATTTTATGTGTAAATAATGTAGGGAATTTTCAATTTGTTTTGAGATAAAATTGAAAAATAAGAAACTTATAACTATAAGTTGGGTTCAGTCCCATGCTCTATAACATCGAAAGACGGTATGAGACTTTATACAAAACAAATATATATTTAGAAACACATTTATACAAATCAAATCATTCTAATTGTATGAAAGACCATACAAGTCTTCATTTAAAAGAAATATTTATTTAGGCATACTTTCATACAATCAAATCAATTATGAATTTGCCAAAAACTATATATTTAAAAAAATCTAAATCAATCATTTTTATCATATAAAAACCATACGAGTCTTCATACAAAATAAATACATATTTTGACATACTTTCATATAAGTGAAATCAAATATGAATTTACATATGCTTTCGCTTTTTAAATTAATAGTTTTTCCATATTATATTTTTATCGTATGAAAATCCATATCATGTTCTTATCATATTTTGATTTTAGTTATTTTTTAATAATTTTAAAATACAAATAATTTTAAAATTCTTCATAATTTCTTTTCCCAAAATACAGACAAATTTTGTTTGCATCAGTCAACTTCTAGTCAAATAAGTAGTTCATCAACAAGAAAATTTTTCCACACAACTCAAAGATCTCCACTTGCATATGCATTGTATGTCTAGTCTTTCGGGCATTTCTACTTTATATAGTACGTTTCATTTTTCAATCGACTTTTTTGTTGTTATCTTGTGGTGAACTATTAGATTTGTTATTTGCTAACCTTTGTTGATGAAGATGATAAAATATATAAAATATTTAACATATCATTATAAAAATAGAAAATCAATCAATCAATTAATAAGTGTTTGTAAATATTTAAAAACTCACTAAATTAATAAGCCTTCGTAAATTTATTAATGTTTTAGTACAAATTATATATAATAATCTTGATTTATTTAGATCTTTACTAAATCAATTAATAATAATCTAAAAATTGTGTACAATGAATATATATATATATATATATATATATATATATATCAAGATTATTTTATCACTACCATTTGTTTAAGGAATACCCAAAATATGATGTAAAATTTGAGCTTATTCACGTTATACATATTTTTATTATGACATGTCTACCCAAGTAGATCATTGTTGGAATTATCTAACAAATTACTCTAATTCAATTCAAATTTAATATGTATAGTTGTCTTATGCTTGCCTAATTAAAATGATCATCTAAGATTGACATTAATGTAACATAATGAATATTAATAATCATGAGTTATTATTTTTTATTAATGATTTGTACGTCAGAACTCAATCTCCAGCTCTTTATTTACACTTTCATGTTCTGATCGTATGGTCTTCCATACGAGTCTTCATACTAAACAAATATAGATTTAGACATACATCTATACAAATCAAATAATTATGGATGAATTAGTTATTTACTAATAATAACAATATTGTTTAATAATCAAAAGGATATTATATATTTTTTTTCAAAAAAAGAAAAAGCATATCTAAATTTAGAAATCTATTTAAACTTGATACTTCTCTTTATATATATATATATATATATATATATTGGTACAAGTCTTTTTTATATATTACATAATAAAAAAAATAAAAAAAAGCACATACAAATTTAAAAAGCTATTTCCACTGAAACTTTTTCTTATATATATATATTTTTTTAAGGAATACCAAAAATATGATGTAAAGTTTGAGCTTATTCACGTAATATATATTTTTTTATGACACGCCTAACCCAAGTAAAACATTGTAAGAATTATCTAACAAATTGCTCTAATTTAATTCAAATTCAATATGTATGGCTGTCTTATGCTGGCCTAATTAAAATGATCATCTAAGATTGAAATTAATGTAACTTAATGATTATTATTAATCATGAGTTATTCTTTGTAAATAATGATCCCTACGTCATAACTCAATCTTAAGCTCTTTATTTACACTTCCATGTTCTGATTGTATGGTCTTTCATACGAGTCTTCATACAAAAAAATATAGATTTAGGCATACATCTATACAAATAAAATCATTATGGATGAATTAGTTATGTACTAATAATAATATTGTTTAATAATTAAAAGGATATAATATATTGTTTAAAAACAGAAAAAGCATATCCATATTTAGAAATCTATTTGAACTTGACACTTCTCTTTATATATAGAAATTTAAAAAGCTATTTTAACTGATACTTATATGTATATAAGATAAAATAATTGCAATCAAAATATTCCTCTTATATTATATTATTTTGTTTATTGAACAAAAACAAATAAATTGTTTTTATATATTATATTATTAAAGAGTGCATATATTGAGAAATATTCCAAATTAACATACAATAATAATCACCACAAAATAAAAATTACTCAATTAATTAATATATCCAAAATTTATGAATGATGATATTATTTTATATATTTAAGAGACAATAAATTATATAAAATATTTGACATACAATAATAAAAATACAAAAAAACTCAATCAATTAATAAGCTTCTTAAATCTTTATTATGTTTAATCTTCTTTATATATTGCCGTATTACTAGCTCATAGATGAATATATGATATATTTTGTGAAATATATAACATTTGATATAATTAAAAAAAAAGCATAAAGTAAATAAATTAATGTTTTAGTATGAATTACATATCATAATCTTGATTTATATAGATCTTTACTAAATCAATTATTAACTATCTAAAAATTATTCATGATGAATATATATATATATATATATATATCAAGATTATCTGTTCAGATTATTTAAAGAATATCCAAATGGGGATAGTAAAGTTTGAGTTTATTCACGTTACACACATTTTTCTAATAACATGCATAGTATTAAGTAGATGGTTGTTGAAATTATCAAATAAATTGGGTAAAATCAAGTCAAATTAAATATGTACAATTGTCTTTTATGATAGTCTAATTAAAATATATCTTAAGATTTAACTGAATAAAACTTAATGATTATAAATAATCATGATTTTATGTGTAAATGCCGTATAGAATTTTCAATTTGTTTAGAGATCAAATTGAAAAATAGGAAACTAATTACTATAAGTTGGGTTCAGTCTCAGGTTATATAACTTCGAAAGATGGTACGAGACTTCATCCAAAACAAATATATATCTAGACACACATTCATACAAATCAAATCATTCTGATCATATGAAAGACCATACAAGTCTTTATATAAAGCATAAATTTATTTAGGCATACTTTCATACAAATCAAATCAATTATAAATTTACAATATATATATATATATATTTAACCAAAGTTTCATACAAATTAATCATTATTGTCATATAAAAAACCATGCGAGTCTTCATACAAAACAAATACATATTTAGACATACTTTCATACAAGTTAAATCAATTATGAATTTTCATATGCTTTGGCCTTTAAAATTATTATTTTTTCCATATTATATTTTGATCATTTTGAAATCCATATCATGTTCTTATCATATTTTGATATTAGTTGTTTTTTAACAATTTTAAAATACAAATAATTTCAAAATTCTTCGTAATTTCTTCTATCAAAATACAGACAAATTTTGTTTGATTCAGTCAACTTCTAGTTAAATACATAGGTCATCAAAAAGAGTATCTTTCCACATAGCTCAAAGATTTCCACTTGTATATGCGTTGTATGTGTAGTCATTCGAGCATTTCTACCTCATATAGTATGTTTAATTTTTCAATAGACTTTTTCGTTGCTATCTTATGGTGAACCATTATATTTTTTATTTACTAACCTTCGTTGACGATGATGATGAAATATATAAAATATTTGACATACCACTATAAAAATAGAAAATAGATCAATCAATTAATTAGTGTTTGTAAATATTTAAAAACTCATTCAATTAATAAGCCTTCGTAAATTAATTAATTTTTTAGTACAAATTATATATAATGGTTTTGATTTATTTAGATATTACTAAATAAATTAATAATAATCTAAAAATTATGTATAATGAATATATATATATATATATGTGTGTGTGTGTGAAGATTATCTTATCACTAAGAATTGTTTAAGGAATACCCAAAATGTAATGTACAGTTTGAACTTATTCACGTAGTACATATTTTTTATGACACGCCTAGCCCATGTAAAACATTGTTCGAATTATCTAACAAATTACTCTAATTCAATTCAAATTCAATATGTATAGTTATCTTATGCTGGCTAAATTAAAATGATCATCTAAGATTGAAATTAATGTAACTTAATGAATTTTAATAATCATGAGTTTTTTTGTAAATAATGATCTCTACGTCATAACTCAACCTCAAGCTCTTTATTTACACTTCCATGTTCTGATCATATGGTCTTCCATACGAGTCTTCATACAAAACAAATATAGATTTAGGCATACATCTATATAATTCAAATCATTATTTATGAATTCATTATTTACTAATAATAATATTGTTTAATAATTAAAAGGATATTATATATTGTTTAAAAAAAAAGAAAAAAACATATCCAAATTCAGAAATCTATTTTAACTTAACGCTTCTCTTTATATATGTGTGTATAGATATATTGGTACATATCATTTTTATATATTATTTAATAAAAACAAAAAAAGCATAGACAAATTTCAAAATCTATTTCAATTGATATGCTTATATATTTATATATGCATATATAAGATAAAATAGATTACAATCAAAATTTTGTTCATATATTAGATTCTTTTGTTTATTGAACAAAAACAAATTACAAATTTTTTATATATTAGATTACTAAAGAGTGCATACATGTAGAAATATTCCAAATTAACATACAATAATAATCACCACAAAATAAAAATTACTCAATTAATTAATATGTATCAAAAATTTATGAATGATTATATTTTTATATATTCAATAGACGATAAATTATACAAATTATTTGACATTCCATAATAAAAATATAAAAATCTCAATCAATTAATAAGCTTTGTAAATCTTTATTATGTATAATCTTATTTATATATAGCCGTATTACTAGCTCATAGATGAAGATGACATATTTTGTGAAATATATAACATTCTATATAATCAAAACAAAAAAAGGATAAAGTAAATAAATTAATGTTTTAGTATGAATTACACATCATAATCTTGATTTATTTAGATCTTTAACTAAATAAATTAATAATTATCTAAAACTTATGTATGATGAACATATATATATATACATATATAAATATCAAGATTATCTGTTCAGATTGTTTAAACAATATCCAAAAGGTGATAGTAAATTTTGAGTCTATTCAAGTTATACACATTTTTCGGATAACATGCATATCATTAAGTAGATGGTTGTTGAAATTATCAAATAAATTGGGTAAAACTAAGTCAAATTAAATGTGTACAGTTGTCTTTTATGATAGTCTAATTAAAATATCTCTTAAGATTTAACTTAATGAAACTTAATGATAATTAATAATCATGATTTTATGTGTAAATACTGTATGGAATTTTCAAATTGTTTAGAGAACAAATTGAAAAAAGATAACTTATTTCTATATGTTGGATTTAGTCCCAGCTCTATAACTTCGAAAGACGGTATGAGACTTCATACAAAACAAATATATATTTAGACATACATTCATACAAATCAAATCATTCTATTTGTATGAAAGACCATACAAGTCTTCATATAAAACAAATATTTATTTTGGCATACTTTCATTCAAAATCAAATCAATCATGAATTTATAAAAAAATATATATTTAATCAAAGTTTCATACAAATCAATCTTTCTTATCGAATAAAAAACCATCAAGTCTTCATACAAAACAAATGCATATTTAGACATACTTTCATAGAAATCAAATCAATTATGAATTTACAATTGTTTCACTTTAAAAATTATTAGTTTTTCCATAGTATATTGTGATTGTATGGAAATCTATATCATGTTTTTATCATATTCTGATTTTATTTATTTTTTAATAATTTTAAATATAAATAATTTCAAAATTCTTCATAATTTCTTCCCCCAAAATACAGACAAATTTTATTTGCTTCAGTCAACTTCTAATCAATTAAATAGTTCATCAACAAGAGTATCTTTCCACATAGCTCAAAGATCTTCACTTACATATGTGTTGTAATCTAGTCTTTCGGGCATTTCTACTTCATATAATATGTTTTATTTTTCAATAGACTTTTTCGTTGCTATCTTATGGTGAACCATTAGATTTGTTATTTGCTAACCTTTGTTTACGAATATGATAAAATATATAGAATATTGGACATACCATTATAAAAATAGAAAAAAATCAATCAATTAACAAGTGTTTGTAATTATTTAAAAACTCACTCAATTAATAAGCCTTTATAAATTAATTAATGTTTTAACTAACAAATTATATATAATGATCTTGATTTATTTAAACCGTTATTAAATCAATTAATAATACTATAAAATTATGTATAATGAATATATATATATATCAAAATTATGTATAATGAGGTCATTCATGTAATACATATTTTTTTTATGACACGCCTAGCCCAAGTAAAACATTGTTGGAATTATCTAACAAATTACTCTAATTCAATTCAAATTCAATATGTATAGTTCTCTTATGTTGGCCTAATTAAAATGAGCATCTTAGATTGAAATTAATGTAACTTAATGAATATTAATAATCATGAGTTTTATTCGTAAATAATGTGATAGGTTGTCAATCCACCAAATATAATTAACCTACTTCCAAAATATGAGTATAATGGTGAGCAGGGTTGAATCCAAAGGGAACGAGAATTAAATTCTCTTGAATAAAATGAAACAAAAATGGGGGGATTTTGAGAGATTTTCACCTAATTAACGAAATACTAAATTAACCAATCTAGCAATCACCAGCTTACAAGATATCAATGCACACAAAACAATTTGGTAAGAAAAACTATCAAAATAGAGATAATAATAAGAAGAGAAAATTTTGATTCAAGGGTTCGAGATTCAATTTTACTATTGATCATAGACTAACAAATGAAGTCTTGCAAATTCAAGCAATTAATTAACCAAACCTAGCATCCGATCAATTCTTATTATTATTCAACTGGGCACGATAGCGTTCCATGTTAATTAATAATAGCATTAATCTTAGTGAAAACAGGTTAATACTAATATCAATAATTAGGATAGCCATAAATATCAATATTAGCCCTATAAGTTCAATTAGATTAAGTAAATTATGATAGCATAATTTACCCACTCTAATGCTACAAGTCTTCACTCATTTACACTACTAGGAGTATAAATTCATGAATAGCTTTAGGAGAATAAATATTCATTTGATTTGTCAATTCAAATTAATATAAATCTCCATTAGAAATTATTTGAATCTATTAGTACTTGAATATAAAACAAGATAATCAATACATATCACAAAGCCTCACAATTATATAACCAAAATACGAAACCCTTAAATCAAACCGTAAAAGTAGCCACTCATATTATAATAAATCCTAAACATATTAAACATCATTTAATACAAGAAATAAACTAAAGAAGAGAAGATAAAATAAGATAAAGACTTACTACAAAATGGGAAAGGAAAATATGTCTTCTTTCTTCCTTCTACAAATTTCACTTCTCCCAATGTTTTTCAAAAGAAAGAAAAGAAGAAAAGAAAAATGACATTCTCTCTCCTCTCCCCCTACAAGTTTTCGGCTGATGTTGTGAAAATTAGGGAAGAAATTTTCTTTCCCTACCCTTTTAGATATTTTTGGGACATAATGGGCTTTGGGCTTTTTTTTTTTTGAGTTTTTTGGACTTGTTCATGGGCTTTTGGGCTGTTTTCACATTGACTCATTTCTTTTGCTAATTGTCCTTTTTTTCAATTGTTTTCTCCAATTGCAATTAATTATTTTCTTGAAATAAATAACAATTAATTAGATCAATTAATTACAATTTTGGAGACAAAAATACAGAGGATATGAATACAAAATATGGAATATTATAATCATATCAAATCCCCCACACCTAAATCATGCTAATCCTCAAGCATGCATAAGAAATTAGCACAAGGTGATAACCAAGATAAATTCTCCTACAATGTTCTCAAATTGCTACGTAATGACGAAATTAAGATGATAATTCTACAAGAGTAAGTGATCATGATTCATGTAAATTCAAGAAAAACTCATGTCTCATCAATTCTTAACAATTTCAATAAGCTCCAATGTGACTAATTCAACACCTCGCTAATGGATTCACTCAATTCGCTCTTTTGTGTATGAATGGAATTTTTTTTTTTTTTTTTTTTATATTGTGACACTCAATTTCAAAGCATATCACATCATTGCCATAAGCTTGCTCCTCAATCAAATCTCTACCACTTTATCATGTATTCATGCAAAAAATCAAAGGGTCTTTCCAAGGGTTGAAATGAGGCCATGGGTAAAGGTGGGATAAAATGAAGGGAATATAAGCTAAACAAGTCAAGAAGATATATGAATTTATACACAAAGTCCAAGATGACAAATAATTCACCCCCATTTGCACTATTCAACATGAAATCTCTTTATCCCATTCTCACTTGATATTCTCCCCATCAAGCTCAATAATATATGAATAACCAAGTGTTAACACGTATTTTACTCCATTTACAACTCCCAATCACGAAAATAATATTGCACTATGCACGATTAGGGAGTATGACGAAAAACAAACCATTTGTTTTTATTACTACCCTTCTTCATCGTGTTAATGAAATTTTTTTTTTTTGGTGCCCAACCTCTTTTCAACCTCCAACTCTTTAAACACTATTGTATTTCATTCACATACTTCTTGACAAGAAGGGTTCGATCAATATGGATAAAATGATTACAAATAGTTAAGAGGTTCATCATGTACTTGTTAGAACAAAAAATTAGCTAAAGGCACAAATGAGCAAACTAGGGGAAATTGTATAGGTATGGATTCAAAGAAAAGGCAGTCAAGTGATTAAGCCTAAGTGGCCTTATCATTTTTAGTGCATGAACACATTATATGGTCTTAAAATGCATATTAAAGCAAGTTCTAGAATGAATATGATATGCTTGATCACACACAAAACAAAACATAAGGCTCAAAAGCTCACAAAAAAGAGGTTATTGTGTGTTGACCTATGCACATTTTAGTTCTATCCATTGAAAAAAATAATGAGACACATCATTTTGGGCATAGACAAAAACTAATCAATCTCACACATCTCTTGTAGATATTATCACTCTCATCCAACAAAGCATAGCAATTTAACAACCAAAATTAGCATTATGCTTATATACATCCCCATTCATACCAAATTCCCCCACACCTAAATTCTAGATTGCCCTCAATGTCTACCACCAAGGCTCGTCAATCAGAAAACAAAAGAAATAAGCAGATAACAAAAATAAAAATAAAAGAAAGGGACAACGAAAGAACTTCCCTGAAAGACGGCCAACTGTGGGGATGACTCGAAGGTTGGATTGTAGCCGGGGCGATGAGTGTAGCAACGGACAGCAGCAGCAGCAGCACTGGCGCGGGCTCAGGCACGGGTGCGGCGGTGGCGCGGGAAGAAGAACAGCGGCAGGCGTGCACGGTGATGCGAGCACAGCGCAGGTGGCGGATGTGCGCGGTGGCAGGGACGGCGCGTGAGGTGGCGCAAGGAAAAGGAACGCCACTGGGGTCGACGAGGATAAGGGTTTTGGCGGTGGCGCTGCAACTTAAACAAGAGAGCGGTGCGATGGTATAGGCACGAACGCGAGGGAGAAAGCGATGTAGCGCAGGGGTGCAACACGGCGCACGGTCGGAAATGAAAAGAGACAGCAGCGGGGGCATAGTGCTCGGCCACGAAGAAGAGAGAAGGAGCAGCAGGCGGCACAGCAGCAGGAGTCGGAAGGAGAGAAATAGCAGCAAGCACGGCGCAGCAGAGTAAACATAACCAAGCAAATAAGACCGAAATTTATCTAGAGCAAAAACAATTGCAAGAAGTTCTTTTTCAGTGGTTGTGCAGTTGCGTTGAGCCGAATCCAAGGTTCATGAAGCATAGTAAATGACATGGTTCTTCTTATCAATCTATTGGCCTAAGACAGCTCCCACGGCATAGTTACTCGCATCACACATGATTTCGAAGGGCAATTTCCAATCAGGTGATTGGATAATTGGAGCAATGGTAAACATACCTAAGCTTGTTGAACGCTAACTTGCAATCATCACCAAACTCGAATGGTTCCTCCTTTTGGAGTAAATTGGACATTGGTGAAGCAAACTTCGAAAAATCCTTGATAAACCTACGATAAAATCCTGCATGCCCAAGAAAAGCTTGAACCTCTCTAACATTAGTAGGATAGGGTAAACTTATGATCAAATCAACCTTTGCTTTATCGACTTCAATTCCTCTAGGAGAAATTACATGACCTAACGCAATGCCCTCAGTCACCATAAAATGACATTTCTCATAATTCAACACCAAGTTAGTTTCAACACATCTTTTCAAAATTTTTGACAAATGCCCTAAACAACCATCGAATGAATCACCGTAAACGGTATAATCATCCAGAAATACTTTAATGTACTCTCAATAAATTCCAAAAAGATACTTAACATACATCTCTGAAACGTACCTGGAGCATTGCAAAGACCAAATGGCATTTTTCTACAAGCAAATGTTCCAAAAGGACATGTGAAGGTTGTCTTGTGTTGATCTTCTTCAGCGATCACAATCTGATAATAGCCTGAATACCTATCAAGAAAGCAAAAGTAAGCTTTACCAGCCAATCTTTCTAACATTTGATCAATAAAAGGTAAAGGAAAATGGTCCTCTCTAGTAGCTAGATTGAGCTTTCTAAAATCAATAACCATTCGCCATCCATTTTGTACCCTCATAGGCACCAACTTATCTTTTTTATTTCTTACCACAGTGATGCCCGTTTTCTTGGATACAACATGGATTGGGCTCACCCACTTACTCTACGGAACAGGATATATGATGTTAGCTTCATAAAGTTTCAAAATCTCTTTCATCACGACTTGTTTCATCACTGGATTTAGCCGTCTTTGGGCTTGTCTTACTGGTTTAGGATCATTCTCCAGGAGAATTCTATGCATGCAAATTGCCGGACTTATGCCCTTGATATCTGCCATTGTCCACCTTAGTGTAGTTTTATATTCCTTTAAAACTTGGGTCAACTGTTTTTCTTGATCATCAGTTAACCGGCTCGAGATGATCACCGGTAAAGTTTCCTTATCTCCCAAATAGATGTACTTCAAATGTTTTGGTAAAACTTTCAGCTCCAACTTGTGGGCCTGCACAACAGAAGGTAGCAATTTTTTGTTTGAAACATTAAATTCATACAATTAAATTTGTTACCCCCATGTGAGTTTCCATCAAAGATTGAGACGTTTCGCAGGCTTCAGCTATTTCTTCCTCCACATCCCACTGTGCTTGTATATCGAATCCTTCACCCTTGTAATCTTCTTCGAACACATCCTACACAATGGAATCAACTATATCAATAGAGCACAAAGAATGATTCTCAGAAGGATATTTCATAGCATAAAAAATATTGAATTTAACAATCTCTCCGTCAAACTCGACTGAGAGTGTTCCTTCATCCACATCGATCTTTGTTCTTGCAGTCTTCATAAATGGTCTTCCCAACAAAATAGGGGCAGAGCTAGCGATGGTATCTTCTTCCATTTTTAAGATGTAGAAATCTGCTGGAAAATCAACTCGTTAACCTGCACCAAAACATTTTCAACGACCCCTTCTGGGTAAGCATTAGAACGGTCTGCTAACTGAATTACAACTCGGGTATCTTTCAAGGGACCCAAATTCAAAGCACAATAGATTGAGTATGGCATGACATTAATAGATGCACCTAAGTCTAGCATGGAACGCTCAATCTTCACATTTCCAATAACACAAGGCATAGTAAACATACCGGGATCCTTGCATTTATTTGGAAATGACTTTTTTATCACAGCAGATACATTCTCCCCCACACTAACCTTCTCATCATTTCTCAATCTTCTTTTGTTAGTGCACAACTCCTTTAGAAATTTAGCATACTTCGGGATTTGCTTAATGGCATCTAACAAAGGAATATTTATCTGCACTTTTTGAAAGGTTTCCAATACTTCTCTCTCATGATCATCCTTCTTGGATTTTGCTAACCTGCTAGGAAATGGAGGAACAACTACATTAGAAGTACTAGGTGAAGAGTGTGGGGAATTTACCTTTTTGTGGTCCTTGGACTTTTCCTTGATGATTTCTTCCGCTTCTTTCTCTTTTTCTCCTTCATTGGTATTTTCAAGTGAAGAGGTTCCCAGTTGTATTTCCTTTCCACTTCTCAACATCATTCCACTTGCATTTTCTCTTGGATGTACCTCGGGTTGAGATGGAAGTCTTCCTGAATTTTGAGCTTCCAATTTGCCAACAGATGTAGCCAATTGGCTAAGTTGGTTTCCAAGACTTTGAATGTTCGTTCTCGTCTCTTGTTGAAATTTTTTAGTGTTTACTGCTAGAGCTTTCACGATATCTTCCAAAGATATTCCGGATTCTGAAGGTTGAGCCAGTGGTGGTGGTGGTGGTAATATATAGCCTTGGTGAGGAAAACTTTGTTGGCCTCCTTGATTCTTGTAGCTAAAGTTCGGGTGGTCTCTCCACCCCGGATTGTAGCTATTTGAATAAGGATCATATTTCCGTTGAGGTTGTCCCGAAAATCTTCCCATGGCATTGTCTTGTTGAACATCTTCCGGCAATGAGGGACATCTATCCGAACCATGTCCAACAACCGAGCAAATTCCACATACTTGAGCTTGTGGCATTTGTCCCCCTACAAACTTTTCCATCAAAGATGTCAGCGCTTCCAACTTTTGATCAAAGGAGCTTGTGTTCACTTCATTAGCTTGATGTGGAATACTATCTTGTCGAGTTTCAAACTGTTGTGGATTAGCAGCCATGCTCGAGATGAGACTTCTAGCAGCTTCTGGTGTCAAGCTAACCAATGCTCCTCCACTTGCAACATCAATCATGTTTCTATCAGAAGTCAGGAGCCCTTTATAGAAGTATTGGATGAGTAATTGCTCTGGAATTTGATGTTGAGGACAACTAGAACATAATTTCTTGAATCTCTCCCAATACTCATATAAAGTCTCACCACGCTGTTGTCTAATTCCACATATATCTTTTCTAATATTGGCCGCATGTGAAGCTGGAAAGAATTTTTCAAGAAACTGCTTCTTCATCTCATTCCAAGTGGTAATAGATCCAGAAGGTAAGTAATAGAGCCAATCCTTAGCTTTGTCAGCTAAAGAGAATGGAAAGGCTCGTAGAGAAATCTGGTCTTCCGTCACATTTTGAGGCTTCATTGCAGTGCACACAACATAAAACTTCTTCAAATGCTTATGAGGATCTTAACCTACAAGTCCACGAAAAGTAGGTAATAAGTGAATAAGACTGGATTTCAATTCAAAAGTAGCATCTGTAGGAATTTGAATGCATAATGGTTGTTGATTAACATCAGGGTTAGCCAAATCCCTTAAAGTCCGCTGAGCTGGAGCTTCCATGTCTTCTTCCTTTGTCTTACTTTCTTCAGATTCAGTATCTACTTCAGGTTCAGACTCGATCCAATCTAAAGCCAAATTCAACCCAGGGGATGATGAAGATGATTGTTGAGCTCATAGTCTAGCTTTCTTCCTTAAGGCTTTTGCAGTTTTCTCGACTTCTGGATCAAATATCAATTTACCTGTACGAGAAGAACGAGGCATAAACCAGAAACAAGAAAAAACCTAACTCAAAAGAAATTAATTAAACACCGTTCCCCCACAACGGCGCAAAAATTTGATAGGTTGTCAATCCACCAAATATAATTAACCTAATTCCAAAATATGAGTATAATGGTGAGTTGGGTCGAATCCATAGGGAACGGAAATTAAATTCTCTTGAATAAAATGAAACAAAAATGGGAGGAGGGGGTGTTTGAGAGATTTTCACCTAATTAACAAAATACTAAATTAATCAATATAGCAATCACAAGCTTACATGATATCAATGCACACAAAACAATTTGGTAAGAAAAACTATCAAAATAGAGATAATAATAAGAAGAGAAAATTTTGATTCAAGGGTTCGACATTCAATTATACTATTGATCATAGACTAACAAATGAATTCTTGCAAATTCAAGCAATTAACCTTTGATTTATTAGGATAGCCTTATAAATCCTTTGTTTTCCTAATTAATTAACCAAACCTAGCATCTGATCAATTCTTATTATTAATCAACTGGGCACGATAGCGTTCCATATTAATTAATAATAGCATTAATCTTAGTGAAAACAGGTTAAGACTAATATCAATAATTAGGATAGCCATAACTATCAATATTAGCCCTATAAGTTCAATTAGGTTAAGTAAATTATGATAGCATAATTTACCTACTCTAATACTACAAGTCTTCACTCATTTACACTACTAGGAGTATAAATTCTTGAATAACTTTAGGAGAATAAATATTCATTTGATTTGTCAATTCAAATTAATATAAATCTCCAGTAGAAATCATTTGAACCTATTAGTACTTGAATATAAAACAAGATAATCAATACATATCACAAAGCCTCATAATAATATAACCGAAATACGAAACCCTTAAATCAAACCGTAAAATTAGCCACTCATATTATAATAAATCTTAAACATATTAAACATCATTTAATACAAGAAATAAACTAAAGAAGAGAAGATAAAATAAGATAAAGACTTACTACAAAATGGGAAAGGAAAATATGTCTTCTTTCTTCCTTCTACAAATTTCACTTCTCCCAATGTTTTTCAAAAGAAAGAAAAGAAGAAAAGAAAAATGACATTCTCTCTCCTCTCCCACTACAAGTTTTCGGCTGATGTTGTGAAAATTAGGGAAGGAATTTTCTTTCCCTACCCTTTTAGACATTTTTGGGCCATGATGGGCTTTGGGCTTTTTTTTGAGTTTTTGGACTTCTTCTTGGGCTTTTGGGCTGCTTCTTGGGCTTTTGGGCTGTTTTCAAATTGACTTGTTTCTTTCGCTAATTGTCCTTTTTTTTCAATTGTTTTCTTCAATTGCAATTAATTATTTTCCTGAAATAAATAACAATTAATTAGATCACTTAATTGCAATTTTGGAGACAAAAATACGGAGGATATGAACACAAAATATGGAATATTATAATCATATCATAATGATCCCTACATCATAACTCAATCTCAAACTTTTTATTGAAACTTCCATGTTATGATCGTATGGTCTTCCATACATGTCTTCATACAAAAAAAAATATAGATTTAGGCATGCATCTATACAAATCAAATCATTATGGATGAATTAGTTATTTACTAATTATAATAATATTGTTTAATAATTAAAAATATATTATATATTATTTTAAAAACAAGAAAATGCATATCTAAATATAGAAATCTATTTTAACTTGACACTTATCTTTATTTATATATATATATATATATATATATATATATATGTGTGCATGTATTTTTTATATATTATAATAAAAAAAGCGTATACAAACTTAAAATGCTATTTTAACTGATACTTTATATATATATATATACAAGATAAAATAGATTGCAATCTAAATATGCTTCATATATTAGATTATTTTGTTTATTGCACAAAAACATATAACAAAATTTGTATATATCAGATCATTAAAGAGTGCATATATTGAGAAATATTCCAAATTAACATACGATAATAATGACCACATAAAAAAATTACTCAATTAATTAATATATATCCAAAATTTATGAATGATGATATTCTTTTTATATATTCAAGAAATGATAAATATTTAACATACCGTAATAAAAATAGAAAAACACTCAATCATTTAATAAGCTTCGTAAATCTGTATTATGTTTAGTCTTCTTTATATATAGCCGTATTACTAGCTCATAGATGAAGATGATAATTTTTTTGAAATATATAACATTCCATATAATTAAAAAAAAGGATAAAGTAAATAAATTACTGTTTTAGTGTGAATTACATATCATAATCTTGATTTATTTAGATCTTTACTAAATAAATTAATAATTATCTAAAAATTGTGTATAATGAATATATATAAATATATATATATATATATATATGAAGATTATATATTTAGATTATTTAAAGAATATCGAAAAGGTGATAGTAAAGTATGAGTTTATTCAAGTTATATATTTTTTTTTCTGATAACGTGCATAGCATTAAATTGATGGTTGTTGAAATTATAAAATAAATTGGGTAAAACCAAGTCAAATTAAATGTTTAGAGTTTTCTTTTATGATAGTCTAATTAAACATCTCTTAAGATTTAATTTAATGAAACTTATGATTATTTATAATCATGATTTTATGTGTAAACATCGTATGGAATTTTTAATTTGTTTAGAGATCAAATTGAAAAATAGGAAACTTATTACTATAAGTTGGGTTAGTCCCAGGCTCTATAACTTTGAAAGATGGTATGAGACTATATACAAAACAAATATATATGTAGACACACTTTCATACAAATCAAATCATTCTAATCGTCTGAAAGACCATACAAGTGTTCATATAAAACAAATATTTATTTAGGCATACTTTCATACAAATCAAATCAATTATGAATTTACAAAAAAATATATATTTAACCAAAGCTTCATAATAATCAATCATTCTTGTCGTATAAAAAATCATACGAGTCTTCATATAAAACAAATACAAATTTTAAAATACTTTCATACAAGTCAAATCAATTACGAATTTCCATATGCTTACTCTTTTAAAATTATTAGTTTTCCGATATTATATTTTGATCGTATAGAAATCCACATCATGTTATAGTCTTTCGGGCACTTCCACTTCATATAGTATGCTCATTTTTCAATAGACTTTTTCGTTGCTATCTTATGGTGAATCATTAGATTTGTTATTTGATAACCATTGTTGACAAAGATGATAAAATATATAAAATACTTAACATACCACTATAAAAATAGAAAAAAATAAAAAATCAATCAATTAATAATTGTTCGTAAATATTTAAAAACTTACTCAATTAATAAGCCTTCGTAAATTAATTAATGTTTTAGTACAAATTATATGTAATTATTTTGATTTATTTAGATCTTTACTAAATCAATTAATAATAATCTGAAAATTATATATAATGAATATATATATATATATATATATATATATCAAGATTATTTTATCACTGACAATTGTTTAAGGAATACCCAAAATGTGATGTAAAGTTTGAGTTTATTCACATAATACATATTTTTTTATGACATGCCTAGCCTAAGTAAAACATTGTTGGAATTATCTAACAAATTACTCTAATTCAATTCTAATTCAATATGTATAGTTGTATTATGGTGGCATAAATAACTTAATGTGTAAAACTAAGTGAAATTAAATGTGTACAGTTGTCTTTTATGATAGTCTAATTAAATATCTCTTAAGATTTAACTTAATGAAACTTAATGATTATTAATAATCATGAATTTATGTGTAAATACTGTATGGCATTTTCAATTTGTTTACAGATCAACTTGAAAAATAGGAAACTTATTACTATAAGTTGGGATTAGTCCCAGACTCTATAACTTCGAAAGACGGTATGAACTTCATACAAAACAAATATATATGTAAACAAAAATTCATACAAATCAAATCATGCTAATCGAATGAAAGACCATACGAGTCGTCATATAAAACAAATATTTATTTAGGCATACTTTCATACAAATAAAATCAATTATGAATTTACAAAAAATATATATTTAACCAAAGCTTATACAAATCAATCATTCTTATCGTATAAAAACCATACGAGTCTTCATTGAAAACAAATACATATTTAGACATAGTTTCATACAAGTCAAATCAATTATGAATTTACATATGATTCACTTTTAAAATTATTAGTTTTTCCAAAGTATATTTTGATAGTATGGAACTCCATATCATGTTCTTATCATATTTTTATTTGAGTGATTTTTTAATAATTTTAAAATACAAATAATTTCAAAATTCTTCATAATTTCTTCTCCCAAAATATAGACAAATTTTGATTGATTCAGTCAACTTCTACTCAAATAAATAGTTCATCTACAAGAGTATCTTTTCACACAGCTCAAAGATCTCCAGTTGCATATGCATTGTGTGTCTAGTCTTTCAGACATTTCTACTTCATATAGTATGTTTCATTTTTCAATAGACTTTTTCGTTGCTATCTTAAGGTGAACCATTAAATTTTTTATTTCCTAACCTTTGTTGACAAAGATGATAAAATATATTAAATATTTGACATACCATTATAAATATAGAAAAAAAATATGAATCAATTAATAAGTGTTTGTAAATATTTAAAAACTCACTCAATTAATAAGCCTTCGTAAAGTAATTAATGTTTTAGTACAAATTATATAAAATGATCTTGATTTATTTAGATCTTTACTAAACCAATTAATAATAATCTAAAAATTTGAGGTCAGAATGTGTTTACGTTTAATAGAACCTTGTTTTCACAGCCTTTATAAATATTAGTCCCCGCTCCCACTTCCTAAACTGTTTTAAGTTAATTTGTACAGCTCCGATCAATAACATCTTAGTATTTTATAGATTAAGATTTTATTTAGTTAAGGGGTTAATAATGAATAATTCATCCATATTGTAGGAGCTCCGGAGACCTCAGGTTTAGGACCGTACATAATTGCAGATACCATCCCTACTACTGTAAGAGGTAGGTGATACTCTCACACTAATCGTGTGTTGTGGTTTGTTTAGTTACCCTCTAGAGAAATGTACATGTTTATATGGCAATGATTTATGATATGAATGGTATTGTGAATGTCAAATGTGACAAGATGATGGTTTGATGACATGATTCTATGAAGAGAATGCTTGGCATACATATGTGATGTCTTATTTCCAAGATTCAGTAAAGACGCACAATTTGTAAGATATATGGATAATACCATACATAGATATGGCTAAGATTTGCAGGTATGACCCGTACAAGATTCTGATCGAAAGATCACTTCGGGTAGCTCCCGAACTCATGATGCTCGAGCGGAACAAAGCGGTGCCATGCAAGAGTGATGTGCTCTTATGTGTACTATAATAAGTAAATAGTGTACATATTACAAGGTTCATGATTTATGGTTATATGTGAAGTGTTTTAGTGTACAAGGTATCAAAACCAATTATAAAATGAAAATATATTGAATTCATCAAAGTTCAACTATAACAATTGTCACGTATTTATACATGAGATTTGGAGGCTCAAGACTAACTTTCTAAACAAGTTGTATCTACCATGCAAGTAGCATAACCATCTAACATATTCCTAACTAATTTCCTAACTTATGAAACAAGTTGTAACTACCACGCAAGTGGCATAACTCTCGCACTAATTTCCTAACTATTGTGCAAGTGGCACATATATTTAATATGCTCCTTTGTAAGCTCAACTAGGTTCAAAATAGATAGATAACTTCAAACTTAGGATGAAATCGAGTATAGGATAAGGCTTTGGTTAGTATGTCTGCTGTTTGATCTTCAGACGGAACAAATCTGATATCCAGGTTCTTGCTTTGCACCTTCTATCTAAGAAAATGAATATCAACCTCAATATGTAGAGTTCAAGTATGGAAAGCTGGATTAAACGCTAATTTAACTTCTCCCAAGTTATCACACCACAAAACTGAAGGTTTAACAATGGGCAGACCAAGTTCAGCAAAAAGACTAAGAATCCAGACCATTTCAGTGGTAGCCATGGTAAGAGCCCGATACTCAGCTTTGGTGCTACTCCTTGCCGCAGTATTCTGCTTCCTAGAAGACCAGGATATAGGATTAAATCCTAGAAATATGCAAAAATCACCAGTGCTCCTCCTATCATCAACACAACTCACAAAATCGGCATCTGCAAAACATTCAAGCACCATTTTAGAAACAGGTTTAAAGAGAAAACCAGTGGAAATAGTTCCTTGTAAAAACTAGAATACCCATTTTCTAGCTTTCCAATGATTGACAGTGGCAGCATGAAGAAATTGGCTTAGTTTATTCACAATATAAGAAATATCTGGTCTCGTCATAACAAGATATTGCAATGCACCAAAAAGACTTCTGTATTTGGATGGTTAATCAAAGGGATGATTGTCCTGCAAATGTAATTTAATCCTAGAACAATAAGGAGTAGACAGAGGCTTACATTTTTCCATATCATGTTGATGTAGAAGATCCCGAATGTACTTTGACTGAGTAAGATGAATGCCTTGAACAGTCCTCTCAACTTCCAGACCAAGAAAATAACTCACTTCCTCTAAGTATTCTAAGGAGAATTTCTTGTGGAGATCAGAGATAAGCTGTTGAATCAGAGAGGGATCATCACCACTAACCAAAATATCATCAACATACACAAGTATAATTAGCATTTTACCATTGACATGAATATGAAAAAGAGAATGATCAGAGACAGATATTTTGAGGCCTTTAGAAAGCATGAAACCTTTAAGGTTGTCATACCATGCTTTCAGAGCTTATTTCATGCCATAAATAGACTTCATCCACCTGCAAACATAATCTGGTTTGGAGGAATCTTCATATCCTTCAGGCTGCTTCATGAAAACAACTTCTCTTAAGTCTTCATTTAAGAAAGCATTGTTCACATCGACTTGTTATATTTTCCAACCCTTAGTGATAGCCATGGAGAAAATAAGTTATATTGTAACCGGTTTAACAACCAGACTAAAAGTATCAAAGTAATCCACTCCGACATTTTGCTGAAAAACCCTAGCAACCAATCTGGGCTTATATTTATCAATAGTGCCATTAGACTTTCTCTTAATTTTGAAAATCCACTTATTAGTGATAAGATTCATGTGAGGATGAGCAGGAACAAGAGTCCACGTAATATTCTTCATAAGAGCCAAGTATTCAGAATCCATAGCAGATTTCCACTCAGGAGAAGATAAAGCTTGATGCACAGTAACAGGTTCAACATTTGAGAGAGACAAGGTCATATTGTATACTTTGGGTTTGAATATCCCATTTTTTGTTCTAGTCACCATACTATGACTAGAAGTGTGAGGCTGTGGTAAAGGAGAGGCAGATGGCTGAGTAGGTAAGTGTTGAGGAAATGGAGGTGGAACATCTTGATTGGTACGTGTAATAGGTGTGAGAATCGAAAAAACAGGAAGTATGAAGTTGGTGTGTGTGTGGGTGAGGAATAATGAATGGTTTTAGGAAAAAGTGATTGGTATGGAAAATCAAGCTCATTAAATTCCACAGTTTTAGCAACATATATCCTGCTCAATGAACTCAAACACTTATAACCTTTATGTGAAGCACTGTAATCAAGAAAAATATATTTGGTACTTCTGAACTGTAATTTTGAGGAAATATAGGGTCTAAGAAATGGAAAGCAAGCGCACCCAAATGTCTTGAGAAATGTGTAATCAGGACTCTTTTTAAAAGGAATCTGAAACGAAGAAGAATTATGAAGAATAGGGGTAGAGAGTCTATTAATAGTATATAACATAGTAAGAAAAGAATCCCACCAAAATTTAGGATGTATGGAAGCTTGAGCAAGTAAAGATAAGCCAACCTCAATAATGTGTTGATGTTTCCTTTCAACTGAGCCATTTTGAGGGTGTGTGTAGGGATAAGAGTGTCTAGAAATAATACCTTTAGTTTGAGGATAATTGATAAGGATTGAAATTCACCCCCCTCCCCTCCTATATCACATTGAAATATTTTTAAAGGAATTGAAAATTGTCTTTAAACCATTACAAGAAAGATAGAAAAGACTTTTGCATCATCAGATTTTTGAACTAAAGGATAAATCCATGTAAAATGAGTGAAATCATCCACAAAGATAATATATAATCTATAACCATCTGTAGATAAGGTGGATGCAGGTCCCCAAACATCACTATGTATTATTTCAAGAGGAGAAGTAGTCGTATGAATGACGGAAGGAAAATGCATTTGATGAAATTTTCCAAGTTTACATGCGTTACTAAAAGAAAATTCTGAATGAGTACATGATATCTTCAAATGTTGAAGTACTTTATTTAGAGTTCTACTATAACAAAGGCCCAAACGTTTATACTAAAGAGTTGTTGTAGTTGTTGTTTTAGAATCTATGAAATGATGTGCAGAGGTTGTATGAATGCTTGGAGAAGTTGTGGTAAAGTGTGAGACAGAAGGATTGAAGTGTTTTCGCATATGAGAGAGGTCAAGTTGGTATAGCCCATCCTTAAGCAGCCATCTCAAGAGAATTTTGTGTGTTTCAGATCCTTGACAAAATAGCAGTTAGTATAAAATTCAACATATACTGAATTATCTTGTAAGAATTGAGAAAGGCTAAGAAGGCTTTTAGTAATGTGCGGAACATGAAGAACGTGATTAAGATCAAATAAAACTGAAGAATGTAGGCTAGGTAGAGTAGAGGAACCAACATGAGAAATAGGAATTGAACTTCCATTACCAACAACAAGCTGTTTCTTACAATGATATGGAGTCTACACATGGAGATTTTGAAGACTTGAGGTTATGTGATGAGTTGCCCCACTGTCAACTTTCCAATCGAAGGCTGATCCATACCAAGAAGGGGAGGACAAAGAGCCGTAGCCATACACGTCAAATTCAGACTGACTAAAAGGTGTAACAGATGTGGAATTCTGACTTCCATTAGGAGAAAAAATTCCTTGTTGATGTGAAAAAGGAGCCATAGGCTGAGGACCAACGCCTTGTTGAACAAAAACGATATTTGCTCATGGAGAAGAATAACAGCCTTGTCCTGAACCTGAATTCTCAAGACCCTGATAGTTCACATAAAACCTTTTATAACACTTGATCGCCACATGATTATTTCGGCCACAAATTTGACAAACCATTCGAGAGCCTTGAAAAAATCAACCTCTTCCTCTATTTTGACCAAATGTCCACCCCTCTTTTACCGAAAATTTGTAAAAATTTTCTTCTCAGTGAAATGAAGAGAAGGATTCTGAATATTGTTCAGACTAGGAACTGTAGAACTGGTATGCATTTGAGCTAACCGTATTTCATATGTCTGTAGAATAAAGTGTAACTTGGATAAGGGAACTTCATCTCCTCTAGTAGTGAGATTTACCACAATACTTTCGTACTCGGATCCTAAACCACCAAGGATGTACAAAACTAAAGCATCATCTATCATAACTTGACTTGCTGCTTGAATATTTTCAGTTATTTCTCACATCTTAAGGACATATTTCTCTATAGATAGATCACCTTCTTCAATATCTGTAGTTGAAACCGAAGACTAATAACTTTGGCTTTAGACTGAGGCTGAAACAAACTCTCAAAGATCTCCTAATTCAAAAGAATAAATGCATCTGGTAACATGACCAAGCATTGTTTCACTTATTGAATTCAAAAGCCAGCTCAACAAGAACTGATCCTTTCTAATCCAGATAACATATTCAAGATTAGGAACCACAAAATCATCACCATCATTTGCAGAGCTAAACTAAGATGGAATACTCTTTAAGTTGATAAAAAGAAAATCCTCGTAACCATAAGCACGCACAGTGGATAGAACTTGAGACCTCTAATACACAAAATTGGTACGATCTAGGCGAACTGTTAACGTATAAAACGTAAGAAGAATAATTTATGCCATGAGATATGTAGCAGAGGATGATACTGGTTCAAGATACCATATAAAAACAAATTATAAAATGAAAATATGTTCAATTCATCAAAGTTCAACCATAACAGTTGTCACTTATTTATACAAGAGATTTGGAGGCTCAAAACTAACTTATGAAACAAGTTGTAACTACCATGCAAGTAGCATAACCATCTAACACATTCCTAACTTATGAAACAAGTTGTAACTACCACACAAGTGGCATAACCATCTAATTAATTTCCTAACTACCGCGCAAGAGCACATATATTTAATATAAGGTGCCTCTATGAAATGTAAATTGTTATGCTCTCATGTATATGTACTCTTGTGGGTAAAATAGTTAGCCCACGGAGTTTTATCCAACACTCACCCCTTCAGCATTTTAGGTAAGGAAGTCAAGGAGGAGTGAGCTACGCTGTAAAACCAGCCTGTGGACTGTTCTGTTGCCACATTTAAAAGTTTAAAATTTCTCGTTCATTCCATAAATTTAAAAGAATTTTATTTTGCTTTTGAATTGTTTTATTATTGATTTTCCAGTGGTTTGATGAACAAGTACATGATATTTCTATTTTTTGATTTTCTAATAATGATTCGTAATTTATCTTGTGATTGGATGTGGAAAAAAAAATTTAATCACAGTTTTGGAAGGCGATGTAGCCGTAATATTCTGAAATTGATTTTGGGATATTACAATTAATTAATATATATCCAAAATTTATGAATGATGATATTTTTTTTATATATTCAAGAGGTGATAAAATTATTTAAAATATTTGAAATACCATAATAAAAATAGAAAAAAAACTCAAGATTATCTATGATGAATATATATATATATATATTAAGATTATCTTATGACTAAAAATTGTTTAAGGAATACCCAAAATGTGATATAAAGTTTCAGGTTATTCACGTAATACATATATTTTTTATAGCACGCCTAGCCCAAGTAAAACATTGTTGGAATTATCTAACAAATTACTCTAATTCAATTCAAATTCAATATGTGTAGTTGTCTGATGCTGGGCTAATTAAAATGATATTATATATTGTTTAAAAAAAGAAAAAGCATATCCAAATTTAGAAATTTATTTTAGCTTGACACTTCTCTTTATTTATATATATATTTATTTGTACATATCCTTTTTATATATTATATAATAAAAAATAAGAAAAGCATACACAAATTTAAAAAGTTATTTTAACTAATACTTTTATATATGTATATATATATATCAATGGTGCAAAAGTCGAAAATTGGTAGTCGGGCGCTTTCCGACTGCCTAGGCATCGACTAGGAAGACCGAATTAGTTATTTATTTATTTATTTTTCCGTCAACCCCATATAGCTTATATATGACAAATATAACATAATTTACGAGTTCCAACTACAAAAGTCACAGACATTAAATTAAGGTTAAACACATTGTCAAGTTCATGAATCATGAGATTCATGATTGATACTAGAGCCTTGAGGAGGCATTTGAGGTAATAAATGTTGATCGTCTCCATACTCTTCCAATACACGGTCATCATCGGACTCAAACTCAATCTGCACATCTATTTCCTCATCATCAAAGGAGAACTCGTCATCATCAAGTTCTCTAACACTTCTTTGAGGCGTCAATGAGTCATTTGTTTCCATATTACTAACCGCTTCCAAAGTCACTCCCGAGATTGGGTCTCCATTTGCTTCTACAAAACCATCATCATTTGATCCAATCCCATCAACAATCCATTCTTGGGCATAACTTGCATCATCATGTGCTAGGAGCACTTCCAAATCCCTCAGTTTCAGCTTATTTTTCTTATTCATCAATTTTGCATTGAATTGAACATACACAAGACTGTTTAATCATTGTGCTAGAAGCTTATTTCTTTTCTTCATGTGTATCTAGAAAATAAAAAGCAGGTGACATAATATAATGACTATATGTAATTAGATTTTAACTAAACATTTAATATGATAATATGTATTAGATTTTACTAACCCCTTCAAATGTGCTTCAATTTCTCTCACCCCCCGAAGAACAAGCAGTCAAAGAAAGGGTTCTCATAGTAAGCCTTTGTAAGTTCAGAGTTATTGAACCATAACTCGACCACCAATTTACTACATGAAGCTATGAAGGAAATAATACCAAAATATAAATTATGTTAGTTTAGTTGCTCAAATTTTAAAAGTTTAAAACTTTAACGTGTAACGTTACCTGGATCAAACTTTTCGATGGTTATATGTTTCATGCATGCAATGATTGCCACTTCTTTTCCAAAAAGACTCTCCTTGTTCTTGTACTATGGTAGCTCCTCATTCATAATCTTAGATTACATATCAAGGTTTCTAGGAAACATAACATCCAAACAATCAATAACCCCAACTGCGACATCATAACCCAAGTGAAGGAGGATATTTGTAATGATATAAAGGATTCAAGAGATAAGTCATCAAATGAAGTGGACTAGTGAGCCTATCTTTCATCTTTGCATCAATAATGTCAATGATAGTCTTGTAGTTCTTAGCAACGTTGTTTAGGAAAATTTTAACCTTCTCCTTTGCCTAGATAAGTTCACCATATACAAATCCCATAGATGGTTTTTTATCACCATCAACAATCCGAAGTACCTTTACTAACGGCCCCAAAACATTCAAACACGTGGAAATGCCATTCCAAAAATCCATACTCAACACCATGGTGTATGCTGCTTTTCCTTTGATAGTCTTTGCAAATTTACATTGTTCTAATTCAATGCTCGTAAACATTGTCCTTCATTGGCCCTTTTCTCAGATATGCTTTGCATAGATAGAAATGCTGATGTAAATCTAGTCACTCCCGGTCTCACTATGTCCCTCCTTTTTATGTGTGTCCTCATCATAGCTAATGTTTTGTGATGTGCGTAGATGAAGATAGTCAATGTCTTAGCCTGATCAATCATTTTCTTGAACTTTGGCAAATTTGCAATGTTTTCAAGCATAAGATTCATTGAATGGGCAGTACATGAGGTCCAAAATAATTGAGGCGACTCTCCTTCAACAACTTTGCAGCTGCCATATTGTTTGAGGCATTATCAGTTAATATTTGAACAACATTTTCGACACCAACCTATTTTTCATAATAAGAAAATGAAAAAGATTTCATTAATGAATGAACAAGCACATCAATGCATTCATTTCCTATGAAAAATATTTAAAAAATTAAATTACCAACCTCTTGAATGCACTTTTCGACATAGTCATAGATTATATGACTTGTATGTGCAATGTTCGAGAAGTCTTTAGAAGAAAGAAAAACAGTGCCCAATCTAGAATTCACACACAAATTCATGATGCTCCTTCTCTTTCTATCACTCCAAGCATCGGTCATAATCAAACAACCATTAACTTTCCATTCCTCTTCATGTGGCTTTAGTGATTCTTTGGTTTTATCGACATCTTTCTTCAAAAATGTCTCACTAAGTTCATATCTTGTAGGAGGCCTACACCCTTTTCCATATTGACCTATAGCCTCAAACATTTTCTTACAACTATCTAGTTCAAAAACACTAAAAGGAAGACCCGCTTCATATGCCCATCTACGAACAAACTCTTTCACCCTATCAAGCTTTTGTTTACAAATTATCTCTTTGATATTTTGGTCATGTAGGTTTATTTTTTTGTCAACCTCAAGGTTGATTTGAGTTGCAAACTTATCCATAGGGCCAATAGAATTATGAGATTTAGACCTTATCGACTCTCTCAACTCATCCTCTATCCCATCATCATCAATAACCATATCATCAATGGCACTATCAATGTTTATTTGTGATCTTATCTCTTCATCATATTGATTATTTCCCCTCATTTTCATCTTTGCTTCATTAATTGCATTCATGCACTTAATTTGATCATCTTTCGTAGACCTTTTACATGCAGCAACATTTCCTGTTATGCCTGCAATGTGTTGTTTCATTCTATAAACTCCTCCATGCATTTGTTTCTGGAACATGATGCATTTTACCCTATCCAAATTATTTGGATCCAGTAACACTGCATATTCCCACCCCAAATCATTTGATTTTCATTTTAGTGTGTCATTTGTTGACATGGATTGGGATACACTAATCGATGTAGTACTTGAAGAAGTTTTCATCTTAGTATCTTATAATCTGCATAATTATACAACAAGTACACAAACTATAAAGTATAACAAGTAAAACTAGTAAAACTACAAATAACCAAAAGACAAGTAATTTAAAAAATTATCAAATAATCAATAACGTAATTTGCTTTATCCTATATGTAAGAATATAGCAATTGATTACGTAAATTCTTAAATCAATCAAACAAGCCCATTCCTAAAATTAAAATCACATGTGTAAGGTAATGATATTACATAATTTATATGAATTCTATTCTATTATAATATTATATATTATATAATATATACAGGCACAACATCACCATGGGAAACATATACATATGAGACATAATTTGAATAGCAATCAATGAAGTAATCAGCCACTACCAAGTACCAACCACATGATGCTTAATTAACTATGATTTAAGTCGGCGTGCATTAAATTCCCTTAATCAATATCTACTTGTTCCCATTTATGACTATTAATACCAATTTATGAGCATGGAGCTGCATTGTTTCAGTCAATTAAATTTTTTTAAAAAAATTCCTGATATATATGTCTTTTGCGTGAACAACCTCTTCCTCCACATTCAAAATTCCATTATATTTACTCCAAAGTCCAAACTTAACAAAGAAACAACGAGGTATCAAATCCTTGCAAGAAAATGGTGGGTAAATCTTGTTTCTATATTAGTATTAAAAGGGAGAAGAGATTTGTAGGTTTCCAGCAGAAGAAGAGAAAAAAAAATAAAAATTGCAGAACCTTAGTGCGTAATAGTGGCGGCGGCGATGGCAGGTACATGAACAGCAATGGCAACCGATGACTAGCAGCACTGGCGACGGCTGAAAGTCTGAACAGTGAAACTAGAACCCTAACTGTGGCCCTCTAGGTAGTCTTTCATCTCAAGTTTGAGACTGAAGTGAAGAGTTCACACCCAAAATGTAATTTTTTTAATTATTAATTTATATTAAAATAAATGTTTTAACCGCCTAGGTGGCGCCTAGAGAGTATAGGTGGTGTCTAGACCGTCTAGGCAGCGCCTACTTTCAGAAAACTAAAATGCATACTGATTTGGTGAAAATCGGGTCGGGGCACCGGCGCCTAGCACATAGCCCGACTTTTGCATCATATATATATATATATAAGATAAAATAGATTACAATCAAAATATTCTTCATATATTAGATTTTTTTTTATTGAACAAATACAAAAAATAAAATTTTTATATATTAGATTATTAAAGAATGCATAGATTGAGAAATATTCCAAATTAACATACAATAATAATCACCACAAAAATAAAAATTACTCAACTAATGTAGTAACCTGAATATTTCTATATGCATAATCATGTTATGTGGAATGATTTATTTTATTACAATGCAAGCCTATGTGATTTAATTGTTTAAGAATGATTAATTATGCTTCTATGATTTGAATGCAAAGTATATGGAATTAATTGAATTATTATGTGCTTAAGGTAATTAAGTTGGAATTTGTTGTGGTCACATTTTATGTTAAATGGGCTTAATAAAAATATTCATTAATTTTGAAGTCCATAAACTGAGGCACGGAGCCCAATACGATAACTAAGCATGGATATAAATATAGAATAGATGGTTTAATAACAAATTAATAGTCATACAAAAAATAAAAAAATTAGGGTTTGGATTCCCCAGGGAGCCGCCACCATTCATTCAAGATCCTTCTTCCTTCCTTTCAACTTTTAGGTACTTTATGGAAACAAATTCAAAATACTTATTTATATATCTCGAAACTCTATGAAATTTTAATATGTTGTTCCCTATTACGATTATGAGTCTCAGTTAAAATTTCAAGCAAATTTGACATGTATTCTATTTTATACGAATTTTCTACCACTTGCTATCCATGTTTACAAATTCCAGCGTTTATGATGGAAAAATAAAAATATATTCTTATACTTATAAAAATCCCTTGAAATTTGAATATGCCATCCATTCCTATAATTTTAATTCACATTTAAAATTTTAGGTCAATTTTATATCTATTTTATTTTATATGAATTTTCTATTACACTAGATCCAAATTTATAAACTATTACGGCTCTGATTTGAGTATTCGAAATACAGGTTTGTAGTTATCCAAAAATCTTCAATTTTTAATATTTCACCTATAAGTCTTATTAATATTTCAAAATAAAACAAAATAAAATTCAATTTGATCTAGTTTGTATTTTAGGAGTTATGATATTTTTCCTACGGTTGGGCAGGATTTACAGCTTTAGTTATTCCGGTTTCAAAAATCCAAAATAATTCGTAAATCTTCTTAACAAGGCACAAAACTTTTATAGCATACTTTAGTAGAATTCTAGTTTCTACATTTAAAAATTCAGCTTGTTCCTCCGTATAGTTTGTGAATTATAAAATATTCATTCCTTACTGTGCCGTAGGAATATACATCGAGTCGTCATTAAATCTTCATTTTAAATTCGATTGGACTCAACTCAGTGGAAAAATGTCACAAATTTCATTATGTATAATCGGTGTGAGAAAATTGAAGTTTCAAATTTATTTACTGGGCACATAATTCGAGGTCAGAATGTGTTTACGTTTAATAGAAGTTCGTTTTCACAACCTTTATAGCTTATTCACATAATACATATTTTTTTATGATACACCTAGCCCAAGTAAATGAATAATGAATATATCTATATATGTATAAATTTATATGATCATATGGTTTTCCATATGAGTCTTCATACAAAAAAAAATATAGATTTAGGCATACATATATACAAATCAAATCAGTATGGATGAATTAGTTATGTACTACTAATAATAATATTGTTTAATAATTAAAAGGAAATTATATATTGTTTAAAAAAAATAAAAAGCATATCCAAATTTAGAAATATATTTTAACTTTACACTTCTCTTTATATATATATATATATATACATAATAGAATATGTTTTTATATATTATATAATTAAAAAATAAAAAAACCATGTACAAATTTGAAAAGCTATTTTAACTCATACTATTATATATATATATAAGATAAAATAATTGCAATCAAAATATTATTCATATTAGATTATTTTTTTTATTGAATAAAAACAAATAACAAATTTTGTATATATTAGATTATTAAAGAGTGCATATATTGGGAAATATTCCAAATTAACATACAATAATAATCACCACAAAATAAAAATTATTCAATTAATTAAATTATATCCAAAATTTATAAATGATGATATTTTTTTTATATACTCAACAGACGATAAATTATATAAAATATTTGACATGCCATTATAAAAATAAAAATAAAAACTCAATCAATTAATAAGTTTCAGAAATCTTAATTATGTTTAATCTTCTTTATATATAGTTGTATTACTAGCGCATAGATGAAGATGATATATTTTGTGAAATATATAACATTCCATATATTAAAAAAAAAAAAATAAAGGAAATAAATTAATGTTTTAGTATGAATTAGATATCATAATCTTGATTTATTTAGATCTTTACTAAATCAATTAATAATTACTTAAAAATTATGTATGATTAATATAAATAAATATATATATATATATATATATATCAAGATTATCTGTTCAGATTGTTTAAAGAATATCCAAAAGGTGATAGTAAAGTTTGAGTTTATTCAAGTTATATACATTTTTCTGATAACATTCATAGCATTAAATAGATGGTTGTCGAAATTATCAAATAAATTGGGTAAAACCAAGTCAAATTAAATGTGTACAATTGTCTTTTATGATAGTCTAATTAAAATATCTCTTAAGATTTAACTTAATAAAACTTAATGATTATTAATAATCATGATTTTATGTGTAAATACCATATGAAATTTTCAATTTGTTTAGAGATCAAATTGAAAAATAGGAAACTTATTACTATAAGTTGGGTTCAGCCCCAGGCTCTATAACTTTGAAAGATGGTATGAGACTTCACAAAAACAAATATATATTTATAGACACATTTATACAAATTAAATCATTCTAATCGTATAAAAGACCATACAAGACTTCATATAAAACAAATACTTATTTAGGCATACTTTCATAAATATCAAATCAATTATGAATTTAGAGAAAATATATATTTAACCAAAGCTTCATACAAATCAATTTGTCTTATCATATAAAACACCATACGAGTCTTCATACAAAACAAATATATATTTAGACATAGATTCATACAAGTCAAATCAATTATGAATTTCGTTGCTATCTTATGTTGAACCATTAGATTTGTTATTTGCTAACCTTTGTTGATGAAGATAATAAAATATATAAAATATTTGACATGCCATTATAAAAATAAAAAATAAAAGAATCAATCAATTAATAAGTGTTTGTAAATATTTAAAAACTCACTCAATTAATAAGGCTTCATAAATTAATTAATGTTTTAGTACAAATTATATATAATGATCTTGATTTATTTAGATTTTTACTAAATCAATTAATAATAATCTTAAAATTATGTATAATGAATATATATATATATATATATTAAGATTATCCAATCACTAACAATTGTTTAAGGAATACCTAAAATGTGATGTAAAGTTTGAGTTTATTCACGTAATACATATTTTTTTATGACACCCTAGCCCAAGTAAAACATTGTTGGAATTATCTAACAAATTACTCTAATTCAATTCAAATCCAATATGTATAGTTGTCTTATGCTGGCCTAATCAATATGATCATCTAATATTGAAATTAATGTAACGTAATGAATATTAATAATCTTGCGTTCTTATTAGTAAATAATGATTCCCGCGTCATAACTCAATCTCAAGCCATTTATTTACATTTTCATGTTCTGATCGTATGGTCTTCCATATGAGTCTTCATACAAAACAAATATAGCTTTAGGCATACATCGATACAAATCAAATAATTATGAATGAATTAGTTATTTAATAATAAGAAGAATATTGTTAAATAATTAAAAGAATATTATATATTGTTTAAAAAAATGGAAAAACATATCCAAATTTAGAAATCTATCTAAACTTGACACTTCTCTTTATATATATATCCAAATTGGTACATATTTTTTTATATATTAAATAATAAAAAACAAAAAAAAGCATATACAAATTTAAAAAGCTATTTTAACTGATACTTTTATGTATATATATAAGATAAAATATTTGAAATCAAAATAATCTTCATATATTGGATTATTTTGTTTATCTAACAAAAACATATAACAAAATTTTTATATATTAGATTATTAAAGAGTGCATATATTGAGAAATATTCAAAATTAACGTACAATAATAATCACCATAAAATAAAAATTACTCAATTAATTAATATGTATCCAAAATTTGTGAATGATGATATTGTTTTTTATATATATTCAACAGGCGATAAATTATATAACATATTTGATATACCATAATAAAAATAGAAAAAAAAACTCAATCAATTAATAAGCTTTGTAAATCTTTATTATTTTTAATCTTCTTTATTCAAGTCGTATGAAAGACCATACTTGTCTTCATATAAAACAAATATTTATTTACGCATACTTTCATACAAATCAAATCAATTATGAATTTACAAAAAAAATATGAATTAGTTTTTCCATACAAACAAATACATATTTAGACATACTTTCATACAAGTCAAATCAATTATGAATTTACATATGCTTTTGCTTTTAAAATTATTTTTCCATATTTATTTTGATCGTATGGAAATCCATATAATGTTCTAATCATATTTTGATTTTAGTTATTTTTTAATAATTTTAAAATACAAATAATTTCAAAATTCTTCATAATTTCCTCTCCCAAAATACAAATAAATTTTGTTTGCTTCAGTCAACTTCTAGTCAAATAAATAGTTCATCAACAAGAGTATATTTCCACACAGCTCAAAGATCTCCACTTGCATATGCTATCTAATGGTGAACCACTAGATTTTTTATTTGCTAACCTTTGTTGACGAAGATGATAAAATATATAAAATAATTGCATACCATTAGAAAAATAGACAAAAAAAATCAATCAATTAATAAGTGTTTGTAAATATTTAAAAACTCACTCAATTAATAAGCTTTCGTAAATTAATTAATGTTTAAGTACAAATTATATATAATGATCTATAATCTAAAAATTATGTACAATGATTATATATATATATATATATATATATAAAGATTATCTTATAACTTGTTTATGGATTACCCAAAATGTGATGTAAAGTTTGAGCTTATTCACGTAGTATATATTTTTTTATGACACGTCTAGCCCAAATAAAACATTGTAGGAATTATCTAAGAAATTACTCTAATTCAATTCAAATTCAATATCTATAGTTTTATTATACTGGCCTAATGAAAATGATCATCTAAGATTGAAATTAATGTAACTTAATGAATATTAATATTCATGAGTTTTTATTTGTAAATAATGATCCCTACGTCATAACTCAATCTCAAGCTCTTTATTTACACTTCCATGTTCTGATCGTATGGTCTTCCATACGAGTCTTTATACAAAACAAATATAAATTTAGGCATACATCTATACAAATCAAATCATTATGGATTAATTAGTTATTTACAAATAATAATATTGTTTGATAATTAAAAGGATATTACATATTGTTTAAAAACAGAAAAAGCACATCCAAATTTAGAAATCTATTTTAACTTGACACTTCACTTTATTTATATATATGTATATATATATATATTGGTACATGTCTTTTTTATATATTATATAAAAAAAACAAAGGAAATCATATACAAATTTAAAAAGCGATTTTAAATTTTACTTATATATATAAGATAAAATAATTGCAATCAAAATATTCTTCATATATTACAGTATTTTCTTTATTGAACAAAAACAAATAACAATTTTTTTATATATTAGATTATTAATAAATTTTGGATATATATTAATTATTTGGGCAATTTTTATTTTGTGGTGATTATTATTGTATGTTAATTTGGAATGTTTCTCAATATACGCACTCTTTAACAATCTAATATATAAAAAATTTGTTATTTATTTTTGTACAATAAACAAAATAATCTAATATATGAAGAATATTTTGATTGCAATCAATTTAATCTTATATATATATAAGTTTCCGTTATAATAGATTTTTAAATTTGTATATGCTCCTTTTGTTTTTTTATTATGTAATATTTAAAAAAGACATGTACCAATATATATATATATATAAAGAGAAGTGTCAAGTAAAAATAGATTTCTAAATTTGGATATGCTTTTTCTTTTTTTAAACAATATATAATATCCTTTTAAATATTAAACTATATTATTATTATTAGTAAATAACTAATTCATTCATAATGATTTGATTTGTATAGATGTATGCCTAAATCTATATTTACTTTTTATGAAGACTCATATGGAAGACCATACGATCCAATATGGAAGTGTAAATAAAGAGTTTGAGATTGAGTTATGACATTGGGATCATTATTTACAAATAATAACTCATGATTATTAATATTCATTAAGTTACATTAATTTCAATCTTAGATGATCATTTTAATTAGGTTAGCATAAGACAACTATACATATTGAATTTGAATTGAATTAGAGTAATTTGTTAGATAATTCCAACAATGTTCTACTTGGTTAAGGCGTGTCATAAAAATAAATATGTATTACGTGAATAAGCTTAAACTTTACATCACATTTTGGGTATTCCTTAAACAATTGCTAGTGATAAGATAATCTTCATATATATATATATATATATATATATATTCATTAGACATAATTTTTAGATTATTATTAATTGATTTAGTAAAGATCTAAATAAATGAAGATCATTATATGTAATTTGTACTAAAACATTAATTCATTTACGATGGCTTATTAAGTGAGTGAGTTTTTAAATATTTACAGACACTTATTAATTGATTGATTCTTTTTTTCTATTTTTATAATGGTATGTCAAATATTTTATATATTTTACCATCTTCATCAACAAAGGTTAGCAAATAACAAATCTAATGCTTAACCATAAGATAGCAACGAAAAAGTCTATTGAAAAATAAAACATACTATATCATTGAGTTATGACATAGCGATCATTATTTACAAATAATAACTCATGGTTATTAATATTAAATAAGTTACATTAATTTCAATCTTAGATGATCATTTTAATTAGGTCAGCATAAGACAACTATACAAATTTAATTTGAATTGAATTAGAGTAATTTGTTAGATAATTCCAACAATGATTTACTTGGTCTAGGCGTGTCATAAAAAAATTTGTATTACATGAATAAGCTTTAACTTTACATCACATTTTGGGTAATCCTGTAAAATAGCTATTTAAATTTGTTGATTGTTTTTTTGTTTTTTTATTATATAATAAATATATATAAATAAAGGGAAGTGTCAAGTTAAAATATATTTTTAATTTTCGATATGTTTTTTCTTTTTTTAAAAACAATATATAATATCCTTTTAATTATTAAAAAAATATTATTATTATTATTATTAAATAACTAATTCATCCATAATGATTTGATTTATATAGATGCATACCTAAATCTATATTTATTTTTGTAAGAAGACTCGTACGGAAGACCGTATGATCAGAACATCGAAGCGTAAATAAAGAGCTTGAGATTGAGTTATAACATAGGGATCATTATGTACAAATAAAAACTCATGATTATTAATATTCATTAAGTTACATTAATTTCAATCTTAGATGATCATTTTAAATTAGGCCAACATAAGACAAGTATACATTTTGAATTTGAATTGAATTAGAGTAATTTGTTAGATAATTCCAACAATATTTTACTTGGGTTAGGCGTGTCATAAAAAAAATATGTATTACGTGAATAAGCTGAAACTTTACATCACATTTTGGGTATTCCTTAAACAATTGTTAGTGATAACATAATCTTGATATATATATATATATATATATATATATATTCATTACAAAATTTTTAGATTATTTTTAATTGATTTAGTAAAGATCTAAATAAATCAAGATCATTATATATAATTTGTACTAAAATATTAATTAATTTACGAAGGCTTATTTATTGAGTGAGTTTTTAAATATTAACAAACACTTATTAATTGATTGATTCTTTTTTTTTTTTCTATTTTTATAATAGGATGTCAAATATTTTATATATTATATCATCTTCGTCCATTAAGGTTAGTAAATAACAAATCTAATGCTTAACCATAAGAGAGCAACGAAAAAGTCTATCAAAAATTAAACATACGATATGAAGTAGAAATGCCCGAAAGACTAGACATACAACGCATATGCAAGTTGAGATCTTTGAGCTGTGTGGAAAGATATACTTGTCGATGAACTATTTATTTAACTAGAACTTGCCTGAAGCAAAAACAATTTGTCTGTATTTTGGGAGAAGAAATTATGAAGAAATTTGAAATTATTTGTATTTTAAAATAATTAAAAAATAACTATAATTAAAAGATGATAAGAACATGACATGGATTTTCATATTATCAAAATATAATACGAAAAAATTAATAATTTTAAAAGCAAAACCATATGTAAATTCATAATTGATTAGACTTGTATGAAAGTATGTATAAATATGTATTTGTTTTGTATGAAGACTCGTCTGATTTTTTACACGATAAGAAGGATTGATTTGTATGAAGCTTTGGTTAAATTTATATTTTTTTGATTTGATTTGTATGAAAGTATGCCTAAATAAATTTTAGTTTTAAATGAAGACTTGTATGGTCTTTCATACAATTAGAATGATTTGATTTGGATGAATGTGTGTCTAGATATATATTTGTTTTGTATGAAGTCTCATACCATCTAATAAAGTCATAGAGCCTGGCACTGAACTCAACTTATAGTAATAAGTTTCCTATTTTTCAATTATATCTCTAAACAAATTGAAAATTCCATACGGTATTAACACATAAAATTATGATTATTAATAATCATTAAGTTTCATTAAATAAAATCTTAAGAGATATTTTTATTAGACTATCATAAAAGACAATTGTACACATTTAATTGGATTTGGTTTTAGCCAATTTATTTGATAATTTCAACAACAATCTCCTTAATGATATGCATTTTATAAGAAAAATGTGTATAACTTGAATAAACTTAAACTTTACTCTCACCTTTTGGATATTCTTTAAACAATCTGAACAAATAATCTTCATATATATACATATATAAATATATTAATCATACATAATTTTAGATAATTATTAACTGATTTAGTAAAGATCTTAATAAATCAAGATTATGATGTGTAATTTATACTAAAACATTAATTTATCTAATTTATCCTTTTATTTTTTTAATTATATGGAATGAATGTTATATATTTCTAAAAATATATCATCTTTATCTATGAGCTAGTAATTTGGCTATATATAAAGAAGATTAAACATAATAGACATTTACGAATCTTCTTAACTGATTGAGTTTTTTTCTATTTTGATTATGGTATGTCAAATATTTTATATATTTTATCGTCTCTTGAATATATATAAAAAAATATCATCATTAATAAATTTTAGATATATATTATTTTATTGAGTAATTTTTAATTTGTGGTGATTATTATTGTATGTTAATTTGTAATATTTCTCAATATATGCACTCTTTAATGATCTAATATATAAAAAAATTGTTATTTGTTTTTTGTTCAATAAACAAAATAATCTAATATATGAAGAATATTTTGATTGCAATTATTTTACTTTATATATATATAAAAGTATCAGTTAAAATATCTTTTTAAATTTGTATATGCTTTTCTTGTTTTTAATTATATAATATATAAAAAAAACATGTACCAATATATATATATATATATATATATATACACACATATAAAGAGAAGTGTCAAGTTAAAATAGATTTCTAAATTAGGATATGGTTTTCCTCTTTTTTTTTAAACAATATATAATTTCCTTTAATTATTAAACAATATTATTATTATTAGTAAATAACTAATTCATCCATGATGATTTGATTTGTATAGATGTATGCTTAAATCTATATTTGTTTTGTATGAAGACTTCAACGTAAGGCCATACGATCAGAACATGGAAGTGTATATAAAGAGCTTGAGATTTAGTTATGATGTAGGGATCATTATTTACAAATAATAAATCATGATTATTAATATTCATTAAGTTACATTAATTTCATTCTTAGATAATCATTTTAATTAGGCCAGCATAAGACAACTTTACATATTGAATTTGAATTAAATTAGAGTAATTTGTTAGTTAATTTCAACAATGTTTTATTGGACTAGGCGTGTCATAAAGAAGATGTTTTATGTAAATAAGCCAAACTTTCAATCACATTTTGGGTATTCCTTAAATAATTTTTAGTGATAAGGTAATCTTGATATATATGTATATATATATATATTCATTAGACATGGTTTTTAGATTATTATTAATTGATTTAGTAAAGATCTAAATAAATCAAGATCATTATATATAATTTATATTAAAACACTAAATTAATTTGTGAATGCTTATTAAATGAGTGAGTTTTTAAATATTTACAAACTCATATTAATTGATTGATTTTTTTTCTATTTTTATAATGTCATGTCAAATATTTTATATATTTTATCATCTTCGTCAACAAAGGTTAGTAAATAACAAATCTAATGGTTCACCATAAGATAGCAACGAAACAATCTTTTAAAAAATGAAACATACTATATGTAAGTGGAGATCTTTGACTTGTGTGGAGAGATACTCTTGTTGATTAACTATTTATTTGCTTAGAAGTTGATTGAAGCAAACAAAATTTGTTTGTATATTGGGAGAAGAATTATGAAGAATTTTAAAATTATTTGTATTTTAAAATTATTAAAAAATAACTAAAATCAATATATGATAAGAACTTTATATGAATTTCCATACGATCAAAATATAATATGGGAAAACTAATCATTTGAAAAGCAAAAGCATATGTAAATTGATAGTTGATTTAACTTCTATGAAAGTATGTCTAAATATGTATTTGTTTTGTATGAAGACTCGTAAGGTTCTTTATACGATAAGAATTATCTATTTGTATGAAGCATTGGTCAAATATATACTTTTTGTAAATTCATAATGGATTTGATTTTTATGAAAATATGCCTAAATAAATATTTGTTTTATATGAAGACTTTTATGGTCTTTCATATGATTAGAATGATTTGATTTGTATGGATGTGTGTCCAAATATATATTTGTTTTGTATGAAGTCTTATACCGTCTTTTGAATTTATAGGGCCTAGGACTGAGCGTAACTTATAGGAATAAGTTTCCTATTTTTCAATTTGATCTCTAAACAAATTGAAAATTCCATACGGTATTTACACATTAAATCATGATATTTATAACCATTAAATTTCATTAAGTTATATCTTAAGATATATTTTAATTAGACTATCATAAAACACAACTGTACACATTTAATTTGACTTTTTTTTATCCAATTTATTTGATAATTTCAACAACCATCTACTTAATGCTATGCATATTATTAGAAAAAATGTGTATAACTTGAATAAACTAAAACTTTTCTATCACCTTTTGGATATTCTTTAAACAATCTGAATAGATAATCTTGATATATATATATATATTCATCATACATAATTTTTAGATAATTATTATTTGAGTTAGAAAAGATCTAAATAAATGACGATTATGATATGTAATTTATCATAAAACATTAATTTATTTACTTTGTCCCTTTTTTAAATTATATAGAATGTTATATATTCACAAAATATTTCATCTTCATCTATGACCTAGTAATACAGCTATATATAAAGAAGATTAAACATAATAAAGATTTACGAAGCTTATTATTTGATTGAGTTTTTTTCTATTTTTATTATGGTATGTCAAATATTTTATATAATTTCTCGTCTGTTGAATATATAAAAAAAAATCACGAGTCATAAATTATGGATATATATTAATTAAGTTAGTAATTTTTATTTTCTAGTGATTATTATTGTATGTTAATTTGAAATATTTCTGAATATATGCCCTCTTCAATAATTTAATATATGAAATTTTTGTTATGTTTTTTTTTTTGTTCAATAAACAAAATAATCTAATGTATGAAGAATATTTTGATTGCAATTATTCTATCTTATATATATATATATACACACATAAAAGTATCGGTGAAAATAGTTTTTTTAAATTGTATATGCTTTTTTTTTGTTTTTTATTATATAATATTTAAAAAGACATGTACCAATATCTATAAATAAAGAGACGTGTCAAGTTAAAATAGATTTCTAAATTTTGATATGTTTTTTTTTTTTTGTAAACAATATCTAATATCCTTTTAATTATTAAACAATATTATTATTATTATTATTATTATTATTATTATTAGTAAATAACTAATTCATCCATAATGATTTGATTTGTATAGATGTATGCCTAAATCTATATTTGTTTTGTATGAAGACTTGTATAAAATGCCATACCATAAGAACATGGAAGTGTAAATAAAGAGCTTGAGATTGAGCTATGATGTAGGGATCATTATTTACAAATAATAACTCATGATTATTAATATTCATTAAGTTACATTAATTTCAATCTTAGATGATCATTTTAATTAGGCCAGCATAAGAACTATACATATTGAATTTGAATTTTATTAGAGTAATTTGTTACATAATTCCAACAATGTTTTACTTGGGCTAGGCGTGTCATAAAAAATATGTATTACGTGAATGAGCTCATACTTTACATCACATTTTGGGTATTCCTTAAACAATTGGTAGTGATAAGTTAATCTTCATATATATATATATATATTCATTATAAATTATTTTTAGTTTATTATTAATTGATTTAGCAAAGATCTAAATAAATCAAGATCATTATATATAATTTGTACTAAAAGATTAATTAATTTACGAAGGTTTGTTAATTGAGTGAATTTTTAAATATTTATAAGCACATACTATATGAAATAGAAATTCTCAAAAGATTAGACATACAACGCATATGAAGTAGAGATCTTTGAGCTGTGTGGAAAGATACTCTTGTTGATGAACTATTTATTTGACTAGAAGTTGACTGAAGCAAACAAAATTTGTCTGTATTTTGAGAGATGAAATTATTAAGAATTTTGAAATTATTTATATTTTAAAATAATCAAAAAATAACTAAATTCAAAATATGATTAGAACATGATACAGATTTCTATATGATCAAAATATAATATGGAAAAAGTAATAATTTTAAAAGCAAAAGCATATGTAAATTCATAATTGATTTGACTTGTAAGAAAGTATGTCTAAATATGTATTTGTTTTGTATGAATACTCGTATGGTTTTTTATATGATAAGAATGATTGATTTGTATGAAGCTTTGGTTAAATATATATTTTTTGTAAATTCATAATTGATTTGATTTGTATGAAAGTATGCCTAAATAAATATTTGTTTTATATGAAGACTTGTATGGTCTTTCATACGACTAAGATGATTTGATTTGTACGAAAGTGTGTCTAAATATCGTCTTTCGAAGTTATAGAGCCTGGGACTGAACCCAGCTTGTAGTGATAAGTTTCCTACTTTTAGATTTGATCTCTAAAAAATTTAAAATTCCATACGGTATTTACATATAAAATTATGATTATTAATAATCATTAATTTTCATTAAGTTAAATCTTAAGAAATGTCTAAATTAGACTATCATAAAAACAACCGCACACATTTAATTTGACTTGGGTTTAACCAGTGTATTTGATAATTTCAACAACCATCTACTTAATGCTATGCACGTTATCAGAAAAAAGTGTATAACGTGACAAAACTCAAATTTTACTATCTCCTTTTGGATATTCTTTAAAAAATTTGAATAGATAATCTTAATATATATATATATGTGTGTGTGTGTGTGTGTGTGTGTGTGTGTGTGAATATTCATCACACATAATTTTTAGATAATTATTTATTGATTTAGTAAAGATCTAAATAACTCAAGATTATGATATGTTATTCATACTAAAACATTAATTTATTTACTTTATCCTTTTTTTAATTATATTGAATGTTATATATTTCACAAAATATATCATTTCATCTATGAGCTAGTAAATAAAACATAATAAAGGTTTACAAAGCTTATTGATTGATTGAGTTTGTTTTCTATTTTTATTATGGTATGTCAAATATTTTATATAATTTATCATCTCTTGAATATATAAAAAAATATCATCATTCATAAAGTTTGGATATATATTAATTAATTGAGTAATTTTTTTTTTTTGGTTATTATTATTGTATGTCAATTTGAAATATTTTTCAATATATGCACTCATTAATAATATAATATTTAAAAAATATGTTATTTATTTTTGTTCAATAAACAAAATAATCTAATATATGAAGAATATTTTGATTACAATTATTTTATCTTATATATATATATGTATCAGTTAAAATCGCTTTTCAAATTTGTATATGTTTTATTTATTTATTTTTATTATATAATATATGAAAAAGACATGTACCAATATATATATATATATATATATATATATATATATATATATAAGAGAAGGGTCAACTTAAAATAGATTTCTAAATTAGGATATGTTTTTTTTTTAAATAATATATAATATCCTTTTAATTATTAAACAATATTATTATTATTAGTAAATAACTAATTCATCCATAATTATTTGATTTGTATAGATGTATGTCTAAATCTATATTTGTTATGCATAAAGACTCGTATGGAAGACCATACAATCAAAACATTGAAGTGTAAATAAAGCGCTTGATATTGAGTTATGACGTACGGATTATTATTTACAAATAAAAACTCATGATGATTAATAATTTCAATCTTAGATGATCATTAATTATGCCAGCATAAAATTACTATACATATTGAATGTGAATTGAATTAGAGTAATACGCTTGATAGTTCCAACAATATTTTACTTGGGCTAGGTGTGTTATAAAAAAAATATGTATTACGTGAATAAGCTCAAACTTTACATCACATTTTGGGTATTCCTTAAACAATTATGATTGATAATATAATCTTGATATATATATATATATATATATATTCATTATACATAATGAATAAATCATGATTATGATATGTAATTCATACAAAAATATTAATTTATTTACTTTATCCTTTTATTTTTTAATTATATGGAATGTTATATATTTCGTAAAATATATTATCTTCATCTATGATCTGATATATAAAAAATTTATTTGTTTTTTTTGTTCAATAAACAAAATAATCTAATATATGAAGAATATTTTGATTGCAATTATTTTATCTTATATATATATATAAGTATCAGTTAAAATATCTTATGAAATTTGTGTATGCTTTTTTTTTATTATTATATAATACATAAAATAGACATGTACCAATATATATACAGATATAAAGAAAGAGAAGTGTCGAGTTAAAATAGATTTCTAAATTTGGATAAGTTTTTCCTTTTTTGTAAACAATATATAATATCCTTTTAATTTGTATAGATGTATGTCTAAATCTATATTAGTTATGTATGAAGACTCGTATGGAAGACCATACAATCAAAACATTGAAGTGTAAATAAAGCGCTTGATATTGAGTTATGACGTAGGGATCATTATTTACAAATAAAAACTCATGATGATTAATAATTTCAATCTTAGATGATCATTAATTAGGCCATCATAATACAACTATACATATTGAATTTGAATTGAATTAGAGTAGTACGTTAGATAGTTCCAACAATATTTTACTTGGGCTAGGTGTGTCGTAAAAAAATATGTATTACGTGAATAAGCTAAAACTTTACATCATATTTTTGGTATTCCTTAAACAATTATGATTGATAACATAATCTTGATATATATTTATATATAATCATTATGCATAATTTTTAGATTATTATTTATTGATTTAGTAAAGATCTAAATAAATCAAGATCATTATATATAATTTCTACAAAAATATTAATTAATTTACGAATGCTTATTAATTGATTGAGTTTTTAAATACTTACAATCACTTATTAATTGATTGATTTATTGTTTTCTATTTTTATAATGGTATGTCAAATATTTTATATATTTTGTCATCTTCGTCAACATAGGTTGGCAAATATTACATATAATGGTTTACCATAAGATAGCAATGAAAAAGTTTATTGAAAAATGAAACATACTATATAAAGTAGAAATATCCAAAAGACTAGACATACAACGCATATGCAAGTGGAGATCTTTGAATTGTGTGGAAAGATACTCTTGTTGATAAACTATTTATTTGACTAGAAATTTACTGAAGCTAACAAAATTGTCCGTATTTTAAAAGAAGAAATTATGACGAATTTTGAAATTACTTGTATTTTAAAATCATTAAAAAATAACTAGAATTAAAATATAATAAGAACATGATATATGGGTTTCAATACGATCAAAATAAAATACGAAAAAACTAATAATTTTAAAAGCGAAAGCATATGTAAATTCATAATTGATTTGACTTGTATGAAAATATGTCTAATTATGTATTTGTTTTGTATGAAGACTTGTACAGTCTTTCATATGATTAGAATGATTTGATTTGTATGAATGTGTGTGTCTAACAATATATTTGTTTTACATGAAGTCTCATATGATCTTTCGAAGTTATATAGCCTCTGAGCGAACCCAACTTATATTAATAAGTTTCTTATTTTTAAACTAGATCTCTAAACAAATTGAAAATTCCATATGGTATTAACATATACAATCATGATTATTAATAATCATTAAGATTCATTAAATTAAATCGTAAGAGATATTTTAATTAGACTGTCATACAAGACAACTGTAAACATTTAATTTGACTTAGTTTTACCCAATTTTTTGATAGTTTCAACAACCATCTTCTTAATGCTATGCATTTTATCAGAAAAATGTGTATAACTTGAATAAACTCAAACTTTACTCTCACCTTTTAAATATTTTTAAACAATCTGAACAGATAATTTTCATGTATGTATATATATTCATCATACATAATTTTTAGATAATTATTAATTGATTTAAGAAAGATCTAAATAAATCATGACTATGATATGTAATTCATACTAAAACATTAATTTATTTACTTTATCCTTTTAATTTTTTTAATTATATGGAATGTTATATATTTCACAAAATATATCATCTTCATCTAAGATCTGATATATAAAAATTTTATTTGTTTGTTTTTGTTCAATAAACAAAATAATCTAATATATGAAGAATATTTTGATTGCAATTATTTTATCTTATACATATAGATATATATATATATATATAAGTATCAGTTAAAATATCTTAAGAAATTTGTATATGCTTTTTTTGTTTTTTTATTATATAACATATAAAAAAGACATGTGCCAATATATATTTAGATATATAGAAAGAGAAGTGTCGAGTTAAAATAAAATTCAAAATTTGGATAAGTTTTTCCTTTTTTTTTTAAACAATATATAATATCCTTTTAATTATTAAACAATATTATTATTAGTAGTAAATAACTAATTAATCCATAATGATTTGATTTGTATAGATGTATGCCTAAATCTATATTTGTTATGTATAAAGACACGTATGGAAGACCATACAATCATAACATTGAAGTGTAAATAAAGCGCTTGATATTGAGTTATGATGTCGGGATCATTATTTACAAATAAAAACTCATGATGATTAATAATTTTAATCTGAGATGATGATTAATTAGGCCAGCATAATACAACTATACATATTGAATTTGGATTGAATTAGAGTAATACGTTAGATAGTTCCAACAATGTTTTATTTGGGCTAGGTATGTTATAAAAAAAATATGTATTACCTGAATAAGGTCAAACTTTACATCACATTTTGGGTAGCAACGAAAAAATTTATTGAAAAATGAAACATACTATATAAAGTAGAAATATCCAAAAGACTAGAAATACAACGCATATGCAAGTGGAGATCTTTGAGCTATGTGGAAAGATACTCTTGTTGATAAACTATTTATTTGACTAGAAATTGAGTGAAGCAAACAAAATTTGTCTGTATTTTAAAAGAAGAAATTATGAAGAATTTTGAAATTATTTGTATATTAAAATCATTGAAAAATAACTAAAATTAAAATATAATAAATACATGATATGGATTTCCATACGATCAAAATAAAATATGAAAAAACTAATAATTTAAAAAACGAAAGCATATGTAAATTTATAATTGATTTGACTTGTATGAAAGTATGTCTAATTATGTATTTGTTTTGTATGAAGGCTCGTATGGTTTTTACACGATGAGAATAATTTGTATTAAGCTTTGGTTAAATATATATTTTTTGTAAATTCAAAATTGATTTGGTTTATATGAAAATATGCCTAAATAAATATTTGTTTTATATGAAGACTTGTATGGTCTTTCATATGATTAGAATGATTTGTATGAATGTGTGTCTAACTATATATTTGTTTTGTATGAAGTCTCATACCATCTTTCGAAGTTATACAGCCTGGGACTGAACCCAACTTATATTAATAAGTTTCCTATTTTTAAATTAGATCTCTAAACAAATAGAAAATTCCATACATAATTAACACATACAATCATGATTATTAATAATCATTAAGTTTCTTTAAATTAATTTCAACAACCATGTTCTTAATGCTATGCATCTTATGAGAAAAATGTGTATAACTTGAATAAACTCAAACATTACGATCACCTTTTGGATATTTTTAAACAATATGAACAGGTAATTTTCATATATATATTTATATATTCATCATACATAATTTTTGGATAATTATTAATTGATTTAGAAAGGATCTAAATAAATCATGATTATGATATGTAATTCATACTAAAATATTAATTTATTTACTTTATCCTTTTATTTTTTCAATTATATGGAATGTTATATATTTCACAAAATATATCATCTTCATCTACGATCTGATATATAAAAAAAATATTTGTTTGTTTTTGTTCAATAAACAAAATAATCTAATATATGAAGAATATTTTGACTACAATTATTTTATCTTAAATATATATATATATATATATATAAGTATCAGTTAAAATATCTTAAGAAATTTGTATACACCTTTTTTTGTTTTTTACTATATAATATATAAAAATGACATGTACCAATATATATATAGATATAAAGAAAGAGAAGTGTCGAGTCAAAATAGATTTCTAAATTTGGATATTTTTTTCCTTTTTTTAAAAAATAATATATAATATCCTTTTAATTATTAAACAATATTTTTATTATGAGTAAATAACTAATTCATCCATAATGATTTGATTTGTATAGATGTATGCCTAAATATATATTTGTTTTTTATGAAGACTCGTATGGAATACCATACGATAAGAACATGGAAGTGTAAATAAAGAGCTTGAGATTGAGTTATGACGTAGGAATCATTATTTACAAATAATAACTCATGATTATTAATATTCATTAAGTTACATTAATTTTAATATTAGATGATCATTTGAATTAGGCCAGCATAAGACACCTATACATATTGAATTTGAATTGAATTAGAGTAATTTGTTAGTTAATGCCAACAATGTTTTACTTGTGCTAGGCATGTCATAATAAAATATGTATTACAAAAATAGACTTAATCTTTACATCACATTTTGGGTATTCCTTAAACAATTGTTTGTGATAGGATAATCTTGATATATATATATATATATTCATAATTCATTATTTTTAGATTATTATTAATTGATTTAGTAAAGATCTAAATAAATCAAGTTCATTTTATATAATTTGTACTAAAACATAAAATAATTTACGAAGGCTTATAAATTAAGTGAGTTGTTAAATATTTACAAGCACTTATTAATTGATTGATTTTTTTTTCTATTTTTGTAATGTTATGTCAAATATTTTATATATTTTATCATCTTTGTCAACAAAGGTTCATAAATAACAAATCTAATGGTTCACCATAAGATAGCAACGAAAAAGTCTATTGAAAAATAAAACATACTATATGAAATAGAAATTCCCGAAAGACTAGACATACAACGTAGGTGCAAGTGGAGATCTTTCAGCTGTGTGGAAAGATACTCTTGTTGATGAACTATTTATCTGACTAGAAGTTGACTGAAGCAAACAAAATTTATCTGTATTTTGAGAGAAGAAATTATGAAGAATTTTAACATTATTTGTATTTTAAAATTATTAAAAAATAACTAAAATCAAAATATGATTAGAACATGATATGGATTTCCAAACAATCAAAATACAATACGAAAAAACTAATAATTTTAAAAACGAAAGCATATGTAAATTCATAATTTATTTGGCTTGTATGAAAGTATGTCTAAATATGTATTTGTTTTGTATGAAGACTTGCATGGTTTTTTATACGATAAGAATGATTGATTTGTATGAAGGTTTGGTTAAATATATATTTTTTAGTAAATTCATAATTAATTTGATTTGTATAAAAATATGCCTAAATAAATATTTGTTTTATATGAAGACTTGTATAGTCATTTATACGATTAGAATGATTTGATTTTTATGAAAGTGTGTCTAAATATATGTTTGTTTTGTATGAAGTCTCATATCGTGTTTCGAAGTTACAGAGCCTAGGACTGAACCCAACTTATAGTAATTAGTTCCCTATTTTTTATTTGATCTCAAAAAAATTTAAAATTCCATACGGTATTTACACATAAAATCATGATTATTAACAATCACTAAGATTCATTAAGTTAAATCTTAATAGATATTTTATTTAGACTATCATAAAAGACAACTACACACATTTAATTTGACTTGGTTTTACCCAATTTATTTGATAATTTCAACAACCATCTAATTAATGCTATGCATGTTATTAGAAAAAATATATATATAACTTGAATAAACTCAAACTTTACTATCACCTTTTAGATATTCTTTAAACAATCTGAACATATACTTAATATATATATATGTATATATTCATCATACATATTTGCTAGATAATTAGTAATTGATTTAGTAACGATCTAAATAAATCAAGACTATGATATGTAATTCATACTAAAACATTAATTTAGTTACATTATCTGTTTTTTTATTATATGGAATGTTATATATTTCACAAAATATATCATTTCATCTATCAGCTAGTAAATTAAATATAATAAAGGTTGACGAAGCTTATTAATTTATTGAGTTTTTTTCTATTTTTATTATGGTATGTTAAATATTATATATAATTTATCGGTGCTTGAATATATAAAAAAATATCATCATTCATAAATATATGCACTCTTTAATAATATAATATATAAAAAAATACTTATTTTTGTTCAATAAACAAAATAATCTAATATGTGAAGAATATTTTGATTGCAATTATTTTGTCTTATATATATAAGTATAAGTTGAAATAGCTTTTTAAATTTGTATATGTTTTTTTTGTTTTTTATTATATAATATATGAAAAAGATATGTACCAATATATATATATATAAAGAGAAGTGTCAAGTCAAAATAGATTTCCAAATTTGGATATGCTTTTTCTTTTCTTTTCTTAACAATATATAATATCCTTTTAATTATTAAACAATATTATTATTATTAGTAAATAACTAATTCATCCATAATGATTTGATTTGTGTAGATGCATGCCTAAATCTATATTTGTTATGTATGAAGACTCATATGGAAGACCATACAATTAATACATTGAAGTGTAAATAAAGCACTTGATATTGAGTTATGTTGTAGGGATCATTATTTACAAATAAAAACTCATGTTGATTAATAATTTCAATCTTAGATGATCATTAATTTTGTTAGCATAAGACAACTATACATATTGAATTTGAATTGAATTAGAGTAATTTGTTAGATAGTTCCAACAATGTTTTACTTGGGCTAGGTGTATTATAAAAATAATATGTATTACGTGAATAAGCTCAAACTTTACATCACATTTTGGGTATTCTTTAAACAATTATGAGTGATAAGATAATCTTGATATATATATATATATTCATTATACATAATTTTTAGATTATTATTAATTAATTTAGTAAAGATCTAAATAATCAAGATCGTTATATATAATTTGCACTAAAACATTAATTAATTTACGAAGGCTTATTAATTGAGTGAGTTTTTAAATATTTACAAGCACTTATTAATTGATTGATTCTCTTTTTCTATTTTTATAATGGTATGTCAAATATTTTATATATTTTATCATCTTTGTCAACAAAGGTTAGCAAATAACAAATCTAATGCTTCAACATAAGATAGCAACGAAAAAGTCTATTGAAAAATGAAACATACTATATGAAGATGAAAAGCCAGAAAGACTAGTAAACAATGTATATGCAAGTGTAGATTTTTCAGCTATGTGGAAAGATACTCTTGTTGATGAACTATTTATTTGAAGAGATATTTTAATTAGACTATCATAATAGGCAACTGTACACATTTAATTTGACTTGGTTTTACCCAATTTATTTGATAATTTCAACAACCATCTACTTAATGTTACGCATGTTATCAGAAAAAAGTTCATAACTTGAATAAACTCAAACTTCACTATAAGCTTTTGGATATTCTTTAAACGATCTGAACATATAATCTTGATATATATATATATATATTCTTCACACGCAATTTATAGATAATTATTAATTAATTTAGTAAAGATCTAAATAAATAAAGATTATGATATATAATTTATACGAAAACATTAGTATATTTACTTTATCCTTTATTTTAATTATATGGAATGTTATATATTTAAAAAAATATATCATCTTTATCTATGAGCTAGTAATACGGCTATATATAAAGAAGATTAAACATAATAAAGATTTACGAAGCTTATTAATTGCTTGAGTTTTTTCTATTTTTATTATGGTATGTCAAATATTTTATATAACTAATCGTCTCTCGAATATATAAAAAAAAATCATTATTCATAAAAATTGTATATATATTAATTAATTGAGTTATTTTTATTTTGTGGTGATTATTATTGTATGTTAATTCAGAATATTTCTTAATATGTGCACTATTTAATAATCTAATATATAAAAATTTTGTTATTTGTTCTTGTTGAATAACAAAATAATCTAATATATGAAGAATATTTTGATTGCAATTATTTTATCTGATATATGTATAAATATAAAAGTATCAGTTAATTAGCTTCTTAAAATTTTCATGTACCAATATATATATATATATATATATATATATATAAAGAGAAGTGTCAAGTTAGAATAGATTTCTAAATTTGGATATGGTTTTCTTTTTTTTAAAACAATATATAATATCCTTTCAATTATTAAACAATATTATTATTATTAGTAAATAACTTATTCATCCATAATAATTTGATTTGTATAGATGTATTTGTTTTGTTTTGTATCCTAAGTTTATATTTGTTTTGTATGAAGACTAGTATGGAAGACCATACAATCAGAACATGGAAGTGTAAATAAAGAGCTTGAGATTGAGTTATGACATAGGGATCATTATTTACAAATAATAACTCATGATTATTAATATTCATTAAGTTACACTAATTTTAATCTTAGATGATCATTTTAATTAGGCCAGCATAATACAACTATACATATTGAATTTTAATAGAATTAGAGTAATTTGTTAGATAACTCCAACAATGTTTTACTTGGGCCAGGCGTGTCATAAAAAAAATAGGTATTACGTGAATAAGCTAAAACATTACATCACATTTTGGGTATTCCTTAAACAATTGTTAGTGATATGATAATCATGATATATATATATATAATATATATATATATATATTCCTTTTACATAATTTTTATGTTATTTTTAACTAATTTAGTATAAATCTACATAAATCAAGATCATTATTTATAATTTGTACTAAAACATTAATTAATTTATGAAGGCTTATTAATTTAGAGAGTTTTTAAATATTTGCATACACTTATTAATTGATTGATATTTTTCTATTTTAGTAATGGTATGTCCAATATTTTATATATTTTATTATCTTCGTAAACAAAGGCTAGCAATTATAAAATTTAATCATTCACCATAAGATAGCAACGAAATAGTTTATCTAAAAATGAAACGTACAATATGAAGTAAATTGCCCGAAAGACTAGACATACAACGCATATACAAGTGGAGATCTTTGAGCTGTGTGGAAAGATAATCTTTATGATGAACTATTTATTTGACTAGAAGTTGATTGAAGCAAACAAAATTTGTCTGTATTTTTGGAGAAGAAATTATTAAAAATGTTGAAATTATTTTTATTTTAAAATTATTAAAAAATAACTAAAATCAAAATATGATAAGAACATGATATGGATTACCAAACGATCAAATATAATATGGAAAAAATAATAATTTTCAGAGCGAAAGCATATGTAAATTCATAATTGATTTGACATGGGTTAAAGTATGTCTAAATATGTATTTGTTTTATATGAAGACACGTATGATTTTTATACGATAAGAATGATTGATTTGTATGAAGCTTGGTTAAATATATATTTTTTGTAAATTCATAATTGAGTTGATTTGTATTAAAGTAAACCTAAATAAATATTTGTTTTATATGAAGACTTGTATAGTCTTTTGTACGATTATGATGATTTGATTTGTATGACTGTGTATCTAAATACATATTTATTTTGTATGAAGTCTCATAACGTCTTTTCAAGTTATAGAGCCTGAGACTGAACCCGACATATAGTATAAGTTTCCTATTTTTCAATTTGATCTCTAAACAAATTGAAAATTCCATACGGTATTTACACATAAAATTATGATTATTATTAATCATTAAGTTTCATTAAGTTAAATCTTAAGAGATATTTTAATTAGATTATCATAAAGTACTACTTTAGACATTTAATGTGACTTTATTTTACCTAATTTATTTGATAATTTCAACAACCATATACTTAATATTATGATGGTATCAGAAAAATGTGTATAACTTGAATAAACTGAAACTTTACTATAACCTTTTGGATATTCTTTAAACAATCTAAACAAATAATCTTGATATATATATATAATACTAATCATACATAATTTTTAGATAATTATTAATTGATTTAGTAAAGATCTAAATAAATCAAGATTATGATATGTAATTCATTCTAAAAATTTAATTTATTTACTTTATGTATTTTTTTAATTATATGGAATGTTATATATTTCACAAAATATATCATCTTCATTTATGAGCTAGTAATACGGCTATATATAAAGAATATTAAACATAATAAATATTTACAAAGCTTATTAATTGATTGTGTTTTTCTATGTTCATTATGGCATGTCAAATATTTTATATAATTTATCGTCCCTTGAATATGTAAATAAATATCATCATTCATAAATTTTGAATATATATTAATTAATTGAGTAATTTTTTATTTTGTGGTGATTATTATTATATGTTAATTTGGAATATTTCTCAATATATGCACTCTTTAATAATCTAATATATAAAAATTTTGTTATTTGGTTTTGTTCAATAAACAAAATAATCTAATATATGAAGTGATAGGAATCAAGCACAAGCTCTTGACAAGGAAGCTCAAAAGTCATGGGAAGACGAAGAGTCAAGGGCAACCCAAGAGTCTCAAGAAGACGAAGAGCCACCTTCTTTGAAGATCAAGGGTCCAATGACAAGGGGACGTCTCAAGAGACTTCAAGAGGCAATTTCCCAATTTCCGGCATCTCGGGAATACCAAGGGTCAAGTGGAGTTCATTGTTTACAAGTCATAGAAAGTGATGGTTCAACTTCCTTCTTGGGAAGGTCCAAGGTCGTGGATGCTTCATTTTCTACCTTGGGGAGCTCAAAAGACAAGAATCTAGAGTTGGACTTTTGGCCTTCTCCTACCTATGCATTCGGCCGAACCAACAAGGAGGGAACAAAAGTCAATTTTGCTTGTTCCACATTTATGGCTCCAGAAGATTACAAAGGACCAGAATTAAAGCCTATCCCCACACATAAATTCGGCCACCTACATGAATATAAGAGCCTTGGAAGATCAAGAGGAGCAAGCACTTGTCATGATAAGTTGTCAAGTGATAAGGCTGTCCACATTACTTAGCATGATAAGCTATCAAGTGATAAGGCTTTCAAGATCTAAGAAGACTTTTCAAGTACCATGAAAGCTTATCAAGTGATAGGACCTTTCAAATCTGATCTATAGCTTTTCTTATTTTATAACTTATTAGATAAGTCTTTTTAGTTCCTTGGATGAGATTTCATGCCTATAAATAGGCCTTGTACTCAAGTTCTCTTTTCAAGTTTTGAATTACAACCTTGATAGGATTTCTTCCTTTCTTAGTAGTAAGTTTTAGTTTGTGTCTTGCAATCTAGCTTGCTAAGTTATCTAGCTTATCTATTCAAGAGTTCTCATTGAGTAGTGGCGCTTAGGCCTCACTTGTTCAACTAGATATTCTAAGAAGGGCAACACTTCTATTGTGTGTCCTAGCTTGTTTTCTAAGTTGATAAAGTCGGGTAACACCCTAACAATTCTCTTAAGTATATCAAAGGGAAGGTAGTAGTCTTATTGCTGCCTTAACCTTGTTTGCCTAATTCTTGAAGTGTAGGGTTGAGAACATAGGTGTTTATCACCATATCCATTAAAGGGTTTCTCAAGACGATCTCATTTTCAATAGCTCTTCCGTTCTCCTCGGGAGTTGCTATCATTTTGGTATCAGAGCTAGTTCTCTTGAGCTACCCTCATTTTGTAAGTCTTTCTTTCGTTCCATTCTGTTTTTTTTTACAAGTTTTAAAAGCCGAGACTACAAGTTCAAAAAAAAAAAAAAAAAAAAAAAAGGAGGCAAGTCTCAAGTTTCTGATTTTTATTGTTTAAAAGCCAAGGCACATATCAAAAACAAAAAAATATATAAAAGGCGTGCCAAAGTGAAAAAAAAAAAAAAAAAAACAGAAAGTTTACTTCTTGTTTGTGTTTTGTTCAAAAAAAAAAAAAAAAAATTCATCTCTTGAGTCTAAGTTCTCTTCCTTTTGTTCTCAACCATATAACCCTTTCATTTCTCACTTCTTTCTATCTAGTTGAAACATTTTGAGGTTCTTTGTGCTCTAGTTATTGAGTTTCTTTTGGAAGGAGGCTAGAAAACGAGGCTTGAACTTGTTGTAAGCCTTAACTTTTAATTCCTAGTGAGTTGGAAGAAAGAGTGGTAAGAAAAGAGTGAATCCAGCCCAAAATAAGCCGAGAGTCCACAAATATACACTGGTGAGTGTCATTTTGGGGATTGGGGGTTAAGGGCCGTGAGGAAATTCTTGTTATTTTTTTCTTACTAATCACTTCATGGGTTCGCCTTCGGGTTCCGGAGTTCCTCCAAATTCTCCTAACTTGGATAGGGATCGAGAAGCTTGGAGGGGACATCTTCTAAGGCAGTTTCAAATAATGATGGACGGAGTACGAGAAGAAATGAATGACCTTCGGATTTCGGTTCAACAGGCCGTGGACAACTCAAGACAAGCCGTGGAAAATACGAGTCGACACCTAAGGAGTCCACGAGCATCACGAGGTGGTTCTAGAGCAAGTCAGAGATCAAGGAGTTATCACAACACAACTCCTCCAGAGACCACCGAAGAAAGTGAGTTCGAAGAACCAAGGAGGCCGAGGAGGGAAAGGAGAAACCAAGGAGGGAATGATCAAATCCGCAACATCAGAATGGAGATTCCAAAATTCCTTGGTAAGAACGATCCCGAAGCCTACCTGGAGTGGCAAAGCAAGGTGGATAAGATCTTTGCACTTCAGAACTACACCGAAGATCAAAAGGTAACCCTTGCTTCCTTAGAATTTGGTGGATATGCAGCAACTTGGTGGGAGAAGCTCGTGAATACAAGAGCTAGAAACCGGGAGCCACTTGTGCGGACTTGGGAGGAAATGAAGTTGCTAATGAAGAAAAGGTTTGTACCTCCTCACTTTTACCGAGACCTATATAACCGGGTTCAAACAATGTCTCAAGGTACTAAGAGCGTGGAGGAGTACTATCAAGAGCTGGACTTAGCTATGTCCCGCGCCGGAATTGAGGAGGATCCCGAGGCTACTATGGCGAGGTTCTTGGGTGGACTACGGAAGGACATCGCTGATGTGGTGGAGCTTCACCAATATATGGACCTTGAAGAGATGCTACATATGGCCGAGAAGGTGGAGAGACAATTGAAGCGGAAAAGTGCTAGTAAGTTCTCGCAATCTAGCACGTGGAAAGGTAACTCCGTCTCGAAGCCTAAATCTGATTTTAAGAAGGCGGACACCAAGGAAACAAGTAAACCCTCTAAATTTGCTCCTAAAGGTGATACTAACAAGGGTGCTTCCAAGGTTACTTGTTTCAAGTGTCTAGGGAAGGGCCATATAGCTAAGGACTGTCCAAATTCCAAGGTGATGGTGATGCTCGAAGATGGCACCATATTGAGCCAAAGCGAAGGTGAAGAATCGGATGCGGGAAGGGCCGAGCCAACACACGATGATGAAGAAGAGCAATTTGAGTCTAGCAGTGATGAAGTTCTAGTCACCATGAGATCACTAAGCGTTCGTGAGGGGGAGGATGACCAAGATCAGAGGTCAAACATTTTCCACTCGAGATGCAAAGTTGGGGATAAAAAGTGTATGCTCATCATCGACGGCGGGAGTTGCACAAACTGCGTAAGTTATTATTTAATTGAGAAATTGAACTTACCTACTCTTAAGCATCCTAGGCCCTACCAGTTACATTGGCTCAATCAAGTGGGGAAAATCAAAGTGACCAAGCAGGCCAAAGTCAAATTCTCCATTGGAAGGTACGAGGACGAGGTGCTTTGTGACGTCATTCCAATGAACGCCACACACATGCTGTTGGGAAGGCCGTGGGAATTCGACCGCAATGCAATTCATGAAGGCCGCACCAACAAGTACAAGATCACTCAAGATAACAAGTCTTTCACCCTTATTCCTTTATCTACTCTTGATGTTGTAAAAGAACAAAGGAAAATGATTGAAAATCAGAAAAAGCATGAAGAGGAAAAAAAGAATTTGAGAGAAAAAAATTCATGTGAGAGCCGAGAGGGTGAGGAAAAAGAAAAATCAGATTGTGAGTTAGTCTTGAGTGAAAAGAAAGAGAGGAAAAAGACATGGGCAAGTGAAAAAAAAGTCGCCCTGTTTGGAAGTAGTAGAGATGTTGAGAGGGCACTTGGGTCAAACGATCCAATTTTCTTACTTATGTTTTTAGAAAATTCACTTGATGCTAACCAGCTTTCTAGTCTTCCTAACTCTGTTTTGCAGGTCTTAAAAGAATTCGAGGATGTGTTGGAAGACAAGGATCACATGGAGCTTCCTCCATTCCGTGGGATAGAGCACCAGATAGATTTCGTGCCGGGATCATCCATTCCCAATAGGCCGGCGTACCGAGCTAACCCAGAAGAAACTAAGGAGCTCCAGAAACAAGTTGAGGACTTGCTCTCGAAAGGGTATATCCGTGAGTCTCTCTCCCCTTGCGCTATTCCTGTCATACTTGTGCCTAAAAAAGATGGATCTTGGAGGATGTGTATGGACTGTAGGGCGGTAAACAAAATAACCATTAAGTACCGTCATCCCATACCTAGGTTAGATGACATGTTGGATGAACTAAATGGTGCATCATTGTTTTCTAAAATTGATCTCAAATCAGGATATCATCAAATAAGGATCAAAGAGGGAGATGAGTGGAAAACTGCCTTCAAGACCAAATTCGGTCTTTATGAATGGTTGGTTATGCCCTTTGGTCTCACCAATGCACCGAGCACTTTTATGAGACTCATGAATCATGTTTTGCGTGCTTTCATTGGCAAGTTTGTTGTAGTTTATTTCGATGATATCTTGGTTTTTAGCAAATCATTAAATGAGCATGTTGATCACTTAAGGGCTGTTCTTAACACATTAAGGACAGAGAAATTATTTGCTAATCTTAAAAAGTGTTCCTTTTGTGTTGAAGAAGTTTCTTTTCTTGGGTTTGTGATTAATGCTAACGGTTTGCAAGTGGATGAAAGCAAAGTGCAGGCAATAGTGGAGTGGCCGGTGCCAACAAGTGTCACGCAAGTTAGATCTTTCTTAGGGCTTGCAAGTTTTTACCGGAGATTCGTGAAGGAATTCTCTACCAAGGCTGCACCACTTCACGAGTTGGTGAAGAAAGGAATCAAGTTCGAATGGGGTGAAATGCAGGATAAGGCGTTTAATTTGCTGAAATTCGAACTAACCCATGCTCCTATCTTAGCTCTCCCTAACTTTGATAAAACATTTGAATTGGAGTGTGATGCCTCAGGTATAGGGATCGGAGCAGTGCTTATGCAAGAAGGAAGGCCCATAGCTTATTTTAGCGAGAAGTTGAGCGGAGCCACACTCAACTACCCGACGTACGACAAGGAGTTGTATGCTGTAGTTCGAGCCCTAGAGACTTGGCAGCACTATCTCATGCCAAGGGAGTTCATCATACACACTGACCATGAATCGATCAAATACCTCAAGGGGCAAAGGAGCTTGCATAGGAGGCATGCCAAGTGGGTGGCCTTTATCGAAACATTCCCCTACATGGTCAGGTATAAAAAGGGTAAGGATAACTTGGTGGCTGATGCTCTTTCTCGTAGGTACAATGTTCTTACAATTTTAGAAACTAAAATCTTAGGTTTTGAGTTTCTTAAGAATTTGTATGATCATGATCATGATTTTTCCGATATCTTTGCTAAATGTGAAAAAGGGGCCTTTGAAAAGTTTTTCAAACATGAAGGGTTTCTGTTTAAGGGCAATTGCTTATGTGTACCATCTTGCTCTACTAGGGAATTACTTGTTCGGGAAGCTCATAGTGGGGGCTTGATGGGGCACTTTGGAATTCCTAAGACTCTTGACATCTTACAAGAACATTTCTTTTGGCCTAACATGAAAAAAGATGTTGAGAAAGTGTGTGCAGGTTGTGTGGAGTGTAAGCTGGCCAAATCAAAGGTTCTACCACAGGGGCTTTATTCGCCACTGCCAATACCTCAGGCTCCTTGGACGGATATTTCAATGGACTTTATCTTGGGGCTTCCAAGGTCCTCTCGAGGTAAGGATAGTGTCTTCGTCGTTGTTGATCGCTTTTCTAAAATGGCACACTTTATCCCTTGCAGAAAGGCGGATGATGCTAAACACGTGGCAGACTTATTCTTTCAAGAGGTAGTTAAGCATCATGGGGTTCCCAAGACCATAGTCTCCGACCGAGACGTAAAATTCTTGAGCTACTTCTGGAAGACATTGTGGGGAAAGCTTGGAACCAAGCTTCTATTCTCGACCACTAGTCACCCACAGACTGATGGCCAGACCGAGGTGACGAATCGGACTTTGGGCCAACTTCTTAGGGCTATCATCAAGAAGAACTTGAAAGGATGGGAGGACTGCCTACCCATAGCCGAGTTTGCCTACAATAGGACAACTCACAAGTCCACAGGTTATTCTCCTTTCGAAGTGGTTTACGGATTTAACCCCTTAACACCCTTGGATTTGTTTCCTTTGCCTTCAAAGGAATACACTAGCATGGATGGAGTCAAAAGGGCTGAGGAAGTGCAAAAGTTGCATTCTCAAGTGAGAGAGCACCTTGAGAAAAGGAACGACCAGATTGCAAAGCTACGAAACAAGGGTCGGAAGGAGTTAGTCTTGAAGGAAGGAGATTGGGTGTGGGTTCACATGCGGAAGGAGCGGTTTCCCAATGCACGAGCTACGAAATTGCACCCTAGAGCCGTGGGACCCTTTCAAGTCTTGAGAAGGATTAACGACAATGCCTACTTGCTAGACCTACCAAGTAAGTATGGAATTAGTCCGACTTTTAATGTTTCTGACCTTTCTCTTTATGATGCAAGATCCGATTCGAGGACGAATCTTCAAAAGGGGGAGGAAACTGATAGGAATCAAGCACAAGCTCTTGACAAGGAAGCTCAAAAGTCATGGGAAGACGAAGAGTCAAGGGCAACCCAAGAGTCTCAAGAAGACGAAGAGCCACCTTCTTTGAAGATCAAGGGTCCAATGACAAGGGGACGTCTCAAGAGACTTCAAGAGGCAATTTCCCAATTTCCGGCATCTCGGGAATACCAAGGGTCAAGTGGAGTTCATTGTTTACAAGTCATAGAAGGTGATGGTTCAACTTCCTTCTTGGGAAGGTCCAAGGTCGTGGATGCTTCATTTTCTACCTTGGGGAGCTCAAAAGACAAGAATCTAGAGTTGGACTTTTGGCCTTCTCCTACCTATGCATTCGGCCGAACCAACAAGGAGGGAACAAAAGTCAATTTTGCTTGTTCCACATTTATGGCTCCAGAAGATTACAAAGGACCAGAATTAAAGCCTATCCCCACACATAAATTCGGCCACCTACATGAATATAAGAGCCTTGGAAGATCAAGAGGAGCAAGCACTTGTCATGATAAGTTATCAAGTGATAAGGCTGTCCACATTACTTAGCATGATAAGCTATCAAGTGATAAGGCTTTCAAGATCTAAGAAGACTTTTCAAGTACCATGAAAGCTTATCAAGTGATAGGACCTTTCAAATCTGATCTATAGCTTTTCTTATTTTATAACTTATTAGATAAGTCTTTTTAGTTCCTTGGACGAGATTTCATGCCTATAAATAGGCCTTGTACTCAAGTTCTCTTTTCAAGTTTTGAATTACAACCTTGATAGGATTTCTTCCTTTCTTAGTAGTAAGTTTTAGTTTGTGTCTTGCAATCTAGCTTGCTAAGTTATCTAGCTTATCTATTCAAGAGTTCTCATTGAGTAGTGGCGCTTAGGCCTCACTTGTTCAACTAGATATTCTAAGAAGGGCAACACTTCTATTGTTGTCCTAGCTTGTTTTCTAAGTTGATAAAGTCGGGTAACACCCTAACAATTCTCTTAAGTATATCAAAGGGAAGGTAGTAGTCTTATTGCTGCCTTAACCTTGTTTGCCTAATTCTTGAAGTGTAGGGTTGAGAACATAGGTGTTTATCACCATATCCATTAAAGGGTTTCTCAAGACGATCTCATTTTCAATAGCTCTTCCGTTCTCCTCGGGAGTTGCTATCATGAAGAATATTTTGATTGCAATCTATTTTATCTTATATATATAAAAATCAATGATGCTAAAGTCGGTCTAGGCGCTAGGCGCCGGTCCTAACCCGATTTTCACCAAATTAGTATGCATTTTGATTTTCTTAAAGTGGGCGCCACCTACTCGCTCTAGGCGCCACCTAGGCGGTTAAAACGTTTATTTTAATATAAATTAATAATTAAAAAAATTACATTTTGGGTGTGAACTCTTCACTTCAGTCTCAAACTTCAGATGCAAGACTACCCAGAGGGCTACAGTTAGGGTTCTAGTTTCACTGTTCACACTTTCAGCCACCGCTGCTACTGCCAGTCACCAGTTTCAATCGCTGTTTGTCTACCTATCATCGCCGCCGCCACTGTTATGCACTGAGGTTCTGCTTTTTTTTTTTTTCCTCTTCTTCTGCAGGCAGGAAACCTGCAAATCTTTTCTCTCTTTTAATACAAATATAGAAATAAGATTTCCCCATAATTTTCTTGTAAGGATTTGATGCCTCGTTATTTCTTTATTGGGTTTAGACTTTGGAGTAGAATATAATGGAATTTTGAATTGGGAGGAAGAGGTTGTTCACGCAAAAGACATATGTATCAGGAATTTTTTTTTTTTAAATTAATTGACTAAAACAATGCAGCTCCATGCTCATAAATTGGTATAAATGGTCATAAATGGGAACAAGTAGATATTGGTTGAGGGAATTTAATGCACACCGACTTAATTCAAAGTTAATTAAGCATCAGGTGGTTGGTACTTGGTGGTGGCAGACTACTTCATTGATTGCTATTCAAATTATGTCTCATATGTATATGTTTCCCATGGTGATGTTGTGCGTGTATATATTATATAATGTATAATAATATAATATAATAGAATTCATATAAATTATGTAATAACATTACCTTACACATGTGATTTTAATTTTAGGAATGGGCTTATTTGATTGATTTAAGAATTTACATAATCAATTGCTATATTCTTACATATAGGATGAAGCAAATTATGTTATTGAGTATTCGATAATTTTCGAAATTGCTTGTCTTTTTGGTTTTTGTAATTTTACTAGTTTTACTTTTTATATTTTATAGTTTGTGGACTTGTTGTAAAATTATGCAGATTGTAAGATACTAAGATGACAACTTCTTCAAGTATTGCATCGATTAGTGTTTCCAATCCTAGCAACAAATGACTCACAGAAACGAAAATCAAATGATTTGGGGAGGAAATATGCAGTGTTCCAAATAATTTGGATATGGTAAAATGCATCTTGTGCCAGAAACAAATTCATGGAGGATTTTATAGATTGAAACAACATATTGCAGGCAGAATAGGAAATGTTACTGTATGTAAAAGGTCTACGAAAGATGATCAAATTAAGTGCAGGAATGCAATTAATGAAGCAAAGATGAAAGGAGGGGAAAGAATCAATATGATTAAGAGATAAGATCACAAGTGAACATTGATAGTGCCATTGATGACATGGTTAGTGATGATGATGGGATAAAGGATGAGTTGAGAGAATCGATAGGGTCTAAATTTCATAATTCTGTTGGCCCTATAGATAAGTTTGCAACTCAAATCAACCTTGAGGCTAACCAAAAAATAAACTTACGTGACCAAAATATCTAAGAGGCAATTTGCAAACAAAAGCTTGATAGGGGTCAAAGAGTTTATTTGTGGATGGGCATATGAAGCGGGTCTTCCTTTTAGTGTTTTTGAGCTAGATAGTTGTAAGAAAATGTTTGAGGCTATAAGTCAATTGAAAACTTCAAACCAGTATTTTGAATTCTCAAATCAAAACTGTAACAGTTTATAAATTTGGACCTAGAGTAATAGAAAATTTATATAAACTAAAATAGATACCAAATTGACCTAAAATTTTAAATTTAAATTAAAATTATAGGAATGGATGACATATTCAAATTTCAAAGGATTTCTATATGTATAAGAATATATTTTGAATTTTTCAATCATAAACGCTGGAATTTGTAAACCTGGATAGCAAGTGGTGGAAAATTCATATAAACTAGAATACATGTCTAATCTGCTTGAAATTTAGCTCTAACTCATAATCATAATTGGGTACAACACATTAAAATTTCATAGAGTTTCAAGATATAAATAAGACTTTCAAATTTGTTTCCATAAAGTACCTAAAAGTTAAAAAGAAGGAAGAAGGATCTTGAATGAATGATGGCTCAAACTTTACATCACATTTTCAGTATTCCTTAAACAATTATTAGTGATATGATAATCTTGAAATATATATATATATATATATTCATTATACAAAAATTTTAGATTATTATTAATTGATTTAGTAAAGATCTAAATAAATCAAGATCATTATATATAATTTATACGAAAACATTATTTAATTTACGAATGCTTATTAATTGAGTGAGTTTTTAAATATTTACAAACACTTATTAATTGATTGATTTTTTTTTCTATTTTTATAATGCTATGTCAAATATTTTATATATTTTATGATCTTCATCAACAAAGGTTAGCGAATAACAAATCTAATGGTTCACCATAAGATAGCAACGAAAAAGTCTATTGAAAAATGAAACATAATATATGAAGTAGAAATGCCCAATTAGACTAGGCATACAATGCATATACAAGTAGAGATCTTTGAGTTGTGTGGAAACTTGTTGATGAACTATTTATTTGACTAGAAGCTGACTGAAGCAAACAAAATTTATCTGTATTTTGGGAGAAGAAATTATGAAGAATTTTGAAATTATTTGTATTTAAAAATTATTAAAAAATAAGTAAAATCAAAATATGATAAGAACATGATATTGATTTCTATACAACCAAAATATTATATGGAAAAACTAATAATTTTAAAAGCGAAAGCATATGTATATTCTTAATTGATTTGACTTGTATGAAAGTATGTCAAAATATATATTTGTTTTGTATGAAGACTCATATGGTTTTTTAGACGAAAAGAATGATTAATTTGTATGAAGCTTTGGTTAAATATATATTTTTTGTAAATTCATAATTGGTTTCATTTGTATGAAAATATGCCTAAATAAATATTTGTTTTATATGAAGACTTGTCTGGTCTTTCATATGATTAGAATGATTTGATTTGTATGAATATGTGTCTAAATATATATTTGTTTTGTATGAAGTTTCATACCATCTTTTGAAGTTATATAGCCTGGGACTGAACCCAACTTATAGTAATAAGTTTCCTATTTTTCAATTTGAACTCTAAACAAATTGAAAATTCCATACGGTATTCACTCAAAAAATCATGATTATTAATAATCATTAAGTTATATTAAGTTAAGTTAAATCTTAAGAGATATTTTAATTAGACTATCAAAAAAAAGACAACTGTAAACATTTAATTGACTTAATTTTACACTATTTATTTCATAATTTCAACAACCATCTACTTAATGCTATGCATGTTATCTAGAAATATGTGTATAACTTGAATAAACTCAATCTTTACAATCACTTTTTGGATATTCTTTAAACAATTTGAACAGATAATCTTGATATATATATATATATGTATATGTCTATATATATATTCATCATACATAATTTTTAGATAATTTTTTTTTCATTTAGTAAAGATCTAAATAAATCAAGATTATGATATGTAATTCATATTGAAACATTAATTATTTCCTTTATCCTTTTTTTTTACTTATATGGAATGTTATATATTTCACAAAATATATCATCTTCATCTATGAGCTAGTAATACGCTATATATAAAGAATACTATTACCTGCTAGTTTCGCCCCTCCCCTTTAGATTACTATTTAGGGATTTTTTAATGTTGTATTTTGATAGACTTGAATGAAAGGAAATAGTTTTCACGCTATTCTCTTGTCTCACACAACAATCGGTTCTTCAGTAAAGTTTGTTGATTGGCACCTCCAAGCTTGAATTATTTTGCCTCGTTCGGATATCCAGTAGTATCCGAGTTAGGCAACCGCAAAGATTAATCCATAAGCATGTTCTGGTTCCTCGTCGACTCGGGGTTCATTTTTGAGGTTTCTGTTCGAGTTCTTCAAGGTTAAAAATTGTTAGTTCCGGGTTTGTTTAGGGGTTATTTGAATCATTCGATTTATTTGTTTATTTAGGTCAGATTGTTTAGCATCTTAATCCTTTAATCTCAGTTGGTATTTTGGATTGAATCAAACACATAGTTATCATGTGTTCTTTCCTTCGCTTCCACATATTGATTGGCCGCATCACTGTGTCTCAAGAATACTTTCTATATAAGGTGCTACTCGCTATTGAAAGAGGATCTTGACAGGCATTTCAAACGAATGTCTAAAAGATTCTATATTTTGAATGGCTATAATAATCCCAATCTGAAGAATGTCTACCACAATAGCTACAACCAGAAATGGCGAGGATGTTTCAAGCCATGAAGAAAGACACGACCCAAATCAGCTTGGGACAAATCTATCAAACCTGCTTAGCTGCTCTGGAGAGACTCTGTGGGCAACAAAATCTCTTTAAAGAAATGATGGAGAGATGAAACATTCCTAAAACAGTATGCGATAAATCCTACCTTGAAATAAAATGTCATGAGAAAGCATGCCATTGTTCCAAAAAAGGATAAAGAAAAAGATAAGCAAAAGCTTAGAAGGAAAAAGAAAAATCAAACATGCAGGTTTTTTTGAAGGAAGCCATTCAGAAAGAAGTCCACTGATAGATGTTATCTATCTGGACAAAAAGGGCATTTCGCAAAAACCTGCCCTACGAAGAAAGGGAAAGTAGCTAAGCTAGCATCACAGACCTTTCACTATCATGAAGCAGATGTTAATGAAGCAGACATAGAATCTCTCAATTTAGAACAAGATGGCCGGGATTCTGATACAGCCTTCGTCCTTCATGACACATCTGATGAAGAAGATTTAGAAGAGAATGTCCCCATTCTTATGATGAACCAACCTCCAATGCTGAAAACCAAGATGATCGAACAAGAAGGGATGCCATCTCCTCATCTTGAAGTTAAGGTGCTTAAGTCAAGTATGACAGGCCTATTAAAGTGATCGGAGTCCTTCATACAGGAGCACGAAAAACTATGATGAACCCAGACATCCTTCTAGATGAAGCTTGGTAGTCTCATCATGAATATTTCTTTGTTGCAGATGGCCAAACCTTGCATATTGCCTTGATGTCTAAAAAACAAGTCGGAATTCAAATTCTTCCAGGCTGTGTTGTTTAGATCAAAGTCATTGGAAGCAAAATTCACGGACATGATCTATTAATGGGCTTTGATGTCTTCTTCAAAGCTCAGAAGCTACAAATATTTTTCCATGGAGTCAAATGCAAGAGGACATTCCTACCATCTACACCAACACAAAAGCTGTTCACAGTAAAGGAGATACTGGAACCTGATCCACTTATCAAAAGATTGAAAATTTTTTATGTCGAGTCACATGCAGACTTCATCAATCCTCATCCACTTCGGAAGAACTCATAATTCTATGTTCGACTTTCTTTTAAGAAGAATGAGGATATTAAAGCCACTGAAGCCACGCATCCTGGTATGACACCAGAAAAGCTGAATTTGGGCCGACAAGAATGCAGCGAGCTAAATCCTTGGGCCTAATTGAAGCCACCAACTCAAATTGGGCTTGCCCATCTTTTTATGTCAATAAGAGAGCAAAACAAGTTCGAAGAAAGAAGAGGTTATTATTGATTACAAACCTCTCAACTATTACTTGCTTGATTACAAATTCCCTTTGCCCAGGACAAATGTCATGTTCTCTTACCTCTCAGAAGCCCAAATCTTTTCCAAATTTGACCTTAAATTTGGTTTCTGGCAGTGGGTTTACACCCAGATGAAAGGTATAAAACTGCTTTTTCCCTACCCACAACTCAGTACCAATGAATAGTTATGCCATTTGGTCTTAAAGTTGCACCATGCCTTTTCCAAAAGACCATGATGAAAATCTTCAAACCCATTAAAACCTCAACATTTTCATAGACTTGGTAAAAAAAATATGGTATTATGCTATCCCAAAAGAATAGTGTGATCAAACAAAAATCTATATATTTTCTGGGCATGAAGATTGAGAATGGGGAGTTTGAACCAAGATCACACCTATCCCAAGAACTACTTAAGTTCCCGAATAAGCATTTATCTATTAAACGAGTTCAACAGTTCTTTGGAATCGTCAGTTGTCTTAAAGATTTTATCCCCAAATGTTCATCATATACAAGCAAATTGTCAAAGCTTCTAAGGAAAAGTCCACCTCCTTGGGATGTCGACCAAACTACAGCAGTCAAACATCTTAAAGAAGTGTGTCAAAAGCTCTCACCTTTGAGAATTCCTGGAGATGGCCAACGGATCTTACAAACAGATGCCAGTGATGATTAATTGGAGAGCTATCTTATTAGAAAACGAAGGTGGGAAACTTCATTATTCTGGACATGCCAGTGGCCAATTCAAAGAATCTGAAGCACATTATCATGTTGTCTGCAAGGAGATATTAGCTGTCAAATATGGAATTAAAAAATTGAAATTCCATCTGTTGGGATACAATTTCATTATCCAACTAGATAATACATCCTTCCTAGCAATTATGGAGCTCAAGAATAAAAGAGTCCCAGAAAAACAGCTACTCAGACTCAAAGACTGATTTTCAAAATACCAGTTTTGAGTCCAACACATAAAGGGCAAGGACAATGTTGTGCCTAATTATCTCTCCAGATAATTTCAGCTTCAACTCATATCATCTACCAAGGTGCTGCCCGTTATCTTTATGACAGGGAAACGAAAGAAAATGATATCTTCCAAAACCAATTTTTGGAGACAAGCTCCCATCCATCTTATCAAATCCTGATTTATCATTTCCTTCTTATGATGAGCCTTTCAAAACTTTTGGAGATATCCGAAAACATGCAACTACAAATTTGGTTCGATATCTAACGAAATATATTTCTGAAGAAGGAATCCAAGAGGAACAAGCCTGCTATCATCTGCAGAAATCATTCTTGGGCATAATACATGTTGCTTTTTCTAAAGATCTCACCTTCATAATTATATTATATATGTATTATTAAGTATATAATATAAATTAATATTATATATAACTAATTATAATATATAATAGATTATACTTTATAGTAATATTATAATAAGTGTATATTATATAATAAGTTATATTTATATATAATATAAGTGTATATTATATAATAAGTTATATTTATATATAATATATTGATATAGCTATACATTGTATATGTCCGTATATTATTAATTATATGATATTAGTATATAATAGTTATATAAATATATATATATACTATTAATATGTATATATATATAATATTATATAATTAATATATGTTATAACTACATATGACTATTATAAGATATATTATATAATAATATATAATACATATATATATACATATTAATATATATTATATATAATTAAATAATATATAATATATGTATAATATTATTATATATATAATTAAAAATATATAGTATATACAATATAATTATATATGAATAATATATATGTATACATATCATAGTATAATTAATATATTATAATATTATGCATATATTAATACATATATTATTATATGTTTCAATAATATATATTAATTAACTATATAATATAATTACAAATATTATCATAAATTATTATATATTTATTATGATATACTATAATTATATAATATGATATATAAGTAATATTAATATGTTATAATATAATTTATATAACAATTATTATATTATATAATAATATATATAACATATATGATATATACTATATGTTAATATTATATATAATAATTATAATTATATAAGTAATAATTAATTAATATTAATAAATATACATACACATAGTTATACATATATATAATAAATAATAATATATTAATGATTAATATATATTAGTACTATACGTATATATAAACATTTATAATTATATATAATTATAACTATACTTTACATAAATACATATTATTATATATTTTGATATTACATAAATATTATTATGTACATAAATATATTAATTATATAATGTATATACTATATTATATTATGACATATATTATAATAATTAAAATAATATATTTAAGATTTAATAATATAATAGTATTAATATATATTATTATATTACTATTATAATTCATTATAATATATATATATATATCAATAATAGGATATGTATAATAATCTATATATATATATAAAATAACTATTTTCAATTTTGTTTTCCCGCCTAAATGTCATTACTTAATTTAGAATAACTATATTATTATTAAATTAAAATTAGACATTTTCATTATAAATTTTTGATTCGATTTCGAAATCTAAATTATTCCACAAATTTAGGTGTTTCAAAATTAGATGATATCAAGATGAGTATACTTCAACATTTAATATATGATTCAAAATTTAGATTTTTTATCCAATATTAATCAAATTACAGAATTATAAAATTCACGAAATATATAACATCTAATAAATATATGATTCGATTTTCTTGATTTATTTTATTAAACCAAATCTATATCTGTATCTATATATATATATAAGTAAATTAAATTTTTTAAATTTTGTTTTTTTCCTCCTAAATTTCTACCATATAAATGTAAAACTATTTATATATATGGAACTCTCTTAAGATACATTATTACAATTTAATTGAAGAGATTAATACAAACAATCTTCGGGATTTGCTCAATTTCTGTTGTTCAACATAAATAAATTCGAAGTTTAAGGAATTTTTGTTAACTCATAATATATTTAAAATAAGACATAAATTTGTTAGGAACGTGTTAAATCATTGTAGTTTCATTATATTGTGGAAAATCATTAACAATGTTCCTATAATTAAGCTATCAATTATTTAAAATCACCCAATCACATGGATAGAATTTGATTTTGTCAAATATGAAATTAAATTTTCGTCGATCTTACCATAATTCAAAATTATTTCTCATTTTTGTCTCTCTCTTCTTTCTATATAATTTTATCAAGATTATCACTACATGCTTTAAGATGTCTCTTTTTTGTTCTCCCTCCTCTGTAAGTCTTTTGCATGTTCTTTCTTGAGGTATGATAATATCTGTCATGTTTCAATTGTCACAAAAGCCTACACTTTCCAAAATATCATTTTAGGTTTATTTTATTTTTAGATTTTTTTATTCATCTATTGTTTTCAATTAATCATAAACATATTTCATTTTCTTGACAATTTTTCTTTCTTAATTTTAAATGAAAAGTTTGTCCATCTCTTTTATTTTTCGTTTGATTATTCTTGTGATTTTTTGTTGAGATATGATAATTATTTCGATGCATAAGCACCGTGTGATTTTTCATTAGCTTGCAAAGTATTTGTTCTATCTAATTTCAAATTTTTGTAATATCATTACATTTAACTAGCGTGAGACTTGTACGATGCACAAAATATTTTTTTTTATTATATTTTGTAATGTATGTATATACTTAAATTATATATATATATATCAAACGAAATCATTCAAGCATATAAATTCAACAATAATATTGGATTTACAAAAAAGTGTTTTAAAAATCTAATTTAATGTTGCTGGATAAAAAGGAAAACAAATATAAGGTATAATTTACATAATATCAAATGAAATAGATAAATGAAAATGTACCTAATGTTCACGAATCAAACAATTGTACGTGAAAGAATTAGGTAGGACATGACCTGTTTTTCAATCAATTTATAATTGATAGCAATGAAAATAATATCCATAATTTATGGAATGATGAATCAAATAAAATATTTTAGTAATTAAGATTTACCAAAAAATAGTGATTTGAAACAAACATATCATAAATAATAGATAATAAATTACGTTATATATTTATATATATATATATATATATAGATTAGCAATTTACAAAATATTTTTTTCATTAATTTGACTGTGTAATTGCCAATCTTTATTTTCTTTAATCTACTGATATTGTTATTTTTTTTAATTTAATTTGATTTAACCTTTTATAAATTTTGGATATCATGCTTATCAATTTGTGATTGAGACTAATTCTAATAGAAGAAAAGACGAAGCATAAAATTACAACAAATTTCTACTCATTATACAAAAAATATTTACTGAATTACAAATCCACACCTTCTACAATATATCATATAACTTGAATAAATGCGTATATTACAAAATATAAGGAAAAAATACCTTCTGTGCATCGTACAGGTCTCACACTAGTAATATATTATAATATATAATAACTATATACATTAATATATATTAATTATGTATATATTATAATGTATACATACATAATTAATATATTTATAATATATTAATATATTAATTATATATATTATGTATACATATTTATATATTATAATATTTACAATAATAGGTTAATTATAATATTATAATTAATATATCATAGTATACAATATATAATAGTATAATATTATTATATACTAATTTATGTAATATATTATATTATAACTATTATAATTATGTATTATACATTTAATTATATATGTATACTAATATATTATTAATTATATATCATATTATAATTATAATATATAGTATATACTATTATAATATATATGTATTATAATAATTAATATTATTATATTATATAATGTATACATATTATAATTATTATAATATTAAATAAGTATATTATATATTATAATATGTACATTATAAATATTAATATATAATATATATTTATAATTAATACATATAATATACTTATATTAACATATAATAATATACATATATCATAGTATATATGTAATAATATAATATATATGTATATATGTATTAATTTATGTAATATATATAATATAATATACATAATTATATATATATTATATAATTAATTATAAATAAATAATAGTATTACATATATACAATTATAATATGATAAAATACTATATTAGACATATCAATAATAGTAAAAAACATATACATAAATATATAAATATATTATTATATTATTATACATATTATTAATATACATATTAATAATATAATATTATTATATATAATGTATATAATACATACTATATAATTTATATACTATTATATATGAATATATAATATTAGATATTATATTATATATTATTTGTGGTATTAATAGTATATGTTATATTTGACTTTCGTCCGATTGAATTATCAGTATGGGATACACTCATCTTTTTCAAAGATATTGAAAATGACTCTACCCTCCGGTGTATCTATATTATATGAATATATAACTTTTACTATAATATATTATAATATTATATAATATATAATATAAGAGTAAATATTATAATTATAATATATTGTAATACTATAATTATATAATTATGTATATATGTATTATATATTATAATTAGTATATATATATAGATAATAATTTATATACATTATGATAATTATAATATTATAATAAGATGTAGTAATTATAATAATATATTAAAAATATAATATATATTTATATTAATAGCTATATACATTATATTATAATAATTAATATCTATAATATTAATTATAATATATTATAATAATTAATATCTATATATAATAACATATAATTATAATATATTGTATATTATTTGTAATAGCTATTATAATCATATTACATAACTATAATAATATTATAGTTATGTATACTATGATTACTGTATATTCATATATATTACAATAAATACTATAAATATAATATTATAATAGTATTAATATATAATTATTATAGTTAATATATATTAATTATATATAATGATTAAAATATAGCTATCATATATAAAAATATATTATTATTACATAATATTATTATTATAATACTATAGAATAATATATTATTAATACACTAATATATGTATTATACAATATAATATAAATATTTATAATTATATATATTATATAACATATTATACATATAATATATGTATAACATATTATACATATTATAATATGTATATACATATAATATGTACATATATATTATACATGTAATATATTATATAATTATATTATATAATATATAATGTATATAATATGTTATACATATATCTGTACATATAATTAATATTTATACATATGTTATAATTATATATATTAATTATAGTATTTAAATATATATATTATGTATTATTAATATATATATATATATACTATTATATTATTATAATGTATATAATATACGATTATACTATATATAATAATAGTATATATTTAATTATAATAGTAATATACATACTATGTATATAATATATAGTATATATTTAATAATTATGCATGTATGAATAATATTAATAGTGTATTATATATATTAATAAAATATATTATAATACATATAATATATTAATATATAATAATATATATAGTTATATTATATAATGTACTAGAATAGATTATATTTGCTATGATGATATATTAAGTATAAGTACAAATATACTATATTATAACATATTATACTATTATAATACTATTATATACATATTATAATTATTGATATACATATATATAGTAATATATCATATAGGTTTTATACATGTATTATATGTATAATATAATATAAACTAATATACTTTATTATAGGGTTATTATAATATTACATGTATATAATTAATAATATAATTATATATTAGATATTATTCATATATATATATTAATAAATTATATATGATTTACTATTACATAATAATGCTATAATAACCCTATAACATATAGTATATTAATTTATATTTTATTATATATTATATATTATTTTATTAATATACATATAATACGTGTAATATTATATACGTATCTATATAATATTATATAATTATAATACATATATTATAATTATATATGTACAATACAAATTAATGTTATATAATTCTATAATATTATATATTAATATTAACAATATAATATATTTATATAGTATATATTATATATAGTATATATAGTATATAATAATAATATAATATAATATTAATATATAAATATATAATACTATATTATAATATATAATAATTATATTAATATTATATTAATATCAATATATGTAAATACATATTAATATATAATACATATAATAATTACTATTATATGTAATATATATTATTAATTATATTTTGTATAATACTAATATTTTATATAGTATAATAGTATATTAATTATATATACATATATTTATAATTATGTTATATGTAATTATATTAATAATATAATCTATATTATAATACATTATACATATTATTATAATATATGTATTGTAACAAATATTAAGTATACAATATTAATAACTATTATATATACATCATATATATTATATACTATATAATTATTAGATATAATTAATATATATTAATACATATATTATAATATAACATATGCTATAATATTATAATAATATATATTAGTATATGTATAATATAGTATAATTATGTATAATACTACATATTATAATATGTTATATTAGAATATATAATATGTATATACTATATACTATATACTACATAATATTATAATATTAATCAAAATATTCTCCGACCGACAAGATGAGAGCAACCTGGCTTTGATACCAACCTAGGACAGAGCCCTACTCGGTCACCCCCTTAGAGGACCATGGCCACCATGTAATCAAACTGCTTTGAGCAGGTTGACTCTGAACTTCCACTCCTTCTTTGGCACTCTTAACCTTATCGAGCAAAGGTCAGATCCACCACGTAAAAGCAATTGAAAGCATGGATTGTGATCTTTGTGTGAACTATAGGGACTGTTACTCTTTTCTAGGTTGTAGCATATTTCTGATATACAAGATCCTCATAAGAGGCGAGTATAGAGCATACTTTATACTATAAGGATAATAAGATGGAGAATATGATGAGCTATAGACTTAAGGGCTTTGGAGAAGACAACTAAGAACTTAGAAATTCATAAGTATAGAAAATTGAGTGTTTAATTATTTTTGTGTGTTTTACAATTGACTCAACCCCCCTATTTATATAGTTTCGGGAGTGAAGAGTCATCAACCCCTACAAAGACACATGTCAGAGTGGCAACCTTTATCAAATGACTCATCACTTTAAGAAGGCTGCATGTAGGATATGTCATGCTAGTTTGCATGCAAGACACTTATTTCAAAGACACCTCACTAGATGAGAAGTCATGTCTAGGAAAGCACACAACTACCCTTATAACATGGGTATTACATTATTTTAAACATAAAACGTTGCTTTAAGTACACCTCAGTAGATGAGATATCATGCCTAGGAAAATACAAGACTACCCTTATTATATGGGTATTTATTACAATGTTTAAATTTATGACTGAACTTGACTTGGATAGAACTCGGGTTCATACTCAAACTCTTGATCTTGACAAGTTCTAGGTTGGTTTGATCCAGATTCTTCAGTGATAGGGTTGACTACGAATGAGGTATAAGTAAGTCCTTCAGTATCTTCATGGCTTTTATTTGCAAAACATAGATGGACATAAAGTTCTTGGCGCTCTTCCTTATTATCTTAGATTGGACCCTTGATTGTCTTTCATTTATAGTGTAGGGGGACCAGAAAAATTTCTTCTTGGATTCCTGTAGAATATGGCTTATGACAGAGGAATATGACATGAGGGTCTTCATCATCCTAATATTCATTTTGGAGCACTTGTCTCCATTCTACCACAGTTGCATACCATAGCAAGAATGACCATTAGAGGGTAGAGTCATTTTCAGTAGCATGGAAAAATATAAGTGTATCCCATACTGAGAACTCAATCGGATGAAAGTATAAGGTGGACAAACACCATATGTACCATAAACTGTTGAAGGTGAGATCTTTAGAAAGATCAACATGTATTATGCCCAAGAATGGTTTCTGGAGATGATAGCAGGCTTGTTCCTCTTGGATTCCTTCTTCAGAAATATAATTCGATAGATATCGAAACAATTTTGTAGTTGCATGTTGTCGGATATTTCCAAGAGTTTTGAAAGGCTTATCACAAAGAGGAAATGATAAATTAGGATTGATATGGATGAGAGCTTTTCTCCAAAAATCCATTTTGGAAGATATTATCTCCTTTCGTTTCACTATCATAAAGATAACGGGCAGCACCTTGGTAGATGATATGTGTTGAAGCGAAAATTGATGGAGAGATAATCAGGCACAACATTGTCCTTGCCCTTTATGTATTGGACTTCAAACTGGATTTTGAAAACCAGTCTTTGAGTCTGAGTTTTCCAGGGACTCCTTTATTCTTGAGCTCCATAATCGCTGGGAATGATGTATTATCTAGTTAGATAATGAAATTGTATCCCACCAGATGGAATTCGAATTTCTTAATTCCATATTTGACAAATAATATCTCCTTGTAGATAACATGATAATGTGCTTCAAATTCTTTGAATTGGCCGATGGCATGTCCACAATAATGAAGTTTCCCACCTTTTTTTTTCTAATAAGATAACTCCCCAATAATCATCACTGGCATCTATTTGTAAGATCCGTTGGCTATCTCCAGGAATTCTTAAGGGTGAGAGCTTTTGACACACTTCATTAAGTTGGTGGCTTCAATTAGGTCCAACAATAATAGCTCGCTGCATTCTTGTCGGACCAAATTCGGCTCTTCTGGTGTCATGCCTGGATGCATGGCTTTAGTGGCGTTAATATCCTCATTCTTCTTAAAAGGAAGTGGAACATAGAATTTTGAGTTCTTCCAAAGTGGATGAGGATTGTTGAACTCTGCATGTGACTCGACATAACACTTTTTCAATCTCTTGATAAGTTGATCAGGTTCTGGTATCTCCTTTACTGTGAACAACTTTTGTGTTGGTGTGAATGGTAGGAATGTCCTCTTGTATTTGACTCCATGGGAACATGTAGCTTCTGAACTTTGAAGAAGACATCAAAGCCCACTAATAAATCATGTCCATGAAGTTTACTTCTGATGACTTTGATCCAGACAACATAGTCTGGAAGGATTTGAATTCTAACTGGTTGTTTAGATATTAAGGCAATATGGAAGGTTTGGCCATCTGCAGGAAAGAAATATTCATGATGAGACTTCAAAGGTTCGTTCATCATAATTTTTTGTGCTCTTGTATGAAGACTCCAATCACTTTGATAGGCCTGTCATACTTTGACTGAAGCACCTTGACTTCAAAATGAAGAGATGGCATCCCTTCTTGTATGATCATGTTGGTTTTCAACATTGGAGGTTGGTTCATCATAAGATGGGGACATTCTCTTCTAAATCTTCTTCATCAGATATCTCATGAAGGACGAAGGCTGTATCAGAATCGTGGCCATTTTGTTCTGAATAGAGCGATTCTATCTCTGCTTCATCAACATCTACTTCATGATAGTGAAAGGTCTGCGATGATAGCTTACCCGCTTTCCCTTTCTTCGTAGGGAAGGTTTTTGCAAAATGCCATTTTTGTCAACATAGATAACATCTATCAGTGGACTTCTTTCTGAATAGCTTCCTTTGGAAAAACCTATATGTTTGGTTTTTCTTTTTCCTTCTGAGCTTTTGCTTATTTTTTTCTTTATCTTTTTTGGAACAATGGCATGCTTTCTCATGATATTCTATATCTCATGCTTTCTCATCTTGTGGTAAAGTGGCAAGGCTGATATTCTTCAGATTGGGACCATTATAGCCATTCAAAATGTAGAATCTTTCAGACATTCATTTGAAATGCCTATCTAGATCCTTTTTCAATAGCGAGCAGCACCTCATAGAGAAGTATTCTTGAGACAGAGCCTTGGTGTGCAAAGAAATCTCACCGATAAATTCTCTATGTATCTCACCAAGTACGTCAGCTGGCGTTGGTACATTGATCAATTGTAATTTCTGGTATTCTCCAAGGCTCAAGAACCATTATCTTAGGACACCAAGAAACCTTGATGTGAATTCCTTGAGAATTGTTCTTAAATCAGCTCTTTCTTAGTTTAGCTGATTATCTATCCAGGCTGATATTATATGCATATTTTCTCTTTGCTTTTGAATAGGTACATCATGAAATGAAAACCAAGGACCAATGGAGGGTTTAGTACCTTGATTTTCAGTAGGATGTGTCACATATGGTCTGTTAGTAGTCTCTTGATCCAAGTCATCAGAAATAGGTTCAGTGAAGGGTTGACTTTCTCCTGCATAAGCCACAAGGATTGTTGAAACATCAGCTCTCTCTTCCTCTGTTCCACTTGATGCTGGAAAGGTTTCAGTTGATTCTGATGTATAACTTTGATTTTCTTCTGGATCACTTGTTTCTCCTAGGAGACCAGAGAACATAAGATGGGCCATTAAAGTATAAATGTGTTATTTTACCTTCAGTCTATGATTGATCACATTCTGCTTCTTTCTATCTTGAAGGTGGTAAGGGTATACTGGAGATCATCCCAAAATGTTTGGTATATAGCTGGAACTCTGTATTTAACTCATTTGGAGATTGATATAAGGTGGGTGAAGTCATAAAAATGGAGACTCTATCAGGGGGCATAAAGGTTGAGCTTCTTTCTGCCTTATCATATTCGATCCTTGTAAGCTCCTTTTAGAGTTGTCTAATCTCTGCTTCTTTTGATGTGAACTCTAAGCCATACTGCCGATTTGCAATAAAGCTTTTGAGTTCTCTATCCAACTGGGTTATCTTCCTAATAAGCCTCTGTTCCACTCTCAGAAGATGGGTCTGCAAGTAACTCAATTGATTATATGAATTTTGAACCGTGTCCAGAACTTGAGTTACCTTGGAATCAATACTTTGTAGTGATTAATTTTGTGCCCGAGCATTTGTGGTCTACCAATTGAGGACTTCCTCTCTTAGACTCAGATGCTTTAAATGGTCACTTGTTTCTACTATAGTGCTCCAAACATAAGGTTAAGGTTACCTTAAAAGTTTGATCCTCGTGTCTCTCTAGAGGAGGAAAATCTTCTACGCGGCTTTTGAACATGAAACATGGATGAGGAGCTTGGGGATTTGGAGGTAATGGTCTCTCTTCATATCTGCATGAATAATCTTCTTGTGAAATTGATATTTTTGGTGGAGATTGATTAGGAGGGTCGTTGTATTTATTATCAGGGGTCTTATACTAATTAATATAATATATGTATACATTATATAGTATATAACATATTAATTTATAATAAATTAATATATTAAATATTTTTATAATTACTATGTCCAATCCAATATAATAAGGAAGAGCGCCGAGAACTTTATGTCCATCTATCTTTTGTCAATAAAAGTCATCCACATGAAGCTACTGAAGGACTTACATACACCCCATTCATAGTCAACCCTATCATTGAAGAATTCGGATCAAACCAACCTGGAACTAGTCAATATCAAGAGTTCGAGTATGAACCCGAGTTCGACCCAAAACAAGTTCAATCATAAATTCAAACCTTGTAATAAATTTCCATATAATAAGGGTAGTCTTGTATTTTCCTAGGCATGACATCTCATCTAGTGAGGCGTACTTAAAGCCACGTTTTATGTTTAAAATAATGTAATACCCATGTTATAAGGGTAGTTGTGTACTTTTCTTAGACATGACATCTAGTGAGGTGTCTTTGAGATAAGTGTCTTGCATGCAACCTAGCATGACATGTCCTACATGCAACCTTCTTAAAGTGAGGAGTCATTTGATGAAGGTTGCCACTCTGACACGTGTCTTTGTAAGGGTTCAGACTCTTCACTCCCGTAATAGTATATAATATTAATTATGACGCATATATATAATTAATATATATTAATAATATATAATAATATATATATATAGTATACTATAAATTATAATAACATTATATATAATATTATACTATATTTATACATAATATTATTTTATGTACATTATATACATATAATTATACATGCATAATACTATTATATTAACATATGAATCTATGCATATATAATATTAGTATATATTAATATACATATTATTATAATATTATATGTTATACTATATATTAATATAAATAATATAACTATTTATTAATTATATACTTATAATACATAAATATTATACACTAATATATATAATATAATATGTTAATAATTTATTATATACAATTAATTTTACATACATATACACTATAATATTATAATATATACATATCATATAATAGTATATATATATATGTATTAATATATTATATATACTAATGTAATAGTAATTAGTATATATAATATATTATAATATAATATAGTATGCATAATATTAATAGATATATGTTAATATATGTATTATATGTATATATACTAATATTAATATAATTAATAGTATTATATTATATACATATATTATAATTAATGTATTATAATATTATATACTATTAATTATATATTACTATTATATACATATTAATATATAAAAATTAATAATAACATATAATATAATATATTAATAACATATAATATTATGTATATTAATAGTATATAGTGTAAATGTTATTAATATATATTTATATTAATAATATGTTATATATATATTTATTAATGGATAAATATATTAATAATATATATGTATAGTATTATTATTATATATTAATATTATTATTGTAGATATAACATATATTATAATATTATTTACTAATATTATGCAATTATTATACTATATATATGTATATTATAATATAACTATATACATATATACCATAAATTAATTATAATATATATTACAAAGATTATTTTCATATTATATACCATATACATGTTAATATATAATGTATTAATATAATAATAATTATAATAACTATTATATATTAATTATATTATAAGATTACACATATATAATATATTATACTATAATTATATGTTAAGATATATTATATATTTAGTATAATAATATGTTTACTATAATATTATTATTATAGCATAATATTATGTATATTATAATATTATGTACTTATATACTAAAAATATTATATAATTTATATATGTATATTATTAATATTATATTATATTATGTATATATGTATATTAAAATAATATATATTATAATATATGTTGTATATTAATAATATTATATATAATATATATTAATATATTATATATGATTAATAATATGGTATATTATTAGTATACATATTAATAAATATGTATTATAACTTAATTATATAATAATATGCTAATATATAGTATAATTTAGTAATGCAAAATTTATATAATAATTAATATATGTTAATATATATAAATTACTATATAATATATTAATATATTATATACAAGTATATACCTATAATATTATATATAATTCATATTATATAATTAATATGTAAATATATAATATTATACAATAATATTAATGTAATTATATGTAATGTATATAATTACACTAATAATAAATATATAATAAGTATGTATAATTATATTAATTATTATAATGTATACATATATTAATTATTATATACTGTTATGCATTAATATACATATACTATAATATATATTATAATATATGTCCATAGTATATTAATATATATAATATACATTAATAATATATTAATATTATATGATATTATAATATGCATAATATTTATATATTATATACATATATAAATAAACACCATAGTACTATATATTATAATATATAATATTAATTATAGTTATTTAATATAATATATTATATGTATATATAATTAATATATTTAATAATATATTATAATATATATTAATAATAATATGTATAGTATAATATAAATTAATTATAATAATATAATATGTATAATAGTATATATTAGTATGTATATATATGTTAATATATATTATAGTATTGTAATAATATATTAGAATAATATATTAATATAATAATATATGAACACCATATAATATTACAAATTATAATATAGTATGCATAATTATAATAATTATAAATATATTGTATATTAAATATAATATAATAGTATACATACTATTAATTATATATAATTTATTATAATATATATTATATATTATAAATATTTAATATGTATATATTATAATATTAATAACATTACATTAATATGTACATACTATACATAATTATATATTTACATATAATTATATATAGTACAAAATTATATAATATTAATATATATTGTTTATATATATTATATATAATATTATGTATACATATAAAATGCATATATATATTATACATATTATTTATACTATTAATAATTATAGTATAGTAATTTTAATATGCATACTATGATCCAGATTTATTTTGAATCTTTTGAAAAAGAGTCTTTGAGCTCTTCAAGGGCTTCAAATAAAGCCGGGTCAGGGATATCATCCTCTGGATCCTGTGAATCCTGTAAAAGACTAGTGAATTGATTTTCACTAGTTTCAGACCTCATTGAGGAATTAGATTTTGAATCTGATGCAAAATTTTTCGAAATATTTTTTTTCATTTCAGAAACAAACAAATCAATCATTTGTTTCTGTGATAAAATCCCAGCATATTTCTGGGTAAGAATTTTGAAAGGACTAATATGGTCCTCTTCTTTTTCTTTTTCTTTTTCTTTAAGATCTTGCTTATAAGCTTTGATCTTTTCATTTATTTTTTCAAATGTTTCTTCCGAGAATAATTTCCCGGTTTCTGGGTCTATTCTCATCATTTTATCCCAGAATTTACAATGGCTGATTCGCCATAAACATGGTGCACCATAGCTGGTATAACCTACTATAGGTGTCCACTTCCATATCCATGGAATCCCGAATTCAATAAAGAAAAGACAAGTAGTCTTCCCTTCAATGAAATTTTCAGAAGATTTTTCCTGTATAACAGGGGAGACTGATATCCAGTCTTTCATAAGACCATGGAAAAGATCTGGCAAAATTTTTGGCAAAGGTCCAAAAGTTCTCCACCATGTGAAGAACCAATTTGGAATTGGTCTGTTAAAAATATTTTCACAAACTTTTATAAACCAAGAGTGTTTATGCCTCTTGTTTTCATATAAGAGAGTTTTTTCAAAACTTTCGATATAATCGAAGTAATTGAATTTAAAATTCATATTATGAGGCTGAGAATAAAATTCTTTCTCTGCTAATGGAGATATACCCCATTCTTCAAAGGATATAACCCTTTTGATAATAATCTTGGAAAAGTTATAATCTTTTCCTTTTTTCCAGAGGAGAAATGATTTATCTCAACACTATTAGTGGAGAGAAGGAGAGTTTCATAATAACCTCTCTGTTTGTAAGACCCAAACACGTATGACGTGTTAGAAAGATATCTTTCCGTTATGGTCCAAGGACTATCAGCCCATTGAGTATCTCTTTCTTCTATTAGAAGAATAAGTTGTCGATTAATATTTTCGACAAACATTTTTTCATTTTCATCTTCTTTTGCTATATTAGCATAAGAAGTCTGAGTATCCTCAGGAGAGATATTACTCTCTTTCCCTTTTTGTTTCAAAAATTCTTGAAACTCTTTATCAAGATCAGAGGTTTTACCTCCATTGGAACTTGCTGTATTAGCAATGTTTTGGGCAATCAAATTTTGTTTTCCATGTTGAACAATAGTTCTGGGTTGAGATTGAGGGATATAACCCCTTCCTCCTCTACCTCTATAAGAGGTGATGTTTCCTCCACTTGTACTTCCTCTTCCTCTATTAGAGGAATAGAAATTGTGATCTGGGAAACTCATTCCTGCAAGAATTCACGAGTAAGAAAATCAGGCAAATAATTATCAATGCCTTTTTTATGAAAAATCACAAAATCAAAAGGAGCAAGATGTGCTTTCCATCTGGCAAACATCTGCTTTGATACATCATGTTTAAAATCTTTATTAAACATAAATTTTGCTGCATTGCAGTCAGTTTTAATTATAAATTTTTTATTATATAAATCATCTTGAAATTTTAATACACATTTAACAATGGCAAGAATCTCTTTAGCCACTGTAGAATAGTTTTTTTGGGCATTATTCCATTTCCCAGAATAAAACGAACAAGATATTCTTGTTTTTTATGGGGATCAACCTGTTTAAGGATTCCTCCATAACCAATATCAGAAGCATCAGTTTCAACAATTTTTTTCCCATAAAGGATTTGCAAGCATAAGACATGGAAGGTTTTTAACCTTCTCTTTAATTTTTTAACAGCCCTGGTATGATTATCATTCCAAGGTGGAGGATTCTTTTTAAGTCTATCATATAAGATAGCAGTATCTTAATTAAGATTTTTTATATAAGAAGAAATATAATTAAGACTTCCTAAAAACCTTTGTAATTGGGTTTTATCAGTAATGATATCTGGAAATTTATTTCCAAATTCAATACTTCTTTGAATAGGAATAATATTTCCTTTGTCAGTTATATGACCAAGAAATCTAATAGAAGATTCAAATAAAAGCATTTTTGGCTTTGAAATAACAAGGCCATTTTTAATAACAATATCTTTAAACATATTAGTATATTATCCATATTAAAATTACTATACTATAATTATTAATAGTATAAATAATATGTATAATATATATATGCATTTTATATGTATACATAATATTATATATAATATATATAAACAATATATATTAATATTATATAATTTTGTACTATATATAATTATATGTAAATATATAATTATGTATAGTATGTACATATTAATGTAATGTTATTAATATTATAATATATACATATTAAATATTTATAATATATAATATATATTATAATAAATTATATATAATTAATAGTGTGTATACCTATATTATTATAACTATATGTATAATGTATAATACTTATATATATAGTATAATGTATATACCTATTAATATTATATGTATATACATTATACTATAATATATATTAATAATTAATTATAGTATATAATATATTTTACATATATAATAATTTAATGGTATTATAAATATATTATTATAATAATTATATAATAATATATGAAATTAATATAATACATATATATTATAATATATTAGTAATATTAATTATAATTATTATAATATTATATATGTATATAATAGTATACATTATAGTGTACATATGTTGTATATATTAATATAATAATAATATTATAAAGTACATAATAGTTACTATACTAATAATATTATAGTAAATATATTATTATACTAAATATATAATATATCTTAATATATAATTATAATATAATATATATTATCATAATAGTATTATAATATAATTAATATATAATAGTTATTATAATTATTATTATTAACATTATATATGTTATTATAATTACATATTAATATTATTAATATATGCTATATATTATATTAACTATAATATATATTAGAAATATTATATATGTAGTATATAATATAACATATTACAATATATAATATATATATTATATAAAATATAGTATAGTATATAATATTATGTATATTTATAATATATTATGAATTAATTTATGTATACTATATATACTATTTATAGTATATAATATATATGAATATATTATATATATTAATTATAATATAATAGCTATTTTAAAAATATATTTATAATACTAATAAATTATTATATATGTAATTATATACTATATACTATAATTAATAATATTATATAATATACTACACATATTATAATATATTATAATCTTTTAGTATTATATATATACATGCATATTAATATAAATATTGTTATAATAATTAATATATAATATTATGCATACTAATATGTATATATTATGTATATAATATTAGTATATAATATACGTCATAAAATTAATAATTATATAATTATATGTACATATTATTAAATATAAATAGTATATATTAATTATATAATTATTATATATTAATATCTATAGTATATTATAAAATTATACATGATTATAATATTTTATATATATTAATAGTATTATTAATTATTATATTATGTTATATAATAATATTATAATATATTATAAAATATAAAGTTATAGACTATATTATAATAATATATTTAAATTATAATTACATATGTATAAGTATAAATATAATATAGTATATGTATATAATAATACATACATATACTATATATTATATAATTATATATACTATATATCATATTATAATAATATATATACAATATATATGTATTAATAAATTAATGTACATCATATATAATAGTAAATAAGGTATATATTTATAATAAATACATATTAGTATATATATATTTATATTATACCAATTATAATATATATATATATTAATCATAATATTATATATAATATACACATAATTACTGATACATAGTTAATAATAGTTATTATGTAATATATTAATATAATATATAATATTATAATACATATATTAATGAATAATATTAATAAATTATAAATATAAGTATATATAATTTATGTATAATTATTATATGTATTATTATTATATATTTATAAGTATATAATATGTTAAATATATGTATTATATAATTATATATTTGTTATAATTATATATATAACATAATTATGTACATACATATAATATATAAAATTATAATATATAATATACATATATACATTAATATCTATATTATAGAATATGTATATATAATATAACATGATTATAATAATATATTATAGGTACACATAATTATATAATTATAATATAATATATTATTAATTATATATTTATATATTATAACATATCTAATTAATAAAATATAATATATATTATATATTATATTAAACATAATATATATTATATATTAATATTATATTATATATTAATCAATATACATTTATATATAATTATAATATTATATTATGTATATATAATAATTATGATATAAATTAATTAAATGTAATTTGTTAATATATTAATTATTAATATAATATTATTAATAATTGTATATTGAACCTATTAATAAATATTATATATAATATATTATAGATATAACTATTATATAATTATATTACATATATATAATATACATAATTATATAATTATATGTTATTAATAATTATAATGTATATGTATAATATAATTAATAATATACATTAATATCTATTAATATATTAATAATATATATTATAATAGTTGACATATTATAAAATATGTATTATATAAGTATATTATATATGAATTATAGTAGATATTAATTTCTAAATATATACATATATGTGTTTTATAATATATACTATATGTAAATATTAATAAATATTATATATTATAACATTAAAATAAAATAATTATAATTATTAATATTATACATATTATATATATTATAATATTATTAATTATATACATATATTAAGAAGTAATATATAATTATTATATATATATATATTATATGTAATAAATATAATTATATATATTAATAATACATATAATATAATATAGGTATTATATAATTATAATATATACATGTAATATATTTTATATCATATATATAATAATTTTATGATTATATTTACATGTAATATGCACTATTATAAGTATATTATCTATTATAATAGTGTAATAATATTAATAATTATTATATATTATATCATATATTATCATATTATATTATAAATTAATTAATATAATATAATTATTATGTAATATATTACATATTATATAAAAATATATTAGTAGTATACTATATTATAACATATAATTATATATTTTAATGATTATTATACTGTAATATATAGTTATAATTAATAATAGTATATGTAAGAATATATAATAATTTTATATTATAGTATAATTATTATATAGTATATATGTATAATTTTTAATATTATATATTATAATGTTATATATATTACATATGTATATTATATATGTATAATTTATATAATATTTTAATATACTATATAGTATGATAATATACATACTAATTAATGTACATATGTATATAATGTATTTTCTATAATATAGTATAATATTATTAATAATATTATAATAATTATATTAATAATATGTAATATATAATATATAGTATGTATAGTAATATATATAATATTAATTATAATATGTATTAATAGTAATTATAACAATATATATATATATATATTATAATACATATATTAATGCATCTAATATATACTATGTATTATGTGTTAAAATATTATATAAATGTATAATGTATAATTATTATGTATATATTATATTAATTATGTAATGGTTAATATATTATAATAGTTTACAAATACTATATTATATACATATATATATATATTATATATTAATATAGTTAAAATATTATTAATGTATAATATCTATAATTATTATATATGTATTATATTAATTATTAAATATATATTATGATATATATTATTATTATTATAATATATTAATTATTGACATATTATATAATTTATACTATATTAGAATATATGTATGTTATTGTAATATATGTATACTATATAATATATACTTATATGTATATTAACTTACTATATATATATTATAATATAGTATAATATTATAATATTATCATATGTAGTAGAATGAAATGGCCATTTAAAGCCTCTGAGTCAAGGAGAGGAAGTCCACAATTGGCAGACCACAAATGCTCGATCACAAAATCAATCACTACAAAGTATTAATTCCAAGGTAACTCAAGTTCTCGAGAAGGTTCAAAATTCATATAATCAAAGGAGTTACTTGCAGACCCAGCTTCTGGGAGTGGAACATAGGCTTATTAGGAAGATAACCCAGTTGGATAGAGAACTCATAAGCCTTATTGCAAATCGGTAGTATGGCTTAGAGTTCACATCAAAAGAAGCAGAGATTAGGCAAGGAGTTTGTAAGGATCGAAAAAGATAAGGCAGAAAGAAGCTCAACCTTTATGCCCCCTGATAGAATCTCCACCTTTGTGACTTCACCAACCTTAATTATGTAATGGTTAATATATTATAATAGTATATAAATACCTATATATATTATATATTAATATAGTTATAATATTATACATTATTAAATTATACTATATATTAGTATATTATTATATAGTAATTATATATAGTATGTATATATTATAATTATATATATGATATATATATAACATTATTATATTATTGTATATATATTATGTAATACATATTATAATATTATATAAATATTATATTATATGTATTATTATAATTATGTATATACATAATATAATACTATATTATATTTCAAAGACAACTCACTAGATGAGATGTCATGTCTAGCAAAGTACACAACTACCCTTATAACATGGGTATTATATTATTTTAAACATGAAACGTAGCTTTAAGTACACCTCACTAGATGAGACTACCCTCATTATATGGGTATTTATTACAAGGTTTAAATTTATGATTGAACTTGTCTTGGGTCGAACTCGGGTTCAAAATCGAACTCTTGATCTTGACTAATTTCGGGTTGGTTTGATCCGAATTCTACAGTCATAGGGTTGACTGTGAATGAGGTATAAATAAGTCCTTTATGTATCTTCATGTGGATGGCTTTTATTGGCAAAACATAGATGGACATAAAGTTCTCGGCGCTCTTCCTTATTATCTTGGATTGGACATATTAATTATATAAATATGTAATATATAAATATATTATAAGATCATATTATAATATTAATATTATAATATTATATATAATATATTATTATTAATATATAATATTATATATTATATGTATATTTTATAATTAATCTGCACAATTATAATAAATTACATTATACATTATTAAATTAATTATTAATACATATTATGAGTATCATATAATACTACATATATATTAATTATAATATATTTATACTCTATATATGTATATAATATTAATAATATATTATAATATATTATTTATAATATATAATTACATATATTATTAATATATATTATAAATATATTATAAACTAAATATATTAATATAATATATTTATAGTATATATAATTATATTAATATATAAATAATATTAGTATCATATATAATATAATTAATTATACATATTATAGTATATTATAATATATACAATATTATATATATTATATAAATATAACATATATTAATATATTATATATTATATAATGTATACATATATTATAATAATTATTAAAAGACCCCTGATAATAAATACAACGACCCTCCTAATCCACCTCCACCAAAAATATCAATTCCACAAGAGGGTTACTCATGCAGACATGAAGAGATTATTACCTCCAAATCCCCGAGCTCCTCAACCATGTTTCATGTTCAAAAGTTGCGAAGAAGATTTTTCTCCTCTAGAGAGATGCGAGGATCAAACTTCTAAGGTAACCTCAAGGTATTATATTCAGAGTACTATAGTAGAAGAAACTGACCATTTAAAAGCCTCTGAGTCAACTCAAAAAGGAGCTTGCAAGGATCGAAGAAGATATGGCAGAAAGAAGCTCAACTTTTATGCCCCCTGATAAAGTCTCCACTTTTATGACTTCACAAAGCTTATATCAATATCTAACTGAGTCAAAGATAGAGTCCTAGCTGTATGCCAAACATTTGGGATGATCTCCAGTATACCCTTATTATCTTCAAGACAAAAAGAAGCAGAAGGTGATCAATCAAAGGCTGAAGGTAAAAAAACCCATTAATACTTTAATGGCCCATCCAATGTTATTTGGTCTCCCAGGAGAAACAAGTGACTCGAAAGAATTTCAAAGCTATACATCATAATCAACAGAAACCTTTCCAGCATCAAGTGGAACAGATGAAGAGATAGCTGATGTTTCAGCAATCCTTATGGTTGATGCAGGAGAAAGTCAACCCTTCATTGAACCTATTTCTGATGACTCGGATCAAGAGACTACTGATAGACCATATGTGACACATCCTACTGAAAAGCAAGGTACTAGACCCTCCATTGGTCCTCAGTTTTAATTTGATGATGTACATATGCAAAGCGAAGAGAAAAGATACATATACTATCAGTCTGGATAGATAATCAGTTAAACAGTGAAGGAGGTGATTTAAGAAAAGTTCTCAAGGAATTCACATCAAGGTTTCTTGGTGTCCTAAGAGAAAGGTTTCTTGGTGTCCTAAGTGAATGGTTCTTGAGCCTTGAAGAATACCGGTAATTATAATTGATCGATGCACCAACGCCAGCTGACGTACTTGGTTAGATACATAGAGAATTTATCAGTGAGATTTGTTTGTACACCAAGGCTTTATCTCAAGAATACTTCTTTATGAGGTGCTACTCGCTATTGAAAAATGATCTGGACAGGCATTTCAAACGAATGTCTAAAAGATTCTGCATTTTGAATGGCTACAATGATCCAAATCTGAAGAATGTCTACCTTGCCTCTTACCACAAGAGGTACAATCAGAAATGGCGAGGATGTTTCAAGCCATGAAAAAAGACATAGCCCAAATCAGCATGGGACAAATCCATCAATCCTTATATATTATAGGTATAATATAATTAATAATATACATTAATATATATTAATATATATTAATAATATATATATTATAATAGTTTACATATATTATAATATATGTATTATATAAGCATATTTTATATAATTATATAAATACATGAATTATATTTATATAATATATTATTTAATATTATATTATGTATTATAAATATAATATAATTATATAGTATTAATTATCCTATTATACATACTAATAAATAATAGTAATATATACATATATTAATAATATTATAGTTACGTACTATGTGTATGTATTATACTACATTTTATTAGTATATATTAATATGTATAATAATTAATTATAATATATATGTTATTAATAATACTTATTAATTTCTAAATACATACATATATGTATTTTATAATATATGCTATATATAAATATTAATATATACAGTATACACTAACTATATTAATATACATACTATGTATACATACATTATAATAATATATTTTTATAATATTATATAATGTACTTATTATAATGTATAATAATTAATATACATATTAATATAATATTATATAGTAATATATGTATACTATAATGTTATAAAATGTATAAATATTATAACATATTATATACATTGTATAATATTCATTTTATATATTAATAATTATATAATTATTAATATTATATAAATATATATAATATATACTTTTATGAATAATAATTATTATTAATATATATTATATTATTAATAATATATGTATTATAATATGTATATAAGTATAGTTATATATATGTATAATATTATATATTATATAATATAATATACTAATATTATATATTTAATTATATTATACTATATGTATATATTGTATAATATATTACTATATATTATAATATGTTACTATTATAATAGTAATTATATAATATTAATATATATTATTAATATTATTGTATTATAATATTAATATATTATATTATAATATTTAATAAAAATAATTGATATTATATTAATAGCTGTATTATATTTAGTATAATCCATAGTATGTAATATATATTATATAATATATATTATATATGTATTACTATATATGTTACTATTATAATATATATTGTATATTAATAATATATATAATTAAATTATAAATAATTTATATATATTAATATATTATATATTATTAATAATATGATATATTATTAGTATACTTATTAATAAATATGTATTATAGTTTAATTATATAATATGAATTATGTATAACAATATTATATTATTGTATATATATTATATAATATATATTATAATATTATATAAATATTATATTTTATATATTATTATAACTTTGTATATACATAATATAATACTATATATATTATATAATACTATTACATAATATATAATTACTATATAATAATATACTAATGTATAGTATAATTTAATAATGTTTAATTAATATAATAATTAATATATATTAATATGTATAAATTACTAATGTATATTGCTATAATTATATAATTCATATTATATAATTAATATGTAAATATATAATATTATACTATAATATTAATGTAATTATATGTAATGTATAAAATTACATTAATAATTAATATATAATAAGTATGTATAATTATATTATATATTATAATGTATACATATATTAATTATTATATACTATTATGTATTAATATACATAATATATATATATTATATACGTAAATAAATAAAGACCATAATACTACATATTGTTATATATAATATTAATTATAGGTATTTAATATAATATATTATATGTATATATAATTAATATATTTAATAATATATTATAATATATATTAATAATTATATTTTTTAGTATAATATAAATTAATTATAATATTATAATATTTATAATGTATGTTAATATATATTATAATTAATACATATGTTATAATGTGTATAATAGTATGTATGTATATATATATGTTAATATATATTATAGTATATTAATAATATATTAAGATGATAATATATGAACACCATATATATTACAAATTATAATATAGTATGTATAATTATAATAATTATAAATTTAGTGTATAATAAATATAATATAATAGTATAGGCAATATTAATTATATATACTTTATTATAATATATATTGTATACTATTAATATGTAATATGTATATATTATAATATTAATAACATAATATTAGTATGTACATGCTATATATAATTATATATTTACATATAATTATATATAATACATAATTATATAATATTAATATATATTGTTAATATATATATTATACATAATATTATGTATACATATAATATGCATATTTATTATACATATTATTTATACTATTAATAATTATAATATATTAATTTTAATATGCATAATATACTTTATTATAATATATCCTATATAATTATTAATATCTATATTATGTATAATCTATATATATATATAAACAAAATGACTTTTTTCAATTTTGTTTTCCTGCCTAAATGTCATTACTTAATTTAGAATAACTATATATATATATATATATATATAAGCAAAATGACTTTTTTCCAGTTTTATATTCCCGCCTAAACTTTATTGCTTCATGTAGAATAAATATATTGTTATTAAATTAAATTTTAATGTTTTTATTCTAAAAATTTTGATTCGATTTTGAAATCTAAAATTTTCCACAAATTTAGGTGTTTCTAAATGAGATGATATCAAGATGAATATACTACTGCATTTAATATATGATTGGAAATCTATATTTTTTATCGAATATTAATCAAATCACTAAATTATGAAATTTAAGAAATATATGATATCTAATAAATATATCATTTGATCTTCTTGAATCATTTTATCAAACCAATTAAAATCGCACGATCTTATAAAATCTACTAAACAATTATCTATCTATATATATAAGTAAAACAAATTTAAAATTTTGTTTTCGGACCTAATTTTTCACCCTATAAATGTAAAACTATATTTATTTGTGGAACTCTTTTAAGATAAATTATTACAATTTAATTGGATAGGTTAATATAAAAAATCTTCGTGATTTGCTTAATTTATGTTGTTCAACATAAACAATTTCAAATTTTAAGGAAATTTTGTTAACTCATAATATACTCAAAATAAAAAATAAATATTGGAATATTTGTTAGGAACCGTAAATCATTGTAGTTTCATTATATTGTGGAAAGGTATTAACAAATTTTCCTAAAATTAAGCTATCAAAATCACCCAATCACCTGAATAGAATCTTAATATATGATTTGAAATTTAGATATTTTATCGAACATTAATCAAATAACTGAATTATGAAATTCAAGAAATATATGAAATCTAATAAATATATGATTCCATTTTCTCAATTCATTTTATCAAACCAAATCTATATCTATATATATAAGTAAAATGACTTTTTAAAATTTTGTTTTTTTGGCCTAAATTTCTGCCATATAAATGTAAAACTATTTATATTTATGGAACTCTTTTAAGATACATCATTACAATTTAATTGAGGAGATTAATATAAATAATTTTCAGGATTTGCTTCATTTTTGTTGTCTAACATAAATAAATTCTAATTTTAAGGAATTTTTGTTAACTCATAATATATTCAAAATAAGACATAGATTTGTTAGGAACTCTAAATCATTGTAGTTTCATTATATTGTGGAAAATCATTAACAATTTTCCTATAATTAAGCTATCAATTATTTAAAATCACCCAATCACATGAGTAGAATCTGATTTTATCAAATATAAAATTATTTTTTTGTCGATCTTACCATAATTCAAAATTAATTCTCATTTTTGTCTCTCTCTTCTTTCTATATATTTTATCAAGATTATCACTGCATGTTTTAAGATCTCTCTTTTTTGTTCTCCCTCCTCTTTAAGTCTTTTGCGTGTTCTTTCTTGAGGTATGATAATATCTGTCATGTTTCAGTTGTCACCAAAACCTACACTCTTCAAAATATAATTTTTAGGTTTATTTTATTTTTTGAATTTTTACTCATCTATTGCTTTCAATTTATCATATCATGTTCTTAACAAGTTTCTTTCTTATTTTTAACTGAAAAGTTTGTCCATCTCTTTTATTTTTCATTTGATTATTCTTGTGATTTTCTGTTGAGATATGCTAATTATTTTCGATGCATAACCACCATGCAATTTTTCATTAACTTGCAAAGTATTTGTTCTATCTAATTTCAAATTTTTGTAATATCATTACATTTAACTAGCAGAGTAATGTAAGTATATACTTAAATTATATATATAGAGAGAGAACGAAATCATTCAAGCACATAAATTCAACAATAATATTGGATTTACAAAAAAAGTATTTTAAATAATCTAATTTTAATGTTGCTGGATAAAAAGAAAAAAAATATAAGATATAATTTACATAATATCAAATGAAATAGACAAATGAACATGTACCTAATGTTCAAGAATCAAACAATTGTATGTGAAAGAAATAGGTAGGACATGACCCATTTTTCCATTTTTTTTATAATTGATAACAATGAAAATAATATCCATTAATTATGGAATGATGAATAAAATAAAATATTTTAGTAATTAAGATTTACCAAAAGTAGTGATTTGCAAACAAACATATCATAACTAATAGATAAAAAATTATGCTATATATATATATATTAACAATTTACAAAATATTTTTGTCATTAATTTGACTGTGTAATTGCCAATTTTTATGACATCTATACAAATCTTTATTTTCTTTAATCTGCTGATATCGCTATATATCTTTTTAATTTAATTTGATTTAACCTTCTAAAAATTGTGGATATCATGCTTATCAATTTGTGAACGAGACTAATTCTACTAGAAGGAAAAACAAAGCATAAAATTACAACAAATTTATACTCATTATACAAAATGTTTATTGAATTATAAATCTACACCTTCTACAATATATCACATAACTTGAATATATGCTTATATTACAAAATATAAGAAAACAAATATCTTATGTGCATCGCACAGGTCTCACACTATTACATATATATAATATAATGTATATACATATTAATATTATATGTATATACATTATACTATAATATATATTAATAATTAATTATAGTATATAGTATATTATTACATATATAATAATTTATTTGTATTATAATATATTATTATAATAATTATATAATAATATATGAAATTAATATAATACATATAATTATAATATATTAATAATATTAATTATAATTATATAATATTCTATATGTATATAATAGAATACATTATAGTGCACATATGTAGTATATATTAATATAATAATATAATTATATATTATATTATTATATGTATATATTACATGTTTATATATTATATAATATTATGTTATATCAATATAATTAATACATATATAATTAATATTATTTGTATTATAATATGGTATAATATATAATACATATATAATAATTATTATATTATATAATACATTGTCCATATAATATTAATATGTATACTATATTAATAATAATATATTAATATGTATAATTATATATTAATATATAATTATAGTATATTATATGTATATTATATTATAATATACTAATATTAACGATACATATAATAATATAATAACACATAAAATTAATTAATATATATAATATTTGTATCATAATATAAATATTAATATACTATATAAATAATTATATTAATATTATATACATTATATATAAATATATATTAATAATTATAATATATAGTATAGTATCCAATATTAATATAATAATATTACAATACATATGTATTATATAATTATCATATATAATGTATACATATTAATATAATATTAATACATATATTATATATGTATATATTAATTAGTTATATACTATATGTAAATATTATTAATATATATTTATATTAATAATATGTATATATATTTATTAATGTATAAATATATTAATAATATATATGTATAGTATAGTCATTATATATTAATATTAATATTATACATATAACATATATTATATAATGTTAATTATATAACGAATATAAGATTATTATATAATATATAATATATATTATAATAACATTATATTAATATATATAATATTATATGTTATTAATATATCATATTATATGTTATTATTAATTATTATATATTAATATGTATATAATAATAATATATAATTAATAGTATATAATATTATACTACATTAATTATAATATATGTATATAATATAATACTTTAATTATAATAATATTATGTATATGTTATAATTATTATGTATATATTAAATATAATTATTATAGAGTACGTTATATTATAATGTATTTGTAATATATTATATATTATACATATATAATTATATATTAAGATATATATGTATTATAGTATATTATAATAGTATATTACATATATTATTATCTATATAGCTAATATTATTTATCTATATTAGTATTAGTATATATATATATATTACACATAATATATACATATAATACATATATTAACATATATCTATTAATATTATACATACTATATTATATTATAATATATACTATAACATAATATATTATATATACTAATTAATATTACATTAGTATATACAATATATTAATACATACATATATATATACTATTATAGTATATATGTATATAAATTTAATTGTATATAATATATTATTAACATATTATATTATATGTATTACTCTATAATTTTTATATATGATAACCATATAATTAATACATAGTTATAATATTTATATTAATATACAGTATAACATATAATATTATAGTAATATGTATTAATATATACTAATATTATATATGTATAGATTCATATGTTAATATAATAGTATTATACATATATAATTATATGCATATAATGTACATATTATAATATTATGTATAAATATAGTATAATATTATATATAATGTTATTATAATTTATAATATACTATATATGTTATTATATATTATTAATATATATTAATTATATATATGTCATAATTTACTATTAAATAATATTATGTATAACTATAGTATAATATTATAAATCATGTTATTATAATTTATAGTATAATATATATATGTTATTATATATTATTAATATATATTAATTATATATGTCATAATTAATATTATATAATATTGCAGGAGTGAAGAGTCAAGAACCCTTACAAAGACACGTGTTAGAGTGGCAACCTTCATCAAATGACTCTTCACTTTAACAAGGTTGAATGTAGAACATGTCATGCTAGGTTACATGCAAGACACTTATCTCGAAGACACCACACTAGATGAGATGTCATGTTTAGTAAAGTACACAACTACCATTATAACATGGGTATTACATTATTTTAAACATGAAATGTGGCTTTAAGTACACCTCACTAGATGAGATGTCATTCCTAGGAAAATACAAGACTACCCTTATTATATGGGTATTTATTACAAGGTTTAAATTTATGATTGAATTTGTCTTGGGTCTAACTCAGATTCAAACTCTTGATCATGACTAGTTCCAGGTTGGTTTAATCCGGATTCTTCAGTGATAGGTTTGACTATGAACGAGGTTTAAGTAAGTCCTTCAGTATCTTCATGTGGATGACTTTTATTGGCAAAACATATATGGATATAAAGTTCTTGGTACTCTTGCTTATTATCTTGGATTGGACATATTAATTATATAAATATGTAATATATTAAAATATTATAAGATACTATTATAATATTAATATTATAATATTATATATATACATATAATATTATATATTATAGGTATATTTTATAATTAATCTACATAATTATAATATATTACATTATACATTATTTAATTACTTATTAATTCGTATTATGATTATCATATAATACTACATATATTAATTATAATTTATTATACGTATTAATATTATATCAATATATATGTGTATATTAATATAATAAATTTATACTATATATATGTATATAATATTATTAATGTATACGTTATCGAAATTCAAATGCTTCCAGACTGTGTTGTCTGGATCAATGTTATCGCAAGCGGACTTCACGGACATGATTTATTAATATATATGTATATTAATATAATATATTTATACTATATATATGTATATAATATTATTAATGTACACGATATCGAAATTCAAATGCTTCCAGACTGTGTTGTCTGGAACAATGTTATCGGAAGCAGACTTCTCGAACATGATTTATTAATGGGCTTTGATGTTTTCTTCAAAGCTTAGAAGCTACAAATATTTTCCCATAGAGTATAATACAAGAGGACATTCCTACAAATAATTATAATATATAGTGTATTATCTAATATTAATATAATAATATTATAATACATATGCATTATATAATTATCATATATAATGTATACCTATTAATATACTATTAATACATATATTATATATTTATATATTAATTGGTTATATACTATATGTAAATATTATTAATATATACTTATATTAATAATATGTATATATATTTATTAATGTATAAATATATTAATAATATATATGTATAGTATAGTTATTATATATTAATATTAATATTATACATATAACATATATTATAATATTGTGTAAAAATATTATATAATTATTATATTATATATATATATTAATTATTAATCATATCCTGTATATATAATTATAATACATTATATAATATATATGTACATCATAATATAATATACATAATAGTAAACATATTATTATACTAAATATATAATATATCTTAATATATAATTATAATATAATATATTATATCATAATAATATTATAATATAATTAATATATAGTAGTTATTATAATTATTATTATATTAATACATTATATATTATTATTTTGGTATAGTATATAATATGAATATAATCAATGTAATATATATTATAATTAATTTATGGTATAGATTTATATATTTATATTATAATATACATATAATATAATAATTGTATAATATTAATACATAATATTATAATATTGTTATATTTATATTTATAATATTAATATGAATATATAATAACAATACTATACATATATATTATTAATATATATATATATATTAACATATATACACATATTATTAATATAAGTATATATTAATAATATTTACATTGTATATTATTAATATATATAATATTATATGTTATTAATATATTTTGTTATATGTTATCATTAATTATTATATATTAATATGTATATGAGAATAATATATATTTAATAGTATATAATTTTATACTATATTAATTATAATATATGTACATAATATAACATTATAAATTATACTAATATTATGTATATTTTATAATTATTATTGATATATTAAATATAGTTATTATAGAGTACGTAATATTATAATGTATTAGTAATATATTATACATTATACCTATATAATTATATATTAATATATATATGTTTATTATAGTATATTATAATAGTATATTACATATATTATTATTATCTATATGGCTAATATTATATATCTGTATGAATATTAGTATATATACATATATTATATATAATATATACATATAATACATATATTAACATATATCTATTAATATTATACATATTATTTTATATTATAATATATAATATAACATAATATATTATATATACTAATTAATATTACATTAGTATATACAATATATTAATACATATATTTATACTATTATATTATATGTAAATATAATAATATTATAGTATATATATGTATATAAAATTAATTGTATATAATATATTATAACACATTATATTATATGTATTAATGTATAATATTTATATATGATAACTATATAATTAATACATAGTTATAATATTTATATTAATATATAGTATAACATATAATATTATAATAATATGTATATTAATATTTACTGATATTATATATGTATAGATTCATATGTTAATATTATAGTATTATACATATATAATTATATGTATACAATGTACATATTATAATATTATGTATAAATATACTATAATATTATATATAATGTTATTATAATTTATAATATACTATATATATTGTTAATATATATTAATTATATATGTCATAATTAATATTACATAATATTATAGGAGTGAAGAGTCATGAACCCTTACAAAGACAAGCGTGAGAGTGGCAACCTTCACAAATAACTCCTCATGTTAAGAAGGTGGCTTGTAGGACATGTCATGCTAGGTTGCATGTAAGATACTTATCTCAAAGACACCTCAGTAGATGAGATGCCATGTCTAGGAAAGTACACAACTACCCTTATAACATGGGTATTACATTATTTTAAACATAAAACGTGGCTTTAAGTACATCTCAGTAAATGAGATGTCATGCCTAGAAAAATACAAGACTACCCTTATTATATCGGTATTTATTACAAGGTTTAAATTTATGATTGAACTTGTCTTGGGTCGAACTTGAGTTCATACTCGAACTCTTGATCTTGACTAGTTTCAGGTTGGTTTGATACGGATTCTTAAGTGATAGGGATGACTATGAACGAGGTATAAGTAAGTCTTTCAGTATCTTCATGTGGACGGCTTTTATTGGAAAAACATAGATGGACATAAAGTTCGCGGCGCTCTTCCTTATTATCTTGGATTGGACATATTCATTATATAAATATGTAATATATTAATTTATTATAAGCTACTATTATAATATTATATATATAATATATAATATTATATATATATTTTATAATTAATTTACATAATTATAATACATTACATTGTACATTATTTAATTAATTATTAATTGATATTATGACTATCGTATAACACTACAAATATATTAATTATAATATATTATATGTATTAATATTATATGCATATATATGTATATTAATATAATATATTTATACTATATATATGTATATAATATTATTAATATATTATTTATATTATATAATTACATATATATTATAAATATATAAACTATATAATATAGTATGTTATTATATAATAATATATTATATTATATATTAATAATATATTATATACTATATATATTAATATAATATATTAATAATATGTATAATTATATTAATAAATAAATAGTATTAGTATCATATATAATATAATTAACTATACATATTATAGTATATTATAATATATACAGTATTATATATATTGTATAAATATAAAATATATTAATATATTATATACTACATAATGTATACATATATTATAATAATTACTATAAGACCCCTGATAATAAATACAACGACACTCCTAATCCACCTCCACCAAAAATATCAATTCCACAAGAGGGTTATTTATGCAGACATGAAGAGAGACCATTACCTCCAAATCCCCGAGGTCCTCAACCATATTTCATGTTCAAAAGCCACGAAGAAGATTTTCCTCCTCTAGAGTGACACGAGGATCAAACTTCTAAGGTAAACTCAAGGCCTTATATTCAGAGTACTGTAGTAGAAGCAATTGGCCAATTAAAGCCTCTGAGTCAAGGATAGAGAACCTAGTTGGATAGAGAACTCAGAAGCCTTATTGCAAATCGGAAGTATGTCTAGAGTTTACATCAAAAGAAGTAGAGATTAGGCAACTCAAAAAGGAGCTTGCAAGGATCGAAGAAGATAAGGAAGAAAGAAGTTCAAACTTTATGCCACCTGATAGAGTCTCCAGTTTTATAACTTCACCAACCTTATATCAGTCTCCAAATGAGTCAAAGACAAAGTCCCAATTGTATGCAAAACATTTTGGGATGATCTCCAGTATACTCTTACCACCTTCAAGACAGAAAGAAGCAGAACTTGATCAATCAAAGGGTGAAGATAAAAAAAACCCATTAATACTTTAATGGCCCATCCTATGTTCTCTAGTCTTCCAGGAAAAACAAGTGATCCGGAAAAAAGTCAAAGTTATACATCAGAATCAACTGAAACCTTTCCAGCATCAAGTGGAACAAAGGTAGAGATAGCTGATGCTTCAACAATCCTTATGGCTGATGCAGGAGAAAGTCAACCCTTAACTGAACCTATTTATCATGACTCAGATCAAGAGACTACAGACAAACTATATGTGACACATCCTACTAAAAAGCAAGGCATTAAACCTTCCATTGGGCCTTGGTTTTCATTTGATGATGAGCCTATTCAAAAGCGAAGAGAAAAAATGCATATACTATCAGGCTGGATAGATAATCAGCTAAACAGAGAAGGAGCTGATTTAAGAACAGTTCTCAAGGAATTCACATCAAGGTTTCTTGGCATCTTAAGAGAATACCTTTAACTACAATTGATCGATGCACCAACGCCAGCTGACGTACTTGGTTAGATACATAGAGAATTTATCGGTGAGATTTCTTTGTACACCAATGTTGTATCTCAAGAATACTCCTTTATGAGGTGCTGCTCGCTATTGAAAAGGGATCTGGACAGGCATTTCATATGAATGTCTAAAAGATTCTACATTTTGAATGGCTATAATGATCCCAATCTGAAGAATGTCTACCTTGCCTCTTTACCACAAGGGCTACAATAAGAAATGGAGAGGATGTTTCAAGCCATAAAGATAGACATGGCCCAAATCAGTGTGGGACATATCCATCAAACCTGCTTGGCTGCTCTGGAGAAACTCTATGAGCAACAAAATCTCTGTAAAGAAATGATGGAGAGATGGAACATTCCTAAATTGGTATGTGATAAATCCTACCATGAAATAAAATATCAAGAGAAAGCATGCCATTGTTCCAAAAAAGATAAAGAAAAAGATAAGCGAAAGCTCAGAAGGAAAAAGAAAAACCAAACATACAGGTTTTTCTGAAGGAAGCCATTCAGAAAGAAATCCACCGACAGATGTTATCTGTGTGGAAAAAAATGGCATTTTGCAAAAATCTGCCCTACGAAGAAAGAGAAAGGGGCTAAGCTAGCATCGCAGACCTTTCACTGTCATGAAGCAGATGTTGATGAAGCAGACATAGAATCTCTCTATTCAGAACAAGATGGCCGAGATTTTTATACAACCTTCATCCTTCATGAGACATCTGATAAAGAAGATTTAGAAGAGAATGTCCCCATTCTTATGATGAACAAACCTCCAATGCTGAAAACCAACATGATCATACAAAAAGGGATGCCATCACCTTATCCTGAAGTCAAGGTGCTTCAGTCAAAGTATGACAGGCTTATCAAAGTGATCGAAGTCCTTCAAAAAGGAGCACGAAAAAATATGATGAACCCAGACATCGCTCCAGACGTAGCTTGGGAGTCTCATCATGAATACTTCTTTGTTGCAGATGGCCAAACCTTTCATATTGCCTTGATATCTACACAACCACTCAGAATTCAAATCCTTCCAGACTGTGTTGTCTAGATCAAAGTTATCGGAAGCAAACTTCAAGGACATGATTTATTAATGGGCTTTGATGTCTTCTTCAAAGCTTAGAAGCTACAAATATTTTCCCATGGAGTCAAATACAAGAGGACATTCCTACCATTCACATGAACACAAAAGTTGTTCATAGTAAAGGAGATACCAGAACATGATCCACTTATCAAAAGATTGAAAAAATGTTATGTTGAGTCACATGCAGACTTCACCAATCCTCATCCACTTTGGAAGAACTTAGAATTCTATGTTCGACTTCCTTTTAAGAAGAATGAGTATATTAACACCACTAAAGCCACACATCCTTGCATGACACCAGAAGAGCTGAATTTGGCCCGACAATTCGGCCTAATTGAAGCCACCAGCTCAAATTGGGCTTGGCCAGCTTTTTATGTCAATAAGAGAGCAGAACAAGTTCGAGGAAAGAAGAGGTTAATCATTGATTACAAACCTCTCAACTATTACTTGCTTGATGATAAATTCCTTTTGCCCAGGACAAAAGTCATGTTCTCTTACCTCTTAGAAGCCCAAATCTTTTCTAAATTTGACTTTAAATCTGGTTCCTGGCAAGTGAGTTTACACCCAGATGAAAGGTATTAAACAGTTGTTTGCCTACCCACAGCTCAATACCAATAGACTTGGTATATGATATTATGCTATCCCGAAAGAAAAGTGTGACCAAACAAAAATCTATTAATTTTCTGGGCATGAATATTGAGGATGGGGAGTATGAACCAGGATCACACATATCCGAAGAACTACTTAAGTTCTCGGATAAGCATTTATCTATTAAACAGGTTCAACAGCTCCTTGGAATCGTCAACTATCTTAAAGATTTTATCCCCAAATGTTCAGCTTATAAAAGCAAATTGTCAAAGCTTCTAAGGAAAAGTCCAACTCCTTGGGATGTCGACCAATCTGCAGCAGTCAAAAATCTTAAAGAAGTGTGTCAAAACCTCTCACCCCTGAGAATTCCTAAAGATGGCCAACGGATCTTACAAACGAATGCCAGTGATGATTATTGGGGAGCTATCTTATTAGAAAACAGAGGTGGAAAACTTTATTATTGTGGACATGCCAGTGGCTAATTCAAAGAATTTGAACCACATTATCATATTGTCTACAAGGAGATATTAGCTGTCAAGTATGTAATTAAAAAATTTGAATTCCATCTGTTGGGATACAATTTCATTATCTAATTGGATAATACATCCTTCCCAGCGATTATGGAGCTCAAGAATAAAGGAGCCCCAGAAAAATAGCTACTTAGACTCAAAGATTGGTTTTCAAAATACCAGTTTGAAGTCCAACACATAAAGCATAAGGACAATGTTGTGCTTGATTATGTCTGCAGACAATTTCAGCTTCAACTCATATCATCTACCAAGGTGCTGCCCGTTATCTTTATGATAGGAAAATGAAAGAAGATAATATCTTCCAAAACTGGTTTTTGGAGACAAGTTCTCATCCATCTTATGAATCTTGATTTATCATTTCCTCCTCGTGATGAGCCTTTCAAAACTCTTGGATATATCCGACAACATGCAACTACAAATTTGGTTCGATATCTATCGAAATATATTTATGAATAAGGAATCCAAGAGGAACAAGCCTGCTATCATCTCCAGAAACCATTCTTGGGCATAATACATGTTGCTCTTTCTAAAGATCTCACCTTCAACGGTTTATGGTATCTATGGTGTTTGTCCACCTTATACTTTCATCCAATTGAGTTCTTAGTATGGGATACACTCATCTTTTTCCAAGATACTGAAAACGACTCTACTCTCTGGTGATCATTCCTGCTATGGTATGCAACTGTGGAAGAATAGATACAAGTGCTCCAGAATGAATATTAGGATGATGAAGACCCTCATGTCGTATTCCTCTGCCAAAGGCCATATTCAACAGAAATCCAAGAAGAACTTCGTTCGGTCCCCCTACGCTATAAAAGGAAGACAGTCAAGGGTCTAATCCAAGATAATAAAGTAGAGCATCGAGAACTTTATGTGCATCTATGTTTTTCCAATAAAAGCCATCCACATGAAGATATTGAAGGACTTACTTATACCTCATTCGTAGTTAACCCTATCACTGAAGAATCTGGATCAAACCAACCTGGAACTAGTCAAGATCAAGAGTTTGAGTATGAATCCGAGTTCGACCCAAGACAAGTTCAATCATAAATTTAAACCTTGTAAATACCTATATAATAATTGTAGTCTTGTATTTTTCTAGACATGACATCTCATCAAGCCACGTTTTATGTTTAAAATAATGTAATACCCATGTTATTACATTGTTAGAACGGGACAATTAAGGTTTTAGCCAAAATGAACACAAACCGATATCTTATGTTTCTTATTGAACGAAATATTTTGATCATATAAACGGAAAAAAATTGATAAGTATATTATATAGGTTGAAGTCTGAATTTATTGCAGTGAATTAACAAAATCTGCATTTCCTACATTTTCACGTAATCTTCAATGGGATTTGTCGGTCTATGGGTTTGTAGTCGTCGTAGGTTGTCCTTCTTTACAGTTGATTGTGCTTTTCTGAGAAATCGTATGCATGTTTGTCAAAAAATAAAGCCGAAATTATAGATACAAATTTATTTACAAGAAAATGAGGATTAAAATGGTGGGCCATTTCTCAACGAACTACTATACTTTCTAGTTTACCATGAATTAACAAAAGGGAGAATTAATTTGGTTATGTTTAATTGTAGAATTATTTTTTTAAGCTAGCCAACATATTTGAATTATTTTAGTAAAACATATTACAATTTTTTATTCAGTTATAAGTCAACTCATTTTGTAAAATACCTATTTAGTCATGTAATTATTGTATTTATTTTTTTCTTTAATCGGGGGTTAATTATTATATTTCAACTACAATAGATTATTCAATTATAATTGCTTTTTAAGCAAATTGGATAACTAGCACCTAGGTTATTTGTAATTTCAGTTTCGTTCAAATTATAATTTGCATTTAAGTCTCATTTGTTGATTTAGTTCTAATTTTAGGGAAAATTTAAAATTTTGTCTAAATTTTATTGGTGTGCCTCCTGTATTTTGCATTAAAATATATTATAATATTAAAATATATTAAATTCTATTATATAATATATGTATATTACAGAATATAACATATATACATAATATAAATATGTAATATTATAATATATGTAATTATTATTAATAGTATATTAATATATTATATATACATTAAAAATATATAGTATATAATATATGTATTTTCAATTTTAATACATTAACTATATTAATATACATACTATTAATATATACATTATAATAATATATATATTTATAATATTATATAATGTACATATTATAATGTATAATAATTAATATACATATTAATATAATATTATATATTAATATATGTATACTATAATGTTATAAAATGTATAAATATTATATACATTATATAATATTAATTATTTATCCTAATAATTATATAATTATTACTGTTATATTAATATATATAATATATACTTATATGTATAATAATTATTATTAATATATATTATATTATAAATAATATATGTATAATATATATGTATTATACTATGTATATAAGTATAGTTATATACATGTATAATATTATATATTATATAATATAATATACTAATATAATATATTTAATTATATTATATTATATGTATATATTGTATATATATTAATATTATAATAGTAATGATATAATATTAATATATATTATTAATATTATTTTATTATAATATTAATAATATAATAAATAATATTATATTAATAGCTGTATTATATTTAGTATAATCCATATTATGTAATATATATTATATAATATTATTAATTATGTAAAATATATTATATATGTATTATTATATATATGACTTTATAATATTTTTATAATATATCATATATTATAATATGTTAATAAATATATTTTACATATAATTAATACTATAATACATATATTAATTATATTAGAATATACATATATACATACTATTAATTGTTAATAACATTGTATAATTATATATATTAATAATATTATATTCTATATATATGTTATTAATATTATATTATTAATATAATTATAATATACGTATTATTATAACTATTAATAATATATAATAGTCCTTATAATGTATACAAAAAATATGTACTATCATATAATTAATATTCCATACTATAAATATTATTTTAAACATAAAACGTGGCTTTAATTATATATGTATAATATTATATATTATATAATATAATATACTAATATTATATATTTAATTATATCATATTATATATATATATTGTATAATATATTAATATTATAATAGTAATGATAATATTAATAATAGAAATAATTTATATTATATTAATAGCTATATTATATTTAGTATAATTCGTAGTATGTAACATATATATATATATATTATATAACATTATTAATTATGTAAATATATTATATATGTATTATTATATATATTACTTTATAATATTTTTATAATATATAATATTATAATATGATAATATGTTAATAAATATATGTGATATATAATTAATACTATAATACATATATTAATCATATTAGAATATACATATATACATATTATTAATTATTATTAACATTGTATAATTATATATATTAATAATATTATATACTATATATATGTTATTAATATTATATTATTATTATTATATTTATAATATACTTATTACTATAATTATTAATGCATATATATTAGTCCTTATAATGTATACAAAAATATGTACTATTATATAATTAATATTCCATACTATAGATATTATTTTAAACATAAAACGTGGGTTTAATATCATATATGTATAATATTATATACATTAATAATAAGTATATATTATGATTGTATATTATATCATATATTAATAATATATTATAATAGGTATATATTATAATAATATATTATATTCATATTATAATATATATATATATATATATAAATTATACAATGTTATATTATGTTATAATGGAATATATAAAAATACTATTATAGTTATTTGTATATAATATTCTATAATAGTTATATATTACAATAATAATATTATATAACATATGTTAATTAATATAGTTATATAAATATTATAATTTATATTAATATATTATTATATATTATACTATATATAATATGTATTACATAGGAGTATAATATATTTAATTAATATATATAATAGTTATACACATATTATTAATTATATATTATAACATATATAATTAATAATATATAACATATATAGTATATTTATAATATATAATATGTATTATGTATTATATTATACATAATACATATATTATATATTAATCTTTATACATTTATATATATATTTATTAATGTTATATTATGTATATATAATAATTATGATATAAATATATTATATGTAATATACCTCTTGTTTCTTTCTCCAAATGGAACAAGTAGGATTTAAAAAATGAAATGTTATGATGAACCAGTATAGTTAAAGTAGAGATTAATTTTTATTTTACTTCCAATTTAAAATATGCCCCAAAATATAATTTTTAGTTCAAAGTTTAAGACTAATAACATTTTTACAGACATATATTATAATATAATATATTAATATGTATAATAATTAACTATAATATAACAACTTATAATATAATATACTATAATATACATTATAATATATTAATTATAATTATAATATATATGTTATTAATAGTAGATTAATTTCTAAATATATACATATATGTATTTTATAATATATACAATATGTAAATATTAATATATATTATATATTATAGCATTAATATAATATAATTATAATTATTAATATTATACATATTATATATCTTATAATATTATTAATTATATATATATTAATAAGTAATATATAATTATTATATATATTATAATATGAATATAATATATTATTATAATATATACCTATTATAATATATTATTAATATATGAGATAATATATAATGACAATGTATATATATTATTAATGTTATATAATATTATACATATGTGATATTAAAGCCACATTTTATGTTTAAAATCATGTAATACCCATGTTATAAGGGTAGTTGTGTACTTTCCTAGACATGATAGCTCATCTAGTGATGTATCTTTGAGATAAGTGTCTTACATGCAACCTAGCATGACATGTATAAATTCATAATATTTTAATAATATTATAATAACTATACATATAATATATAATTAATATGTATATATGTATAGCTATTAATATAAATAGGTATTATATTATATATATTATTATAATATTAATATTATATAATTATTATAATATATTACATAATTAATATACTAACATATTATATATTAATTTACTATATAATAATTATAATATACATATATATCAATATATTACATACATACTATATTAATATATACAAATAATTATAATATGTATATACATTATAATATATATTATATGTATATATTATAATATTATATATTAATATATTTGCATATATATTATATTAACATAATATAATATGTCATAAATATAATTATATATATATTAATAATACATATTATATAGTATAGGTATTATATAATTATAATATATACATGTGTGTAACCATTCTCTACTATATCAGGTTCCCTACGTAGCCTTCTCACATACTCAGTGGATGCAAATGAATACGTAGCTCCTGAATCAAATAATACAAATGTTGAAGTACCAAAGATAGAAAATTTACGTGATATGAATCTTCTCTGGTCATGGTGAAGACTCTAGATGGTACTCTTCCTTGTGTCATGGGGCTCGTTTTATTTGGCCACGTAGTAGAGATATGTCCTGGTTGTCCACACAAATAACAAGTTCTAGTACCCACAAGACAGACACCACTATGTTACTTCCCACATTTAGAGCAAAGGGGTAATGGTCCTGGTGATTTATCCTGAATAGTTCTCAGATGCTTACTTGAATCTCCTTGTTCCTGCCCGTGTCCTTGTCTAAGCTAGAAACTAGGTCTTGGGACCCGAAATTGTTGTGGCCTCTTCCTTTCATTTCCTACCTAACGTTGTCCCTGTCTTTGTGTGAACTGACGTCGAATCTTCTGTGCATGACGTATTCTCTATTCAGCTTGCTCCGCTACCAATGCCGTTTCAGTAACCTGTGAGTAAGTAACTCCCTGTATAATAGCCATACAAACATCCCTCTAAAGCTCTGGTCTAAGCCCTTCGACAAATCTTTCTACTTTCAGTGCATCCGTTCTAATCATGTGTTCAGCAAACATTAACAACTGCTCAAATTTGGAGATGTAGTCTGTAACTGTTATAGGCCCTTGTCTCAACTGTATAAACTCATTCATTTTCATCGCACGGATTGGAGCAGTAAAATATTTATTTCTGAAAAGTTCTTTAAACCTGTTCCAAGTCATAGTGGCTACATTCTCGATGGCCTTCATTGTGTCCCACCAGTATCCTGTATTCCCCCGTAACATAAAAGATGCATGCAACACCTTTTCCTCATCTGGTACTCTGCTGTACAGAAACATGTTTTCTATGGTTCTCAGCCAATCCTCTACAGCTGTGGGATCCACTATATTTTCAAATGTTGGTGGGTAGAGCTTTCTGAACCTTTCCCCAATCAACTCCATTTGTTCTACTCGAGGTTGTGGCTGGTTCATCTCATTTCTTTATTGTCCACCAACATTTCTTTGTTCGATTAGCTGCTGAATTTGTTGTGACTGCTGTTCCACTAATCCTGTCAATCTTTCGATAAGTGCATCACAATCAGTGCCTGCAGCTTGTGCATTTTGTTATGGAGCTCTATTTTCCCCGTTACATTCACCTCTAGTTCTCACCATTGTACCACCGACTGTACTCGATCCTAGATCACAGGCCAGTATAACTCATGAAATATATAATGCATAACAAAGATAAATAAAACTTACCAGCATGGTTATGTTCCAAAAGTTTTGAGCTCGTGTACATGGACAGTCTACAGGACATAAATTGGGCTCTAATACCACTCTGTGACACCCCCACACTTATAACCCACAACATAGATTACTTTTAACCTAGTTAAAACTATATTTTTTCCTTCATTCACCTGTTCACCTGTAGCATATTTACGAGATACAACTCATCTCCTAAACAAAGACTCATTTACACCCCAACCAAAATCCACACCTGTAACAGATTTACACAAAGATTTTTCCACACTCATAAGTAAGGATCCAGACGCAAAAATATCCGCCACAATTACACCAATATTTACACATCAAAACTTTAGTACTACTATATAAGCCCCCAACAGTAGAAAAAATGAGATCATAAGCATAGTAAGGCCATGGGTTAGCCCCAAAGGTCGTCATCCATGTATACCAATCCCAAAAGCTTGTTGAAGCACGAACAACATGTCTGGTAAGCCGTGAGCTTACACATCATCATCATCACACTCACCTACAATGCACAAACTAGGAGAGCTAAAGCCGAGTAAGCAGAAATCATGAATGTACGATAAGTTAAATATTTTCAGAAACTTTAAAAGAGACGTGAAATGCATAGTAATGAAATCCTAGCACATGTTTCAGAATAGTTTATCTTTACAGGGTCCGTGACCCACCTACCGTGCACCGGAAAGTGCTAGCTCAATAAATAATAATAATCATACAGTCTATCCATGTCTCACATGCCACTGACCCGACAAATCGAGTCTATCCTTGTCTCACATACCACCGGTCTGAGGAATCAAGCCTATCCATGTCTCACTTGCTACCGGCCTCGGTATACTAGTAGTGGTCAACATTACATTTTTCATTTCTTTTCAACATATAGTGCATGCAAGGCAGACTACATAGAACTTATGCATACACATGCCAATGCTTGTAAATGTTATGTTTATGCCATACTAAATCAATCATTCACACCACATAATTCATATCCATCAACAGCAGGAAGCACATATTACAAATATCTTATAGTCAAATAATACAAACAAATACTATTTTTATGCATCATAGGTGCAAATGGATTTATACTTACCTCTTTTCCAGTAATAAGTATCCGAGACTCCCTACACGTACTTCAATGTGGTTAAGCTAGTAATTTTTCCAGAAATGAAGGCTTGCGTTCACCAATTCCTCTCTCTCTCTCTCTCTCTCTCTCTCTCTCTCTCTCTCCCCGCAACTTCTCTTCTACCTCCCCTCTCTCTTCTTTCCCTTTTCTCTTCTTTTTTTTTCATGTTGGACTCCTCCCATAACCTTTAGGAATGAAGCCCCCCTTTTTTTTCTTCCTTCACTTATAAGTTAACCGCCTTTACTAATTATCATTATATATATATGCACATACACACCCATACTAATTATATATAAACACATGCACACCCACTAATTATATATAAACCTACGCACACCCCTTACTATATACACCATCAGCACATGTAAGGATTGTTACTATTATCTATTATTATTTTTCTATATATATACTTATATTATTATTATTATTATTATTATTGTTATTATTATTATTGTTAACTTGCCACGTGTAATCTTATTTCATCAATACTTAGCGCCCAATCTCTCCCTCAACATTTGGCCTTGGTGGTCCAACCTATAATGTAAATCCTAAATGAAAACATTAACTATACATAAAAATAATCAGACACGACCGCAATATAAATGCAATTATAATTTCAATAGGACATAAAATTATAAAATGTAATCTTATTTTATTAATACCTGGCACCTAATTTATTCCTCGATATTTGGCCCAAGGGGTTCCAACCTATACGGTAAACCCTAAAAATTTGAGCATTAACATTCCAAACATATTAAATACGGGTCGCAATACAAATAAAAATACAATTTAAATAGCAAGTAAAATTATAAAAAGAATGCAATGCATGAACTATATTGGCTAGTGAGTCGTGAGAGGCTTGGGGTATCATAGTATATATATATATTTATATACATACGTATGAATGTAATATATATAATATCATATTAATAGTATTATAATACATATATTAATATATTATATATATACCATGGACTTATAGTATATATGTTCATGTATATATTATATGTATTATAAATATTATTTGTATAATAGCATCTAGTAGTATATTAATTATAATATATGTACAAATGTGTACATTATGGTAAATACATATGCATTATATATTAATAATATATATATATATTATAGCATATAGTTATATTATACTGATATTAACATACTATATTATAATGTAAATATACATATATTATTATATATAAATATATAATATTATAATATAATCACATATATTATACTATTATATATAATATATTATATAGTATTATAATATGTAACATTATATATAATTATATGATATTATTATTATAGTAGATATTTATAGTATAGGTATATTTACATTATAATATAGTATGTTAATATCAGTATAATATAACTACATATTATAATATGCATAAATATTATTATATAATGTATATGTGTATACCATAATATATACATTTGTACATATATATTATGGTATATATATTATTATAGAGTATATTATAACTATAATATATAATGTATTATTAATAAAATTATAATGTATAATATATATTATAAGTATTATATTATAATTAATAATATATAATATTCATATTATATATGTATAATTATATATTTTATATTAATATATATAATGTTATACTAATAAATATAGTATTAACATATTAATTAATACATAGTATAAATTATTATTATATTATTAATAATATATGTTATAATATATGTAATTATTATGTACATATATATATTAATCCATTATATATATGTATTATATATTTATATAATATAGGTATTATATAATTATAATATATACATGTAATATATATTGTATCATATATATAATAATTATATGATTATAGATACATATAATATACACTATTATAAGTATATTATATATTATAATATTATATAATATTAATAATTATAATATATTATATTAATAATTATTATATTATATTATAAATTAATTATTATATTATAATTATTATGTAATATATTACATATTATATATAAATATATTAATAGTATACTATATTATAATATATATAATTATATATTTTAATAATTATTATACGATAACATATAGTTATAATTAATAATAGTATATGTAATAATATATAATAATTTTATATTATAGTATAATTATTATATAGCATATATGTATAATTATTAATATTATATATATTTCATATGTATAATTAATATAATGTTATAATGTACTATATATTATGATAATATACATACTAACTAATGTACATATGTATATAATGTATATACTATAATACAGTATAATATAATTAATAATATTATAATTATTATATTAAAAATATGTAATATATAATGTATAGTATGTATAGTAATATATATAATATTAATTATAATATGTATTAATAGTAATTGTAACAATATATATATATTTATATACTATAATATAGTATAACACAATTAATAATATTATAATTATTATATTAAAAGTATGTAATATATAATGTATAGTATTTATAATTATTATTTATGTATTATATTAATTATTAAATATATTAATTATTAACATATTATATAATTTATACTATATAATAATATATGTATTTTATGGTAATATATGTATACTACATAATATATACATATATGTATATTTACCTACGATATATATTATAATATACAATAATATTATAATATTATCATATATAATAATTATATAATATATTATATATAACATAATATATTATATTTGAGTAGTTTATTATACATATTAATAATGAAATACTATTATATTATAAAAATACTATTAATTATATTATGTATATATTATGTATATTAATATGCATAATATAATTATATATTAATATATACATATTTATAGTATATTATATATTATAATTTATATTTATTATATTATAATATTAAATTTATGTTAATTAAATTATTATCATAATATGTATATATATTTATATACATATGTATTAATGTAATATATATAATATCATATTAATAGTATCATAATACATATATTAATATATTATATATATACTATGGACTTATTATATATATGTTCATATATATATATTATATGTATTATAATATATTATTGGTATAATAGTATATATAGTAGTATATTAATTATAATATATGTACAAATGTATATATTATGGTATATACATATATATTATAATATATAGTTATATTATACTCTTATTAACTTACTAAATTATAATATAAATATACATATATTACTATATATAAGTATATAATATTATAATATAATCACATAATTATACTATTATATATAATATATTATATAGTATTATAATATGCAACATTATATATAAGTATATGTTATTATTATTATAGTATATATTTATAATATATGTATATTTTCATTATAATATAGTATTTTAATATTAGTATAATATAACTATATATAATAATATTTATATAGTATATATGTATATAATGTATATGTTATTGTATATATATATGTTAATATTATAAGAACATATTATCTTACAATAGGATTAATATACATTATAATATTTATATTAGTATTATACATAATATAATATGTATAATATATTATACACATATAATTATAAATATATATGCCTATTACTATTATATATTTATATATATATAAATATTATTATATATAATGTATATGTATATACCATAATATATATGTTTGAACATATATATGATGGTATATATATTACTATATAGTATATTATAACTATAATATATATAAAGCATTATTTATAATATTATAATGTATAATAATATATTATAAGTATTATATTATAATTAATAATATATAATATTCATATTATATATGTATAATTATATATTTTATATTAATATATATAATGTTATATTAATAAATATAGTATTAACATATTAATTAATATATAGTATACATTATTAATATTATATTATATAGTATATATGTATATAATGTATATGTAATTGTATATATATATATATGCTAATATTATAATAAATTATTATATTACAATAGTATTAATATACATTATAATATATATATTAGTATTATACATAATATAATATATATAATATATTATACACATATAATTATAAATATATATGCCTATTACTATTATATAATGGTGTTCATATATTATTATATTAATATATTATTATAATATTATAATATATGAATAGTTTTATTATATTAATACATAAATATATGTATAATAATACTATTCATTATATTATGTATATTATATAATGCATACATATATATTTATAATATATTAATACTATTATATACATTATAGTATATATAATAATATAATTATACTATTAATATATTGTAATATTATAATAATATATGAGCACCATATATATTATATATATTAGTATTATACATAATATAATATATATAATATATTATACACATATAATTATAAATATATATGCCTATTACTATTATATAATGGTGTTCATATATTATTATATTAATATATTATTATAATATTATAATATATGAATAGTGTTATTATATTAATACATAAATATATGTATAATAATACTATTCATTATATTATGTATATTATATAATGCATACATATATATTTATAATATATTAATACTATTATATACATTATAGTATATATAATAATATAATTATACTATTAATATATTGTAATATTATAATAATATATGAGCACCATATATTATATATTTATAGTATATATACATATTAATATTATACACTATATATGTATCATATTTATTATAATTAATAGTAACTTATAATATACATATATGTATAATTATATATATGTATGTTATATATAATAATATTAATTAGTATATATTATATAATATATATTAATAATATATTATACTATGTATTAATATTATAATATTATTATATAATATATGTATATTACATAATATATTTTAAACAATATTAATTATTAATATATACAATAGTATATACATAATATACATATGTAATATTATAATATAATATATGTAATTATTATTAATAGGATGTTAATATATTATATATACATTAATAATATATAGTATATAATATATGTATTAATAGTTTTAATACATTAACTATATTAATATACATACTATGTATGCGTACATTATAATAATATATATTTATAATATTATATAATGTACATATTATAATGTATAATAATAAATATACATATTAATATAATATTACATAGTAATATATGTATAAACAATATAACATATTAGTAATATATGTACAATATATATGTAGTATAATATGTATATAAGGATAGTTATATATGTATAATATTATAAATTATATAATATAATATACTATTATTATATATTTAATTATATTATATTATATGTATATATTGTATAATATATTAATATAAATTGCAATATATTAATATTACAATAGTATTTATATAATATTAATATATATTAATAATATTATTGTATTATAATATTAATATATAACACTACAGTATTAAATAGAAATAATTTATATTATATTAGTAGCTATATTATATTTAGTATAATCCATAGTATGTAATATATATATATTATATAATATTATTACATATATAATATATATTATATATGCATTATTATATATATTACTATTATAATAGTATTATAATATACAATATATTATAATATGATAATAATTATATGTTATATATAATTAATATATAGTATATATTCATTATTATAAATGATATACTAAAATATTATATTTATTATATGTTAATTATTATAATATATTCATATATTTATATTATTCTATTAATATATGTTATGTATGTATAACATATATTAATATATTATATAATTGAATATTATTATATATATTAATTATAATTTAGATATGTATATTATATTATATTATGGATATATGTATATTAAAATAATATATATTGTGTATTAATAATATATATAATAATATTATATGTAATATATATATATTAATATATTATATATTATTAATAATATGATATATTATTAGTATACATATACTAATAAGAGAGCAGAACAAGTTCAAGAAAAAAAGATGTTAGTCTTGATTACAAACCTCCCAACTATTACTTGCTTGATGATAAATTCCCTTTGTCCAGGACAAAAGTCATGTTCTCTTACCTCTCAGAAATCCAAATCTTTTCCAAATTTGACCTTAAATCTGGTTTTTGGCAAGTGGGTTCTCACCCAGAAGAAAGGTCTAAAATAACATTTTGCCTACCTACAACTCAATACTAATGGGCAATTCTGCCATTTGATCTTAAAGTTGCACCATCCCTTTTCCAAAAGACCATTATGAAAATCTTCGAACCCATACTAAATAGCAACCTTGTCTACATAGATGATATCCTCTTATATTCTAATAATATAGAGGAAATGAACAACTTCTCAACATGTTCATAGACTTGGTACAAAAAATGATATTATGATATCCCAAAAGAAAAGTGTGATCTAGCAAAAATCTATTGATTTTCTGGGCATGAAGACTGAGGATGGAGAGTATGAACCAGGATCACACCTATCCCAAGAACTACTTATGTTCCCGGATAAGCATTCATCTATTAAACAGGTTCAACAATTCCTTGGAATCGTCAACTATCTTAAAGATTTTATCCCCAAATATTTAGCCTATACAAGCAAATTGTCAAAGCTTCTAAGGAAAAGTCCACCTCCTTGGAATGTCGACCAAACTGCAGCAGTCAAACATCTCCAGAAATCATTCACATTCATAATTACATTATATATATGTATTATTAAGTATATAATATAAATTAATATTATATATAACATAATTATAATATATAATATTTTATACTTTATAGTTATATTATAATATGTATATATTATTAGTAATATTATATTCAATTATTATTATACATTAATATTATATTATACAATATATTATATTTATATATAATAATATATTTATAACATATTATATATATAATATAATATAATTATATTTATATAGCTATATATAGTATATGTATGTATATTATTATATGATATTAGTATATAATAATTAAATAAAAATATATACTATTAATATATATATATATGTATATAATATTATATAATTAATAAATATTATAACTATATATAACTATTATAAGATATATTACATAATAGTATATAATACATATATATACAAATTAATATATATATATTATATATAATTAAATAATATATATATGTATAATATATTATAATATTATTATATATATATAGTTACAAATATATATTATATACATATAATTATATATGAATAATATATATGTATACATATTATAATATAATTAATATCTGTATAATATTATGCATATATCAATACATATATTATTATATGTTGAAATAATATATATTAATGAACTATATAATATAATTAATAATATTATCATAAATTAATATATATTTATTATGATATACTATAATTATATAAATAGAGGAGTTAAGTAAATTGTAGGACACACGAAAATAAATAAATACTCCCGTTTCCATACTTATGAGTTTCTAAGTTCTTAGTTGTCTTCTCCGAAGCCCTTAACCCAGTCTATGGCTCATCATATTCTCCATCTTATTATCCTTATAGCATAAAGTATTCTCTATAATCGCCTCTCATGAGGATCTTGTATATCAGAAATATGTTATAATCTTGGAAAGAGTAATGATCCCTATAGTTCACATGAAGATAACAATCCATGTTTTTTATTGATTCTACTCGGTTGATCTGAGCTAAGCTCTATATGGCTAAGTATGCACATGGTGGAATTTCAGAGTCAACTTGTTCGAGGCAGTTTGAATACATGGTGGCCATGGTCCTCTAAGGATGTGAACGAGTAGGGCTCCCATCCCCGCTTGGTATCAAAGAATAATATATACATATACTATATATTAAATAATTATATATACTATATATCATATTATAATAATATATATACAATATATATTAATATATTAATTTATATCATATATAATAGTATATAATGTACATATTATATAACAATTTATATATTAATAATTAATGTATATCATATATAATAGTATATAATGTACATATTACATATTACTATATATATATTTATATTATACTGATTACATAATATATATTAATCATAATTAATGTTATATATTTAATAATAGTTATTATGAAATATATATTAATATAATAAATAATATTATAATACAAATATTAATGTATAATGTTAATTATTATAAATATATGTATATATAATTTATTTTTAATTAATATATGTATTATTAATATATATTTATAGTATATAATATATTAAATATATGTATTATTTAAATATATATTTATTATAATTATATATAATATATAATATATTATACTTTATTATAATATACATAATTATATACATATATATAATATATAATATTCATATATAAATTAATATGTATATTATAGAATATATATAATATAACACTAGAATAATAATATATTATAGGTACACATAATAATAATTTATTATATACTATATTATATTAATTATGTATATATATTATAGTAATAGTGTTATAATATATTAATATAATTCTGATAATATAATATCATTATTATATTAAGGTCTTGTCAGAGCCTCAGAATTGGATTTCCTTGAAAATGGAATGTATCACTACCACAAGGCTTTCAGTTCTATGGAATGGGGAAACTACGGAATCTTTAACACCTGGCAGGGGCCTAAGACAGGGGGATCCCTTGTCCCCCTACCTGTTTGTATTATGTTTAGAGAAATTGTCACATATGATCCAAAAGGCAGTTGCGCACAAGAAATAGAAACCTATCTAAATTGGGAGGAAAAGCCCCCGATCTCTCACCTCTTCTTTGCAGATGACCTCATTTTATTTGCCGGTATTATTAAGTATATAATATAAATTAATATTATATATAAAAAAGTATAATATATAATATATTATATTTATATATAATATATTTATAACATATTATATGTATATATAATTAAATTATATTATATTTATATAGCTATATATGTATATGTATGTATATTATTAATTATACGATATTAGTATATAATAACTATATAAAATATATATACTAATAATATATATATGATATTATGTAATTAATATGTGTTCTAACTATATATAACTATTATAATATATATTATATAACAGTATATAATACATATATATACATATTAATATTTATATTATATATAATTAAATAATATATAATATATATATATATGTATAATATATATTAATTAACTATATAACATAATTAATAAAATTATCATAAATTATTATATATTTATTATGATTATAATTATATAATTTGATATATAATTCATATTAATATGTTATAATATATTTAATATAATAATTATTATATTATATAATAATATATATAACATATATAATATAATATATATTAATATTATGTATAATAATTTTAATTATATACGTAATAAGTAATTAATATTAATAATATATATACATAGTTATAAATATATAATAAATAATAATATATTAATGATTAATATATATTAGTATTATACATATATATATAATTAATTATAATTATATATAATTATAATTATACTATACATAAACAAATATTATTATATATTTTGATATTATTTATATTATTTTTATATACATAAATATATTAATTGTAAAATGTATATACTATATTGTAATATGACATATATATTATAATAATTAAAATAATATATTTAATATTCATAATATAATAGTAGTAATATATATTATTATATTTATATTATATCACATTATAATATATATATATATCATTAATAGGATATATAATAATAATATATTATAATATATATTACCTGTAAACATTAATATATATTAATTATGTATATATTATAATACATATAAACATAATTAATATATTTATAATAAATATATTAATTATGTATATATTATAATACGTATATACATAATTAATATAATTAATAATAAATATATATTATGTATACATATTTATATATTAGAATATTAACTTACCATATATATTATAATATACTATAATACTACAATATTAATATATAGTACATATATAATATACTAAGACATTATAATAATATTATATGTATAATATATTATATATGTTAAATAATATATAATGTATAATATATTATATATTATAGGTATATTATATATATATGTATATAATCATTATATATTATCAATACTATATTATATATAAATATAGCATATAGTAAACATATATTAATTAAATAGTATAATGTTTAATTAATATTATAAATATATTATGTACTATTATACATTATACTATATAATTAATATATGTATACTATATGTTATAATTATATATAATATATTATTATATATGTATAATATGTTATACATACATATTGATATTAGTATATTATACATAAGATATAATGTATGTTATTATATGTGTATATTATAATAATATGTATTTATTAATATCATATATATAGTATACATACAATATAACTAACATATTTATAATTATATTATATTATATAGCATTGTTTAATATTATTATATGTAATAATATAATGTATAATATTACATTATAGTATAACATAATATATTATATAATTATGTTAATATATATTATAATATATTTGTATACATATTATTATAGACATATTATTATGTAATAGGTATATATAATATGTATATTATATTATATAATGTAATATATATATATATTATTATGTTTATAATATATTATTAATAGTATATTGCAAACATAATATTAATATATATTATACTTGAGTAGTTTATTATACATATTAATAATAAAATACTATTATATTATAATAATACTATTAATTATATTATGTATATATTATATATATTAATATGCATAATATAATTATATATTAATATATATACAAATTTATAGTATATTATATATTATAATAGAAATTAATTATATTATTATATTAAACGTATGTTAATTAAATTATAATCTTAATATATATATACATATCTATGAATATAATATATCTATAATATCATATTAATAGTATTATAATACATATATTAATATATTATATATATACTATGGACTTATAATATATATGTTCATATGTAGATTATATGTATTATAAATATTATTTGTATAATAGTATATATAGTAGTATATTAATTATAATATATGTGCAAATGTATATATTATGGTATATACATATACATTATATATTAATAATATTTATATATATATATATATTATAAGATATAGTTATATTATTATTATTTAATGTATATGTATATGCCATAATATATACATTTGTGCATATATATTATGGTATATATATTATTATATAGTATATTATAATTATAATATATATACTGTATTATTAATAAAATTATAATGTATAATATATATTATAAGTATTATATTATAATTAATAATATATTATATTCACATTATATAGTTATAATTATATGTTTTTATTAATATATATATATAATGTTATATTAATAAATATAGTATTAGCATATTAATTAATATATAGCATAAATTATAATAATATTAATAATAATATATGTTATAAATATGTAATTACTATGTACATATATATTAATCCATTATATACATGTATTATATATATAATGTATATGTATATATTAATAATATATATTATAGTATAATACTATAATATTACAACATTAATATAAATATTAATTATAATATATATTTATAATTATATGTATATAATATATTATATATATTATATTATGTATAATACTAATATGTATATTATAATGTATATTAATACTATTATAATATTATATGCTATTATAATATTAACATATATATATAATTACATACACATTATATACATATATACTGTATAATATAATATTTATATAATTATAATATTAGTATATAATATTAATATGTAAATATATTATAAATATATATTATATGGTGTTCATATATTATCATATTAATATATTGTTATAATATTACAATGTATTAATAGTATTATTATATTAATTCATAAATATATGTATAATAATACTATGAATTATATTCTGTTTAATATATAATACATATATATTTATAATATATTAATACTAATATATACATTTTAGTATAGATAGTAATATCATTATACTATTAATATACTGTAAAATTACCATAATTTATTAATATAATAATATATGAACACCATATAATATATATTTATAGTATATATACATATTAATATTATATACTATATATGTATTATATGTATTATAATTAATATACTATTAATTAACTTTAATATACATATATGTATAATTATATATATGTATGTTATATATATGTACGTTATATATAATAATATTAATTAGTATATATTATATAATATATATTAATAATATATTATTCTATATATTAATATTATTATATTAGTATGTATTATATAATATTTGTATATTACATAATATAAATATATTATTAATTATTAATATATATAATAGTATATACAAAATATACATATGAATATTAGAATATAATATATGTAATTATTATTAATAGTATATTAATATATTATATATACATAAGTAATATATAGTATATAATATATGTATTAATAGTTTTAAAACATTAACTATATTAATCTACATAATATGCATACATACATTGTAATAGTATGTATTTATAATATTATATAATGTACATATTATAATGTATAATAATTAATATACAATTAATATAATATTATATAGTAATATATGTATACTATAATGTTATAAAATGTATAAATATTATAAGATATTATATACACTATATAATACTAATTATATATAGTTATATGTATAATAATAATTATTAATATATATTATAGTATAAACAATATAGGTATAATATATATGTATTATAATATGTAAATAAATATAGTTATATATATATGTAAAATATTATATATTATATTATATAATATACTAATATTATATATTTAATCATATTATATTATATGTATATATGGTATAATATATTAATATATATTATAATATATTAATATATATTATAATATATTAATATATATTATAGTATAATAATAGTAATTATATAGTTGATCATTCGGACCTTTCAATTCATAGATGTAGATCTTGGTTATTAATAGTATTGTATTATAATATTAATATATAACGTTGTAATATTTAATAGAAACAATTTATATTATATTAATAGCTATATTATATTTAGTATAATCCATAGTATGTAATACATATTATATAATATTATTAATTATATAATATATTATATCTGTATTATTATATATATTACTATTATCATATTATTATAATATATAGTATATTATACTATGTTAATAATTATATGTCATATATAATTAATATTATTAATAGATATTATAATATATATTTACATAATATATAATGTTAATATATAATATTATTTATAATACTATAGGTATTATATGACTATACATTAATATATATAGTATATATATGTTATTTTATATGATATATTATAATATTATATTTATTATATGTTACGTATTATAATATATTAATATAATTATGTTATGCGATTAATATAAATTATGTATGTATAATATATATTAATAAATTATATAATTATATATATTAATTATAATATATATATGTATATTATTAATATTATATTATATTATGTACATATGTATATTAAAATAATATATATTATAATATATATTGTATATTAATTATATTATATATAATATCTATTAATATATTATAATTTACTTGTATAATAATATACTAATATGTTGTATAATTTAATAATGTACAATTAATATAATAATTAATATATATAAATTACTATATAATATATTAATATATTATATACACATATATACCTATAATATTATATATAATTCATATTTTATAATTATTATTTAAATATATAATGTTATACAATAATATTAATGTAATTATATGTAATGTATATAATTACATTAATAATTAATATATAATATGTATGTATAATTATATTATGTATTATAATGTATACATATATTAATTATTATATACTATTATGTATTAATATACATATACTATAATGTATATTATTATATATGTCCATAGTATATTAATATATATAATATACAATAATATTATATTAATATTATATGATATTATAATATACATAATATTTATATAATATATACATAAATAAATAAAAACCATAATACTATATATTATAATATATATTAATAATAATATGTATAGTATTATATAAATTTATTTTAATATTATAATATGTACAATATAAGTTAATATATATTATAATTAATACATATGTTATAATATGTATAATAGTATATAATAGTATGTATATATATGTTAATATATATTATAGTGTATTAATAATAAATTAAAATAATATATTAATATAATAATAAATGAACACCATATAATATTACTAATTATAATATAGTATGTATAATTATAATAATAATAACATATTGTATATTAAATATAATATAATAGTATACATACTATTAATTATATACAATTTATAATAATATATATTATATACTGTTAATATATAATATGTATATAGTATAATATTAATAACATTATATTAATATGTACATACTATATATAATTATATATTTACATATAAAAATATATAATACATAATTATATAAAATTAATATATATTGTTAATATATATATTATATATAATATTATGTATACATGTAAAATGCATATATATTATACATATTATTTATACTATTAATAATTATAATATATTAATTTTAATGTGCAGAGTATAATATAACAGTTATATATATAGTATAATGTATGTACAAATTAATATTATATGTATATACATTATACTTTAATATATATTAATAATTAATTATGGCATAGTATACTATTACATATATAATAATTTATTTGTATTATAAATATATTATTATGATAATTATATAATAATATATGTAATTAATAAAATACATATATTATAATATATAAATAATATTAATTATAATTATTATAATATTATATATATAATAGTATACATTATAGTGTACATATTTAGTATATATTAATATAATAATAATATTATAATATATGATATGTGTATAATATTAATATTAATATATAATAACGAAACTATACATATATAATTAATATATTTATACATTAATAAATATATATACATATTATTAATATAAGTATATATTAATAATATTTACCTTGTATAATATTAATATATATAATATTATATGTTATTAATATATTAGATTATATGTTATTATTAATTATTATATATTAATATGTATATAATAATACTAATATATAATTAATTGTATGTAATATTATAATAAATTAATTATAATATATATATATATATATAATATAATAATATTATTTATATTAATATTATGTATATATTATAATTATTATGTATATATTAAATTTAATTATTATAGAGTAGGTAATGTTATAATGTATTAGTAATCTATTATATATTAATATATATGTTAAATGTATATTACATATATTATCTATATAGTTAATATTATATATTTGCATTAATATTACTACATATGCACATATATATTGTATATGCATATATACATATAATACATATATTAACATATATCTATTTATATTATACATTATATATTATATTATAATATATACTATAACATAATATATTATATATACTAATTAATTTTACATTATTATATACAATATATTAATACATATATATACTATTATATTATATGTATATATAATAATATTATAGTATATATGTATATAAAATTAATTGTATATAATATATTATTAACATATTATATTATATGTATTAATGTATAATATTTATATATGATAACTATATAATTAATACATAGTTATAATATTAATATTAATATATAGTATAACATATAATATTATTAATATATAGTATAACATATAATATTATAATAATATGTATATCAATATATACTAATATTATATATGTATAGAGTCATATGTTAATATAATAGTATTATACATATATAATTACATGAATATAATGTACATATTATAATATTATGCATAAATATAGTGTAATATTGTATATAATGTTATTATAATTTATAGTATACTATATATATGTTACTATATATTATTAATATATATTAATTATATATATGTCATAATTAATATTATATAATATTACGGGAGTGAAGAGTCATGAACCTTTACAAAGAGACGTGTCAGAGTGGCAACCTTCATCAAATGACTCCTCATTTCAAGAAGGTTGCATGTAGGACATGTCATGCTAGGTTGCACGCAGATACTTATCTCAAAGACACCTCACTAGATGAGTTGTCAGTCTAGAAAAGTAGACAACTACCCTTATAACATGGGTATTATATTATTTTAAACATAAAACGTGGCTTTAAGTACACCTCACTAGATGAGATGCCATGCCTAGGGAAATACAAGACTACCCTTATTATATGGGTATTTATTACAAGGTTTAAATTTATGATTGAACTTGGCTTGGGTCGAACTCGGGTTCATACTCGAACACTTGATCTTGACTAGTTCCAGGTTGGTTTGATCGAAATTCTTCAGTTATAGGGTTGACTATGAACAAGGTATAATTAAGTCATTCAATATCTTCACGTTGATGGCTTTTATTGGGAAACCATAGATGGACATAAAGTTCTCGGCGCTCTTCCTTATGATCTTGGATTGGACATATTCATTATATAAATATGTAATATTTTAATTTATTATAAGATACTATTATAATATTAATATTATTATATTATATATATAATATATTATTATTAATATATAATATATAATATTATATGTATATTTTAAAATTAATATACATAATTATAATATATTACAATAATTCATATTATGACTATCATATAATACTACATATACAATAATTATAATATATTATACATATTAATATTATATGCATATATATATGCCTAGGGAAATACAAGACTACCCTTATTATATGGGTATTTATTACAAGGTTTAAATTTATGATTGAACTTGGCTTGGGTCGAACTCGGGTTCATACTCGAACTCTTGATCTTGACTAGTTCCAGGTTGGTTTGATCGGAATTCTTCAGTGATAGGGTTGACTATGAACAAGGTATAAGTAAGTCATTCAATATCTTCACGTTGATGGCTTTTATTGGGAAAACATAGATGGACATAAAGTTCTCGGCGCTCTTCCTTATTATCTTGGATTGGACATATTCATTATATAAATATGTAATATTTTAATTTATTATAAGATACTATTATAATATTAATATTATTATATTATATATATAATATATTATTATTAATATATAATATATAATATTATATCTATATTTTAAAATTAATATACATAATTATAATATATTACATTATACATTATTTAATTAATTATTAATTCATATTATGACTATCATATAATACTACATATACAATAATTATAATATATTATACATATTAATATTATATGCATATATATATACTTGTATATTAATATATATTTTTATACTATATATATGTATATAATATTATTAATATATTATAATATGTTATTTATAATATATAATTACATATATTATAAATATATATAGTATATAATATAATATATTATTATATAATAATATATCATATTATATATTAATAATATATTATATACTATATATATTAATATAATATATTAATAATATGTATAATTTTATTAATATATAAATAATATTAGTATCATATATAATATAATTAATTATACATATTATAGTATATTATAATAAATATAACATAGATTAATATATTATATATTATATAATGTATACATATATTATAATAATTACTATAAGACCCCTTATAATAAATACAACGACCTTTATAAACCACCTCTACCAACAATATCAATTCCACGAGAGAGCTAGTCATGCAGACATGAAGAGAGATCATTACATCCAAATCCCCGAGCTCCTCAACCATGTTTCATGTTCAAAAGCCGTAAAGAAAATTTTCCTCCTCTAGAGAGATACGAGGATCAAACTTCTAAGGTAACCTCAAGGCCTTATATTTAGAGTACTGTAGTAGAAACAAGTGGCCATTTAAAGCCTCTGAATCAAGGAGAGGAAGTCCTCAATTGGCAGACCACAAATGCTCGGACACAAAATCAATCACTACAAAGTATTGATTCCAAGGTAGTTAGTTCTCGACAAGGTTCAAAATTCATATAATCAAATGAGTTACTTGCAGACCCAGCTACTGAGAGTGGAACAGAGGCTTACTGGGAAGATAACCCAGTTGGATAGAGAACTTAGAAGCATTATTGCAAATCGGTAGTATGGCTTAGAGTTCACATCAAAAGAAGTAGAGATTAGGCAACTCAAAAAGGAGCTTGCAAGGATCGAAGAAGATAAGGAAAAAAGAAGCTCAACCTTACATCAGTCTCCAAATGAGTCAAAGACATAGTCCCAGCTGTATGCCAAACATTTTGGGCTGATCTCCAGTATACCCTTATCACCTTCAAGACAAAAAAAGCAGAAGGTGATCGATCAAAGGATGAATGTAAAAAACCCATTAATACTTTAATGGCCCATCCTATGTTCTTTGGTCTCCTAGGAGAAACAAATGATCTGGAAGAAAGTCAAAGCTATAGATCAGAATCAACTGAAACCTTTCCAGCATCAACTGCAACGGAGGAAGAGATAGTTGATGTTTCAGCAATCCTTATGGCTGATGCAGGAGAAAGTCAACCCTTCACTGAACCTATTTCTAATGATTCGGATCAAGAAACTACTGATAGACCATATGTGACACATCCTACTGAAAAGCAAGGTACTAAACCCTCCATTGGTCCTAGGTTTTCATTTGATGATGTACCTATTCAAAAGCGAAGAGAAAAGATGCATATACTACCAACCTGGATAGATAATCAGCTAAACAGAGAAGGAGCTAATTTAAGAAGAATTCTCAAGGAATTCACATTAAGGTTTCTTGGTGTCCTAAGAGAATGGTTCTTGAGCTTTGGAGAATACTAGCAATTACAATTGATCGAAGCACCAATGCCAGCCGACGTACTTGGTGAGATACATAGAGAATTTATCGTTGAGATTTCTTTGTACACCAAAGCTGTGTGATGAGAACGGGATGAGCACTCAGGAACTAAACCCGGAGTTGTAGCTGAGAGGTCCAGTGACGCACTTACGTGCCAAGAAGCTGCAAGGATATTTACAGTGCTATGTTGGAAAGAAGCTAGAACATGATGGAGCCGATTCTCGACAGTACAAGTTGGTGACTGTACTGATCATCGAAGAGTGAAGAAGTTGCGGCCATGTTCGAATTTATTTATTTATTTTAGTTTGGCCATGTAGCTTTTATTATTTGTTAAGTTGTTTTCTTTAATTTAATCAGAAGCCCAAATTATTGTTAGAAGAATTAGGCCTTTCATTTTCTTTTTTTTTTATCAAGTCCATTACCTGATAGTTTCGCCGCTCCCCTTTATATTACTATTTAGGGATTTTTCAATGTTTTATTTTGACAGACTTGAATTAAAGGAAACAATTTTCACACTATTCTCTTGTCTCACACAACAATCGGTTCTTCGATAGAGTTTGTTGATTGGCACCTCCAAGCTTGAATTATTTTGTCTCATTCGGATATCTAGTAGTATTTAGGTTACACAACCGTGAAGATTACTCATAAACGCATCTTGGTTCCTCATCGACTTGGGGTTTGTTTTTGGGGTTTCTGTTCGAGTTCTTCAAGGTTAAAAATCGCTAGTTTCGGGTTTGTTTGGGGGTTGTTTAATTAATTCGATTTATTTGTTTATTTAGGTTAGATTTTTTAGCATCATAATCATTTAATCTCAGTTGGTATTTTGGATTGAATCAACCACATAGTTGTCGTGTGTTCTTTCCTTCATTTCCACATATTGATTGGATACATCATAGTTCTTGGTATCAGAGCCACGTCAATTTTGGTTGGTCGTGGTTCATTCCAAATTTTTGTGACATAGTAAGGGTAAAAGGAGGTTGATCATTGTTAAAAAAAAAGAGATCGAGCCCTATTGTGTTACCATTGTTCTTGATTTGTTTCTTGAGTTTCTTGAATTATTTTCGTTGATCATTGTTGAGTTGGGTAGTTGTGTTTTGCATTCTTGTGTTGTTTAGCGATTTGCTGTTCTTCATCGCATAGTGATTAGGGACATCACATTGCATTGTGAGGAGTCTAATTTTTTATACTTAATATTCAATTATAGGGGGAGTTCGATTATTTTTCTTTCTAGTTTAGTTAGGATTGACTTTGGTTTATGTCCTAGTTGATTTGGGATTGTCTTGTCAGTTTCTTAGTGGAGTTCAATTTGTTTCCTTGATTAGGTTATTGCTCTTGTTTTGGGTACAAATGGAGTCAAAAGATGGTTATAAGTCGAATGATAAGGCTTCCACATTGCCTAATACTCCTACAAGCGCGGTTTCATCGATACCACATCCGTGGGATGCCCAGTATCACTACCAAGTACTGGAGAACAAGTTAGAGGATTCATTGACAAAATTGATGTCACAGCTCGACCTTCTTACTGCTCGAACACCAGTTCAAGGCCAACCTGACCATGCAGAAGTACCTGTAGCCGAGCCAGCCAGAGGGAATGCTAGAGCACATCAAGCCAGCGTCCCCAGCCTCAAGTACAGTTTAACAATCCCTATTATCGTGATGCTGAAGAAGATTATGGTGACTTTACAGAGGAATTCGAGGCAGAGTTTGAGCCATTTCAGAGACGTGGCTGGCCACATCAGCCTTATAGGTGTGCAGCCCGTGCCTACCCACAGTATTAGCCCCGATGTACAGGTCCCGATAGCTTGTTGAACAACATCAAGACCAGCATACTGGCGTTCGAGGGACTACATGATCCAGACCTTTACCTCGACTGGGAAAGGAAGGTCAACAAAACATTTGAGTGCTGTGATTTTCCAGAGGTGAAGAAAGTACAGTTAGCATCTATGGAATTCACCGGGTATACAGCTACTTGGTAGGAGTTCCAGTAGCATCGACAACGCAGAGATAGGTACCCTCTAATCAACACCTGGCAGGAGATGAAGGATGTAATGAGAGGTTTTTTTATTCCTATGAACTATAAACGGGAATTAGAACGCAAGCTCAGTCAAATTCATTAGGGAACTCATTCAATTGAGGAATATCATAAGGAGTTGGAGACAGCACTAAACCGGGTTGGTAAAGAAGAAATGTTGGTTGCTATAATCAACTGATACATTGAGGGATTGAACCCAGACATTGCCTGTGAAGTCGAGTTGAGGGACTTCACTAGTATTGAGGCCATGATCCACTATGCCTCAATTGTAGAGCGGCAGCTCAGAGATGGCCGCAAGAGACCATCACAGTCAATGCTAGTACGGACACAATGGGATCGAGATGAGTCATACACACCTAGGACAGCCCCTACACATCCTCAAGGCCAGCAGTCACAGCCCGCTCGTCATTTTGAGCAGTCTGCACCCTAGCCGAGCCGCAGACTTGAGTACAGCTCACCTGCACCAAATCGGACCAATCCAACTCGACCTGGACCACCTACATAGTAGAATAGTACTCTAGGAAGAACATATGACGTCCAGTGCCACAAGTGCAAAGGATGGGGACACTTTCAAGCAAAGTGTCTGAACTGCCGAATCCTTTTTCTTTCAGAACAAAATGAGTTGGAGTCAGTCAGTGAAGAGGAACTCGACGAAGCAGATATCATAGAGGATGCCAATCAGCCCCTAGATAGTCTACAAATGGATGAGATTGAGGATGAAAAGATGAAACAAGCTCATGCTAGCCTTGTTTTGATCCGAGCATTGAGTCTAAAGTATGAAGAGAACCCGAATGACCAACACGAGAACATCTTCTATGCGCACTGCTCGATCCAAGATAAGACCTGCTTGCTTATAATCAACAGTGGGAGTGTTGTGAACGCTATCAGCCAGTACGCAGTGGGGAAGCTGAATTTGGTCCCGCAGAAGCACCCCAAACCATATCGATTGCAGTGGCTGACAGACCATGGAGAAATCCGAGTAGGATATCAGGTAAGTGTCACTTTTTCCATTGGTCAATTTACTGATACTATTTTGTGTGATGTCATCCCTATGGAGGCATCGCATATATTCCTTGGTTGTCTATGGCAGTTTGATAGGAAGGCGATTCATGGTGGATTCACCAACACTTATACTGTGACCCAAGATGGACGAACCACCAGACTGTAGCCATTGACACCTAAGGACATCAATAAAGATCAAATGAGAATTTAGGAGAAATTCAGGGAGAAAAAGGAGAAATGGGTGGAGAGCAAGTCCCCGGCCCCACCGGGCCAACCGTTGGCCAACCCCAAGACCACCAAGGGGTTGTCATCCACTTCCAATAGTGTGACTAAGGCTGCCCATGCGGCTATTTTGGATCCTTCTAGTATAGCCAGTTCAGATACAGTGCACAGAAACTTGTTCATTAGTGGAGGCTGCCCATGCGGCTATTTTACTTACTTTTAAGGCTTATGATACTTTTGATACTATTGTTCCTTCTGTTTTGCAATTATTGATGGAGGAGTTCAAGAATGTGTTTACTGAGGAGATTTCGAGTGGCCTGCCGCCAATTCGAGGAACTGAGCACCAGAACGACTTCCAGCTTGGAGCAGTCCTTCCAAACTGACCAACTTATCGTACTAGTCCTGAGGATACTAAGGAGATTGACCGCTAGGTCAAGGAGTTTCTAGAGAAGAAGCAGATCAGAGAGAATGAGTGGAGGGGATGAATGGAAGACTGCGTTCAAAATGAAGCATGGATTGTACGAATGGCTTGTCATGCCATTTGGGCCTACCCACGCCTCTAGTACATTCATGAGTCTGATGAACCATATCTTGAGAAACGTGATAGGGAAGTATGTAGTCGTTTACTTTGATGACATCCTTATCTATAGTACTTGTGTTTCTGAGCATGTTAGACACCTTAGGCATGTATTTGAGTTGTTGCGTGAAGCTAAGTTATATGTTAATTTGTCTAAATATACTTTTTGCATGGATGATATTGTCTTTCTGGGGTTTATTGTGAGTAGTCGTCGAGTCGAGGTGGATAGGGCAAAGGTGAAGGCCATCGAGGAGTGGCCGACACCTAAGTCTTGTGCTGATGTTCGATCTTTTCATGGCTTAGCTAGTTTCTATCGCCACTTTGCGTGGGATTTTTCTAGTGTAGCCAATCTATAACTGAGTTGGGTCGTAAGGATAGAAAGTTTGAGTGGGGCTAGGCCCAAGAGCATGCTTTTAATTTGCTGAAGGCGAAATTGTGTAATGCTCCTGTGTTGGTTTTATCTGATTTTAATAAGATGTTCGAGATTGAGTGTGATGCCTCTGGTATAGGCATTGGTGCTATTTTGATACAGGATATGAAGTTGGTCGCCTACTTTAGTGAGAAGTTGAATGGCGCAGCTCTGAGGTATTCTACATATAATAAGGAGTTCTATGTATTGAAAAGGTCTTTGGAGACTTGGCAGCACTACTTGCGCCCGAAAGAGTTCGTGATTCACACTAATCACGAATCACTAAAGCACCTGAAAGGACAACAGAGCCTGAACTTACGCCATGCTTGATGGGTGGAGTTCATAGAGTCGTTTCCCTATGTGATCAAGTAGAAGAAGGGAGAAGAGTTTAGGTCCAGAGCATATTAAGAGTTTTTATGTGAGTGATCCATTCTTTGGGCCTATATTTGCATCATGTGATGGAAAATCTAGAGCTGTTGATTCGTACTATGCTTCTAAGGGATTCTTAGTAAAAGATTCAAAATTGTGTGCACCTGACTGTTCTATACGAGAGTTGTTTATTTTGGAGTCGCATGCAGGGCGTCTTATGGGTCATTTTGGTGTTAATAAGACATTAGGACTCTTGCATGAACATTTTTACTGGTATCGCATGAAACGTGATGTTGAGAGAGTCTGTGCTAGATGTATCACTTGTAAGAAGGCCAAATCCACATCTAGTCCATTCGGTTTGTACACGCCTTTGCGGGTACCTACAAGACCTTGGGTACACATCTCGATGGACTTCATTTTAGGTTTGCCTAAGTCTAAATCTGGTAAAGATTCGGTGTTTGTTGTAGTTGAAAGGTTTTCCAAAATATCTCATTTTATTGCCTGCAGAAAAACTGATGATGCCGTTAATATTGCAAATCTGTTCTTTCGTGAAGTAGTTCGTCTGCATGGCATCCCTAGAACCATTATTTCTGAAAGGAATTCAAAAATTTTGCATGGCATTTCTGGCGTGTGTTGTGGGGGAAACTGGGTACTAAGTTTTTATTTTCTACTGCATGTTATCCACAGACAGATGGCCAGATGGAGGTAGTAAATAGGACGCTAGGTACCTTGTTGCATACGTTAGTTAAGAATAATCTAAAGTCGTGGGAAGAATGCTTGCCTTTTGCTGAGTTTCCATATAATAAAGTTGTGCATCCTTCTACACATATGTCACCTTTTGAGGTTGTGTATAGTTTTAATTCGTTGACTCCGACAGATCTTATTCCTTTGCCTATGGACCATCTTTTGAGCTTGCAAGGTATTCGTAGAGCTGAACAGGTTCGAGAGATGCATGAAAAGGTGAAGATGAGGATCGAGCTTTAGGGAGTTCAAAATGTAGCTAAGGCGAACACGCACTGCAAGCAAGTGTTATTCAAACCTGGTGATAGGGTTTGGGTTCACTTTAGCCCGGGGCGTTTCCCAAACTTGAGGAAGTCGAAGTTAATGCCTCGTAGAGATGGACCATTCACTGTGGTTACTCGAGTCAGCGACAATGCTTACAGACTTGATATGCCTGGTGAGTACAAATGTTGTTCCACATTTTAAGTCTCTAACCTGTCTCATTTTCCTGAAAAAGATGTCGATGCCGAGGAGGAGCTGAATTCGAGGTCGAATTCTTTCGAGGAGGGGGGAATGATGAGAATGGGATGAGCACTGAGGAACTAAACCCAGAGTTGCAGCTAAGAGTTCCAGTGATGCACTTACACGCCAAGAAGTTGCAAGGATATTTACAGTGCTATGTTGGAAAGAAGCTAGAAGATGATGGAGCCGGTTCCCAACAGTACAAGTTGGTGACTGTACTGAGCATCGAGGAGTTAAGAAGGTGCGGCCATGCTCAAATTTATTTATTTATTTTAGTTTGGCCGTGTAGCTTTTATTATTTGTTAAATTGTTTTATTTAATTAGACCCAGTTTTTTTTTTTTTTTTTTTTTAATCAGAAGCCCTAATTATTGTTAGAAGAATTTGGCCTTTAGTTTTCTTTTTATTATCAAGCCCATTACCTGATGGTTCGCCCCTCCCCTTTAGATTACTATTTAGGGATTTTTCAATGCAGTATTTTGATAGACTTGAATGAAAGGAAACTTTTTTCACGCTATTCTCTTATCTCACACAACAATCGGTTCTTTGGTAGAGTTTGTTGATTGGCACCTCCAAGCTTGAATTCTTTTGTCTCGTTTAGATATCCAGTAGTATTTGGGTTAGGCAACGGCAAAGATTACTCCATAAGCACGTTATGGTTCCTCGTCGACTCGGGGTTCATTTCAGGGGTTTTTGTTTGAGTTCTTCAAGGTTAAAAATTGCTAGTTCCGGGTTTGTTTGGGGGTTGTTTGATTAATTTGATTTATTTGTTTATTTAGGTCAGATTGTTTAACATCTTAATCCTTTAATCTCAATTGGTATTTTGGATTGAATCGAACACATAGTTGTCGTGTGTTCTTTCCTTCACTTCCATATATTAATTGGTCGCATCACCGTGTCTCAAGAATACTTCTCTATGAGATGCTGCTCGCTATTGAAAAAGGATCTTGACAGGTATTTCAAATGAATATCTGAAAGATTCTACATTTTGAATGGATATAATGATCCCAATCTGAAGAATGTCAACCTTGTCTCTTTACCACAATAGCTACAACCAGAAATGGCGAGGATGTTTCAAGTCATGAAGAAAGACATAACCCAAATCAGCATGGGACAAATCCATCAAACCTGCTTGGCTGCTCTCGAGCAACTCTGTGAGCAACAAAATCTCTTTAAAGACATGATGGAGAGATGAAACATTCCTAAAAAGGTATGTGATAAATCCTACCTTGAAATAAAATGTCATGAGAAAGCATGCCATTGTTCCAAAAAAGATAAAGAAAAAGTTAAGTAAAAGCTCAGAAGGAAAACGAAAAATCAAACATACAAGTTTTTCCGAAGGAAGCCATTCAAAAAGAAGTCCACTGACAGATGTTATATATTCGGACAAAAAGGAGATTTCACAAAAACCTGCCCTATGAAGAAAGGGAAAGTGGCTAAGCTAGCATCACAGACCTTTCACTATCATGAAGCAAATGTTGATGAAGCAGACATAGAATCTCTCTATTTAGAACAAGATGGACGGGATTCTGATACAGCCTTCGTCCTTCATGAGACATCTGATGAAGAAGATTTAGAAGAGAATGTCTCCATTCTTATGATGAACCAACCTCCAATTCTGAAAACCAACATGACCATACCAGAAGGGATGCCATCACCTCATCTTGATATATTGTCATAAATTATTATATATTGTTTATGATATACTATAATTATATAATATGATATATAATTAATATTAATATGTTATAATATAATTAATATACTAATTATTATATTATATAATAATATATATAACATATAAGATATATACTATATATTAATATTACATATAATAGTTATAATTATATAAGTAATAATTAATTAATATTAATAAATATATACTCATAGTTATACATATATATAATAAATAATAATATATTAATGATTAATATATATTAGTATTATACGTATATATAAATAATTATCATTATATATAATTTTAACTATACTATACATAAATACATATTATTATATATTTTGATATTATATATATATTATTATATACATAAATATATTAATTATATAATGTATATACTATATTATATTATGACATGTGTATTATAATAATTAATATAATATATTTAAGATTTAATAATATAATAGTATTAATATATATTATTATATTACTATTATAATACATTATAATAGATATATATATATATCATTAATATGATATGTATAATAATCTATATATATACAAAAATAAAATGACTTTTTTCAAAAAAAAATTCCCGCCTAAATGTCATTACTTAATTTAGAATAACTATATTATCATTAAATTAAAATTAGACATTTTTATTCTAATAATTTTGATTCGATTTCAAAATCTAAATTATTCCACAAATTTAGGTGTTTCAAAATTAGATGATATCAAGATGAATATACTTCAACATTTAATATATGATTCGAAATTTAGATATTTTATCAAATATTAATCAAATTACATAATTATAAAATTCAAGAAATATATGAAATCTAATAAATATATGATTCTATTTTCTCTATTCATTTTATCTAACCAAATCTATATCTATATCTATATATATATATAACTAAAATGACTTTTTTAAATTTTGTTTTTTTCCGCCTAAATTTCTACCATATATATGTAAATCTATTTATATATACGGAACTCTTTTAAGATACATTATTACAATTTAATTGAAGAGATTAATACAATTAATCTTGGGGATTTGCTCAATTTGTTCAACATAAATAAATTCGAATTTTAAGGAATTTTTGTTAAGTCATAATATATTTAAAATAAGATATAAATTTGTTAGGAACGTGTTAAATCATTGTAGTTTCATTATATTGTGGAAAATCATTAACAATGTTCCTATAATTAAGCTATCAATTATTTAAAATCACCCAATCACATGGATAGAATCTGATTTTGTCAAATATGATATTAAATTTTCGTCGATCTTACCATAATTCAAAATTATTTCTCATTTTTGTCTCTCTCTTCTTTCTATATAATTTTATCAAGATTGTCACTACATGTTTTAAGATCTCTCTTCTTTGTTCTCCCTCCTCTTTAAGTCTTTTGAGTGTTCTTTCTTGAGGTATGATAATATCTGCCATGTTTCAATTGTCACCAAAGCCTACATTATTCAAAATATCATTTTAGGGCCTATTTACTTTGGTTGATAAACCTGGATTAGGGAAAATAGTCCAGAGTAATCCTGCATTTACTTGGTTGGATAATTTTCCGGGTCAATCCTGCTGACCCAGGATAAATGACAGAATTCGGGATAAATGACCGGATAGTAATCCTTCCTCCACCCTGGGATAAAAATTATCCCACCGGATAAAAAATGAAAATTAACAGTTTTACCCTTGTGCACATTCTTAATTACAACAATGTCCTCATATATAAATCACGTTTTCTGCTCAATTATGTATTAAGGGTAATTTTGTAATTTCCGCATTATCCAAGCTAATCTCACGAAGTAAACGTTGGATAGATTAATATTATCTTTCTCTGTCCTAATGTTATCCTACGAAGTAAACGTTGGATAATAATTTTTCAATTTCTATCATATCCTGTCCAATCCTAACTAGGGAAGTAAAAGCAGCCTTTAGGTTTATTTTATTTTTAGATTTTTTTATTCATCTATTGTTTTCAATTTATCATAAACATATTTCATTTTCTTAACAATTTTTCTTTCTTAATCTTAAACGAAAAGTTTGTCCATCTCTTTTATTTTTTGTTTAATTATTCTTGTGATTTTCTGTTGAGATATGCTAATTATTTCGATGCATAAGCACCGTGTGGATTTTCATTAGCTTGCAAAGTATTTGTTCTATCTAATTTCAATTTTTTGTAATATCATTACATTTAACTAGCGTGAGACTTGTGCGAAGAACAAAAGTTTTTTTATTAAATTTTGTAATGTAAGTATATACTTAAATAATATATATATATATATAGCGAACAAAATCATTCAAGCATATAAATTCAACAATAATATTGGATTTAAAAAAAAAAGTGTTTTAAAGAATCTAATTTAATATTGCTGGATAAAAAAGAAAAAAAGTATAAGGTATAATTTACATAATATCAAATGAAATAGACAAATGAAAATGTATGTACTGTTCAAGAATCAAAGAATTGTACGTGAAAGAATTACGTAGGATATGACCTGTTTTTCAATCAATTTATAATTGATAGCAATGAAAATAATATCCATGGAATGATGAATCAAATAAAATATTTTCGTAATTAAGATTTACCAAAAATAGTGATTTGAAACAAACATATCATAAATAATAGATAGTAAATTACATTATATATATATATATATACACATGAGCAATTTACAAAATATTTTTGTCATTAATTTGACTGTGTAATTGCCAATCTTTATTTTCTTTAATCTGCTAATATCGCTATATTTTTTTAATTTAATTTGATTTAACCTTTTATAAATTTTGGATATCATGCTTATCAATTTGTGATCGAGACTAATTTAATAGAAGAAAAGACGAAACATAAAATTACAACAAATTTCTACTCATTATATAAAAAATAATTACTGAATTACAAATCCACACCTTCTACAATATATCATATAACTTGAATAAATGCTTATATTATAAAATATAAGGAAAAAATATCTTCTGTGCATCGCACAGGTCTCACACTAGTAATATATTATTATATATATTAACTATATACATTCATATATATTAATTATGTATATATTATAATGCACACATACATAATTAATATATTTATAATATATTATTATATTAATTATATATATTATGTATAAATATTTATATATTAAAATATTTACAATGATGTATTAATTATAATATTATAATTATAATATATAGCATACACTATTATAATATATATGTATTATAATAATTAATATTATTATATTATATAATTTATACAAATTATAATTATTATAATATTAAATTTGTATATTATATATTATAATATGTATATTATTAATATTAATATAAAATATATATTTAAAATTAATACATATAATATAATTATATTAACATATATTAATATACATATATTATAGTATATATTTAATAATATAATATATATGTATATATGTATTAATTTATATAATATATATATAATATATTATACATAATTATATATAATATATAATTAATTATATATAAATAATAGTATTACATATATACAATTATAATATAATGATATAGTATATTATACATATCAATAATATTAATATACATATATATAAATATATAAATATATTATTATATTATTATACATATTATTATTATACATATAAATAATGTAATATGTTTATATATATTGTATATAGTACATACAATATAATTTATATACTATTATATATGATTATATAATATTATATTATAAATAATATAATACTAGATATTATATTATATATTATTTTTGGTATTAATAGTATATGTTATATTTGACTTTCGTTGGATTGAATTCTCAGTATGGGATACACTTATCTTTTTCAAAGATACTCAAAACGACTCTACCCTCTGGTGGATCTGTATTATATGAATATATAATTTATCCTATAATATATTATAATATTATATACTATATAATATAAGAGTAAATATTATAATTATGATATATTGTAATATTATAATTATATAATTATGTATATATGAATTATATGTATTATATATTATAATTAGTATATCTATAAATAATAATTTATATACATTATGTTAATTATAATATTATAATAAGATATAATAGTTATAATAATATATTAAAAATATAATATATTTATATTAATAGCTATATACATTATATTATAAAAATTAATTTCTATAATATTAATTATAACATATTAATAGATATATACATTATATAAATATCTATAATAACATATAATTATAATATATTATATATTATTTGTAATAGCTATTATAATAATATTACATAACTATAATAATATTATAGTTATGTATACTATGATTACTATATATTCATATATATTATAATATATACTATAAATATAATATAATAATAATATTAATATATAATTATTATAGTTAATATATATTAATTATATATAATTATTAACATATAGCTATTATATCTAAAAGTATATTATAATGACATAATATTATTATTATAATACTATTAAATAATATATTATTAATACACTAATATATGTATTAAATATATTATATAATATATATAATTATATATAATTATATGTACATATATATGTATAACATATTGTATGTATATACATATATGTACATATAATTAATATTTATACATATGATATAATTATATATATTAATTATATGTTTAAGTTCATCTATGATCTAACACATCTTATACTTATGAATATATTTCATAAGAAATCTAGTGCTAAAAACACTATAATTGAGGAATTTGATATTCCTGATAATTTAGATTTATTAAATAAATGGACTATTCCTAAAATAAAACCAAATCTGGTTTATGAATTAGGAACTTTTGAGAAATTAGGTCTTAAACAAGTAGTTAAAACTTCTGAGTCAGCAATATCTCTTAATGATAAAGAGATGACTATTCGTCTCTTGAATGAAAGAGATATTCAACCTTTTATCGATACTCATAATTTTATTCATATAGGATGCATTCAAATTGCATTTAGACCTTTAACTTTAGAAGGTCTTCCAGAAATGTTTATGGCAACTCTTAGAGATGCTAGAAATCTGGATTTTACCCATTCTATTATGGGAATGATTCAATCTATTCTGGCACATGGTCCAGTCTATTTTGATGTATATCCAAATCTTTCAGTTTCATTAACTGATAGAAATATTTTGGATACCTTGACATTAAATGTCAGTACAGAAAATTATAATTATGTTTCTGGAACAGAAGTCATATGCATCTGTTATCGCATATATTTTAAACCGTTATATACTCTAAATCCTATGTGTAAAAGAGTAGATAAAAAGTCTAATGAGACTATTTTGATTGAAACAAATTTTGGAAAATCTAACATTACTACTAGAAGAGCCATTAAATGGGAAGAAATAAAATTCCCAGAACATTGGACTCTTACACAGGCTATGCCTAAAATTCCTGTTGTTAATAATAGATTACAACAGATTACACAGAATAATGAAGGATCAGTGCAAATTAAATTTGCTCCTGACCAAAGGAAGTTTATATCTTCCTCGAGATCATTATCTAGATCTCAATCTAATCATTCTTATATTTCTCCTTTTCATTATGATGTGGAACTACCACAGACTTCTAGAGCATCAACGTCTTCTTATTTTCAAGAAGATGATAAATCTCGAGAAGATCATAATGAAAATATTGTTATTGATAAAAACAAGATTTTACATGAAAATGTTTATAACATTAAAGATACTGATACAGTATCACAAATGAATTTTACTATTTAATATGAATAGTACAACCAAACTAGATTTTACAAAAGGATCTGCTGTAAGAAGGCAGATTAATGATGAATTTTATTTACCCAAATGGGAACCATTTAGAAAATGGTATTTTAAAAGTTTTACTAAAAAAAGAATATGATTTCTTTTTAAAAAAATTTTATAAATTCTGTGAAGAAAAAAATGAAATTATATATTTCATTCCTTGGTTTTTTAAAACCTTTGTTACTGATTATATTTCAGTTATTGAAAGAAGTTATAAACTTACTTCTGGGCAGATTCAAAAATCTGTTTATCCTCCACAACAACCATTTCAAATTGAAAAGAATGATAAATCTTTTAATTTTACAGCTTTTTCAAAAATATTTGAAACAGATATGCTTCCTATTACTACGAAGCATATAAATCAATTGATTGAAAATCAAAATTATACAAATTTATATTTAACTATTTTGGGTGAAGAAATGATTTCTTTACATGATAGAGTTGAAAAAATAATTTCAGCTATTAATCAGATTAAACCTGATGTTCATATTGAAAAGAAAAAGGATATTTCATCTATTGTTTCTTCTTCTATTCAATCTCCTCCTTTGATAAAGGATTTTAAACTTAAATCTTCTGTTTCCGATTTGGAAAAATTATTAGAAGAAAAATTTAAAGCTTTTAATATTTCAGCTTTAGATAATGAAGAAGAATTTCAAAAAGAATTTCAAAACCCTTCTTCTTCTACTTCTGTTAATATTACAGAAGAAATAAATAAAATGAAGTGGGCAGATAGACCTACTCAGAGCAGGTATTATTATAATAGACCTTCTCCTGTTGATATTCTTCATGAAGAACAAGAATATTATATTTCCAATAATTATAATGGAAAAAGTATTTATGAATGGAATTTAGATGGTTGTACTGATAGACACATCTATAATCTTGCACACCGTATGATGATGTTTAGTACTGTGTGTAAAGTATCTGGTAATACAGATAAAAATATTGCTGGCATGATTACTGTTGGTTTTACTGGACAACTTAAAGGTTGGTGGGATAATTATTTGTCCCATGAACAAAAATCTACTATTCTTAATTCTATTAAGGAAGAGAATAATATTCCAGTTGAGAATGCAGTTTATTCTTTAGTTCTCACTATTATTGATCATTTTACAGGAAGATTTACTGATAATGGAGAGAATATTAGAACTCTTCTTAGTAACCTTAGATGTAAAACACTGTCTGATTTCAGATGGTACAAAGATACATTTCTTACTCGTATCTTTGAATTACCAGACTGTAATAACAGTTATTGGAAAGCCAAATTTATTGATGGCCTTCCTAGTCTTTTTGCTGAAAGAATTCGTAGAGTTCTTAGGCAAGATAATATTTCTATACCATATGAAAATTATACTTATGGTAATTTAATATCAACTTGTATTCAAGAGGGTTTAGCCCTATGCAATGAGTTGAAATTAAATAACCAAATTAGAAAGCAAAATTTGCTTGAGAAAAAACAACTTGGCCAATTTTGTGGTCAATTTGGTATGGAAAATCCCTATAAAGGGAAAAAACGTCCTTCTAAAGATTTTAGGGAAGGAAAACTTTCTAAAAGAAAGAAAAGGCATTATTCTGATAGAAGAAAAGAATGGAAAAAATCTAGATCAGATTTTTATAAAAATGATAAAAGAAAGAAAAAAGAGTTTTCTATAATATGTAGAAAATGCAAAAAACCTGGTCATTATGCTAACCAGTGTTGGGCAAAGGATAGAATTAAAGCCCTTGATATGGATGATGATTTAAAAGAAAAAATTTGTAAAATTGTTTTAGATTCTGATAATAATAAATTAGAAAGTTCAGATACTGAGTATTCAGAATCAAATGATTCTGAAGATCTTCAACTTCTTGATAATGAATCTTTATTATCAGAAAGTGAAGGTTGTGAAGCATGTATACAAGGACAACCTTGTATTCGTTCTTCAAAAGAAATCAGTAATACTGATAATACAGATGAGTTTTATAAACTTATGTCTCAGTTTCAAGATCTTAATTTAAGTGTCTTGACTAATGATAATTTATTAGAATTTCTTAAAAGAATTAAAGATCCTCTTTTAAGAACTAATATTATTGATCAAATGGAAGATATTCCATCTACTAGTAATACTAGTAATGTTGTTTCTCAAAATACTGAGAATACATACTCCATGTCCGAAATTAATAAACTTCTTAGACAGAAGTATGAAAAGAAAAATCCTGTTTCTACTCAGGATTTAGTTTATGAGATTGATAATCTTAAAAATGAGATTAAAAATCTTTATCATATTACTAAAGATTTTCATCAAAGACTTTGTTTTTTAGAAAATAACGATAAGGAAATTGATAATATTCCTAATGAATCTATTGAGCATTTTATGCCATTAGAAAAAAATTATTTGTCTACTATTTCTATGGTTATATCACAAAAGTGGTATACAAAAATTACTCTTCTTATAAAAAATCAAAAATTTGATTTTATAGCCATGATTGATAGTGGTGCTGACTTAAATGTCATCCAGGAAGGATTGATTCCTACCAGATATTTTCATAAAACCAAACATTCACTTTCTCATGCTGGAGGTGAACGTCTTGAAATAAATTTTAAAATTCCAAAAGCTTTTGTTTGCAAAAATGGAAATTGCATTTCAACAAGTTTTCTTCTTGCAAAAAATATTTCAAGCCAGCTTATACTTGGCTTACCCTTTATTTATAAAATTTATCCTTTGACTGTTGTCAATGAAAAAGGTTTAATTGGAACCTTTGAAGGAAAACCTATATCTTTTGATTTTATTACAAAACCGATTAATAGAGTTTTGAATGAACTTCAGGAACAAATTGAAAGAAAAACCTTTCAAATAAATTCTTTAAAAGAAGAAGTCAGTTTTCTTACTATTGAAGAAAAACTCAAAAATCCTAAACTACAGGAAAAAATTAAACTTATTCATAATAAGTTTTCTATTGATATTTGTAAGGATTTACCTAATGCTTTTTGGGATAGAAAAAAGCATATTATTTCTCTTCCATATGAAGAAAATTTCTGTGAAAAAGATATTCCTACCAAAGCTAGACCTTGTCAAATGAATTCTGAATATTTAGAATTGTGTAAAAAAGAGATTGAGTCTTTACTTCAAAAGAAGTTAATAACTTCTTCTAATTCTCCTTGGTCATGTACTGCATTTTATGTTAATAAGCATTCTGAGCAGGAACGTGGAGTTCCTAGATTAGTTATTAATTATAAACCTCTTAATAAGGTTTTAAAATGGATTAGGCATCCTATTCCTAACAAGAAGGATCTTCTTGATAGACTTGTTAATGCATTAGTCTTTTCTAAGTTTGATTTAAAATCAGGATTTTGACAGATTCAAATTAATGAATCTGACAGATATAAAACTGCCTTCAATGTTCCATTTGGACATTATGAATGGACAGTTATGCCATTTGGATTAAAAAATGCTCCTTCAGAATTTCAACAAATTATGAATGACATTTTTTATCCATTTAGCAATTTTATCATTGTATATATTGATGATATTCTTGTCTTTTCTAAAGACATTGAAACACACTTTAAACATTTAAATATGTTTAAAGATATTGTTATAAAAAATGGTCTTGTTATTTCAAAGCCAAAAATGCTTTTATTTCAATCTTCTATTAGATTTCTTGGTCATATAATTGACAAAGGAAATATTATTCCTATTCAAAGAAGTATTGAATTTGGAAATAAATTTCCAGATATTATTACTGATAAAAACCAATTACAAAGGTTTTTAGGAAGCCTTAATTATATTTCTTCCTATATTAAAAATCTTAATGAAGATACTGCTATTTTTTATGATAGATTGAAAAAGAATCCTTCCCTTTGGAATGAAAATCATACCAAGGCTGTAAAAAGGATTAAAGAGAAGGTTAAAAACCTTCCCTGTCTTATGCTTGCAAATCCCTTATGGGAAAAAATTGTTGAAACTGATGCTTCTGATATTGGTTATGGTGGAATTCTTAAACAGGTTGATCCCCATAAAAAACAAGAATATCTTGTTCGATTTTATTCTGGGAAATGGAATAATGCCCAGAAAAATTACTCAACAGTGGCTAAAGAAATTCTTGCCATTGTTAAATGTGTTTTAAAATTTCAAGATGATTTATATAATCAGAAATTTATAATTAAAACAGACTGTAATGCAGCAAAATTCATGTTTAATAAAGATTTTAAACATGATGTATCAAAGCAGATGTTTGCCAGATGGCAAGCACATCTTGCTCCTTTTGATTTTGTTATTATTCATAAAAAAGGCATTGATAATTATTTGCCTGATTTTCTTACTCGTGAATTCTTGCAGGAATGAGTTTCCCTGATCACAATTTCTATTCCTCTAATAGAGGAAGAGGAAGTACAAGTGGAGGAAACATTACCTCTTATAGAGGTAGAGGAGGAAGGGGTTATATCCCTCAAACTCAACCAAGAACAATTGTTCAGCATGGCAAACAAAAATTGGTTGCCCAGAATATTGCTAATACAGCAAGTTCTTATGGAGGTAATACCTCTGATCTTGATAAAGAATTTCAAGAATTCTTGAAACAAAAACAAAAAGGAAAAGAGAGTAATATCTCTCCTGAGGATACTCAGACATCTTATGCTAATATAGCAAAAGAAGATGATAATGAAAAAATGTTTGTCGAAAATATTAATCGACAACTTATTCTTCTAATAGAAGAAAGAGATACTCAATGGGCTGATAGTCCTTGGACCATAATGGAAAGATATCTTTCTAACACGTCATACGTGTCTGGGTCTTATAAACAGAGAGGTTATTTTGGAACTCTCCTTCTCTCCACTAATAGTGTTGAGATAAATCATTTCGCCTCTGGAGAAAAAGGAAAAGATTATAACTTTTCCAAGATTATTATCAAAAAGGTTATATCCTTTGAAGAATGGGGTATATCTCCATTAGCAGAGAAAGAATTTTATTCTCAGCTTCATAATATGAATTTTAAATTCAATTACTTCGATTATATCGAAAGTTTTGAAAAAACTCTTTTATATGAGAATAAGAGGCATAAACACTCTTGGTTTATAAAAGTTTGTGAAAATATTTTTCACAAGCCAATTCCAAATTGGTTCTTTACATGGTGGAGAACTTTTGGACCTTCAGCAAAAATTTTGCCAGATTTATTTCATGGTCTTATGAAAGACTGGATCTCAGTCTCCCCTGTTATACAGGGAAAATCTTCTGAAAATTTCATTGAAGGAAAGACAACTTGTCTTTTCTTTATTGAATTTGGTATTCCATGGATATGGAAATGGACACCAATAGTAGGTTATACCAGCTATGGTGCACCTTGTTTATGGCGTATCAGCCATTGTAAATTCTGGGATAAAATGATGAGAATGGACCCAGAAACCGGGAAATTAGTCTCGGAAGAAACAGTTGAAAAAATCAATGAAAAGATCAAAGCTTATAAGCAAGATCTTATAGAAAAAGAAAAAGAAAGAGAAGAGGACCATATTAGTCCTTTCAATATTCTTACCCAGAAATATACTGGGATTTTATCACAGAAACAGATGATTGATTTGTTTGTTTCTGAAATGAAAAAAGATATTTCGAAAAATCTTGCATCAGATTCAAAATCTGATTCCTCTATGAGGTCGGAAACTAGTGAAAATCAATTCACTAGTCTTTTACAGGATGCACAGGATCCAGAGGATTATATTCCTGACCCAGCTTTATTTGAAGCCCTTGAAGAGCTCAAAGACTCTTTTTCAAAAGATTCAAAATGAATCTGGAGGAACATTATCTTAATTGTTCAAGATGTTTCTGTTATTCTCAATGGAAACATAATATTGATAAAATTTGGAAGCAATGCAGAAAGGAATCTATTTCCCTTCTTGTTGAAGATTTCAGCAGTGAGCAGCAACTTGATAAAAATTGCTCAAGAGTTATGAAAATACATAGTCAAGCTTGGAAGATGATGGAATTCCAAGACAATAAATTCAAAAGATGTATGGAGAAATATTCGTCTTCATCATCAAAATGTTTTTCTGATTCTTTTCTTCTGGGTTTTTGGAAGCTCAGATTCCATGATATTGGATTTAGAAGAGAACATCTCTCTCCAGAAGAATCAGATTCTGAAGAAAATTAAAGACGAAGATCAACAGTGACATATTAGTCACCAGACAAGGATTCAGACATATTTGTCATTTTATGCTTTTATAAAGCAGCTTTACTGTTTTCTTTTTTGACTTTTGTAAAGCTTTTACTATTCATTTTTATTTTTGGAATCCGGGGTTTCATGTCCGGCTCTTCCTTCTTTATAAATAGGTTTGTTTTTCATTTGAAGGGACACGCTGGTGTTAACCGCCTCTCTTCTTTCTCTCTCCAACCACTCTCTCCTTGTAATTTTTCAGCCTTAATAAAATTTCCATCCTTCTGAGCACAATACAAGTGTAAGTAGATATTTTTTAATTTTTGTTGTTTTTTTTTTTTAATTACTTTGATTTTTCAGCCGCCTAATATGGCTGGCTAGTTCTCTGTGTTAGATCATAGTATGGCTATTCATATTCCTACTAACATGGATCCAGACCTTTAAGGTTCTGGAAACATGATTGAAATCAAATAACTAAAATCAATAATAGGATTTGTGAGGTTTGAATCAGGTTTGAGTTAACCTAAAGTGTATAAGCCGACTTCGTGCCCTTGTTGCCGTAATGCCGAGTGAAGGCACAGGCGTTTGTGGGGTTTTTCTTGTCAGCTTATATTACTAAGGGGGTCCTCAGTAATAAATCCTGAATTCAGTAAAAAAGATCTTTGATCTATGTGTTCCTCACCTGTCTATCATTGATCTTAGTCTGTTTGGTTTGGGTCATGCCCTTCATGGGTCTTGGGTCTTGAATATTAATATATATATACTATTATAACATACTATTATAATGTATATAATATACTATTATACTATATATAATAATAGTATATATAATTATAATAGTAATATAAATACTATGTATATATAATATAAAATATATATTTAAAAATTATGTATGTATTAATAATTATTAATAATGTATTATATATATTAATTAAATATATTATAATACATATAATATATTAATATATAATAATATATATAGTTATATTATATAATGTACTAGAATATAGTATATTTACTATGATGATATATTAAGTATAATTATAAATATACTATATTATAACCTATTATACTATTATAATACTATTATATACATATTATAATTATTAATATACATATATATACTAATATGTTATATAGGTATTATACAAGTATTATATGTATAATATATTATAGACTAATATACTATATGTTATAGGATTATTATACTATTACATGTATATAATTAATAATATAATTATATATATTAGATATTATACATATATATATTAATAAATTATATATGATTTACAATGATATAATAATTCTATAATAGCCCTATAACATATAGTATATTATTCTATATTATATTATACATTATATATTATATTATTAATATACATATAATACATGTAATATTATATATGTATCTATATAATATTATATAATTATAATACATATATTATAATTATATAGGTATAATACAAATTAATGTTATATAATTCTATAATATTATACATTAATATTGATAATATAATATATATAGTATATATTATATATATTATATATAGTATATAATAATAATATAATATAATATTAATAGATATATATAATACCATATTATAATATATAATAATTATATAAATATTATCTTAATATGTATATAAGTAAATACATATTAATATATAATACATATAATAATTACTATTATGTGCAATATATATTATTAATTATATTTCGTATAATACTAATATTGTATATAGTATAATAGTATATTAATTATATATACATATATTTATAATTTTATTATACATAATTATATTAATAATATAACATATATTATAATACATTATACATATTATTATAATATATGTATTGTAAAAAATATTAAGTATATAATATTAATACCTATTATATATACATAATATATATTATATACTATATCATTATTAGATATAATTTATATATATTAATACATATATTATAATATAATAAATGTTATAATATTATAATAATATATATTAGTATAGGTCAAGACCCAGTAGGTCATAGGGCATGACCCAAATCAAACAGACTAAGATCAATGATTGACAAGTGAGGAACAACCTAGATCAAAGATCTTTTACTGAATACAGGACTTATTACTGAGGACCCCCTTAGTAATATACGCTGACAAGAAAAACCCCACAAATGCCTGTGCCTTCACTCGGCATAACGGCAACAAGGGCACGAAGTCGGCTTATACACCTTAGGTTAACTCAAACCTGATTCAAACCTCACAAATCCTATTATTGATTTTAGTTTTATTTGATTTTAATCATGTTTCCAAAACCTTAAAGGTCTGGATCCGTGTTAGTAGGAATATGAATAGCCATACTATGATCTAACACAGAGAACTAGCCAGCCATATTAGGCGCTGATAAATCAAAGTAAAAATAAAATTAATCAAAAATTAAAAATTTAAGCTTACACTTAAATTGTACTCAGAATAATTTTATTGATCTTGAGGCTTGGCAAAATTTACAAAAAGAGTGGTTGGAGAGAGAAAAAAGAAAGGCGGTAAACACCAGCGTACTTCATCAAATGAAAAACAAACCTATTTATAGAAAAGGAAGAGCCGGGCATGAAACCCCGGATTCCAAAAATAAAAATGAATAGTAAAGCTTTACAAAAAGTCAAAAAGAAAACAGTAAAGCTGCTTTATAAAAGCATAAAATGACAAATATGTCTGAATCCTTGTCTGCTGACTAATGTGTCACTGTTGATCTTCGTCTTTAACTTTCTTCAGAATCTGATTCTTTTGGAGAGAGATGTTCTCTTCTAAATCCAATATTATGGAATCTGAGCTTCCAAAAACCCAGCAGAAATGAATCAGAAAAACATTCTGATGATGAAAGCGAATATTTCTCCATACATCTTCTGAATTTATTATCTTGGAATTCCATCATCTTCCAAGCATGACTATGAATTTTCATGACTTTTGAGCAATTATTATCAAGTTGCTGCTCACTGCTGAAATCTTCAACAAGAATAGAAATAGATTCCTTTCTGCATTGCTTCCAAGTTTCATCAATATTATGTTTCCATTGAGAATAACAGAAACATCTTGGACAATTTAAAAAATGATTATCCATATTCATTTTGAATCTTTTGAGAAAGAGTCTTTGAGCTCTTCTAATGCTTCAAATAAAGCCGGGTCAGGGATATCATCCTCTAGATCCTGTGCATCCTGTAAAAGACTAGTGAATTGATTTTCACTAGCTTCAGACCTCATTGAGGAATCGGATTTTGAATCTGATGCCAGATTTTTCGAAATATCTTTTTTCATTTCAGAAACAAACAAATCAATCATTTGTTTCTGTGATAAAATCCCAGCATATTTCTGGGTAAGAATCTTGAAAGGACTAATATGATCCTCTTCTTTTTCTTTTTCTTTTTCTTTTTCTTTAAGATCTTGCTTATAAGCTTTGATCTTTTCATTAATTTTTTCGAATGTTTCTTCCGAGTATAATTTCCCGGTTTCTGGGTCCATTCTCATCATTTTATCCCAGAATTTGCATTGGCTGAATCGCCATAAACAAGGTGCACCATAGCTGGTATAACCTACTATTGGTGTCCACTTCCATATCCATAGAATACCAAATTCAATAAAGGAAAGACAAGTTGTCTTCCCTTCAATGAAATTATCAGAAGATTTTCCCTGCATAATAGGGGAGACTGATATCCAGTCTTTCATAAGACCATGAAAAAGAATTTTGCCGGAGGTCCAAAAGTTCTCCACCATGTAAAGAACCAATTTGGAATTGGTCTGTGAAAAATATTTTCACAAACTTTTATAAACCAAGAGTGTTTATGCCTCTTGTTCTCATATACGAGAGTTTTTTCAAAACTTTCGATATAATCGAAATAATTGAATTTAAAATTCATATTATGAAGCTGAGAATAAAATTCTTTCTCTGCTAATGGAGATATACCCCATTCTTCAAAGGATATAACCTTTTTGATAATAATCTTGGAAAAGTTATAATCTTTTCCTTTTTCTCCAGATGAGAAATGATTTATCTCAACACTATTAGTGGAGAGAAGGAGAGTTTCATGATAACCTCTCTGTTTATAAGACCCAGACACGTATGACGTGTTAGAAAGATATCTTTCCATTATGGTCCAAGGACTATCAACCCATTGAGTATCTCTTTCTTCTATTAGAAGAATAAGTTGTCGATTAATATTTTCGACAAACATTTTTTCATTTTCATCTTCTTTTGCTATATTAGCATAAGAAGTCTGAGTATCCTTAGGAGAGATATTACTCTCTTTCCCTTTTTGTTTATCAAGATCAGAGGTATTACCTCCATAGGAACTTGCTGTATTAGCAATGTTCTGGGCAATCAATTTTCGTTTGCCATGTTGAACTATAGTCCTAGGTTGAGTTTGAGGGATATAACCTCTTCCTCCTCTACCTCTATAAGAGGTAATGTTTCCTCCACTTGTACTTCCTCTTCCTCTATTAGAGGAATAGAAATTGTGATCTGGAAACTCATTCCTGCAAGAATTCAAGAGTAAGAAAATCAGGCAAATAATTATCAATGCTTTTTTTATGAATAATATCAAAATCAAAAGGAGCAAGATGTGCTTGCCATCTGGCAAACATCTGCTTTGATACATCATGTTTAAAATCTTTATTAAACATAAATTTTGCTGCATTGCAGTCTGTTTTAATAATAAATTTCTGATTATATAAATCATCTTGAAATTTTAAAATACACTTAACAATGGCAAGAGTTTCTTTAGCCACTGTTGAGTAGTTTTTCTGGGCATTATTCCATTTCCCAGAATAAAATCGAACAAGATATTCTTGTTTTTTGTGGGGATCAACCTGTTTAAGGATTTCTCCATAACCAATATCAGAAGCATCAGTTTCAACAATTTTTTCCCATAAGGGATTTGCAAGCATAAGACATGGAAGATTTTTAACCTTCTCTTTAATCCTTTTAACAGCCTTGGTATGATTTTCATTCCAAGGTGGAGGATTCTTTTTAAGTCTATCATATAAAATAGCAGTATCTTCATTAAGATTTTTTATATAAGAAGAAATATAATTTAGGCTTCCTAAAAACCTTTGTAATTGGGTTTTATCAGTAATGATATCTGGAAATTTATTTCCAAATTCAATACTTCTTTGAATAGGAATAATATTTCCTTTGTCAATTATATGACCAAGAAATCTAATAGAAGATTGAAATAAAAGCATTTTTGGTTTTGAAATAACAAGACCATTTTTAATAACAATTTCTTTAAACATATTTAAATGTTTAAAGTGTGTTTCAATGTCTTTAGAAAAGACAAGAATATCATCAATATAAACGATGATAAAATTGCTAAATGGATAAAAAATGTCATTCATAATTTGTTGAAATTCTGAAGGAGCATTTTTTAATCCAAATGGCATAACTGTCCATTCATAATGTCCACATGGAACATTGAATGCAGTTTTATATCTGTCAGACTCATTAATTTGAATCTGCCAAAATTCTGATTTTAAATCAAATTTAGAAAAGACTAATGCATTAACAAGTCTATCAAGAAGATCCTTCTTATTAGGAATAGGATGTCTAATCCATTTTAAAACTTTATTAAGAGGTTTATAATTAATAACCAATCTAGGAACTCCACGTTCCTGCTCAGAATGTTTATTAACATAAAATGCAGTACAAGACCAAGGAGAATCAGAAGAAGTTATTAACTTCTTTTGAAGTAAAGACTCGATTTCTTTTTTACACAACTCTAAATATTTAGAGTTCATTTGGCAAGGTCTAGCCTTGGTAGGAATATCTTTTTCACAAAAATTCTCTTCATAAGGAAGATAAATAATATGCTTTTTTCTATCCCAAAAAGCATTTGGCAAATCATTACAAATATCAATAGAAAACTTATTATGAATAAGTTTGATTTTTTCCTGTAATTTAGGATTTTTGAGTTTTTCTTCAATAGTAAGAAAACTCACTTCTTCTTTTAAAGAATTAATTTGAAAGGTTTTCCTTTCAATATGTTCCTGAAGTTCATTTAAAACTCTATTAATGGGTTTTGTAATAAAATCAAAAGATATAGGTTTTCCTTCAAAAGTTCCAATTAAACCCTTTTCATTGACAACAGTCAAAGGATAAATTTTATAAATAAAAGGTAAGCCAAGTATAAGCTGGCTTGAAATATTTTTTGCAAGAAGAAAGCTTGTTGAAATGCAATTTCCATTTTTGCAAACAAAAGCTTTTGGAATTTTGAAATTTATTTCAAGACGTTCATCTCCAGCATGAGAAAGTGAGTGTTTGGTTTTATGAAAATATCTGGTAGGAATCAATCCTTCCTGGATGACATTTAAGTCAGCACCACTATCAATCATGGCAACAAAATCAAATTTTTGATTTTTTATAAGAATAGTAATTTTTGTATACCATTTTTGTGATATTACCATAGAAATAGTAGACAAATAATTTTTTCCTAATGGCATAAAATGCTCAATAGAATCATCAGGGATATTATCAATATCCTTATCTTTATTTTCTAAAAAACAAAGTCTTTGATGAAAATCTTTATTAATATGATAAAGATTTTTAATCTCATTCTTGAGATTATCAATTTCATAGACTAAATCCTGAGTAGAAACAGGATTTTTCTATTCATACTTTTGTCTAAGAAGTTTATTAACTTCGGACATGGAGTATGTATTCTCAGTATTCTGAGAAACAACCTGACTAGTATTACTAGTAGATGGAGTATCTTCCATTTGATCAATTATACTAGTTCTTAAAAGAGGATCTTTAATTCTTTTAAGAAATTCTAATAAATTATCATTAGTCAAGACACTTAAATTAAGGTCTTGAAACTGAGACATGAGTTTATAAAACTCATCTGTATTATCAGTATTACTGATTTCTTTTTAAGAATGAATACAAGGTTCTCCTTGTATACATGCTTCACAATCTTCACTTTCTGATAATAAAGATTCATTATCAAGTAGTTGAAGATCTTCAGAATCATTTGATTCTGAATACTCAGTATCTGAGCTTTCTGATTTATTATTATCAGATTCTAAAACTATTTTACAATTTTTTTCTTTTAAATCATTATCAATATCAAGGGTTTTAATCTTATCTTTTGCCCAACACTGGTTAGCATAATGACCAGGTTTTTTACATTTTCTACATATTATAGAAAATTCTTTTTTCTTTCTTTTATCTTTTTTATAAAAATCTGATCTAGATTTTTTCAATTCTTTTCTTCTATCAGAATAATGTCTTTTCTTTCTTTTAGAAAATTTTCCTTCTATAATGTCTTTAGAAGGACGTTTTTTCCCTTTATAAGGATTTTCCATACCAAATTGACCACAAAATTGGCAAGGTTGTTTTTTCTCAAGCAAATTTTGCTTTCTAATTTGGTTATTTAATTTCAACTCATTACATAGGGCTAAACCCTCTTGAATACAAGTTGATATTAAATTACCATAAGTATAATTATCATATGGTATAGAAATATTATCTTGCCTAAGAACTCTACGAATTCTTTCAGCAAAAAGACTAGGAAGGCCATCTATAAATTTGGCTTTCCAATAACTGTTAATACAGTCTGGTAATTCAAAGATACGAGTTAAAAATGTATCTTTGTACCATCTGAAATCAGACAGTGTTTTACATCTAAGATTACTGAGAAGAGTTCTAATATTCTCTCCATTATCAGTAAACCTTCCTGTAAAATGATCGATAATAGTGAGAACTAAAGAATAAATAGCGTTCTCAACTGGAATATTATTCTCTTCCTTAATAGAATTAAGAATAGTAGATTTTTGTTCTTGGGACAAATAATTATCCCACCAACCTTTTAGTTGGCCTGTAAAACCAGCAGTAATCATACCAGCAATATTTTTATCTGTATTACCAGATACTTTACACACAGTACTATACATCATCATACGGTGTGCAAGATTATAGATGTGCCTATCAGTGCCACCATCTAAATTCCATTCATAAATACTTTTTCCATTATAATTATTAGAAATATAATATTCTTGTTCTTCATGAAGAATATCAACAGGAGATGGTCTATTATAATAGTACCTGCTCTGAGTAGGTCTATCTGCCCACTTCATTTTATTTATTTCTTCTGTAATATTAACAGAAGTAGAAGAAGAAGGGTTTTGAAATTCTTCTTCATTATCTAAAGCTGAAATATTAAAAGCTTTGAATTTTTCTTCTAATAATTTTTCCAAATCGGAAACAGAAGATTTAAGTTTAAAATCCTTTATCAAAGGAGGAGATTGTATTGAAGAAGAAACAATGGATGAAATATCCTTTTTCTTTTCAATATGAACATCAGGTTTAATCAGGTTTTATCTGATTTATAACTGAAATAATATTTTCAACTCTATCATGTAGAGAAATCATTTCTTCACCAAGAATATCTAAATACAAATTTGTATAATTTTGATTTTCAATCAATTGGTTTATATGCTTCGTAGTAATAGGAAGCATATCTGTTTCAAATATTTTTGAAAAAGCTGTGAAATTGAAGGATTTATCATTCTTTTCAATTTGAAAAGGTTGTTGAGGTGGATAAACAAATTTTTGAATCTGTCCAGAAGTAAGTTTATAACTTCTTTCAATCACTGAAATATAATCAGTAACAAAGGTTTTAAAAAACCAAGGAATGAAATATATAATTTCATTTTTTTCTTCACAGAACTCATAAAATTTTTCTAAAAAGAAATCATATTCTTTTTTAGTAAAACTTTTAAAATACCATTTTCTAAATGGCTCCCATTTGGATAAATAAAATTCATTATTAATCTGCTTTCTTACAGCAGATCCTTTTGTAAAATCAAGTTTGGTTGTACTATTCATATTAAATAGTAAAATTCATTTGTGATACTGTATCAGTATCTTTAATGTTATAAACATTTTTATGTAAAATCTTGTTTTTATCAATAACAATATTTTCATTATGATCTTCTCGAGATTTATCATCTTCTTGAAAATAAGAAGACGTTGATGCTCTAGAAGTCTGTGGTAATTCCACATCATAATGAAACGGAGATGGTATCAAAGCCATGGAAGTAGGTATATTTTTATGTTCATCTATGATCTAACACATCTTATCTTTATGAATATATTTCATAAGAAATCTAGTGTTAAAAACACTAGAATTGAGGAATTTGATATTCCTGATAATTTAGATTTATTAAATAAATGGACTATTCCTAAGATAAAACCAAATCTGGTTTATGAATTAGGTACTTTTGAAAAATTAGGTCTCAAACAAGTAGTTAAAACTACTGAGTCAGCTATATCTCTTAATGATAAAGAGATGACTATACGTCTCTTGAATGAAAGAGATATTCAACCTTTTATAGATACTCATAATTTTATTCATATAGGGTGCATTCAGATTGCATTTAGACCTTTAACTTTAGAAGGTCTTCCAGAAATGTTTATGGCAACTCTTAGAGATGCTAGAAATCTGGATTTTACCCATTCTATAATGGGAATGATTCAATCTAGTCTGGCACATGGACCAATCTATTTTGATGTCTATCCAAATCTTTCAGTTTCATTAACTGATAGAAATATTTTGGATACCTTGACATTAAATATCTGTACAGAAAATTATAATTATGTTTCTGGAACAGAAGTCATATGCATCTGTTATCGTATATATTTTAAACCATTATATACTCTTAATCCTATGTGTAAAAGAGTAGATAAAAAGTCTAATGAGACTATTTTGATTGAAACAAATTTTGGAAAATCCAATATTACTACCAGAAGAGCCATTAAATGGGAAGAAATTAAATTCCCAGAACATTGGACTCTTACACAGGCTATGCCTAAAATTCCTGTTGTTAATAATAGATTACAACAGATTACTCAGAATAATGAAGGATCAGTGCAAATTAAATTTGCTCCTGAACAAAGGAAGTTAATATCTTCCTCGAGATCATTATCTAGATCTCAATCTAATCATTCTTATATTTCTCCTTTTCATTATGATCTTCTCGAGATTTATCATCTTCTTGAAAATAAGAAGACGTTGATGCTCTAGAAGTTTTAATATATAATATTAATACCTATTATATATACATAATATATATTATATACTATATAATTATTAGATATAATTAATATATATTAATACATATATTATAATATAATAAATGTTATAATATTATAATAATATATATTAGTATATGTATAATACTACATATTATAATATGTTATATTATAATATATAATATGTATATACTATATACGATATAATATTATAATATTAATCAAAATATTTTCCGGCTGACAAGACGAGAGCAACCTGGCTTTGATACCAAGCTAGCGCGGAGCCCTACTCGTTGACACCCTTAGAGGACCATGGCCACCATGTAATCAAAATGCCTTGAGCAGGTTGACTATGAACTTTCACTCCTTCTTCGGCACTCTTAGCCTTATCGAACAAAGGTCAGAGCCACCAAGTAAAAGCAATTAAAAGCATGAATTGTGATCTTTATGTGAACTATAGGGACCGTTACTCTTTTCTAGGTTGTAGCATATTTCTGATATATAAGATCCACATAAGAGGCAAGTATAGAGCATACTTTATACTACAAGGATAATAAGATGGAGAATATGATGAGCCATAGACTTAAGGGCTTTGGAGAAGACAACTAAGAACTTAGAAACTCATAAGTATGGAAAATTGAGTGTTTATTTATTTTTGTGTGTTTTACAATTAACTCAACTCCCCTATTTATGGAGTTTCAGAAGTAAAGAGTCATGAGTGGCAACTTTTATCAAATGACTCCTCACTTTAAGAAGGTTGCATGTAGGACATGTCATGCTAGGTTGCATGCAAGATATTTATTTCAAAGACACCTCACTAGATGATCCTCGCATCTCTCTAGAGGAGAAAATCTTCTCCGCGGCTTTTGAACATGAAACATGGTTGAGGAGCTTGGGCATTTGGTGGTAATGGTCTCTCTTCATGTCTGCATGAATAATCCTCTTGTGAAATTGATATTTTTGGTGGAGGTGGATTAGGAGGGTCGTTGTATTTATTATCAGTGGTCTTATAATAATTATTATAATATATGTATACATTATATAGTATATAATATATGAATATATGTCATATTTATATAATATATATAACTAAATATATTATAATATACTATAATATGTATAATTAATTATATTATAAATGATACTAATATTATTTCTATATTAATAAAATTATACATATTATTAATATATTATATTAATATATATAGTATATAATATATTATTAAATAATAATATATTACATCATATATTATTATATAATATATATATTATATTATATATTATATATTTATAATATATGTAATTATATATTATAAATAATATATTATAATATATTAATAATATTATATACATATATATAGTATAAATATATTATATTAATATTCATATATATATGCATATAATATTAATACGTATAATATATTATAATTAAAATATATGTAGTACTATATGATAGTCATAATATGAATTAATAATTAATTAAATAATGTATAATGTAATATATTATAATTATGTATATTAATTATAAAATATACATAGAATATATAATATTATATATTAATAATAATATATTATATATAATATTATAATATTAATATTATAATAGTATCTGATAATAAATTAATACATTACATTTTTATATAATTAATATGTCCAATCCAAGATAATAAGGCAGAGCGCCGAGAACTTTATGTTCATCTATGTTTTGCCAATAAAAGCCATCCACATGAAGATACAGAAGGACCTACTTATACCTCATTCATAGTCAACCCTATCACTGAAGAATTCGGATCAAACCAACCTGGAATTGGTCAAGATCAAGAGTTCGAGTACGAACCCGAGTTCGACCCAAGAGAAGTTCAATCATAAATTTAAACCTTGTAATAAATACCCATTTAATAAGGGTAGTCATGTATTTTTCTAGACATGACATCTCATCTAGTGCGGGGGTACTTAAAAAAACATTTTATGTTTAAAATAATTTAATACCCATGTTATAAGGGTGGTTGTGTACTTTCCTAGACATGACATCTCATTTAGTTAGGTTTTTTAGAGATAAGTGTCTTGCATGCAACCTAGCATGACATATCCTACCTGCAGCCTTCTTAAAGTGAGGAGTCATTTGATGAAGGTTGCCACTCTAACACGTGTCTTTGTAAGGGTTCATGACTATTCACTACCGTAATATTATATAATATTAATTATGACATATATATAATTAATATATATTAATAATATATAATAACATATATATAGTATACTATAAATTATAATAACATTATATATAACATTATACTATATTTATACATAATATTGTAATATTACATTATATACATATAATTATATATGTAAAATACTATTATGTTAACATATGAATCTATACATATATAATATTAGTACATTTAATATACATCTTATTATAATATTATATCTTACACTATATACTAATATAAATATTATAACTATGTATTAATTATATAGTTATCATATATAAATATTATACATTAATACATATAATTAATATGTTAATAATATATTATATACATATATACTATAATATTATAATATATATGTATAATATAATAGTATATATATGTATTAATATATTGTATATACAAATGTAATATTAACTAGTATATATAATATATTATGTTATAGTATATATTATAATATAATATAGTATGTATAATATTAATAGATATATGTTAATATATGTATTGCATGTATATATTATATATAATATATATTTGCTAATATTAATACAGATATATAAATTTAACTATATAGATAATAATATATGTAATATACTATTATAAAAAACTATAATACAAATATATTAATATATAATTATATATGAATAAATATAATAAATTACTAATACATTATAATATTGCGTACTCTATAATAATTATATTTAATATATATACATAATAATTATAATATATACATAATATTAATATAATTAATAGTATTATATTATATACATATATATTATAATTAATGTATTATAATATTATGTACAATTAATTACATATTATTATTATATAGTTATTAATATATAATAATTAATAAAACATATAATATAATATATTAATAACATATAATATGTATATATATTTATTAATGTATAAATATATTAATAATATATATGTATAGTATAGTTATTTATATATCAATACTAATATTATATGTATAATATATATTATAATATCATGTATTAATATTATACAATTATTATATTATATATATTATAATATAAATATATACATAAAAACCATAAATTCATTATAATATATATTACATAGATTATATTCATTTATATACTATATACATATTAATATATAATGTATTAATATAATGATAACTATAATAACTATAGTATATTAATTATATTATAATATTATTATGATATAACATATTATATTATAATTATATATTAAGATATATTATATATTTAGTATAATAATATGTTTACTATAATATTATTATTATAGTATACTATTATGTATACAATAATATTATGTGATATATATTATGTAATATATTATATAGTATATATTATAATATAGTATATTATGCATATTAAAATTAATATATTATAATTATTAATAGAATAAATAATATTTATAATATATATGTATATTATATGTATACCTAATATTATATATAATATATATATTAACAATATATAATAATATTATATAATTATATATTATAAATAATTATATGTAAATATATAATTATATATAGTATGTTCATATTAATATAATATTATTAATATTATAATATATACTTATTATATATTAATCGTATTTAATATATATTATAACAAATTATATATAATTAATAGTACGTATACTATTACATTATATTTAATATTCAATATATTTATAATTATTATAATTACACATACTATATTGTAATATGTAATATTATATGGTGTTCATATATTATTATATTAATATATTATTTTCGTATATTATTAATATAGTATAGTATATATAAACATACATTATACATATTACAATATTATAATTAATTTATATTATACTATACATATAATTATTAATATATTATTCAATATATAAATTATATATACATATAATTTATATATTAAATACCTATAATTAATATTATACATTATAATATATAGTAATACGATGTTTATTTATTTATGTATATAATATATAAATATTATGTATATTATAATATCATATAATATTAATATAATATTAATGTATATTATATTTATCAATATACTATGGACATATATTATAATATATATTATAGTATATGTATATTAATACATAATAGTATATAATAATAAATATATGTATACATTATAATAAATAATATAATTATACATACTTATTATATATTAATTATTAATGTAATTATATAATTAACATATAATTACATTAATTATTGTATAATATTATATATTTGCATATTAATTATATAATATGAATTATATATAATATTATAGGTATATACATGTATATAATGTATGATATAGTAATTTATATATATTAATATATATTAATTATTATATTAATGATACATTATTAAATTATACTATATATTAGTATATTATTATATAGAAATTATAAATATTATGTAATTGTATTATACAATATATATATAGTGTTATATTATGTATATACATAGTTATAATAATATATATAATATAATATTTATATAATATTAAAATATATATAATATAATATATATACAATAATATAATAATGTTATATGTATTATATATGTAATTATAATAATTACATAATATATATAATTACTGTGTAATAGTATACTAATATATTGTATAATTTAATATTGTATAATTAATATAATAATTAATAAATAATAATATATATAAATTAATATATAATATATTAATATATTATTACATGTATATACCTATAATATTATATAATGAAATTATTATACATATTTATTATTATGTATACTAATAATAAATCATATTATTAATAATGTATAATATATTAATATATATAATATTATTATATCATTGTATATATATTATATTATATATAATAATATTATATAAATATTATATTATATATATTATTATAACTATGTAAATACATAATATAATACTATATATATATATATTATATAATACTATTACATAATATATATATATTTACTATAAAATAGTATACTAATATATAGTATAATTTAATAATATATAATTCATATAATAATTAATGTATATTAATATATATAAATTACTATATCATATATTAATATATTATATACATGTATATACCTATAATATTATATATAATTCATATTATATAGTTAATATTTAAATATATAATATTATACAATAATTAATGTAATTACATGTAATGTATATAATTACATTAATAATTAATATATAATAAGTATGTATAATTATATTATTTATTATATAATTCATATAACTATGTATATACATAATATAATACTATATATATATATATTATATAATACTATTACATAATATATATAAATTACTATATAACATATTAATATATTATTTGCATGTGTACACCTATAATATTATACATAATTCATATTCTATAATTAAATTATAATACATATTTATTAATAATTATACTAAATATTTACAATATTATAAATAATATATAATATATTAATATATATTATATATAAAATTATTATATATATTATTAATATACAATATATATTGTAATATATATTATTTTAATATACATATATACATAATATAATATAATATTAATAATATACATGTATAAATTATAATTAATATATATACAATTATATAATATATTAACATATGTTATACATACATAACATATATTAATAGCAAAATATAAATATTTCAATATATTATAATAAGTAACATATAATAAATGTAATATTATAGTATATAACATATATATACTATATATATTAATGTATTAATAGACATTATAATATATATTTACATAATATATAATGTTAATATATAATATTATATATAATACTATAGATATTATATGACTATACATTAATATATATATAGTATATATATGTTATTTTATATGATATACTGTAATATTATATTTATTATATGTTACTTATTATAATATATTAATATATTTATATTATGCTATTAAGATATATTATGTGTGAATAATATATATTAATATATTATATAATTATATATATTATATATATTAATTATAATTTATATGTAAATTATTGATATTATATTATATTATGTACATATGTATATTAAAATAATATATATTATAATATATCTTTTATATTAATAATATTATATATAATATAAATATTAATGTATTATATATTATTAATAATATGATATATTAGTAGTATATGTATTAATAAATATGTATTATAATTTACTTATATAATTATATACTAATATATAGTATAATTTAATAATGTACAATTAATATAATAATTAATATATATATATATATATATATATATATAAATTACTATATAATTTATTAACATGTGTATACCTGTATATACCTGCAATATTATATATAATTCATATTATATAATTATTATGTAAATATATAATATTATACAAAAATGTTAATGTAATTCTGTTAATAAATAATATATAATAAGTATGTATATTATGTATTATAATGTATAAATATATTAATTATTATATACTATTATGTATTAATATACATATACTATTATAATATACAAAATATTTATATATTATATACATAAATAAATAAACATCATAATACTATATATTATAATATATAATATTAATTATAGGTATTTAATATAATATATTATATGTATATAAAATTAATATATTTAATAATATATTATAATATATATTAATAATAATATGTATAGTATAATATAAATTAATTATAATATTATAATATGTATAATACATGTTAATATATATTATAATTAATACATATGTTATAATATGTATAATAGTATATAATAGTAAGTATATATATGTTAATATATATTATAGTGTATTAATAATATATTAATATAATAATATATGAACACCATATAATATTACAAATTATAATATAGTATGTATAATAATAATAATAATAATAATAATAATAATAATATATTGTATATTAAATATAATATAATATTATACATACTATTAATTATATATAATTTATTATAATATATATTATATACTATTAATATATAATATGTATATATTATTATATTAATAACATCATATTAATATGTACATACTATATATAATTATATATTTACATATAATTATATATAATACAAAATTATATAATACTAATATATATTGTCCATATATATATTATATATAATATTATGTATACATATAAAATGCATATATATTATACATATTATTTATACTATTAATAATTATAATATATTAATTTTAATATGCATAGTATATACTATATAATTGTTAATATATATTATGTATAATACTTATATATATAGTATAATGTATATACATATTAATATTATATGTATATACATTATACATTAATACATATATAATAATTTATTAGGATTACATATATTTTATTATAATAATTATATAATAATATATGTAATTAATATAATACATATATAATATAATATATTAATAATATTAATTATAATTATTATAATTATAATTATAATTATAATAATATTAATTATAATTATATAATATTATATATAGTGTACATATGTAGTATATTATAATATAATAATAATATTATAATATACATAATAGTATACTTTAATAATAATATTATAGTAAACATATTATTATACTAAATATATAATATATCTTAATTAGAATTATAATATAACATATTATATCATAATAATATTATAATATAATTAATATATAATAGTTATCATAATTATTATTATATTAATACATTATATATTATTAGGTATATAGTATATAATATGAATATAATCCATGTAATATATATTATAATTAATTGATGATATATATGTATATATTTATATATAATATATATACATGTATAATTGCATAATATTAATACATATTATTATATTATATGTTATATGTATAATATTAATATCAATATATAATAACTATACTATACATATATAATTAATATATTTATACATTAATAAATATATATACATAATATTAGTATAAGTATATATTAATAATATTTACATTGCATAATATTAATATATATAATATTATATGTTATTAATATATTATATTATATATAATTATTAATTATTATGTATAGATATGTATATAATAATAATATATGATTAATAGTATATAATATTATAATACATTAAATATTAATATTATGTATATATTATAATTTTTATTTATATATTAAATATAATTATTATAGAGTACATAATGTTATAATGTATGAGTAATATATTATTTATTATACATATATAATTATATATTAATATATATGTATAATAGTATATTATAATAGTATAGTACATATATTATTATCTATATAGTTAATATATAATTATTTGTATTAATATTGGTATATATAGACATATACATTATATATACATATATATACATTTAATAAATATATTAACATATATCTATTAATATTATACATTATATATTATATTATAATATATACTATAACTTAATATATTATATACACTATTAGTATATACAATATATTAATACATATATATACGATTATGTTATATGTATATATTATAATATTATAGTATATATGTATATAAAATTAATTGTATATAATATATTATTAACATATTATATTATATGTATTAATGTATAATATTTATATATGATAACTATATAATTAATACATAGTTATAATATTAATATTAATATATAGTATAACATATAATATTATAATAATATGTATATCAATATATACTAATATTATATATGTATAGATTTATATGTTAATATAATAGTATTATACATATATAATTTATATATATATAATGTACATATTATAATATTATGTATAAATATAGTATAATATTGTATATAATGTTATTATAATTTATAGTATACTATATATATATATATGTTATTATATATTATTAATATATATTATTTATATATATGTCATAATTAATATTATATAATATTACGGGAATGAAGAGTCATGAACCCTTACAAAGACACGTGTCAGAGTGGCAACCTTCATCAAATGACTCCTCATTTTAAGAAGGTTGCATGTAGGACATGTCATGCTAGGTTGCAACTAGATGAGATGTCATGTCTAGGAATGTAGACAACTACCCTTATAACAAGGGTATTACATTATTTTAAACATAAAATATGGTTTTAAGTACACCTCACTAGAAGAGATGCCATGCCTAGGAAAATAAAGGACTACCCTTATTATATGGGTATTTATTACAAGGTTTAAATTTATGATTGAACTTAGCTTGGGTCGAACTCAGGTTCATACTTGAACTCTTAATCTTGACTAGTTTAAGGTTCGTTTGATCTGAATTCTTCAGTGATAGGGTTGACAATGAATGAGGTATAAGTAAGTCATTCCGCATCTTCATGTCAATGGCTTTTATTGGCAAAACATAGATGGACATAAAGTTCTCGGCGCTCTTCCTTATTATCTTGGATTGGACATATTAATTAAATAAATATGTAATATATTAATTTATTATAAGATACTATTTTAATATTAATATTATTATATTATATATATTATATTATTATTAATATATAATATTATATTATATGTATATTTTATAATTAATATACATAATTATAATATTACATTATACATTATTTAATTAATTATTAACTCATATTATGACTATCATATAATACTACATATATATTAATTATAATATATTATACATACTAATATTATATGCATATATATACATGTATATTAATATAATATTTTTATACTATATATGTATATAATATTATTAATATATTATAATATATTATTTATAATATATAATTACATATATTATAAATATATATATAATATATTATTATATAATAATATATTATATTATATATTAATAATATATTATTAACTATATATATTAATATAATATATTAATAATATGTATAATTATATTAATATAAAAATAATATTAGTATCATATATAATATAATTAATTATACATATTATAGTATATTATAATAAATATAACATATATTAATATATTATATACTATATAATGTATACATATATTATAATAATTACTATAAGACCCCTTATAATAAATACAACGACCCTCCTAAGCCACCTCCACCAGAAATATCAATTCCACAAGAGGGTTACTCATGCAGACATGAAGAGAGACCATTACATCCAACTCCCCGAGCTTCTCAACCATGTTTTATGTTCAAATGCCACGAAGAAGATTTTCCTCCTCTAGAGAGACGCGAGGATCAAACTTCTAAGGTAACCTCAAGGCCTTATATTCAGAGTACTATAGTAGAAGCAAGTGGCCATTTAAAGACTTTGAGTCAAGGAAAGAAGTCCTCAATTAGCAGACCACAAATGCTCGGACACAAAATAAATCACTACAAAATATTGATTCCAAGGTAGTTAGTTCTCAACAAGGTTCAAAATTTATATAATCAAATGAGTTACTTGCAGACCTAGCTTCTGAGAGTGGAATAGAGGCTTACTGCGAAGTTAACCCAGTTGGATAGAGAACTTAGAAGCATTATTGCAAATCAACAGTATGGCTTAGAGTTCACATCAAAAGAAGTAGGATTAGGCAACTCAAAAAGGAGCTTGCAAGGATCGAAGAAGATAAGGCAGAAAGAAGCTCAACCTTTATGCCCCCTGATAGAGTCCCACTTTTATGACTTTAGCAACCTTATATCAATCTCCAAATGAGTCAAAGACAGAGTCCCAGCTGTATGCCAAACATTTTGGGCTGATCTCCAGTATACCCTTATCACCTTTAAGATAAAAAGAAGCAGAAGGTGATCAATCAAAGGCTGAAGGTAAAAAAAAAAAAAAAAAAAAAAAAAACCCTTTAATACTTTAATGGCCCATCCTATATTCTCTGGTCTCCCAGGAGAAATAAGTGATTTGGAAGAAAGTCAAAGCTATTCATCAGAATCAACTAAAACCTTTCCAGCATCAAGTGGAACAGAGGAAGAGAGATAGCTGATGTTTCAGCAATCGTTATGGTTGATGCAAGAGAAAAACAACCCTTCACTAAACCTATTTCTAATGACTCGAATCCAGAGACTACTGACAGACCATATGTGACACATCCTACTGAAAGGCAAGGTACTAAACCCTCCATTGGTCCTTGGTTTTCATTTGATGATATACCTATTCAAAAGCAAAGAGAAAAGATGCATATACTATCAGCCTGGATAGATAATCAGCTAAATAGAGAAGGAGCTGATTTAAGAATAGTTCTCAAGGAATTCACATCAAGATTTCTTGGTGTCCTAAGAAAATGGTTCTTGAGCCTTGGAGAATACCGGTAATTACAATTGATCGATGCACCAATGCCAACCGATGTACTTGGTGAGATATATAGAGAATTTATCGGTGAGATTTCTTTGTACACCAAGGCTGTGTCTCAAGAATACTTCTCTATGAGTGCTGCTCGCAATTGAAAAAGGATTTTGACACGCATTTCAAACAATTGTCTAAAAGATTTTAAATTTTGAATGGCTATAATGATCCCAATCAGAAGAATGTCTACCTTACCTCTTTACCTCAATAGCTACAACCAAAAATGGCAAGTATGTTTCAAGCTATGAAGAAAGACATGATCCGAATCAGCATGGGACAAATCCATCAAACCTGCTTGGCTGCTGTGGAGAAACTCTGTGAGCAACAAAATCTCTTTAAAGAAATGATGGAGAGATGGAACATTCCTTAAAAGGTATGTAATAAATCCTACCTTGAAATAAAATGTCATGAGAAAGCATGCCATTGTTCCAAAAAAGATAAAGAAAAAGATAAGAAAAAGCTCAGGAGGAAAAAGAAAAATCAAACATACAACTTTTTCCAAAGGAAGCCATTCAGAAAGAAGTCCACTGACAGATGTTATCTATGTGGACAAAAAGGGCATTTCACAAAAACCAACCCTACAAAGAAAGGGAAAGTGGCTAAGCTAGCATCACAAACCTTTCACTATCATGAAGCAGATGTTGATGAAGCAAACATAGAATCTCTCTATTTAGAACAAGATGGCCGAGATTCTTATACAGCCTTCGTCCTTCATGAGACATCTGATGAAAAAGATTTAGAAGAGAATGTCTCCATTCTTATGATGAAGCAACCTCCAATGTTGAAAACCAACATGATCATACAAGAAGGGATGCCATCACCTCATCTTGAAGTCAAGGTGCTTCAGTCAAAGTGTGACAGGCCTATTAAAGTGATCGGAGTCCTTCATACAAGAGCACGAAAAACTATGATGAACCCAGACATCCTTCCAGATGAAGCTTGGGAGTTTCATCATGAATATTTCTTTGCTGCAGATGGCCAAACCTTGCATTTTTCCTTGATATCTAAACAACCAGTCGGAATTCAAATTCTTCCAGACTGTGTTGTCTGGATCAAAGTCATTGGAAGCAAACTTCACGAACATGATTTATTAATGGGCTTTGATGTCTTCTTCAAAGCTCAGAAGCTACAAATATTTTCCCATGGAATCAAATACAAGAGGAGATTCCTACTATTCACACCAACACAAAAGTTGTTCACAGTAAAGGAGATACCAGAACCTGATCAATTTATCAAAAGATTGAAAAAATGTTATTTCGAGTCACAAACAGACTTCACCAATCCTCATCCACTAAAGCCACGTATCCTGGCATGACACCAGAAGAGCTCAATTTGGCCCGACAAGAATACATCGAGCTATTATCCTTGGGCCTAATTGAAACCACCAACTCAAATTGGGCTTGCCCATCGTTTTATGTTAATAAGAGAGCAAAACAAGTTTGAAGAAAGAAGAGGTTAGTTATTGATTACAAACCTCTAAACTATTACTTGCTTGATGATAAATTCCCTTTGCCCAGGATAAAAGTCATGTTCTCTTACCTCTTAGAAGCCCAAATCTTTTCCAAATTTGACCTTAAATTTGGTTTCTGGCAAGTGGGTTTACACCCAGATGAAAGGTATAAAATAGCTTTTTGCCTACCCACAGCTCAATACCAATGGACAGTTATGCCATTTGGTCTTAAAGTTGCACCTTCCCTTTTCCAAAAGACCATGATGAAAATCTTCGAACCCATACTAAACAACACCCTTGTCTACATAGATGATATCCTCTTATATTCCAATAATATAGAGGAAATGAACAACTTCTCAACATGTTCATAGACTTGGTACAAAAATATGGTATTATGCTATCCCAAAAGAAAAGTGTGATCAAGCAAAAATCTATTGATTTTCAGGGCATGAAGATTGAGAATGGGGAGTATGAACCAGGATCACACCTATCCCAAGAACTACTTAAGTTCCCGGATAAGCATTTAACTATTAAATAGGTTCAACAATTCCTTGGAATGGTCAACTAGCTTAAAGATTTTATCCCCAAATGGTCAGCTTATACAACCAAATTGTCAAAGCTTCTAAGAAAAAGTCCACCTCCTTGGGATGTCGACCAAACTGCAGCAGTCAAACATCTTAAAGAAGTGTGTCAAAAGCTCTCACCCTTGAGAATTCCTGGAGATGGCCAACGGATCTTACAAACAGATGTTAGTGATGATTATTAGGGAGATATCTTATAAGAAAACGAAGGTGGGAAACTTCATTATTGTGGACATGCCAGCGGCCAATTCAAAGAATCTGAATCATATTATCATGCTATCTACAAGGAGATATTAGCTGCCAAATATGAAATTAAAAAATTTAAATTCCATCTGTTGGGATACAATTTCATTATCCAACTAGATAATACATCCTTCCTAGCGATTATGGAGCTCAAGAATAAAGGAGTCCCAGAAAAACTGCAACTCGGACTCAAAGACTGATTTTCAAAATAACAATTTGGAGTCCAACACATAAAGGGAAAGAACAATGTTGTGCCTGATTATCTCTCCAGACAATTTTAGCTTCAACTCGTATCATCTACCAAAGTGCTGCCCGTTATCTTTATGATAGGGAAACGAAAGAAGATAATATCTTCCAAAACCGATATTTGGAGACAAGCTCCCATCGCTCTTATCAATCCTGATTTATCATTTCCTCCTCGTGATAAGCCTTTCAAAACTCTTGGAGATTTCCGACAACATGCAACTGCAAATTAGGTTCGATATCTATCGAAATATATTTCTAAAGAAGGAATCTAAGAGGAACAAGTCTGCTATCATCTCCAGATACCATTCTTGGGCATAATACATGTTGCTCTTTCTAAAGATATCACCTTCATAATTATATTATATATGTATTATTAAGTATATAATATAAATTAAAATTATATATAACATAATTATAATATATAATATATTATACTTTATAGTTATATTATAATATGTATATATTATATAGTAATATTATATACAGTTAATATTATACATTAATATTATATTATATAATATATTATATTTATATATATAATATATTTATAAAGCTATACATAGTATATTTATGTATATTATTAATTATATGATATTAGTATATAATAATTATATACATATATATACTTTTAATATATATAATATTATATAGTTAATATATGTTATAACTATATATAACTATTATAAGATATATTATATAATAGTGTATAATACATATATGTACATATTAATATATATTATATATAATTAACTAATATGTAATATATATATGTATAATATATTATAATATTACTATATATATAATTACAAATATATATTATATACAATAAAATTATATATAAATAATATATATGTATACATATTATAATATAATTAATATATTATAATATTATGCATATATTAATACATATATTATTATATGTTGTAATAATATATATTAATTAACTATATAATTTAATTAGTAATATTATCATAAATTATTATATATTTGTTATGATATACTATAATTATATAATATGATATATAATTAATATTAATATGTTATAATATAATTAATATAATAATTATTATATTATATAATAATTATTATAACATATATGATATATACTATATATTAATATGATATATAATAATTATAATTTTATAAGTAATAATTAATTAATTAATATTAATAATTATATATACACATAGTTATACATATATATAATAAATAATAATATATTAATGGATAATATATATTATTATTATAAATATATATAAATAATTATAATTATATATAATTATAACTACAGAATATAGCCTATGACAGAGGATTACGACATAAGGTGGACAAACACCATAGGTACCATAAACCATTGAAGGTGAGATCTTTAGAAAGAGCAATGTGTATTATGCCCAAGAATGGGTTTTGGACTTGATAGCAGGCTTGTTCCTCTTGGATTCCTTCTTCATAAATATATTTCGATAGATATTGAACCAAATCTGCAGTTTCATGTTGTCGGATATCTCCAAGAGTTTTGAAAGGCTCATCATAAGAAGAAAATGATAAATCAATATTCATAAGATGGATGGGAGCTTGTCTCCAAAAACTAGTTTTGGAAGATATTATCTTCTTTCGTTTCCGTGTCATAAAGATAACGTACAGCACCTTGGTATATGGTATGACTTGAAGTTGAAATTGTCTGGAGAGATAATCAGGCACATCATTGTCCTTGCCCTTTATGTGTTGGACTTCAAACTGGTATTTTGAAAACTAGTCTTTCAATCTAAGTAGTTGTTTTTCTGGGACTCCTTTATTCTTGAGTTCCATAATCGATGGGAAGGATGTATTGTCCAGTTGGATAATGAAATAGTATCCCACCAGATGGAATTCGAATTTTTTAATTCCATATTTGACAGCTAATATCTCCTTGTAGACAACATGATAATGTGCTTCAGATTCTTTGAATTGGATGCTAGCATGTCCACAATAATGAAGTTTCCCACCTTCGTTTTCTAATAAGATAGCTCCCCAATAATCATCACTAGCATCCGTTTGTAAGATCCGTTGGCCATATACAAGAATTATCAAGGGTGAGAGCTTTTGACATACTTCTTTAAGATGTTTAACTGCTGCAGTTTGGTCGACATCCCAACGAGGTGGACTTCTCCTTAGAAACTTTGACAATTTGCTTGTATAGGCTGAACATTTGGGGATAAAATCTTTAAGATAGTTGACGATACCAAAGAACTGTTGACCTATTTAATAGATAAATGCTTATCCAGGAACTTAAGTAGTTCTTGGGATAGGTGTGATCCTGGTTCATACTCCCCATCATCAATATTCATGCCCAGAAAATCAATAGATTTTTGTTTGATCACACTTTTCTTTTGGGATAACATAATACCATATTTTTGTACCAAGTCTATGAACATGTTGAGAAGTTAATCATGTTCCTCTATATTATTTGAATATAAGAGGATGTCATCTATGTAGATAAGGGTGTTGTTTAGTATGGGTTCGAAGATTTTCATTATGGTCTTTCGGAAAAGGGATGGTGCAACTTTAAGAGCAAATAACATAACTGTCCATTGGTATTGAGCTATGGGTAGGCAAAAAGTTGTTTTATACCTTTCATCTGGGTGTAAACCCACTTGCCAGAAACCAGATTTAAGGTTAAATTTGGAAAATATTTGGGCTTCTGAGAGGTAAGAGAACATGACTTGTGTCCTGGGCAAAGGGAATTTATCATCAAGCAAGTAATAGTTGAGAGGTTTATAATCAATGACTAACTTCTTCTTTCCTCGAACTTGTTCTGCTCTCTTATTGACATAAAAAGTTGGACAAGCTCAATTTGAGTTGGTGGCTTCAATTATGCCCAAGGATAATAGCTCGCTGTATTCTTGTCGGGCCAAATTCAGCTCTTCTGGTGTCATGCAAGAATGTGTGGCTTTAATGGCGTTAATATCCTCATTCTTCTTAAGAGGAAGTCAAACATAGAATTCAAAGTTCTTCCAAAGTGGATGAGGATTGGTGAAGTCTGCATGTGACTCGACATAACATTTTTTCAATCTTTTGATAAGTGGATCAGGTGTTGGTATCTCGTTCGCTGTGAATAGCTTTTGTGTTGGTGTGTATGGTAGGAATATCCTCTTTTATTTGACTCCATGGGAAAATATTTGTTGCTTCTAAGCTTTGAAGAAGACATCAAAGCCCATTAATAAATTATGTCTGTCACGTTTGCTTCCGATGACTTTGATCCAGATAACACAGTCTGGAAGGATTTGAATTCTGACAGGTTGTTTAGATATGAAGGCAATATGAAAGGTTTGGCCATCTGCAGCAAAGAAATATTAATGATGAGTCTCCCAAGCTTTGTCTGAAACGATGTCTGGGTTCATCATAGTTTTTCGTACTCTTGTATGAAGGACTCCGATCACTTTGATAGGTCTGTCATACTATGACTGAAGCACCTTGACTTCAAGATGAGGTGATGGCATCCCTTCTTGTATGATCATGTTGGTTTTCAGCATTAGAAGTTGGTTCATCAAAAGAATTGGGACATTCTCTTCTAAATATTCTTCATCATATGTCTTATGAAGGACGATGGCTGTATCAGAATCCCAGGCATCTTATTATGAATAGAGAGATTCTATGTCTGCTTCATCAACATCTTCTTCATGACAGTGAAAGGTCTGTGATGCTAGCTTAGCCACTTTCCCTTTCTTCGTAGGGCAAGTTTTTGCGAAATGCCCTTTTTCTCCATATAGATAACATCTGTCAGTGGAGTTCTTTCTAAATGGCTTCCTTCAGAAAAACCTGTATGTTTTGTTTTTCTTTTTCCTTCTTAGCTTTTGTTTATCTTTTTCTTTATCTTTTTTGGAACAATGGCATGCTTTCTCATGATATTTTATTTCAAGGTAGCATTTATCACATACCTTTTTAGGAATCTTCCGTCTCTCCATCATTTCTTTAAAGAGATTTTGTTGCTCACAGAGTTTCTCCAGAGTAGCCAAGCAGGATTGATGGATTTGTCCCATGCTGATTTGGGCCATGTCTTTCTTCATGTCTTGAAACATCCTCGCCATTTTTGGTTGTAGCTCTTGTGGTAAAGAGGCAAGGTAGACATTCTTCAGATTGGGATCATTATAGCCATTCAAAATATAGAATCTTTCAGACATTCGTTTGAAATGCCTATCCAGATCCTTTTTCAATAGCGAGCAGCACCTCATAGAGAAGTGTTCTTGAGACACAGCCTTAGTGTACAAAGAAATCTCACTAATAAATTCTCTATGTATCTCACCAAGTACGTCAGCTGGCGTTGGTGCATCAATCAATTATAATTATCGGTATTCTCCAAGGCTCAAGAACCATTCTCTTAGGACACCAAGAAACCTTGATGTGAATTCCTTGAGAAGTGTTCTTAAATTAGCTCCTTTTCTGTTTAGTTGATTATCTATCCAGATTGATAGTATATGCATCTTTTCTCTTTGCTTTTGATAGGTACATCATCAAATGAAAACCAAGGACCAATGGAGGGTTTAGTTCCTTGCTTTTCAGTAGGATGTGTCACATATAGTCTATTAGTAGTCTCTTGATCCGAGTCATCAGAAAATAGGTTTAGTAAAGGGTTGACTTTCTCCTGCATCAGCTATAAGGATTGTTGAAACATCAACTATCTCTTCCTCTGTTCCACTTGATACTGGAAAGGTTTCAGTTGATTCTGATGTACAGCTTTGACTTTCTTCCAGTAAGCCTCTGTTCCACTCTCAGAAGCTAGGTCTGCAAGTAACTCATCTAATTATATAAATTTTGAACCTTGTCGAGAACTTGAGTTACCTTGGAATCATTACTTCGTAGTGATTGATTTTGTGCCTGAGCATTTGTGGTGTGCTAATTGAGGACTTCCTCTCCTTGACTCAGAGGCTTTAAATGGCCACTTGCTTCTACTATATAATATGAATCTATACATATATAATATTAGTATATATTAATATACATATTATTATAATATATATGTTATACTATATATTAATATAAATATTATAACTATGTATTAATTATATAGTTATCATATATAAATATTATACATTAATATATATAATACAATATGTTAATAATATATTGTATTAATATATTGTATATACTATGTAATATTAATTAGTATATATAAAATATTATGTTATAGTATATATTATAATATAATATAGTATGTATAATATTAAAAGATATATATTAATAGATTATTATATGTATATCTTATATATAATATATATATATATATATATGTATGTATATATATTAATATTAATACAGATATATAATATTAGCTATATAGATAATAATATATGTAATATACTATTATAATATACTATAATACATATATATATTAATATATAATTATATATGTATAATATGTAGTATATTACTAATACATATAATATTACGTATTCTGTAATAATTGTATTTAATATAAACATAATATTATTATAATTAATAGTATTATATTATATACATATATTATAATTAATGTAGTATAATATTATATACTATTAATTATATATTATTATATACATATTAATATATATTAATTAATAATAACATATAATATAATATATTAATAACATATAATATTATATATATTAATATTATACAATGTAAATATTATTAATATATACCTATATTAATAATATGTATATATATTTATTAATGTATAAATATATTAATAATATATATGTATAGTAAAGTTATTATATATTAATATTAATCTTATGCATATCACATATATTATAATATTATGTATTAATATTATACAATTACTATATTATATGTATATTATAATATAAATATATAAATATCTACCATAAATTAATTATAATATATATTTGATAGATTATATTCATATTATATACTAGATACATATTAATATATAATGTATTAATATAATAATAATTATAATTACTAATATACATTAATTATATTTAATATTATTATGATATAATATATTATATTATAATTATACATTAAGATAAATTATATATTTAGTATAATAATATGTTTAATATAATATTATTATTATAGTATACTATTATGTATATTATAATATTATGTACATATATATTATATAATGTATTATAATAATTAATAATTATATACAGGATATAACATTAGTAATTAATATATATAATATAATAATTATATAATATTATTACATAATATTATAATATATGTTATATATATAATATTAATATTAATATATAATAACTATACTATTCATATATATTATTAATATATTTATACATTAATAAATATATATACATATTATTAATATAAGTATATTTTAATAATATTTACATATAGTGTATAACTAATTAATATATACATATAATATATGTATTAATATTATGTTAATATGTATGCAATATATATGATAATTATATAATGAATATGTATTATAATATTATTATATTAATATTAGATAATAAACTATATATTATAATTATTAATATATTTTTACAATATTTTTATATATAATGTATATAAATTAATATAATTATTTATATAGTATATTAATAATTATATTATGATACATAGATTATATAGTATATTATACATATATTAATTAATAATATGTGTTATTGTATTATTATATGTATAGTTAATATTAGTATATTATAATATAATATCCATATAACATACTATAATAATATATTAATATATTATTATTAACATAGTATACATATTAAAATTAGATGGACAATGTAACATATACTATAATAATTATTATATATGTATTACATATTATACCAAATTATAATACATATAATATTAATTATATTAATATATACATTATAATTAATTTATATTATACTATACATATAATTATTAAATATATTATAATAAATTATTAAATATATTAATTATATATTCATATAATATATTATATTAAATACCTATAATTAATATTATATATTATAAATAGTATTATGGTGTTTATTTATTTATGCATATAATATATAATTATTATGTATATTATAATATCATTTAATATTAATATAAAATTAAAGTATATTATGTATATTAATATACATTGGACATATATTATAATATATATTATAGTATATGTATATTAATACATAATAGTATATAATAATTAATATACGTATACATTATAATATATAATATAATTACACATACTTACTATATATTAATTATTAAAGTAATGATATACATTACATGTAATTACATTTATATTACTGTATAATATTATATATTTACATATTAATTATATAATATGAATTATATTTAATGTTATAGGTATATACATGTATATAATATATTAATATATTATATATTAATTTATAGATATTAATATATATTAATTATTATATTAATTATACATTATTAAATTATACTATATATTATTATAATATTATATAGAATAGTATATATTATGTAATAGTATCATATAGGGTATATGTATATAGTATTATATTATGTATATAAACAGTTATAATAATATATATATTAAAATATTTATATAATATCATAATATATATAATATAATATATATACAATAATATAATAATGTTATATATGTTATATATATAATTATAACATATACATAACATATATAATTACTATTATATAATTAAATTATAATACATATTTATTAATATGTATACAAATAATATATCATATTATTAATAATATATAATATATTAATAGTAATATATATATAATATTACATATATAATATATATAATATATATATATTACATACTATGGATTTTGCTAAATACAGTATAGCTATTAATATTGTAATGATATATATTAATATTATAATACAATAAAATTAATAATATATAATAATATTATATAATTATTATTAAAATATTAATACATTATACAATATATACATATAATATAATAAAATTAAATATATAATATTAGTATAGTATGTTATATAATATATAATATTATACATACATATAACACTATACTTATATACATATTATAATACATGTATACTATACATATATTATTAATAATATAATATATATTAATAATTATTATACATATAAGTATATATGATATATATATTAATATCATATTAATAATTATATAATTATTAATATATAATATAAATATATTTAATGTATATAATATGTTATAATATTTACACATTTTATAACATTATAGTATACATATATTACTATATAATATTTTTATTAATATATATTAATTATTATACATTATAATATGTTTATTATATAATATTATAAATATATATTATTATAATGTATGTATACATAGTATGTATATTAATATAGTTAATGTATTAAAATTATTAATACATATATTATATACTATATATTATTAATGTATATATAATATATTAATATACTGTTAATAATTATTACATATATTATATTATAATATTCATATGTATATTATGTATACACTATTATATATATTAATAATTAATAGTATATATAAAATATTATGTAATATACATATATTAGGTAATACATATTCATATATAATAATATTATAATATTAATATAAGGTATAATATATTATTAATATATGTTATATATATACTTATTAATATTATTATATATAACATACATATATATATAGTTAATAAATATATGTATATTATATGTTAATTAATAGTATATTAATTATAATACATATAATACATATTAATATTATATACTAATATTAATTATATATTATATTATATATGTGTATAATGTATATGTAATTGTATATATATATAAGTTAATATTATAATAACATATTATATTACTATAGTATTAATATACATATCTGTATTATACATAGTATAATATATATCATATATTATATACATATAATTATAAATTTAAATTATAATTAAGATTTATATTTATGTAATAATATTATAGTATTATACTATAATATATCTTATTAATATATACATATACATTATATATATAAGACACATATATAATGGACTAATATATATATATATGTACATAATAATTACATATATTATAACATATATTATTAATAATATTATAATAATTTATACTATATATTACTTAATATGCTAATACTATATTTATTAATATAACATTATATATATTAATATAAGATATATAATTATACCTATATAATATGAATGAATATATTATATAATTAATTATAATATAATACTTATAATATATATTATACATTATAATATTATTAATAATACATTATATATAATAATCTATATATATATATATTAAAACAAAATGACTTTTTTCAATTCCGTTTTCCCGTCTAAACTTTATTACTTATTTATAATAATTATATTATTATTAAAGTAAAATTAGATTATTCTAGAAATTTTGATTCGATTTCAAAATCTAAATTATTCCACAAATTTAGGTATTTCAAAATTAGATGATATCAAGATTAATATACTGCAATATTTAATACATTATTCGAAATCTATATATTTTATCGAATATTATTCAAATCACTGAATTATGAAATTAAAAAAATATATAAAATCTAACAAATATATGACTCAATTTTTCTCAATTTATTTTATCAAAAAAAATCTATATATATATATATAAGTAAAATTACTTATTTAAATTTTGTTTTTTTGGCCTAAATTTCAACCATATAAATGTAAAACTATATATATTTATGCAACTCTTTTAAGATACATTATTACAATTTAATTAAAGAGATTAATATCAACAATCTTTGGGATTTTCTTAGTTTCTGTTCTTCAACATAAATAAATTCGAATTTTAAAGAATTTTTGTTAACTCATAATATATTCAAAATAAGAAATAAATTTGTTAGGAACGTGAAATCATTGTAGTTTCATTATATTATGGAAAATCATTAACAATTTTTCTATAATTAAACTATCAATTATTTAAAATCAGCCAATTGAGTGGATAAAATTTGATTTTGTCAAATATGAAATTAATTTTTCAACAATTTTACCATAATTCAAAATTATTTCTCATTTTTGTCTCTCTCTTCATTCTATATATTTTATCAAAATTACTACTAAAGTTTTAAGGTCTCTTTTTTTTGTTCTCCCTCCTCTTGAAGTGTTTTGCATTTTCTGTTTTGAAAAAATAAATAGTAAGACAAGTACGATAATATGAGTCATATTTCAATTGTCACAAAAGCCTAAACTCATCAAAATACTATTTTTAAGTTTATTTTATTTTAATTTTTTTATTCACCTGTTGCTTTCAATTTATCATAAACATATTTAATTTTCTTCAATATTTTTCTTTCTTATTTTTAAACAAAAAGTTCATCAATCTCTTTCATATTTTTTTTATTATTCTTGTGATTTTCTATTGAGATCTACTAATTATTTTGACGTATAAGCATCGCACGATTTTTCATTAGATTTCAAAGTATTTGTTTCTATCAAATTTCAAATTTTTGTAATATTAATACATTTAATTAGCATTTTGAAAAATATTTTTATCCTTAATTTGACTATGTAATTAGCAAATTTTACGAGATCTGTACAAATCTTTATTTTCTTTAATCTACTGATATGACTTTTTTTTAATTTAATTTGATTCAACCTTCTATAAATCCTGAATATCATGCTTATCAATTTTTGAACGAGGCTAATTCTAAAAGAAGAAAAGACGAAACATAAAATTACAATAAATTTCTACTCATTATACAAATAAATAATCACTAAATTACAAATCTACACCTTCTATAACATACTATATAACTTGAATATATGATTATATTACAAAATATAAGAAAAAAATATCTTATGTGCATCGCGCAGGTCTCACACTAGTGTATATATATATATATATATTAAAATATATAGTTATATTATACTCATATTAACATACTATATTATAATGTAAATATACATATATTATAAATATATTAATAGTATATTATTAATATACATTATATATTAATATTAATTATATAACTATTATATAATATTATATACAAATATCTATAATAGTATTTATATATATTCCATTATAATATATTATAATATAGTACAATATATATGCATATATCTATTATTAGATGAATATAATATCTTATTATAATATATACCTATTATAATATATTATTAATATATGATATAATATATAATCATAATATATACAAACTTTTAATGTTATATAATATTATACATATATGATATTAAAGCCACGTTTTATGTTTAAAATAATATCTATAGTATGTAATATTAATTATATAATAGTACATATTTTCTGTATACATTATAAGGACTACTATATATGTATTAATAATTATAATAATATGTATATTATAATTATAATAATAATATTATTAATATATATAATTATACTATATTATTAATAATTAATCGTATATATATATGTATATTCTAATATAATTAATATATTTATTATAGTATAGTATACATATATAATTAATGCTATATTACATAATAATGTATTATATATATATATATATTATATTATATAATTTATATAATACATATATTATTGTATTGTATAGTATTATAATAATAATATTATGAAATTATAATATACTTTTATATATGATAGCTATATGTTAATAATTATATATAAGTATTATATATTAACTATAATAATTATATATTAATACTATTATAATATTATATTTATAGTATATATATATATATATGAATATATTGTAATCATAGTATACAAAACTATAATATTCTTATAGTTATGTGATATTAAAATAATAGCTATTACACATAATATATAATATGTAATAATTTTATGTTATTATATATAATTATATGATGTTTATATCTATTTATATATTATAATTAATATTATAGATATTAATTATTATAATATAATGTATATAGCTATTATTATAAATATATATTATATTATTAATATATTATTATAATATTATAATTACTATAATGTATATAAATTATTATGTATATATATATGAATTATAATAATAATACATATATCATAATTATATAATTATTATAATACATATATTAGTGTATTAATAATATATTATTGTATAGTATTATAATAATAATATCATGTAATTATAATATACTTTTATATATGATAGCTATATGTTAATAATTATATATAAGTATTATATATTAACTATAATAATTATATATTAATACAAATATAATATTATATTTATAGTATATATATATATGAATATATTGTAATCATAGTATACATAACTATAATATTCTTATAGTTATGTGATATTAAAATAATAGCTATTACACATAATATATAATATGTAATAATTTTATGTTATTATATATAATTATATAATGTTTATATCTATTTATATATTATAATTAATATTATAGACATTAATTATTATAATATAATGTATATAGCTATTAATATAAATATATATTATATTATTAATATATTATTATAATATTATAATTACTATAATGTATATAAATTATTATGTATATATATACTAATTATAATAATAATATATATATCATAATTATATAATTATAATATTATAATATATTATAATAATAATATTTACTATTATATTATATAGTATATAATATTATAATATATTACAGTATAAATTATATATTAATATAATACGCTTCCACTAGAGAGTAGAGTCGTTTTCAGTGTCTTGGAAAAAGATGAGTATATCCCATACTGAGAACTTAATCGGATGAAAGTCAGATATAACATATACTATTAATACCACAAATAATATATAAAATAATATATAATAGTATATAAATTATATAGTACGTATTATATACAATATCTATAATAATATTATATTATTCATATGCATATTAATAATATGTAAATTTATACTATATATATGTATATTAATATTAATAATATGTATAATAATTATATTATTATATATTATAATTGTATATATGTAATTCTATTATTAATATATAATTAATTATATATTATATATAATTATGTATATTATATTTTATTGATATATTATATAAAATAATACATATATACTTATATATTATATTATTACATATATACTATAATATATGTTCATATAATTATATTATATGTAATAATTATAAATATATATTATATATTAATATTAATAATATACATATTATATCTTATAATATACATATTTAATATTATAATACTAGTGTGAGACCTGTGCGATGCACAGAAGATTTTTTTTTATATTTTGTAATATAATCACATATTAAAGTTAAATAGTATATTATAGAAGGTGTAGATTTGTAATTCTGCGATTATTTTTTTGTATAATGAGTAGAAATTTGTTGTAATTTTATGTTTCATCTTTTCTTCTATTAGAATTAGCCTCGTTCACAAATTGATAAGTGTTATATCTACGATTTATAGTAGGTTGAATCAAATTAAATTAAAAAAAATAGCCATATCAGCAGATTAAAGAAAATAAAGATTTGTATTGATCTCATAAAATTTGCCAAATACATAGTCAAATTTAGGACAAAAATATTTTTCAAATTGCAAATTAAATATAATAATATTACAAAAATTTGTAATTTGATAGAAACAAATACTTTGAAAGCTAATGAAAAATCGCACGGTGCTTATACGTCGAAATAATTAGCATATCTCAACAGAAAATCACAAGAATAATCAAACGAAAGATGAAAGAGATGGATGAACTTTTTGTTTAAAAATAAGAAAGAAAAATAGTTAAGAAAATTAAATATGTTTATGATAAATTGAAAGCACAGGTGAATAATTTTTTTAAAAAATAAAATAAACTTAAAAATAATAATTATTATATTAATTATATTGTAACATATTAATATTAATTATATATCATATTATATAGTTATATTATATCATAATAAATATATAATAATTTATGATAATATTATTAATTATATGATATAGTTAATTAATACATATTATTTTAACATATAATAATATATGTATTAATACATGCATAATATTATAAATATATTAATTATATTATAATATGTATACATATATATTATTTATATATAATTATATGTATATAATATATATTTATAATTATATATATAATAATATTATAATATATTATACATATATACTAATATGTATATATATGTATTATATACTATTATATAATATATATATTATAATAGTTATATGCAGTTATAACATTTATTTATTATATTATATGTATATATTATTATATACATATACTATATTATATTTATACTTATACATATTAATATATACATATATAATTATAATTTAAATATATATTATTATAATATAGTATATAACATTATATTATTATAATATATTATAATATTATTATTTAAAATAATATAATAATTAATAATACTATGATAGGAATCAAGCACAAGCTCTTGACAAGGAAGCTCAAAAGTCATGGGAAGACGAAGAGTCAAGGGCAACCCAAGAGTCTCAAGAAGACAAAGAGCCACCTTCTTTGAAGATCAAGGGTCCAATGACAAGGGGACGTCTCAAGAGACTTCAAGAGGCAATTTCCCAATTTCCGGCATCTCGGGAATACCAAGGGTCAAGTGGAGTTCATTGTTTACAAGTCATAGAAGGTGATGGATCAACTTCCTTCTTGGGAAGGTCCAAGGTCGTGGATGCTTCATTTTCTACCTTGGGGAGCTCAAAAGACAAGAATCTAGAGTTGGACTTTTGGCCTTCTCCTACCTATGCATTCGGCCGAACCAACAAGGAGGGAACAAAAGTCAATTTTGCTTGTTCCACATTTATGGCTCTAGAAGATTACAAAGGACCAGAATTAAAGCCTATCCCCACACATAAATTCGGCCACCTACATGAATATAAGAGCCTTGGAAGATCAAGAGGAGCAAGCACTTGTCATGATAAGTTATCAAGTGATAAGGCTGTCCACATTACTTAGCATGATAAGCTATCAAGTGATAAGGCTTTCAAGATCTAAGAAGACTTTTCAAGTACCATGAAAGCTTATCAAGTGATAGGACCTTTCAAATCTGATCTATAGCTTTTCTTATTTTATAACTTATTAGATAAGTCTTTTTAGTTCCTTGGACGAGAGTTCATGCCTATAAATAGGCCTTGTACTCAAGTTCTCTTTTCAAGTTTTGAATTACAACCTTGATAGGATTTCTTCCTTTCTTACTAGTAAGTTTTAGTTTGTGTCTTGCAATCTAGCTTGCTAAGTTATCTAGCTTATCTATTCAAGAGTTCTCATTGAGTAATGGCGCTTAGGCCTCACTTGTTCAACTAGATATTCTAAGAAGGGCAACACTTCTATTGTTGTCCTAGCTTGTTTTCTAAGTTGATAAAGTCGGGTAACACCCTAACAATTCTCTTAAGTATATCAAAGGGAAGGTAGTAGTCTTATTGCTGCCTTAACCTTGTTTGCCTAATTCTTGAAGTGTAGGGTTGAGAACATAGGTGTTTATCACCATATCCATTAAAGGGTTTCTCAAGACGATCTCATTTTCAATAGCTCTTCCGTTCTCCTCGGGAGTTGCTATCATTTTGGTATCAGAGCTAGTTCTCTTGAGCTACCCTCATTTTGTAAGTCTTTCTTTCGTTCCATTCTGTTTTTTTTACAAGTTTTAAAAGCCGAGACTACAAGTTCAAAAAAAAAAAAAAAAAAAAAAAGGAGGCAAGTCTCAAGTTTCTGATTTTTATTGTTTAAAAGCCAAGGCACATATCAAAAACAAAAAAATATATAAAAGGCGTGCCAAAGTGAAAAAAAAAAAAAAACAGAAAGTTTACTTCTTGTTTGTGTTTTGTTCAAAAAAAAAAATTCATCTCTTGAGTCTAAGTTCTCTTCCTTTTGTTCTCAACCATATAACCCTTTCATTTCTCACTTCTTTCTATCTAGTTGAAACATTTTGAGGTTCTTTGTGCTCTAGTTATTGAGTTTCTTTTGGAAGGAGGCTAGAAAACGAGGCTTGAACTTGTTGTAAGCCTTAACTTTTAATTCCTAGTGAGTTGGAAGAAAGAGTGGTAAGAAAAGAGTGAATCCAGCCCAAAATAAGCCGAGAGTCCACAAATATACATTGGTGAGTGTCATTTTGGGGATTGGGGGTTAAGGGCCGTGAGGAAATTCTTGTTATTTTTTTCTTACTAATCACTTCATGGGTTCGCCTTCGGGTTCCGGAGTTCCTCCAAATTCTCCTAACTTGGATAGGGAACAAGAAGCTTGGAGGGGACATCTTCTAAGGCAGTTTCAAATAATGATGGACGGAGTACGAGAAGAAATGAATGACCTTCGGATTTCGGTTCAACAAGCCGTGGACAACTCAAGACAAGCCGTGGAAAATACGAGTCGACACCTAAGGAGTCCACGAGCATCACGGGGTGGTTCTAGAGCAAGTCGGAGATCAAGGAGTTATCACAACACAACTCCTCCAGAGACCACCGAAGAAAGTGAGTTCGAAGAACCAAGGAGGCCGAGGAGGGAAAGGAGAAACCAAGGAGGGAATGATCAAATCCGCAACATCAGAATGGAGATTCCGAAATTCCTTGGTAAGAACGATCCCGAAGCCTACCTGGAGTGGCAAAGCAAGGTGGATAAGATCTTTGCACTTCAGAACTACACCGAAGATCAAAAGGTAACCCTGCTTCCTTAGAATTTGGTGGATATGCAGCAACTTGGTGGGAGAAGCTCGTGAATACAAGAGCTAGAAACCGGGAGCCACTTGTGCGGACTTGGGAGGAAATGAAGTTGCTAATGAAGAAAAGGTTCGTACCTCCTCACTTTTACCGAGACCTATATAACCGGGTTCAAACAATGTCTCAAGGTACTAAGAGCGTGGAGGAGTACTATCAAGAGCTGGACTTAGCTATGTCCCGCGCCGGAATTGAGGAGGATCCCGAGGCTACTATGGCGAGGTTCTTGGGTGGACTACGGAAGGACATCGCTGATGTGGTGGAGCTTCACCAATATATGGACCTTGATGAGATGCTACATATGGCCGAGAAGGTGGAGAGACAATTGAAGCGGAAAAGTGCTAGTAAGTTCTCGCAATCTAGCACGTGGAAAGGTAACTCCGTCTCGAAGCCTAAATCTGATTTTAAGAAGGCGGACACCAAGGAAACAAGTAAACCCTCTAAATTTGCTCCTAAAGGTGATACTAACAAGGGTGCTTCCAAGGTTACTTGTTTCAAGTGTCTAGGGAAGGGCCATATAGCTAAGGACTGTCCAAATTCCAAGGTGATGGTGATGTTCGAAGATGGCACCATATTGAGCCAAAGCGAAGGTGAAGAATCGGATGCGGGAAGGGCCGAGCCAACACACGATGATGAAGAAGAGCAATTTGAGTCTAGCAGTGATGAAGTTCTAGTCACCATGAGATCACTAAGCGTTCGTGAGGGGGAGGATGACCAAGATCAGAGGTCAAACATTTTCCACTCGAGATGCAAAGTTGGGGATAAAAAGTGTATGCTAATCATCGACGGCGGGAGTTGCACAAACTGCGTAAGTTCTTATTTAATTGAGAAATTGAACTTACCTACTCTTAAGCATCCTAGACCCTACCAATTACATTGGCTCAATCAAGTGGGGAAAATCAAAGTGACCAAGCAGGCCAAAGTCAAATTCTCCATTGGAAGGTACGAGGACGAGGTGCTTTGTGACGTCATTCCAATGAACGCCACACACATGCTGTTGGGAAGGCCGTGGGAATTCGACCGCAATGCAATTCATGAAGGCCGCACCAACAAGTACAAGATCACTCAAGATAACAAGTCTTTCACCCTTATTCCTTTATCTACTCTTGATGTTGTAAAAGAACAAAGGAAAATGATTGAAAATCAGAAAAAGCATGAAGAGGAAAAAAAGAATTTGAGAGAAAAAAATTCATGTGAGAGCCGAGAGGGTGAGGAAAAAGAAAAATCAGATTGTGAGTTAGTCTTGAGTGAAAAGAAAGAGAGGAAAAAGACAAGGGCAAGTGAGAAAAAAGTCGCCCTGTTTGGAAGTAGTAGAGATGTTGAGAGGGCACTTGGGTCAAACGATCCAATTTTCTTACTTATGTTTTTAGAAAATTCACTTGATGCTAACCAGCTTTCTAGTCTTCCTAACTCTGTTTTGCAGGTCTTAAAAGAATTCGAGGATGTGTTGGAAGATAAGGATCACATGGAGCTTCCTCCATTCCGTGGGATAGAGCACCAGATAGATTTCGTGCCGGGATCATCCATTCCCAATAGGCTGGCGTACCGAGCTAACCCAGAAGAAACTAAGGAGCTCCAGAAACAAGTTGAGGACTTGCTCTCGAAAGGGTATATCCGTGAGTCTCTCTCCCCTTGCGCTATTCCTGTCATACTTGTGCCTAAAAAAGATGGATCTTGGAGGATGTGTATGGACTGTAGGGCGGTAAACAAAATAACCATTAAGTACCGTCATCCCATACCTAGGTTAGATGACATGTTGGATGAACTAAATGGTGCATCATTGTTTTCTAAAATTGATCTCAAATCAGGATATCATCAAATAAGGATCAAAGAGGGAGATGAGTGGAAAACTGCCTTCAAGACCAAATTCGGTCTTTATGAATGGTTGGTTATGCCCTTTGGTCTCACCAATGCACCGAGCACTTTTATGAGACTCATGAATCATGTTTTGCGTGCTTTCATTGGCAAGTTTGTTGTAGTTTATTTCGATGATATCTTGGTTTTTAGCAAATCATTAAATGAGCATGTTGATCACTTAAGGGCTGTTCTTAACACATTAAGGACAGAGAAATTATTTGCTAATCTTAAAAAGTGTTCCTTTTGTGTTGAAGAAGTTTCTTTTCTTGGGTTTGTGATTAATGCTAACGGTTTGCAAGTGGATGAAAGCAAAGTGCAGGCAATAGTGGAGTGGCCGGTGCCAACAACTGTCACCCAAGTTAGATCTTTCTTAGGGCTTGCAGGTTTTTACCGAAGATTCGTGAAGGAATTCTCTACCAAGGCAGCACCACTTCACGAGTTGGTGAAGAAAGGAATCAAGTTCGAATGGGGTGAAATGCAGGATAAGGCGTTTAATTTGCTGAAATTCGAACTAACCCATGCTCCTATCTTAGCTCTCCCTAACTTTGATAAAACATTTGAATTGGAGTGTGATGCCTCAGGTATAGGGATCGGAGCAGTGCTTATGCAAGAAGGAAGGCCCATAGCTTATTTTAGCGAGAAGTTGAGCGGAGCCACACTCAACTACCCGACGTACGACAAGGAGTTGTACGCTGTAGTTCGAGCCCTAGAGACTTGGCAGCACTATCTCATGCCAAGGGAGTTCATCATACACACCGACCATGAATCGATCAAATACCTCAAGGGGCAAAGGAGCTTGCATAGGAGGCATGCCAAGTGGGTGCCCTTTATCGAAACATTCCCCTACATGGTCAGGTATAAAAAGGGTAAGGATAACTTGGTGGCTGATGCTCTTTCTCATAGGTACAATGTTCTTACAATTTTAGAAACTAAAATCTTAGGTTTTGAGTTTCTTAAGAATTTGTATGATCATGATCATGATTTTTCCGATATCTTTGCTAAATGTGAAAAAGGGGCCTTTGAAAAGTTTTTCAAACATGAAGGGTTTCTGTTTAAGGGCAATTGCTTATGTGTACCATCTTGCTCTACTAGGGAATTACTTGTTCGGGAAGCTCATAGTGGGGGCTTGATGGGGCACTTTGGAATTCCTAAGACTCTTGACATCTTACAAGAACATTTCTTTTGGCCTAACATGAAAAAAGATGTTGAGAAAGTGTGTGCAGGTTGTGTGGAGTGTAAGCTGGCCAAATCAAAGGTTCTACCACAGGGGCTTTATTCGCCACTGCCAATACCTCAGGCTCCTTGGACGGATATTTCAATGGACTTTATCTTGGGGCTTCCAAGGTCCTCTCGAGGTAAGGATAGTGTCTTCGTCGTTGTTGATCGCTTTTCTAAAATGGCACACTTTATCCCTTGCAGAAAGGCGGATGATGCTAAACACGTGGCAGACTTATTCTTTCAAGAGGTAGTTAAGCATCATGGGGTTCCCAAGACCATAGTCTCCGACCGAGACGTAAAATTCTTGAGCTACTTCTGGAAGACATTGTGGGGAAAGCTTGGAACCAAGCTTCTATTCTCGACCACTAGTCACCCACAGACTGATGGCCAGACCGAGGTGACGAATCGGACTTTGGGCCAACTTCTTAGGGCTATCATCAAGAAGAACTTGAAAGGATGGGAGGACTGCCTACCCATAGCCGAGTTTGCCTACAATAGGACAACTCACAAGTCCACAGGTTATTCTCCTTTCGAAGTGGTTTACGGATTTAACCCCTTAACACCCTTGGATTTGTTTCCTTTGCCTTCAAAGGAATACACTAGCATGGATGGAGTCAAAAGGGCTGAGGAAGTGCAAAAGTTGCATTCTCAAGTGAGAGAGCACCTTGAGAAAAGGAACGACCAGATTGCAAAGCTACGAAACAAGGGTCGGAAGGAGTTAGTCTTGAAGGAAGGAGATTGGGTGTGGGTTCACATGCGGAAGGAGCGGTTTCCCAATGCACGAGCTACGAAATTGCACCCTAGAGCCGTGGGACCCTTTCAAGTCTTGAGAAGGATTAACGACAACGCCTACTTGCTAGACCTACCAAGTAAGTATGGAATTAGTCCGACTTTTAATGTTTCTGACCTTTCTCTTTATGATGCAAGATCCGATTCGAGGACGAATCTTCAAAAGGGGGAGGAAACTGATAGGAATCAAGCACAAGCTCTTGACAAGGAAGCTCAAAAGTCATGGGAAGACGAAGAGTCAAGGGCAACCCAAGAGTCTCAAGAAGACGAAGAGCCACCTTCTTTGAAGATCAAGGGTCCAATGACAAGGGGACGTCTCAAGAGACTTCAAGAGGCAATTTCCCAATTTCCAGCATCTCGGGAATACCAAGGGTCAAGTGGAGTTCATTGTTTACAAGTCATAGAAGGTGATGGATCAACTTCCTTCTTGGGAAGGTCCAAGGTCGTGGATGCTTCATTTTCTACCTTGGGGAGCTCAAAAGACAAGAATCTAGAGTTGGACTTTTGGCCTTCTCCTACCTATGCATTCGGCCGAACCAACAAGGAGGGAACAAAAGTCAATTTTGCTTGTTCCACATTTATGGCTCTAGAAGATTACAAAGGACCAGAATTAAAGCCTATCCCCACACATAAATTCGGCCACCTACATGAATATAAGAGCCTTGGAAGATCAAGAGGAGCAAGCACTTGTCATGATAAGTTATCAAGTGATAAGGCTGTCCACATTACTTAGCATGATAAGCTATCAAGTGATAAGGCTTTCAAGATCTAAGAAGACTTTTCAAGTACCATGAAAGCTTATCAAGTGATAGGACCTTTCAAATCTGATCTATAGCTTTTCTTATTTTATAACTTATTAGATAAGTCTTTTTAGTTCCTTGGACGAGAGTTCATGCCTATAAATAGGCCTTGTACTCAAGTTCTCTTTTCAAGTTTTGAATTACAACCTTGATAGGATTTCTTCCTTTCTTACTAGTAAGTTTTAGTTTGTGTCTTGCAATCTAGCTTGCTAAGTTATCTAGCTTATCTATTCAAGAGTTCTCATTGAGTAGTGGCGCTTAGGCCTCACTTGTTCAACTAGATATTCTAAGAAGGGCAACACTTCTATTGTTGTCCTAGCTTGTTTTCTAAGTTGATAAAGTCGGGTAACACCCTAACAATTCTCTTAAGTATATCAAAGGGAAGGTAGTAGTCTTATTGCTGCCTTAACCTTGTTTGCCTAATTCTTGAAGTGTAGGGTTGAGAACATAGGTGTTTATCACCATATCCATTAAAGGGTTTCTCAAGACGATCTCATTTTCAATAGCTCTTCCGTTCTCCTCGGGAGTTGCTATCATACTATTAATATTATATATATAATATTATAATCTTATATATAATTATAATATGTATAATAATATAATATACTATAGATATTAATATATAATAATTATATGGTTAATATATACTGTTTATAATTAAAAATATGTACATATAATTATATAATTATTAGTATTGTAATGTATATTATGCACTAATATGATATACATAATAGCTACATATTATAATTAATTAATATGATACATAATATCTACATATTATAATTAATTAATTAATATACATAATATAAATATGATATAATATATTAATAATACATATTAATTAAATATGTATAATTATTTAATATAGTATTAATACATATTATTAATAATATAATATTTATATAAATTATATATTATATTAATATACATACATTAATATATATATTAATATACATAGATATTATATATGTTATATTATTATAATATTAAGTATACTATATTAATATATTTGTAATATATATATAAATATATCATATTAATAATATATATTAATAGTTATTAATCAATAATATGTTAATAAACATTATAGATAATATATACATATAATTTTATAAATTATATTATATTTATAAATTATAATAACATATATATTATTATAACATATTATATATATACATTATATATTATTCGTATATATATTAATTATATGTCAATATATTAAATATTATACATATTAATCTAGTATAATTATGACACATCTTAATAATATATTATAATATAATTAATAATATTATCATAAATTATTATATGTTTATTATAAATTAAACATATATTAATTAATACTATTAATATACAATAATATAATTTATATACATATTACTATTATAATATACCATATAACTATTAATATATAGTACATTATTTAAATTATAATATAATATATATATTATAGTATATATATTTACATATAATTTATATTATATTATGTATATAATTACTTATATACATATATAGTTATATGATTATATTAATTATTTATTAGTTTGTATAGTATTGTATATTAATTATTATAACTATATTCATATGAATATGTATAATCGTATATTTATTATAGTATGTATATATATAATAAAAATAGGTTATAATATATTATAATATGTATAGTATATTATATAATATAATTAATTATAGTATATAGTATATTATTACATATATAATAATTTATTAGTATTATAAATATATTTTTATAATAGCTATTATATTATAATTAAAATATATAATATATTCATATAAATTATATATTATAAATATTATATATAGTATATATAAATTAATTCATAATATATTATAAATATACATAATATGATATACTATACTTTATTTTATATAATATACTTATATATTATATAATATATATTATATATTATAATATGTTATATTATATACTACATATATAATATTATAATATATATTATAATTAATATAATATATAATATATATTAATAATATTAATATATAATTATACTAACGTATATAATATTAATAATATATCATAATAGTATATGTTATTATATTATATGTATATTATATAATTAAATATGTGTAAATAAAATATATGTTATTAATATTGTAATATATTATAGTAGTATATATATACATTATGATAGTATAATTAATATATATTAACATATATAATAATATGTATAATATATTCTAGATATATATGTACATATAATTAATATTTATACATATGTTATAATTATATATATTAATTATAGAATTTAAATATATATATTATGTATTATTAATATATATATATATATACTATTATAACATACCATTATGATGTATATAATATACTATTATACTATATATAATAATAGTATATATTTAATTATAATATTAATATACATACTATGTATGCATTCATAATTATTAATAATTTATTATATATATTAATAAAATATACTTTAATACATATAATATATTACTATATAATAATGTATATAGTTATATTATATAATGTACTATAATATATTATATTTACTATTATGATATATTAAGTATATTTATAAATATACTATATTATAACATATAATACTATTATAATACTATTATTATATACATATTATAATTATCAATACTAATATATATTAATATGTTATATAGGTATTATACATGTATTATATGTATATTAATAATATAATATATAATGTATAATATAATATAGACTAATATACTATATGTTATAGGCTTATTATATTATTAGATATTATAAACATATATATTAATAAATTATATATGATTTACATATTATAAGTATCTTATATACATTAATAAATAATATATGTATTAATAGTATACATATTATATAATTAATATAATAATTATATTAATTATATAATAATTATATATGATAGTATTACACATTATAAATTAATATGTTTACGTATATATACATATATATTATTATAATACTATATAAATTATACTATATACATATAAATTATAATTATTTAATACATATAATTATATTATTAATTATATACATGTAATACTATAATAACCCTATAATATAGTATATTAGTCTATATTATATTATACATTACATATTATATTATTAATAGACATATAATACATGTAATATTATATACGTACCTATATAATATTATATAATTATAATACATATATTATAGTTATATATGTACAATACATATTAATGTTATATAATTATATAATATTATATATTAATATTAATTAATATAAAATATATAGTATATATTATATATAGTATATCATAATAACATAATATAATATTAATTAATATAATACTATATATTAATATAATATATTATAATATATAATAATTATATAAATATTATATTAATATGTATATATGTAAATGAATATTAATATAAAATATTAATGTATATTACATATATTAATATACTATGGAATATATTATAATATATATTATAGTATTTGTATATTAATACATAATAGTATATAATAATTAATATATTTATACATTATAATATATAATATAATTATACATACTTATTATAATTACATTAATGTTATTGTGTAATATTATATATTAACATATTAATTATATAATATGAATTATATATAATATTATAGGCATATACCTGTATAAAATATATTAATATATTATATAGAATTTATATATATTAATATATATTAATTATTATATTAATTATACATTATTAAATTATACTATATATTAGTATATTATAATATAGTAATTATATATATTATGTAATAGTATTATAGAATATATATATAGTTTTATATTATGTATATACATAGTTATAATAATATATAATATAATATTTATATATTATTATATATGTAATATAATGTATACAATAATATAATAATATTATTTATATTATATATATTTTTATAATATATACATAAAATATATAATTACTATATAATAATATACTAATATGTAGTATAATTTAATAATGTATAATATTATAACTATATTAATATATATTATATATGTATATAATATATAGGTATTTATATACTATTATAATATATTAACCATTACATAATTAATATAATATATACATAATACCATTATACTTTTTATATAATATTATAACACCTAATACATAGTATATATTAGATACATTAATATATGCATTACAATATATGTATATATATTCTTATTATTGCTATAATACATATTATTATTAATATTACATATGTTACTACACATACTATATATAATATATTACATATTAATAATATAATAATGATAATATTATTAATTATATTATACTATATTATAGTATATACATTATAAACAAATGTAAATTAATTAGTGTGTATATTATCATAATATATAGTACATTATATTATTATATAAATTATACATTTATAAACAACATATGTAATATATATACCATTATAATATATAATATTAAAAATCATACATATATACTATATAATAATTATACTATAATATAAAATTATTATATATTGTTACATATACTATTATTAATTATAACTATATATTATAGTATAATAATTATTAAAATATATAATTATATATACAATTAATATATTTATATGTAATATGTAATATATTACATAATAATTATATTATAATAATTAATTTAAAATATAATATAATAATATATAATAATTATTAATATTATTATACTATTATAATATATAATATACTTATAATAGTGTATATTATATGTATATATAATCATATACTTATTATATATATGATATAATATATATTACATGTATATATTATAATTATATAATACCTATATTATATTATATGTATTATTAATATATATATAATTATTTTATAACATATTATATTATGTTAATATAATATATAATATAGTATACTATTAAAATATTTATATATAAAATGTAAAATATTACATAATAATTATATTATAATAATTAATTTATAATATAATATAATAATATATAATATAGTATATAATAATTATTAATATTATTTTACTATTATAATATATAATATACTTATAATAGTGTATATTATATGTATATATAATCATATAATTATTATATATAAACATGTATATATTATAATTATATAATACCTATATTATATAATATGTATTATTAATATGTAATTATAATTATAACATATTATATTATTTTAATATAATATATTCAAATATATTAATATATAATACTATAATATATAGATATAATATATATTATAATGAATATATATATTATAATTATTAGTATATATTATTATAGTATGTATGTAATATAACTATATATGAGTATATTATAATTATTATATAGTATATTAATATATAATATGTAAATATTTTAATTATGTATTATATATTATAATAATTATGTACTATTAAGACTGTAATAATATATAATATAATACCTATTTATATGTATCGTTTATAATAATATATTATTATATTATTATAATATTACGAATTTATACATGTTATGCTAGGTTGAATGCAAGACACTTATCTCAAAAACACCTCACTAGATGAGATTCATATATGTATAATATTATATAACATTACTAATATATATACATTATCATTATATATTATCTCATATATTGATAATATATTATAATAGGTATATATTATAATAATATATTATATTCATATTATACTATATATAATAAGTATATATTACTTATTAATATATATATATATATATATAATATGTATAATATTAATAATTATAATTATATTATATAAATGTTATAATATATAATATATATTAATTTTAACTTATAGTATATATTATAAAATACATATATGTATATATTTAGAAATTAATATCTACTATTAATAGCATATATATTATAATAATAATTAATATATTATAATGTATATTACAGTAGATTATATTATAACATGATATATTATAATTAATTATTATACATATTAATATAATACTCTATTAATATTTAGTATAATACATATACATAGTACGTAATTATAATATTATTAATATATTTATATATTACTATTATTAATTAATATGTATAATAGGATAATTAATACTATATAATTATATTATATTTATATTACATAATATGATATTAAATATTATATTATATAAATATAATTCATTTATATTTATATAATTATATATAATATACTTATAATATGTTAACTGTTATAATATATATTATTAATATATTAATAGGTATTAATATATATTATTAATTATATTATACATATATATTATAATTATTAATAACATAATATAATATTATTAATTATATATAAATGTATATAGATTAATATATAATATATTACTAATATATAATATATATTATGTATAATATAATACATATTTATATTATATATTATAAATATATTATATATTATTAATTATATATATTATAATATATAATTAATAATATATGTATAACTATTATACATATTAATTAATATATATTATACTCTTATGTAATACATATTATATATAGTATAATATATAATAATATATGAATATAAATTATAATATTTATATAGCAATAATAATTGACATATATTATATAATATTATTATTATAATATATAATTATGAAATTATATTATATACAAATACCTATAGTAGTATTTTTATATATTCCATTATAATGTATTATAATATTGTATAATATATATTATAATTAAATATAATATATTATTATAATATATACCTATTATAATATATTATTAATATATGATATAATATATAATCATAATATATACATATTAAAAATGTTATATATTATTATACATATGTGATATTAAAACCACGTTTTATGTTTAAAATAATATCTATAGTATGTAATATTAATTATATAATAGTACATATTTTATGTATACAATATAAGAACTAATATATATGTATTAATAATTATAATAATATGTATATTATAATAATAATGATAATATAATATTAATACATATATATAGTATAAAATATTATTAATATATATATAATTATACTATGTAATTACTATATATATAAATATTAAAAGTATGTGTATATGTATATTATAATATAATTAATAGATGCATTATAGTATAGTATACATATATAATTATGTATTATATATATTATATTATATAATATATATATAATATATATATTAGTGTATTAGTAATATATTATTGTATAGTATTATAATAATAATATTATATTAGTATACATATATAATTAATATGTACAATATATAACTATAATAGTTATCATATAATATATCATATAAATTAATATATAATAATATTATACTATTATATGTACAGTATACTATAATATATTAACTATAATATTATAATTAATATATTATAGTATATATTATAATATATAAATATGTACACATAATATATATTTATAATTAATATATTAATATATTATGTATATATACATTATAATATATACATAATTAATATATATTAATGTATATAGTTAATATATATTATAATATATTATTATTATACATATCCTATTATTGATAAATATATATATATATATATATATTATAATGTATTATAATAGTAATATAATAATATATATTAATACTATTATATTATTAATATTAAATATATTATATTAATTATTAAAATATATATGTCATAATATAATATTGTATATACATTATAAAATTAAGATGATTATGTTTATAATAACATATATATTATCAAAATATTTAATAACATGTATTTATGTATAGTATAATTATAATTAAATATAATTATAATTATTTATATAGATGTATAATACTAATATATATTAATCATTAATAAAATATTAATTATTATATAAATAATTATAATTATTATACATAATATTAATATATAGTATATATTATATACCATGTATATAATAATTATTCGATTAATTATATTATAACATATTAATATTAATTATATATCATACTATATAATTATAGTATATCATAATAAATATATAATAATTTATGATAATATTATTAATTATATTATATTGTTAATTAATATATATTATATATTATATATATTAATATGTATATACATGTATTATATACTATTATATAATATATATTATAATAGTTATATTAATATAGTTGTAACATATATTAATTATATAATATTATTTATATATTAACAGTGTATATATATATTTATATAATTATTATATACTAATATAATATAATTAATAATATACATACATATACTATATATAGCTATATAAATATAATATAGTTATAATATATATATAATATGTTATAAATATATTATTTATATAAATATAATATATTATGTAATATAATATTATTGTATAATAATAATTGTATACAATATTACTATATAATATATACATATTGTTATATAACTATAAAGTATAATATATTATATATGATAATATACATAATTAATATAATATAGTATATAATAAATTATAATTATGTGTACCTATAATATATTATTATAATAGTGTTATATTATATATACATATTCTATAATAGACATATTAATGTATATACGTATATTATATATTATATGTATGTACATAATTATGTATATTATAATAAAGTATAATATAATATATATTATATATAATTATAATAAATATATAATTATATATACATATATATAGAATATATTAATATTATACATTAATATATGTATTATAATATTATATATTATATTAGTATATATTGCATAATAACAATTATTAACTATATATCATTAATTATATGTATATTATATATAATATTATGATTAATATATATATATATTATATAATTAGTATAATATTAATATATATACGAATATGTATATATTATATAATATGTACATTATATACTATTATATATGATATACATTAATATATTAATACATATATATATATTGTATATATATTATTATATTATGATATATAGTATATATAATTATATAATATATAGTATATGTATATATTATTATATACATATACTATATTATGTTTATACTTATACATATTAATATACACATATGTAATTATAAATTAAATATATATTATTATAATATAGTATATAACATTATATTATTTTAATATATTATATAATATATTATAATGTTATTATATAGCATAATATAATAATTACTAATACTATTAATATATATATATATATAATATTATAATTAATTAATATGATATATAATTTATATACATAATATAAATATGATATAATATATTAATAATACATATTAATTATATATGTATAATTAATTAATATAGTATTAATATATATTATTATACTATATATGATTAGTAATATAATATTTCTAGTAATTATACATTATATTAATATACATACATTATATATGCTATATTATTATAATATTAAGTATACTATAATATATACTATATTAATATATTATTATTATATATTAATACATCATATTAATAGTATATATTAATAGTTATTAATTAATAGTATGTTAATATGCATATAATATTATTTATTATATTATATTCATAAATTATAATACCATATATATTATTATAACATATTACATATACATTATATATTAATAGTATATATATTAATTATATATCAATATATTATCTATTATACATATTAATATAGTATAATTATAAGACATCTTAATAATATATTATAATATAATTAAAAATATTATCATAAATTAGTTTATATTTATTATTAATTATACAATAATATAATTTATATACATATTACTATTATAATATACCATATAACTATTAATATATAATACACTATATTAATTATAATATAATATATAGTATAGTATATATATTTACATATAATTTATATTATATTATGTACATAATTACATATATACATATATAATTATATGATTATATTAATTATTTATTAGTATGTATAATATTATATATTAATTATTATAACTATATTTATATTAATATGTATAATCATATATTTATTATAGTATGTATATATATAATACTAAAAGCTTATAATATATTATAATATGTATAGTATATTATATAATATTATTTATTATAGTATATAGTATATTATTACACATATAATAATTTATTAGTATTATAAATATATTATTATAATAGCTATTATATTATCATTAATATATATATAATATATGAATATATATATATTATATATTATAAATATTATATATAATATACATAAATTAATTCATAATATATTATAAATATACATAATATTATATACTATACTATATTTTATATAATATACTTATATATTATATAATATATATTATATATTGTAATATGTTATATTATATACTACATATTTAATATTTATAATATATATTATAATTAATATAATATATAGCATATATTAATAATATTAATAATGTATCATAATAGTATATGTTATTATATTATATGTATATTATATAAGTATATATGCATAAATATAATATATTTTATTAATATTATAATATATTATAATAGTATAATTAATACATAATATATAATATTATGTATAATATATTATACATATATATGTACTTATAATCAATATTTATACATATGTTATAATTATATATATTAATTATAGTATTTAAATATATATATATTATGTATTATTAATATATATACTATTATAACATACTATTATAATGTATATAATATACTATTATACTATATATAAGTATAGTATATATTTACTTATAATAGTAATATACATGCTATGTATATATAATATATAATATATATTTAATAATTATGTATGTATTAATAATTATTAATAATGTATTATATATATATTAATAAAATATATTATAATACATATAATATATTAATATATAATAATATATATAGTCATTATATAATGTACTAGAATATATTATATTTAATATTATGATATATTAAGTATAATTATAAATATACTATATGATAACATATAATACTATTATATACATATTAAATTATTAATGTACATATATATACTAATATGTTATATAGGTATTATACTTGTATTATATGTATAATATCACATAGACTAATATACTATATGTTATAGGGTTATTATAATATTACATGTATATAATTAATAATATAATATATATATATATATATATATATATATTAAATATTATATATATATATATTAATAAATTATATATGATTTACTATTACATAATAATACTACAATAACCCAATAACATATAGTATACTAGTCTATATTATATTGTACATTATATATTATATTATCAATATACATATAATACATGTAATAATATATACGTATCTATATAATATTATATTATTATAATACATATAATATAATTATATATGTATAATACATATTAATGTTATATAATTCTATAATATTATATATTAATTAAATAATATAATATATATATATTATATATTATATATTATATATAGTATATAATAATAATATAATCTAATATTCATATATATATATAATACTATATTATAATATATTATAATTATATAAATATTATATTAACATGTATATATGTAAATACACATTAATATATAATACATATAATAATTACTACTATATGTAATATATATTATTAATTAAATTTCGTATAATACTAATATTATATATAGTATATTAGTATATTAAATTTATATACATATTTTATAATTATATTAATAATATAATATATATTATAATACATTATACATATTTATAATATATGTATTATAACATATATTAAGTATATAATATTAATAACTATTATATATACATAATATATATTATATACTATATAATTATTATTTATAATTAATATAGATTAATACATATAATATAATATAATATATGTTATAATATTATAATAATATATATTAGTATATGTATAATATAGTATAATTATGTATAATACTATATATTATAAAATTTTATATTATAATATATTATAATATATAATATGTATATACTATATATTATATAATATTACAATATTAATCAAAATATCCTCCGACCGACAAGACGAGAGCAACCTGGCTCTGATATCTAGCTAGCACGGAGCCCTACTCGTTCACACCCTTAGAGGACCATGGCCACCTTGTATTCAACTGCCTTGAGCAGGTTGACTCTAAACTTCCGGTCCTTCTTCGGCACTCTTAGCCTCTTTTCTAGGTTGTAGCATATTTCTGATATACAAGATCCTTATAAAAGGTGAGTATAGAGCATACTTTATACTATAAAGATAATAAGATGGAGAATCTGATGGGCCATAGACTTAAGGGCTTTGGAGAAGACAATTATGAACTTAGAAACTCATAAGTATGGAAAATGGAGTGTTTATTTATTTTTGTGTGTTTTACAATTGACTCAACTCCCCTATTTATATAGTTTCGGGAGTGAAGAGTCATGAACCCTTACAAAGACACGTATCAGAGTGGCAACCTACATCAAATGACCCCTCACTTTAAGAAGGTTGCATGTAGGACATGCCATGCTAGGTTGCATGCAATACACTTATTTCAAAGACACCTCACTAGATGAGATGTCATGTCTAGGAAAGTATACAACTACCCTTATAACGTGTCTTTAAGTACACCTCACTAGATAAGATGTCATGCCTAGGAAAATACAAGACTACCCTTATTAGATGGGTATAAGTAAGTCCTTCAGTATCTTCATGTGGATGGTTTTTATTTGCAAAACATAGATGGACATAAAGTTCTCGGTGCTCTTCCTTATTATCTTGGATTGGACCCTTGATTGTCTTCCATTTATAGTGTAGGGGGACCGGGTGAAGTTCTTCTTTCATTCCTGTAGAATATGGCCTATGACAGAGGAATATGACATGAGGGTCTTCATCATCCTAATATTCATTTTGGAGCACTTGTATCCATTCCTCCATAGTTGCATACCATAGCAGGAATGACCAGCAGAGGCTAGAGTCGTTTTCAGTATCTTGAAAAAAGATGAGTGTATCCCATACTGAGAACTCAATCAGATGAAAGTATATGGTGGACAAACACCATAGGTACCATAAACCGTTGAAGGTGAGATCTTTAGAAAGAGCAACATGTATAATGCCCAAGAATGGTTTCTGAAGAAGATAGGAGGCTTGTCCCTCTTGGATTCCTTCTTCAGAAATAAATTTTGATATATATCGAATCATATTTGTAGTTGCATGTTGTCGTATATCTCCAAGAGTTTTGAAATGCTCATCACGAAGAGAAAATGATAAATCATGATTAATAAGATGGATGGGACCTTGTCTCCAAAAATCGGTTTTGGAAGATATTAGCTTATTTCATTTTCCTATAATAAGATAACGGGCAGCACCTTGGTAGATGATATGGGTTGAAGTTGAAATTGTATGGAGAGATAATCAGGCACAACATTGTCCTTGCCCTTTATGTGTTGGACTTCAAATATTTTTGAGTCTGAGTAGCTGTTTTTCTGGGACTCCTTTATTCTTGAGCTCCATAATTGTTGGGAGGGATGTATTATCCAGTTGGATAATGAAATTGTATTCCACCAGATGGAATTCAAATTTTATAATTCCATATTTGACAGCTAATATCTCCTTGTAGACAGCATGATAATGTACTTCAGATTCTTTGAATTGGCCGCTGGCATGTCCACAATAATAAAGTTTCCCACCTTCGTTTTCTAATAAGATAGCTCCCCAATAATCATCACTGGCATCTGTTTGTAAGATCCGTCAGCCATCTCTATGCATATAATATATATGTATTTGTATACTATTATAATATATTAACCATTACATAATTAATATAATATATACATAATAATTATAGATTATACTTTTATATAATATTATAACATATAATACATTATATTAGATACATTAGTATATGTATTATAATATAAATATTGTTAAAATTACTATTAATACATACTATTAATACATATTATAATTAATATTATATATATTACTATACATATTATATATATTATATATTACATATTATTAATATAATTATTATAATATTATTAATTATATTATACTATATTATAGAATATACATTATATACATATGTACATTAATTAGTATATATATTATCATAATATATAGTATATTAGAATATTATATAAATTATATATATATAATATACATATGTAATATATATAACATTATAATATATAATATTAATAATTATACATATATACTATATAATAATTATACTATAATATAAAATTATTATATATTATTACATATACTATTATTATTTATAACTATATATTATAGTATAATAATCATTAAAATATATAAATATATGTAATAATATAGTATACTACTAATATATTTTTATATAATATGTGATATATTACATAATAATTATATGATATTAATTAATTTATAATATAATATAATAATATATAATAATTATTAATATTATTACACTGTTATAATATATAATATACTTATAATACTGTATATTATATGTATATATAATCATATAATTATTATATATATAGGATATAAAATATATTACATGTATATATTATAATTATATAATACCTATATTATATAATATGTATTATTAATATACATAATTATATTTATTGGATATTATATTATGTTAATATAATATATATACAATTATATTAATATATAATACTATAATATATACATATAATAAATATTATAATGTATATACATATTATAATTATTAGTTTATGTTATTACAGTATGTATGTAATACAATTATGTATGTGTATATTATAATTATTATAACTTTGACTTTCTTCCGGATCACTTGCTTCTCGTGGGAGAGTAGAGAACAAAAGTTTTGAAAGGCTCATCACGAGGAGGAGATGCTAAATCAGGATTGATGAGATGGATGGGAGATTGTCTCCAAAAATCGGGTTTGGAGAATATTATCTTCTTTCGTTTCCCTGTCAAAAAGATAACGGACAGCACCTTGGTAGATGATATGAGTTGAAGCTGAAATTGTCCGGAGAGATAATGAGGCACAACATTGTCCTTGCCCTTTATGTATTGGACTTCAAACTGGTATTTTGAAAACCAGTCCTTGAGTCTGAGTAGCTGTTTTTTTTAGACTTCTTTATTCTTGAGCTCCATAATCGCTGGAAATACATATAATATAATATAATATAATAATATAATAATATATAATTATGTATATTTACACATTATTATTATTATTATTATTATAAATCACCTATTAATATTATATGGACAGTGTCACATATAATATAATAATTCGTATATATGTATTATATATTATACCATTACTACTATGTATATATAAATATATACTATAATAATAGTGTTATAATATATTAATATAATTATGATAATATAATATCATTATTATATTATATTTTTATTATTAAGTATATAATATAAATTAATATTATGTATACCGTAATTATAATATATAATATATTATACTTTATAGTTATATTATAATATGTATATATTATATAGTAATATTATATACAATTATTATTATACATTAATCTAATATTATATTATATATTATATTTATATATATATAATATATTTATGCCATATTTTATATATAATATAATTATATTATATTTATATAGCTATATATAGTATATGTGTGTATATTATTAATTATATGATATTAGTATATAATAATATATAAATATATATACAATTAATATATATATATATATATATATATATTATATAAATAAATAATATATAATATATATATGTATAATATATTATTATATTATTATATATAATTATAAATATATATTATATACATATAATTACATATGAATAATATATATGTATACATATTATAATATAATTAATATAATAAATATTATATTATATAATAATATATATAACATATATAATATATAATATCAATAAATATTATGTATAACAATTATAATTATATATGTAATAATTAATTAATATTAATAATATATATACACATAGTTATACATATATATAATAATTAATAATATATTAATGATTAATATATATTAGTATTATATATATATAAATAATTATAATTATGTATAATTATAATTATACTATACATAAATACATATTATTATATATTTTGATATTATATAAATTATTATATACATAAATATATTAATTATATAATGTATATACTATATTATATTATGATATATATTATAATAATTAATATAATATATTTAATATTAATAATATAATAGTAGTAATTTATATTATTATATGTCTATTATAATTCATTATAACATATATATATCATTATATATATATAATATTATTATATACTAATTTATATAATATATTATATTATACCTATTATAATTATATATTATACATATTAATTATATATGTATACTAATATAATATAATATAATAATATAATAATATATAATTATATATATTTATACATTATTATTATTATTATTATTATAATACACCTATTAATATTATATGGACAGTGTCACATATAATATAACAATTATTATATATGTATTATATATTATACCATTACTACTATGTATATATATATATATTATAATAATAGTGTTATAATATATTAATATAATTATGATAATATAATATAATTATTATATAATATTTTTATTATTAAGTATATCATATAAATTAATATTATGTATACCATAATTATAATATATAATATATTATACTTTATAGTTCTATTATAATATGTATATATTATATAGTAATATTATATACAATTATTATTATACATTAATATTATATTATATAATATATTATATTTATATATATATATAATATATTTATAACATATTTTATATATAATATAATTATATTATATTTATATAGCTATATATAGTATGTGTGTGTATATTATTAATTATATGATATTAGTATATAATTATTATATAATTATATATACTATTAATATATATATTTATTATATATAATTAAATAATATATAATATATATATTATTATATATAATTATAAATATATATTATATACATATAATTATATATGAAAAATATATATGTATACATATTATAATATAATTAATATAATAAATATTATATTCTATAATAATATATATAACATATATAATATAATATAAATTAATATTATGTATAACAATTATAATTATATATGTAATAATTAATTAATATTAATAATATATATATACAAAGTTATACATATATATAATAATTAATAATATATTAATGATTAATATATATTAGTATTGTATATATATATAAATAATTATAATTATGTATAATTATAGTTATACTATACATAAATACATATTATTATATATTTTGATATTATATAAATTATTATATACATAAATATATTAATTATATAATGTATATACTATATTATATTATGATATATATTATAATAATTAATAAAATATATTTAATATTAATAATATAATAGTAGTAATTTATATTATTATATGTCTATTATAATTCATTATAACATATATATATCATTAATAGGATATGTACAATAATAATATATTATAATATTTATTAACTATATAAATATATTATTTATATAAATATAATATATTATGTAATATAATATTATTGTATAATAATAATTGTATACAATATTACTATATAATATATACATATTGTAATATAACTATAAAGTATAATATATTATATATTATAATATACATAATTAATATAATATAGTATATAATAAATTATAATTATGTGTACCTATAATATATTATTATAATAGTGTTATATTATATATACATATTCTATAATAGACATATTAATGTATATACGTATATTATATATTATATGTATGTACATAATTATGTATATTTTAATAAATTATAATATAATATATATTATATATATTTATAATAAATATATAATTATATATACATATATATAGAATATATTAATATTATACATTAATATATGTATTATAATATTATATATTATATTAGTATATATTGCATAATAACTATTATTAACTATATATCATTAATTATATGTATATTATATATAATATTATGATTAATATATATATATATATATATATATTATATAATTAGTATAATATTAATATATATACGAATATGTATATATTATATAATATGTACATTATATACTATTATATATGATATACATTAATATATTAACACATATATATATTGTATATATATTATTATATTATGATATATAGTATATATAATTATATAATATATAGTATATGTATATATTATTATATACATATACTATATTATGTTTATACTTATACATATTAATATACACATATGTAATTATAATTTAAATATATATTATTATAATATAGTATATAACATTATATTATTTTAATATATTATATAATATATTATAATGTTATTATATAGCATAATATAATAATTACTAATACTATTAATATATATATATATATATAATATTATAATTAATTAATATGATATATAATTTATATACATAATATAAATATGATATAATATATTAATAATACATATTAATTATATATGTATAATTAATTAATATAGTATTAATATATATTATTATACTATATATGATTAGTAATATAATATTTCTAGTAATTATACATTATATTAATATACATACATTATATATGCTATATTATTATAATATTAAGTATACTATAATATATACTATATTAATATATTATTATTATATATTAATACATCATATTAATAGTATATATTAATAGTTATTAATTAATAGTATGTTAATATGCATATAATATTATTCATTATATTATATTCATAAATTATAATACCATATATATTATTATAACATATTACATATACATTATATATTAATAGTATATATATTAATTATATATCAATATATTATCTATTATACGTATTAATATAGTATAATTATAAGACATCTTAATAATATATTATAATATAACTAAAAATATTATCATAAATTATTTTATATTTATTATTAATTATACAATAATATAATTTATATACATATTACTATTATAATATACCATATAACTATTAATATATAATACACTATATTAATTATAATATAATATATAGTATAGTATATATATTTACATATAATTTATATTATATTATGTACATAATTACATATATACATATATAATTATATGATTATATTAATTATTTATTAGTATGTATAATATTATATATTAATTATTATAACTATATTTATATTAATATGTATAATCATATATTTATTATAGTATGTATATATATAATACTAAAAGCTTATAATATATTATAATATGTATAGTATATTATATAATATTATTTATTATAGTATATAGTATATTATTACACATATAATAATTTATTAGTATTATAAATATATTATTATAATAGCTATTATATTATCATTAATATATATATAATATATTCATATATATATTATATATTATAAATATTATATATAATATACATAAATTAATTCATAATATATTATAAATATACATAATATTATATACTATACTATATTTTATATAATATACTTATATATTATATAATATATATTATATATTGTAATATGTTATATTATATACTACATATTTAATATTTATAATATATATTATAATTAATATAATATATAGCATATATTAATAGTATTAATAATGTATCATAATAGTATATGTTATTATATTATATGTATATTATATAAGTATATATGCATAAATATAATATATGTTATTATATTATATGTATATTATATAAGTATATATGCATAAATATAATATATTTTATTAATATTATAATATATTATAATAGTATAATTAATACATAATATATAATATTATGTATAATATATTATACATATATATGTACTTATAATCAATATTTATACATATGTTATAATTATATATATTAATTATAGTATTTAAATATATATATTATGTATTATTAATATATATACTATTATAACATACTATTATAATGTATATAATATACTATTATACTATATATAAGTATAGTATATATTTACTTATAATAGTAATATACATGCTATGTATATATAATATATAATATATATTTAATAATTATGTATGTATTAATAATTATTAATAATGTATTATATATATATTAATAAAATATATTATAATACATATAATATATTAATATATAATAATATATATAGTCATTATATAATGTACTAGAATATATTATATTTAATATTATGATATATTAAGTATAATTATAAATATACTATATTATAACATATAATACTATTATATACATATTAAATTATTAATGTACATATATATACTAATATGTTATATAGGTATTATACTTGTATTATATGTATAATATCACATAGACTAATATACTATATGTTATAGGGTTATTATAATATTACATGTATATAATTAATAATATAATTATATATATATATATATTAAATATTATATATATATATTAATAAATTATATATGATTTACTATTACATAATAATACTACAATAACCCAATAACATATAGTATACTAGTCTATATTATATTGTAGATTATATATTATATTATCAATATACATATAATACATGTAATAATATATACGTATCTATATAATATTATATTATTATAATACATATAATATAATTATATATGTATAATACATATTAATGTTATATCATATTAATGTTATATAATTCTATAATATTATATATTAATTAAATAATATAATATATATACTATATATTATATATAGTATATAATAATAATATAATATAATATTCATATATATATATAATACTATATTATAATATATTATAATATATTATAATTATATAAATATTATATTAACATGTATATATGTAAATACACATTAATATATAATGCATATAATAATTACTACTATATGTAATATATATTATTAATTAAATTTCGTATAATACTAATATTATATATAGTATATTAGTATATTACATTTATATACATATTTTATAATTATATTAATAATATAATATATATTATAATACATTATACATATTTATAATATATGTATTATAACATAAATTAAGTATATAATATTAATAACTATTATATATACATAATATATATTATATACTATATAATTATTATTTATAATTAATATAGATTAATACATATAATATAATATAATATATGTTATAATATTATAATAATATATATTAGTATATGTATAATATAGTATAATTATGTATAATACTATATATTATAAACTTTTATATTATAATATATTATAATATATAATATGTATATACTATATATTATATAATATTACAATATTAATCAAAATATCCTCCGACCGACAAGACGAGAGCAACCTGGCTCTGATATCCAGCTAGCACGGAGCCCTATTCGTTCACACCCTTAGAGGTCCATGGCCACCTTGTATTCAACTGCCTTGAGCAGGTTGACTCTAAACTTCCGGTCCTTCTTCGGCACTCTTAGCCTCTTTTCTAGGTTGTAGCATATTTCTGATATACAAGATCCTTATAAAAGGTGAGTATAGAGCATACTTTATACTATAAAGATAATAAGATGGAGAATCTGATGGGCCATAGACTTAAGGGCTTTGGAGAAGACAATTATGAACTTAGAAACTCATAAGTATAGAAAATGGAGTGTTTATTTATTTTTGTGTGTTTTACAATTGACTCAACTCCCCTATTTATATAGTTTCGGGAGTGAAGAGTCATGAACCCTTACAAAGACACGTATCAGAGTGGCAACCTACATCAAATGACCCCTCACTTTAAGAAGGTTGCATGTAGGACATGCCATGCTAGGTTGCATGCAATACACTTATTTCAAAGACACCTCACTAGATGAGATGTCATGTCTAGGAAAGTATACAACTACCCTTATAACGTGTCTTTAAGTACACCTCACTAGATAAAATGTCATGCCTAGGAAAATACAAGACTACCCTTATTAGATGGGTATAAGTAAGTCCTTCAGTATCTTCATGTGGATGGTTTTTATTTGCAAAACATAGATGGACATAAAGTTCTCGGTGCTCTTCCTTATTATCTTGGATTGGACCCTTGATTGTCTTCCATTTATAGTGTAGGGGGACCGGGTGAAGTTCTTCTTGCATTCCTGTAGAATATGGCCTATGACAGAGGAATATGACATGAGGGTCTTCATCATCCTAATATTCATTTTGGAGCACTTGTATCCATTCTTCCATAGTTGCATACCATAGCAGGAATGACCAGCAGAGGCTAGAGTCGTTTTCAGTATCTTGAAAAAAGATGAGTGTATCCCATACTGAGAACTCAATCAGATGAAAGTATATGGTGGACAAACACCATAGGTACCATAAACCGTTGAAGGTGAGATCTTTAGAAAGAGCAACATGTATAATGCCCAAGAATGGTTTCTGGAGATGATAGGAGGCTTGTCCCTCTTGGATTCCTTCTTCAGAAATAAATTTTGATATATATCGAATCATATTTGTAGTTGCATGTTGTCGTATATCTCCAAGAGTTTTGAAATGCTCATCACGAAGAGAAAATGATAAATCATGATTAATAAGATGGATGGGACCTTGTCTCCAAAAATCGGTTTTGGAAGATATTAGCTTATTTCATTTTCCTATAATAAGATAACGGGCAGCACCTTGGTAGATGATATGGGTTGAAGTTGAAATTGTATGGAGAGATAATCAGGCACAACATTGTCCTTGCCCTTTATGTGTTGGACTTCAAATATTTTGAGTCTGAGTAGCTGTTTTTCTGGGACTCCTTTAATCTTGAGCTCCATAATTGTTGGGAGGGATGTATTATCCAGTTGGATAATGAAATTGTATTCCACCAGATGGAATTCAAATTTTTTAATTACATATTTGACAGCTAATATCTCCTTGTAGATAGCATGATAATGTACTTCAGATTCTTTGAATTGGCCGCTGGCATGTCCACAATAATAAAGTTTCCCACCTTCGTTTTCTAATAAGATAGCTCCCCAATAATCATCACTGGCATCTGTTTGTAAGATCCGTCAGCCATCTCTATGCATATAATATATATGTATTTGTATACTATTATAATATATTAACCATTACATAATTAATATAATATATACATAATAATTATAGATTATACTTTTATATAATATTATAACATATAATACATTATATTAGATACATTAGTATATGTATTATAATATAAATATTGTTAAAATTACTATTAATACATATTATAATTAATATTATATATATTACTATACATATTATATATATTATATATTACATATTATTAATATAATTATTATAATATTATTAATTATATTATACTATATTATAGAATATACATTATATACATATGTACATTAATTAGTATATATATTATCATAATATATAGTATATTAGAATATTATATAAATTATATATATATAATATACATATGTAATATATATAACATTATAATATATAATATTAATAATTATACATATATACTATATAATAATTATACAATAATATAAAATTATTATATATTATTACATATACTATTATTAATTATAACTATATATTATAGTATAATAATCATTAAAATATATAAATATATGTAATAATATAGTATACTACTAATATATTTTTATATAATATGTGATATATTACATAATAATTATATGATATTAATTAATTTATAATATAATATAATAATATATAATAATTATTAATATTATTACACTGTTATAATATATAATATACTTATAATACTGTATATTATATGTATATATAATCATATAATTATTATATATATAGGATATAAAATATATTACATGTATATATTATAATTATATAATACCTATATTATTTAATATGTATTATTAATATACATAATTATATTTATTGGATATTATATTATGTTAATATAATATATATACAATTATATTAATATATAATACTATAATATATACATATAATAAATATTATAATGTATATACATATTATAATTATTAGTTTATGTTATTACAGTATGTATGTAATACAATTATGTATGTGTATATTATAATTATTATAACTTTGACTTTCTTCCGGATCACTTGCTTCTCGTGGGAGAGTAGAGAACAAAAGTTTTGAAAGGCTCATCACGAGGAGGAGATGATAAATCAGGATTGATGAGATGGATGGGAGATTGTCTCCAAAAATCGGGTTTGGAGAATATTATCTTCTTTCGTTTCCCTGTCAAAAAGATAACGGACAGCACCTTGGTAGATGATATGAGTTGAAGCTGAAATTGTCCGAAGAGATAATGAGGCACAACATTGTCCTTGCCCTTTATGTATTGGACTTCAAACTGGTATTTTGAAAACCAGTCCTTGAGTCTGAGTAGCTGTTTTATTTAGACTTCTTTATTCTTGAGCTCCATAATCGCTGGAAATACATATAATATAATATAATATAATAATATAATAATATATAATTATGTATATTTACACATTATTATTATTACTATTATTATTATTATTATTATTATTATAAATCACCTATTAATATTATATGGACAGTGTCACATATAATATAATAATTCTTATATATGTATTATATATTATACCATTACTACTATGTATATATAAATATATATTATAATAATAGTGTTATAATATATTAATATAATTATGATAATATAATATCATTATTATATTATATTTTTATTATTAAGTATATAATATAAATTAATATTATGTATACCGTAATTATAATATATAATATATTATACTTTATAGTTATATTATAATATGTATATATTATATAGTAATATTATATACAATTATTATTATACATTAATCTAATATTATATTATATATTATATTTATATATATATAATATATTTATACCATATTTTATATATAATATAATTATATTATATTTATATAGCTATATATAGTATATGTGTGTATATAATTAATTATATGATATTAGTATATAATAATATATAAATATATATACTATTAATATATATATTTATTATATATAATTAAATAATATATAATATATATATATATATATATGTAAAATATATTATTATATTATTATATATAATTATAAATATATATTATATACATATAATTATATATAAATAATATATATGTATACATATTATAATATAATTAATATAATAAATATTATATTATATAATAATATATATAACATATATAATATATAATATCAATAAATATTATGTATAACAATTATAATTATATATGTAATAATTAATTAATATTAATAATATATATACACATAGTTATACATATATATAATAATTAATAATATATTAATGATTAATATATATTAGTATTATATATATATAAATAATTATAATTATGTATAATTATAATTATACTATACATAAATACATATTATTATATATTTTGATATTATATAAATTATTATATACATAAATATATTAATTATATAATGTATATACTATATTATATTATGATATATATTATAATAATTAATTTAATATATTTAATATTAATAATATAATAGTAGTAATTTATATTATTATATGTCTATTATAATTCATTATAACATATATATATCATTATATATATATAATATTATTATATACTAATTTATATAATATATTATATTATACCTATTATAATTATGTATTATACATATTAATTATATATGTATACTAATATAATATAATATAATAATATAATAATATATAATTATATATATTTATACATTATTATTATTATTATTATTATTATTATTATTATTATAATACACCTATTAATATTATATGGACAGTGTCACATATAATATAACAATTATTATATATGTATTATATATTATACCATTACTACTATGTATATATATATATATATATATTATAATAATAGTGTTATAATATATTAATATAATTATGATAATATAATATAATTATTATATAATATTTTTATTTTTAAGTATATCATATAAATTAATATTATGTATACCATAATTATAATATATAATATATTATACTTTATAGTTCTATTATAATATGTATATATTATATAGTAATATTATATACAATTATTATTATACATTAATATTATATTATATAATATATTATATTTATATATATATAATATATTTATAACATATTTTATATATAATATAATTATATTATATTTATATAGCTATATATAGTATGTGTGTGTATATTATTAATTATATGATATTAGTATATAATTATTATATAATTATATATACTATTAATATATATATTTATTATATATAATTAAATAATATATAATATATATATATTATTATATATAATTATAAATATATATTATATACATATAATTATATATGAATAATATATATGTATACATATTATAATATAATTAATATAATAAATATTATATTCTATAATAATATATATAACATATATAATATATAATATAAATTAATATTATGTATAACAATTATAATTATATATGTAATAATTAATTAATATTAATAATATATATATACAAAGTTATACATATATATAATAATTAATAATATATTAATGATTAATATATATTAGTATTGTATATATATATAAATAATTATAATTATGTATAATTATAGTTAAACTATACATAAATACATATTATTATATTCTGATATTATATAAATTATTATATACATAAATATATTAATTATATAATGTATATACTATATTATATTATGATATATATTATAATAATTAATAAAATATATTTAATATTAATAATATAATAGTAGTAATTTATATTATTATATGTCTATTATAATTCATTATAACATATATATATATATATATCATTAATAGGATATGTACAATAATAATATATTATAATACATATTAACTATATACATTAATATATATTAATTATGCACATATTATAATACATATATACATAAGTAATATATTTATAATATATTAATATCTTAATAATAAACATATATTATATATACATATTTATATACTATAATGTATACTATAATATATTAATTATAATATTATGTTTAATATATATAGTATACTATATTTATTAGTATAATATTATTATATACTAATTTATATAATATATTATATTATAACTATTATAATTATATATTATACATATTAATTATATATGTATACTAATATAATATAATATAATAATATAATAATATATATTTATATATATTTAGACATTATTATTATTATTATTATAATACACCTATTAATATTATATGGACAGTGTGACATATAATATAATAATTATTATATATGTATTATATATAATACCATTACTACTATGTATATATAAATATATATTATAATAATAGTGTTATAATATATTAATATAATTATGATAATATAATATCATTATTATATTATATTTTTATTATTAAGTATATAATATAAATTAATATTATGTATACCATAATTATAATATATAATATATTATACTTTATAGTTATATTATAATATGTATCTATTATATAGTTATATTATATACAATTATTATTATACATTAATATTATATTATATAATATATTTATAACATATTTTATATATAATATAATTATATTATATTTATATAGCTATATATAGTATATGTGTGTATATTATTAATTATATGATATTAGTATAAAATAATTATATAAATATATATACTATTAATTTATATATTTATTATATATAATTAAATAATATATAATATATATGTATAATGTATTATTATATTATTATATATAATTATAAATATATATTATATACATATATTTATATATGAATAATATATATGTATACGTATTATAATATAATTAATATAATAAATATTATAATATATAATAATATATATAACATATATAATATATAATATAAATTAATATTATGTATAAAAATTATAATTATATATGTAATAATTAATTAATATTAATAATATATATATATACATAGTTATACATTTATATAATAATTAATAATATATTAATGATTAATATATATTTGTATTGTATATATATAAATAATTATAATTATGTATAATTATAATTATACTATACATAAATACATATTATTATATATTTTGATACTATATAAATTATTATATACATAAATATATTAATTATATAATGTATATACTATATTATATTATGATATATGTTATAATAATTAATAAAATATATTTAATATTAATAATATAATAGTAGTAATTTATATTATTATATGTCTATTATAAATCATTATAACATATACATATATATATATCATTAATAGGATATGTACAAAAATAATATATTATAATATATATTATCTATATACATTAGTATATATTAATTATGTACATATTATAATACATATATACATAATTAATATATTTATAATATATTAATATCTTAATAATAAATATATATCATATATACATATTTATATATTATAATATATAATATAATATATTAATTATAATATTATATTTAATATATTATAGTATTCTATATGTAATAGTATAATATTATTATATACTAATTTATATAATATATTATATTATAACTATTATAATTATATATTATACATATTAATTATATATGTATACTAATATAATATAATATAACAATATAATAATATATAATTATTTATATTTAGACATTATTATTAATATTATTATAATACACCTATTAATATTATATGGACAGTGTCACATATAATATAATAATTATTATAGATGTATTATATATTATACCATTACTACTATGTATATGTAAATATATATTGTAATAATAGTGTTATAATATATTAATATAATTATGATAATATAATATCATTATTATATTATATTTTTATTATTAAGTATATCATATAAATTAATATTATGTATACCATAATTATAATATATAATATATTATACTTTATAGTTCTATTATAATATGTATATATTATATAGAAATATTATATACAATTATTATTATACATTAATATTATATTATATAATATATTATATATATACTATATTTATAACATATTTTATATATAATATAATTATATTATATTTATATAGCTATATATAGTATATGTGTGTATATTATTAATTATATGATATTAGTATATAATAATTATATAAATATATATACTATTAATATATATATTTATTATATATAATTAAATAATATATAATATATATATTATTAAAAATAATTATAAATATATATTATATACATATAATTATATATGAATAATATATATGTATATATATTATAATATAATTAATATAATAAATATTATATTATATAATAATATATATAACATATATAATATATAATATAAATTAATATTATGTATAACAATTATAATTATATATGTAATAATTAATTAATATTAATAATATATATATACAAAGTTATACATATATATAATAATTAATAATATATTAATGATTAATATATATTAGTATTGTATATATATATATATAAATAATTATAATTATGTATAATTATAATTATACTATGCATAAATACATATTATTATATATTTTGATACTATATAAATTATTATATACATAAATATATTAATTATATAATATATATACTATATTATATTATGATATATATTATAATAATTAATATAATATATTTAATATTAATAATATAATAGTAGTAATTTATATTATTATATGTCTATTATAATTCATTATAAGATATATATATCATTAATAGGATATGTACAATAATAATATATTATAATATATATTATCTATATACATTAATATATATTAATTATGTACATACATATATACATAATTAATATATTTATAATATATTAATATCTTAATAATAAACATATATTATATATACATATTTATATATTATAATATATAATATAATATATTAATTATAATATTATATTTAATATATTATAGTATACTATATGTAATAGTATAATATTATTATATACTAATTTATATAATATATTATATTATAACTATTATAATTATATATTATACAAATTAATTATATATGTATACTAATATTATATTAATTATATATCATATTATAAATAAATTATATAATATATATATTATATAATGTATACATATTATAATTATTATAATATTAAATATGTATATTATAAATATTATATATAATATATATTTGTAATTTATACATATAGAATACTTATATTAAGATATATTAATAATATAATATATATGTGTGATAGGAATCAAGCACAAGCTCTTGACAAGGAAGCTCAAAAGTCATGGGAAGACGAAGAGTCAAGGGCAACCCACGAGTCTCAAGAAGACGAAGAGCCACCTTCTTTGAAGATCAAAGGTCCAATGACAAGGGGACGTCTCAAGAGACTTCAAGAGGCAATTTCCCAATTTCCGGCATCTCGGGAATACCAAGGGTCAAGTGGAGTTCATTGTTTACAAGTCATAGAAGGTGATGGTTCAACTTCCTTCTTGGGAAGGTCCAAGGTCGTGGATGCTTCATTTTCTACCTTGGGGAGCTCAAAAGACAAGAATCTAGAGTTGGACTTTTGGCCTTCTCCTACCTATGCATTCGGCCGAACCAACAAGGAGGGAACAAAAGTCAATTTTGCTTGTTCCACATTTATGGCTCTAGAAGATTACAAAGGACCAGAATTAAAGCCTATCCCCACACATAAATTCGGCCACCTACATGAATATAAGAGCCTTGGAAGATCAAGAGGAGCAAGCACTTGTCATGATAAGTTATCAAGTGATAAGGCTGTCCACATTACTTAGCATGATAAGCTATCAAGTGATAAGGCTTTCAAGATCTAAGAAGACTTTTCAAGTACCATGAAAGCTTATCAAGTGATAGGACCTTTCAAATCTGATCTATAGCTTTTCTTATTTTATAACTTATTAAGATAAGTCTTTTTAGTTCCTTGGACGAGATTTCATGCCTATAAATAGGCCTTGTACTCAAGTTCTCTTTTCAAGTTTTGAATTACAACCTTGATAGGATTTCTTCCTTTCTTACTAGTAAGTTTTAGTTTGTGTCTTGCAATCTAGCTTGCTAAGTTATCTAGCTTATCTATTCAAGAGTTCTCATTGAGTAGTGGCGCTTAGGCCTCACTTGTTCAACTAGATATTCTAAGAAGGGCAACACTTCTATTGTTGTCCTGGCTTGTTTTCTAAGTTGATAAAGTCGGGTAAGACCCTAACAATTCTCTTAAGTATATCAAAGGGAAGGTAGTAGTCTTATTGCTGCCTTAACCTTGTTTGCCTAATTCTTGAAGTGTAGGGTTGAGAACATAGGTGTTTATCACCATATCCATTAAAGGGTTTCTCAAGACGATCTCATTTTCAATAGCTCTTCCGTTCTCCTCGGGAGTTGCTATCATTTTGGTATCAGAGCTAGTTCTCTTGAGCTACCCTCATTTTGTAAGTCTTTCTTTCGTTTCATTCTGTTTTTTTTTACAAGTTTTAAAAGCCGAGACTACAAGTTCAAAAAAAAAAAAAAAAAAAAAGGAGGCAAGTCTCAAGTTTCTGATTTTTATTGTTTAAAAGCCAAGGCACATATCAAAAACAAAAAAATATATAAAAGGCGTGCCAAAGTGAAAAAAAAAAAAAAAAAAAAAAAAACAGAAAGTTTACTTCTTGTTTGTGTTATGTTCAAAACAAAAAAAAAAAAAATTCATCTCTTGAGTCTAAGTTCTCTTCCTTTTGTTCTCAACCATATAACCCTTTCATTTCTCACTTCTTTCTATCTAGTTGAAACATTTTGAGGTTCTTTGTGCTCTAGTTATTGAGTTTCTTTTGGAAGGAGGCTAGAAAACGAGGCTTGAACTTGTTGTAAGCCTTAACTTTTAATTCCTAGTGAGTTGGAAGAAAGAGTGGTAAGAAAAGAGTGAATCCAGCCCAAAATAAGCCGAGAGTCCACAAATATACATTGGTGAGTGTCATTTTGGGGATTGGGGGTTAAGGGCCGTGAGGAAATTCTTGTTATTTTTTTTTTACTAATCACTTCATGGGTTCGCCTTCGGGTTCCGGAGTTCCTCCAAATTCTCCTAACTTGGATAGGGAACAAGAAGCTTGGAGGGGACATCTTCTAAGGCAGTTTCAAATAATGATGGACGGAGTACGAGAAGAAATGAATGACCTTCGGATTTCGGTTCAACAAGCCGTGGACAACTCAAGACAAGCCGTGGAAAATACGAGTCGACACCTAAGGAGTCCACGAGCATCACGGGGTGGTTCTAGAGCAAGTCGGAGATCAAGGAGTTATCACAACACAACTCCTCCAGAGACCACCGAAGAAAGTGAGTTCGAAGAACCAAGGAGGCCGAGGAGGGAAAGGAGAAACCAAGGAGGGAATGATCAAATCCGCAACATCAGAATGGAGATTCCGAAATTCCTTGGTAAGAACGATCCCGAAGCCTACCTGGAGTGGCAAAGCAAGGTGGATAAGATCTTTGCACTTCAGAACTACACCGAAGATCAAAAGGTAACCCTTGCTTCCTTAGAATTTGGTGGATATGCAGCAACTTGGTGGGAGAAGCTCGTGAATACAAGAGCTAGAAACCGGGAGCCACTTGTGCGGACTTGGGAGGAAATGAAGTTGCTAATGAAGAAAAGGTTCGTACCTCCTCACTTTTACCAAGACCTATATAACCGGGTTCAAACAATGTCTCAAGGTACTAAGAGCGTGGAGGAGTACTATCAAGAGCTGGACTTAGCTATGTCCCGCGCCGGAATTGAGGAGGATCCCGAGGCTACTATGGCGAGGTTCTTGGGTGGACTACGGAAGGACATCGCTGATGTGGTGGAGCTTCACCAATATATGGACCTTGAAGAGATGCTACATATGGCCGAGAAGGTGGAGAGACAATTGAAGCGGAAAAGTGCTAGTAAGTTCTCGCAATCTAGCACGTGGAAAGGTAACTCCGTCTCGAAGCCTAAATCTGATTTTAAGAAGGCGGACACCAAGGAAACAAGTAAACCCTCTAAATTTGCTCCTAAAGGTGATACTAACAAGGGTGCTTCCAAGGTTACTTGTTTCAAGTGTCTAGGGAAGGGCCATATAGCTAAGGACTGTCCAAATTCCAAGGTGATGGTGATGTTCGAAGATGGCACCATATTGAGCCAAAGCGAAGGTGAAGAATCGGATGCGGGAAGGGCCGAGCCAACACACGATGATGAAGAAGAGCAATTTGAGTCTAGCAGTGATGAAGTTCTAGTCACCATGAGATCACTAAGCGTTCGTGAGGGGGAGGATGACCAAGATCAGAGGTCAAACATTTTCCACTCGAGATGCAAAGTTGGGGATAAAAAGTGTATGCTCATCATCGACGGCGGGAGTTGCACAAACTGCGTAAGTTCTTATTTAATTGAGAAATTGAACTTACCTACTCTTAAGCATCCTAGACCCTACCAGTTACATTGGCTCAGTCAAGTGGGGAAAATCAAAGTGACCAAGCAGGCCAAAGTCAAATTCTCCATTGGAAGGTACGAGGACGAGGTGCTTTGTGACGTCATTCCAATGAACGCCACACACATGCTGTTGGGAAGGCCGTGGGAATTCGACCGCAATGCAATTCATGAAGGCCGCACCAACAAGTACAAGATCACTCAAGATAACAAGTCTTTCACCCTTATTCCTTTATCTACTCTTGATGTTGTAAAAGAACAAAGGAAAATGATTGAAAATCAGAAAAAGCATGAAGAGGAAAAAAAGAATTTGAGAGAAAAAAATTCATGTGAGAGCCGAGAGGGTGAGGAAAAAGAAAAATCAGATTGTGAGTTAGTCTTGAGTGAAAAGAAAGAGAGGAAAAAGACAAGGGCAAGTGAGAAAAAAGTCGCCCTGTTTGGAAGTAGTAGAGATGTTGAGAGGGCACTTGGGTCAAACGATCCAATTTTCTTACTTATGTTTTTAGAAAATTCACTTGATGCTAACCAGCTTTCTAGTCTTCCTAATTCTGTTTTGCAGGTCTTAAAAGAATTCGAGGATGTGTTGGAAGATAAGGATCACATGGAGCTTCCTCCATTCCGTGGGATAGAGCACCAGATAGATTTCGTGCCGGGATCATCCATTCCCAATAGGCCGGCGTACCGAGCTAACCCAGAAGAAACTAAGGAGCTCCAGAAACAAGTTGAGGACTTGCTCTCGAAAGGGTATATCCGTGAGTCTCTCTCCCCTTGCGCTATTCCTGTCATACTTGTGCCTAAAAAAGATGGATCTTGGAGGATGTGTATGGACTGTAGGGCGGTAAACAAAATAACCATTAAGTACCGTCATCCCATACCTAGGTTAGATGACATGTTGGATGAACTAAATGGTGCATCATTGTTTTCTAAAATTGATCTCAAATCAGGATATCATCAAATAAGGATCAAAGAGGGAGATGAGTGGAAAACTGCCTTCAAGACCAAATTCGGTCTTTATGAATGGTTGGTTATGCCCTTTGGTCTCACCAATGCACCGAGCACTTTTATGAGACTCATGAATCATGTTTTGCGTGCTTTCATTGGCAAGTTTGTTGTAGTTTATTTCGATGATATCTTGGTTTTTAGCAAATCATTAAATGAGCATGTTGATCACTTAAGGGCTGTTCTTAACACATTAAGGACAGAGAAATTATTTGCTAATCTTAAAAAGTGTTCCTTTTGTGTTGAAGAAGTTTCTTTTCTTGGGTTTGTGATTAATGCTAACGGTTTGCAAGTGGATGAAAGCAAAGTGCAGGCAATAGTGGAGTGGCCGGTGCCAACAAGTGTCACGCAAGTTAGATCTTTCTTAGGGCTTGCAGGTTTTTACCGAAGATTCGTGAAGGAATTCTCTACCAAGGCAGCACCACTTCACGAGTTGGTGAAGAAAGGAATCAAGTTCGAATGGGGTGAAATGCAGGATAAGGCGTTTAATTTGCTGAAATTTGAACTAACCCATGCTCCTATCTTAGCTCTCCCTAACTTTGATAAAACATTTGAATTGGAGTGTGATGCCTCAGGTATAGGGATCGGAGCAGTGCTTATGCAAGAAGGAAGGCCCATAGCTTATTTTAGCGAGAAGTTGAGCGGAGCCACACTCAACTACCCGACGTACGACAAGGAGTTGTATGCTGTAGTTCGAGCCCTAGAGACTTGGCAGCACTATCTGATGCCAAGGGAGTTCATCATACACACCGACCATGAATCGATCAAATACCTCAAGGGGCAAAGGAGCTTGCATAGGAGGCATGCCAAGTGGGTGGCCTTTATCGAAACATTCCCCTACATGGTCAGGTATAAAAAGGGTAAGGATAACTTGGTGGCTGATGCTCTTTCTCGTAGGTACAATGTTCTTACAATTTTAGAAACTAAAATCTTAGGTTTTGAGTTTCTTAAGAATTTGTATGATCATGATCATGATTTTTCCGATATCTTTGCTAAATGTGAAAAAGGGGCCTTTGAAAAGTTTTTCAAACATGAAGGGTTTCTGTTTAAGGGCAATTGCTTATGTGTACCATCTTGCTCTACTAGGGAATTACTTGTTCGGGAAGCTCATAGTGGGGGCTTGATGGGGCACTTTGGAATTCCTAAGACTCTTGACATCTTACAAGAACATTTCTTTTGGCCTAACATGAAAAAAGATGTTGAGAAAGTGTGTGCAGGTTGTGTGGAGTGTAAGCTGGCCAAATCAAAGGTTCTACCACAGGGGCTTTATTCGCCACTGCCAATACCTCAGGCTCCTTGGACGGATATTTCAATGGACTTTATCTTGGGGCTTCCAAGGTCCTCTCGAGGTAAGGATAGTGTCTTCGTCGTTGTTGATCGCTTTTCTAAAATGGCACACTTTATCCCTTGCAGAAAGGCGGATGATGCTAAACACGTGGCAGACTTATTCTTTCAAGAGGTAGTTAAGCATCATGGGGTTCCCAAGACCATAGTCTCCGACCGAGACGTAAAATTCTTGAGCTACTTCTGGAAGACATTGAGGGGAAAGCTTGGAACCAAGCTTCTATTCTCGACCACTAGTCACCCACAGACTGATGGCCAGACCGAGGTGACGAATCGGACTTTGGGCCAACTTCTTAGGGCTATCATCAAGAAGAACTTGAAAGGATGGGAGGACTGCCTACCCATAGCCGAGTTTGCCTACAATAGGACAACTCACAAGTCCACAGGTTATTCTCCTTTCGAAGTGGTTTACGGATTTAACCCCTTAACACCCTTGGATTTGTTTCCTTTGCCTTCAAAGGAATACACTAGCATGGATGGAGTCAAAAGGGCTGAGGAAGTGCAAAAGTTTCATTCTCAAGTGAGAGAGCACCTTGAGAAAAGGAACGACCAGATTGCAAAGCTACGAAACAAGGGTCGGAAGGAGTTAGTCTTGAAGGAAGGAGATTGGGTGTGGGTTCACATGCGGAAGGAGCGGTTTCCCAATGCACGAGCTACGAAATTGCACCCTAGAGCCGTGGGACCCTTTCAAGTCTTGAGAAGGATTAACGACAACGCCTACTTGCTAGACCTACCAAGTAAGTATGGAATTAGTCCGACTTTTAATGTTTCTGACCTTTCTCTTTATGATGCAAGATCCGATTCGAGGACGAATCTTCAAAAGGGGGAGGAAACTGATAGGAATCAAGCACAAGCTCTTGACAAGGAAGCTCAAAAGTCATGGGAAGACGAAGAGTCAAGGGCAACCCACGAGTCTCAAGAAGACGAAGAGCCACCTTCTTTGAAGATCAAAGGTCCAATGACAAGGGGACGTCTCAAGAGACTTCAAGAGGCAATTTCCCAATTTCCGGCATCTCGGGAATACCAAGGGTCAAGTGGAGTTCATTGTTTACAAGTCATAGAAGGTGATGGTTCAACTTCCTTCTTGGGAAGGTCCAAGGTCGTGGATGCTTCATTTTCTACCTTGGGGAGCTCAAAAGACAAGAATCTAGAGTTGGACTTTTGGCCTTCTCCTACCTATGCATTCGGCCGAACCAACAAGGAGGGAACAAAAGTCAATTTTGCTTGTTCCACATTTATGGCTCTAGAAGATTACAAAGGACCAGAATTAAAGCCTATCCCCACACATAAATTCGGCCACCTACATGAATATAAGAGCCTTGGAAGATCAAGAGGAGCAAGCACTTGTCATGATAAGTTATCAAGTGATAAGGCTGTCCACATTACTTAGCATGATAAGCTATCAAGTGATAAGGCTTTCAAGATCTAAGAAGACTTTTCAAGTACCATGAAAGCTTATCAAGTGATAGGACCTTTCAAATCTGATCTATAGCTTTTCTTATTTTATAACTTATTAAGATAAGTCTTTTTAGTTCCTTGGACGAGATTTCATGCCTATAAATAGGCCTTGTACTCAAGTTCTCTTTTCAAGTTTTGAATTACAACCTTGATAGGATTTCTTCCTTTCTTACTAGTAAGTTTTAGTTTGTGTCTTGCAATCTAGCTTGCTAAGTTATCTAGCTTATCTATTCAAGAGTTCTCATTGAGTAGTGGCGCTTAGGCCTCACTTGTTCAACTAGATATTCTAAGAAGGGCAACACTTCTATTGTTGTCCTGGCTTGTTTTCTAAGTTGATAAAGTCGGGTAACACCCTAACAATTCTCTTAAGTATATCAAAGGGAAGGTAGTAGTCTTATTGCTGCCTTAACCTTGTTTGCCTAATTCTTGAAGTGTAGGGTTGAGAACATAGGTGTTTATCACCATATCCACTAAAGGGTTTCTCAAGACGATCTCATTTTCAATAGCTCTTCCGTTCTCCTCGGGAGTTGCTATCAATGTGTATATGTATTAATTTATATAATATATATATATAATATAATATACATAATATGCCCCAAAATTTAATTTTTAATTAAGAGCTTAAGACTAATAACATTTTTACACACATATATGCTATATATATATATATATATTAAATTTAAATAAAAAAGAAACTCAACAGCAAATTAAGTTCATAAACTTTAAATTTAATATTAAGAGTTTAAAAAAATAAAAAAAATAAAAGAACTCCCTACTAAAATACCATGTTATGTTATAATATAATATATTAATATGTATAATAATTAATTATAATATATCATGTTATAATATAATATACTGTAATATACATTATAATATATTAATTATTATTATAATATATATGTTATTAATATTAGATATTAATTTATATATATATATACATATATGTATTTTATAATATATACTATATGTAAATATTAATATATATTATATATTATAATATTAATATAATATAATTATAATTATTAATATTATACATATTATATATATATTATAATATTATTAATTATATATATATATATATTAATAAGTAATATAAAATTATTATATATATTATAATATGAATATAATATATTATTATAATATATTATTAATATATTATTATAATATATAATGATAATGTATATATATTATTAATGTTATATAATACTATACATATGTGATATTAAAGCCATGTTTTATATTTAAAAAAATGTAAGTGAGGTGTCTTTGAGATAAGTGTCTTGCATGCAACCTATCATGACATGTATAAATTCATAATATTATAATAATATAATAATATCTTATAATGCCTATACATATAATGTGTAATTAATGTGTTTCAAATTTGATTGATTGGTTATAACTAATCAGACATTCCCCGGCTTTCATTCGTAAAAGGGGAAGTTAAGAAAAAAGAATCGACCCTTCAAGTATCCCAAATTGCATGGGAAAAATGGCAGGAAGAAAAAGATATATACGGGGTATATATTATTATAATATATTTTACATAATTAATATATTAACATATTATATATTAATATACTATATAATAATTATAATAGACACATATATAAATATATTACATACATACTATAATAATATATACTAATAATTATAATATGTATATACATTATAATATAAATTATATGTATATACTATAGTATTATATATAATAATATTTGTATAACTGTCATAGGCCCTTTGTCTCAACTGTATAAACTCTTTCATTTTCATCACACGGACTGGAGCAGTAAAATATTTATTTCTGAAAAGTTCTTTAAACCTGTTCCACGTCATAGTGGCTACATTCTCGATGGCCTTCATTGTGTCCCACCAGTATCCTGCACTCCCCCGTAACATAAAAGATGCACACAACACCTTTTTCCTCGTCTAATACTCTGTTGTACATCAATATGTTTCCTATGGTTCTCAGCCAATCTTTTTGCAGCTATGGGATCCACTGCATTTTCAAATGTTAGTGGGCTGAGCTTTCTGAACCTTTCTCCAATCAACTCCATTTGTTCTACTCGAGGCTGTGGCTGGTTCATCTCATTTCTTTGTTGTCCACCAACATTTCTTTGTTCGATTAGCTGCTGAATTTTTTGTGACTGCCGATCCACTAATCCTGTCAATCTTTCGATAAGTGCATCACGATCAGTGCCTGAAGCTTGTGCATTTTGTTCTGGAACTCTATTTTCTCCATTACATTCACCTCTAGTTCTCACCATTGTATCATCGACTGTACTCAATCCTAGATCACAGGCCATAAACTCATGAAATAGATAATGCACAACAAAGATAAATAAAACTTACCAGCATGGTTATGCTCCAAAAGTTTTGAGTTCCTGTACATGGACAGTCTACAAGGTATAAATCGGGCTCTGATACCACTCTGTGACACCCCCACACTTATAACCCACAACATAGATTACTTTTAACCTAGTTAAACCTATTTATTTTTTCCTTCATTCACCTATTCACCTATAGCATATTTACGAGATACAACTCATCTCCTAAACAAAGACTCATTTACATCCCAACCAAAATCCACACTTGTAATAGATTTACACAAATATTTTTCCACACTCATAAGTAAGGATCCAGACGCAAAAATATCCACCACAATCATACCAATATTTACACATCAAAATTTTAGTACTATTATACAAGCCCCCAACAGTAGAACAAATGAGATCATAAGCATAGTAAGCCCATGAGTTAGCCCCAAAGGTCGTCATCCATGTATATCGATCCCAAAAGTTTGTTGAAGCACAAACAACATGCCTGGTAAGCCGTGAGCTTACACATCATCATCACGCTCACCTACAATGCACAAACTAGGTGGACTAAAGCCCAGTAAGCAAAAATCATGCACGTACGATAAGTTAAATATTTGTAGAAACTTTAAAAGAGACATGAAATGCATACTAATGAAAATCTAGCACATGTTTCAGAATATTTTATCTTTACAGGGCCCGTGACCCACCTACTGTGCACCAAAAAGAGCTAGCTCAATAAATAATAATAATCATAGAGTCTATCCATGTCTCACATGCCACCGGCCCGACAAATCGAGCCTATCCATGTCTCACATGCCACCGACTCAATATATCATAGAGTCTATCCATGTCTCACATGCCACCGGCCCGACAAATCGAGCCTATCCATGTCTCACATGCCACCGACTCAATATATCATAGAGTCTATCCATGTCTCACATGCTACCGGCTTGACGAATCAAGTCTATCCATGTCTCACATGCCACTTGCCTCGGTACACTAATAGTGGTCAACATTATATTTTTTGTTTCTTTTCAACATATAGTGCATGCAAGGCATACTACATACAACTTATGCGCACACATGCCAATGCTCGTGAATTTTATGTTTATACCATACTAAATCAATCATTCACACCACATAATTCATATCCATCAACATCAGGAAGCACATATCACAAATATCTTATAGTTAAATAATACAAACAAATACTATGTTTATGCATCATAGGTGCAAATGGATTTCTACTTACTTCTTTTCAAATAATAAGTATCCGAGACTCCCTACACGCACTTCAATGTGGTTAAAATGCACCTATACATAGAATTGGAAGATATGGTGAATCAAGTTCAAAAGGTGGAGGAACAATTGAAGAGAAAAAGAGCTGTACGGAAAGGTTTTGGTGGAGCTTCTTCTAGCTCGTGGAAAGCACCTTACAAAAAGGAAGAACAATCACCGAAATTCAAAAGTGAGTCTTTCAAGTTTCCAAAATCTTCTTCTACTTCTACTATTCCTAAAGCCACTAACACCCTAGAAAAGACTCGAGATATTAAGTGCTTCAAATGTCATGGGAATGGCCACATTGCTAGCAAATGCCCAAACAAGAGGGCTTTGATTATTAATGCCCATGGGGAGCTTGAGTCCGAGGATGAAAAAGAAGAAGTTGATGAGAATTCGGATGAAGAAGAAGAAGGAGAAGAGCAAGTTGCGGCCAAAGGTGATTTACTTGTTGCAAGAAGGATTCTAAGTGCTCAAACCAAGGAGGATGAAAACCAACGGGAGAATTTGTTCCATACTCGTTTGGTGAATGGTAAGGTCTGTAGCTAATCATCGATGGTGGAAGTTGTACAAATTCAGCAAGTTGTGACATGGTAGAGAAGTTGGGGCTTACAACCTTTCACACCCAAAGCCCTATCGACTTCAATGGTTGAATGACCAAGGAGAGGTAAAAGTGAACCGTTGAGTAAGAATTCTTTTCACAATCGGCAAGTATGAGGATGAGGTCCTTTGTGACGTGGTTCCAATGCAAGCATGCCATATGCTACTTGGCCGACCTTGACAATTCGACAAACGGGCAAAGCACGATGGATACTCAAATAGATATTCTTTCACTTTCAACAAAGTTCCTATCACTCTCGTTCCTTTAAAACCTCAAGAAGCTTTAGAAGATCAAATAAAGCTCCAGCAATCATATGAGAGAGAGAGAGGGAAAAGAAAAAGAGTGACAAACAAAAAAAGAGCAATAAACACATTTGTGAGGAAAAGAGTGAGAATTTAGAGAGAAAAGAGTGTTTTTTGGCAAGTAAGAGAGAACTCAGGAAAGCTTTGATTTCAAAATAGCCCCTTCTGGTACTTTTGTACAAGGAGGCTCTTTTATCAACTCAAGAATTAGCCGGAACACTTTCAGAAATATTCTCTCTCTTTTGCAGGATTACGATGATCTTTTCCCCGAGGAAACACCGAAAGAATTGCCACCCCTTCAAAGAATAGAAGATCAAATTGACTTTGTTCCGGGAGCGTAAATTCCAAACTGACCAGCTTATCGGACAAATCCAGAAGAAACAAAGGAGTTGGAAAAATAAGTGGCTGAACTTTTGGAGAAAGGATATGTTCGAGAAAGCTTAAGCCCTTGTGCAATACCGGTATTGTTAGCGCCAAAGAAGGACGGCACTTGGAGAATGTGTGTTGATTGCCGGGCAGTAAACAACATAACGGTAAAGTATCGTTACCCCATTCCTGTCTTGACGATATACTAGATGAATTGTATGGTGCTTCCTTATTTTCTAAAATAGATCTCAAGAGTGGGTACCATCAAATAGATGAATGGAAAACTGCATTCAAGACCAAACATGGACTCTATGAATGGTTAGTAATGGCGTTTGGGCTTTCAAACGCCCCTAGCACTTTCATGAGGTTGATGAATCATGTATTACGACCATTCATTGGTAAGTTTGTGGTAGTTTATTTTGATGATATTTTGATCTACAACAAAAATCTTGATGAACATGAGGAGCATCTTAAATCTGTTTTGGATGTTTTTTGAAAAGAAAGATTATTTGCTAATCTTAAGAAATGTACCTTTTACATGAATAGGCTTGTTTTTCTTGGCTTTTTTGTGAGTGCATCAGGTGTTTAAGTGGATGAAGAGAAGATTAAAGCTATACGGGATTGGCCTACACAAAAGACCGTGAGCCAAGTAAGGAGCTTTCATGGCTTGGCAAGCTTCTATCGTCGATTTGTGAAGGACTTTAGTACGTTGGCAGCACCATTGACAGAAATCATTAGGAAAAATGTACCATTTAAGTGGGAAAAGAGCAAGAAAGAGCTTTTGATTTGATTAAAGAAAAATTGACTAACGCTCCTTTACTAATGTTGCCAAATTTTGACAAAACTTTTGAAATTGAATGTGATGCCTCAGGAGTAGGAATTGGAGCGGTTTTGATGCACGGAGGAAAGCCACTTGCATATTTCAATGAGAAATTGGGTGGAGCCGCCTTAAATTATCCAAGCTATGATAAAGAAATGTACGCTTTGGTGAGGGCGTTGCAAATATGGCAGCACTACCTGTGGCCAAAAGAGTTCATCATCCACACCGATCATGAATCATTAAAGCATTTGAAGGGGCAAAAAAAGCTGAACAGGCATCATGCAAAGTGGGTGGAGTTTATCGAAATGTTTCCGTATGGTTGCAGATGCATTATAGAGAAGGTATGTTCTATTATCCGTTTTAGATACCAAATTGCTTGGATTTGCATTCATTCGTGATTTGTATGAAAACGATGCTGAATTTGCTGAAATTTACAAAGCATGTGACAAGATTGCATTCGGTAAGTTCTACAAGCATGATGGCTATATTTTTAAAGAAAATAGGCTTTGTATACCCGTGAGTTCATTGAGGGAATTGTTTGTGAGAGAAGCTCATGGCTGGGGCTTAATGGGGCATTTTGGTGTAGATAAAACATTGGCTATTTTGCATGATCATTTCTATTGGCCACGCATGAAACATGATGTTCAAAAGATTTGTGTTAATTGTGTGACATGTAGGCAAGCTAAATCGAAGGTTAAACCCCATGGCTTATATACACTTCTTCCTATACCTTCAAAACCATGGACACACATTTCAATGTGTTAAGATTTGAATGTGTCAAACTTATTTAGTAGATATGTTTTGCCGGTTTTTTTCTTGGTAAAAGATGCAAATAAGATTCACAAGATTGGACATCAAGAAATATCCCCATAAAATAGGAAAGCAGTTGAAGACCGAGTCAAAATTCTATCCTGGTGGAGAGATGGTTGAGAAAAGAAAGGAGAAGTGAAGAACACCATTCCACGAACGTGGCTTAGTGGAAAAGGAAGGAAAAGAGAATTGAAGTATTCTATAAATGCAACGGAAGAAGAAAGGAAGAAGATATACTGAACATGATACAAATAATCTGATACAGCAGATCATTGTTACTAAGAAAGTTGTCGTCACTCTGACTCCAACATCCTGTACTGTTCAGCGACAGATTATCTTAATCTTGTTGCTGTCAATTTTTCTACAAAGAGTTTGAGTGATACACTATTTCTTTTAGTTTACTTTCTTAATTAGTTTAGTCGACTTGAAATTCATATTGAATTTTAAGTACGTTGAGAATTGTTTGAAGAGATACACGATTCCTTTTTGTAGTTCACTTTTTATTAGTGGATAATTTTCGCCTTGTTGGCTTCACAAGTCATTCTTGACTTGTGAATATTTTATTTTGGGATATTCTTGCCTATTTCCATCCGGTACCATACTTTCACAATGGACTTCGTGCTTGGATTGCCAAGAACCAAGAAAGGTAAAGACTCTATCTTTGTAGCTGTTGATAGGTTCTCAAAAATGGCCCATTTCATTGCATGTCATAAAACTGATGATGCATCGCATATAGCTGAGTTGTTCTTTAGGGAGATTGCTCAATTACATGGCAAAAACCATTGTTTCGGATAGAGACACTAAGTTTCTGAGTTATTTTTGGAAAACATTGTGGGAAAAGCTAGGGACAAAATTGATATGTCACCCACAAACTGATGGCCAAACTGAGCTAGTAAATAGGACATTGTCTACTTTGCTTAGGGCCATAATAAAATCAAATTTGAGGACTTGGGAAGATTATTTGCCACATATAGAGTTTGCATACAATAGGAGTACACATTCTGCTACTAATTATACTCCTTTTGAAATCGTTTATGGGTTTAATCCTTTATCACCATTAGATTTGACCCTTCTTCCTTTAAGTGTGCAAGCTAGTATGGATGGCAAGAAAAAGGCTGAATTTGTAAAACAAATCCATGAGAAGGCCCTAATCAACATTGAGAAGAAAATGCAACAATATGTTCGAAATGCCAACAAGGGACGTAAGAAAGTTGTTTTTGATCCAGGAGATTGGGTTTGGTTTCATTTGAGGAAGGAACGAGAGGAAGTCCAAACTAATGACAAGAGGAGATGGTCCTTTTCAAGTTTTGGAGCGTATCAATAACAATGCTTATAAGCTAGATCTTCCAGGTGAGTATAATGTTAGTGCCAGTTTTAATGTTTCTGATTTGTCTTCGTTTGACTTTGAACCAGATTTGAGGACAAATCCTTTCCAACAAGGGGAGAATGATGCAAACAAGGTCACGGATGCACTTCAAGCAAAGGAGGACCGAGACATAGATGGAACACTGTCTCTGCCTCAAGGACCTATCATTCGAGCACGAGCCAAAACATTCAAGGAAGCATGGCCCAATTGTGTGTTCGGTCAGCCCATGTAGGTGATCCAATGGCAACCCAAAATTCAGTCCAATTTTGTGAGTCATTTTAGGCCAAAGTAAAGCCTTCTAGTGAACCCAATTGATGGCCTGCCACACATACTTTGAAAGAGCTGAAATGGAGAATGTATCAGCCCAATCATGAACGTTTTTGAAGAAGTTAAATGGAAGTTGAAGAGTCACCCGGTGATGTACATGGCTCTTAAATGTAGGGTAGGTTCATAGTTTGAATGTAGACATAAAGCTTGAAGTCAAAATTCGTGTGTCTAGGTGCAAAATAATATATTTAGACATGTTGAAGCTAGACTTGAATGTAAACAATGTATTTAGACATGTTGAACCTAGACATGAACCTAGACACTAAAAGGGAACAACCATGTAGTATAAATAGGGATGAAACTCTATTGTAAGGGGCACTCAATCATTTTTTATATTCAAGACTTAAACTTTAAGATTAATTTCTGAGTTTTCTTTGCTCTTTAGAGAACTTCTAGGACTTATTGAGTATAAGCTTTTGGCGTTCTAGTACACGGTCTTATCACTTCAAGTGTGGCGACCAACTATCTTAGAAACTTAATTTGTCTAATTCTCAATCCCGAGTGATTAGAAGGGTTAAGTTTTGACATACTTAACCTTGTTCTTCAGGGGTTCTGATCTGAGTGTAAAGGTTGTCTCGGTTAGAATCGAAGGTCGTCTATCTCGTTTGCAAGTGGATAGAAGGTTTAACATATATTCCATGAATGTCTTATATCATTAACCGCCTTCACTAATTATCATTATATATACACCCACACACACCCACGCTAATTATATATAAACACACGCACACCCACTAATTATATATAAACCCACGCACACCATTAATTATATATATATATATATATATACACCATGCAGGATTATTACTATTATCTATTATTTTTTTCTATATATATACTTATATTATTATTATTATTGTTATTGTTATTATTATTGTTAACTTGCCACGTGTAATCTTATTTCATTAATACTTAGCACCCAATCTATCCCTCAACATTTGGCCTAGGGGGTCCAACCTATAATGTAAATCTCAAATGAAAACATTAACTTTACATAAAAATAATCAGACACGACTGCAATATAAATGCAAATATAATTTTAATAGGACATAAAATTATAAAATGTAATCTTATTTTATTAATACCTAGCACCTAATTTATTCCTCGATATTTGGACCATGGGGTTCCAACCTATACGATAAACCCTAAAAATTATAACAGTAACATTCCAAACATAATTAAATACGAGACGCAATACAAATAAAAATGCAATTTAAATAGCAAGTAAAATTATAAAATGAATGCAATGAATGAACTATATTGGCCAGTGAGTAGTGAGAGGCTTGGGTTATCATAGTATATATATATATATATACATATGTATGAATGTGATATATCTATAATATCATATTAATAGTATTATAATACATATAGTAATATATATTATACATATACTATGGACTTATAATATATATGTTCATATATATATATATATATTATATGTATTATAAATATTATTTGTATAATAGTATATATAGTAGTATATTAATTATAATAGATGTAGAAATTTATATATTATGGTATATACATATGCATTATATATTAATAATATATATATGTATATTATAACATATAGTTATATTATACTCATATTAACATAATATATTATAATGTAAGTATACATATATTACTATATATAAATATAGGATATCATAATATAATCACATATATTATAATATTATATATAATATATTATATAGTATTATAATATGTAACATTATATATAATTATATGTTATTATTATTATAGTATATATTTATAATATAGGAATATTTACATTATAACATAGTATGTTAATATGAGTATAATATAACTAGATATTATAATATATATAAATATTATTATATAATGTATATGTATATACCATAATATATACATTGTGTACATATATATTATGGTATATAAATTATTATATAGTACATTATAACTATAATATATAATGTATTATTGATAAAATTATAATGTATAATATCTATTATAAGTATTAATTATAATTAATAATATAATATATTCATAATATATAGGTATAATATACATATTTTATATTAATAATTATAATTTTATATTAATAAATATAGTATTAACATATTAATTAATATATGGTATAAATTATTATAATATTATTAATAATATATGCAATCATTATGTACAAATATATATATATATATATATATAAATATATATATATATTAATCCATTATATATATGTATTATATATAATGTATATGGATATATTAATAATATAAATTATAGTATAATACAATAATATTATAACATTAATATAAATATTAATTATAATATATATTTATAATTAAATTTATATAATAGATTATATATATTATATTATGTATAATTCTAATATGTATATTATAATGTATATTAATACTATTATAATATTATAAGTTATTATAATATTAACATATATATATATACACAATTATATACACATTATATACAAATATACTATATAATATAATATTTATATAATTATAATATTAGTATATAATATTAATATGTATTATATAATATATGTATATTACATAATATATTTTATATACTATTAATTATTAATATATATAATAATATATACATAATATACATATGTAATATTATAATATATTATATGTAATAATTATTAATAGTATATTAATAAATTATATATACATTAATAATATATAGCACATAATATATGTATTAATATTTTTAATACATTAACTATATTAATCTACATATAATATATTTATAATATTATATAATATACATATTATAATGAATAATTAATATACATATTAATATAATATTATATAGTAATATATGTATACTATAATGTTATAAAATGTATAAATATTATAACATATTATATACATTATATAATATTAATTATATACATTAATAATTATATAATTATTAATATTATATTAATATATATAATATGTACTTATATGTATAATAATTATTATTAATATATATTATATTATTTATAATATATGTATAATATATATGTATTATAATATGTATATTATATATATGTAAAATACTATATATTATATAATATAATATACTAATATTATATATTTAATTATATTATATTATATGTATATATTGTATAATATATTAATAAATATTATAATATATTAATATTATAATAGTAATTATATAATATTATTGTATTATAATATTAATATATAACATCATAATGGTCAATAGAAATAATTTATATTATATTAATAGCTCTGATACCATTCAAGACCCAGGATGGATAAAACACAATTATAGATTTAGTGAGGGACAAAATTTCTTTTACTGAATTCAGGGCTTTTAGTGAGGACCCCCTTAGTTGTATAAGCTTACAAGAAAAGCCCCACAAACGCCTGCGCCTTCACTCGGCTTTACGCCAACAAGGGCACGAAGTAGGCTTATACGACCGTAGGTTAACTCAAACCTGATTCAAACCTCTCTAAACTTATAACTGGTCTTAATTATTTGATTTTAAATCATGTTTCCAGAACCTCAAAAGGTTTGGAACCATGTTAGTAGAAACATGAATAGTCATGCTATGATCTAACACAGAGAACTAGCCAGCCATATTAGGCGGCTGATAATTCAAAGTAAAAAAAATTAACAGGAAATAAAATTTAAACTTACACTTAAATTGTACTCAGAAGCAGTAATTTATTATTTATACAACTGGAGTTTTTACAGAGAGAGTGGAGAGGGAAGAAAGAAAGAGAGAGGCGAGCAAACTCAAGCGTGCCTTCTCAAAATGAAAACTATCCTATTTATAGAAGGAAGAGCCGGACATGAAACCCCAGATTCCAAACTGGAAAATGAATAGTAAAAGTAAAAAAGTCAAAAGCTGCTTTATGAAAGCAAAAATGACAAATGTGTCAAAATCTTCACTTGGTGACAAATATGTCACTGCTGATCATCTTCTTGAATTATCTTCGGAGTCTGAATCATCTGGAGAATAGTTTCTCTTCTGAACCCAATATTATGGAATCTGAGCTTCCAAAAACCCAGAAGGAAAGAATGAGAAAAACAAACTGGTGTAGAAGAATATTTTTCCATACACCTCCTAAATTTTTTGTCTTGGAATTCCATCATTTTCCAAGCTTGTTTATGAATTCTTGCAACCTTTGCACAATTCTTATTAAGTTGTTGGTCGTTGCCGAAATCATCAAGGAGAAAAGAAAGAGATTCCTTTCTACATTGTTTCCAAATATTGTCAATATTATGTTTACATTGATAGTAACAGAAACATCTGGGACAGCTTAAAGAATGATCTGTATTCATTTTTTCTCTTTAGTAAAGGAATCTTTAAGCTCTTCGAGGGCTTCGAATAAAGCCGGGTCAGGGATATCATCCTCTGGATCCTGAGAATCCTGAAGAATACTAGTGAATTGATTTTCACTAGTTTCAGACCTCATTGAGGTATCAGATCTTGAGTCAGAACCAAGATTTTTTGAAATATCTTTTTTCATTTCAGAAACAAATAATTCAATCATCTGTTTCTGTGAAAGAATCCCAGCATATTTCTGGGTAAGAATTTTGAAAGGACTAATATATTCTTCCTCTTTTTCTTTTTCTTTTTCTTTTAGATCCTGCTTATAAGCTTTGATCTTTTCATTAATTTTTTCAAATGTTTCTTCCGAAAATAATTTTCCGGTTTCTGGGTCCATTCTCATCATTTTTTCCTAGAATTTACAATGGTTGATTCGCCATAAACAAGGTGCACCATAGCTGGTATAACCTACTGTTGGTGTCTATTTCCATATCCATGGAATGCCAAATTCAATAAAGAAAAGACAAGTTGTCTTTCCTTCAATGAAATTGTCAGAATTTTTTCCCTGTATAACAGGGGAGACTGTTATCCAATCCTTCATAAGACCATGAAAAAGGTCTGGCAAAATTTTTGCTGAAGGTCCAAATGTTCTCGACCATGTAAAGAACCAATTTGGAATAGGCCTGTGAAAAATATTTTCACAAACTTTGATGAACCAAGAGTGTTTATGCCTCTTGTTCTCATAAAAAAGAGTTTTTTTCAAAACTTTCGATATAATCGAAATAATTGAATTTAAAATTCAGATTATGAATCTGAGAAAACAATTATTTTTCTTCTAATGGAGATATATACCCCATTCTTCAAAAGATATAATCTTTTTGATAATCATTTTGGAAAAGTTATAATCTTTTCCCTTTTCTCCAGAGGAGAAGTGATTAATCTCAACACTATTAGTGGACAGAAGGAGATTTTCATAGAAACCTCTTTGTTTGTAAGACCTATACACGTATAACGTGTTTGGAAGATATCTATCCATTATGGTCCAAGGACTATTAGCCCATTGCATATCTCTTTCTTCTATAAGAAGAATAATTTGTCGATCAGTGTTTTCGACAAACAATTTTTCTGATTCATCTTCTTTTGCTATATTAGCATAAGAAGTCTGAGTATGCTCAGGAGACATATCATTCTCTTTTTTGTTTTTGTTTATGTTCAAGAATTCTTGAAACTCAATATCAAGATCGGAAGTATTACCTCCATAAGAAATTGTTGTATTAGCAATATTCTGGGCAACAAGTTTTTGTTTGCCATGCTGAATAATAGTTCTGGATTAGGGGTTATAACCCCTTCCTCCTCTTCCTCTATAAGAGGAAATGTCACCTCGACTTGAACTTCCTCTTCCTCTATTAGAGGAATAGAAATTATGATCTGGAAAACTCATTCCTGCAAAAATTCACGAGTAAGAAAATCAGGCAAATAATTATCAATGCCTTTTTTATGAACAATAATAAAGTCAAATGGAGCAAGATGTGATTGCCATCTGGTAAACATCTGCTTAGAAACATCATGTTTAAAATCTTTTTGAAACATGAATTTTGCTGCATTGCAGTCAGTTTTAATTATAAATTTCTGATTATATAAATTATCTTGAAATTTTAGAACACATTTAACAATGGCAAGAATATCTTTAGCCACTATTGAATAATTTTTCTGGGCATTATTCCATTTCCCAGAATAAAATCGAACAAGATATTCTTGTTTTTTATTGGGATCAACCTGTTTAAGGATTCCTCCATAACCAACGTCAGAGGCATCAGTTTCAACAATTTTTTCCCATAAGGGATTTGCCAACATGAGACATGGAAGGTTTTTAACCTTTTCATTAATTCTTTTTACAGCCTTCGTATGATTATCATTCCAAGATGTAGGATTCTTTTTAAGTCTATCATATAAGATAGTAGTATCTTCATTAAGATTTTTTATATAGGAAAGATATAATTAAGACTTCCTAAAAACCTCTGTAATTGGGTTTTATCTGTAATGATATCTGGAAATTTACTTCCAAATTCAATACTTCTTTGAATAGGAATAATATTTCCTTTGTCAATAATATGACCAAGAAATCTGATACTAGATTGAAATAAAATCATTTTTCGCTTTGAAATAACAAGGCCATTTTTAATAACAATTTCCTTAAACATATTTAAATGTTTAAAGTGTGATTCAATGTCTTTAGAAAAGACAAGAATATCATCAATGTAAACGATAATAAAATTGCTAAATGGATAAAAAATGTCATTCATAATTTGTTGAAATTTTGAAGGAGCATTTTTTAATCCAAATGGCATAACTGTCCATTCATAATATCCAAATGGAACATTGAAGACAGTTTTATACCTGTCAGATTCATTAATTTGAATCTGCCAAAAACCTGATTTTAAATCAAATTTTGAAAAGACTAATGCATTAACTAGCCTATCCAAAATATCCTTTTTATTAGGAATAGGATGCCTAATCCATTTTAAAACCTTATTTAGTGGTTTATAATTTATAACAAGTCTAGGAACTCCTCGTTCCTGCTCAGAATGTTTATTAACATAAAATGCAGTGCATGACCAAGGAGATTTTGAAGAAGTTATTAACTTCTTTTGAAGTAAAGAATCAATTTCCTTTTTACATAACTCTAAATATTCAGAGTTCATTTGACAAGGTCTTGCCTTGGTAGGAATATCCTTTTCTTTAAAATCTTCTTCATAAGGAAGAGAAACTATATGCTTTTTTCTATCCCAAAAAGCATTTGGTAAATCATTACAAATATCAACAGAAAACTTATTATGAATAAGCTTAATCTTTTCCTGTAATTTAGAATTTTTTAGTTTTTCTTCAATCGTCAGAAAACTCACTTCTTCATTTAAAGAATTTATTTGAAAGGTTTTTCTTTCAATCTGTTCTTGTAACTCATTTAGAACTCTATGAACAGGTTTTGTAATAAAATCAAAAGATATTGGTTTTCCTTCAAAGGTTCCAATTAAACCCTTTTCATTGAGAAGAGTCAGAGGATAAATTTTATAAATGAAAGGTAAGCCAAGTATAAGTTGGCTTGAAATATCTTTAGCCAGAAGAAAACTTGTTGGAATACAACAGTTATCTTTGCAAATTAAAGCTTTTGGAATCTTGAAATTAATATCAAGACGTTCACCTCCAGCTTGAAATGAGTAGTTTTATGAAAATACCTGGTAGGAATTAATCCTTCCTGTTTAACATTTAAATCAGCACCACTGTCAATCATGGCAATAAAATCAATTTTTTGATTTTTTATGAGAAGAGTGATTTTAGTATACCACTTTTGAGATATAATCATAGAAATAGTAGGAAAATAATCTTTTCCTAAGGACATAAGATGTTCAATAGAATCATCAGGAGAATTATCAATCTCCTTTCCTTTACCTTCTTCTAATAAACAAAGGCGTTGATGAAAATCTTTATTGATAGTATAAAGATTTTTAATTTCTTTTTTGAGATTATCAATCTCTTGAACTAAATCCTGAGTAGAAACAAGATTTTGTTTTTCATACTTCTGTCTAAGAAGTTTATTTACTTCGAACATAGAGTATGACTTCTCAGTGTTTTGAGAAACAATTTGACTAGTATTACTAGTAGATGGAATATCTTCCATTTGATCAATAATATTAGTTCTTAAAAGAGGATCTTTAATTCTTTTAAGAAATTCTAACAAATTATCATTAGTCAAGACACTTAAATTAAGTTCTTGAAATTGAGACATGAGTTTATAAAACTCATCAGTATTTTCAGTATTACTGAATTCTTTTGAAGGATGAATACAAGGTTGTCCTTGTATACATGCTTCACAGTTATCACTTCCTGATAATAAAGATTCATTATCAAGAAGATGAAGATCTTCAGAATTTTCTGATTCTGAATAATCAGTATCTGAACTTTCTGATTTATTATTATCAGAATCTAAAACAATTTTACAAATTTTTTCTTTTAAATCATTTTCAATGTCAAGAGCTTTGATTTTATCTCTTGCCCAACAGTGGTTTGCATAATGACCAGGTTTTTTTACATTTTTTACAGATTATAGAAAATTCTTTATTTTTTCTTTTATCTTTTTTATAAAAAGATGATCTATATTTTTTTAATTCTTTTTTCTTATCAGAATAATATCTTTTCTTTCTTTCAAAAATTTTTCCTTCTCTAATATCTTTGGAAGGGCGTTTTCTTCCTTTAGAAGGAATTTCCATACCAAATTGGCTACAAAATTGGCCAAGTTGTTTTTTCTCAAGCAAATTTTGCTTTTTTATCTGGTTATTTAATTTCAACTCATTACATAATGCTAAACCTTCTTGTACACAAGTTGATATTAAATTACCATAAGTATAATTATCATAAAGTATAGAAACCTTATCCTGCCTAAGAACTCTACGAATTCTTTCCGCAAAAAGACTAGGAAGGCCATCAATAAATTTAGCTTTCCAATGACTATTATTACAGTCAGCTAATTCAAAGATACGTGTTAAATAAGTATCTTTCTACCATCTGAAGTCAGATAGTGTTTTACATCTAAGATTACTGAGAAGAGTTCTAATATTATCTCCATTATCAGTAAACTTACCTGTAAAATGATCAATAATTATGAGAACTAAATGATATACTGCATTCTTAACAGGATTATTATCCTCTATTTTAATAGAATTGAAAATAGAAGATTTTTGTTCTTGGGACAAATAATTATCCCACCAACCTTTAAGTTGACCAGTAAAACCAGCAGTTATCATTATCGCTATGTTTTTATCTGAATTACCAGAAACTTTACACACTGTACTATACATCATCATACGGTGTCCAAGATTATAGATGTGCCAATCAGTGCAACCATCTAAATTCCATTCATAAATGCTTTTTCCATTATAATTATTGGAAAGAAAATATTCTTGTTCTTCAAGCAGAACATCAGCAGGAGAAGGTCTATTATAATAATACCTACTTTGAGTGGCTCTATCTGCCCACTTCATTTTATTAATCTCTTCTATATTATTAACAGAAGAAGTAAAGGGAGAATGATTTTTATAAAAATCTTCTTCATCATCTAAAGCAGAAATATTAAAAGCTTTAAACTTATCTTCCAATAATTTTTCCAAATTGGAAACTGAAGATTTAAGTTTAAAATCCTTTATTAAAGGAGGAGATTGGATTGAAGAAGAAGCAATAGAAGAAATATCAATTTCTTTTTTCTTCTCAATATGAACATCAGGTTTTATCTGATTAATAGCTGAAATAATTTTTTCAACTCTGTCATGTAAAGATATCATCTCTTCACCAAGAATAGTCAAATAAAGATTAGTATAATTCTGGTTTTCAATTAACTGATTTATATGCTTCATGGTAGTAGGAAGCAAATCTGTTTCAAATATTTTTGAAAAAGCTGTAAAATTTAATGTTTTATTATTCTTTTCAATTTGAAAAGGTTGTTGAGGTGGATAAACAGATTTTTGAATCTGTCCTGAAGTGAGTTTATAACTTCTTTCAATAACCGAAATATGATCAGTAATGAAGGTTTTAAAAAACCAAGGAACATAATAAATAATCTGATTATGCTCTTTACAGAATTTATAAAAACTATCAACAAAGAAAGTATATTCTTTTTTAGTAAAACTTTTCAAATACCATTTTCTAAACGGTTCTGATTTGGGTAGATTAAATTCTGTATTAATCTGCCTTCTCATAGCAGATCCTTTCGAAAAATCTAATTTTGGTGTGTCACACATAATTAAATAGTAAAATTCATTTGAGCTACAGTATCAGTATCTTTAATGTTTATAAACATTGCTATGAAGAATTTTATTTTTATCAATTAAAATATTTTCAGTATGATCTTCTTGAGATTTATCATCCTCTTGGAAATAAGAAGACGTTGATGCTCTAGCAGTTTGTGGAATATCCACATCATATTGTAGAGGAGAGATAAAATTCTGATTTGATCTAGATCTGGATAAAGATCTAGAGGAAGATATTAACTTCCTTTGATCAGGAGCAAATTTAATTTGCACTGATCCTTCAGTATTCTGAATAATCTGTTGTAATCTATTATTGACAACAGGAAGTTTAGGCATAGCCTGTGTAAGAGTCCAATGTTCTGGGAATTTAATTTCCTCCCATTTTATGGCTCTTCTGGTAGTAATATTAGATTTTCCAAAATTTGTTTCAATTAAAATAGTCTCATTAGACTTTTTATCTACTCTTTTACACATAGTATTAAGAGTATATAAAGGTTTAAAATATATACGATAACAGATATATATAACTTCTATTCTAGAAACATAATTATAATTTTATGTGCAAACATTTAATGTTAAAGTATCCAAAATATTTCTATCAGTTAATGAAACTGAAAGATTTGGATAAACATCAAAATAGACTGGTCCATGTGCCAGACTATATTGAATCATTCCCATAATAGAATGGGTAAAATCCAGATTTCTGGCATCTTTAAGAGTTGCCATGAACATTTCTGGTAATCCTTCTAAAGTTAAAGGTTTAAATGCAATTTGAATGCATCCTATATGAATAAAATTATGAGTATCAATAAAAGGTTGAATATCTCTTTCATTTAAGAGACGAATAGTCATCTCTTTATCATTAAGAGATATCGCAGACTCAGTAGTTTTAACTACTTGTTTGAGACCTAATTTCTCAAACGTTCCTAATTCATAAATCAGATTTGGTTTTATTCTAGGAATAGTCCATTTATTTAATAAATCTAAATTATCAGGAATATCATATTCCTCAATTCTACTGTTTTTAACAGTAGTTTTCTTATGAAATATATTCATAATGATAAAAAGTGTTAGATCATAGACAAACTTACACATATCTCTATTTCCATGGCTCTGATACCATTCAAGACCCAGGATGGATAAAACACAATTACAGATTTAGTGAGGGACAAAATTTCTTTTATATTATTAATATTATTGTATTATAATATTAATATATAACATTATAATGGTCAATAGAAATAAATTTATATTATATTAATAGCTATATTATATTTTGTATAATCCATAGAATGTAATATATATTATATAATATATATATATATTACAATTATAATATTATTATAATATATAATATATTATAATATGTTAATAATTATAGGTTATATATAATTAATATTATTCATAGATATTATATTTACATAATATATAATGTTAATCTATAATATTATATATAATAGTATAAATATTATATGATTATGATATATGATATACAATAATAATATAATTTTTATATGTTACTTATTATAATATATTAATATATTTATATTATGCTATTAATAAATATTATGTACGTATAATATATATTAATATATTATATAATTATATATATTATATATATTAATTATAACTTATAAATGTATATTATTAATATTATAATATATTATGTATATATGTATGTTAAAATAATATATATTATAATATATATTTTATATTAATAATATTATATATTATTAATAATGTGATATATTATTAGTATACATATTACTAAATATGTATTATATTTTAATTATAAAATAATATACTAAGATATAGTGTAATTTAATAATGTATAATTAATAAAATAATTAAATATATTAATATATAAATTACTATATGATATATTAATATATTATATGCATGTATATACCTATAATATTATATATATTTCACATCATATAATTAATATGTAAATATATGATATTATACAATAATATTAATGTAATTATATGTAATGTATATAATTATATTAATAATTTATATATAATAAGTATGTATAATTTATATTACGTATTATAATGTATACATATATTAATTATCATATACCATTATGTATTTTTATATACGTATACTAATGCAAACAAGGTCACGGATGCAGTTCAAGCTAAGGAGAAGGACCGAGACATAGATGAAATACTCTCTCTACCTCACGGACATATCACTCGAGCACAAGCCAAAAGATTCAAGGAAGCATTTGCCCAATTGTGTGTTCGGTCAGCCCATGTAGGTAATCCAATGGCAGCCCAAAATTCAGTCCAACTTTGTGAGACATTTCAGGCCAAAGTAAAGCCCAAATTAGTGACCCAATTGATGGCCTATCACACATACTTTAAAGGAGCTGAAGTGGAGAATGTAACAGCCCAATCATGAACGTTTTTGAAGAGTTACAATGGAGAATGTAACAGCCCGGTGATGTACATGGCTCAAATGTAGGGTAGGTTCATTGTTTGATTGTAGACATAAAGTTTAAAGTCAAAATTCGTGTTTTAATGTATAATTGAATGTAATTAATGTGTTTTAAACATGTTGAACCTAGCCATGTAGTATAAATAGGGATGAAACTCTATTGTAAGGATTTCATATCATATCATATATTCAAGATTTCAACTTTCAGAATATTTTCAGAGTTTTCTTTGTTCTTTAGAGAACTTCTAGGACTTATCGAGTATAAGCTTGTGGCGTTCTAGTATACGGTCTTATCACTTCAAGTGTCGCGACCAACCATCTTAGAAACTTAGTTTGTCTAATTCTCAATTCCGAGTGATTAGAAAGGTTAAGTTCCAACTTACTTAACCTTGTTCTTCAAGGGTTCCGATCAGAGTGTAAAGGTTGTCTCAGTTAGAATCAAAGGTTGTCTATCTCGTTTGCACGTGGATAGAAGGTCTAAGATCTATTCCAAGAAGGTCTTATATCATTTGGTATCAGAGCTTTGGTTCAACAGGTTTTGTTAGCTTCTATCCATCTATCTTTATTCTTTCATTTCTAATCCTTCCATCTTGAAATTTCTATTCATCTCTTCTTAAAAAAAAAAAAAAAAAAAAAAAAAAAAAAGGAAAAAGACTAAAGTGCAAAAAAAAAAAGATCAAAGTGCCAAAAAAAAAAAAAAAAGGATCAAAGTACAAAAGGCTTCGGTTTACTTAGGTTAGAAATCTACTGTGACTTCTTTGGTTTTTCTTTCTTTTGTGAGCTATTCGTGTTATTTTTGGGTGGTTTTTTTTCGTATCTAGAATTTGACACAAGCACACTTGATTTGTTTAACGTAGTTCTCATTAGAACTATAGAAAACGAACATTGAGTGGTAAAAGGCTTGAGTGGTGAGCACATCTTGAGGGTAAAAGCCGATATTTGTGTGAAACATGAGAGTGAGTGACATGTTTCGAGTGAAACACGTAAAGGAGTATTGTGAGGATATCTTGTTTCTAACATTCTTTTGCAGGTTATAAATCATGAGTAACGAAGAAGAAACCAGTCATGGGACCCAAAACCTCCAAATGCAAGCTTTACTTGGAGAAATGAGGAGGTTGCTTCGAGAAGAAATGGAGGTGTACACGACTGTATTGATCAAGTTGAGCAACGAGTGCCTCAAGCTCAACCTAAACAACCAAATAGGCAGCCAAGGGTGCAAGAAGTTGTTGATGAACCCGATGTTCGAAGACAAAGGTTTGGTGGAAACAACATCAAGATCAAAATTCCTCCATTTCAAGGCAAAAGTGACCCAGAAGCTTATCTTAAGTGGGAAACGAAAATGGAAATGGTGTTCGAATATCAACAACTTGAAGAAGAAAGTAAAGTAAAGTTAGCGGCAGTGGAATTTTCAGATTACGCCGTTACTTGGTGGGATCAACTTGTCGTGAGTAGGAGAAGGAACCGGGAAAGGCCAATTGAAACATAGGACGAAATGAAGGCCATAATGAGAAAAAGGTTTGTTCCGAGTCATTATTATCAAAAGTTATATAATAAACTCCAACGTCTCTCTCAAGGTTCAAAATCAGTTGATGAGCATTTCAAAGAAATGGATATCGCTATGATAAGGGTGAATGTTGAAGAGGATCGGGAAGCTACAGTGGCTCGATTCTTACACGGCCTCAATCTAGAGATAGCGGATGTGGTCGAAATGCACCAATACATAGAATTGGAAGATATGCTGCCCCAACCTCAAAAGGTGGAGGAACAATTGAAGAGAAAAAGAGCTATACGGAAAGGTTTTGGTTGAGCTTCTTCTAGTTTGTGGAAAGCACCTTACAGAAAGGAAGAACAATCATCGAAATTCAAAAGTGAGTCTTTCAAGTTTCCAAAATCTTCTTCTACTTCTACTATTCCTAAGGCCACTAACACTCTAGAAAAGACTCGAGATATTAAGTGCTTCAAATGTCATGGGAATGGCCACATTGCTAGCCAATGCCCAAACAAGAGGGCTTTGATTATTAATGCCTATGGGGAGCTTGAGTCCGAGGATGAAAAAGAAGAGCAAGTTGCAGCCAAAGGTGATTTACTTGTTGCAAGAAGGATTCTAAGTGCTCAAACCAAGGAGGATGAAAACCAACGGGAGAATTTGTTCCATACCCGGTGTTTGGTGAATGATAAGGTTTGTAGTATAATCATCGATGGTGGAAGTTGTAAAAATGCAGCAAGTCGTGACATGGTAGAAAAGTTGGGGCTGACAACCAAAAAACACCCAAAACCCTATCGACTTCAATGGTTGAATGACCAAGGAGAGGTAAAGGTGAACCGTCGAGTAAGAATTATTTTCACAATTGGAAAGTATGAGGATGATGTCCTTTGTGACGTAGTTCCAATGCAAGCATGCCATATGCTACTTGGCCGACGTTGGCAATTCGACAAACGGGCAAAACACGATCGATACTCAAATAGGTATTCTTTCACTTTCAACAAGGTTCCTATGACTCTCGTTCCTTTAAAACCTCAAGAAGCTTTAGAAGATCAAATAAAGCTCCAACAATCATATGAGAGAGAGAGGGAAAAGAAAAGGAGTGACAAACACAAAAAGAGCGATAAACACATTTGTGAGGAAAAGAGTGAGACTTTAGAGAGAAAAGAGTGCTTTTTGGCAAGTAAGAGAGAACTGAGGAGAGCTTTGATTTCAAAACAGCCCCTTTTGGTACTTTTGTACAAGGAGGCTCTTTTATGAACTCAAGAATTAGCCGGAACACTTCCGAGCAATATTCTCTCTCTTTGCAGGATTCCGATGATCTTTTCCCCGAGGAAACGCTGAAAGGATTGCCACCCCTTCGAGGAATAGAACATCAAATTGACTTTGTTCTGAGAGCGCAAATTCCAAACCAACCAGCTTATCGGACAAATCCAAAGGAAACAAAGGAGTTGGAAAAACAAGTGGCTGAACTTTTGGAGAAAGGATATGTTCGAGAAAGCTTAAGCCCTTGTGCGGTACCGGTATTGTTAGTGCCAAAGAAGGACGGCACTTGGAGAATGTATGTTGATTGTCGGGCAGTGAACTGATAATGGTAAAGTATCGTCACCCCATTCCTTGTCTTGATGATATGCTAGATGAATTGTATGGTGCTTCCTTATTGTCTAAAATAGATCTCAAAAGTGGGTACCATCAAATACGCAAGAAGGAGGGGGATGAATGGAAAACTGCATTCAAGACCAAACATGGACTCTACGAATGGTTAGTAATGCCTTTTGGGCTTTCAAACGCCCCTAGCACTTTCATGAGGTTGATGAATCATGTATTACGACCATTCATTTGTAAGTTTGTGGTAGTTTATTGTGATGATATTTTGATCTACAGCAAAAATCTCTATGAGCATAAGGGGCATCTTAAATCTGTTTTGGATGTTCTTAGAAAAGAAAGACTATTTGCTAATCTTAAGAAATGTACCTTTTGCACGGATATTCTTGTTTTTCTTGGTTTTGTTGTGAGTGCATCAGGAATTGAAGTGGATGAAGAGAAGATTAAAGCTATACGGGATTGGCCTACACCAAAGACCGTGAGCCAAGTAAGGAGCTTCCATGGCTTGGCAAGCTTCTATCATCGATTTATGAGGGACTTTAGTATGTTAGCAGCACCATTGACGGAAGTTATTAGGAAAAACGTACCATTTAAATGGGTAAAGGAGCAAGAAAGAGCTTTTGATTTGATTAAAGAAAAATTGACTAACGCTCCTTTACTAATGTTGCCAAATTTTGACAAAACTTTTGAAATTGAATGTGATGCCTCAAGAGTAGGAATTGGAGCGGTTTTGATGCAAGGAGGAAAGCCACTTGCATATTTCAGTGAGAAATTGGGTGGAGCCACCCTAAATTATCCAACCTATGATAAGGAAATGTACGCTTTGGTGAGGGCATTGCAAACGTGGCAGCACTACCTTTGGCCAAAAGAGTTCATCATCCACACCGATCACGAATCGTTAAAACATTTGAAGGGGCAACAAAAGCTGAACAGGCGTCATGCAAAGTGGGTCGAGTTTATCGAAACGTTTCCATACCTCGTCAAATACAAGAAAGGTAAGGAAAAAGTGGTTGCAGATGCATTATCGAGAAGGTATGTTCTATTATCCATTTTAGATACCAAATTGCTTGGATTTTCATTCATTCGTGATTTGTATGAAAACGATGCCGCATTTGCTGAAATTTACAAAGCATGTGACAAGATTGCATTCGGTAAGTTCTACAAGCATGATGGCTATCTTTTTAAAGAAAAAAGGCTTTGTATACCCGTGAGTTCATTGAGGGAATCGTTTGTGAGAGAAGCTCATGGTGGGTAGCAATGGGGCATTTTGGGGTAGATAAAACATTGGCTATTTTGCATGATCATTTCTATTGGTTACGCATGAAACATGATGTTCAAAAGATTTGTGTTAATTGTGTGACATGTATGCAAGCTAAATCGAAGGTTAAACCCCATGGTTTATATACACCTCTTCCGATACCTTCGGAACCTTGGACCCATATTTCAATGGACTTCGTGCTTGGTTTACCAAGAACCAAGAAAGGTAAAGACTCTAACTTTGTAGTGGTTGATAGGTTCTCGAAAATGGCTCATTTCATTGCATGTCATAAAACTGATGATGCATCGCATATAGCTGAGTTGTTCTTTAGGGAGATTGTTTGATTACATGGCATGCCAAAAACCATTGTTTCGGATAGAGACACTAAATTCCTGAGTTATTTTTGGAAAACATTGTGGGGAAAGCTAGGGAGAAAATTGATGTTTTCAACAACATGTCACCCACAAACTGATGGCCAAACTGAGGTAGTAAATAGGACATTGTCTACTTTGCTTAGGGCCATAATAAAATCAAATTTGAAGACTTGGGAAGATTGTTTGCCACATATAGAGTTTGCATACAATCGAAGTACACATTCTGCTACTAATTATACTCCTCTTGAAATCATTTATGGGTTTAATCCTTTATAACCATTAGATTTGACCCCTCTTCCTTTAAGTGTGCAAGCTAGTATGGATGGCAAGAAAAAGACTGAATTTGTAAAACAAAATCCATGAGAAGGCCCGAATCAACATTGAGAAGAAAACACAACAATATGTCCAAAATGCCAACAAGGGTCGTAAGAAAGTTATTTATAATATATGTATAATATATATGTATTATAATATGTATATAAGTATAGTTATATATATATGTAAAATACTATATATTATATAATATAATATACTAATATTATATATTTAATTATATTATATTATATGTATATATTGTATAATATATTAATAAATATTATAATACATTAATATTATAATAGTAATTATATAATATTAATATATATTATTAATATTATTGTATTATAATATTAATATATAACATCATAATGGTCAATAGAAATAATTTATATTATATTAATAGCTATATTATATTTTGTATAATCCATAGTATGTAATATATATTATATAATATATATATATATTACAATTATAATATTATTATAATATATAATATATTATAATATGTTAATAATTATAGGTTATATATAATTAATATTATTCATAGATATTATAATATATATTTACATAATATATAATGTTAATCTATAATATTATATATAATACAATAAATATTATATGATCATACATTAATATATATAGTATATATATGTTATGATATATGATATACAATAATAATATAATTTTTATATGTTACTTATTATAATATATTAATATATTTATATTATGCTATTAATAAATATTATGTATGTATAATATATATTAATATATTATATAATTATAATATTATATATATTAATTATAACTTATAAATGTATATTATTAATATTATAATATATTATGTATATATGTATGTTAAAATAATATATATTATAATATATATTTTATATTAATAATATTATATATTATTAATAATGTGATATATTATTAGTATACATATTACTAAATATGTATTATATTTTAATTATAAAATAATATACTAAGATATAGTGTAATTTAATAATGTATAATTAATAAAATAATTAAATATATTAATATATAAATTACTATATGATATATTAATATATTATATGCATGTATATATCTAAAATATTATATATATTTCACATCATATAATTAATATGTAAATATATGATATTATACAATAATATTAATGTAATTATATGTAATGTATATAATTATATTAATAATTAATATATAATAAGTATGTATAATAATATTACGTATTACAATGTATACATATATTAATTATCATATACTATTATGTATTTTTATTTACATATACTAATGCAAACAAGGTCACGGATGCAGTTCAAGCTAAGGAGAAGGACCGAGACATAGATGAAATACTCTCTCTACCTCACGGACCTATCACTCGAGCACGAGCCAAAAGATTCAAGGAAGCATTGGCCCAATTGTGTGTTCGGTCAGTCCATGTAGGTGATCCAATGGCAGCCCAAAATTCTGTCCAACTTTGTGAGACATTTCAGGCCAAAGTAAAGCCCAAATTAGTGACCCAATTGATGGCCTATCACACACACTTTAAAGGAGCTGAAGTGGAGAATGTAACAGCCCAATCATGAACGTTTTTGAAGAGTTACAATGGAGAATGTAACAGCCCGGTGATGTACATGGCTCAAATGTAGGGTAGGTTCATTGGTTGATTGTAGACATAAAGTTTAAAGTCAAAATTTGTGTTTTAATGTAGAATTGAATGTAATTAAAGTGTTTTAAACATGTTGAACCTATCCATGTAGTATAAATAGGGATGAAACTCTATTGTAAGGATATCATATCATATCATATATTCAAGATTTCAACAGTCATAATATTTTCTGAGTTTTCTTTGTTCTTTAGAGAACTTCTAGGACTTATCGAGTATAAGCTTGTGGCGTTCTAGTATACGGTCTTATCACTTCAAGTGTGGCGACCAACCATCTTAGAAACTTAGTTTGTCTAATTCTCAATTCCGAGTGATTAGAAGGGTTAAGTTCCAACTTACTTAACCTTGTTCTTCAAGCGTTCCGATCAGAGTGTAAAGGTTGTCTCGGTTAGAATCGAAGGTTGTCTGTCTCGTTTGCACGTGGAAAGAAGGTCTAAGATCTATTCCAAGAGGGTCTTATATCATATACTGTAATATATATTGTAATATATGTCCATAGTATGTTAATACATATAATATACATTAATATTATATTAATTAATTAGTATATATTATAAAATATATATTAATAATATATTATACTATATATTAATATTATAATATTATTATATATTAATATCTATTACAAAATATATGTATATTACATAATATATTATATATACTATTAATTATTAATATATATATATATATAATAGTGTATACATAATATACATATGTAATATTATAATATATTATATGTAATTATTATTAATAGTATATAGTATATGTATTAATAGTTTTAATACATTAACTATATTAATATACATACTATGTATACATACATTATAATAATATATATTTATAATATTATATAATGTACATATTATAATGTATAAATATTATAACATTATATAATATTAATTATATATATTAATAATTATATAATTATTAATATTATATTAACATATATTATATTATTAATAATATATGTATAATATATATGTAGTATAATATGTATAAAAGTATAGTTATATATACTAATATTATATATTTAATTATATTATATTATATTTATATATTGTATAATATATTAATATATATATTATAATAAATTCATATTATAATAGTAATGATAGCGATCACCACTTTGGATGTTGCTAGAATACAAGGACCGTCTTGAGAATCTTAGTTTGGATATGATGATTCCACTTGGAGTATTGATCACCTTGATGTTGTTCTCTGACCAAGTCTTCAATCCGGGAGAAGTAGGTTAAGCATGGCAATATAGCTACCACCTTTCCTTGCATACACCCTGTAATCAAATGCTTGAAGTCGTTACCCAACCCTTTGGACACGAATCAGGCTAAGGATGGCAATATACTACCACCTTTCCTATATCACAAGTAGCAAAGCGTGAGGCCTAGCGCCACTAATTGAGGAGAACTCTCAAATTAGATAAGCTATTTTGTCAAGCGAACTAAAAGCAAGACAAAAACTAGCACAAGACTAGCAAAAGAAAGGATACCCTCTTTAGGTTGTAATGTTCATCAAAAACAGCGTAAAAGTTTAGTACATAGGTGAATAAACAGAAGAAACCTTGGCTATTCCAAGGGTCACTATTCACGACCACTATTCATACGGCCACTATTCATTCTTGAAAATTAAGACAAATTAAAGCTTAATTTAATGTTTTAGGAATAAGAAATGAGTTATGAATAGTAAAAATCAGATTCATGCTCTAACTTTAAAGCTTGGACTCCTTGGTTCATGTATTGCATTAAAAGTTGATCCTTTGACTTCTCAAGATCATGCACCTTGGTATAAAGGGTTGGACGAAATTTGAAGAGTCTTCTTAGCTGTCAAAAGCTTTGAAAGTCTCTTTAGCTTCCATGTGAGAATATGAAAGGTCACCTTCAAGTACCTGCAAGCAAATAACGCTCCGTGACTCTTCGTAATCCCGTGATGTTGGAAACTTGGAAATAGCTTCTTGAAGTCTCTTAAGTCGCCCTCTAGTCATAGGACCCTCCAATTGCTCAAATGGTGACTCTTCAGCTTCTGGTGACTTTTCATCTTTCGGTGACTTTTCATCTTCCCGTGACCCTTGGCATTCCTTTGCATCCCAAGCTCCAGAAAGTGTGGTTCGATTGCTATCAACTTCCCCTTCCTCTAAAAGATTCGTCCTCGAATCGTCACCTGCAATATAAGGAGAAAGATCAGCAATATTAAAAATAGGACTTATACCATACTCACTGGGTAGATCAAGCTTGCATACATTGTTATTAATCTTTTGAAGCACTTGAAATGGTCCCGTAGCTCGTGGATGTAACGTTGTTGCTCGAGCATTAGGGAATCTCTCCTTTCTTATATGCACCCAAACTAAGTCCCCAGGTTTGAGAATTAGTTCCTTTCGGCCCTTGTTCCTACTTTTAGCCACACGTTCACTAAGTTGTTCAAGCTTTGTCTTGATGTCCAAATGTAGCTTCTTGACCACTTCAGCTCTTTTACCGTCATCCATGTTAGCATGTTCCTGAAATGTCAAAGGAGATAAGTCTAAAGGAGTTAATGGATTAAATCCATGTACGACTTCAAATGGTGACTTATTAGTAGAAGAATGAATCGTTCTATTATAAGCAAACTCAGCAATTGGGAGACAATCCTCCCATCCTTTGAGGTTCTTTTGGATGATGGCCCTAAGTAGAGCTCCAAGTGTCCTATTTGTGACCTCCGTTTGCCCATTCGTTTGAGGATGACTTGATGTAGAAAACAAAAGCTTAGTTCCCAACTTTCCCCAAAGTGTCTTCCAAAAGTAACTAAGGAACTTCACATCACGATCGGAAACTATGCTTCTTGGAACACCATGCAAACGAACTACCTCCTTGAAAAACAAGCTTGCAACATGTTTTGTATCATCCACTTTCCTACAAGGAATAAAATGAGACATCTTAGAAAATTTGTCCACAACTACAAATATGCTATCCATACCTCTTTGAGACCTAGGTAGGCCTAAAATGAAGTCCATAGACACATCCACCCAAGGTGAATTAGGCACGGGCAGTGGGGTATACAATCCTTGTGGTAATGTCCTTGACTTAGCTTGTTTGCACCTTACACAACCTGCACAAAACTTTTCGACATTAGTTTTCATGTGAGGCCAATGAAAGTGTTCTTTTAAGATGTCTAAGGTCTTAGGAACACCAAAGTGTCCCATTAACCCTTCATTGTGTGCTTCTTGAACTAGTAGATCCCTTAAGGAACTTTGTGGCACACACAATCTGTTTCCTTTAAAAAGGAAGCCTTCATGTTTAAAGTACTCTCTTTGAGCTCCCTTATCACATGAAGCAAACAAATCAGCAAAGTCATGATCTTTTGCATACAACTCCTTAATATATTCAAATCCCAAAATTTTGGCATCTAAAACAACAAGAAGATTGTACTTTCGAGATAGTGCATCAGCCACTATATTCTCCTTACCTTTTTTGTACTTAACCACGTATGGAAAAGTTTCAATAAAAGCAACCCACTTGGCATGTCTTCTTTGAAGGTTGTTTTGTCCCTTGAGGTACTTCAAACTTTCATGATCCGTGTGGATCACAAACTCCTTGGGCAGTAGGTAGTGTTGCCATGTCTCTAATGCCCTCACTACCGCATACAACTCCTTGTCATATGTTGGGTAGTTGATTGTTGTACCTCCCAATTTCTCACTAAAGTAAGCAATTGGTCTTCCTCCTTGAAGTAGCACGGCTCCAATTCCTAAACCTGAAGCATCACATTCAACTTCGAAAGTCTGTCAAAATTAGGTAAAACCAAACAAGGAGCATGAGTTAGTTCATGTTTTAAAAGATCAAAAGCTTTTTGTAGAGCTTCACCCTAAACAAATGGCACATTCTTTTTAACTAACTCATTCAATGGTGCTGCTTTAGAAGAAATTTTTTTAACAAACCTTCTATAAAAGCTAGCTAAACCATGGAAAGATCTTACCTCGGTTACACTTGTAGGTGTAGGCCATTCTTGAATAGCTTGCACTTTTGCTTCATCAACTCGCAAATCGTTAGCACTCACAACAAATCCAAGGAAAACAACTACATTAACACAAAAAGTACACTTTTTAAGATTAGCATAAAGTTGTTCTTTCCTTAAAACAGCAAGTACAAGTCTAAGATGTTCAACATGATCACTTAAACTTTTGCTATATACTAAGATGTCATCAAAGTACACAACAACAAACTTTCCAATAAAAGCTCTGAAGACATGATTCATAAGTCTCATGAAAGTGCTTGGAGCATTAGTTAAACCAAATGGCATAACTAACCACTCATAAAGTCCAAATTTGGTTTTAAAGGCTGTTTTCCACTCATCACCTTCCTTAACTCTAATTTGATGGTAACCGAATTTCAAATCAATTTTAGAGAACAAGGAAGTACCATTAAGCTCATCAAGCATATCATCAAGTCTTGGAATAGGATGTCTATACTTAATGGTGATTTTATTCACAGCCCTACAATCTATGCACATACGCCGAGTTCCATCCTTTTTAGGGACTAAAATGACGGGAATGGCACAAGGACTCAAAGACTCACGAATTAAACCTCTAGAAAGTAACTCATGAACCTATTTTTGAAGCTCTTTGGTCTCCTCCGGATTTATTCTATAGGCTGGTTGTTTGGAATTGAAGCTCTTGGGATGAAGTCTATTTGGTGTTCAATCCCTCGAATCGGTGGTAAACCGTGAGGTACCTCCTCCGTGAGCACATCTGAAAATTCCTTCAACAAACTAACAACTTCCAAAGACAAGTTGCTAGGCGAATCATTAGTAAAATCAGATTCATTAAACAAAAGCAAGATCATGGAAAAATCAGAATTGAGAGCCCTATCTACATCTCTAAAACTCGCATAAAACAAGCTTTTCCCTCAATTGTTTTAGGCTTTTTCCTCTCTTTTTTACTTCTGATTTTAGCCTTTTGATCATCCTCACCACTTGGCTTTTCTTCACTCCCTACCCTTTGGCTTTTACTTTCTAAGCTCTCTTTTAGCCTTTTCTCTCGCATTCTTGCTTGTTCTTTGCTCACTTCTGTTGGTGACAATGGTACAAGTGTAAAAGTCTTCTCTTGATGAGTGATCTTGTAATTGTTGGACGTCCCTTCGTGCCTTGCATCTTTGTCATACTCCTAAGGCCTTCCCAACAACATGTGTGACGCATTCATGGGAATTATTTCACAAACAGCCTCATCCTCATACTTACCAATTGAAAACCTCACCTTGGCTTGCTTAGAAACATTAATCTTACCATTTTGATTAAGCCAATGCAATTGGTAAGGTCTAGGATGCTTGAAAGTAGGTAAATCTAATTTCTCAACAAGATAAGAAGAAACGCAGTTTGTACAACTACCTCCATCCATGATTACCATGCACTTCTTATCTTGAACCTTGCATCTTGAGTGAAATATGTTGAAATGCTGACTTTCCTCTTCCTCTCCCTCACGAATGCTCAAGGACCGAATAGTTACTAGGAGTTTTCCATCACTTGATTCAAATCGCTCCTCTTCTTCTCCATGGCTTGAGTTCTCGGCCAAATGACCATTGGATGGTTTCTCATGGTCTTCTCCTTCATTTTCACTCAAAACAGTTCCATCATCAAATAAAATCATTGTTTTAGTGTTAGGACAATCTTTAGCATAATGACCCTTGCCTAAACACTTAAAACAAACCACTTTAGAAGTACCTTTGCTAGTTTCACCTTTACTTACATTCTTAAGTGGCTTACTTGATTCTTTTGGCACCAACTTCTTCTTATCATCAGTTTTACTTACCCCTTTTCTCTTAAGTTGCTTCTCAACTTTCTCGGCTAAGTGAAGTAATTCCTCCAAGTCCGTGTAATGTTGAAGCTCCAAAACATCAGCAATTTCCCTCCTTAAGCCTCCCAAAAACCGTGCCATGGTTGCTTCGGGATCTTCCTCAATGTTTCCTCGGGACATGGCCAAGTCAAGCTCTTGATAGTATTCTTCCACACTCCTATTTCCTTGCACCAAATTCTGAACTTTGTTATATAAATCTCTATAAAAGTGTGGAGGAACAAACCTTTTCTTCATGAGAGTCTTCATTTCTTCCCAAGTCCGCACCCTTGGCTCCCTATTCCTTGATCATGTTACAACAAGTTTTTCCCACCAAGAGGCAGCATATCCTCCAAATTCTAGTGAAGGTAAATCCACTTTTCTTTCCTCAGAGTAGTTTTATAAGGTAAAGATCTTGTCTACCTTTAGTTCCCACTCAAGGTAAGCTTCGGGGTCATTCTTGCCAAGGAACTTTGGAATGTCCATCTTGACATTTCTGAGATTGTCATCAATTCTATGACCACGCCTTTCTCTTCTTGGACCTCTATGGGACTCTTCATATTCCTCCTCCTCGGTTGAGTAGTGTGGTAGTGATTCTTGTCGACTCAAGACTAATAACATTTTTACACACATATTATATATATATATATCATATATATATATATATATATATATTTAATTTAAATAAAAAGAAACTCAACAGCAAATTAAGTTCTTAAAACTTAAATTTAATATTAAGAGTTAAAAAAAAAAAAAAAAAAAGAGCTCCCTACTAGAATACCATGTTATGTTATAATATAATATATTAATATGTATAAAAATTAATTATAACATATCATGTTATAATATAATATACTGTAATATACATTATAATATATTAATTATTATTATAATATATATGTTATTAATAGTAGATATTAATTTCTAAATATATAAATATATGTATTTTATAATATATACTATATGTAAATATTAATATATATTATATATTATGACATTAATATAATATAATTATAATTATTAATATTATACATATTATATATTCTATAATATTATTAATTATATATATATATATTAATAAGTAATTATTAAGAAGGTTGCATGTAGGACATGTCATGCTAGGTTGCATGCAAGACACTTATCTCAAATACACCTCACTAGAGATGCCATGTCTAGGAAAGTACACAACTACCCTTATAACATGGGTATTACATTATTTTAAACATAAAACGTGGCTTTAAGTACACCTCACTATATGAGATGTCATGCCTAGGAAAATACAAGACTACCCTTATTATATGGGTATTTATTACAAGGTTTAAATTTATGATTGAACTTGTCTTGGGTCGAACTCGGGTTCATACTCGAACTCTTGATATTGACTAGTTCCAGGTTTGTTTGATTTGGATTCTTCAGTGATAGGGTTGAATATCAACAAGGTATATGTAAGTCCTTCAGTATCTTCATGTGGACGGTTTTTATTGACAAAAGATAGATGGATATAAAGTTCTCAGCGCTCTTCCTTATTATATTGGATTTGACATATTAATTATATAAATATGTAATATATTAATTTATTATAAGATACTATTATAATATTAATGTTATAATATTATATATATAATATATTATTATTAATATATAATATTATATATTATATGTATATTTTAAAATTAATATACATAATTATAATATATCACATTATACATTATTTAATTAATTATCAATTCATATTATGACTATCATATAATACTACATATATATTAATTATAATATATTACACGAACTAATATTATATGCATATATACATATAAGTATATTAATATAATATATTTATACTATATATATGTATATAATTTTATTAATATATTATAATATATTTTTATAATATATAGTTACATATATTATAAATATATATAATATATAATACAATATATTATTACATAATAATATATTATTTTATATATTAATAATGTATTATATACTATATATATTAAGATAATATATTAATAATATGTACAATTATATTAATATATAAATAATATTAGTATCATATATAATATAATTAATTATACATATTATAGTATATTATAATATATACAGTATTATATATATTATATAAATATAACATACATTAATATAACATATATTAATAATTATATACTATATAATGTATACATATATTATAATAATTATTATAAGACCCCTGATAATAAATGCAACGACCCTCCTAATCCACCTCTACCAAAAATATCAATTCCATAAGAGGGTTATTCATGCAGACATGAAGAGACCATTACCTCCAAATTCCCGAGCTCCTCAACCATGTTTCATGTTCAAAAGCCGCTAAGAAGATTTTCCTCCTCTAGAGAGACCCGATGATCAAACTTCTAAGGTAACATCAAGGCCTTATATTCAGAATAAAGTAGTAGAAGCAAGTGGCCATTTATAGCCTCTGAGTCAATAAGAGGAAATCCTCAATTGGCAGACCACAAATGCTCAGGCACAAAATCAATCAGTACAAAGTATTGATTCCAAGGTAACTGAAGTTCTCGACAAGGTTCAAAATTCATATAATCAAATGAGTTACTTGCAATCCCAGCTTCTGAGAGTGGAACAGAGGCTTACTGGGAAGATAACCCAGTTGGGTAGGGAACTCATAAGCCTTATTGTAAATCGGCAGTATGGCTTAGAGTCATCAAAAGAAGCAGAGATTAGGCAACTCAAAAAGGAGCATGCAAGGATCGAAGAAGATAAGGCAAAAAGAAGCTCAACCTTTATGCCCCCTAATAGAGTCTCCACTTTTATGACTTCACCAACCTTATATCAATCTCCAAATGAGTCAAAGACAGAGTCCCAGCTGTATGCCAAACATTTTGGGATGATCTCCAGTATACCTTTACCACCTTCAAGACAAAAAGAAGCGGAAGGTGATCAATCAAAGGCTGAAGGTAAAAAAAACCCATTAATACTTTAATGTCCCATCCTATGTTCTCTGGTCTCCCAGGAGAAACAAGTGATCCGGAAGAAATTCAAAGCTATACATCATAATCAACTGAAATCTTTCCAGCATCAAGTGGAATAGGGGAAGAGATAGCTGATGTTTCAGCAATCCTTTTGGCTGATGCCGGAGAAAGCCAACCCTTCACTAAACCTATTTCTTATGACTCGGAGGATGAAGAGACTACTGACAAACCATATGTGACACATCCTACTGAAAAGCAAGATATTAAACCCTCCATTGGTCCTAGGTTTTCATTTGATGATGTACCTATTCAAAAGCGAAGAGAAAATATGCATATACTATTAGCCTAGATAGATAATCAGCTAAACAGAGAAGGAGCTGATTTAAGAACGGTTCTAAAGGAATTCACATCAAAGTTTCTTGGTGTCCTAAGAGAATGGTTCTTGAGCCTTAGAGAATACCGGAAATTACAATTGATCGATGCGCCAATGCCTGTTGACGTACTTGGTGAGATACATAGAAAATTTGTCGGTGAGATTTCTTTGTACACCAAGGCTGTGTCTCAAGAATACTTCTCTATGAGGTGCTGCTCGCTATTGAAAAAGGATCTAGACAGGCATTTCGAACAAATGTCTAAAAGATTCTACATTTTGAATGACTATAATGATCCCAATATGAAGAATGTCTACCTTGCCTCCTTACCACAAGAGCTACAACCAGAAATGGTGAGGATGTTTCAAGCCATGAACAAAGACATAGCCCAAATCAGCATGGGACAAATCCATCAAACCTGCTTGGCTGCTCTGGAGAAACTCTATGAACAACAAAATCTCTTTAAAGAAATGATGGAGAGATGGATGACTCCTAGAAAGGTATGTGATAAATCCTACCTTGAAATAAAATTTCATGAGAAAACATGCTATTGTTCCAAAAACGAAAAAGAAAAAGATAAGCAAAAGCTCAGAAGGAAAAAGAAAAATCAAACATACAGGTTTTTTCGAAGGAAGCCATTCAGAAAGAAGTCCACCGACAGGTGTTATCTATGTGGACAAAAAGGGCATTTCACAAAAACCTGCCCTACGAAGAAAGGGAAAGCGGCTAAGCTAGCATCACAGACCTTTCACTATCATGAAGCAGATGTTGATGAAGCAGATATAAAATCTCTCTATTCAGAACAAGATGCCCGGGATTCTGATTCAAGCTTCATCCTTCATCCTTCATCCTTCATGAGACTACAGATGAAAGAAGATTTAGAAGAGAATGTCCCCATTCTTATGATGAACCAACCTCCAATGCTGAAAACCATCATGATCATACAAGAATCATCACATCATCTTGAAGTCAAGGTGCTTCAGTCAAAGTATGACAGGCCTATCAAAGTTATCGGAGTCCATCATACAGGAGCACGAAAAACTATGATGAACCTAGACATCCTTCCAGACGAAGTTTGGGAGTCTCGTCATGAATATTTATTTGCTGCAAATGGCCAAACCTTTCATATTGCCTTGATATCTAAAGAACCAGTCAAAATTCAAATCCTTCCAGACTGTGTTGTCTGGATCAAAGTCATCAGAAGCAAACTTCACGGACATGATTTATTAATGGGCTTTGATGTCTTCTTCAAAGCTCAGAAGCTACAAATATTTTCCCATGGAGTCGAATACAAGAGGACATTCCTACCATTCACACCAACATAAAAGTTGTTCACAGTGAAGAAGATACCAGAACCTGATCCACTTATCAAAAGATTGAGAAAATATTATGTCGAGTCACATGCAGACTTCAACAATCCTCATCCACTTTGGAAGAACTCAGAATTCTATGTTTGACTTCCTTTTAAGAAGATTGAGTATATTAATGCCACTAAAGCCACGCATCCTGGCATGACACCAGAAGAGCTGAATTTGGCCCGACAAGAATGCAGCGAGCTATTATCCTTGGGTTTAATTGAAGCCACCAACTCAAATTGGGCTTATCCAGATTTTTATGTCAATAAAAGAGCAGAATAAGTTCAAGGAAAGAAGAGGTTAGTCATTAATTACAAACCTCTCAACTTTTACTTGCTTGATGATAAATTCCTTTGCCAAGGATAAAAGTCATGTTCTCTTACCTCTCAGAAACCCAAATCTTTTCCAAATTTGACCTTAAATCTGGTTTTTGGCAAGTGGGTTTATACCCAGATGAAAGGTATAAAATAACTTTTTTGCCTACCCACAGCTCAATACCAATAGACAGTTCTGTCATTTGGTCTTAAAGTTGAACCATCCCTTTTCCAAAAGACCATAATGAAAATCTTCGAACCCATACTAAACAACACCCTTGTCTACATAAATGATATCCTCTTATATTCCAATAATATAGAGGAACATTAACAACATCTCGACATGTTCATAGACTTGGTACAAAAATATGGTATTATGCTATCCCAAAAGAAAAGTGTGATCAAGCAAAAATATATTGATTTTCTGGGCATGAAGATTAAGGATAGGGAGTATGAACCAGGATCACACCTATCCCAAGAACTACTTAAGTTCTCGAATAAGCATTTATCTATTAAACATGTTCAACAGTTGCTTGGAATCGTCAACTATCTTAAAGATTTTATCCCCAAATATTCAGCTTATACAAGCAAATTGTCAAAGCTTCTAAGGAAAAGTCCACCTTCTTGGGATGTCGACCAAACTGCAGCAGTCAAACATCTTAAAGAATGTGTCAAAAGCTCTCAACCTTGAGAATTCCTAGAGATGGCCAATGGAACTTACAAATATATGCTGATGCAAACAAGGTCACGGATGCAGTTCAAGCAAAGGAGAAGGACCGAGACATAGATGGAATACTCCCTCTACCTTACGGACCTATCACTCGAGTACGAGCCAAGAGATTCAAGGAAGCATTGGCCCAATTGTGTGTTCGGTCAGCCCATGTAGGTGATCCAATGGCTGCCCAAAATTCAGTCCAACTTTGTGAGACATTTCAGGCCAAAGTAAAGCCCAAATTAGTGACCCAATTGATGGCCTATATCATACACACTTTGAAGGAGCTGAAGGGGAGAATGTAACAGCCCATTCATGAACGTTTTTGAAGAGTTACAATGGAGAATGTAACAGCCCAGTGATGTACATGGCTCAAATGTAGGGTAGGTTCATTGTTTGATTGTAGACATAAAGTTTAAAGTCAAAATTCGTGTTTTAATGTAGAATTGAATGTAATTAATGTGTTTTAAACATGTTGAACCTAGCCATGTAGTATAAATAGGGATGAAACTCTATTGTAAGGATATTCAATCGTATAGTATATTCAAGACTTAAACTTTCAGAATATTTTTTGAGTTTTCTTTGTTCTTTAGAGAACTTTTAGGACTTATCAAGTATAAGCTTGTGGCGTTCTAGTACACGGTCTTATCACTTCAAGTGTGGCTACCGACCATCTTAGAAACTTAGTTTGTTTAATTCTCAATTCCGTGTGATTAGAAGGGTTAAGTTCCGACTTACTTAACCTTGTTCTTCAAGGGTTCCGATCAGAGTGTAAAGGTTGTCTCGGTTAGAATCAAAGGTTGTCTATCTCGTTTGCATGTGAATAGAAGGTCTAAGATCTATTCCAAGAAGGTCTTATATCATTTGGTATCAGAGCTTTGGTTCAACAGGTTTAGTTAGCTCCTATATATCAAAAAAAAAAAAAATTAGATCAAAGTGTAAAAGAAAAAAAAAAAAAAAAAGAAAGGATCAAAGTACAAAATGCTTCGGTTTATTTAGGTTATAAATCTATTGTGACTTCTATGGTTTTTCTTTCTCTGTGAGCTATTCGTGATATTCTTGGGTGGTTTTTTGTTTCTAGAATTTGACACAGGCACACTTGATTTGTTTAAAGTAGTTCTCATAAGAACTATAGAAAATGAAGATTGAGTGGTAAAAGGCTTGAGTGGTGAGTACATCTTGAGGGTAAAAGCCGATATTTGTGTGAAACATGAGAGTGAGTGACATCTTTCGAGTGAAACACGTAAGGGAGTGTTGTGAGGATTTTTTTTTTCTAACATTCTTTTGCAGGTTATAAATCATGATTAACGAAGAAGAAACCGGTCATGGAACCCAAAACCTCCAAATGCAAGCTTCACTTGGAGAAATGAGGAGGTTGCTTCGAGAAGAAATGGAAGGTGTACACGACCGTATTGATCAAGTTGAGCAACGAGTGCCTCAAGCTCAACCTCAACAACCAAATAGGCAGCCGAGGGTGCAAGAAGTTGTTGATGAACCCGACGTTCGAAGACAAAGGTATGGTGGAAACAACATCAAGATCAAAATTCCTCCATTTCAAGGCAAAAGTGACCCATAAGCTTATCTTGAGTGGGAAACGAAAATGGAAATGGTGTTCGAATATCAACAACTTGAAGAGGAAAGTAAAGTCAAGTTAGCGGCAGTGGAATTTTCAGATTACGCTGTACTTGGTGGAATCAACTTGTCGTGAGTAGGAGAAGGAACCGGGAAAGGCCAATTGAACATGGGACAAAATGAAGGCCATAATGAGAAAAAGGTTTGTTCCGAGTCACTATTATCGAAACTTATACAATAAACTCCAACGTCTCTCTCAAGGTTCAAAATCAGTTGATGAATATTTCAAAGAAATGGAGATCGCTATGATAAGGGCGAATGTTGAAGAGGATCGGGAAGCTATAATGGCTCGATTCTTACATGGCCTCAAGCCGGAGATAGCGGATGTGGTCAAAATGCACCAATACATAGAATTGGAAGATATGGTGCACCAAGCTCAAAAGGTGGAGGAACAATTGAAGAGAAAAAGAGCTGTACGGAAAGGTTTTGGTGGAGCTTCTTCTTGCTCGTGGAAAGCACCTTACAAAAAGAAAGAACAATCACCGAAATTCAAAAGTGAGTCTTTCAAGTTTCCAAAATTAGCCGGAACACTTTCGAGCAATATTCTCTCTCTTTTGAAGGATTACAATGATCTTTTCCCCGAGGAAACGCCAAAAGGATTGCCACCCCTTCGAGGAATAGAACATCAAATTGACTTTGTTCCGGGAGCGCAAATTCCAAACCGACCAGCTTATCGAACAAATCCAGAGGAAACAAAGGAGTTGGAAAAAAAAGTGACCTCAAACTTTTGGAGAAAGGATATGTTCGAGAAAGCTTAAGCCCTTGTGCGGTACCGGTATTGTTAGTGCAAAAAAAGAACGGCACTTGGAGAATGTGTGTTGATTGTCGGGCAGTGAACAACATAACAGTAAAGTATCATCACCCCATTCCTCGTCTTGACGATATGCTAGATGAATTGTATGGTGCTTCCTTATTTTCTAAAATAGATCTCAAAAGTGGGTACCATCAAATACGCATGAAGGAGGGGGATGAATGTAAAACTGCATTCAAGACCAAACATGGACTCTACGAATGGTTAGTAATGCCTTTTGGGCTTTCAAACGCCTCTAGCACTTTCATGGTTGATGAATCATGTATTACGACCATTTATTGGTAAGTTTGTGGTAGTTTATTTTGATGATATTTTGATCTACAGCAAAAATCTCTATGAGCATGAGGAGCATCTTAAATCTGTTTTGGATGTTCTTAGAAAAGAAAGACTATTTGCTAATCTTAAGAAATGTACCTTTTGCACGGATAGGCTTGTTTTTCTTGGTTTTGTTGTGAGTGCATCAGGAATTGAAGTGGATGAAGAGAAGATTAAAGCTATACGGGATTGGTCTACACCAAAGATCGTGAGCCAAGTAAGGAGCTTCCATGGCTTGGCAAGCTTCTATCGTCGATTTGTGAGGGACTTTAGTATGTTGGCAGCACCATTGACGGAATTTATTAGGAAAAACGTACCATTTTAGTGGGAAAAGGAGCAAGAAAGAGTTTTTGATTTGATTAAAGAAAAATTGACTAACGCTCCTTTACTAATGTTGCCAAATTTTGACAAAACTTTTGAAATTGAATGTCATGCCTCAGGAGTAGGAATTGGAGTGGTTTTGATGCAAGGAGGAAAGCCACTTGCATATTTAAGTGAGAAATTGGGTGGAGCCGCCCTAAATTATCCAACCTATGATAAGGAAATGTACGCTTTGGTGAGGGCATTGCAAACATGGCAGCACTACCTTTGGCCAAAAGAGTTCATCATCCACATCGATCACGAATCGTTAAAATATTTGAAGGGGCAACAAAAGCTGAACACGCGTCATGCAAAGTGGGTTGAGTTTATCGAAGCGTTTCCATACCTCGTCAAATACAAGAAAGGTAAGGAAAATGTGGTTGCAGATGCATTATCGAGAAGGTATGTTCTATTATCCGTTTTAGATACCAAATTACTTGGATTTGTATTCATTCGTGATTTGTATGAAAACGATGCCGAATTTGCTGTAATTTACAAAGCATGTGAAACAAATCCATGAGAAGGCTGAATTGGTAAAAAAAATCCATGAGAAGGCCCGAATCAACATTGAGAAGAAAACACAACAATATGTCCAAAATGCCAACAAGGGTCGTAAGAAAGTTGTTTTTGAGCCAGGAGATTGGGTTTGGTTGCATTTGAGGAAGGAACAATTTCCTGAAAAGAGGAAGTCCAAACTAATGACAAGAGGAGATGGTCCATTTCAAGTTTTAGAGCGTATAAATGACAATGCTTATAAGCTAGATCTTCCAGGTGAGTATAACGTTAGTGCTATCTTTAACGTTTCTGATTTGTCTCCGTTTGACTTTGAACCAGATTTGAGGACAAATCCTTTTCAACAAGGGGGGAATGATGCAAACAAGGTCACGGATGCAGTTCAAGCAAAGGAGAAGGACCGAGACATAGATGGAATACTCTCTCTACCTTACGGACTTATCACTCGAGCATGAGCCAAAAGATTCAAGGAAGCATTGGCCCAATTGTGTGTTCGGTCAGCCCATGTAGGTGATCCAATGGCAGCCCAAAATTCAGTCCAACTTTGTGAGACATTTCAGGCCAAAGTAAAGCCTAAATTAATGACCCTATTGATGGCCTATCACACACACTTTGAAAGAGCTGAAGTGGAGAATATATCAGCCCAATCATGAACGTTTTTGAAGAAGTTACATGGAAGTTGAAAAGTCACCCGGTAATGTACATGGCTCAAATGTAGGGTAGGTTCATAGTTTGAATGTAGACATAAAGCTTGAAGTCAAAATTCGTGTGTCTAGGTGCAAAATAATGTATTTAGACATGTTGAACCTAGACTTGAATGTAAACAATGTATTTAGACATGTTGAACCTAGACATGAACCTAGACACTAAAAGGGAACGACCATGTAGTATAAATAGGGATGAAACTCTAATGTAAGGGGCATTCAATCATATTTTATATTCAAGACTTAAACTTTCAGAATATTTTCTTTGTTCTTTAGAGAACTTCTAGGACTTATCGAGTATAATCTTGTGGCGTTCTAGTACACGGTGTTATCACTTCAAGTGTGGCGACCAACTATCTGAGAAACTTAGTTTGTCTAATTCTCAATTCCGAGTGATTAGAAGGGTTAAGATTCGACATACTTAACCTTGTTCTTCAGGGGTTCCGATCTGAGTGTAAAAGTTGTCTCGGTTAGAATCGAAGGTTGTCTATCTCATTTGCACGTGTATAGAAGGTCTAAGATCTATTCCATGAAGGTCTTATATCATTATGTATATTAATTATAGATCATATTAATTAATTATTTTAAGTGTATATTATGTATATAATAAACAATATAATAAGAATAATTACATAATTATATGTACATATTATTAATTATAAATAGTATAAATTTATTATATAATTATTAAATATTTATATTTATAGTATATTATTATATTATACGTATTATAATTATATACATGATTATAATATTTTATATATATTAATAGTATTTTTAATTATTATATTATGTTATGTAATAAAATTATAATATATAATTATATATACTATATAACATACTATAATAATATATATACAATATATATATATATATATTAATTTATTAATATATTAATGTATATCATATATAATAGTATATAATGAACATATTATATAATATATACACATTAGTATATATATTTATATTATACTAATTATATAATATATATATATTAATCATGATATTATATATATAAGATACATATAATTAATATTATATAGTTAATATAATTATATATACTATATACTATATTATATTAATTATGTATATACATTATAATAATAGTGTTATAATATATTAATATAATTATGATAATATAATATCATAATTATATTATATATGTATTATTAAGTATATAATATAAATTAATATTATATATAACATAATTATAATATATAATATATTATAATATGTATATATTATACAGAATATTATATACAATTATTATTATACTTTCATATTATATTATATAATATATTATATTTATATATATAATATATTTAAAACATATTATATATCTATAATATAATATAATTATATTTATATAACTATATATAGTATATGTATGTATATTATTAATTATATGATATTAGTATATAATAATTATATAAATATATATACACTATTAATATATATATTATTATATAAATAATAAATGATATAATTAAATGTAACTATTATAATATATATTATATAATTGTATATAATACATATATATATATTAAAATATATGTTATATATATTTAAAGAATATATAATATATATATATATGTATAATATATTATAATATTATTATATCATTTTCCATACTTATGAGTTTATAAGTTCTTAGTTGTCTTCTCCAAAGCCCTTAAGCTAGTCTATGGCTCATCATATTCTCCATCTTATTATCCTTATAGTATAAAATATGCTCTATACTCGTTTCTTATAAGGATCTTGTATATCAAAAATATGATATAACCTAGAAAAGAGTAACAATCAGTTCATCCCTTAGCTTAGGAACGTCACTCTGTAGCATAGCTTCTTAGCAACTTATACTCCTTACTAGTATTCATCCCTCACGCTTAGCTCATATACTCGTTTCACTAGTCACTTATAGGTAACTAAGAAGAAATCAGTACTTATCCTAGTCCTATCCTTGAAGGGGAATGGACTTAAGCTTTCGCTTTCACTTCAGCAGCACCCGTCAGAGTGGATGAAATGAATACTTATATTTTCCTAAACAAGTCCTATTAGCAGCATACTCCAGTATTGAACGACTCCTCTCAGCGACTTCTCAATCCAATAGCTTAGCGTGTGAAAATAGGTATAGGTACGGTAGACGCTTTACGTTAAGCACTTCGGGAAGCTCTTCCACAATGACTGAAGCTGCCTTCACTTCTTGATCCGGCGTAGCATCTTCTTTGTCCACAGCTTAGGTACCTTTGTTCCAGGCCGATACCTCAACATATATAGCCCCGGGAAGACTCTCAGAGTGAATAATCTTGAGGGCTCCCAATCCTTTCCATTCTGCGCGACTTCTCTTATGATATTCAGTTCGCTCCTTTCAAGCCTTGCCTGGCCTTAGCTCCCTATAATTCACATGAAGATCACAATCCATGCTTTCAATTGCTTTTAATTGGTGGATCTGAGCTTTGGTCGATAAGCCTAAGAGTGCCGAAGAAGGAGAGGAAGTTCAAAGTCAACCTGCTCATGGCAGTTTGAATAAATGATGGCCCATGGTCCTCTAAGGGTGTGAACGAGTAGGGCTCCCGTGCTAGCTTGGTATCAGAGCCAAGTTGTTCTCGTCTTGTCAGCCGGAGAATTTTGATTAATATTATAATATTATATAGTATATAGTATATACATAATATATATTATAATATAATATAGTATTATACATAATTATACTACATTATACATATACTAATATATATTATTATATATTAATATCTATAGTATATCATAATATTATACATATTATAATTATATACATGATTATAATATTTTATATATATTAATAGTATTTTTAATTATTATATTATGTAATGCAATAAAATTATAATATATAATTATATATACTATATATCATACTATAATAATATATATACAATATATATATATTAATGTATTAATATATTAATGTATATCATATAGAATAGTATATAATGTACATATTATATAATATATACACATTAGTATATATATTTATATTATACTATTATATAATATATATATATATATATTAATCATAATATTATATATTTATGATACATATAATTAATATTATATAGTTAATAATAGTTATTATGTAATATATATTAATATAATATATAATATTATAATACATGTATTAATGTATAATATTAATATATTATAAAGATATGTATATATAATTTATGTATAATTAATATATGTATTCTTATTATATATTTATAGTATATAATATATTAAATATATGAATTATAAAATTATATATTTAATATAATTATATATAATCTATACTATATTATATTAATTATGTATATATATTATAATAATAGTGTTATAATATATTAATATAATTATGATAATATAATATCACAATTATATTATATATGTATTATTAAGTATATAATATAAATTAATATTATATATAACATAATTATAATATATAATATATTATACTTTATAGTTATATTATAATATGTATATATTATACAGAATATTATATTCAATTATTATTATACTTTCATATTATATTATAAAATATATTATATTCATATATATAATATATTTATAACATATTATATATCTATAATATAATATAATTATATGTATATAGCTATATATAGTATATGTATGTATATTATTAATTATATGATATTAGTATATAATAATTATATAAATATATATGCACTATTAATATATATATTATTATATAATTAATAATGTTATAACTAAATATAACTATTATAATATATATTATATAATTGTATATAATACATGTATATATTAAAATATATGTTATATATAATTAAAGAATATATAATATATATATATATATGTATAATATATTATAATATTATTATATCATTTTCCATACTTATGAGTTTCTAAGTTCTTAGTTGTCTTCTCCAAAGCCATTAAGCTAGTCTATGGCTCATCATATTCTCCATCTTATTATCCTTATAGTATAAAGTATGCTCTATACTCGTTTCTTATGAGGATCTTGTATATCAGAAATATGATATAACCTAGAAAAGAGTAACGGTCCCTATAGTTCACATCAAGATCACAATCCATGCTTTCAATTGCTTTTACTTGGTGGATCTGAGCTTTGCTCGATAAGGCTAAGAGTACCGAAGAAGCAGTGGAAGTTCAAAGTCAACATGCTCATGGCAGTTTGAATAAATGATGGCCCATGGTCCTCTAAGGGTGTGAACGAGTAGGGCTCCCGTGCTACTTGGTATCAGAGCCAAGTTGCTCTCGTCTTATTAGCCGGAGAATTTTGATTAATATTATAATATTATATAGTATATTGTATATACATATTATATATTATAATATAATTATGTATAATGTATTATATATTATAATATAATATAGTATTATACATAATTATACTACATTATACATATACTAATATATATTATTATAATATTTTAACATATATTATATTATAATATATGTATAAATATATATTAATTATATATAATAATTATATAGTATATAATATATATTATGTATATATAATAGTTATTAATATTATATACTTAATATATGTCATAATACATGTATTATAAAAATATGTATAATGTATTAAATATATATTATATTATTAATAAATTATTAATATAATTATGTATAATATAATTATAAATATATGTATATATAATTAATATACTATTATACATATATACAATATTAGTATTATACAAAATATAATTAATAATATATATTACATATAATAATAATTATTATATGTATTATATATTAACATGTATTTAAATATACATATTAATATAATATTTATATAATTATTATATATTATAATATAGTATATCAATATATAGTAAGTATTATGCATATTAATATTATATTATATTATTATTGTATACTATATAGAATAAATACTATATATATTATATTATTCATATTAACATACAATATTATATAATTATATAACATTATTATATATTATACATATATAATTATAATATATGTATTATAATTATATAATATTATATAGATACATATATAATATAACATGTATTATATGTATATAATAAGATAATATATAATGTATAATATAATATAGACTAATATACTATATTTTATAGGGTTATTATAATATTACATGTATATAATTAATAATATAATTATATGTATTAAATATTATAATTTATATGTATATAGTATAATTTATATAGTATTATAATATTATATATATGTATATATATACATATTAATTTATGAGTATAATACTTGGGAAGAAATGAAGACTCTCATGAAGAAAAGGTTTGTTCCTCCACACTTTTATAGAGATTTATATAACAAAGTTCAGAATTTGGTGCAAGGAAATAGGAGTGTGGAAGAAAACTATCAAGAGCTTGACTTGGCCATGTCCCGAGCAAACATTGAGGAAGATCTCGAAGCAACCATGGCACGGTTTTTGGGAGGCTTAAGGAGGGAAATTACTGATGTTGAGGAGCTTCAACATTACACGGACTTGGAGGAATTACTTCACTTGGCCGAGAAAGTTGAGAAGCAACTTAAGAGAAAAGGGGTAAGTAAAACTACTTCTAGTACTTGGAAATCTACCCCTTGGAACAAAACTGATGATAAGAAGAAGTTGGTGCCAAAAGAATCAAGTAAGCCACTTAAGAATGTAAGTAAAGGAGAAACTTGCAAAGGTACTTCTAAAGTGGTTTGTTTTAAGTGTTTAGGCAAGGGTTATTATGCTAAAGATTGTCCTAACACTAAAACAATGATTTTACTTGATGATGAAGGAGAAGAGCAAGAGAAGCCATCCAATGCTCATTTGGCCGAGAACTCAAGCCATGGAGAAGAAGAGGAGCAATTTGAATCAAGTGATGGAGAACTCCTAGTAACTATTCGGTCCTTGAGCATTCGTGAGGGTGAGGAAGAGGAAAGTCAGCATTTCAACATGTTTCACTCAAGATACAAGGTTCAAGACAAGAAGTGCATGGTAATCATTGATGGAGGTAATTGTACAAACTGCGTTTCTTCTTATCTTCTTGAGAAATTAGATTTACCTACTTTCAAGCATCCTAGACCTTACCAATTGCATTGGCTTAATCAAAATGGTAAGATTAATGTTTCTAAGCAAGCCAAGGTGAGGTTTTCAATTGGTAAGTATGAGGATGAGGCTGTTTGTGACATAATTCCCATGAATGCGTCACACATGTTGTTGGGAAGGCCTTGGGAGTATGACAAAGATGCAAGGCACGAAGGGAGGTCCAACAAGTACAAGATCACTCATCAAGAGAAGACTTTTACACTTGTACCATTGTCACCAACAGAAGTGAGCAAAGAACAAGCAAGAATGCGAGAGAAAAGGCTAAAAGAGAGCTTAGAAAGTAAAAGCCAAAGGGTAGGGAGTGAAGAAAAGCCAAGTGGTGAGGATGATCAAAAGGCTAAAATCAGAGGTAAAAAAAAGGGGAAAAAGCCTAAAACAAAGTGAGGGAAAAGGCTTGTTTTATGCGAGTTTGAGAGATGTATATAGGGCTCTCAATTCTGATTTTACTAATGATTCGCCTAGCAACTTGCCTTTGGAAGTTGTTAGTTTGTTGAAGGAATTTTCAGATGTGCTCACGGAGAAGGTACCTCACGGTTTACCACCGATTCGAGGGATTGAACACCAAATAGACTTCATCCCGGGAGCTTCAATTCCAAACAAACCAGCCTGTAGAATAAATCCGGAGGAGACCAAAGAGCTTCAAAAATAGGTTCATGAGTTACTTTCTAGAGGTTTAATTCGTGAGTCTTTGAGTCCTTGTGCCATTCCCATCATTTTAGTCCCTAAAAAAGGATGGAACTTGGCGTATGTGCATAGATTGTAGGGCTGTGAATAAAATCACCATTAAGTATAGACATCCTATTCCAAGACTTGATGATATTCTTGATGAGCTTAATGGTGCTTCCTTGTTCTCTAAAATTGATTTGAAATCCGGTTACCATCAAATTAGAGTTAAGGAAGGTGATGAGTGGAAAACAGCCTTTAAAACAAAATTTGGACTTTATGAGTGGTTAGTTATGCCATTTGGTTTGACTAATGCTCCAACCACTTTCATGAGACTTATGAATCATATTTTAAGAGCTTTTATTGGAAAGTTTGTTGTTGTGTACTTTGATGACATCTTAGTATATAGCAAAAGTTTAAGTGATCATGTTGAACATCTTAGACTTGTACTTGCTGTTTTAAGGAAAGAACAACTTTATGCTAATCTTAAAAAGTGTACTTCTTGTGTTAATGAAGTTGTTTTCCTTGGATTTGTTGTGAGTGCTAACGGTTTGCGATTTGATGAAGCAAAGGTGCAAGCTATTCAAGAATGGCCTACACCTACAAGTGTAACTGAGGTAAGATCTTTCCACAGTTTGGCTAGCTTTTATAGAAGGTTTGTTAAAAAAAATTCTTCTAAAGCAGCACCATTGAATGAGTTAGTTAAAAAGAATGTGCCATTTGTTTGGGGTGAATCTCAACAAAAAGCTTTTGATCTTTTAAAACATGAACTAACTCATGCTCCTTGTTTGGTTTTACCTAATTTTGACAGGACTTTCGAAGTTGAATGTGATGCTTCAGGTTTAGGAATTGGAGCCGTGCTACTTCAAAGAGGAAGACCAATTGCTTACTTTAGTGAGAAATTGGGAGGTGCAACACTCAACTACCCAACATATGACAAGGAGTTGTATGCGGTGGTGAGGGCATTAGAGACATGGCAACATGGATCAAGAAAGTTTGTGATCCACATGGATCATGAAAGTTTGAAGTACCTCAAGGGACAAAACAACCTTCAAAGAAGACATGCCAAGTGGGTTGCTTTTATTGAAACTTTTCCATACGTGGTTAAGTATAAGAAAGGTAAGGAGAATATAGTGGCTGATGCACTATCTCAAAGGTACAATCTTCTTGTTGTTTTAGATGCCAAAATTTTGGGATTTGAATATATTAAGGAGTTGTATGCAAAAGATCATGACTTTACTGATTTGTTTGCTTCATGTGATAAGGGAGCTCAAAGAGAGTACTTTAAACATGAAGGCTTCCTTTTTAAAGGAAACAGATTGTGTGTGCCACAAAGTTCCTTAAGGGATCTACTAGTTCAAGAAGCACACAATGGAGGGTTAATGGGACACTTTGGTGTTCCTAAGATCTTAGACATCTTAAAAGAACACTTTTATTGGCCTCACATGAAAACTAATGTCGAAAAGTTTTGTGCAGGTTGTGTAAGATGCAAACAAGCTAAGTCAAGGACATTCACCTTGGGTGGATGTGTCTATGGACTTCATTTTAGGCCTATCTAGGTCTCAAAGAGGTATGGATAGCATATTTGTAGTTGTGGACAGATTTTCTAAGATGTCTCATTTTATTCCTTGTAGGAAAGTGGATGATGCAAAACATGTTGCAAGCTTGTTTTTCAAGGAGGTAGTTCGCTTGCATGGTGTTCCAAGAAGCATAGTTTCCGATCGTGATGTGAAGTTCCTTAGTTACTTTTAGAAGACACTTTGGGGAAAGTTGGGAACTAAGCTTTTGTTTTCTACATCAAGTCATCCTAAAAAAGATGGGAAAACGGAGGTCATAAATAGGACACTTGGAACTCTACTTAGGGCCATCATCCAAAAGAACCTCAAAGGATGGGAGGATTGTCTCCCAATTGCTGAGTTTGCTTATAATAGAACGATTCATTCTTCTACTAATAAGTCACCATTTGAAGTTGTATGTGGATTTAATCCATTAACTCCTTTAGACTTATCTCCTTTGCCATTTCAGGAACATGCTAACATGGATGGAGCTAAAAGAGCTGAAGTGGTCAAGAAGCTACATTTGGACATCAAGAGAAAGCTTGAACAACTTGGTGAACATGTGGCTAAAAGTAGGAACAAGGGCCGAAAGGAACTAATTCTCAAACCCGGGGACTTAGTTTGGGTGCATATGAGAAAGGAGAGATTCCCTAATGCTCGAAGCAACAAAGTTACATCCACGAGCTACAGGACCATTTCTAGTGCTTCAAAAGATTAATAACAATGCATACAAGCTTGATCTACCCGGTGAGTCCATGTATAATTCCTATTCTTAATATTGCTGATCTTTCTCCTTATATTGTAGGTAACGATTCGAGGACGAATCTTTTTAAGGGAGGGGAAGTTGATAGCAATCAAACCACACTTTCTGGAGCTCTGGATGCCAAGAAGGAATGCCAAGGGTCACGGGAAGACGAAAAGTCATGAGAAGACGAAAAGTCACCGAAAGCTGAAGAGTCACCATTTGAGCAATTGGAGGGTCTTATGACTAGAGGGCGACTTAAGAGACTTCAAGACGCTATTTCCAAGTTTCCAACATCTCGGGAATACGAAGAGTCACGGAGCGTTATTTGCTTGCAAGTACTTGAAGGTGACCTTTCATATTCTCACATGGAAGCTAAAGAGACTTTCAAAGCTTATGAAAGCCAAGAAGACTCTTCAAATTTCGTCCAACCCTTCATAAACCAAGGTGCATGATCTTGAGAAGTCAAAGGACCAGCTTTTAATGCAATACATGAACCAAGGAGTCCAAGCTTTAAAGTTAGAGCATGAATCTGATTTTTACTAATCATAAGTCATTTCTCATTCCTAAAACATTAAATTAAGCTTTTAATTTGTCTTAGTTTCCAAGAATGAATAGTGGCCGTATGAATAGTGGTCTTGAATAGTTACCCTTGGAATAGCCAAGGTTTCTTCTATTTATTCACCTATATACGAAACTTTTTACTCAGTTTTGATGAACATTACAACCTAAAGAGGGTATCCTTTCTTTTGCTAGTCTTGTGCTAGTTTTTGTCTTGCTTGAGTTCGCTTGACAAAATAGCTTATCTAATTTAAGAGTTCTCCTCAATTAGTGGCGCTAGGCCTCACGCTTTGCTACTTGTGATATAGGAAAGGTGGTAGTATATTGCCATCCTTAGCCTGATTTGAGTCCAAAGGGTCGGGTAACGACTTCAAGCATTCGATTACATGGTGTATGCAAGGAAAGGTGGTAGCTATATTGCCACGCTTAGCCTACTTCTCCCGATTGAAGACTTGGTCAGAGAACAACATCAAGGTGATCAATACTCCAAGTGGAATCATCATATCCAAACTAAGATTCTCAAGGTATTCTAGCAACATCCAAAGTGGTGATCGCTATCAATTATATTATATATTATAATGTATACATATATTAATTATTAGATATATTATAATATATTCCATAGTATATTAATATATGTAATATACATTAATATATATTAATATTATATGATATTATAATATACATAATATTTATATATTATATACATAAATAAAGAAACACCATAATACTATATATTATAATATATAATATTAATTATAGGTATTTAATATAAAATATAATATGTATATATAATTAATATATTTAATAATATATTATAATATATATTAATAATAATATGTGTAGTATAATATAAATTAATTAAAATATTATAATATGTATAATAGTTTATAATAGTATGTATATATAGTTAATATATGCTATATTATATTAATAATATATTAATATAATATTATATGAACACCAGATAATATTACAAATTATAATATAGTATGTATAATTATAATAATATAAATATATTGTATATTAGATATAATATAATTGAATACATACTATTAATTATATAATTTATTATAATATATATTATATACTATTATTATATAATATGTATATATTATAATATTAATAACATTATCTTAATATGTACATACTATATATAATTATATATTTACTATATATAATTATACATTTACATATACTTATATATAATACATAATTAAATAATATAAATATATATTGTTAATAAATATTATATATAATATTATGTATACATATAATATACATATATATTATACATATTATTTATACTATTAATAATTAATAATTATATTATATACATATATTATAATTAATGTATTATAATATTATATATTATTATTATATACATATATAGCAATTAATAATAACATATAATATAATATATTAATAACATATAAAATTATATATATTAATATTCTACAATGTAAATATTATTAATATATACTTATAATAATAATAAGTATATATATTTACTAATGTATAAATATATTAATAATATATATGTATAGTATCGTTATTATATATTAATATTATTATTATACATATAACATATATTATGTATTAATATTATACAATTATTATATATATATATTATAATATAACTATATACATATATACTATAAATTAATTATGATATATATTACATAGATTATATTGATATTATATACTATATACATTGTAATATATAATTTATTAATATAGTAATAATTATAATAAATATTATATATTAATTATATTATTATATTATTATGATATAATATATTATATTATAATTATATATTAAGATATATTATATATTAAGTATAATAATATGTTTACTATAATATTATTATTATAGTATACTATTATGTATATTATAATATTATGTACATATATATTATGTAATGAATTATAATAATTAATAATTATGTACAGAATATACATTATTATGATATAATATATTATATTATAATTATATATTAAGATATATTATATATTAAGTATAATAATATGTTTACTATAATATTATTATTATAGTATACTATTATGTATATTATAATATTATGTACATATATATTATGTAATGAATTATAATAATTAATAATTATGTACAGAATATAACATTAGTATATAATATATTTAATATAATAATTATATAATATAATAATTATATAATATTATTACATAATATTATAATATATGTTATATGTATAATATTTATATTAATATATAATTACTATACCATACATTTATATTATTAATATATTTATACATTAATAAATATATATACATATTATTAATATAAGTATATATTAATAATATTTACATATAGTATATAACTAATTAATATATACATATATAATATATGTATTAATAGTATATTAAAATGTATACATTATATATGACAATTATAATTGTTAATATATATTTATAATATAATTTTATATAATGTATATAATATTAATAGAATTATTTATATCGTATATTAATAATTATATTAATATATACATAATATTAGATGCATATATAAACATGTAATATATACATATAGTAAAATAATATATAATTATACTATTATATTAATATATACTACATATGTACAGTATAATGTATACTATTATATTCATATATAATATTAAAATAATTATAATTAATATTATTAATATATTATAATATATATGTATTATATTAATTGCATATATTATTATATAATAATTATAATAATATATTTATAATACTAATAAATTATTATATATGTAATAATATACTATACACTATAATTAATTATTAATATATATTATAGTATAATGTATATACATATTAATATATATTATATGTATATACATTATACTATATATATATTATACATAATATTTATAAATAATTATATAGTATATATTAAAACATAGTATATTATGCATATTAAAATTAATATTTTATAATTGTTAATATATAAATAATATGTATAAAATATATGTATATTATATGTATTCATATATTATATTTATATTATATGTTAATATGTATATGCATTATAATATTATATATTATATTAGTATATATTGCATAATAACTCTTATTAACTATACATCATCAATTATATGTATATTATATATAATATTATGATTAATATATATATATATATTATATAATTAGTATAATATAAATATATATACTAATATGTATATATTATATAATATGTACATTATATACTATTATATATGATATACATTAATATATTAATACATATATATATATATATTGTATATATATTATTATAATGTGATATATAGTATATATAATTATATAATATATAGTATATGTATATATTATTATATACATATACTATATTATATTTATACTTATACATATTAATATATACATATATAATTATAATTTAAATATATATTATTACAATGTAGTATATAACATTATATTATTGTAATATATTATATAATATATTATAATGTTATTATATAACATAATATAATAATTATTAATACTATTAATATATATATAAAATATTATAATTAATTAATATGACATATAATTAATATACATAATATAAATATGATATAATATATTAATAGTACATATTAATTATATATGTATAATTAATTAATATAGTATTAATAATATTATTATACTATATATAATTAGTAATATAATATTTCTATTAATTATACATTATATTAATATACATACATTATATATGTTATATTATTATAATATTAAGTATACTATAATATATACTATATTAATATATTATTATTATATAATTTATACTATATTATAATATATGTATGTTATTGTAATATATGCATACTATATAATATATACTTATATATTTTAACTTACCATATTTATTATAATATACTATAATATTATAATATTGTCTTATATAATACATATATAATATACTAACATATTATAATAATATTATATGTATAATATATTATATATATGAATCTGATTTTTACTATTCATAAGTCATTTCTTATTCCTAAAATATTAAATTAAGCTTTTAATTTGTCTTAGTTTCCAAAAAAGAATAGTGGCCGTATGAATAGTGGGCGTGAATAGTGACCCTTGGAATAGCCAAGGTTTCTTCTATTTATTCACCTATGTACTAAACTTTTTACTCAGTTTTGATGAACATTACAACCTAAAGAGGGTATCCTTTCTTTTGCTAGTCTTGTGCTAGTTTTTGTCTTACTTTGAGTTCGTTTGACAAAGTAGGTTATCTAATTTGAGAGTTCTGCTCAATTAGTGGCGCTAGGCCTCACGCTTTGCTACTTGTGATATAGGAAAGGTGGTAGTATATTGCCATCCTTAGCCTGATTCTAGTCCAAAGGGTCGGGTAACGACTTCAAGCATTCGATTACAGGGTTTATGCAAGGAAAGGTGGTAGCTATAGTGCCACGCTTAGCCTACTTCTCCCGGATTGAAGACTTGGTCAGAGAACAACATCAAGGTGATCAATACTCCAGGTGGAATCATAATATCCAAACTAAGATTCTCAAGACGGTCCTTGTATTCTAGCAACATCCAAAGTGGTGGTCGCTATCATAACATATAATTATATAATTATGTATATTATATATATGTAATATAAGTATATAATTGTTATATCTATAATATATTATATATAATATTTATTAATATGTTCAATATATAATTATTAATAATATTATATTAATAATTAATATATTAATATATTACATATAATTAATACATTATATATATTATATTATTAATTAGATATGTTATAATATATAAATATATAATTAATAATATATGTAAAACTATTATATATATAAATTAATATATATTATACTCTTATGTAATACATATTATATATTGTATAATATATAATAATATATTTATAGAAATTATAATATTTATATAACTATATTAATTACCATATATTATATAATATTATTATTAACATATTTAACTATTATATAATATTATATACAAATACCTATAATAGTATTTGTATATATTCCATTATAATATAATACATATTATATATAGTATAATATATAATAATATATTAATATAAATTATAATATTTATATAACTATATTAATTTTTATTATAATATATAACTATTATATAATATTATATACAAATACCTATAATAGTATTTATATATATTCCATTATAATATATTATAATATTGTATAATATATATATATATATATATTATAATATGAATATAATACATTATTATAATATATACCTATTATTAATGTTATATAATATTTACATATATGATAATAATGCCACATTTTATGTTTAAAATAATATGTATAGTATGTAATATTAATTATATAATAGTACATATTTTTTTGTATACATTATAAGGACTAATGTATATGTATTACTAATTATAATAATATGTATATTATAATAATAATAATAATATAATATTAATAACATATGTATAGTATATAATATTATTAATATATATAATTATACTATGTTATTAATAATTAATAGTATGTATATATTATAATTTAATTAATATATGTATTATAGTATAGTATACATATATAATTAATGCTATATTATATAATTATGTATTATATATATATATTATATTATATAATATATAAAATATATATATTAGTGTATTAATAATATATTATTGTATAGTATTATAATAATATTATGATGTAATTATAATATAGTTTTATATATGATAGGATAATGTTAATAATTTTATATAATTAATATATATATATTAACCTTAATAACTGTAAATTAATACTATTATAATATTATATTTATAGTATATATTATAATATATATGAATATATTGTAATCATAGTACACATACCTATAATATTATTATAGATATGTAATATTATTGTAATATTTATAGATATGTTATTATATATATTTATATAATGTAAATATTTATTAAATTGTTATAATTAATATTATAGATATTAATTATTATAATATAATGTATATAGCTACTAATATAAATATATATATATATTATATTTTTAATATATTATTATAACTATTACATATTATTATAATATTATAATTAACATAATGTATATAAATTATTTTGTATATATATACTAAATAATATATAATACATATAATACAAATATATATAATTATATTATTATAATATTATTTTATATAGGATATAATATTATAATATATAATAGTATAAATTATATATTAATATAGTACAGATCCACCAGAGGGTAATGTCGTTTTCAGTATCTTGGAAAAAAATTAGTGTATCCCATACTCAGAACTTAATCGGATGAGAGTCATATATAATATATACTTTTAATACAACAAATAATATATAATATTATATTATTTATAATATGATGCTATATATTCATATATAATAGTATATAAATTATATAGTATCTATTATATACAATATATAATAATAATATTATATTATTAATATGTATATTAATAATATGTATAATAATATAATAATATATTAATATATATTATATATATGTATATTAATATTATTAATATGTATAATATATTATATTATTATATATTATAATTGTAAAAATGTAATACTATTATTAATATATAATTAATTATATATTATATTTAATTATGTATATTATACTATATATATATTATATAAATTAATACATATATACATATATATATTATATTATTACATATACACTATAATATATCTATATTAATATATTTTATTATAAGTATATTATATGTATTAATTATAAATACATATTATATATTAATATTAATAATATACATATTATAATATGTAATGTATTTAATATTATAAGAATTATAATATGTATACATTATATAATATAATAATATAAATTATTATAATACATATATATTATAATAGAATATACTATATATTATAATTATAATATGATATATAATTAATATTATATTAGTATACATATATAATTAATATGTATAATATATAATTATAATATTTATAATATAATATACTATATAAATTAGTATATAATAATATTACACTAGTCTATCATTGATCTTAGTCTGTTTGGTTTTGGGTCATGTCCCTCCCTGGGTCTTGAATGGTATCAGAGCCATGGAAGTAGAAATATGTTTGAGTTCATCTATGATCTAACACATCTTATCATTATGAATATATTTCATAAGAAATCTAGTTTTAAAAACACTAGAATTGAGGAATTTGATATTCCTGATAATTTAGATTTATTAAATAAATGGACTATTCCTAAGATAAAACCAAATCTGGTTTATGAATTAGGTACTTTTGAGAAATTAGGTCTCAAACAAGTAGTTAAAACTACTGAGTCTGCTATATCTCTTAATGATAAAGAGATGACTATTCGTCTCTTAAATGAAAGAGATATTCAACCTTTTATGGATACTCATAATTTTATTCATATAGGATGCATTCAAATTGCATTTAGACCTTTAACTTTAGAAGGTCTTCCAGAAATGTTTATGGCAACTCTTAGAGATGCTAGAAATCTGGATTTTACCCATTCTATAATAGGAATGATTCAATCTAGTCTGGCACATGGACCAGTTTATTTTGATGTTTATCCAAATCTTTCAGTTTCATTAACTGATAGAAATATTTTGGATACTTTGACATTCTGTACAGAAAATTATAATTATGTTTCTGGAACAGAAGTCATATGTATCTGTTATCGTATATATTTTAAACCATTATATACTCTAAATCCTATGTGTAAAAGAGTAGATAAAAAGTCTAATGAGACTATTTTAATTGAAAAAAAATTTGGAAAATCCAATATTACTACTAGAAGAGCCATTAAATGGGAAGAAATTAAGTTCCCAGAACACTGGACTCTTACACAGGCTATGCCTAATATTCCTGTTGTTAATAATAAATTGCAACAGATTACACAGAATAATGAAGGATCAGTGCAAATTAAATTTGCTCCTGACCAAAGGAAGTTAATATCTTCTTCGAGATCATTATCTAGATCTCAATCTAATCATTCTTATATTTCTCCATTTCATTATGATGTGGAATTACCACAGACTTCTAGAGCATCAACGTCTTCTTATTTTCAAGAAGATGATAAATCTCGAGAAGATCATAATGAAAATATTGTTATTGATAAAAACAAGATTTTACATGAAAATGTTTATAACATTAAAGATACTGATACAGTATCACAAATGAATTTTACTATTTAATATGAATAGTACAACCAAACTAGATTTTAGAAAAGGATCTGCTGTTAGAAAGCAGATTAATGATGAATTTTATTTACCTAAATGGGAGCCATTTAGAAAATGGTATTTTAAAAGTTTTACTAAAAAAGAATATGATTTCTTTTTAGAAAAATTTTATGAGTTCTGTGAAGAAAAAAAATGAAATTATATATTTCATTCCTTGGTTTTTTAAAACCTTTGTTACTGATTATATTTCAGTTATTGAAAGAAGTTATAAACTTACTTCTGGACAGATTCAAAAATCTGTTTATCCCCCACAACAACCATTTCAAATTGAAAAGAATGATAAATCTTTCAATTTTACAGCTTTTTCAAAAATATTTGAAACAGATATGCTTCCTATTACTACGAAGCATATAAATCAATTGATTGAAAATCAAAATTATACAAATTTGTATTTAACTATTCTTGGTGAAGAAATGATTTCTTTACATGATAGAGTTGAAAAAATAATTTCAGCTATAAATCAGATTAAACCTGATGTTCATATTGAAAAGAAAAAGGATATTTCATCCATTGTTTCTTCTTCAATACAATCTCCTCCTTTGATAAAGGATTTTAAACTTAAATCTTCTGTTTCTGATTTGGAAAAATTGTTAGAAGAAAAATTTAAAGCTTTTAATATTTCAGCTTTAGATAATGAAGAAGAATTTCAAAAAGAATTTCAAAACCCTTCTTCTTCTACTTCTGTTAATATTACAGAAGAAATAAATAAAATGAAGTGGGCAGATAGACCTACTCAGAGCAGGTATTATTATAATAGACCTTCTCCTGTTGATATTCTTCATGAAGAACAAGAATATTATATTTCTAATAATTATAATGGAAAAAGTATTTATGAATGGAATTTAGATGGTTGTACTGATAGGCACATCTATAATCTTGCACACCGTATGATGATGTATAGTACTGTGTGTAAAGTATCTCGTAATACAGATAAAAATATTGCTGGCATGATTACTGCTGGTTTTACTGGCCAACTTAAAGGTTGGTGGGATAATTATTTGTCCCATGAACAAAAAACTACTATCCTTAATTCTATTAAGGAAGAGAATAATATTCCTGTTGAGAACGCTGTATATTCATTAGTTCTCACTATTATTGATCATTTTACAGGAAGGTTTACTGATAATGGAGAGAATATTAGAACTCTTCTCAGTAACCTTAGATGTAAAACACTGTCTGATTTCAGATGGTACAAAGATACTTTTCTTACTCGTATCTTTGAATTACCAGACTGTAATAACAGTTATTGGAAAGCCAAATTTATTGATGGCCTTCCCAGTCTTTTTGCTGAAAGAATTCGTAGAGTTCTTAGGCAAGATAATATTTCTATACCTTATGATAATTATACTTATGGTAATTTAATATCAACTTGTATTCAAGAGGGTTTAGCCCTATGTAATGAGTTGAAATTAAATAACCAGATTAGAAAGCAAAATTTGCTTGAGAAAAAACAACTTGGCCAATTTTGTGGTCAATTTGGTATGGAAAATCCTTATAAAGGGAAAAAACGTCCTTCTAAAGATTTTAGAGAAGGAAAACTTTCTAAAAGAAAGAAAAGACATTATTCTAATAGAAGAAAAGAATTGAAAAAATATAGATCAGATTTTTATAAAAAAGATAAAAGAAAGAAAAAAGAGTTTTCTATAATATGTAGAAAATGCAAAAAACCTGGTCATTATGCTAACCAGTGTTGGGCAAAAGATAAGATTAAAGCCCTTGATATTGATGATGATTTAAAAGAAAAAATTTGTAAAATTGTTTTAGAATCTGACAATAATAAATCAGAAAGTTCAGATACTGAATACTCAGAATCTAATGTTTCTAAAGATCTTCAACTTCTTGATAATGAATCTTTATTATCAGAAAGTGAAGATTGTGAAGCTTGTATACAAGGACAACCTTGTATTCGTTCTTCAAAAGAAATCAGTAATACTGATAATACAGATGAGTTTTATAAACTCATGTCTCAGTTTCAGGATCTTAATTTAAGTGTCTTGACTAATGATAATTTACTAGAATTTCTTAAAAGAATTAAAGATCCTCTTTTAAGAACTAGTATAATTGATCAAATGGATCTACTCCTTCTACAAGTAATACTAGCAATGTTGTTTCTCAAAATACTGAGAATACATACTCCATGTCCGAAGTAAATAAACTTCTTAGACAGAAGTATGAAAAGAAAAATCCTGTTTCTACTCAGGATTTAGTTTTTAAAATTGATAATCTCAAGAATGAGATTAAAAATCTTTATCATATTAATAAAGATTTTCATCAAAGACTTTGTTTTTTAGAAAATAAAGAAAAGGAAGTTGATAATATTCCTGATGATTCTATTGAGCAATTTATGCCATTAGAAAAAAATTATTTGTCTACTATTTCTATGGTTATATCACAAAAGTGGTATACAAAAATTACTCTTCTAATGAAAAATCAAAAATTTGATTTTATTGCCATGATAGATAGTGGTGCTGACTTAAATGTCATTCAGGAAGGATTGATTCCTACTAGATATTTTTATAAAACCAAACATTCACTGTCTCATGCTGGAGGTGAACGTCTTGAAATAAATTTCAAAATTCCAAAAGCTTTTGTTTGCAAAAATGGAAATTGCATTTCGACAAGCTTTCTTCTTGCAAAAAATATTTCAAGCCAGCTTATACTTGGCTTACCTTTTATTTATAAAATTTATCCTTTGACTATTGTCAATGAAAAAGGTTTAATTGGAACCTTTGAAGGAAAACCAATATCTTTTGATTTTATTACAAAACCCATTAATAGAGTTTTAAATGAACTCCAAGAACAGATTGAAAGAAAAACCTTTCAAATAAATTCTTTAAAAGAAGAAGTGAGTTTTCTTACTATTGAAGAAAAACTCAAAAATCCTAAATTACAGGAAAAGATTAAACTTATTCATAATAAGTTTTCTATTGATATTTGTAATGATTTACCTAATGCTTTTTGGGATAGAAAAAAGCATATTATTTCTCTTCCATATGAAGAAAAGTTTTGTGAAAAAGATATTCCTACCAAGGCTAGACCTTGTCAAATGAACTCTGAATATTTAGAGTTGTGTAAAAAAGAGATTGAGTCTTTACTTCAAAAGAAGTTAATAACTTCTTCTGATTCTCCTTGGTCTTGTACTGCATTTTATGTTAATAAGCATTCAGAGCAGGAACGTGGAGTTCCTAGATTGGTTATTAATTATAAGCCTCTCAATAAGGTTTTAAAATGGATTAGACATCCTATTCCTAACAAGAAGGATCTTCTTGATAGACTTGTAAATGCATTAGTCTTTTCTAAATTTGATTTAAAATCAGGATTTTGGCAGATTCAAATTAATGAATCTGACAGATATAAAACTGCATTCAATGTTCCATTTGGACATTATGAATGGACAGTTATGCCATTTGGATTAAAAAATGCTCCTTCAGAATTTCAACAAATTATGAATGACATTTTTTATCCATTTAGCAATTTTATCATTGTTTATATTGATGATATTCTTGTCTTTTCTAAAGACATTGAAACACACTTTAAACATTTAAATATGTTTAAAGAAATTGTTATTAAAAATGGTCTTGTTATTTCAAAACCAAAAATGATTTTGTTTCAATCTTCTATTAGATTTCTTGGTCATATAATTGACAAAGGTAATATAATTCCTATTCAAAGAAGTATTGAATTTGGTAATAAATTTCCAGATATCATTACTGATAAAACCCAATTACAAAGGTTTTTGGGAAGTCTTAATTATATTTCTTCTTATATAAAAAATCTTAATGAAGACACTGCTATTTTATATGATAGGTTAAAAAAGAATCCTTCTCCTTGGAATGAAAATCATACCAAGGCTATTAAAAGAATTAAAGAGAAGGTTAAAAACCTTCCCTGTCTTATGCTTGCTAATCCCTTATGGGAAAAAATTGTTGAAACTGATGCTTCTGATATTGGTTATGGAGGAATCCTTAAACAGGTTAATCCTCATAAAAAACAAGAATATCTTGTTCGATTTTATTCTGGGAAATGGAATAATGCCCAGAAAAACTATTCAACAGTGGCTAAAGAGATTCTTGCCATTGTTAAATGTGTTTTAAAATTTCAAGATGATTTATATAATCAAAAATTTATAATTAAAATAGACTGCAATGCAGCAAAATTCATGTTTAATAAGGATTTTAAACATGATGTATCAAAGCAGATGTTTGCCAGATGGCAAGCACATCTTGCTCCTTTTGATTTTAATATTGTTTATAAAAAAGGCATTGATAATTATTTGCCTGATTTTCTTACTCGTGAATTTTTGCAGGAATGAGTTTCCCGGATCACAATTTCTATTCCTCTAATAGAGGAAGAGGAAGTACAAGTGGAGGAAACATTACCTCTTATAGAGGTAGAGGAGGAAGGGGTTATATCCCTCAAACTCAACCTAGGACTATAGTTCAACATGGCAAACAAAAATTGATTGCCCAGAACATTGCTAATACAGCAAGTTCCTATGGAGGTAATACCTCTGATCTTGATAAAGAGTTTCAAGAATTCTTGAAACAAAAACAAAAAGGAAAAGAGAGTAATATCTCTCCTGATGATACTCAGACTTCTTATGCTAATATAGCAAAAGAAGATGAAAATGAAAAAATGTTTGTCGAAAATATTAATCGACAACTTATTCTTCTAATAGAAGAAAGAGATACTCAATGGGCTGATAGTCCTTGGACCATTATGGAAAGATATCTTTCTAACACGTCATACGTGTCTGGGTCTTATAAACAGAGAGGTTATTATGAAACTCTCCTTCTCTCCACTAATAGTGTTGAGATAAATCATTTCGCCTCTGGTGAAAAAGGAAAAGATTATAACTTTTCCAAGATTATTATCAAAAAGGTTATATCCTTTGAAGAATGGGGTATATCTCCATTAGCAGAGAAAGATTTCTATTCTCAGCTTCATAATATGAATTTTAAATTCAATTACTTCGATTATATCGAAAGTTTTGAAAAAACTCTCTTATATGAGAACAAGAGGCATAAACACTCTTGGTTTATAAAAGTTTGTGAAAATATTTTTCACAGACCAATTCCAAATTGGTTCTTTACATGGTGGAGAACTTTTGGACCTTCGGCAAAAATTTTGCCAGAATTGTTTCATAGTCTTATGAAAGACTGGATTTCAGTCTCCCCTGTTATACAGGGAAAATCTTCAGAAAATTTCATTGAAGGGAAGACAATTTGTCTTTTCTTTATTGAATTTGGTATTCCATGGATATGGAAGTGGACACCAATAGTAGGTTATACCAGCTATGGTGCACCTTGTTTATGGCGAATCAACCAATGCAAATTCTGGGATAAAATGATGAGAATGGACCCAGAAACCGGGAAATTACTCTCGGAAGAAACAGTTGAAAAAATCAATGAAAAGATCAAAGCTTATAAGCAAGATCTTATAGAAAAAGAAAAAGAAAAAGAAGAGGATCATATTAGTCCTTTCAAGATTCTTACCCAGAAATATGCTGGGATTTTATCACAGAAACAGATGATTGATTTGTTGGTTTCTGAAATGAAAAAAGATATTTCTAAAAATCTTGCATCAGATTCAAAATCTGATTCCTCTATGAGGTCGGAAACTAGTGAAAATCAATTTACTAGTCTTTTACAGGATGCACAGGATCCAGAGGATGATATTCCTGACCCGACTTTATTTGAAGCCCTTGAAGAGCTCAAAGACTCTTTTTCAAAAGATTCAAAATGAATCTAGAAGAACATTATCTTAATTGTTCAAGATGTTTCTGTTATTCTCAATGGAAACATAATATTGATAAAATTTGGAAGCAATGCAGAAAGGAATCTATTTCTCTTCTTGTTGAAGATTTCAGCAGTGAGCAGCAACTTGATAAAAATTGCTCAAGAGTTATGAAAATTCATAGTCAAGCTTGGAAGATGATGGAATTTCAAGACAATAAATTCAAAAGATGTATGGAGAAATATTCGTCTTCATCATCAGAATGTTTTTCTATTTCTTTCCTTTTGGGTTTTTGGAAGCTCAAATTCCATAATATTGGGTTCAGAAGAGAACATCTCTCTCCAGAAGAATCAGATTCTGAGGAAAATTTAGAATGAAGATCAACAGTGACATATTAGTCACCAGACAAGGATGAAGACATATTTGTCATTTTATGCTTTTATAAAGCAGCTTTACTATTTTCTTTTTGACTTTTTGTAAAGCTTTACTATTCATTTTTATTTTTGGAATCCGGGGTTTCATGTCCGGCTCTTCCTTTTCTATAAATAGGTTTGTTTTTCATTTGTAGAGACACGCTGGTGTTTACCGCCTCTCTCTTCTCTCTCTCCAACCACTCTCTCCCTGTAATATTTAGCCTTTTAATAAAATTTCCATCCTTCTGAGCACAAAATAAGTGTAAGTTAAATTTTTAATTTCAGTTTAAATTTTTTTTATTTTGATTTATCAGCCGCCTGATATGGCTGGCTAGTTCTCTGTGTTAGATCATAGTATGGCTATTCATATTCCTACTAACATGGATCCAGACTTTTAAGGTTCTGGAAACATGATTAAAATCAAATAACTAAAATCAATAATAGGATTTGTGAGGTTTGAATCAGGTTTGAGTTAACCTAAGGTGTATAAGCCGACTTCGTACCCTTGTTGCCGTTATGCCGAGTGAAGGCGCAGACGTTTGTGGGGTTTTTCTTGTCAGCTTATATTACTAAGGGTGTCCTCAGTAATAAGTCCTGTATTCAGTAAAAAAGATCTTTGATCTATGAGATCCTCACCTGTCTATCATTGATCTTAGTCTGTTTGGTTTTGGGTCATGTCCCTCCCTGGGTCTTGAATGTGATAGACAGGTGAGGATCTCATAGATCAAAGATCTTTTTTACTGAATAGAGGACTTATTACTGAGGACCCCCTTAGTAATATAAGCTGACAAGAAAAACCCCACAAACGCCTGCGCCTTCACTCGGCATAACGGCAACAAGGGCACGAAGTCGGCTTATACACCTTAGGTTAACTCAAACCTGATTCAAACCTCACAAATCCTATTATTGATTTTAGTTATTTGATTTTAATCATGTTTCCAGAACCTTAAAGGTCTGGATCCATGTTAGTAGGAATATGAATAGCCATACTATGATCTAACACAGAGAACTAGCCAGCCATATCAGGCGGCTGATAAATCAAAATAAAAAAAATTTAAACAGAAATTAAAAATTTAACTTACACTTATTTTGTGCTCAGAAGGATGGAAATTTTATTAAAAGGCTAAATATTACAGGGAGAGAGTGGTTGGAGAGAGAGAAGAGAGAGGCGGTAAACACCAGCGTCTCTCTACAAATGAAAAACAAACCTATTTATAGAAAAGGAAGAGCCGGACATGAAACCCCGGATTCCAAAAATAAAAATGAATAGTAAAGCTTTACAAAAAGTCAAAAAGAAAATAGTAAAGCTGCTTTATAAAAGCATAAAATGACAAATATGTCTTCATCCTTGTCTGGTGACTAATATGTCACTGTTGATCTTCATTCTAAATTTTCCTCAGAATCTGATTCTTCTGGAGAGAGATGTTCTATTCTGAACCCAATATTATGGAATTTGAGCTTCCAAAAACCCAAAAGGAAAGAAATAGAAAAACATTCTGATGATGAAGACGAATATTTCTCCATACATCTTTTGAATTTATTGTCTTGAAATTCCATCATCTTCCAAGCATGACTATGAATTTTCATAACTCTTGAGCAATTTTTATCAAGTTGCTGCTCACTGCTGAAATCTTCAACAAGAAGGGAAATAGATTCCTTTCTGCATTGCTTCCAAATTTTATCAATATTATGTTTCCATTGAGAATAATAGAAACATCTTGAACAATTAAGATAATGTTCTTCCAGATTCATTTTGAATCTTTTGAAAAAGAGTCTTTGAGCTCTTCAAGGGCTTCAAATAAAGCCGGGTCAGGAATATCATTCTCAGGATCCTGTGCATCCTGTAAAAGACTAGTAAATTGATTTTCACTAGTTTCCGACCTCATAGAGGAATCAGATTTTGAATCTGATGCAAGATTTTTAGAAATATCTTTTTTCATTTCAGAAACAAACAAATCAATCATCTGTTTCTGTGATAAAATCCCAGCATATTTCTGGGTAAGAATCTTGAAAGGACTATGATCCTCTTCTTTTTCTTTTTCTTTTTCTATAATATCTTGCTTATAAGCTTTGATCTTTTCATTGATTTTTTCAACTGTTTCTTCCGAGAGTAATTTCCCGGTTTCTGGGTCCATTCTCATCATTTTATCCCAGAATTTGCATTGGCTGATTCGCCATAAACAAGGTGCACCATAGCTGGTATAACCTACTATTGGTGTCCACTTCCATATTCATGGAATACCAAATTCAATAAAGAAAAGACAAATTGTCTTCCCTTCAATGAAATTTTCTGAAGATTTTCCCTGTATAACAGGGGAGACTGAAATCCAGTCTTTCATAAGACTATGAAACAATTCTGGCAAAATTTTTGCCGAAGGTCCAAAAGTTCTCCACCATGTAAAGAACCAATTTGGAATTGGTCTGTGAAAAATATTTTCACAAACTTTTATAAACCAAGAGTGTTTATGCCTCTTGTTCTCATATAAGAGAGTTTTTTCAAAACTTTCGATATAATCGAAGTAATTGAATTTAAAATTCATATTATGAAACTGAGAATAGAAATCTTTCTCTGCTAATGGAGATATACCCCATTCTTCAAAGGATATAACCTTTTTGATAATAATCTTGGAAAAGTTATAATCTTTTCCTTTTTCACCAGAGGCGAAATGATTTATCTCAACACTATTAGTGGAGAGAAGGAGAGTTTCATAATAACCTCTCTGTTTATAAGACCCAAACACGTATGACGTGTTAGAAAGATATCTTTCCATAATGGTCCAAGGACTATCAGCCCATTGAGTATCTCTTTCTTCTATTAGAAGAATAAGTTGTCGATTAATATTTTCGACAAACATTTTTTCATTTTCATCTTCTTTTGCTATATTAGCATAAGAAGTCTGAGTATCATCAGGAGAGATATTACTCTCTTTTCCTTTTTGTTTTTGTTTCAAGAATTCTTGAAACTCTTTATCAAGATCAGAGGTATTACCTCCATAGGAACTTGTTGTATTAGCAATGTTCTGGGCAATCAATTTTTGTTTGCCATGTTGAACTATAGTCCTAGGTTGAGTTTGAGGGATATAACCCCTTCCTCCTCTACCTCTATAAGAGGTAATGTTTCCTCCACTTGTACTTCCTCTTCCTCTATTAGAGGAATAGAAATTGTGATCCGGGAAACTCATTCCTGCAAAAATTCACGAGTAAGAAAATCAGGCAAATAATTATCAATGCCTTTTTTATAAACAATATTAAAATCAAAAGGAGCAAGATGTGCTTGCCATCTGGCAAACATCTGCTTTAATACATCATGTTTAAAATCCTTATTAAACATGAATTTTGCCGCATTGCAGTCTGTTTTAATTATAAATTTCTGATTATATAAATCATCTTGAAATTTTAAAACACCTTTAACAATGGCAAGAATCTCTTTAGCCACTGTTGAATAGTTTTTCTGGGCATTATTCCATTTCCCAGAATAAAATCGAACAAGATATTCTTGTTTTTTATGAGGATTAACCTGTTTAAGGATTCCTCCATAACCAATATCAGAAGCATCAGTTTCAACAATTTTTTCCCATAAGGGATTAGCAAGCATAAGACAGGGAAGGGTTTTAACCTTCTCTTTAATTCTTTTAATAGCCTTGGTATGATTTTCATTCCAAGGAGAAGGATTCTTTTTTAACCTATCATATAAAATAGCAGTGTCTTCATTAAGATTTTTTATATAAGAAGAAATATAATTAAGACTTCCCAAAAACCTTTGTAATTGGGTTTTATCAGTAATGATATCTGGAAATTTATTACCAAATTCAATACTTCTTTGAATAGGAATTATATTACCTTTGTCAATTATATGACCAAGAAATCTAATAGAAGATTGAAACAAAAGCATTTTTGGTTTTGAAATAACAAGACCATTTTTAATAACAATTTCTTTAAACATATTTAAATGTTTAAAGTGTGTTTCAATGTCTTTAGAAAAGACAAGAATATCATCAATATAAACAATGATAAAATTGCTAAATGGATAAAAAATGTCATTCATAATTTGTTGAAATTCTGAAGGAGCATTTTTTAATCCAAATGGCATAACTGTCCATTCATAATGTCCAAATGGAACATTGAATGCAGTTTTATATCTGTCAGATTCATTAATTTGAATCTGCCAAAATCCTGATTTTAAATCAAATTTAGAAAAGACTAATGCATTTACAAGTCTATCAAGAAGATCCTTCTTGTTAGGAATAGGATGTCTAATCCATTTTAAAACCTTATTGAGAGGCTTATAATTAATAACCAATCTAGGAACTCCACGTTCCTGCTCTGAATGCTTATTAACATAAAATGCAGTACAAGACCAAGGAGAATCAGAAGAAGTTATTAACTTCTTTTGAAGTAAAGACTCAATCTCTTTTTTACACAACTCTAAATATTCAGAGTTCATTTGACAAGGTCTAGCCTTGGTAGGAATATCTTTTTCACAAAAAATTTCTTCATATGGAAGAGAAATAATATGCTTTTTTCTATCCCAAAAAGCATTAGGTAAATCATTACAAATATCAATAGAAAACTTATTATGAATAAGTTTAATCTTTTCCTGTAATTTAGGATTTTTGAGTTTTTCTTCAATAGTAAGAAAACTCACTTCTTCTTTTAAAGAATTTATTTGAAAGGTTTTTCTTTCAATCTGTTCTTGGAGTTCATTTAAAACTCTATTAATAGGTTTTGTAATAAAATCAAAAGATATTGGTTTTCCTTCAAAGGTTCCAATTAAACCTTTTTCATTGACAATAGTCAAAGGATAAATTTTATAAATAAAAGGTAAGCCAAGTATAAGCTGGCTTGAAATATTTTTTGCAAGAAGAAAGCTTGTCGAAATGCAATTTCCATTTTTGCAAACAAAAGCTTTTGGAATTTTGAAATTTATTTCAAGACGTTCACCTCCAGCATGAGACAGTGAATGTTTGGTTTTATAAAAATATCTAGTAGGAATCAATCCTTCCTGAATGACATTAAGTCAGCACCACTATCTATCATGGCAATAAAATCAAATTTTTGATTTTTCATAAGAAGAGTAATTTTTGTATACCACTTTTGTGATATAACCATAGAAATAGTAGACAAATAATTTTTTTCTAATGGCATAAATTGCTCAATAGAATCATCAGGAATATTATCAACTTCCTTTTCTTTATTTTCTAAAAAACAAAGTCTTTGATGAAAATCTTTATTAATATGATAAAGATTTTTAATCTCATTCTTGAGATTATCAATTTTAAAAACTAAATCCTGAGTAGAAACAGGATTTTTCTTTTCATACTTCTGTCTAAGAAGTTTATTTACTTCGGACATGGAGTATGTATTCTCAGTATTTTGAGAAACAACATTGCTAGTATTACTTGTAGAAGGAGTATCTTCCATTTGATCAATTATACTAGTTCTTAAAAGAGGATCTTTAATTCTGTTAAGAAATTCTAGTAAATTATCATTAGTCAAGACACTTAAATTAAGATCCTGAAACTGAGACATGAGTTTATAAAACTCATCTGTATTATCAGTATTACTGATTTCTTTTGAAGAACGAATACAAGGTTGTCCTTGTATACAAGCTTCACAATCTTCACTTTCTGATAATAAAGATTCATTATCAAGAAGTTGAAGATCTTCAGAAACATTAGATTCTGAGTATTCAGTATCTGAACTTTCTGATTTATTATTGTCAGATTCTAAAACAATTTTACAAATTTTTTCTTTTAAATCATCATCAATATCAAGGGCTTTAATCTTATCTTTTGCCCAACACTGGTTAGCATAATGACCAGGTTTTTTGCATTTTCTACATATTATAGAAAACTCTTTTTTCTTTCTTTTATCTTTTTTATAAAAATCTGATCTATATTTTTTCAATTCTTTTCTTCTATCAGAATAATGTCTTTTCTTTCTTTTAGAAAGTTTTCCTTCTCTAAAATCTTTAGAAGGACGTTTTTTCCCTTTATAAGGATTTTCCATACCAAATTGACCACAAAATTGGCCAAGTTGTTTTTTCTCAAGCAAATTTTGCTTTCTAATCTGGTTATTTAATTTCAACTCATTACATAGGGCTAAACCCTCTTGAATACAAGTTGATATTAAATTACCATAAGTATAATTATCATAAGGTATAGAAATATTATCTTGCCTAAGAACTCTACGAATTCTTTCAGCAAAAAAGACTGGGAAGGCCATCAATAAATTTGGCTTTCCAATAACTGTTATTACAGTCTGGTAATTCAAAGATACGAGTAAGAAAAGTATCTTTGTACCATCTGAAATCAGACAGTGTTTTACATCTAAGGTTACTGAGAAGAGTTCTAATATTCTCTCCATTATCAGTAAACCTTCCTGTAAAATGATCAATAATAGTGAGAACTAATGAATATACAGCGTTCTCAACAGGAATATTATTCTCTTCCTTAATAGAATTAAGGATAGTAGTTTTTTGTTCATGGGACAAATAATTATCCCACCAACCTTTAAGTTGGCCAGTAAAACCAGCAGTAATCATGCCAGCAATATTTTTATCTGTGTTACCAGATACTTTACACACAGTACTATACATCATCATACGGTGTGCAAGATTATAGATGTGCCTATCAGTGCAACCATCTAAATTCCATTCATAAATACTTTTTCCAATATAATTATTAGAAATATAATATTCTTGTTCTTCATGAAGAATATCAACAGGAGAAGGTCTATTATAATAATACCTGCTCTGAGTAGGTCTATCTGCCCACTTCATTTTATTTATTTCTTCTGTAATATTAACAGAAGTAGAAGAAGAAGGGTTTTGAAATTCTTTTTGAAATTCTTCTTCATTATCTAAAGCTGAAATATTAAAAGCTTTAAATTTTTCTTCTAATAATTTTTCCAAATCAGAAACAGAAGATTTAAGTTTAAAATCCTTTATCAAAGGAGGAGATTGTATTGAAGAAGAAACAATGGATGAAATATCCTTTTTCTTTTCAATATGAACATCAGGTTTAATCTGATTTATAGCTGAAATTATTTTTTCAACTCTATCATGTAAAGAAATCATTTCTTCACCAAGAATAGTTAAATACAAATTTGTATAATTTTGATTTTCAATCAATTGATTTATATGCTTCGTAGTAATAGGAAGCATATCTGTTTCAAATATTTTTGAAAAAGCACTAAAATTGAAAGATTTATCATTCTTTTCAATTTGAAATGGTTGTTGTGGGGGATAAACAGATTTTTGAATCTATCCAGAAGTAAGTTTATAACTTCTTTCAATAACTGAAATATAATCAGTAACAAAGGTTTTAAAAAACCAAGGAATGAAATATATAATTTCATTTTTTTCTTCACAGAACTCATAAAATTTTTCTAAAAAGAAATCATATTCTTTTTTAGTAAAACTTTTAAAATACCATTTTCTAAATGGCTCCCATTTAGGTAAATAAAATTCATCATTAATCTGCTTTCTAACAGCAGATCCTTTTGTAAAATCTAGTTTGGTTGTACTATTCATATTAAATAGTAAAATTCATTTGTGATACTGTATCAGTATCTTTAATGTTATAAACATTTTCATGTAAAATCTTGTTTTTATCAATAACAATATTTTCATTATGATCTTCTCGAGATTTATCATCTTCTTGAAAATAAGAAGACGTTGATGCTCTAGAAGTCTGTGGTAATTCCACATCATAATGAAATGGAGAAATATAAGAATGATTAGATTGAGATCTAGATAATGATCTCGAAGAAGATATTAACTTCCTTTGGTCAGGAGCAAATTTAATTTGCACTGATCCTTCATTATTCTGTGTAATCTGTTGCAATTTATTATTAACAACAGGAATATTAGGCATAGCCTGTGTAAGAGTCCAGTGTTCTGGGAACTTAATTTCTTCCCATTTAATGGCTCTTCTAGTAGTAATATTGGATTTTCCAAAATTTGTTTCAATTAAAATAGTCTCATTAGACTTTTTATCTACTCTTTTACACATAGGATTTAGAGTATATAATGGTTTAAAATATATACGATAACAGATACATATGACTTCTGTTCCAGAAACATAATTATAATTTTCTGTACAGACATTTAATGTCAAAGTATCCAAAATATTTCTATCAGTTAATGAAACTGAAAGATTTGGATAAACATCAAAATAAACTGGTCCATGTGCCAGACTAGATTGAATCGTTCCTATTATAGAATGGGTAAAATCCAGATTTCTAGCATCTCTAAGAGTTGCCATAAACATTTCTGGAAGACCTTCTAAAGTTAAAGGTCTAAATGCAATTTGAATGCATCCTATATGAATAAAATTATGAGTATCCATAAAAGGTTGAATATCTCTTTCATTTAAGAGACGAAAAGTCATCTCTTTATCATTAAGAGATATAGCAGACTCAGTAGTTTTAACTACTTGTTTGAGACCTAATTTCTCAAAAGTACCTAATTCATAAACCAGATTTGGTTTTATCTTAGGAATAGTCCATTTATTTAATAAATCTAAATTATCAGGAATATCAAATTCCTCAATTCTAGTGTTTTTAACACTAGATTTCTTATGAAATATATTCATAATGATAAGATGTGTTAGATCATAGATGAACTCAAACATATTTCTACTTCCATGGCTCTGATACCATTCAAGACCCAAGGAGGGACATGACCCAAAACCAAACAGACTAAGATCAATGATAGACAGGTGAGGATCTCATTGGTAAATATATTATATTATATACATATGTATATATTATCGTATTATAGTATAGTATACATATATAATTAATGATATATTATGTAATTACGTATTATATATATTATATTATATAATATATAATTATAATATGTTATTAATAATTAATAGTATGCATATATGTATATTATAATATAATTAATATATGTATTATAGTATAGTATACATATATAATTAATGATATATTATATAATTACGTATTATATATATTATATTATATAATATATAATACATATATTAGTGTATTAATAATATATTATTGTATAGTATTATAATAATAATATTATTCTAATTTACATATATAATTAATATGTATAATATATAATTATAATATTTATAATATAATATCTCATATAAATTAGTATATAATAATATTATACTATTATATATAGTATAGTATAATATATTAATTGTAATACTATAATTAATATATTATAGTATATATTATAATATATAAATATGTATACAAAATATATATTTATAATTAATATATTAATATATTATAAATATATTAATTATGTATGCATATTAATATATACATAATTAATCTATTTTAATGTGTAAATTATAATATAATATTATTATACATATCCTATTAATGATAAATATATATATATATATATTATAATGTATTATAATAGTAATATAATAATATATATTAATACTATTATATTATTAATATTACATATATTATATTAAATATTATCATATATAATATATATATACTATATTAACGTACTATAATAATATTATATGTATGAAAAATTAGAAATGTTAAATAATATATAATATATAATATATTATATACTATAGGTATATTATATATATTATGTATATAATTATTATATATTATCAATACTATATTATATATATTTATAACATATAGTATACATATATTAATTATATAGTACAATGTAAGATAGTACATAATATATGTATAATATATTATAAGTTATGTTATAAGTTATATAATTTATAAATATAAAATTAATATTAATATATAATGTATATTAATAAAATACTATTAATATATTATACATATAAATATATAAAATATTCTATATATTATAATATATATAATATTATATATTATAATATATATTAATTATATTATTATATTAAATGTATGTCAATTAAATTATAATCATAATATGTATATATATTTATATACATATGCATTAATGAAATATATCGATGTATATGTCATATATAATATTATATACTATGGACGACTTATAATATATATGTTAATATATATATATATATTATATGTATTATAATATATTATTAGTATAATAGTATATATAGTAGTATATTAATTATAATATATGTACAAATGTATATATTATGGTATATACATATACATTATATACTAATAATATTATATGTATATTAACATATTATTAATTAATAACTATTAATATATATTATTAACATGATATATTAATATATAATACTAATAGATTAATATAGTATATATTATAGTATACTTAGTATTATAATAATATAACATATATAATATATATGTATATAAATATATATTAATGTATGTACATTAATATAATGTATAATTAATATAAATATTATATTATTAATAATATATTATACATATATAATTAATATGTATTATTAATACATTATATCATATTTATATTATCTATATTAATTATATATCATATTAATTAATTATAATATTATTATATTAATATATTACAATAATTATATAATATATATATTAATCAGAATATTATATATAATATACATACAATTAATGATATATAGCTAATAATAGTTATTATGTAATATATATTAATATAATATATGATATTATAATACATATATTATTGTATAATTTTTATATATATTAAAAATATACGTATATATAATTTATGTATAATTAATATATGAATTATTATTATATATTTAGAGTACATAATATATTAAATATATGTATTATATCATTATATATTTATTATAATATTTTAAAATATATATTATATTATACTATATTATAATGTACATAATTATATGCATACATATAATATATAACATTATAATATATAATATACATATATACATTAATGTGTATATTAAAATAATGTATATAAATTATTATGTACATATATGCTAATTATAATATATAATACATATATACATATTTATATAATTATAATATTATAATATATTATAATAATAATATTTACTATTATATTATATAGTATATAATATTATAATATATTATAGTATAAATTATATATTATTATAATTCAGATCCACTAGAGAGTAGAGTCATTTTCAGTATCTTGGAAAAAGATGAGTGTATCCCATACTGAGAATTCAATCGGATGAAAGTCATATATAACATATACTATTAATACCACAAATAATATATAATATAATATATAATAGTATATAAATTATATAGTATGTATTATATACAATATATATAATAATATTATATTATTAATATGCATATTAATAATATGTATAATAATATAATAATATATTTATCTATAATATATATATGTATATTAATATTATTAATATGTATAATATATTATATTATTATATATTATAATTCTATATATGTATGCTATTATTAATATATAATTAATTATATATTATATATAATTATATATATTATATTATATAAATTATATAAATTAATACATATATACATATATATTATATTATTACATATATACTGTAATATATGTATATTAATATATGTTAATATAATTATATTATATGTATTAATTATAAATATATTATATATTAAAATTTATAATATACACAATCTATTATATTGATTAACATATTTAATATTATAATAATTATAATATGTATAAATTATATAATATAATAATATTAATTATTATAATACATATATATTATCATAATATATACTATATATTATAATTATAATATGATATATAGTTAATATTATATAAATTAGTATATAATTATTTTAAAAGTTTTACTAAAAAAGAATATAATTATAAGCCGACTTCGTGCCCTTGTTGCCGTTATGCCGAGTGAAGGCGCAGGCGTTTGTGGGGTTTTTCTTGTCAGCTTATATTACTAAGGGGGTCCTCAGTAATAAATCCTGTATTCAGTAAAAAAGATCTTTGATCTTGGATGTTCCTTGCCTGTCTATAATTGATCTTAGTCTGTTTGATTTGGGTCATGCCCGTCTTGGGTCTTGAATGGTATCAGCGCCATGGAAGTAGAAATATGTTTTAGTTCATCTATGATCTAACACACCTTTTCCTTATGAATATATTTCATAAGAAATCTAGTGTTAAAAACACTAGAATTGAGGAATTTGATATTCCTGATAATTTAGATTTATTAAACAAATGGACTATTCCTAAGATAAAACCAAATCTGGTTTATGAACTAGGTACTTTTGAGAAATTAGGTCTCAAACAAGTAGTTAAAACTACTGAGTCAGCAATATCTCTTAATGATAAAGAAATGACTATTCGTCTCTTAAATGAAAGAGATATTCAACCTTTTATTGACACTCATAATTTTATTCATATAGGATGCATTCAAATTGCATTTAGACCTTTAACTTTAGAAGGTCTTCCAGAAATGTTTATGGCAACTCTTAGAGATGCTAGAAATCTGGATTTTACCCATTCTATAATGGGAATGATTCAATCTAGTCTGGCACATGGTCCAGTCTATTTTGATGTTTATCCAAATCTTTCAGTTTCATTAACTGATAGAAATATTTTGGATACTTTGACATTAAATGTCTGTACAGAAAATTATAATTATGTTTCTGGAACAGAAGTTATATGTATCTGTTATCGCATATATTTTAAACCATTATATACTCTTAATCCTATGTGTAAAAGAGTAGATAAAAAGTCTAATGAGACTATTTTGATTGAAACAAATTTTGGAAAATCCAATATTACTACCAGAAGAGCCATTAAATGGGAAGAAATTAAGTTCCCAGAACATTGGACTCTTACTCAGGCCATGCCTAAGATTCCTGTTGTTAATAATAGATTACAACAGATTACACAGAATAATGAAGGATCAGTGCAAATTAAATTTGCTCCTGACCAAAGGAAGTTGATATCTTCTTCGAGATCATTATCTAGATCTCAATCTAATCATTCTTATATTTCTCCTTTTCATTATGATGTGGAACTACCACAGACTTCTAGAGCATCAACGTCTTCTTATTTTCAAGAAGATGATAAATCTCGAGAAGATTATAATGAAAATATTGTTATTGATAAAAACAAGATTTTACATGAAAATGTTTATAACATTAAAGATACTGATACAGTATCACAAATGAATTTTACTATTTAATATGAATAGTACAACCAAATTAGATTTTACAAAAGGATCTGCTGTGAGAAAGCAGATAAATGATGAATTTTATTTATCTAAATGGGAACCATTTAGAAAATGGTATTTTAAAAGTTTTAGTAAAAAAGAATATGATTTCTTTTTAGAAAAATTTTATGAGTTCTGTGAAGAAAAAAATGAGATTATATATTTCATTCCTTGGTTTTTTAAAACCTTTGTTACTGATTATATTTCAGTTATTGAAAGAAGTTATAAACTTACTTCTGGACAGATTCAAAAATCTGTTTATCCTCCACAACAACCATTTCAAATTGAAAAGAATGATAAATCTTTCAATTTTACAGCTTTTTCAAAAATATTTGAAACAGATATGCTTCCTATTACTACGAAGCATATAAATCAATTGATTGAAAATCAAAATTATACAAATTTGTATTTAACTATTTTGGGAGAAGAAATGATTTCTTTACATGATAGAGTGGAAAAAATAATTTCAGCTATTAATCAGATTAAACCTGATGTTCATATTGAAAAGAAAAAGGATATTTCATCCATTGTTTCTTCTTCAATTCAATCTCCTCCTTTGATAAAGGATTTTAAACTTAAATCTTCTGTTTCCGATTTGGAAAAATTATTAGAAGAAAAATTTAAAGCTTTTAATATTTCAGCTTTAGATAATGAAGAAGAATTTCAAAAAGAATTTCAAAACCCTTCTTCTTCTACTCCTGTTAATATTACAGAAGAAATAAATAAAATGAAGTGGGCAGATAGACCTACTCAGAGCAGGTACTATTATAATAGACCTTCTCCTGTTGATATTCTTCATGAAGAACAAGAATATTATATTTCCAATAATTATAATGGAAAAAGTATTTATGAATGGAATTTAGATGGTTGCACTGATAGGCATATCTATAATCTTGCACACCGTATGATGATGTATAGTACTGTGTGTAAAGTATCTGGTAATACAGATAAAAATATTGCTGGCATGATTACTGCTGGTTTCACTGGCCAACTTAAAGGTTGGTGGGATAATTATTTGTCTCATGAACAAAAATCTTCTATTCTTAATTCTATTAAGGAAGAGAATAATATTCCAGTTGAGAACGCTGTTTATTCTTTAGTTCTCACTATTATTGATCATTTTACTGGAAGGTTTACTGATAATGGAGAAAATATTAGAACTCTTCTCAGTAACCTTAGATGTAAAACACTGTCTGATTTCAGATGGTACAAAGTTACATTTCTTACTCGTATCTTTGAATTACCAGACTGTAATAACAGTTATTGGAAAGCCAAATTTATTGATGGCCTTCCCAGTCTTTTTGCTGAAAGAATTCGTAGAGTTCTTAGCCAAGATAATATTTCTATACCTTATGATAATTATACTTATGGTAATTTAATATCAACTTGTATTCAAGAGGGTTTAGCCCTATGCAATGAGTTGAAATTAAATAACCAGATTAGAAAGCAAAATTTGCTTGAGAAAAAACAACTTGGCCAATTTTGTGGTCAATTTGGTATGGAAAATCCTTATAAAGGGAAAAAACGTCCTTCTAAAGATTTTAGGGAAGGAAAGCTTTCTAAAAGAAAGAAAAGACATTATTTTGATAGAAGAAAAGAATTGAAAAAATCTAGATCAGATTTTTATAAAAAAGATAAAAGAAAGAAAAAAGAGTTTTCTATAATATGTAGAAAATGCAAAAAACCTGGTCATTATGCTAACCAGTGTTGGGCAAAAGATAAGATTAAAGCCCTTGATATTAATGATGATTTAAAAGAAAAAATTTGTAAAATTGTTTTAGAATCTGACAATAATAAATCAGAAAGTTCAGATACTGAATACTCAGAATCTGATGTTTCTGAGGATCTTCAACTTCTTGATAATGAATCTTTATTATCAGAAAGTGAAGATTGTGAAGCTTGTATACAAGGACAACCTTGTATTCGTTCTTCAAAAGAAATTAGTAATACTGATAATACAGATGAGTTTTATAAACTCATGTCTCAGTTTCAAGACCTTAATTTAAGTGTCTTGACTAATGATAATTTACTATAATTTCTTAAAAGAATCAAAGATCCTCTTTTAAGAACTAGTATAATTGATCAAATGGAAGATTCTCCATCTACTAGTAATACTAGTAATGTTGTTTCTCAGAATACTGAGAATACATACTCCATGTCCGAAGTTAATAAACTTCTTAGACAGAAGTATGAAAAGAAAAATCCTGTTTCTACTCAGGATTTAGTTTATGAAATTGATAATCTTAAGAATGAGATTAAAAATCTTTATCATATTAATAAAGATTTTCATCAAAGACTTTGTTTTTTAGAGAATAAAGACAAGGAAATTGATAATATTCCTGATGATTCTATTGAGCATTTTATGCCATTAGAGAAAAATTATTTGTCTACAATTTCTATGGTTATATCACAAAAGTGGTATACAAAAATTACTCTTCTTATAAAAAATCAAAAATTTGATTTTATTGCTATGATTGATAGTGGTGCTGACTTAAATGTCATCCAGGAAGGATTAATTCCTACCAGATATTTTCATAAAACCAAACATTCACTTTCTCATGCTGGAGGTGAACGCCTTGAAATAAATTTTAAAATTCCAAAAGCTTTTGTATGCAAAAATGGAAATTGCATTTCAACAAGTTTTCTTCTTGCAAAAAATATTTCAAGCCAGGCCTACCTTTTATTTATAAAATTTATCCTTTGAGTGTTGTCAATGAAAAAGGTTTAATTGGAACCTTTGAAGGAAAACCAATATCTTTTGATTTCATTACAAAACCTATTAATAGAGTTTTGAATGAACTTCAAGAACAGATTGAAAGAAAAACTTTTCAAATAAATTCTTTAAAAGAAGAAGTGAGTTTTCTTACTATTGAAGAAAAGCTCAAAAATCCTAGATTACAGGAAAAAATTAAACTTATTCATAATAAGTTTTCTATTGATATTTGTAATCATTTACCCAATGCTTTTTGGGATAGAAAAAAGCATATTATTTCTCTTCCATATGAAGAAAATTTCTGTGAAAAGAATATTCCTACCAAGGCTAGACCTTGTCAAATGAACTCTGAATATTTAGAGTTATGTAAAAAAGAAATTGAGTCTTTACTTCAAAAGAAGTTAATAACTTCTTCTGATTCTCCTTGGTCATGCACTGCATTTTATGTTAATAAACATTCTGAGCAGGAACGGGGAGTTCCTAGATTAGTTATTAACTATAAACCTCTTAATAAGGTTTTAAAATGGATTAGACATCCTATTCCTAACAAGAAGGATCTTCTTGATAGACTTGTAAATGCATTAGTCTTTTCTAAATTTGATTTAAAATCAGGATTCTGGCAGATTCAAATTAATGAATCTGATAGATATAAAACTGCATTCAATGTTCCATTTGGACATTATGAATGGACAGTTATGCCATTTGGATTAAAAAATGCTCCTTCAGAATTTCAACAAATTATGAATGACATTTTTTATCCATTTAGCAATTTTATCATCGTATATATTGATGATATTCTTGTCTTTTCTAAAGACATTGAAACACACTTTAAACATTTAAATATGTTTAAAGATATTGTTATAAAAAATGGTCTTGTTATTTCAAAGCCAAAAATGCTTTTATTTCAATCTTCTATTAGATTTCTTGGTCATATAATTGACAAAGGAAATATTATTCCTATTCAAAGAAGTATTGAATTTGGAAATAAATTTCCAGATATTATTACTGATAAAACCCAATTACAAAGGTTTTTAGGAAGTTTAAATTATATTTCTTCCTATATTAAAAATCTTAATGAAGATACTGCTATTTTATATGATAGGTTAAAAAAGAATCCTTCTCCTTGGAATGAAAATCATACCAAGGCTGTTAAAAGGATTAAAGAGAAGGTTAAAAATCTTCCATGTCTTATGCTTGCAAATCCCTTATGGGGAAAAATTGTTGAAACTGATGCTTCTGATATTGGTTATGGTGGAATTCTTAAACAGGTTGATCCCCATAAAAAACAAGAATATCTTGTTCGATTTTATTCTGGGAAATGGAATAATGCCCAGAAAAACTATTCTACAGTAGCTAAAGAGATTCTTGCTATTGTTAAATGTGTGTTAAAATTTCAGGATGATTTATATAATCAGAAATTTATAATTAAAACAGATTGCAATGCAGCAAAATTCATGTTTAATAAGGATTTTAAACATGATGTTTCAAAACAGATGTTTGCCAGATGGCAAGCACATTTTGCTCCTTTTGATTTTGTTATTATTCATAAAAAAGGCATTGATAATTATTTGCCTGATTTTCTTACTCGTGAATTCTTGCAGGAATGAGTTTCCCGGATCACAATTTCTATTCCTCTAATAGAGGAAGAGGAAGTACAAGTGGAGGAAACATTACCTCTTATAGAGGTAGAAGAGGAAGGGGTTATATCCCTCAAACTCAACCTAGAACTATAGTTCAGCATGGCAAACAAAAATTGGTTGCCCAGAACATTGCTAATACAGCAAGTTCCTATGGAGGTAATACCTCTGATCTTGACAAAGAGTTTCAAGAATTTTTGAAACAAAAACAAAAAGGAAAAGAGAGTAATATCTCTCCTGATGATACTCAGACTTCTTATGCTAATATAGCAAAAGAAGATGAAAATGAAAAAATGTTTGTCGAAAATATTAATCGACAACTTATTCTTCTAATAGAAGAAAGAGATACTCAATGGGCTGATAGTCCTTGGACCATAATGGAAAGATATCTTTCTAACACGTCATACGTGTCTGGGTCTTATAAACAGAGAGGTTATTTTGAAACTCTCCTTCTCTCCACTAATAGTGTTGAGATTAATCATTTCGCCTCCGGTGAAAAAGGAAAAGATTATAACTTTTCCAAAATTATTATCAAAAAGGTTATATCCTTTGAAGAATGGGGTATATCTCCATTAGCAGAGAAAGAATTTTATTCTCAGATTCATAATATGAATTTTAAATTCAATTATTTCAATTATATCGAAAGCTTTGAAAAAACTCTCTTATATGAGAACAAGAGACATAAACACTCTTGGTTTATAAAAGTTTGTGAAAATATTTTTCACAAGCCAATTCCAAATTGGTTCTTTACATGGTGGAGAACTTTTGGACCTTCTGCAAAAATTTTGCCAGAATTGTTTCATGGTCTTATGAAAGACTGGATTTCAGTCTCCCCTGTTATACAGGGAAAATCTTCTGAAAATTTCATTGAAAGGAAGACAACTTGTCTTTTCTTTATTGAATTCGGTATTCCATGGATATGGAAGTGGACACCAATAGTAGGTTATACCAGCTATGGTGCACCTTGTTTATGGCGAATTAGCCATTGTAAATTCTGGGATAAAATGATGAGAATGGACCCAGAAACCGGGAAATTAGTCTCGGAAGAAACAGTTGAAAAAATTAATGAAAAGATCAAAGCTTATAAGCAAGATCTTCAAGAAAAAGAAAAAGAAAAAGAGGAGGACCATATTAGTCCTTTCAAGATTCTTACCCAGAAATATGCTGGGATTTTATCACAGAAACAAATGATTGACTTGTTTGTTTCTGAAATGAAAAAAGATATTTCGAAAAACCTTGCATCAGATTCAAAATCTGATTCTTCTATGAGGTCGGAAACTAGTGAAAATCAATTCACTAGTCTTTTACAGGATGCACAAGATCCAGAGGATGATATTCCTGACCCGGCTTTATTTGAAGCCCTTGAAGAGCTCAAAGACTCTTTCTCCAAAGATTCAAAATGAACCTGGAAGATCATTATCTTAATTGTCCAAGATGTTTCTGTTATTCTCAATGGAAACATAATATTGATGAAATTTGGAAGCAATGTAGAAAAGAATCTATTTCTTTACTTGTTGAAGATTTCAGCAGTGAGCAGCAACTTGATAATAATTGCTCAAAGGTTATGAGAATTCATAGTCATGCTTGGAAGATGATGGAATTCCAAGATAATAAATTTAAAAGATGTATGGAGAAATATTTGTCTTCATCATCAGAATGTTTTTCCATTTCTTTCCTTCTGGGTTTTTGGAAGCTCAGATTCCATGATATTGGATTCAGAAGAGAACATATCCTTCCAGAAGAATCAGATTCCAAAGAAAATTAAAGACAAAGATCAACAGTGACATATTAGTCACCAGACAAGGATAAAGACATATTTGTCATTTTATGCATTTATAAAGCAGCTTTACTGTTTTCTTTTTGACTTTTGTAAAGTTTTTACTATTCATTTTTATTTTTGGAATCCGGGGTTTCATGTCCGGCTCTTCCTTTTCTATAAATAGGTTTGTTTTTCATTTTAGGAGGCACGCTGGTGTTTACCGCCTCTCTTTTCTCTCTCTCCAACCACTCTCTCCTTGTAATATTTCAGCCTTATTAATAAATTTTCCATCCTTCTGAGCACAATACAAGTGTAAGTTAAATTTTTATTTTTGTATTATTTTTATTTTTATCTTGATTTATCAGCCGCGTAATATGGCTGGCTAATTCTCTGAGTTAGATCATAGTATGGCTATTGTCACAGGGGTGATTCAAGACTCAGAATTTTTCGCCCACTGTGCGGCCTAATTGCCTCAACAATTAGTCAGCCTTTCACTCCCTTATCAAGCTCTCGTGTTTGTGATGTGTTTTTGCAAGTAATCAACCAATACGTAGCAATAATAAGGCACACGCAATATACGGGACAATTCCCAACCTTGTATTACTTCCAACAATTCATACAAAGGACTTGGCTTGGGCTTGCACACCAAATTTCTCTCCCTTTGTGCAACTCCAGCCACGGACTTAAATAAGCAAGGCATCTTGATCTAGTGTGGTGGACATCCCCCACCACTAGGAAATAGGGCCAATTAGCTTCCGGCAGATGGCACCGGGTCCAGTGCACCGTGCACAGCATGTCCACATCACAAGGCAGTTGTTAACAGCCTTCCCTGGATTTCAGGAGTTCGGTCAACTGCCGTGTAACAGCCAACGGAATCTTGTGCGCGCGCGCGCCCGCGCGCCCCCGCGCGTGCCCGGCGCGCGCCTGGTCTTTACCCGCACTTAGTCCCGCACGCCCATGCCTGCGCGCGGAATGTGGCCTCCGTCTCTCGGGCGCCCCGCGTATGCGCGCGCCCGGCCAGCGCGCATGTCTCTCGGCCATCGTGCGCGCGCTCGGCCATCATGCGCGCGCCCGGCCAGCGTGCGCGCGCTCGGCCATCATGCGCGCGCCCGGCCAGCGTGCGCGCGCCATTGCCACCTTGCCCAGTCTTGCGTGCGTACGGCACCAACTTGCCGTACCCGCCTATTCCCGACCTTCCTGCTCATATCCGCAACTCACCGGGGTCCCGACCACTCTCTTGCCAAGTGTTGTGCGCCGGGCCCCCACATCCCGTCGGGCGCTGCAATGTGCCAGCACCCTTTTATGCCTTGGCACGCGGGATGCGCCGTGCCAAGGGTTTCAGCATCTCAAGGGGCTAACAAACCACCCCCACCGGAGCTACTCGACGTCCTCGTCGAGGATGGACCTCCCCCCTGTTTCTCCCAATAACCTGCAATATGTTTTTCAAATTGCCACAAATTAACATCCCTTTCCCATGTAGCATCTACCTCGGATCCTCCCTTCCAATGCACCAAATAATCAGTCCTTCGATTTTTCTTGCTTTGGCCTTGGGTCCGGTGATCCAAGATTTTGCACACTTCTTTGGAAAATTGTTGTCTAATAACAGGTGGGGCACGTCTGGCCTGTTTTCTTGAGGAATCCAGCAGGTCCTCATGATATTTCTTCAAAAATGACACATGAAATGTTGGGTGAACCTTCAGCCTATCCGACAGCTTCAACCGGTATGCCACATTCCCCACTTTCTTGATGATTTCAAAGGGTCCGTCATACTTTGGAATCAATCCCCGATGCACTGTCTTGGAAGAGATTTTCTTCCAAATTTGTGGAGTTAGTTTCAACAAGACTTGCTCCCCAACGGCAAACTCCACATGCCTTCGGCCTTTGTCAGCATATTTCTTCATCCGTCTTTGAGCCTTCCCCAAGCTATCTTTGGCTTCATCAAACAGCTCCTGCTGCGAACGAGCAAAGCGATAGGCAGCCGGGCAATTGCCACCCGTCCGCTGGACCGCAATCTCGTGGGGAGTCATGGGTTGCTGCCCATACACAATCTCAAACGGACTCATCCCAGTGGCCGATGCCTTGTGCAAATTGTAACAAAACTGTGCCATGTCCAGCAGGCCCGCCCAATCTTTTTGGCTCGCCGAGACATAGTGTCTCAAATATTCCTCCAATAATTGGTTCATGCGTTCTGTTTGCCCGTCTGTCTGTGGGTGATTGGCTGTGGAGAATTTCAACTCCGTCCCCATCATTTTGAATAGGGTCGTCCAAAAACGTCCCGTGAAACGGGAGTCCCTGTCACTGATTATGTCCTCCGGAATTCCAAAATATTTGATGACATTCCGAAAGAATAAATCCGCAGCAACTTCAGCAAGGCAAGCATTAGGCACCGCCATAAAAATACCATACTTGGAAAACCGATCAACCACCACAAAAATGGATGCCTTACCCTCCACCTTTGGGAATCCCGAAATGAAGTCCATGGACACGGACTGGAATGGCCTTTCGGGAATGGGTAGAGGCTGCAACAACCCGGCTTCCTTTTTCCTCTCAAGTTTGTCTTGTTGACATACAAGACAAGTGCGAACGTATGCCTCAACATCGTTCTCCATCTTTGGCCAATAATACCGTCGGGACAGCAATGCTAGCATCCTTTCTATTCCCGGATGTCCAGCCCATTGAGGGTCGTGAGTTTCCCTCAAGAGTTGCCTCCTTAATGCACTGCCCGGTACATAGGCTCGACCACCCTTCGCATAGAGTAGCCCGTCATCTAGCCAATATTTTCGAAGGTGACCAGCTTTCACCTCTTCCACCAACTTTAAGTAAACAGCATCATTGTGAGCCGTATCTCGGATCTTACTCAAGAAGTCTGACTCAATCAAGCTTAAAGCAGCCACATATTCTCCCACCACCTTTCGACTTAAGGCATCAGCCACCTCATTGTGCCGGCCCGGTCGGTGCACCCACTCAAAGTCATATTCGCCCAAATACTCCTGCCAACGGGCCTGTTTTGGGGATAACTTCTTTTGAGTCCGAAAATAAGTATTAGCAACATTATCAGTGACAACAATAATTTTGTGCCGAGTAAATAATGTTTCCAGGCCTCCAGGCAATGAATCACTGCCGTCATTTCCTTCTCATGGGTGCTGTACCGCACTTCGGCGTCCTTCAATTTCCGGCTTTCAAAGGCAACGGGATGCTTGTCTTGCACCAACACCCCACCAAGAGCACGATCAGAGGCATCAACCTGTACTTCAAAAGGTTTGTCAAACTCCGGGAGCTTGAGGATGGGTTCCGACGAGATGGCCTGTTTTAAGGTTTCAAAGGCCTTCTCGCAGGAAGTAGTCCATTCCCACTTCTGATCCTTCTTCAGCAAGTCCGTCAAGGGGCTAACAATTTTAGAATACCCTCGGATGAACCGCCTATAATAATTGGCCAGTCCCAAAAACGACCGCAATTCAGCTACTTTCACGGGCGCCGACCAGTCCAAGACGGTCTTCACCTTCTTTTGATCCATCTTGATCTTTCCTTGGCCAATGATGTGACCTAGGAATGTGATTTCCTCCCGACAGAATTCACACTTTTCTTTCTTTGCGTACAGCCTGTTTTCCCTCAGCTTCTGAAAAACAGCCTTCAAATGCATCAAATGGTCTTCCAACGATTCCGAATAGATGACTATGTCATCTAAGTATACCACCACAAACCGATCCAAGAACTCATACAGCACTTCATTCATCATGTTGCAAAATGTAGCAGGGGCATTCGTCAAGCCAAAAGGCATTACCAGAAATTCAAACGACCCGTATCTCGTTACACATGTCGTCTTTGCTTCATCTCCTGGTGCTATACGAACTTGCCAATATCCCGACCTTAGATCGAGTTTGGTGTAAAACCGAGCCCGTGTCAGCTTGTCAAATAGATCAAGGGCATTTGGAATAGGATACTTATTTTTGATAGTGATCTTATTCAAGGCCCTATAGTCCACACACATCCGCATTGAGCCATCAGCTTTCTTTTGGAACAAAACGGGGGAGCCATATGGGGCTTTTGAAGGCTGGATCAGTCCACCCTCCAACAACTCGTCCAATTGCTTCCTCAATTCCACCAACTGTGAAGGTGGCATCCGGTATGGGGCTTGGGCCGGAGGCCTTGCCCCCGGTTCCAACTCAATTTGATGGTCACATGCACGCCTTGGTGGTAACCCTTTTGGTAACTCAGGGGGCATTACGTCCCCAAATTCCAACAACACGTCTGCCACACGATCCGGTACTTCTTGGTATACATCGGGCTTGATCTCAACCAATGCGGCCAGGTATGTGATTTGGCCCTTCTTCAGCCCATCATTGACTTGCAAGGCTGAGAGCAATCCCGATTTGTTCCCAGCATCCTTGGGTTCCTCCTCCATGTACCGGCCATGCACAAAACCGGGGCAAGCATCATCAGATATGAGTAGCCCGCCTAAGTGAGGTATGACAGCAACTTTGGCCGCAACAAGGAATTCCATCCCGAGGATGATATCAAAATCGTCGAGGGACACCGCCATAAGGGAACACTTTCCCTTCCACGAACCAACAGCCATTTCGACCGTGGCCACCCCATTTATGGGTTGGGCCTCTGAATTTGCAGCCTTGATTCGACTATCATGTGGAATCAAGTTCAGTCCCAACTTCTGGACCATCCGGCCGGCCACAAAGTTGTGAGTGGCTCCGGTGTCAACCATCACCATCGTATCCACTCCATTGACCCATGCCGGAACATACATCAAGCCCTTATGTCTTAAGGGTTTTGTTTGGATTGCAGTAAGCAACTGCAAAGGGTTCACTCGATGAGGGGGTCCCTGCTCATGGGTTCCCTCCTTTTCCTCGGCTACGAGTGCATTCAACTTCCCCCGCTTTGGGTAGTCTCGCATCCGGTGGTCACCGCCGCAAAGAAAACAGCCCTTCTGGGATCTGTCTAACGTGTGATGTTGTTGGCCATCCCTAGACTTGTTCTCATTGCTTGCCGATGGGCCTTCCCTATTTCTCTTTTTCTTATTTTTCCAATCATTCCCGAACTTGCCAGATTTCCCTTTTTCTTTCCCGGATTCTTTCTTTTTCCCCTCCAGGTTGCCAACCGTCTTAAAATCCACCAACCGGTCGGCAGCGGCAATGGCCGAGGGCAAATCTTTGACCCCCTGCCTTCGAAGTTCGGCTTGGGCCCATGTCTGCAATCCCACCATGAAGTTGAATAGTTTGTCTTCCTCTGACATATCCCTTATATCCAACATCAAGGAACTAAATTCCTTGACATACTCACGAACGGACCCATTGTGCTTTAATTTTCGCAATGAGTCCCTTGCAAGCCAAGAAGTGTTGCAAGGCAGGAACTGGTCTTTTAGTTCCTTTTTCAGTACCTCCCACGTCTCAATAGGGTCACGATTAGCACTGGCATCGTCCGAGAGGCGTGACCGCCACCATAATTTCGCATCACCGGAAAGGTACATGTTAGTTATGGACACTTTTTCTGAATCTGGGACATGAGACGCCTGGAAGTATGTTTCCATGTCCCATAGGAAATTTTCGAGTTCCTTAGCGTTTCGAGCACCCCCAAAAGGCTTGGGGTCCGGGACCTTTACTCTGGATGTGGGTCGGTCATCGCTATGGTTAGCACCCACAGCCTTCTTTAGGACTTTGAGGTCATCCTTCACCGCATCCATCCGGAGGTCTATTGCATCCGTCCATATACTAATGTCTTCTTGACAGGATGCAACTCGTCCCTCCACAAACTCGGGTAGGTTGTCCACCGACTTCCGAAGGTCTGTCATAATTTTTTCGACATCCAGAATTCGCTGGAAAATACCCGCTGTTGTGGAAGATTCAGGGGGTTGTCCAAAGAAATTTTCCATCCTTTGGACCCGGGCCTCCAGGGCCACCACTCGTTCTTGCCAGCGACTCGTCTCAGCCATCGTAACAACCAACACCTTGGACCCGTAATCGGGCTCTGATACCACTTGTCACAGGGGTGATTCAAGACTCAGAATTTTTCGCCCACTGTGCGGCCTAATTGCCTCAACAATTAGTCAGCCTTTCACTCCCTTATCAAGCTCTCGTGTTTGTGATGTGTTTTTGCAAGTAATCAACCAATACGTAGCAATAATAAGGCACACGCAATATACGGGACAATTCCCAACCTTGTATTACTTCCAACAATTCATACAAAGGACTTGGCTTGGGCTTGCACACCAAATTTCTCTCCCTTTGTGCAACTCCAGCCACGGACTTAAATAAGCAAGGCATCTTGATCTAGTGTGGTGGACATCCCCCACCACTAGGAAATAGGGCCAATTAGCTTCCGGCAGATGGCACCGGGTCCAGTGCACCGTGCACAGCATGTCCACATCACAAGGCAGTTGTTAACAGCCTTCCCTGGATTTCAGGAGTTCGGTCAACTGCCGTGTAACAGCCAACGGAATCTTGTGCGCGCGCGCGCCCGGCGCGCGCCTGGTCTTTACCCGCACTTAGTCCCGCGCGCCCATGCCTGCACGCGGAATGTGGCCTCCGTCTCTCGGGCGCCCCGCGTACGCGCGCGCCCGGCCAGCGCGCATGTCTCTCGGCCATCGTGCGCGCGCTCGGCCATCATGCGCGCGCCCGGCCAGCGTGCGAGCGCTCGGCCATCATGCGCGCGCCCGGCCAGCGTGCGCGCGCCATTGCCACCTTGCCCAGTCTTGCGTGCGTACGGCGCCAACTTGCCGTACCCGCCTATTCCCGACCTTCCTGCTCATATCCGCAACTCACCGGGGTCCCGACCACTCTCTTGCTAAGTGTTGCGCGCCGGGCCCCCACATCCCGTCGGGCGCTGCAATGTGCCAGCACCCTTTTATGCCTTGGCACGCGGGATGCGCCGTGCCAAGGGTTTCAGCATCTCAAGGGGCTAACAGCTATTCATATTACTACTAACATGGATCCAGACTTTTAAGGTTCTGGAAACATGATTAAAATCAAATAACTAAAATCAATTATAGATTTTGTGAGGTTTGAATCAGGTTTGAGTTAACCTAAGGTGTATAAGCCGACTTCGTGCCCTTGTTGCCGTTATGCCGAGTGAAGGCGCAGGCGTTTGTGGGGTTTTTCTTGTCAGCTTATATTACTAAGGGGGTCCTCAGTAATAAATCCTGTATTCAGTAAAAAAGATCTTTGATCTTGGATGTTCCTTGCCTGTCTATAATTGATCTTAGTCTGTTTGATTTGGGTCATGCCCGTCTTGGGTCTTGAATTAAAACCTTATTAAGAGGTTTATAGTTAATAACTAATCTAGGAACTCCCCGTTCCTGCTCAGAATGTTTATTAACATAAAATGGATTAGACATCCTATTCCTAACAAGAAGGATCTTCTTGATAGACTTGTAAATGCATTAGTCTTTTCTAAATTTGATTTAAAATCAGGATTCTGGCAGATTCAAATTAATGAATCTGATAGATATAAAACTGCATTCAATGTTCCATTTGGACATTATGAATGGACAGTTATGCCATTTGGATTAAAAAATGCTCCTTCAGAATTTCAACAAATTATGAATGACATTTTTTATCCATTTAGCAATTTTATCATCGTATATATTGATGATATTCTTGTCTTTTCTAAAGACATTGAAACACACTTTAAACATTTAAATATGTTTAAAGATATTGTTATAAAAAATGGTCTTGTTATTTCAAAGCCAAAAATGCTTTTATTTCAATCTTCTATTAGATTTCTTGGTCATATAATTGACAAAGGAAATATTATTCCTATTCAAAGAAGTATTGAATTTGGAAATAAATTTCCAGATATTATTACTGATAAAACCCAATTACAAAGGTTTTTAGGAAGTTTAAATTATATTTCTTCCTATATTAAAAATCTTAATGAAGATACTGCTATTTTATATGATAGGTTAAAAAAGAATCCTTCTACTTGGAATGAAAATCATACCAAGGCTGTTAAAAGGATTAAAGAGAAGGTTAAAAATCTTCCATGTCTTATGCTTGCAAATCCCTTATGGGAAAAAATTGTTGAAACTGATGCTTCTGATATTGGTTATTGTGGAATTCTTAAACAGGTTGATCCCCATAAAAAACAAGAATATCTTGTTCGATTTTATTCTGGGAAATGGAATAATGCCCAGAAAAACTATTCTACAGTAGCTAAAGAGATTCTTGCTATTGTTAAATGTGTGTTTAAATTTCAGGATGATTTATATAATCAGAAATTTATAATTAAAACAGATTGCAATGCAGCAAAATTCATGTTTAATAAGGATTTTAAACATGATGTTTCAAAACAGATGTTTGCCAGATGGCAAGCACATCTTGCTCCTTTTGATTTTGTTATTATTCATAAAAAAGGCATTGATAATTATTTGCCTGATTTTCTTACTCGTGAATTCTTGCAGGAATGAGTTTCCCGGATCACAATTTCTATTCCTCTAATAGAGGAAGAGGAAGTACAAGTGGAGGAAACATTACCTCTTATAGAGGTAGAGGAGGAAGGGGTTATATCCCTCAAACTCAACCTAGAACTATAGTTCAGCATGGCAAACAAAAATTGGTTGCCCAGAACATTGCTAATACAGCAAGTTCCTATGGAGGTAATACCTCTGATCTTGACAAAGAGTTTCAAGAATTTTTGAAACAAAAACAAAAAGGAAAAGAGAGTAATATCTCTCCTGATGATACTCAGACTTCTTATGCTAATATAGCAAAAGAAGATGAAAATGAAAAAATGTTTCTCGAAAATATTAATCGACAACTTATTCTTCTAATAGAAGAAAGAGATACTCAATGGGCTGATAGTCCTTGGACCATAATGGAAAGATATCTTTCTAACACGTCATACGTGTCTGGGTCTTATAAACAGAGAGGTTATTTTGAAACTCTCCTTCTCTCCACTAATAGTGTTGAGATTAATCATTTCGCCTCCGGTGAAAAAGGAAAAGATTATAACTTTTCCAAAATTATTATCAAAAAGGTTATATCCTTTGAAGAATGGGGTATATCTCCATTAGCAGAGAAAGAATTTTATTCTCAGATTCATAATATGAATTTTAAATTCAATTATTTCGATTATATCGAAAGCTTTGAAAAAACTCTCTTATATGAGAACAAGAGACATAAACACTCTTGGTTTATAAAAGTTTGTGAAAATATTTTTCACAAGCCAATTCCAAATTGGTTCTTTACATGGTGGAGAACTTTTGGACCTTCTGCAAAAATTTTGCCAGAATTGTTTCATGGTCTTATGAAAGACTGGATTTCAGTCTCCCCTGTTATACAGGGAAAATCTTCTGAAAATTTCATTGAAGGGAAGACAACTTGTCTTTTCTTTATTGAATTCGGTATTCCATGGATATGGAAGTGGACACCAATAGTAGGTTATACCAGCTATGGTGCACCTTGTTTATGGCGAATTAGCCATTGTAAATTCTGGGATAAAATGATGAGAATGGACCCAGAAACCGGGAAATTAGTCTCGGAAGAAACAGTTGAAAAAATTAATGAAAAGATCAAAGCTTATAAGCAAGATCTTCAAGAAAAAGAAAAAGAAAAAGAGGAGGACCATATTAGTCCTTTCAAGATTCTTACCCAGAAATATGCTGGGATTTTATCACAGAAACAAATGATTGACTTGTTTGTTTCTGAAATGAAAAAAGATATTTCGAAAAACCTTGCATCAGATTCAAAATCTGATTCTTCTATGAGGTCGGAAACTAGTGAAAATCAATTCACTAGTCTTTTACAGGATGCACAGGATCCAGAGGATGATATTCCTGACCCGGCTTTATTTGAAGCCCTTGAAGAGCTCAAAGACTCTTTCTCCAAAGATTCAAAATGAACCTGGAAGATCATTATCTTAATTGTCCAAGATGTTTCTGTTATTCTCAATGGAAACATAATATTGATGAAATTTGGAAGCAATGTAGAAAAGAATCTATTTCTTTACTTGTTGAAGATTTCAGCAGTGAGCAGCAACTTGATAATAATTGCTCAAAGGTTATGAGAATTCATAGTCATGCTTGGAAGATGATGGAATTCCAAGATAATAAATTTAAAAGATGTATGGAGAAATATTTGTCTTCATCATCAGAATGTTTTTCTATTTCTTTCCTTCTGGGTTTTTGGAAGCTCAGATTCCATGATATTGGATTCAGAAGAGAACATATCCTTCCAGAAGAATCAGATTCCGAAGAAAATTAAAGACAAAGATCAACAGTGACATATTAGTCACCAGACAAGGATAAAGACATATTTGTCATTTTATGCTTTTATAAAGCAGCTTTACTGTTTTCTTTTTGACTTTTGTAAAGTTTTTACTATTCATTTTTATTTTTGGAATCCGGGGTTTCATGTCCGGCTCTTCCTTTTCTATAAATAGGTTTGTTTTTCATTTTAGGAGGCACGCTGGTGTTTACCGCCTCTCTTTTCTCTCTCTCCAACCACTCTCTCCTTGTAATATTTCAGCCTTATTAATAAATTTTCCATCCTTCTGAGCACAATACAAGTGTAAGTTAAATTTTTATTTTTGTATTATTTTTATTTTTATCTTGATTTATCAGCCGCCTAATATGGCTGGGTAATTCTCTGTGTTAGATCATAGTATGGCTATTCATATTACTACTAACATGGATCCAGACTTTTAAGGTTCTGGAAACATGATTAAAATCAAATAACTAAAATCAATTATAGATTTTGTGAGGTTTGAATCAGGTTTGAGTTAACCTAAGGTGTATAAGCCGACTTCGTGCCCTTGTTGCCGTTATGCCGAGTGAAGGCGCAGGCGTTTGTGGGGTTTTTCTTGTCAGCTTATATTACTAAGGGGGTCCTCAGTAATAAATCCTGTATTCAGTAAAAAAGATCTTTGATCTTGGATGTTCCTTGCCTGTCTATAATTGATCTTAGTCTGTTTGATTTGGGTCATGCCCGTCTTGGGTCTTGAATTATTAATTATAATATTATAATTAATATGTTATAGTATATATTATAATACATAAATATGTATACATAATATATATTAATAATTTATATATTAATCTATTATAAATATATTAATTATATATATGTATTATAATATATACATAATTAATATATATTAATGTATATAGTTAATATATATTATAATATATTAAAATATATTATTATTATACATATCCTGTTAATAATATATATTATAATGTATTATAATAGTAATACAATAATATTTTAATACTATTATTTTATTAATATTATAAATATTATGTTAAATATTATAATATATATGTTATAATATAATATAGTATAACATTACATAATTAATGTATTTATTTATATAATAATATATATAATATCAAAATATATTATAATATGTATTTATGTATAGTATATTTATAATTATGTATAATTATAATTATTTATATATATGTATAATACTAATATATATTAATCATTAATATATTATTAATTATTATATATTGCATAACTATGTATATAGATTATTAATATTAATTAATTATTACATATATAATTATAATTATTGTAGTATAAATTATATATGTTATATATATTTTTATATAATATAATAATTATTATATTAATTATATTATAACATATTAATATTAATTATATATCATATTATATAATTATAGTATATCATAATAAATATATAATAATTTATGATAATATTATTAATTATATTATTTAGTTAATTAATACATATTATTATAACATATAATAATATATGTATAATATTATACATATATTTATAATTTTATATATAATAATATTATAAAATATTATACATATATATATATTACATGTATAAATATAATATATTATATAATATAATATGAATGTATAATAATAATTGTATATAATATTTTGTATGATATATACATATTATAATATAACTATAAAGTATAATATATTATATATTATAATTATGTTATATATAATATTAATTTATATTATATACTTAATAACACATATATAATATAATTATGATATTATATTATCATAATTATATTAATATATTATAACACTATTATTATAATATATATACATTATTAATATAATATAGTTGATGCAAACAAGGTCACGGATGCACTTCAAGCAAAGGAGGAGGACCGAGACATAGATGGAATACTCTCTCTACCTCTAGGACCTATCACTAGAGCACGAGCCAAAAAATTCAAGGAAGCATTGGCCCAATGGTGTGTTCGGTCAGCCCATGTCGGTGATCCAATGGCAGCCCAAAATTCAGTCAAATTTTGTGAGTCATTTCAGGCCAAAATAAAGCCCAAACTAGTGACCCAATTGATGGCCTACCACACACACTTTGAAAGAGCTGAAATGGAGAATGTATCAGCCCCAATCATGAACGTTTTTGAAGAAGTTACGTGGAAGTTGAAGAGTCACCCGATGATGTACATGGCTCAAATGTGGGGTAGGTTCATAGTTTGAATGTAGACATAAAGCTTGAAGTCAAAATTTGTGTGTCTAGGTGCAAAATAATGTATTTAGACATGTTGAACCTAGACTTGAATGTAAACAATGTATTTAGACATGTTGAACCTAGACATGAACCTAGACACTAAAAGGGAACGACCATCTAGTATAAATAGGGATGAAACTCTAATGTAAGGGGGTATTCAATCATATTTTATATTCAAGACTTAAACTTTCATAATATTTTCTGAGTTTTCTTTGTTCTTTAGAGAACTTCTAGGACTTATCGAGTATAATCTTGGGCATTCAAGTATATGGTCTTATCACTTCAAGTGTGGCGACCAACTATCTTAGAAACTTAGTTTGTCTAATTCTCAATTCCGAGTGATTAGAAGGGTTAAGTTTCGACATACTTAACCTTGTTCTTCAGGGGCCCCGATTTGAGTGTAAAGGTTGTCTCAGTTAGAATCGAAGGTTGTCTATCTCGTTGGCACGTGGATAGAAGGTCTAAGATCTATTCCAGGAAGGTCTTATATCATTTGGTATCAGAGCTTTGGTTCAACAGGTTTTGTTTGCTTCTATCCATCTATCTTTATTCTTTCATTTATAATCCTTCCATCTTAAAATTTCTTTTCATCTCTTCTCAAAAAAAAAAAAAAAGGACCAAAGTCCAAAACAAAAAAGAAAAGAAACGATCAAAGTGCAAAAAAAAAAAAAAAGAGGATCAAAGTACAAAAAGGATCAAGAAATGGACACTGTGTACGACCGTATTGATCAAGTTGAGCAACGAGTGCCTCAAGCTCAACCTCAACAACCAAATAAGCAGCCAAGGGTGCAAGAAGTTGTTGATAGACCCGACATTCGAAGACAAAGATATGGTGGAAACAACATCAAGATCAAAATTCCTCCATTTCAAGGCAAAAGTGACCTAGAAGCTTATCTTGAGTGGGAAACCAAAATGGAAATGGTGTTCGAATATCAACAACTTGAAGAGAAAAGTAAAGTAAAGTTAGCAGTAGTGGAATTTTCAGATTACGCCGTTACTTGGTGGGATCAACTTGTCGTGAGTAGGAGAAGGAACTGGGAAAGGCCAATTGAAACATGGGACAAAATGAAGGCCATAATGAGAAAAAGGTTCATTCCGAGTCACTATTATTGAAACTTATATAATAAACTCCAACGTCTCTCTCAAGGTTCAAAAATAGTTGATGAGTATTTCAAAGAAATGGAGATCGCTATGATAAGGGCGAATGTTGAAAAGGATCGAGAAGCTACAATGGCTCGATTCTTACACGGGCTCAATCCAGAGATAGCGGATGTGGTCGAAATGCACCAATACGTAGAATTGGAAGATATGGTTCACCAAGCTCAAAAGGTGGAGGAACAATTGAAGAGAAAAAGAGTTGTACAGAAAGGTATTGGTGGAGCTTCTTCTAGCTCGTGGAAAGCACCTTACAAAAAGGAAGAACAATCACCAAAATTCAAAAGTGAGTCTTTCAAGTTTCCAAAATCTTCTTCTACTTCTACTATTCCTAAAGCCACTAACACTCTAGAAAAGACTCGTGATATTAAGTGCTTCAAATGTCATGGGAATGGCCACATTGCTAGCCAATGCCCAAACAAGAGGGCTTTGATTATTAATGTCCATGGGGAGCTTGAGTCCAAGGATGAAAAAGAAGAAGTTGATGAGAATTCGGATGAAGAAGAAGAAGGAGAAGACCAAGTTGCGGCTAAAGGTGATTTACTTTTTGTAAGAAGGATTCTAAGTGCTCAAACCAAGGAGGATGAAAACCAACGGGAGAATTTGTTCCATACCTGATGTTTGGTGAATGGTAAGGTTTGTAGCGTAATCATCGATGGTGGGAGTTATACAAATGCAGCAAGTTGTGACATGGTAGAGAAGTTGGGGCTTACAACCGAAAAACACCCAAAGCCCTATCGACTTCAATGGTTGAATGACCAAGGAGAGGTAAAAGTGAACCGTCGAGTAAGAATTCTTTTCACAATCGGCAAGTATGAGGATGAGGTCCTTTGTGATGTGGTTCCAATGCAAGCATGCCATATGCTACTTGGCCGACCTTGGCAATTCGACAAACCGGCAAAGCACGATGGATACTCAAATAGGTATTCTTTCACTTTCAACAAAGTTCCTATCACTCTCGTTCCTTTAAAACCTCAAGAAGCTTTAGAAGATCAAATAAAGCTCTAACAATCATATGAGAGAGAGAGGGAAAAGAAAAAGAGCGACAAACACAAAAAGAGCAATAAACACATTTGTGAGGAAAAGAGTGAGAATTTAGAGAGAAAATAGTGCTTTTTGGCAAGTAAGAGAGAACTGAGGAGAGCTTTGATTTCAAAACAGCCCCTTTTGGTATTTTTGTACAAGGAGGCTCTTTTATCAACTTAAGAATTAGCCAGAACACTTCCGAGTAATATTCTATCTCTTTTGCAGGATTATGATGATCTTTTCCCCGAGGAAATACCGAAAGGATTGCCACCCCTTCGAGGAATAGAACATCAAATTGACTTTGTTCCGGGAGCGCAAATTCCAAACCGACCAGCTTATCAGACAAATCCAGAGGAAACAAAGGAGTTGGAAAAACAAGTGGCTGAAATTTTGGAGAAAGGATATGTTCGAGAAAGCTTAAGCCCTTGTGCGGTACTGGTATTGTTAGTGCTAAAGAAGGACGACACTTGGAGAATGTGTGTTGATTGCCGGGCAGTGAACAACATAACGGTAGAGTATCATCACCGTATTTCTCATATTGACGATATGCTAGATGAATTGTATGGTGTTTCCTTATTTTCTAAAATAGATCTCAAGAGTGCTACCATCAAATACGCATGAAGGAGGGGGATGAATGGAAAACTGCATTCAAGACCAAACATGGACTCTACGAATGGTTAGTAATGCCATTTGGGCTTTCAAACGCCCCTAGCACTTTCATGAGGTTGATGAATCATGTATTACGACCATTCATTGGTAAGTTTGTGGTAGTTTATTTTGATGATATTTTGATCTACAGCAAAAATCTTGATGAGCATGAGGAGCATCTTAAATCTGTTTTGGATGTTCTTAGAATGGAAAGATTATTTGATAATCTTAAGAAATGTACCTTTTACACGGATAGGCTTGTTTTTCTTGGTTTTGTTGTGAGTGCATCAGGTGTTGAAGTGGATGAAGAGACGATTAAAGTTATATGGGATTGGCCTACACCAAGGACCGTGAGCCATGTAAGGAGCTTCCATGGCTTGGCAAGCTTCTATCGTCGATTTGTGAAGGACTTTAGTACGTTGGCAGCACCATTGACATAAGTCATTAGGAAAAACATACCATTTAAGTGGGAAAAAGAGCAAGAAAGAGGTTTTTATTTGATTAAAGAAAAATTGACTAACGCTCCTTTACTAATGTTGCCAAATTTTGACTAAACTTTTGAAATTGAATGTAATCCTCAGGAGTAGGAATTGGAGTGGTTTTGATGCAAGGAGGAAAGCCACTTGCATATTTCAGTGAGAAATTGGGTGGAGCCGCCCTAAATTATCCAACCTATGATAAGAAAATGTACGCTTTGGTGAGGGCGTTGCAAACGTGGCAGCACTACCTATGGCCAAAAGAGTTCATCATCCAAACTGACCACGAATCATTAAAGCATTTGAAGGGGCAACAAAAACTGAACAGGCATCATGCAAAGTGGGTGGAGTTTATCAAAACATTTCCATACCTCGTCAAATACAAGAAAGGTAAGGAAAATGTGGTTGCAGATGCATTATCGAGAAGGTATGTTCTATTTTCCGTTTTAGATACCAAATTGCTTGGATTTGCATTCATTCGTGATTTGTATGAAAACGACGCTGAATTTACTGAAATTTACAAAGCATGTGACAAGATTGCATTCAGTAAGTTCTACAAGCATGATGGTTATCTTTTTAAAGAAAATAAGCTTTGTATACCCGTTGTTCATTGAGGGAATTGTTTTTGAGAGAAGCTCATGTTGGGGGCTTAATGGGGCATTTTGGTGTAGATAAAACATTGGCTATTTTGCATGATCATTTCTATTGGCCACACATGAAACATGATGTTCAAAAAATTTATGCTAATTATGTGACATGTATGCAAGCTAAATCGAAGGTTAAACCCCATGGCTTATATACACCTCTTCCTATACCTTCGAAACCATGGACACACATTTCAATGGACTTTGTGTGGATTGCCAAGAACCAAGAAAGGTAAAGACTCTATCTTTGTAGTTGTTGATAGGTTCTCAAAAATGGCTCATTTCATTGCATATCATAAAACTGATGATGCATCGCATATAGCTGAGTTGTTCTTCAGGGAGATTGTTCGATTACATGGCATGCCAAAAACCATTGTTTCGGATAGAGACACTAAATTTCTAAGTTATTTTTGGAAAACATTGTGGGGAAAGCTAGGGAAAAAATTGATGTTTTTAACAACATGTCACCCACAAACTGATGGCCAAACTGAGGTAGTAAATAGGACATTGTCTACTTTGCTTAGGGCCATAATAAAATCAAATTTGAGGACTTGGGAAGATTGTTTGCCACATATAGAGTTTGCATACAATAGGAGTACACATTCTGCTACTAATTATACTCCTTTTGAAATCGTTTATGGGTTTAATCCTTTATCACCATTAGATTTTACCCCTCTTCCTTTAAGTGTGCAAGCTAGTATGGATGGCAAAAAAAAGGCTGAATTTGTAAAACAAATCTATAAGAAGGCCCGAATCAACATTGAGAAGAAAACGCAACAATATGTCCGAAATGCCAACAAGGGACGTAAGAAAGTTGTTTTTGAGCCAGGAGATTGGGTTTGGTTGCATTTGAGGAAGGAACAATTTCCTGAAAAGAGGAAGTCCAAACTAATGATAAGAGGAGATGGTCCTTTTCAAGTTTTGGAGCATATCAATGATAATTTTTATAAGCTAGATCTTCCAGGTGAGTATAATGTTAGTGCTAGCTTTAACATTTGAACAAGGGGGAAATGATGCAAATAAGGTCACGGATGCACTTCAAGCAAAGGAGGAGGACCGAGACATAGATGGAATACTCTCTCTGCCTCAAGGACCTATCACTCGAGCACGAGCCAAAAAATTCAAGGAAGTATTGGTCCAATTGTGTGTTCGGTCAGCCCATGTAGGTGATCCAATGGCAGCCCAAAATTCAGTCCAATTTTGTGAGTCATTTCAGGCCAAAGTAAAGCCCAAACTAGTGACCCATTGATGGCCTACCACACACACTTTGAAAGAGCTGACATGGAGAATGTATCAGCCCCAATCATGAACGTTTTTTAAGAAGTTACATGGAAGTTGAAGAGCCACCCGGTGATGTACATGGCTCAAATGTAGGGTAGGTTCATAGTTTGATGTAGACATAAAGCTTGAAGTCAAAATTCGTGTGTCTAGGTGCAAAATAATGTATTTAAACATGTTGAACCTAGACTTGAATGTAAAAAATGTATTTAGACATGTTGAACCTAGACATGAACCTAGACACTAAAACGGAACGACCATCTAGTATAAATAGGGATGAAACTCTAATGTAAGGGGGCAATCAATCATATTTTATATTCAAGAGTAACGGTCCCTATGGTTCACACGAAGATCACAATCCATGTTTTCGATTGATTCTACTCGGTTGGTCTGAACAAAGCTCTATATGGCCAGGGTGCCGACGAGAGAGTGAAAGTTCAGATTTGGCCAAGTATCGAGTCGATACGAGTGCATGGTGTCCGTGGTCCTCTAAGGGTGTGGTCTCGTGGGGCTCCCGTACCCCACTTTGGTATCAGAGCCAGGGCTCGCTCTCGTCTTTTCCGTCGGAGAATATTTTGGGCTAGCAGAACTGCGCTGGAGGGGCGGCCGGAGAAGGCACGTTCCCAAACATGGAAAACCCAGGTTCTATTTCATCACGTATTTTATCTCAGTCTTCGTCGCTTTCATTACCTAAACACTGTACTAGTAGATTAGAAAACCTTGTAGAATATACAACTATTCCCGAGGATGCTATTGTAGAACAAACAGTTCCTCCCCTAGTTAGTCCTTATAATGTTTATAGAAAATATGGTAGCCTCACCAAGAGCATCAAGGCGTTAATCTCCTCTCGAAATCCTCCAACCAAGGAGTATGTCCAATCATCTAGGATGGATCACTGTGGACTTCCAGCCACAAATCATGAGCAATATGTTACGCTGTCCATTCCTCCTGAATATATAGAGACATGGAAGAGAGAGGGGTACACTCACCTCCATCTAGGAGCTGTGAGACTGGTGTTATCATATCATGGCAGAAGAGGGCTTCCTATTACAGCAAGGATTGCTCTCCTTGACACCAGATTCCTCAAATATGAGCATGCTGTTGTGGGAACGGTTCTATCCACTCTCAACGCCGGAAGTGTGGTAATAACCTTTTTCCCCAACTTTGCTTTATCCCTGCTGGATTCCTCATTGGCAGATGCTTTTAAGGTGCAAATCCAAATAATTGGTGCTGAGCAGATTCCCAACTCCATAATGGGAACCTTACATCATCAGATCGTGTACCGGTTACAGAATCATGCCCTTGATCTAAAAAATCAGGGGATAAAAGATGCTCTGATGGTACTAGCAGAATCCAGTTCAGAAGTCCCCACCATCATCCAAATACCGAGACAGATAAGCAGAGATGATCTCCAACGGTTAGTTCCAACTGAATGGATCACTAATTATGAATCTCTCCACCAAGTGACGAGGTCAGTCCGAGCCACTGACTTCAGCTTTCAAAGACTGAAGGATGGACGAGTAAAGACGATCTATAAGACGGAACCTGAAGAAAGTTCAACTCCTATGTTCCAGCTTATGATCCAGCCGGTCTTCAAACAAAGGGACGAAGACATTCCTATCTCTTCGTTCTCACTAGATGGAAGCCATGTATATACAGACCGAATCAACGGTCATTTTATCTGGGATACTGATCCTTCCATGTGTGATCCACGGTGTTCTTGTAACACCTGGGAAGATAGCGATGAAGAAGAAGAGGAGGTTCCTAAAAGAAGGAGGAGAAGGCGTTGTAAGAAACCTGTCCATAAGTACAACGACCCACCTGATCCACCTTCACCAAAGATATTGGTTCCCCAAGAGAACTATGCATGTAGATATGAGGAGAGATTATTACCTCCAAATCCACCAGCTCCTCAATCGTGTTTCATGTTCAAAAGCCGGGAGGAGGATTTTCCACCTCTTGAAAGACGTGAAGATCATACCTCAAAGGTAACCTCAAGACCGTATGTCCAAAGTACGGTGGTGGAAACAAGTGGCCAACTAAAGCCTCTGAGTCAAGGAGAAGAAGTCCTCAATTGGCAGACAACAAATGCTCGAGCACAAAATCAAACGCTTCAGAGCATTGACCACAAGGTAACTCAAGTTCTAGATAAAGTTCAGAACTCATATAATCAAACGAGTTACTTGCAGACTCAACTCTTGAGAATAGAACAAAAACTTACTGGGAAAATAACCCAGTTGGATAGAGAGCTCAGAAGCCTTATGGCAAATCGACAGTATGGATCTGAGTTCGCATCCAAAGAAGCTGAGATCAGACAGCTCAAGAAAGAGCTTGCTCAAATTGAACAGGACAAAGCTGAAAGAAGCATGCCTATAGATAGTGGCTATGGCTCAACGTTCATGTCAACGTTCAATACTCCACCAACATATCAACCTCCCTATCAACACTTTAATGGCCCATCCTATGTTTTCTGGTCTCCCTGGAGAAACAGTTGATCCAGAAGAAAGTCAAAGTTACACATCAGAATCAACTGAAACCTTTCCATCATCCAGTGGAACAGAAGAGGATATGGCTGATGTTTCAGCAGTCCTCATGGCTGATGCAGGAGAAAGCCAACCCTTCACAGAGCCTGTTTCTGACGACTCGGATCAAGAGACTACTGACAGGCCATATGTAACACATCCTACTGAAAAGCAAGGTACTAAACCTTCTATTGGTCCTTGGTTTTCATTTGATGATGTACCCATCCAAAAACGGAGAGAGAAGATGCATATACTATCCGCCTGGATAGATAACCAACTAAACAGAGAAGGAGCTGATCTGAGGACAGTTCTCAAGGAATTTACATCAAGATTTCTTGGTGTCCTTAGAGAATGGTTCTTAAGCCTTGGAGAATACAGGCAGAGACAACTGATTGATGCACCGACACCAGCTGACGTGCTTGGAGAAATACATAGAGAATTTATCGGTGAGATATCACTCTATACCAAAGCCGTATCTCAAGAATACTTCTCCATGAGATGCTGTTCGTTGTTGAAAAAAGATCTGGATAGGCATTTCAAAAGGATGTCTGAAAGATTCTACGTCCTAAATGGCTATAATGATCCTAATTTGAAGAATGTCTACCTAGCCTCCTTACCACAGGAGCTACAGCATGAAATGGCGAGGATGTTTCAAGCCATGAAGAAAGATATGACCCAAATCAGCATGGGTCAGATTCACCAAACCTGCTTGGCTGCTCTAGAGAAGCTCTGTGAGCAACAAAACCTTTTCAAAGAAATGATGGAGAGACGAAAAATCTCAAAAAAGGTATGTGATAAATCCTACCTTCAAATAAAATGCCATGAAAAAGTCTGTCATTGTTCCAAAAAAGAAAAAGAAAAGGGAAAGAAGCAGCTCAGAAGGAAAAAGAAAAACCAAACATACAGGTTTTTCCGAAGGAAGCCATTCAGAAAGAAGTCCACAGATAGATGTTATCTATGTGGACAAAAGGGGCATTTTGCAAAGAACTGCCCTACCAAGAAGGGGAAGGCGGCTAAACTGGCATCACAAACCTTCCACTATCATGAAGCAGAAGTGTCTGAAGCTGACATAGAATCTCTCTACTCCGAACAAGATGGCCAGGATTCTGATACAGCTTTCGTCCTACATGAGACAACTGATGAAGAAGATTTAGAAGAGAATGTCCCAATTCTCATGATGAACCAATCACCAATGTTGAGAACAAACATGTTAATACAAGAAGGGATGCCATCACCACATCTTGAAGTCCAGGTGCTCCAGTCAAAATATGACAGACCTGTCAAAGTTATTGGGGTCCTCGATACAGGAGCAAGAAAAACCATGATGAATCCAGACATCCTTCCTGATGATGCTTGGGAGTCTCATCATGAATACTTCTTTGCTGCAGATGGTCAAACCTTTCATACGGCCCTTATTTCTCGACAACCAGTGGGAATACAAATCCTCCCAGACTGTGTTGTTTGGACTAAGGTCATTGGAAGCAAGCTCCACGGACATGATCTATTAATGGGCTTTGATGTTTTCTTCAAAGCTCAAAAGCTACAAATATTCTCTCATGGAGTCAAATACAAAAGGACATTCCTACCTTTCACACCAACACAGAAGCTGTTCACGGTAAAGGAAATACCAGAACCTGATCCACTTATCAACAGACTGAAAAAATGCTTTGCCGAGACTCATGCAGACTTCACCAATCCTCATCCACTTTGGAAGAACTCAGAGTTCTATGTCCAACTTCCTTTCAAGAAAAATGAGGATATCAATGCAACTAAGGCAACCCATCCGGGCATGACACCTGAAGAGTTATATCTGGCCCGTCAAGAATGCAGTGAGCTATTATCCTTGGGTCTGATTGAAGCCACCAACTCAAATTGGGCTTGCCCAGCCTTTTATGTCAATAAAAGGGCAGAACAGGTTCGAGGAAAGAAGAGGTTAGTCATTGATTACAAACCTCTCAACTATTACTTGCTTGATGATAAGTTTCCTCTGCCTAGGACAAAAGTCATGTTTTCTTACCTCTCAGAAGCCCAAATCTTTTCTAAATTTGACCTTAAATCTGGTTTCTGGCAAGTGGGTTTACACCCAGATGATAGATATAAAACAGCCTTTTGCCTACCCACAGCTCAATATCAATGGACGGTTCTACCATTTGGTCTTAAGGTTGCACCATCCCTTTTCCAAAAGACCATGATGAGAATCTTCGAACCAATACTAAACAGTACCCTCATCTACATAGATGACATCCTCTTATATTCCAAAAATATAGAGGAACATGAGCAACTTCTCAACATGTTTGTAGACTTGGTACAAAAGTATGGTATCATGTTATCCCAGAAGAAAAGTGCTATCAAGCGAAAATCTATTGATTTTCTGGGTATGAAGATTGAAGACGGGGAGTATGAACCAGGATCACATTTATCCCAAGAACTACTTAAGTTCCCGAAGGAACATTTGACTGTTAAACAGGTTCAACAGTTCCTTGGAATAGTCAACTATCTAAAAGATTTCATCCCCAAATGCTCAGCCTACACAAGCAAGTTGTCCAAACTTTTAAAAAAGAGTCCACCGCCTTGGGATGAAGAACAAACTGCCGCAATCAGACATCTTAAAGAAATATGTCAAAAGCTCTCACCCTTAAGAATTCCAGGAGATGGCCAAAGAATCTTACAGACAGATGCCAGTGATGATTTTTGGGGAGCCATCTTATTAGAAAACGAAGGTGGGAAAATTCACTATTGCGGACATGCCAGCGGTCAATTCAAGGAATCTGAAGCACATTACCACGCTGTCTACAAAGAGATACTAGCTGTCAAATATGGAATTAAAAAATTCGAATTCCATCTGGTGGGTTACAATTTCATCGTCCAACTGGACAATACTTCATTCCCAGCAATCATGGAGCTCAAGAATAAAGGAGTCCCAGAAAAACAGCTACTCAGGCTCAAAGACTGGTTTTCAAAATACCAGTTTGAAGTCCAACACATAAAGGGCAAGGACAATGTTGTGCCTGATTATCTTTCCAGACAAGTTCAGCTTCAACTCATATCATCTACCAAGGTACTGCCTGTTATCTTTATGACAGGGAAACGGAGGAAGATAATATCTTCCAAAACCGTTTTTTGGAGACAAGCTCCCATCCATCTCATTAATCCTGACCTATCATTCCCTCCACGAGATGAGCCTTTCAAAACTCTTGGAGATATCCAACAACATGCAATGACGAATTTGTTTCGATATTTATCGAAATATATTTCTGAAGAAGGAATCCAGGATGAACAAGCTTGCTATCATCTCCAGAAACCATACCTGGGCATAATACATGTTGATCTTTCTAAAGATCTCACCTTCAACGGTTTATGGTACCTATGGTGTTTATCCTCTTTATACTTCCACCCGATTGAGCTTTCAGTATGGGATACGCTCATCTTTTTCCAAGATACTGAAAATGACTCCACTCTGTGGTGGTCATTCCTACTATGGTATGCAACCGTGGAAGAATGGATAAGAGTTCTCCAAAATGAGTATCAGGATGATGAAGACCCTCATGTCATATTCCTCTGCCATAGGCCTTATTCCACTGGAATCCAAGAAGAACTTCTGCCAGTACCTCTACACTATAAATGGAAGACAATCAAAGGTCCAATCCAAGATGATAAAGGAGAACGCCGAGAGCTATATGTCCATCTATGCTTTGCCAACAAGAGCCATCCACATGAAGATACTGAGGGGCTTACTTACACCTCGTTCGTAGTAAACCCTATCACAGATGAATCCAAATCAGACCAACCGGAAACTAGCCAAGACCAAGACTTCGAGTATGAACCAGAGTTCGACCCAAGACAAGTCCAACAATAAAGAAAGCTACACAAAAGTCACGTTTTTAGTTTTGGAATGTAATAATACCCATGTTAAAAGGGTAATCTTGTAATTTCTGCTTTCCTAGGTCTAAGGTGTCCATGCAACTAGCATGATGTGTCTCACATGCAAGGTAGCATGAGGTGTCCTGCATGCAAGGTAGCACGACATGGCGCACATGCAAGATAGCACGACGTGGCGCACATGCAAGAAAGCACGACGTGGCGCACATGCAAACCAGGACGATGTGTCTCACATGCAAGATAGCATGAGGTGTCCTACATGCAACCTAGCATGACGTGTCCTACATGCAGCCATCCTAAAGTGAGGTGTCATTCAAAGGGGCTGCCTCTTTGACACATGTCTTGCATGAGGTCCATGACTCATCACTCCCAAGGGTCTATAAATAGGGGAATTGAGTCACTTGTAAGATACACGAACATAAATAAACACTCTCGTTTTCCTTACTTATGAATTTCTAAGCTTTTAGTTGTCTTCTCCAAAGCCTTCAAGCCAGTCTATGGTTCATCATATTCTCCATCTTACTATCTCTATAGCCTAAGTATGCTCTATACTCGCCTCTTATGAGGATCTTGTATATCAGAAATATGCTATAATCTCGAAAAAGAGTAACAGTCCCTATGGTTCACACGAAGATCACAATCCATGTTTTCGATTGATTCTACTCGGTTGGTCTGAACAAAGCTCTATATGGCCAGGGTGCCGACGAGAGAGTGAAAGTTCAGATTTGGCCAAGTATCGAGTCGATACGAGTGCATGGTGTCCGTGGTCCTCTAAGGACTTTCAGAATATTTTCTGAGTTTTCTTTGTTCTTTAGAGAACTTCTAGGACTTATCGAGTATAATCTTGTGGCGTTCTAGTACATGGTCTTATCACTTCAAGTGTGGCGACCAACTATCTTAGAAACTTAGTTTGTCTAATTCTCAATTTCGAGTGATTAGAAGGGTTAAGTATCAACATAATTAACCTTGTTCTTCAGGGGTTCTTATTTGAGTGTAAAGGTTGTCTCGGTTAGAATCGAAGGTTGTCTATCTCGTTTGCATGTGGATAGAAGGTCTAAGATCTATTCCATGAAGGTCTTATATCAATAGTATATATTATATATAATTATATTAAATATATAATTATATAATACATATATTTAATATATTATATACTATAAATATATAATAACAATACATATATTAATTATACATAAATTATATATACAGATTTTTATAATATATTAATATTATACATTAATATATGTATTATAATATTATATATTATATTAGTATATATTACATAATAACTATTATTAACTATATAATATTATGATTAATATATATATTATATAATTAGTATAATATAAATATATATATATATATACTAATGTGTATATATTATATAATATGTACATTATATACTATTATATAAGATATACATTAATATATTAATATATATTGTATATATATTATTACAATATGACATATAGTATATATAATTATATATTATAATTTTATTATATGACATAATATACTAATTAAAAATACTATTAATAAATATAAAATATTATAATCATGTATATAATTATAATATGTATAATATTAAAATATACTATAGATATTAATATATAATAATTATATAATTAAAGGATTAAAGAGAAGGTTAAAAATCTTCCCTGTCTTATGCTTGCAAATCCCTTATGGGAAAAAATTGTTGAAACTGATGCTTCTGATATTGGTTATGGAGGAATCCTTAAACAAGTTGATCCCCATAAAAAACAAGAATATCTTGTTCGATTTTATTCTGGAAAATGGAATAATGCCCAGAAAAACTATTCTACAGTGGCTAAAGAAATTCTTGCTATTGTTAAATGTGTTTTAAAATTTCAGGATGATTTATATAATCAGAAATTTATAATTAAAACAGATTGCAATGCAGCAAAATTCATGTTTAATAAGGATTTTAAACATGATGTATCAAAGCAGATGTATGCCAGATGGCAAGCACATCTTGCTCCTTTTGATTTTAATATTGTTCATAAAAAAGGCATTGATAATTATTTGCCTGATTTTCTTACTCGTGAATTCTTGCAGGAATGAGTTTCCCGGATCACAATTTCTATTCCTCTAATAGAGGAAGAGGAAGTACAAGTGGAGGAAACATTACCTCTTATAGAGGTAGAGGAGGAAGGGGTTATATCCCTCAAACTCAACCTAGAACTATTGTTCAACATGACAAACAAAAGTTGGTTGCCCAGAATATTGCTAATACAGCAAGTTCCTATGGAGGTAATACCTCTGATCTTGATAAAGAGTTTCAAGAATTCTTGAAACAAAAACAAAAAGGAAAAGAAAGTAATATCTCTCCTGAAGATACTCAGACTTCTTATGCTAATATAGCAAAAGAAGATGATAATGAAAAAATGTTTGTCGAAAATATTAATCGACAACTTATTCTTCTAATAGAAGAAAGAGATACTCAATGGGCTAATAGTCCTTGGACCATAATGGAAAGATATCTTTCTAACACGTCATACGTGTCTGGGTCTTATAAACAGAGAGGTTATTATGAAACTCTCCTTCTCTCCACTAATAGTGTTGAGATAAATCATTTCGCCTCTGGTGAAAAAGGAAAAGATTATAACTTTTCCAAGATCATTATTAAAAAGGTTATATCCTTTGAAGAATGGGGTATATCTCCATTAGCAGAGAAAGAATTTTATTCTCAGCTTCATAATATGAATTTTAAATTCAATTACTTCGATTATATCGAAAGTCTTGAAAAAACTCTCTTATATGAGAACAAGAGGCATAAACACTCTTGGTTTATAAAAGTTTGTGAAAATATTTTTCACAGGCCAATTCCAAATTGGTTCTTTACATGGTGGAGAACTTTTGGACCATCGGCAAAAATTTTGCCAGATCTTTTCCATGGTCTTATGAAAGACTGGATATCAGTCTCCCCTGTTATACAGGGAAAATCTTTTGAAAATTTCATTGAAGGGAAGACAACTTGTCTTTTCTTTATTGAATTTGGTATTCCATGGATATGGAAGTGGACACCAATAGTAGGTTATACCAGCTATGGTGCACCGTGTTTATGGCGAATCAGCCAATGTAAATTCTGGGATAAAATGATGAGAATGGACCCCGAAACCGGGAAATTATACTCGGAAGAAACATTCGAAAAAATCAATGAAAAGATCAAAGCTTATAAGCAAGATCTTATAGAAAAAGAAAAAGAAACAGAAGAGGACCATATTAGTCCTTTCAAGATTCTTACCCAGAAATATGCTGGGATTTTATCACAGAAACAGATGATTGATTTGTTTGTTTCTGAAATGAAAAAAGATATTTCGAAAAATCTTGCATCAGATTCAAAATCTGATTCCTCTATGAGGTTGGAAACTAGTGAAAACCAATTCACTAGTCTGTTACAGGATGCTCAGGATCCAGAGGATGATATCCCTGACCCAGCTTTATTTGAAGCCCTTGAAGAGCTCAAAGACTCTTTCTCAAAAGATTCAAAATGAATATGGATAATCATTTCTTAAATTGTCCAAGATGTTTCTGTTATTCTCAATGGAAACATAATATTGATGAAATTTGGAAGCAATGCAGAAAGGAATCTATTTCCCTTATTGTTGAAGATTTCAGCAGTGAGCAGCAACTTGATAAAAATTGCTCAAGAGTTATGAAAATTCATAGTCAAGCTTGGAAGATGATGGAATTCCAAGACAATAAATTCAAAAGATGCATGGAGAAGTATTTATCTTCATCATTATGCTTTTCTGATTCTTTCCTTCGGGGTTTTTGGAAGCTCAGATTCCATAATATTGGATTTAGAAGAGAACATCTCTCTACAGAAGAATCAGATTCTGAAGAAAGTTAAAAACGAGGATCAACAGTGACATATTAGTCACCAGACAAGGATGAAGACATATTTGTCATTTTATGCTTTTATAAAGCAGCTTTACTGTTTTCTTTTTGACTTTTTGTAAAGCTTTACTATTCATTTTTATTTTTGGAATCCGGGGTTTCATGTCCGGCTATTCCTTTTCTATAAATAGGTTTGTTTTTCATTTGTGGAGGCACGCTGGTGTTTACCGCCTCTCTCTTCTCTCTCTCCAACCACTCTCTCCCTGTAATATTTTAGCCTTATTTATAAAATTTCCATCCTTCTGAGCACAATATAAGTGTAAGTTAAATTTTTAATTTCTGTTTATTTTAATTTTTTTATTTGAATTATCAGCCGCCTAATATGGCTGGCTAGTTCTCTGTGTTAGATCATAGTATTGCTATTCATATTCTTACTAACATGGATCCAGATCTTTAAGGTTCTGGAAACATGATTGAAATCAAATAACTAAAATCAATGATAGGATTTGTGAGGTTTGAATTAGGTTTGAGTTAACCTAAGGTGTATAAGCCGACTTCGTGCCCTTGTTGCCGTAATGCCGAGTGAAGGCGCAGGCGTTTGTGGGGTTTTTCTTGTCAGCTTATATTACTAAGGGGGTCCTCAGTAATAAATCCTAAATTCAGTAAAAAAGATCTTTGATCTATGTGTTCCTCTCTTGTCTATCATTGATCTAAGTATGTTTGGTTTGGGTCTTAGATGGTATTATAATATATATTAATTATATTATTATATTAAATGTATGTTAATTAAATTATAATCATAATATGTATGTATATATATATATATATTTATGTACATATGTATTAATGTAATATATATAATATCATATTAATAGTATTATAATACATATTAATATGTTATATACATACTATGGTCTTATAATATATATGTTCATATATATATGATATGTATTATAATATATTATTAGTATAATAGTATATATAGTAGTATATTAATTATAATATATGTACAAATGTATATATTATGGTATACGTATACATTATATATTAATAATATGTGTGTATATATATTATAATATGTAGTTATATTATACTCATATTAACATAATATATTATAATGTAAATATACATATATATTACTATATATAAGTATATAATATTATAATATAATCACATATATTATACTATTGTATATAATAAATTATATAGTATTATAATATGTAACATTTTATATAATTACATGTTGTTATTATTATAGTAGATATTTATAATATATGTATATTTTCATTATAATATATTATGTTAATATGAGTATAACATAACTATATATTATAATATTTATATATATATAAATATTATTATATATAATGTATGTGTATATACCATAATATATACATTTGTTCATATATATTATGGTATATATATTATTATATAGTTTTCTATAACTATAATATATATAATGTGTTATTAATAATATTATAATGTATAATATATTTTATAAGTATTATATTATAATTAATAATATATTATATTCATATTATATACGTATAATTATATATTTTATATTAATATATATAATGCTATATTAATAAATATAGTATTGACATATTAATTAATATATAGTATAAATTATTATAATATTATTATAATATATGTTATAATATATGTAATTATTATGTACATATATATATTAATCAGTTATATATATGTATTACATATATAATGTATATGTATATATTAATAATATATATTATAGTATAGTACTATATTATTATAACACTAATATAAATATTAATTATAATATATATCTGTAATTATATGTAAATAATATATTATATATATTATATTATGTATAATACTATTATATATTATAATGTATATTAATACTATTATAATATAATATGTTATTATAATATTAGCATATATATATACAATTACATATACATTATGTACATATATACTATATAATATAATTATATTATTAGTAGATAACATTAATATGTATAGATATTATAAATATATATTATAGGTGTTCATATATTATTATAGTAATATATTATTATAATATTACAGTATCTTAATAGTAATATTATATTAATACATAAATATATGTATTATAGTACTATTAATTATATTATGTCTATTATATAATACATATATATTTATATTATATTATTATATACATTATAGTATATGTAGTAACATAATTATACTATTAATATATTGTAATATTATAATAATATATTAATATAAAAATATATGAGCACCATATACTATATCTTTATAGTATAGATACATATTAATATTATATACTATATATGTATCGTATGTATTATAATTAATGTACTATTGATTAACAAATAATATACATATATGTATAATTATATATATGTATGTTATATATAATAATATTAATTAGTATATATTATATAATAAATATTAATAATATATTATACTATATATTAATTATAATATTATTATATATTAATATCTATTATAAAATATATTATATTACATAATATATTATATATACTATTAATTATTAATATATCTAATTGTATATACATAATATACATATGTAATATTATATAATATTATTACATAATATATATAATTTCTATATAATAATATCCTAATATATAGTATAATTTAGTAATGTATAATTAATATATATTAATATTTATATAAATTTCTATATAATATTTAATATATTATATACATGTATTTGCCTATAATATTATATAAAATTCATTTTATATAATTAATATGTAAATATATAATATTATACAATTACATTAACAATTAATATATAATAAGTATGTATAATTATATCATGTATTATAATGTATGCATATATTAATTATTTATACTATTATGTATTAATATACATATACTATAATATATATTATAATATATGTACATAGTATATTAATGTATATAATATTATATGATACTATAATTTACATAATATTTATATATTATATATAAATAAATAAAAACCATAACACTATATATTATAATATAAAATATTAATTACAGGTATTTAATATAATATATTATATGTACATATAATTATTATATTTAATAATATATTATAATATGTATAATTTATGTTTATATATATTATAATTAATACATATGTTATAATATGTATAATAGTATATAATAGTATGTATATATATGTTAATATATATTATAGTATATTAATAATATATTAAAATAATATATTAATATAATAATATATGAAGACCATATAATATTACAAATTATAATATAGTATGTATAATTATAATAATTATAAATATATGGTATATTAAATATAATATAGTAGTATACATTATATTAATTATATATAATTTATTATAATATATATTACATATTATTAATATATAATATGTATACATTATAATATTAATAGTATTATATTAAGATGTACATGTAATTATATATAATACATAATTATATAATATCAATATATATTGTTAATATATATATATTATATATAAAATTATGTATACATATAATATACATATATATTATACATATTATTTACATTATAAATATTATAATATATTAATTTTAATATGCATATTATACTATATTATAGTATATACTATATAATTATTAAAATATATTATGTATATTACATATATATATAGTACAATGTATATACATATTAATATTATATGTGTATACAGTATACTATATTATATATCAATAATTAAATATAGTATATAGTATATTATTAAATATATAATAAATTATTAGTATTATAAATATATTATTATAATAATTATATAATAATATATGTAATTTATATAATATATAAATATTATAATATATTAATAATATTAACTATAATTATTGTAATATTATATATGTATAAAATTGTATACATTATTCTGTACAAATGTATTATATATTAATATAATAACATAATTAAATATTATATTATTCTATGTATATATTACATGTTTATATGTATATAATATTATTTATATATGAATAAAATTAGTACATATATAATTAATAGTATATGTATTATAATATGGTACAATATATAATACATATATAATAATTATTATATTATATATATAATATTAATATGTATTCTATATTAATAATAATATATTAATATATATAATTATATATTAATATATTATTATAGTATAGTATATTATATGTATATTATATTATATTAACACATATAATTAATTAATATATATATATATAATATACTGTATAATATATGTATCATAATATAATTATTAATATAGTATATTAACAATTATATTAATATATACTTGTATTAATAATATGTATATATATTTATTAATGTATAAATATATCAATAATATATATGTATGTTTTAGTTATTACATATTAATATTAATATTATACATATAACTTATATTATAATATTATTACATAATATTATATAATTATTGTATTATATATATTATATAATAATGTTACGATCTGTATGGATTATTAATTATTATAATATATTATATAATATATATGTACATAATATTATTATATACATAATAGTATACTATAATAATAATATTATAGTAAACATATTATTATTCTAAATATATAATATATCTTAATATATAATTATAATATAATATATTATATCATAATAATATTATAATATAATTATTATATAATAGTTATTATAATTATTATTAATTAATACAATATATATTAATATGTATATAGTATATAATATGTATATAATCTATGTAATATATATTATAATTAATTTATTGTATATATGTATATATTTATATTATAATATATATAATATAATAATTGTATAATATTAAAACATAATATTATAATATATGTTATATGTATAATATTAATATTAATATATAATAACTATACTATACATATATATTATTAATATATTTATACATTAATAATGTATATATATATAATAATATTATGTATAAATATAGTATAATGTTATATATAATGTTATTATAATTTATAGTATACCATATATATATGTTATTATATATTATTAATATATATTAATTATATAAAAGTCATAATTAATATTTTATAATATTACGGGAGTGAAGAGTCATGAACCCTTACACAGACACGTGTCAGAGTGGCAACCTTCATCAAATGACTCCTCACTTTAAGAAGGTTGCATGTAGGACATGTCATGTTAGGTTGCTTGCAAGACACTTATCTCAAAGACAACTCACTAGATGAGATGTCATGTCTAGGAAAGTACACAACTACCCTTATAACATGGGTATTACATTATTTTAAACATAAAACATTGCTTCAAGTACACCTCACTAGATAAGAAGTCATGCCTAGAAAAATACAAGACTACCCTTATTATATGGGTATTTATTATAAGGTTCAAATTTATGATTGAACTTGTCTTGGGTCGAACTCGGGTTCATACTCAAACTCTTGATCTTGACTAGTTCTAGATTGGTTTGATCCAGATTCTTCAATGATAGGGTTGACTATGAACGAGGTATCAGTAAGTCCTTCAGTATCTTCATGTGGATGACTTTTATTGGCAAAACACAAATGGACATAAAGTTCTCGACACTCTTTCTTATTATCTTAGATTGGACATATTAATTATATAAATATGTAATATATTAATTTATTATAAGATACTATTATAATATTAATATTATAATATTATATATATCCTATATTATTATTATTAATATATAATATTATATATTATATATATATTTTATAATTAATATACATAATTATAATATATTACATTATACATTATTTAATTAATTATTAATTCATATTATGACTATCATATAATACTACATATATATTAATTATAATATATATACATATTAATATTATATGCATATATATGTATATTAATATAATATATTTATACTATATATATGTATATAATATTATTAATATATTATAATATATTATTTATAATATATAATTAAATATATTATAGATATATATAATATATAATATAATATATTATTATATAATAATATATTATATTATATATTAATAATATATTAATAATATGTATAATTATATTAATATATAAATAATATTAGTATCATATATAATATAATTAATTATACATATTATAATATATACAGTATTATATATATTATATAAATATATCATATATTAATACATTATATACCATATAATGTATACATATATTATAATAATTATTATAACACCCCTAATAATAAATACAACGTCCCTCCTAATCCACCTCCACCAAAAATATCAATTTTACAAGAGGGTTATTCATGCAGACATGAAAAGAGACCATTACCTCTAAATCCCCGAGCTCCTCAACCATGTTTCATGTTCAAAAGCCGCGAAGAAGATTTTCCTCCTCTAGAAGGACACGAGGATCAAAGTTCTAACATAACCTCAAGACCTTATATTCAGAGTACTGTAGTAGAAGTAAGTGGCCATTTAAAGCCTCTGAGTCAAGGGGAGGAAGTCCTTAATTGGCAGACCACAAATGCTCGGGCACAAAATCAATCACTACAAATTATTGATTCCAAGGTAACGCAAGTTCTTGACACGGTTCAAAATTCATATAATCAAATGAGTTACTTGTAGACCCAGCTTCTGAAAGTGGAACAGAGGCTTACTGGAAAGATAACTCAGTTGGATAGAGAACTCAGAAGCCTTATCGTAAATCGACAGTATGGTTTAGAGTTCACATAAAAAGAAGAAGAGATTAGGCAACTAAAAAAGGAGCTTGCAAGGATCGAAGAAGATAAGGCAGAAAGAAGCTCAACCTTTATGCCCCCTGATAAAGTTTCCACTTTTATGACTTCACCAACCTTATATCAATCTCCAAATGAGTCAAAGACAGGGTCCCAGCTTTATGCCAAATATTTTGGGATGATCTCCAGTATACCCTTACCACCATCAAGATAGAAAGAAGCAGAAGGTGATCAATTAAAGACTGAATGACATAAGACCTTCATGGAATAGGTCTCAGACCTTCTATACACGTGCAAATGAGATAGGCAACCTTCGATTCTAACTGAGAAAACCTTTACACTCAAATTGGAATCCCTGAAGAACAAGGTTAAGTATGTCGAAACTTAACCCTTCTAATCAGTTGGAATTGAGAATTAGACAAACTATGTTTCTAAGATAGTTGGTCGCCACACTTGAAGTGATAAGACCGTCTACTAGAACGCCACAAGCTTATACTCGATAAGTCCTAGAAGTTCTCTAAAGAACAAAGAAAACTCAGAAAATATTCTGAAAGTTTAAGTCTTGAATATAAAATATGTCTATTTATACTACATGGTCGTTCCCTTTTAGTGTCTAGGTTCATGTCTAGGTTCAACATGTCTAAATACATTATTTACATTCAAGTCTAGGTTCAACATGTCTAAATACATTGTTTACATTCAAGTCTAGGTTCAACATGTCTAAATACATTATTTTGCACCTAGACACACGAATTTTGACTTCAAGCTTTATGTCTACATTCAAACTATGAACCTACCCTACATTTGAGCCATGTACATCACCGGGTGACTCTTCAACTTCCATGTAAATTCTTCAAAAACGTTCATGATTGGGCTGATACATTCTCCATTTCAGCTCTTTCAAAGTGTGTGTGGTAGGCCATCAATTAGGTCACTAGTTTGGGCTTTACTTCGGTTTGAAATGACTCACAAAATTGGACTGAATTTTGAGCTGCCATTAGATCACCTACATGGGCTGACCGAACACACAATTAGGCCAATGCTTCCTTGAATTTTTTGGCTCATGCTCGAGTGATAGGTCCTTGAGGCAGAGAGAGTATTCCATCTATATGTCGGTTCTCCTCCTTTGCTTGAAGTGCATCCGTGACCTTGTTTGCATCATTCCCCCCTTGTTGAAAAGGATTTGTCCTCAAATCTGGTTCAAAGTCAAATGGAGACAAATGAGAAATGTTAAAGCTAGTACTAACATTATACTCACCTGGAAGATCTAGCTTATAAGCATTGTCATTGATACGCTCCAAAACTTGAAAAGGACCATCTCCTCTTGTAATTAGTTTGGACTTCCTCTTTTCGGGAAATTGTTCCTTCCTCAAATGCAACCAAATCCAATCTCCTGGCTCAAAAATAACTTTCTTACGTCCCTTGTTGGCATTTCGAACATATTGTTGTGTTTTCTTCTCAATGTTGATTCGGCCCTTCTCATAGATTTGTTTTACAAATTCACCCTTTTTCTTGCCATCCATACTAGCTTGCACAATTAAAGGAAGAGGGGTCAAATCTAATGGTGATAAAGGATTAAACCCATAAATGAGTTCAAAAGGAGTATAATTAGTAGCAGAATGTGTACTCCTATTGTATGCAAACTCTATATATGGCAAACAATCTTCCCAAGTCCTCAAATATTATTTTATTATGGCCCTAAGCAAAGTAGACAATGTCCTATTTACTATCTCAGTTTGGCCATCAGTTTGTGGGTGACATGTTGTTGAAAACATCAATTTTATCCCTAGCTTTCTCCACAATGCCATGTAATCGAACAATCTCCCTAAAGAACAACTCAACTATATGCGATGCATCATCAGTTTTATGACATGCAATGAAATGAGCCATTTTTGAGAACCTATCAACAACTACAAAGATAGAGTCTTTACCTTTCTTGGTTCTTGGCAATCCAAGCATGAACTCCATTGAAATGTATGTCCATGGTTCCGAAGGTATAGGAAGAGGTGTATATAAGCCATGGGGTTTAACCTTCGATTTAGCTAGTATACATGTCACACAATTAGTACAAATATTTTGAACATCATGTTTCATGCGTGGCCAATAGAAATGATCATGCAAAATAGCCAATGTTTTATCTACACCAAAATGCCCCATTAAGCCCCCACCATGAGCTTCTCTCACAAACAATTCCCTCAATGAACTCACGGGTATACAAAGCCTATTTTCTTTAAAACGATAGCCATCATGCTTGTAGAGCTTACCGAATGCAATCTTGTCACATACTTTGTAAATTTCAGCAAATTCGGCATTATTTTCATACAAATCATGAATGAATGCAAATCCAAGCAATTTGGTATCTAAAATGGATAATAGAACATACGTTCTCGATAATGCATCTGCAACCACATTTTCCAAGTGCTCTCCTTCTTTGGCACTAAAAATACGGTATCGCACAAGAGCTTAAGCTTTATCGAACATATCCTTTCCCCAAAATTTCAGCCACTTATTTTTCCAACTCCTTTGTTTCCTCTGGATTTGTCCAATAAGCTGGTCGGTTTGGAATTCGCGCTCCCAAACCAAAGTTAATTTGATGTTCTATTTCTTGAAGGGGTGGCAATCCTTTCGGCATTTCCTCGGGGAAAAGATCATCGTAATCTTGTAAAAGAGAGAGAATATTGCTCGGAAGTGTTCCGGCTAATTCTTGAGTTGATAAAAGAGCCTCCTTGTACAAAAGTACCAAAAGGGGCTGTTTTGAAATCAAAGCTCTCCTCAGTTCTCTTTTACTTGCCAAAAAACACTCTTTTCTCTCTAAATTCTCACTCTTTTCCTCACAAATGTGTTTATCGCTCTTTTTGTGTTTGTCACTCATTTTCTTTTCCCTCTCTCTCTCTCATATGATTGTTGGAGCTTTATTTGATCTTCTAAAGCTTCTTGAGGTTTTAAAGGAACGAGAGTGATAGGAACTTTGTTGAAAGTGAAAGAATACCTATTTGAGTATCCATCGTGCTTTGCCCGTTTGTCGAATTGCCAAGGTCGGCTAAGTAGCATATGACATGCTTGCATTGGAACCACGTCACAAATGATTCTTACTCGACGGTTCACTTTTACCTCTCCTTGGTCATTCAACCATTGAAGTCGATAGGGCTTTGGGTGTTTTTCGGTTGTAAGCCCCAACTTCTCTACCATGTCACAACTTGCTGCATTTGTACAACTTCCACCATTGATGATTACGCTACAAACCTTACCATTTACCAAACATCGTGTATGGAACAAATTCTCCCGTTGGTTTTCATCCCCCTTGGTTTGAGCACTTAGAATCCTTCTTATAATAAGTAAATCACCTTTGGCCGCAACTTGCTCTTCTCCTTCTTCTTCTTCATCCGAATCAACTTCTTCTTTCTCATCCTCGAACTCAAGGTCCCCATGGGCATTAATAATCAAAGACCTCTTGTTTGGGCATTGGCTAGCAATGTTGCCATTCCCATGACATTTGAAGCACTTAATATCTCAAGTATTTTCTAGAGTGTTAGTGGCCTTAGGAATAGTAGAAGTAGAAGAAGATTTTGGATACTTGAAAGACTCACTTTTGAATTTTGGTGATTGTTCTTCCTTTTAGTACGGTTCTTTGCACGAGCTAGAAGAAGCTCCACCAAAACTTTTCCGTACAACTCTTTTTCTCTTCAATTATTCCTCCATCTTTTGAGTTTGGTGTACCATATCTTCCAATTCTATGTATTGGTGCATTTTGACTACATCCGCTATCTCCAGATTGAGCCCGTGTAAGAATCGAGTCATTGTAGCTTCCTGATCCTCTTCAACATTCGCCCTTATCATAGTGATCTCCATTTCTTTGAAATACTCATCAACTGATTTTGAACCTTGAGAGAGACGTTGGAGTTTATTGTATAAGTTTTGATAATAGTGACTCGGAACGAACCTTTTTCTCATTATGGCCTTCATTTCATCCCATGTTTCAATTGGCCTTTCCTGGTTCCTTCTCCTACTCACGACAAGTTGATCCCACCAAGTAAAGGTGTAATAAGAAAATTCCACTGCCGCCAACTTTACTTTACTTTCCTCTTCAATTTGTTGATATTCGAACACCATTTCCATTTTCGTTTCCCACTCAAGATAAGCTTCTGGATCACTTTTGCCTTGAAATGGAGGAATTTTGATCTTGATGTTGTTTCCACCATACCTTTATCTTCGAACGTCGGGGTCATCAAGAACTTCTTGCACCCTTCGCTGCCTATTTGGTTATTGAGGTTGAGCTTGAGGCACTCGTTGCTCAACTTGATCAATATGGTCGTATACAGTGTCCATTTCTTCTCGAAGAAACCTTCTCATTTCTCCATGTAAAGCTTGTATTTGGAGGTTTAGGGTTCCATGACCGGTTTCTTCTTCATTACTCATGATTTATAACCTGCAAAAGAATGTTAGAAAAAAAAATCCTCACACAGAAAAAAAAATCCTCACAACACTCCCTTACGTGTTTCACTTAAAAAATATCACTCACTCTCGTGTTTCACACAAATATCGGCTTTTACCCGTAAGATGTGCTCACCACACAAGCCTTTTACCACTCAATCTTTGTGTTCTATAGTTCTTATGACAACTACGTTAAACAAATCAAGTGTGCCTGTGGTAAATTCTAGAAACGAAAAACAACCTAAGAATATAACAAATAGCTTACAAAGAAAGAAAAACCAAAGAAGTCATAATAGATTTATAACCTAAGTAAACCGAAACCTTTTGTACTTTGATCCTTTCTTTTTTTTTTTTTTTGAGAAGAGATGAAAAGAAATTTAAAGATGGAAGGATTAGAAATGAAAGAATAAAGATAGATGGATAGAAGCTAACATAACCTATTGAACCAAAGCTCTGATACCAAATGATATAAGACCTTCATGGAATAGATCTCAGAACTTCTATCGACGTGTAAACGAGATAGACAACCTTTGATTCTAACCGAGACAACCTTTACACTCAAATCGGAACCCCTGAAGAACAAGGTTTAGTATGTCGAAACTTAACCCTTCTAATCACTCGGAATTGAGAATTAGACAAACTAAGTTTCTAAGATAGTTGGTCGCCACACTTGAAGTGATAAGACCGTGTACTAGAATGCCACAAGCTTATACTCGATAAGTCCTAGAAGTTCTCTAAGGAACAAAGAAAACTCAGAAAATCTTCTGAAAGTTTAAGTCTTGAATATAAAATATGATTGAATGCCCCTTACATTAGAGTTTCATCCCTATTCATACTACATGGTCATTCCCTTTTAGTGTCTAGGTTCATGTCTAGGTTCAACATGTCTAAATACATTGTTTACATTCAAGTCTAGGTTCAACATGTCTAAATACATTGTTTACATTCAAATCTAGGTTCAATATGTCTAAATACATTATTTTGTACCTAGACACACAAATTTTGACTTCAAGCTTTATGTCTACATCCAAACTATGAACCTACCCTACATTTGAGCCATGTACATCACCGGGTGACTCTTCAACTTCCATGTAACTTCTTCAAAAATGTTCATGATTGGGCTGATACATTCTCAATTTCAGTCTTTCAAAGTGTGTGTGGTAGGCCATCAATTGGGTCACTAGTTTGGGCTTTACTTTGGCCTGAAATGACTCACAAAATCGGACTGAATTTTGGGCTGCCATTAGATCACATACATGGGCTGACCAAACACACAATTGGGCCAATGCTTTCTTGAATTTTTGGCTCAAGCTCGAGTGATAGATCATTGAGGCAGAGAGAGTATTCCATCCTACGTTCTCTGGTCTCCTTGGAGAAATAAGTGATCTGGAAGAAAGTCAAAGCTATACATCAGAATCAAGTGAAACCTTTCCAGCATCAAGTGGAATAGAGGAAGATATAGCTGATATTTCAGCAATCCTTATGGCTGATAGAGGAGAAAGTCAACCCTTCACTGAACCTATTTCTTATGTCTCAGATCAAGAGATTACTGACAGACCATATGTGACACATCCTACTAAAAAGCAAGGCACTAAACCTTCCATTGGTCCTTGGTTTTCATTTGATGATGTAGCTATCCAAAAGCGAAAAGAAAAGATCCATATACTATCAGCCTGGATAGATAATCAGCTAAACAAATAAAGAGCTAATTTAAGAACAGTTCTCAAGGAATTCACATCAAGGTGTCTTGGTTACCTAAGATAATGGTTCTTTAGCCTTGGAGAATACCGGAAATTACAATTGATCGATGCACCAACGCTAGCTGATGTACATGGTGAGAAACATAGAGAATTTATCGGTGAGATTTCTTTGTACACCAAGGCTCTATCTCAAGAACACTTCTCTATGAGGTGCTGCTCACTATTGAAAAGGGATCTGGACAGGGATTTCAAACGAATGTCTGAAAGATTCCACATTTTGAATGGCTATAATGGTCCCAATCTGAAGAATGTCTACCTTCCCTCTTCTTTACCTACCACCAGAAATGGCGAGGATATTTCAAGTCATGAAGAAACTCTATGAGCAACAAAATCTCTTTAAAGAAATGATGGAGAGATGGAAGATTCCTAAAAAGGTATGTGATAAATCCTACCTTGAAATAAAATATCAAGACAAAGCATGCCATTGTTCCAAAAAATATAAAGTAAACTATAAACAAAAGCTCATAAGGAAAAAGAAAAACCAAACATACAGGTTTTTCTGAAGGAAGCCATTCATAAAGAAATCCACTGACAGATGTTATCTATGTGGACAAAAAGGGCATTTCGCATAAACCTGTCCTACGAAGAAAGGAAAAACGGTTAAGATGGCATCACAGACCTTTCACTATCATGAAGCAGATGTTGATGAAGAAGACATAGAATCTCTCTATTCAAAACAAGATGGTCAGGATTCTGATACAGCCTTCGTCCTTCATGAGACATCTGATGAAGAAGATTTAGAAGAGAATGTCCCCATCTTATGATGAACCAACCTCCAATGATGAAAACCAACATGATCATACAAGAAGGGATGCCATCACCTCATCTTGAAGTCAAAGTGCTTCAGTTAAAGTATGACAGGTATATCAAAGTGATCGCAGTCCTTCATACAGGAGCACAAAAAACTATGATGAACCCAGACATCCTTCCAGACGAAGCTTGGGAGTCTTATCATGAATATTTCTTTGTTACGATGGCCAAACCTTTCATATTGCCTTGTTATCTAAACAACCAGTTAGAATTCAAATTCTTCCGGACTGTGTTGTTTGGATCAAAGTCATCGGAAGCAAACTTCACGGACATGATTTATTAATGGGCTTTGATGCTTTCTTCAAAGCTCGGAAGCTACATTTTCCCATGGAGTTATATACAAGAGGACATTCCTACCATTCACACCAACACAAAACCTGTTCACAATAAAGGAGATACCAGAACCTGATCCACTTATCAAAAGATTGAAAAAATGTTATGTTGAGTCACATGCAGAGTTCACTAATCCACATCCACTTTGGAAGAACTTAGAATTCTATGTTCGACTACCTTTTAAGAAGAATGAGGATATTAATGCCACTAAAGCCACACATCCTGGCATCATACCAGAAGAGCTGAATTTGGCCCGAGAAGAATGCAGCGAGCTATTATCCTTGGGCCTAATTGAAGCCACAAACTTAAAGAAGTGTGACAAAAGCTCTTACCCTTGAGAATGCTTGGAGATGGCCAATGGATCTTACAAACAGATGCAAGTGATGATTATTGGAGAGTTATCTTATTAGAAAACGAAGGTGGGAAACTTCATTATTGTGGACATGTCAGCGGCCAATTCAAAGAATCTGAAGCACATTATCATGTTGTCTACAAGAAGATATTAGTTGTGAAATATGGAATTAAAAATTTGAATTCCATTTGGTGGGATACAATTTCATTATCCAATTGGATAATACATCATTTCCATCGATTATGGAGCTCAAGAATAAGGGAGTCCCAGAAAACAGCTACTCAGACTCAAAGATTTGTTTTCAAAATACCAGTTTGAAGTCCAACACATTAAGGGCAAGGACAATGTTGTGCCTGATTATCTCTCCATACAATTTTAGCTTTAACTCATATCATCTACCAAGGTGCTGCCCGTTATCTTTATGACAGAGAAACGAAAGAAGATAATATCTTCCAAAATTGATTTTAGAGAGAAGCTGCCATCCATCTTATCAATCCTGATTTATCATTTCCTCTTCGTGATGAGACTTTCAAAACTCTTGGAGATATCCAAAATATGCAACTACAAATTTGGTTCGATATCTATCGAAATATATTTCTGAAGAAGGAATCCAAGAAGAATAAGCCTGTTATTATCTCCAGAAACCATTCTTGGGCATAATACATGTTACACATTCTAAAGATCTCACCTTCAACAGTTTATGGTACCTATGGTATTTGTCCACCTTATACTTTCATTCGATTGAGTTCTCAGTATGGGATACACTCATCTTTTTCAAAGATACTGAAAATGACTTTACCCTCTGGTGGTCATTCCTGCTATGGTATGCAACTATGGAAGAATGGATACAAGTGCTCCAAAATGAATATTAGGATGATGAAGACCCTCATGTCATTTTCCTCTATCATAGGCCATATTCTACAGGAATTCAAGAAGAACTTCGTCTGGTCCCTCTACACTATAAATGGAAGACAATCAAGGGTCCAATCCAAGATAATAAGGAAGAGTGTCAAGAACTTTATGTCCATCTATATTTTACAAATAAAAGCCATCCACATAAAGATACTGAAGGACTTACTTTTCCCTCGTTTGTAGCCAACCCTATCACTGAAGAATCTGGATCAAACCAACCTAGAACTAGTCAAGATCAAGAGTTCGAGCATGAACCCAAGTTTGAACCAAGACAAGTTCAATCATAAATTTAAACCTTGTAATAAATACCCATATAATAATGGTAGTCTTGTATTTTTCTAGGCATGACATCTCATCTAGTGAGGAGTACTTAAAGCCACATTTTATGTTTAAAATAATGTAATACCCATGTTATAAGGGTAGTTGTGTATTTTCCTAGACATTACATCTCATATAGTGAGGTATCTTTCAAATAAATGTCTTACATGCAACCTAGCATGACATGTCCTACATGCAACCTTCTTAAAGTGAAGAGTCATTTGATGAAGGTTGTCACTCTGACATGTGTTTTTGTAATGGTTCATGACTCTTCACTCCTGAAACTATATAAATAGGGGAGTTGAGTCAATTGTAAAACACACAAAAATAAATAAACACTCCATTTTCCATACTTATCAGTTTCTAAGTTCTTAGTTATCTTCTGCAAAGCCCGTAAGTATATGGCTCATCATATTTTCCATCTTATTATCCTTATAGTATAAAGTATGCTCTATACTCGCCTCTTATGAGGATCTTGTATATCAGAAATATGCTACAACCTAGAATAGACTAACGATCCCTATAGTTCACACAAAGATTACAATCGATGCTCTCAATTGCTTTTACTTGGTGGATCTGAGCTTTAATCAATAAGACTAAGAGTGCCGAAGAAGGAGTGGAAGTTCAGAGTCAACCAGCTCAAGGCAATTTGAATACATGGTGGCCATGGTCCTTTAAGGGTGTGAACGAGTGGTCTCCGTGCTAGCTTGGTATCAGAGCTAGGTTGCTCTCGTCTTGTTGGCCGGAGAATATTTTGATTAATATTATAATATTATATAGTATATAGTATATACATATTATATATTATAATATAACATATTATAATATATAGTATTATACATAATTATACTATATTATACATATACTAATATATTATTATAATCTTATAACATATATTATATTATAATATATGTATTAATATATATTAATTATATATTATAATAATATAGTATATAATACATATTATTTATATATAATAGTTACTAATATTATATACTTAATATATGTTATAATGCATAAATTATATTAATATGTATAATGTATTATAATATATATTATATTATTAATATATTATTAATATAATTATGTATAATATAATTATAAATATATGTATATTTACTATATACAATATTAGTATTATACAAAATATAATTAATAATATATATTACATATAATAGTATATGTATTATATATTAATATGTATTTACATATATACATATTAACATAATATATATAATTATTATATATTATAATATGGTATTATATATATTAATATTATACTAAATTATTATATACAATATGTAATAAATACTATATTTATTATATTATTAATATTAATATATAACATTATAGAATTATATAACATTAATATGTATTATACATATATAATTATAATATATGTATTATAATTATATAATATTATATAGATACATAAATAATATTACATGTATTATATGTATATTAATAATATAATATATAATGTATAATATAATATAGACTAATATACTATATGTTATAGGGTTATTATAGTATTATTATGTAATAGTAAATCATATATAATTTATTAATATATATATATGTATAATATCTAATATATAATTATATTATTAATTATATACATGTAATATTATAATAACCCTATAACATATAGTATATTAGACTATATTATATTATACATTATATATTATATTATTAATATACATATAATACATGTATAATACCTATATAGCATATTAGTGTATATATGTATATTAATAATTATAATATGTATATAATAGTATTATAATAGTATTATATGTTATAATCTTATAGTATATTTATAATTATACTTAATATATCATAATAGTAAATATAAAATATTCTAGTACATTATATAATATAACTATATATATTATTATATATTAATATATTATATGTATTATAATATATTTTATTAATATATATAATACATTATTAATAATTAGTAATACATACATAATTATTAAATATATATATTATATATTATATATGCATAATATGTATATTACTATTATAATTAAATATATACTATTGTAATATATATATTATAAATATTAATTATATGTGCATATATATATATAATATATAATACATAATATTATATATGTTAATATATATTAATTATATATTATGTATTAATTATACCATCATAATGTATATATATATATATACTATTATAATATATTATAATATTAATGACATATATTATATTTATACAATATAATTATATAATATACATATAATATAATGATATATACTATTATGATATATTATTAATAATATATATGTTATTATAATTACATATTAATATTATTAATATATGCTATATATTATATTAATTATAATATATATTATATAATATGTAAGTATATTATATCAAATATAGTATAGTATATAATATTATGTATATTTATATTATTTTATTAATTAATTTATATATACTATATATAATATTTATAATATATCATATATATGAAAATATTATATATATTAATTATAATATAATAGCTATTATAATAATATATTTTTAATACTAATAAATTATATTATACACTATAATAAATTATATTATACAATATACTATCCATATTATAATATATTATAACCTATTAGTATTATATATTTACATACTATAATAAATATACGATTATACATATTGATATAAATATAGTTATAATAATTAATATATAATATTATACATACTAATAAATAATTAATATAATCATATAATTATGTATGTATATATGTAATTATGTACATAATATAATATAAATTATATGTAAATATATATACTATAATATATATATATATTATATTATAATTAATATAATGTGTTTTATATTATTAGTTATATGGTATAGTATAATAGCAATATCTATATAAATTATATTATTGTATATTAATAGTATTAATTAATATATGTATAATTTATAATAAATATATAATAATTTATGATAATATTATTAATTATATTATAATATAGTATAAAGATGTGTTATAATTACACTATATTAATATGTATAATATATAATATATTGATATATAATTAATATATATATATACTATTAATTTATAATGTATATATATAATATGTTATAATAATATATATGTTATTATAATTTATAAATAAAATATAATTATATGTGTATATTATGTAAAATGTATATAAACATATTATTAATTAATAACTATTAATATATATTATTAATATGATATATTAATATAGTATATATTATTGTATACTTAATATTATAATAATATAACATATATAGTATGTATGTATATAAATATATATTAATGCATGTATATTAATATAATGTATAATTAATATAAATATTATATTATTAATAATATATAGTATAGTAATATGTATTAATACTATATTAATTAGTTATACATATATAATTAATATGTATTATTAATATATTATATCATATTTATATTATGTATAGTAATTATATGTCATATTAATTAATTATTTCATGTATATATTATGTATATAATATTGGTATATAATATACAATATAATATTAATAATTATATAATTATATGCACATATTATTAATTATAAATACTATACATTAATTATATAATTATAATATATTAATATCTATAGTATATTTTAATATTATAAATATTATAAATAAATACATGATTATAATATTTTATAAGTATTAATAGTATTTTTAATTATTATATTATTTTATATAATAATATTATAATATATAATTATATATACTATATATCATATTATAATAATATATATAAAATATAATATTATAATACATATATGAATAATATATTAATATATATATATTTAAAATATATTAATGTCATACATTAATATATTATTATAATATTATATATTATATTAATATATATTACATAATAACTATTAGTAACTATATAACACTAATTATATGTATATTATATATATAATATTATGATTAATATAGGTATATATATATTATATAATAGGTATAATATAAATATATATTCTAATATGTATATATTATATAATATGTACATTATATACTATTATATATGATATACATTAATATATTAATATATATATATTGTGTATATATATTATTATAATATGATATATAGTGTATATAATTATATAATATATAGTATATGTATATATTATTATATACATATACTATATTATATTTGTACTTATACATATTAATATATACACATATAATTATAATTTAAATATATATTATTATAATATAGTATATGAAATTATATTATTATAATATATTATAATAATATTATATAACAGAATATAATAATTAATAATACTATTAATATGTATAAAATATTATAATCATGCATATAATTATAATGTGTATAATATTATAATATACTATAGATATTACTGTATAATAATTACGTAATTAATATATACTATTTATAATTAATAATATGTACATATAATTATATAATTATTAATATTATAATGTATATTATATACTAATATTATATACATAATATATACATATTATAATAAATTAATATGATATATAATTAAGATACATAATATAAATATGATATAATATATTGATAATAAATATTAATTATATATGTATAATTAATTATTATAGTATTAATACATATTATTATACTACATATTATTGATAATATAATATTTATATTAATTATATATTGTGTTAATATACATCTATTAATATTTATTTATATACATACATATTATATATTTTTTATTATTATAAAATTAAGTTTACTATATTAATAGTTATTAATTAATAATATGTTAATATACATTATACATAAAATATATATATATAATTATATTAATTATATTACATTTATAAATAATAATACCATATATATTATTAAAACATATTTTATATATATATATATATATTATCTATTAATAGTATATATATATTAATTATATATCAATATACTATATATTATACATATTAATATATTATAATTGTATTACATATTAAAAATATATTATAATAGAATTAATAATATTATCATAAATTATTATATATTTATTATAAATTATACATATATTAATTAAAACTATCAATATACAATAATATAATTTATATACATATTACTATTATAATATACCATATAACTATTAATATAAAATACATTATATTAATTATAATATTATATATATTATAGTATATATTTTTACATATAACATATATTATATTATATACATAATCACATATATACATATATAATTATATGATTGTATTAATTATTAGTATGTATAATATTAGATATTAATTATTAAAACTATATTTATATTAAATTGTATAATCGTATATTTATTATTGTATGTATATATAATACTCATAGGTTATAATCTATTATAATATATATAGTATATTATATAATATAATCTATTATAGTATGTAGTATATTATTACATATAAAATAATTTATTAGTATTATAAATATATTATTATAATAGCTATTATATTATAATTCATATATATAATATATTATAAATATTATATAGAGTATATATAAATTAAGTCATAATATATTACAAAATATACATAATATTATATGATATACTTATTTTATATAATATACTTATATATTATATACTATATATCATAATTAATATAATATAAAAAATATATTAATAATAGTAATATGTAATTATAATAATATATATAATTATAATAATATATCATAATAGTATATGCTATTATATTATATTTATATTATATAATTATATACGTATAAATATAATATATGTTATTAATATTATAATATATTGTAATAGTATATATATACATTATGATAGTATAATTAATACATAATATATTAATTATATTACATATGGAATATTATGTATAATCTATTATGGATATATATGTACATATAATTAATATTTATACATATGTTATAATTATATATATTAATTATAGTATTTAAATATGTATTATGTATTATTAATATATATATACTATTATAACATACTATTATAATGTATATAATATACTATTATACTATATATAATAATAGTATATAATTAATTATAATATTAATACACATACTATGTATAGATAATATAGAATATATATTTAATAATTATGTATGTATTAATAATTAATAGTATTGTATTATTTATTAATAAATTATTTTATAACATATAATACTATTATAATACTATTATATAATACTATTATATACATATTATATGTATATTAATAATATAATATATAATGTATAATGTAATATAGACTAATATACTATATGTTATATGGTTATTAAAATATTACATGTATATAATTAATAATATAATTATATATATTTGATATTATAACTATATATATATATATATATATATTAATTATATATGATATACTATTACATAATAATACTATATATACATATTATATGTATATTATATAAACTAATAAATATATATATGTATTAATAGTATACATATTAATATAATTAATAGAATAAAATTATATTAATTATATAATAATTTTATATGATAGTATTATACGCTATAAATTAATATGTATACACACATATACATATATATAATATTATAATACTGTATAAATTATACTCTATACATATAAATTATAATTATTTAATACATATAATTATTTTATTAATTATATACATGTAATATTATAATAACCCTATAACTTATAGTATATTAGTCTATATTATATTATACATTATATATTATAGTAATAATATACATAGAATACAGGTAATATTATGTATGTATCTATATAATATTTATATAATTATAATACATATATTATAATTATATATGTATAATACATATTAATGTTATATAATTATATAAAATTATATATTAATATTAATAATATAATATATATAGTATGTATTATATATTGTATATAATAATAATATAATATAATATTAATATATATTATACTATATATTAATATACTATATTATAATATATAATAATTATATAAATATTATATTAATAGGTATGTATGTAAATACATATTAATATATAATACATATAAAAATTATTAATTATATTATGTATAATACTAATAAAGTATATATGTATAATAGTATATTAATTATATATACATATGTTTATAATTATATTATACATAATTATACTAATAATATAATATATATATAATACATATATATATTACGTATATTATAACTATTATATATACATAATTTACATTATATACTTCATAATTATTATTTATAACTAATATATATTAATAAATATATTATAATATAATATATATGTTATAATATTATAATATTATATATTAGTATATGTATAATTATGTATAATTATGTATAATACTATATATTATAATATGTTATATTATAATATATTATAATATATAATATTTATATACTATATAATATTATAATATTAATCAAAATATTCTTCGGCCGACAAGATGAGAGCAACCTAGCTCTGATACCAAGCTAGCACGGGAGCTCTACTTATTCCAACCCTTAGAAGACCATGGGCACCATGCATTCAAACTGCCTTGAGCTGGTTGACTCTGAACTTCCACTCCTTCTTCGGCACTCTTAGGCTTATTGAGCAAAGCTCAGATGCACAAAGTAAAAGTAATTGAAAGCATGGATTGTGATATTTGTGGGAACTATAGGGATCGTTACTCTTTTCTAGGTTATAGCATATTTCTTATATATAAGATCCTTATAAGAGGCGAGTATAGAGCATACTTTATGCTTTAAGGATAATAAGATGGAGAATATGATGATCTATAGACTAACTTAAGGGTTTTGGAGAAGACAACTAAGAACTTAGACACTTATAAGTATGAAAAATTGAGTGTTTATTTATTTTTGTGTGTTTTACAATTAACTCAACTCCCCTATTTATAGAATTTTGGGAGTGAAGAGTCATGAACCCTTACAAAGACGTGTGTCAGAGTGGTAACCTTCATCAAATGACTCCTCACTTTAAGAAGGTTGCATGTAGGACATGTCATGCTAGGTAGCATGCAGACACTTATCTCAAAAACACCTCACTAGATGAGATGTCATTCTAGAAAAGTACACAACTACCCTTATAACATGGATATTACATTATTTTAAGTACACCTCATTAGATGAGATGTCATGCCTAGGAAAATACTAGACTACCCTTATTATATGGGTATTTATTACAAGGTTTAAATTTATGATTAAACTTGTCTTGGTCGAACTCGGGTTCATACTCGAACTCTTGATCTTGACTAGTTCCAGGTTGGTTTGATCTGAATTCTTCAGTGATAGGGTTGACTACGAAACAGTTATAAGTAATTCCCTCAGTATCTTCATGTGGATGAATTTTATTGGCAAAACACAGAGAAGTATACTCGCCATTTCTGGTTATAGCTCTTGTGGTAAAGAGGCGAGGTAGACATTCTTCAGATTGGGATCATTATAGCCATTCAAAATGTAGAATCTTTCAGACATTCATTTAAAATGCCTGTCCAGATCCTTTTCTAATAGTGGGCAGCACCTCATAGAGAAGTATTCTTGAGACACAGCCTTGGTGTACGAAGAAATCTCACCGATAAATTCTCTATGTATTACACCAAGTACATCAGCTGGCGTTGGTTCATCGATCAGTTGTAATTTCTGGTATTCTCCAATGCTCAAGAACCATTCTCTTAGGAAACTAAGAAACCTTGATGTAAATTCCTTGAGAATTGTTCTTAAATCAGCTTCTTCTCTATTTAGTTACATCATCAAATCAAAACCAATGACCAATAGAGGGTTTAGTACCTTGCTTTTCAATAGGATGTGTCACATATGGTCTGTCAGTAGTCTTTTGATCCGAGTCATCAGAAATAGGTTCAGTGAAGGGTTGACTTTCTCCTGCATCAGCCATAAGGATTGCTGAAACATCAGCTATCACTTCCTCTGTTCCACTTGATGCTGGAAAGGTTGTTTAAGTTTATTCTGATGTATAGCTTTGACTTTCTTCCGAATCACTTGTTTCTCCTGGGAGACCAGAGAACAGAGAACAGAGGATGGCCCATTAAAGTATTAATGGGTTTTTTACCTTCAGCCTTTGTTGATAATCTTCTACTTCTTTCTGTCTTGAAGGTGGTAAGAATACACTGGAGATCATCCCAAAATGTTTGGCATACAGTTGGGACTCTATCTTTGACTCATTTGGAGATTGATATAAGGTTGGTGAAGTAATAAAAGTGGAGACTCTATCAGGAGGCATAAAGGTTGAGCTTCTTTCTGCCTTATCTTCTTCGATCCTTGCAAGTTCCTTCTTGAGGTGCCTAATCTCCGCTTCTTTGGATGTGAACTCTAAGCCATATTGCCAATTTTCAATAAGGCTTATGAGTTCTCTATCAAGAAGGCCCTTGCATAATCATGGAACACCCAGGTGTTATTTCTTCACAAATTTTATCACAATAATATATTATAATATTAGTATTATATTTATTAATATTATAAACTCTGATACCAAGCTAGCACGGGAGCCCTGCTCGTTCACACCCTTAGAGGACCATGGCCACAATTTATTCAAACTGCCTCAAGCAGGTTTACTCTGAACTTCCACTCCTTCTTTGGCACTTTTAGCCTTATCGAGCAAAGCTCAGATCCACCAAGTAAAAGTAATTGAAAGCATGGATTGTGATCTTCATGTGAACTATAGGTGTTGTTACTCTTTTCTAGGTTATAGCATATTTTTTATATACAAGATCCTCATAAGAGGCTAGTATAGAGCATACTTTATAGTATAAGGATAATAAGATGGAGAATATGATGAGCCATAGACTAGCTTAAGGGCTTTGGGGAAGACAACTAAGAACTTAGAAACTCATAAGTATGGAAAATAGAGTGTTTATTTATTTTCATGTGTTTTACAATTAACTCAACTCCCCTATTTATAGAGTTTTGAAAGTGAAGAGTCACGAACGCTTACAAAGACACATGTCAGAGTGGCAACCTTCATCAAATAACTCTTCACTTTAAGAATGTTGCATGTATGACATGTCATGCTAGGTTTCATGCAAGACACTTATCTCAAAGACACATCACTAGATGAGATGTCATGTCTAGGAAAGTACATAACTACCCTTATAACATGGGTATTATATTATTATGAACATAAAACGTGGCTTTAATTACACCTCACTAGATGAGATGTTATGCCTAGGAAAATACAAGACTGTCTTTATTATTTGGGTATTTATTACAATGTTTAAATTTATGATTTAACTTTTCTTTTGTCGAACTCGGGTTCATACTAGAACACTTGATCTTTACTAGTTCCAGGTTGGTTTGATCTAGATTCTTCAATGATAGGGTTGACTACGAATGATGTATAAGTAAGTCCTTCAGTATCTTCATGTGGATGGCTTTTATTGGCAAAACATAGATGGACATAAAATTCTCGGCGCTCTTCCTTATTATCTTGGATTGAACCCTTGATAGCCTTCCATTTATAGTGTAGGGAGACCTGAAAAAGTTCGTCTTGGGTTCTTGTAGAATATGGGCTATGAGAGAGGAATATGACATGAGGGTCTTCATCATCCTGATATTCATTTTGGAGCACTTGTATCGATTCTTCCACAGTTGCATACCATAGCAGGTATAATATTAATATATTATTATATATTATATGTATTAATATATATATATATATATTATAATACATTATATAAATATGTATTATAATATTATTATATAATTAATATATGTAAACATTATATTATAATAATACTATATATCAATATATATATATACATATATACTTAAAAAATACATTTTATAATAATATTATAACTTATTAATATAATATAATATAATATATAATATATAATAATATATTTTATATTATGTACACATATATTATATAACTATGTATAATAAGATTATTATATTATTATATCTTAATTATATTATAATAAACTATATATATTTATATTAATTATATATATGTATAATAGTAATAATATTACCTATTATATTTATATAACTATATTATATAATATTTTATATATGTATTAACTTAGAATAATAAATATCATAATATATTTATTAATAATATATGTTATTATATTATAACTTTAGGATAATTATAATATAATATATATAGTATTAATATATAATTAATAATTATATAATTTCTTAATATAACAATTATAAAATATATAGTATATTAATATCTTATACTATATATTTTAATATTATAGCTGCATATTATAATAATTTATTATGTAATATTATAGCATAATAAATATATTAATATATAATACATAATAATATATACTATTAATATATATATATATATACATATATATATTTATATTATATATATGTTAATATATTAATTATTATAAGTATATATATATTAAAAATATGTATACATATTATATAACATTATATATTTATCAATAAATCAGGATTATCATAATATACATATTAATATATTTTGTATATAGGCCCTATAGTTCACACGAAGATCACAATCCATGCTTTCAATTGGTTTTACTTGGTGGATCTAAGCTTTGCTCGATAAGGCTAAGAGTGCCGAAGAAGAAGTGGAAGTTCAGAGTCAACCGGCTCAAGGCAGTTTGAATACGTGGTGGCCTTGGTCCTCTAAGGGTGTGAATGAGTAGGGCTCCCATGCTAGCTTGGTATCAGAGTCAAGTTGCTCTCGTCTTGTCGGCCGAAGAATATTTTGAGTAGTAGATCTGTGCTTGAGCAGTGATTGAGAAGGCCCTTCTATAATCATGGAAAACCCAGGTGTTATTTCTTCACAAATTTTATCACATTCTTCATCTCCTTCATTGTCTAAGGACTGTACTAGTATATTGAAAACCTGGTAATTACTCAAATATTCCTGAAGATGCTATCATAGAACAAACAGTTCCTCTTTTGTTAGTTATATATACACAAACCAAATTAATGACCATTTTATCTGGGATGTTGACCCTTCCATATGTGATCCCTGATGCTCCTGTAATACCTGGAAAGATAGCGATGATGAAGATGAAGTCTTACAACGTCTCCTCCCAAAAGAAGGAGGAGACGTTGTAAGACCCCTGATAATAAATACAACGACCCTTCTAATCCACCTCCACCAAAAATATCAATTCCACAAGAGGGTTATTCATGCAGACATGAAGAAAGACCATTACCTCCAAATCCCCGAGCTCCTCAACCATGTTTCATGTTCCAAAGCCATGAAGAAGATTTTCCTCCTCTAGAGAGACGCGAGGATGAAACTTCTATGGTAACCTCAAGGCCTTATATTCAGAGTACCGCAGTAGAAGAAATAGGCCATTTAAAGCCTCTGAGTTAAGGGGAGGAAGTCCTCAATTGGCAGACCACAAATGCTCAGGCAAAAAATCAATCACTACAAAGTATTGATTCCTAGGTAACTCAAGTTCTTGACAAGGTTCAAAATTCATATAATCAAATGAGTTACTTGCAGACCCAACTTCTAAGCTAGTCTATGGCTCATCATATTATCCATCTTATTATCCTTATAGTATAAAGTATGCTCTATACTAGCCTCTTATGAGGATCTTGTATATCAAAAATATGTTATAACCTAGAAAAGAGTAACAGTCCCTATAATTCACACGAAGATCACAATCCATGCTTTCAGTTACTTTTACTTGGTGGATCTGAGCTTTGCTCGATAAGGCTAAAAGTGCTGGAGAATGAGTGGAAGTTCAGAGTCAACCTGCTCGAGGCAGTTTGAATAAATGGTGGCCATGGTCTTGTAAGGGTGTGAACGAGCAGGGCTCCCGTGCTAGCTTGGTATCAGAGTTTATAATATTAATAAATATAATACTAATATTATAATATATTATTGTGATAAGATTTGTGAAGAAATAACACCTAGGTGTTCCATGATTATGGAAGGGCCTTCTCCAATCACCGCTCAAGCACAAATCTACTAACTCAAAATATTCGCTGGCGGAAGAGACGTGTGCAACCTGGCTCTGATATATATATATATTATTAATTTATATACATATTAATATTATTAATTTATATCATAATTATTATATACATATATTATGTATACATATATAATACATATAATATTATTAACCCTATAACATATATTAATATATTATAATGTTTACTTATATATTGATTGATATACTATTAGTAATTTAAAATATAACATATTTTATTTATTTATATTATTATATAATATATATACATATAATAATATATATAGTATATTATATACATATATTATAATGTAATTATAATATATTATGTATATTATAACATAATTATACATTATATTATCATATATATACCATATTTTATATGTTTATGGTACATAAATACTAAATATTTATAATACATTATATGTATTTAGTATATTATAAAACAATATATTATAATTACATATATTAATTATAATAGTTTATTATACAATATACATATACATATTAGTAATATTAAAAGATATTATAAGTATATGTATAATGATATATTAATATAGTTATTAATATAATATGTATTATTATAACCGTTAAACATATATTATATATAAATATATATACTATTATTAATATATATATATAAATGTATATAATGTAGTATCTATTATACACATATTATATTATAGGTTAATATATTATGTATTATAGTATGCATAAAAATATATAATTATAATATATATTAATATTTATAATGTATAATTATGTTATAATATACATAATATATTATAATTACATTATAATATATGTATATAATAAAGTATATATATTATTATATATTATATAGTTATAGAAATAAATATAATATGTTATACTATAAATTATTAATAGTATATTAATTAATATATAAGTAAACATTAAAATATATTAATATATGTTATAGGGTTAATAATATTATATGTATATAATAATTATAATATAAATTAGTAATATTAATATGTATATAAATTAATATAATTATATACTATATTAATATATTAAAGTATATTATATAAGTATTATATATATTATAGCTATTAATAATTATTGTACATATAGTATTATGTTATATGTTAATTAATCAGCTACATATATTATAAATTATATACATATCATATATAATACAATATAATAATATATAATATATATACTAATATTATTAATATATATTATATATAAATATATAATTAATGTAATATATAATACATATATTATTATTATATATCATATATAATAGCCTATAAAATAATTATATAATATATATTGTATGACATAACATATATGATAATATATAATATATTAATTAATATTAATATATGTAAATATATTAATAATATTATACATATATATTAATTACATAATCTAATATGTATAATTATAATAAGGAATATAATATATTATATTATTTATAATTATAATATAATATATAATATTAATATATAATAATATTAACATACTACAAATATTAATATATATTATAATTATATATTTTTATGTATACTATAATACATAATTAATAATTATAATATTATAATTATTAATAATATATGTATATGTATATTTATATATTATAATAATTATTAATATATATAATATATAAATATACATATATATAATAATACATATTAATATTATAAATTATCTATGTATCTCACCAAGTACGTCAGTTGGTGTTGGTGCATCGATCAATTGTAATTGCCGGTATTCTGCAAGGTTCAAGAACTATTCTCTTAGGACACCAAGAAAGCTTGATGTGAAGTCCTTGAGACCTGTTCTTAAATCCGCTCATTCTCTGCTTAGCTGATTATCTATCCAGGCTGATAGTATATGCATCTTTTCTCTTCGCTTTTGAATAGGTACATCATCAAATTAAAACAAAGGACCAATGGAAGGTTTAGTACCTTGCTTTTCAATAGGATGTGTCACATATGGTTTGTCAGTAGTTTCTTGAAAAGCAATTAAAAGGCGAGTTAACTATAGGGACCGTTACTCTTTTCTAGGTTATAGCATATTTCTAATTTACAAGATTCTCATAAGAGTCGAGTATAGAGCATACTTTATACCATAAGGATAATAAGATGGAGAATATGATGAGCCATAGACAACTAAGAACTTAGAAACTCATAAGTATGGAAAATGGAGTGTTTATTTATTTTCGTGTGTTTTACAATTGACTCAACTCCCCTATTTATAGAGTTTCAGGAGTGAAGAGTCATGAACCCTTACAAAGACACATATCAGAGTGGCAACCTTCATCAAATGACTCCTCACTTTAAGAAGGTTGCATGTAGGACATGTCATGCTGGGTTGCATTTAAGACACTTATCTCAAAGATACCTCACTAGATGAGATTTCATGACTAGGAAAGTACACAACTACCCTTATAACATGGGTATTACAATATTTTAAACATAAATATTATAATATATAACTATTATATAATATTATATACAAGTACCTATATATTATTATCTATATATCTATATATTATATATTTATATAATTATAATAATTATATAATTTATAATTTTATACTAATTATATAATATATAATATTATATATATTATAATAATATTATGATATATACTAACTTAATAATTTAATTAATATATGCTAATATCTATTATAATATTATTATAAATATATTATATTAATTATAATAGTTATATAAATGAATATTATTAATAATTATAATATTATGTACATATTATATAATTTAAATATATATAATATGTATTATATACATTAATTATAATACATATTATAATTACTTAATATGTATAATTAAGTATATATAATATATTATTATATTAATTATGATTATATATTAATATAATTATATATTTCTTAATATTATGATAGTTATATAAATGAATATTATTAATAATTATAATATTATGTACATATTATATAATATAAATATATATAATATGTATTATATACATTAATTATAATACATATTATAATTACTTAATATGTATAATTAAGTATATATAATATATTATTATATTAATTATGATTATATATTAATATAATTATATATTTCTTAATATTATGAATATAATACATATAATATATACATATAATATGGATTAATATATATAGTAAAATATATGATAATTATATATTATAATCATATATTATATAGATATACTTATTATGTTATATACAATGTACATAACATAATAATATTATATCATATTGTATGTATATGTATAAATAATTAATATGTTATAATATAGAATGTATAACATATTGTATATACTATAGATAATTATATACTTAATACATATATTATATAATAGTATATACAATATATTATAGGGTATTATAGTACATATTAATAATAACATAGTATTATGTTTATATATAACTATTACATATAGTATATATTTATTAATATTATAATAAATATTTAATATTATTTATTAATATATTATTATATATAATATAATATATATATATACGAAGCTTGGGAGTCTCATCATGAATATTTCTTTGCTGCAGATGGCCAAACCTTTCATACTACCTTAATATCTAAACAACCAGTGGGAATTCAAATCCTTCCATACTGTGTTGTCTGGATCAAAGTCATTGGAAGCAAACTTCGTGGAAATGATTTATTAATGTGCTTTGATGTCTTCTTCAAAGCTCAGAAGCTACAAATATTTTCCCAAGAGGACATTCCTACCATTCACACCAACACAAAAGTTGTTCATAGTAAAGGAGATACCAAAATCTAATCCACTTATCAGAAGATTGAAAAAATGTTATGCCGAGTCACATGTAGAATACTCAACTATTCCTGAAGATGCTATTATAGAACAAACAGTTCTCCCCTTGTTAGTCTTTATAATGTATACAAAAAATATGGTAGCCTCACCAAGAGCATCAAGGCTCTAATCTCCTCTCGTAATCCTCCAACCAAGAATGGATCACTGTGGACTTCCAGCCACAAATCATGAACAATATGTCATACTATCCATTCCTCCTGAATATATTGAGACTTGGAAGCGAGACAGATACACCCACCTCCATCTTGGAGCCATGAGGTTGGTATTATCATATCATCATAGAAGAGGGCTTCCTTTAACGGCAAGGATTGCCCTTCTCGACACTAGATTTCTCAAATATGAGCATGCTGTTGTGGGAACGGTTCTATCAACACTCAATGCCGGAAGTGTGGTAATAACCTTCTTTCCCAATTTTACATTATCCTTGCAGGATTCATCATTTACAGATGCATCTAAGGTGAAGATCCAAATAACTGATGCTGAGCGAATTTCCAACTCCATAATGAGAACACAGCATCATCAGATTGTGTACCAACTACAGAATCATACCCTTGATTTAAAAAATTAGGGGATAAAGGATGTTCTAATGGTACTAGTTGAATCCAGTTCAGAAGTCCCCACCATCATCCAAACTCCGGGACAAATCAGCAGAGGTGATCTCCAATGATTAGTTCCTACCGAATTGATCACCAACTATGAATCTCTCCACCAGGTGATGAGGTTGGTTCATGCCACAGAGTTCAGTTTTCGACGACTAAAGGATGGATGAGTAAAGATTATATAAGACAGAACCTAAAGAAAACTCTACTCCTATGTTCCAGCTAATGATCTGTCCTATCTTTAAAGTAAGGGAAGAGAATATCCCCATCTCTTCATTCAACCCAGATGGAAGCCATATATACACAGACCAAATTAATGTCCATTTTATCTGGGATATTGACCTTTCCATGTGTGATCCCTGATGCTCCTGTAATACCTACGAAGATAGCAATGATGAAGGTGAAGAGGAAGTTCCCAAAAGAAGAAGGAGAAGACATTGTAAGACCCCTTATAATAAATACAACGACCCTCCTAATCCACCTCCACCAAAAATACCAATTCCACAAGAGGGTTATTAATGCAGACATGAAGAGAGACCATTACCTCCAAATCCACGAGCTTCTCAACCATGTTTCAAGTTCAAAAGTTGCGAAGAAGATTTTCCTCCTCTAGAGAGACGCGAGGATCAAACTTCTAAGGTAACCTCAAGGCCTTATATTCAGAGTACTGTAGTTGAAGCAAGTGGCCATTCAAAGCCTTTGAGTCAAGGAGAGGAAGTCGTCAATTGGCATACCACAAATTCTCAAGCATAAAATCAATCACTACAAAGTATTGATTCCAAGGTAACTCAAGTTCTCGACAAGGTTCGAAATTCATAAAATCAAATGAGTTACTTGCACACCCAGCTTCTGAGAGTGGAACAAAAACTTACTCGGAAGATTACACAGTTGGATAGAGAACTTAGAAGCCTTATTGCAAATCGGCAGTATGGCTTAGAGTTCACACTAAAATAAGTGGAGATTAGGCAACTCAAACAGGAGCTTGCAAGGATCGACGAAGATAAGGCAGAAAGAAGCTCAACCTTTATGCCCCCTGATAGAGTCTCCAATTTTATGACTTTACCAACCTTATATCCATCTCCAAATGAGTCAAAGACAGACTCCCAGCTGTAAGCTAAACATTTTGGGATGATCTCCAATATACCCTTACCACCTTCAAGACATAAAGAAACAGAAGGTGATCAATCAAAGGCTGAAGGTAAAAAACCCGTTAATACTTTAATGGCCCATCCTATTTTCTCTGGTCTCCCAGGAGAAACAAGTGATCTGAAGAAATTCAAACCTATACATCAGAATCAACTTAAACCTTTCAAGCATTAGTGGAACAGAGGAAGAGATAGCTAATGTTTTAGCAATTCTTATGGCTAATGCAGGAGAAATTCAACCCTTCACTGAACCGATTTCTGATGACTCGGATTAAGAGACTACTGACAGAACATATGTGACACATCCTACTAAAAAGCAAGATATTAACCCTCCATTGGTCCTTGGTTTTTATTTGATGATGTACCTATTCAAAAGTGAAGAGAAAAGATGCATATACTATCAGCCTGGATAGATAATCAGCTAAACAGAGAAGGAGCTAATTTAAGAAGAGTTGTCAAGGAATTCACGTCAAGGTTTCTTGGTGTCCTAAGAGAATGTTTCTTGAACCTTGGAGAATACCAGCAATTACAATTGATCGATGCACCAACGCCAGCTGATGTACTTGGTGAGATACATAGAGAATTTATCGATGAGATTTCTTTGTACACCAAGACTGTGTATCAAGAATACTTTTCTATAAGGTACTGCTCGCTGTTGAAAAGGGATCTAGACAGGCATTTCAAATGAATGTCTGAAAGATTCTACCTTTTGAATAGCTATAATGATCCCAATCTGAAGAATCTCTACCTTACCTCTTTGCCACAAGAGATACAACCATAAATGGCGAGGTTGTTTCAAGCCATCAAGAAAGGCATGGCCCAAATCAGCATGGGACAAATCCATCAAACCTGCTTGGCTGCTCTAGAGAAACTTTGTGAACAACAAAATATCTTTAAAGAAATGATGGAGAGATGGAAGATTCCTAAAAAGGTATGTAATAAATCCTACCTTAAAATAAAATGTATGTAGAAAGCATGCGATTGTTCCAAAAAAGATAAAGAAAAAGATAAGTAAAAGCTCAGAAGGAAAAAGAAAAACCAAACATACAGGTTTTTGTGAAGGAAGTCATTCAGAAAGAAGTCCACTAACAGATGTTATCTGTGTGGACAAAAAGGGCATTTCACAAAAATCGGCCCTACAAAGAAAGGGAAAGTGGCTAATCTAGGCTAATCTAGCATCACAGACCTTTCACTATCATGAAGCAGATGTTGATGAAGCAGACATAGAATCACTATATTCAGAACAAGATGGCCAGGATTTTGATACAACCTTCGTCCTTCATGAGACATCTGATGAAGAAGATTTAGAAGTGAATGTCCCCATTCTTATGATGAGCCAACCTCCAATGCTCAGAACCAACATATTCATACAAGAAGGGATGTCATCACCTCATCTAGTAGTCAAGGTGCTTCAGTCAAAGTATGACAGGCCTATCAAAGTGATCAGAGTCCTTGATACAGGAGCACGAAAAACTATGATGAACCCAGACATCCTTCCAGATGAAGCTTGGGAGTCTAATCATGAATATTTCTTTGTTGTAGATGGCCAAACATTTCATACTGCCTTGATATCTAAATAACCAGTCGGGATTCAAATCCTTCCAAACTGTGTTATTTGGATCAAACTCATCAAAAGCAAACTTCACGGACATGATTTATTAATGGGCTTTGATATCTTCTTCAATGCCCAAAAGCTACAAATATTTTCCCATGGAGTCAAATACAAGAGGAAATTCCTACCATTCACACTAACACAAAAGCTGCTCATAGTAAAAGAGATACCAAAACTTGATCCACATATCAAAAGATTGAAAAAATGTTATGCCGAGTCACATGCATACTTCACCAATCCTCATCCACTTTGGAAGAATTCAAATTTCTATGTTCGACTTATTTTTAAGAAGAATGAAGATATTAACGCCACTAAAGCCACGCACCTTGGTATGACACCAGAAGAACTGAATTTGGCCCGATAAGAATGCAGCGAGCTACTATCCTTGGGCTTAATTGAAGCCACCAACTCAAATTGGGCTTGCCCAGCTTTTTATGTTAATAAGAGAGCAGAACAAGTTCAAGAAAAGAAGAGGTTAGTCATTGATTACAAACCTCTCAACTATTACTTGCATGATGATAAATTCCCTTTGTCCAGGACAAAAGTCATGTTCTCTTACCTCTTAGAAGCCCAAATCTTTTCCAAACAAGACCTTAAATCTTGTTTTTGGAAAGTGGGTTTACACCCAGATAAAAGGTATAAAATAGCTTTTTGCCTACCTATAGCTCAATACAAATGGACAGTTATTCCATTTGGTCTTAAAGTTGCACCATCCCTTTTCCAAAAGACCATGATGAAAATCATCAAAACCGTACTAAACAGTACCCTTGTCTACATAGATGATATCCTCTTATATTCCAAAAATATAGAAGAACATGAACAACTTCTCAACATGTTCATAGACTTGGTACAAAAATATGGTATTATTTTATCCCAAAAGAAAAGTGTGATCAAGCAAAAATCTATTGATTTTCTGGGCATGAAGATAGAGGATGGGGATTATGAACCAGGATCACACCTATCCCAAGAGCCACTTAAGTTCCCAGATGAGCATTTATCTGTTAAAAAGGTTCAACAGTTCCTTGGAATTGTCAACTATCTTAAAGATTTCATCCTCAAATGTTCAGCCTATACAAGCAAATTGTCAATGCTTCTAAGGAAAAGTCCACCTCCTTGGGATGTCGACCAAAGTGTAGCAGTCAAACATCTAAAAAAAGTGTGTCAAAAGCTCTCACCTTTGAGAATTCCTGGAGATGGCCAATGGATCTTAAAAAAGATGCCACTGATGATTATTGGGGAGCTATCTCATAAGAAAACGAAGGTGGGAAACTTCATTATCGTGGACATGCCAGCGGACAATTCAAAGAATCTGAAGCACATTACACACTATCTACAAGATATTAACTGTCAAATATGGAATTAAAAAATTCAAATTCCATCTAGTGGGATACAATTTCATTATCCAACTGAATAATACATCCTTCCCAGCGATTTTGAAGTTCAAGAATAAAGGAGTCCCAGAAAAATAGCTACTCAGACTCAAGACTGGTTTTCAAAATACAAGTTTGAAGTCAACACATAAAGGAGAAGGACAATGTTGTGCCTCATTATCTCTCCAGACAATTTCCGCTTCAACACATATCATCTACCAAGGTGATGCCTATCATCTTTATAACATGGAAACAAAAGAAGATAATATCTTCCAAAACCAGTTTTTTGAGACAATCTCTCATCCATCTTATCAATCCTAATTTATCATTTCCTCCTCGTGATGAGCCTTTCAAAACTCTTGGAGATATCCGACAATATGCAACAGTGAATTTGTTTTGATATCTATCGAAATATATTTCTAAAGAAGGAATCCAAGAGGAACAAGTCTGCTATCATCTCCAGAAACCATTCTTGGGCATAATACGTGTTGATTTTTCTAAAGATCTCACCTTCAATGGTTTATGGTACCTATCGTGTTTGTCCACCTTATACTTTCATCCGATTGAGTTCACAGTATGGGATACATTCATTTTTTCCAAGAAACTGAAAATAACTCTACCCTCTAGTGGTCATTCCTGCTATGGTATGCAACTGTGGAAGAATGGATACAAGTGCTCCAAAATGAATATCAGGATGATGAAGACCCTCATGTCATATTCCTCTGTCATAGGCAATATTCTACAAGAATCAAAGAAGAACTTCGTCTGGTCCCCCTACACTATAAATGGAAGATAATCAAGGGTCTAATCCCATATAATAAGGAAGAGCACCGAGAACTTTATGTCCATCTATGTTTTGCCAATAAAAGCCATCCACATGAAGATACTAAAGGACTTACTTATATCTCGTTCGTAGTCAACCCTATCACTGAAGAATCAGATCAAACCAACTTAGAACTAGAGAGTTAATAGGGCTGAGGCCCGCCGGGCCAGCCCATTTAACCAAAAAAATAGGTTTACGGCCCAACTTTTTCAGCCCGTTTGACATCCGGCCTTTTTAGCCTGGACCGTTAGACCCGCGGGCTAAGCGGGTCGGTTTGCGGTTTAACCGGGCTGGCCCGCGGACTGCCTTCAATTTTATTTTTTTTTAGATAAGAAGCTTCAGTAATGTTGTCTGTCTAACATATATACATGAGGACTGCCCCATTTTAAAATCCTCTGCATATCAAGTGTGAGAACAGGGTGACAGGCACACACATAATACCTACCTTAGTTTTATATTAATATATACATAATCTAATATATATATGTATATATATATATAAACATGTAATATATACATATAATAATATAATAGATAATTATATTATCATATTAATATATACTACATATGTATGCTATAATGTATACTATTATATACATATATAATATTATAATAATTTAATTAATATAAGTAATATATTATAATATATATGTATTATATTGTAGAACGTGTAGATTTGTAATTCAGTGATTATTTTTTTGTATAATGAGTCAAAATTTATTGTAATTTTATGTTTTGTCTTTTCTTCTAATAGAATAAGGCTCCATTTTCATTTTAAAAAAATAGACGAAACCCTAAGTCCCTAACTTTAGCCCCACCGCTTCGCGTGAGTCCACCGCATCTCTCACCTGAGTCACCATTTTTTGTATTCATAGCCCGATAGTAGGCCGATTAGCCCGAAACCCATTAGGGTTAAGGTTAGGTTCATGATATAGTTAGCCCGTTTAAACTGGCCCTATTAGCCCGAGGACCGATTAGCCCAAAACCCGATAGGGCTAGCCTGAAACCGGTAGGGCTAGCCCGATTAACATCCCTACTTAGAACTAGTCAAAATCAAGAGTTCAAGTATGAACCTGAGTTCGACCCAAGTCAAGTTCAATCATAAATTTAAACCTTGTAACAAATACCCGTATAATAAGGATAGTCTTGTATTTTCCTAGGCATGACATCTCATCTAGTGAGGTGTACTTAAACCCACGTTTTATGTTTAAAATAATGTAATACCCATGTTATAAGGGTAGTTGTGTACTTTCCTAGACATGACATCTCATCTAGTGAGGTGTCTTTGAGATAAGTGTCTTACATGCAACTTAGCATGACATGTTCTATATGAGACCTTCTTAAAGTGAGGAGTCATTTGATGAAGGTTGCCACTCTGACACGTGTCTTTGTAAGGGTTCATGATTCTTCACTCCCAAAACTGTATAAATAGGGGAGTTGAGTCAATTGTAAAACACAAGAAATAAATTAACACCCCATTTTCCATACTTATGAGTTTCTAAGTTCTTAGTTGTCTTCTCCAAAGCCCTTAAGCCAGTCTATCGCTCATCATATTCTTCATATTATTATCCAAAGCCCAAAGTAATTTTTATACTCGTCTCTTATGTGGATCTTGTATATAAAAAATATGCTATAACCTGGAAAAAAGAAACGGTCCTTATAGTTCACACGAAGATCACAATCCATGCTTTCAATTGCTTTTACTTGGTGGATCTGAGCTTTGCTCGATAAGGCTAAGAGTACCAAAGAAGGAGTGGAAGTTCAGAGGCAACCTCCTCAAGGCAGTTTGAAGACATGGTGGCCATGGTCGTCTAAGGGTGTGAACGAGTAAGGCTCCCGTGATTATAATAACATTATATTAGTATATGATAATATATAATAATATACTAATATAATACATATAATTTATAATATTATTATATTATTATACATATATTAGTATAATATATGTATTTAATAATAGTATATGCATATAATATAATACATACAATTTATACATAATATATTATAATATGTATTATAATATAGCATGTATTATTATATTATTAATTATATTATATATATATTATAATAATGTATATATAATATATATTAATATGTATATATACTAGATATTATAATAATATATATGTATTATAGTACTATATATTAATTATTAATATATTAGTATATAATTATTATATATACTATTAATTATAATAATTAATAATTATATACATATTTATTATATACATATAATATTATATATTAATGTATAGTAATATTTATAATTATAAATATTATATACTATTATATATATTATGTATATATAATATTAATGTATAATATGTATTATAATATATATAGTACATTATATTATATATTACATGTATTAATATATTAATTATAATATTAATACAATATAATAATACTATATAATTATAATATATATGTATTATACTATAAATTAATTTATATTATATTAATATTATAATATATATGTATGTATTCATATTATAATATGTATTATATATATATATAAGCTCATAATATTTATACTATAAATATGTGTTAATATAATTATATATATAATATGATAATATTATATATACAAATATAATATACTATATATTAATTTTATATAGTATATTATATGTTATAATCTTACATAATAGTACTATATTATAATATGTATATTATATATAATATTATTATACAAATATATTATTAACTATAATGTATAATTAATATTATATAATTAATTAATATATTAATTATACATTATATATTATAATATTAATATGTATAATTATTAATATATATGTACTAATATATAATACAATGTAGTATATGTACATATTATTATTAATATTATATACATATATGTAATAAATATTAATAATATATTTATAGTATACTACGTAATATAATATATTAATAGTATAATATTAGTATACTATGTAATATAATATATTAATAGTATAAAATTAGTATTATATATAATATTAAATATACAAATTTATTGTATTATACATATTAACTATATATATTATATACATTATATACAGATATTAACTATATATAATTATTAATTATTAAAATTAATAGTATATATATAATCACTACACATATTTATGGAAGGGCCTTCTCCAATCACCGCTGAAGCACAGATCTACTACTCAAAATATTCTCTGGCCGAGAAGATGAGAGGAACCTAGCTCTGATACCAAGCTATCATGGGAACCCTACTCGTTCACACCCTTAGAGGACCATGGCCACCATGTATTCAAACTGCCTTGAGCAGGTTGACTCTGAACTTCCACTCCTTCTTCGGCACTCTTAGCCTTATCGAGCAAAGCTTAGATCCACCAAGTAAAAGCAATTGAAAGCATGGATTGTGATCTTCGTGTGAACTATAGAGACCGTTACTCTTTTCTAGGTTATAGCATATTTTTGATATACAAGATTCTCATAAAAGGCAAGTATATAGCATAATTTATGCTATAAGGATAATAAGATGGAGAATATGATGAGCCAAACACTGTCTTAAGAGCTTGGGAGAAGACAACTAACAACTTAGAAACTCATAAGTACGGAAAATGGAGTGTTTATTTATTTTCGTGTGTTTTACAATTGAGTCAACTCCCCTCTTTATAGAGTTTCGAGAGTGAAGAGTCATGAACCCTTACAAAGACACATGTCAGAGTGGCAACTTTCATCAAATGACTCCTCACTTTAAGAAGGTTGCATGTAGGACATGTCATGCTAGGTTGCATGCTAGATACTTATCTCAAAGACACCTCACTAGATGAAATGTCATGTCTAGGACAGTACACATATATTTATAATAATAGTTAATGTATACATATTATATGTTACATTATAGTGCTATAATATTAATAATTATATAATATATGTCAAATTTATATATAATATAGTAAATTAATATATTATATATAATATATAATTATACAAATTATTTATACATAATATAGTATAATATGAATTAATATATATATTAATAATATACATATATATTATACATATATGTATAATAGTAGTATGTAAATTAAGATATTATTATTATATAACATCTATAATATAACATTATATATTAGAATATATACTAATATGTATATTATATATATATACTATTAATATATATACTAATATTATATATAATATGCATTTTAGTAATATATAATATTAATTATACATATATATTATATAATTATATATTTATATTCATAAATATTAATATACATTATAATATTAATATATAATTTATAGTACATATATTAATTATGTACTATATTAATATATATACATATATACATAATTATTAATTACATATTAATAGTATATTATACATATACATATTAATATAATATATAATATAATATAATTAATATATACTAATATGCATAATAATACTAGTAGTATAATTATATATGTACTATACTCATATATTAGTAATAGATATATAATTATAATAACACTATATTATAAATATAATAAATATAATATATTATAATACATTAATAGTATAATATTATATATATTAAATATATTTATGTATTAGTATAATATATTATAATATACTTATTATATAATATACATATTAATATAATTATTATAGTTACAATAATATTATAAATATATTATTATATACTAATTATATAATATTAATATAATTATAATTATTTTATTAATAATTATAATAGTATAACATATAATTTATATATATTATAATAATTATAGTATAATTATATAATATATATAGTTATATGTATGTCATATGTATACTATATATTATAGTATATATATAATACTATAAGTAATATTAATTATATATGTATATTATAATATTATAATTAATACTATTATAATTGAGTAGTAGTAAACTATATATAATTATAAAATATAAATAATATATAATGTATATATTATAATACAATTATAAAATATAAATAATTATATATAATTATATAATATAATACAGTATATTTTAATAATATTATTACATATATTATATTATTATAATCTATCTAATATAATGTATACTTATAATATGTTATAATATATACATTATAATAGGAACTACATTTATAATATACTATATAATAATAATATTTTACGTAATTATAATATTATAATATTAATATAGAATATATTTATTAATAGTATATATAATTGTATATTATATATAATTATATTATATTATAAATTAATATAATATCTAACATAATAATATATACATATATGTATATCAATTAATACTATATATATATTAGTAATAGTATATATAAGATTATATATTATAATATATAATATAATATATATGTATAATACATATTTTAATATATTAGATAGTAAATTATACTATGTATATATATATACTATTAATATTAATTACAAATATATAACATTATTTTATGATGAATATAATTATAATATAAATAATTATAATATTAATATATATATGTATACATAATATTAATAATAATAAATATATTAATAATAAATATAATAGTTAATATATGAACATATTATATACTATATACATATTAATTATAATATAGTATAACATATTATATTAATATACATACATAATACCCTAACATTATATTAATTTACATGTATTATTACATAATTATTATAATATATTTATAATAATATATTATTATGTACATATATATGTATATATGTATAAATATGTATACAAATATTATATAATATTATTAATATTATATGTATATATAATAGTAATTATACACATAATGATATAGTATATATAAATATACTATTATATATACATATAATATTAATAATATTATATACTGTATATTAGTACATATATATATATATAATATAGTTATACTATATGTATTATATTAATTAATAGTTAATATTATTATACATATGTAATAAATACATATATAATTAATAACATATATTATTGTTTATATAAATACAATAATTATATGTGTATTATATATAATATATTATAATATTATTTATTACATATTTATAATATTATTAATATAATTATACATATTAATATAATAATAATTATACATATATAATGTATATGTTATTAATATATACATATACATTATAATTATAGCACCACAATTAATATAGTATTAATATTATACTATAATAGTAATATAATAATATATACATATAATTATATATTAATATGTTCATATTATAATATATAAATTATACTATTATGTACATATATAATAATGTATAATACATATATTTATAATATAGTATGTACATATAGTAAATATATATTATATAATATTATACATATTATAACGTATTAATTATACTATAATATATGTACTAATATATTAATTATATATATTATTATATTATGTATACATATATATAATAATTAATATGTATATTAATATAATAGTATATAATATATTATAATAATATATTAATATTATTATTATATAGTTATTAATATATAATACATATATAATATATTAATATTATCAAATATTATAATATTATATTTATATATTATATAATTATAGTATATACATATAATATTAATATATTAATATTATATAATATTATGTAATTATATATTATTATTATAATTAATAATTATTACATATTAATTAATATATACGTATATAAATAACTATTATGTTATAGTTAATATGTATAATTAATATATTATATACTTAATATGTTTAAATAATATTATATCTGTATATAATATGTATAATTAATATATATACTATGTATATGTATTATAATTAATACTATACTATTATATATTAATATATGTAATATAACATAATTATTTACATATAATATTGTAGTACATAGTATAATATTATTATAATATATTATAATATACTATTATATTATATTATTAATTATAATATTATATATAGTATATATATATATGTAAATACATACTATATATTAATATTAATTACATATTAATATATGTATTATTATAATATATATGTATAATGTTATATATGCATATAATATATTAGTATATTATTAATGTTATTCATACATTATATATAATATATAATATTATTATTTATATGTATATAATAATTTAATATTTATCCTATAATTGATTTTAATTATTTTATTTTAATCATGTTTCCGAAACCTTAAAAGGTTTGGAACCATGTTAGTAGAGATATGATAGTCATGCCATGATCTAACACTATGATCTAGCCGACCATATTAGGCGGCAGATAAAAAGATAAAAGAAAAATTTAAAAACAGAAATAAAATTTAAACTTACACTTAGATTGTAATCAGCAGATGTTTATTACAAAGAGAGCTGGGAGATTTACAAAGTGTAGATTTTGGAGAGAGAGAGAAAAGAGGGGCGAGCCAAACTCTAGCGTACCTTTGAAAAATGAAAACAACCTATTTATAAAGGAAGAGCCGGACATCAAACCCCGGATTCCAAAAGAAAAAATAAACAGTAAAAGTAACTTTATAAAAGTTAAAAGTGACACATGCTTCTCTTTCAATGACAGGGATTCCTGTCTGAAATCGACAAAAACACTTTAGTCAAAAAGAAATGATTTTACTCCGTCTCTTTGATGAAGGAGTCTTTAAGCTCTTCAAGGGCTTCAAATAAAGCCGGATCAGGGATATCATCATCTAGTCTTGTGAATCTTGTAAAAGGCTAGTGAACTGATTTTCACTAGTTTCAGATTCATAGAAGTATCAGATTATGAATCTGAACTAATGTTTTTTGAAATATCCTTTTTAATTTCAGAAACAAATAGTTCAATCATTTGTTTCTGTGAGAGAATCCCAGCATATTTCTGGGTCAAGATTTTGAAAGGACTGATATTATCAACCTTTTCTTTTTCCTTTTCTTCTAGATCTTGCTTATAAGCCTTGATCTTTTCATTGATTTTTTCAAATGTATCTTCTTAAAATAATTTTCCAGATTCTGGGTCCATTTGCATCATTTTTTCCCAGAATTTACAATGGCTGATACGCCAAAGACAAGGAGCACCATAGCTAGTATAACCAACTATTGGAGTCCACTTCCATATCCATGGAATGCCAAATTCAATAAAGAAAAGACAAGTTGCCTTTCCTTCAATGAAATTTTCAGAATGTTTTCCCTGTATAACAGGAGAGACTGATATCCAGTCTTTCATAAGATTATGGAATAATTCTAGTAAAATTTTTACCGATGGTCCAAATGTTCTCCACCATGTAAAGAACCAATTTGGAACCTGTTTATGAAAAATATTTTCACAAACTTTGATAAACTAAGAGTGTTTATGCCTCTTGTTCTCATATAAGAGTGTTTTCTCAAAACTTTCGATATAATCGAAGTAATTGAATTTGAAATTTAGGTTATGAACCTGAGAAAAGAATTCTTTTTCTACTAATGGAGAAATACCCCATTCTTCAAATGATATAATCTTTTTGATAATAATTTTGGAAAAATTATAATCTTTCCCTTTTTCTCCAGAGGAGAAATGATTAATTTCAACACTATTAGTGGAAAGAAGGAGATTTTCATAGAAACCTCTTTGCTTGTAAGAACCACATACGTATGACGTGTTGGAAAGATATCTTTCCATGATTATCCATGGACTATCTAACCATTGAACATCTCTTTCTTCTATAAGAAGAATAATCTGTCGATCAATATTTTTGATAAACATTTTTTCTGATTCATCTTCTTTTGCTATATTAGCATAAGAAGTTTGAGTATTATCAGGAGAGATATCGCTCTCTTTTTGCTTTTGTTTTTGTTTCAAAAATTCTTGAAACTCATCTTCAAGATTGGAAGTATTACCTCCAACGGAACTTGCTATATTAGCAATGTTCTGGGCAATCAGTTTTTGTTTGCCATGCTGAATAATTGTTCGGGATTGTTGGGGATTATAACCCCTTCCTCCTCTTCCTCTATAAGAGGAAAGGTCACCTCGACCTGGGCCTCCTCTTCCTCTATGAGAGGAATAGTTATCACGACCTGGGAAACTCATTCCTGCAAGAATTCCCTGGTTAGAAAATCAGGCAAATAATTTTCATTGCTTTTTTTATGGATAATAATAAAATCAAATGGAGCAAGATGTGATTGCCATCTAGTAAACATTTGCTTAGATACATCATGTTTGAAATCTTTCTGAAACATGAATTTAGCAGTATTACAACCAGTTTTAATTATAAATTTCTGATTGTATAAATCATCTTGAAATTTTAAAACACATTTAACAATGGCAAGAATTTCTTTAGCCACTGTCGAATAGTTTTTCTGGGCATTGTTCCATTTCCCAGAATAAAATTGAACAAGATATTCTTGTTTTTTATGGGGATCAACCTGTTTAAGGATTCCACCATAACCAATGTCGGAAGCATCGGTTTCGACAATTTTTTCCCAAAGGGGATTTGCAAGCATAAGACATGGAAGATTTTTAACTTTTTCTTTAATATTTTGAACAGCCTTGGTATGATTTTCATTCCAAGGTGGAGGATTCTTTTTAAGTCTGTCATATAAGACAGAAGTATCTTCATTAAGATTTTTTATATAGGAAGAAATATAGTTTAAACTTTCTAAAAATCTTTGTAATTGAGTCTTATCAGTAATGATATCTGAAAATTTATTTCCAAATTCAATGCTTCTTTGAATAGGAATAATATTTCCTTTGTCAATAACATGACCAAGAAATCTAATATTAGATTGGAATAAAATCATTTTTGGCTTTGAAATAACAAGGCCATTTTTAACAACAATGTCTTTAAACATATTTAAATATTTAAAGTGTGATTCAATGTCTTTAGAAAAGACAAGAATATCATCAATATAAACAATAATAAAATTGCTAAATGGATAAAAAATGTCATTCATAATTTGTTGAATTTCTGAAGGAGCATTTTTTAATCCAAATGGCATAACTGTCCATTCATAGTGTCCAAATGGGACATTAAAGGCAGTATTATATCTATCAGATTCATTTATTTGAATCTGCCAAAATCATGATTTTAAATCAAATTTTGAAAAGACTAATGCATTAACTAATCTGTCAAGAAGATCTTTCTTATTAGGAATAGGATGTCTAATCTATTTTAAATCCTTATTAAGAGGTTTATAATTAATGACTAGTCTAGGAACTCCTCGTTCCTGTTCTGAATATTTATTAACATAAAATGCAGTGCATGACCAGGGAGATTTTGATGTAGTTATTAGCTTCTTTTGTAATAAAGAATTGATTTCTTTTTTACATAACTCCAAATATTCAGAGTTCATTTGGCAAGGTCTTGCCTTTGTAGGAATATCCTTTTCTTTAAAATCTTCTTCATAAGGAAGAGAAATAATATGTTTTTTTCTATCCCAGTAGCCGTTTGGTAAATCATTGCAAATATCAATTGAAAACTTATTATAAACAAGTTAAATTTTTTCCTGTAATTTAGGATTTTTGAGTTTTTCTTCAATAGTCAAGAAACTCACTTCTTCTTTTAAAGAATTGATTTGAAAGGTTTTTCTTTCAATCTATTCTTGTAGTTCATTAAGAACTCTATGAACGGATTTTGTAATAAATTCAAAAGATATGGGTTTTTCTTCAAAGGTTCCAGTTAAAGCTTTTTCATTACCTAAAGTTAAAGGATAGATTTTAAAAATGAATGGTAAGCCAAGTATAAGCTGGCTTGAAATATTTTTTGCAAGAAGAAAACTTGTTGAAATGCAACAATTATCTTTGCAAATATATGCTTTTGGAATCTTGAAATTTATATCAAGACGTTCACCTCCAGCATGAGAAAGTGAATGAGTGGTTTTATGAAAATACCTGATAGGAATTAATCCTTCTTGTATGACATTTAAATCAGCACCACTGTCAATCATGGCGATGAAATCAATTTTATGATTTTTTATGAGAAGAGTGATTTTAGTATACCACTTTTGAGATATGATCCTAGAAATAGTAGGGAGATAAGTTTTTTCTAATGGCATAAGATGCTCAATAGAATCATCAGGAGAATTATCAATCTCTTTTTCTTTATTATTTTCCAAAAGACAAAGGCGTTGATCAAAATTTTTATTAATATGATAAAGATTTTTAATTTCTTTTTTGAGATTATCAATCTCATGAATTAAATCCTGAGTAGAAACAGGATTTGTTTCTCATACTTTTGTCTAAGAAGTTTATTAACTTCAGACATGGAGTATGAATTCTCAGTATTCTGAGAAATAGTGGGACTAGTAGAACTAGAAGATGGAATACTTTCCGTTTGATCAATAATACTAGTTCTCAAAACAGGATCTTTAATTATCTTAAGAAATTCTAGTATCTTATCATTTGTCAGACACTAAGATTCAGGTCTAGGAATTGAGACATGAGTTTATAGAACTCATTCAAAGAACTTTCAGTATTACTAACTTTCTTTGAAGGACGAATACAAGGTTGTCCTTGTATACATGCTTCACAATCAGCACTTTCTGATAATAAGGATTCATTATCAAGAACTTGAAGATCTTCAGAATCATTTGATTCTGAATAATCAGTATCTGAAATTTCTGATTTATTATTATCAGAATCTAGAACAATTTTATATAATTTTTCTTCTAAATCATCATCAATATCAAGGGCTTTTATTTTATCTTTTGCCCAACACTAGTTCGCATAATGACCAAGTTTTTTGCATTTTCTACATATTATAGAAAATTCTTTATTCCTTCTTTTATCATTTTTATAAAAAGATGATCTAGAATTTTTTAATTCTTTTTTCTTATCAGAATAATATCTTTTCTTTCTTTTATAAATTTTTCCTTCTCTAATATCTTTAGAAGGACATTTTTTTCCTTTAAAAGGAATTTCCATACCAAATTGACCACAAAATTGGCCAAGTTGTTTTTTCTCAAGCAAATTTTAGTTTTTTAATTTGATTATTTAATTTCAACTCATTGCATAGAGCTAAACCCTCTTGAATACAAGTTGAGATTAAATTACCATAAGTATAACTTTTATAAGGTATAGACACTTTATCTTGCCTAAGAATTCTACGAATTCTTTCAGCAAAAAGACTAGGAAGACCATCAATAAATTTGGCTTTCCAATGACTGTTATTACAGTCAGACAATTAAAAGATACGTGTTAAAAAATTATCTTTATATCATCTGAAATCAGATAGTGTTTTACATCTAAGATTACTGAGAAGAGTTCTAATATTCTCTCCATTATCAGTAAACTTACCAGTAAAATGATCAATTATGGTGAGAATTAAAGAATATATTGCGTTCTCAACAGGAATATTATCCTCAACTTTAATAGAATTAAAAATAGAAGATTTTTGTTCCTGGGATAAATAACTATCCCACCAACCTTTAAGTTGGCCAGTAAAACCAGCAGTTATCATAACAGCGATATTTTTATCTGTATTGCCAGATACTTTACACACAGTACTATACATCATCATACAATGTGCAAGATTATAGATGTGCCTATCAGTGCAACCATCTAAATTCCATTCATAAATACTTTTTCCATTATAATTATTAGAAAGAAAATATTCATGTTCTTCATGAAGGACGTCTATCGAAGAAGGTCTATTGTAATAGTACCTGCTCTGAGTAGGCCTATCAGCCCATTTCATTTTGTTAATTTCTTCTGTATTATTAACAAAAGGAGAAGTATTCTTTTGGAATTCTTCTTCATCATCTAAAGCTGAAATATTAAAAGCTTTAAACTTTTCTTCTAATAATTTTTCCAAATTGAAAACTGAAGATTTTAATTTAAAATCCTTTATTAAAGGAGGAGATTGGATTGAAGAAGAAGCAATAGAAGAAATATCAATTTCTTTTTTCTTCTCAATATGAACATCAGGTTTTATCTGATTGATAGCCGAAATAATTTTTTCAACTCTATCATGTATAGATATCATCTCTTCACCAAGAATAGTTAAGTAAAGATTTGTGTAATTTTAATTTTCAATTAATTGGTTTATATGCTTTGTGGTAGTAGGAAGCATTTATGTTTCAAATATTTTTGAAAAAGCCGTAAAATTTAAGGACTTATTATTCTTTTCAATTTGGAAAGGTTGTTGAGGTGGATAAACAGATTTTTGAATCTGTCCTGAAGTAAGTTTATAACTTCTTTCAATTACTGTAATATGATCAGTAATAAAAGTTCTAAAAGACCAAGGAACATAATAAATAATCTGATTATGCTCTTCACAAAATTTATAAAAACAGTCAACAAAAAAAGTATATTGTTTTTTAGTAAAACTTTTAAAATACCATTTTCTAAATGGTTCCCATTTGGGTGTATTAAATTATGTATTAATCTGCCTTCTAATAGCAGATCCTTTCGAAAAATCTAATTTTGGTGTATTATTCATAATTAAATGGTAAAATTCATCTGAGATACTGTATCAGTATCTTTGATGTTATAAACATTACTATGTAAAATTTTGTTTTTATCTATAAGAATATTTTCAGTATGATCTTCTTGAGATTTATCATCTTCTTGTAAATAAGAAGACATTGATGCTCTAGAAATCTGTGGAATTTCCACATCATATTGAAAAGGAGAAATAAAGTTATGATTAGATCTTGATCTAGATAAAGATCTCGAGGAAGATATCAACTTCCTTTGTTCAGAAGCAAATTTGGTCTGAACTGATCCTTTATTATTCTAAATAATTTGTTGTAATCTATTATTAACAACAGGAATTTTTGGCATAGCCTGTGTAAAAGTCCAATGTTCTGGGAATTTAATTTCTTCCCATTTAATGGCTCTTCGAGTAGTAATATTAGATTTTCTAAAATTTGTTTCAATTTAAATAGTCTCATTAGACTTTTTATCTACTCTTATACACATAGGATTAAGAGTATATAATGGTTTAAAATATATACGATAATAGAGATACATATAACTTCTGTTCCAGTAACATAATTATAATTTTTTGTGCAAACATTTAATGTTAAAGTATCCAATATATTCTTATCAGTTAATGAAACTGTAAGATTTTGATAAACACCAAAATAGACTGGTCCATGAGCCAGACTAGATTGAATCATTCCCATAAGGGAGTGTGTAAAATCAAGATTTCTGGCATCTCTAAGAGTTACCATAAACATTGCAGGTAGACCTTCTAAAGTTAAAGGTCTGAATGCAATTTGAATGCATCCTATATGTAGAAAATTATGAGTTTCTACAAAAGGCAAAATATCTCTTCCATTTAAGAGACGAATAGTCATCTCTTTATCATTAAGAGATATAGCTGACTCAGTAGTTTTAACTACTTGTTTGAGACCTAATTTCCCAAATGTTCCTAATTCATAAACTAGATTTGGTTTTATTCTAGGAATAGTCCATTTATTTAATAAATCTAAATTGTCAGGAATATCATATTCCTCAATTCTGCTATTTTTAACAGCAGTTTTCTTATGAAAAATATTCATAAGGATGAAAAGTGTTAGATCATAGGTGAACATAAACATATTTCTACTTCCATGGCTCTGATACCACATCCAAGACCCAAGAGGGACAGACTTAAATCAAATAAACTAAAACATAATTATAAGACAAGTGAGGAACAAACAATTTTTTACTGAATTCAGGACTTTTACTGAGGACTCCCTTAGTTGTATAAGCTTACATAATAATTTAATATATTATAATATATATAAATTAATATTATTATAATATATTATACTATATTATTATATATTATACTATAATATTATGTATATATTAATATAATACTATATATATAAATAATATATATAGTATAATATAAGTTATAATTATATATTATTAAGTATTAATTATTAATATATGTGTAATATGTTATGTATATATTAATATATTATAATATATATAATCATATTATTATATTATGCTTCCTATTACTATAAGCATATAAATCAATTGATTGAAAATCAAAATTACACAAATTTGTATTTAACTATTCTTGGTGAAGAAATGATTTCTTTACATGATAGAGTTGAAAAAATAATTTCAGCTATTAATCAGATTAAACCTGATGTTCATATTGAAAAGAAAAAGGATATTTCATCCATTGTTTCTTCTTCAATTCAATCTCCTCCTTTGATAAAGGATTTTAAACTTAAATCTTCTGTTTCCGATTTGGAAAAATTATTAGAAGAAAAATTTAAAGCTTTTAATATTTCAGCTTTAGATAATGAAGAAGAATTTCAAAAAGAATTTCAAAACCCTTCTTCTTCTACTTCTGTTAATATTACAGAAGAAATAAATAAAATGAAGTGGGCAGATAGACCTACTCAGAGCAGGTACTATTATAATAGACCTTCTCCTGTTGATATTCTTCATGAAGAACAAGAATATTATATTTCTAATAATTATAATGGAAAAAGTATTTATGAATGGAATTTAGATGGTTGCACTGATAGGCACATCTATAATCTTGCACACCGTATGATGATGTATAGTACTGTGTGTAAAGTATCTGGTAATACAGATAAAAATATTGCTGGCATGATTACTGCTGGTTTCACTGGCCAACTTAAAGGTTGGTGGGATAATTATTTGTCCCAAGAACAAAAATCTACTATTCTTAATTCTATTAAGGAAGAGAATAATATTATAGTTGAGAACGCTGTTTATTCTTTAGTTCTCACTATTATTGATCATTTTACAGGAAGGTTTACTGATAATGGAGAGAATATTAGAACTCTTCTCAGTAACCTTAGATGTAAAACACTGTCTGATTTCAGATGGTACAAAGATACATTTCTTACTCGTATCTTTGAATTACCAGACTGTAATAACAGTTATTGGAAAGCCAAATTTATTGATGGCCTTCCCAGTCTTTTTGCTGAAAGAATTCGTAGAGTTCTTAGGCAAGATAATATTTCTATACCTTATGATAATTATACTTATGGTAATTTAATATCAACTTGTATTCAAGAGGGTTTAGCCCTATGTAATGAGTTGAAATTAAATAACCAAATTAGAAAGCAAAATTTGCTTGAGAAAAAACAACTTGGCCAATTTTGTGGTCAATTTGGTATGGAAAATCCTTATAAAGGGAAAAAACGTCCTTCTAAAGATTTTAGAGAAGGAAAACTTTCTAAAAGAAAGAAAAGACATTATTCTGATAGAAGAAAAGAATTGAAAAAATCTAGATCAGATTTTTATAAAAAAGATAAAAGAAAGAAAAAAGAGTTTTCTATAATATGTAGAAAATGCAAAAAACCTGGTCATTATGCTAACCAGTGTTGGGCAAAGGATAGAATTAAAGCCCTTGATATTGATGATGATTTAAAAGAAAAAATTTGTAAAATTGTTTTAGATTCTGATAATAATAAATCAGAAAGCTCAGATACTGAGTATTCAGAATCAAATGATTCTGAAGATCTTCAACTTCTTGATAATGAATCTTTATTATCAGAAAGTGAAGATTGTGAAGCATGTATACAAGGACAACCTTGTATTCGTTCTTCAAAAGATATCAGTAATACTGATAATACAGATGAGTTTTATAAACTCATGTCTCAGTTTCAAGACCTTAATTTAAGTGTCTTGACTAATGATAATTTACTAGAATTTCTTAAAAGAATTAAAGATCCTCTTTTAAGAACTAGTATTATTGATCAAATGGAAGATACTCCATCTACTAGTAATACTAGTAATGTTGTTTCTCAAAATACTGAGAATACATACTCCATGTCCGAAGTTAATAAACTTCTTAGACAGAAGTATGAAAAGAAAAATCCTGTTTCTACTCAGGATTTAGTTTATGAAATTGATAATCTCAAAAATGAGATTAAAAATCTTTATCATATTAATAAAGATTTTCATCAAAGACTTTGTTTTTTAGAAAATAAAGATAAGGATATTGATAATATTCCTGATGATTCTATTGAGCATTTTATGCCATTAGAAAAAAATTATTTGTCTACTATTTCTATGGTTATATCACAAAAGTGGTATACAAAAATTACTCTTCTTATAAAAAATCAAAAATTTGATTTTATTGCCATGATTGATAGTGGTGCTGATTTAAATGTCATCCAGGAAGGATTAATTCCTACTAGGTATTTTCATAAAACCAAACATTCACTTTCTCATGCAGGAGGTGAACGTCTTGAAATAAATTTCAAAATTCCAAAAGCTTTTGTATGCAAAAATGGAAATTGCATTTCAACAAGCTTTCTTCTTGCAAAAAATATTTCAAGCCAGCTTATACTTGGCTTACCTTTTATTTATAAAATTTATCCTTTGACTGTTGTCAATGAAAAAGGTTTAATTGGAACCTTTGAAGGAAAACCTATATCTTTTGATTTTATTACAAAACCGATTAATAGAGTTTTGAATGAACTTCAAGAACAGATTGAAAGAAAAACCTTTCAAATAAATTCTTTAAAAGAAGAAGTGAGTTTTCTTACTATTGAAGAAAAACTCAAAAATCCTAAATTACAGGAAAAAATTAAACTTATTCATAATAAGTTTTCTATTGATATTTGTAATGATTTACCAAATGCTTTTTGGGATAGAAAAAAGCATATTATTTCTCTTCCATATGAAGAAAATTTCTGTGAAAAAAATATTCCTACTAAGGCTAGGCCTTGTCAAATGAACTCTGAATATTTAGAGTTATGTAAAAAAGAGATTGAATCTTTACTTCAAAAGAAGTTAATAACTTCTTCTGATTCTCCTTGGTCATGTACTGCATTTTATGTTAATAAGCATTCTGAGCAGGAACGTGGAGTTCCTAGATTAGTTATTAATTATAAACCTCTTAATAAGGTTTTAAAATGGATTAGACATCCTATTCCTAATAAGAAGGATCTTCTTGATAGACTTGTTAATGCATTAGTCTTTTCTAAATTTGATTTAAAATCAGGATTTTGGCAGATTCAAATTAATGAATCTGACAGATATAAAACTGCATTCAATGTTCCATTTGGACATTATGAATGGACAGTTATGCCATTTGGATTAAAAAATGCTCCTTCAGAATTTCAACAAATTATGAATGATATTTTTTATCCATTTAGCAATTTAATCATCGTTTATATTGATGATATTCTTGTCTTTTCTAAAGACATTGAAACACACTTTAAACATTTAAATATGTTTAAAGAAATTGTTATTAAAAATGGTCTTGTTATTTCAAAACCAAAAATGTTTTTATTTCAAACTTCTATTAGATTTCTTGGTCATATAATTGACAAAGGAAATATTATTCCTATTCAGAGAAGTATTGAATTTGGAAATAAATTTCCAGATATCATTACTGATAAAACCCAATTACAAAGGTTTTTAGGAAGTCTTAATTATATTTCTTCTTATATAAAAAATCTTAATGAAGATACTGCTATTTTATATGATAGACTTAAAAAAAATCCTCCACCTTGGAATGAAAATCATACCAAGGCTGTTAAAAGGATTAAAGAGAAGGTTAAAAATCTTCCCTGTCTTATGCTTGCAAATTCCTTATGGAAAAAAATTGTTGAAACTGATGCTTCTGATATTGGTTATGGAGGAATCCTTAAACAGGTTGATCCCTATAAAAAACAAGAATATCTTGTTCGATTTTATTCTGGAAAATGGAATAATGCCCAGAAAAACTATTCTACAGTGGCTAAAGAAATTCTTGCTATTGTTAAATGTGTTTTAAAATTTCAAGATGATTTATATAATCAAAAATTTATAATTAAAACAGATTGCAATGCAGCAAAATTCATGTTTAATAAGGATTTTAAACATGATGTATCAAAGCAGATGTTTGCCAGATGGCAAGCACATCTTGCTCCTCTTGATTTTAATATTGTTCATAAAAAAGGCATTGATAATTATTTGCCTGATTTTCTTACTCGTGAATTCTTACAGGAATGAGTTTCCCGGATCACAATTTCTATTCCTCTAATAGAGGAAGAGGAAGTACAAGTGGAGGAAACATTACCTCTTATAGGGTAGAGGAGGAAGGGGTTATATCCCTCAAACTCAACCTAGAACTATTGTTCAACATGGCAAACAAAAATTGGTTGCCCAGAATATTGCTAATATAGCAAGTTCCTATGGAGGTAATACCTCTGATCTTGATAAAGAGTTTCAAGAATTCTTGAAACAGAAACAAAAAGGAAAAGAGAGTAATATCTCTCCTGAGGATACTCAGACATCTTATGCTAATATAGCAAAAGAAGATGATAATGAAAAAATGTTTGTCGAAAATATTAATCGACAGCTTATTCTTCTAATAGAAGAAAGAGATACTCAATGGGCTGATAGTCCTTGGACCATAATGGAAAGATATCTTTCTAACACGTCATACGTGTCTGGGTCTTATAAACAGAGAGGTTATTATGAAACTCTCCTTCTTTCCACTAATAGTGTTGAGATAAATCATTTCGCCTCTGGTGAAAAAGGAAAAGATTATAACTTTTCCAAGATTATTATCAAAAAGGTTATATCCTTTGAAGAATGGGGTATATCTCCATTAGCAGAGAGAGAATTTTATTCTCAGCTTCATAATATGAATTTCAAATTCAATTACTTCGATTATATCGAAAGTTTTGAAAAAACTCTCTTATATGAGAACAAGAGGCATAAACACTCTTGGTTTATAAAAGTTTGTGAAAATATTTTTCACAGACCAATTCCAAATTGGTTCTTTACATGGTGGAGAACTTTTGGACCTTCGGCAAAAATTTTGCCAGAATTGTTTCATAATCTTATGAAAGACTGGATCTCAGTCTCCCCTGTTATACAGGGAAAATCTTCTGAAAATTTCATTGAAGGAAAGACAATTTGTCTTTTCTTTATTGAATTTGGTATTCCATGGATATGGAAGTGGACACCAATAGTAGGTTATACCAGCTATGGTGCACCTTGTTTATGGCGTATCAGCCATTGTAAATTCTGGGATAAAATGATGAGAATGGACCCAGAAACCGGGAAATTATACTCGGAAGATACATTCGAAAAAATCAATGAAAAGATCAAAGCTTATAAGCAAGATCTTCAAGAAAAAGAAAAAGAAAAAGAGGAGGACCATATTAGTCCTTTCAAGGTTCTTACCCAGAAATATGCTGGGATTTTATCACAGAAACAAATGATTGATTTGTTTGTTTCTGAAATGAAAAAAGATATTTCGAAAAATCTTGCATCAGATTCAAAATCTGATTCCTCTATGAGGTCGGAAACTAGTGAAAATCAATTCACTAGTCTTTTACAGGATGCTCAGGATCCAGAGGATGATATTCCTGACCCGGCTTTATTTGAAGCCCTTAAAGAGCTCAAAGACTCTTTTACAAAAGATTCAAAATGAATCAGGATCATTATGTTAATTGTCCAAGATGTTTCTGTTATTCTCAATGGAAGCATAATATTGATGAAATCTGGAAGAAATGTAGAAAGGAATCTATTTCTTTACTTGTTGAAGATTTCAGCAGCAATCAGCAACTTGATAAAAATTGCTCAAAAGTTATGAGAATTCATAGCCATGCTTGGAAGATGATGGAATTCCAAGACAATAAATTCAAAAGATGTATGGAGAAATATTCGTCTTCATCATCAGAATGTTTTTCTGATTCTTTTCTTTTGGGTTTTTGGAAGCTCAAATTCCATAATATTGGATTTAGAAGAGAACATCTCTCTCCAGAAGAATCAGATTCTGAAGAAAATTAAAGACGAAGATCAACAGTGACATATTAGTCACCAGACAAGGATTCAGACATATTTGTCATTTTATGCTTTTATAAAGCAGCTTTACTGTTTTCTTTTTGACTTTTGTAAAGCTTTTACTATTCATTTTTATTTTTGGAATCCGGGGTTTCATGTCCGGCTCTTCCTTCTTTATAAATAGGTTTGTTTTTCATTTGAGAGGCACGCTGGTGTTTACCGCCTCTTTCTTTTCTCTCTTCAACCACTCTCTCCTTGTAAATTGCCAAGCTTTTATAATATTTCCTTCTTCTGAGCACAATTAAAGTGTAAGTAAATATTTTAATTTCTGTTAGTTATTTTTATTTTTTATTTGAATTATCAGCCGCCTAATATTGCTGGCTAGTTATCTGTGTTAGATCATAGTATGGCTATTCATATTCCTACTAACATGGATCCAGACCTTTAAGGTTCTGAAAACATGATTAAAATCGAATAACTAAAATCAATAATAGGATTTGTGAGGTTTGAATCAGGTTTGAGTTAACCTAAGGTGTATAAGCCGACTTCGTGCCCTTGTTGCCGTTATGCCGAGTGAAGGCGCAGGCGTTTGTGGGGTTTTTCTTGTTAGCTTATATTACTATGGGGGTCCTCAGTAATAAGTCCTGTATTCAGTAAAAAAGATTTTTGATCTATGTGTTCCTCACTTGTCTATCATTGATCTTAGTCTGTTTGGTTTGGGTCATGCCCGTCCTGGGTCTTGAATGGTAATATATTATATATTAATAATATATTGTTAATATTAATATATATACATGTTATTAATATTATAATATTTGTATATATTATATTAATAGTATATACGTACATAATATTAATATAGTAATTTAATCATCTATTAATACTTTAATTATATAATATTATATACTATTATACATATTATATATATAATATATAATATTAAGATAATATATTAATATTACTATATATATTATAATATTATAATATTATATACATATTATTAATATATGTTCATATTATAGTATACATATTATATATATAATATTATAATATATATACATATAAATATATTATAGTATTATATTATTAATTAATAATATATATTAATATATAATATATTATATTTATATTATAATATATATAATATACATATTATAATACATATTATATGGTACATAATTATTATATTTAATGTATATAATAGTATTAATAATAATATAAATTATATGTATACATTATATAATATGTATATAATATTATTAATATAATTATAATATGTATAATATTATTATATATATTCTAATATATAATATATATATATAATTTATATAACTTCTTTTTTAATATTCACAAGTATTTGTTGATCTTCACACAATGTCATCAAACTTTATTTTATGCTAGGATCTCGATCCCAAGTTGTCAAAATTGGCAATTAAATTGTGTTGCACACGGATTTATGAAGGACCCGATTATGGCTATAGTAATAGCATTTCAAATCTTGAGTGTCTCTTCCATGATGCTGAGGTATTCCTAGAATGCATAAATTAATATTAATATTGTAAATTTTATAATATTATTCTAAACTTTTTTATATTATGATTGTGTTACATGATACATAGTTAGGGTGTTACAATTCATGGAACTATAAAAGCAGGACAAATTAATGATTTCAAGATGAAACTATTTGAAGGATGTCTCTACATTGTACGCAATTTTGTTGTAACCAATAACAAAATTCGTTACAAAACAACTCCCAATGAAAAGAAGATTCTTTTCATTTCATCTACTAGATTGACTGAATTATTTGATAATAATTTTCCATGCAATATGTATGATTTCAAACCAATTGGAGAACTTATCTCTAGCAATAAGGTTGAGGAAGATCTTCTCATTGGTAATATTTTTAGTTTATTGTATCTTTTAAAAGTTATATTTAATAACTATTTAATTTTTTTTAAAATTTGTAGTTATTATATCATTAATCCAGATATTCTTGGGAGAATTGTCACTGTTTATCCGTGCCAAATCAAAGATGTAAAGGGCAAGCCTACAAGAATGATGGAGATGACTTTGGAAGATATAGAGTAAATATATTTATTCATATTTTATAATCGTTATTATGTTTGATTATGGTCATAAATAAATTTTCTGATTTTATTGTTTATGGTGGTGTTGTAATAGGGACAATCATCTAAAAGTTACATTTCGGGAGGAGTTTGTTGATGAATTGAAAAAATTAATTATTGATGTTGGTCATGAACCACCAGTTGTTATTCTTAAAATATTTTGTACATAGCTCTTTGGTGGTATGTTCTACATATTTGTTTTATTTATTCAACAAATAATAATATTTATTTAAAAATAATATATCAATATACTATCTTATATATTTTTATAATAATAATATTTATCTTATATGTTTATGTTTCCACTAGCTACCATGCATCAAAGTTGATATACTCTAATGATATCAAAGAAATCATTGATTTTAAAAGCAGGTATACTGAATTAATGTTATATAATTATTTTTGTTAATTAAGGATAAATGTATTAAATTTATTTTAATTTAACTTTTTTTTTTATAAAAATTATGTAATAGGTTAGAGAATTCTGATAGACCAAGAACCTCAATCAGCACTGTCACTTTGGATTCTGGTTCATCAAATGATGATGATTTTGTGAATGTTTGCACCTAAAGTAAGAACTATTGACCAATTGATCGAAAACCCAAAGGTAAAAATTTAATATATTTTCATTTACAATTTTTGAAATTGATAATGATTATATATATTATGTAAAAGTATTATGTTATAGGTGTTAATTATTTAATGTTTCAAATGTTTCATAGATTGGGAATTTTCGGATATTTGGACAAATCGTGGATGTTGAATCTTATGGAGATTGTTCTATATTTCCTGCAAGCAGTGTATGAAGAAGATTGACAAAGAAGAAGGTCGTTTCTTTTGTCTGAATTGTTCAAAGTATGATATAAGTGGAAATATGATGTGAGAATTATTTATATGATACATGTTTATAAATATATTTCAAATATTAAAAAATTATTAATATAAATTCATGTAGGTATAAAGTTCGAGTTTTGGTTTTGGATGCAAGTAGCAACACATCATTCATTTTGTGGGATACAGTTTGCAATGAATTAATTTGAAAAAATGCAGGCGAGATATTCGATAATGCATTGGAGGTAATTGAAAAAAAAATATTATATATGTTTCTCATTTATAAACTTTTTAGAAATATGTTTACATCATTCTGCTCGGGATCGTCAAACAGAGTTTGAAGACATAATTGGAAGAGAGTTATTGTTCAAGGTTCAAATGAAATCAAAATATATTAATAATTTTAACAACACTTTTAGTGTCGTCAAAATTATTTCTAATGATACCATTATCTCTAAATACTCTGCAATCATGAACTCAAATCAGGTAATATTTCAAATATAATTTTATTTGTTCAAATGTTTTACTGTTTTCTGTATTTTTTATATAATTCTGTAATTTGTGTAGGAATCTTACTATCTATCAAAAATTAATATGGAGGATAGTGCTAAAGGTTCAAATGTAACTATTAATTGTATTTATATTTAATTTATTTTTCTTAATTTATATATTTTGACTTATTAAGAAATGTCCAAAAGGTTGATTCTAATGATGATGAAGTTAACTCTCCGGACAAAGATAGTGCTAGTGGAAGGAATGTTGTTGATCTTTCAGATGACTCAACGGTTAAGAGGTCATTGTTTGAAGATTATTCTTTAAGTGTTAACTCGAAAAGGGCAAAGAAGTTATCAACAGTTAAAATTGAGAAGGAGTAATTTTTTCCATTTGTTTTCTTATTATAAGTTTGAGTTCACATTGATTCATAAATCTCAACTTTTGTTGATTGTTTAGTCTGTTTTGAGCTACATTGTGTTTCTTCATTTTATATATTTTGATGTTGCTTGGATTTTGAGTATTTTGAAAACTCTTATGCCCCTTTTAATCATATCAAAATTTTATAGTTTGAACCATACAAATTATAAATTATTAAATACTCTATCTTTCAACATACTTTTCAAAATAAGTAAAACATTTTTATAATTAGAAAACAAATATATAAATTGTCAAACTTGATTTGATTCTATTAATTATGTGCAACATATACATATATATTCATGGAAGTAAATACAAGAATTTAATCGACCAAAAAAATGTAGAAAATTCGTGGACATAAATAAAATTTGTCTAAGAAAATCTCCAAACACACACACACATATATATATATGCATGTGAGAGAGAGAGAGAGAGAGAGAGAGAGAGAGAGAGAGAGAGAGAGAGAGAGAGAGAGAGAGAGAGAGAGAGAGTAAAAGCATTAGTGATTGATTACTATACTTAAAATTGTGGTAAACTAAAATATTTAAAGTCAATAGATGGTTTAGTTTTGAGAATATACAAAGGTACACAAGCATCAACATAAAGTATGTTTGAAGATGAAAGACATAAGACCATTATTTTTATTTTAGTGCGGCTGATAATTGATTTCTTATATAATCACAAACCGTGGATAATTTTTTCATTTATTTATTGCTAATTTTGAAAGTTATGCAATTAAATATGTTATAATTAAATACCTTATTAGTGTTAACCATCAATATGGTCTTCTTAAATTTAGTGCGGCTGATAATTATTTGCTTTCAGAATGAGGATAATAATTTATTGTGTATTAAATCAGTGTAATTATCTTCTAAAATTTACTTTTTAATAACTGAAAGTAATAAAATATTTTCATAATTAAAGAATCTTTCAAAATATTTGCGAGTAATTGTGGTGTTTCATGAAGTTTTCGAAAATGTATAATCACTTTATTATTTCAATAAATTGGTTATTTAATTTTATGTATATATATTTTAATTTATGCAAATTATGCATATTAAATTGTTAGATATAATAAATAATTTACTTATTTTATATTATATTATAGGGTGTCTTTAAAAGAATGTTATAAATGATATATATTATTCAATTTATTTTTATTATAATCTATTATATTATAATAATATAAATTATTAAACTTATTCATTTATATAATTATATACTAATAATAATATTTTTAGTATAAATATGTTGTTTATATTTAAAATTTAATACAAAAAATACTTAAAATATATTAATAAATTATATATTTTTTTTATTTAATTTTTATATAATATACCGTGCAACGCACGAGTGCATTACTTGTCGGGTGAACGGGGGTAAAAGAAAACCAAAACCATGACCTGTGCAGCAGAATGCACATCCTACAAACCGAAACACAGACACGCAAGAAAACCCATACCTCCGGTTGATGTTTTAAATGACCCCAATGTGGTCAATTTTTTGTATTTCCAGCAAAAAAAATCAAATTACCATAATTAGGATTGGAGGAAGTATGTGAAAAGACAACTTGCCTGCAATTTCACAAGGAAAAGAAATATAAATAAATGAAAAAAGGTGATGGTACTTACAACATCCAGGATTGCATCAGGTTTGCCAAAAAAGGCAGGAAGCTGGCAGTTTCCATATGAAATAATGAATGGATCACACATCCTAAACTTGGTAATACAACAAACAGCAGCTTATACATGACTAAAAATAATTAAGTTGCAATGAATTTCAATCTTTTAAAATAAAATTGATGGATTTGAAATGTAAGAATATATTAGGACTGGCCTGTTTCCTTGTATCCACCAAGAGAGAGGCTCTCTGTAACAACTTTCAATAACAGATGGCCTAAAGATGACAACTGGTATATCGCCTCGCGTTTCATCCACAACCATTTCCGCCATAGCTTTGCTCATCTGATAAGCATTGTCCCATCCATACAACCTTGCTCTGTTACATAGTTAAAATTAAATTAGTAAAACCTCCTCTTAAAGTTTATTTACCCTTTTTATTTGTTGTTGCGAAAATATTTCCTTCATCTTAACATTGACAAGCATGGTGATGAAGCCAGAAATTTTATGTTTGTGGAATAGATTAAAAAATTTCAATCTATTCAACAGACATAAAGTTTCCAATTTCTTTACTATCTTTCTAAATGTTCAGGGTAAAGTTATACTTCTGAAAAAAATATATTAGAAGTATAAAGTTAAAAGAAAAGGGCAGAACCTATGGAGTTCCAGGGTTTTCAAGTGTTTGGTCCTTTCATAATCTGTAGCATCTGTGCGCCATGATCTTAATGTCAGTTTTAATTCTTCTGCTATCTCAAGCCGACCACATGTCTCGCTCTTTTCCTTTCTTCTGTTCTCTCCCATACCAATTGCTTCTTCTAAAATTATCCCATCTTTTTCTCCATTCACATATGCTGCAAATCAATATATATATATATATACACACACACACACACACTTCATTCATTAGTTATAGTGAAATGAAAACCCCTTAATTATATGGACATGCAAAAGTAAATGTACATGATGCAGTAGTAGGGTGTACATGTAGAAACATGGACGAGGAGCTCAAGGTTCTTGCATGTCTTAGCAAACCTCATTAGTTTTTGAGGACCATTCACATTGGTTTCAAGCAGCAGGTCGTACCTGTTACACAACATGCCTATAGAATGTCGTCATCGTTGTTGTGTATAAAAATGATGTTAAACCATGAGATAAAATACAAATAAAATAGAAATTTCGAATTGCCCTAACATTTTTTGTTATCATATACTCATCCAGTGACTCGTATTTGTTGAATAAACGTTAAATACTATTTTAATGTTTTTTAAGTTAGTGAAAATAAAAGGTCAAGAGGCTTGTAGCTGAAAGGCCAAAGGGTGCAGCAAGGAAGAGTCATAATTTACTTTAATGCGAATTTTAAGAGCCCTATTTAGTGTTATAAATAGTGTGCTATTTGGTTGTAAGTTAGTGGGGTGGAAGAAATTAAAAAAAAGTTTGATTAGTAAGAAAAGTATTGTTTGTTCCATTTTTTCTTCCACGAAATAGTTTTACAAATTCTGTCAAAATAGTATCAGAGCCACCGATTTGAAATGGCCGCCATGAGTGGAGCTTTCCAAATCACAAAGCTCACGAAGGAGAACTATGAAAGGTGGAGCATCCAAATGAAGGCATTTCTTGGTGGACAAGATGTGTGGGAAGCCATTGAAGAAGAATATGAAGAACCGGAGAACTTGGAAGGCGCAAGCCAAGCTATTAAGAAGGCTACGAAAGATGCTAAAGTCAAAGACCAGAAGGCACTTTCGCTCATCCAACTTAGTCTGGATGACAGTATGTTCGAGAAGATCGCCCAAGCCACTACGGCGAAGAAGGCATGGGACATTTTAGAAAAAGTGTTCAAAGGTACCGACCGAGTCAAGCAAGTACGTCTCCAAACTCTTCGTGGTGAGTTGGAGAGCATGAAGATGAAGGAATCATAAACCGTATCTGACTACGTCACGCGTGTACAAGTCGTGGTGAACCAACTCATTCGTAATGGCGAAGAGTTAACCGATGCGAGAGTTGTGGAGAAGATTTTGAGATCGTTAACCGACAATTTTGAGAATGTTGTATGTGCGATAGAAGAATCAAAAGACCTTGCGACGCTCACAATCAATGAGCTTATCGGTTCTCTCGAAGCTCACGCACAACGTAAGAAGAAAAAGAAGGAGGAGACACTCGAGCAAGCACTTCAAACTAAGGCATCAATCAAAGACAAAAAGTTACTCTACTCTCAAAACTTTCTAGGGCGTGGCCGTGGAGGTCGCAACAATAGTCGCGGTGGTGGAGGTCACGGTCGAGGTGAGCATGACGAGAAGAAGGGGCAGTCAAGCCAACAAAATTATCGAGGAAGAGGACGTGGTCGTGGAAGAGGTGGTCAGTCAAATCATTCAAATGTTGAATGCTACAACTGCGGAAGGCATGGGCACTATGCAAAAGAGTGCAAATCAAATATCGAGTGCTATAATTGTGGTAAGTATGGGCACTATGCAAAGGAGTGCTACTCCAAAAAAAAGGTGGAAGAAAACACAAATCTAGCTGCGGAAGATGGTGTACTCTTGATGGCCTACAAAGATATCGTTTCCGACAACGACACAGTATGGTATCTCGATACCGGCGCTAGTAACCACATGTGCGGGCACAAACACCTATTTAAGGAAATGCAAGAGATTGAACATGGATATGTGTCGTTTGGAGATGCTTCAAAGATCCAAGTGAAAGGACAAGGTACGATTTACTATTTACAAAAAGATGGTACAGAAGGGTCAATCGAGAATGTTTATTATGTACCTGATCTTAAGAACAATATTTTGAGTATGGGGCAACTCATGGAGAAGGGATACTCGGTATTCATGAAAAATCGGGTACTACAGTTGAAAGATAATCAAGGGCATCTAATTGCTCGAGTCGAGATGGGAAGAAATCGTATGTACAAACTGAATTTGAAAGGCATGCGAGGAAAATGTTTGCAAGTCAACGTAGAAGACAAGGCGCTGATGTGGCATCTCCGTTTTGGTCACCTACATCATGGTGGTCTAAAAAGGTTAGCAAAGAAGAACATGGTGCACGGGCTGCCTGACATAGACTATGAGGGGAAATTTTGTGAAGAATGTGTGCTTGGCAAGCAAGCGAGAACCTCGTTTCAAAAAAAGGCAGAATATCGAGCAAAACATATTCTCGAGTTGATTCATACCGACATATGTGGACCAATCACCCCCGAATCTTTCAGTGGTAAAAGGTACTTTATTTCCTTTATTGATGATTTCTCACGAAAAACTTGGGTTTATTTTTTGAAAGAAAAATCTGAGGCATTCGAGGTGTTCAAAAAGTTCAAAGTAATGGTGGAGAAGGCAACTGGTAGACACATCAAAGACGTACGATCCGATAGGGGCGGTGAGTATATGTCAACGGTTTTCATGGAATATTGCGAGGAACAAGGCATAAGGAGATTTCTAACTGCGCCATACTCTCCTCAACAAAACGGTGTGGCTGAGAGGAAGAACCAGACAATTCTCGACATGGTTCGATCAATGCTCAAGAGCAAGAAGATGCCGAAGGAATTCTGGGCAGAGGCCGTGCAATGTGCCATCTATGTACAAAATCGATGTCCACATGTGAAGTTAGATGATCAAACACCACAAGAGGCATGGAGCGGACAAAAGCCGACAGTTTCTCATCTCAAAGTGTTCGGTAGTGTGGCTTATGCACATATACCAGATCAACAAAGAACGAAGCTCGAAGACAAAAGCAAGAGGTATATTTTTATTGGGTATGAAGAGAAGACAAAAGGGTACAAGCTACTCGACCCAATAAGCAAGAAGGTGAAGGTGAGTTGTGATGTGCGAGTAAATGAAGCAAGCGAGTGGAACTGGAATAATTCATCGGAGGTAATCATCGACGTTGGAGAATCATCCGTCGTCACACCAACCAGCATACCAACAAACTCTGAAACTACCGATAATGAAGATGAACCACGACAACCCAAAATGCGAAGTTTGCAAGATTTGTATGACTCGACAAGTGAGGTACACCTTGTATGTCTTTTGGCAGATACTGAAAATATCAGTTTTGAAGAGGCAGTGCAAGACAAGAAGTGGCAAACTGCCATGAACGAGGAGATTAAGGCAATTGACCACAACAACACATGGGAGCTAGCAGAATTGCCAAAAGAAAGTCAGCCTATTGGTGTGAAGTGGGTGTTCAAGAAAAAGATGAATGCACGAGGTGAGATAGAACGGTACAAGGCGCGTCTTGTTGCAAAGGGATACAAGCAAAAGGCAGGAATCGACTACGACGAGGTATTTGCTCCTGTTGTAAGAATGGAGACAATCCGATTACTCATTTCACAAGCTGCTCAATTCAAATGACCGATATTTCAAATGGATGTCAAGTCGGCATTCTTGAATGGTGAGCTCGAAAAAGATGTTTATATTGAACAACCACCCGGGTACATAAAAGTCGGAGAAGAGAAGAAGGTGCTAAAATTGAAGAAGGCGCTTTATGGGTTGAAGCAAGCGCCGCGGGCATGGAATACTCGTATCAATTCATATTTTTAAAAAAATGGGTTCAAGCAATGTCCCTACGAGCATGCCCTTTATGTAAAGAAGTTTGAAGGTAACGTGTTATTTGTCGCTCTTTATGTCGATGATCTCATTTTTATGGGTAACAATGATGAGATGATAGAAGAGTTTAAGGGCACAATGACACGGGAATTTGAGATGACAGACTTGGGCTTGATGAAGTATTTTCTTGGTTTGGAGGTTAGACAAGAAGAGACGGGTATTTTTATATCACAGGAGACATATGCAAAAGAGATTTTGAAAAAGTACAAGATGACAAATTGCATATCAGTACCAATGGAACCAGGTGCAAAACTCTCGAAGTTCGACGGAGGAGAACGTGTCGATGCGAGTATATACCGGAGTTTGATAGGAAGCCTTCGCTATCTCACATACACAAGACCGGATCTCTCATTAAGTGTTGGAATTGTAAGTCGGTTCATGGAGGAGCCAGTTTACTCACATTGGAAGGCATTGAAGCGAATTCTACGGTACATCCAAGGAACGTTGTCACTCGGGTTGTTCTACTCAAAAACAGAAGATTACAAATTGGTTGGCTACTCTGACAGCAATTGGTGTGGAGACATGGACGATCGGAAAAGTACTTCGGGATATGTGTTTTTTATGGGAAATACTGCATTTACTTGGCTTTCAAAGAAGCAACCAATCGTGACGCTCTCAACGTGTGAAGCTGAATATGTGGCAGCGTCTTGGTCTGTATGTCATGCGATATGGCTTAGAAACTTGTTGACCAAGATGGAGCTAAAGCAACTAGGTGCAACCGTGATTCAAGTTGACAACAAATCAGCAATTGAGTTGGCAAAGAATCCAGTGAACCATGAAAGAAGCAAACACATCGACGTTCGTTTTCATTTTATCCGAGATCATGTGAAGGAAGGAAGTGTGGAATTGGTGCATGTGGCAAGTCAGGATCAAGCTGCCGACATCTTCACAAAACCGCTACCGAAAGTACTTCTCGACAAATGCAAGAAGATGATTGGCATGAAGGATAGTAAAAGCATTTAAGTTTATGGGGGAGTTTTGTTGAATAAACGTTAAATGCTATTTTAATGTTTTTTAAGTTAGTGAAAATAAAAGGTCAAGAGGCTTGTAGCTAAAAGGCCAAAGGGTGCAGCAAGGAAGAGTCATAATTTACTTTAATGCGAATTTTAAGAGCCCTATTTAGTATTACAAATAGTGTGCTATTTGGTTGTAAGTTAGTGGGGTGGAAGAAATTAAAAAAAAAGTTTGATTAGTAAGAAAAGTATTGTTTGTTCCTTTTTTCTTCCACGAAATAGTTTTACAAATTCTGTCAGTATTTCTATAAGTAAAAACTAGAAAATTGAAAAAAAAAAAAAAGATAAAAGAGATGTGAAAATTAGAGAGAAAACTAGCCTTTCATCAAGTGTAGTAATGGCTGCAGATTCGATTATGACACACATCTTCCATAATTGTTGTAGCAGAATCAGAGTCCATCCCAAGGTTTGGCTCACAAACATTTCCAACAACCAGTTTGAGCTTCTCTGTTATAAATTCTTGGTAATAGTTTCCATGTTTTTTGTTGAAGACATCCGAATAACTCTGAGTTTACAAGCTATATGTTGAAATAGAAAAACATAAAAGCTTAGTTTAAAAAATAATTACAGTTGTGCAGAAAAAAAAAAAAAAAAACATATTATAAATGTAAAACAGTACACCTCTTTTGGAACCACCCATAAATTACAAGAGTATTTTGTAATTTTTTCATTGAGTTTTTATACACACAAAATGTGTAACGATCATGATATATGTGTGTCTATATATGCAAACATACCTTTCCCAAGAAGGCCAGTTGCACCGATAATAAAAATATTGTTTCCTTCAAAATATTTTAGTATCCCTAAACCCTTGCTACACTCCACCTCTAATGGCTGTTCCAACTTCTTAGTGATGTCTGCATACCCGCTCTTGGGTTGTGCTTTTGTATTATCGTGTTCACAAAATGTTCTTTTACTTAGCTGGAGTTTCTTGTCACCTTTGCTAGTGAAATATTTCTTGCATTTATCACAAGATGTTCTTTTACTTAGCTGGAGTTTCTTGTCACCTTTGCTAGTGAAATATTCTTGCATTTATCACAAGATAAGCTATGAAACTCCCTAATCATTGGAGACCATAATGGGGTCTTACTTAGCAACAGAGTTAACCACAGAGAGAGAGAGAGAGAGAGAGAGAGAGAGAGAGAGAGTTTTATGCTTTTTCATTCACATATAAGTTTATATATAGAGAGGTAATATAGAAGAAATTTATGAAGGTCTCCTGCAGGGCCTTAATTGAATTTAATCTTGTTCAGTCACCAAATTAAATGTAAGGAAGGATTAATGCTGTGTTTGGCGGCGTTGTGAAAATACTCTAGCCATACCTATTTATAGAAAAATGTCATGTTTTTTAAAATATTGTAATCGTGCCATGACCTGTAACATTGATATTAAACATTTCTATTTTTTTAATCTATGCGCCGGATTTGAATTGAAAAGCATTAAATCCATCTGAATGTTATTTAATAAATCATTGAGAAAAAAATTAAGAATATAATTGGAAATTCCTTAAAATATTTGATAGTTATTTAATAAATCATATTTGTTTCTTTAAAATGGTAATATTGATTCATAAAATCTACAAATATTTTAAAATTAATTTAATATTAATAAATATATATATATACATATATATAAGAATCACATCTGATTTTTTTCAGAAAAAAAAAACTAGAATTTATTCAAGCAAAACTATTTCAAACGCAAAAAAATAAAAATAAAAAAATAAAATGTATTTATATAAAAAAAATAAATTTAAATCTAAAGACTTACTCAAACAATCTAAAAATTATTTTAAATAATCTACTTTTTTTTTATTGAAACTTTGAACGTTGTTATTAGATTTTAAATCATTTTTGTATTTAATTATAACTATTATATATGTACATATGAATTTTATTTTCATTTTTCAGGTTTTGGGTAACATCTATCAGTTTTGTTTTTGTGCGGCTATTCGCACTCCAAATCTTATAAATACATCTAATTTACTAAATATATTTTATTTATAAAAATATATCCTTTTAATAAAAAAATTATTTTTTATGTTTTATTTTGAGCTTGTATATATTTGAATTTGATTTATCGAACACATTTATTTGTATATGTTAATTTCATATTCCGACCGACTAACAGCTGGTTCCGAAGAGGACGGCAAAAACGGGGTAGCCGGCGGTGGGAGAAGACTGCGCCAGCCGGCAGGACGGCAAAAGGGGAATTGGTGTGCGGCAGGGGCTGGGTAGGGGGTGGGGGGTTGGAAATAAGGTGATGTGTGTGTATATTTATATATATATATATCAATTTTTTTTCTTTTTCCTTTTGTTTTAACACACACATATATATATATATATATATATATTATAATATTATTTATTTATTTAATGTTAGAATGAAGTATTGCAAATCGACCACAAGTTTTTAAGATTTTTCGTTTTTAGTCGATAATGTTTAGTGTTTGTCAGTTTAGTCATTTTAAAAGTAACAGTTTAGTCCTACATTTTCAAACGTAAAATACTTGTTTCAACTCTGATTATCTTCAAACCAATGGAAAAACGTCAAAAATTTGTAAGCTATAATATACATAAACAGTAGTTTTCTCGTCATTATACAGTGCACGATGTCCTTAAATAGAATAGTATCAAAACAAAGAAAAAATCTCATTTTCAAATTGTTGGTCAAAATTAGTCCCTGTTTTCACTTCTAAAATATTCTAAGTCGATTTTTAAAGTTTTTAGTCTGTAGCATCTCAATTTTTCATAGATTAAGATTTTATTTAATTAAGAGTTTAATAGTAAACAATTTTTTCGCATAATTGAAGATTCCATACCCATTATTTTAAGAGGTGAGAGATACTCTCACACTAACTTGTATGTTGTGGTTGTTGATATCCTCTAAAGTTGTATGCATGTTTATATATCAGTTGTTAGAATATATGTGAGGCTCAAATGTTATACGTGTTTATTGTGAATGTTTAAGGTGTAGAATTTAAACATTTAAAGTGGATGATATGATATGTGTGATTTGTCTGATTAGGTGATGATTGTGTTGCGTTGATTACACATTAATATGATGAAAATTGATACATGATATTGAGTAATTGTTGGGTTTTGATGACATTATGCAAGGAGAATATGATTTGATGTGTTCATGATTTATAATGTAAATGATTCATGGTAAAATAGCATAACATGTAAGGTATATGGATAATACCATATGTAGATATAACTAAGATTTGCGGATATAACTCATACAAGATTTTGATTGAAATATCACTTTGGGTAACTCCCAAATTCATGATGCTCGAGTCCCACATAAGATTGACGTGCTCTTATGTGTATTATGTATGTATATGCACTTTGATGGGTAACAAGACTTAGCCCACAAAGTGTTTTCCAACACTCACCCCACCCCCACCCCGTAAAGTGTTTTCCAACACTCAACCCCCCCCCCCCCCACACCACCTTTTCAGGTAAGGAGGAATGAGCTACGTTCTGAAGCCGATCAGCTGACTATGCTTACGCCACATTTAAAATTTTATGTTTTTCGTTAATTCCATTAAAAAAGATTGTTTTGCTTTTAAAATTACTTTATTATTGGTTCTTCAATGATTTAATGACCAAATACATAATATTTATGTTTTGGATTTTAACATTGAATTGATATTATTCATGTGTTGGTTTTGAAACATTAAATTGTGATTTTAGAAATGAAAGTAGACGTAATATTCTGAAAGTAATTTTGAAATATTAGAGAATATAAATTATCAAAGTAGAATTAACCATTAGATGGATTGGTTGGGGAGTCAACAATTTAGGTATTTTTAGAAGGCATTTTTTATTGTTTGGAGAGACTAGAACAGCCTACGCCTCAAAGGCGTGGAAATCCTTAAACACAAAATAACCACACATACACATTGGCTCATAATATAAAAATCCAAAAACCTAGCAAGATAAAAATTAGACAAAAGATGTGGTGTTTGTCAATCCAATCTCGATTGTTCTTTTCTTCTCAGAAACAAGAAACTTGATAATCAAGTAAGCAAATAATATGGTGACTTAAAGGTTATTAAGACTACACAAGTAAGTTAAAAAGGAGTAGTGGTGAAGACCACATAACTTCCATGTACCTCTAATTAACAGATAATTCCTAATTAATTCAAAATATTAATATTAATATCAAAAAGAATGTTATGTGGCAGCCACCAAAGAAATGGAATGATTATTAACGCATTGGTAGCCAACAAGGAGAGAAGGGGCAGCCAAAGTGAAGGAGGAGAGTTGGCTATTGTCGACTTCATTCATTCATGCAGGTAGCCACGAAGAGGAGATTATCAGACATTCATTCATTTTTTGGGGGAAAGACATCAGGTGGCTGCTCGGAGAAAGGCACGACACTAGAATTATCATTCCAGTGGGGTGACATTCAGCGGCTGGAAGGCAAGGAGAGAGAAGAATTGGAAGACCTTTTTGGGTTTACTTTTTGCTTTCTCTCTTGATTTTTATGTATTTAGTTTTTCTTTATTTTGACTATTATGTGGTTACAATAATTCGAAGGGTAATCAACCGTAGGGGGATAACTGAACTAAAAATTGGATCGCGTTTGATACTTGAAAAACTCGTCTTACTTTATTCTATTTTATTTTTTGTGTTTAGAGTATTAGTTTCTAGTATTAATTAAAATCAACTAACCCCCTCCTTTTATTTGTACTCGTGAATTAACATAGAAAAGACACACAAGTAAGTCGATTGTCCTATGTGGGATCGACCATTACTTCCCACTATTACAAAATAAAGGAAAGCAAGGTAAATAAATTTAATTAATTCTGACGTGCCCCGACAGCACGTCATATATAATCATAAAATCAATTACGATACCTTAAATCATAAGAATTTTAATCATAAAAATAAATCATTAAATCATGTGACGTCATATATAAAATCATTAAATCAATTTAAATCATATAATTATCACGATTACCATAAAAAACTTATATTAATGCTATTAATATATATCGATTACCATAAAATAAATATAATAAAATATATTATATGAAGGGGATTATTATAAGTTTTGTAACTTTAATAATAACATTGGAAAAAGTCTTCCTTCATTGTGATACTCGTACTTTGCTTGCAATTTATACCCGTCTCTCTTTAAGTACGTACTTTCGTAAACCAGGGACATGAACTTCTTGAATATACTCTCTCCAATCTATCTTTGTTACATCAATAGCAAACATACTCTGCTCTTCTTTTGACATTGCACCCTCCAACTTATTAGTATTGCCAATATCGAATCTGTTTTTGAAAAAGTACAAGAAAATATATATTTAATAAAACACATATATGAGTATCTATTTTTATTTTAAGCTTTTCTAAATAATACTATCATATTTGTCAAGAGTATAATATTCTTTTTAGGAGCTAAAGAAATATTAAAAATAGAAACATGACTTCTTCATGAGATGGGATACGAGTATGTGTAATTGTACCTGGCATTGAAGAAAGTTACGAATTCAATAATCTTGCACAAATGCTCAGAATACATGACATAGGCGTTGCACTGCCTTTGGCTTCTCTTTGCATCAACGCCAGCTTCTGCATTTCTTGCCCCAATACGTCGAGATACTTCTTGTTGTGTGAATGCGGAGAAATCATTGAAATTGTCGAAAAACTTGATTTTGGTTAGATCGTTATTGTCATTGAGTCTAGTAGAGCTTTCCGACTGTATTAAAGGGTCAGAATTAAAGTATTCGTAGAGATAATCAAAAAGTTGTGAGAATCGAAAGGGATTGACAACACTGGATGCTATCTGGTAGACATTCAAGTCTGACTTTTGCTGGGAACCATGCTTCGCAATTGCTGCAATTGTTGCGTTCACCACAATGTCAAGTGGAATCTGATCATTAAGGTTCAAGTTTAGAAATGGCCCAATAGTCAAAAAAGAAATGTAAATTAATGAAAAAGGTTGGTACTTACAATATCCAGGATTGTATCAGGTTTGCCAAACAAGGCAGGAACCTGGCCTTTTCCATATGAAAGAATGATTGGATCACACATCCTAAAATTGGTAATACAACAAACAGCAGCTTAGCTTATGATAAAAACTATATTTGAAATGTAAGATTTTATTAGGACTGGCCTGTTTCCTTGTATCCATCCAGGGAGAGGCTCTCTGTAACAACTTTCAATCACAGATGGCCTAACGATGACAACTGGTACATCGCCTCGCGTTTCATTCACAACCATTTCTGCCATAGCTTTGCTTATCTGATAAGGATTGTCCCATCCATACAACCTTGCTCTGTTACATAATTCATATTAAACCTCCTCTTAAAGTTTCTTTACTTTTTTTTCAAAAATATTTCTTTCATAGCAACATCGAGAAGGATGGCAACGGAGCCAGAAATTTTATGTCTGCGGAATAGATTAGAAAAATTTAAGATAAAATAGTAAAGTTAAGTTCAAAATTTTCAATCAATTTAACAAACATAAAGTTTCCATTTTCTTTACTCTCTTTCTCAATGTTCAAGTTAAAGTTGTAATTCCCAAAAAAAAAAATATATATATATATATATATAGATAATAATAATAATAATAATAATAATAATAATAATAATAATAATCTATATACATATATATATATAAATATTTTGTTATGTTTCTCATAAAATGTAACTTAAAATGAGTTATAATAAAAGAATTTAATCTACAATTTTCAGTAGAGACGAACTATATGATTTCCATTTTAAATAGATTCTTTTAAATTCTTTATATTTGAAAATTCCCTCATTCCATATCCTTTATTTGGACATGAAATGGTAATTTGAATTATTCAAATTTCATAGTTTATTTTTTAATAATAATGAGTGTGTGTGTGTGTGTGTGTGTTAGACGTATAAAGTAAAAAGAAAAGGGCAGAACCTATGGAGTCCGAGGGTTTTCAAGTGTTTGGTCCTTTCATAGTCTGTAGCATCTGTGCGGCATGATCTTAATGCCAGTTTTAATTCTTCTGCTATCTCAAGCCGACCGCATGTCTCGCTCTTCTCCTTTCTTCTATTCTCTCCCATACCAATTGCTTCTTCTAAAATTACCCCTTCTTTTTCTCCGTTCACATATGCTGCATTCATTAGTTATAGTGAAATGAAAACCCCTTAATTATATGGACATGCAAAAGTAAATGTACATGATCCAGTAGTAGGGTGTACCTGTAGAAACATGGACGAGGAGCTCAAGGTTCTTGCATGTCTTAGCAAACCTCATTAGTTTTTGAGGACCATTCACATTGGTTTCAAGCAGCAGGTCGTACCTGTTACACAACATGCCTATAGAATATTAATGATATTGAACCATGAGATAAAATACATATAAAATAGAAAATTCGAATTGCCCTAACATTTTCCGTTATCATTAAATACTCATCCAGTGAGTCCTATTTCCATAACTAAAAACTAGAAAATCGAAACCAAAATAAAAGAGGCGTGAAAATTAGAGAGAAAACTAGCCTTTCATCAAGGGTAGTAATGGCTGCAGATTCTATTATGACATTCACATCTTCCATAATGGTTGCAGCAGAATCAGAGTCCATTCCAAGGTTAGGCTCACAGATATTTCCGACAACCAGTTTGAGTTTCTCTGTTATAAATTCTTGGTAATAGTTTCCATGTTTTTGTTGAAGACATCCGAATAACTCTGAGTTTACAAGCTATATGTTGAAATAGAAAAACAAAAAGGCTTAGTTTCAAAAATAATTACACTTGGGCAGGAAAAAAAAAAAACATATTATAAACGTAAAACAGCACACCTCCTTTTGCAATCTGTCAAATGCTACTTCAGGATCTTCTGCCTTCACCAGTACATAGATTTTCCCCACCGCCGTCGACCTCAATATCTTTTCCACCAGAGCTGCAAATTTTTTTATACTAAGAACTGTTACCATCATAGACAATAGATAACACTTTTTTGGTTTGAACCGAGGACCTCCAATATAGAAATTATCCAAATTAACAATCAAACCATCCTATCTAACCTACTTTTCAGGTAATTCTTAATGCATGTTTATATATATGTGTGTGTATACACTCATTATAAATTGTTTGTACATAAATATAATCTTCTACATAATCTTTAAAAATATATAATTAAATAATTTATTCAAATTTTATGTATGTATATGATGTTTAACAAATAATCTCTAATATACATACTTTTTAATCTATATTATATGTAATATTTAATAATTATTTTAATAATATTTTATATAAATTATTTATAATATTTAACAATCTTTTTTATCATACGATCTTCAATAAATATGAATAAAAATTATATTGAAATAACATATATGCAATATTTAACCTTTTTTTTTTTCAAATTTGCATACCAAATATATATTAACTTTACTTCAAAGAAATAGTCTCATACAAAAAACTACTATTATTAATTAATAAGTGAATAATCATAACATGTGTTAGAAAAAAATATTATCTATTCAAAAGTGTTATATGTAAAATGTTACATATTTAGAATTGCTACCTTGAAAGTGTTACATTAAAAAAAAATTATTTAAATGTGTTAAATGTAGGTGTTACATATTCATGAAGTGTTACGAAAGTTCTACTTAAAAATTATTAGTGATTAAAAGTGTTACATATGATAATATATTACATATATATTAAAATTATAAATATGTTACAAAAATATGCTACATAAAGTAATTCATGTAATTATGTGTTACGTAAGATGAAATATTTTGTAGGTGTGAAATTATTATCTCTCGTGTGCACCTCCTTGATATATATTGATGCAACAAAAAGATGCATGATATTGACAAGCATTCACAAAGATGGTCACGAATAGGGGTGTCAGAAATTAATATTTTTCAATACTTTAAAAATGTTCTACTTTTATTAAACAATATTAGTTTTTGTCGAATAAAGTATGTGAAAAAAAACGTGTTGCAGAGTGTAGTATCCAGGTATATGATGTTTATACAAAAAAACACACCTTTCCCAAGAAGGCCAGTTGCACCAGTAATAAAAATATTCTTTCCTTCAAAATATTTTAGTATCCCTAAACCCTTGCTAGACTCCACCTCTAATGGCTGTTCCAACTTCTCAGTGATGTCTGCATACCCGCTGCTAAGTTGTGCCTTTCTATTATTGTGCTCACAAACTATTCTTTTACTTAGCTGGAGTTTCATGTCACCTTTGCTGGTGAAATATTTCCTGGGTTTATTACAAGACAAGCTTTGAAACTCCCCAATCATTGTAGACCATAATAGGCTCTTACTTAGCAACATACTTAACCACAGAGGGAGAGAGGGAGAGTTTTTTATGTTCTTTCATTCACATATAGGTTTATATATATATAGTAGAAATTTATGAAGGTCTCCTGCTGGCCCTTAATTGAATTTAATCTTGTTCAGTCACCAAATTAAATATAAGGAAGGATTAATGCTGTGTTTGGCGTTGTTGTGAAGATACTCTATAGTAATATCAATTTAGAAAGAAAAAAAGTCATGTTCTTTTAAAATATTGTGAACTGTGCCATGACCTGCTATATAATGTAATATTGGTATTCATGCGCTGGATTTCAATTATAAAGAATTAGATTCATTTAACCTAATGTAAGAATATTATTAATTAAGACGATTATTTTAAAATCCTTAAAATTTCAATTTTTTTTAATTGTTGATTATTATTGTAATTACAAATATATTTTAGATTCTCAAAATGATTTTCAGTATTTGTTCGGAAATTAATCTTAACATTTTAGATCAAGTTGATGTTTAAATATAATTTTCAAGAATTTTAAACTTTATGTTAATTCTTTTATTTTAACAATAAATTGTAGATGAATTATTATTATTATTATTGAACATTTTAAAAGTTTTATTTGTTCATTTTTAGATTTTTAAAACAAAATGTCATTGTTAAATAATTTCAGAATTTATTTAAACTCTACTATTTCAGAATTAGTTGTAATTTTTATATTCATTTAAAAGATAATTAAATAAACTAGAGCCAAATTAGAATGGAAAAAGAGTAAAGACTTATAGGAAACATTATGCGAAAGCAGGCGTCACACACTTCTCCTAAATCTAATATTTTATTTACTCAATCTTTTAGTGATGCCAAAATGTAACTTCCCATATTTAATAAAACTTCTTTTTTGTTTTTTTTTAGAAACAAGGGAAAATTTCTTACTTTGTATGGATAGAATATAATTTCTCTAATTGAATTATTTATTTTATTGATATATGCGTTGGATTTGAATGAGTAATATCTTAATTTTTTTTATATATGCTTTTGATCTTATAAATAAAAATATTATATTATTAATTCTTATCCTTATTCTTACTTTATATGATATGAAAGACGAACCCATAAAAAATAGTAAATGTCCATCTATTATCTCCACAAATTTTCTGAATTATTAAATACAAAAATTACTATGAACCATAGATGGAAGGTCGTTCTCTTCTTCGTTTCTTCTTTTTCTTCTTCTTTTTCTTGGGAACACGAATAGCCATCGTGTGGCTTGCCTACAATATTTTTTTGATGTTTTTTATATCATATTAAAATTACAAATTCAAATAATTTTTTTATTTCAAATTCATTGTTATTATGATGTATCAAATCAATTTTTTTGTTATCTTTAATTTGACAACAACAAAATTATATCTTTATATATTGAATTATTTGTGTTTAAAATTGATACATTCGTTGTTTCAAGAAAAAAAAAATGACTTCCTTATCTTCAGTTTTAATATATATAAAAAGGATGCAAAATCAATAAAATAATAAATGATTAGTAGATCTTCATTTTTAATTTTATTTTATATATATATATATATATATATCCTTTGTGTGACCCCTTGTTGCTCATTAGGTTAACTTAGAAGCTTATATTATAGTTAAAAATGATGCAAGACTTTTGTTTCGTTGTCATTAATAAGGATTTTGACGTGTCTTCAAAACAAAAGTTATTAAACAATAAAAGGGGCATAGTGAGAATTCACAATAAATAGAGGATATGTTTGAAGTGAATTGTGCAATGAAATTTTTTGTTTTGAATCTTGTCCTGTGGTCTACTGTTTTTTATTATTTTTCCATATAAATAGATAGAGCTATAGGTTTAGGGTTTGTTTGCTAATGGAAAAAAACCTTCATATATCGGTTATTTCTATGTTTTTTATTATTTTGTTATATTAATAATCATTAAAATTATGTTAATGAGTTGATCCGATAGATCGTATCATTTTTTATATATGATTATGGATCTCACTTATGCGGTACGATCTAGTTTGTTATCGTTTAACACCATATGTATTAGCTTAAAAAATTTCAAATAAATAAGCCCTTAATTATTTTAAATTATTAACTAAAAAAATTGAACAATTACAATATTATAGTACTAAAAAATTAAATAAAATTTACAAATTTATAAATACCTTAAAAGTATTTTTTTATTATAAATATATTTTAAAAAGTACAAATAATAATCTTAGAAAGTCTAAAAAAATGAAAACTTACAAAAGAATTTAAAAATTATAATATTAAAAAATATAAAAATTCTTGTGAAAATCAAACCAAAATTGAAAGTAATAGAATGAAAACAAATGTAAAATTAGAGTGCATGTATTGGATTAAGCACAATTAAAGAATTAAAAAATCCCTTTGATATAACTTTACTATTTTTCATAAATTTGTCACACACACATTTAATATTCATAGAGTTGGAGTTGGTATATAAATTTGGTGGCAAACATTTACGACCGAGAAATAGACTTACGCCAAACTTAATTTATAGAGAGCTATGGGCCTCAATTACAATAACAATTGGGCCTCAAGTAGGGTGTATCGTATTTAAGTGGGCAGTAGGCAGTAGGCAGTAGGCAGTAGGCAGTAGGCAGTTGAGTTAAGCTACGACGTGTTTTTTTAAACACCCTTCTTTCTCTTTTATGGCTGTATTTGGACAAGCGTGGAAGCATTTATCACACAATCGCGGTTACGGTTATGAATTGTGAGACTATGTATTATTAAATACATAAAAAAAAATTGTGCTAGTATTACTATATTGTAAAAAATATAAATTTGTAAATTTAATGATTCATAATAGATGATTGATATATATAAATATAAATGTAGGTATATATATGTATATCATACATAATATTAATTTTTATATAATATATAGATAATAAATAGAAAACATAAATAGCATAATAAATAATCTATTATGATTGTATCTTATATAAATGTATTATAAATATTAATAATGTGTATACAATTAAAAGCACGTAAATATCATATAAATAAAATATCAATAATATATAAATAATATTTTAGAAACATGTATAGTTTTTTAGAATTTATATTATTTAGAATAATATATGAAATTTGAAATTATATATTTCTTATAATATTTAAATAATTTTATTTTTTTCCAAAAATATATTTTTATAAAATAATCTTAACTTTTTATTTTATATATAAATATTTTAAATAAAAAATATTTTTCACCATTAACTTAGCAAAAACTATTTTATATTTAAAAAATAGTATTTTATGTTTATATATGATAAATGGATGTTAAAATAATGGTCTTAAAAGGAGAATTAATATGATGTAATTATTTTTTAACAGAAAGTTATAAGTAATTAAATTCTTTGGAGGAAATAAAAAAAGAGAGAAAGATAATTATTGAGTAGTTGACTTGGGAATTGTTGGAAATTAGCTTAGAAATAGATTGGTATTGACCATTCTTTGATCAATTTCAATTTGATGTTCCATTGAAGATAAATGAAAATAGGTTGCAAAATCGGAATCTACGTTCCGAATAGATAATTTTAGAGTATTTATTTTCTCAAATCTAATTTTGAATGAATGAGAAATTAATGTTGAAAGTTGGCAACTAAAACATGAAAAATATTGAAGAGAAAATACGTGGGAATGCGTGACTAGGTGTGTCAGGCTGAACGGGTGTATGCTTGTGTGAATGGGTATGAGTCAAGATCAAGGGATGTGATCCACACCACTTTAGCCCAAAAAGACTCCTATTCACCAAGGGATGTGATCCACACTACTTCAGCCCAAAAAGACCCCTATCAACAAGGGGTGTGATTCACATCACTTTGGCCCAAAAGGCTTCTACTCATGAATGGACACCACGTCTCTTCAAATATTATATATAGATTCTCAAATCATTCATTCAACGTACCCCATTACAATTGCATACAAAACATTCTAGAATTTGTAGTATTTTCTCTCTAAGTTTAAAAGAAAGTTCCGACTATCGAGTAATTCGTCGATAACTTTTGGCATCGTTGTGTTACGATCCTTAAGTTCCTTCTTGTTGTATCTTAGGGATGATTGCCGTAGACCGTGAGCATTAAATACGGGCCAATCTCATCTTACATAGACAGAGTCAAACTCTTGTCTTGACTAAATAGTTACAACATGTTCAAATATACCTACACCAACAATCATCAACAATCGTAAGACAAAATTTAGTGTATTTGAACATAATTTCAAGTTCTGTTCCAACAACACCTAATCACGCCGAAAGACTGGCAAATTTTGACAGAACGAGTTCAAGCGGTGGCAACAGAAGATGTTGTTCTACCTAACGACTCTTAATCTAGTCCGGTTTCTGAAGAAGATGCTCCAACTATTTCAGCAACAGAGATCGACAAGCAAAAGCGGACAATACTGGACGCCTGGAATCATAGTGACTTCTTGTGCCAAAACTATATCTTAAATGGGCTAGACGACTCCCTGTACAATGTCTATGCAGTTGCAAAAACTGCAAAAGAATTGTGGGACTCTCTAAAAAAGAATTACAAAACAGAAGATGTCGGAATGAAGAAATTAATTGTCAGAAGGTTCTTGGATTTTAAGATATAGGACTCAAATACCGCATTGGACCAAGTATGAGAGTTGCAACTGGTTCTGCATAACATACATGCCGAAGGAATGCAATTGAGTGAATCTTTCTAAGTAGTTGCCATCATTGAGAAACTATCGCCACTGTGGAAAGAATTCAAGAACTACCTCAAGCACAAGAAAAAAGAAATGGGGCTAAAGGACCTGATCATGAAACTAATGATTGAGGAAGACAATAAAAAATCTGAAGTCAAGAACGACCGAGCTTCGATGGAAGCAAAAGTGTACTTGGCCGAAACAAATCCTAACAACAAAGAAAATTGACAGTCAATAAGCAGATGCAGTTAGAGACTAAGAAGAAGAAAGTCGGAAGAATCAAAGGTAACTGCTACAACTACAACAAACCCGATCATATGGCCAAAGATTGTCAATAACCAATGAAAGACACTCAAAGTCAGGCTCATCTGACTGAGGAAAGATATGTTCCTTTAGAAATGTTTGAGCTAAACTTGTCAGCTATCGTATTTGAAGCCAACTTGGTGAACCATTCGAGAGAGTGGTGGGTGGATACAGGGGCTACATGCCACAGTTGCTAAGAAAATCATCTTACACTCCAGTTACCGGCAGTAAGTTGTTCATGGGTAACTTAACAACTTCCAACATTGTTTGTCTGGAAAAAGTAGTGTTGAAGATGACCTCGACCAAAGAGCTAACGCTAGTGGATGTGCTGCATGTCCCGAACATTCGCAAAAATTTAGTATCCGGTTCCCTGTTAAGCAAAGCCAAATTTAGGCTATTATTTTGATGCTGCCAACTTTGTACTGACCAAAAGTGGTCAATTCATAGAAAAATACTACTTAGAAAAAGGGCTCTTTAAGATGAATGTAATGATTTTACATCGAGATTAAGCAGTCTGATTATAGTAAAATTATTAATTCTTCTTACTTGATTGAGTGTTCTAATTTATGGCATGATTGATTAGGACATGTAAATTTAAATAAACTATGAAAGCTAGTAAGTTTAAATTTACCACGTGCAATGGAATTTGATTCACAAAATAAGTGTGAAATTTGTGTTGAGGCAAAAATGGCCAAAGCACCTTCCATTCAGTGGAGAGAAATACTACGCCTCTAGAGTTAATCCATACCGCCATATGTGATTTGAAGTTTGTGCAAATTAGAGGTGGGAAAAAGTATTTCGTCATGTTTATCGATGATTGCACAAGATACTATTATGTATATGTTTTGAAAGAAATGATGAAGCTCTTGAAGCTTTCAAAAGTTATAAGAATGAAGTTGTAAACCATTTAACGCAAGAATCAAAATGATTCGAAATGACGAGGTGGAGAATATGTTGCCCCTTTGAAGAATTTTGTGATGAACATGACATTATTCATCAACAACTGCTCCACACTCAGCTTAGTCAAATGGAGTTGTTGAACACAAAAATAAAACTCTAAAAGAGATGATGAATGGTATGTTGATCAGCTCGGGCTTACACTAGAACATGTGGGGGGAAGTTATGCTTTCAGCTAATCACATTCTCAACAAGTTGCCAGACAAGAAAAAGGACAAAACTACATATGAATTGTGGAAAAAAAAGAAAACCTTCCTACAATTACCTTAAAGTGTATGGGTGTCTAGCAAAGGTCGAAGTATCTAAACCTAAACAGGTGAAAATAGGATCCAAAACTATTGATTGCATTTTCATTAGATATGCACACAATAGTAGTGCATATCGATACATAGTACACAAATAAAAAATTCCCGACATAAATGAGAGAATGACTATAGAATCAAGGAATACAAAATTCTTTGAAAACATCTTTCCAAACAAAGAAAGGAAAGAGATAAGTTCCAACAAAAGAACTTATGAGGATGTATGATATTCTCCACAAAATGTACAGGAACCTAGATGCAATAAAAGAGCTAAAGTGGCCAAAAAGTTTGGTCCAGATTTTCTAACTTACATGTTAGAAAGTGAACCTAGGTGAATTCAAGAAGCATTGTCTAATCCAGATGCTCGTCTTTAGAAATAATCTATCAACGGTGAGATTGAGTCCATCATGCAAAATTATACTTGGGAAATAGTTGATCTCCCACTAGGTAGTAAATGGATTCTTAAAAGGAAGTACAAAGCTGATGGATCAATCGATAAGTACAAAGCTCGGTTGGTAGCCAAGGGGTTTAAACAAAAGGAATGATACGATTTCTTTGACACATACGCACCTGTCACAAGAATCACATCTATTAGAGTGCTCATAGCCATTGCAACACTACATAACTTTAAAATACATCAAATGGATGTAAAAACAACATTCCTAAATGGGGAATTGGAAGAAGAGACATACGTAGAACAACCTGAAGGGTTTTTTGCAGCTGAACAAGAACATAAAGTATGTAAACTTGTCAAGTCATTATACAGCCTAAATAAGCTCCTAAACAATGGCATGAGAAGTTTGACAGAACTATGCTGTCAAATGATTTTAAGATCAATGAGTGTGACAAATATGTTTACATTAAGGGCACACCAGATGATTACGTAATTGTCTGTCTATATGTAGACGACATATTGATTATGGGAAGTAATCATGATATAATAGTGAAAACTAAGAACATGGTAAGGAACAACTTTGACATGAAAGATTTGGGTCTAGCAGACGTTATACTAGGAATTAAGATTTCGAGGACGCCTGATGGAATCATCTTGTTACAATCTCACTACGTTGTGAATGGACTCAAGATATTCGAGGCTTTGGACTTACCTCCGACTAAGACACTGGTTGACCTAAGTCTACACTTAGCCAAAACAAAAGAGATCCAATATCTCAACTGAACTGTGCAAGGGGTCATTGGTAGTTTGATGTACCTAACTAATTGTACATGCCCTGACATTGCATACTCAGTTAATAAACTTAGTAGATTCATGAGCAATCCAAATAAAAAGATCATTGGATAGCATTTACTAGGGTTCTCAGGTATTTGAAACATATAATGAACCATGGAATACTTTATACTAGATATCCAGCTGTCTTAGAAGGATACAATGATGCAAATTGGATATCAAATACAATAGATTCCAAGTCCACAAGTGGATATGCCTTCACAATAGGTGGAAGAGCGGTATCCTAGAAATCCTCTAAGCAAACATGCATAACTCAATCCACTATGGAGTTAGAGTTTATTGCACTTGACAAGGCCAGCGAAGAAGCTGAATGGCTTAGATATTTCTTAGAGGATATTTCTTGTTGGATAAAACTTGTGTCTCCGGTTATGATACATTGTGATAGCATGTTAACAATCGGGAGAGCAGAAAGTAGTATGTGCAACGGTAAGTCTTGACATATTCGTAGGAGACACAACACCGTCAGACAAATGATCTTTGGTGGTATAATTTCCATCGACTACGTGAAGTCAAAGAAAAATATAGCGGATCCACTAACAAAAGTCATTAATCGAGATCTATTGTACAATGCAGTTTTGAGAATGGGGTTAAAACCCACACACTAAAGAACATTCATAGCGGTAACTCAACCATAATGAGAGGAGATCCCACAAATTTGGTTAATGAGACAACTAAGTTATGAAAGGTTTAGTTATGCACTTGGAACCCATCCAGTGCCTCATTCTCGCAGTTGTCCAAGTACGAATCTACAGACGTGTGGTAAGGATAAGTATTTATACTTCTAACGATTCCTATACCTTTAGGGTGGAGTATTGCTGAATACTCTTTATAGGATGTCACCTATATAAGTGTGAAGTTTGGTAGCTTCAAATAGAAAAAACACTTATGAATCCAAGATATGGTCCATGAACGAATTAGACACAATGTGAGAATTGAAAGATATTAGAATTGTTATTATGTAAATGTTATTGTCTTGGTTTACACAAAAAAAAACTGACCAGTTCAAGACGTTGCGTTCACTGAGCAGTGAGTAAATCCGATAACATTTTATTAGGGAAGGTTTAAAGCTAAAAACCTACCTATCCTGAAGTAATAATAGTTTGTCGGGACTTTCTTAGGTGTGCATTCATACATGCATTAATTTCATTCATGTGAGGGATTGATGGAAATTGACTTAGAAAAATATTGGTGTTGACCATTCCTTGATCAATTTCGATTTGATGTTCCATTGAAGATAAATGGAAATAAGTTGCAAAATTGAAATCTATGTTTCGAATAGATAATTTTAGAGTTTTTATTTTCTCAAATGAATGGGAAATTAATGTTAAAAATTGGCAGCTAAAACATGAAAAATATTGAAAAGAAAAGATGTGAGGATGCGCGACCGGGTGTGTCAAGCCGAATGGGTGTGCGCTTGTGAAAATGTGTATGATAGGACGAATAGGTTTGAGCCAAGGAGAATGGATGTGATCCACACCACTTCATCCCAAAAAGGCCCCTATTCACTGAGGGGTGTGATTCGCACCACTTTGGCCCAAAAGGCCTTTATTCGCGAATGGACACCACATCTCTTTAAATATTATAAATAGATCTCCAAATCATTCATCCAACACACTACACTAAAATTGCATACAAAGCATTCTAGCATTTGTAGTATTCTCTCTCTAATTCTAAAAGAAAGTTCCGAGTATCAAGTAATTCGCCGATAACTTCTAGCATCTTTATCCTGCCATCCTTAAGTTCCCAGTCGTTGTATCTTGGAGACGATTCATAGACTGTGAGGATTGAATACAGAGCAATCTTATCTTACAAAGAAAGAGTCAAACTCTTGCTTCAACTAAATAGTTACAGCCTGTTCAAATACACCTACACCAAAAATCAACAATAGGAATGATGAGAAAAAAGGAAGGAATAAATAGTTCGAAAAGAAATTGTGGCACAACCACAACTGGTTATTAAAATACGAACTGGGTTGTGGCACAACCCACAACTAGTTGTGCACTACCCAATACAAACATATCCTAAATAGTTCGATTTATCATACAATGAATAGTTTAAAATAGAAGTATTACTAAGAACACAAGTCAATATAATAATAATAATAATAATAATAATAATAATAATAATAATAATAATAATAAATAAATAAATAAATAAATGGGGATCGAGAACCCTTGTTTCAACTAAACGGGGATGTATGCGAGGATGAGGACTAGGCAGATAACATAAATATTATCCCCATCACATCCCACTAATGTGAAAATGGGAAATTTCCACCCCACCCCCATCCCCGAATTATTCGAGGATTCCTTAACCCAATAATATCGATTCCCAATGGGGATGATTCCCTTTGGAGGAATTAAACCATTATTTATTAGTTTAATTTGTGTTGCACATAGATGTTGATTTAAATGTTGTTTAACTTTACATCCTTGTCATTGTTATTATCGTTGAGAATTTTGCCCAAAATTCTTTATCAACATTATGTTTGGTATCGTCAAAATTCATATTTAGATCCAACTTTCGATTCCAATTTCAATATTTTATCACATTTGAGATTGAAAATATGTTCGTTACATGATTTTAATGAATTTCAAGATTAATTCCATGTTTTTTAGGTTGAAAATGACAAAACATAAGTCAGTTTATGTTTCGGTCGGGTTTGTAGAACGGGGTAAGTTGATCCGTCTAGAGGTTGAAAATGACAAAAAAAAAAAAAAAAATTGAATGCAATAATACATTTACAGTCAAATATGTATATTGTTCACCAGTAACACATTAGTAACACGTTTCAACACAAAGGGTAACACATTTACAGTAAAATAGTTATATATTAAAAGACAAAAATAATACATTTATGGTTAAGCAACTTTCAACATAAGGAGTAATATATTTATGGTTATGAAATCACATATTCCAATAGAAAGAGTAATACATTCACAGTTATGAAATCAAAATTTTCAACCCACAGAGTAATATCATTATGGTTATGAAATAATATAATTCAATACAAAGAGTAATAAAGTTTATAGTAATGCATTTCAACAAAAGTAATACTTTCATGGTTAGTCAATTATATCGATACAATTAAGAAATAATACATTTCAACATAGAGTAAGACATTTATGATTGAGAAAATATATTTACACTTAAATGGTAATACGTTTCAACATAAAGAGTAATACATTTACAGTTAAAAAGTGAATTGGGTGCAATTATGTGTCGTGGTTAACATGGATGTGAGTTTTGACATTGGATCTCTGCCACATTGCAATTTGAGGACACCAAGTCACCATACGCAAATAATTTTGGTCAAGTTCCAAGGATATTTATTAATTATGTTGTTTAAAAGTGTCCAATATTAATTATCTGACTAAAATGTTATTTGTTTAATTAAAATGTATTATTTGTTCAACTAAAAGATATTATTTACGTTTAAAGAGAACCCAAAATGGTTAGACGCGAATGCAAATGCGAAATGTTGATCTGTATTTATTGAGCATGTTTTTTGAGGTCCAACTACCTGTTTTATTCATATTTTGGGCAAGTTGATTCATGTAACTAGTACGCAACCCACTCCATAAGATTTCATTTTGGCACTAATAATATCGTATTAATAAAATTCTCAATGTATATTATAATATCATAATGCATTTATGTATTTTAATATCTAGATATTTGTTGTGGACATGTCGTTTTATTTAAAAATTTAAGGTAAATATATGTATTAAAGTTATTTATAATATTCTATGAAAATTATGTTGAATTTTTTTTATGTTTTTACAAAATTTCATTCATGTTTTTTAATTTTACTCATATCGATACCAATACTTAAATATCAAGGATATTTCCATAAAATTAAAGTATTAATGTTTCTATTAAAATTGAAATTTTTGTTATTATTGTTTCTTACTTTACATTTACATTGATACAACTTTATTTTTTGGAAATATGCTTTTAAATGATTCGTTGTTAATATTCAACGACGATCATTTTCTCTCAACCTTGTAGATATGTTAAAACATGTTCACTTATCCCAATAGGATTCAAGTAGAATAAGTCGATCTAATATGCACTTTATTTTAAAGACAGCTGACTTTGGTTTGTCCGAACAAGCCATATCCTAATCTAATACTCATTTTGAAGAAAAGATGAATTCGACCTATAACTTGTATTCATAAAGAAGCTGACAACTACTATGTTCTTTCACACCCAATCATGTTATAAACTTAAATAACTATTTTATTATTAATCAATTATTTGATCATTACAAAACTAATTTTGAACACATATTCATCATGATTTTGACATATACATTATTGGCTAATTAAATTTTCAAAACAAACACAAAATGCACACTATTCTTTTGGACTCACGCGACTTAGAATGTTACAAAAAGATTGATGAGGCACAGAAGAAGTTGGAAACAAAAATGTATTAGCACAGGAATATAACACATTACTTCTTTCGCAGACTGCTATTATGCTACTGAGCGAAGATTTCTTAACAACCAAAAATTTAGTCACATCTAACACCTATACATCAGAAGCTGCGGTAGCCATGGAGCTCTGGTGCTGCCATATCGACTTCCGTCCTCCCGTCTCTTCCCACGTCTTGGAGGCCGGCCGTATCTCAGGAAATTTTCTTTGATAAGTAATCAAACAGAAGCAGAAAGGAAACCATGTCAAGAGTTGAAAAGACAAGCAGCAGAAACAGGATTGTCTGTGAAAGACTGTAATGCTGGAACACCCTACTCTCTACGTTGGTTGAGCATGAAAATAAAAATTCTAAGAAATCGAATAAATTTACATGTTAATGTATGAGAAGAAGACATAAACATGAAAGTTTACCTACGAATTTGGTAACAACCGACCATTATACATCTTGTCAAGCAATTGTCGTGCATCAGGTCTCCTAAGAAGACCTTTGTTGTTGGGTAAACCTGTCCCCAAACATATGGGGCAAACTAATTTCCCTCGACCTGCACCGATGAGGGAAGAGGCAAACATTCAAATACTTATGTTATTTTTTTATCATTTTTTTTTTTTTTTTCAATTTTGGAATCCTATATCTATGACATAATACTATGTAAAAACTACTGTATTAATGAGTGATGAAAAGTTAATTACCATAACAGTTCGGACATTCTGTAAACTCGTACACATCTTTTGCACGTTTTCTGTTCAGAGCTTTCCATTTTCCTGTACCACCACACATATCACCTAAATAAAAAGCAAATGAACATCTCATTGACTACACAAAAGTGACCAAAGTATTGATGGACTAAACATAACAATTTTAAGATGTAAAATCAAGATAGGCTCCGCATTATATGCTTCTGTAAAACCATAGAGGAAACAGGGAAGGAGGGAGGGAGAGAGAGAGAGAGACCAAAAACAATAATTTGTAAACTCACAGATAATAGCACCACTGCCACCACAATTGCGACATACTGGTTTTTCTTTGCCATCCAAAGCAATCGCCTTGGGATCAGAATTTGAAAGTCCTGGAGCTACTATCAATGCCATAGTTGAGCATAAACAAGTCAGGCACTGTCGACGGGAGGTCGCAGCATAAGATACCTGTTTGAAAAAATAACTCCTCTTGAAATGACAGGTGGATTGCTACGAGAGCCAGGAATTCAGTTTACAGTGAATGATGATTAACAGTTAATTAACAACCAAGGAATATAGGTTAGAAACGAACCATAATTGCTCAAAGGAAACACTTATTATTGATACCTTTTGATAGAAGCTACTTTTAGTATATACTGGATGGTATATCCTCACATTAGCCATCATTAAATACAATTTTATGCTAAATCAGCAACTCAACAAATAGGCTGTTAAGCTACTATCCTACTAGGTTGTATGGAGGTTCCTGCAATTATAATTTATTTTCAGACAATGGAATAAGCAGCTGATGTATTCCTTGTGCACAGTAGTGAAGCTGAGAGAGTCATAACATGCAAATGTCTGAATATATCACACAACAATTACCTCATGTATAAGGTTCCTTTCTTAGTAAAATGAATTCATCAAACTTGCCCTTTTACGACTTCCTTTGGGAAACAAAAAACCACCCCGCATGTTGGTACTAAGAGACAAAATATATTTTCCAAAGTTTGAGTGAAACAGAATTATCTGCTCCCTAAGACATAGGAGAATTAACTTCTTCTATTCTTTGGTTGAAATAGTTACGAGAGCATAAGAAACACTTCATTAGACACCCCAACCTACTTGATGAGTCAATTGATAAATATGATTGGCAAATTCTCATTGCTATGAAACAACACATTACTTAAGAATGATAGTAGAAACAAATAGGACAAGTGTCCAAGCTACATCTAGATTTAGCTGTTCAAGATGTGTGCTCAAAGAAAATCATCAGAAGTTCAACATTATCCCATTTAATTCTGTATTCTAAATTCATGATGCAGAAAATAACTAAACAGGAAGCTGTGAAACACATACGGACCTGTGTCTTGATGAGTTCAGATGAGTTATCAGAACTCCCGCGAGAGCAGGTCTTATCAGAGTCCTCCAAACTGGATTTAATTTGCAATCCAACGGGCTTGAAATTAGCATCTATAAGATGAGCAGAGAGAAAATCTTACTTTCAGAATAATTGAACTGCAATAATTCTTTCAAAAACAACCACAACAACAGAATCCAAAGGTTGCCTACTTAATCATTAGGTTGAAAAGAAAGGTAAATGGTTACCAATTACTAAATAGAACTAAATTTTCATACAATTTTTGTTGCTTCAATTACATATACTCCGGTATTCTGGAAACTTAGCTAAACCAATGAATCAAAGTCCCATAACTAGCACATTCCTAACTTGAATATACTTGACAATTCAACAAGCAAGAAACCATGGCCTTAATCTTAAATTCAACTTCGAAGGCACTTCAGAGTTCCACACATCAATTATTTTCAGTAAACTTCCTGATATTTCACATTGTTTAGCGTAAAAACTGAAATTCATTATCTATTATTAGCAGTAGCAGCTGAAGGAAAACACAATTTTTTGTGCACCCAGAAGAGAAAAGCAGACACATACAGCGCTTTGATGGAGGCTCAACATCTTGCATAGAGAATCTACAAAGAGCTGAAGGCGTATTTGAAGAGAGAGCCATCTCTCTCTCTCTCTCTCTCACACACACTGAAGGAGATCAGTTATCTTCGTGTGGTCGCGTGGTAATCGAACTGCCGTAGCTTTTAGTTAAGAAATTATCTAGCTCCACTCTGTCTCCTCTCTCTTAAAGCAAAAATGACAATTTATTGTTATTTTCAAAAAAAATTGCAAAAAAATAGTAAAAAAAAAAAAATTTAATTGTAAGTAAAGTCGCCCCTGCGAGGGGCGACATTCAAATAAATTTTTTTTTTTTAATGTTTTTTTTGACTCTAAATTTTTTTTTTTTTTTTTGGTTTTTTTTTTAAATGCTGGAGCCTTCACTCGGTCGGGCACTCGGTCGCGCGCCTTACTCGGCCGGCCGAGTGGTCATTCTTACTCGATCGAGACACTCGGCCCCCGTAGTACTCGGCCGACCGAGTACTTCCTTCCACTCGATCACGGCACTCGGTCGAGCACTTCACTCGGCCGGCCGAGTGCGAACTCGAATTTTGATTTTTAACATCCACTTCAATATTACTCGGTCAAGACACTCGGCCTTAACATTATTCGGCCGACCGAGTTTGAGGAATGTGATGAGAAATATGCAAGGTGTATAAATACAAAGAGAGAGTGTAGGAGACTCTAACACATAAACGATGGGACAGGCAAAAGGTGTATAAATACAAAGAGAGAGTGTAGGAGACTCTCAAACATAAACGATGTGGGACAGGCAAAAGGTGTACAAATAAAAAGAGAGAGTTTCTATTGGACCTTATTTTATTTATTTCTTTCTTTCTTTTTTTAAATTGTAAATAACAAATTAATACAAAATTAATTTGGTATTACGCAAGTTTATTAAGATTTCACCTTCTCCAATTTTAATAAAAGAAAAGAGAGACCGTGTTCCTTTTATTACTTCATGTCCCATATCTAATATGAAATTATTATTACTATAAATTAGATAAAATAATTTATTTAATAATAAAAACAAATCATAAATATTCTCAGAAAGTGTATATTTGGACCATCAATAAGTGTATATTATTGTGGGTAACAATAATAATAATATTCATTTTACAAAACTATATTTCTTACAATCTTTACAAATAAAATAATAAAATAATTTGTATATTCTTAAATATTTGTTCTTAAATATTAATTAGCTCAAAGTTATATTATAAATATATTTTATTTTATTTTATTTTTTAAATATATCACAAATCGTGCATCGTGCGGAAGCAATACTAATACTAATATGATCATGAAATAGCCAAAATATAGTTTTTGCGTCCATTATTAATTTTTAAAAACATAACTATTTTTTAAAATAGATGAGTTAACTTTTAATTAGTTGAACTTTATTTTTATTTTCTTTTTTTGGGAATTTTTTTTTCCAGTTTGTTAAATTACAATATCGATATTTAATAAAATAAAATATTTTAAATAATTCCAAAAAATAAAATATTTTATTTTATTTTACATGCACCTTTGAATGATGAAGTGCACATACATCACAAAGAAATTACAAAGTTATGACCCATATAAATAAATAAATAATTTACAATTTAAAAAATGTATGTGTTATTTACAATTTAAAAAAAGAAAGAAATAAATAAATAAAATAAGGTCCAATAGAAACTTTCTCTTTTTATTTATACACCTTTTGTCTGTCCCACATCTTTTATGTTTGAGAGTCTCCTACACTCTCTCTTTGTATTTATACACCTTTTGTCTGTCCCACATCGTTTATATGTTAGAGTCTCCTACACTCTCTCTTTGTATTTATACACCTTGCATATTTCTCATCACATTCCTCAAACTCGGTCGGCCGAATAATGTTAAGGCCGAGTGTCTTGACCGAGTAATATTGAAGTGGATGTTAAAAATCAAAATTCGTGTTCGCACTCGGCCGGCCGAGTGAAGTGCTCGACCGAGTGCCGTGACCGAGTGGAAGGAAGTACTCGGTCGGCCGAGTACTACAGGGGCCGAGTGTCTCGACCGAGTAAGAATGACCACTCGGCCGGCCGAGTAAGGCGCGCGACCGAGTGCCCGACCGAGTGAAGCTCCAGCATTTAAAAAAAAAACCAAAAAAAAAAAAAAAAAATTTTAGAGTCGCCCCTGCCAAGGGCGACATTAAAAAAAAATTAAAAAAAAAATTTTATTTGAATGTCGCCCCTCGCAGGGGCGACTTTACTTACAATTAAAATTTTTTTTTTTTACTATATTTTTGCAATTTTTTTTGAAAATAACAATATAATATCATTTTTGCCCTCTCTTAATCCATGAATTATTATTTTTCTTTAATATAGTAATGTTATTTTAGATTTTTTTAGATCAGTTATTTTCTAATTTAATTAGGGTGTGCATCTCCAAATTCTTTAATAGACTCCAAAAAATTATATATAATTAAATATTATTAAAATAATTAAAATATCATTGTTTTTAATGTGCCCAATCTGCTCAAAATTTATTTAGAACATTTAAGCGAACAAGTAAAGTAGTGCTCGATCGATGTTATCAAATACTACTTTACATGTCCGATAGGATGTTTCGAACGAACTTTAGGCCAATATGTCTGTTCTAGTTCGACAAATAAGTTTCAAACACGAACGAATGTGTTCGATCAATTATATCGAGCATAAGTAAATATGTTCAACAGATCAAGTTCAAACATATATGAGCACCCCTGCGACGAATTCCAACCAAAACTTCCAAAAATAACAAAAAAAGATTGACTTGGACAATAAAATTGTTATTATCTTCTCTTCTTTTTTTTTTTTTGAATTAAAAAATCATAATTATCATAAATATAATATATTTGGTTGTGTATTTAAAAAAAAATTACGGACATAATTAACCGAACTCATTTATTATTTAATTACTTCCAATCTCATGCGTACAAATTTATGACCCCCAACTTATCACCACATAAATTCCTTTCACAAATCAATCTAATTAGATTATTGGAAAATAGCAGTTTTTTTTTTTTTTTAATTTCTATGAGGAAATATATATATATATATATATATATATATATATATTATAGAATTGTGAGGGGAAAATGGCAATGTTGTGATTATGAAAATAATCATTTACCTCAACGTGAAGCAATGTTATGATTATGAAAATAATCATTTACCCCAATGTGAATCTATTTTATATCTGCTTATTAATCAATACTTGTAATGTACTTCCGTGTGTTGCAGAATTATTTTTTATTTTATTATTAATATTTTTGTACAAAATATTTATTAAATAAATTATTATGTTTATTATCAAAGATAAAACATTGTTAGATTTAATTGTTTCCAATCATATCATATTATTATATATTTAGTACTCAAAATCTTGTGTAGAAATATGCCGAATATTATTGTTTAATTATTTAATTTAAAATATTTGTTATATCATTCACACCAAAAACACAAATCAAAAATTGAAATTTTTGTAATGTATTGAAAATATAAGTAACTTTTGGTTACTACACTATTTGGAATATTGCTTTACATACAACAATTTTTTTTTTGTTGGAACGTATGTTATCTATCACAACTAAAAAAAATTCAAACTCTTTTGATTAGTGACTTTTGAGTGAGACAACATATACAATTGGCTATAGATCGAAAATTGATTTTTGTTTTTTTTAAATTCCAATATGAGATAATTATTGACCTTAACTTTTGTTGATCATCATAACACCTAACATGATTATAGGAAAATGTATTCTTGGAGTTTGAACAATAATTTATGATCAGATGGAGTCAGAGTCATCCTAGAGACTAAAATTGTGAATCAGAAGTTGCTTCTAGATAGTACATGTGCTTAAAGAACATGATCACCTAGTTATGTAATAATCATTCTAGTTCTATTGCACAAACCAAGAGAATGATCAATAATTCTCAAAACCTAAACCTTATTCATCTATTTTTTATTTAATTTACTACATTATTCTTGATGAAGAAACAAATAAGGATGCTACATTTTACTTCATTCTTTTAGATGATACCTATTTTGAAATTAGGGTATTATAGTATGCATGTCTTTAAGTATAGACCAGATTTATTTTTCAAACACACCGCGTTAAGCTAAAAAAAAATCCCGTTATCACATATAACAAAAATCAGATTTAGAATTTAAAATTTATGAATTAGAATACAAGAATGTACACACACTATAACATTGCACATGCATACACACGCTATACATACATGCTACACACTCTACAAACTATACACTACACACTGACACGCTGCACAAACACACACACACACTACGAGTATATATATATATATATATATACTAAATGTTTTAAATAAGACAAAAATTAAATAATTATTATTTCAAATTCAAATATTTAAACAAAAAAATTGAAATGAGTGTTTTCAAATATAAATAATTTAAAATCAATTCATTTAAAATAACTTTGACTTTCAAATATCTTCATACAAATGCAACTTAAGCTAAATTGTCTTGTTGAAATTATATTCATGATTTAAGTATGTATATATTATAATCATTTCAATTTGCCAATTTGTGACGACTGTTTTTGGAAGAAAATTAATTATGTATTTATTAATAATTATTGAAATGGCCAATTAATTTTCTAATTACCCATCCAGTTACTTTATATCTATTTGAGAGTGATTCCTGATCAATAGTTGCAAAGTTTTGCAACATTTCAAAAACAAAGTAGAATTTTTACTTGAAAGAGTATTTAAAAAACAATGTTCTAGTCTAATAACATCTTATTATTCTGCTAAAAAGAAACATTTAGTATTTTCTAGGGATTTCAAGGAACTACCTAAAAAGGTCTTTTGTCATATTAAAGGAAGACCTTCTAAAGTAAAACTTCTACTAGTCCATTTTAGTGTTTGAATTTTACTAGTATGACATCTCATGCGATGCACAAAAATTATTTTTGTACATTTTTATTATAAAAAATATATTATTTATTATTAAAAATATTAGTAAAATAAAATAATAATTATACGTTATATCTAAGTTAATAATTTTCATATTTGATTATGAAATTATTTAAAACATTCAAGTCAAATATCATCGAATTATGAATTGAATTTGAGTTTATCTACTCAAAATCCAAATTCAAACTGGATCTTTGTATTATCTTTGTATTATATTAATAAAATCATAATTTAAAATCAAATAATTATATATGAATTGTTTCATTTAAATAAATTAATATATGAAATTTAATATAACAACAATAATTAGAAAATAAATAATACATTTATATGATGATATTTGGGCACTTTCACAGTAGATTTGAAGATTAAACTGTAATAAAAATATTTGAAATAATGTAATATTATTTTAATATTCAATTATTTGGTTTTAAATGCACCAAATCTGCTCCAAATTTGAATTTTGATTTTTTTAGAAAATCAAATCTCTAATATATACATATAATACTTATATATATATATTTAATCAACTAAAATTTTCTTCAAAATTCTCAATCATCTATTCCTAATTATTAAGGATTTGATGCGATGTATTTTCAATAATTTAACATCTTTTATGTTGTTAAAATATTTGGACGAAAAAATAAAAGTGAAACATGCATTTTACTTTATATATATATATATATATATATATATATGTCTCTGTGTGTGTGCGCGCGCATGTGGAGATGGAACTGGGTTGTTGATTGTATCATCCTGAAAATGATATACACTATATATATATATATATATGAATTCCCTGATAAAATTAATTAGTGAAACATTTGTTTATCAAAAAAATGATTCTATCTATAATACCTCACGATCACAGAAGAGAAACAACTTTAATTAAATAATGAATTAGAGACATTTTTTCGAAATCTTAATATTTGTATATATAAAAAATTGAAGCATTGTACATCATAACCCAATAGGATTATAATGAATTGAATTGTGCAATAATATGAATGTGAAATAAATGGTATTTTAAACATATTGATAATAATTCTCAATATTGAATGTATAATAAACAAGATTATAAAGAAGTTATAAGGTATTTTCGAGTTCAACCTGTGCATACATCCATTAGTTATAAGCTATGTAAGTACTTGATGCTTACCCTTAAATTTTATGGCATAAAGTTAACTGTTATAATATGTTTTTACTATCAATTGTGTTATTAGTATTAACAAGTTGGACTCTTAGCTTATGGATTTACTTAGATTTAGTAATATATATTTGTGTGGATAAATTGTTATTAAATCATGAACATGATTAGTTATAAAAGTTCTATATTTCTTGCTACTATATGTGACATGTTATGCAAAATTAGTTTTCCTATGATCATATTTCATTGTTGATACATTATTGAACTTATGAAAGTAAGCCCATCTATAGGATATTATTCAATTTAATTAATTTATATGAAACATGTCTATATTTGAGAAGTATGATATAATTATTTTAGAATTTTCCATCATTCCATTTTATTAAGATAGTTTAGCTTGCATTTATCCCCATGAATTATATAGTATTTGCTAGTTTAAGTATGTTTGAATAAATGCTTATATATAAGTTGATGTCTCGAATATAATCTCATTTTGTTCAAGTAGTAATGAAAGTTATTTGAATATTTATACATTCTTGTTTATTATGAATTTATATGTGAAATTAAGAAAGAGTTCATGTTGTATATTGTTATGAATATATATTGTTATGAAAATTATTTAATTAGTAGTTTGCTTAATGTTGTAATTTATTTATGAAACTATTTTTGAGTTAATGATATTAGTTATCATGAGAATAAATTTATTCGTTAGATTGTTAAGCATGATTAGTTGATTATTAATTGTCCATATTTTCGTTGATTTATTGTGACCGATTTTGCAATATTTTTTCTACAGGTTAGAAATTATATGATCGTATGTTATATAATTTAGTATGAAATAAAGTTTATTAGTATTTAATTTACATGTTAAATTGATTTGAATACCTATGTGGTCCATTTTTCAATGGCTTGAGTTTAGGAATGTAATGTTTTAGTTGCACATTAATTTCAAAGCCAGTATGTTTATGTGTGAAAATTTTAATTTAGTTCTAATGGTTATTTAGTTCAATTTAACATGTTAAGTCATTCATTCTTATGATATTAATTTTGATCTCGTTATGTTTAGTTAAAGATACTTATGCTAAAAGCATGTTTAAGTGCTAATATAATTGAAATTGTTTCGGTTTCTAAGGTATAAAATCATATCTATGAATTTGCATTAAATTTGCATGATGTGTAACTTGAATTAGTGACCGTGCTGTCGGAGTACGTCAAAATTAATTATTATTCTCGACTTTCCTCTACTGTTTTTCTGTAATAGTGGGAAGTAAGGTTCGATCCCACATGGAACACTTGAATTATCTATGCACTTTTTGTATTAATTTACAAATTCAAATAAGGGGTGGGGGCTTGATAGATTTTTACTAAACTACATCTTAAATATATAATCAATAAAAAAAAATAAAGACAATACAAAAATATAGTGAAGGATAAGATGAGATTTCGGTTTGCGGTTGAGTTATTCCCCTATATTCAATTTTTCATGATTATCGTGAAGTTTTGTTAATTCGACCAAAGAGTTTCTAGCCCTAAATCAACAACAAACTATGTTGACTTGATTGTCCCATAAGTGTAACCAATTAGAACAAGCTCTTTAATTGATCTATTTAACTAAACAACCCAATTTTGGATTTAATCCATTAAATGCATTAAGAATTAGAACAATATGGTAGACAATCTATTGAATTCATAAGCTCGATTCAATTATCCTAGAAATGTGTTAAATCTAATGAGCTACATCACTAGTTGCTACAAACAAGTACAATTTCATAATAGCGGCTAACATGTACATATCTAATTGAGTTGATTAATCAAAATAAAATTTCTACACATTAACATATATATATACACACACACACAGAGATCAAAAATTACAAATGAGTCATATAGGATTAAACATCTCCTTAAATTGAAATATTAGCGTAGCTAAATATTACGTGTCTAATGATCAATAACATAAAAATGAAAGACATAAAAAATAAGACAAAAAGAAAAGAAAAAACCCAAAAAATCTTCATTCTCTCTCCCTCAACTTCTGTTCATTTCTAACTTAATATCTTCCAATTCTCTCTCTCCATTCCTTCCTTTTTCACGCTGACTTCTCATCCTCTTATACAACAGCCCCCAATTTGTGAGCTTCGGCCCACAATTAGCACCCCTCTCATTACTTTGGGCCCAAGTCTACCTTTCCTTCTTATTCCCCTAGGGAGCCCTCACCTGACTTTTATTGGGCTTTGCTTCTGGATTTGAAGCTGCCTCAATCAGTGTTAGGTCTAATTGCTCGATTTGTACCTTCTATTCATCCGACAAATCCTGCAAAATTTACACAAAAACTACACATGCACTATTTCCAGACAAAATAAATATTAGATGGCGAAATACAATTTGTATGTAGGTAATTTGTATAAAATAATACAAATTTAGACAATAAATATATACATATTTTCTATCTATCAATTAATTTGAGTTACTATCAATTTATGATATGATATTGTTTTATGAAAATAAGATATAGTTTATGTTTTCCGCTGAAGATTAATGTTAGATTTAAACTCTTAGGATTAATTTTATGAGTTTTAATTATAAGAAATTGAATTATCATGTCATTTATTATTTATTCTTCCAAATAATGAATTATTCTATATTTTAAGTGGTTCTTTTCATGGCTCGATTCTCAAATATTTTGTTAATTAAGCAAATTGAATTTATTAATATGATATTTGAATTTAAATATTTAAAATAAGTTAGAAAAATTGGGTTGTAATAATATGTCACTAATAAAATCAATCGTATCTATCCAATTATATAAACATGTGAGAATTGACAATATACACCACTAATATCAATAACATAGGTTTAATTCAACTTACAACTGAATAACATAATACGGTAAATCAATAATGTAAATTTCGATCTCCACAATTATCACACATTTTATATCAAATTCGATTTAATAATGGCTTGTAAAATTGCAATAATTTAGTAGGAATTCGGTTCAATTATAACAAATCTAAAAATATTTATTCCACTAATGATTTTATCCACAATTTATGGAAGGATATATATTATATTTTGTAAATGAAGTAAAAATCATTTTGATTATAACAAATCTAAAAATAAATTATCAAATGTTTCATAAAATTTTCGTCAACAGTTTTGCTTATGTACGTGATTACCATTTAGACGGAAAACAAAAATGAAAATATTCATTTTACTATTATATATACTAGTGTGAGACCTACGCGATGCACAGAAGATATTTTTTTCTTATATTTTGTAATATAATTATATATTCAAGTTATATAATATATTATAGAAGGTGTAGATTTGTAATTCAGTGATTATTTTTTTGTATAATTAGTAGAAATATGTTGTAATTTTATGTTTCGTCTTTTCTTTTATTAGAATTAACCTCGTTCATAAATTGATAAGCATGATATCCACGATTTATAGAAAGTTGAATCAAATTAAATTAAAAGAAAATAGCCATATCAGCAGATTATAGAAAATAAAGATTTGTATAGAACTCGTAAAATTTGCCAATTACATAGTCAAATTAAGGACAAAATTATTTTGCAAATTGCTAATTAAATATAATAATATTACAAAAAATTGAAATTTGATAGAAAAAATACTTTGAAAGCTAATGAAAAATCGCCCGGAGCTTATACGTCGAAATAATTAGCAGATCTCAACAGAAAATCACAAGAATAATCAAACGAAATATGAAAGACATGGACGAACTTTTTGTTTAAAAATAAGAAATTAAAATATTTAAGAAAATTAAATATGTTTATGATAAACTGTAAGCAAAAGGTGAATAAATTTTTTTTAAAATAAAATACACCTAAAAATAATATTTTGATGAGTGCAGGCTTTTGTGACAATTGAAATATGATACATATTATCGTACATGTCTTACCATTTATTTTCTCAAAACAGAAAACGCAAAACACTTCAAGAGGAGGGAGAACAAAAAAAGAGAGACCTTAAAATATTTAGTAATAATCTTGATAAAATATATAGAAAGAAGAGAGAGACAAAAATAATAAATGATTTTGAATTATGGTAAGATTGTTGAAAATTTAATTTCATATTTGACAAAATCAGATTTTATCCACGCGATTGGGTGATTTTAAATAATTGATAGTTTAATTATAGAAAAAATGTTAATGATTTTCCATAATATAATGAAACTACAATGATTTCACGTTTCTAACAAATTTATTTCTTATTTTGAATATATTATTAGTTAACAAAAATTCTTTAAAATTTGAATTTATATATGTTGAACAACAGAAACTAAGCAAATTCCGAATATTGTTGATATTAATCTCTTCAATTAAATTGTAATAATGTATCTTAAAAGAGTTGCATAAATGTATATAGTTTTACATTTATATGGTTGAAATTTAGGCCGAAAAAATAAAATTTTAAAAAGTAATATATATATATATATATATATATATATAGATTTTTTTATAAAATGAATCGAGAAAATTGAGTAATATATTTGTTAGATTTCATATATTTTTTTAATTTCATAATTCAGTAGTTTCATTAATATTCAATAAAATATATAGATTTCGAATCATGTATTAAATATTACAGTATATTCATCTTGATATCATCTAATTTTAAAACACCTAAATTCATCTTCGTTGACCACTCCACACATACAAACTATTTTTACTTTAATAAATATAATATATATGATAAACACACTCCCTCAGTTTATTGCAGTCTTTACTTTGACTTCAAATTATATACCATATTGAAGTCAATATAGGTAACCAAGAAAATAGTGGATCAAAATTCGAAATCCAGTGCTTATATGGAGAAGTTATTTCCCCCATTTTTAATAATTTAATAAAAAGAAAATTCAAAATACAGGACCGTTTTCAGATTTAAACTATACTATTTTGGGCGACAGTTTTTCAAGGACCCTCTTCATAATTGGTCAAAATTGAAATTTTCATTTGCGTATGATTGTTAAATAGTACAAAAAATAAAAATAATTTCAATATATATATATATATATATATTTTTTTTTTATCAATTCATGAATTTTGCTAATAGGTGCCATTTTGACAAATTCCACAATCGACCAAATTAGCTAATTACTTTGAATTCTATATAGTTTAGTTAATTCGACAAAAGAAAATTTAATTAATGCTCAAGAATAAACATCAAGTACTGTAATTCGACAGAAGAAAATTTAATTAATACTCAAGAAAATTTACTTCCTTTTCTTTTAAAAAAAATAAAATTCCAATCACAACACCTTTTTTTTTTCACATTCTATACAATTTTTTTTACCTCAATTTTTGTAAAGAAAAATGAACAAAATCATATCCTTATTAATTCGAACATAATTTTTTGTGTTCGATTAATGTTGATTAAACATGATAAATGATTATTAAAATTATTAGAGATGGATGAGACGTATTATCTATATATATATAATAGCAAAAATCCATCTATTTATAGTAATACATATTTTTCCCATCTTTTTTAGTTACAAAAATAGTAATATTAATTTTTTTTATTTTATTAAGTTTTATATTTTTTATAATATTAAGAATGATTGTTGTTTGTTAAAATTTTTTAGAAAATTATGTGATTTGCTAGAATATAATTGTTTTTCAGTCTTTTTAGAAAATTCTATGATGTGCTTTATAATAAATCTCGCATATAATATATATATATATATATATTTAAACCATATGTAATATCTTTTTTAATTATTGAACAATATTATTATCATTAGTAAATAACTAATTCATCCGTAAATTAAGAAATCTCACACTAAAAATTTAGAAGTGATTTTGCAATTATGAAGTTAATTAACATAAATTTTGGAATTACGGATTAATATTAATTCTAGAATATATAAAAAAAGTGATGCCTCAATTATTCTGAATTCTTTCAATTTCTTCCAAAAATAATATAATATAATAATTTGTTAATATATATATATATATATATATATATATATATATATAATGAGAGGTATCAGCTATTTAATGTAGTTGCCATATTTTCTAACCGAAACATGGTTACTATAAAAGAAAAATATTGTATAACTTTACTCATATGCAATCTTAAAATATTATAAATTTCATATAGTTTTGCTTATATTCATAGTTTTATTCTTATTCATGCATCGACATATTACTTTTAGCTAAATTATATATAATTACTTCATTAATCTTCAAATTGAATTTACTCTATTTTATCCATTATATAGTTATATGATTTATATATAATATTTTTATCTCTTATTATAATTATGCTATATATATATATTATTGAATATAATTATATATTTTTAAAAATATCAATTTTATGTATTTTTAAATTTAATAATATTGTACTACAAAATTATATAAAAATAATTCATAAAAAAATTAATATATCCGTGCATCGTATGGGAGAACTTACTAGTATTATCACAGCTGACTTAATTTAGGAAAGTTTCAAATGAGATGCTGTTGAACATTTTGAGGAATTTAAAAGGAGCGAAATTTGTGCTATTTTTCCTTGTTTCAAAAGAAAAAATAAACAAATTATTATTTTTAAGATAATCTGGAATGAGTTTCAACTCTAATTTATCATTTTTGAATTCAATTCCGCTACTAGCATGAAAGTATAGAACATGTGAAATTCACGGAATGCCAAAAGAATTGCAATAAATTAAATTCTATTATACTATAATAATTTAATTAATAAATATATTAAGTCATTAGCTACAATCTCTTCAATTATGCAAATATATATTTTTTAGTTACAATGAGATATAACACTAAATTAGATTAAAGAAAAAATATGATGCAATTGTGTGGATTATGGAACTACAAAATATGACTTATTTATAATGAGAATAAACCAAATAAATATAGGTTGAAAATAAGTTGAATATGAATAATCTACCCTAAATAATTACATTTTTTGTAATTTTGAATATGGTATTTATTACATATTTTTTGGTTATTTACATTTGTTTTAATTATTAATTTTATATTAATAAATTACATGATAAACTTATCATACTAAAATTATGCTTTTATTTAAGATAAATCAGATGATCACTATTAATTATGATTACTATTTTCATATATAATTTTAGATTAATATATTTCTATACAAATAATGAGATAAAATCAAGAATTACATGTGACTTTTATTTTTTATTAGACAATAAAATTATTATACTATAATTTTGTGTCATTTATTAGGAATATAGGTTGACTGATTGAGAGTTGCTAATTAAAAGTATTATAAGGTGGATTAGAAATGAAACCGAAAATTCTGGAATAATTTGATGGCCCCCTAATTATTAATATAATAAATTAATTATAAATTGTTTTCATGTCCGGGGCTCACTCTAATGTGTGTCACATTATTGGAATAATTAATTTCCAGAAAACATATTATTATGAATGGATAGATCAACTTATATTTAAGTGCGTATAGAAACAGTCGTGATTTTTAGAATATATCAAATTATTAAATACATTTAGAGCTCACCAACAGCATAATATGTCATGGAAAACTCAATCTCTGTTTGACATTATGCATAAGATGAAAAATTAGCATGGTTGGTTAAACAGAGCAATCCTACCTATAATTATAAAGCTAGCTATATCATTAATTGAATAAAAATTCATATGCAACAGTTGCACGCATGATACGATTTCAGGTATTACTTGTTTAATTATAAAATATCACTATTTTTTAACTATAAAGTATCACTATTTTTTAAACTATATTACTTCTGATTAATTACCTTAAAAAATAGTGATACCGTTTCACAGAAAACTCACGTTTAATTCAATTATTGAACTGAAAACATGAAACAACATAGTAATGAAGCATAATCCCCTCCACAAGTGAGGTTCTCCAAAGAAAACATTATCCCACCAATTATTTCTATTTTACCCTTTAATAATAAAATAAAGAAGTAACATCACTCCTCCTCCTTTCTTTCCCAACCTTCTTCCTTTTTCTCCTCAGCTCAGCACAAGATTTGGTATGATCTCGTATGTTGAAGCATACCCAATAGATGAAAGTAAAACTAATCACACCCTATTAAAATTTAATTCTAAAATCAATTAGTGACGTGGCATATATGAAACATCAATTATTTCATCACTCACCAATTAACCATCTATGTGACACTTTGAGCATGTAAATGTTACTGAAAAGATTTCCTCAAGAATGTACAAAGAAGTAGTAAAAAGTTGAAATAAATGTAATAAACTGATGATCATCCTAGTGCTGCCTAGCTAAAGAAGAAGAATCATGATTTATTAGTAACATTAACTAATATGGATTTAGGCCAAAAAGGGGAGTTCAAATTCACAAAAGAAGTTAATACAATTCTTTCAAGTTTGAGGAAGGGTTTGGGCAAATTATTATCAAGACAAAGTTATTTGAGTAAGTAGAACTAGATGTGAAAACAAAAGAATATCTACTTAAGTATTCATATGTGTTGTGTAACTTCATATTCAATTCGTATTTTTTTCAATTAGCAAGAATTAAAAGTAGGCTATTCATTTTCTAATTGATGAAATCATGTCTTTCAAGAATAATTATATTAGACAAATTAATTTATAGAATTCGAAGTGATCGGAACCACAAAAAAAAAAAAAAAAGGAAATGAACTAGTGATTGTGCAGATTTTCATGTTAATACCCGACTAATTACACTATTTCGATCTATATATGATCTGAATTTTCGAAAAGTATAAAACATATATGTTGTAGCTTGATGTGTTATTTTTGTAACTCTATTAGAATTGTGTCAATGCCAATTTTGTAAACAAAGTTAGAGCAAAATTACTAATGTGTGTCCAATTAGGAAGATTATTGGAAAATAAATTTGTATTTCTATTTTTCACCTTAAACATAATTAAATTAGTAAAAGGCTTGAAGCAGAAGTCGTGAAGCTAGCATATGATCATAAATGAATAATATTATATGTTCTACCCTCTAATATTAGGTATTCATATTATAAAGGTTATGAAATATTGGTTGGGCAAACTGGCTAATGGTATAACATATATTATAGACCATCCCACGTGTGAGTTTGAAAAAGAAGAGTTAATTAATTTAGAGTACGGTGCTTACAAGACATTATTTTGTTATGGCAAATTTGTGTGTGACCTTTTTTTTTTTTTTAAATTGAAGGATATGAATTATTTTGTGGGAAAGGGGGTTTAGTATTGTAATGAACATTACATTAACGAATATGAGGGTTTGCATGCATAAGAAATATGTATTGTGTTTTGCTTGCACGTTATCTAAAAAAAACCAGAAAAATTAAAGTAAAAATCAAAGAAAAATGGAGGATAAAAAAATGAGCACATACAAATTTGTTGGGCATGTATTGAATAACACATAAGGTTCATATGCGCCCAAGAAAGTGGTTCATGTATGCCATGCGACAGTGCGCATGTGATGCCATGTGTCGATGGCGGTCTGGTTGTCGACGGATTGATTGTCTGATTAGGATGGATTAGCTTGACCGGGTGGACCAACTCGACCATTTCATGTGAAATGCGCCACGTGAGCAATGTTATATGTTCGTTTTTTTATTTCACTTAAAACGACTCGCATGTATACGAGACCAATTATAGTAAAATCATAATAAAGAGCATGTATTGTATTCACATGGACTGTCGAAATGTAATTCCAACTAATTACTCGTTTATATTATTCTACTTTATCCAAAGACTCGAACTTTGATGATTGATGATTTAATTAAAAAGAACAATAAAACAAAAGAGAAATAATTTGAATTCAAGCAAGATAAGACTTCAGAGGTATAATGGATTTTAGGGATATATACTCTTATGGTTCATATGAATTCCTTTAATATATTAAACCATATTTAATTCCTATATTCTTAGGACAATCACTAATATATCTAGACCCTCTCTCTCGAGTTAGATCTAAACGTGGATTACACAACACTGACATTCTCAAGATATCATCTAACTCCCAAGAGTTCCTAAGATTTATTCTCCTCACAATACTTACCAATCTCTCGATCTAGCAAGTTCATGTTATGCATTTCTAATTCATTAACTAATTAACCCCTCTTGGATGATAACTAGTTAACTACACATATGCAATTACTAGCCAAACAATTCCATAAGACAACCATACCAAGAAGCATAAATGAATATAGGAAAGAAATAATATTATAAATCAAAATCACATGAATCCATAATCGTATAAACTCTAGAATTGCTAATTTTTTAGCTACTTATTATCAACTCACAATCCATAGAAAACAAATTGACAATTAAAGCTAACATCTATATAGAAGGAAAATAATAAAACTATGACTTTTGCTCAATGATCTTTCATTTCTCTTTTCTCTGATGATTTGGTTACTCATTTTCTCCTTGTATATATGTTTCTAACAGTGAAAAGTAATGATCTTTCTTGTTTCCATGTTACTCCTTTTATAGGGGTTGTTAGGGCTCAAATCCCTCGAAAATGATTAATGGTGAACAGAAGCACGATTCGTGCATAGGGATGTAGGGTCCATGATTAATGGACCTAGCATGGCCCGTGCGTAATAGAGCACATTTTGTGCCTCATGGTGCCCAAAAATGGGTCGTTCTGGACTTGTGCACGGCTATGCATATAGGTGCGTAGTTCGTGCTTCTTTGGCCCGCTCCTCGATTGTGTGCATGGTTCGTGCTTCTCGTGGTGCTATACGTACGACCTTAAATGTTGGTTTTCCTATCAAAACATTAACAAACCTGTGACATAACAAAATATAACAATATCATTATAAACTTGTCACTTAGATACATGCAATTTACTAAAAACTGCGCAGACTTCGAATTGTACACAAACCCTATGTTATTCAATGTGGCACATGTGGCCCTCTCTTATTGGGCCACATGTCTTGCCATGTTTATTCGACATGACTGCTAACTCGATGATGACATGGCACACATGGCACAATATTCCTCACCTATGTGTGTTGACACAGATCCACATGTTGTGCTATGTGGAAGCTGACAGTTGACACTGTGACCACGTATCATTGTCTGTTATCCATAGGTGGTGATGTCGGCAATTGCCACTAAATGTGTTCCAGTCGTGTCAATTGCCAAATGTGATGCATGTGCCGCTTTTCAACCGTTTTTGGTCAATAACAATTTAACTACTTCCCATTTTCGACCCTTTTGAGTTCAAAGGTGAAATTGTTTTTAAAATCTAACACTCTTAAGTACGTGTTAGGATTAAATCAAAATATTCTAGAGAGTGAAGATTGTGCTTAGTGTTCTTCATCAAGAACAAATCCAGAAACGTTTGGATCAATTTTCAATCTTTGGTGCATGTGAAAAATTGGATTTTCACAATTTACTTCATTAATTGTAACATAACAAATTGTTGGATCACGAAGTTGTTGAGCCACAATCCCAAATGTTGATGTTTTCGTTCTAATTTGTTTGGGTGGAAATCACATTAAAAACTCCACCGCTATTCACAAATCAAGTGGTTATTTCAGCCATGAAAAATTATGTATGTGTTCTGTGTATTTCCCCATCCTCACCCTTTGAGAAAAAGTATTGATAAATTCTCGCAGCAAACAATGTTATCCCTCCTCACTACCAACCCTAAAATTGTTTAGATTCCTATATGGAACCTTTGAAATTCTCCACAAAGAAAAGATTGAAATACATATCGTCGTTCATTGTATAGTAGAAAATTATTTTTAAATAACTCACATAATGTGCAGATAGAGAAGACTTTGTCGAGTACCTCAATCCTTTAATTGGGTCATGTATGAATGACTCTCGGTTAAAAACCTAGTCATATTAAAAGAGAAGGGTCTAAAATCAAGAGAGAAAACATCTCTAACCTTATTATGGCATTTTAGCCTCTTCCCTACCAGCTGATAAAAAAATATCAAATTTGTAAGGAAAAGGATCAGACTAGGTGCATGGACTCGGGTATGTTTTGATTATGTGTAGGCTTGTTGTGTTTTGGCTATAGGTTTCTATCAAGGAAAGTAGGCTTCACTCTTCATTTGTAAGGCTTTCTTTGATGGTTCATGTAAGTTTGGATCTTTCATTCAAGCCCTCTTGGAACAACGTGTGGACTTAAGGCAGTAAGCTACGACTTTATAAACATAGCTCATTTGATGCCTTAGTACATTGATGTTATGAGTATATTAGCATAGAATCTCTTTTGCGCAAGTTGGTTGTGCAAAGTTGTTTTTTCATACAAATAATGGATTTTAAGAGATTATTGTTTGCTCCTCTATGTATCCAGAGCCAACCAAATTTTCACTATCCAATTCAATAGGTTTAATCAAAGTCATTGTTATATAAGCAGATAAAGTAGATGAACCAAATATTTTATTTCATGTCTTGTATCTGATTCTAGGCTTAGTCAAAATTGAGCGTTCTATAGGAAACTTACATTGCCCTTCCATTTTTATGTTCCTAAGAAGGATTCTAATCATTGTATATAAATTGTTTTGCTTTGACTTTCTTTTCAATTATATTCAGTTTATCTTTTAGTCATGATTTTATTATCAGTCTTGGTGGTCTCACCTTCAACCGTCTATCGATGCACTAGGTCTGGAATGACTTAGAAAGCATTTTGAGTAGTCTCACATTCAATATAAGCCTCCGCTCCTAGTGATTTCATACCCTTGTTAGCTATTGGGAAATAAAACAAAATTAGTGTTGGTCTATTATTTTCTTTTTCATTCCAAGTTAAGTTGGAGCAAATCACATTAATTGAATGTTATTATCATAGATAACAAGTTCACTTAGAATACAATGTCTCAATATAAAGGCATGCTAAGATAAACAAAGATGAAACTTTTAGCACCAACTAATCAAGAAAATAAAACTTAGTTATGTTGTAAATGGTTACAATATAGCCCATGTGAAGCTTGTGAAATATTGTACATATTTCCACATTGATGCCTAAATGTTCCTAAAATTTAATCAAAAGGCTATTGGGATAACCATAAGGTTTTTTCAACTATTTCACTTTCATAATTCTCATATGGATATGAAAAATACACTAATTAGTATCGGGGATGAAAAAGCTCCAAATCCAACGGCTACTCTGCCCATTTCTTTAAAAGGGTGTGCAAATCAGGGAGTCATGCCATACGAGGAATTATTGGATTAGAATTCACAGTAGCATTGAAGAATTTTTTTGTGTAAGCCAAGCTCCTAAAATAATTAAATTATACGGCCATCACATTAATTCCAAAGGTATCCTCTGCTACTTTGCTAATGACAATCGCCCCATTGCATGTTGTAACGTTTATTATAAAGTCATTTCAAAAATCTTGAGTTCGAGATTCGCATATGTACTTGACACTATTATTAGCCTAAAGCATTCGGCTTTTATTAGTGGGAGATCAATCGCTGATAATATGTTTGTAGGCCAAGAGATTATTCAACAAGGGTAAGGAATTCACTTAGATGTACCAAAGGTTGATATCTGTAAAGTGTATGAATCAGTTTCTTAGAACTTCTTGCTCAAGGTGCTTGAGGGGCTGGATTTTCCTCTCCAATTTGTTACATAGATTATGGAATGCGTCACTACAAAATCTTTTTTCAATGCAACTAATGGTGAGTTTTTTGGGTTTATCAAAGGCCAACGGGGCCTGAGACTAGGTGATCCAATTTCACCCATGTTGTTTGTGATGTGCATGGAGTATCTTTCCAGGTTTTTGAAATACATAATATCAAATTTTCAATACAATTTCCATCCAAAATGTGAGGGACTTGGCATCACTCATCTTGCTTTTATATATGACCTTATATTATTCTTATGCGGGGACAAGCGGTCAATTGGGACTCTTATGGAGTTCCTTGATTTGTTTGAAGAACAATCTGGTTAAGCAATTAACAAGGCTAAATCTTCCATTTTTACAAGTGGACTTTGGGGTCAGAAGCTTATGAGATTTTGATTATTGTGGGTTTCCCATTGGGAGAGTTGTCGGTCAAGTACTTGACTCCCAAAGACTTAAAGTGAGGTATCGTGCACCCCTAGTAGATAAAATCACAACCTACATTAGCTCTTTGTCTACATGCATGTTGTCAAATGCGGGACGAATCGAACTAATCCGATATGTGATCCAAGGCTTCGAATATTTTTGGCTTACTATCCTCCCCCTGCCACAAGTCATTATTGACAAGATTTATCATCTGGGGTCTACTTGTCGGGCTAAAAAAACCATATGTGGCCTTGAGTGATATGTGTTTGCCCAAAGTTGAAGGGGGATTGGGCTTTCGAGATATTGTTGCATGGAACGATGTACTTCTTGGGTGCCTTATTTGGGACATCCATGCCAAAAAAGATATCTTGTGGATTAAATAGGTTAGCAACATTTATCTAACGGGCAATGAATATGGGATTGGAATCCCAAAACATGAGACTCCACTTTCCTTAAGTGGATTGCCTACATTTGGGACAACATTCTGGCGAATTTTGATTCTAGCCAAATGTCTATCAACACCATCAGGTCCTAGGCTATTTTGAGAAGAATCAAGGCAGGCATGTTCTACAAGCTTCGTCCAAAGGCAGTAAAATAATTCAAACTTTTAGCCATCTGGACGAGTTTTATCCCATCCAAATTTTCATTCATTTCTTGGTTGTGCCTTAGGGACATACTCTTACAAAGGACAGACTTCCGTAACTCGGTATTGACTTGCAAAATAGCTTCTATGGGACTATAAATGAGATAACTTGATATCTCTTTTTCTCTTGACAGTTCAGTGCTGAAGTTTGGGAAGAGATCAAATGTTGAGTTTATAACTCAAGAATCATGGACACAATCTTGAACACCATCAAGTGGATCAAGAAGGACAAGAGGGGGTTGATTTGGGCAAGCCTCGGAGCTTAGCATTGGCCAGATTAGTTTATTATATTTGGATGGCTCACAACAGTTTTCTCTTTGACGGGACACAATTTGACAAGCATACAGTTGTCCGGAAGATCAGGTCACATGTGTAAAAGGGCTTGTATGTACTCCATGTACCCTTGTGATGTGATCTCTTTTTTATGTACTTTGTATGTATTTTTAGCCATGTGAGGCACTGATTGTACTAGCTTTTATTTACGGGTTTCACCTATTTTGTCTTGCCTAGGCATGCCTAGTGCAAATTGTACATCGCGTTGATATTTTTATATATTTACCTGGTTTTGCCAAGAAAAAAAAATGTCCAAACTCCCTAACTCAAGGGCACAATTCCAACAACAAGTAGAAATATTATCATTTGGATCTTTTACAATTGCAACAAACAATAGTTCTCAATATTTGCCTTTGAGGTTTTGTTCCGTCACAAAAAATAACAAGTCAAGATAATGAAATATAACAATGGAAGCACCCAAAGTAGAACAAATACTTCAACTTATTTTATTGCTGCAAAAGTATTATGCTCAATCATCAATGTTAAGCCATAATAGACTTCTAAAGAGTGTTTTTATTGAAATTCAACCATCGTCTTTTTTGAAATAAGATTGGCCACTTGAACTAGAAATTTCAAGGCTTTCTAAGGATAGTACCTTATAATTGTCAAGTTGCACTGTGATTTGGGTCTAGCCAGCAAGTATGATCTTTTAATTTTCAAACTCTCCAAATACCAGCTTGATTATTTACATGCATTCAAAATGAGCAGCATTCAAACTTGCATATAGCACAATATTGAGTATTGTCAAAACAACCTATTCAATGCTCCACTTGACTTTTTATAAGATACAAGCCCAATTCCATGAACATTTCATTTTTTATTGTAACCTGCTTCTAACTATATTGTAGAAGATGATTCAGTAATAATAGATGCTACACAAGAAAGAGACACGTGAGTAGGAATACATGGAATTATCCACCCATGTAAAAGTGGAACGGTTGTAGTAGTTATCATCATCTAGAAGAAAAAAGTTTAGATTAGAGTTTCAATGTGAAACTCACTTTGTTCCGCTATAGTATTTGTTTTACATGATTTACACCTTTTTTTCTTTTTTAAATGAAATGTCCTACCTTATGTTTCCATATATTGGCAAAAATTTTAAATGTTGAATAATATTTTTAGACACTCTATCATCATTACCGTTAGTAGAAACACCACCACTGCCACTGTTCCACCAACACCAACAAAATTGTCATGCCTATTACCCTGATTGTAAACACAATATATGTCGCCGCATTCGAATCATAATCCTAATAATTTTTATTTATGTTTTCTTGTTTTGTTCTCATTACATAATGTACAAGTATTTACTAATATCACTGTCGACAATGAAATGAATATTTTTCAACAATACAATATAACTCATTCCAGTCTTCCTCACTGTCTTGATAGCCAAAATCATCCCACTTACCACAAAATCAAATAGCATTTTTTTTTTCCAAAAAATTTGATCAATTAGAAGGGAAACCAAACTAATTTAATATTTTTTTCTAAACAAGAGAAGCTTACGCGATGGGTGCAGAGTGGATTACACGAATACTAATTGTGAGGAAAGAATGTATAAGCCTCTAATAATCATGTAAGTTTTCCACATAATTAGCATACACAGCTGACTAATTTATTTTCACTAATCATGTAAGTTTTCTACATACATATCATAGATGGCTTACACACTTATTAATTTCTATGCACTAATTATGCAAGCTTCCACATAGATGTCTTACACAATTAGAAGTATATTTGGAATAATTGTGTATACTTTTTACACAGAACTAATCTTGTAAGTATTTAATCATGTAAGACAATCCAGATCATAATGGTGCAAGTCATATTTCAATTGCTTAATCATGTAAGCTACTCAATCTCATATATTTCATACTAGTCCTCTTACAGAGAAGGTAATTTTTGTAAGCATTCTATATTTGGTTTGTGAGTTTCATGCAAGTCTTCCAAGCCCTAAAACATCCTTTTGCTACTAGAAAATGTTTGAAAAAAACTTAATTGGTTAAAAAATACCACATTCTCAATAGGTACACGAAATGAAGTTGTTACATGATAGAATGGATGTCATACCTTCAATGTTGGAACCCAAAACCAACTCCCTTCTCTCAATCCCCTTTCACGAAACTCAAGTTGTCCAATCTCCTCAATCAAAAATATGAAGAAGTCATGAAGTAAGAGAAAGGTGGGTAGCCAAGAACTATTTTTGAAATATGGTTGAAATTGAACAAGAATCAACAAGGAAGATAAAAGGGTAATTTTGTCCATCAAAACAATAAAGTGGGTAGATAGCACACTTTATTATTTTTTTTCTATTTTGTTAGAAAAGAGTTTTGCTTATTCTCATGGGCACAATGCAAAATTTCCACTCAAAATTAATAGCTTATAACAAATTGTTCTTTTATTCAATTGATAAAAAAAATAGAGTGTTTCTAATACCACCACAAACATTACTTTGCAAACCACTTTTACTATGCACACCACAAAAATTATATTTAAAAACTTAATTTCACTAAACCCACCCCTCTAAATACCTATTCTACCCATTTAAAAAAAATATATATCTATATATATATATGTATATATATATATATATTCTCCCCCAATTTAGAACCCTAACTTCATCCATTTCTCACCCCTATTCCCTTTCTCTCCCCACCCAAAAATCTTTGGCCACACACCTCATTCTCCTTCTCTTCTTCAACAATGATTAATGGATACAGAAGGTGACAATATCTCGAGTCCTCTAGGTAATAATTTCATTATGTTTAGCATCCACGTCAAAAACAAAGTGCAAGAACGTTTAGTGCTGGTTGGCCGAATGCCTTGCGAAGCATTTGGCTAGCGATGTGCGAAGCATTCGGCATGCCTTAGCCGAACACCCTGCAATGCGTTCAGTTTGGGCTGTCTGAACGCTTCTAAGCGTTTGTTTATTTTGCTGAACGCTTATTTTTGTGCTTTTATATGTAAAACTATATTTTTGTTCGAAGGTGTTTTGTTAATATTTTTTTTTTCATATGCTATAGTTTTTGAAAGAAGAAGGAGACGACCAACATCATCTAATAGAATATTAAAGGCTGCACAACAATCTAAATTTCTGCCATATCTTTCTACGAAAGGTGATATTGATGGGCCACAAGAATTCAAGGGATATGCTGATGTGCTTCAAGAACAAGAGTGGGAACATGATGAGATCCTAATGTGCCCATTTCTTGGTGGTCCTTATGATTCATCATTGTTACGAAGCTTTAAAGACCATGTAGCTACCGAAATTTTGAACAGTATTGAGAGAGGAATTATAAAATGCCTTTGCCATGCTTCTAAGCTTCTAAAATGGGCATATCCCGAAGATGACTCGACATGAGTTTGGAGGTCGTGTGTAAAAAGATCTAGTCTTCACATTTTGAGCAAAATTTCATATAAAACTCCCAACAAAAACTTGATTTCTGCATTTGTAGAATGTTGGCAGTTGGAGACCAACACATTTCATTTAGCATTTGGTGAGATGACAATTACATTAGATGATGTGTTGTGTCTACTTGGTCTACCAGTGATAGGGCAGTCAGTGCATGTCAAAGATGAGACTTCAGAATTCTCGCCTGCCCTGATTCATCGATTGTTAGGTGTGTCAATCGGGGATGCTATATCGGCACTTAATGACAAGAGGGGTCAATCGTTGAAGTTAGAGTGGCTACAAAGAACCTTCCTAGAGAGATATGAAATTTTGGATAGAGCAATTGCATAAAAGACAGCAAGAGCATATATATTATATATTCTTGGTTGTACAATATTTTTCAACAAAAGTGGTACTCGAATTGCGGCTAGTTATTTGAAGCTACTAGAAAATACAAATGTTGTTCGAGAATATGCATGGGGTGTTGTAGCTCTTGCCTATCTTTACAGGCAACTAGGATTTGCATCAAGGTCGGGTGTGAAGGAAATAGCTGGGTATCTTACATTATTGGAGGTAAGTCATTGTTTGAAAATAATTTTATTTTAACATTATGCTACAATTTCTAATATGTTGAACAATTGTATTTGTAAATGTAGGCATGGATTTACGAGCACTTTCCAATCAACCCACGACCTCAACTCAATGTTGAGTACCATCCTAGATATCCACTTGATATGAGATGGTCACAACATAGAAGAGGTGGAGCCAATACTCTAGGCTTGCAGGCTTGTAGGGAGTGGTTAGATTCACTTCAACCTCACGAAATGTGCCTTTTTATTTGCATTGATTACTTTTATACTAGCTATATTTGTCTTTCAGATATATAACTTGAACAATTCATTATGTAGGTAATTTGGGATCCTTACCAGCAGGTGTGTGATCGATTTCAATGTCCTAAACTGATGTTTTATCATTGTTTCATAAGGACGTTTGACATTGTCGAACTGTACCATCTTGATCGTGTGTTGAGGCAGTTTGGCCACGTCCAGCATATACCATTGCCTCCATTGGATCCAGACTATGCAGGAAGAGGAAAAAATCTCGGGCAGTATGTACTTGAGTGGGGTTTGCTAGGATCTATGTTTTTATCTTGGGACAACCATATATTATCCATGCGATGACGAGGGAGACTTGCTGACCCAACATGGGAGTTTGCCCCTGAGTATATGGATTGGTACCGTACATTTTTCCATCCACAAATATAAAATCCTGATTGTTCATCTGCAGCACGATACTTTCTGTTGGTGTGAACCCCACTCAATTGTGGGATTGAACCGTTGAAGCACGAAACATTCTTGACGCACTAGTTCATATGTGGACAGCTCATGATCTGCAATTATCTATTGATTACATTATGCCAAGAGTTGACCAAGTTGCAGGAACTCCATGGTCTAACATTGGATGATGGACAAAACACAGATGAGTAGTCATTAGACGAATTATATATTTTGTATTACGTTGCATGAACTTTATAAACGACTTATATATTTTGTACTATATTTTATGAACTATGTAAATGTCTTATTATATTTTGTACTATGTTTTGTGAACTATGTAGACCGCTTATATATTTTGTACTATATTATGAACTATGTAGACAACTTATATAATTTGTATTCTCGACTTGAAGTTTAAAAAAAAAATTACCAATGACTATTGAAGTAGATGGACAATTTCAAACACAACAAAAATAAAATATCAAATATATAAATATATATCACGCATTCCCTTCAAAGTGTATTATACATCTGAAATTGTGTTTTGTATAATATCTCCCATCCAGGTATACAAGCACTACATTGTTCATGTCATACCTCAAGAACATGAGACAATAGGCATCCAGAAATTAATGAGACCTGCCAAAATAAGCGTATAATTACTAATTCGCAAAGATGAATATGAAAATAATAATAATAATAATAATAATAATAATAATAATAATAATAATAATAATAATAATAATAATAATAACACACCCGCAAAAATGTCTACTTTGGTCCACCAATGCTATGCAAATAAGTTTCGGATCTTGTGGATTTGCAGTCCTCAAGGGGAAGGAAAATGTAGTTTGTGATTGGTGTTGGCACGACAAGTGCTATGTTGTAGACAGTTGCAATCATGAGTCTCATATCAGGTATATCTAGCCAGTGTCTTCTATAGGCTCTCTCCTCAAAACAGTGTAATGCATCTTGAATTTCCCCAACACATCTATGTTCTTTGAATATTGGTACATACATCCGTAAATGTTTGTAATTCATTAACTCGGCAATTGTGCAAAATCCGCAATGTCCATCTCCTCTAACGTTCTTTGTCCCATAAATATATGGCTGAGAGAGAGGTGGAATATCTTCAAAATATTCGATATCCTTATTTGTGGTAACAACGTTAGATGCACGATGAACCACCTGTGAACCATACAATTATCATAAATTAAATGGAAAAAAAAAGATAACACAACACAAGTTGCTTTATCAATGAAAATTACATTTTGCTTTTCTCTACGAGTCAAAGTAAACATAACATAGGACATATTTTCTCCACTTATGATAAATATTTCCTCCACTGGGGGGAACAAATGTCATTGATGGATTGGACATACTCAAATGCACTTGAATCTCTTTTAGTTTAGGTGGTTTTTTTGCTTTTGTAGGTCGTCCACACTTATGTGGTTGGACTTGTGGTTCAATAAAAAATGTTGTAGTTGGATTTGCAACCTCTTTTAACCTCTTCAACATTAATAACCTCTCAGATTCATCATGTGCACCTTCAAACTGATTGACAATTTCATCAAATGTCTACTTGAAATTATTATTTATGTCATCTCCTACATTTTTATTTACCTCCTCCATAGGTTTCATACCAAGTTTTCTCCAAAACTTATCAGCTCTATCTAGAGAGATGGACATGTTCTCCCGAACACGTTGGGTTTGCAACCTCTCTTAACCTCTTCAACATTAACAACCTCTCAGATTCATCATGTGCACCTTCAAACTCATTGACGATTTCACCAAGTGTCTGATTGAAACTATATTTATGTCATCTCCTACATTTTTATGTACCCCTTCCATAGGTTCTATATCAAGCTTTCTCCAGCACTTATCAACTCCATCTAGAGAGATGAGCATGTTCCCCCAAACATGTTCAGGTAGTTCATGAGCACATGAAAGATCGCAAGCCTTTCACAAAATATACCCACAAAATAAAGGATTCATGTCATTTTCTCCAACACCAACCATTTCATCCAAAATCATATCTAAAGCAGTAATAGAAACCATACCCCATAACACTTTGAATGCAGGAGATGAGTATCGATATTGGACTATATTGATGCCCTTCTTGAATGAACTTTTGATTGCATTATGCGATGTTTCGAGAATAATACAAAATATTTTCCAACACATTTCAAAATTTTCTGTACTCAATTGAAGTTGTTTTTTCAACTTAGCATGCTGGCTCTCCGCTCTATATTACAAAAAAATGTTAAATTAATTCATCAATGAGTATATAACATACTCTGTATGAATATAAAATATATATATATATATATAACATGTAAATAGCACATGATATTTTATTAATTATTTGTTATGGTGTTTTCAAAGTGCATCAAGTTGTTTACCCAACAAGAAACAAACTGTTCCTTTATCCATTGATTCAATTGTTCAAAACATACTTTACAACATTTTTTTATAGGAAAAATCATTCTCAAATCTCTTCAGTAACTCTTCGATCATGTGCTCGAACTCAGAAAAGATCAACAAATTCCAAGTAATATAAAAAGAATTTCATTGTTCTTTCGTATGAAAGTACTTCTTGTGTTTGGCCATTACATTTCTATTGATGTGCCACCGACATAGCAATTGATGAGAACTTGGAAAAGTGCTCTCGATTGCCTTAATCAAGGAAAGTTCGGTCGGTTACAAATATTTTTGGTAGGTAGGATCGGTCCATCAAATTTGTAAGGACAGTGCAAGCCCATAAGTAATTGTCTTTCTTTTCACATTCTAGATAGGCACATGCAACCGAAAAAATCATGTTTTTGGAAGTCACCCCAACTATTTCTAACAACATTAGTTTGTAGCGATTTGTTTTGTATGTACAGTCTATTAACAAGACATTTGGAAAAGCACGCAACAACTTCACTCTTGTCGGATGAGCCCAAAACATATCTTTGACAACATAGGGTATGGAAAAAAACATTCTCTTTAAGTTTACCCATCAGATATTGCATTTGTGACAAGCCACAATGTTCGAATTGTTTATTCTTCTGTCGAATATTGTAGATAGTCTTTATCATGGAGTTATTTTATGTGAACCTCTTATGTACAATATGTCCCTTGGACAACTATTACCCGTAAACACATCAGACACTAATTTCAACAAATCTGAAGTAAAGCAACTAGCATAAGAGTGACCATCTAAGTATCTTGCCAACTCATGATTATGCGAACCACAAATAACCTCCTATGCCCATTCATCAGTCTCTTTGTAATATGTTCATTTTAGACGAAATGGACAATCGCATTTCTTGGTTCTGGAACAACAATTCTCAATTATTTTTCCTTTCCTTGACTTATCATCTACCTCTGCCTCTTCTCTTCCACATTCTTCTCTTTCTTTATTTCACTTTTCTCTGTGGAATTTTTTTATTTCATGGACGATATTTACCCCTCGTACGCAACCTAACCACAAACAAGGTCGTCTCCATTCATCTCCAATTTCTGATCTCATTACGACCATCACCATACCTAATGGGATAGCCTTTTCACGTACCCAAGAATTCAAATTTTCACGTGATTCAAACAATTTCATTGTATTAAAGACATCCTAGTAATCAACAACTAGCTCATTGTTACTTGAAATAAAAGTATTTGGTCTTGATGACTTCTGCAAATAATATAATGAAATGAAAAAAAAAATCAGAACTATTTAGCAACATAAACTGAACATAAAACAACCAAAAGAAGCTGAAAAATGTGTCAACGTTCAGTCAAATAAAACCAAACCATCTGGAAATGTTCGGTGTGCACAGGCCGAACGTTGTTGAATGTGTTCAGCATGTGTACGCCGAACATCGCATAATACGTTCGGCATGTTCCTGTCGAACGTTTCACAATGTGTTCGGCCTATATATGTCTAATATCATTGCTCGTGTTCAGCTTATGTAGGCCGAACGTTGCTATTCGTGTTCAGTTTGTCTAGGCCGCACGCTTTCGAAATCACAATTCGCGTTTTACAATTTCTGCTATGTTTTTCGAATGTATAAAAGGAAGAAACTTCTAATAAAATATGTGAAAAACATTTCGAGTTTACAAATGAATGTTAATTGTCCATTGTTATAATCTCTCGTCTATTTCAATGCTTCATATTAGGGTTTTCGTATTCTTCAAAGTAGGATATATTTGTTTCTTCAAAGAGTATACTGAAATTTTTTGAATGATTTTATGTTATATTTTGAATTTTTTTGTATTTTTTAATTTAAAATAAGAGTATATATATCATTTCCACCATGTCTAATTTTAGCCAAAATATTAATGTGGTGTACAAAATAATATTTATGGTGTCATTAAAAATATCCAAAAAATAAAATGTAAAATGTGCATTACACAAACAAGACTTAGTTTTACTTTTAAAAATGAGAAAGTATTTTATAACAACTTCTTTTCTTTTTCTTTTTTTTTTTGTCAAATAGAATATAATAATTAAACTAACATATAAGATTATACAAATTTTGCATAATCTATTCAGTTTATTGTCCAAAACTAAAGACAACTAAATGAAATGAAGCATTAATTTTATCTCAATCAATAAGAAAAAGTTAGCCAAAAAGATGGAAAGTCTCCAAGTAAAAGAAAGCAAAAAAAAGAGAGAAAAGAAGAGAATAGCTAAAAACGCAGAATTGTTTGAGAGCGGCCACAGATTGGGACTCACACCAGATGTCCACCAAACAAAGCAATTCTTTTTCTGTTTTAATATTATTATGACTATTCAGTGTATTCACTGTTGTCTATCTTATCTTCTTTAATAATTTCGATTTCTGTACATAGTTTATAGCACTGCGTGTGTGAATGGCGATAACATACATACACGTAACTGTGGAGGTCCACTTTGAGAAAAGTGTGACGAGCATATGGCGCATATGCTGCTAACGTTCATCAATATACTACTACGTGTTTTCCAGAACTACTACTTTTCATTTCTCCCACTCACATTTCTTGCACTTTCGGTTTTCAATTCTCAACGAGGTACAACATTTCTCTTACAAAAACTCTCTCCTCTCTCTCTCTCTCTTGCTCTCTTTCCTATTCATTTTGGGCTCTTGCCGTCTAATTACGGCTACCCTTTTATCCATTTCTTCACGTCCAATCCACTTACCATTTTGAAATTCTTCTAGAAATCTGCTGCATGTGAAGTGGGTTTCTGTTTTTTGGTCTTGTCTGTTCCTTATCAGTTTCTTGCTGAATTGTTTCATTTTTTCCTATTTATTAATTTCTGGGGAGTGGAAGACAAAGGGTTGAGAAATTGAAAAGGGAAGAGATGGGGAGAATTTTTGAGGTGACTCTTGAAGGCAAGATCTACAGTTGCAAGCATTGTGGAACCCATCTTGCACTTAGCGAAGATATCGTCTCCAAGGTTTATTATTTACCTCTAAGTATATGGGAATTATTTGATCCTTTTTTTTTTCTTGGGTTCATGAATTGATGCACGATCTTGAATTTGGAGCTAAACATCCAGGATCCAGCTTTTCTTCTGGTATCTTCTAATTGACTTAGAGATGTCACTGTGAATTATATGTAGTTTTAATTTTTTAATTCCAGGGATGATCAGTTTTGGATTTTCAATCTTCTGTACAATCTGGAAGTTGTTGGTCTGGTCTGTTGGCTGAATAGTTGACTTTTCTTGTTGAGGTTTTTGTATTATAATTTTAGACATCAGATTAAGTTCGTTTTCTTGTAATAACTATGGGTTCATATTTAGGTTATTATATTTTGATTGATGATATGTCTATGAGAAGCATCTTCTTGTTTTAATTGTATTCGTACATGGTTTGGAGGAAACCTACTGCTATAGATGCAATTGTATTAGATAACAGGAATGTAAAATTGCAGGAAATTGTTGACTCTGTTATGCTATTTGAAAATGTTGAATTGAAGAACTAGTTTAATCTTTGTGTTCCCAGTTTCAAACAGCCTCTATTGTTGGGACAATGAGAACTACATAGAGACTACTTTGTTGAGAACTTGAGATAGTATTCTGCAGATTACCAATTGAACTACATTGAGATTACTTTGTTGAGAACTTGAGATTGTATTCTGCAGAATACAGATTGAACTACGTTGAGATTACTTTGTTGAGATCGTATTCTGCGGACTACCAATTCTGGGCTCACAAAAAATCTTTGCTTGGTATTAGAATTTGGAACAATAAAGTAAATTCATTCTGAAATGAAATGGAAGACTGGCGTGGTTTATTATTTGCCTGGCCTCTCCTGTTCTATGGATTTGTGGCGATCTGTTGAGTGTAATTCTTGCTGAGTAATATGCTACATTTAACTCTTTACTTTTCATGGGGCTGATTCTTGCTGCACAAAGTCTTACCTAGTTCATTTTCGGGCTGTTTTGCTTCAGTAGAGGCCCCTATCTTAGCTTTACATCAAATATCAAATCTGCATAGGATTATACGTACCATATGTTATGAGACTTCCTATGGTTGCTGAATCTATGTGTTATACTTTACAGCAGAAAATTTCTTCACTAGCTCATCTGATGCCTACATAGTTTTTCTCTTTCCTTTTCTTGCTAAGTTTGAATACAAGTAATTCTTTGGCAACAAGCATGTGTGCGCATGGGCGCAATCACACATATTTAGATACATATAATTTTCTTGATTTCATGTTTTCTTATGAGTTAATTAATGGGAAAACCTTGTTATTTTCCGTGGAAAGCTTTTTCTAGACAGAAAAAAGGAAACACAAAAATGAATACCCAACATAGGAAGGTCCAATGAGTTTGACTTTCTGAATAACCATTTTCTGCGACTTTCTTATATTTTAAAAGCTGAATATCAAATCTGTTACTTGTGAAATGAAAGTTTAGCAATTGCATTAGGCTTCTTGGTTCGATCACAAACTTGTTGACTCATTTGTTTCCTTGTGGTTCTTTTCTACAGTCTTTTCAGTCCAGGCATGGGAAAGCTTATCTCTTCAGTAAAGTGTAAGTTTTTCTTTATTTTTTTTCAGCCTGATTCATGTATCTAGCATGTTTAATGCAACGACTTTAGATATGACATGTAAATAGGTTGGTGAACAAATTTCTCCGTTTTAATTTTGGTTTTTTCTATTAATTTGGTTTCACGATAATTGGCAAATGAATGACATGCAATATCTTGTTGTTTGTGCTCGATCGAAAGCCTTCAGCCATGTGGATTACTGATGAAGACTATATTAGACTGATATATACTATATCAAATATGCATTTTTGTGGTCTTATTCTCCTAAAGTTTTTTTACATACATGTTATCAAAACTCCAAAGTTACTGAGGGATAATGCTCTTCTTTATCCATGCTTTTCTGCAATGATTCAATAAACTATAGAAAACATAATTTGGAGTCTGCATGCATGAAAATTCTGTGCAACTTTGAGTTGGCATTAAGCGGTTTTAGAGAGTAATTTGGCCAACATTTTAGAGAGAGAGAGAGAGAGTTGTTTGAAGATTACTTACATAAGCTCCATAGGTAGAAGACCACAGATGATCAACGAAATCTTAACACCACACATATTTGGAATACGTTGCATTTGTATTCTTGTGCAAAGTGATGAAACAGAAACGCATACCAGATTCAGGTTCTTTCTTTCTTTTGCAGCGTAAATGTAACTCTTGGGGAAAAGGAAGAGAGATTGATGATGACTGGATCACACATAGTTGCTGATATATTCTGCGTGCGATGTGGTTCTATTGTTGGATGGAAATATGTAAGATCCTTAGGATGCAAAAGATCTCATCCTTTATATGTTTCAACATGCTTAGTCGGCTATAATCATTGCCTGGTCATTATTTTCAGGAAACTGCTCACGAAAAGAGTCAAAAGTACAAGGAAGGCAAATCTGTTCTTGAGCGGTCTGTTTCGTTTCCAATTTTCAAATCACAGGAATAGGTTTGATGAATGGTTGCATATGATTTGGAGATTAAAATCATTGTATTGAACAGGTTTAAGATTTCCGGGCCGGATGGGAGTAATTATTGGGTGAGCCACGCAGTGCAATTTGGAGGAGGAAGTGATGCCGATGATGCTTGACTGAATCTCAAATCTTAATATCTGCATATTTGTCTCCAATTGTACATTCTTAAACCTCAAAACTTCTCCATTGTTCTTAAAACTGTTTGATTCACCATTGAAACCTTAACACCCAACTTCTTGTCATGTTCCTGTATTGTACATACACAATCATTGTTTAATGTTCTATTCAGACACTGTTGCACTATTTGAACGTCTCCTATATATTGTTTAATGTGTTTTACTCCTCTATTTACATATATATATACGTTGATATATAAATATATATAGTTATCTCCAATATATATGTATGCACGTGGTGATTATATATGTATAGAAACCGTGAATAAAAATATTTTCGATGTTATGTTTTTATTCTGAACAATGCATTATTTTATTAAAATCATACCACGTTTTATAATATTTTGATAAAATAAAATTCAGTACACAATAAATTGTAACTTGTTGATTTAATTTGTTATACTTTGATCCAAAAAAAAAAACCGACGTGTCATGTTTGGACAGCCCCTATTTGATATGTAATGGATTGGGTTTGTATCAAAATTACCCACTTTGCCAGGCCCAATTTGGCCCGCCGTAACAATGTGTTTGTAGTGAGTAATTGAATTTAATGTACCGTGTGGTCACTAGTCGACACATTGATCGTTTTTTGAACACGAACTCGCTCAAAAAATTGTATTGTTGTGATGCAATTAGATCTGAGGGTGCTTTAATGGCACAACGAAATAAATGAACCCATTGTGTGAAATTTGCTTTGTATTGAATATGCAACAATTACAAATGTAGATTATAATTTATCCCTATAGTGGAGAGGGAATTTTCAAAATATTCAGGTTTCATAACTATTTGAATACTCTATCCCTTTGTAATAAGAGAAAAATAAATAGACGTTAGTTACAATACTAGATATTAAAATATTAATAACAAACGCTGGCATACTTTTCTGTTGTGGACAACTCATTCGACCGTTCAAAGTATAATAGTTAATCACAAAAACTTGAATTATCCTGAGGGCTCGGCATATACAAGGATAACATCCCTCACGTATTAGCTACATTGATAATGAGTTCTTTTTTTTCTCACTTTACGTTCTATTTAACCTTTATAGATAAAGTAACTTTACAAATGAAGAGTATTTTTAAATAGTATTAATATTGGTAGTGTAACTTTACAAATGGCAGTGTATTTTTTAAATAGGACACAAAATATAATATTATATTATTGCAGAATATTAAATAATGTATTAAATTATAAAATAATTATTTTAATTAATTTAATCAAATTTGACTGAAATGACCTACTTTACTTTGTGATCGAGGACTAGAGTTGTTAAATGGGCCGAATCGACCCAACCCAGCTTGGGATCAGTTCGTCATGGGCTGACCCAGGACCAGTCCGTAAATAGTGGTGGGCTTAGTGGTACGAATTATATTGGTTAAATGAATCAGAGTGGGCCGGAAAATTCCAACCCAGGCCCATCAAAGGCCCAAGCCCACTAAAAAATCAGCCCCATACCGTGCTAGCCCAGGCCTATCTTACACACACACACATATATATATGTGTGTGTGTATTAAAAATTATACATATTCAGTATTGTTGTAACACCATTTAAAACAATTTTCTATCCATAATTGTATGTATCAATGATTAAGTTTCTAAAATTGTATTTATGAATTTATGATATTCTAATGGATTACAATGAATTTATGAAGTTTTATATGTTACTAAACTAAAATTGATTATGTATATCCTTAAAGCTTAATCCACTAAAATAGTAGTGTAAGAGCTCATGATTTAGCTAATAAGCTCATTTAGTCCGAACCAAACTCGAGATTGACCCACAACCTATAAATCAGCCCGCAAGCTACGCCCAACCCATCTGACCCGAGCCCAACTCAGGACCAGCCCACCACATAGTTCATGTGTCGATTTAGGTTCATATATTCTTTCAAAAGCTCAACGCAGCCCAACTCACTTCTAAGGCGGGGCTGAGCCAATTCGGCTCACTTAGCATGTGGGTTCAGCGGTCCTGGCCCGGCCCATTTGACAACTCTACCCGAGACGGACCAAGATGAGACAACATGTTCTAAGCATGAGGAGAACATAGGTCTTCAAGTACTTGTTATATTATTATCCCGTGCTAATGTAGTTGAATATAAAAATAAAAATAATTTACAATAATATAAAATTTCATTTGAGTTTGACTGATTTATAATGAATAGATTGTAAATGCATAAAATTAGAGTAGATTGTAAACCCACATAAATTCCTTGAAAATTTTAGTTTGAAATGAGATAAATCCAAATGTAGAAATAATAAGAAAAATTTGCTAATTGTTCAGCTAAAGCGGTGCCTAACATATTTCAACTTATACATACATGGCCTGGTGGCATGAGTTGATATAAAACACTAAACTGCTTCTTGCTGCAACAAACTATTTGAAACGTAAATACTTTTTAACATAACATTCGCAATTATAAGATAATATATTTAAAAATATATTTTCGGGTGCGGCGCTCCCAAATCTTGTAAATACACTTTAATCAAAATTAATTTTTATTTTCTTTTATTAAATATTCTATTTGAATAATTATATCTTTTAATAAGAAGAACATTTGTATTTTATTTATTTTTTCAACGTTTTATTTTAAATTTATCGCACTTCTGCTTGTATGTCTTCGAATTTAATTTATCAAATTCATCTATTTATTTTTTATGAAAATGATCGAACACATGTGCTCATGTTTGAATCTTATTTGTCGAACAAAGACGAACATATTGATGTAAGACTTGTTCGAAACATTCTGTTGAACAATTGAAATAGAGTTTGACAACATCCGTCGAATGCTTCACTTGTTCAGCTGAATATTTCGAATGAATCTTAGGTAAATTGAATATTAAAAATTGTAGTCATTTAATTTTATTCAAACTTTTTTAAGGTGTATTTAGAGGATTTAAGGGTGTGAATAACCACACCCTATATTTTTTAAAGAATATATATTTCCAAGATAAGTTACTTCCCATTTATTTACAAAATCTTCAACTTTTTTTTTTTTTTTGTAGAATCTTAGATGGATTTGAAATTTATTATTATTTAAATACATTCATAGTCCAACATAATTGAAGTTCACAATCCTCAATTTTAAATTAATTTAAGTGGATATAAAATGACTAAAAACCCTCACACCTAAAATAAATAAACAGAAAACAAACATTTAAGATCCATTTCGAAATAACTATAAAATCCTCAACTCACTATTCAAGAGCTATTATTTTAATAGATCAGACGTATTATGAAATGTAGTAAGAAGCTTCAGAGCTCTGTCAATTGCCCACAGAGTTCATATAAAGAAATCAAGGCCCACAAATAAGTAAAGAGACATAAGCAAAAACAATGGCTTACAACAAATTGTATCTATATTTGGTTGATAAAAGTTAAAAAGATCGTGCATAACTCTTTTTTGCAGGAAGAGTTAATTATATACTAACAATTTCAATTAAGGATGACAAATGGACTTATCATAGCACAACAGAAACAACACATAAATTCATCTATCTCAAAAATATACATAGCTATAAATTACAGAAACATCGTTGCAATCCCATCATCCTTAACTTGTAATTTCTCCCAAAAAAGGAAGGAAAAAAAACCACCTGAAGAATAAGCAGCATCTGATAAATGAAATCCAGTTCCAACGTCTGAAAATCAATTCCTTATATAAATAGATGAAGAACACATGCTTAGCAAGTTGATGAGCAGACTAGTTCAGATGAATATGTATAGAGCTATCAGTGGCTCTAAGAAGCCAAATATTAATCAACATAGGAACAGAGCAAACCTGATACAAACAAAGATTTGATGATCGATAAGCAAATTCTGAAAGAAATCATCCTATGGAGTAAACCATCTGCTTGGACAGCTCTGTGCCAACGACTCTAACATATCTTTGTAGCTGAGTTTCGATGAACCTCCTCTGATTGGGATCAAATGCATGCACTAGGTCCTTGAACCAAAGTATGAAAAATATTACATTATGGCACAACACGTGTAAATCCTCAGTTCAAAGATATTTGCTTAGATTTGTTCAATCATATCACATAAAGTTCGAGAATTATTGAAGGGATAGTTCCAATTCTAAGACATAATTAGACACTAAGGATGAAGTGTACAGATGGTCACTAAACTATGCTGCCTGTGTAAAACTGAGTACTAAGCTTATATTGTTAGATGAATTTGGGCAGTAGTTAATTTGTATCAGTTTGGTACTAAACTTGCATTTTTGGATCACATTAGGCACCAAAAGTTGTGCAATCAATGGTTCCCTCGAAATTTTTATACTTGGCAATCCGAGCTCCAGTGGGCTGCCATCTCCTTTCTATCTCAAATCCCAATGCAATTTAATTAAAATTGATTTTCATCTGATTTTAGACACAGGTGTGCTTTTCCACAAATTCTGGAAACAATCCATTTGCTTTTGTCAATCTCTTCATCTTCTCCACCACCACAGCCAATAGGGTAAGCGGTGGCAATACACATGAACCTCCGATTGCCATGTAGGACGAAATTGAATGGAAATATGACATGAAACTATGTGTGATACAAAATATAAGTTTGGTACCCATTTTCATACAAATTAATGTTTACTGTTTACTACCTGTTTTGACACAAAAATATAAGTGTAGCACTTATTTTGATACAAATTGATTTAAGTGCCTAATTTGTTTTTTTATACAAATTGACGTTAAGTAATTTGATGCTAAGAGACATAGTTTAGTGACTGTTTGTACAAAATACTAACAACCATGATCTTCCTTAGTTTACATATAAAAGAAGTGAGTGGATCCCCAAAGTATTCACGTTTTGAATTTACCTCGAGAATGAGAACAATAAAATTTTAAAATTTTAGGAAGTATCATCGAACTCTACATACCTTGTATCTCAGACGAGCTCCTCTAACTCCAATCATAACATTATCGAGGTCAGCATCTTCCAAGACCACACCGGTTGCACCACCAGCTTCTGAGTCTGATTCAACATCAGAAGAATCTGAGTCAATTTCAACCATCTCATCATCGTTCACAAGAACATCATTTGAGCCCTCATGGGCAAACTCAGTTTGCTGCTCCTCCATGTGACTATCAACAACATTTAGTGGCGACGACTCTCCATTTTCTAAAGTGGCACAATCTGATAAAACCACATAGTTTCTTCTGTCTAGAAAAGGCTTTACAATATCATATGGAACCCACCTGGTAACATAGTATATTTCAAGTAAGAAATAATAACTTTAACAACAGAAACCAGAAGCACAGGCTGTATCTCATCCAACAATAATGCAAGTAAATAGCAAATCGACAATTTCACACCAGACACACAAACAAACGCAGAGAGAGAGAGAGGGAGAGAGAGGAAGAGAGAGTTTAGGTCAGCAAAACTAATGCCAACTTCAATCATCCTCACAAAATTCAGACCAAGCCTCAAGCCATCAGGAGCTTCGAATACCCATTATGTGACCCATGCATAAGCATCCACGGCCGTACCTCATTTGCATAATCTTCTTTGATTACTTTGTTTACACCAGTTCTCATGCCACTAAGGTGCAATGGAAAAATAAATGCAGGTATTCAAACTGAAAAGAGCTTAGAAGGTCTTTCATATTCCCAAACTTTCTGATGAACCTTCTTGATCCATAGAAACTTTTAAACCAGCAGAACCAAAAGAAAGTTTGTCCATAGAGTATCACCGTAGTAAAGGTGAAAATTAAACATGTATATGTTGAAAGCCAATTTAAGTTAAACTCCATGAAGTACTTTTCTAGGTAGAAATGTATCTGAAGATGTCTTATAAGTACACTGTCTACAGCTCATTACTTATTTTATCTGATTTATTTGTTCCAAAATCGGCCATAGATACCCTTTTGATCAGTGAGCAATAAGATGCAGAAGCAAACAAGTAATTATTTCAAGTGATCGTGATCAAACGTATTTGCTTAAAAACAAACTAGCATTTAAGTTGCCTGAGAGGTGAATAGCGTCAATGAACCAAATGAGTAGAGGAAATGAGGTGAAAATTAGTGGTAGAAACAATGTAAAAGTACAGAAAGCAAAATAACTGGAAAAAGCGATGAAGTTTATGCAACTTTCACATGTTTATTCTGGCTAATCCTAGACTTCATAAAGCAATTACAACTAGAGCAATTCTACATATACGTAATTGTAACACAACAACAGTAGTTTGCTTATATAAGAACAAATTTCTAGTATAGGTAATGCTGTGTGTACTTTAAATGAATATATGAACCAAGAAATGTATGGTAGAGATCAAGCTTGTTCCCATATCAAGATATTAGAGATGAAAATATTTGAGTCAAACTCAAACATATGGCGGTTTATCAATAATGGTTAGATATTCGCAATCCAATATCTTTTATGAGGGTAGATTTGTGCTGATCTTATATAGGTAAGGAGTGGGTAAGCCACCTGGTTTCTATATAATTTAAGAAAAAAGTAAATATATATGTGAAAACAATATTAAGAAGAAATGCCTTATATAACATTAGCTAGTACTAATATAGGCAAAACCAGTGACTAAAAAGGTGCGCCTAGGCGCAAGGCGCAGCATTTTTACCCTTCACCACCTCATACCAATGAGGCAAGGCGAGCTTGAGCGAGGCGCTGTATGGGCACGTGCCTCATGCGCACTTTTTGGGGAGACTCAAGCGCTGAAAATGCGCATCTCACCCAAGCCTGCTTATTATTTTATTCTTTTATTATTTTAAAAATATTTCATGATAAAGAGGGTTAAAAACCCTAATTTAGCTACACCTCTTTAACTCCCACACACAATTGCTGCCCCTCTTTTACTCCCACACACGCCTGCTGCCCCTCTGTAAATTTCAGCAGCTAGCAGCAGCCGCTGCCCATTCACAAGGTACATAATTCATGTAAGAGTCCCTTTGATTGTAGTGGTATTTATCAAGTACAATAGGACATTGCAACAGCAATTTCTTGATGCGAGGCAAGATTGATCCAATTGCTTTGAAGGAAATTGATGAAAGTAATGAATGATTAGTTGGAGTACCGACTCCTAGAAGAAGAACTTGTGTTTGAGGAGGATAGTTTGAGATGTGAAGATGTTGCAGCAGCTGCAGGAGTTGAGGAACCTACTACTAGACCACTAGGACATATACTCGAGGGCAGCAACTTCAAAGACTTCTAAAGCATCATCATCTAAATCCAGTGCTTTAGGACTTGTGCATGAGGAAGATGAATGGGAAGATATAGGAGGGGAGTTGGATGAAACAGAAAAAACAAGATGTAGATGGATAAAAAATTGATGATAATCCACAATTTGACATAAACTATAATGATGTTTATTAGTGGCATTAGTATACATATGCTCCTAATGCTTAGTTATAACTATTATGTTTTGGAATTTGGACATCTATTATGTTTTGGACTTCTATATTTGATCATGTTTCAATGAATCTACGACGTTTTCATATGGTGAAGTGTTTTTATATGCATGTATCTGTTTTGTTAGTTTTTGGGCGCCTTATCTCGATGAGGTGCGCACCTCGCCTCACTCCTAGGCAGTGAAACAGGTTTGGCGCCTCAATGCACCTTTCTCTTTTTAAGTCATTGGGCAAAACTTTATATGCAAACTTCTGGTTATATTTATGTTCATTTAGAGTTTGAAAATTTTGAAAGAACTCAGGAAAACTTAAATACCCAGCTTTCTCATTGAGAGGTATTTGCCCCACAAGATACTTTTTGTTATACTATTCAGTCCTATATCTAAGGAAGACAACAATATCAGATCCAAGCAACCTCAGGTCATAGTAAAAACTAACTCAGATAACTTTTACTAAACCTTATTTTTAAACTGTAACTTGTGCTTTAAAAATTTCATAAATTTGGTAAACTTACTCATAGCGAAGAGGGCAGAGAAGCTCAGATGGTCGATATGCAGCTTTGTATCTCATCTTCCTGCAGGAATGAATATAATAGCCAAGGTAATAGTACTGGAGACTTGGACAATGTACTTGGTTCTCACATACCCACCTAATTTCTTGTAAAGCTGAATATTTGCCAAGTGATAAGAAGGCAAGATCAGGATCCCAAAATAAATACTTGCTCGACAAACACTTCGGCAATATATCAATAACCCCGACTGCAATTAGTTTCCCATCCACCACATACTGCTGATGGAAAGAGCCAAAGCCACATGAAGGCACAGTACCATCATCATTTGGTGGAATATACACTAAAGGAGTGTCAACCAAAAACCTCCTGTATGAGCTTTCAGTGACATGCTCAGGTGTGTCATTATGCACTCTAAGTTGATATTTCTTGTACAAAGAGTATTCTTCATGATCAAAGCTAGACCTTTTCAACCGAATCTCAATCCTCCGTTTTCGGATGTGGCATTCACCAGAGCTTTTCTCTAAGAGCCTGTCATGAGCTCCACGTGCTGTAGGAGAAGTTTTGGAGACCTTACCTTTTTCAACTTCAACTGAGTCTACCTGGTCTGTAGAAGCATAGAAATTTATGTGTCCATTGCAAGCTCTGACTGACAAACCACAGGATTCTGCAAGCTGCTTTGAATGGCTGGCCAGGGTTTCAGCAATAATCTTAGGAGAAAGCACAGGCAAGTCTTCATTTCCTAACAATCCATGTTCCGATGATTTCACATGCTCAACGTTTTTTTTTACTCGTCTTAGATTAGCTGTAATCTGGAAGGCAACATTGCAGGTGAAAATGAGTTCTTCAGACTTTTCTGCTAGCAGCTTTCTTTTGGCTGGTGCAACTTTTTTAATATAAGCCTTTGGTAACTGAATGTCCACAGGAAACTCCCCACTTTTCATGCATAGTTGTACAGTTTTATCAATTTGGTCTGACAAGTAATGCATAAGTTGTTCACCTTTGTCCTTAGCTTTGTGATCAACTTTGGAGGACTCCACTGCAGCAGAATTCATATCCCAATTGTGTTTGGTGCTGCACGACTCCCCAGAGGTATTTACCTCATCAATTAACTTGTCCCTTTTTTTTGCATCTAATGTTCCATCTAGAAACCTGGAAAGGATCAATCCGGCAGTTAGCACTATGCTCATCTAAAAACTTTTCAGAATAAGGAATCTTCATATTGTTAAAACTAAATTAGCAGGCAAACCACTAAATCTCCATAAGAAATGAAGCATAAAGATCCATGAGAACTTGAAAGAAAAGAAACTAAAGAAAAAGGAAACCATCTAGACCAATAGGGAGAGGGAAAAAAGAGTACGCAAATTTAAAACTTAAGAGGGGAGCTATATTAGGGAATGTGAGGTCCTTTCTTGAGTCACACACATACAAATTCTAAAAGTGAGTAAATTTCATTTTGCAGCAGGTTAATCATTCACAACATTAAAAATAGAGAGCTTCTGCATTAAAAAGAAAGAACACAAGCATATACCAAGAAACTACTATAGAAGTCTCAAATGCCCACCACACACAGCTGGAACTTATTGTCCATTAAGACTTTTATTTTGAACATGAAGCGAATTTTTGGATTAAGTGGCAACTTGAAAGAACATGATAGGGCATACCTTTGCATCCTTTTAGATACCCGAACTTGTTCCCTTGAAGGAACAAAATCACCGGCTTTGAGACGAATAGTATATGATGGGCAGCATGTTTTCTCCATGTTAGGTTTGTACAGGAAACTGCCAGATCTTCTCCAGCCTCTGTCAAGGAGAGCTACAGAGAAGAAAATTCACCCTGGTCTAGTGAAAATGAATTGGCATAGACAAATACAGCATAACAAAATCCTTGAACGCATGTATCCAAGGCTCTGACATATAAAAAGTATGCACTTCCAATTCGGTTATTTTCATATAAAGAAAATACAAGCTATAGCCAATCTAGCAGTGGTTGTAAAGAAGCTCATTTCAGAACAGAAATAATCCCAGGTTCAATAAATCAAACTAAAACAGGGTAAGGATATTTGGGCCCAATTCTCAAATTACGAAATTAAGGCATTGATGCTTAATACTGACAGAGAATGAAATGAGACATGTATATACAATACTGCTAAGAAGCATCCAGTGAACCCCGGAAAAAGGGCGAGTAGTTTACAAAACACTGTCATCAGAAATCTTTACTTGAAATAAATAAGCAAATCTTTTTTTTTTTTTTTATTATTTTTTTCTCTCTGGTAAAAAATAATCAATCGCTATTTACACTAAAATTTATCTCTACAATGCCAAACACAATTGGACACATTGTGCGAAAAGAATTCTCAGAACATTATATAGAGATAAAGCCGAAGAACTAACCTTGATAGTCATCCACCGTCAAACTATGCGCCCATAGCCCTAAAATAGCCAAGTGTGAAAATTCAGAAAGTATATTATACATCATCAAAATAAGTAGCCACTTATTCATTATTTCATTTTTCAAAGTATAATCATTTTGACAATGTCGAAGCTTAAAAATTGTTAAGTCAGTAACCTATGTAACAAGCAAAAAGGAACTATACAATGGAACATCAAAATCCAATAACGCCATGAGTCCCCACTCTGCTTGCATCGGAACGCATTTATAATTACAAAAACCGATAGTTCGTTGAATTATGACCAAATATCCATCGTAGGTTGTGAGCTATGATCAATACTAAAGGCTAACCATGAGATATACTGGTGCGTGCCCCAGATTTGCAGTACCCACAAGTGCTTTTCCGTCGACCAACATCCACAACCACGCTTTCGCCCCTTCCGCCGCCGCCGCTGGTACTCGCTTCGCTTCTCATCTTCTTTGCCTCCGCCATCATCGATCACTGATTCAATTTAAGGGGATCCTGCGACTTCGATGACTGAATTGAATACAATCTCAGCTAATTTTCCCTTTTCGGAAAAAAAAAATGGAAAATGGAAATGTATCAATTGGTCAGTGACCACAGTATTGGGAAGCAGGTGAATTGGAATCCATTGACAATCTATATATTTTGTTTTTGATCGTTGGAATTCTATTATTTTTTAATTTTACCATTTGTTTCTGCTTTTGTATTTTTTAGTTGCGGTCAGAATAACTTAAATAATAATGCTTTAAAAAGAAGGTAATAATATAATGTGTATTGAAATAAAGAAAAAGAGCCTAAGCATAAAAATTATATATATATTATAAAGTTTCATAATTATATATATATTATAAAAATTATATATATATATTAGTTAATATATACATAGCCCAATAAACGTCAGGCCCACTGACGTTTAATTGAAAACGTTTTGATCTTTATATGATATAATTTTATTTATATAATATAAATTCAAAATATAAAACAATATATTTATAACATTTTCGATTATTAATTATAAGATGTATTAATTAATTTATAAATTTTTACAAATAATATATATTAAATTACATTCAATAAATAAAAATACTTCAAATAAAAATATAATAATTATTAATAAATATTCTTTAATTTATAGAATTTTTTTATAATATGATTTAATTATCTTAAATAAAAATATAATTATTTACAAGATAATAATTTACTTTTTATAATTATATAATTTAATATATATTTCTACAAATATATATATATATATATTTACTTAACAAGAAAAACTTAAACGATAGATTTTAGAATATGAAATAATATATATATATATATTTATAATAAATATTATTTATATATATAAACATATTATAAAATAAAAAAATTAATTTTTTTTATAGAAACGTCAGCCCCACTGACGTTTCTTTAAAACGTCAGTGCGGCTGACGATTATAATTCTTTTTTGTATATATATTTATGTATTATTAAAATATATATATTTATATATATATATATAATATTTTTTTTGAAAATCAAATTATACATAATAATAAATTAAAAATTATTCTTTAATTTAAATAAAAAAAATTATTATCTTAAATAACATTATAATATTTTACTTTTTAAAATTATATAACTTAATATATATTTATATAAAATATATATACATAAATTTCTATATATATATATATATATATTTAATTAACAAATAAAATATAAATATATATATTCAGATTTTATATGAAATAATATATATATATATGTATTTATAATATATATATATATATATATATATATATATAAACATATTAGAAAATAAAGAAACATTCAAATAAGCCCCACCGACGTTTCTTTGAAACGTCAGTGTGGGTGACGATTTTTTTTCTTTTTTTATTATTTGTGTGTGTATATAAATATATATATATGTATTATTAAAATATATATATATATATATATATTTAGGAAATCAAATTATACATATTAATAATTAAAAATTATTCTTTAATTTAAATAATTTTTTTATTATCTTAAATAACATTATATTATATTATTTTTTAAATTTATATTTTATTATATATTTTTTTTAAAATATATATACATAAATTTCTACATATATATATTAATAATATTATATTTTTTATGTTCAATAAATATAAAAAAAGGATTTTAATAATATAAATAATTCAAAAACAAAAAAATATGTATAGATAGATATATATTGTATATATAATATATGTGGATGCATGTGTATACAGTATATGTATGTAATGTAAACAAATAGGGTGTATATATATATATATATATATATATATATATATTTGAAATTAAAAATGTTAGGGGGATGACGTTTTTAATTTTAAATTTAAAACGTCAGCTCCTGTGACGTTTTATCCAAAAAAGGTCAGCGGGGCTGACGTTTTACCCTATTTTTTAAAACAGTTCCAAAACTTACCTATTTTATAAATTATTTTAATAAAAATCCCAATAAAATTATGTTTCAATATTAAAAAATTTCTTTGTAGATATTCTTTTTCATACAAGTAATATTACTTGAAAACTTGAGTTCCTGTGGAAGTGAGCTGTACGAACTTACAGTTCCAGCAATTTCTGTTTCAATACTTGTGAAATAGAATGTCAGCCTATTACTTTTGAAATATTCATTCTCCCCCTTAACTTCTGATCTACCTTGCTTATACTTTCTGACTTTAACTTTGAGATTTATAATCACTTTTGCTGCTTTTGAACATTTAGCATTGAGTTGTTCTAACATTCTTTCAAGATCATCAATTGATGGATCTACACAATTGAAAGAGTTTAAATCACACTCTTCTTTATTGTTATTTTGTTCTTCTACGTGTATGACCGTTTGCCGTGAGACACAAGGAATCATCTATGGAGAAGAATAAACAAACACATTTGAGTGTCGAGAAACAGGTTTTTGTTGGCTTTCCATGTTAGAATCATAATTTCCACTCTTCTGAATCATTATACTCTTAACATTGGTCACTATCTGATAGATAGTGGAATGTAATTGCTTGACATTTCATTAGCAAAAGGTAGAATATATACATCGTACAAGAAAGAGTTAGGCCTAGTATTAAGCCTTAGATTAAGGAGCTAATCTTCAGCTAATCTACCTATAATTATGCACAAGATAAATACATAACAAATATAGGATATACAATAAAATCAGAATATAATTATCATATATTCTAACACACCCCCGCAGTCGAAACGGGAGCTTCACGAACGCTGAGACTGGCCCAAAAATCTTCAAATAAAATACGAGGTAATCCCTTCGTAAAAATATCTGCAATCTGATAACGAGAAGGAATATGTAGAACTCGTACCTCGCCTTTAGCGACCTTTTCCCTGACAAAATGAATGTCCATCTCAATATGTTTTGTACGCTGATGTTGTACCGGATTTCCTGATAAATAAATGGCACTCACATTATCACAATAAACCAGAGTAGCTTTATGAATGGGGCAATGGAGTTCAAGTAATAAATTTCGGATCCAACATGAATCGGAAACAACATTAGCAACTCCTCTATACTCAGCCTCAGCACTGGATTTTGATAAAGTTGGTTGTCTTTTCGATGACCAACTAATCAAGTTATCACCAAGATAAACACAATAGCCGAAAGTAGATCTTCTTGTATCCGGGCATCCTCCCCAATCAGCATGAGTATAAGAAATAAGCTTACTGATAGAGGATTTATATAAGTGCAGTCCATAAGACAAAGTACCCTGTAAATAGCGTAAAATACGCTTAAGAGCACTCATATGCTCGTTCCTGGGATCATGCATATGGAGACAAACTTATTGAACTGCATAAGATATGTCCGGTCTGGTAAAAGTAAGATACTGTAAATCACCTGCCAAACTGCGGTACTTGGAGGGGTCCTCACATGGAGAGCCTACTGAAGAACTGAGTTTGGGTTTGGTGTCAACAGGAGTAGCACAAGAGCTGCAATTAGCCATGCCAGCTCTTTCTATGATCTCCGTGGCGTATTGTGTCTGAGACAAGAACATACCATTAGCATTGCGGGATACAACAATCCCTAAGAAGAAACTGAGAGGACCTAAGTCCTTCATAGCAAACTCGCCACCCAAAAGAGCCATGAAATGCTTTCTTAACCTATCAGAAGAGGCTGTAAGGATAATATCATCAACATACAATAAGATATATGCCACATCCGAGCCCTGTCTGTAAATGAACAATGAGTTATCAGATTTACTGTGATAAAAGCCGATAGTGGCAACAAAATCTACAAAACGCTGATACCAGGCTCTGGGAGCCTGTTTGAGGCCATAAAGAGATTGCTTCAGTAAACACACATGATCAGGACGACTCTTATCACGAAAACCCATGGGCTGATGCATGTAGACTGTCTCATTGAGATAACCATGTAAGAAAGCATTTTTGACATCTAACTGGTGAATATGCCAAGATTTAGAGATAGCAATGCTAAGAACCGTACGAATAGTAGCCGGGTTGACAACCGGACTAAAAGTCTCATCACAATCAACACCCTGCTGTTGAGTTTTGCCATCACCTACAAGACGGGCTTTATGCCTCTCAAAAGAACCGTCAGATTTCTTTTTGTTATGAAAAATTCACATAGATCTAATTACATTCACATCCGGTGGCCTAGGTACCAATTCCCATGTTTCATTTTCAATTAGAGCATTAAATTCATCTAACATTGCCGCTTTCCAATTAGAGTCACGAATAGCATTGACCGGGTCTTTGGGTAAGGGAGATATGTTAGTGGTAGTCATGGCAGCAAGGTTGGAAAAATATTTTGAGTTGGGCTTGTAGATTCCATTTTGTGCTCTAGTAGTCATGGGATGGGAGGGAAGCAATGGTACGGGAGTGAGAGTTGGAGTTCGCTGATCTGTGTTGGATTGATGGGCCAGCCCAGTTTGGTTAGGAGAGGGAAGTGACGAACTGGGCTGCTATTCAGTTCCTTGGAGATGGACAATGCCAGGTGAAGGAGATGGGCTTGAGGAATGTGGCCCAGCCGAAAAGAGAGGGGAGTGAGGTGGGCTAGCTGGCAGCCCAGCAGAATGAAGAGGAGAATTCGGTAGGTCTACTTGGGTCACATGGGGAGTGGGCTGCTCCAAATTAGGTGTTAGGTTATGGTTTTGATGCATATAATGGACAAGAGGATTGACATCTAGAAAGTTGTAATCATCAGTATGAGGGGTGTGAAGTTTAGAAAATGGAAATTCATGTTCAACAAATTTCACATGACGACATATGATAATCTTGCCATTTGACATATCATAACACTTAGACCCTCTATGATTTGGAGTGGGACCAAGATAGACACAAGGAGTGGACCTTTGTTGCAATTTGTGAATAGAAGTGGACAGGAATAGGGGAAAACATAAACAACCAAAAACACGTAATTCCGAGTAGATGGGATCACATTGATATAGAATTTGAGTTGGAGACTTAAATCCTAAAATTTTGGTTGGAAGTATGTTCAGAAGATAAGTGGCATTTCTAGAACATGATGCCAAAATGAGAGGTAAAGAGGCATGGGCAAGTAAGGTCCTTATCATATTGTTTATTGATTTTATGTGACGTTCGGCTTTTCCATTTTGAGGGGAGGTATGAGGACAAGAGAGGCGGAATAGCATACCATGGTGATCAAAAAACTCTTTAAAGGTGTCATTGATATATTCCATACCATTGTCACATTGGAAGGTCTTAATGTTACGGTTAAATTGTGTACTTATAAGGCTATGAAAAGATTTAAACAAATGTTTCACTTGGGATTTCTTAGCAATAGGGAATGTCCACAAAAATTTACTGTAATCATCAAGAAAAAGCACATAATAACAATGGCTGGAAGAACTCACAATAGACGAAGTCCAAAGATCACTATGAATAATATCAAATGGAAAAACAGTGTTTGACATAGAATCATGAAAAGGAAACTTAGAAAGTTTTCCAGGAGGACAAGATGAACAAAAAATCTTACAAGCCTTATTACAATCAATTAATTTGCTACTACTAAGAGATCTAAGCACTACATCACCGGGATGCCCTAAGCGGCGATGCCAAAGATCGGAGGAGATAGCAGTAAAAGCAGAATTATTGACTTGAGGATTGGCTTGAGTGTTTGAGAAGATAGGATATAGGTCACCGGCACTGTCACATCTCATTAGTCTGACTCCCGTCTGTAAATCATTCACAGAAAAGCCAAAGGGGTCAAATTCAACGGAAACCGAGTTATCAGTGGTGAATTTTCGGACATATGTTAAGTTCTTAATTAATTTGGGAGCATGTAACACATTTTTCAAATGAAAAGGTGAGTGGGGTGATGGCAAAGTAGTACTACCGTGACCAATAATTGGAATTAAATGTCCACTACCCACAACAATGTTATGATTTTTATTGCTCGAATTAAAATAAGATGAAAGAATACCTTGATCTGAAGACATATGTGATGTGGCACCGGTGTCCATGTAGAAATTGTCGTCGGGTTGAGTGTACGAAAGAGCATTCATCGCCGCTTCAATATCCGTGGGAGAGTAACTGCCAGAAGGAGCCACGGCATTGTAAGCTTGGGGACGTGAGCCCAGAATACCAGGCCCAGCTTGACGAGGCCCAGAAAGTTGAGCAGCAGCTGGTCTAGGAGCCCAGGAAGATGCCGGGTATGGGCAAGGTGGCGGGTTGGGCCACTGGGCAACCCAAGGAGCATATGGGGCCCATGCCTGTTGTTGCCAATTGAATGGAACGTGTGGGCCAGAAAGAGGAGGTTGTTGTTGGGCCCCAAGTGATGAATTTGGTGGATTTCGGCCCTTCCCAGAATTTTTAGAGGAATTAGATTTCTTCTGTTTTCCTCCTTTTGAATTGGAATGGGATGAAGAAGAAGAAACAGAGGTGTTTCTTGCACCGGTGGTGGTCACGAGCGCCGCCTGATTTTGGTTGCCGGAACTACCCTCCTTGGCTAACCGGTTTTTAATAGTCCGTTCAGCAAGTTTGAGCCGAGAACGACAGCTCTCGAATGAAGGTAGAGGTTCTTGGTTGTGAATTATGTCCACCGTGCCGACATAGGCTTCAGGTAAACTGGCGGTGAGTTTGAGGACAGGCGGCTGTCCGAAATTGGAGCATCAACATCAGCAAGTCGATCCGCAAGATATTTAATATGATTGCAGTAAGAATCAATTGAGGAAAAATTCTCGAAGTCGAGATCGGCGAGCTCCTCCTCAAGGTGGGTGGCACGAGAGGCTTTGTTATCTTGAAACATCGATTCAAGACGAGCCCAAGCCCCTTGAGCGGTGTGATCTTTGAGAAGAATGGCGTTAAGGAGATCGGTGGATATGTTTCCATAAATCCAATTCAAAACCGCAGCATCAAGGCGTTTCCATAGAGCCAGATCTGCATCCTTGGTGGCTTGATAAGCGACAATCTCCGTTGCCTTCGTAGGAGGAATAATATGATGATGTAAATCATGGACCCTAACTAGTACCTTGAATAAGGTAGCCCAAGAATGATACATGCCCTGTTTGGCATCCAATGTCATGGGTATGAGAGATTTGACATTGGTGATGATGAGAGCGGGATGAAATTTTGAGGAGTCAGAAGACATGATGAGCAACGGAAGAGAAGAGAGGTGGGCGTTTGTTAGAGAGTTTGAAGCCTAGGTCGAAACCTTAATCTGATACCATGATAGATAGTGGAATATAATTGCTTGACATTTCATTAGCAAAAGGCAGAATATATACATCGTACAAAAGAGAGTTAGGCCTAGTATTAAGCCTTAGATTAAGGAGCTAATCTGCAGCTAATCTACCTATAATTATGCACAAGATAAATACATAACAAATATAGGATATACAATAAAATCATAATATAATTATCATATATTCTAACACTATCCTTCTTGTTTTTCATTTTTTTTAAGCAAAGTTTTTGTTTCTGCTTTGTCCTTGGAAGATGGAGTTTTGTTTTTGAACTTCATAAAGAGTTGGGTTATTATGTTCACAACACTTTTAACATATATTTTTTCTTCTCCTTCAGGCTCAGGCTCAGGCTCAGGCTCAGGCTCAGGCTCAGGCTCATGTGACACTTTTATTCATAAAACATCACCCTTAACTTTTACTTTATCAATGCTATTATTTATATCAAAGGTTTTGAGTTCAACTAATGAGATCATCGAAGGATATATCTTTGATTTTAATGTATGATTCGAGAACTGTAATTTTTTTCCATCAATCTTAATGGAAGCGTTCTACGATCTTTTTGACTTAATTTTCTTCGGATATACTTTCACCAAGAATGTGTAGAAATATATGCTTCGGCAGCCAACTGTTAGACTGACCTAAAAAACATATTTCAAATACAATTTTTATGAATTTAAATAAAATGATTAACGACATTTCTTCTTTATCATATTTATTGTGTTATTTGTTATATGATCTTGAAATCTTATGATCTCGATAACTAGGAGATTTGACCACGAATGAGTTAGTGGTCATGAAATAAGTCTCGGTGGTTGAGATCATAATTGTTTCAATCCAAAGAATCTATGAGATGGATATCAAAGGATTCTGATAGGCTTGCACTAATCAATACATAACTCGAGGAGTAGATATCTCATTCTATAGATATAGGTGCGGAGACACCACATAGGCTGGTGGGTGTGATGTTAGTCGCAAACGATCAAATTGAATAGATTTCGGGTCAGAACTCAAACCATTTGGCAGTCGTAGTCGCAACGGAAAAATTGAGCTTCTGAATTCTGAATGTGCTTTAATTAGTTCGTGGACTATACGCATGCATTTGGACCTACATAAAGAAAGTCATATATTTGCTAATTCCTTAAACTTCTCTTGGGAGGCTAAACTGAGGCCCATTGGTTATGGTGAAACTATGTTTAAGATCATTGTAGTGGCAAGACAATATCCGTCGGCCTACAGAGTTATGTGTTGGTATTGTTTCTCTATAATTCCTACACTCGTCGTATCCAATGAAGATCTTGCGCAAGATATCGTCCAGAACATAAAAGATGAAATCTCGTTATAGGCCAACATATCGACAGAGTATATGAGGATCATTATAGTTATTCATTGCAAATATAAGTCCATATAAAATAATCAAGCCCTAGACATTAATCAGAGAAATGAGCGAAAAGATTACAATTGCTCAGTAACAACAGAAGAAAAGTTTGCACACCAAATCTATCTTTTGCCTATGAGTTCCTTTTAAAGTGTTTGCTGGACAAGAACAAATGCATGTCTTGAGTATTTAAGAATTGAGAAATTCAAAGGTGATTAATTAATTAAATTAATTAATTTTATAATTGAATTACTTGCTCTTGAACTAGGTGAAATGGTCAACTTAAGGGACCGTATGCTTAATCAAATTTTGGTGCATTGGAACAAAGACAAATAATTAAATAATCATGGATAATTAATTATTAGACTAATAATATTTGTTGGATAAATTAATTAGTAACCCAAAGTAACTAAATGATTATGAGGAGAATTAATTAGACCCAAATAATGATAGATGTTTAAATAATTAGTTGAGACTAATATTTTGGGCTCAAGAGTTAATTTTAGAATTAATTAAAGTTCAACAAAACACTTAAAAATCTAATAATTGTTATAAGTCCAATATATAGATACATGAAAAGAGGCTAATGAAGAAACCTAGAGGATCAATTTATATTGATTCCTTTAGATGAATTTCGGCTGCCTCAGTCACACACGCATAAGGAGAGAATTTGATCTCTGTGCACTCTCCTCTCTCCTCATGCTTTGAGATTTTCAATTATATTTTTATATCTAAATTATCCATATTGTTCTAACAGGATATACAAGAATCAAACTAGACCTTGTATCTACACATCAAGGCCGAAAGTTGATAAGCTTAGAGAACAGGTTTCAAATGTACTTGATAACGTAGGATCCAAAGATTCGTAGATCCCACTGAGAATGACAAATTATGTATATGTATATTACTAAACTATGATTTAAATTACGTATACAAGAACATACAAGTATAGACATAATTCATAAAAAATACTTTTTAAGTATTACTTCCGCTATATATTATGATCAACAACAAATGGATGAAATTACAATAAACAAATGAAAAGTAGTCACTCATGATTGATCGCGAGTCTTAAATTATTTGTATGTGTGTGCATTTGAATTAAGAAACTATCCAATGACCACGAAAATGTCATAAAAGTAAGCAAATTATGTCATCGAGATTCGATTGTTGTCGTGTGTTTACACTTTGATAGACCAAAAACTATATAGGAAAACAACCAAGTATCTGCATTTCTAATTTCGTATTCTGGGCACGCCAACAATATGAATTATGGATCATTACAAAACTCTCTTTACCATTAAATTAACTCTCCATATTTAATAGCAATATTTATTTATGTAAGTTATGTGGGAATGGTTGTCTACTTATGGTCACCACTTGTTAATTTATCCATTAATATTATATTAAAATTATATAGTGAAGTCGACATAATTTTGATATGTCATCTAAAATGAGCAGACGATAATTTATAATTAGCTATTAACTCAAAAAAAAAAAAAAAAAAAAACTAACTGCAATCATGAAGGGTCAAAACATTTCCAATACTACATTAGGATCCACCAAACTTAGAGTGACCAAAATGAGGCACAAATTTTTCGATGAAAGAGAACAAAAAGAATTTAGGAAATCAAACAGTTTTAATTAATTCAACTCTAATACAAAAAGGCAATATTTTTAAATTTTTATGTGATTTTAGTGAAATACATGTTAATTATTGCTGGAAAATTAATATATATTTTAAAGGATTTATAAACATGTTAGTGTACAAAATACTCTATTTAATTAACTACTTTAAATTACAACTTAGTCAATGCATATTCATTCTTATTAACTTATTGAAATAATCAAGAACAAATGGTCTACACTAACTTGTACCACCTAAATATAGGGAATCAATTAAGTATCATATATATATATATATGTGTGTGTGTGTGTGTGTGTGTGTGTGTGTGTGTAGCATATGTATGAGAAAAAAAGAAAAAAAAGAATGTATAATCTTTTCAGTGGTTTTCTTCTTCTTTCTTTCTTTTTATTGAACTGATTCCATTAAAAAAAAAAAGACTTCGAAAAATACACCTATAAAACTAATAATGAATTTGTAAAGTTTAATAAATTACGATATAAACCTTAGAAAAAAGGTATTTAGACGACTAATACTAAATAATTTTTTAATACATTTATTGAACTAAGATATAAACATTTAATATAAATAATAGTAACAAACTTAATATAATATTATCAAATTGTACATTTATCCTCCAATTATAAGGGTATTTTAGTCCAACAATATTTTCAAAGAAATTATTCCACCCATTCAGATTTTTATAATAGAATATCAATCAATTGTACCTAATCATGATTAAACAATTAATCTCAAACTAAATTATACTTAAATAGGCGACTTATTATCTGTAAGTCTAAAGATGATAGTATTTGTATCTTCTTTTTCACATTACTAATTTGAAGATTAGAATTAGAAACCAACTTCTTCTCATCATTCACAATCAAATTACTTAACAAATTTGGTACATACATATAATCTTTTTTTCCAATTATGTGAAGTACAAGAAACATAAACTTTCTTTTATTTATAGCCATAAAATTTCTTTAATACCTCGATTATTTCGAACACATTTGACTCAAATGCATCACTACCATATGGTATTATTGAAATTTTAACTAATAACTAATCCTGTTTTTAAATAATGACTTTTTTTGAATAGAAAGAAACACGAGTCTTCTTTTTTTTTTTCTTGGGGGGCTACAAGCAAGAACATGATTGTTGATCCTAGTATCCATTCTTATACTAAAACTAAATTCTCAGACAATCAGTGAATCCCTTATCAACTGCAACTTCAAATTGGCATCTTTTATGTTCATTCTCTCTTGTGGCATCCCTTCAGAACAGGCGATTCCAATTTGAATGACTAATTCCAATAATTGCTTAGCATTTTGCAGCATTCTGATATCGTTACTTACTTCTTCGTCGTCTTTCCTGAATAATTGTAGAGTTGGATCAACAATATCAAGTACATTGTTTTTCGACAAACCATTTTTTGCATACTTGTGGAGGCTCAACCCGTCTTTGAATAAGTCATCTGTGGGTCTTCTTCCAGTAATCATCTCCAAAAGGAGTATCCCAAAACTGTATACATCTCCGGATATGGATGGGGGCCCTCCCATCCCGTATTCTGTTAATAAGAATTTATAACAAGTTGTACTTTTGTAAGATCACTATTAATAGTCCAGAAATACTTGTAGGCCTCGCCTAAAATAGTAAAAATTATGCTTGTACAAGTTCTTTGATCCTAAGTCAAAGATTTTTGTGTACACACACTAGAACTACTTCAAGTATGAATGGTAAAAATGAATGAGAGAGAGAGAGAGAGAGCACGCGCTTAGGGGTGGGCAGGGCAATGGATAGGGTGTTCAGTACCTGATACCAGCTTGGGTTGCACATTTGGTTCCCAATACCCGATCAGATATTATAAGATCGTGTCTGGGTAACCCCATACACAATTTTTTTCCCCCACTAAACCCAACGATTAGGTAAATTTTGATTGGATCGGATCGGGGACACAATACCAGAAAAAATAATTATGAGCACTACGAGAGCATATGCAGATAAAGAAAGAAAAGTTGTACCTGGAGCAACATAACCAATGGATCCTCTTATCCCAATCGAAGTGCTTTGAGATTGTGCATGATTTCTGATGAACTTTGCGAGTCCAAAATCACTTAAATGCGCACAGAAATCATTATCAAGAAGAACATTAGCAGGTTTAAGATCACAATGAGCAACTGGAATATGACAGTAGTAATGAAGATACTCCAATGCAGAGGCCACATCTATGGCAATATTCAACCTTTGAAGAATGTTTAGACTGCTCCCTTTATTCCCATGCAACCCCTCGTCCAAAGGCCCATTCGTCATGAACTCAAGAACGACAGCCTTGAAATCACGGCCCTCAGAATTGGGGCCCGAACAGCAGCCTAAAACTTTCACAAGATTCCTATGCCTGATATTGCTCAATGCTTCACATTCTGCTATATACATCTTGGAGATTCCCTTCTCTTGAATTCTAAGTACCTTCACAGCTATAGCTTTTCCATTTTTGGAAAGATTCCCTTTGTACACTGAAGCAAAACTGCCTCTACCAATCAAATTGTCCGAGGAAAATCCATTTGTTGCCTTTTCTAGTTCTTTGTAGGAAAAATTTGAGTTCCAATCTGATGAAGGGAAAGTTGTGGAACACTTCCTCAATCTTTTCAGTATGCAAGAAACGGCAACATATGATAGTACAACAAATCCCAAAACCCCACAAACTGCTCCAATCACTACTTTGAGATGTGAATTACCTCTTTTGCCCCCACTATTACACACAGGCAATCCAAGTTCAGTCGTACCCCCACAAAGTTGAGCGTTGCCATCAAGAAAAACAGCACTTCTGTTGGAAAACACTCCATCTTTTGGCACTTCACCACTGAACTGATTGAATGATAGATTCAAGTACCTAAGAAAAATGAAATCTTGTAAGAAATTTGGTATGTTTCCTGTCAACTCATTTTGTGAGAGATCGAGATTCTGAATGCCCTTCAAAGCACTCAAAGATGGAGGAATGGTGCCGTTTAGTGAATTACGCTGAAAATAGATATGTTCTAGGCTCAGACAACGGCCTAGACCGTCTGGAATGCTGCCTGAAAACGCGTTATCAGACAAATCAAACTCTCTGAGGTTAAGAGAGCTGCCAACATCCACTGGTAAGGTTCCATTCAAAGAATTACGAGCAAGATTGAGTGAGATGGTTAAGGATGGAAGCGCGAAAACTTCTGTGGGTACAACCCCACTGAGGCTATTATCAGAGAGGTTCAATACCTGCAGTTTCTTACAATTCCCAAGACTAGACGGAATGCTGCTTTCTAGCTTGTTTCCATCCAAACGAAGCTCAAACAACTCTGTCAAATTCCCTATACTAGTCGGAATCTTTCCTGAAAAACTGTTTTGATTCATATATACTTGTCTTAAATTAGAAAGCCTTCCTATTTCAGGTAAAATGAGACCATCAAAATTGTTAAAGCTCACATTTAATTTATTCAGATTGATAAGATTTATTATGCCTAAAGGGAGTTTTCCAGATAACTGATTACCTCCAAGAAGAAGGCTATTCATATTGACAGAAAGATTAGCTACTGTATGTGGCAACGGCCAAGAAAAAAGATTACTGTCCATTCCCAGCATCTCTAACTTACTGCAGTTTGTTAATGATTCAATGAAATTCAATGCATCAGAATCCTCTCCCCCAAGAAAATTCCGGCCCACGTTTAGTTTCTGCAAACGGATTATCCTACCAAAATCAGAAGGCACTCTCCCCGTAAATCGGTTATCCGGGAGGTCGATGAACTGAAGGCCAGAGATATTAGACAATGAAGGTGGAATCATCCCGGAAAAGCCATTAACCCCAACAAGAAATTGCTTCAAATTTGGAAAACCAATCCCAAAATTTGATGGGAAGCTTCCGACTAGATTGTTGAACGCCACAGCAAAGATGGAAATTCTTGAAAGGTTGAAAATGGAAGGAGGAACCGCACCGGAGAGATTGTTATTACCAACTTGGAAGAACTGCAAGTTGTAAAGGCGGCCAAGATTGTCTGGAATGGTTCCTCCGAGGTTGTTTAGGGCTACAGAAAGATTGACAAGTGAAGACATGTTGCCTAAAACAGGTGGAATGCCACCTGTTAACTGGTTTGCAGAAACGTGAAGGGCAATAAGGTTTGACAAACTGGTGAGCTCAATGGGAATCTTTCCAGTGAGTCTATTGTGGTTGAAGTTGATCACTTGAAGCTCAGTGCAACGGCTGAGATTCGCAGGGATTTCGCCTTCGAATCTGTTCTCCATCAAGAAAATGTACTCGAGGCGAAATAGCCGTCCTATTTCAGGAGGAATTTGGCCATTGAAATTGTTTCCGCGAAGATCAATGACTCTAAGGAAGCTCAAGTTGGCTATGGAAGGAGATAGTGAGCCTCCGAGTTTCAGAGATGGTAATGCTAACATTGTGACTCGGGGCCGCCTTGCACTGCAAGTAACACCTTGCCAGTGGCAGAAACTCACTGAGTCGTTCCAAGAACTCATGGCGTTTAGTGGATCGTCGGTTATCTTCTCCTTGAAAGAGAGTAGAGAGAGATAATCTGTTTCATTGGTGAAAGCTTGAGATGTGAAGCATAAGCAATGTAGAAAGAAGAAGAAGAAGAAGAAAAGGCTGTGCTCTTCTGAGGCCATGTCTGAAAGCAGACACAGGTTATGAGTGCTATTATATTCTGAGATCCTTTGGACAATCAAATTAACAAGTCAATGTCTTAGAAACTTAGATAACATTAATGGTCTCACTAATCAAGAGTTTAAATCACATAAATAAGAATATTTGGCCACGACTTCAAACTTCGTTATTGAAGTAAGAAATTAGTGATCTCATCAGTTCAAATGTAAGAGAAGTAAATTAGATTTTCTGTCCAATTCAGAAGTCTGACTTTTGGATTATTTAGACATTTTTGTTGCTTCCTAGAAAGTAAGCTCAATTCTTAATTCTGTTTGTCAACTTTTATCGACATTGATCAACTGATGTTACTAATGATTGTATCATAATTTTATGTCATCCCACTTTCTTATTTGCTTCTACCAAGTACATGGTTTGTAAGAGAGTGTACACGAATTATATATATGTATACATATTTGTATACTGGGTACTAGTTTTTCTAACCTATTTTATAAGGGCCTGATTTTACTTTTTTTCCCTACCTTTTTAATTCAATATTTTTGTCCTTTTACTATTCATTAGACGGTAAAATGACTCAATTGTCTTTTATGATCTCCCACTGTAAAAATGGACATATAAAGCTCATAAAACTCGATGGTCCATTGTATGCAAAAAGAAAATGAGAAAATGACTCTACGGTAATGTTTCTAGGATTTGAAATAAACTTCATTTAACCTCTATGTTTAAAAAATAGAAAAACGATACTCTCCTTGTCCCAAAACAAAGAGTTCGATTTTCAAAAAGTACGACTTTTTATTTTTTGTTAATTTTTTAAAGATACAACTCCCTACAAATTATAAAGTCAAGTTATATGAATGTTTATTTATTGATTTGAGTTGAATCATTTAAAACATGTCCGTAAAATAAAATAAAAAAATTAATTTTTTACTTTAATTATAAAAACAAGACCTTAACTTTTGTAATAAGACTCTTTTTTTTGGATAAAAAAAAAATACTATTTTTTAAATTGAAATAAATTTAATTATATAGATATTCACCATCTTTATATATTATTTAACTTTCCACTTGGAGGCCTACGAGTGTTCATTTATGCCAAATACATTACGCAACTCACAAACTTTGATTGCGTTTACTTGGGTGACTAGTTGGAAAGGAATTCGTTATCCATACTAATCCCCCATTTACTTGAATTGATAAAAAGAACAAAAGGTATTTTTATCCAAGAAACATGGATAAGCAATAATCGATATATTTTGGCTGATACTGTATCCCTCCCCTACCCATGAGATAAGTCATCCCAAGGTGTGAATATAATGTGCAGGTTATATGAAAATAGCCCCTACAATTATAACTAGTATTTCTTTATTATGGTTTGTAATATTTATAAAAATATAATAATGAAATAATGTTAATAGTAATATAATAATTTATTTTTGTGAGGGTGTGAGACAATATAAAATATTTTTAATAGTTTTATTAATTAATTCTTGTGTAGTAAAATTAATAATATTAACATGGTCAATTAAAGTCATGTTTATTCCTTTTAAGAATAGTAAATCATTTTATTGTACCAAGTTTACGTTATGTTATCTGTGCGTTTAGGTTATCTATTTTATTTCGATATAAACAAAAAATAAGAATATATTTTACATAATTTAAAATTTTTGTCATTAATTTGTGTTAGGAAAGCCAATGTAAATTAGGAAATATCTTAATTGATTTGTTTCCTTGTATATATGATTATTCAATGTACCTTGTATGCTATATATATTTACAATAACTTCAAACTCCTCATTTGAGGTAAACAAAATCTATTTACATGGTATCAACCTTTTACTGAGTAAATCCTAATTCTCTCATTTCACCTTATGCTAAATCAGCCCCTCCTTTTTGTGAGTGAACTTTCATGTAGGAGTGGCAATTTCCTCGCGGGAAACCACTCCCATTGAAAACCGAATATTTTGGGGCTGGAAATTCCCAAATAATTTGGGGATGGGGTCGGGGTGGGGATTCCCTGAAAGCAAATTGGCGGGGATGGGGCGGGGATGGTATTTATGCCCCCCGACCAGTCCCCGTCTCCGTTTAGTTAAATCGGGAATTCCCCGCATCCATCCTCATTTCCCGTTAGTTTTTTTATTATATATAATATAATATATATACATATTAGTCAGTTAGTTGTGTTTGATATTTTACTTCAATTTTTATTTTGGCTCTAGTTTATTAATTTTTCTATATTTTATTTCTTTAATGTTGCCTAAAAAAATAATTAAAAATTTATTGTTAATTTAAGTATAAATGAATTGGCGACCCTGAATGCCTGATGGGAATCCGTTCTTTGAACTGAGAATCCCCATCCCAGTACCAAATTCTAAAAGCGGGGATGGTAGTTAAAATAACATTCTGGTATGGGGATGGCAATTTCAATACTATCCCTGAAACCGACCATTATCATTCCTACTCTCATGGTTGCTTCTCATCTCGCTGCAGCTTTGGTGTTCGATTCATCGTTATCTCTTCATGCGATGTCTCACTTGGTTCACATCAAACTCACACCTACAAACTATCTCGTGTGTCATAGTCAGATTTATCCTCTTCTTGTGTCTAAAAAATTCTAGCCGTATATTGTGGCTCCTGCCCCTATCCGCCACCCACTATTACATTTGACGGGGTGCTTCTCCTAATTCAGAGTACCTCATATGGTATTCCCATGATTAGATCATACATGTCTTCTTAGGTTGTACTCTCTCCGAGGAAGCTATGTCCACGGTTGTTGGTTGCCAAACTTCTACAGCCATATCGTCCACTCTCGCAAAGACGTTCAATCGTCCTTCCAAAGCCCGTGAATTTCATCTAAAGGATGAACTCCAACTTCTCAAAAAAGCTACTTGTTTAGTTACAAAATATGGTGTGATTTTTAAGAGCCTATGCGATCAACTTTTCTCTATGGGTTGCATCATTGACAATATGGATAAATCACACTGGTTTCTCTGTGGTTGGGGTTCTAATTTTGTTGATTTTCCAAATCCCATATTAATATTTACCCTCTTCCCAGTTTTACTGATCTTTTAGCAAAAGATGAGGCACTTAACTTGTTCACGAAGTCCCTTGATTCACCATCACTTCGCAATCCCTGATCGTTCTTGCTCAGACCCACTATTCTGATTTATTCTCTACCAGCACTCGTCCACCCTCTGGTTGCTGATACACCAATTGTGGCAAGGGTGGTTAAAACCCTTCATATGGTCGTGGAAACAATTACAAAAGGGGAGGTCGTGGGTGCGGTTGATTCTCTCCCAAGTGCTAGATTTGCAGGGTGGTAGATCATTATGTCTGTCCAGAATGCTATAACACTTCCTCTCTTCAGGCAAATCTCGCTGAGGCATTTCACTCAACATGTTCGCTAAATTCCCACGATTAGTCAGACTAGTATGTTGACACTGGGGCATCTGCTCATATGACTAACTCTACCACCGCTCTCGATTATGCATATGTCTTACCGATTCTTATCGGGTCGTAGTTGGGAATGGTAATACGCTCCTTGTCTCCCATGTTGGTTCTCACTATCTCTCATGATTGATCATTATTAAATGTATTAGTTGTGCCTCCATCACAAAGAATCTCTTATCTGTCAATCAACTCACCTGTAATTATCCGGTTAATGTTGTTTTTTCTGATAAGGTCTTCAAAAATTAGAATCGAGACACATGGACAGTTTTGGCTCAGGAACGGTGTGATCAAGGGATTTACATGTTGGATCTTAATCATACATCTTTTCTTGCAGCCTTGCGAAGACATAGTGTTTGTGGTTGTTTTTGAATTATGGCATAATAGCCTCTGGCATGTGAATTTTGATGTCATTAAGTTGTTGGACAAATTGAGTTTTCTTTCTGTTAGTTCTATTTTGCCTAAACCTGTTACATACTCATCTTGCTAGTTGATGAAGGGAAAATGGCTCCCTTATGTTGAAAATAATAATTGTGCATTTGCTATTTAGGATATCATTCACTGCGACCTTTGAGGTCCCTCTTCCATTAATTCTAGTGATGGTTATCTATACTATGCTATCTTTTGTTGATGATTATTCATGGTTCACTTGGTTTTATCCTCTTTGGTTTAAGCATGAATTTTTTTATATATTTGTTCGGTTCAAGACCATGATAGAAAATCTGTTTTCTAAAAATTTAAAGAAATTTCAGTCTGATGGGGGCACTAAATTTACCAATAAAAAATTGCAGCAATTATTTATTAATTCTTGGATCATTCACACCATGTCTTGTTCGTACAAACCTGCTCAAAATGGTCGGGCCGAGCGCAAGCACAAACATATCACTGTAACGGGCCTGACATTATTGTTTCACTCATCTGTGCCTGTATCCTACTGGGTTGAAGCATTTGGAACTGCAGTCTATATTATCAACCGACTTCCCTCTTATGTTATACAACATAATCTTCTTATGAACTAGTTTTCTAAACACCTCCAATTTATGAGAACTTACATATGTTTGGTTGTCGGTCTTATCTGTGTCTTCGAGATTATGCAACTAATAAGCTTTCTCCTAGCAATTTTGCAGTTTGCCTTGTGTTTTCTAAGGCTATAGTTCTCGGCATAAAGGTTTTTGTTATCTTGATCTAGCCTCATGTCGTCTATATATCACTCGCCATGTTCAATTCGATGAAAGTCATTTTTCATTTGATCATACCTCCAAGCCATCATCGCCTATGGCTCTTCCTTACTCGACCTTTGTCAATCCTTCATCACAACCATCAATGCCAAATTATGTCGTCCAATCTCCTTCGCCACTCTCGCCTGTCACATAGAGCTGCCCTCTATGCATAAAGCCAGCCTCGGACCCTGCTCCCATGGTCCAACCTATTCCACTGATTGAAGCACTGCAGCAACTCGTGGATCAACCACCTCGGCCTCCTCTTACATGTGCTCAGCTGCCGATTGCTCAACTTTCTTATCCCATGCGGACACGGTCATAATATGGTATTTTTTAGCACATCATACTTTCCTCTCCACTTTGCATGCTATACCAGATCCTAAGGGCTTCAAATGTGCGTCTAAATCTCCACATTGGGTTGCTTCTATGAATGAAGAGCTTCGCGCTCTTCATTTGAATCAGACTTGGGAGTTAGTTCCTCGTTCGCTTGATGAAAATATTATTGGTTCAAAATGGGTTTTTCGAACTAAGTACTTGGCTAACGGTTCCATTGACCGTTACAAAGCCAGTCTAGTTGCTCAGGGTTTCACTCACTTCCTAGGTTAGATTATGATCACACCTTCAGTGTTGTTGTTAATGCTTCTACGGTTTGTGTCATTTTATCTCTTGTTGTTATGAACCGCTGGTCACTCCATCAGTTGAATTCAAACAATGCTTTTCTACAGGGCTGCTTAACAAAATCAGAATGCATGGAACAACCTTTATGTTTTATTGACTCTACTTGTCCCGATCATGTATGTCATCTTCGAAAAGCCATTTATGGACTTAAGCAAGCCATACGTGCTTGGTTTCAGTGGTTTTATGACCTTTTACTTCTTTTGGGTTTTGTCAAGAGAAAATATGAGACCTCACTTTTTATTCTACGTTAAGGCAATGCCCTACTCTATTTACTTTACTAAGTTGACGACATTATAATCACCTGTAATGATTCTTCCCTTGTGGCTCATCTCATTCTTCACATTTGCAAGGAATTTGCAATTAAAATTTTGGGGAAATTGAACTATTTCTTGGGTCTTTAGGTCACCTATTTGGGTAATGATCTATTTTTAGGACAGTCGAAGTATGCCTGGGACATACTTTATCGTGCATATCTTCTAGACTCCAAGCCATTTGCTACCTCTCTAGCTCCCAACGAGGTTCTTCGCGTAGATGGACAGGAATTTAACAATCCCACTCTCTATCGTCCTTTGGTGGGTGCACTTCAATATCTCACTATCACAAGACCCAATCCCTCCTACGTTGTCAACACTATCAGTCAGTTTCAAGCACACCTCACTGTTGATCATTTTCAAGCGGTTAAACGGATGCTTCGTATGTTAAAGAGACCATTGACCATGGTCTCTAGTTCTCCAGTGGTCACTCACACCTTCTTGCCTATTTTGCTCGTTGTTTGTACACTAGTCAGTCCACTTATGGCTACTCTATTTTCTTGGGTCCCAATCTTATTTCTTGGAGTGCCACATTCGAGTTGTGAGTCTGAGTATTGGGTGAAGTCTACTATGATGAGGACTAATCAACCGTGCACTTGTACTGAAAGCAGACTTTGAGGAAATCATCGACACAGGAAAAGCTAAAACGACACCTGCAATTTGATGCAAAATAGGATACTTACCGTTGTTTGCATTCCACCAAGACAAGACATCAAAATCAAGAGTGCGTGGTATAACATCCTCCTCCAAGTAATGATCAACTCTGACCTTATAGGTTTTCTTTTCCTTTGAGATAGATATATGTCAAATTTGCTATGTGATGGATCAATTCCAAGATTTGTATCCATTATAGGACAGCTCGTATCACCTTCTCCTTTTATCCTATCTTTCATCTCATACTTTTTAAGAAACTCACGACACAACATGAGGATTTTTCCACCTCAAATTCAGCCTCACTAGAATCAATCTTAGGTAAATAGTATTCTAACAAAACTACTTTATACCTAGGATCAAGAACAGTTGTCACCCCTATAATACCATTTACAACAAACCAATATTTATCAAAGTTTTGAACCATATTTGCAGCCATAGACTCAACAACATTAACACCGCACGTCATCTATTGGCTCAACGCAAGCTTAACCTCACAAATTTTAGGAAAATATAGATTGGTCGTAGGGTATTTCGTACCATAGAAAAGTTCAGTGACATTATAAAACAACTGTAGTCTACAACAAATTTCCTTAGTTAAATTCCAATCTTGTTTAGTAGGCACACATTTATACTTTGGATCACAGTGTTTCAAGAGAAAAAAGACATCTTTGTAATCTAAAGCAATTTGTAGCATGAAAATGGTCAAATTACAATGAGTTTTACAATCAAACATAAGTTTCTTATTGATTTGAATGAAAAGTTGACGTGCAGTCTCCTCAAATTTCTCCCATCGTTTGGGTGTCCCCAACCAATAAGAGACACTATCTCTTACTTTCTCAATAACCCAAGCAATGACTTCCAAGCCTTATTTGACAATCAAGTTTAAGATGTGTGCACAGCATTGCATGTGGAATAATTTACCACCACGAACAATGAATCTAGTAGAAGTTTTTCCAAGAGCAAATCCACCATTGCATCATTCGTCAAACAATTAACTAATCTAGAAAGTATGCTATCAATGTTTCACATAGGGCTTCACTTGTAAGTGGACTAGGTACATACACAAACCTAAAAACTAAAAAATAAGTGCTTCAAAAGTATAATTTAAGCAAATAGTGAAGAATAAAAAGTACAAGGATGTGTAGCAAATACGAATTACAAGAATGAGCTTGAAAACTTTAAAATATATACATTATAATTTGACTTTGCATCTTCCACTCATTGTCAATAAAGTGTGTCGTCACAACCATGAATCCTTGATGTCCACATAAAAATATGCACAACAACCTCCTTCATATGTTCATACAACTTTAGACAATCATTCTTAATTGTGTTCCTTGACATTAACTTAAATATAGGGTTTAAACTCTTAACAAGTTTTTTGAACCCTTCACGGGCTACCATCTTAAGAGGATACTCATGCATGATGATCATCTTTGCTAGATCTTTACGAGCTTTATCTTGATCAAAACTGAAAGGAACAAGTTGGAATTTGTCTTTATTGAAGTTGGCTTGTAGAATTTGTTGTCTTATGTCCCTTGCTTTCTTTTTAGGACATATTTTCAAATGTTTAATCAAATGAATATTTCCTTGTTTTGGGTCACCTAGCAATGAAGAATTACCGAACTTCCACCTAGCTCTTAAGTTTACACCAACATTCTCTCTAATGTAACTTTCCCAAACTGGAGAGTAAACTTTTTCAGCTGATCTACCAATCATCATTATGTTTCTGTTACTACTAACAGAATTCTCATGAATATCATCCAATGCAACATTGGGGAGGGGGGCTCAACATATTAGACGAAGAAGAATGTGGTGATACCAAGAGAACCTGGTAAAGAAATTTAGACTTGAAGGGTGCAAGGTTGCACATACACCCATGGGCACAAATATCAAATTATCCAAGGACGAAAGTGGAATAAGTGTTGACCCAACTCTCTACAGAAGCATGATTGGAAGCCTTCTGTATCTCATTGCCAGTCGACCTGACATAAGTTTTAGTGTTGGACTATGTGCTAGATACCAATCGAATGCTAAGGAGTCACACCTCAAGGTTGTGAAAAGAATCATACGATATGTGGTAGGTAACACCAACAATGGATTAAAATACTCCTTTGACACTAAACCTTTTCATGTAGGTTATTGTGATGCTGACTGGACTGGTGATGTGGATGATAGAAAAAGCACTTCAGGAGGATGTTTCTTCATTGGAAACAATCTTGTATCGTGGCTTAGCAAAAAGCAAAATAGCATTTTCTTATCAATAGCAGAAGCTGAATACATAGCTGCAGAGAGCTCATGCTCTCAACTGGTATGGATGATGCACATGTTGTGCTACTATGGTATGAACTTAACTTATATGACTCTATTCTGTGACAATCTAAGTGCAATCAATATGTCTAAAAAGCCTGTGTAACACTCCAGAACTAAACATATAGATATTAGACATCACTACATCCGAGAGTTGGTTGAAGATAGAGTCATTACTGTTGAACTCGTTCCTACTATTAGTCAACTGGCTGATATTTTCACAAAGGCCCTAGATGCTCAAAAATTCATATCCCTGAGAAAATCTCTAGGGATCTGTTGTGCTGTATAAATGTTATAAATAAAAATAAGAGGAATGAAAGTCTCGAATCGTCATATATAACAAAAAGTCTCACACAGGTTTAAAATTATGTTTGTTTTGAACTTTTAGTCCATTATTTCTTCTCCCTGTATAAGAAAAAGAGCTACAACCTTGAAATGATGCTGTGGAATGCTGTCATCAATATGATAGAGCACCAAGCACAGAAAATGACGGGTTTGTGACAGCTTCCTTGATCATGTTCACCTCTAAGTTGCACCAAATTTAGGGGTTACAAGGTTCTGAGCTCGTCACACAGGATTTTCCCAATGTGGTTCTTTATTGTGTGGTTTGCAAGCTACTACACAAGGATTCGGCAGAAGGAGCTATAAGGACAAATCATATAATTTACTTAGCAATAAAAAGGGGTGAACATGTGCTTGAAAAGAAGACTTGCAGACTTTTCTTAGTGTATCTTCAAACTTAATTGCCTGACAGAGACTTATGTTTACTTGATATCTATAACTTCATTCGTCTATAATAATAATAAATAAATAAAATAGTCTCTCTGATTTTTTTATGGGATTATATGAATTTTTTATATATAAAGGGGTCGGTTGATTATCCAGTCAGCACAATGGTTGTGGAACACGTGTGATAAGAGGACGTGGCCCTTCCCTCTTCACACTACTGGACGTGGGATCATGTCTTAATGCTCATTGTTTATTGTGAAAAGTGGCTGCCGAAAAGGTATTAATGACCTACACAGAATCTTCTGATTGTGATACGGTATCGAGGAGTCAGCCCACACAGCAATCATTATCAGTCCTTTTATGAGTGAACTTGACAGTCCCCTCCCTAGTTCGCCATCTCTCCCCTTGTTTATATTTTCCCCTCTCACAAAATCTCTGCAGATCTTTCCATGGCGGACCATGATGATAATCTAAGTGGACGCCGTCCAAGTTGGGCAATAGTCCCATTTCTAGACCCCGAACCACTTGAAATTGTGCCTCCACCGGATCTCCATGAGCAACCACCATTTGACCAAAGTGCTGAACAACATCCTCGCAGTCCCCCATCGCCCGTATGTGCAGATCCTCCACCAACCGCAACCGCTCCATCCCCCATTCCACGAACGACTACTGCCACTCCACCTCCAAAGCCCTCTGCTGTACACGAAGGGGAACCTTCTCCCATGGCAGAATCTCCTCTTCCTTCCCCAGTTCCCCCTACAAAATCTGCCTCCAAATCAACCTTAAAGCCTAAGCCATGCCCCAGGGCAAAATCTGCTGAAAAACCTACTGTTCCGACGGTGCGACGGCTCCATTTAATTGATGAGGCCACTTTCGAAGATGATGTACCAAGATCTCCACCTCGGCGCTCTCACCGCCGCAAGGGTCCCTCTCCTGCTATGGTACAAGCGAAGGCTTTTTCCAAATCCTTCTACACTATGGCCGCATCTGACCGGTGTAAGCTGTTTTCTAGTATGGACTTCTGGCCCGAATGAAATCTTGATCTTAAACATTTTTCCCATACCCCCGTTATGGAATTTATCAAATGTTCTGGCCTAGAAGTTACTGTGACGAACCTAGACAGATTTTATGGATCTATTGTGCATGAATTTTATTCTAACCTTGTTACTGGCATTCAGGATCCTGAGTCTCCCCGATTCGGGAAAGTTTTTGTTCGTAACAAAATTGTTAACTTTAGTGTGGATGCTATTAATGATGTTTTGGAACTGAATGGGTTGGACAAAGAAAAGGACGTGGAGGTTGACCTAGGGGAAATTGTTGAATTTTTTAGCGCTGGGAAACTGACTCGATGGACTAAGACGGGCATATCTCCCTCAGTCCTGACACACGAGGCAAACTGGTTACACAAAATAGGGCGCCAGAATTGGACACCCACGTTCAATTGAGCCCACCTTTTGTCCCTCTGAAGTTGCCGATAATCTCCCTCTCTTTCTACATCAGCAACTGGAGATATTAGATACTCTAGCTGCTGAGGTAGCTGCTCAGAAGCTTTACTTGTCTAATATTCTTAAATCTCTGGATGTTCCGCTATAGGGCGGACCATATAGGGGTTCGAATCCTTTGGCTAGTAGTTTGAAAAAGGGGGAGACTTTCAAGGCAACCAAACGACCCTCTGCTGCGGATAAAGGGAAAAAGAAAATGAAAACCAAGCAGACGAAGAGGAAGAGGGCTGCTGAAGAAACTGAGGTGGATGACAGTGAGGAGGAAGGAGAGTGGGAGAGTGAAAGCAGTTCCGATTAAAGTGGGATGGTTTATGACTGTTGAACAATTAATTCTGGCATGTAATTGTTTTAAACAATGTTTGTGTTTGATGGATTTGTAGTTAGGATGTTAAAAACAATATCAGTAGTCAAGGCTTATTTTGTTGGGCAGGTTCTTGATTTTCCTGACCAATACCTGAACTTGATGGATGATATTTTGTTGTGAAGTGTGAATATTTCTCCATAGCATATGGCTCTCTTTCATGTTTCTTTTTGCAGGTAGCAGCCTGGATATGGTCCTGGAATTTTCGAACAACATGTCAAAGGGGGAGATTGACAAGATAAAAATTATTGACAAATTATTCAAAAATTCTAATTATTATATTTTTTTTTTGTAGATACAAAAGATATATTGAAGATATTCATGAAAGGAAGGTTACGGCTGAACAAGGGTAGAATCGAGAGGAAATCTGGGAAACATATCTTGGAAGATATGATGAAGATTTGGAAAGATACAAGATATGAATATCAAGACTGATTTAACACAGATATGTATATCACAGTTGATTCAAAAAGATACTAGAAGATATCTTGAAGGGCAAGGCACTCGAGTATAAATAAGACCTCAAGCCGAAGATGAAGCGATATCTCTGATACATTTCAATTACCTTCATAAGGGCAGAGTCAAGCAGACAAGTTGGTGAAGAAGCTATCATATTCGGGAGAATACAACAGCCTAACAATAGCTCAAGGGCGACCTGATCGTGAACCATCAGAGTCTGCATTACTTCAGTAATTCACCACAAGTTGATTTCGGGAGATTTCAACATCTTACAAATGGGAGTTTGTATCAAAATCCATCTAGGGGACTAGATGGTCAAGTAAGTGATTAGAAGATTAAGTTACACTGGTAGACTAGTATTTAGGGGGAGCCAAATATTTGTAAGTTATATTGTAACATTTGTGGGAACAAATATGTCTTCTAGTAAAATTACTTGAGAGGAAGAAGGGATTTCTTTCTCGTTTAAAATCAAAGTTTATTATAAGCTTCCGCAATTTTATTTACAGTTCGAACTACTATTGAACTATTACACACGCGCACATATTCTGATCTAACATGGTTGCTAACTATATGTTTCGATATATAATCAAATGAAAGAAATTAAAATGAAATATAAAAACAATTGCAAGAATTATATAAGAAGAAATTTTAGTTCACGGTTCAATTATTTTCCTATATTCAATGTAATGATTATCATGAAGGTTTATTAATTCGACCTAAGAATCCTCATTCCTAAATCAACAACAAGCTCTATTGATTCAATTGTCCCATAAGTGTAATCAACTTGAACAATCTCTCTAATTGACCTGTTTAACTGAACAGTCCAATTTTTGGATTTAATTCGTTAAATGCATTTATCAATCAAGACAACATGATAGACTAGTCATTGAATTCATAAGCTCGATTCAATTAACTTAGATTTGTGTTAATTATAATTATTAACGTCATTAGTTGCTACAAGTGAATATAACGTTCATAACATTTATAGATCATGAACTTATACCCTAGCATTTGACATATAATAATTTAGATGAGTTTATCAATCCTAACCACATTCCTACACATTAATTTATATATACGAATCAATTAGCATGAAAAATTCTCAATCGATCGAGACATAAACCAACACAATTTATATCATACATTGTCACACATAAGGTCTAACATTCCCTTCAACAGGAATTAAAAGTCTAATCTAACATCACGAATTCAACAATTAACAACATAAAAATAAAAAAGAAAATATTGAAATAAAAATAAAATAAATAAATAAAATCGAATAAGTATTTCGACTAACCCTACAAAATTCGAAGGTCGATCGATACATTTCTTCTTTTTTCTTTTTCTTCTTCACGTGATTGCCGTGCAAAATCTCTCTCCTCCCAAATATTCATTCTCTCCACACCAAGGATCCTCTCCGAATCAATTCTTAACTCCTCTTTCAAAATTTAATGAATAATGACCGCCCCAAAAAAATGAATGATTGCTTTGATGCTGTCAAATTACTTCTTTCTTTCTTCTTCACTTTCGAAAATTAATGCCTCCAATTGATCCATTCTTTTTATTCTTCTTTTCTTTCTTCAATCTCCTTCTCTCTCTCTCTCTCTCTCTCTCTCTCTCTCTCTCTCTCTCTCTCTATCATTCAATTTGTTGTTTGACTTGCACATTCAAAAAATACTACAAATCGTCATAAAAATGTATATGCAGTAATTCCAAATAATATAATAAAAAAATATAAAATATAAAATGTAAGATAAATAAATTGTATTAAAAATATAATTTAAGCATTTATAGGCACTATTTTCTACGTATCATGAAGCTAAAGAGTTACAAGCGCATTAGGATGGTATAATTAATTAATTATGGTTGAATTAATTATTAGATTAAATAATATTTTTTGGACAAATTAATTATTTGAGTCTAGATAATTAAATAATTATGGAGAAAATTAATTATGGGCTAATTTTATTTGTTGTACAAATAATTAATTAAACTCGAATAATGCTAGAAAATTAAATAATTAATTGCGACTTGTCTTTTGGGTTTAAAATTTAATTTTATGAATTAATTAAAATCCAAAAAGCCACTTAAAAGACCTAGTGTTAGGACTAGACCCAATACATAGATATAAGGAAGCATAGGCCCATAAGAAAAAAAAAAGAAATTATTATAAATTAATCCCCCAAGTGGTTCGGCGAACACGTCTCACGAGAGCAAGGAGTCAAACTTGTTCTTCTTGTGTGCTCTATCCTCTCTTCTTTTAGGTGCTGAGATTTTCAATTATATTTTAATTCTAAATTATTCATCTCATTCGAAACATGATATACGAGAATCAAGTTATATTGTGTAGATTCATCTCATATATCCTTTTTAGAATAAGATGAATAATCTCGAACTAAAATTATAATTAGGAATTCTCAACAACATGAGAGGAGGGAAGAGAGCATACAAGAGGAAGCATAAGACCGATTTCTTCCCTTCGTGCGTGAGTATGCATGCGCCTATTCCAACTTTGGGGATCAATTTATATATATCCCCTAAGGTCTTCTCATGGGCTTAAGAGTCTTAATCTCCATGTGTTGGGTTTATCTCCAAAACTAAATATTTAAGTGTTTTCTTAAGCTCTAATTGATTTCTAGAATTAAATCACATGCTCAAAAGACTACTTTCAATAAATTATTTAATTCTCTTGTATTATTCGGGCTTAAATAATTATTGTCCTACAAATAAAATTAGTCTAATAGTTAATTCTCTCCATAATCATTTAATTACTTAAGCTCAAATAATTAATTTGTCCAACAAATATTATTTATCCTAATAATTAATTCATCCAAGATTAATTAATTAATTTTCTTCGTTCCAACGTACCAGAATCTAATTAGGCATGTAACCTCTTAGGTTCATCACTTCACCTAATCCAAGAGCAAGCAATCCAATTTCAAGATTAAATAATCACTTTTGTATCTCCTAATCCTTAGGTACTCAAGACATCCATTCGTTCATATCCAGCAAACACTATTAGAGGGACTCATAGGCAAAAGATGAATTTGATGTGTGAAGTTTTCATCTGTAGTTACCGTGAAGCTACCGTCCCTTGAATCAGTTCTTCTATTAATGTCTAGGGCTTGGGTCATTTAATACAGACTCATAATTCACATTAATAACTATAATAATTTTTACAGACTTTGCTGATCCGTTGGCCCATAACTAGATCTCATCTCTTATATTCTGGTCGAAAGCCTTACGCAAGGTCTTCATTAGACACGATCAGTGTAGGAAGTATAGAGACACAATCCCAACAAAATTATTCTACGAGGCAGCCATTATACTTATCTTAAACATAGTTAAATTGTAACCAATGGGCCCATGTTTATCCTCTTAAGAGAGGTTTATAGAACTAGTCAAATATACGGCTTCTCTAATGCAGGAACATATGCATACGTACAGTTTAAGAACTAAATAAAATACCTACAAAATTCAGAAGCTCAATTATCATGCTGCCACTATGGCTACCAAATGGTTTGAATTCTGACACGAAATATGTTCAATGTGATCGTTTGGAACGGACATCACTTCTACTAGCCTACGTGGTATCTTAGTACCAATATACATGGAATGGGATATCCATTCCTTGAGTGACATACCGTTCAATACAAATCTATGTGAATCCTATGATATCCCTTCTATGAGATTATATGGCTTGGAACATTTATGTTCTCAACCACCGAGGCTTATTCCATGACCACAAACCCGTGCGTAACCAAGTATCCTAGTTAGTGAGATAATAATATTTCAATATCATATATCAAATAAACATAAAAATGAATATGATAAAGAAGAAATGTCTTAAACTTTTATCTCTATTTATATAGATTCGATGTGGAATGTCTTTTTAGGTCGACCTAACTATTGGCTGCCACAACACATATTCCTATAAGTAATACTAATACAAAGGTAGCATACAAGGAAGTGTTTCAAAATCTATAGTTACAATGGTTATTGTTATTTTGTGATTTTTTATGTTTTTTAAAGTCTTATATTTATTTTAAATTTATTTATTAATGAATAATTGTTAGAGAAATAAAAATAAAATCAATTTTACTTGAATTTCTCTGGAATAAAAAAATTCATTAAATTACAAATACACACTTTCTAAATATATCATATAAATGTGTGAGTCTCTTGTGCATCGAGTTCACCGTTGACCTGATGTACAATATTGCTTGTTTTACTAAAAAGTATTACTTGTTTATTTGAAAAGTATTATTATTTTTGTAAGGTAATAAATCAATAGTAATATTTTCAAATAAAGTAAGATTTTTTTTAATTAAAGAACTAATATTGTAGATCAAGTTGCAAGGCGCACCCAATCCACAAAAGGTTTTGCTCATATAAATTGATTATAAACTCACCTTACATAACATAAGGAAAATAACTTTCGTGCATCTTATGGACCCTCACACTAGTTTTAGAATATATAATATAGGTGTTAATTTAAATATTATGAAAAGAGAATATTTTGATATATTATATGCCAAAAATAGATTAAAACACAATATTTATTTAAATTTTTTTTCAACCATTTGTAATGAATATTCAAAATTATATTGCATAAAATTGTGAGATTAATTTATAACACAACACCATACAATTATTTTTAAGGGTGCTGCTATTCATACCCCCAAAACCTCTAAATATACCCCATAATAATTATGATAAAATTAGACATAATAAGTTGACCAAAATACCCTTATATATATATATTTGTTTTTTTGTTCTTATTCTCAACTGCAAAAATCCCGCCTTGTCTTCTTCTTCTCCATGTTTCTTCAATACAGAGAGGTTGGAATTGCACATTCATGGTTTTCTTGAGATTCGACTCCAAATCTAAAATCTTTCACGCGAAGGTCAAACTTGATAAGTAATAAACACTTCACACTATTCTTTAAATGTTATTTCTCCAAACTTGATTTTGTTAAGAATTTTATGTACAAGGGTTTATATATATATATATATGTGTGTGTGTGTGTGTTCGTTATATGTGGGCACACCTGGTGATCTTAATGAGCAACTCCTTGGAGTTCATCACATTAAAATTTAAGTCACCCACATACAGCGAAGTTGTCTGTGATTGGGTTGCAATTGCTCCGTTAGGCGCTGCTGCCATTCCATTAGCGCCAGGCGCTGCCACACTCTGGTATTGAACTTAAATTTGTATTATTTTTCAATTTCAGTAAGAATCATTTTCCTCTCTCCTTGTTGTTACTGATATGTGAAACAAAGAGAATGTTTTTATTCTTTTTTGGGTTTCTGGGTAGAGAAGAGAGGAGGTTAAAAGGGGATAAATTTATAGTAGATAAAGAAATTGCAGAGAGAAATAAAAAAATTGAATTTTTTTTTCTTGAAAGACATAGAACTTTTCAACTTTGATTTGTGAATTTGTGTTGAAATTAATATTTTTTATTTTATAGTGAGAATGGTATAAGGGGTATATTTGGAGTATATTTAATAAAAAGAAAAAATATTAATTTTACAGTGTATTTAGACTTTGAGGTACGTTTAGACATTTCGAAGGTATGAATAGCCATACCCTATTTTTAATCAAAATATCATTATGATAATTATTTTGTATCAAGTAACTTGATCATCACCATGCACCCGATCCACATTATTACTTGTTTAAATAAAATGTATTACTTGTTTGCTTGAATAATATTACTACCTTTATAAGGTTACAAATCATTAGTAATACTTTTCAAATAAATAAATAATTATCTTTAGTTAAACAAGAAATACTCTACATCAAATTGTACGGTGCATTCAATGCATACAAGTTTTTGCAACAATTAATATATTGTTGAATCATTTTCATGGAATAATTTTAGGGTGCGGCTATTCATACCTCCAAAATCTCTAAATATACCACATATATATATATAAACAAAATGACTTTTTTCCAATCCGTTTTTCCGCCTAAACTTCATTACTTATTTAGAATAATTATATTATTATTAAATTAAAATTAGACATTTTTATTCTGGAGATTTTGATTCGATTTCAAATTTTAAATTATCCCACAAATTTAGGTGTTTCAAAATTATATGATATCAAGATGAATATACTGCAATATTTAATACATGATTCGAAATCTAGATATTTTTTCGAATATTAATCAAATCACAGAAATATGAAATTAAAAAAATATATGAAATCTAACAAATATATGACTCAATTTTCTCGATTCATTTCATCAAAAAAATCTATATATATATACACATATATATAATTTAAATGACTTTTTTAAATTTTAATTTTTTCGGCCTAAATTTCAACCATATAAATGTAAAATTATATATATTTATGGAACTCTTTTAAGATACATTATTAAAATTTAATTGAAGAGATTAATATCAACAATCTTTGGGATTCGCTTAGTTTCTGTTGTTCAATATAAATAAATTCAAATTTAAAAAAAAAATTGTTAACTCATAATATATTTAAAATAAGAAATAAATTTGTTAGGGACGTGAAATCATTCTAGTTTCATTATATTATGAAAAATCATTAACAATTTTCCTATAATTAAGCTATCAATTATTTAAAATCACCCAATCACATGGATAAAATTTGATTTTGTCAAATATGAAATTAAATTTTCAACAATCTTGCCATAATTCAAAATTATTTCTCATTTTTTGTCTCTCTCTTCTTTCTATATATTTTATCAAGATTATTACTAAATATTTTAAGGTCTCTTTTTTTGTTCTCCCTCATTTTGAAGTCTTTTGCGTTTTCTGTTTTGAGAAAATAAATGGTAAGACATGTATGATAATATGTATCATATTTCATTAGTCACAAAAGCCTACACTCTTCAAAATATTATTTTTATATTTTTTTATTCTCCTGTTGCTTTCAATTTATCATAAACATATTTAATTTTTTTAACTATTTTTCTTTCTTATTTTTAAACGAAAAGTTCGTCCATCTCTTTCATGTTTCATTTTATTATTCTTGTGATTTTCTATTGCGATTTGCTAATTATTTCGAGCGATATTTCATTAGCTTTCAAAGTATTTGTTTCTATCAAATTTTAAATTTTTGTAATATTATTACATTTAATTAGCAATTTGCAAAATATTTTTGTCCTTAATTTGAGTAATTGACAAATTTTACGAGATGTGTACAAATATTTATTTTCTTTATCTGCTATATCGCTATTTTTTAATTTAATTTGATTCAACCTTCTATAAATCGTGGATATCATGCTTATCAATTTGTGAATGAGACTAATTCTAATAGAAGAAAAGAAAAAGCATAAAATTACAATAAATTTCTACTCATTATACAAAAAAATAATCACTTAAATTACAAATCTACACATTCTACAATATACTATATAACTTGAATAAATGATTATATTACAAAATATAAGAAAAAAGAATATTATGTGCATTGCATAGGTCCCACACTAGTAATAATTATGACAAAATTATACGTAAATAAATTGACTAAAATATTCTTATATATTTATATATTTTTTATTTTGTTCCTATTCTCAACTGCAGAAATCCCGCCTTATCTTCTTCTTCTTCTTCTTCTTCATGTTTCTTCAATACAAAGAAGTTGGAATTGTAGATTTATGGCTTTTTAGAGATTCAGATCCAAATCTAAAATCATTTCTTCTTCATGTTTCTTCAATACAAAGAAGTTGAAATTGCAGATTTATGGCTTTTTTTTTTTAGATTCGGCTCCAAATCTAAAACCTTTTAAGGTGAAGGCCAAACTTGATAAGGAACATACATTTAACACTATCGTTTAAATAATTTTTCCCCATCTTTAAATAGTTTTCCCCAAACTTGATTTTGTTAAGAACTTTGTGTATAATGGTTCATATATATATATATATATGTCATTTTTCAATTTCATCAACAAAGGAAATTTTTTTTTTTTTTTGAGTTTCTGGGTAGAGAAGAGAAGAGATGCAGAAATTTATGATAGATAGAGAAATTGCAGAAAAAAATTAGACTTTTTTTTTCTGGAAAAGCATAGAGGTTTTTAACTTTAATTTGTCAATTTGTGTTGGGAAGTACGGAGGGTTGGACAGTCAGGTTGGGATGCTAATTTATTTTTTATTTTTTTATTTTTTAGTGAGAAAGGTAAAAATGAGGTATATATATATATATATATATATATATAAACAAAATGACTTTTCTCGATTCCGTTTTCCCGCCTAAACTTCATTACTTATTTAGAATAATTATATTATTATTAAATTAAAATTAGACGTTTTTATTCTAGAAAATTTGATTCGATTTCAAAACTGCAATGAAAATAAATGGTAAGACAAGTATAACAATATATAGCTTATTTAAGTTGTCGCCAAAGTCTACACTTTTCAAAATATTATTTTCAGATTTATTTTATTTTTAGATTTTTTATTCATATGTTGTTTTCAATTTATTATACACATATTTTATTTTCTTAACTATTTTTCTTTCTTATTTTTAAACAAAAAGTTCGTCCATTTCTTTCTTTTTTTGTTTGATTGTTCTTGTAATTTTCTATTGAGATCTGCCAATTATTTGACGTATAACCATTGTGCGACTATTCATTAGCTTTCTAAGTATTTGTTTCTATTTAATTTCAAATTTTGTGATATTATTATATTTAATTGACGATTTGCTTGATATTTTTATCCCTAATTTGACTGTGTAATTGACAATTTTTACGAGATATATACAAATTTTTATTTTTTTTAATCTGCTCACATCTCTATTTTAAAAAAAAAAAAATTCATTCAACCTTCTATAAATCGTGGATATCATGCTTATCAATTTGTGAACGAGAGCTGAATTACAAATTATTTTGCAATATATTATATAACTTGAATATATGCTTATATTACAAAATAAAAAATATATATATTTAATTAGCAATTTGCAAAATATTTTGTCCTTAATTTGACTATATAATTGGCAACTTTTACGAGATCTGTACAAATCTTTATTTTCTTTAATCTACTGATATGGCTATTTTAAAAAATTTAATTTGATTCAACCTTCAATAAATCGTGAATATCATGCTTATCAATTTGTGAACGAGGCTAATTCTAATAGAAGAAAAAACGAAACATAAAATTACAACAAATTTCTACTCATTATACAAAAAAATAATAACTGAATTACAAATCTACACCTTCTATAATATACTATTTAACTTGAATATATGATTATATTACAAAATATAAGAAAAAATATATTTTGTGCATCGCATAGGTCTCACACTAGTTTAGTAAAAAAAGAGAATTATTAATTTTTAATGAGGTATATTTATACTTCGGGGTATGTTTAGAAATTTTGAGGGTACGAATAGCCCCACCCATAATTTTATCCGGTGATAGATTTTTTTATCTTAGAAATTGTTATTTCATGGTCTTTAGAGGTTTTTTTTTTTTAATTTATTTATTTTCTCGTTTGATGCTTTATGATTTCTTAAGTTTCTACAACGCCAAATAAAATATGAAGTCAGTTGATTCCGATTGTACTAGTTTGGAGTATAATTTTAATTATTTATAATGTGTGTAAATATATATAGATAAGCTTATGTAACTCAGAACTGAGTCAACTTATTAAAACTCTTCTTTTTGCCCTAAAAAATACTAAAAAAAATATATATATATTTTTTAATAAAAAAGTACAATGAAACAAAAATTCCCCATAATGAATATAAGTACATAAGCCCTATTGATACTGAGCATTTATTCTTTCATCTTCTCTCTCTTCAAAATCACAGACTCACAGTACATGGCGAGCCTATGGCGAGCCGCGCTGGGCTCGGCTCAACCTGGCGCCGATGAATACGATGGCGTAGAGTTCTGGGGCACCCCGGAACGATCCGGGTGGCTCATGAAACAAGGCGAGTACATCAAGACTTGGCGCCGCCGCTGGTTTGTTTTGAAGCAGGGCAAAGTTTTCTGGTTCAAGGAATCAACCGTCACCCGCACCTCCAGGCCACGCGGCGTCATCCCAGTGGCCAATTGTCTCACCGTCAAGGGCGCCGAGGATGTTCTAAATCGGCAATTCTCATTCGAATTGTCGACTCGGACTGATACGATGTACTTTATCGCCGATTCGGAGAAGGAGAAGGAAGACTGGATTAATTCGATTGGACGATCGATTGTTCAGCACTCGAGGTCTGTTACTGATAATGAAATCCTTGATTACGATAGCCGGAAAGGTTTGGGGTAAAAATTTATAAGTTAATATTTCAGATATATCAGGTTTGATGGAAGATTCTAGTGACTTCTTTACCTCTGCTGTAGATGGCTGATTGGTTTATGCTCTCCTTCTTATGTTGTTTTGGGTTCCAATTTGGATACTGGTTTATAAGTGTATTTCGTGTTAACTGAATTATAAATTTAGTGAATGTAATATGGAATCATGTATATTCGCTTTAAGTAACTGTAATTTAAGGTTTAACTTGAGCATGGTACCCAGTTCGGTCGATCTGAACAAAGCTTTAGCTTTGTATTTATATTTCTTCAATTAGGCATTTGACAATGATGTGTGTGCGACCATATGTAACTTTGCTAAGTCTATTCAAATCTGGTCCTTACTCTATCCTCTAGCATCAATCCTTCTAATGAAAAATGAAGCAATATTTCTCATTCATAAACTCAGTAATGGCGGTGAAACGAGTTCAGTTCAAGAATGCCTTCGAAAGTCTTTCCAATTTTTCATGCAGGAGTTGCTATGGCTTGTTTAGTTCGCATGTTTTTCAGTAATCTTTGGGCTTCAAAATACTCGAATGGTTGATTTTTGCTGCATTTGATGTTCTGAAGGGTGCACATGGATATTGTATCCTTTTCCAAGTATGGGAACCTTACATGGTAGCTTTTCTTTGTTTTTATGATGAACATAATAAATTGTATAGCGGTTGAATCTTTGATACATGATAACTCAATCTATTTAACAGTCCACATTTCACAATTAGAAATAAGATCTAGCATGAGGCTAATAAGAAAAGTTTTAGATTCCACTAAGGCTTATCAAGATGTTTTACACTGTTGGTTGTTTTGTTTCCTTTTAAGGCTTATGACCAGGCTAATAGAGAGATCCATCTAAAATGTACCTAGAATGGTGTTCCACTGTTCCTTGTATATCCAATTTGTAAGTTAGTTTTACTGACTACAGTAGGAGTTTCTCCCCGATGAAAGATTATAATTCATATCAGAGTGCTTTAATCGTAGTTCAGATGGTGAAATAGATAACTGCTTAGCACCTCCAGTATGTAGTGGGGCAAGTTCCCTTGTTTATAGAGGTTTATCAATCAGATCTGCTTTGTTCAGTCTAGCTGCTCGAAACTGTTTCGAATTCATGTTTGATTATATAGAAACGAGTATATCTTTGTATGATCGTGCAATGTTAATTTAGTTAGCTGATGTGCATTAAAAATTAGGTACCGACTTTTTTAAGCTCCCCATGTCTTTCTTTAAAATTTGACTACTTGAATGATTTGAGATGGATCCCTGGATGAACTGTGTAATGCATAGAAATGTCTCCACGATGTTCGTTTCTGTGATTCTGTTTTCTATTTGTATTTTTAATCTTTTTAAATCAAAAGCAAGTGTTATGAATGGGATTATTTAAATATCTGCTGCTTTTGCAATTCTTGGGGTGGAAGAAGTTTCTCTGCACTGTTAAATTTGTAATTCATGGTGAATGAGGCGCAAACCTTATTCATGTTTTATTTATTAAATTGCTTATGTTTGAACATTATTTCTTGATGTACGATGAGTAAAATTTTATTGTAAACTAAAAATTAAGTACTATATTAGAAATATGAAATATCTTTCTCAATGTGAACTACAATTATCCAGGTCCAGGTGTATGTTGTTTAGTCTGGGTTGTAGATATGAGTGCACATATATTAGAGAATTACTAAGCCGTGAATAGTGGAAATATTATATTTGTTTTGGGATTAAATAAGATTTGATGTACATTGTAATGTCAAATCAATAAAGTTTAATGGATAATTGTATATTTAATACTTGATTGTTTGATCATCTCTTCAATTTAATACATTTTTTGGTCCTGTCTTAGGGCTATAAACTAAATTAATGTTCGATTATTAATTAATAGATTTTAATTGGTCTCACGGTTGTTAATTTGATGAGATTTTATTGTAGCTAATGATTGGATTGTTGTATTTGTTGGGGTTTGATGATAATATTTGAAGAATAATTGGTGATGGTATACATAAATATAGTTGAGTGTGATTTTGTAAAATATATTGATGATAGTTTGGATTTTGTATATAATCATAATAATAATATAACAGTATAATAAAGTCTGGGTGCAATTGGTTTTTTGTTGTAGAAAATATGTAAAATTTAGGCAGAACATATTATTTTCATTATTGGTAGAAAAAGATAAATATGTAATAATATTATTGTTAGGCCTACTTTCTAGAAAAGACCCAATCATCCAACTTCTTACCACTTTTCCCCAAAAATGTTAAAAGAGAACACACAATGATTATGATAGCAGAATTCGAATAAATAAAATCATAACTTGCCAAATTCAAATCAACTCAACACACCAAATTTCGACTTACATCCCTCAATTCTTAAACGACTCATCAATTTCAATTTTGACCACCTGCCCGTCGTCGTACTTATCTTTTCTCGGCGGAAGCGGCGGCGCTGGAACCCTAGGAGGTCCTCTGCCCTTCTTCTTGTCCTTCGGCCGTGCCTTTACACCACCAAAAATGATGAACAAATAAATACAAAACAAAACCGGAAAAACATTGATAAATAAATAAAATCTCACATTTCCAAACGAGTGATTGAAACGCTTTCCCCTAGCAGTTTTCTTGTCGCCTCTGCCGCAGTAAACTGAGAAAAAAATAAAAATAAAATCAAAATACACGAGACAACATGGGTATGTGAAAAACTAAAACTTACTGAAAGGAAGGGTGGAGGTGGAGGTGGAGGTGGAGAGTGAAGTGGCGGAGGCTGAGAGTGAAATAGGGGAATGAATTAGGAATTGAGATTTGGAGGAGGAGAGAGAAGGAGAAACCATGGGACTGGGAGGGGCTCCGACTCCGAGCAAGAGAGAAGCCATTGGAATTGAGCAATGAATGAATTCGTGGCCGCTGGATAATGGATTTTGCTCTGGATAAAATGTGCGCCTTTAGCGACGTCGTATGTGCAGCGGGGCCATTAACCATTTTTGTTTTTTTTTTCTTTAATAAATTTGCAACTTTTCATCTCAGTGTCTGACTTAATTATTACCTGTGGACATTTGTTGGGTTGGTGATTTTTTTTGGAATGTGTGCTATTAATATTTTGAAAATAAATTTTTAATTAAGAACCTGTACACATTTTTTGTAACTAATAATTATTTTGCAAAACATAAATAGCTAAGATTTAATTTTATATAAAGAATATATTTTTACAAATAATATAAATAAATTCTCATTATATAATATTATGAATATTGATTTTTTATTATTTTTTTATTTTTATTTGAAGTAAATTTAAACATTGTTTACAAATCACAAAAAATTCTCTTATATTAATTTTTTTTGTCTTAATATATTTTTATGTAATTTATTTAATCATTGCATGTAAGTATTTATGTGATAAAAATATATATTATATTACATAACTATATTTCAATTATAAAAAATTACAGAATTAAAATGTAACAAATGTGCGACCATCCCAAATAACATAATAGTATAAAATTATAAATATAATATATTTATAGTTAACTTACATATTTAAACTATATTTTATTTTATTGAAAGATATTCTAATTGTATTCTTCACAAAATCTAATATAAAAAAAAGATATGAATAACAATTGAAAAACAAATAAAAATAGAGCTAAAAGAAAAAATATACATATATATATATATAATTCACAATAAAAGAAAATAAAGTTAAAAAAAGCATGAAAATAGAAGTAAAAGAAAAGAAAATTAAAGAATAATAAATTTAGCAATACATAAGACAAAGTTTTAAAAAAAAGATTATATATATATATATATAAAAGATGTACGATTGGATGTTGGTCTTCAAGTGCAAGAAACAAAAAGAAAAAATTAATGCAAATGAAAATAATAATTTTAAGGGTATTCCTAAAGCCACCCCTAAATTTATTTTGCACGCTACATTAATTTTACTCATAAAATTAAATATACTATAATTGACAAAAATATCATTATTTAAAAATTAAAAACATACACAAATTTTAATTTTTAATAAATAAATATTTATTTCATCCACATTAAAAAATTAATAAATATTTATTTATTAAAAATTAAATTTTGTGTATGTTTTTAATTTTTAAATAAGAATATTTATGTCAGTTACATTATATTTAATTTTATAAGTATAATTAATATGATGTGCAAAATAAATTTAATGATGGCTTTAAAAATACCCTAATTTTAATTCTAATCTATTTTAAAGTGGGTAACCTATAGTTCAGGTAATAGGTAATAAATATAAAGGTTGTTATTAAATAAGGCACTACATAATTTCTCTAATTGTTTAGGGTGCCTGCAATCCTCAAAATTCAAATCCTACACGTTACGTTATTTTTACATCAGCGCCACATTAATAGTTAAAAACTCACTATTTTTATTAACTTTTTCTCTACAATCATAAACTCAACTCCTAATTTTTAATGAATCTCACCTATTTACACATTATTATATATTTTCATATATTGTTTATATTTTTCACTTATATATTGAACTAAATATGTATTTATGAAGATGATCTTATTTAATAAATTTAAAATACTAATGTTATGTATTAAAATAATTATTATATAATGTAATATATTTTTTTCAAATAAAATGTGATTATAAAATACTATATATTTAAAATTCTCACAATTAATAAGGATCATTTATTCTTGGGTTAATTACCAAAATAATGTAAGAAAATAAAGATTTTATAAAATGATTTGATTTTAAAAAATGTTCCCAAAATAGGGTAAAACGTCAGCGGGCTTGACGTTGTTTGGAAAAAACATCACCGAGCATAACGTTTTAATCTGAAAATTAAAAACGTCAGGCCCACTGACGTTTTTATTTTATATATATATATGTGTGTGTGTGTGTGACATGTAATGTTGGTATGCATGCATATATATTATATGTATATGTATGCAAGCACATATATATATACATACATATATGTGCACTCATGCATATATATATATATCATTTAATATTATATATTTATGTATATATAAAAGTAAATAATTATATAATATGTAATTACTTTAATAATATATATTTTTTAAATTTGTTTACTGATTATTTATTTTTATTATTCAATAAATTTTATTTAAATTAATAAAAATCAATAAAAATATTTTTTACTTAAATTAATTAAAATATAATATAAAATATATTTCTATATTTTTTCGTACATAAATATATATTTATTTTTATTATATATAAGTTAATAATATAAGTATAAACCAACAAAAATATCTATATTCAACCTAATTAAATTATATAAATATTTTATTAATAATTATAAATTTTATATTACGTATTATTTGAATAATTTAAATAATTTAAATAAATATATATATATATATATATATATAAATATATAAATTATATTAATATTTTTATATAAAAGAGTTATGTTATATTAAAATTAAATTTATTAAGATACTATAAATGAATTAATACATAATATAATTAAAAAAAAGAATTTTATGTAGTGTTTAAATATATATATATCATAAATATTAAATAAATAAAAAATACAACAAATAAATTTTTTAAAATAAAAATAATCAATATATCTTAATATTAAATTCTCTAAATATCTCTATACAATAATACATTTTTATATATAATTAATATTTATATATAGGAATAATTCTGTTTTCTTTTAAATTTTAAATAAATAATTTCAATAAATAAAAATAATTAAAAAATAACAGAAATATTTAGAATATATACATCATTTAGTTAATATATATATATATATATACATACATACATATAGTATCAAGTCTTTAACCACTAGAGCAGATTTTAAATTTGATCTTTATATGATATAATTATATTTATATAAAATATAAATTCAATATATTAAACAATATATTTATAACATTTTCAATTTTTAATTATATTATGTATTAATTCATTTATAAATTTTTACAAATAATTTATATTAAATTACATTCAATAAATACCTATAATAAAATATATAATATTAATAAATATGCATTAATTTTTTAAAATTTATTTATAATATGATTTAATTAATTTAAATAAAATATAAAATTTTACTGCTTTACAATTATATAATATATATTTATATAGAAACAATATATATATATTTCTAAATAAATATTTATATAAGAAAAAATTTAAATATATGCGATAATTATATATATTTTAAACAGAATAAATAAGAAATAATATATATATATATATATATTAAATATAAATAATATATAATAAACATTTAAAGTATATATATATATATAAATAAATAAATAAATAAATAAAAGAAACATGAGGCCCAGTGATGTTTCTTTTAATACGTTAGTGGCCTGACGTTATATATATATATATATATATGTAAATATGTATATTTATATATATTTATATTTTTATTTAAAATATTGAAATAATACTTAAAATAAAAATTCAATAATTATTAATAAATATTCTTTAATTTTAAGAAGTTTATTTATAATATGATTTAATTATCTTGAATAAAAATATAAAATTTTATTATGTACAAGTATATATTATACACTTATATAGAAAAAAGTATATTTTAAATAAATATTTATATAAGAAAAAAATAAATATAAACGATAATTATATATATTTTAAACAAAATAAATAAGAAATAATATCTATATAAATTAAATATAAATAATATATTAATATAAAATTAAAGATATATATAAATAAATAAATATAAATAAAAGAAACATCAGGCCCACTCACATTTATTTTAAAACATCAGTGGGCCTGACGTTATATTTTTTTATAATTTTATATATTTATGTAAATATGTATATTTATATATATTAATATTTTTATTTAGAATATTGAAATAATACTTAAAATAAAAATATAATAAATATTAATAAATATTCTTTAAGTTTTGAAATTTATTTATAATATGATTTAATTATCTTAAATAAAAATATAAAATTTTATTATTTACAATTATATAATATTTAATTATAGAGAAAAATTACATATATTTCTAAATAAATATTTATATAGGAGAAAAATAAATATAAACAATAATTATATATATTTTAAACAGAATAAATAAGAAATAATATATATATATCAAATATAAAGAATATATATATAATATAAAATTAAAGAACATATATTAATAAAAAATTAATATATATATATTAAATATAAAGAATATATATATATATAATACAAAATTAAAGAATATATAAAAGTCAATATAAAAAATAATAAAGAAACGTCAGGTCCACTGACGTTTCTTTAAAACGTCAGTGGGTTTGACGTTGTTTATATTTTCTTATTTTTTAATATAATTAATATATTTATATATATATTATTCAAGTAAGTAGTAATATAAAATTTTAAAATATTAATAAATATTCCTTAATTTCTTTAAATTAATTTATAATATGATTTTTTTAAATGTATAATTTTTATTGGTTTATAATTATATTATTAATTTGTATATTATTGAAATAAATATATATTTATATAATAAAAATATTTAAATATATTTAATATTATATTTTATTTATTTTAATTAAAAATACAAAATTTTTATTGATTTCTAATAATATAAATATTATTTATTAAATAATATAAAAAAATCAGAAGTACAAATTTTAAATATAATATATATATATATATCTATATATATACGAAAATATATAATATGTATATATATATAATTATATATATACTTGCATATATATATACTTGCATATATATATATATATGTATCATATGTATGACATGCAAATATATATATCTATATATATATGCATCATATGTATGACATGCAACATATATATATTTGGAAAATAAAAATATCAGTGGGCCTGACATTTTTATTTTCCAAATTAAAACATCACGCTCGGTGACGTTTTTACTAAACATCGTCAGGCCCGATGATGTTTTACCCTATTTCGGGAACGATTTTCAAATCCAAACTATTTTGTAAAATGTTTTTTTTCTGCATTATTTAGGTAAGTAACTCTTTATTCTTCAATAATCATTGTAATGTGCCCAAATATGCTCAACTAAGTCGGCTCGAAGTTGGTGATGTATCACGATGTAATTATTGTTATAATAATAATAATAATAATAATAATAATAATAATAATAATAATAATAATAGGAACAACAACAACAACACAAATTGAGAAGAAAAAAAAGAATATATATTAACATATTGTTATTGATAATATTTTTTATATATTTAATTTATTAACATATTTTTATTAATAATATCATTTCATATATTTAATTTATTAACATATTTTATTAATTATATCTATAATTTTATTTAGAAAAATTAGATTTTCATAATTAAAAAAAAAAGAACAAAATCAAACAAAATTTGCAACAGTAAAATAATACAAAAAATAAAATAAAAAAGATTTGCAACCGTATAAAAAGAAGCAGAAAGAGAATAAGAAAGAAAGAAAAAAAAAAAAAAAAAGCAATCACACATGTGTAGCTGACAATTGGAGCAGGCGTGGCCCCATTCCACTCGCGTGTGCAGCCCATACATCAATTGGCTACCTTCGTTATCCTCACTCTCCCAGCCACCAACCCTCATTTTTCTCTTAAACCCAACCCAATTTCTAAAGCCAAGACCTGGGAGCCCCATGACAGTTTAAATTTATTGAAGTCAGCTTTACAACTAAACAGAACCCCCCCATTGCAGGCACCCTCTATGTTATATTTTCATTGGGTTCCATCTGTATAATCGTATACGTTATAGTATTTATGATATCATATTTGTGAGAGGATATTCATCAACACTAACTACATCGATTTAGCTTAATTTAAGCCTATTTAATATTAAAGTGTAGACGAACAAAATTTATGTCCAATAAAATCACGCCACATGTAAAATTATATTAAAATTTCAATTTAAATATTTTGTTCATACATTGAGAATTTAATTAAAGTAATTCCTAAAATAAATAAACACATAATTGATATTTTATTTAAATATTTCTAGCCAATCAAATAGTGTCAAATATTCAATCTTATATTATGGCAATCAAAATTAAATCATGCAAAGGGAAGTAAATTACCAATGTCTTTGTTAGATCAGAATATGTGCGCGAGTGTATGTGTTCAACAGTAGTTCGAACTGTAAATGAACATGCGGAAACTTAAAATAAAGTTTGATTTTAAGCGAGGAAGAAATTCCTTCTTCCTCTCAAGTAATTTTATTAGAAGACATATTTGTTCCCACAAATGTTACAGTAGAACTTACACGTATTTGGCTTCCCCTAAATACTTGTTTACTCGTGTAACTAAATCTTCTAAAACATTTACTGGACCATCGTCCCCTAGATGGATTTGAATACAAACTCCCGTTTGTACTGAGTTGAGATCTCCCGAAATCAACGTGTGGCGAATTTCCAAAGTAATCCAAACTCTGCGAGGTTCGCCTTCGGTTCGCCCTTGAGTTCTTCCCAGTCTGTTGTATTCTTACGAATATAACAGCACACTCATCAGCCTCTCAATTTCTCTCTGTCCATATAATGGTAATTGAATATCTTGGAGAGTTGCAGTCTCTACAGCTTTAGGTTGTATTTATAGTCTCTCATGTCCTCCACGAAATCTGCCGGTATCTTCTCATATCTTGGTTGTGATATGCATATCTTTGTATATATGGTCTGGATATGCATATCTTATATCTTCATCATATCTTTCAAAGATTTGTTCCTAGATTTACTCTAGATTCTCCTTATTTTTAGCCACGACTTCCCTCTTGTTTTTCTACTCGTTCAACCGTGATCTTCTTCCAAGAATATCTCCACAATATCTTTTAAATCTGCAATCAATAATAAATTAATTAGAATTTTCGAATAATATTGACAATAATTACCTTATCAATCTCCCCCTTTGGCATGTTGTTCGAAAATTTCAGGACCATCTGCTACCTGCAAAAAGAAACAAGCAGGAGAACTGTATGCTGAAAAGAGGATGTTCACATTTAGCAGAAGCATCATTCATCATGTTCAGATAGTCAATAAAAACAACTAAACTACGGATATTGTTGTTAGCATCCTAGCTATTGGAGATTGTAGTATCAATATTACAGACCCTTAAATATTTGTTCAAATTGTTTAATAAAAACATCTCAAATTCAATCAGAATCACTCCCAAATTCCCATTCTTCTTCTTCCTCAATATCATCCGCTTCAGTCTCCTCGGCTACCCTTTTTCTTTTTGTTGCCTTGCCTGACACCTTTCTTTTCCCTTTATCCGCAGCAGATGGTCTCTTCTTTCCCTTTTTCGAGCTGCCTGCCAAAGGAGTGGAACCTCTGTGTGGTGCGCCCTGAGAGGGAACATCCAGAGATTTCAAGACATTAGTAAAATAAAGCTTCTGGGCAGCGACCACAGCAGCGAGAGTATCAAGAATCTCTAGTTGCTGATGTAGAAAGAGCGGGAGATTGACCACGACTTCCGAGGGAGGAAGGGTGGGGGCAATGGTGCGTGGCCTATAGGCAACATTGGCCTCTCTGGAGGCCATGTTCAGCGGAGGGGCGGCTTTCTGAAGGACATCAGTGGACTGAGCCTGGATGCCCTGATGCGATAAGAGGCCCTAAATGAGGGTAGGGAACGGAAGCTTCTTGCGAGAGTCGGGCTTCTCAACAAAACTCATGATGGCCTCAAATTCTATCCTTCCAAAGTCAATCAGTATGGCTTTCAGGACTTTGAATATGACCTGTCACTAGGCCGATGTGAGGTGAGACTTGTTGGACGTGGGTGTCCAATTTTGCCTCCCTATTTTATGAAGCTAGTTGGCCTCCTGTGTCAGTATCGAGGGAGAAATCCCAGACTTAGTCCAGCTGGTGAGCTTCCAGTCGCTGAGGAAGTCGACCACCTCTCCAAGGTCGACTTCAACCTCCTCTTCCTCATCCAGGCCAGTCAGTTCCAAATAATCATTAATGGCATCAGGACTGAAATTAACAATTTTATTGCGGACAAAAACTCTCCTGAACCGAGGGGATTCGGGATCCTGAATGCCAGTGACCAAATTAGCATAAAACTCATGAACAATGGAACTAGAAAACCTACCCAAGTTCGTCACTGTAACCTCTAAGCCAGACTTTTTGATAAACTCCATAACAGATGTTTTTGTAAAACGTTTAAGATCAAGATTACGTTCAGGCCATAAGTCTATACCAGAAAATAATTTGTAGCGGTCGGAAGCTGCCTTTGTGTAGAACGATTTGGAGAAGGCCTTACCTCGGACCAGTACGTCATTTTCGTTGTGAAGGCGCCCTGGAGATGACCCAGTAAAAGTAGCAGGAGAAGGCTTTTTGTGACGGTGCGAATAGCGAGGCGGAGATCTTGCCACTTCATCCTCGGACGAGGACTCATCAATGAGATGTCGCCGTGGCATAGGAATAGGGGTTTTTCCTGTAGGTTTTGCCTTACGGGAAACCTTGGACTTTGGGATGGATTGAGGTCGTCCTGGAAGGGAGATCTTAAGGAGGAAGTGGAGATTCTGCCATGGGCAAAGGATCTCCTTCTTGTGGAACTGTGGGAGCAGAGGGCGGAGTAGTCCCACCGGGCTGCAGAACATCGGCTGGAGCAGTTTCAGTCTGAGGGGCATCGGGACACGGCGGAGATGAAGGACCAGGAGGAGGCATGTCCTTGTCTTGGTCAGCTGATGGCGGTTCATCAGATTCGGGTGGAGGGATAGTCTCTAATGGTTCTGGGTTCAAGAATGGAACCAAGATCCAGCTTGGTCATCTTCCGCTGGGTGAATCTCCGTGGTCCGCCATTAAACCTCTGCAAATAGATGTTGAAGAAGAAACACAAGAACATAGGCGTGAAAGTGAACTATGAAAGAGATTAGCCCTGGTTAATCATAGTCTGACAATGATATGAAATGAGGAAGGCTGACGCCTCGATTACTGTCTATGTCACGAGATTTTATACGGGCTGCTTAAACCCTTTTCGGCGCCCACTCATTGCAGTTATATAGTCATTAAGGAACACGATCACACGTCCAGACGGTTGAAAAAGGGAAGACCACGTCCCCATTTTGACACGTGTTCCAAAAATAAGTCACGACTGGATAATCATTCGGGCCCATTTTGCATAAAATAATTCATATAATCCCAGGAGAAAAAGAAGAGAGGCTGATTTTTTTTTTTTTTTTTATATTGGAGGAATGAAATCATAGATCACCATATTAAACACAAGTCTCAGTGAGGCAACAATGTTTGAAAATGCACTAAGAAAAATCTGCAAGTCTTCTCTTCCAGTATATGTTCACCCCATTTTGATTGCTAAGTGAGTTGTATGATTTTTTCCTTATTGCTCCTTCTGCCGAATCCTTGTGTAGTAGCTCGCAAACCACACAATAAAGTACCACACTGGAAAAACCCTGTGTGACGAGCTCAGAACCTTGTAACCGCTATATTTGGTGCAACTTAAAGGTGAACATTATTAAGGAAGCTTTCACAGACCTGTCATTTTCTGTGCTTGGTGCTCTATCACATTGGTGACAATATTCCACAACATCATTTCAAGGTCGTAGCTCTTTTCCTTATACTAGGAGAAGAAATAATGGATTCAAAGTTCAAGACAAACATAATTTTGAAACTGTACGAGACTTATAGTTATTCTAGGCAATCCGAAACTTCCACCTCCCCTTTATTTATTTTTTATTTGATACAACATTTACATAGCACAGCAAATCCCTAGAGATTTTCTCAGGGATATGAATTTTTGCGCATCTAGGGCCTTTGTGAAAATATCAGCCAGTTGACTTATGGTAGGATCATATTCAAGGGTAATGACTCCATCTTCAACTAACTCTCAGATGTAATGGTGTATAAAGTCTATATGTTTAGTTCTGGAGTGTTGAAAATGGTTTTTAGATATATTAATGGCACTCAGGTTGTCACAAAACAGAGTCATGGAAGTCAAGTTCATACCATAGTCGCACAACATGTGCATCATCCATACCAGTTGAGAGCATGAGCTCCCTGCAGCTATGTATTCTGCTTCTGCAGTCGATAGTGAAATGTTGTTTTGCTTTTTGCTTAGCCAGGATACAAGATTGTTTCCAATAAAGAAGCATCATCCTGAAGTACTCTTTCTATCATCCATGTCGCTGGCCCAATCGGCGTCACAGTCTCCTGCAATGAAAGGTTTAGTCTCAAAGGAATATTTCAAGCCATAGTTAGTAGTACCTGCCACATATCGTATGATTCTTTTTACGGCCTTGAGGTGAGACTCCTTAGTGTTTGATTGGTATCTAGTGCATAGTCCAACACTAAAGCTTATGTTAGGTCGACTAGCAGTGAGGTACATGAGACTTCCTATCATACTTCTGTAGAGTGTTGGATCAACACATGTTCCACCTTCGTCCTTGGATAATTTGGTATTTGTCCCCATGGGTGTGTGTGCTACTTTGCACCCTTCAAGTCCAAATTTCTTTACCAGGTTCTTGGCATACTTTTCTTGATGTATCGTGATTCAACTTTTGCATTGTTTGACCTGTAGACCAAGAAAGTAGGAAAGTTCACCAACCATGCTCATTTCAAATTCACGAGACATTACCTGGACGAAGTCATTCACTTTTTGTTTGGATGTGGATCCAAACATAATTTCATCTACATAGATTTGTGCAACAGTGATATCATTGTTCGACCACTGGATGAACAGAGTCTGATCAACTCTTTCTCGTTTGTACCCTTGACCGATCAGAAACTTTGTCAGTCTTTCATATCATGCTCTTGGAGCTTGCTTCAACCCATAAAGAGCTTTCTTCAGTTTGTAGACATGGTTCGGAAGTGTGGATCTTCAAACCCCTTTGGTTGTTCAACATACGCTTCATCTTTCAAGAAACCGTTCAAGAATGCACTTTTTACATCCATTTGATAAAGAATAAATTTCTTAAGACATACAAAGGAGAGAAGGATTCTTACTGACTCCAGTCGTGCAACTGGAGCGAATGTTTCCTCAAAATCAACTCCTTCTACTTGTGTGCATCCTTGGGCCACGAGTCTTGCTTTGTTTCGAGTGATGTTACCTTGTTCATCAGTTTTGTTCTTGAAGATCCATTTTGTTCCGATGATGTTCGCACTGTCAGGTCTAGGTACAAGTGTCCAGACATCATTTCTAGCAAACTGTTCCAATTCTTCCTGCATTGTCATCCTTGAGCGCTTCTTTGACATTTTTGGGTTCAACCACAGAGGTGTAGCAAGCATGGTGAACCAGTCCCTCCATTTTTCGATAGTCAGGTTTTGGTTTGCATCGTGTCTTTATCCCTTCATTAAGTTCTCCAATGATGAGTTCCTTGGGATGTTCTTTCTGAATCTTTGTTGATGGTTCACCTCTATCACTATTTTCATTTGTTGGTCCTTGGTCAGTTTCTGTGATGTTCTCACTGTCCTGATTTCCCATTGGTCGACCTGCTGATGAACCTGCTTCTTCCAAGTAAACTTCCTGTCTTATCAAAGAATCATCAAATACAATGTTAGTGCTTTCAATGAGTGTTTGAGTTCTCAGATTGTACGATAGGCTCTACTGTTGGTCGAATATCCTAGGAACATACCAACATCACTTTTGGCATCAAATTTACCTAACTGTTGTCTGTCATTATATACATAACACTTACAACCAAACACATGGAAATAACTTAAATTAGGAGTTTTTCCTTTCCAGATTTGATAAGAAGTCATTCCCATTCCTTTCCTAAGATATACCCTATTTGTAACATAGCATGCTGTATTTATGGCTTCAGCCCACCATTTTTGGGCTACTTCCTTGCCTATCATCATAGCTCTAGCCATTTCTTGCGATGTGCGATTTTTCCTTTCTACTACTCCATTTTGTTGAGGTATTTTTGGTGCAGAGAATTCATGAGCAATACCTCGAGAGGTACAAAAATCAGTGAATGCTGTATTTTCAAATTCTCTACCATGGTCACTTCGTATTCGAACAACAGAATCTTGTTTTTCATTTTCTATCAGACGTATTAATTTTTCAAATTCATCAAAAGTGTTTGATTTATCACGAAGAAATCTTACCCATGTATATCTAGAGAAATCATCAACATAAACAAAAATATATCTCTTACCTCCCGCACTTTTAGTTTGAACAGGACCCATCAAGTCCATATGTAGCAAGGCCATGATCTGTTTTGTGCAAACATCTTGTGTTACATTGTGTGAGCTTTTTACCTGTTTGCCAAGTTGGCATCGTCCACATATACCTTGATCTTTGCTTGGGAGTTTAGGCAGTCCTCGTACACATTGTGATTTTGACAAGGCAATGAGGTGTTTGTATCCTATGTGTCCCAACTTTTGATGCCATATTTCTATTGCTCCTGAGCTAGCATTGTAGCATTCATGGCTCATGTCAAGAAGATAACAGTTGTTAGTGGACCGAGTTCCGGTAAGCATGCATTCATTGTTTTTGTTTAACACCAAGCATTTGTCATGAGTGAAGTTTACTTCGAGTCCTTGGTCACAAATTTGGCTAATGCTCAACAGATTTGGCTTAAGATTTTCAACAAGATACACATTAGACAATTTACGCATGCCATTAATATTGAGAGTTCCTTTCCCAATGACTCGCTCACTCTTACCATCTCCAAAGGTTACTGACTCTCCTTTTATTGGGGTGATATCAGATAAGTATGTTGCATTACCTGTCATATGTCGTGAGCATCCACTGTCAAAGAACCATGTTCCAGTATTGTTCGCCCCGAGTGAGACTACTGACGAAGTAAGACATATGTTTTTCTTGACAATCCAAACCTTTTTCACATTTGTTTTACTGCTTTTGAATTTTCTTACTTTCGAAGAGTCCAGAGGCTTATAATTTTTTACAGGAACACCATATAAATTCCAAGTTGAAATATTACCTGATTGTCGGTCACGTTTCATTTTGTAGCATCTTGGTCGGATGTGCCCAGGTGCATCACAGTAATGGAAAATAGGAATGAATTTTCTCATACCTTTTGTGTCTTGTTTCCCAGGTTGTCTTATAGTGTTCTGTCCTTCATGGTTGAACGTAGTAACTTTAGCTGGTACAAAGACTGTTGATCCCGGTGTTCTTTCTTCAATATATCCTATTCCTATTTTATTATTTTGTGGTCTTCCATATGCCAGGATTTTGTCAATTTTAGCTTTTCCTTTGTTCAGTCCTTGTATGGTTCGCACTGCTTTGTCCAGCTCAGCTCGTAACTCTGCTAACTCACGATCCTTATCCTGCAATTTTGAGGAGTAATTTGTTAGTTCATTTGTAAGGGAAGAGTTTACCTGGTGATTGCTTGTTGTAGTTGTTTGGGCTGTTTCAGAGTTGGCTTTAAGTGACTCAATTTCTGTCTCGTAAAGTTGGACCTGATGTTCGAGATTCCTCACATTCTTTTGGGACATAATCAAGTCATCTCTCAATCTTTCATTTATTTCCCTAGTGATGTGCAGTTCATATTTCACTTGACTGAGTTCCTAATTTTCCATGCTTAGTGTGCCTTTACTTTTGTATTCCCTTAAATAATGTGGCCAATCTTTGCAATTTTAACTTCCTTACGGACTCATTTCCTTCAAATTATTTTTGTAGAGCATCCCAAGCATCTTTGGCGGTTTGGAAGTGTATAATCAACTTGTGTCTCATGACATCGACCGAAGCAAGAATAACATACAATGCTATGTAGTTTGCCTCTTCGGCACACTTTTCGTCCTCCGTCCATAGTGTTCTTGGTTTGTCTACAACCTTAGTTATATCCGTTCCATCCTGCATCTTAAGCCACGTCCACTTTGTTTGGATTGCTTCTCCACATCGTTTGGATCTTAGATAGATTATCATCATTGATTTCCAGAATGGATAATTTTGTCCATCGAGCGAAGGTGGGCATAGCGTGGTCCCCTCTGTACCCATGTGTTTGTCGGGATCTACCTGTTTAAAAAAAAAAAACTGGAACCTGCTCTGGTGCCAATTGTTAGATCAGAATATGTGCGCATGTGTATGTGTTTAACAGTAGTTCGAACTGTAAATGAACATGCGGAAGCTTAAAATAAAGTTTGATTTTAAGCGAGGAAGAAATCCCTTCTTCCTCTCAAGTAATTTTATTAGAAGACATATTTGTCCCTACAAATGTTACAGTAGAACTTACACGTATTTGGCTCCCCCTAAATACTTGTCTACTCGTGTAACTAAATCTTCTAAAACACTTATTTGACCATCTAGTCCCCAAGATGGATTTGAATACAAACTCCCGTTTGTACTGAGTTGAGATCTCCCGAAATCAACGTGTGGTGAATTTCCAAAGTAATCCAGACTCTGCGAGGTTCGCCTTCGATTCGTCCTTGAGTTCTTCCCAGTCTGTTGTATTCTTACAAATATAACAGCACACTCATCAGCCTCTGAATTTCTCTCTGCCCATATAATGGTAATTGAATATCTTGGAGAGTTGCAGTCTCTACAGCTTGAGGTTGTATTTATAGTCTCTCATGTCCTCCACGAAATCTGCCGGCATCTTCTCATATCTTGGTTGTGATATGCATATCTTTGTATATATGGCCTGTATATGCATATCTTATATCTTCATCATATCTTTCAAAGATTTGTTCCCAGATTTACTCTAGATTCTCCTTATTTTTAGCCATGACTTCCCTCTCGTTTTTCTACTCGTTCAACCGTGATCTTCTTCCAAGAATATCTCCACAATATCTTTTAAATCTGCAATCAATAATAAATTAATTAGAATTTTTGAATAATATTGACAATAATTACCTTATCAGTCTTTGATAATAAAATAAAATAAAATCGAATTTTCCTATCGAAGGAAAAGAAGTGTCTCCAAATCATGAATGACCAATCAAATTACGTCATCAAATCAAATACATATGGAAAGACCTCATATCCTACAAGTAAAAATAAAGGGTTCCTTATAATTTAAAGACAACAATTCTAGAAGTCAAGAAGCCGCATAGAATTCCTTGAAGTTACTTTTCGACACTTCAAGACATTCTTCGTATTGTTTGTTGAAGTCCACCTAAGGCGGCATCTGATCTAAGATCAAGGTGTTAAGCCCCTCTTATTGATGTTTTCAAGTTAAAATTCTATCTAGTTAATCGGCATTCTTCGTAATTCAATCTTCACACATTGGAAGGCGTTGTTCAAGAAGATCTCCTAAATCAACGTTTGATTTGAAGTTAAAGTGCAAAGCCCTCAAATAATGTTATATTTAAACTCAGAGAATATTTTATTGATTAAATTCAAAAACCAAGTCATATTATTGAAGAGTGAATCAGAGGCTCTACGTGGAGATTTTGTATCCAATTTATTTTAATTTAATTAAGATAATTTGTATCACAAGTTTTGTGTTTGTCTGTGCAGACCCGATATTTGTTATCACAAATGTTTTGGCATGCCCACTTTGACAATCTCTACATCTCATCTCTCTCTTCAATAAGAAAATTCAAAATCTAGCAATGGCTTCTCAAAAGGTCGTGACGGTCAAGATAATCGCTTCAAGATCTTCAAGTTCTCCAACTAGAAGCGTTGGAGTTATCAAGAGAAGTATGTGCAAAATACTACAATTTCATACATCATTTGAGCAATATTCGCCCTTTGAAGGTGTTTATAAGGACTCGTAATATCTTCCTACCAATATTACAAATGAAGAGGATAACTCTACATGATCAAGTTCTAGTTCTTCACCGAGCTCAGATATAGCTCTAATCATGACAACAAATGCTTCAAACCTTGAGGAACAACTTGCAAGTTTAATTAGAGCCATTGAAGGACTCATAAAGCATGTTCAAGAGCAAGATTCACATACTGCCAAACTGATGAGCAGTGTAGATAGTGGTGAGGCAAGTCAAATAAAAGGAAAACAAGTCGAAGATCAAGATAAGGCCGAAATATCTATGAGGCATGATTTGATTGGAAGGGAGAAGTCTCTAAAAGAGGTTAAATTTTTTGTCGATGGCTTGATCCCTATTGACCAACTGATGGAGATCATCCTAGGAACTATCAAGGAGAAGTTTGATGAAAGCTCAAGATCCTCTTTCACATACACCAAGCCATATACTAAAAAAATCAACAATCTAAGAATGACAATGGGTTATCAACCTCCTACGTTCCAACAATTCGATAGAAAAGACAATCCAAAACAACATATGGCTCAATTCATCAAGGCATGCAACATGTTAGAACCTATGGTGACCATTTGGTGAAACAATTTGTGTGATCTATGAGAGGTAATGCATTTAACTAGTATGCTGATTTTGATAAACTAAATTGATAGTTAGAATTAGTTAGAACAAGAGTTCTTAATCAATTTATTAGTTGAAGGACCGTTAACATGATTAAAACTCACCAATTTGCACCATTGGAAAGAAGATCACGTTGTTACCGAGGAAGGAATCTAAGCATCAATTGCAAAGATTATTTGTCTGAAGCCTTGGCTATTGATATTTGCTTACAAGGGATGCAGTGGGGCCATCGATACATTCTCCAAGGAATTCGCCAAATATATTCGAGGAGTTAGCCACTCAACCTCATGACATGGACCTAAGCATGGCTGCAAGTGGAGTAGAAGGGTCGCTAATCTAAGATCCTCGCAAACCCAATAATAAACAAGAAGTGAAAAAAGGGGAAAATCCCTTAATAAACTTGCAAATAAGAAGTCCATGACAACAACTGTAATGCCAATCAATTTATGCAGAAAACAGGATGACAAGGTGGATAAAGGAAAAAATATATCTCAAGACCGAAGGCGAAGAGGGTTAACTTTGAAGGAAATGCAACAAAAACAATATCAATTCTTGGATTCCGATGTCTCTAGATATAAGATGACTTGATTAAAGCAAACCTTATTGAATTGCTTGAAATGAAGCATCTAGAAGAATCCAAACAAATTGACAACCCAATGTATTGCAAATGTCATAGGTTGATAGGGCCTTCATAGAAAATTATTTTGTATTCAAAATCAAAGTCATGAAGTTAGCCCAACAAAGAAAATAATATTAGGTAAAGGAAATGCAACTTCAAATTTTATCACTACCATAAATAATGATGCGTGCGATAGTGTCTCGTGTTATATGATGGACTAACAGAAAGGTGAAGAAAGTCAGTCTAAAACCAAAGTTCATGTTAACTGCGCCACCGCAATGACTTTCACAAAAGAGGATATGTTGTTTGGTTCACAATCCCATGATCGACCATTGTTTTTACTAGTTACACTCGTGAACAAAAGGTCAATCAAAATTTGATTGATGGAGGCTCAATAGTAAATATTCTTTCTTTACGCGTAATGAAGAAATTAGAGATATCCATGGAATAACTTTTGAGAGTCATTTGATGATTCAAGGGTTCAATTAAGAGGGACAAAGAGCTCTTGGTATCATAAACTTAGACTTGTTGATAGATGACATGACTTCAACAATACGCTTTTATGTTACAGATGCTAGAACATCATATAACATGCTTCTATGACATCCATGGTTGTATGAGAATAAAGTGATTCCTTCAACCTTGCACCAATATTTTAAAATTATCACAAAGGCAATGTGAAAATAATGTTTTGTGATGACAAACCTTTGACTGAGGCAGAAACTCATTTTGCCGATGCTAAGTACTTTTTCCAAAGTGTCAAAGTGATGAAATCCAAAGACAATCAAGCTGAAGAAGATAAGAAACATGCCTATTCAACTCAAATTGACAAAGGTAAACAACTTTCCACTAGAGTCAAGTCTTTGGAAGAGTTTATGTTACCTTTGACCAAACATGTTGAAACGAAGCTATTCCTTCACCACTTGAGGGATTTGTTAGGTTAATTAATGGGGCCAAGACAAAACATTAATTTTCCCAACGATAAAAGTTGCTAAGTGTTATGACCCAAAAATATTTAAGATTCTTGTTAAGGCTCAATTTAATCCACAAGAAAACCCTATGTTGGAACAACCTATTGGCCAACAAGAGCATGGACTTATTGCTACTCAAAAGATGTTGAAGAATGATGGTTTTGTTGTTCAATCGACCAAAGCAACTGTCGGGGTTGTTCCAAAAAGTCTCATTTGTATCTCCATAAAAAGTGTTGATAGTATCCATATTGTTGAAGGAGAAGTCTCATCAACATACAACTCGATCAATAAGAATAGGAAAAATGTATAACGAGTCATAGTCTTTGATAGACTTGACCCAAATAGAGCAGGTAAGGAAAGTAACTGCCAAAATTCGTATATGACCGAGTCTCTATCTACACAAAAGTATTGAAGTTTGATTCCCGCTTGCATGAAGCGGAGAATTATCTCAACCATATCATGTGGAAAAGTCCTCAAAGCCAAAATGCAGACCGTTGTTCACACACGACCCAAGAGGATGAAGAAGATGATAGAGAAAGTGTTCATATTTCTACATCATTGACAATGTTCATTGTGCTCCTCGAGGTGTGGAAGGAAACCTAAGAAAAAAAATTATCCGATTAATAAGAAGTGGCTACATCAATCAAACAAATGGTGTCGTGTATGCAATCCAAGTAAGGAAAATGAATAGTCAATCTAGGGAATGACATTGACCATCGACCCATTTTCATAAGTATTTTTCTCAGTGATAAAGAGGAAGAAGCATATGTCAATTATTATAAGAATTTAGGGATGTATTTGTATGGTTCTACAAAGAAATGTCAGAATAAGGTCCAAAGGCGGTAGTACATCACTTGTAGTAAGAAAGGGGACACGATCTCTTAAGCAAGCTTGGTGTCGATTTCAGCCAGAGTTGGTTCCATTGATTGAAACCAAAAGGATTTATGTCTGACAAAAGTTCTTTGGTAGATTCTAAATGTTGCTTTGACTCTTTCAAGCCTTTGATTTCCAGTGGTAGTCTCAATGGTGGCTATCTCTCCATTAGTCTCGTTAACTTTGCTCTCAGCAATATGAAGAACCTCTTGTTGTTCTTTCAAAAGAGTTGATAAGTTTTTCTTCTACTTTTTTAGCTTCTCAATTTTCTTGTGAACGTATTTTAACTCAATCTTTGTGGATTCAATTAGCTTAGCTCCTTCACCTTGCTTAACCTTGGCTTAATAAAGAGGATCTTTGGTTTGACTCAACTATTGTGCAAGAAGTTCCTTTGATGATTTTTCAGAAGATGCAGATCATGCATTGTCATAAGTAGTGGCCTTCTCAAATAATACTCTCAAAGATTCTTCAATATGTGAGATGTCAAAACCTTTGCATTCTTTCATATCGTGGACCACATGGGAAACTTCATCTGTCATAGCCAAAATGTAATCAATAAGTCTCTATGTATTTCCAGCATGAAGATCATCCCACAATAATTAAAGATACTCTCTTTTGCGATTAAGTACAATTTTGTCTCCTATAAAAACCAAGGTTGCAACAATGTTTGGTGTTAGAGTATTTGTAACCTCTTTTTAAGTTTCTTGAACAGGAGAAAACATCAACAAGTGAGCCCTGTAACTAATTGCACACTCTCTTGCAGCTCTTCCGCCTCGTCATTACCAAAGAGTTCCTTCTCCAACTGAAAAAATTCAGAAAAAGTAAATGTTATAAAACATAATATGAAGAAGTTATAATGGAGAAATGGCAGCAAATAACCTATTGTGTTAATTTCTTTGTTGAATGTGAGTTGTCTTTAACATATTTTTCAATGAATTTTGATGATTCAGGATCCTTGCGTCTTTACTTGTGTCTATCTGCTCCACTACTGTTTTTCTCTTCTATCTCTTCAAAGGGTTTTGGAGAGTCCTTTCTTTTGTTATTCTCAATAATCTTGCTTTTAGATGGATTGTTATTAGGCTGAGATTTGACCAACTTTGTGATGTTCTTCTCAAAATAGTCTCCATGGACTTGATTCCACCACTTCTTGTAATTGGTACAAAAGAACCTTTTCACATTTGAAGGTCCATATGGTATACATGCTTAGCACACTCAAACGCAAAAGTTTAATTACTTTATCCAAAGAAGTTTCACAAATATCTGTAATAAGTACTCTAGGCTCTAGATGATAGTATCTAACATGGCGACTAAATCTATGAGGACTATATGTTTCCACGATAAAGCGGTTGCCTTGACACAAGGTAAGATAACTTGAATGAATAGATGCGGAGAAGTTCCAGTAACGCCCTTGTGCATAATCATCATCAATGAACAGACCACCTTTGAACTTATCAAAGATATTATAAGTCCAAACAGCTGAATCTCCTCTCTGAATTCGTACATGAGCTTCTTCTGGTTCAAAATGTCTTACACCTCCTTCACCAGAGTAAAGTGTCATAATAGGCAACTGTGTTCCTGATTTGATAAAAAAAAATGGGTCTTGAAGTAGCAAGCTATCCAACCATGTACAAAATGGGCTGAAAATGAAGATTGAACGAGAGGTGGCCTTAGAAAACTTGAAATCTTGTTTAGACCTCTATAAATGCTTGATAGAATGGGAACAACAAGACCTACTTGCTTTCCTGCGACCATTATGCTCACCATAATGAAAGTGTTGGGGCGTTTTGAACCAATGTCGTCATTGGGAAGGACAAACGCGCATAGCCAACAAGCTAAATGTGCTACCAAGTATATCTGTTCTTATCTTCGTTGAATCCCAAGCTTCTTAAATATACTGTTGTGGTCCATTCTTCAAATTCAATCAAATCACCCAAAGGTTTGTAAGCAAGGTCGTCTCACAAAATTTTGAGACCTTGTGCCAATTATTAAAATTAAGCCCCTATAAGAAATTTGAAAAGGTATATCACAAAAAATAAAATTATTATATAATTATACTACGATAGTTGCTTACAAAATGAAGAATCAAACGCACTCTAAACTCGTAGTGGTCTTTCATTTAAAAATTATTATAATTATTCTAGCACTTTTTGAAACGAAATTGTCAACCAAATCTTCTCCAAAATATAATTCTCGATTGCCATCAAGGCTAACCCATTGAGTCTTTCGTGTGACATAGTAGAAAGCATATAGAACTTCAACAACTTCAATTTAGAAAACTTCTTTCTGCAGATGCAACAGTCACGGGAATAGTCACACAAGATTTTATAAGCAATAATAGCATTAGGAGAAACAATGATGTTAATCAATACAATTAAATATTGAAGAATACATTTTTTTATGGGCTGCAGGCTGTGGGCTGCTATATGTATAAATTAGTTGTTTTTTTTGTGCCACTCAAATGTGACAGCCCTGTGATGAATCACATCCCATGTATGTCAATAGTCGGGCCTCTTTGTAAGTTCTATCATTGTGTCCATAAAGAAAATGGTAATCATGGAACAAATATCTGCAACTTGGGGGTAAGTACAAACTTCCACACTCGTAAACGCCAATATGCTCTTCCATGTCTGGAACCATCTCATCATAAAGGTGCCAGATCATTGGAAAGCCAGCTAGATAATGAATATCCCACAATGATATCAACATCTTTTCATGAGAAGTTAGCAATGTGTTGGTAGAAGAGCACCACACCTCGCAAAATGCCTTGATGACTTCAATGTTGCAATCACATGTGAAGAGCGAGGCATATACAATGTCATATATTTGTGCGTCACTTAGTTTGCGAGTGAGGATGTCTTTTGTCCATTCCTAGTAGCCTTTGATGTAGTGGTACTCACCGGCAAACTCAACTGAGTTCCCCATTTGGCTTTGTCTTCTATAATACACCGTCCTCAACGTCGGAAGAAGTTATGTATCTATTGTATGTTGGTGATGAGTCACACTAAAGCTCAATGTTTTTTATGTCTTGCTCAATGTGACCTCATGAGACTATTCGTTCATGAAGAATGGATTCATTAGCATTGGCAATGGCCTCGAATAACCACCAATATGAGATTCTTGAAATGTCAAGATTGTGGCTTCCTCCTTAAGTTGGTTTTTGTCATTAAGGATCATCAAATGTTGCATCCCATAAGAATAATAAAGACCTTGAGGTGAACCATGGCTATATTTGGAAAAAAAAAAATAGAGTTTGAGAAATTGTGACATATTAAAAGAAAAAAAGAGAGAGTTTGTAACGTTTTCTCTCCAAATGGTGGTAGCAACCAACCTGCTATCCCTTTTCTCTACAAAGACCAGGAAAAAAAATTGATGGTGGGTTATTGGTGGGACATTTCATATTTGATGATAAGGGGTTCTTAAAGGGTTTGGACTATTAAAATTCTTGAATTTTTTTCCTTAGCCCTAATAGTCATAAACAGCCCTACGAGTTTCGATTAAAAAAAATAAAGTGGTTGCTTACTTTCATGATTTTTTCATTCTATGTCGTATTATTCATGAATAAATTGTGAGAGAGCATTTATAGACGAACAAAATTTATGTTTAACGAAGTCATGCCACATAAAAAATTACATAGTAAATGTCAATCAAAATATTGTCTTCATACACTGAGAATTTAATTAAATTAATTCCTAAAATAAATAAACAAATAATTGATATTTTTATATAAATATTTTCTAGCCAATCAAATATTGTCGAATATTCAATCTTATATTATAGCAATCAAAATTAAATCATACAAACAGAAGTAAATTACCAAGGTCTTTGGTAATAATATCAAATCAAATCGTATCTTCCAATACAAGAAAAGAAGTGTCACCAAATCACGAATGATCAATCAAATTGCATCATCAAATAGAATACATATGGAAAGACCTCATAACCTACAAGCATAAATAAGGGTCTCTTCATAATTCAAGGATATTAATTCCAGAAGTCAAGAAGCTGCACAACATTAATTCCTACAAGTTCCTTTCCAGCAATTCCAGACGTTCTTTGTATTCTTTGTTGAAGTCCACCTACGGCGGCATTCAATCTGAAATCAAGGTGTAAACCCCTTCGATCGACATTTATAGTTAAAAGTCATCAATTTAATTGATGTTCTTCGCAATTAAATATTCACACATTCGAAGGCATTCTTCATGAAGATCTCCTACATTAATGTTTGATTCGAAGTTAAGGTGCAAAGCCCTCAAATTAATGTTATATTCAAACTCGAAGAAGATCTGACTGAAGATTGAATTCAAAAACCAAGTCATATTATTGAAGAGTGAATCAAAGGTTCTACATGGGGATTTTGTATCCAATTTATTTTAATTCAATTAAGATAATTTATATCACTAGTTTTTTGTTTATCTTTGCAGACACGAAATTTGTACAAAAATATAGAAATGAAATCAGGAGAGAGGTTAGAAATGGTAAATAATGAAGAATCTTGAATATCTTCCATGGTAGTTGTTTAAGTTCTTCAAGTTGTTTAGAATATAAAAAAGGAAATGTGTATTTATAGACCTCCCCCACTTAAGTTAAATTACAGAAAACATGTTGAAGTTGTCCTTAGAATATGGTAGGAATATCAATTAATACAAATTAGGCCAAAACCAGGTCAGAGTTAAGTCATCTGAGTTCAAACGGGTTGGGAAAAAGTCTTTTGGGGGAAGGGCGTCGCATGATGGTCGCACCCAACTGAGGCTAGTCGCCCTCGAACAAGGTCGGTCATGGCTACTGAAGACTTGGTTGCTTGAGCCTAAGGTTGATTGACAGTGACCACCATGCGCTAAAACTTGTTGGATGCATGGTCCCTTGCGATGGAATTTGGTCGCGCATACTAGACTGCGGGACTCTTGGTCGGCGAGACCAAGGCTTGTATCGGGCTTGCAAGAGTTGCCGCATGCAGATGATGGGAAACGGGAGACAGAAGATGGGTTACAAGAAATAAAGTAATGTACGTCAACTATAAAATTAAAATTATAAACTAATACTATTTTTGCAAGTTCAATACGTTACTAAGTTCAATATAACAAAAAAAACTAATATGACTAATTGTTAGTCACAATTTTTTGCCATACATAAGAAATTTTTACTCCATAGTATTAGAAATAACAATTAATAGTCGAAGAAAAATAAAAAATAATTTATGAAATTTTAAGTATAATTTTGTTTTCTATGCTGTATAGAAATGCTCCAAAAATTACTGGTTATGAAAATCTAGCTTAATATTTAGAAATGACCCATCAAAACGTAGATTAATTTTCTCGGGATGAACTTTTTAATTTTTTTAACTAATTTTTAAAATAAATAAATGTGTGTAAAAGTACTAAAATACCCCTATGATTTTTTACTTTTTTAAAATTGAGGGGGAAGGGGAAAGGGGGCAGTGGATCAGGAGAAGATAAACCAGACAAAATTAGAAGTACAGAAGTAGAACGAGGAAACTATTATATGTAACACAAAATATTATTTAAATAAATGCAGAAGCAAATGATATTTTGCAGGCATGAGGTGTTCCAAGTTCGAATGCAAGGTATTTAAATAGTTTAGTTTTAGAAGCACACATTCAAATTATATAAAGATTTGCATATTCAGTAAAAAGGTATTTTATTTGGAATCCGTAATGCTTTTATATTTCGCAGATAAAACTGAAATTGTAAGTATCTCTGAATGCAGATACGGACCAGATATTATTAACAAGTAAATATACTAATAAAGGTATAGGTGGTTAGTTATGGTATTTGAAGTTAATTTAGAGAATCTTATGATTCCTTAAATGCTATAATATATTTTTGAAGCTTAGAAAAAATATTAGACGTTGAATAAAACATGTAAAAATTTAAAACCATTTGTTCTTACATCAACACAACACTTATTTAGGAGAAACTTATAAGAAGAAAAAAAAAAAGATAACAAACTTAGAATAATAGGTTTTTATTTTATTTTGGTGCAAGTTTCTTTAATTACTTAATGTTTTAATTTGAAAACACACATATAAAAGAAGGAAGTTGAAAAATAAATGAAAGATTCCGAGCATTTTAAAGACGAAAAGAAGCCCAAAGAAGGCTTATTTATAAACAAAAAGCTCATGCAAAGGATGAGCAATCATATCCCCCGAGTTTGTGAGAGATGAGGGATTTTAACCTATGTTGTAAATATGTTGGTTGCTCTTTTAGCAACTTTAGCAGCAGCACATAATGTGCCTTCTATATCAGCTGCCCAGAAATCCAGTCTCTATGATGCTACCTATTTCTGTACTGCATATTGCAACTGGGGATCAGGAGCAACATCGACCTTCACCACCGGCTTTGGATTACCTGTATTCGCAAACGCCATCTCCGCCAAGTCTATAGCCCGGACAAGACCAGCTGCTTTGCGTTCGCACTCGATATGCTCGTCCTCTGGACGACTGTCAGCCACGATGCCAGCACCGGCTTGGAGATGTGCTATCCATTCTTGGCGCTTCTGGCCATCCTTGTACGAATACATGGTGTCATACCGAACCCCAGTCGGAAACACTATTGTTCGCAGAGCCAATGCAATGTCCAAATCACCTAAAAACGAGATTCCTCCAAAGCCACCACTATATGGTCCCCTTCTAATGGGTTCTAATTTGTCGATCAACTCCATAGCCTTCACCTGAATTATAAAAAAAAGAATCAGATAATCGTATTAATTTTAGTACTTCAGAAGGAAATGCCATTGCATAATCCGTGGAAAACATTTACTTGGTTGCTATCAAGATGTTCATATTTGACTAACTATAATTAGATTGGTTAAACAAATTTTTACATCAAGGCAACCACGAAGTTGTTTAAGGATCAGACAAGATAACTTAAGCAACTATATGGAAATGCTGAGAGGAGAGAGATTTATTGTTCGTGTAGATTTATCTTTCGACATGGAAGCAGTGCACACAGTTTATTTGAGATTGTTAACATTCAATTTAAGGGGAAAAAGGAGGGAGAAGAAAATATGGATCCTTCCTTACCTTTGGTGCTCCACTAACTGTTCCAACAGGCAATGCAGCACGCAACGCATCCCATCCCGTAAGATGATCAAGCAACTCCCCTGTGACCTATAAGCATAATTTATGGTGAAATGTAAAGTATGCATTAAGGAGAGATTCAGATTGTGCAGAGGGGGAATTGCTACTTATAAAAGAAAAATGTGTTAGTTGAACATACATTACAAGATGGGCGGAGAAAAGCAAAAATTAAAAAAAAAAAAAAAATATATATATATATATATATATTGTAGGAACTGCAAGCCTACACAAATTTAAAGGTTGCAAAAAAGGAATGGTGAGATAGCAAATAACTTCTACTAGGCAATTCAAATATCAACTAACAAATACATCTTACCGTAGAGCTGATGTGCATCACATGGGAATATCGTTCAATAGTCATGAGCTTCTCCACTTTGACAGAACCAGCTTTAGAGACCTGTATCAAGCAACCAAAAAACATGCATTAAATTTACAGGTAGAGCTTCAGATATCAGACACGGGAGAAATAGAATTGTGGACAAAGTCGCGAGAGGTCGAAATTGATGCATGAAACTGGTTGGTCACCATATTGAGATCCATCTAGAGGATAGGATACCCATGAAAGTGCTCAGGTGTTGGGGTCAATGGCATATTGATGAAGTAAGAGTACAACCTCTATATGCGGATGGAGATTATTTGACGTGTCCTTATGATCAACAAACTTGGATGGTGCCACAACTACACAATGCTTTAGCCAAACGATCAAGTCGTAGCAATCAAGGAAGACTAAACTAAAATGACTGCCTTGTCAATCATGTGGTAAGAGGCAGTGCATCACTTGAATAAATGTGGTACTTTGGATGATGTGGTGTATGGCATTAATATGCATGTTTTTGAGGAACTTATGGTGCCAAAGCATGTGGCAATGATGCCATTATTTAGATTAAATTTGTTCTAGTATATTTAGCAAAGGATTCAAAGGAAAGGACAAGGTTGGAACTGCATTACTAGGTAACCACATTGAAAATGTCAAGTATTCGAGAATCAGACATTTTACTTGTTATGGAAACTGATATTGCGTAAAGAGCAGGGCAAGAAGATATGATACACCAAGAACGATAAGTAATAGAAGAAACCTTTCCGACATCGTTCCTGCCCAAATCAACCAACATAATGTGTTCTGCACGTTGCTTTTCATCTTTTAACAGGTCCATCTCTAACATCTCATCCTCATGGGGTGTCTTCCCTCTTTTAGCTGTCCCAGCCAAGGGTCGATTAACAACTTTTTTCTGTCAATAACAGTAATATGAAAATATATTCAATACCTGTCTACATAATGCATAACTGTTGCTCCTATCTACCGTGCAAAATAAGCACATCATCAAAAAAGAAACCTCAGATGGATCAGATTTGAAAATGAGGAACTACGACTTTACCTTGCTTACACGAGTAAGAATTTCTGGGCTTGAAGCAACCAGAATGCAACCTCGAGCCTGATAATGAAGCAAAAGAGAAGGAAGTGATATCTTCACTCAGTCACAACTAGTTAAGGAAAAAAACACCCAACAGCCTAAAAGAAGAAACAAACCTGCAAGTAGCTCATATAAGGACTTGGATTTACAACCCTCAAAGCTCTGTATACTTCAAATGGGTCAGCAAATGTCCTTTTCTCAAAGCGTTGACTTAAAACGACCTGAAAGATATCTCCAGCCAAAATATGTTCTTTCGCCTGTAGAACAGCCTTCATATATTCCTCCTTTGTCATCGAACTCTTGCGTAGAGAAGGTCCAAAATCACGAGTGGAGAAATCAATATGCGCCGTAGATAGCCGCGGACTAACAAATGGAAATGAATTGATGCATCAGCATATATATGACATTATTTGCATTTTCAAGATGAAGGGAATATAAAAGCAAACTCACGGGTCAATGTCATGAACTTTAGAAACCAAGGCATTCAAGTGTTTCATACCATCTTCGTATGCCTTTTCAGCAGATGAAAATTCATCTAACCGCACCCAATGAATGACATAAGCTTTCTGAGACAAAAAAACAAAAGTCCATTGATAATCTCAATAACCGAGAATGAGACACGTGGACAATAGAAGCCACGAAAGAGGGACTTAGGGGTTGGGAGATGTCAACAAAAACCCCTTTTTATGACCAACTTCAAACAAAATTACGTAGCAATATCCAAAAGTAATGATTGCTTTAGCGTCCCCAAGATACAAAAGTAGGAGGCAAATGGAATTTTAATGATTAAAGGCCACATATAGATTTGCAGATTCAGTATGCTGATTGTACCTTGTCAACATGATCAAAAATGATGACATCATCGTATAGTCCAAGATGAATGTCAGGAAGATTCCTATCATCTATTGGTGCACTTGAGAATGGCAACTTTTTTGCCTCTGTGTAGCGAACTGTATCATACGAGAAAAAGCCAACCCATCCTCCTGTAAAACAAGGTAGAAAATTCATGAGAATCTCTGTGATTTAATTTTTAATTGTTCTTAGATGGAAAAAACTAAAATACAACTGACAAATGACACTAGTGCCTTGTATATCTAATAATACCTAAGGCCAATCAAAGCAAGAGGCATAAGCAATTGTTCGAAATAGATCCCTGACTTCCCTTTTTCAAAATACATAAAATATACCATGTAGTATATCACCCAGAATAAATATTAAGAATAGATGAGTCCAGTAGGGGTGGCCTTAAGAAGTGAAGTCCTTAGGCCTCACAAGATCATCTCGAGCTTTCTATAAATATAGACACGTGGAAATACCACCAACAACACCTTCATTTGCAAATTAGGACTGCCAAATATAGCAATAATCATTCAGCCAACTCATGACTAATTATGTCAGATATATGGTGCAAAAGGGACCAGTTTCAACTTAGATTGGACTGTTCTAAATTAATATTGCATTGACTGACATTGATAACTATCTCAAAGGAAGAGAAAATTTGAGTTTGCTTCATTGATATTACTGCATTTATACAAAAACAAAACATGAAAGCTCAGATTTTCACTGCATGTGCTGTATGTCACTTAGTGCTTACTTAAAAGATGCTCAGCAATACAGCAATATAAAAACTTATCTGCTAATTGCTATTAAGAAAATACATGTACATGTCAGATATGTAACTTCCAATATTTTCATGTCAATGTATCTACATATAGAAACTCATAACTATGCCAGCAACCATATCATGTCTATAAATCAATATAGAGACATTTAAGTCTTCAGGAAAAATGATGATCTCTAGAGCATAAAATAATGGCACTCTATGTACTTATAACATATAGCAAGAATCATCATATATTTGAAATTAGAAAACATAAAATGCGTAGGGCTGTCAGTTCACATTTCACCTTGTATGAGGTTTCAGTATACCAAGCGTATCATACATGTTCACTAAAAACTTCCATATAGATGCTCAAAAAGCTTTTGAATTCTCTTATACCCAAAGGTTAGACATAAAATATCCTTAAAATGTCAAACTGTTGTCACATACGAACTTGATCAGCTCAAAAGAGTGACCTCAGCAGTTGCAGTTAAAATTTTACTTCTCGTATTATGTAGAGTGTAAGAAAATCAACTACTAGGAGGCAACATTTGCCGCTCTTGATATTATTGCTAGATCATTATCGCAACATGTCATGTCCTGTTAACAAGTGAACTAACTTTCCAAATACCTGGAGTGATCCAACTCAGAAGGAAAATTTATGGTATAAGTACTATAAACACATTTACCACTTTACCTATCATGCGCTTGCCCTGGGTCCCACATCTGCATCGGAATTCCAGTATCCAGGATACTTGAATTCACAGACAAAACATTCTTAAAAAAGGAACAGCGAATGCAGCTCTTTAGAAATCCAAAGGATGCGACTAGTAGAAGGTTCGAGTATCCTATAAAATACTTGAACTTCTACTAAAGAGCTGCATTCGCTATTCATTTACAGCATGCCCGCATTAAGCAAAGTATTCTCAGGACTATTCTCGATGTATAAATTCGTAGTACCTAAATCTCATTCAATTTCCCAAAAAGATTGTAAGCTTTAGAAGCAAGTGGAAAAAGCACAAAGTATTTCGATATTTTTGTAGATTTAGCTTTGAAGTAGCATCTGAAGAATTAGAGGTATCACATAATAATGGAAATAAGATTTTCATATAAGAAAATGACACGTAATTGTAGTAGAAATTGGATGTAGGAACACTTAACATCGGACGAGTTGATTATTATCCACTTCATATCTGGATTCGCATGGGAATTATAACATTTAGTTAGCCTTTGTCGTCAAGCATACAAGACGCCATATAAGAGAATATTCCATATATCACAACGAATGTTCATGGTGTGAAGGTTAAAGTAACTTCAATACGAACGGTTCAACAACATACACCATGGTTCCGTTATATCTCATGTAAAGATGGCACACTAATAGACAAATTATACAATCAAGAAGCAAATAAAACCATGAATCTTGTCAGCATCAGCAAGTATGAACACAATAAATATATTAAGGATACAAGATTCTCACCACAAAATGCATCTGGAAGGTCCTGGATTAGTTGGGGCCTCCAGCCTTCCGAGATGCTCCTCGGAATTGTCATTGGATCCTCGACCAACTTCTCGATTATTTTTGCAGATTTATGATCCAATATGGTAACGTTATTCTCTTTCACCACAACTTCCATTGTCGGATGTGCGCCAACCACACTGTAACGACCCTGCCAAAAGTAATAAAACTTATGAGAATGAATCTATCATATCATACGTCATACATCTGCATGTATACATATATTTAGGATGAGACAATAATCATGGTACAAAAAATTGCTTCTTACAACAGTTGATGCACGAAAACCAGGCTCTACAGATTCAAACAGAAAGCTAGGAGCCTCTCTATCATCCTCCTTAACCAAGCATCGATATGCTAGCACTGGGGTCAAATGATCCGAGAATATACACTTGCATAAAGGAATTAAATTTCCTTTTTCTGATGCTTCTATAAACTTCTTTTCATCCACCACTGCAATTGAGATTTTCAAAAAATTTAAAAGAAAATATCACTTTCAGCAACTTATCATCCTCAACCAGAAATCACCAAACATGTGGGGGGAAAATCCTTCTCATTCTATATAATCGTGCAAAAAAAAAAAAAAAAAAAAACAAAAAAAAAAAACTATTTGCCAAAAAATGAATTCATTTGAATCTATTCACGACTCTACATATAAAAGTTAATTCTCTAAACAGAGCAAATTACACAAAAACAAACATTCACCAGTAGTATAGCTTTTTTCTTCCTCCATGACAGATATGTAAGTAAATCGAACATGCAACATGAGAATGTAGTATTCTACGCTGGACGGGGACCAAGAGCGGAGATATCGAAGCCGGAAATATTGAATTAATCCACTTCAATTTCATTTCACTCTACTTAATTAAATCAACGCTCTATTCGGAACAGATCATTCAAACACAAACATGGTTACAGCTAATTAGGCACACCAGACATGCAACATCAAAATGCAGTAGTGTAGAATAATGAAGCAAACCAAGGGGCGAAGAATTTGAAGCGCTGCATTTGAATGTTCCCCGCCGGAATGCGACGGCGGAAATCCAGTTCCTCCCACAAATGGCGGCGGACGACGCCGGAGATCGCCTCCACGTCGTCGGATATGGCCGGTGAGAGAATGACAAAGCTTGCAGTTGCATTGTCGCTCTGGTAGTGTGTGTTTAAGTGAGAGCGAGTGAGAGTGAGAGTGAGAGAGAGAGAGAGTGGGGAAGAGGGATGAATACTACCAGAGTGAAGCAGTCCTACTTATTGACAGAGCCAGGCGGACATACTCCTAAAATTTATTCAATAAACGTGTTTAATTTATTACGTGCTCATCCATGAGTATTTATTGAGAAACTGATTTTGTTTATGGCGCTTTCAACTTTCAACAAACTGCCTGCCCGCACCTGTTTATTCCGCTTCCAAGAAATAGTCGTGTTTTGAGTGATCTATGCCTTTTTATTTCAATTTTTACTTATGCCTTATTTGTGCGTTCGACTTTTTAATTTGTATATAACTCAATTTTTAAAAATTCAATAATAATTATTTCTTTTTTTCTAAAAACAAGTAATGACATTGATATTTTTATTTAAAGAATGAGACCAGTAAAAAAAAAAACACAGATTCTCTGAGCAATAAATAAGCAACCACCGTTTTTTATTTTTTTGACCTTTTCTACCAAAAGATTTGGAGCATTCAAAAGCTGTTTGTAAAAGGCAAATTGAGATAAATGTTTGTGGCCCACTCTTTTGGAATGGATGAGGCCACTCAATGTTGATTATTTTATTAGAGTTTATTCAAAATTAAATGTACAAACATATAAGTTTCTCTATAATTCATTTAAAATGTTCGTACATCTGCAAATAAAAATATAGAATAAATTGTTAAATTAGAAACAAAAAACTTATATGCATCCATTTTTGAATAAGAACCTTAAATCTTATAAAACAGAAAGAAAAAAAATGTAAAACTATGTTCATAATTTCAAATATAACCTGTTATGTCAAATGTTTTATAGTTAAGAATTTTAACGCATGCATGTAGCTAATCCAAATAGGATTTATCCACGTCTAGTGTCGTTCATAATCATATCATAAAACGATAAGAATTAAATGTGAGGCGTTATAGTCCCCTAAATGAGGAGTTATAAAGAAACATAACAGATGTCTTGCCTCGTTTATAATCATGCCACAAAACTATAAGAATTAAATGTAGGGCATTATAGTTCCGTAAAAAAAAAAATGCTATAAAGAGATATAATGGTAGAACTATAAATTAATTTGTCGTTATTGTTTTGTCCAATGATTATGAATTGCAATTGCGATTCGTTACCAAAAGTTCTCTTTATTAATTAATTGAAAATGAATTCAACTGACTGTGTAAACCAAAAAATATATAATTATCATATTGATTAATTTAAGATGGTACTTAGGATAATTCTCCAATTAAGTATCCTATCAACCGTTAATTTAGTCTACAATAATAATTATGTACATTTTTTTCCTATTAATCAAATTTGTATCTTGACTTGAGCTCGACATTTTGAGAGAATTACAAGATAATTGAGAGAGATTACGAAATAATTGAAAGAGATTGAGAAATAATTGAAAGAGATTGACAAATAATAGATTTTCTGCAAAAAATGGGTCGGGAGAGCAGTATTTATAGGAAAAAAACAATTGTTGAAATAGGCAGTTCTCGGTTCCGATTCGAACCATCGATTCTCCAATAATCTCAATCGTTCGAGATCAAAAGCTAGTTGAGGTTCAAGCTGTTGATTCCAAAGCCACTAATTTAGAACTGCCAATTCAAAAAGGATGATGATTAATAATTAAAATCCAAAATCGTTTCCGTGTCTATTTATTGTTTAACTTATTCCATTTTCTCATTTTGAAACACAGTGTATAATGTAAAAGCATCATGAAATAAATGTGGGTGTATGCCTGATGACTAGCGAGGCATATCCCAATCTAGAGTCATGTTGTTGATGGGCCAATTTTTTATTTTATAAACTTTAGTACATAGATTGACTAGCTATGGCCCAGGAGATAAGTAAGTGATCCAGGCTTATTTGCTGCGCGCCATCGGTTAACTACTCATCATTAATCATACCAGTAGCATTACATCATTTCTAATATTTTTTTAAAATTATTAAATAATATTTATTTATAATGTATTTTTTTATAAATTAATATTTGAAAGTATTTTTTAATATGTAAAATAATATAGTTTGTATAAAAATATTTTCTGCCTCCGAAATAAAAGTTTCGTATATATAGTAAATTATTAAAAATAAAATTATATAATATTTCTTGAGAAAGTAATATTATTCTATATATATATATACATATATAAAGAGAAGTACTACCACAAAGAGAAAATATCAATTTTTTCCGCCTAAACTATTTTCTAATCATGGTACATCTTTTCTATGCAAATATATACCATATCTATGTATATCTATTATGATATCTAATTTTTCAAAGTAAATCTATATCAATATTTATCAATATATATTATAATATCTATATTTCAATTAAAATCTATATCAATATCTATCTATATATATTTGATTGATAAAACTACGACATTTATTAATTTCCAAGTTATTATCTATCAAAATATGTTTATTGATTATCTTTTTATTATTTTTTTATTTTTACTAAAAATGTCAAAAGCTTATAACTTTTTTGTTTTAACTTCAATTAAAAAAAATTATATGTCTAATTAATTCTGTTTTCACGATCTTGAATTTGACATCTATATTGCACATATATATACACATCTATCATACATACATTAAAATTTAATTATGAAATATAAAATATTTTTTCTTAAGTTAATTGTGATATACATAAAGAGAAATAGTGTCTTAAATATAAAACAATTAAATTATGATATCTATTTTTATACATATATATATATATATATATATCAATATCTATCTATATATGAGATATAATAAAATAATTTGATTGATATTGTAATAAAAATAATCATATTATTATTTATTTTTATTGTTATTATTTTATTATGAAAGCATATTAAAACAAACTTCTAAATATATATATATATATATGTATCAATATCTATCTATATATGAGATATAATAAAATAATTTGATTGATAGTGCAATAAAAATAATTATATTATTATTTTATTTTTATTCTTATTATTTTATTATGGGAGTATATCAAAACAAACTTCTAAATATTCTGTGAATATAAATTGTAATTTAATCTAGATCCTATAATTCCGTAAAATTTGAGATATAGGTAACCAATATATATGTATATATAAGTTTTATTGCAATAATTTAGTTTGATTTAAAATTAAAATAATTAATATTTGCATAACAGAGTAAGATTAATCTATATAATTTTATTTTCATCTAACTATATTTATAATAACATATATATATAATAATAACAGAAGTATCAACTATTTTTAGTAGCCACTCATTTTCTTTCTACTAATAGTTATTATATTTATTTATTATTTTTTAACAGATTTTTAGTTCGATTTTTTTAATTGTATGATATCTATAATATATTTAGTACTATATGATATCAAATAAGTTTGAAAATTAAGAGATTTGAATCTATAATATTATATATAATTTTAATTGTATATATATATATATAGAGAGAGAGAGAGAGAGAGAGAGAGAGAGAGAGGTTTTTTTTTTTTTTAATTATATGATATCAACCAAATTATCCATTATTATCAAATTACAATCTTATATGATTTAATAATAGGAGAACACTAATTGTGTTATATTTAATTACTTAATTATTTATACTAATAGTTATTATATTTATTTATTATATTTTAGCATATTTTAGTTAGATATTTTAGAATTGTATGATATCTATAATATATTTGGTACTATATGATATCAAATAAGTTCGAAAATTAAGAGATTTAAATCTATAATTTTATTTATATATACAGAGAGAGGGGTTTATATATATATATATATATAATTATATGATATCAACTAAATTATCAAGTATTAGCTAATTACAATCTTATACGATCTAATAATAGGATAACACTAATTGTGTTATATTTAATGACTTAATTATTTGATTGTTTAAAAAGTGTTTTGAATTATCAGATTATCTTTAACATAATTTTCAATACTAAAATTTAAAATAGGCAAAGATTGATATAGATTGTAATTATCTTTCCATAATAGTATCTTTAACGATAAAATAAAAAGAATATTTAATTATTTAACATAAATTTATTATATATATTTGAATATATTTTACATCATATTTTAAGGTTTTCATTTAGAAGAAGAATAAAATTTTATTTGAGAAAATAAAGGAAGAGTCGTGTGGCAAATAGGCAAGATGGAAAATTGTTTTCTTTAATATAAAATTGGTGTTTCTGGATAGACCTAATATGTTATAATATCTTGAACTTTTTGGAATAATGATGATTTCGTTTCATATATTTTTTATGGCTTAAATGTTCATAAGAGGCTAACTTAGGATGTCGAATAAGGGCAATCATTTGTTGATGATCAACTGCTGAGATGAGCTGAATGATTGATAATATTATATGATTTTGCACATATGCAACTTTAAAATATCATAAATTTTATATTATTTTTCTTATATTGAAATACTTATGATTACTTTCCTTCGTCCCAAAATTACACATTGGAAGAAAATAAAGGGTATCATTTTCTTATTTTCTTAGCATGAAAATTTTTTAAACTTGAGAAAAACGTAGGTATATTTATTTTATTTTACCTATTATATATTTTTAAAAAATATTAATATTATTCATTTCTTAAATTTAATAATATTATACTATAATAATATATCCGAGCATCCAACGGAAGAACTTACTAGTACTTAATATTCTAAATGGCATGAAAGTGCCGGTGCAAGAAAACAATATGATGACATGGCTAGGAAACAATATTGCATCATGGACTAGTTTTGATTTTTAAGCATGTGAGCAGATATTGTTATAGCATATATTAAAACTATAATGCATTTTGTATTTTTTTTTTTTTAAAGTGAAATTTTGACATTAAATTACTCCACGCATGAAGTTATTCACGTGATATATTTTCTTTAATTTTACATTCAACCTAAATAGACAATTAAATATTAACTTCAATAAAACTATCTATTTGTAACTAAATTCTAAGATATATTCAAAAATTTATCAAACAATCAATTTTTTTTTCATAAAGGGCAAATTGTAGTTTTGCAAAATATTTATTTTTTGTTGAAAGTTTTATATTAGAATCTTTATATTATTATAATGATATCTTCACGTTGTAATATATTTTGCATAAATTTCTAAGAGTTGTGATGTATTTTTCGTAAAAAAATATGAAACTTCTAACATTATGTTGTTTTAGGCATGAAGTGGTCCACACAATTTCTTTCTATGCTTACATTCTGTATAAATAGAGTATTAAATATTAACATCAATAAGTTAATTTACATGTAATCTAACATTTGATGAAATATTCAAAAATATAACAAATACTCAAAAACCATCATATATGCGCAAAACCATTATTTTTAAAAAAAGTAGTTTTCATTGAACTTTTTGCAATAGATTCCTAACGTTGCTACAATGATAGATTCACAATTTTATTATATTTTGCACAAACTTATAAGAGTAATGATGGTTTTTCGTCGAAAATGCAAAATTTTGACTTTAAATTATTTTATGTGTGAAATGATTCACATAATTGTTTATTTTAAAGTTTACATAGAAAAATGAGTATAAAAATATGATAAATATGGTTTTAGCATGTATTTTGGGCTTAATTGATAATTTATTTATATGAAAGTGCATGCATACTTAATATATTTTACTTAGATTATTTATCTTGTAACTATATTATTCAGTTGCTTATTTTGTAGTGATTTTTATGAGTTTGAAGCTAAAAACTAAATTGACATTCTTAGCCATGAAGTTTCGGCACTCAATTATAGAAGAATGAACACACATTTTAGTGTAGGAACCCAAATGTATTGGTATTTGTCATATTAGAAAGATAAAAAGACGATTTACAGCTTTTGTGCAGTGGATTTGCAACGAACACGAGCATGATTTCAGTTTAAAATTAGAACCGTTGGTCAACGGTTTTGTTCAACTATTGACTCGATTCCGATTTCAAACTAAAATCAAAATCGAGCTTTGCTCGGTTCAAGTTTGGTTCCGGCTTGGCTAGTTCCTGGAATTGGTGGTTTTGGAACCGGCGGTTCGAACCGTCATTTTTAAAAAACTACCCAATGAAAATCAACGGGTGAGATTAAATAGCCGTTGATCTCCTACGGTTGAGATAAAAAAAAATTGTTGGAGAATTGGAAACCGTCAGTTCCAACGGCTGTTTTTTCGATTTCTCCTATAAATATTTCTCTCCCCATCCATTCTCTTGCATAAAATCTAATCTCTCTCAATTATCTTGTAACCTCTCTCAATCTCTCTTAAATATCTTGTAATATCTCTTAATCTCTCATAGTCTCTATCAATTGTATCTCAATCTCTATCAATTATGTATCAATCTCTCTTAACTATCTCTCAATCTCTCTTAAATATCTCTCAATCTCAATCTCTCTCAAATATCACTGAATCTTTCTCAATAATTTCTTAATTTCAATTATTGTTTATATTGATTTTTCTTCAAAATGTCGAGTTGGAGCAAAAAAAAAAAAAATAGAATGAGAAGGTAGAGGATCATCATCTTTTTCATCTTGATAAGCAAAAGAAAAATCACCTATGCCGACGAGTACGTGTGTTGGATTACCACTACTAACACCTTTGGCTCCAAGATATCTTCATCTTGATGATGAAGATATTAAAATTTCGATCGAGTAGCAAGAAGATTTTGAAACTCAACTAGGTTTAAATTTAATATCTCTCATAAATATTATTATATATTTGTTATTTTCAATATCTCTCTCAATCCTCTATGATTAATATGATTATCAATGTAAGTGCACAAGGACAACACTATAATCCTCAAATCGAATCAACCGATAAAGAACGTCTTCCAACTCAAGAGAGTCAAAGTATGCGACAAACTCAAAGTCAAAGTGGACGAGATGAAACATTTAGATCGGATATCTTTACCATTCACTTCAAAAGAAATTTGCAAAATAGTAAAGCAATATGCAAGCAACTATTGTTAGTTGGAATATGTTTTTAAAAAAGAAAGAGGTTATGTCACGTTGAAGAAATATTTGCAACATCACCATCCGAACAAAGTTAGAAATGATCGGCATTAAACGCAAGTACCTCGTCAATGATTCACCGATGAATCACAAGGTAATGCTTCTTTATTTAAATAATCCAATACAAAAGTACGAAAATATTTATGAGAAATGGTTTATGGTATATCTTTTACTTTTAATGTTGGTGAACATGATTTGTTGAAAATTTTTGTTGAACTATCACTAAATCTACAAGCATCCGGTATTTCACAAAAAACCATTAGTTCTTGTTATTGAAATTTTTTTTAGGTGAATCTAAATTAACTTTAATTAAAATATTTAATTCTTTACCACAAAAAGTTTCAAGTTGTGCGGACATATGGAGTGATCATTGGAGAGAACATAATTATTTAGGACTTACTTGTCATTGGATAGATAATTCATGAACAATGCAAAAACGGTTACTTGCGTATAAAGAATTTGATCAAAAGCACACTGCCACAAATATTTCTCATAAAATTCATACTATTTTGCAAAATTATATTTTAGTTATTAAATAATTTTCACTTTCATTTGATAATGCTAGTGCTAATGTTGCTAGTTTGCCATAAATAATTCAAAATTTTCAACTATCATTTAAGGGTACATTTTTCATATAAGATGTATGTGTCATATTTTAAATTTGTGTGTTTAAAAGGGCATGAAACATTTCAAAGATCATATAGGTCAATTAGATTAGCAATTGTTTTAGCTAGGCATGCAACTTTATACAAAAAAATAAAAAAGATTTTGTAAAGCATTTGATATTAGTGCACCTAAAAAAATCATCAAAGATGTGCCTAATCTCTGGAATTCAACATATAAATGTTAAATGATTCTTAGGAGGTTAGAAATGAATTCTGTACATTTTTTTCACAAAACAATTATATATTGATTTATCTTCAATTTCATGGGATACATGTGTGGAATTAATTTTCCTTTTGAAAGTTTTCCAAAATGTAATGGAAGAATAATCCGGTTGTTACTATCCTACTTCTCTTTTAGTTGTAGATCATTGTGTTAAAATTGCACTTATTTTACAACCATATTATTCACATGAGTATTTACAAAATTACATTGCAAGCATGAGAAGTAAATGGTTAAAATATTTTCAAGAAATTCCCAATATATTTTTAATTGCAAAACTATTAAATCCTAGAATTAGTGAAGATGGTTTAGAAGAATTACCAAAATGTATTATGATGCATTATTTTCGGTAAGGATGTTGACACTCTTGATCCGCATATGATTGTAGGTAAGAAAAAATATTACTTTATGATCTTTTTAAAGAATATAAGATTTATTATGGTGATAGTTTAGATAGTGAAAGCGTTATGGAAATGAAGATATTGGTGGAGGTAGTTCAGCTTCGGGTCAAACTGAATATTTTCAATATCTGAACTTTCAACACCTTAATCAATATTATATGTTTTAAGATATTAAAAAATAAAAAATTCTAAGAGGAATAGTCTTTATCAAGAAGTAGAAAATTATTTATTTACTACTTTTGAGGAATTCAAATTTGACACACCTAATGAGCTTTTGAGACGATGGTCCCGAAGAGCAAAAAATCTTCCTATTTTATCACTAACTGTAAAAGAAATATTTGCGTGTCTGGCTTCCACCGTCTTGGTTTGAACAAGCATTTAGCACTGGTGGTTACATTTTGGGTGTTCGAAGATCCAATTTAAAGATTAAAAATCTAAAAAATCAAGCATTACTTTATGATTGGTCAAATGCCGAGGTAAGAAAACAAGAAATAAATTTTGATGAAGAGGATGAGGATGAGGATGAAGATGAAAATAAGTAGTCGATCATCAGGAGTGATTGAGTCACACCACTCCTTAAGCCTTAAGGTACGTTAGAAAGTAAAAGAACTATGTGAACTTTGATTTATCAACTATGAGAATAAGTAGACAACTTTTCAAAATTAGAAACTAAATTTTAATTTTTAAGCTCCAGTCTTTAAGAAGTTGTAATTTGTAAACTTGTAATCTCTTGTTAAAAGTAGTAAATTTTTATGTAAGTTAATTTCTTGTTATATCTTTTTCATTTATTGTTATTTTTTTGTAATTTTTTTTTATATAAGTTGTAATGTAAAGTTTTGATTGTTGTAATTGTTTTTTTGTAAAATGTAATTTGTTTTAGTTAATTTAGTTATAATCAATTCAATCTTTTGTAGTAATATTTTTTGTAAGTTGTAATTTTGTTAGTGCTAATCAAATTCAAATAATAGAAAAATCTATAAAATATTTTTTATAAAAAAATACCGAAAATCCTTTTGGAAGTCTAAAAAAAAAAAATCGGGAAACCACTAGTTCCACCCCATCGGTCGACGAACCGACAATTTTGAAATCGGAGGAACCATGCTCGTGTGTAATTTGCACTAGCATTTCTTCGATACAAATTTGTATTACACGGTCCCGGCTTCTCATGGCCAAATACACATAATTCTCAATGTAAATTTTAAGTTTTCTGAAATGTAGGTTTTAATTATTTTACGTTAAACTACTCATATTCTTAAATAGCTTCTTTTATTAAAATAAAAAGGAAAAAGATCACAAAACAAAGAAAAATGGATTATTTAATTAGCTTCTTTTATTTAAGAATAAATATTTAAAATATTCTAATTTATTCAATTATATTATTGCTAGATATATGTAAAAATATATTTTATTCATTTCAAAATAAGAGCATTATTTTAATAATAAATTAATTAATATATTGAATTATAAGTTAAATTATTTAATAAATTTTAAAAAATATTAGTTAATATTTATTTGTAGGTGAAATTCAATATACAAATCCACAAAGACACAATAAATATTCAAATACAATCCAAATAATCAACAAAAAAACTTAATATTTTAATCTAATGTCTCGTTTTAATATATTAAACATCGGTATCAAATTAAAGATTAAGAAAAAATAATTAATTTAATATATTATACGTCAAAAGCGGAGCATAAACAAAAACATTATATTTATTTTAACATATGAGGAAATATATTTACGGCACAAAAATTGAGAACTTACTAGCTATTTAGGTCAAAATTGTTTGATCTAGTCTTAAGTTGGGCAACAAATTGGCTAATTTGACAATATATAGTATTGTTCAATTTTTTTATTTATTTATTTTTTTATATAAAATATAGTATTTTATTATTTTTTTTAAATATAGAATTGTTTAAATTTATTAAGAAAATAGGTAAAGTCGCCTGTGATATAGGCGACATTCGGCTGGATTTGTTTTTCCTTTTTCTTTAATTGTCTGTACTACAGACGATTTTTTTCTTTAATCACATGTACTACAGGCGACTTATTTTTTTTTCTTACTTTTTTAAATTATGTGTATTTGTGCTTGTGTATTGTGTATTTGTGCTTGTGTGTGTTTGTGTATGTTGTGTGTGTGCATGTGTGTAATAATAATAATAATAATAATAATAATAATAATAATAATAATAATAATAATAATAATAATAATAATAATAATAATAATAATAATAATAATAATAAATTAATAATAATCATCACATAATAATAATAATATTAATTGATAAGGTAATTATTGTCAATATTATTCGAAAATTCTAATTAACTTATTATTGATTGCAGATTTAAAAGATATTGTGGAGATATTCTTGGAAGAAAGTGAAGGTTGAATGAGAAAAAGAAGGAAAGTCATGGCTAAAAATAAGGAGAATCAAGAGTAAATCTGGGAACAAATCTTTGAAAGACATGATAAAGATATAAGATATGCATATCCAGGCTATATATACAAAGATATGCATATCACAACCAAGATATGAGAAGATACCGGCAGATTTCGTGGAGAACATGAGAGACTATAAATACAACCTCAAGCTGTAGAGACTGCACCACTCCGAGACATTCATATGGGCAGAGAAACATAGAGAGACTGATGAGTGTGCTTTTATATTCGTAAGAATATAACAGACTGGGAAGAACTCAAGGGCGAACCGAAGGCGAACCTCGCAGAGTCTGGATTACTTTGGAAATTCACCACACGTTGATTTCGAGAGATCTCAACTCAATACAAACGGGAGTTTGTATTCAAATCCATCTAGGGGACTAGATGGTCAAGTAAGTGTTTTAGAAGATTTAGTTACACGGGTAGACAAGTATTTAGGGGGAGCCAAATACGTGTAAGTTCTACTGTAACATTTGTGGGAACAAATATGTCTTCTAATAAAATTACTTGAGAGGAAGAAGGGATTTCTTTCTCGCTTAAAATCAAACTTTATTTTAAGCTTCCGCATGTTCATTTACAGTTCGAACTACTGTTGAACACATACACACACGCACATATTCTGATCTCACAATTGGCACCAGAGCAGGTTCCAGGTTTTTTTTTTAAACAGGTAGATCCAGGGACAGACACATGGGTACAGAGGGGACCACGCTACGCCCACCTTCGCTTGATGGACAAAACTATCCGTTCTGGAAATCAATGATGTTTATCTATCTAAGATCCAAACGATGTGGAGAAGCAATCCAAACAAAGTGGACGTGGCCTAAGATGCAGGATGGAACGGATATAACTAAGGTTGTTAACAAACCAAGAACACTATGGATGGAGGATGAAAAGTGTGCCGAAGAAGCAAACTACATAGCATTGTATGTTATTCTTGCTTCGGTTGATGTCATGAGACACAAGTTGATTATACACTGCCAAACCGCCAAAGATGCTTGGGATGCTCTATAAAAACAATTTGAAGGAAATGAGTCCGTAAGAAAATCAAAGTTACAAAGATTGGCCACACTATTCTATGGAATACAAATGAATGAAGATGAAAACATTGAGATGTACTATGCCAGGTTCAGTGACATAGTAAATCAATGTTACACCCTCGGTGATGCTATCAAGGAAGATGTTCAAATCATGAAAATCATGAGAACACTAGCTCCTAGATTCAGAGAAAAAATCACAGTTCTAGAATCATTCATGGGAATCACACTAATGACATTAGATGACTTCATGGGAGAGTTAAGGACGTTTGAGTTGAACAACCACATGGACACACCTAAAAACAAAGGGATAGCCCTAAAGACGGAGACAAAAACTGAAAAATTCGAGGATGATATAACATCAGTTGCTGACAAAATGGCACTTCTCATGAAAAATTACAACAAGCTTGTGAAAAAGTACAATCAGGGGCAGCAGTTCAACAAAGGTCCGAACACTGAAGAGAACATCAGAAAAGGTGGAAACAAATTTTTAACCACTAGGCAGGTAAATCGAAAGGACTCTAAATGCAGAGAGTGTAGTGGATACGGACACTATAAGGCAGAATGTCCAAATTTTCTAAGAAAAAACAAAGCACTAAAAGCCACCAGGAGTGAATCTGAATCTGAAGGAGAAGAAGAAGTTGACGAACAAGAGACAGAATACCCCAAGGACCTGGGATGTCTCACTACTATTGTTCGAACTAAGGAGGAACTAGAGTACACTGAGGAACCTGATTTTGACGATCCAACTCTGGAAGATCTGGAGAAATTGTTTCTAGACGTATCTACCAGATGTACCACATTGGAAAATCAAGTAAGGGAATACAAAAGTAAAGGCGCACTAAGCATGGAAAATCAGGAACTCAGTCAAGTGAAACATGAACTGTACATCACTAGGGAAATAAATGAAAGATTGAGAGATGACTTGATTATGTCCCAAAAGAATGTGAGGAATCTCGAACATCAGGTCCAACTTTACGAGACGGAAATTAAGTAACTTAAAGCCAACTCTGAAACAGCCCGGACAATTACAACAAGCAATCACCAGGTAAACTCTTCCCTTACAAATGAACTAACAGATTACTCCTCAAAATTGCAAGATAAGGATCGTGAGTTAGCAGAGTTATGAGCTGAGCTGGACAAAGCAGTACGAACCATACACGGACTGAACAAAGGAAAAGCTAAAATTGACAAAATCCTGGCATATGGAAGACCACAAAACAATAAAACAGGAATAGGATATATTGAAGAAAGAACATCGGGATCAACAGTCTTTGTACCAGCTACAGTTCCTACGTTCGACCATGAAGGACAGAACACTACAAGACAACCTGAGAAACAAGACACAAAAGGTATGAGAAAATTTATTCCTATTTGCCATTACTGTGATGCACCTGGACACATCCGACCAAGATGCTACAGAATGAAACGTGACCTACAATCAGGTAATATTTCAACTTGGAATTTATATGGTGTTCCTGTAAAATCATCAGCCTCTAGACTATTCGAAAGTAAGAAAATTAAAAAACAGTAAAACAAATGTGAAAAAGGTTTGGGTTGTCAAGAAAAACATATGCATTACTTCATTAGTAGTCTCACTCGGGGCGAACAATACTGGAACATGGTTCTTTGACAGTGGATGCTCACGACATATGACAGGTAATGCAACATATTTATCTAATATCACTCCAATAAAAGGAGAGTCAGTAACCTTTGGAGATAGTAAGAGTGAGTGAGTCATTGGGAAATGGACTCTCAATATTAATGGCATGCCTAAATTGTCTAATGTGTATCTTGTTGAAAATCTTAAGGCAAATCTGTTGAGCATTAGCCAAATTTATGACCAAGGACTAGAAGTAAACTTCACTCATGACAAATGCTTGGTGTTAAACAAGAATAATGAGTGTATGCTTACCGGAACTCGGTCCACTAACAACTGTTATCTTCTTGACAGGAGTCATGAATGCTACAATGCTAGCTCGGGAGCAACATAAATATGGCATCAAAAGTTGGGACACATAGGATACAAATATCTCATTGCCTTGTTTAAATCACAATGTGTACGAGGACTGCCTAAACTCTCAAGCAAAGATCAAGGTATATATGGACCATACCAACTTGGTAAATAGGTAAAAAGCTCACACAAGTTAACACAAGACGTTTGCACTAAACAAATCATGGCCTTGCTACATATGGACTTGATGGGTCCTATTCAAACTGAAAGTGCGGGAGGTAAGAGATATATTTTTGTTTGTGTTGATGATTTCTCTAGATATACATGGGTAAGATTTCTTCGTGATAAATCAGACACCTTTGATGAATTTGAAAAGTTAATACGTCTGATAGAAAATGAAAAACAGGATTCTGTTGTTCGAATACGAAGTGAACATGGTAGAGAATTTGAAAATACTACATTCACTGACTTTTATGCCTCTCGAGGTATTGCTCATGAATTCTCTGCACCAAAAACACCTCAACAAAATGGAGTAGTAGAAAGGAAAAATCGCACATTGCAAGAAATGGCTAGAGCTATGATGATAGGCAAGGAGGTAGCCCAAAAATGGTGGGCTGAAGCCATAAATACAGCATGCTATGTTACAAATAGGGTATATCTTAGGAAAGGAATATGAATGACTTCTTATCAAATCTAGAAAGGAAAAACTTCTAATTTAAGTCACTTCCATGTGTTTGGTTGTAAGTGTTGTGTATATAATGATAGACAACAGTTAGGTAAATTTGATGCCAAAAGTGATGTTGGTATGTTCCTAGGATATTCGACCAACAGTAGAGCCTATCGTATCTATAGTCTGAGAACTCAAACACTCATTGAAAACACTAACATCGTATTTGATGATTCTTTGATAAGACAGGAAGTCTACTTGGAAGAAGCAGGTTCATCAGCAGGTTAACCAATGGGAAATCAGGACAGTGAGAACATCACAGAAACTGACCAACGACCAACAAATGAAAACAATGATAGAGGTGAACCCTCAACAAAGATTCAGAAAGAACATCCCAAGGAACTCATCATTTGAGAACTTAATGAAGGGATAAAGACACGATGCAAACCAAAACCTGACTATCGAAAAATGGGGGGACTGGTTCACCATGCTTGCCACACCTCTGTGGTTGAGCCCAAAAATGTCAAAGAAGCGATCAAGGATGATAACTGGATACTAGCAATGCAGGAGGAATTGGAACAGTTTGCTAGAAATGATGTCTGGACACTTGTACCTAGACCTAACAGTGCGGACATCATCGAAACAAAATGGATCTTCAAGAACAAAACTGATGAACAAGGTAACATCACTCGAAACAAAGCAAGACTCGTGGCCCAAGGATACACACAGGTAGAAGGAATTGATTTTGAGGAAACATTCGCTCCAGTTGCACGACTGGAGTCAGTAAGAATCCTTTTCTCCTTTGCATGTCTTAAGAAATTTATTCTTTATCAAATGGATGTAAAAAGTGCATTCTTGAACGGTTTCTTAAAAGATGAAGCGTATGTTGAACAACCAAAGGGGTTTGAAGATCCACACTTTCCGAACCATGTCTATAAACTGAAGAAAGCTCTTTATGGGTTGAAGCAAGCTCCAAGAGCATGGTATAAAAGACTGACAAAGTTTCTGATCGGTCATGGATACAAACGAGGAGGAGTTGATCAGACTCTGTTCATCCAGTGGTCGAACAATGATATCACTGTTGCACAAGTCTATGTAGATGACATTGTATTTGGATCCACATCCAAACAAAAAGTGAATGACTTCGTCCAGGTAATGTCACGTGAATTTGAAATGAGCATGGTTGGTGAACTTTCCTACTTTCTTGATATACAGGTCAAACAATGCAAAAGTGGAATTACGATACATCAAGAAAAGTATGCTAAGAACATGGTAAAGAAATTTGGACTTGAAGGGTGCAAAGTAGCACACACACCCATGGGGACGAATACCAAATTATCCAAGGATGAAGGTGGAACATGTGTTGATCCAACACTCTATAGAAGCATGATTGGAAGTCTCCTGTACCTCACTGCTAGTCGACCTGACATAAGCTTTAGTGTTGGACTATGCGCTAGATACCAATCAAACGCTAAGGAGTCTCACCTCAAGGCCGTAAAAAGAATCATACGATATGTGGCAGGTACCACTAACTATGGCTTGAAATATTCCTTTGAGACTAAACCTTTCATTGCAGGATACTATGACATCGATTGGGCCGGCGACGTGGATGATAGAAAGAGTACTTCAGGAGGATGTTTTTTTATTGGAAACAATCTTGTATCCTGGCTAAGCAAAAAGCAAAACAACATTTCACTATCAACTGCCGAAGCTGAATACATAGCTGCAGGGAGCTCATGCTCTCAACTGGTATGGATGATGCACATGTTGAACACCATTAGTTGAAGATCGAGTCATTACCCTTGAACATGTTCCTACCATAAGTCAACTAGCTGATATTTTCACAAAGGCCCTACATGCGCAAAAATTCATATCCCTGAGAAAATCTCTAGGGATTTGCTGTGTATTGTAAATGCTGTATCAAAAAAAAAAAATATATATATATATATAATAAAGGGGAGGTGGAAGTCTCGGATTGCCTAGGAAAACTATAAGTCTCACACAGGTTCAAAACTATGTTTGTCTTGAACTTTGAATCCATTATTTCTTCTCCCAGTATAAGGAAAAGAGCTACGACCTTGAAATGATGATGTGGAATGTTGTCACCAATGTGATAGAGCACCAAGCACAGAAAATGACAGGTCTGTGAAAGCTTCCTTAATAATGTTCACCTCTAAGTTGCACCAAATATAGGGGTTACAAGGTTATGAGCTCGTCACACAGGGTTTTCCCAGTGTGGTACTTTATTATGTGGTTTGCGAGCTACTACACAAGGATTCGGCAGAAGGAGCAATACGGAAAAATCATAAAACTCATTTAGCAATCAAAATGGGGTGAATATATACTGAAAGAGAAGACTTGCGGATTTTTCTTAGTGCATTTTCAAACATTGTTGCCTGACTGAGACTTGTGTTTAATATGGTGATCTATGACTTCATTCCTCCAATAAAAAAAAATAAATAAATAAATCAGCCTCTCTTATTTTTTCTCCTGGGATTATATGAATTATTTTATGCAAAATGGGCCGGGATGATTATTCAGTTGTGACTTATTTTCGGAACATGTGTCAAAATGGGGATGTGATCTTTTTTTTTCAACCGTCTGGACGTCTGATCGTGTTCCTTAATGACTATATAACTGCAATGAGTGGGCGCCTAAAAAGGGTTTGAATGACCCACATAAAATCTTGTGAAATTGATAGAAATCGAGGCGTCAGCCGCCCTCACTTCACATCATTGTCTGCCTATAATTGATGGTGTTCACTCTCTTCACAGTTCACTTTCACGCTTGTGCTCTTGTGTTCTTGTGTTCTTTCCAAAATTTCTTTACAAACTTTTCATGGCGGATCAAGAAAACTCACCCAGCGGGAGACGACCAAGCTGGATTCTGGTTCCATTCTTGAACCCAGAACCTTTAGAGACGATTCCCCCTCCTAAATTTGATGAGCAGCCCTCGGTCGACCAGGGAAAGGACCAGCCCTCTCCAGGTCTTTCGTCCCCACCATGCACTGATACTCCACCGACTACAACCGCTCCAACCGATGTTCCACCGCCTAGAGCCACAACTCCGCCTCCTGCTTCGCCCATGGAAGAATCTCCGCTTCCTCCTCAAGATCTCCCTTCCCGGACGACTCCAAATCCACCATCAAAGTCCAAGGCTCCTCGCAAAGCAAACCCTACAGGCAAAACCTCAATTTCTACACCACGGTGTCAACATCTCGTTGATGAGTCCTCATCCGAGGAAGAACTGACACAATCTCCGCCTCGCCGTTTGGACCCTCACAAAAAGCCTTCCCCTGCTGCCTTCACTGGGTCATCTCCAGGGCGCCTTCACAACAAAAATGATGACCTGGTCAGAGGAAAGGCCTTCTCCAAGTCGTTCTACACGAAGGCAGCTTCCGACCGCTACAAACTGTTTTCTGGCATGGACTTCTGGCCTGAGCGTAACCTTGATCTCAAGCGTTTTGCAAAAACATCGGTTATGGATTTTATCAAAAAGTCTGGGTTAGAAGTTACTGTGATGAATTTGGGTAGGTTTTATAGTTCCATTGTTCATGAATTTTATGCTAATTTGGTCTCTGACATTCAGGATCCCGAATCCCCTCGGTTTGGGAGAGTTTTTATTTGAAATAAAATTGTTAATTTCAGTCCTGATGCCATTAATGATTATTTGGAACTGACTGGCCTGGATGAGGAAGAGGAGGTTGAAGTCGACCTTGGAGAGGTGGTCGACTTCCTCAGCGAAGGGAAGCTCACCCGTTGGACTAAGCCTGTAATTTCCCCATCAATACTGACACAGGAGGCCAACTGGCTCCATAAAATAGGGAGACAAAATTGGACACCCACGTCCAACAAGTCTCACCTAACATCGGCCCAGTGTCAGGTCATCTTTAAGGTCCTGAAGGCCATACCGATTGACTTTGGGAGGATAGCAATTGAGGCCATCATGAGTTTTGCCGAGAAGCCCGACTCTCGCAAGAAGCTTCCGTTCCCTACCCCCTTTGGGGCATCTTATCGCATCAGGGCATCCAGGCTCAGTCCACTAATGTCCTTCAGAAAGCCGCCCCTCTGCTGAACATGGCCTCCAGAGAGGCATGGCTAAAAATAAGGAGAATCAAGAAAAAATCTGGGAACAAATCTTTGAAAGACATGATAAAGATATAAGATACGCATATCCAGGCCATATATACAAAGATATTCATATCACAACCATGATATGAGAAGATACCGGCAGATTTCGTGGAGAACATGAGAGACTATAAATACAACCTCAAGCTGTAGAGACTGCACATCTCCGAGATATTCAATTACCATTCATATGGGCAGAGAAACATAGAGAGGCTGATGAGTGTGCTGTTATATTCGTAAGAATACAACAGAATGGGAAGAACTCAAAGGCGAACCGAAGGCGAACCTCGCAGAGTTTGGATTACTTTGGAAATTCACCACCCGTTGATTTCGGGAGATCTCAACTCAATACAAACGGGAGTTTGTATTCAAATCCATCTAGGGGACTAGATGGTCAAGTAAGTGTTTTAGAAGATTTAGTTACACGGGCAGACAAGTATTTTGGGGGAGCCAAATACGTGTAAGTTCTACTGTAACATTTGTGGGAACAAATATGTCTTCTAATAAAATTACTTGAGAGGAAGAAGGGATTTCTTTCTCGCTTAAAATCAAACTTTATTTTAAGCTTCCACATGTTCATTTACAGTTCGAACTACTGTTGAACACATACACACGCGCATATATTCTGATCTCACATTAATAATTAATAAACAAAAATAAAAATAATTTATGACCTGCGTATACATGTTGATAACTCTATATAATAGAGTTATTTTTGTACCCTTTAACTTAAATTTATGTATAAAATACTGATGAATTTAGTGAATTTTAGTATAATATAATATAATTAGATTTTTGTTTTGTTTTGTAGTTTGTATAAATTAAATGTGTAATTTTTCTTTGATTTTATGTAAAAAAAAGTAGGGTTGGAGCTGAAATTGAGGAACCAAAGAGAAAAGTGCGGAAGGTCTGAAAAGTCCCTAGTTGCTACACGAAATGCTGCAGCAACGCTGGAAGTAAATTCTTTTACCCAAGAAACTCAAATCCAATTTCGCTGACTGGACACATTAAGTTGCCATGCTGGCCTGGGCTAGATTTTTAAATAAAAGAGTCTATGAATCAACTACATGAGCCAACTACATGCGCTATCAAAACAAAAGAAGAAAAGAAGTGTGGGCCTTGATCCAAATCAGCAAAAACAAGAAGTAGGGCAGAAACCAGGGGCACGCAGGAAGGAGTTGAGGGAGAAGACAGAAAGCAGGAAATAGGGAAACAGGGGCTGCTGGACTGAAGATGAAAATCAACCATTCTCAGCAGTTTTTCACCAAGCTTTCAAGGGGAAAAAGATGGAAACAACTAGAAGAAAAAGAAGAGGAAGGAAGCTCGAAAAACAACCCTCCAAACAACTGAACCCTCTCTTCTTTAATCTCTTTTATTCCCCTGTTTTCTTTTGGAATTATAATTCAAATTTTTTTATGGATGATATATTAGCTGGTCATGAGCTAAAAATCTTGAAGACTTGAATTGCTAATGGACTTTGAATCGTTTTATTGAGATTTTTATGCATTGTTGAGTGATTTGTGCTATTGTTCATTCAAGTGGGCATATGATTAATATTTGTTATCGTTTGGCCAACAATGATGAATTTACAAGTTAGATTTAATACTGGAAGGGTTAGGTCTAGTGGAAATTGCTTGAATGATGCAAGTGTTAACCAATTGTAGGTTATTATTGTGAATGGTATAGAAATATATTTTTCGCCTTGCATAACTATACGAATTGATTATTACATCGATGTTCCAATTTCTATTAGGCATAGGAATATGTTTAGTTAGAAAAAGGAATGTACAACATAGCATTTCGAAAAATTTTATGTATCAAGAAAGAATTCGTGTTAACTTTAGAACATTTCACTCGAGAACAATGCCGTTCAACATTGATCAATAAAATCCAATTCAAAAGAAAATTAGTAATTCAAGTCCATAACTTCCATCTTGTGAAATTCCTTGCTGCCATTGATTGTGAATTGAACATCAAATTGTTGAGAATATTTTCTTTAATTCTTGTTTAATTTGTAGAAGTAGAACCAAACCATCCACTCTACTTATTACTCATTTCTTTAGTTAAAAATCGCTAGTAATTGATATTTGTAATTTATTTTAATTTCAATCCCTGTGGAGACAATAAAACTCATCATTATACTATTTGTTGACTACGTGCACTTGCGTACCAACCAACAAGTTTTTGGCGCTGTTGCCGAGGATTGTAAATTAAAATTTTTGTGATATCAATAACTTTGCAATTTATTTCTTTTATTGTGTCTAATCTTGATTGTTATTCTTGTGCTTTAATAGGTTGATTTTGTGTATGAACAAGCAACAAGATTTTGGATTAGCTCCTTTTGACCCCGAGATTGAATGCACATTTAGAAGAGGAAAAAGGGAACAAAGAGGACAGCGGACTCAACATTAAGTAACATGGCCGAAGAGGAATTAAATGTGGCTGCCAATGCAATTGTGATGGCCGATGACCGAGAGAGAGCCATACGAGAGTATGCTGCCCCAATGTTCAATGACCTTAATCCAGACATCATTCGGCCTGAAATTCAAGCACCTCAATTCGAGTTGAAGCCGGTGATGTTCCAAATGTTGCAAACGGTGGGTTAATTTAACGGGCTAGCCACTGAAGATCCTTACCTTCATCTTCGATCATTTTTAGAGATGAGTGACTCTTTCAAGCTCCATGGTGTTACAGAGGAGGCCTTGAGGCTGGAATTATTCCCTTTCTCATTGAGGGATCGAGCTAGAGCATATCTTAACACTCTTCCACCAAATTTTATTGCTTCTTGGAATGATCTTGCCGAGAAATTTTTGATGAAGTACTTCCCTCCTACAAAAAATGCCAAGTACCGGAATGAGATTATTTCTTTCCAACAATCGGAGGATGGATCCGTGTGTGAAGCTTGGGAGAGATTCAAAGAGTTGTTGAGAAAGTGTCCCCACTATGGTATTCCTCATTGTATCCAAATGGAGACTTTCTACAATGGTCTTAACGTTTCTACTCGCATGGTGTTGGATGCTTCGGCAAATGGAGCTGTTCTTTCTAAATCATATAATGAAGCCTATGAGATATTGGAGAGGATTTCCAACAATAACTACCAATGCTCCAATACAAGAGAACCAACCGGTAAGAAAACTGCTGGAATTTATGAAGTAGATGCATTGGCAGTTTTAACAGCTCAAGTTTCTTCCATGAGCAACATTTTGAAGAATTTAAGTTTGGGGGGACTGGCACCGATAGCCCCTATGGAACAAGCAGCGGCTATTTCAAGTGTTTATTGTGGAGGTGGTCACACATTTGATTGTTGCCCTTCCAATCCAGCCTCGATTTGCTATATGGGAAATCAAAACTCCAACCGCAACAATCCATATTCCAACTCTTATAATCCGGGCTGGAGGAAACATCCAAATTTCTCTTGGGAAAGTCAATGCAACAACTCGAACAATGTACCAATGCAAACCAAGCATAACTTCCCATCAGGATTCTCCAATCAACAACAACAACAAAGATTTCCTCCACAAGCTACCCAAACCAACTCTCTTGAAAATTTGATGAAGGAGTATATGGTAAGCAACTTCGTTGAGAAATCTTGAGGTTCAAATGGGGCAATTAGTGAATGAGTTGAGAAATCGACCTCAAGGTGCTTTAACAAGTGACACCAAAAATTCAAGAAGAGAGGGCAAGGAACATTGTAAGGCCGTCACATTGAGGAATGGTAAGGATTTAGAGCTGAATACTAAGGAAGCTAATCAGAAAAATGAGCCCACTTCAATCCAAAGGAATGCTGAAAAAGAAAAACAAGCTGGAAATTCGAATTTAAATTCCACAGAATCTGCCCAGAAAGCTACAGCATCAATTCAGCAAACTGTAGAATAGCAAGTTGGCGAAAAACTGCCACCTCCATTTCAACAACATTTTCAAAAGCAGCAACAAGATGTCCAATTTCGGAGATTTTTAGATGTTTTAAAGTAGCTCCATATCAACATTCCATTGGTGGAGGCATTGGAACAAATGCCCAATTACGTGAAGTTTTCTAAGGACATTTTGACAAAAAAGAGACGGCTTGGAGAGTTTGAAACGGTTGCTTTGACCGAAGGATCCACTGCAATTTTCAAAAATAAAATTCCTCCTAAATTAAAGGATCTAAGGAGTTTTACTATCCCTTGTTCTATTGGTGGTAGAGATGTTGGTAGAGTTTTATGTGATTTAGGGGCAAGTATTAATTTGATGCCTGTGTCTATTTTCAGGAAACTTGGAATTGGAGAAGCTAGACCAACCACCATAACATTGCAATTGGCCGATCGATCCATGGCACATCCGGAGGGTAAGATTGAAGATGTCTTGGTGCAAGTGGATAAATTTATCTTTCCGGTGGACTTTATTATTCTTGATTATGAAGCGGATCGTAGGGTTCCAATTATTTTGGGGAGATAATTTCTTGCCACCGGGAGAACGTTGATTGATGTTCAAAACGGAGAGCTTACAATGAGGGTCAATGACCAACAAGTAACTTTTAATGTGTTCAATGCTATGAGGTTCCTAGATGAAATTGAAGAGTGCTCTTTTGTGAATGTTGTTGACACTCTTGTGGCTGAAAAAGTGCAAAAAGAAGCATGTGAAGATATTGTGGGGATGACCTCTCTTGATGAAAATGACGAGACAAGTGATGATGAAGGAGCACAAGTCAAATGGGTTGAGCCTAGGTAAATTATACACCAAATTTGGGAGATACTTTTAGTCTTTGGATCTATCGGAAAGGAACTTCACATCATCTAAACATGTTGAAGAACCACCAAGGTTAGAATTAAAGACTTTGCCTAATCATTTGAAGTATGCTTACTTGGGAAAAGAAGAGAATCTACCTGTGATAATTTATGCATCATTGAGTGTAAAAAAAGAAAGTTTGTTACTCAACTTGTTGAGGAAATACAAAAAGGCAATAGGGTAGACAATGGCGGATATCAAGGGAACAAGCCCCTCCCTTTGTATGCATAAAATTTTACTAGAAGAAAGATGCAGCAAATCTATCGAACGTCAAAGAAGGCTCAACCCCATCATGAAGGAAGTGGTGAAAAAGAAAGTGATCAAATGGCTCGATGCCGGAATTATTTACCCAATCTCGGATAGCTCTTGGGTCAGCCCAGTTCAATGTGTTCCAAAGAAAGGTGGAGTCACTGTGGTGGCAAATGAAAATAATGAGTTAGTTCCCACAAGAACGGTGATGGGATGGCATGTGTGCATGGATTATCGAAAGCTAAACAAGGCCACAAGAAAGATCATTTCCCGCTGTCATTCATTGATCAAATGTTGGATAAATTAGCAGGGAAGGAATACTATTATTTTCTTGACGGGTATTCGGGTTACAACCAAATCTCTATTGCTTTGGAAGATCAAGAGAAGACCACTTTCACATACCCTTATGATATATTTGCTTTCCGGAGAATGCCATTTGGATTATGCAATGCCCCTGCCACCTTTCAGTGATGCATGATGGCCATTTTTTCCGACATGGTGGAGAAATCTCTCGAGGTATTTATGGATGATTTTTTGGTATTTGGTGAAACTTTTGATGCTTGTTTGGCTAACTTGGAACAGGTACTTGAGAGATGTGAAGAAACCAACTTGGTCCTTAATTGGGAAAAATATCATTTCATGGTACAAGAGGGAATTGTCTTGGGACATCGGATTTCTCATTATGGAATCAAAGTGGATAGAGCAAAAATTGAGGTAATTGAGAAGCTACCACCACCTACCACAGTTAAGGGCAATCGAAGTTTTTTGGGGCATGCGAGGTTCTACAGGAGATTTATTAAAGATTTTTCAAAAATATCCAAGCCTCTTTGTTCTCTACTTGAGCACAACCGGTCCTTCGAATTCACAAAAGAGTGCCAAGAATCATTTTCGACATTGAAGAAAGCACTTGTGTCCACCCTGATTATTGTTCCACTGGATTGGTCTCTTCCTTTTGAACTAATGTGTGATGTTAGTGATTTAGCCATTGGTGCTGTGCTTGGGCAAAGAAGAAATAAGGTATTTCACTCTATTTATTATGCTAGCAAGACTTTGACGGATGCCCAATTGAACTACACAACTACCGAAAAAGAACTTTTGGCTGTAGTGTTTGCGTTTGACAAGTTTTGAGCTTATTTGGTGGGAACCAAGGTGATTGTGTACACGGACCATTCGGCCATAAAGTATCTTGTTGCTAAGAAGGATGCCAAACCAAGACTCATTCGATAGGTATTACTTCTTCAAGAATTTGACTTGAAAATCTGAGATAGGAGAGGAACCGAGAACTAAGTAGCCGATCATTTATCTAGGCTTGAAAGTGGAGGTGAAGAGAAGAGTGAAGGGCCTATTCAGGAGAGATTTCCCGATGAACAAATATTGGAGGTAAGTCAAGTTTCAACGCCATGGTATGCTGATTTTGTGAATTATTTAGTGAGTGGGTTGATTCCTCCCAATTTAAATAGCCAACAATGCAAGAAATTCTTCCATGATGTAAAGTCATATTATTGGGATGATCCTTATCTTTACAAACAATGCCCGGATTATGTGTTGAGATGATGTGTACCCGAGGAGGAAGTACCAAGCATTTTGGATCATTGTCATTCTTATGCATATGGAGGTCATTTTGGGGGACAAATGACAGCAGCTAAGATTTTTCAATCGGGATATTTTTAGCCTTCTATTTTCAAAGATGCTCACAACTTTGCAAAGAATTGTAATAGGTGCCAACGGGTAGGAAATATTTTGGTAAGGAATGAGATGCCTTGGAACAACATTCTTGAAGTGGAACTTTTTTATGTATGGGAAATTGATTTCATGGGGCCTTTTCCTCCTTCTTTTGGAAATTTATACATATTGGTGGCTGTCAATTATGTGTCCAAATGGCTTGAAGTTGTGGCAAGTCCTAAGAATGATGCCAAGGTGGTTATGAAATTTCTACACAAACATGTGTTCACTCGTTTTGGTACTCCAAGATCCCTTATAAGTGATGAAGGCACCCACTTTGTGAACAAACTCTTGGCTACATTTTTAGTTAAGTATGATGTAAGACACAAGATTTCTACGGCTTATCATCCTCAAACAAATGGCCAAGCCGAGATCTCAAATAGAGAAATCAAAAGCATACTTGAGAAGGTGGTGAATCCTAATCGAAAAGATTGGTCCCAAACATTGAAGAATGCTTTATGGGCATATAGGACAGCTTTCAAGACACCTTTAGGCATGTCTCCATACCGGTTGGTGTTCGGGAAAGCATGTCACTTACCCGTGGAGTTAGAACATAAAGCATATTGGGCCATCAAGAAACTCAACATGGACCTTCAAGTTGCTGGTACACTCCAAAAATTGCAATTAAATGAGCTGGATGAAATGAGGTTGTTCGCCTATGAAAATGCCAAACTCTACAAAGAAAAAACAAAGAAGTGGTATGATAAGAGGATTCAACCTAGAGTCTTTGAGAAGGGGCAGCGAGTTCTACTGCTTAACTCCCGTCTTAAATTATTCCCAAGAAAATTGAAGTCTAGATGGTCCGGACCATTTCTTGTGACCTAGGTGTACCCTTATAGAGTTGTTGATTTAAAGGAAGAGAACTCAGGTCGAGAATTTAAAGTGAATGGGCAGTGAATCAAGCATTATTGGGGAGGACAGGTCGATCGAATGAAGACCTCTATCACTTTGGAAGAACCATGACAAGGGAGGTGATTTTGGGTTGCTTATGATGTTATAAGGATTTAAATAATTTTTTTAGCAATCCAAATATACATTTTTGTATATATGTACATATATATGTCTATATATATATCGTATGTAAATAGTATTGCGGTTACTTAGTAGGTTATTAAGTTTTAGATCACTAACCCTCACTCTCATTCCATTTGCCACAAGGTGTGCTCGAGGAAAAGAAGAATGGACTTTGGAGAAAAATGCCATTTTGGAATTATATCAGTGATGACTAGAAAAAAGGGAGCAACCTAAATATGGCGGTGGAAGGGACTGCTTCACAGAAATTAAAATTTTGCCCAGTTTGCAGCAGCATATCTCGTAGCAACTAGGCGTAAATTCGTGAATTTGTTAAAAAAACAAAATTCGCCTAGTTTCCTGCAGCATATCATGGAGCAACTGGGCGTAATTCTGAAAAAAAAAATTAACTTTAAATTTCAGAACTTGAAGGGCAAAATGGGGATTTCCCCTTCTCTGTTACAGAAACCCTAGCCATACATGAATCCCACCTTCCTCACTCCCTCACACCTAACCAGCCGTCCACCCTTCTCTCTCACCAAGCCAACCCCGCCACTGGTCACGCGAACCGCGCCCATCACCCTTTCTCTCCAGCCACCACCCACCACCCACATAGGCATGACCTCCGTCGCGTCACCCCAGCTGACGCCCAAGCAACCCCTATCGTGTCACTCTTCTCGTGACCCCTGTCGTCCTGTAGCACCACTGGTCTCTGCGACCTCCAGTCGCCACTCTCCACATGACTCTCAGTCGTTGTCTCTCCAGGCGCTCCTCCCAGGACCACTTCACTTCAAAAATGTTGCTTAGTGTTCCCTTTGAAACAAATTGTAGATGACACTTATTCGATGATATGATTTAGGCCATCTTGGATCGTTTGAGCCTTTCTAGCCTACCATACATATTTTCCCCTAGTCATCCCGTTTGAGCCTAATTGACAATTTTTCTTCTTAGCCACTACTTAGTTTGCCCTTAAGAATAATCGTCCATTTTACCCCTTATTCATCTCGATTTCTTTGGACTTATATTGACGGTTGCATTCCGAGGGGAAGTGACACATTCTCATGTTGTGGTATGCATTATATTTAAAAGAATAGCATACATTCGATTGCTTTTTATACCACATTGGGGACACTGTGTTCCTAAGTTTGGGGGAAGGCATGTATTATATTCGTAGAGCCAGCTAATTCACTAAAAAAAAAATCGCCCACTTTGCTGCAGCAATACTTGTAGCAACTGGGCACTAAAAAAAAAAAGCTGGTCTCGAATTCTTACAGTGGCAGGAGTATATTTGTTGGGGGGCATGTGTAAAAATGAGGGGAGTACTTGAAAGAGTTAGTGTGGGTCCTAGAAAGTCGAGATGTGAAGGTATTTTGAGCCAAAAATTTCCTCCATTACCCTACCCTCACCTAAGCCTAACATTACAAGCTTAATGAAGTCCTATTGATCCTCGTTTGGGTGTAATTCTACTTAAGTGGAGAAAGGTTCATCAAGTTGACTGATGGAGGCACAATATTAGGCTTTAGGATGGAGGTCTATCTTGTTTTAGGGAAATCGAGGCTATTTTGGGAAGAGCTATGAACATAATGTGGAGAGACACATGCATTGTGATTTTATCATGCCATTAGCACTTGAGGGACTAGGTTGACAGCAACTGTATGAAGGCATCATTCTCATCATTTTGAAATAAATTTCTGAGAGCATGCACCATTGTCAAGCAATGATTTGGATTCACATATTCTTTCTTTGTATAGTGTTTGTAGATTCTCATTTTTCTATTTCGGTATATCTAGATTCATCACTCGAGGACGACCAATGACTTAAGTTTGGGGGTGTGATAACTCTATATAATAGAGTTATTTTTGTATCCTTTAACTTAAATTCATGTAGAAAATAGTGATGAATTTAGTGAATTTTAGTATAATATAATATAATTAGATTTTTGTTGTGTTTTGTAGTTTGTATAAATTAAATGTGTAATTTTTCTTTGATTTTATGTAAAAAAACTAGGGTTGGAGCTTAAATTGAGGAACCAAAGCGAAAAGTGTAGAAGGTCTGAAAAGTCCTCAATTGCTACACGAGATGTTGCAGCAACGCTGGAAGTAAATTCTTTGACCCAGGAAACTCGAATCCAATTTTGCTGACTGGACACATTAACTTGCCATGCTGGCGTGGGCCAGTTTTTGAAATAAAAGATTAGATGAATCAACTACATGGGCTATCAAAACAAAAAAAGAAAAGAAGTGTGGGCCTTGATCCAAATCAGCAAAAACAAGAAGTAGGGCAGAAACCACATGCAGGAAGGTGTTGAGGGAGAAGACAGAAAGCATGAAATAGGGAAACAGGGGCTGCTGGACTGATGATGAAAATCAACCATTCTCTGCAGTTTTTCACCAAGATTTCAAGGGGAAAAAGAAGGAAACAACTAGAAGAAAAAGAAGAGGAAGGAAGCTCGAAAAACAACCCTCCTAACAGCTGAACCCTCTCTTCTTTAATCTCTTTTATTCCCCTGTTTTCTTTTGGAATTATAATTCAGATTTTTTTATGGATGATATATTAGCTTTTTGGACTATATTTTCTAAGCTAGTCATGAGCTAAACATCTTGAAGACTTGAATTGCTAATGGACTTTGAATCATTTTATTGAGATTTTTATGCATTGTTGAGTGATTTGTGCTATTATTCATTCAAGTGGGCATATGATTAATGTTTGTTATTGTTTGGCCAGCAATGATGAATTTACAAGTTAGATTTAATACTGGAAGGGTTAGGTCTAGTGAAAATTGCTTGAATGATGCAAGTGTTAACCAATTGTAGGTTATTATTGTGAATGGTATAGGAATATATTGTTCGCCTTGCATAACTATATGAATTGATTATTACACCAATGTTCCAATTTCTATTAGGCATAGGAATATGTTTAGTTAGAAAAAGGAATATACAACATAGCATTTCGAAAAATTTTATGTATCAAGAAAGAATTCGTGTTAACTTTAGAACATTTCACTCGAGAACAATGCCGTTTAACATTGATCAATAAAATCCAATTCAAAAGAAAATTAGTAATTCAAGTCCATAACTTCCATCTTGTGAAATTCCTTGCTGCCATTGATTGTGAATTGAACATCAAATTGTTGAAAATATTTTCTTTAATTCTTGTTTAATTTGTAGAAGTAGAACCAAACCATCCACTCCACTTATTACTCATTTCTTTAGTTAAAAATCGCTAGTAATTGATATTTGTAATTTATTTTAATTTCAATCCCTGTGGAGATGATAAAACTCATCATTATACTACTTGTTGACTATGTGCACTTGCGTACCAACCAACACATAAGGCTCCATAAGATACAATTGCTCGTCAATGACGAGTAGATCAAAATTTTCAATAATTCTTCCAATAGTTTATCAAAGCTACACTTTTTTTTTAATTATCTAAAAAATTAAATCAACTCATCATTTCGATCAATTATATCTTAAGGAGCCCTTTAGATGAACAGTAGAAGACATGTACACGCGGGTTATAGCTCACTTTCATTGTTGTTTATTAATTAATAATAATAATAGTAATAATAATAATAATAATAATAATAATAATAATAATAATAATAATAATAATAATAATATTATTATTATTATTATTATTATTATTACTATTATTATTATTCTTATTATGTGATGATTATTATTAATTTTATTATTATTATTACACACACGCATACACAACATACACAAACACACACAAGCCAAAAAAAAAACAAAAAAGAAGTTGCCTGTAGTACTGGCGATTAAAGAAAAAAAAACTGAATGTCGCCTATATAACAAGCGACTTTACCTATTTTCTTAATAGATTTAAACAATACTATACTTAAAAAAAAAATTAAACAATACAATATTTTTAAAATAAAAAATTGAACAATACTATATATTGTCAAACTAGCCCAACAAATTATTGGCATCATCCAATCAAAAGCCCAGTTACGTAAATTGTCTTCAGGCTTTTTCCTGGTTTTGTTCATTATAGGTTATTGGCATCGAAAAAAGTTAACAGCTAAGTGCATAAATTGTGCATTAGAGACATTCAGACTTGGCCCATATATTTTATTTGGGTAGGAAGCAAATACCCAATTGGCCCATATATACCCAACGGGCCTATATATTTGGGTAGGCATAGGATACCCAACTCTCTAAGTTATTCCAATTTTCACATTATTGGGCAGCGTTTAAAGACTTTTCTTCTTCGTTTTTCTTAAGAAATCTAACATAATTGCCAAGAATGATAGATAGTACATCATTAGTCACTTCTCTTGTGCTTTATGATGATATAATGCAATTTTGGGGTGTTCTCATCTTATTTTGAAGGTATTTAAAGAGAATAAGTATTTCGACTTCAATCACTTAAAATGATCTGACATCACTTCATTCGTACGAGTGTAAATTTATATATTATTATAAGTTTGATAAGGGATTGGATTTAATTTAGTAAATTGTGTACCTCATGTAATTGAATTGATCACTCAATGTCCCTATTTCCTTTGATACAAACTGGTTGGTTTTGAATACTCATGCATTCCCCTTACCATCTGCATTCAATAAGACTAATAGTCTTTGCCTGTGTCCGTTTATACTATGACATAATTACTAAAGCTCAACACCTTCGACCACTATCAATATAATATAAATCAAGTATCCATAATTTATGTTGTAACATATTTATAATATTAGCTCTCAATTGTTATTGTATTTAAATAATAATCCTCAATTCTATTAAATTCATATTACACATACAACAATTATAATTTTACGAAGAAAGGAGCTTCTTATCATATGTACATATTCGACACCAAACTCTCAAAACTATGTGTTATGTGAGCAGCAGCGAGTTTACACGACCATATCTAGATTAAACTTACTGTACCTCTCCAACTTAAAGGACAAAAAATTACAAATATAATTAGAGATAAGATTAACACCCAAAACATTATAATCAAGAGCCATCGATTTAAGGATATTCGATTCAAGTATTTCAGCAAGATATTACTAACACCTTCCACATTTGCTTTTAATGTTCCATGCCGGAATGTTATGGTGGAACTCTATTTTCTCCCACAAATGGCGGGGGACAATTTTTATTTGTCTTCAAAGAAATAGTCGTGTGTTGGAGTTAGTTAGCACAGTTTGTTAGAGTTAGTTAGAAAACAGTTGGAGTCTCGTCAGTTAGAAAGAACTTAGTCAGTCAGTTAGAGTTCGGGCAGCCGGTTAAAAGGATCTGGTCAAGTCTCTCATATCTATATGTATGAGATGTTGCAGCTTGTAAAACGATGATGAATACTAATACTTTTTTTGCGTTAATGATTTTCTGCATTTATGAATTTTGACATGGTATCAGAGCTATAGAAAGAAGATTATATACTTGAAGGATGGTAGGTGGAGAACATTATGCGAGGTGATTTTTTCCGATAGCACAACATCACCAGTTTGGTGAACAAATTTTGTTGTGCCATCTGGTAAATGACCAGAAATAGGAGTTTGTGTTGGTTTGATATTACACATGAATGTTTGATTAATACACATATGTCTACTAGCCCCACTATCAAGTATCCAAGTTCCTTCAAATGCACTGTCAAAGCAAGATAAAGCATAAGAAATGATATTACCTCCTGAATGAGAAAGATGAGCAAAACTCATCATTGCATCATTGTTTTGCTGACCTAGTTGATTATTCTGAGCAAAATATTTTGTAACCTCCTTGAACTATTGAAAGAAACTACTCATGTCAACTGGATTCCTTTCATTCCCTTTGTCTTCTCCAATTTTACCAGTTCCACATCCTAAAGATTCAACAAAATTACACAATGGAAAGAGGGCTTTGTCAGTGCCCATTTGTCTTGTTTTTTGCTGCCTGAATTTAGTATACCATTCAGGATAGCCATGTAGTTTAAAACAATCTTGAATTTCATGACCACTTCCTTGACAATGATCAAATGTTAATTATGCCTTGTCTTCTTTTGTAAAGATTTTTTTTTGGTTTCCACCTCTTCCTTTATTTGGACTCCAATTTGTATTGGTGAATTGACCTCTGCTGAGTCCACAGACTCTCGAAAGGTATTTTGTGTTCCTCGTTGTTTTTCAATGCGCAACATCATGGAGTATGCCTTATAAACAGTAGACAATGGCTCTATCATCAATACATAACTTCTTGCTTGTTCATAACTGTCATTTAACCACATTAAAAATTGGATCAGCTTGTTTTCTTCATCAAATTCCAATAACTCCTTACTTGCTCAAGAATAGACTGGTAGTGGTTTGAATCACGCATATTCATCCCAGAGTTTCTTAAGTTTCATATGATATTTTCAATAATAGAAGAATTTCCTTAGGTAATATTTGAGATTTCCTTCTGCACATGATATCTCAAAGGACCATTGGAATCTCCGAATCTTTCCTCTAAATCCTTCCATAAATCTCGTGTTCTATTAGCATATATGAATGCATCCACGATCTCTTTAGAAATTGAATTTACAATCCAGCTGACCGTGTTATCGGGGCATGTCAAAATTAATTATATTATTTTACCTCGCGTTCCTCTACTATTTTGTAGTAGTGGGAAGTAAGAGTCGATCCCACAGAGAATGGTTGAATTATTTGTATATTTTTTTGTGCTAATTTACGAATGCAAATAAGAGGGGGTTGTTGATGAATTTTGTCTACTAAACTAATAAAATAAAATCTCCTCTAATAAATAAAAATCAAGCAAATAAACAGAAGGCAAACAGTAATAAGAATCAATTCCGGTTCATGATTCAATTTTCCCCATATTTCAAATCATATGATTATGCGAGACATTATTAATTTAATCGTCGAATTCCTACCCCTAAACCAACAACAAGCTATGTTGATTCGCTTTATCACTTAAGTGTAATTAATTAGGATAAGCTCTCTAATTAATCAATTTAATCGAAGAGCCTAAAATACGCTCTTTGGATTTAATTCATTAAATATATTATCAATTAGGATAATAGGGTAGGCAGGTATCGAATTCACACGCTCGATTCAATTAATCCTGAATTATGTTGATTCTAATAATATAAATTATTAGTTGCTATAGACGGGTTCAACATCACAACAATTACGGATTGTAATTTAAACCCTAGCCCTAAATATATAAACTATCAATTGAGGTGATCAATCACAATTAACAAATATATATATTATAAATCAATTCAACCAATCAACATAATAAATTCGCACATATTAAATCAATACGGTGTCACAGAAATATAAACCACATAATATTGAAATAGGGTTCAAACATTCCCCAAACCGGAATATAAATTTAGTTACACATCATGTGTCTAAGAATTAGAGTCATCAAAATGAAAGATATCAAAACCAAGATAAGAAGGGAAGAATAAACCCAAATCCACAAAAGATAAATTCCTCCATGAATCTGTTCCCCTGCTGTGTCCACACCAAGGGTAGTCTCTCTCTCTCTCTCTCTCTCTCTCTCTCTCTCTCTCTCTCTCTCTCTCTCTCTCTCTCTCCTGGCGTCTCCCATTCTCCCCTGACATCTCTCTCTCTCTCCTGGCATCTGCTGCTCCAAAAGTGATGGCTGCCCTAATTCTTTGTTGGGCTTAGTTAATTATGGGCTTAATTATTAAATAATTAAGTCCTTAATCTTTAGCCCATAATCTCTCCTTAATGCAGCAACTATGTCTTCCTTTCTCAGGTGGGCAAGGAGTGGCCTACCTCTCATTTAGGTTATTAATAGAAATTGTCCATGATTCACTACAAATAACCACAAAAACGAAAAGGACGTAATTCTTTTTGAAACATTAAATAAGTAGGAAATAGAGGATGCACAAGAATTAATTGCATTAAAAATACAATTTTATCAATTAAAAATACGCACAATTTCCTACTTATAAAATCCCCCCAAACTCAAACATTTGCTTGTCCTCAAGCAAACATAGAACAAATGCATACACATGGTTGAACGGGGAATGCTATGCTTAGCCTCAAGATATATCAACTCATGCATATTCCACAAGACAGAGTATGTCATTTACCATAAGCATGCTCGGATATCTCACTTCCACTACTTGTTAATTGAGTTTACATGATATCAAAGGGTCTTCTTGGTGTATAATGTGGTTGTAGTTCAAGGTAAAATCAAAGAGGTGAAATTTTGAAGAAATTTAGGCTAAAATTGTTATGATTATTCGTGGATTTTAAAGCACTCTAACGAATTCACAATTATAGGTGCTAGTATATATTTTCCCAACTCAACCTTGTCGGTATCCATGATCGAACCACTTTATTGCTGTTCATTTGCCCCTTTTTTTTTTCAAGAGGTGGCAATGATACTGAAAGTGGCAGTAATATTATTCTGTCCCCCACGACTTTTTTTTCTCGGGAGGTGGCAGTGATACTGAAAGTGGCAATAATATTATTTTGCCCCCCACAATTTTTTTTTCAGGAGGTGGCAGCAATACTGAAAGTGGCAGTAAATATTATTCGGCCTCCTCCCCCTACGATTTTTTTTAGGAGGTGGCAACAATACTATTAGTCGCAGTAAATATTATTCTGTCCCCCCACGAATTGTTTTTGGGGGGGGGTGTTGGCAGCAATACTGAAAGTGGTACTATTCTGCCCCCAAGAATTATTTTTTTCGGGAAGCAACACAGCATAGTAGAATGGAATATACACAACAATATTAGATCCCTACAGTTTTCAATAACCAGCAATTAAGTCCTCCATGAGATAAATGGTAAATATGCTACCTTTAACTTCACCTAATTCGTTAGAAGTGCAATCCACAAATATTCAAAACAGTGATAAAGATGAGGTACATGACAAAATTTGATTAGGGACAGTTTAGCAAGAAAAGTAGCCAAGGCTCAACGAGGTATCCTAAAAGATCAATCATTAAGGTGGTTCATGCAAATGGTTCAGATAGGGCGTCCTAGATGCCCTTATCATCTAACATGTAACAACTCAAAAAAGTAATTCCAAAAAGCATAGCCGAGCAAGTTCTAGAATGAACAACTAAGTGTGATAATCTCACATGAAAGAAAAGAGCATCATGTATATAAGTAGTGCTCAAAGGCTCAAATATCACGTCAATAACAGCGTTGTGTATCAAATCACGCATGCAAAAGGTAACTCAACCGTAGGCTTAAAGAAACAGCTTTATAAAGCTACATCAATCAATCAGATTTGCCACATGGAGTCAATTCGAACTTAGGAAGTAAATATCATATTCTCATAATTTTCATCATTGCAAGCTTCCCCTAACTACCACATGCATGCATTCATTTCCTCCCCACACCAACATCAACAACATGCTACAAAATCATGAAAGATAAACAATAATAAGAAGCATAAATAATAGTGTGGGAAAGGAGTCACCGTTCATAGGGACGATGAGGAGGGTCGACGTGAAGTCATTCGGCGTGAGAGGGTGACTATCTCCTGCTCCAGCTACCTAAAAGAGAAAAAGAGAAAAAATAATAAAAAATAAAAAGAAAAAGTAAATAAAAATTTCAAAAAAAAAAAATATATATATATATATACATATATATATATAGAGAGAGAGATATGCATGGGTTGCGTCCAATGAAGCGCCGTGACGCCGTCGGCTCGACTCAAGACTTTTCTTTTCAATGAACACTCCAAAGAGGTTTTGGAATTGATCTCAAAGATGGCACATCTACTGCTACATTCAAGGTCCATCCATTCATCTCTATCTTTTTCACCATTTTAGACTTTGAAAACTTGATGCAAGAAACTCCATATGAGATTTTTTTTCTGAAAATATAGTGGCACCCATTTGATCTCATCATGTAAGTGTATACACATTCCATCTATTTTGAATACTTCTTTAATATCATTCTCTTTATCCTCATTTATACCCCTGTGAATTTTAGATGGTAAAGACAATGGTTTAGTCTTAATAGGAGAAGAAATAGGTTGATTTATCTTATTCCCGTGGGTGGGCAGTTCCACACTAGGTGACCCAGTGTCCAGTTGTACGGCAGGTTCCACACTAGAAGACCCAGTGTCAGTTTCTTCAGCATCAACATTCTCTTCCTCGGTGTCTTCCACAACAAACCCGGGCTTGTTAAGCTCTCCAAGTTGCTTCCCACTTCTTAGGGTAACAACACGTACATTTCTTGGATTTATCTCGGGTTGGGAAGGCAATTTCCCACCATTTCGATTCTCCAAGCGACTCACGATGGTAGCCAAATGTCTCATTTGTGTCTCAAGATTTTTTATGCTAGATTGGGTTTCTTGCTGGAATTGTTGCATATTTTGTTGAAGTTGCACCGTGTTGGAAGCTAAAGTTTTCATCATTTCCTCCAAGGTTGCACTAGAACTTTGCTCCAATTTCTATTTTTGAAAGTATTGGCCTCTTGGCTGTGTCGGTGGACGGGTTTGTTCTGTTGGTAGTCCATTGTGTGAATTTCCCCACCGAAAATAAGAATGATCTCTCCACCCCGGGTTGTAGGTATTCGATTGAGGATTGTATCTCCTCCCTTGGAAATTCCCAGTACCAACAGCATTAGCATGTGCATCTATTTCCTCAAGAAGAATCCGACATTCGTCGGTGGTCTCACAGATTTTGCACGATGTAACTTGTTAACTAGTTCCTACATCAATCTTTCTAACAAAAGAGGTGAACTCATTTAATTGATATTGAATTGATGCATCATTTACCTCTTTTACCATCTTATATGACGAATAATGACTACCATACTGCTGTGAGTTTGCCGCCATGTTCCAAACCAGCTCTTTTGCTGCCGCCAGGTCTTGACTACAAGTGCTCCTCCACTGCCCGCATCTATAATATTTTGGTGAATCTGACTCAATCCCTCATAAAAGTACTCGATCAGAATGTCTTCACTAATCTGATGGTTTGGGCAACTTGCAACAAGTCTCTGGAATCGCTCTCAATATGCATGAAGTGTCTCTCCATCAACTTACATTATACCACAAATCTCCTTCCGTATATTGGCTACTCGAAAAGATGGAAAATATTTTTGTAAAAACAAACTCTCTCCATCTCCGCCCATGTGGTGATAGATCCTGGCAAATAATATAGTCAATCATTCGCTAAGTCCTTCAAGGAAAATGGAAAAGCTCTCAACTTAATTTGCTCATCAGTCACTCATGTAGTCTTTATATTTTAGCAAACCAAATGAAACTCTTTAAGGTATACGGTTCTTCACCTGCATAACCATAAATAGAAGAAATGTGAATCCCACGAGAGAGAAAGAGAAAAAACAATGAAAAATTCGCTGAAAAAAATAAACTGCTGACCCAGTGTGAAATATGTTGGCAGCTTAAATTTCAACAAGAAATAAAAAAAAAAAACACGAAAATTAACAGAAATAAATATCACAAATAAATTCACACCGTTTCCCGGCAACGGCGCCAAAATTTTGACTATGCTTTCGGGGCACGTCAAAATTAATTATATTATTTTACCTCACTTTCCTCGACTATTTTCTAGTAGTGGGAAGTAAGGGTCGATCCCACAAAGAACGGTTGAATTATTTGTATATATTTTTGTGCTAATTTACGAATGCAAATAAGAAGGGGGTTGTTGATGAATTTTGTCTACTAAACTAATAAAATAAAATCTACTCTAATGAATAAAAATCAAGCAAATAAATAGAAGACAAACAGTAATAAGAATCAATTTCGGTTCATGGTTCAATTTTCCCCCTATTCCAAATCATATGATTATGCGACACATTATTAATTTAATCGTGGAATTCCTACCCCTAAACCAACAACAAGCTATGTTGATTCTCTTTATCCCTTAAGTGTAATTAATTAGAATAAGCTCTCTAATTAATCTATTTAATCGAACAGTCCAAAATACACTCTTTGGATTTAATTCGTTAAATTTATTATCAATTAGGATAATAGGGTAGGCAGGTTATCGAATTCACACACTTGATTCAATTAATCATGAATTATGTTGATTCTAATAATAGAAATTATTAGTTGCTACAGACGAGTTCAATATCACAACAATTACGAATTGCAATTTAAACCTAGCCCTAAATATATAAACTATCAATTGAGGTGATCAATCACAACTAACAATATATATATATATATATATATATATTATAAATCAATTCAACCAATCAACATAATAAATTCTCACATATTAAATCAATACGGTGTTACGGAAATATAAATCACATAATATTGAAATAGGGTTCAAATATTTCCTAAACCGGAATATAAATTTAGTTACACATCATGTGTTTAAGAATTGGAGTAATCAAAATGAAAGACATCAAAACCAAGATAAGAAGGGAAGAATACACCCAAATCCACAAAAGATGAATTCCTCCGTGAATCTGTTCCCTTGCTGCGTTCACACCTGGAGGCTTGATGTTGCTTGCTTTCCTCTGCAGTGTTCACACCATGGGTAGTCTCTCTCTCTCTCTCTCTCTCTCTCTCTCTCTCTCTCTCTCTCTCTCTCTCTCCCTCCCTCCCTCCCTCCCTCCCTCATGGCGTCTCCCTCTCTCTCCTAGCGTCTGCTAATACAAAAGTATTGGCTGCCCTAATTCTTTGCTGGGCTTAGTTAATTATGGGCTTAATTATTAAATAATTAAGTCCTTAATCTTTAGCCCATAATATCTACTTAATGCAGCAACTATGTCTTCGTTTCTCGGGTGGGCAAGGAGTGGCCTACCTCTCATGTAGGTTATTACTAGAAATTGTCCATAAATCACTGCAAATAACCACAAAAACGGAAAGGACATAATTCTTTTCGAAACATTAAATAAGTAGGAAATAGAGGATGCACAAGAATTATTGCATTAAAAATATAATTTTATCAATTAAAAATACGCACAATTTCCTACTTATCAAATTCCCCCAAACTCAAACATTTGCTTGTACTCAAGCAAACATAGAACACATGCATACACATGGTTAAACGGGGAATGATATGCTTAGCCTCAAGATATCTTAACTCATGCATATCCCACAAGACAAATTTAACTCAACCGGCAAGTGTTTCATAATAGATATTGTTCCTAAAGTGTCTCATTATCACCCAATAATTAAGTTAATCTCACACATGCAATGATTTAATACCCTCACAAAAGGATAACTCATTTCATTCAAGTGTAAAACAGGATGATATATTTCAAGTCACTCATATTAACACAGAGTATGTCATTTACCATAAGCTTGCTCGGATATCTAATTTTCACTACTTGTTAATTGAGTTTCCATGAAATCAAATGGTCTTCTCGGGGCATAATGTGGTTATAGTTGAAGATAAAACCAAAGAGGTGAAATTTTGTAGAAAGTTAGGCTAAATTTGTTATGATTATTCGTGGATTTTAAAGCACTCTAACGAATTCACAATTACAGGTGCTAGTATATATTTTCCCAACTCAACTTGGTCGTGTATCCATGATCGAACTACTTTATTGCTTTGCATTTGTCCTTTTTTTTAAGGATGTGGCAGCGATACTGAAAGTGGCAGTAATATTATTCTGTCCCCCACGACTTTTTTTTTCTCGGGAGGTGGCAATGATACTGAAAGTGGCAGTAATATTATTTTGCCCCCACGACTTTTGTTTTCTTTTTTTTTTTTTTCAGGAGGTGGCAGCAATACTGAAAGTGGCAGTAAATATTATTCTGCCCCCCCTCCTCCCACGATTTTTTTGGGAGGTGGCAACAATAGTGAAAGTGGCAGTAAATATTATTCTGTCCCCCCACGAATTTTTTTTGGGGGGGGGGGTTGACAGAAATACCGAAAGTGGTAAGCACTCAGAAATTCATAGTGAACAAAGTCAGACATCCCTCCTCACTACAAAAAGGGGAAGAATCCTCAAACCACTAGCTTGGCATTTAGATTATGTGGTTAACTTTGGAAATGATTGTTCTTCTAGCACCACTACTCCGCCTCCACATACCACTTCACAGTTTTTCATTCTGCATTTTCACACAATATCTCATCTTTGTTTGGTGAAGCATATTTGTGTTTTCTAACCCAACTATATGGAATACGGAAACCTAAAAATACTTAGAAGCTCACAAAGCAAACATTGGGTGGAGGCAATGAATAAAGAGCTAGATGCTCTTGAAAACAATCGAACTTGGACATTAACATAATTTCCACCAGGGCAGAATGCCATAGGGTCAAAATGGGTGTTTAAAATCAAGATGAACCCTGATGGAACATTAGAGAGATATAAGGCTCGTTTAGTCACCAAGGGCTATCATCAAGTTTATGGAGTGGATTACATTGACAGTTTGTCCCCCGTAGCAACAATGGTAACTGTTAGGATGTTCATTGCTTTAGCCACACAAAAACAGTGGGAACTACATCAATTAGACATAAATAATGCCTTCATGGATATTTGAAAGAGGATATTTTTATGCTTCCACCAAGGGATATACGAAGGCAACTGAAGGGCAAGTCTGCCATCTAAGGCGAAGTCTTTACGGACTTAAGCAAGCTTCAAGAGAATGGAACACAGAGTTTTGCAATAAACTTCTCGAATATGGTTTTATACAATCTCCTAATAATTATTGTTTGTTCCTCAAAATTACAGGTGCTCATTTCCTTGGGGTGCTCATTTATATGGATGATATCTTAGTCACACGAACACACTCTTCTGACATCCTAGCACTAAAACAGCATCTTCACAAGTTGTTTGCAATTAAAGATCTTGGTCGTGCAAAGTATTTTTTTAGTGTAGAGATAGCTCAAGGTTTAGCTGGCACATATCTTTGTCAAAGAAAATATATATTGGATAGTTTGAAGGATTTGGGGATAATAGATTGCAAGTCAGTCACTACATCTCTATCCACATGACTGAAATTAGCATGAAAACAAGGAATTCCACTACCTCAACCACATGTTTACACGAGATTGGTTGACAGATTATTGTATTTGAATATGACAAGGTCGGATATTTCATTTTCTATCCAACAGTTAAGTCAATATGTCAATGATCCATATTACACTCACTAGAATGCTGCCTGCATTTGGTCAGATACTTAAAAGAAACACTAGCTTTGGGCCTTTATTTCCAGTCCAGTCCTCTACACAAATCATTGTGTGATGTTGATTGGGGTTGTTGCTTGGATACTAGAAAATTGATTACAGGATATTGTGTGTTTTTGGAAGTGCTCTTATATCCTGGAAAGTGAAAGAAGCAAACTGCAATGTCAAAATCCTCTGCTGAAGCCGAGTATCGGGCTTTAAGTGCAACGGTCTGTGAATTACAATGGATTAGTTATCTAGTAAATGATCTACATATATCTCTTCAAATGTCCATTCCTGAATGGTGTGATAATCAAACCTCTACACATTGTCGCTAATCCAATTTTTCACGAACGAACCGAACATTTGGATATTGACTGTCATTTGGTTCGTAATCAGTACAAAGTTGGTCTCGTTTCTCCTCAAAAAATCTCTTCAAGACCACAAATTGCTGACATTTTCACTAAATCCCAACTTTATGCCTAACTTAAGGGGATGTTGGAGTTAGTTAAACAGTTGGAGTCCGGTCAGTTAGTTAGAACTTGGTCAGTCAGTTAGAGTTCGGGCAGTCGGTTAAAAGGGTCTGGTCAAGTCTCTCATATCTATATGTATGAGATGTTGCAGCTTGTAAAATGATGATGAATAATAATACTTCTTTTGCGTTCATTTATGAATTTTGACATCGTGTTTTAATAATGTATAATTTATTTTTTTATCAAACTATACATTATTAGAATCTATCGATTTTTACTTATGCTTAATTATTTATTTGTGCATCTGACTTTTCAATTTGTATTTAACTCATTTTTTAAATTTCAACTAATAATTAATTATATTTCTTAAAATGTAACTTTTTTTATAGAAAAAAAAACAATTAAAAAAAATCAGATTCTCTCGGCAGTAAATAAGCAACCTCTTTTTTATTTTTGACCATTTCTACCTAAAGATTTGGAGCATTTGAAAGTTGTTTGAAAAAGGCAAATCAACATAAACTAGGATTATATTAATTATTGTTCATAATGAATCAAAACAGAACTAGAGTTTCAAAGTGGAACGAGATTTTCTCCATCAAGAATTTGTGCTATGTATAAACTATGTCTATATTAAATATAGACTAAATGGCCGCCTTGTAAATAATATATTATGTCCCGTATATTGCACGGTCGGCCATCTAGTTTATATCTAATAAGTATAATTTAAATGTGGCACAAATTAATTGATTGAGAAAATTTCATTCCATGTACGTGGTAATTGAAGAGTTTGCACATTGAATAAAACTCCAGTTCTGTTGTGATTCGATTATGAAATTCTAAAAAAATTTAATACATGGGTAGAGCCAATACAAGTGAGGCTCCATCAATGTCTTGCGCAACTCACACTCATGGCACAAAATCATAGAATTAAATGCGGGACGTTATAGTCCCTTAAATAAAAAACTAAACATAATAGTAGAACTATAATTAATTTGTCGTTATTGTTTTGTGCCGTGATTATGAATTTCAATTGCCAGTGTAGACATTCGTTTTTAGAAGTTTTGTCCCTTTATAGCTTGTGACTATAAATTATGAACTTGTAAATCTATTAACTAATAGATGTATTAATTAATTACTAATTCATTATTAAGTGAAGTACAAACCTTAATGTGTTCAACTAAATATTTCAAATTAATTAATTGTAAATGAATTCAATTCACTGTGTAAACCAAAAAAATTAATTATCATATTGATTAATTTAGGATTGTATGATTAAAATGTTTATCGATTCATTTGTCTGATTGTTCAACTTTTGCATTCATGTGGTAATTCATTTATTTATAATTCAATTGAGCCCACTTGCAAAGTATATTAGTTATTTATTAGATCAAAATCATTATATTAACCATTAATCTCGCTTAAAATAATAATTGTGTTTTACAGAAATACAATTTTTCATTTTTAATTAATTAAATAAAAATATAATTTTTCTAAATTCATAATTTTAAATACTTTAGTACTGGGATTGACTACGCATGTGTGACCGACTTGTTCCCTCAAGAATGAAGAGTACGGCCTTAGCTTGTTTCCGTCATTTATACTACTGTACTTCTTCAATAGATCGTAGCAATCAACTTGATATTACAGTTTAAATTACTTCTTGAGTTCTCTATAATCTACTTTATAATAAAGAGTTATAGACATCCTATCTAAAATACTCTTGTTCAATCCTATAAAATTTTAGAGAATTTGATGTACAATAAATAATAATTGTCGGCCAAGTATTTAAGCTTGACAAAATGTAAAGTCTCAAGTTCAAGTAGAAAAATGGCCAAAGAAATCCAATAACATGATATATGGCCCAAAAGATAAGTGACCAAGGCTTATTTGCAGCGCCCTATCGGTCACTACTCCTCATTAATCATAGCAGTAGCGTCACATCATTTATAATAAATTTAAAATTATTAAATAATATATATTTATAATATATTTTTTTTAATTAAAATTTAAAATTATTTGAAGTGTTTTTAAATATGTAAAATAGTATAGTTTGTATAAAAATATTTCCTTCATTCAAAAATAAGAGTTTTGTTTATATAGTAAATTCATTTAAATGTATTAAAAATAAACTTATATATATAAGGCAATAATCAATTACTTAATCTTTGCCTATTATTTAGGGATTTTTGTATCTCAAATTGATTGTGTAAATATTGTTGTATCTTTCCTATTTTTGTATTGTTGACTAATTCTTGTAACTCCTCTATATAGAGGCACGACACTTTTCATCAATTCAATTCAATTCTCCAAAATATCAATTCTATATGGTATCAGAGCAGTTTCGATCTACACCTGTTAAACCCTAATTTTTTTTTTCAACCGTGCAAAACCACCTGCTGCACTATGTCTTTCCCGTCTGATTCCACAACCCTCACGCCCACTGCTTCTGCGACCTCTTCCCCTCCGCTGGTGCCTATCACGGCTCACCATCATCTGCCGATAAAGTTGACGCAGACAAATTACTCATCCTGGAGAGCCCACTTGATCGCGTTACTGACGGGCCATGATCTTCTCGGGTATATCAATGGCACCCTGAAGAAACCGGTTCTCTTGCCAGATGGGTCCAACGCCATGGATGTCACGCATTGGATTCGGCAAGACAACCTTCTATTGGCTGCAATTTTCGGCTCTCTTTCTGCCGATATTTTGCCTCTTGTGTCGTCTGCTTCTTCCTCGTCCGAAGCCTGGGACATTCTCACTCGCCTTTGTGCGGGTCGTTCTTGTACCCGTGTCAACCAATTGAAGAGCAAACTTTTTCGCATTGAGATAAAGGATCGTTCGATCACCCAATATCTTCATTACGTGAAAGCCAAAGCGGATGAGTTGGCTTTGATTGATGAACCTGTGAGTATTGATGATCTCACGGTTTTTGTCATCAATGGATTGGGCCCGGAGTATGCGTCGATCGTTGGTCCTATCCGCACTCGGGAGACTCCATTAAGGTACGAAGAACTGCATGATTTGTTATATGCCCATGAGCAGTCGATCAAGGCAGCAGAATCTTCTCAGCGCCAGCTTTTGGCAACGGCAAATGCTGTCTCTTCCCACAGCAATTCAAACGCCCAGGGCAGGGGCCCGCCTCGTGGCTCTCGTGGAGGCCACAATTCCAGCCGCTCCCAACAGCCTGCTGAAAATCAGTCCGGGCGTGGCTATGTCTCGGGTTCTCAGCAGACCCATGGAGGCCCTTCGAACACCCGCACCTCTCAGTCAGGTACCTTTACTACCAATGGTCGTTCGAATATCATATGTCAGTTATGTGGTTATATTGGTCATGCTGCGTCTACATGTCGTCGAGTCCCAATTACTGCAAATTTTGTTGCTCCGCCTTCTTCATCTCATGGTAATCCGTGGTTAGTGGACTCCGGGGCCTCTCACAGTCTCACTTCCGATCTCAGCAACTTGTCCATTCACTCGGAATATGATGGTACGGACGAGGTCCATATTGCTGATGGCTCGGCCCTCCCCATCACTCACACTGGTAAATCTGAATTTACATTTCCCACACGTACTTTTGTCCTAAATGATGTCTTGTGCGTACCTACCGCGAAGCAGAACTTGCTTTCGGTCAGTAAATTTACATCTGCTAATAATGTTTCCATGGAATTCTTTCCATCATATTATATTGTCAAGGATCTGGCCACGGGGGCGCCGCTACTTAAAGGTTCCTGTCAGGATGGTGTTTACCGGTTGTTTCCCCCTGCTGTGATTGATTCCCGCAATAAAGTTTATGCTTGTGTTGGAGTTCGGGCTTCTCCATCTCGTTGGCATGCTCGCCTTGGTCATCCGTCTGTGGATACCAACTCTTTAATTATTAGCTGTTTTAATTTACCAGTTGTGAACAAGTCCCAAGTTTTGAGCAATAATTGTGTTTCTTGCCAGCTGAGCAAGTCCCATCGTTTACCGTTTAGTACATCGTCATTTATTGCTTTACATCCTTTGCATTATATTTATGCCGATGTTTGGGGCCCTGCATCTGTTCCGTCTTTGGATGGCTCTAAATATTTTTTGCTTATTGTGGATTTGTTTACTCGATACTGTTGGGTCTATCCTCTGCATGCTAAGTCTCAAGTTGCTACTCTTTTTCCTCAGTTTCGGTTGCTTGTGGAAAAACAGTTTGGACACTCGATTAAAAATCTATTTACTGATAATGGTGGTGAATTTGTTGCTTTGCGGTCCTTTTTGGTTAATTGTGGTATTTCCTGGCTTACAACTGCAACTCACACTCCTCAACAAAATGGCCTAGTTGAGCACCGGAATCGTCATGTTTTGGAAGTCAGTCGTGCCCTACTACATTGTGCCTCACTACCTCCATCTTACTGGTCGTTTGCTGTTCAAACCGCCGTGTATCTAATCAATCGCATGCCCACCTCTCTTCTGGCCAAGAAGAGTCCGTATCAGCTCCTATTTGGTTCCCAACCGAATTATGCTAAGCTGCGTGTTTTTGGCTGTCTCTGTTTTCCATGGCTCCGGCCTTATTTCCCGGAGAAGCTTACGACCCCCTCTCTCCCCTGTGTTTTTGTGGGATATTCTACTACGTAGAATGCTTATAAATGTCTTGATATGCAGACTGGTCGCATCTATCTTTCACGTCATGTGCAGTTTATTGAAGACTCATTTCCCGGTTCCTTGCCTGCTGTATCGCAGCCCCCTCCTGAACCGTCCCCTGCTCTCACTCTTTCGGTCCTACCTCCTCGGCAGCCTCAGCAGCCGCCGCCTGTGGATCCTCTTCCTCCGTCGATTGACCGTGTACCCGATCCCGGTCCTTCACCTGCCTTGCCAGCTCCTTCGCATGCCCCTGATCCCGTTTCTCCTCCTCCTGCTGATCCTCAGCGCACTCATCCTTTGCGCACTCGCGGGCTCAATAATATTCATAAGCCAAAACGCTTCTTTGCTGCAACGAAGCATCCTCTGCCCTCTGATGTTGAGCCATCCACAGTTGCTCAGGCTCTTTCCAGTCCTCTTTGGCGATCAGCTATGGCTGAGGAGTTTACGGCTTTACAGCGCTTTGGCACGTGGGATTTAGTGGCACCACCCCCTGGTTGCAATATCATCGGCTGCAAATGGGTGTTTCGTATCAAACGTAAGCCGGATGGTTTGATTGATAAGTACAAGGCCCGGTTAGTTGCAAAGGGCTTTCATCAGCGTCCTGGTGTTGATTTTCGTGAGACATTCAGTCCTGTGGTCAAGCCTGCCACCATTCGTACTATTCTCACCCTTGCTCTTCAGCGTAATTGGCCTCTCCGCCAACTCGACGTCAGCAATGCCTTCTTGCATGGGTCATTGGATGTTCCTGTGTACATGCAACAGCCTCCCGGTTTCAAAGATCAGTCTGCTCCGTCGCATGTTTGTTTGTTGCGTCGTACTCTATATGGTTTACGTCAAGCCCCGAGAGCTTGGTTTACTGCTCTGAGTGAGTCTCTACTGTCCTTTGGCTTTGTTCAATCCAAGGCTGACTCATCGTTATTCACATTCTGTAAAGGTGAAGCCCGCCTCTTTGTGCTCGCTTATGTTGATGATCTGATTATCACCGGTACCTCCTCCACTCTCATTACTGCTGTTACGACTCATCTTTTGAAGTCCTTTTTGGTCAAGGACCTTGGCCCCTTAACGTATTTTCTTGGTGTTGAGGTCGCCCACTGTCAGGAGGGTCTCTTCTTGTCCCAGCACAAGTACATCTTGGATCTCCTTCGCCGGTTTCAGATGGATGGTGCCAAACCAGTCTCCACACCTATGACCACCAAGGCTCCTGTCATTCCTGGCCCCTCTGACGCCACCGAGTACCGCAGTGCTATTGGCGGTCTCCAGTACTTGACTATTACTCGTCTCGATATCGCCTTTACAGTGAATAAGCTAGCTCAGCACATGGCTTCACCCCTTGCTTCGCATTGGGAGGCTGTCAAGCGTCTCTTCAGATATCTCAAGTCTACCTTGCATCATGGTCTTCTTCTTCGTCGCTCCTCCTCTCTTGAGCTTACCGCCTTCTCTGATTCGGATTTTGGCGGTGACCTTGTTGACGGCAAGTCCACTTCAGCCTATGTTGTTTTCCTTGGTTCAACCCCTATATGTTGGCGCTCTAGAAAACAACGTGGTGTTGCTCGATCATCCACTGAAGCTGAGTATCGTGCCTTAGCCACGGCGGCCTCTGAAGTGTGTTGGCTCCATCATCTCTTTTCCGACCTTGGCATTCGGCCGCGCTCCACTCCTCGCCTTCTTTGTGATAACATGGGGGCGACTCGGTTGGCCCTCAATCCAGTTCAGCACTCCCGTATGAAGCACATCGCCATCGATCTTCATTTTGTTTGTGATCTTGCCACCAAGGGTCGATTGTCTGTCTCCTATGTCAATACTCAAGATCAGCTTGCCGACCTGTTGACGAAGCCTTTAGCTCATGCTCGCTTCCAGCATCTTCGATCCAAACTTTCCGTCGCCGACGGCACGTCAATTTTGCGGGGGCGTATAAGGCAATAATCAATTACTTAATCTTTGCCTATTATTTAGGGATTTTTGTATCTCAAATTGATTGTGTAAATATTGTTGTATCTTTCCTATTTTTGTATTGTTGACTAATTCTTGTAACTCCTCTATATAGAGGCACGACACTTTTCATCAATTCAATTCAATTCTCCAAAATATCAATTCTATAATATAATATTTTTTAAGAAAGTAGTATTTAATATTTAGTATTCTAAATGTCATGAAAGTGACAGCTGAGGAAATAATTTGATGACATGATTTGGAGAAAATATTGCATCATGGACTAGTTTGGTTTGTAAGCGATATTGTTATAGTGATACACTTATTATTTTAATATATTTTGCACAAAATTATAAAAAATATGATGTATTTTGTGTCAAAAATGTGAAATTTTAACATTAAATTACTCCATTCATAAAGTTATTTATATAATATTATTTTTTTAATTTTACATTCTACATAAATAGACCATTAAATTATTAACTTCAATAAAATTACCTATTTGTAACTAAATTTTGATGATATATTTAAAATTTATCAAACAATCATTTTTTCTTTCAATAAGGGCAAATTGTAATTTTGCAAAATATTTATTTTCTGTTGATAGTTTTATGGAAGAATCTTTGCATTATCATAATTATATATTCGCGTTTTAATGTATTTTGCACAAATTTGTAATAAATGTGATGCATTTTTCTGTAAAAAAATATGAAGCTTCAACATTCTATTGTTTTACACATGAACTAATCCACACCATTTATTTTTATGCTTACATTCTATATAAATAGAATATTAAATATTAACATCAATAAGTCAATTAACTTGTAATCTAACGCTTAATGAAATATTTAAAATATATAACAAATACTCAAAAAAATCACATATGGGCAAAATCATTATTTAAAAAAATTAATTTTCATTGAACTTTTTGCACTAGATCTCTTACATTATTATAATGATAAATTCACAATTTTATTATATTTTGCTCAAAATTATAAGAGTTATGATGATTTTTTCGTCGAAAATGTGAAATTTTGACGTTAAATGATTTTACATGTGGAGTGATTCGCACAATTGGCTTTTTTAAGTTTATATTCTACATAAAAAAAAAAAAAACAAAGAGTATAAAAATATGGTAAATATGGTTTCAGCATGTATTTTGGGCTTAATTGATGATTAATTTACATGAAACTACATGCATATTTAATATTTTTTGCTTAGATTCTTTATCCTGTGATGATATTATGCAGCTGCCTATTTTGTAGTGATTTTTACGAATTTAGAACTAAAAACTAAATTGACATTTTTAGCCATGAAATTTTGGAACTCAGTTATAGGAGAATGAACACACCTTCTAGTGTAGGAACCCAAATATATTGATCTTTGTCATACTAAAAAGATAAAGAGACGATCTCCAACTTCTGTTGAAATGGATTTGCACAAGCAGTTCTTTGATACAAATTTGTATTGACACGAGTCCCGACTTCCCATGGTGTCATGGGATGCCACCTTTGCATATCCCGAACCTCCAGGATAACCTTATCATCCGTAATTAGCTCCATACTTCGGGCCGCCCAACAGGCCACCTGACACCCTTCGCCAACGGATGCCCGACTTTGCAGGAAGGACGCCAGCGCCCACAGCTCGCCCAAACTCATTCAAAGTCCAAGTATTTAGGTGTAGAGCCTTTTGTATCATATATATAGGTTTATCCCTACTTGGGATTTTGTCGCGTTATTCAGCTTTTAGTGTTTAGTGTTGTAACTAGCCTTTTTTTATTTTACACTACTATAGGGGAATAAGGTATTCGAAGAGAGCTGAGCATTGACTGGAGGCCACCCTCTCCACCATTGCTATCAATTGTAATCTACATATTGTAATTGTTGCCTACATTTTAATACAAATCAAGAGTTTTGCAATTGGATCTTTTATTTCGCTGTGCCACTAAAGCATCTTCGGGTGTGATTGCGTCGCAACAGCACAAGCTCAAGAGCGGGTTTGTGTTAGCAAGGCGGAAGTAGTCAAAGGTGTCGATTGCTATCTGCACGGTGCACTAATTACTATTACTCACTACAAGCGTCCCGTGATAGGTGGTATCAGATCCTCGGCTCGCAATCCACTGGGCCGAGGCAAAATGGCTAATGATGAGTCGTTTAAGGGGAGACCCCCGAATGCAAACGAAAGATTGGGTGACATGAAAGAAACTGTAAGCCACCATGAGGAGAGAATTGTGGAGCTCGAATCAGTGGTGGCCAATCTGAAAGCTGAGCTTGATAAGAGTCGGCAGGCGTGCAATGCATTACCTGAGGCCATGAGGGCAAATAATACGATTGACACGCATTGGCAATTGGAGGAAATGAAAATCCAAATTGGCCTACTACAACAGGCGGTGAGCAACGCCCCTGTTGCTATTGATCCAATGCCCAGGCATCGAGTGCTGGAGCGAAGAGCATACGACAGTGCCAGAGATGCCAAAGAAGTAGAAAACTTCATCTTCAATATGGAGCAGTATTTCTTGGCTGCCAATATCATAGACGATGGTTGAAGAGTGTCCACTACAACCATGTATTTGATGGGGGATGTAAAGCTTTTGTGGCAGACCAAACATAAAGAGATCCAAGTCCATGCTGCTGAGACTTGACCCAATTGAAGGAAGGGCCAACCTGTCCGTTGTGGTGATGGATGACTTCAAGCTCATTTTCGGGCTAGAGTTCTTGTAGGATGCCAAGATGGCGGTGCTCCCACATGTGGATTCCTTGATGATAATGGGGAATAAGCCATGTGTTATCCCCACCTGGGCCAACAAGATGGGCGAGAAAAGTCTGTTAGCCATGCAGTTTAAGAAGGTTTGCAAGAACAATGAACTATCCTTCTTGTGTGCATTTCTCTTTGAGGAAATTGAGGAGAAATTTGGGCCGCTTCCTAATGTGGTGAGAAACCTCATGGAGGAATATAAGGATGTGATGCTAGATGAACTACCTCAGAAGCTCCAGCCGAAGAGGGCAGTTGATCACAAGATTGAACTGGTAGCTGGCACGAAACCTCCTGCTAGAGCACCGTATCGCATGAGCCAACCTGAGCTTGAGGAGCTTAGAAAGGGGTTAAAAAAGATGCTAGAGTCTGGACTTGTTAGACCTACAAAGTCACTGTTTGGGGCCCCAATTCTCTTTCGGAAGAAGTCGGATGGCTTCCTATGATTTTACTGCGATTATCGGGTACTAAACAAAATCACAGTGAAGAATAAATACCCCATTCCACTAGTATTAGACTGTTTCGACCGCCTTAGTCGGGCGAAATACTTTACGAAGTTTGATTTGAGATTAGGCTACTGAAAAGTCCGAATCAAAGAGGGGACGAGTACAAAACCACAGTTGTCACCCGGTATGGGGCATTCGAGTTTTTGGTGATGCCTTTTGGCTTAACAAATGCCCCAGCCACCTTCAGTACCCTCATGAATCAGGTACTTCATGGATTTTTAGACGAATTTGTGGTGGTGTACCTCGATGACATTGTGGTCTATAGCGAGACCTTAGCGGATCACTTAAAGCATCTCCGCAAGGCTACGCAAGCACGAGCAATATGAAAAACCTTCAAAGTGCTCATTTGCCCAAGAGAGCCTCAATTTCTTGGGCGACATTGTGTAGAGAGGCAGGATCCAAAGATGGTTCAGGCCATCAAGGAGTGGCGACCCCCAAACAACATACACGAAGTCAGGTCGTTCATCTAGTTGGCCAACTACTATAAGAGATTTGTGAAAGGCTACTCCAAGATAGCACGTCCTTTGACAGACTTGACAAAGAAGTTGGAAGCTTGGAATTGGTCACCCCAATGCCAAGCCGCCTTTGAGAGTTTAAAGAAGGCGATCACGATTGACCCGGTGTTTGCGCTTCTAGATCTATCAAAGCCATTTGTGGTAGAGAGCGATGCTTCAAACTATGTACTTAGGGGAGTCTTGGTGCAAGATGGACATTCAGTTGCTTTTAAAAGTCAGAAGTTGAAGGATGTTGAGTGGCGTTACTCAGTGCAAGAGAAATAGTTGCTGGTTGGTGTCCACTACCTCAAACAATAGCGGTACTACTTATTAGGCTTATCTTTCTTTGTCAAGACAGAAAACTTGGTTGTTAGCCACTTCTTGAATCAATCAAAGCTTACTGGAAAACAAGCAAGATGGCAAAAGATGCTATCGTAGTTCATTTTTTGCTGGAGTACCATGCCGGCTCCATTAACCACATTGCGGATGCCCTTAGCCACATGGCAAATTTGGAAGAACCCCATTTCATAGTTGCGCTTGCTACGAGTAAAGGTACAACCAACTTGCAGGAGCACATACAGGAGCTAACTAAAGCAGATCCTGAAGCCCAGTTTCTGTTGAATCTTGCCAAGTAAGGCAAAACACGGTAATTTTAGGTCAAAATCCATCTTTATGTGCCCAAGGGCGAGGACCTATGAAAATCAATTATTAAAATCTGCCACGACACTCTGTCATCGGGTTATCCAGGGAAAGAGCGCACAGTGGCCTTAGTTCAGCGAGCTTACTATTGGCCACAGATGCAAGATGACATTGAGACTTTTGTTAAAACATGCCTGGTGTGTTAGCAGGATAAGACAGATTGGAAGAAGAGGGCGGGCTTACTGGAGCCATTGCCCATTCCCAAAAGGCCCTCGCAGAGTGTTTCGATGGACTACATCACTGGTCTACCCAAAGTTGGAGAACTTGATGCTATAATCATTGTGGTAGATCGATTCTCAAAATATGCAATATTCGTGGCAGCCCCTAAAAGCGTTTCAGCAGAAGAGACAGCTCAACTCTTCTTCAAGCATATTGTGAAACATTGGAGATTGCCGAAGGATATTGTCAGTGATCGGGACTCTCGATTTACTGGCAACTTTTGGATCGAGCTCTTCACACTACTCGGCTCCAAATTGAATCTGAGCTCTAGCTACCACCCACAGTCTAATGGGCAGACTAAGCGCTTCAAATCGATGTTGGAAGAATATCTTCAAACATTTCGTGAGCACTAATCAAAAGGATTCGGTGAAGCTACTGGATGCTGCTCAGTCGTGCTTCAATGCTCAAAAGTGCTCTATCACAAATTGGAGTCATTTGGAGATTTATACCGGGCAGTAACCACTCCGCCCACACACGATGATACCCCACAAAGTGCAAGAACTTCTCTTGCGCAGAATTTTACTCTGGAGTGGAAGTAAAATCTTGATCTCGCCCGTGGTTGCCTAGAAAAAGCTCAGAAGCGGATGAAAAAGTATGATGATTTGAAATGTCGCTTCATTGAATATCGCGTCAGAAATAAGGTGATGGTTAAGGTCCTAGATCAAAGGCTCTCCAACTCATCTCGAGTTGGAGATCAACGCCTAATGCAAAAATATATTGGACCTATTCAGATCCTTAAAAGAATTAGGAAGGTAGCCTACAGGCTAGCGTTGCCTCCCTGTTGGCGAATTCACATTGTTCTACATGTCACCCAGCTAAAGTCATACCAGGCCGACAAGGAAGATGCCACCCGCAACCCCCCATGTCGCCCAAAAATGAAACTTGTACACAGAACAAACAAAAGAGTAGTAGAAGCCCTTCTCAATCACAGAGACGCAGGTAAGAGAAAACCACATAAAGAGTACTTTGTGAAATGGCTTGGTTGCAGCGCAGAGGAGAACACTTGGGAGCAGGCGACGACCCTTAAGGCGTTCCAATCTCTCATTGATGCATATCATGCATCAATGGCGCCGAGGGCCCTGGATAACCTTATCATCTGTGATTAGCTCCACACTTCAGGCCTCCCCAAACCCTTCACCAACGGATGCCCGACTTCACCGGAAGGCTGCCAGCGCCCACAGCTCGCCCGCACTCTTTCGAAGTCCAAGTCTTTCGGTGTAGAGCCTTTTGTATCATGTATATAGGTTTATCCCTAATTGGGATTTTGTCGCGTTCTTCAGTTTTTTTTTTTTTTTTTTTTGGTCGAAACCGCGGAAATTAAATAAAAGAAAAAAAGTTTGTAGTACATCAATACTCGGGCATACCTGAAGAAAATAAAAACTAGTCCCGCAGCCCAGCACGGGAACGGGAACAGGCACCCTAAAAAACTGTATATTCGTGACATAAAAAACCACCAACACAAAAGGCCATCATAACCTACTATCAAGCTCAAATGCAGGAGCAAAACAGCCTCCAAATAGTACTTATCAGGCCCCAACCGTGTCTTCAAAAAACTAGTATCAGCATTCCATTGTGGAAGCCAACACCAGCGAGCAACGAACTCAACCCAGCATAGAAACCGGCAGCCCTCTTAGCACAAACAAGTGGGCCATCAGGAAAAATCAGCAAGACCAACAAACGGACCTGCAGCAGTAGCATCAACACAGGACCAGTAACAGGACAGCAGCAACAATATTAACGAGGCTGCAGCAACAGTATCATCATTCATTCTTCATTTTTTTAGTGTCGAGTGTTCTAACTAGCCTTTTTTTTATTTTACACTACTATAGGGGTATAAGGTATTTGAAGAGAGTTGAGCATTGACTGGAGGCCCCCCTCTCCACCATTGCTATCAATTGTAATCTGCATATTGTAATTACTGCCTACATTTTAATACAAAGCAAGCTTTTTGCAATTGGTTCTTTTATTTCGTTGTGCCACTAAAGCATCTCCGAGTGTATTGTGTTGCAACAGCACAAGCTCAAGAGCGGATTCATGTTGGCAAGGCGAAAGTAGTTCAAAGTATCGACTGTTAACCACACGATGCGCTAATTACTATTACTCCTACAAGCGTCCAATGACACATGGCCAAATACACATAATTCTCAATGTAAATTTTAAGTTTTCTGAAATGAATCAACTTAGGCATTTAATTATTTTCTGTTAAACTACTCATTTTCTTAAATAGCTTCTTTTATTAAAAGAAAAAGGAAAAAGATCACAAAACAAAGAAAAATGGATTATTTAATTAGCTTCTTTTATTTAAGAATAAATATTTGAAAAATTCTAATTTATTCAATTATATTATTGCTAGATACATGTAAAAATATATTTCATTCGTTTCAAAATAAGAATATTATATTTATAATAAATTAATTAATATATATATTACAAATTAAATTAATTGATATATTTTTTTAAAAATATTAGTTAATATTTATTAGCAACCCAAAAAAATATATTAGTTAAAAATATATGAAGACACATAAATATTCAATATTATTCAAAAAAATCAACCAAAAATAATTAATCTTCGAATTTAATATCTCATTTTAATATATTCAACATCAGTATCAAATTAAAGATAAAAAATAATTAATTTGATATATCATAAATAAAAAAGTGGAGCAAAACAAAAATGTTATTTATATTTTAACATATTGGGAAATATATTTACGAAAAAAAGAAAACAATGAACACTACTATTTATTTTGGTGAAAATCGTTTGATGCGTTGGGCCACAAATTATACACATCCTCTAATCTAAAGCCCAATTGCGTAAATTTTCTTTAGGTCGAAAAATTAAAAGTAAAGTGCATAAATTGTGTATTAGAGACATTTGGACTCGGCCCATATATTTGGGTAGGAACAGAATACCCAATTTGCCCATATATTTGGGTAATCAATAGGATACCCAACTTTCTAAGTTATTCCATTTTCCACATTATTGGGCAGCATTTAAAGACTTTCTTCTTCTTTTTTCTTAAGAAACCTAACATAATTGCCAAGAATGATAGATAGTACATCATTAGTCATGTATTGAGGTAAGAAATACATAATTATTAAATTATTACTTCTCTTGTGCTTTACTATGGTATAATGTAATTTCAGATTTTCTGATCTTATTTTGAAGATATTTAAGGAGTACGTATTCCGATTTCAAACACTTGGAATGATCTGACACTATTTTATTCAGATGAATGTAAAATCCACACCGCCAATCATTTGATGGTAAAACCAAGTTCAAATTGAAGAAAACTTGGTGTCAATCAATTCATGAAGGAGTCAGGAGGAGAAACTCGAATAAAGAAAAGAAAAAAGTAAGAAACTAGACTAAATCACACCAGGCGTACAGCACAAATCTTGGAATATTGATAATTTATATTATAAATTTGATAAATGTTTGGATTTAATATGATAAATTGTATAGCTCATGTAATTGAATTGACCACTCAATGTCACCTATTTCCTTTGACAAGCTGGTTGATTTTGAATACTCATGCTTTCCCCTTACAAATTCACAAGACTAATAGAGAAAACTGCTTCCTATGTTCTTTGCCTTTGTCCATTTATACTTGTCGCAAAACCTTTTTTAATATTATTTATCATAGCTTTTATAAAATATAAATGTATTGCATGAACTCATTACTAAACTTCAACACCTGCCACCACTGTACATGCAACATAAATAAAAATATTTATATCAATAATTTATGATTGTACCATAGCTCTCAATCGTTATTGTATTTAAATAACAATCCTCAATCGCATTAAATCCATGTTACACACACAAAGACTACAATTCTACAAAGAATGGAGCTTTTGATCATATGTACATATTCACCACCAAACTCTCAAAACTAGGTGTTATGTGGGCAGCTGCGAGTTTACACAACCGATTAAACTTGATAACTGTAGCTCTCCAACTTAAAGGACAAAAACTACGAATATAATCAGAAATAAGATTAGCACCAGAAACATTTTAATCAAGAGCCACCGATTAGAGGATATTCGGTTCAAGTATTTCAGCAAGGCATTACTAGCACCTTCCACATTTGCTAGTGACTCGTCCATGTTGTCATCGATCCTGCTCATTTCAATCCAGAAAAAATGGGGATCAGAAACGAAAGGGAGAGAGACAGAGAGACATTGATGAGTACAATGTCTTAATTTGAAACAATACCTAGGGATTAAAAAGGAAAAGTTCAAATATTACCTTATAGCCAGTTCCCCCTGGTGAGCAACCATTGTAGCCAAATGTGTGAAAATCCCGCCAAGTTCTGAAATTGTAGATTCCACATTTTGAAGAGCAACACTTCGACTTTGTGAGATGCTTTCTTGCCGTGGAACCACCTGTTGCAACATGGCTGCTTCCATTTGAGAGGATGGATTGGCATCCGTTGCCATTCTCCGTCTACATAGATAAATATTTAAGTTAAGCAAGGAGCAAATCTTAGGGAAATATATTGCTTACCTACTTCCGAAGTTGATTTACTTGACAAGAGGTAATGGGGCTCAAGTTAACAGCTGCTCTGATTTGTTTACATGATGTGTTAACATAAGGTTGCAAGTCTGATTAAAACAGACTAATAGGATATTCTAAACGAATAACTTGCATGCCCAACAAAACATGCAAAATACCTTGATTATATTTACAATTCAAGAGAACAGAACATAATATGAGACAAATGTTTGGATAGTTATTGAGCCAAAAGAGAGGAAAAAAAAAATGTATAAGAGAAGTCGTTAAAAATCTGCACGGATGCAGATAAACAAATCATGGCTACATATAATGTTCATAATGGACTGTTTCACCAAATGAATCATTAAACAATTATTATGCCCAAGTAGTTGTCAAAAACATGAACTAGTTCTTACACGATGAACTGGCCGATAAATATTTGTAAGATGTTAAAACCATTACAAATTACGCTGAACTAAATTTAACAACCTACTACAGTGAGATTTGTTACATACACCATTTTGTTGGGGTACAGGCTTCAGCATCTGACTTGAGGAAAATAACCAATTTCTTTCGAAGTTATTACTTGGTCACCATTTTTACCCTTGTGAACAAGCAATAAATGAATCATAGCCACAAATTAACATTCTGCAACCAGATAACAGTTCGCTTACAAAAAGAAATAACAAAATAATTTATAGTAAACTGTCTTGTCTGAACATACCTTAGTTGGTTTCCAACTTGAATTCCGTTTCCATTTGATCTGATATCCGAAAAGTAGAGAAGAAAAATATTAGAGAAGGTACACATCTATCTACAACACCAGTAATATATCGTGAAATGAATTTCACAAAAGGGGCAGAAAGAGAAAGTACGAAGATAAGTAGATAATGCATCAATGGCCATTTTACAGGTTGTCTTGGCCCAGTTACGGACATATTAATAAGCGTACCCCCACCCCCACCCCTCCATGCAAATGAATACAACCTCATTCGAAAAGGAAAATTACTTCCACTTGCTTCTCAAAATAGAACAGCGATATACTTTATTACAAATACAACCCACATGATTAAAGAACAAGGTGCCAACCCAATTGGCCAATATTAACTGGATGAAGGCTGAAGGTCATGAAGGTCAAAGCAGCAGGATTTACCCTATTCATGGGAACAAAGACACTTGATCAAGTAAAGATTAATTGCCTTAAAATTATAATGCAAATCAAGTTGTACCACTTGTATGCCATATAGTAGTACCTGATAATAGCTCAGCATCTATTGGGATTCAAGATACTAATGCAACTCTCCAGTTGATCTAAGCAACCCGACAATAAACAGAAATGTGCCAAACCATAGAAAAATTGAACAAATGTGAACATGCATTATCATGTCTCAATTACAAAATGAACGGTAAAGCTCGTAAATATTTATATATAACAGAGGTTCTAAGATTGGGCGGAATTGATGAGTAACTTTTAACTTGGTACGGTAGACTAAGGAGACATTGTGGAAGCAATTCCTTTAAGGCAAATTATATCAGGTCAAGGTTTCAGATTCATCTTCTTCTTCCCTTTATACAAAGCATCATTTCTTACACAATAATAACCAGCACAAGAATAGCTCGCATCATCAAAATCAGCCCAATTATATAATCCTTCTAAGAAGGCAGGATGAAGAATTCTAAAGCTTTCATGCACACCTGCGCCACCCAATTAACTCTTGTCAAACACTTCTCATTTCTACTAACATGCTTACAGTTTTGCCAAGTGGATCAGCTATCTATCAATAGTATAAAATCCTTCCGTAGTGTCTCTGTGCTTAAGAGTCTCTCTCTCTCTCTCTCTCTCTCTCTGTAGGTTAAAATATTCAAATAACTTCTAATATGATAATTAAATATATCCTCTATTGATACATGTTATATGAAGAACTGGTAACAACATATATGAAGAACTTGTAGCAATTCCTTTAAGGCAAATTATATCAGGTCAAGGTTTCTGATTCATCGTCTTCTTCCCTTTATAAGAAGCATCATTTCTTACACAATAATAACCAGCACAAGATTAGCTCGCATCATCAAAAAATCGGCCCAATTATATAATCCTTCTAAGAAGGCAGGATGAAGAATTCTAAAGCTTTCATGCACACCTGCGTCACCCAATTAACTCTTGTCAAAGACTTCTCATTTCTACTAACATGCTTACAGTTTTGCCAAGTGGATCAGCTATCTATCAATAGTAGAAAATCCTTCCGTAGTGTCTATGTGCTTAGAGTCTCTCTCTCTCTCTCTCTCTCTCTCTCTCTCTCTCTCTCTGTGGGTTAAAAGATTCAAATAAATTCTAATATGATAATGAAATATATCCTCTATTCATACATATTATATGAAGAACTGGTAACAACTGATCAAACTTCATTGGGAATCCCTAAGCAATAGTAATTAGGTTAGACCACTTACGAGGGCAAAATACATAGAACACAATAAGCTCCCTGTACTACATCACATGCAAAATATGGCTTGAACTGTTCATGATGAAAAACAAAGCCTCCAAACATTTTACTTGAAAGAAAGATATTTGGGGACATGGATTGTTTCTTATGACATCTACTTAACATAAATGGCCGACTGCCCAGGAAAACTTACAGGGTTTCAACCCACTCATCAGAAGTCACAAATAATGGGCAATATCAATCAACAAAGAGACTGAAAATTAGATTCATTAAAACATGGAACACATTTTAATGCTGTTAATGTTTGGGATTAAAGGGTTCAAAGTAGTTACTTCAAAAACTGACTAAGCAAGTCTTGATAACAAAAATCTTTACATGACAAACAAAATTGAGAAAAAGAGGGACACCAATTAAGAGTGTTGTTGCCATTGCAATGTTTTAGCAAAACAGGTCAGACTATGAAACATTGACTGCCAGATTACCACCCTCATAATATCACAATTATCGTCATCATATTGTCATTATCCAACAAGTAAAACATTAACATCTGTATATTGACCAGTGAAAAAGAATATACACTGATGGTTGCAGATTTCCAGCAGATGATTCAGATGCGCTCAACCAAGGGGGTGGTTCTGTCACAGTATTAGGCGGCTGCTTTAAAGGGTTCTCTCTTGATACAACAGTAGAAAATAACTGTTTCCGATTTTCACGGGCCTTGATGTTCTGTTGAACAATGATAAATAAATTTAGTAGCAAGAAGATGCTAATGTTTCCGCTCCCAAGATAAAGAATGATGACATCAGCTACACGGATAGTACCTTTGTTGTAGTAGTCAAAACATCTTGCAAGTGCTTAGTCACATTCATAAGTCTGGCTTTTAAATCATCACAAACAGCAGTCAAATGAACAACTCGATCCTCTGAATAATTTCCATCAGCTATCTCCATGTTTTGGAGGGTTTGCAAATCAGAGATAGCCATGTTCAGTGCTGTGATATCGTTTTTTATCAAGACAGTTAGTTCTTCATTTTCCTTGCTCCGATCGTCAAAAATAGATGACCTTTTGGTTACTGTACCCACCAGAGAATGTGTTAAAAAGACAGCATGATAAAACAATGAGAACGAATTACTACCAATTGGAACATTCACAAATATGACCAGTATAGCATTTGCTCATCCCAAAAAATGGTCTTTGAGGGGGTTCAACATGAAATGTGATATATAAAGTGAGCATTAGATGTCAACTGTGTAATCAGTAACCAAAAGAGAACTCTTGAATTACGAAGCATGAATAGGTGAAAACTGACATGATGGACCCCTGAAAGAGAAAACAAATATGTCCAATTTAAGAAATTAATCCTACATTATGAAGGTCAGAAGGTCCAAATAGATCTGATAGCGGAACTATAAGACATCATTATGCTCGACAGGACCCCAGTTAAGAAGACAGAGCGAACTGAAAGAGTTCAATATTTAAGTTCAACAATTCTACCAATAGTATATTTGAGTGCTTCTCTTTCCAAAATTTGAGAACAAAATATCTAAACTTTGGAATACGGCTTCTAGCAGTATGAAAGATAACAGAAAATCCCAAGCATGGACTTGTACCCAAGGTTATCCTATTTGTCTATCAATCAACTATAATACCGTAGAGTTACTATATAAATCCCAGTAATTGATTACCAATCTACAATAAAAGAAACGAAAGGCAAAATGGCTAGGTAAGCAACATCAATCATTCAGCAAATCGCAATACACTATACGCTTTCGTATGCTCTTGCCTAGAACATGTCTTTTTCATCACAATTAATTGGAAGACGCAGTTAACACAAACGATCACCCAGATCACATAGGCTCCACTATTCCGAGTTTTCATTGAGAGCAAATCCTACCCAAACATTTAATGGAGTAAATTTAATCAAATAAAAACACAATAACAATTCCCTAGAAGATAAAGGTATGTTACAGTTGGATAGACGGTCGATTTTGTGCGAAGTTTGATGGATGCGAAGCCCTATTCTGGAAGCCTTCTTGTTAAATTCGGATCGATCTGGAGTTACTGCAATCGAGTCATTTGATTGCGAGTTGGACGGAGTTACTTCATTTCCTCCGATCCTCTTGAGTGTGTGGGTCAAAGACACGAACTCCGACGTCCGATCACGGAACGGCGTAGCACCGGCGGCCGCCATGGAAATAAACGGCGCAAGATAATTCTGCCGGGAAATATAATCGCTTGCTTGCTTTAAAAAAACGTGCACTACAAACGCGCAAGTCAAATGGATTGGTTCTTAGTCATGTTTCCAAAATGGGCCGCACTGTCCATGCTTCTCTCACTTCTTAGTTTTTCTTCTCTGAACGAATGAAATGTTTGAGTATCACACATGTTTTGGGCAGAATTAACTAAATATAGTGAATAAAATTTTTTTTTAATAAAATATAGTAAACATAAAAATATTTAAAAGTTTACGTAAAGTCGCCAGGGGCGACAACTCAAATATTTTTTTCTTTTTTTTAATGTCGCCCATTGAATGGGTGACTTTCAATTTAATTTTTTTTATTCACAAAATAAAGGAAGAAGAAGCTACTCGGTTGAGTCACCACTCGGACAGCCGAGTGGTACCTGTAACTCGGTCCAGCCACTCGGCCTCAACAATACTCGGCCGACCGAGTTCGAGGAATGAACTCGGCCATGGCACTCGGTCGGCCACTTAACTCGGCCGGCCGAGTCACGTAAAGGTTTTGGATTACTAAGTCCGGCTGTTTTTTAAAAAAAAAAATTTCAAATATATCCACACCACACATTTCTCTCTCTATCATATCTATTACCCACCCACAGCACACACTTCTCTCTTCCTCATTTCTTTCTTCATTTCTTCTTCAATTCTTCTTCAATTCTTCTTCAATTCTCTTTCAATTTTTCTTCAATATTCACAGTTCTTCCTCCCCCTACATCTCCAAAATTTGTTTAGGTAATTTTTTTCATAGTTCTTTTTGTGTGTGTGTGTGTGGTGTTTTGTATGTGTGTGGTGTTTTGTGTGTGTGTGGTGTGTGTGTGTAGTGTTTTGTGTGTGTGTATGTGGTGTGTGTGTAGTGTTTTGTGTGTGTGTATGGTGTGTGTGTGTGTGGTGTTTTGTGTGTGCTGGAGTGTATGTGTGTGTGTTGTGTGCTTGTATTGTATGTTGTGTGTGTGGTGTATGAAATGTATGTGTGTGATGTGTGTTGTGGTGTGTGTGATGTGTGTTGTGGTGTGTGTGCTTGTGTGTGTGCTGGTGTGTGTGTTTGTGTGTGGCTTGTGTGTGGCTTGTGTGTGTTGTGTGTGATGTGTGCGTGTGTGCGCGTGTGTGTGGTTGTGTGATGTGTGCGTGTGTGCCGTGTTTTGGGTATATGTATATCGGTCGGTTTAATTTGTATAATTTGTAATAGATTTTATTGAATTTTTTGCTATATAAATTGTTATAGATTTGCCGTTAATATTTTTTTGTTATACATTATTTGATGTAGGAACTTTGGGAATTGTTGTTGTTGTTGTGCATTTATCGTGAGCCTCAAATTGTTGCCGTTGCATTGAGATATTGCTTAATTTCAATATCAGGTTTAAATTTTACTAATTTATTAGTTGAATTTAATTTCATTATACTTTGTAATTATATAGCTTAATAATACCTCTTGCATGCAAAAAAATAGTTAACTCCATATTTTAAGTTCATTAATACATCTTTATTATTTAAGATATGGAGTCTTCAAACAATGTCGGTATTGTTGTTTATATTGGGGATAGTAGCGATGTTCCACCTGTTTGTGCAACAAGGGTATCTCGCGACATCGGATATTCTGGCTTGCTATCAAAATTCTTTGAACTGACAAGGATCGATAGCAATGAATATAAATTCAACATATCCGCTTCACTATATGGAAACAACAGATATCATCGTATACCAATAAACAACGATGATAATCTATGGTTTTTCTTTGCACCGGATGCGGATAATCAATATGTAGAATTTCATATTGATCCAGAAAAACTGCAAGATAATGTTCTTCCAGATATTCTCCCAAGCAATGAGTATTATCAATATGCTTCTTACTTAAGAGGTGATGACATTAATAATTCAGCACTCATCAGGCAAGAGCATACTGGTGGAACCTCAAGGTCCAATAATGATGAGAGTATTCCAACTGAAAGAGAAAATGCTCACACAGAGGATCAACCACATGATCCATTGATTGACACCTTTGGTGTGAATGAACTAGAAGACTCTAAACCTGATGAAGATGAGTTGTCCAGTGAATCAGATGAAGATGGGGTGGATATTAGTGATATTCAAACTATGTATTGCCCAAATCAAGAGAGATCACCATCCAATCAACAACAACCATTTCCATCAAGTGCTCAGAGATATTCCATGCATCCGAATATCCCGTTCTTCAATGCATCGTCACATGAAATACTTGTGGACTCATTTGATCTTCCGAAAAAATTTAGATATTATGATGTTACTGAAGGAGTGCTCACAAAATGCATGGTATTCAAAGATAAGAAGAATTTGCAGTCTGCAGTGAAAGACTTTTCAATTCGTATAGCGAGGCGTGAATATCGAGTAGAGGAAAGCACACCTCGTATATGGAAAATCAAATGCAAAAATAATTGTGAGACTCCACATTGCAACTGGTGGTTGCGCGCAGATTACAAACAAAAGATTGATATGTGGGAAATCACTAAGTATGGAGGCCCCCATACGTGCCTAATGAACACGGTGTCTGTTGACTATCAAAACTTGTGCAAAAACATAATTGTTGCGTTGCTAACTGGAATGGTTCAGATAGATCCCGGGTATGAGATTAAGTGTGTTCAACAACAAGTGTATGATAAATATCAATATACAATCTCATATCATAAGGCATGGCATGGTTTGAAACGAGCAAGAGAAAATGTGTATGGAACATGGGAGAGCTCAGTTTCAAAACTACCCAAATTTTTGGGAGCTTTACAAAAGTGGAATACAGGCACAGTTGTCGAGTGGCGCCACATGCCGAAGAGACAAATGGTGTAAAAATGTTGAAATATGTGTTTTGGGCGTTCAAACCATGTATAGATGGGTTCCAACATTGCCGTAAAATTATTAGTGTTGATGGAACTCATCTTTACACTAGATACAAGCACAAGATGTTAATTGATGTTTCCATAGATGCAAATCAACATCTTTTACCTTTGGCTTATGCACTTGTGGACGAAGAAAGTTTTGCTTCTTGGACATGCTTTCTTCGTATGATATCGAAATATATTGTTCGCGGTAGAGAAGGAATGTGTCTGATTTCAGATAGACACGCCGGTCTTTTGAAAGCAGTGGAAAGAATTCCAGATTTTCAGCCAGCTCTTGGAGTCCATCGTTTCTATTTGAGGCATGTATGTTCGAATTTCAATAGTAAGGTGAAGAATGTAAAGTTAAAATACATGTGTTGGCAAGCCGGATCAGCTTTCACAATCAGAGAGTTTGAAAATGTGATGGATCAAATAAAGGCGTTAAATGAGAGGGCATATGATTACCTATTGAAAATCAAAAAGGATCAATGGACTCTTGCATACGACGGAGGCTGGAGAAATGGAATTTCGACAACAAATATGTCTGAGTGCATGAATGGCGTATTGAAAGGTGCACGACGGCTCCCAATCTGTGCGATTGTGCAGACTACATTTTATCGATCGATAAAATATTTTCTTGACAGATTGACACTGGGCCGTGAAATGCAATAAAGGAACCAACCATGGCATGATGAGGTGTATAAGAAGTATGATCAACGACAACGGAAGGCAATGGAACATCAAGTCTATAAGGTTAATTTTACTGATCAAACAGCTTTAGTGAAAACATTTGTGCTAGGAACAACGAGATGCTACACACACATTGTCAAGTTGATGCTAAGAGAGTGTAGCTATGGAGACTGGAAGCAAAACGGCATACCATGTTCACATGCAATGCAAACTTGTCGATATTTTGGAGTCAATCCGATGATTTACATGAACTCATTTTTCAATACAAGTACGTATGTGGACACCTATAGTGGTAAGTTTGAGCCATTACCTAATGAATATTATTGGGATGAGGCTTCCTTTCAACTGTGTCATAATCCGGCATCGCGCGAGAAGAGGCATAAAGGAAGAGGCAAAACAACGAGAATTGAAAATGAAATGGATTTGGCACAAACACGCGCTAGGCAACAATATCGTGCACAAGATCAAGCTGCTTCCCAGACAGGAACTTCATATGACCATAGATGAGATTGTTGTGTATAGAATGTCGTAATGTTGTTTGTTTTAGATGTAATCAATTTTTGGTTTGTTTAATATAATGTGTATTCAAGTTTGAATTAACACTTATTAGTTTTCACTGTTTTTATAAATTTATACAATTTCAATTTTTTATTACTTTTTTCTATTTTATATTGAAGTTGTACAATGTTTGAGTTTTTATTTTGAGTTCTTCTAATAGATTTAATCTTATTGCAGTATGGAGCACTTCGGAGAATATGGCCCTATTAGTGGTGAGATTTTAAGGGAACAACATCTACACCTATCTGAGGATGTATTTGCAAGAGAAGTTGACCAAAAGTTGAAGTGTAGATATGGAAGTGGTATCTTTTGGAGACTTGATGACCATGATCCTTATGAGGATGACCCAGACCATGATGGCAGGGAAATACTCAGACGTACATAGAGGTTGCATTACCGAGTCATATCCATGTTGTATGGTATGAGATTCTATGGTGTTTACAGATGTGGTGATTATACAATTAATAAATCATTAATCACTGCACTGGTTGAGAGGTGGTGTCCCGAAACTCATACATTTCATTTTAGAGTTGGAGAGGCGACCGTGACATTACAAGATGTCGCATTTATTTGGGGTCTACCAATTAAAGGCGAGGTCGTTATAAATTCACATAATTCAACCGAAAGGTCATATTGGACTACACGTTGTCCGGTGCTTCTGGGATGGGACCCTAATGCAGAAGACTTAAAAGGGTCAAGATTTTCACTGTTAGCATTAGGTAGACACCTAAGCATGCACCCTGTTACTGATAACATCCCACAACAACAAGTTGTGCAATATGCACGTGGATGTGCCTTAATTTTGTTAGGATCCATAATGTGCCCAGATACTTCTGGAAATATAGGGTCATTGGTATATTTGAATCAGCTAGAAGATATTGATGAATGCTGTAATTTAAGTTGGGGTTCAACGGTAATAGGTTATTTGTACCATCAGCTGTGCAATGCAACACATAGAGGTCGTACGCAAATTGGTGGGCCCATGCAACTATTGCAGGTAAATATGTCTCTATATTGTAAAATTTAAATATGTTATCTAGAAAATGTGAAAAACATTTTACATATTATTGTTTCATAATAGATATGGGCTTGGTCAAGAATTACTTTTCTCACGCCGTAAATGTCGGAGGTAGACGCCTTAATACAACGGCAATTGTTGGTGTGGATGGAGTTCTTCCTGTTGCACCGTATGGTGCTGAGTGGTTACAATACTACAACTTTACAACTAGTTTGACGAACAACCTAAGGGCTATTCGTGAGAGTTTAGACAGACAAACTCCACAAGAGGTATGATATCTAATTGTTAAGATGTTGATATCTTTCTATTAAATTTTAATTAACTTTATATTTATGCAGTTCGATTGGCAACCTTATGACCCATACCCAACTGCTGTGAGGACATATATTGACCTTGGAATTATCAGAGTCACCAATATGTGGATGTCAAGATGCCCTATGATTCATTATTCAATTGTTGAGTTATATTACCCCGATCGGATATTGAGACAGTTTGGGATGAGACAACGAATTCCACAAGGGATTACTGATGTGCACGATACATTGCATAATATATGCCGTAGAGGGCGCTCCACTACAAATTGGGCTGAAACTCATGCTTCTTGTAGAATGGTGGCTTAACAGAGATAGTCATATTGTCTCAGCTCCTATTATTGGTTGGAATGAGTCAGACGTCGATCATAGTTATATCAGCTAGTATGAAAGAATAACACGATGTCTAATAACTCCAGGGCTAAATATACATGTGGGGTACCAATCGCAATCAAATGCATCTATAGAAGTTTTGGTATGTGGCTGTATTTTGTTATTCAAACTTCTATTATGCATTTATATATTTCACCTTTATGTTTTGTATTGTCAATTAACTACAGAAAAGTTTATGGGAAAATTTGAATAAACTTGTCATAGACGAGCAACCGTATCTTGGGGAGCCCTTCAGATGATCAGTAGAAGACATATACGCGCAGGCTAGAGCTCACTTCCATGATCGTCAACCATCATTCCAACGCCATCAATCACAGTATGAGCCTGAACCGCAACATGATCCTGAACCACAACCTACGTCGCACAATAGCCCAGAACCTTTTGTCTCTACTGGTTTGGACATACAGACTGACACTTATGTGCCCCCACAAGAATTTCAACTTCCTTTCGCCACTCCTAATTGGGATTTTACGGCACATGGTCAGTCGTTCACTTCTCTCTTAGAGTTCGGGCATTATACATCTCCGCCTCCACCATCATGCACTTATGGAAGTTTTCGGCCACAGTTCAATTCATCCGCGATTTCATATCCTCAAGCTGGCACGACTTCATATATAATGCATGATTATGTAACTTCGAGGATTGCATCATCATCATCATCGGGTCGTCCAACTTTTAGTTTGAATATTACGACAGATGATAATGAATCAGATGGCGAACCTGATCCACAAGAAGATCGAGGTAGAGGCAAAAGGAAAAAAACAAGGCGTCGTTGTTTTACAGGATCACATTATGATTATTAATTTGTTCTTTATGTAATTAAACGTTCCATTACTTAATTTGTTCTCTATGTAATTAAACGTTCCATTACTTAGTGATGATGTTAATTTATTATTATTATTATTATTATTATTATAAAAATTTTATAGTGGTTTAAAAGGTAAGATTAAAAAACATTCAAAAATAAAAAATTACAAAGACTGAACCCTATTCGGCCAGCCGAGTGTCGTGCCAGACCGAGTGGAACAACCGAGTTGATCGATAATTCATTTTTCAGAAATTCCTTCGCACTCGGCCGACCAAGTGAAGTGTCTGGCCGAGTGGCACAACCGAGTGGTCATTTTTCAAGAATTCCTTCGTACTCGGCCGGTCGAGTGAAGTGCCTGACCGAGTGGCACAACCGAGCAGATCAAGTGGTCATTTTTTCAGGAATTCCTTCGCACTCGGCCGGCCGAGTAGAGTGCCTGGCCGAGTGGAACAACAGAGTGGCCATTTTTTAGGATTTTCTTCACACTCGACTGGCCAAGTGAAGTGCCCGACCGAGTGGCCCGACCGAGTGCGAAGCCACGGAGCCTTTTTAAATGTTTTTCTTCCCCTTTTCTCTTATTCATTCTCTTCCAACCCCTAGCCTTTTCCATTTTCTCCTCTTCAATTCGAAATATTATCATCATACAACTCAATTTTTCCGTTGAAATCATTCAAGAAATCATTTTAAACAACAAATCATTCCAATTTTCCAAAAAAGTGGTGAAGATTTGAAGGATTCAAGCAAGAACAACAATTTTCATTTTTCCACTCTTAAGGTATGTTTTCATTTACCATTGCTCTTATTGATTGAATATGTTGATGATGGACTTATTTGGAGTATTTTGACATGAAACTTGTTATGTTTTCTTGCAATTTTTCATTAAAGTTTTTTATCGAACACTTGGTATGCAAGATATTATCCTATATTTAGGTATGTTTTCATTTATCATTGCTCTTGTTGATTGAATATGTTGATGATTGACTTATTTGGAGTATTTTGACATAAAACTTGTTATGTTTTATTGCAATTTTTCATTGAAGTTTTTTATCGAACACTTGGTATGCAAGATATAAATTGGGAATGTGACATGATTTCGTCTAGAACAATGATCAAATGATGTTAGTATCCCATGAATTTCAATGTTGAATGATGAAATTGCTTGAGATGTAATTGAGAATGAATATTGCATTGTATATATGCTTATCGTATTGAAGATATGACTTTTGAACTTGTTGAAATGAATGTAATACTAATTTCATGTCATCTAGGTACCAACAATGGATCATAATATGGATGTTGTCAATACTACCTTTGAATGGAGTCAACACTCTATCGAAGAACAACAAGAGGAGTACGAAAGAATTCTATCCACCATGCCGGATGCCTACGGAATACAGTTTGCTAATTGGGAGAATGAAAGTGAAAGGTGGTTTGAAGTTCAAAGGAAGAAAAGGCGAGCCACTTGTTTCGCCGATGTAGAATGCATGAAGGAAATGGGCATCTACGAGGATCTGAAAAAATTGTGCAAGAATATCGGGTGGAGTAAATTCTTTGCCATGCATGAGAAGACGTATGAGCCATTGGTCCTCGAATTCTTCTCACAACTTCAGGTAGGATACGATGAAACGGTGCCGGAATTCATGATATTTTATGTAGGAAATGAGTGCCACCATCTTTCGGCCGAAGAACTCAATCAGATTTATGGATTTCCCAAGAAGAAGTACTCGAATCTACCCGATGACAGGTTCAATTTTCTCGAGTTCAACGCAATGACTTTTTAGAAGGAAAAAACCGAGTCTTTTCTAGATAAGCCATCGGCCTACAACCCTAGTAGGTTGAAAGCATCGAGTATTCGAAGCTCGGTCATTCGATATTTTCAGAGGTTCATCTCCAATACAAATTTGGCTAAACCTGAGCCTGGGGTGGTCAACTTGGATGAGCTGTTCATACTATGGTGCTTGGTGAAAGGAAAGAAGTTCAATGTAGCACCAATGCTCTTAAGGCAGTTTGTCTGAACAAAAAATCAGGTAGTTAATCATATTGGAGATTTGATCACTCCAATTGCTCGACACTACGGGGTGAACTTGGAAGGGATAGAAGAGACGCCAGGCGAGACCACTATAAACCTCAAATTGCTGTGCAAAATGAAGATGTGCCTATTACATCCCGGCACCAGAAAGTTGTATCTGATTTTATCAGATAAAAAGAGGTCTGCACTGCCCAATTCTCGCCTCACCAATATTGCTGGAGGGAAGGTCCATAATATTTTACTGAATGGCTCGATTCACATAGAAGCAATCGAGGAGAGTGAGAATGAATTGACGAATGAGGAGGAACGGAGGAAAAGGAGGAGAAGAACTACGGATGTCCGAACAGAGCCTATGGACCTTGATATTGAAGAACTACAGGGGGATGCAATGATGGAGAAAGCACGACTGCCCTCATACAATCAAGTCGGAACTTTACAGCAACCACACCATCCATCTCAGTATCAAGGGGGGTGGAATGATTGGTCGGATTGGAGAAATGCTTTGGATGCGCGTGTTGCCAATCTAGAAGAGTATGTGCATCGTCAAACATACAATTCTCAAATTGCACTTGACATGCAAAGGCAACAATATGAGTGGCATGTGCAACAAGACCATTTTGAAGAGAGTGAATACCCGGCTTATCAACCATTCAACCCATCCAACACACCGTACCGACCACCTCAGTGAGCACGTCCCAATCCAACACTGTACCGACTACTTTTTAAGAATGTATTGCTTTGATTTGAACCTCTTGACTTTGTTGTTTATTGATGATTTTGAGTAGTATAAAATTTGATTTGAAATTTTTCCTTATAAAACATAATTCTTGTTATTTGTTGGAAAAGCAATTCATCAACACATTTGATCTTTTTAACAATCTCATGGACTTTTTATCAAACTGGGTAAATTAATAAATTCGACTACCACGCGAGAAAGTAAAAATAAGAAAATCTACCAAAATGGGAGAACGAACGAAAAACCGAGAAGATAAAGAAATGAGAAACTCCACTCGGCCAGCTGAGTGGATTTCGGACCGAGTGATTTGACCGAGTGGAGAGATTTGCACATTCCAGAAACTTTTCCTTCGCACTCGGCCGGCCGAGTTAAGTGGCCGACCGAGTGCCATGGCTGAGTTCATTCCTTGAACTCGGTCGGTCGAGTATTGTTGAGGCCGAGTGGCTGGGCCGAGTTACAGGTACCACTCGGCTGTTCGAGTGGTGACTCGACCGAGTGATACGACCGAGTGGCTGCTTCTTCCTTTATTTTGTGAATAAAAAAGTTAAATTGAAAGTCTCCCATGCAATGGGCGACATTGAAAAAAAAAAAATTAGTTGTCGCCCCTGGCAGGGGCGACTTTGATTAAAGTCGCCTCCGGCCAGGGCGACTTTACGTAAACTTTTAAATATTTTTATGTTTACTATATTTTATTAAAAAAAAAATTATTCACTATATTTAGTTAATTCTGCCCATGTTTTGAGGCATTGAATATAATAATAATAATAATAATAATAATAATAATAATAATAATAATAATAATAATAATAATAATAATAATAAATAATCGTTCTTAATATGAATGTACTAAAATGAATATTTTTACTTTTATTTTTTTGGTCTAAACGGTACTTATATATTTAGGCAAATTTGTATTCACATATATAGCCAAAATTGTTGACAGAAAATTTATGAAACCTTTGATCATTTATTTTTTGATTTTTTATAATTAAATTAAAATTTTACTTTATTTACAAAATATACTATATATCCTTCTATAAATTTATTATAGTATAATTGTAATATATTTATATAGATATGTATAGATGGTATATAACATAGATACTTCCAAAAATTGCAGGTTTTATATTTATCAAAATTTATACTATTGAATATTATAAATAAATTGATATCTAAATGAAATTCTATCAAACTCTTTTCTCCACAATACTTTAATTATTGATTAATATGTTCATTATTTGGTATGTTGATTATTCTTTCAATATTGATTATTATTATTATTAATATATTTAAAATACCTTTTGTTTCACTTCTTATAAATACACAATTCAGTTCTTTATAACACTATTTATTTATGATATATAGTGCTTCAGTTATTTTGATATGCAAACATTAAGATTTTGAGAACATGCTCAAATCTTTCTTTGATTAAGGACGTAGCTCCCAAAACGACTTATTGGAGTTTTCAAGTTGACCTTTTTCGAGTATATGATGCTAATACATTTGGAAATAAAGATTAGATGCGTAAGTATATTTTATATACATATGTTTTGTTCATTTTATGTATTTAATTTGTTGTTTATGTAGAGGATTCCTTATGGATTCATCAACATAATAGATACTATAAGGAGTGAGCTCGGATCTCAGTGGGATGTTGACATTAATGGAGAGATCAATTTCTCTAATAGATGGAGGAATTTTGTTCTTCTCAATTATATTCAAGAAGAAGATCTTATTGGAGAAATTTACCATGTCCTATATTTCTCTCACATAATGTATATTTCTCCCATTGATTATGAAATGAAAAGTAAGTATTTTAATTTATTCATGAGAACTCATATACTTCTATTAATGTAGTTCTTATCTGAAATTTTTACTCACCATCATTTTAATATTAATGTGCAGTTCCTAAGATGAAGAAAAAGAATTGTCCACACCACAAAAAACAAAACTTAGGCAATCATATTATTATTGGTGAAACAACATACAAACAACCATATTTTTGTCTTTCTTTGTTGCCTTCCTATTATCAAATACCAAAATTGGTAATGCATTTGATATTTTTTTTTTTTTTGATTTTCAATCAATAAATATATTTTATTTATTTGTGAGCATTTATGTATTGCAGTCTATTCCTAAAGACTTCTGGCATGTTTACCTTTCAAAAGTATCAAATCAGAAGACAAATATACGGTTGAACCATAAGGGCAACTGCTAGATTGTTGGGTTGAAAAGAGAAAATTCAGAGGATATTCTTTAACAAAATTTGCTTTCATTTTTTGAGGAAAATTGCATGGTTCTTGGAGAAACCTATGAATTTATGTTGATTGATCCAAACAATCTTATTTTCAAAGTCACCAAATTCAATCTTTGTGGTAGTTCATTGTTTTATATTTGTTTTTTCTGGATTGAATTCTAAGTTTGAGCCAACTTTTAAGTTTTGGTTATTTGAGATTACATTCTTATCCAGATATTTAATATTATTGATGTTCATATTTATTTTTTGTATTACTCAAATTTGATTATCAAACTCTTAGCAAAATTCTTCAAATTGGATGACAATGAAAGATATATTTTTTGAACGAAGTACAATTATCAAGAGTAAGAATATGATTGAATGAATTGAGGATTGCTGACAATGAAGACACTCTTTATATATATATATATATATATATATATATATTCACTCAGGCAAAGAATGCAATTCTATTTGTAATAATGTAGATCATTTAGAAAGTTATATTATTTTATTTGTCTTTCTTTTATATTCTTATGTAATTTAGCAGTAATATTCATAATGTAAGTAAGCATTATAAATTATTTATCAAAATATTTATACTTCATAATTTATATTCGTATTCAGTAATATCTTTTATTCACATCTTAATAATATAATTACACAAGTTAAAAAATAACTATGTACTATGACATATGACATCTTCAATGATAAAAAATGATATCATATGTCACATTTTAGAACTATGCACTATTTAGAACTACAATTTTGAAGTTTGAATTTTTTAATGTACTTACCATATGACATATTCAATTCAAATGATTGATATTTACCACATATCACACTTCTAAATGACGATAAAAATATTCTGCTACAATATACTTATAGAATTGTGTTTTTTATAGATATTTTATCACCACTAGATAAGTTTAATGGCCCCTAATTTAGGCAAATATTTATATTTTTTATAATTATCTTTCCATAATAATCTCTTTAATTTTAAACAATAGATATTACGTGAATCACATCATATATTTTCATGCATTAACTGATAACCATAGATGTCATAATAAATATCATATCGAAAGTTAAGGGATTTGATTCATACCAAATCCATAATATTATTTATATTTATGTAGAGAGATGAAATATTATTTGTAATTATATTTATATAGAGAGATGAAATAGTGTTTAAAATTACATTTTCATAATAATTTCTTTATTTATAAATAATACAGATTACGTGAACCACATCATATCTTTACGTGCATCAAGTGATCAACCATATAAGTCATAATAAATATCATACCAAAAATTAAGGGACCAAATCCATATTGAATCCATAATATTATTTATAATTATATTTATATAGAGAGAGAGCGAGAGATTTTTCTATAATTATATGATAACAACTGTATTGTCATCTAATTATTTAATTACTATAAGTTAGTTGATCACATTATATTGCCACTGCTAATTATCAGTAAGTATGACATATATAATTCACAATTTCATGAAATTATATTCCTGCCTTGAACACACGGACATAGTAACTACAATATATATATATACACACACATATATTTGATTGATTTACTATATCCGTACATAATATATAATATTATTTTGTAGATATTTTAACTATGGTATCCATAATACATATACATATATATATTTAAGACTATCTGGTATGAACCAAGTCTGAAAACTAAGGGAGTTGATCTCATTGCATTTGATCGCATATTAATTTTATGATTAGGGATATTTGACTATATCATTATTAATAATAATTTATATTTAAAGATATACACTGTATCAATAATTTATATGCGAAGATACACTCTAATATGTTCAATGATGTCCAAAATTAATGGATCTGATTCTATAATTATAATTAGTTGATTTTTTTAGTATATTCATAATAATATAAATAATAATGATAAATATATTTAATGAATATTGTGGCCAATATTTAATGTGTGGAACACTACTTATTTATACCCCTTTCTGCAGTTCATAAACGACCATCCAATTGCTTAGTGTTGTGAGATATTTATAAAAGCTTTCTCAGTTCAATGTTAGAATCATTATGTCACCTATATATAACATGGTTTTTTATTTGAATCCCACAAGGACTGATTGGGCTGTGAAATTGCAATGTGTATGTGCTTATGATGTTCCATCATACGGAAGGAGGGATGAAATATATAGCTTTGATGTTTTTTTAAGGGATCATAAATTATGATTTGTTTTATAATTTTTCCTATTACTTTGCTACTATAGATGAATATTTTTAAGTGCTTAATTATTCTCCACTCATATTTTCCAGGGAGATGCGATACATGCTTCAATAAGGAAGCCACACATTGAAAAGAATAAAGAGAAGTAAAGAGAATTAGAACTCTTTATAGTGTCAAACTTTATGCTTTTTGTTATTAACGCAAAATATCGGACTTCTACACATAATATATAATTTTATGGGAGGAAGAGATTTAATAAGTTTTCTAATGAATCATTTCCAAACAATCTTTTCGATTTTAAGTCATTTCCAGAGATACTGAGTATAAACTCAGAAAATGATTCAGATCTATTTGGTAAGTTCACGCATTACTCATATTTAATATATTCATATACTTACATATTTTTTGTATAACACCTATAACAAAAATTGGTGTGTAATTTTAAGATGTGGTTGGAAAATTTGTTGGGAAACAACAACCACATGTTATTGAAGGCGGGAAACGTGTCATGAACATTTATTTGGAGGACTTAGAGTAAGTTTCGAGAACAATGTTTTTAAAAATAATTTCCACTTATTTACATATGATTTAACTTCAATTAGTTATTAGTTATATTTTTTTCTTCATATTTTACATTATTGAAGGAATAAGAGGCTGACTTGCATACTTTGGGATGACTTTGTTGAGTCAATTATGCTACCATATCTTAACGATGAATCATGCAATCATGTAGTTGTTATATATTTGCTCGTGCAAAGGAGTATTTAAGTAATTATGTTCTTAATCTACCATTATTTAAGTTATTTATTTATTAACTCTTGTTTTTTAGGGGACTACCAAGTTACAAATACATATAATATCACTAAACTGGTAATCAGTGGTTCTGATCCTCAAAGCATTGAGTTTTGTTCACAGTATAATACTGAAATTTTCATCATTATGATTTTAATTATGATTTTAAGTATTTTAATATTGATCTTATACATAAAATTCATTGTTTATAAAATCATACCTCTTATAGATAATTTTCAAGGTTTTCAATACCCTTTTTTCTCACTCCCATAATAAGTGGGAGATCTGGTATTTCAACATCATCAATTTTAACTGAGCTAATGAGTGGAACGACTGTAGTAAAAAATATGGGTCAATTGTTAGTTAGTTGAATTTATTATATCTTATATTATAATGTAAATTATTATTCTAACAATAGTCCTATAATAGTTGTTGTATCATTAATCAACCCATATCATGTAGGGTGGAATAATTTGGATTTGTTGCACTATTGCAAAGTTACAAAATGAACGAAGTTGCTGGTATCGTTCATGCTACTATTGCTTTAGAAAGGCTAGGGAAACTAGGGGAAAGTGGAAATGTACCAGATGTGGACCACAGATTGAGGTTGAGAATTATAGGTATGTACATTTCACCTTTCATTATATTTATTATTAATAATATGGGATAAGTTAAAAAAAAATCAATTATTAGTTGTATTGATATTATTAATTATTAATTTATTTTTTAAGGTACAAGCTCAAGCTACACGTCCATTACAAGTATGGAAATGCATTATTTCTATGCTGGGATAAAGAGCGAATGTGCATTGCTGCAATGAGAACCTAGGTGTAAGCTTGATTCTTATGTGATGTTTTCCACTGGTCCATGTTACACCTTTCGTTGCTTATCTCTCTTCACACCATGTATACATACCCATGCATCATTTCTTTCAATATGCCCTCTCAATTCAAGCAAGGACAAAGATTTCACATCAAGTTGATTTCTGAAACGAGTGAAGGATTGGCATATAAGAGGCTTCGTCATTCCATCAGCAATTTATAAAGGGATGGAACATGTTGCACTACTATTGTTTATCAAGAACCTTATCACAAACAAAGTGAAGGTTTAATTCCAAATGTTTTGTTCGTGAGTGAAAAAATGGACCTAGAAATTGTATTTTGCTTCATGGAACTCTATGAAACCAAATTTCCCCCCAAGGAATGAACATAGTCCTGAAGTAGAACGCCTATCATCCAAATCTAAAGCCCAATCAGAATCGTAGTAGGCCATAAAGCATAAGGATGAGGATGAAGTTATATGAATTCCATAATCCAATGTTCATGCCAAGTATCTGAATATTCATTTTGATGTCTTCCAATGGGAATCATGTGGTGATTGCATATACTGGCTGATTTTGTTAACATTATATGAAATATCTGGCCTTATTAAAGTGGCATACTACAAGGCTCTCACAACTGTCCTATACAATTTCTCATCAATCGTAGGATTTACAACTACCTTAAGATTGGAGAACTAACCATATGAGAACTTAGACACTTAGCATTTTACATTTGAACTTTCTCCAATATATTTGATATGTAATTTCTCTGATTTAAATGTATACCATTTGAAGTATGACTCACTTCAATTCAAAGAAAATAATGCAGCCTTCCCAAATCTTTTAGTGAAAAGAAACGAGATAGTTTAGTGATGAAGTCTTGGATTTCCTTGATGCAATCTCCTGTAATGACAATATCATCAACATATGCTAAGATAATTATGGTGAATTTACTTGTATGTTTATGAAAGTGATGTATCAACCTTGGATTCTAGAAATCCCAATGAGGAGAGAATACTTGCAAACTTTAAGGACTATCATCTTAATGCTTGTTTTAGACCATACATGGACTCTTGTAGCCTACAAACCAGATTTGTCCCATTCTCAAAACGTGGTCGTTGCTCCATATATATTTATGCATCTATATCTCCATTAAGAAAAGAATTATCAATATGCAATAGATGACATTGGTCTAGTGGTTGCTAGCTTAACAACTGAGCTAAAAGTATCAAAATAGTCAAAACCAACCATTTGATTGAATCCTTTGGTCACCAATCTTGCCTTATGCCTTACCATTGATCCATCAGCCTTCCTTTTCAGTTTATAAACCCATTTTCAACCAATCACCTCTCTATTTGTTGGTAGAGAATAGAGACTCTAAGTCTTGTTCTTTATTAAGGCTGCATATTCCTCCTGCATTGCCTCTTACCATTTTAAATTTGTAAGGCATCAATGTGAAATCTTGGTTCTGAAAATTCATGAGATGATGTTAAAAAGCCTTTGGCTTGAAAATGCCAACTTTAAATGTGGTTGTCATGTGATGCCCACTTGTGATCATTGGATTCAAACTATCCTGAACTGCATCAAGGTTAAAATTAATAATAGAGACTGAATATCTACATTTTCACCTTGATACTCAATGGGATGATCACCATGTATAGAAAAATTAGGAGGAGAAGGAGGATGAGGAGGAGGAGGAGGAGGAGAAGAAGAAGAAGAAGACGAACAGGCTGGGGAGATGTGTGTTCGTTAACTGAAGTAGTCATTTTATCTGACAAGAGAGGAAGTAAGGTTGGATATGCTCTCAGAAGCAGGAACGTGTTGGAAGCAAGGAAAGGAAAAATTGATTCATAAAACACATGTTTAGACTTTTCTCCTTTTGGGAAGCCAAACTTTATATCCCATATGCTGATGTGAATATCCTAAGAACACTCCTTCATCAAATGAGGGAAGTATAGGCAGCCAAAAATCTTGAGAGATGTGTAATCTAGCAAGGATCCTGAGAGAAGGTGATAGGGAATTTGATTATCTAAGTGTTTGGATGGTATTTTGTTAATAAGATGTACTGCAATAGAGAAGGCATCATCCCAATGTGATGTGAGGACTCCAGATTCAACCAATAGGGATAAACCAGTTTCTACTATATGTCTATGTTTTTTCTCTGCCAAACCATTTTGCTTAGCGGTATAAGGACATGATATTATGTGAATAATGCCATTTTGTGTTAAAGTTTCTACAAGAGGTTTATAATTAGTGCCCCCATCACTTTGAAAAATCTTTATCCTCTTATTGTACTCGTTTCCATCCAAACTTTTTAAATGAGTGAGGGTTTATACAATATCTGATTTTTGTTTCAAAAGGTACAACCTAGTAAACCTTGTATTGTGATCAATGAAGCTTACATAATAGTGAAAACCATGATATGATTTGATAGGTGTTAGTCCCCATAGATCAGTGTGAATGATTTCAAGTTTATCATACACTTTATTCAGAGAATCATGGAAAGGTTGTTTATGACTTTTAACCCTAATACCTAAAGAACAAATCTCATTGTTTTGATTGGAAAATGGAACTTTACAAATCTGCAATGCCTTCCTGATGGTGTAAAAGGAAGAATGTCCTAATCTAGAATGCCAAACATTTAACTAGGATATTTCTTGAGTTTTGAAGTGTATGTGATTGGTTTTTATGAAGTCGTGTAGCTAGGTTGACTTTTGTGGGTTGATGAATAGATGAAGGTCCTTTGTGATTGGTAAGGCTGAAGGTGTAGAGTCCATTCTTAACATTCCCCTTAAGTAGTATTGTTCATGTTTCCTAATCCTTGACAAGGCAAAAGGTGGGATGGAGTTCAAAGTATACATTATTACCAAGTGCAAATTGAGAGACACTTAAGAGATTCTTGGTTATCTGAGGAACATGAAGAAGGTTATTTAATAGAAAATTGTGTGAAGAAGAAGAATAGTGCGTTGAAACTATTAAATTACCAAATAAGATCTAGACACACTTGTTCCATTACCAATCTAAACATTGTTTGTACCTTGATATTCTTAGGCCATATTGAGATTGCCAAGCTCATATTTAAGGTGATTAGTTGCTCCAGAGTCTGTATACCAATTCGATTTTGTTCCATAATATGTATTACTCACAGCTCCAACATTGGCTGTCGGGCTTCTTTCTTCTCCATGATGTTTGTTTTGATTATTTGAGCCCAAATTGTTATGTGGTATGTAGTTGGGATCAAATTTTTGATATCACTTATCTGCAGTGTGATTAAACAGATGACAAACTTGACATCTCTGCATAAAATTGCCGTACCTACCTCCTCTTCTTGTATAAGGGCCTGGTCTTCCCCTATTTCCTCTAAAACCAAAGAAATGAGAACTGTTCCTTCCTCTCCATAGTTTGAAGTTGTAATTTCTACCTCCAACATTACCTCCAATTGCAAGATTAGCTACTGGTTGTGCTCCACTTCCACTTATTCCACCAAAATCCATGCTCTCAATCCTCTTTTCAAAGCTGAGAAGTAGGGCATGTACCTCTCTTAATGTGCATCCTTCAACCTTTGCTGAAATTGAAACCATCATAGGGTCGTAGTCTGAGCCAAATCCACTCAGGATGTGTATAAATGGCCTTGATTTTGAGGCTGTATTATTTGTATTTGAGTTTGAGATCCTGAAGTGTTTTCCTTGGCTAGGGTGTAAGCCAATAGAAAATGGTCGAAAAAGAGACAAGGAGGACATGGTCCATAGATCAGCTTTAAACCTGCTCTAATACCATAAAAAGGAAAATTGTAAAAGGTTATCATATCCGAAAAAAGCTTAGAAAACCCTTAGCTCAGTGAGGAAACTGTTATATTGATTATATGTAAAATAAAGGAATACAATGATTAAATAATCACCTTGTAACCCTAGGAACAATCGAAAATTATGCACGTGTTACAAAGGGATTTGATACACTGAAAATATCAAAATAGAAAATGACAGTACAACCAATATGCTAGTGTGCACTACTACCATGAGAACCTTGGGTTAGGCTTGATTCTGTCAGGTGTTAGGAAAGTTTGGATTTTTAAAAATTATAAAATAATATTCATATTTGCAACAAATTTATTGGTATATAAATAGAAATATATTAATATCTTCATAAAAAGTACATTAGTGACATGAAAAATGTGTATAACAAAATATATGGGTATTCTATGAGCGATGAAAATCTAAGATTTGTTCAAATTTGAGAGTGATTACAAATAAAAATGTGAGATTTGATTTTGTTAATAATACAAAAATATATTCAAAATTAACATTGTTGTTAATGCAAAAATCATCCTTTTTATGATTATTAAAAAAATAAACTAATTTAGAAAATAAAGATTGACTCCGTGATTTTGGCTATTATTAATATTGGATTTGGAGTAGATTTTTTATGTTTTCATTCAATACAAAATCTTTAAGCAAATCAATATCCAATTTTGTAGTAGAATTAGTACGTCTAAACTATGAAAAATTATTGATAATATTTTATTTGAATTTTTAAATAAATTCGTGATCGAATATGGAAATTATAAATTCAGATATTCTATTTAATTATTTATTTTTTGTTAAAATTACATATTTTATTAAAATATGCCACAATTAATCTATATAATATTTTATATTTAAAAATTAATATTTTATTTTTATATGTGCAATATAAATATCAAATTGAAGAGAATAAAAGATGATTGATTTAATATTGTTTTCATAAAAATGGATGTGAGACGAAAAAGTTATAAGCTTTTGAAATTTGGTGTGAAAAAACAAAGAAAAAATCTAATTGGATGTCGTCTTTCTAAAAATAGCAAGTAATTGTGGCGAAAAATCTCAACTTATTATTTTTGTTGTGGTTCCCTTATTATATATACTAGTATGAGACTTCGTACGATGCACAAAAGTTATTTGTATACGTTTTATTATTAATAAAAGATGTTATTTCTTTCCAAAAATTTAGTAAAAGAATAATAATAATACATAATATATAAGTTAACAATTTTCATATTTGATGAAAATTTGACCTTTATTTCAAATGCATATGCATCGTATGCTCGAATAAGGTGAATGTGAAAACTCTAATAAGTCATTTTGAGAGTAAAGTCTGTTATTAAACAATGAATTTGAAATATCTTTTTGATAGCTTAATATTTGCATATAAAAAAATTTGAGGCATTTTATATCATAAATAAACAGGATTATAAAGAATTGAATTACTCTGGGCCGAATTGGCCGAGACCCGCCTTGATTGGGCTGGGTTGGTATTAAGGATAATATTGACTAAACTTGATTATGTATTAATTTCTATTATTTTTATTAAGGATAATATTGACTAGGTTTGATTCTGATTAATTTATATTATTTTGTATCTCTTTTATATCTTTTCAGTTATTTTATTTCCTTGTACACCAAGTGTAAACTTTATTATAAATAGTGAATACCAAGATCACCAAAATCATCAGTGATACACAATTCCTTTCTCATATGGTATCAGTTGCTCACCACAGTTGGGTTTGGCTTTTGAAAGAATATATGAACCTAGCTCGACACATGAATTATATGTAGTGGGTTGGTCCTAAGCTAGGCTCGGTTAGACGGGCTAGGCTTATGGGCTTGGCTTGCGGGCTGATTCATGGATAGTGGGTTGGTCTCAAGCTGGGTCGAGCTAAAAGGGCTTCCTATAGCTGAATCATGGGCTCTTACACTACCATTTTTAGTAGGTTAAGCTTTAAGTATATGACAATCAATTTTAGTATAGTAACACATAAAACTTCATAAATTCATTGTAACCTAATAGAAATATCATAAATTCATAAATAAGATTTTAGAAACTCAACCATTGATACATAAAATTATGGATAAAAACAGTGGTTTTAAATGGTCTTATAGCGATACTTGATATCTATAATTTTTAAAATATATTTATATATATATATATATATATATGCACACATATATATGTGCACACACACACACACACACACACACATATATATATATATATATAAGATGGGCCTGGGTTGGGTCGGTCACATGCTGGGCTTTTAGTGGGCTTGGGCTTTTGGCAGCCTGGGCTGGGCTGGGTTGGATTTTTTTTCCAACCCACAATGATCCATTTAGCCCACATAATTCAGACCACTAAGCCGTCACTATTCACGGGTTGGTCTTGGGCCAACCCATTATGGGCTAGGCCGGTTCGGCTCATTTGACAACTATAATTAACATTATACGTCACTAATAAAATCAAACATATCCATCCAATTCATATAAACATGTGAGAATTGACATTGTACATTACTAATATCAATAGTCAATAATATCAATAATCAATAATATATTTTTAGTTCAAATTACAACTGAATTGCATAATACAGTAAATCAATATTGTAAATTTTGATCTCCACATTTTATATCAAATTTGATTTACTAGTGATTTGTAAAATTGCAATGATTGGTAGAATTTCGGTTCGATTATAACAAATGTGAAAGATTTTTTTCATTAACGTTTTTCTCACAATTTATGGAAGGATATATACTATATTTTGTAAATAAAGTAGAAATTCGATTGAATTATAACACATCTAAAAATAAACTGTCACACATTTCATAAGCTTTCTGTCAACAATTTTACTTAGATATGTGAGTAACATTTGGGTAGGAAACAAAAGTGAAAACATTCATTTAAAAGAAATGAAAACAAATGTGAAGATATTATTATCTTAAAGACTATATATATATATATATAAGATATTTTATTAATAATTTTTCAAATGCATAAGCATCGTATGCTTGAATAAGGTGAACTTGAAGACTGCAATAAGTCATTTTGAGGGTAATATCCTTAATTATAATGAATTTGTAACATACTCTCGAAAACTTAATATATGTACATTTAAAACATTGAAGCATTATATATCTTAAATATAAAGAATTGAATTGCGCATTGATAAGAATGCGAAACAAAAAGCATTTTAAACATATTGTTTATAATAATCAATTTTTAAAGTATAATCAACATAAAAGGTAATGAACATACTAATCAATAATCAAAGTATTGTGGACAAACGATTGTATTATAGAGAAGAGAGTTCCGTAGAAATCCATTTAGATATTAATGTTCAATCGCATAAATTTTGATAAATACAAAATCCGCATATATTATATACTATTTACACACACACACACACACATATATATATATATATAAATAAACATTATTTAGTACAATAAAATAAACCATATATATCCAATTATATAAACATGTGATAATAGAAATTATACGTCACTAATAAAATCAACCTTATATTTCCACTTACATATCAATAATTAATAGTATCAATAATATATTTTTAATTCAAATAAAGTTGAATTGCATAATACAACAAGTGAATAGTGTAAATTTCAATCTCCACAATTACCACATATTTTATATCAAATTCGATTTAAAAGTACAATCCCAATAATTTGGTAAAATTTTTGTTCAGTTATAACAAATATGAAAAAAAAAGTTTCAATAACGATTTTTCCACAATTTATGGAAGGATATATACACTATAGTTTGTAAATAGAGTTGAATTCAATCATAACAAGTATGAGAATAAATTATTACACGTTTCATAAACTTTCCCTTAACAATTTTGCCTAAATACGTGAATACAATTTGGGCGGAAAAACAAAAGTGAAAACATTAATTTCACTATTATAAATATATATATTTATAATATAATTATAGATATAAATATAGATTACTTTTTTTTGCTAGATTGTTTATTTGTTAGTTAAATGTTATTCTTATATAACATAAAACTCATTTAGGGTGTTTTTGGATAGGGTAGGGCACAAATGGATATGGGTTGTGTCACAATCCTATTTGTTTGTTTATAGGATATGAGTTGCATATTGTTGTGGTGTGCAAAATCGATCCAAAATCGAAAAATTGAACCAAATCGCGTGATTCGGTTCGATTTGGATCGGTTATATATGTTTAGACAGTTCAGTTCGATTCAGTTACAATATTTGAAACATAATTAAATATCAGTTCGATTCGATCTTCATAAAAAAAGAAATCGATCAACCGAACTGAAAGGAATTTCTCGGAATATATATTTTTAAATATTTTAGAACAATTATTTCTACTCTATTCCAAGTCACATGCCTATCTCAATTTCTTTGCATCATCAAAGCCTTTGCTGCCCTCGCTACCCTCCCACACCTCTCTTTCGCTGCCCTCTCGCGATTGTCCGTGCTGCCCTCCCCCACCACTATCTTTTTCTCTAATCATTGCTCATTGCCTTACCTGATACTGACCTTTGGTCCCTTCACCTCCAAATTACTCTCAAGTCTCAACTCTTATTCGCCTGCTATGTCCAATCCCTTCAAGTCTTGACATTTACCATTCGTCCGCCTTCACAGTAATTTAGCTTTCATCTTGTTGTCTTTTTATTGAGTTATTTTAATTTAAATTATTCTACTTTTGTCTAGATATATACATGTTTTTTTCTTCTTTTTTCTTTTACTTTTTTTATTTTTACGTATATGTGTAGGCATATAGAAAATTATGTAATTTTGATCTAAAAAAAAAAAACTCCAATCGTATTAAACAATCGATTCGAACCAAATTATTTCGGTTCGGTTCGGTTGTTCAAATTTATAATAATCAATTTTTGATTTTCATCGGTTCAACTAAAAATCGAACCGACCGAATGCTCACCCCTAGTATATTGTTCCATCTACAGCCCTACCCACTTTGCATCTCTTTTTTCTACTTTCCTTTCGCCATTCCCAAAAAAAAAAAACCACTCAATATTTTTTTTCTTTCTCAAAATTTTAATTACTTATAACTTTTTTATTTTAAATTTATTTATAATTAATACATCATATTTTCCAATTTATATATTATTTTAGAAAATATAATTTTAGAAAAAATATTTATTTTTTATTTTTTATTTTCTAATATTATAATTTATTTTACATACTTTCAATTTGGAGCATGTACGACACATCCATTTTACATATTATGTTTGTTTTTATTTATTATTTATATATTATCTATCATTTTTATATTTTTTGTATATTAGGAATATATTAATATATTTATGTTATATAATTTTTTATAAATTATTTATTATTTTCATATATTTTATATATATTATGAATATATATATATAACAATCATTCATCAACAATTATTAAATTCACAAATCTCTACTTCTCACAATATAATGATATAAATAAAATCTTATTAAAATTAATTATTTGACATCTTCACTAATAACCTATCATGCAATCCAAAACAAACACTACTTTTTACTATAGATTTAATTGTACACAACTTCATAATCCACAACTGATTGTATGATGAAAGAGTACAACCTTAACCAAGCATAGGCTTAAGGCACCTTGCGGAGCCAGGGGCAAAGATGAGCTCCTCTACATGTATGGTAATCTCGAAAATTTTAAAGTACATCATGAGGGTTCCAATTACAAGCCAACTAATTACCCACTATTAAAGATAATTTGATATCCAAATTAAATTCTAAAAAAAGTAAATTAAATATTAGATTCTAAAAATATCTTATTTTTTGATTGAATATTTATTGTGTTTGAATCAATTTATTATATAAAATATACTTATATTATAGGACGGGTAAAATATATATATGTTTATAAAATAATATTTTGTAAACACCATAACTAATAAAATAATAAAATATTTTAAATATTTAAAATTATATTATAAATATATTTCAATTTAATTTCTTAATAACAAAATCAAATGTAGCTAAGCCCAAGAATGGGTTGAAGATCGTACATTTTTAAGCCAGGCCCAAACGAAGTCCTGGCATTGATCCAATCTAATGAAATCGGAACCGTAGAATTTAGGTCAATCCTGATATATACACTCTAGGGTTTCTGCTCCCATTATTTCCAGAACCAGGTTAAAGTGACAGTTGCTCCGCTGTCCGCCTTGACATCGCCCCTGCGTCTTGGCCCTAGCTACTCTTCTTATTCTCATTTCTAGGGTTTTTTCTTACCGCGCAGCACTTTTCGTTGTATCAATTATCAATGGCTCCTAAGCTTTCTAAGGCCGACAAGAAAATCGCTTACGACAAGAAGCTGTGTTCCTTGCTCGATGAGTACACGCAGGTTTTGGTGGCCGCAGCCGACAACGTTGGATCGACTCAGCTTCAGAACATCAGGAGAGGTCTGAGGGGTGATTCTGTGGTTCTCATGGGTAAGAATACTATGATGAAGAGGACTGTCAGGATTCATGCCGAGAAGACTGGAAACACGGCTATTCTCAGTCTCATTCCACTTCTTGTTGTAAGTATTGAGAAATTTTATTTATCCTGTTTTACTCAATTTTCCATAATTTAGTTGTTGTGTGAAGTACGCTCTGTTGACTGAGGTAGAGAATGAGATTAGTTTGCAGTTTTCTGGTTTGGGTATATGTTTGTCTATGATATAGTTGCTGTGATTATTCTACTCAGTTATATTATAAGTTTGTTGGGGGTTGCTGAAATGGATATAGCCGTGAAAAAGCTTGCTTTAATGAAATATGTTATATGTTGTTGGTCAGTTTTGGATATGGAAAGATGTTGTTGCTTAAATGAAAAAGATGTTTTATGTTTTATGGATTGAGTTAAAATTTTAAAATAATGTTATCAGTAGTTAAGCCATACAATTACATGGAAACAATACTTAATATTCTTACAAGTCTCGAAAATAAATAATTGATTGACTGCTTGTATCCATGTTTGGTGATATTAGTGCCTAATTAAATAACAAAGATTCTTTTGGTTTCACCGTTTGCTGAAAAATAGGTTACCCAGACTATGCAGATGTCTGAATCTTCATATATCTGGTTTTTAGTTTGACTGTTTATTGTTTATTGCTCTCTCTAAACAGGGAAATGTTGGGCTTATCTTTACCAAGGGTGACTTGAAGGAAGTCAGTGAGGAGGTTGCAAAGTACAAGGTATACACTCCTTATAATTTCCCTTTTTTGATTCATTTGAGTTATACTTATGTTTATATCTCGCTAGCTGTTCCATACACAACTTGGCATGTGATCATTTCTCTATAATTATGTATTTCCTATTTTTTTTGTTTGAGAACTTGCAGTAGATAGCTGTGGACTACTTTGCATTTCTTTTGTCATCCTTGTGATGGCTTTATGCTCATTGTGCTTTGCATTTTAAAATTAATTCAAGTGATATATAAAAAATCTGAAGTGAAAATATTTTGCATTTTCATTAGCCTGAATTTGTTGTTATGTTCAAAAAAGTATTTCTATTTTCTGTTATGTGATTATTTTTACTTCTATTTTGAGCCAAGGGTTGGACTTGAATGAAGTCATGTTGTCTGTTAACATAATCTGCGTCCTATGTTGATATTTTTTACTCTTACAAGTGCACTGTTATTCGTGGTTGGAAAACTTATGAGTGTCCATCATTGTTTTATCCAAGTTAATTGTTTATTGCATAATTTTTTACTTTAGTTTGCTAAAAGTTATTTCTTATACATCTTGTATTTTTGCTATCAGGTTGGGGCACCTGCTCGTGTTGGTTTGGTGGCTCCTATTGATGTCGTTGTTCCACCTGGGAACACTGGTCTCGATCCTTCCCAAACTTCTTTCTTCCAGGTCACTAAAGATTGATGTCTTCATTTGATTTTTCTTTCCTTTTTCTTTTCTATTTGTGGAGACACAATCTCACCACTTCTACTTGCCAGGTTCTTAACATTCCAACCAAGATTAACAAGGGTACTGTCGAAATTATCACCCCTGTTGAGCTTATCAAGAAGGGTGATAAAGTGGGGTCCTCAGAAGCTGCATTGCTTTCCAAGCTTGGAATTAGGCCATTTTCTTATGGTCTTGTTGTCATATCTGTCTATGACAACGGGTCTGTCTTCAGCCCTGAGGTTCTGGACTTGACAGAAGATGACCTTATTGAGAAGTTTGCCCTTGGTGTCTCCATGGTCACTTCTCTATCACTGGCTATCTCATACCCCACCCTTGCAGCTGCACCCCACATGTTCATCAATGCATACAAGAATGTCCTTGCTATTGCAGTTGAAACTGATTACTCCTTCCCTCAAGCTGACAAGGTCAAGGAATATCTTGCGGTATGTACTTCTGTTCTTCTTTAGTATCATACAGGGATTATTATAAGAACTACTTTTGAGGTTTAGCCGAATCTCTAAAGGAACGTGAATGAATTTTGTTCACACAATTACTCCCTTTGAGTATTACAACCAACCCTGCCCCATTTCTTGGTTCAAATTGCCAGGAATCAAGTTTGTGGGTCATATTAAAAAGTCTTTTGTTAATATCCCTGTATTGTATTTTTTCCTGAAATGAATTCTTGAAAGTTATTTATTGGGTCTAATCGTTCCTTTTATCTTACATGAAAATTATTCAGGATCCTAGCAAGTTTGCTGTTGCTGCGGCTCCAGCTGCCTCAGCAGCAGATTCTGGTGCTGCGCCTGCTGCAAAGGAGGAGGAGAACAAGAAAGATGAACCCGAGGAGGAGTCGGATGATGATATGGGCTTGGGTCTTTTTGATTAAGTTGTGTGTTAGAAGTTAAGGCTTTTTAATTATGAATTTGTAGTTGGGAGTTGATGTATTTGTGTACCTTAGGCGTTTATCGTCTCAGACCACTTGCCATCAGTTTTATTTAATTTATAGTACCAATCTGAATGAGGATTTTTGGCTCAATTTTTTATTTGGTGACTTTATGCATTTATAGGAGGCCCAGCACTGGGCATCATCTAATTTGGATAGGGTGCCTGGAAATACTGAACTGAACCGACACTTCAATTTGTTCACGTTATAAATTTAGCTTGCAGATCTAGATTTTCTTCTTGCTTACATTTTAAAGAAGAGTTTTAGAGTGAACATGTGTCGTTGGGTTTGAAAATTATCTTTTTAATTATTTTTCTGTAACTTGCAATAATTCAAGTTATAATGAATAAAATTAATTATCTAATATGCAAAAATCATTAAAAAGGGTATATCCAAATACCTAATTACTAATAGAGTAGGTCTTGTGTGAAACCATTGAGATCTGTGCAATAAATGTTGGATTTAGTTCAATCATGTTTGACCCGGTCAATTTGAACTTTGTCTTTCTCTTTTTTTTTTTTGTTTTTTTTTTAAATTTTTAAGACAGTAAGCAATCTTAATTAAGGCAAAAACTACAAATTAAAGCCCTAATCGAAATTGAAGCGCAGACTCTGAAAATAAAGGCAAAAATTGAAGCGATAATTAGGAGAATTTTTCGTTCCAGAAAACCGAAATTCAGTACAAACATTTCAGACTCAAGAATTTGAAAGAAAAACGAACAGCAGATTGATGTCTTGAAGAAATTCAAAGTTGACAATGGCGATGATTCATCTCTGAAGTTTCAGCAGGATGATTAATGGAAATCTCGAAAACAATGAAGAACACATATTCGTAACAACGATTTGAAGGCAAAGAGGATCAACCGATTGTTTGTATTGAATAAAATCGAACTCCAGAATCGCGAGTATTCTTTTTTTGCAGTTGTTTCATTGTGTTATGAGCACACTGGACAACACATAATCATTCCACAATAAGGCAATCGTGAATCACACAGAAATTGATGAAGAAATACAGAGTATAAATAAAGAAGGTAATTTGTTATTATTCACAAGTTTATGTAAGTGTTCTGCAAATACTTTCGTAGAACTAGAGATAGTTAAACTTATTGATGTTTATGCTTATTCAGAATAATAATAGTCTTATGTTGAAACCTGTATTTATACTCGTATTGATGTTTATGCTTATTCAGAATAAAATATTGTTGTTCTGTATCTATTATAGGTCAATGTAACGATACAATAGTCATTGAATCCACTGATGAAGATGAAGAAGATTAACAGAATATTGTGACAACTAATGAAGAGAAGGATAATGATTGTGAGAGTATTACTAGTTCTCTAATTGGGATTAAAAGAAAAACAATTGATGTAATGCATGAACTATATTGTAAGCATGCACGTTTAGTAGGGTTTAGTGTTAGAAAATCAACGAGCAGATTCACTAGAGATTGCGATGCTGTTAATTTGATGCAAAATTCAGTGAATTTTGTACAGACATTGGACATTTCATTGCATTCAGATTCATCCAATAATGTTCTGGATCCAAAACGTTCAATTACGAAGGGCCGAAGACAAAGACTTAAAGGACATTTCGAAAAAAAGGAAGAAGAGTGGATCAACGTCATGTAATTCGAGTATACGCAAGGAATTCGCTTCTACAACTCCAAATGCTCATTTGTTTTAGTAATATTTGTATTATATTGATCAATGTTGAAGTATTTGTGTTTACATTTTATACTATTTTAGTGATACCTTTAGAATGGGGAAGTAATAACCTTCTGAATAAGAAAATAATAGATTTTGAATAACAAAGTAATACATTTTGAATAAGAAATTGATAATTTTTAAATAAAAAAGTGATGTATTTGTTTCTCTTAAATTTATGAAATGACATGTTTTCAATAACAATGTAATACCTTTTGAATAAGAAACTAATACATTTTGAATATCAATGTAATACCTTTTGAATAACAGATTAATACATTTACAATAACAAAGTAATACCTTTTGAATAACAAACTAATACCTTTCGAATAAGAAAGTGATATCTTTTGAATAAGAAAGTCATACATTTGTTTGTCTTAAATATAAGATGTGATACATTTTGAATAAAAAAGTAATACATTTTGAATAACAAAGTAATACCTTTTGAATAAGAAACTAATATCTTTTGATTAACAAACTAATACATTTTGATAAGAAAGTAATACTTTTTGAATAAAAAAATAATACATTCTGAACAACAAAGTATTACCTTTTGAATAACAAACTAATACCTTTTGAATAAGAAATTGATTCCTTTTGAATAAGAAAGTCATACATTTGTTTGTCTTAAATATAAGATGTGATACCTTTTGAATAAAAAAGTAATACATTTTGAATAACAAAGTAATACCTTTTGAATAAGAAACTAATATCTTTTGATTAACAAACTAATACATTTTGAATATCAATGTAATACCTTTTGAATAACAGATTAATACATTTACAATAACAAAGTAATACCTTTTGAATAACAAACTAATACCTTTCGAATAAGAAAGTGATATCTTTTGAATAAGAAAGTCATACATTTGTTTGTCTTAAATATAAGATGTGATACATTTTGAATAAAAAAGTAATACATTTTGAATAACAAAGTAATACCTTTTGAATAAGAAACTAATATCTTTTGATTAACAAACTAATACATTTTGATAAGAAAGTAATACTTTTTGAATAAAAAAATAATACATTCTGAACAACAAAGTATTACCTTTTGAATAACAAACTAATACCTTTTAAATAAGAAATTGATTTTTTTGAATAAGAAAGTCATACATTTGTTTGTCTTAAATATAAGATGTGATACCTTTTGAATAAAAACGTAATACATTTTGAATAACAAAGTAATACCTTTTGAATAAGAAAGTAATATCTTTTTAATAACAAACTAACACATTTCAATAAGAAAGTAATATTTTTGAATAACAAACTAATACCTATTGAACAACAAAGTAATACCTTTTAAATAAAAACTAATACCTTTTCAATAAGGTATTACATCTTTTATTTCTCGTCCCCCTTCTTCTTTTAATCAATATTCTTCTTATTTTTCTCATTCTTCTTCCTATCGACAATAGTTTTCTTCTCGTCCAAATTCTTCTTTTTATCAATATTCTTATTTTTATTCTCCATATTAACTTCAGAAACCTTCTTTGTGTAAGAACGCAATCTCTTATTCCTAGATCTATCTATATAACGTTTTGTCATGGCTCTATAGCGAAGAGAAAAATTGGACACTACAGGTTCTCCAGAATCATCAGTCATTTTACTCTAAAATATATTAGCATTAGATAAAAACAATCGTATCAGAAACATAGCTACAGTAAAAAAAAAAATAAACGAAAAACAAAGACATTGATCCTATATAAATCTCAGAAAAATCATAAATAACATACATTCACATAGAAACGAAGAAAAAAATCGTTCAAAAAATCCTATGTCGCATAAACTATATTTCGCAGAAAATTAAAGAAAAAGTTTCGCAAAAATGTTGAAAATTACAACAACATACGTATGAAACAAAGAGGAAGCGACGTAAATGTGAATAAAAGTCGAAGATTGTTCAGAAATTTTACTACACCTATCAAAAGTAAAGAGGCGTGTCCTTACCAATTGGCCAGCATAATTATTAGGTTAAAATTTGTAACAATATTATATAAATTTAATATATAAACAACAATAAAATATGACCCATGATCTGATTCAACCGTTTCATACAAGTTTTTGGCTTACTAATATTGATAAAGAACTTAATGGAGGAGATGTTGAAGTTACGTGGCATTCGTGAAATCTACTTATGTGAATTCCAATTAACTTTGAATGTCTAATTAAAATCTTAGAGATAAAGATGTGATTCAAATATTGCATTACTTTTTTCAAATAATAACTATTTTGAGACGCAATTCCAAAATCGAAACTTTGTTATGTATTATTTTATTATGCCTAATTTTTGCTGAATATGCCAAACGACTCATTTTTCTGTTTATACCACACACATCAAATTCACCACATATTCAATCTTTCTATTAAAGTAATTTTCTTACTATAACAAATATATTTTTGGCGTCATTTCAAAACTCTAATCTACTAATGAATGATGGATTAAAAGAATTATGTAAAAGTCTTTTAATTATTAATTAAGTGTTAATAAATTACATAACAAACTTATCGCGTAAACCATATCATTTACTAATTGCCAATCTTGCAATAAAAAGAAATACAGAATTCTATAAATAAGATGAATATGCATTCATGTTTTTATATTTACTATTAAATCAATTTTATTTTTTATATAAATAATAACAAAAATAAAGGATGACATGTAATTGTTATTTTTTAATTACTGGACAACTGAATTTTAGAATTTTATTTTTGTGTCATTTGACATAATTAATGACTTTATGAGTAGTTGCAGAATGTGAATTTTTTGCAATAAATGTGGATGCTTTGCGAGAGAAGTCTTTGGAATTTTTTAATTTAATGATTTGATATTTGTTGATAGTGTGTTAAATGTTCACATTTGAAATTTTGAAATCAATAAATTAACAAGATACAATTTTGTAGATTTTGGGGTATCATATTTTTATATAGCAATTGAATATATGACACATAAACTTACGATTATTTTTTTTATTTTTAAATAATAATGTCAAATATCTATAGTAGTTAAACATCATACGAAACTTAATTAATTAAATTTTGTATTGATGTGAGCTTTTAAAATATGAACTCATTGTAATTTTTTATATTTGGAATCCATCTAAACTCGTGCACATATCTTTTTTTTAAGTGAGTCTCCTGTGCATCAGATGCATCTTGTACTCGAAATATAATACTATTCGTTTGATTAAAATATTATTTTTTACATAAAAGTATTACCATTTTTAAGGTAATAAATAAATATGAATACTTCTCAAATAACAAATAATACTTTTTAGTTAAACAAAAAATATTATGGATCAAATTACACGGTGGGTCGATGGCCCTATGTTTTTCCTTCTTTATTTTATTAACTGCCAATAATTTTTGGTTGAACTAAATTATCATCTATAATAATAATAATTATAAAGTATATTATTAGTTAATCTAAAAAGTAACTAATATATTATGACAAATGATGGAGACAATCAAATGCTGGAGTACCCTAATAGTTTGATATGTAATTGGTGATTTCGATTAATATCGTAACTTATGTGCCCACTTTTAAAATTAACTACTTTAAAATCAAACTAAACTGAATTGACTTTTTAATTTTTTTTTTTTTATATAAGTAACAACAAAATCTAGAAAATAAAATAATTAAATTGTTTATATATTAAAATTTTCTTTTAAAATAACTAAAGTAACCGGTGAATTTTAATAAAATTTGCAATAATACGTCGCATTATATGTATATGAATTATGTTTGATTAATTATGAAATATTTGGTTTAAAATACTTTGAATTTCTTGTGCATTAGTTACATCGTTAATCCGATCTACAATATAAATTAGGGTGTAGCTATTCATACCCCAAAATCTCTCAACATACCTCCAAATCTAGATGTATTCTTAGAAAAAAATTCAATTTTTTTCCTCAATGTAATTTCTCTATCTACCATAAATTTATCACCATTTTAACATACACTCGTCTTTTCTCTACTCAGAAATTCAACAAAAGAAGATAAAAAATCTTATTTGTTCCTCAAATCAAAAACAAGGAATGAGAAAAATGAGTTTTCATGAAATTGAAAAATGACACAAAAGGTTCAGCACCAATGGAATAATGTTAATATGTGTTGCTTACACAAAAGGTTCAGCACCAATGGAATAGTGTTAATATGTGTTGCTTATCAAGTTTGAAGAAATATGAAAAAGAAGAAAATAAGTGAAAATTTTTGAAGTTGAAAATAAGAACAAAAAATATATATATATATATATATATAAATATATAAAAATATTTTAATCAACTTAAATAAATAATGTATATCTATAAATGTAGGGTGTTGGTACACTGATATTATCCATATCAATATGAGACGTTGCAAATCAAATACTGTAATTAAAAGAGGGCAACACATGTTTTGTTGTTGTCTGCAGCAGTGTCCGAGCCCACTGGTACTAAAAGTGCAGCTTTTGTTTTTTGGTGCTTACTAAATATCGTCTTCTCATCTCCACAACTATCTTCCTATCCTTCTATCCATCCTCAAATTTTTTTTCTTTCTTTCTTAATCTATATATATGTGTATATATGTATGTAAGTATGTTCCAACTATCTTCTTCCACTCCTCAAGATGCACAAATTTCATCACAGTTCACTTCGGCTCTGGTGAGTTTCTAAAACCCTCTTTCAACATTTTTTTCATTTATTCAACTTTCTCCCTCTTCTTCCAGGATGCATTCATATTATAATGAAAAGAAACATGGGTTTTGAGTATCGCTGCATATATTAGTCGAAATTTGGAAAAACGAAAAAAAAAAAAAAAAAAAAAAACTGAAGTGGGTTTTAAAGGAAAACTAACTCCCTTTGTCAAAGGCGAACAATTTGGAAGCCTTTTGTATATGTATCTGCGCCTGCATATTTTCTTTCAACCTCTTTTGCTAAAAGATTGCCTTGTATGTGACAGGTTTTAAAGCTAATCGAAGCAAAATCTAGGCTCTTTTGCAAGATCCGATAAAGATTCTCACATTAGGAGGAGATTTCTCTTTCTGTTTCATTTCTCCTCCATGGAGTGAAAAACACCCTTTTACACGGGCTTTCTGTTATCTGATTTTGACTCTTTCTTCTCCTCTATTCTTAGCAAGCTCCTCTCTTTTTTGCTCACCTTTAGGCATTCTTTTCTAATCCTGCCTTTTGTTGCCTTTTCTTATTAGTCTTCCTATATATTTTTAATCTCTTCTGTGATTAGCAAAATTATGAGTCTCAGAGCTGTTTCCCCCACTGCTGAATGCTCCCACCATGGTTTTCAAGCCTTTGCTCCTTCACTCCCTTCATTTCCTTTCACTTCATCTCCTCATCCGAAAAAGTACAAAATTGTTGGACCTGTTTCCTCCGTTGTCCTTTCCAATCCGTTTGTCTCTGAAACTCTCTTGAAACCTCTTTCTTTTAACAAGGATTCAAGAAGTCACACCGTTCGTCGATCTTGTAGCGCCAATTTGGATGATACTTATGGCGATGAGCCATCCTTTCGCGTAGAAGGATTGGCCAGCAACAGTTCTGGTGGAGCTGATGGTCACGAGGAGGAAGGGCATAGGAAAAAGAACAAGTTGCATTGTGCAATATCTAAGAACAGCAATAGCCCCTTTATTGATAATAAACGAGGGGATCAAGATTCGTTCTTGCATACACGGTTCGATTTCTTGGAGCCTATGATGCTTGGGATTAGGCCGGAGTTTCCAGATCGGCCCGATGAGGAAACAGTTTCGTGGGCTGTTATAGAACAGAAGGCTAAGAGTTTTGACATTCCCTTGTCCCTTAGGATGATAAAGAAGAAACTACAGTGGAAAGAGGGCTTGACAGATTCCAAAGACTCGGCTTACTGCTCGGTGAAGGTTGCTTTCTCTTCAATGGTGTTCATCATTGTTGAGCTTCAAAGCAGTGCATTGCACATGAGGGCAGCTTTGTGTGATGAGGATTTGGAGAGCATTACCTTGAAGGTGCAGAAAGATATGCATTCATCGTTCGTCTGGCTGTTCCAGCAAGTCTTTTCGCGGACACCATCTCTGATGCTTCATGTAATGCTGCTTTTGGCAGATCTCGGTGTGTATTCTGCCTTCCATAATATTGCCATGGGGGAGACCTCATTATCGAGAGCGTTTATTGAACATACAAAAGACGGGTCGTCACTACCATCTTTGGTCACTGAAAATGGTAGTGAATCCACGATCGATGAGACGATGAAATTGCCACAGAGCTCCGAGCAGGCGAGCATATATCCAGATGAGCAGTTGGGGAGTGGGGTAGAGATGAATTCGTGTGACTCAATGGTGGATGATGCGACAGAGATGAGTGAAAGTATAAATGAGAAGGTTTTTGATCACGACACGGTATCAAAGGATCTAGAACCCAATCGTTATGAAAATCATCTTAGGACGGATCTTTTATACCAGATGCACTTGTCTATGGAACCTAACAATCCACTTCTGCTCGGCAACTATGCACGATTTTTGTACCTAGTGGCACACGATTATGACAGGTGATTCCGTCTACTCTCTTAAGGTTTTGGTTCTGTGATGATAGACTGTATTGATTATCTTTAATGATTCTATAGTGTTGTCAAAACTTACGGTTTCCCAAACATAGCAACTAAACACGTACAAGAGGAATGAATACCCGTGCGCACGCATATAAGTTGTTGACATTTCTTGATCATCCACATGGATTTTATTGTTGATAGCTTGTTGATTGTCGGAAAGTTTTGATTTCTTCTTCTGCAGAATCCAGCTAACATTGTTCTTTATATATGGTTAAATCTAATGTCTACAATTTGGCTATATAGCTCACATCTCCCCTTTGTTTTTGGTTTACACACAGCTCACATTCTCATTTAAATCTTACTATAACGTTGGATTTAATTCCTGCTCGATTCTGACAGGGCTGAGGAATGCTTCAAGCGGGCTCTACAAGTAACGCCGCCAGATGCAGAGTCTCTGTACCAATATGCCAATTTCCTATGGACAGTTAGGAAGGACTACTTGGGGGCAGAGGAAAGCTTCCTACACGCCTTGTCTATCCAGCCCTATCATTCTCATTACGCCTGCTGCTATGCAAACTTCCTGTGGAGCACCGGCGGTGAAGGAACCTGCTTTCCTCTGAGCAATGCCGAAACCCCAAATGTGTAGAGAAGTCGTTCTTCTAGCAATGGTATGGTCATCTCATCCATTTGGGAACTCGTTATAAAAAAATAAAAAAAAGTGCAGGCTGGTATACCCCCATCAGGGGCAGGAGTGGAAACACGAGAAAGACGGGTGTGTTTTAGGGCTTGGAGATTGAAAAAGGCGAATAAGGTAGGTAGGGGTAGAAGAGAAGAGGGGAGAGATGTGGGGGTGGTTGATGAGGAAAATATACACCAAGAGTTTAAAGCAGAAGGTAAGTGTTTTGCTTACATGAGTGGGATTGCATGCTGTATTGTATGTAGTAGTACATTACATATTTTCTAAGCAGCAGTCATTCTGAATTTCCTGTATTCAGTTTAATTTTACTGATGCACGTCGCATGTTAGAAATAGAAATATTCCATGTGCATAAGCCATGGGATACATGCTATTTATAGAATAATTGTAATGTAAGTATAAAACCTCAAAATATTGTGACACACACACACACACACTAGGTGTTTAGAGAGATACATGAAAATTATTTTATTATTATAGTGATAGATTTAGATGATTGATAATTAGAAGGAAATGAGATGAGATTATAACATGAGGAAAAAGAGAAGAAAGGGGTGGGGGAATAATCAACTCAAATCCCTAAAATGTAGGACTCCAACTATCACATCACATATTAATTTTCTTCTTTTCCCACATTGAGAAGTTTGAACGGTCCTTCCTACTCTCTCACTCACAAACTCCTTCTAATATTTTTTTCACTTTCAAGGAATTTCATATCTTTGAGGTTATTAGAAATTCATGCATATTTTCTACTAAAAATCAATAATTATTCATTCTTTCAATTGATTTATTTATAAACAAACAAATAAATATTAACTAAAATTCATCATATCATATCAAAATTCAACAATTTTACATCTCCTATAATTTTATGTATAGCTATTCCTATGCTTTTTATGAGTATGCACATCAATAAATTCTTGAAATATCTAATTTGAAATTTCTACTTTATGATTATTAATTTAAAATTTTAACGTATAAAAAAATGTACAACTGAATTTCACTCCTAAATTTATAATTTCAAAATTATTTTAAAGTAAATATTGTAACTCTAATAGGGGAAATGAATCAACAAATTTTGTTCACTGCACCTAACCTAAACCCAGCCGCCAGTTCTGAACCCAAATAACGGCACCCCAAGCAGAAGACAAGTCTCATTTGCAGCCCATAAAATTACATTTTGGAAATTACACGAGTACAAAATGTGAAGAACCTAAGCTAAATCTAGTCATTCTGTTTCTACCACCAATTGACAACACACACTAAGAATACAGAACAACAAACGTGGGATTTACTGGCAAGAACCTGTGTAATGAACAAAAATCAAGCCGAAAAATTGTCGAGCAAAGGCCCGAGAAACCGCCACGCCCATCCTCACCAAAACCAGCAAAACCGGCTATCTACTGCCTTGACTGAAGTCGATACCAAGGGCATGTGCCCGTATTCCTCCACAAAATGATTAACACATTCCGTTCTCTTTTCGCTGTGTCCTCCCAAGGTACTAATTCCAGTAGAACCAATCTCAAAAATATTACCTAATACACCACAAAAGGTAGGATTAAGTTGTACACTGCTCTCTTAAGGTTAAGCACATGCACTATAAAACATCAACATTAATAATACTCCCCTCGTCTCAAAAGAAGTCATGTTTCTATAACTAGAAAAGTTACACTTTTTGGATGGAGGGTGTAATAAACTAAACTGGCTATATGAAACACATTTTTGTTAGTCGTATGAGCACATCTCTTCTCTAAATAGTTTATGTCCAAGTCTTTTTATGCATATGAAATATCCAATACCTTACTTTAGATAAATGAATTTTCTCTACGCTAGAACCTAGATAGAACAACTGACGGACCGAGGCTCAAATCTAGAGGACATTAAATGTTTTCACACTCCAACAATCTTGGAAATTCTGTTCAGTTTGAGGGGTTTCAATTAAAGAAAATTACAAAATGAGTAGATCTCAAATCAACTGGAATTAAGAGTTATATCAGATCCACCCAAATTACTCAAAAACTAGTTTAAAATGAGAGCAATAGGTTTCAAATTCATTCTGCAAGTCCTATCCAAACGACACTGGTGGATTTGTTAACAACTCCATCCTCAAATCCTTCAATCCAAACACAGCCTCAAATATTTTTTTCAAATTTTATAAATGGTAGGGTGGGGGTTGTCCAAAATTAAGGGTCATGGTACCCTCTTAACATCGGAATAGAGATAGTGGCTCTGATGTAGCAAAAATAACATTGAGCTAGAAAGACAAATTATGCATCACTGATAAAAACATGATAAATTAGACATTCCAGAGTCAGAAATCAATATTTTCCAATTTCAAGATATTCAAGTTGTATGTAGCCCACAGGGTATATGATTTAACCCTTCTCAGTTTCTCAACCAAAATGTCATTTCGATTGAGGAAAACAAAATACTGTAATGAATAAATTACCTTTCACCCAAATAGGAGGAGCACCGGTTGTGTTTGCGACAAGGAATGACATTGCGATATCTTCGCAATTCCTGGTAGGATACAAAGTGATTAGAAAAAGTATCTGATTGAAAGAAAAAAAAACAATGGTTTATATAAGTTTATCATTCAAGAACCTGTTCCTAGTCACATATTCTCGGATGGATGATGGCATCTCATAAGTGTATATACTGAGGTATTTCTTATGAAAGAAGGAAGCCTTTGATAGAATCATACTATATGTTCCCGTCCACCAAACAGACCACCATCCACTATAAATATACTTGTTCTGACCGTCTTTCTGAAACCAAGAAATGAGTGAACTATAAAGAGTTATGAACGCAAAAATGCACCAATTTCAAGAGAGTTCTGTTCAAAGGAGACTGTATGCACAAACAGCATCAATAATAATGCCAAAACGACGAAAGAAAAAAATCATCAGCTAATGTCACTTGATTTAGTGCCAACTGACGCTGCCACCCATTTTCAATAAGTTAAGAATAAAGCATAAGCTAATTAAAGACTTAAGCTATATATACATCATCTCATGAAGTCAATCTGAACGTTAAATGACTTTATTACTATTAACACTAGAAAAGTTGCCAGCTAACAATAACTATCATATCTCTTTGGCTTCTAATTTGTTGCATGAACTAGATTATACAAGAACCAGAATGGTTGAACTTAGGTTCATGATAGAGCAATCAAGATGAGTATACCACCTAGGACCAAAAGGCACCCGTTAAAGAATAAATTGTTTCAAGCACCATTGGATCACAGACATGAGGGTTAAAATAAGCATAAGAAAAGATTCAGAAGTTGATGGGACAGAGATAAGGCATAATTATTTTATTATCACGTGCAAGAACTATATCAAACTGCATGTACAATAAATTGTTGTGGGTAAAAGTACAATTCCAAAAGAAGAAAAATAAAATGCCGTGATAAGTTTAATTAGAAAAATGATAGGAAACAAGAACTTGACCAAATTCAAAAAGGTACGCTCAAATCGTAGAATGCAGGCAAATGGCACATATTGGGCTGATCGAAGCTCAACATTTTGTTTGTCCCTAGTTATTCTTATAAACAAATTGATAGTACCTACCAATTTACTAACCCAGTGAACACGAGGCACAAATCCCACCATCGTATCCGGCGCACTTTTCCACACACTGAAAGCCAATTCTACTGCTGTGCAGGGGAATATTATGTCATCATCAATTGAGAAGACCACGTCCGACTTCAGATCCTTGATCTCTTTAAATCTGTTATTTAAACTGTCTTCCTTATTTAAATCAAACTTCAATTCAATTTCATGACTATCTTTGGAGTTCTTCTTTATAGCATGGTTTAGACAGTTCACAAGAGATTCTGAAGGAGGCTCAGGTTCGCTCCAAACAATATGTACAGAATCTAGACCAGGACATGATGCATAATGGGATATGGACTGCTTCAGAAGATCATTTCTCTTCCATGTGTTAATCAATAAGGTGTAGCCCCTCCTGCACCACATATAAATTTAGCCATTAGCATAAATAGAACACTATATTGTTTTAATTGTGCATGTGCTCACACAAGCGTAAATATATGCATTTCCATACATGCACATACAGATACAGTCATGCATGCATGCACACATACATATATACATCCATACTCCAAAACATTTCTTGTACCAAGCTAGATTATTACGGAACTTCCATCAATAAGGGCAAATTCTAGATATCATGAGTTAAAACAATTTATTGCATTTCACCTGTTTACTTAAAAGAGAGTGATGCTGAATCTAGAAGGAACAGACTGCTGCTGCCAGGATAACTGAAAAATGAGGCCTAAAGCCAAGAGCAGAATAATCAAGGCCCCATCTTTTCTTAGCTTAGTTCAAGGTATCTAAAGAAGCCGTGCCACTAATCTTTGACAAAGTAATGCCTAAGTCAAGGATCAATTCAAACAAACCCAAAGAAAAAAAAATGATTCCTAACCTTACATTAGACTATTAGTGAAGTGTTTAGGGACCACTACATAGAACAAATTCAGACAACAAACTGCGGTAGATAAACGGGAAAAAAAAAAAAAAAAAAAAGCTCACAGAAACAATATTTTTTACAAAATCTTGAATTGGGCAGATCAATTTAAGAAAGATATACATTCCAACAAAAAAATCAAAAGACCCTCAGATTGACTATGGGTGTCGAAAAGTATCAAAATCTCAATTTCCACTTTCTCCTAACTTTTACTCATCCTTCCATGGTTACTAGTACTGGAACAAATTATAGAAGTAATTACTGAAAGGAGTAATTAAACACATAATTACCAACAGTAGAAGATCTATAATGTCCAAAAATGGACAGTAATATCATTTAATAACCGAAACCAATAATTAAGTTGGACTAATGCGAAGTGACACTGAATTCAACTAAAGCAAGGACATATATCATACAAACCCAAAACGATTTGATAAAATCTTACCCAGGCAGAGAGGATCGGGGGAGAGAAACAGCGTATTGCTTCCATCCCATAAACGACGCCGTGCGCCCTGCGAGCGCGATTAATGTGAATAGTATGCAACAGGCCAGCAACAGCTTTATCTTCGCGGATCCGACGGCTAAAACAGCCCCCTGCCTTATCGTCCGACGGCTGAAAAGCCTCGTCCTCATGATCACCTCTAATACGGAGCAATCACTGTTTTAGAAAATGGCGCTACTGAGGGACGACACCGGCTATCCGAGTCGACTCAGTGGAGGTAACGTTGGTCGCAGGCGGCGAGGATTCCACAAAACGACGGCCCGTGGCCGAACAAACGGCGTGTATGATGAGTTCACAGGGGTGGTGACGTCATGCGCTCATCAGTCGCATACACAGTGAGAGATTTCAAAGAGGGAAGAAGAGAGAACATAGGAAGTTAGTTATTGTTAACATTAAATATTTAGATTTATTTAAAAATCTCTTAATAGATAATTGCTGGACAATTATTACCAAAACTCAGGCTTTTAATTTAATTATTTATATTTGGCAACACATGATACACTTGTATTTCGGAGTAGGTGGTCATGATACAACCCAACCCACCCCAACCCACATGCAACTTCAATTTCAAGAGAAACGTGGGTGTACAGTAAATTGCATCTGCCAAAAATATAAATTGAGGAAGATGGTTTCTGAAGAAGAACAAAATTTACAATACCTCCCTTCTTCAACATATTTTCCATTGAAACAAGATTTAATATAAAACACTGGTCCTCCCACCTAATAGGCCGCTGAGTTACCATGATTTAACTCCTCCACCAATCTCTGACGGACCGGGGGGTGGGGGCCCTGAAGGCGAGGGATTTCGCCTTCTGCCCCAAAGATTTAATATAAAACAAAATTCAGAAAAGGAGACTTTTATTTATGTATATTGTCATTGCGGCATAGGTTACAAACACAAAATTACATTTCATCACTAAAAATTACATGTCCGTCCACACGATACACGTGATATAATATATTTTAGTTATTAATAATTTATAATATAATTATGTTATTCTTATTTTAAAATGTACATAACCTATTATTTATATAAATTATATTTATATAAATATTATTCCATTTGAAATATAATTTTATATATTAAATTATATTTTCATTTTTTTCTGTTACCTTTATTAAATAATAAATTATACATCATTTTGAAGTAAAATTTGAATTTTGGTTGAACTAAATATAAATATTTTAATTTACTAAAAACAATTGAAGTTAAATTATACAATAAATTAGTAGTATAATATTTTTATTTTTAAATAAATAATTTTTTATCTTAAATAGGAGCTCTCCTATTTTTGTTTTTCACTAAATTAAAAATTCAAATAGTCTTTTCGTTTTAAATCCGTTTTTAATATATGATATATCAAATTAATCTTCTTCTTGTGATACTTAATTTGACACCAATATTATATATACTGAAATAATAATTACATTTAAAATTATGAAATATAATTTTTATGGATGAAATATAGTTTTTTTATGCATTGGATTATTAATTTAAAATTTTGAATGTGTTTGAGTTGAATTAATATTATATCTAAATTTTATATGAATTGAAGCTAAAAAATAAAAATTATTAAAAAAAATATTTTACTGTTAATTTATTGTTTAACTTCAATAGCTTTAGTAAATTAAAATATTTATATTCATTTCAGGGACAATCCCTACACTTCAAAATATTGTACAATTTATTATATGAAAACTAATTTTTAACAAAAACTAAAAATGCAATTTAATATACAACACTATATTTCAAATTGAATTATATTTATATAAATATAATTGATATAAATAATAGGTGATATATATAGTTTTTCTCTCGTGCGTTGCACGATTTATAATATGATAATGTAATAAAAATAGTAATATAATTTTAAAATAAAATATATAATTATATAGAATATATTTTTAATAAAAGTTTGTTTAGAATATAAATATCTCACAATATAAAAATATAGTAAATATTAACATATACCACAATTAATATGTGAAAAAATATATTTAAATTAATATTTTATTTTTATATATGAAATATGAATATCAAATTGAAGATCATGAAAGGATGATTAAGTTGATATATTTTTCATATACAAATGGAGTTGAGATGAAAAAACTATAAATATTTGAAATTTAGAGTGAAAAAAACTAATTAGATAGTATATTTTTTGAAAATAGAAAGAAGATTTAAATCACGAAAATGACAAACTTGTAAATATTCTTTCCAAGTATTCTGATTTCATGTCTCTTTATAATTAATTTGACATGTGACTCCCCCCCCCCCCCCCTCTAAATTTAAAAATTTAAATAGCTTTTTCGTTTTATGTTCATCTTTGATATATGAAATATGAAATTAACTTTCTTTTTGTGATCTTTAATTTACAACCAATACTGTATAGATTGAAATAAATTATTACATTTAAAATTATGAAATATAATTTTTATGGATGAAATATAATTTTTTATGCATTGAATTATTAATTTTAAAATTTTGATATATGTGATGGATTTGAACAAATAATATATCAAAATTTTATATGGATTTAAGTTAAAAAAATATAAATAATTTTTATAAAAATAATTATATTATTAATTTATTGTTTTAACTTCAATAGTTTTAGTAAATTAAAATATTTATATCCAATTCAGGAGCAATTCAAAATTCACTTCAAAATGTGGTATAATTTATTATTTAATAAAGCTAACTTTAAAAAATTGAAACTTCAATTTAATATACAAAACTATATTTAAAATTGAATAATATTTATATTTATTTAATTGATATAAATAATAGGTTATATATATTTTTAAATCCTTTTATAATATAAAAGAAAAATCGTAAGAGTATTTCTCTCCTCATTACACGTGTCTTTATAATCAATTGACATATGTTAATTTTTCAATTTTTTCTCTCTCCTATTTTTACTTTTGACTAAAATTCTAAAATTCAAATAGCTTTTTTGTTTTAAGTTCTTTTTTTATTATATGATATATCAAATTAATATTCTTTTTGTGATCTTTCATTTGACACCAATATTATATATACTGAAATAAATAATTATATTTAAAATTATGGAATATAATTTTTATGGATGGAATATAGTTTTTTTATGCATTGAATTATTAATTTAAAAATTTTGGTATATGTGTTGGATTTGAATAAATATTATATCAAATTTTTATTTGAATTTAAGCTAAAAAAATATAAATAACTTTTTATAAAAATAAAATATGATACTATTAATTTATTATTTAACTTCATTAGTTTTAGAAAATTAAAATATTTATATTAATTTAAGGGACAATTCCTTCACTTCAAAATGTTGTACAATTTATTATTTAATAATGCTAACTTAAAAAAATGCAATTTAATATAAAACGCTATATGTCAAATTGAATTATATTTATATAAATATAATTGATATAAATAATAGGTTAATATATATATATATATTAATCCTTTTATAATATAAAAGAAGGATCGTAAGTTTTTTTTATTCCGATTACATGTCTCTCTATAATTAATTGACATGTCTCACTCCTTCATTCTCTCTCTCTCTCTCTCTCTCTCTCTCTCTCTCTCTCTCTCTCTCTCTCTCTCTCCTATTTTTATTTTCACTAAAATTAAAAAATTCAAATAGTATTTTCGTTTGAAGTCGATCTTTAATATATAATATATCAAATTAATTTTCTTTTTTTGATCTTTAATTTAACATCAATATTGTATATATTGAAATATATAATTACATTTAAAATTATGGAATACATTTTTATGGATGAAATATAATTTTTTTCTTGCATTGAATTATTAATTTAAAAAATTTGATATATGTGATGAATTTGAATAAATAGTATATCAAAATTTTATATGGATTTAAGCTAAAATAATATAAATAATTTTTATAAAAATAAAAATATTATACTATTAATTTATTTTCTAACTTCAATAGTTTTAGTAAATTAAAGAATTTATATTAATAAAGCTAACTTAAAAATGAAAATGCAACTTAATATGCAAAACTATATTTAATTGAATAATATTTATATTTATATTTATATAATTGATATAATAATAAGTTATATATATATATTTTAATCATTCTATAATATAAAAGAAGTATCATAACAATTTTTCTCTCTTGAATACATGTGTCTTTATAATTAATTGGCACATGTCACTTTCTCAGTTTTTTTCTCTCTCCTATTTTTTTTTACTAAAATTAAAAAATTCAAAATAAAAATTCATTTTAAGTCCGTTTTAATATATGATATATCAAATTAACCACTCTTATTTTTAACGTTTCTGTTTTATATTATTACTTTAAGAATACTTTAGTTAAATATGTAATATTGTAAATTAATACAGTTGCACCTAATACAAAAGAGACTTACTTGTATAAATATAATACAATATGATTTAAAAAAGATAACAAGCTACTGGAGTGTCCATGCTGATGTGGACGACGAATCGTTACGTTACTTGGAAGCTCATGATCGTATCTTCAAGCCTAAGATATGATTTATTTATTTCTTTTATTTCATAGTCTTTTATTAAGCCCATTATCGTTTTATTTTATGTTGGACCCTTGCACAGGCCTGGAGAACTATTTATTTGTGTTTTTGGAACTGTTTTAGGGTTGTTAAATTTTAGATTGAATGTTACTTTTTTTGAGAGACGCCTAGTATACGTAGTATCAAGGCTTATCTCCTTCGTGTCCTACACTTTTGCTACGTTAGTTGGTATCACGAGACCGGGTATGATGCCTCCTCGCCGCCAGCCCCCTGTCGACAATGCCGCCCAAATCGACGCAGGGCGTGACGCCGACGTCGCAGAGTTGAGCCGCCAGATTGCGACTTTGGCTGCCGGGCTGGAAGATCTCCGCCTCACTGTTGCTGCAGCGTTGCCTACTGCGGGACATGGCCCTCACGTACACCCGGATCGCCCATTGAATGCCCGCCGGAGGCCGGCCGCCCCCCGCCCGCAATCTGATTTCGGCGACCCTGATGTCGATGAGGAGGAAACAATTGATGAGAACCTTTTTGCCCTGCTGGCCCGTGCGCCGCCACGGGTGGGCCGTGACGATAATCGGCGATGGGAAGCAGGGTTCAAGTTGGATATTCCCGAGTTTAACGGCGGTCTTGATTCGTGTGAGTTTCTGTACTGGTTCAACACACTGGAAGACCTCCTGGCATTCAAGTCGGTGCTGGAGGACAAGCGTGTGGCGCTTGTTGCAACTCGTTTTTGTGGCCGGGCTGCGTCGTGGTGGCAACAGCTTAAGCACACCCGCCGTTGGATGGGGAAGCCGCGCATCACTTCGTGGGGGAAATTCCGAAAACACCTCCATCATGAACTCCTCCCGTTTAACTTCGAGAGTACCCTATATCAAAAACTGCGAGCGCTGAAACAGGGTTCCCGGACGGTCGACGCTTATACCGACGAGTTTTATCGGTATTTATCCCGCATTGAGATACATGATTCCCAGCCGCAATTGGTTTCCCGCTACTTGTCGGGGATCAAACCGTCTATACAGGAAACCCTAATTATGTTGGGTCCGCTCACTGTATCAGAGGCGCATTAGCGTGCGTTGCTTCTGGAGCATCAGGCCGCGCGTCGCTCACCAGCCCCTGGGGTGCAGCAGTCGCGACCCCCTGCCATCCAGCCACCGCCTGTCCCGGTGGAACGACAACAGCCTCTGTCTTTCGTGGTGGGTGAGGCGACCTCCTCCTCCGTCCGTTGTTTTGGCTGTGGCGAAGTCGGGCATCGACATAACTCTTTTCATTGTGCTCGGTAGCGCTCTTTGCTCATTGATGCATGGGAGACTTCGTCCTTGCATGGCCCTCCAATTTTCGACCAGGACCCGCTTGAAGCCTTGCCCGAGGAGCATGTGGAGGGCGATGTGGGCCCGTTGCTCGTGCTTTGTCGTTCTTGCTTCTCCCCGAGATCTGCCACTCACTCCGAGGACCAGCGCTCCCATATTTTTGAGTCGACATGCACTATTGGAGGTAAGGTTTGTCGCTTTATTATTGACTTCGGTTCTTGTGAGAATGTTATTTCTGCTGATGCTGTGAGTAAGTTGAATTTATCTACGGAACCACACCCTTTCCCCTATACTTTGGCTTGGATACATCGTGGTAACTCTGTGACAGTCGATCATCGTGTGCATGTTTCATTTTCTGTTAGGTCGAAGTATAAGGACACTATTTGTTGTGATGTGGTGCCTATGGATGCGTGTCATTTGCTTTTGGGTCGTCCATGGCAATTTGATAGGTCTGTGGTACATGATGGGCGTCAGAATACTTACAGTTTTGTGTTTGATGGGTCGAAGATTGTGTTGCATTCTGTGGTGCCTAAGTCACCTCCTCCGTCTGATTCTGTGTTGTTGCTTACTCGGTCTGCCTTTATGTCTGAGATGGTGTCTGTTCCTTTTGTCCTGCTCTTGTTGGGTGTTGAGCGTGTTGATCAGGTGTATGTGACTCACCTTGTTATTCTCGAGCTTCTTGAGGCGTTTGCTAATATTTTTCCTGCTGAGTTGCCGTCGGGGTTGCCTTCCCTGCGGGATATCCAGCATCACATTGACCTGGTTCCAGGGGCATCTCTCCCGAACCGACCTCATTACCGCATGAGTCCTGTTGAGCATGAGAAGTTGCGTCGTTAGGTTGAGGAGTTGATGCAACGGGGGTCTGTCCGACAGAGTTTGAGTCCTTGTGGTGTGCCGGCTCTTCTTATTCCCAAGAAGGATGCTTCTTGGAGGATGTGTGTTGATAGTCGGGCTATCAACAAGATTACTGTGCGTTATAGATTTCTGATTCCTCGCTTGGATGATTTGCTGGATCAGTTGAGTGGTGCTGTGATCTTCAGTAAGCTTGATCTGCGTTGTAGTTATCATCAGATTCGTATTCGGCCTGGTGATGAGTGGAAGACTGCCTTCAAAACCCGTGAAGGCCTGTTTGAGTGGTTGGTGATGCCTTTTGGCCTCTCCAATGCTCCGAGTACTTTTATGCGTATTATGAATCAGTCTCTTCGTGCTTTGATTGGTTCCTGTGTGGTGGTCTACTTTGATAACATCCTTGTTTACAGTCATTCTTTTGAGGAGCATGTGAGTCATCTGCGGGCCGTTCTCACTATTCTCCGCGAGGAGAAATTCTATGCTTCTCCTCAGAAGTGTATCTTTGGGGTGGATTCTGTGCTTTTCCTGGGGTATGTTATTTCGGTAGAGGGATTCGCGTGGATGATGCGAAGGTTGCTGCTATTCGGGATTGGCCGTCCCCTACTACTGTTACCGAGGCTCGTAGTTTCCATGGTCTTGCTTCCTTCTATCGTCGTTTCATTACTCATTTCAGTGCTATCATTGCCCTTGTGACGGATTGCATTGGCTCTAAGCCATTTGTGTGGTCTCCTGCGGCAGAGAGTGCTTTCATGTAGATCAAGGAGCGGCTTGTTTCTGCCCCTGTGTTACTTTTGCCTAATTTTGAGCAGCCCTTCGAGCTTTCGTGTGACGCCTCGAAGGCCGGGATTGGAGCGTTGTTAAGCCAGGGTGGCCGCCCTGTGGCCTTCTTCAGTGAGAAGTTGTCGGGCCCCCGCGATCGTTACAGTACTTATGATGTGGAGTTTTACGCAGTTGTTCGCGCGGTCCGTCATTGGCGACACTACCTTTTTCACCGTGAGTTTGTCCTCTTTTCTGATCATGAGGCCCTGCGTCACTTGGCCACGCAGGACAACCTTTCCGCTAGACATGCTTCTTGGGCTGCCTTTCTGCAGCAGTTCACTTTTGTGTTGAAGCATAGATCAGGTTCGTCGAACCGCGTGGCGGATGCTTTGAGTCATCGCGCTTTGTTGATTTTTGATTTCCATGTTTCTATGCCTGGGCTTGAGTTGCTGGGTTAGTCCTATGCGGATGATCACTTCTTTGGTCTTATTTTGGCACATATTCGGGATGGGGACTCGTCATACTTCATACTACTTGATGGTCTTCTTTTCAAAGGTACTCGCCTTTGTATTCCAGACACGAATCTCCGTCTTAAGCTTATTTCTGAGCTTCATGGTGCGGGTCATGTGGGCCGTGACAGGTCTATTGAGCTGGTTCAGCGTTCTTACTTTTGGCCGACTATTCGTCGTGATGTCACCATGTATGTGTCTCGTTGCCGTGTTTGTCAGGTGTCGAAGGGGACTTCGACTAATGCTGGCCTTTATCATCCTTTGCCTATTCCTGATGCTCCTTGGGTGGCCATTAGCATGGATTTTGTATTAAGCTTGCCTCGTACTCAGCGGGGTAATGATTCTATATTCGTGGTGGTGGACCGTTTTTCTAAAATGGTTCATTTTATTCCTTGCAAGAAGACAGCAGATGCGGTGGTTGTGGCTAAGTTATTTTTTCGGGAGGTGTATCGTCTACATGGGCTACCTTCTTTCATCGTCTCTGATCGTGACACTCATTTCTTGAGTTTCTTTTGGAAGAGTCTGTGGCGTATGACGCACACTCGTTTGGATTTCAGTAGTGCTTATTATCCGCAGACGGATGGTCAGACTGAGGTGGTGAATTGTTCTTTGGGGAATTTACTGCGTTGTTTGGTTGGTGAGCACTTGCGCTCTTGGGATTTTCAGCTTAGCCAGGCGGAGTTTGCTCATAATTCTGCTGTGAATCGTAGTACTGGCCTTGCTCCTTTTCAGATTGTGTTTGCTACGATTCCTCGTGGCCCGTCGGACTTGATGGCTCTTCCTTCTCCTGTTCGGGTTGATGCACGTGCCGTGGATTTGATTGAGGCGGTTCGGTCTACTCACCGCGCCACTCTTGACCGCTTGGTGGCGTCGACTGCGGCGTACAAGGAGGCGGCCGATCGGGAACGCAGGCATGTGGAGTTTGAGCCTGGGGACTTTGTGTGGGCCGTGTTGACTCGTGACTGGTACCCTGCTCATGAGTACAACAAGCTTGCTGCTCGGAAGATCGGTCCTATGGAGGTGCTTGAGAAGATAAATCCCAATGCTTATTGTTTGAAGTTGCCTTCTCACATGCGTATGTCTGACGTATTCAATGTGAAGCATTTGATTCCTTACATGGGTGATAATGATGCGGATTCTGTGGACGATTCAGGTTCGTGGGCGAACCTTCTCGCGGTTGGGGAGACTGATGTGGACGACGAATCGTTACGTTACTTGGAAGCTCATGATCGTATCTTCAAGCCTAAGATATGATTTATTTATTTCTTTTATTTCATAGTCTTTTATTAAGCCCATTATCGTTTTATTTTATGTTGGACCCTTGCACGGGCCTGGAGAACTATTTATTTGTGTTTTTGGAACTGTTTTAGGGTTGTTAAATTTTAGATTGAATGTTACTTTTTTTGAGAGACGCCTAGTATACGTAGTATCAAGGCTTATCTCCTTCGTGTCCTACGCTTTCGCTACGTCACATGCACTGCACGAGTTTTATACGCAAAGAAATAAAAGAAATTTCTGTAAATAAATTTGTTAAAATTAAAAATAATATATATATATATATTATTGTTAATTTTAACAAATTTATTTACAGAAATCATATTGTATTATATATATATATATATATATATAATACAATATGATTTAAAAAAGATAACAAGCTACTGGAGTGTCCATGCACTGCACGAGTTTTATACGCAAAGAAATAAAAGAAATTTCTGTAAATAAATTTGTTAAAATTAACAATAATATATATATATATATATTACGTATTTTAGTACAACTATATTTTATAGTTTTACTATGACATTATTTTGTATAATTAATAATAAAATTATTTCACCAATCATATTATTAATTTTAATATTTTTCATCCAATCAAGGAAAACCCTATAATTTATTTATTTTTTCTTAAAAAGATCTTTAATATATTCTAAAAGTTAGCTAATAATAATACACATTATTTTTAAAAATTGATGGTTACGAAGATAATTTTTTTGAATAATTTTTATTTTTATTTTAACCAATTGTTACTTTAATTTAAACCATTTTCCATATTTTCCTACAATTGCCTTTTTTAATTGATGTCCTTAATTTTTCCAAATCATCCTACTTTCTATTACTAAAGAATAATTGACGCATATTAAGATTTGCCAACATATCAATTTATTTTATAATTTATAATTTTCTCCACTTAATACGTATCCAAGTAATTTGTATTTTAATATATAAAAGATATTGTAATTATCTTAATGAAGGAAGATTTGGGCCTTATGGGCCTGGAGCCTTCCTAGAAGTAGAATTTAGAATTCTCTACCCATGCTTTTGTCCATTTGGATCTTACTAAAGAATAGCAGGCTGGACTTCAAGTTTGGACCCTTCATTTTGTAAGAGCTAACCTGATCCAGGAAGCACTTAATGGGCTAATTGAAAAGATCCATGGATCCAAATATTATTCAAGGCCCATTTTATGTCATCCAAATAAGAGATAATTATCCTCAACTTAAAGTTTTTCCCGGTTCTTGGATTCATCGAATATAGTCATAATGCATTAAAAATGTGTGCACATATTTCACATAGTTTTTATTTTCTATTCTTTGCATAATTGGCTAAAGATTTGATTCCAGATTGTTTATTAAAAGATTATTTGAACATTGTTTGATATATACATGAGATAAATTTGAATATAATTTTAGATTTGATAGCATATAAAGCGGGCTCAAGTTCGATAATTTAAATTATTATAATAAGTGTATAAAATAAAACTACTCAACTACGACTTGCATTCGACTTAATTAAAATTCTTTCAAACTCGACTCAATTAATAATCAAATAAGCTCGTACATAATATTAAAAACATGATAATATTTTAAATAAAATTAAACAATAACATATTCAACTTGATTTGACTCATTTACCATTATCGTTCTTTTCTATCTAGCTCGGGGATAATAAATAAAGGTATCAAAGGATTTGTGATGCAAATATACTTCGAACTCTCTTTAATATGTTTATAGATATATTAAATGTGAGTAATATAATATTTGAGAATAACTTGTAGATTAGTCGTGGCATAGTCGTGATGCCATTTTTTATTTAGGGTTTTATTGCAGCGTTACATCATATGATTAATTTGAAGTCTTCCATGGGAAAATAAACATATGCCCGAAGTGGACCATTGCATAACCACAGTGGCCCAATATCTCTTTGGAGCATGCTGCACTGGACCTATACTCCCATAAATATATAAATAGGGTTCCTAATAAATTTATACACGCAAGACATGCCAGTTTTAGTTTATTTTGAACTAGATACTGGCACAATTTCGATTTTAAACTGGAATAGTTGGTTGATGGTTAGTTTTCGATTTTAGAATAGCTAGATCTTGGAATCAGTGGTTCCAAAAATTGCTGGTTTTGATTCTAAACCATCAGTTTCATGTTTGGTTCTAGTTCAAAATCGTCGGTTCCGGTTCCAAACCCGTAGAACCGTGAAATTTGAAGAAAAAAATATAACCGGAAATTGAGAACCAAAACCAGCTATATGCCGATTCCATTATGATTCAGCTCCAAGATTTTGAGAATCGAAATTTCTGGAATCAAACCCGGAATCGGTGCCCATGTCTAATTTAATCTTATCAAATTAAATTTGAAAGAGTTTCTAGTTCAACTGTCCAAGTAATATTGTGTGGTCCTGATGAGAATATTTCCAAGATGTTTATTCAGAAATATACAAAGTGTATAAATACAAGGGGAGAGTGTAGGAGACTCTCAAACGTAAACAATGTGGGACAAGAATAAATACAAATATACATATATGCTCCCAATACTCTTAATATCTCAAACGTAAACAATGTGGGACAAGAATAAATACAAATACACATATATGCTCCCAATACTCCTAATACACCCCCTCAAGATGGTGGGCGATTAACGACACCAATCTTGTCCAATAAGAGACAAAGGCGAGTCCTAGATAGCAGCTTGGTAAGTGCATCGGAAAGCTGATCAGCAGAGGAGACATGCGAGACACAAAGCTGAGCAGATTGAACTAACTCCCGAACAAAGTGATAGTCAATAGCAATGTGCTTCATCCGAGAGTGAAATACCGGAATTGCACACAGATACGTAGCCCCAATGCTGTCACAATAAAGAACTGGAGTAGCAGTGGACAGAGAAATGGCTAACTCAGAAAGGAGTGACCGAGTCCATTGGAGTTCCGCAGCAGCAGCAGCAATTGCTCGATATTCTACCTCTGTCGAAGATCGAGCCACGATCTGCTGCTTACGAGAGCTCCACGAGATGGGATTGGCACCGAGATAGATAATAAAGGCACCAGTGGATGTGTGGTCATCACAATTACCAGCCCAATCAGCATCTGTGAAGCAATGAAGAGACAGAGGAGAGTCACGGCGTAGATGAAGAGCAAGATATCGAGTGCCATTGAGATAGCGAAGGAGACGTTTCACTGCCCCCCAGTGGATCTCAGTGGGAGCATGCATGAACTGAGATAACTTGTTGACCGCAAAGGCAATATCTGGCCTAGTAAGAAGAAGATACTGAAGACTGGCCAGAACACGACGATATAAGGAAGTATCAGCAGGCTTGCTACCATCATTGAGAGACAATGTGACATTGAGAGCAAGCGGAGTGTGAATCGGTTTAGCATTGAGCATATTATGCTGAGATAGAAGATCAGTGGTGTATTTCCGTTGGGACAAGTAACACGAAGACGAGGTATGAAGAAACTCCACACCAAGAAAGTAGGACAAAGGACCAAGGTCCTTAATAGAGAACTAAGAAGCCAAACCATGCACCACACGAGTGAGAAAGCGATCATCACTGCCTGCAAGGATAAGATCATCCACATACACCAAGAAGTAGGCAGTAATGCCCTGGGCATGATAGACAAAGAGGGACTCATCAGATTTAGTGCAGGAAAAACCAACCGAGCCCAAAAATGATCGAAGAGCAAGATACCACGTCCGAGGAGCTTGCTTGAGGTCGTAAATGGACTTACGGAGTTTCAAGACGAAGGTAGAATGATTCGGATTAGTGAAGCCAGAAGGCTGAGACATATAGACCTCATCCGAAAGCGAGCCATGAAGGAAAGCATTGTTAACATCGAACTGTCAAAGAGGCCAATTACGGGTAGTGGCAATACTCAGAACAATGCAAATAGTAGCGGGCTTGACAACAGGGCTGAAGGTCTCAAATAGTCAACTCCAGGGCATTGATGAAAACCTTTAGCAACGAGGCGAGCCTTATATTTATAAATAGAACCATCAGGCTTTCGTTTGATGCGAAAGACCCATTTGCAGCCAACAACATTTTGGGAGGAGACCGGAGGAACAAGATCCCAAGTACCATTCTCTTGCAAGGCAGTGATTTTCTGAGACATAGCCTCACGCCAGCGAGAGTCAGCAAGAGCCTGGGTCACTGTAGAAGGCTCAACATCAAGAGACAAAGCAGATGTAAGTCCATACCTTGGATTTGGTTTAACAATGTTGTTGCGAGACTGAGTAACCATCGGATGGTGCGACGAAGGATCCAAGGAGAGCACCGGTGAATGCACAAGGCTAGGAGGAGAAGACCCAGGAGTAGGCGGTGGCAGGGGTGTATGTGTTGGCACAGGCGGCACAGCATCAACCACAGGAGCGGGAACTAGCACAGGTGGAGGGACAGGGATAGAAGTAGAAGGAAGAGAGTCAGAGTGTGAGGAAGGAAGAGGAGAGGTGACGAAAAAGGAAAAGATATGTTCCACATATTCCACATGACGAGAGGCATAAATTCTGGAGGACGAGCGATCAAGACAGAGATAGGCGCTCTGGGTGGGTGAGTATCCAACAAAGACACAAGGATGAGATCGGGTGTCTAATTTGTGAGAGGAGTATGGACGCAGCCAGGGAAAGCACTGACATCCAAAGACACGGAGTTTGGAGAGATTTGGTGGGTGATGAAAAAGTTTCTCAAAGGAAGAAACCATATCAAGATCAACCTTGGGAAGACGATTAATAAGATAAACAGCCGTGGATATGGCGTAAGGCCAGTACTGAAGAGGCATGGAAGAGTGATGAAGCAGGGCAAGATCAGTGTCAACAATGTGACGATGGCGTCGCTCTGCAGCACCATTGTGTTCGGGTGTATGGGGCGGGGTGGTGAGGTGAGTAATACCGTGAGACGTAAGGAAAGGACGAAGAGCTAGGTATTCTCCCCCATTATCAGAGTACAGAGTCTTTATTTTTGTATTAAGAAAGTTTTCAACTAACACTTTGAAGGCAATAAATGTAGACAGAACATCAGATTTCCGCTTAAACGGGTACAGCCAGACATACTTCGTAAAGTGATCAATAAAAATGACATAATATTTATAACCATCACATGATAAGACAGGAAAAGTCCAAACATCGGAATAAATTAACTGAAGCGGGAAAACAGAATTTAGAGAGGATTCAGTAAATGGTAGTTTGTGACTCTTAATGCATTTACAAGACTCACAACTAAAAACATCGAACTTATTTGTAGGGATATCATGACTAGATAGAGAGGAATGTAAAATCTTCGTGGATGGGTAGCCTAGGCGAGAATGCCAGAGAGAGGATGACTGTCAAACCGAGGATAGAGCTGAGAGATGAGGTGGAGACGAAGCACCAACCGGCCACATATACAAGCCATTAACACGCGGACCCTGAAGCATTACGTCCCCCGTACGACTGTCCTTCACTTAAAAATCAGAAGCAGAAAAGAGAACAACAACATCATTCTGCTGACAAAGTTTAGAGACGGAGAGAAAATTCCTCGCCATAGAGGGAACAAGCAAAACATCTTGAAAATTAAGACAAGAGAAAGCGGGAAAAATAAGTTGCCCAATATGGGAAATGTGCAGTTTGTTACCGTCCCCTACTATCACATCATCAACGCCACCATACGGTGCATGCAAGGACAGGTTTGCCAAATCAGTGGTGATGTGGTGAGAAGCCCCGGAGTCGAGAATCCAATCAGAAGGCGATGGCACGGACGTAGCAGTGTGAGCAGAAGGATAGGAGTAGGCCGGGGAAGGTGGCTGACCCGACGGAGGAGACGGGGCTGCATAAGCCCAAATTTTTGGGCAGCATTGTGCCGAGTGGCCATGGGTGCCACATAGCTGGCATTGGCCCTGGTGGCCACGGCCCGGCTGATGGGCAGACGAGGTAGGGGCCGGCTAGAACCGAGAGCCACCTGTAGACCGGTGGGATGAGGAGCGGCCTGGTACAGCAGGGGGACGTCGAGAGGAGGCAGATGCAGGGAAGGCAGTGGCAGGGTGGCTCGACGTGGCTGCCACCCGGGCTACTTGTTGGGCCTCCGTACTAAGCAACTTGTTCAGAAGTTCGTCGAAAGAAACGGGTGTTTCCCTGGCCTGTATAGCATTGCTAATCTCCTTATACGAGTCATCAAGGCCGTTGAACACCTTAGGGACCAAGTTCTCCGGATCCGTGACCACACCGAGAAGCGAGAGTTCATCAACAATTCCCATAATATCAAGCATAAAATCAGAAACCGAACGTGTACCTTTCACCGGATTGTATATTCGATTCTTGAGCGCAAGAATGCGCCCCCTTGATGATTTGCCATAGATGGAGGCGATAGTCTCCCATGCCCTACCAGAGGAAGTGGTGGCAGCAATGAAGGGAGTAAGAGTGGGCGAGATGGACCCAATTATGGCCGAGAGTATCAATTGGTCTTGTCGAACCAATTGCTCATGAAGTGGATTTGACTTAGACTTTGTGCCAACAAGAACAGTAGATGATGGACAAGGGTACGTACCATCAACATAACGGTAGAGATCGTAGCCGAAGAGGAGAGTCCGGAACTGGAAACTCCATGCGACGTAATTGGTAGAGGTAAGCTTTAGCGGCGCCTGGGCCGCGGTGTTGAAGGAGACGAGGGGCAGCGGCGTGCCGTCGGCAGTAACAATGGAGAGAGAAGACGACTGCGTGGGGTCGGAAGATGCAGCAGCGTGGGGCGGCTACACGAGGGATTGCGTGAGGCGGGTGGGAGGTATGAACCAGAGGAGCAGCGACGTTGCAGTAGGTTCGTGGGAACCAAGACTGGAACCGAAAAAAAAAAAGATCAAGGAATTATGGCGGATGCCAATTAGGCTTTGGCTACCATGATGAAAATATTTCCAAGATGTTTATTAAGAAATATACAAAGTGTATAAATACAAGGGGAGAGTGTAGGAGACTCTCAAACGTAAACAATGTGGGACAAGAATAAATACAAATACACATATATGCTCCCAATACTCCTAATATCTCAAACGTAAACAATGTGGGACAAGAATAAATACAAATACACATATATGCTCCCAATACTCCTAATAAATCCCACCTCAATTCCAAATTCTATGATTGGTAAGATTAATTATTGGGAATCAATATTCTCGTAGGAATTGGATTCCCAAAAACGTGGATTTAGTGATTCTGTTTGTACCCCATGATAGTTTGTATTCCTAAAACTATGGAATGTAATCTTTTTTTAGTTTGACAAGAATATACTCATTAATCTTCACGTTCCCAATAAATCTGAACATGATATCTTCAAAAGATATCTTCATTCCTATAAACTCTCCATAATCTTCAAAGTATCCATCATCTTTCTTTCTCTCTATTCTTGAATTTCTGCTTTCACTTTCAATAGTGACTTCATAAGGTATGTTGGTATTTCCTATTCTTTTGATTCTTCTTTCTACAATGTTGATTTCTATTAATTTATATTTCCCCCTTTCTCTGTAAATCTAACACTTGTTCAATATTTCTTCAAAATAATTCACTTTCTTTGCTTTGTTTTTTCTATTCTCTTTCATGTATATCAGTAAAAAATCAATTCAGTTTTTCATTTGTTTATACAATACGTCTGGGTTGATGTTTTGTCTATTAACACAACTAAAATTGAGAGCTCTTTAATTTATTTATTTTCCATCTTATCCACACCCAAATGATTGCTGTGAATATTTATAGGTGGTTGACTTGAATCTATGTTAGATTTCTCCAATTTACAAAAATATTTTATTTTCTGTTTTTTATTTTATTTTCAATTATATTGAATGTGGGGATGATAATATTTGTATTATGCCATGAAGTGTATGATATATTGTTCAAACACATGAATCCACCTAAATTATATTATATGTATTTCATTTGCAGCCATGGCAAGATTAAATTTAGCAGCAAGAAAACTAGCAAGGAGAAAGAAATATGTTGCGATGTTATTATTTTTGTTAAGTATAATGTAACTTGTAAGCTGGTTTTGGCTCATTATTAGTAAACGTTTAGAACAACATGATAAGTCCATTAGTTTAAGACTAACCTATAAATATAATTTTTATGAAAGACGAAAATATGTTCAAAAGATAGTTTACGTGAGCGATAATGCATGCAAAGAAAAACTAGGATGAACAGACAAACTTTTGTTCGTTTATGCTCTAAAACTGAAGGCACTGGCATAGTATTTTTGACAAAAAAATATGATGGTGGATGAACAAGTTGCTATGACTGCATATATTGACTCATCACCAAAAACAAAGAACCATAAACACTAATTTTGAACGATCGGAGGAGACAATTTCTAGACATTTTAGACAAGTAATAAATTCTATCATTACATTTCAAGATGAATTTCTTAAGACACCTGAATCAGTACCTGATGACTCTACAAATGAGAGCTGGAAATGGTTTAAGGTATGTTGTTTTGTTTATTTTGACTTAAAGTTTGTATATAATAACATACTTATTTTAGTTTGATATAGGGATACTTAGGAGCTCTAGATGAAACCCATGTCAAGGTTCGTGTTCCTAAAAAAGACAAGCCTATATATAGGACACGTAAAAATGAAATTGCTACAAATGTATTAGGAGTGTGTTCCAGAGATATGCAGTTCATCTATATTTTACTAGGTTGGGAAGGGTCACTGCTTATGGTAGAGTACTAAGAGATGCCATCAGTAGGGGAAATGATTTTGTCGTTCCTCGTGGTAAGATTTATAAATCACCATATAGAAAATGAAACATCATACATAGAATAGGTTTAAGTATGTCATGATTTTATATAATTTTTAAGGTTCATCTTATCTTGTTGATGTTGGATATACAAACGAGGAAGGATTTCTAGCACAATTTTGAGGTGAAAGGTGTCATTTAAATGATTGGAGTCAAAGACACCAACTTGCCACAACCGAATAATTTTTTAATGTGAAACATTCTTTAACAAGAAATGTAGTAGAAAGATTGTTTGGCTTGTTGAAGACTCATTGGGCCATTCTTAGAAGTCCGTCTTACTATCCAATGAAAATTCAAAATCGTTTGTTGCTTACTTCATAATTTTATAAAGCAAGAAATGGGTGGTTACCAATTGGAAAATGAGGACGATGTTGAAGATGAAGAAGGTGACAGTATTGATTAAGATGAAGAACGTGTTACGTCAGGTAAGTCTTCTAATGCATGGACTAACTTTAGGAAATATCTCTCAATTAGTATGTTCAACACTTGGAGAGCACAAAGAAGCACTAGATAATTGTGGAATATTTGAATTTAGTAACTTATGTCGATGTTAACATAATCTGATGCACAACTAGATTAAAGTTGTGTACGGTTAACATGAAAATGTTAGTTCATTGTTTTGATTCCAAAAATTTTCTTATTTTCCCCATATTGACTCAAGAATTAAGACATTGAAAACAAATTTTCACATTGTTTATGACATGCTGAGTGGCCCCATTACCAGTCACATCCCACTCATTCAATTTGGAAAAAGGCCGTTCCCACATTATGATGACTTTTTCATTATTTTTGGGAAAGATCGAGCAACAGAAATTAATGCTGAAGGTCCTATCGATATGATGGAAGAGATGCAGAGAGAAGAAACAAAAAATGAGAATAATGTTGAAGCTACTATGGAAAATGGTCTTGAGGATTTTTGATGCGTCATTCTCCCCTCTACAGTCTCCAAGAAGTGAAGGAGTTCAAAATCAACAAAAGAGGAAAAAAAGTGTAAGTTTTGATAATTTGACGATAGGAACAGATATTAAAGAAACTGGTTCAGCTGTTGGAAGTGAAATTGCTAAAGCTAATCAATTATTTAGTAAATCAATTGGAGTTAGAAAGACAGAAGTTTGATGCAGAGATAACAAATCTTACTATTGAAGAAGTTATCAAAGTTGTGTGCCATATAGCAAGCCATTATGAGTTAATTGACGTGTTCTTTAGCATGACTGAAGAAGGTAGAGAGCAATTGGTTAAACATATTTTAAATGGTGAAGTTTGAGAATTAGGATCATGTTGTATATTATATAGCCACTTAAATATTTTACTTATTGTTAATTGAAATATTTTAGTTTTTGAAATCAGGTGGAAGAGTCATTTATAAAATTTAGATTATTTAAGAAGAATGTTGGTTTGGTTTGGTGATATTGATGATGAAATTTATATTTAAATTTTGCTACATTGCAATATTTATTATCTCACATTATTCATAAACAATTGACTGGACTTTTTTTGTTTAATAGACTAAACAATACTAAACTCCAAATTAAGAAAAGAAAAGAAAAAAAATGTGTAAGAAAATTACCGAAATCTTATTTAATGATAGAAAATTAATGAAAACTTGTTTAATGGTATTAAAATTTGATAATATAGTTTGTAGCTATTTTCTAAACTATAATTTTGTAAGGATAATTTGATCATTTTGACGACTAAATTCATACCTAAACAATCAAAAGATTGGAGTCCCTCAAGAAATAACTATCTCATCAATTTCTCATTCCTTAGCAATACCAAGCAAATGAATTATTATAATTATTTCATTTCATTCCCATCATGATTCCATTCACTAATTCATTCTATTGTGCCACTTTTAGAAAATTTCAGCATTCTTCATTTAAAACATATCTTTAAAAAATTATATATAGGAAAAAAGGTAGTTGTTTTTTTCTTCTAACTAAAATTTTAAGATTTAAATAACTTTTTTTTTTGTTTCAAATTCGTTTTTAAAACGTGATATATCATGTTAATTAATTTTTTATGATTTTTAATTTGATACTAATATTGTATATATCAAAATAAAATATTATATGTAAAGTATGAAATAAATTTTTTATAGTTTATTTAAAAAAAGCGTTGGGTTTAAATAAAAAAACTGATTAAATTCTTATATGAATTTGGGACAATGTAGAAAAATATTAAATATTTTTTATAGAATAAAGTAATAATTTTTTTTTTTAAAAATAAAATCATTACACAATTCAAGTATGTAATTAGTTGTTGAATCTTTAATATTTTTAACTGATTTTAAATATTTGTATTGACATTGATAAATTATAGTGGGTTGGTTGAGTTTAAATTTTAAAATTCACTTCGTCGTGGAATTTATTATTTATTAGATATTTTTTTTTTAAAATTAATGGCGCAATAGATATATGAAATTATATGTCAAATTGATTTGAGTGAAACTCTAAAATTTCTAATTTCTTATATCTACTACATATTGAAAATGTTACTTGATATTTAATCTAATAAGCAGAATAAATATATAAAGAAAAAAAATCACACACAAAATATAATTGGAAAATACAGTATTTAATTTTCTTATCATTTAAAAAAATGGTGAACTATATGTGTTAAACACTACAACGACACATACAAAAGTTATTTTTTTTTTTTTGATTTCATACGTATTTTGTTTGCTCTATAACCTTTTGCTTTGTTATAGTAATACGTTTTTATTTTTTCATATGACTTATATATATTATAATATTTTATAATAATAATAATAATAACAACATAATTTTATAATATATTATTTATATAAAAAATATATTTTATCCCATGTATCACATGGGCGAATAACTAGTTTTATAGAAGATTGTTAGTATCCTTAGTTGTACAATATGGTTTAGTAGAATTTTTCTTTTTTATTTTATTTTGAATAAATCTTTTATTTAATAAGTCCACGCTACTAAATTATGACCTATGAAAGAGTTCCAATACATATTCATTCTTATCATACATACAAATTTTAGGGTTTCATGAGCCTTACAATAACTAAAAATTTAGACAGCCTATTAGATATCTCAGTCAATTTTACTGAAGATAACTTTATCATGATATCTCGGGTTAAAATTAGATCTTGAACTATTTTATTTTTGTTCAAATAAGCACTTAAATTTTTTTAAATTGATAAAATAGACCATTAAAATTTTAAATTGAAGGCACATAGGATCCTTGAAAGTATTAAATTAACTAAATATATATAAAAATATTTAATAAACCTAAACTTTAATAAACAAATATAAAAATATTTAAATAAATTAAGAAATTAACACTATAAATTCCAAAAAACTATTTAATAACTTAAAAAAAATCTAAAATTATTCATCATATCTAAAAAGTTAGTACTGACTTGGGGATTTGATATGTTTTTTTTTTGGATGATAAATTTTTATTCATTACTTTATTTAAATATTTTTTATATTTTATTTTTTAAAATTATTAAAAAAAATTTAAACTTCACTTTGTTAATTTATATATTTATATAAATATTGTAACGACCGACATTTTATGTGATAATTTATTTGTTTAATTCATTCATTTTCATGCATGACATTAATTGTTTTTTTTTTTTTGGGAAAACGCGGAATTAGATAAATAAAAAAGAATATGTTATACAAAGTATTCAGGCATACCTGAGGGTGTACAAACCAAGACAATCATGCTCGGCCGGGGTGGGAACCAACATAGCTCTCTAGAACTATGTGAGAACATAATGTGCCTCATAATACAAAGGCCAACAATAAAACCTAAACACTGAAAAAAATCCGCAGAAAATCCCAATTGGAAACGGGGCGGGCCTCATTAAAAACCTCGCGACCATACGAGGAAAAGAGTACCCTAGTACAATAGCAAGTGAAAAGAAAAAAGTAAGACAACCCACACACTCAACACGGGTGCACTCCTCGGGCAAACCGAGTAGTCCCCACGCACGCACCCATCTTATTTTATTCCATACTTAAAAAAAACAAGACCACATGACGTGATCGCAATTCACAAAATACATATGCCCCAAACAATTAGGGGACCACTCACTATCAAAAAATCTATCAATCATGAACAGGGTCATCTAAATGCCCTATAACTCGCTCAACCGGATACAAATTAAACAAGCAGGTATAGACCTCTCGTTGAATAGTCCGAAAAAGCTTGTCCACTTCAAATGGTATATCCTCAAACACAAGTTGGTTTCGAGCATACCATATATGGTTCACCGTCGCTGCCAAGGAGAGGCATCTAGCCTTATGACGTACCGCCGATCCCCGTTTGCTCCGGCCAATATAACGCAGGGCAATCCCTATAGAAGTCAGCACCCTATCAATGTGCAGCCATCCTTTCACCTTGTTCCAAACATGACATTAATTGTTAGAGTTAAGTCTCGTAACTTGAAGCTTGATTTCGCAACTAGTTAAATGAGGACCATTAATATAATTAGAGTTGGGCCCATAAAAAAAGAATATATATATATATATAGCTTTTAATAGATTCTCGACCTAAATTAAAATAAATGAGACTAATAATTTGTTGGTCAATTTTTATAATTTTTAGCCCAATATATTTTTTTGAGTTTAAATCATCAAGGGAGCCCTAATCCTTTTAAGCACATTTTTTTATTTCCCCAATGATACAAGTAAGGGAAGACCAATTTCCTAAAAAATAGGAATCGGGAATCAATCGAGAATCGGGAATTTGTCTTCTACCTAAATTAAACCATCTCCTCCTCCTATAAATTGCCACACTCTACCCCATTCTTAAAACACACAATCCTTCAGCAATAATACAAAGGAATATATATATACAATCTTTGTATTTTTTCTTCACGATATAAATCTTTCGGTGGACTGCTCGCTGGACAACCACCGCCGTTTTCTTCCTGACAACATCTCACCCTCCCCTTAAAATAATTTTTGAGGGAGGAACTTATATACAAAGGGAGAGAGAGAAAACGAAAGTGAGAGATTAAGAGAGAGAGAGACGTGAGCGAGAGGGGGAGAGAGAAGAGAGAAGAGGAAGTGAGTGAGAGAGAGCAGTAAGAGAAGAAGAGAGAGCGCGGAGAGAGAGAGAAAGGAAGAGAAAGAGAGGGGGAAGGGGCTGACGGTTTCATTCACCCATTTTTCTTTTCTTTTTATCTTCTTTCTTTTTCAATTTCTTTTTATGAAAAAGGCTAAATCTTATTTTTAATTCTTTCAATTTCCTTAATAGTTTAATCATTTATTTAATAGGTTTAAATAATTATAATGTAGGAACGGACAATCATAGTTACGAGGCTTAACACACATTCATTCACACATTTATCATTCAAGTCAACACTTCTTTAAGGTGGGATTTTTATTTCAATATTATCAAATTTAAATGCTTAGAGTGCTTTTGCTTTATATATGTGTTATGTGATTTTATGGGATCCGTTAGTCGATCCAACAATATTATGTGATCCGTTAGTTGATCAAACAAAGATATGTGATCCATTAGTTGATCTTGCAATTTATATTGTTGCGATGCACATTGTGCGATTATATACTGCTTACTTTTTGTATTTAAATTTGACAATTTAAATCCCACGAGCTGGAGGTAGCTCACCCCTATGAAATTTAATATTTCAGGATGAAGGAGCGGGCAGTAAACCAGATGGATATTGGTGTGATTTATTTCATATTTATGAACAAGAATCTTACATTTATGACTTTTTGGGTTCTTTTAAACGATTTACTTTAATTTCGCATTATGCTTATTATTGAACTGGTTTGAATTTATTGAACGATCAATTTACTTTGGATTTTTATCAATTATTATGTTTTAATAGCCTAGAACTACGTGGAATATGACTATTGTTAATTTTATTTTCTGTTTTTAATATATATATATATATATATATCTTTTTTGTGTAGAAAAATATTTTATAAATTACGGGCTGTTACATTTGGTATCAGAACATTTACATTCCTGTATACTATAAATGTGTTAAAAAAATATTTTAGTCGGTATTTATATTTAGAGTCAAGTATATATTTTGGTTTCTTTAAAAAAAAAATTAATTTTAAAACACTCACCATCCATCCTACATTCATCGCTCGACTCCGAGGTATGATAGTTGTCATTATTCATCTCTACATTATCACGTTTATTTTAGTTATCATTACACCATGATGATGTATATATGAAGCATGCATTCATGACTCGTGTGTGATGGTAGTTTGTATGACAAGGATACGAGAGACAACCCGTAAATGTGTTTAGGTTGAGGTTAGACCTCCTTTGTTGGCACGTCGTGATTGGTGGGATGACCCTCGGTATTCAAAAAATTCCCCTCATTATATTCTCAATAAAATTGATAAGTGGATTGAAGCGGGTAAGGTGGGTTCTCCTTGGGAACAAGTTAACCATTTAATTGAAGTCATGCCAGACAAATAGGGTCACTCGATCTATGAGTTATGGGTTGAATCCCTCACCCGATCGGAAGAAGAGAAAGAAAGAGTGGACGAATTTCAGTTTGTGGCAGGAAAGGTTTTGGAATTGCATGCTAGGAATGAAATTCCTAAAGCTGACTTAGAAGAGGATCCAGAGAAGGATCCTGAGGAGGAACCAGAAGAGGATCATGAAGAAGAACCCATGGAAGAAGATCCCCAGTTAGGACCGATAGAGAGTGTTTGCAGTAACAGTGTGATGGTGCCCGAACCTGGAAGTGACTCAGGCCAACCCATTTTTATCAATTAGTTTTGTAGTTTGCATATTAGATTGTTGGTCAACGTTTCCTTTGTTTAGCGACCATAATGTTATTTCTTTTCCTTTCCATGTTTTGACTTTTATGATACGAATAAGATTTGCTTATTGATGTTATACGAACTAGTCTCTTTTATTTTATTTTTCTTTTCTTTTTTCTCTACCTCTTCCTTCATTTTTCTTTTATGCAATACGATTCATGACTTACAAATTAGAACTCTTGCGAAAATAGAAACCATGCCACCTAGAAGAGACAACGCTCCTATTCACAATGACCAAGAGGGTCAAAATGGAGCACCTGATAATGAACAACTTTTGGCGGAACTCGCGGCCCTCTTGAAAGGAGCACACATTAACACGAACACCAACCAAGAAGTATCCCGAGCTCATATTATCACTCAGTTCAACCACTTCTAGCCCCCTACTTTCCTTGGCACGGAAGGGCCAGCTGCCATTGAGGAATGAATGCTCACTCTGTAGAGTATTGTTGATTACATGGTATGCGCGGATGCACAGAAAGTGTCATGTGCAGTGTTTCAACTTAAAAGTGATGCACATACGTGGTGGAATAACTACTGGAGACTAAGAACACAAGAGAAGCGCAATGAGTTGACGTGGAATGGTTTCAAGGAGATAGTGATGGACGAATATTACCCATGTGTATACCGGGATAAGATGGAGAAGAAGTTTACGAGCTTCACCTATGGGAATTTAACTGTGACTAACTATGAGCATAGGTTCAACCACCTTTCTGTTTTGCTCCACACCTGGTAGACACACCACAAAAGAAAGCTCTGAGATTTTATGATGGACTTCATGCTGAGATCCGCCACCACCTTACGAGACTCGAAATGATAACTTATACGGAGGCACTGGCAAGAGCGGAGGACATATTCAAAAATATTGAAATAGAAAAGGAAAGGGTCAAACCAGTTTTCCAATAAAAGAAGATGGCAAGAATAGAGAAGTGGAAGTTCAGGAAATCATTTCAAGAAGAGCAGAATTGATGGATCATCTGGATCTAAGCCGCAAGCAGATTTCCCAGCATGCCCTAAATGTAGGAGGACACAGGGGTGAATGTTTATTTGGTCAGAACAAGTGTTATCGATGCCATGAGCCTGGGCATACCATATATAATTTCCCAAAGAAATAGATTGGACAAGATGGAAAGGCAAGGATGTTTGGAATTATTGAAAGGGAGGCTGAGTAAAACCCAGACACTATGTCAGGTATGTTAAGCGTAACTGGAGTACCCGCTTAGTACTTTTTGACATAGGAGCCACACACTCATTTGTCTCCACAAAACTTTGTGCTTTAATTGGTTCAAAAAGTAGTAGAGCTACTAAACCTCTTGAGGTTAGTATATCTTCGGGTAAAGCAATAAGTGTTGTCTCAGTTGTTAGGAAGATGAACATCGATAAAATGGACTTAGTTTAGAAGCTGATCTATTTGTACTTGATATGAACGATTTTGACGTAATCTTGGGTATGGATTGGTTAAGTAAATACCGAGCTGATATTTGATGTCTTGAAAGGGTGATCACTCTAAGATCGTTAAATGATGAGGAAGTGGTTTTTCAAGGACGAAGATCAAAACAGTTTCTGGTTAAGGGGTGCGAGAGTGTTCTCTAAGATTGATTTGAGGTCTGGATATCACTAGTTAAGGTAAAGGATGGAGACATTCCAGAAATGGCATTTAGAACTCGATATGGTCACTATGAGTTTGTAGTGATGCCTTTTGGTTTGAGTAACGCATCGACAGTCTTTATGGATTTAATGAATGGAGTGTTCCATTCTTTCTTGGACCAGTTTGTCATCGTTTTTATAGATGAGATCCTGGTATATTCAAAGAGTAGGGAACAACATGAAAAACATCTAAGGATGGTTTTGGCGACACTTCAACAGAAGAAGTTATATGTGAAGTTCAGAAAATGTGAGTTTTGGATTGAACGAGTGGTATTTATAGGGTATATGGTTACTGCAGGGAATAGAAGTTGATTCATCAAAGATTGAGGCAATAAATAACTGGAAGGCGCCGACCAATGCAAACGAAGTTTGCAATTTCTTAGGCCTTGCCGGATACTACCAGAGATTTATTGAAGGTTTTTTGAGATTAGCCGGACCTATGACTCGGGTAACGAGAAAGGAGGAAAAATTTTTGTGGGATGAGAAATGCGAGAATAGCTTTCAAACTGAATCATAGGTTAACTTCGGCACCAGTTCTGACGATCCCAGATCAAACGAAAGGCTTTGTAATTTACAGTGATGCATCAAAACAAGGTTTGGGATGCGTTATCATGCAGCGAGGAAAGGTTGTGGCATATACCTCCAGACAGTTGAAGCAAATGAAGTGAATTATCCAACACACGACCTTGAATTAGCTGTAGTAGTACACACCTTGAAGATTTGGCGACATTATCTTTATGGTGGGAAGTGTGAGATATATATAGACCAAAAAAGTCTAAAATATCTTCACACATAGAAAGAATTGAATATGAGGTAAAGAAGGTGGTTGGAACTTGTGAAGGACTACGATTGCACAATTCACTACCACCCTGGGAAAGCGAACGTAGTGGCTGACGCACTCAGTCGAAAGGCTAAGGGTGGATTAGCTTGTTTCTTGACGAAGGAAGAATAACTAATCAAGGAGTTCTCAAGGATGAGCCTCGAGATTGTGGCACCACCAAGAAATATAAAGGCATTTCTAACAACATTGACGATGAATCCTACATTGAGGGAAATGATTAAAGAAAGTCAATCCAAAGATGAGAACTTGTAAAAACAGAAGGAACGTACAATTACTGGAGAAGATAAGGGGTTTGTTGGGGCGGATGATGGAACGTTATATTTTGACAAAAGAATTTGTGTATCAAAAGATTTGGGGATGAGGAAGTAGGTATTAATGGAGGCTCATAATACATCTTATACTGCTCATCCCGGTAGCACCAAGATGTACCAAGAATTAAGGATAACTTTTTGGTGGGAAGGTATAAAGAATGACGTGGCTGAGTTTGTTAGGAAATGCATTACTTGCCAGTAAGTGCAAGCCAAATACCAATAACCTTTTGGATTACAAAGATCTCTTCACATTCCGGAGTGGAAATGGGAGAATATATCTATAGACTTTGCTATAGGGCTACCTTGATCGGAGAGAGGGAATCATGCTGTTTGGGTGGTTGCAGACCGACTTACAAAATCAACACAGTTCATTCCTGTTAAGATGAACCTCCGAGTTAACCAATACGCTCAAATTTATGTTCGAGAGATATTGAAGTTACATGGGGTTCTAGTATCCATCGTATCAGATCGAGACCCACGTTTCACTTCAAAATTTTGGGGAAGCATTCAAAGAGCCATGGGGACCACATTAAGTTTCGGGACCGCCTACCATCCTCGAACTGACCGGCAGTCTAAAAGAATAATCCGAATTCTAGAAGACATGTTGAGGGTATGTGTTCCTGATATGGAAAATAATTGGGAACTCTTTTTGCCTTTGGAAGAATTTGCCTACAACAGTAGTTTTTAGTCGACGATAGGTATGGCACCATCTGAAGCACTATACGGAAGGAAGTACAAATCACCTATGTATTGGGATGAGATCGGAGAAAGAAAATTATTGGGACCGAAAATGATGAGAAAAGCGATAGACATCGTTGATAAAATACGAGAAAGAATTAAAGTGGCACAAGATCGCATAAATCATATGTAGACAAACAAAGAAAAGATTTGGAGTTTAATGTCAAGGATAAGGTGTTTCTTAAGGTGGCACCAATCAAAGGAGTTATATGCTTTGGAAAAAGAGGAAAGTTAAGGCCAAGATATGTAGGATCATTCGAAATCCTTGACAAGATTGGAGACTTAGCTTATCGTTTAGCTTTGCCTCCAGATTTTCAGCCGTACACAATGTTTTTATGTCTCCATGCTAAGGAAACACATTCATGATCCTAGTCACGTTGTCAATTATTCAATCTTAGAAGTGAATAAAGACTTATCTTATGAGGAGAAGCCCGAAGCCATCCTAGATCGCAAAGTTCACCAGCTCCGAAACAAAGAATCGTTCTGGTCAAGGTCTAATGGAGTTGTAACAGTAAATAAGAAGCCACTTAGGAACGAGAAGATGATTTTCGTGTTAAATATCCAAATTTTAACTTCCTAGGTATGACGTGAATTTTCGAGGACGAAAATTTTCTAATGAGGTAACGCCCGACATTTTATGTGATAATTTATTTGTTTAATTCCTTCATTTTCATGCATAACATTACTTGTTAGAGTTAAGTCTCTTAACTTGAAGCCCGATTTCGTAACTAGTTAAATGAGGACCATTAATATAATTAGAGTTGGGCCCATCAAAAAATATTTATATATAGCTTTTAATAGATTCACAGCCAAATTAAAATAAATGAGTCTAATGATTTGTTGGTCCACTTTTATAATTTTTAGCCCAAGATATTTTTTAGCCCAAATCATTAAGGGAGCCCTAAATCTTTTTAAGCACATTTTTTATTTTCCCAATGGTACAAGGAAGGAAAGACCAATTTCCTAAAAATTAGGAATCGGAAATCAATCGAGAATCGGGGATTTGTCTTCTACCTAAATTAAACCATCATCTCCTCCTATAAATTGCCACACTTTACCCCATTCTTAATACACATAACCCTTCAGCAATAATACAAAGACATATACATACACAATCTTTGTAATTTTTCTTCACGGTATAAATCGTCCAGTGGACTGCCCACTGGAAAGCCACCGTCGTTCTCTTCCTAGCAGCATCTCACCCTTCTCTTAAAAATAATTTTTGAGGGAGGGAATTATATACAGAGAGAGAGAGAGAGAGAGAGAGAGAGAGAACAAAAGTGAGAGATTTAGAGAGAGATGTGAGCGAGAGGGAGATAGAGCAGAGAGAGAAAGAGAGAAGATGGAGTTAGCGAGAGAGAGAGAGAGAGCAGGGAGAGAAGAAGACAGAGAGAACAGGGAGAGAAAAAGAGAGAGAACAGGGAGAGAAGAAGAGAGAGAGTTCAGGGAGAGAGAGAGAGAACGGGGAAGGGGCGGTTTCACCCATCCATTTTTCTTTTATTTTATTCTTTTTTTTGTATCTTCTTTCTTTTTCAATTTTTTTTTTATGAAAAAGGCTAAATCTTATTTTGTAATTTTTTCAATTCCCTTAATAGTTTAATCCTTTATTTACTAGGTTTAAATATTTAAATGTAGGAATGAATAATCATAGTTATGGGGCTTAACACACATTCATTTACACATTTACCATCCAAGTCAGCACTTCTTTGAGGTTGAGTTTTTATTTCAATATTGTCGAATTTAAATGCTTAGAATGCTTTTGCTTTATATATGTGCTATGTGATTTTATGGGATCCGTTAGTCTATCCAACAATATTATGTGATCCGTTAGTTGATCAAATAAAGATATGTGATCCGTCGGTTGATCTTACAATTTATATTGTTAAGATGCACATTGTGCTATTATATACTGATTACTTTCTTGTATTTAAATTTGACAATTTAAACCCCACGAGCTAGAAGTAGCTCACCCTTATGAAATTTAATATTTTAGGATGAAGGAGTGGGCGGTGAACCAGATGGATGTTGGTGTGATTTATTTCGTATTTATGAACAAGAATCTTACATTTATGACTTTTTGGGTTCTTTTAAACGATTTACTTTAATTTTGCATTATGCTTATTATCGAACTGGTTTGAATTTATTGAATGATCAATTTACTTTAGATTTTTATCAGTTATTATGTTGTAACAGCCTAGAACTACATGGATGGTGACTATTGTTAATTTTATTTTCTCTCTTTAAAAAAATATATATCTTTTTGCGTAAAAAAATATTTTATAAATTATAGGTTGTTACAAATATATTTTGGATTTTTTGTTAAATTTAGATTAATTAAATAATTTTCAAATGTATTTATTTAATTTAATATATTAGAGGTTCTATTTATCTTGAATATAAAAAGTATCAATTTTTGACAAATAAATAAATAAATAAATAAATAAAGATCTTATGTGAACCTAAGCTATAAAGTTAAGGATACATTTTCACATTTTTTCATTAGGATGAAATATTTAGAATATTTATTTATTAGGAAAGAAATATTTAGATCCATCTATTAGTAGAGAAATATTTAGAATATCTATTTATTAGGAAACAATATTTGGACTATGTATCTATTAGGAAAGAAATATTTAAAATATCAATTTATTTTTTTGTGAATATCTTGTAGTTAATTATTTGAGTCTTGTCCTCCAAGACTCTGTCATTGTATATTTATATGCCTTTGGTGCATAGTAAAATTCATTCAAGTGTCATAAGTTTTACATGTTATTAAGCTTTAAAAGATTTACTCTCTCCTTATAACAATCCCAATGCCAACCCCATCTCCCGTATGGCAACAGTAACTACTTACAAGATCAATAAATGTCACAGGTTGCCACTTGCTACTTCTTGAATTACTTTTATTACTCATCCACGTGATGTTATTTTTCTGATGTTTGGACTTCTCCTTTTATTTCCACCACCGGATATAAGTAAGACATATTCATTGATCACTTTACAAAATATATCTGATTTTACCCCTTACACTGCAAATCTGTGGTTCGTGATGTACTTTTTCACTTTAAATCCCTGGTCAAAAAAATATTTTAATCAACCAATTCTCACTCTCTATACTTATAATGATGGGGAATATATTGCGCTTCACTCATTTTTCTCCTCCTATGGCATCACCCATCTCACCACTTCCCCTCATACTCCGGAGCATAACGCTTATTTTGAACACCCTTATCATCACATTGGAGACTGACCTTACCTTCCTTCACCAAGCCTCTATGCTATCCTCGTTTTGGCAATATATCTTTGCTCCCACAACTTCTCTTATAAATCAAATGCCCAAAACGAATCTCTCCAACCTCTCTTCTTTCAAAAAACTATTTGGCAAATCCCCTAATTTGTCAAAACTATGAGTCTTTGGGTGTCAGTGCTATTCCTGGTTACAACCCCATAACAAACACAAACTTCAACCTCGATCTCATCCTTGTGTCTTCCTTAGTTACTCTTTATCTCAAAGTGCATATGACTGCTACTATCCCTCTACTTCTAAACTCTTTCACTCTCATCACGTTGAGTTCCTTGAGTTTATCTTTCTATTTACCTAAAAAATTCATCACATGGAACATCTGTCTCTTACTCTTCTTAAGCTGCCACCCGCGCCTCCTTTGGAGCCTCTTGTAGTCCTACAGCAACCACCAAACCTTTTCTCGGTCCTTTCACCATAATATATTGCACTATCAGCACCCTCGTCTCTAGCTAACACTCACCCCATGCAGATTCATGGTAAAAACAATATTTGGAAACCTAACAACTAATAATGTTTAGTATCCTCCACTTCTTTTGCAGATGTTGAACCTACATGTGTGACTCAAGATCTTTCTAATGCCTGTTGGTGGTCTGCTATGTCTGAAAAATTTGATGCTTTACTTCAAAATAGAACTTGGGACCTTATTTTTGCCACTTCTGGCCATAATATGGTGGGTTGCAAATAGGTGTCTTGAATTAAGCAGCATTTTGATGGTTCTTTGGAGAAATATAAGCCCTAACTGGTGGCTAAAGAGATTCATCAAGTCCTTGGTGTGGATTTCTTTGATACATTCAGTCATGTGGTTAAACCAACAACCTTTTGACTTGTTCTGAGTTTGTCCATCTCTCGTAGCTGTCCTCTTTGTCAACTTGATGTCAATAATGGCTTTCTTCAAAGGCATCTTGTGGAAAAAGGTTTTTATGTCTCAACCACCTAGTTTTGTTGATTTGAATTACTCATCTCATATATGTCGACTGAAGAAACCAATCTATGAGCTCAAGCAAGCATCCCACACTTGGTACATAACTCTTCGTGGTTTTCTAATTGATTTTGAATTTCAAGTTACAAAGTCCGACAGCTCCGTCTTTGTATACTCTCAGGATGGCATCACTGTATATTGTGTTATTTATGTTGATGATTGGTTGTCACTTGCTGTGACTCTGCTTTTGTCTCATGTGTGATTTTGACCTTGGGGGCCCACTTCTATATCAAGGATCTCGGTCATTTGTCCTACTTTTTGGGTGTTGAAATATTCATATGTGGTGACTCTTATTTTCTATCGCAGAGGAAGTACATCATTGATCTCTTAGCTCGTCACCAAATGCTCGACTCTATGTCGGTCTCCACTTCATTTGCTGTTGGTACTTCTCTCTTGGCTCCTAACTTTACACCACCAGCCGATGGTTGGACCTTGCAGTATCTTCTCCTGACATGTCCAAATATTGCTTTTGCCGTCAATAAGCTCTCTCGATTCATGCACTCTCCACTAGATGTTCATTGGACTATGGCCAAACATCTTCTTTGATACTTGTGCTCATGGGCTTACCCTTCGTCACCATCCCTCTCTCAGCTTGCATTGTTTCTTCGATGCTGACTGGGGAGGCAACTGCGATAACCAAACATCGAGAGGTGCTTATAGTTTTTTCTTGGGTCCGAACCCAATCTCTTGGATTTCCAAGAAGCAACGGTCAATTGCTTACTCCTCCACCGAAGCTGAGTATTGCACTATTGCCTCTACTGCCACTGATGTTCAGAAGGTTTCTTCTCTTCTCTTTGAGATGCAAGTCTCGACTACTCCAATCTGATGATCTACAGTGACAATATTGGTGCCATCTATCTTTGTTCTAATATGGTTTTCCATTCTCGGATGAAGCATATCTCAATTGATTGCCATTTTTTTAGTGATCTTGTTCAAAATAATATACTTCATGTTATGCATGTTTCTTCTGCTGATCAACTTGCCGATTCACTCATGAAGTCACTTTCAGGGTAATGCCTTTGTGTTTTAATGGTCAAGATTGGTGTTACCGACGGTCCACCATCTTGAGGGGGCTTCTTAGGAAGAAACATTTAGAATATCCATCTATTAGGAAAGAAATATTTAGATCTATCTATCAGGAGAAAAATATTTAGAATATCTATTCATTAGGAAATAAATATTTAGAATATATATTTATTAAGAAAGAAATATTTAGAATATTTATTTATTCTTTTGTGAATATCTTGTGTTTAGTTATTTGAGTCTTGTCCTCCAAGACTTTATCATTGTATATATATTTGTCTTTGGTACATAATAAAACCCATTCAATTCTCGTAACTCCCCAAACATTTTTCCTATTTTATACAGTCATAAGATTTTTACTTTGCCATAGGTATTGTTATTTTTGTCATTTATATATTATTTTATTATTTACACTAATTGTTGACAAAATATAAAATATATATGATTAGTAAAAACAAAATAAAATTATGTAATAATCAATGCATTGGATATGTGTGGCTAAACATCTAGTGATTCTAGGGGGTGCCTGATTATGGATTCATATGTTTTTCTTTAATGATATTATTTCCCTTCCTATCTTTGTTTATGCTTCTTTGATTTGAATGTCGTAAGAAATTATGTGGAGACTAATTGCATATGTGTAGTTAATCCATTACTGCCCGGAAGAGAGTAATTGGTTAACATATTAGGAATACATAACATAACACTTACTAGATCGGGAGATTGGTAAGTATTATGATGAGAATAGATCCAAGGTTCGATTGGGAGTTAGATAATATCAGTGTTATTTAATCTACATTTATATCTAATTCGGAAGAGATAATCTAGATATATTAGTGATTCTCCTACAAATATAGGAATTAAATATGGTTTGATACATTAAAGGAACTCATATGAACCATATGAATGCATGTCCCTGGAATCCATACAATCTTTGAATATCTTTAGTTGTTTAAATCGGATTTGATATTTATTTCTACTTCTTTATTTGTTTTATTTTGTTTTACCAAACTAATCCCAAATTGATTCTTTAGATAAAGGATAGTATCATAAACAAATACTTAGTTGAATTTACTATATACAGTCCCTATAGATACGATACATGTTCTCACCATATTTTACTATAATTTAACTCTTGCACATGCGAGTCGTATTTTAAGTGAAATAAAGTAGCAAACAAGTTTATGACACCATTGCCGGGGACTTGCGTAATTTAAAATAGCGAACAAATTTGATTCATGTCGTGTTTGCAGGTAGTTTATGAACACTCGATGTAAATGTGCAAGACATTAGATACCAATTGATCTAGAGATCGAAGCAACTGCCCGACACAGAAGCACTTCAAGAACACAAGTAAACATGATGGATGAAATAAGAGTAATGCGTAGAGAGATGTAGGAGTTGCAGGCATTGATGAGACAACAACAATAACAACAACCTCTAGCCCCACCGATTAGAGAGTCCTTAGAACCTCTACTTACCGTAAATTATGGAGGAGAACGACTGCAAATTATAGGTGCAAATAGTTTTGAGCTTAAAGCTACTTTAATATCTATGGTACAACAAAATCAATTTGGTGGTGGAGCTTAGAAGATCCCAACGCAAAACTGGCACAATATTTGGAGATTAGTGACACCATCAAGATGAACGGTGTGGGAACTGATGTGATAAGACTTCAATTCTTCTTGTTCTCTTTGAGGGATAAAGCAAAGCAGTGGTACCAATCACAAGATGAGGAATCAGTTCGAACATAGCTTGATTTGTGCAAGAACTTCCTTAATAAATTTTATCCACTTGGGATGACATTGAGATTAAAGAACGAGATCATTGCGTTTAGATAATTCGACCAAGAGCCTTTATATGAAGTATGGGGCAGTACATAGATCTCTTAAAAAAGTGCCTCTGACACGGTTTTGCAACCGATCAGTAGGTATGTCATTTCTATAATGGTTTTGTTAGAGCTAACTCGAAATTAAATTGATGCAGCCGCAGGAGGAACCCTATTATCCGTAAATGCTGATAAGGCTATAGAGTTGCTAGAAAAAATGGCCCTAAACAGTGCACAATAGACATGACAATGGAATTCAGTAAGAAAGGTGGCTGAAATTTCTAACACGACGGATGGAATGAGCGAGTTATCTGCACAAATGGCTACAATGGCCCAAGCCATTAAATTGTTGACTAAGAATTCCATGTCACAATATGAAAATATTCAAGACTAATCAATTATAACCAAAAACACACTGGAGGATATGAATTATATGCAAAGACGAGGCTACAATGACAATTATAGACAACATCAATTTGGACAAAAAGATAAATTCAATTATTCTAATCCAGACAATTTTTGCAGCCACCATCCAGTTTCTCTATTACGAATGGAGTTATAAATGATGGAAAGAAATCGGATTTTGAAAATATACTTGCATCCTTTATGTAGACCACAAAGCAAAGAATGGATATGGAGGCAGCAAAGATTGACAATTTAGCCATCTCGGCGAACAAATTCACGACCAAAAATTGGAGCTCGAATAAAATCTTTGGAGATGCAAGTTGGTCAAATGACTGAAATATTGTGAAGCATACAACAAAAGGGGCAATTTTCTAGTACCACTAAAATCAATCCAAAGGAGCAATGTCATGCCGTACATGTGAAGGACGAGCTGCCTAACAAAGAAGAAAATAAAAGTGAGAGAGTGGATCGAAGGGACGAAGCAGAGGAAGTCAAATATGTGCCACCCCCTGCATACATTCCACCATTGCCATTTCCACAAAGGCTAATGAAGCAAGCAAAGGAAACACATGCATAACTATGCTAATTTTTTGAAGACAACTATGGCAAAGAAAAGGAGAATTGAAGATCATAAGACGGTCAATCTAACAGAGGAGTGTAGTTCAATTCTCTAAAGGAAGCTTCCGCCAAAGTTGAAGGATCCGAGAAGTTATACAATATTATGTGAAATTGGCAACACTCACTTCAATAAAGTATTGTGTGATTAGGGGCAATCATAAATTTAATGCCGTTATCCATATTTAAGAAATTGAGCTTAAGAATGGTGAAATTATCTTCCATCACATTACAACTTGCTGATAGGTCTATAAAGTACCCAAAAAGAATTATTGAAAATGTGCTTGTGAAATTAGATAAGTTTATATTTCCCGTGGACTTTGTTGTGTTGGATATGGAAGAAGACCACAAAATGCCATTGATTTTGGGTAGACTATTCTTAGCTACCGCAGGAGCCCTCATTGACATAAGAAAATGAAATTTGACTCTAAGAGTAAATAATGAGAAAGTAGTGTATTTCTTGTATCATGCAAAGAAATTTCAAGGGGATATTGAAGATTGCAAGAGTGTAGATATAGTCTAAAACACCATCGATCAAAAGAAGTCCAAAAGTTTGCCAGCAGTGTCTCTTAAATCTTGCATAAGCCACACTATCCTTCCTTGCAAGTCTATTAATTATGATAGTGTGAATTTAATTGACAATTTTAAAGTTATGCAGGATTCTTCTATAGAACCAAAGACGGAGGCATCTCGTAAAGGAAGCATCAAAGATGAACTAAACGGGATCACCATGGTGCAAGTTTAGAAGTCGATCATGTTAAGAAGACTGAAACTAAAGGATGGCACCATCGTGTAAAAAAGAAGGCATTAAAGAGTCTCCTTGGGCATGTCGAGCTTCATAAGGATTTCATGGCTAATTTTTCTAAAATTACACAACTTATGTGTCCATTGTTTAAAAAGGAAGCCCCTTTTAATCTTGATGAGTTGCGTTTGAAGAAATTGAGGAACTAGTTCATCCACATGAACTCAACTGTCGAGAGAATTGATGCCAACATAGCAATCACGGTGAACACGATGGAATATTTGGGGTTTCAACTCCCACCGGACCCACAATCTAAATAATACAATGGAGGTTAGTGATTCATGGCTTTCCAGTCTATCTTTTCAAACTTATTCTTCCCAAAGAATAAGTTTGGGGGTGTGGATAGACGTCATACCAGGAATCCCCGTTCTTACTTGGAATTTTTAGTACATGTATTTTTTTTCCTTCTCAGTTTTGTTAGTAGTATGTGCCTAGGGATTCTATTCATTTCTCTATTTTGATGATTGTGGTATTGACTGATGCTAATGATGAAAATGTTTTATTTGATAATGATTATTAATAAATTCATCATTTTGTGAAAAAATGATATTTGTGCATGCAAGGAATTACTTGAATATCCTGAATCGTGATTAGCATGTGAGATTTTGAGCCTATTCATTCTCTCTAATATGTTTAGTTGGATAAATGTTAGAATGTCTGGAACTTGCCTATGATTTGCTCAAGTTTAATAAAATAATGTGGATTTTGGATTGATTTTAGGCCATCTTTAGTAGCCCTGTTATCCTTTAAATTTTGGCCATTTACACAAAATAATCCTAGTAAGCCCATTGAGCCTTGAGCCTTTCTTTGATAGCTAAGTTACACTTCTCATTCATAAAAGTAATATATGTAAGATGGACTTGTCGAATATGAAAGAATATTGCATATTTAGAAGGCCTTGGTGAATATGGAGTAATAAATTGAAAGATTATGAAAAATGGTTACAAATTGGGAGATGAGTTACTTCCTAAAAATAAAAAAATTGTTGAAAATCGGAAGTGACTCCCCATAGCTAATAAAATCATTGAGTAAAATTCGGAGTTGATTGAATATTGGAAAGGAGTTGATGAAGGAGGAATAAAACTAGACAATAATCTAGTTGTGCTCGTTGGCCATGAGTTGAATGTATAAGGTCGTAAAGATCAACAAATTCGACGAGTCCAATGTTGATTAAGTCACTTAGTCATACATTCTTACCCTGACCAAAAACATACATTACAACCAAATTTAAAGACCTTCCTAATCCTTAATCCACTTATTACATGTAAAGGTGAGATGAAATCATGGGTAAACATATGGTTAATTCTACATGGATTTTAACTTTGAGTGTTGTTTATATTTCCCAATACACTTGAGTGTGAAAGATACACAAACCTGGTAAGGATGAATGATTCAAGATGTTAAATAAGTACTAGTTGCATGGTATGAAATTGTTTATTTGCAATATGGTTAATTTTGATATAATCATAATGATTTTTGTGTTTGAAGCATTGTGTACTGTCAAAACAGCACTTCATTCTGAAATGAAGACGCGTTATCATTGTTCGAGGACGAACAATAGGTTAAGTTTGAGGGGATGATAAACAAGGATTTACATGCAATTTGGGGTTATTATGTATAATTTTTAGGCAATTTTATGTACCTAAGTGACGAGTTCATGATGATTTTGTTATATTTTGTTACGTCACGTGTTTGTTGAAGTTTTGATAGAAAAATAGATAAGTAAGGGTGTATAGACCGCGTCTCAAGTTATGCAAATCAAGCTTATCCTCGTGATATGATCTTAACCGTCGCAATTTGGTATGATTCGGGCATATCTTCTTGATTTGGTGTGATTCGGGCATATCTTCTAGATTTGATGTGATTTGGGCATATCTTCGCATTCCAAGCAGTGATACGGCAACTATCAAAATCCTAATAATTGTCTATAACAGGAAGAGCTACATCATATAACAATATATACAATAAATTTTAGGGTTAGAGACAATGATACAAAAGAGGATCAACCAACCAAATCATCAGAGAAGAGAGAGAGAGAGAGAGAGAGAGAGAGAGAGAGAGAGAGAGAAACGAAGATTGGTTGGGCTTCAATAGTCTTCTTTTCTTTTGTTCTTTTTATGTTAGCCATGATTGTCAATATGTTTTCCATGTATTATGTATTGAATATGTGTGGCTAAGCATCTAGTGATTCTAGGCAGTGCATGATTATAGATTCATATGTTTTTTTTTAACGATATTATTTTCCTTCCTATATTTGTTTATGCTTCCTTGATTTGAATGTTGTAAGAAATTATGTAGAGACTAATGGCATATGTGTAGTTAATCCATTACTGCCTGGGAGGGAGTAATTGGTTAACGGATTATGAATGCATAACATAACACTTGCTAGATCAGGAGATTGATAAGTATTATGATGAGAATACATCCTAGGCACGATTGGGAGTTAGATAATATCTTGAGAATTATCGGTGTTATCTAATCTACATTTAGATCTAACTCGGAAGAGAGGATCTACATATATTAGAGATTCTCCAACAAATATATGAATTAAATATGGTTTGATACATTAAAAGAACTCATATGAACCATATGAATGCATGTCAATGGAATCCATAAAATCTCTTGAATATCTTTAGTTCTTTAAATCTGATTTGATATTTATTTCTATTTCTTTATTTTGTTTTACGAAACCAATCTCAAATTGATTCTTTAGATAAATGATAGTATCATAAATAAATACTTAGTTGAATTTATTATATATACCTGTTCTCAACATATTTTGCTATAATTTAACTCGTGCACTTGCGAGTCGTATTTTAAGTAAAATAAAATAGTGAACAATTATAAATAATTGGGAATTGAAAAACCTTCACAATGATGGATACAGAGATAAAATATTTGTTACAAAATAAAAAAATAAAAAAATAAAAGAGTTAAATAGAAAAGGACCCTCAACAAACAAATAGTTTAGTTGAGAAATTTGTTGGCGCTCAACAAACCCATTTTTAAGATTATCTTACCCATATATTTAAACAGCTTACATAATGGACACTAATTTATGTTATCCTTTCTTGACCCCCATAATTAATTGAAATAAATTAGGTAAATAAATATAATTAAATTAACAAAACGTCCTTAATCATTGCTTATCCTCTGCAGGATGCCAGCGTGGCGATTCTGCATTATGTAATTAGCAGAGATAACACCAGCTCATTGAGAGAACCAATGATTAATTACCATGTGGGGTATTGGCTAAATGTGCGCCGATCCTTCGCCCGATGCCTTTAACTATATATTTATACACATTCATAAATCCACATTAATATATACAAATAATAATTATTATATAAATAAAAAATAATTCAATTTTGAGTGTATATCGAATGCTACATCAACTTGCCACTAAAATAAAATGAGTTTGGAGAAAATCAAGAAATTTCGAAACTGATTATAGCACATAGATTGTTAACTGTTTAGATCTATAGTTTTATTTTTATTTAACAAATAATTTCTTATTCACACCCCAAAATTTTTTAAATACACTCCAACTTTTTAATATAAAATTATATATTATAAAAATGACAAAAATATTTTTAATAGAATCGTTCGAAACATTCAACCGAACAAGTAAATTAACATTTGATAGATGTTGCTGAACACTATTTAAGTTGTTCGGTAGAAAGTTTCGAACACTACTTAAGCAGCTTGGTAGAATGTTTTGAACACTACTTAAGTTGTTCAGTAGTATGTTCCGAACGAGCCTCATGTATATGTTCATCCTTGTTCGACAAATATATTTCGAACACGAACAAATGTGTTCGACCAATTCTGTCGAACACAAACAAATATGTTCGACAGATCACGTTCGAACACATACGAACATATGTGCGATTGAAAACAACACAAAAAATAAAAAAATAAAATACAAATGTTTTAAACCTAATCCTTTCCCAATGTATATTTTTATCTAAAACACAAAAAAATTTAAGAACTGATTAAGATTTTGTTTTTTATTTTTTATTTTAATTAAAAAGGTATAATTGTCATAAAAAAAATATATTTAATAAATTGAATATATTTAGAGAATTTAGAAGTGTGAATAACGGAACCCTATTTTTTTTTTTAAATTTGTCATTCATATAAACCAAAATAATAATTTATTTATTTTTTAAAATTCAAAATTCAAATTGAGTTAGAGGTAAAAATGATTTAAATCCCCAACATTCTCTATTAAGTAATCAGCAGTCAGTATTATTTATTCACAATTCCAAATATGCTTATGTGGGTCAATAAATAATTAATAGATTATGCATATAATGCATCCATTATATTTATCAATAGTAAACCAATCAGTATTTGCTAGCAGTAAGCACCGCCCTCGTTAATATATACACCTGCATTATCAGGTAGTGATTAGGACGTGAAGGAGAGGTAATTGAAGAACCCTAACTTAGTTAGAAAAACACCAAAATCACCAATTTCTAGCATATTTGAATTGCTAAAATATTGAAAATGTATTGTTTAACAATGCACTAATTAAATAGTCGTGATTAAAGTACAAAATTTGTAAAGGGTCATGATTTTTATGAAATTAACAATAATCATATTTAAAATTATATATTTATATTTTTTTATTGATACTTTTCTAGTAAAGAATTGTTTAATTCAAGTTACTGAAGAAAACATATCATATAGTTCGTTGCATAGATAAAAAACCATAAACTGGGTATGTGTAACTATTGCGAAGAAGCTCACTCTTTGTTCAAATATACTTGTATAAAATAATGATATTTAACTAGAATAAACAATATGAAATAGCAATATTTGAATCATAATACTCATGTTTAAAATAATCCTTTAAAGTTGACAAACTAATTCATATATCTTCTGATACCCTTAACTTTGAGAAGAAAAAAAAAAAAAAAATCTTGAAATTTTGTAATTTCAACACGACTTTTCCAATTTTACCACGCTTGTCACGAAAGAATGAGATACCATTTCCCTAAATTTTACACGTTGTATGTCACACTATCCCAAATATTATTATTGAAAGAATAATTATAAATAAAATTTGGCATATACCAACGTGATACGTTTCAAATTTTATTTCACAAGTATTCTAAATCACTTTGATCCTTTCACGCTTTGATTTGAATGTCTATCTAAACATAGAAATACCATTGATTGAGAATAGATAAAACCACTTAATTTTTATGGTCTAAATTTTTTATGATTATATTTTAATTTTGGGATAACCATGACATTCAGTGTGTACAAATTGATTGGAGAGGTTGCCAATCTCTCAATAAGAAAGATGAATCTCATTCGTGCTGCAAATTATATTTTGTTTGTGATTATATTATTAAATTTCCAAACTTTCTCAAAAAGTTTTTATTATATATTCAAAATAATCAATAAAAATATTACATTCAATAAAAAAAAAAAATTACAATATATTTTTTGATAATTGAAAAGATAATTAATGCAGGAAAGTTCACCCTCACATCTTGAGTACCTATTTATCCACACATAAGACGATATGGGAAAACCATCTACAATAACATTTACTTATTATATATCATATAAGGGCATATCATTATTGTTCGGGATGCGTAATATCGTGTTCAAGTATCATGAGTTCGGAAGTAATTTAATGTGATATTTTTACCCAAATTTTGTATGAGTCATAATCGCAAATTTTAGTCATAAACTTGCATATAACTTTAGAAGGTAATTGATAAACCACAATGAACAAATAGTGTGCAAGTACCACGCACTTCTTAAATTAGCGGGTCCATCAAGTATGATTTGTCCTTACAGGTCTTCGAAGCTGGTTGGTGCATGTGAGAAATGAGTATTAAGTTGTAATTAGATCTTCTTATTAGTATTTATTTTTGGGTTAATTCCAATTGGGCAAAAAGCCTTGGTTTATGAACTTAATAGATAATGAGTAACTTGATTAAGTCCAAATTAGCTTCATAAAATTAAAACATAGGCAATTTCAATGTAAATAAATTAAAAATAATAATTCAATTCATTCTATATTATTCAAGCATGTAAATTATAAAATTATAAAATTAATAGCGCATGTTGTCCAATCACACAAATAAAAATATTTGTTCTACAACACTATGTGAAGATTAGGGAGAAGGTAGATTATGGGGTGAATGAGCAGCTGAATAAGAAAGAGAGGAGAACATTACAAATAATTGATTTTTACCATTAGCTCTTAATTTTTCTTATTAAAAACATTATTGTGGAGACCTTCATATGTGGCTCATCTTGATGCTTCACAAGTTTTGCCCCTTCGACTTTGCAAGCATGTTGAACTTTAACCCTTATACGAGTTTTGCCCCTTCCAGTTTGCAAGGATGTTGAACTTTAACCCTTAATCTCGTATGAATGATTAATAACAATTTTTATTTTAAATTTTGTCTTGTGTTTTGCATGTTATTTAATTAATTAGTTTATGATATTTGATTATCAGATTGAGGAAGGCCCGTTAGCTTTGATTATTTTATATTTATTGTTAGAATATAAAATTATGATCCTTCATTGTTGTAATTTTATATTCACGAATATCAAATATTGATTAATTCACTAGAGGTAACAATATTTTAGATCTTACTCAATCTTGTGAATTTGAAGTCTAGTATATCCTATCATCTTAAAAATTAATGTGTTTAACAAATAAAATTTAAAAATTTATTTTAGGTCGTTTGGTTAAACATGGTTAATTAAATAACTTGTTTTAATGAACTAAACCTAAGAGATATTGAGATTAACAACATTTGTTATTCTAGTGATATAAATTTGAGAGATAAATTAAAAGGTATATTTTTTATTGTGTTAGTAATTTAATTTTTTATTATTATTTGATTGTTTATGAGCTTTGATAATTGTTTAGATGTATCTTAAGTTAGATTAAAACAATTCCTACGAACCCGGCCCCTATTTGTTATTTGTTGAACAATCATCACAAATTAACTTTATATTATTCGTTATATTATTCGTTTACAGTAAAATAAATAACGTGTTTTAATTAACTAAACCTAAGGACTGTAAATAGTAAAATCAATTAAATATTTGTTTATATTATTATTCTTTATCTAAAAAATGAATAATCGTGAATGACTTTTATAAAATAAAATGAAACAAATAAAGAGTAGAAATATGTCAAATCAAATTCAAACATGAAAAGAAGTTCAGAGATTATATGTATTCTAGAAGCATGCATTCATATGGTTTATATGAGTTGCTTTAATGTATCAGACCATCTTTAATCCTATATTTGTAGGAGAATCACAAATATAGTTGGATCCTCTCTCTTGAGCAAGATCCAAAAGTAGATTAGACTCAACTGATCATCTCCCGATCTAGCAAGTTCATGTTATGCATTCCTAATCCGTTAATCAATTACTCCCTCTCGGGTAATAATAGATTAACTACATATATGAAATTATTTGTTATATAATTTCATACGACATTCAAATCAAGTAAGCATAAACAAATATAGGAAAGGAAATAATTTCATTAAAGAAAAGAAAATGAATCCATAATCATGCAGACCCTAGAATCACTAGGTTTTTAGCCACTCATATTCAATATATAATCCATTGGAAACATATTGATAATCATAGCTAACATATAAGAAAAAAAGAAAAAAAAACTATTGAAGCCAAACAATATTTGTTTCTCTCTCTTGATGACTTGGTTGGTTGATCCTCCTTTCTGTATTTGTTCTAGCTCTAAAATCTGATGATCTTTTGTTGTTCCCATGCTTCTTCTTTTATAGGCATTGACTAGGGTTTTCATAGCCACCGAATCTTTATTTTGGAATGTAAAGATATGTACAAATCATGCCAAATCACGATGGCTAGGAACAAATCTCGAATGAAGTATGGTCCTTGTAGGGCAAGCACGATTCGTGCTTCCAGGCTCCAAAATCGAGGTAGTCTATACTGGAGCCGAAGCCATGCATGGCCATGAATGGGCCGTGCATCGGGTTGTGCCTCCAAGGTCTGTTCTCGGTTTGTGTGCACGGTTCGTGTGACTTGCGGCGTGATATGTGCAACCTTAATTGTCCGTGTATCTATCAAAACTTTAACAAACACTTGAGATAACAAAATATAGTAAAATCATCATAAACCCGTCATTAGGTACATGCAATTGCCTAAACAAATATACATAATAATCCTGAATTGCATGTACCTCTTATATTTATCAACCTCCATACTTAACCTATTGGTCGTCCTCGAACAATGACAACAAATCTTCATTTGAGAATGAAGGAGTGTTTTGAAAGTAAACGATGCTTCAAATAGAACAACCATTATAACTATATCAAAATCAACCATATTTCAAATAAAAGAATTTCATTTCATGCAACTATTACTTATTTAACATCTTAAATCATTGATCCTCACTAGGTTTATGTATCTTACACACTCCAATGTATAAGCAAATATAAATGACACTCAAAATTAACATAAATTTAGAAGTGATCATATGCTTGTCCATGATTTTGTCTCGCCTTTACATTCAATAAGTGTGGATGAAGGATCAGAAAATACTTTTTAATTCGGTTGTAATGTATGCTTTTTGGTCAAGGTAGGGAATGTATGTTTAAGTGACTTATTCAACATTGGACTTATCGAATAGGCTGGTCTTTACGATCTTTCACATTCAACTTATGGCCAACGAGCATACCTAGATTTTTGTCTAGCTTTTTTCCTCCTTCATCAACTTCTTTTCAATATTCAGTTAAGTCCTTTTTTTTTATCAATGGTTTATTAGCTATGGGGAGTCACTTCCAATTTTTAACAACTTTTGTTGCTAATTTTTTTTAGGAAGTGACTCGTCTTCTAATTTATAAGCATTGTGCACAATCTTCAATTTATTCCTCCATATTCACCAAGGCCTTCTAACATGCAATATTCTTTTCCTATTCGACAGGTTCACTTTACTTAAATTACTTTCATGTACGAGTAGTGTAACTTGGTTATAAAAGAAAGGCTCAAGGCTCAAGGCTTACTGGGATAATTTTGTGTAAATGGTCAAAATTAAAAGGATAACAAGGCTATCAAAGATGGCCTAAAATCACTTCCAAATCCACATTATTCTGTTAAACTTGAGCAAATCATAGGCAAGTTTTAGACATTCTAACATTTATTCAATTAAATACATTAGAAAGAATCAATAGGCTCAAAATCTCACATGCTCAACTCATCAATAATCATTATCAAATAAAGCATTATCATTATATTATCACAATCATAAAAAATACACAAATAGATTGTTGTTAGACTTATATTACATATTTTACACTAAGAATTTGGAAAAAATAATAAAAAGAAAAAGAAAAAGAAAGAAAGAAAGAGAGAAAGAAAAACACAACAATAAGAAAATACCGTATTGGGGCCAAATACACGATTTATGGGGTACGTCATTCCACCCCTCCAAACTTATTCTTCGAGAAGATTAAGTTGATAAAATGGACAGAATGTCCCTAAATCATGTATTTCCCTCACTGAGGTGGTGGTGGTGGTGGATAGTTGAGCTTCCAACGTGTGGGTTTGCTCAGATAGAACAACTCCAAAGTTTTGTGGGTTAGCAGGGTTGATTCTTCCCCCACGGCGTGCTCTTCTTCGGTTAGCCATGTCTTGTGAATAATTCAAAATGAAGAGTATCAAATAATCCCTCAATGTAATTAGGACCATGTCATCATTACATCATTTTCTTCCTATGTGTGCAATATAGATAACATATGTGACAATGGATATGACATATATTGCACATAGTTTTACCCCAAAAATAAAAATATAAAGTATATTTATGCCTACCCCCAAACATGATATGTAATGTATAATATGCTTCCATTGTTTTGCTCAATTCAAATGCATGCTTGCATCTTGTATCAAATATGATGACATAATATACAGTCACCTCAAAATTGATGTCATTCTCATCAAAACATATTTCAAACCTATATTCATTAATTATCTAAAAAATCCACAAAGATATATCAAAATATCTCAATGAAACGTCTTCGCATCATACAAGGAATATACCACTTTCTCTTTATTTACTCTTAAAGTCAAATTTTCCTTTTTCATATCAATAAGGGCTCTCATGGTGGCTAAGAATGGTCTACCCAAAATCAATGACATCTTGTGGTCTTCTTCCATCTCCAACACAACAAACTCCACGGGAAATATGAACTTGTCCACTTTCATGAGCACATTTTCTATAATTCCTTTTAGTTACTTTATAGCCTATCAGCAAGTTGTGGTGTAATGGAGGATGATTTCACCATTCCTAAGCCCAACTTTTTGAATATAGATAACAACATTGAATTGATGCTTGCCCCCAAATCACACAACATTTTATTGAGGTGAGTGTTGCTGATTTCACAAGGAATTGTATAACTCCTCCAATCTTTCAATTTTTGTGGAAACTTCACTTAGAGGATTGCACTACACTCCTCAGTTAGATTAACCATCTCGTAATCTTGAATTCTTCTTTTCTTTGCCATGATTTCTCTTAAAACTTTAGCATACTTAGGTATTTGTTAAATAGCTTCAACAAAAGGGATATGAATTGACAAATTTTTAAATATTTCCAAAAACATAGTAAAGTGTGCATCATTCGCTTGCTCCTTTAGCCTTTATTGAAATGGCAATGGTGGAACATATGTAGAGGGTGGCACATATTTGGCTTCCTTTGCTTCTTAGCCCTGATCCACTCTCTTACTTTTCTTTTCTTCTTTATCAGGCAGCCCGTTCCTCACATGTATAGCATGATATTGCTCATTTGGGTTGATTTCTGTAGTATTTGGAAATTATCCCTTTTACTGTATGCTTCCCACTATTTTAGCCATTTGACCAACATGCATCTCCAAAGATTTCATTTGAGCTCCAAATTCGGTCTTGAATTTGTTGAAGTGGATAGCTGAATTCTCCAGTTTGGCTGCTTCTGAATCCATTCTTGTTTAGTTGCTTGCATGAACGCACCAAGAATGTTGTCTAGATTCGATTTCTTTTTGTCATTGATAACACCATTCGTAGTAGAGAAACAGGGTCGTGGTTGTATGAAATTATTTGGTTTTGTATAATTAAGTCTATCTCTTTACCCAAATTGATTTCCATTCTGATTTTGTCTAAAATTGTTGTTGAAGTCTCGTCCTTGCATATAAATGACATCCTCCGACGTGTCTTGGACTATAGGTGCTTTATCGTGAACATACTTTGGTGATGGCATGACATTCTTTGTCCACAATGTAATTGCTGGGGCCATTACAGACATTTGTGACTTTAGTTCTTTAAAATCGTCTGAGTTGTTAGAAATTTCAGCCACCTTTCTCACTAAAATATATATATTAAGTTGTAATTAGGTCTTCTTATTGGTTTTTATATCTAGGTTATACTTTTATTGGGTTAAACATAATTCTTTTTATTTCTTGTTTTGTATTAATAATATTTATTGAAACTTTTTTTCAACTTTTTTAAACACATAATTCTTTTGTTCCTTATTCATTTTTTTTGAATAATGTATCAAATTAATTTATCTTTCATGATCATTTATTTAACACCCATATTACATATATTAAAATGAAGTATTACACTTGAAATAGTCAATGTAATTCTTTGTTAGTTGATTATTTGGGTTATATTTTAGTATATACAGTGGGTTGAACATTTTTATTGGTTAGAACAATAAATAAAAAGTAATTTAAAATGTTTTACTAAAAGAAAGAAAAAAACATTAGATAATCTAAGTAATAAGATTTTATAGAAATTGAGTTACTCTGATTTATATTTTAACCTTCATTCTATTAGATAAATAAATATATTACAAACATAGAATCACAAGATGAGGAATGCCAGTTGTGAATAACATACAAATCATTAAAATTTATAGGTAAAAAAGAGTTACAACTGTACATTTACGCTGGGTAGTACTAGGCAAGTCAAAAGGAGGGATCGCCCTCAAAAGAAAAATCAATCATCTAAACTCAGTTTTTTAAGATAACACAAGTCCCAGCCTAAACATTGTTTATCAAAACCAAATCATATCACATGGGAAAATACAATACAATGCTTTGTAAACATGGGATTCAGTCTTGTGAATGATGTCCGCTGTGCTACATTGTGCCCCTTCAAAAATATTTTTGTTGTGTGCCATCCACAAGTAATAAACTGTGTAAGCTAAGGCAAAGCGTTGACCTTTAGTTAAGATAGACCCGCGCTGTCCCTTTTGATCCATATGATATCATATATTGATGTCATGTTTTGCTCCATGCCCATCCAACGTGCAATATTATGCCATACTTCAGCTGCAAATCTGCAAAGAAAGAATAAGTGTTGGTTTGTCTCATTACCCACATTGCAAAGGACACACCCTCAATCAACATCAAGATACGGGAGTTGATCTTTAGTTAGTAGTCAGCCTCTAATGCCCAGTCAAGAGATGAATGTATATTTGGGGGGAATGAACCCTTTCCAAATAATCGAGAGTTTGTAGAATCTGGTCGTCTTTGTCCTAAAAAATTCATAGAAGGGCCCTGCTTTGATTTTACTCGAAGCTGCCCAATGAGATATAACATCAATAACTTCTTTTGTGGATCCAAAACATGCCACAAGTTTATCTCGGATCTATCCCACATTCTTCAGGAAAGCTGAATTAGTCAGATTTGGGTTCTAGTCCTAAATTGATAGGCTCTAAGGTACACACTGCTCACCCATTTAATCCACAGTGTGTCTTTCTTGGCTTGAATATCCTAAATCAAACAGCCCAATAGCGCATTATCCCAACTAGCAAGTCCCGGAAGCCGAAGCCCCCTTCATCTTTAGGATAACACAACTCATTCCATGCAACATACGGCTTCTTAGACCCCGAATGAAACATGCATCATATTTGATAAATTCTATCAATGTTGGCTTGGAGAAGGGGGAAAATGGCCAGCCAAAAACACTCCACCCCTTGAACAACATGACGAATTAATTCAGCCTGCCCTGCATATAAAAGAGTGCACGTTGCCTATGAGTTGATGTATGATGCAATTCTATCCAAAAGAGGTGAAAATCGATAAATTTTTGTGTAGATAGTTAAGGACAATTGTCAATTTAAGGCCTAAACAAAAAAAATGAGACCTTTGAGTTATTGATTAAGTTAAATAAGCATTTTGATAAAGGACATTTGTTAAAAAAAAAAAAAAAAGGATAAGGAAAAAATAAACACCTTTATTACACTACAAACACAAATATATGAGCCACTTATTGGTGATCCAATAGAAGCGCACGATCCATTTCCATTGTAAGATTTTAGACACTATTCTCTGCAAGTTGAAAGCTCACATCCATTTTTGTTCAATATCACTTGACATCTTTTTTGAGCATCCACTTTAAAAACAAAAAGAGTTGCAACTGCATGACAAGAACGCGTTGTCATAATATATGAAACAAGAAACATCTAATTTTATAAATAGATTCATGTTATCTTAGTATTTATCTTAATGGTGATTAGTGGCGTAACAAGGTGCTACTTTTTGCTTATATATGAGAGAAAAAATAGTTGTAATACTACATTCACTACTCCAATGAAATAGTCTCAATGCCCTAGAGGTGATCATACTACACAAAATACGATATATACATGATTTGACTTAATTATGCACTCAATGTCCAATATCAATTAAATATGACACAATATGTTATATATAGTGAGAATATTGGAGAAATTCTCGTTCAAATATTATTTTTCAAAATGCTTCATGGCCGATATTAATCATATTTTTCAATTGATGCAAATTAATATTTTTTTATTTTTTTTATTTGTAATAACAAATTGAAATAATTATAAATGTCATTGTCAATAATAAGCACACTATATACAATTTTGTTTTCTTGATCGACTTCATCTCCTAAAGATTTTCTCTCCTAAAGAAAATTTGTTATAAGTCAGTTTTTGCTTTAAATATTTTCATAAAAAAAATTTATGTTATGTACGGTTTTAGATTTTTTATTTATTGATTCATACGAATCTGATTTGTTTTGAATTCTTCAAAAATCAGATGTTTGAATGTATGTAATTATTTATTTATGCATGTAGTTTGTATTATTATAAGCATTTAGTCGTTATTAAAATTATTTAATTTATTTGTTTGTTGTGTAATATGTTTTTTCAATATTTGGGCCTCAACATTGTATGTGCAATTTATGTTTTATTTTTATTATTTATTTTATATTTATTAATTCATATTTATTTAATTTTTTCTTTTATTTTTTATTTTAATATTTCTATATGTAATTTATATTTTTCTAAATAATTAGTAGTGATTCAAATTATTTAATTTATTTGATTATTGCGTAATATATTACTTCAACGTTTGGCCGTTAATACTATACATGTAATTGTGTTTTACTTGTATTTTGTATTTTATAATTTTTGTATTCATATTTATTTGAATCTTTTTTTTTTCGGTTCTACTTTGCATTCTTGAAAAAATCCATATCTTTAAAAGTATGTGATCTTTTATTTTATTTTTTTCTTTATTCTTTGTGCGTGTAATTTGCACTTTTCAAAATAATTAGTACTGACTCAAATAATTTATTTAATTGTATACATAAATATATGTACACGTTATTTGGCATATTGTATGTAAATGAATATGCATGATGAACATATTTATTTATAATCTTGAATAAAGAAATTATTTTTATCTGTATTAAAGTCAATCAAAATGAAAATAATTACTTGCGTAGTAACAACATATTATTGATTGAGAACATAAGTTATTAATCAATCAAAGTATCCTGACATTCTTCTTGTTGTAATATAAACATAATAAATACATATTGAAAAATAGGAAGATCCCAAATCAAAGTTCTTAAATTTTATGTTGGTTATTTTATCATATTATGTTTTATAAATTAAAATATAAAATTGTATTTTTAGGAACTCTTCCGAATTTATTGTATAATTATAATCTAGACAGATTTGTGTTGTGAATTAAATATGAAATATTATTTTGATAAATAAAAAATAGTTTCAGAAATTTAGGAGTTCTTCTATATATATATATATATATATATATATAATTTTATGATATATTTTTACAAATTTTATGAATCTAAGTAACTCCAGTGTGTCAAATATATGTATTTATCTAAATTTTATATATTTTTACGTATCCTTAAAAGTGAATTGAAATGAAAATATGTTATAAATGATACGGATTGGTGATTTCATAATTTTCTTCTTTACAAAGGTAGTTATAAATCATTTTAAATTTGATCAATTTTTAAAATATCATATTAAATTCTTTGAATATATCTATATATATATATATATATTTGATTATATTTTATTATCTTAAAAAGTATAAATTAATAAGCTTATTCAATCATAAATAAACATAATAATATTTTAATATAAATATATTATTTATATTTTTAAAATTTAAAAATTATTATTTAGTATTAAATTTTTATTTTTAATTAATTGTATTTTATAAACCGTGCAACGCACGGTGCAGTACTAGTGGTTTTAAATAGTAATCATAATTATAGCTGAACTCCCTCCCCCGATATTTCTTGGCCCAATGCAAGATAAAATTTGAATATTTGTTATAAATTAGAAAAGGAAAACAAGAATCAAATTTCAAATTATCTCCCTTTTTAACTAAATTTCCTTTTTCATATCTTTCTTTGCACCAAGAAAAGAAAAAAAAATTCAAAATTCAAATTATCTTGCTTTTTTATCAAATTCCATTTTATATCTTTTTTGTTTTTGAACAAAAAAAGGAAAAAAAAAATCAAATTTCAGATTTATCTCATTTGTTCACCAAATTTCCTTTTTATATCTTTCTTTTGAAATAAGAAAAGGAAATTTTTGTCCAGAAGGAAATTTCTTAAAAGAAAATAAGTTAGAAATTTGAAAAAAGATACACGTTATTTCATATATAAATTGAAATCAGTTTGTTTTCTAATTTTTTAAAATCAGGCTTTAAATTATTTTAATTTGTCATAATACAATCAAGATATTATTCAAAAACCATATAAGGATACCAAACTTATTATTTAATTAAAAAATCAAAAAAAAAAACCCTAATACATTGCCATAAAACAAGAATAAAAAAAAAAAAAAAAAAAAAAAAAAAAAAAAAAAAAAAACTAGCTTTAAATGTTTATTAGGAGGCTAGTAATACTTTCCTAATTAAGAAAATTAAGTAGTAGTGGCAACAATCATCATCCTAGAAATGTCAACAATCATCATCCTAGATAGGTTAGGTTAGTTAGTTAGGAGCAATTATCATCTTTTATTGATTAGTACGTTCTAGATGATTATCTTTAATATCAATGAATTTTGATTGGTTAAATAATTTTTTTTGTTTTTTTATGTACTCTATTTGTGTGACTATTTAAGCTTAAAATAAGAATTACATTAAAAAAAAATAAACTTAATAATAATAGATTTATAAATCTACGATATCAATTTATTTATTTGTTTCAAGATCTAACTAATTATATTCGAATTTTACAGACATATATTACCGGCCACTCCTCACTAATTTTAGTCAATGTGGTTTATTTTTTCAACAATAATCACCAACCATTAATTGTCCGTCAAAACTAGTTGAAACAAATAAAATTAAATATAAAAGGAAAATTAATAAACATATATTTAAAAATAAACCAAACTAAAATCTGCATTTGTTTTAAAATTTTGAGAATCCATTAAAACAACGTAAAAGTTAAAAATAAAATTTCAGAAAATTTATTAATAATGGTTTTAAATAGTAATCATAATTATACATGAACTCCCTCCCCCGATATTTCTTGGCCCAATGCAAGATAAAATTAGAATATTTGCTATAAATTAGAAAAGGAAAGAAAGAATCAAAGTTCAAATTATCTCTCTTTTTAACATAATTTCCTTTTTCTGATCTTTCTTTGCAACAAGAAAAGTAAAAGAAATTCAAAATTCAAATTATCTTCCTTTTTCATCAAATGCCATTTTACATCTTTTTTTTTTCAATAAAAAAAGAAAAAAATTAAAATTTCAGATTTAGCTCTTTTGTTCACCAAATTCCCTTTTTATATCTTTCTTTTGAAATAAGAAAAGGAAATTTTTGTCCGTAAGGAAATTTCTTTAAAAGGAATTAAGTTAGAAATTTGAAAAAAGATACACGTTATTCCATATATAAATTGAAATCAGTCTTTTTTCTAATTTTTTTAAATAGGGCTTTGAATTTTTTAAATTGGCCAAAATACAATCAAGATATTATTCGAAAACCACATTAGGATACCTAACTTATTATTTAATTTGAAAAAAACAAAACTCTAATACATTGCCAAAAAACAAGAATAAAAAAATAGCATTAAATGTTTATTAGGAGGCTAGTGTTATTTTCCTAATTAAGAAAATTAACTAGTAATGACAAAAATCATCATCCTAGAAAAGCTTATGTGTTGGTGTGAATTGTAGGAATGTCCTCTTGTATTTGACTCCATGGAAAAATATTTGTAGCTTCTGAGGTTTGAAGAAGACATGAAAGCCCATTAATAAATCATATCTGTGAAGTTTTCTTCCGATGACTTTGATCCAGACAACATAGTCTAGAAGGATTTGAATTATGACTGGTTGTTTAGATATCAACGCAGTATGAAAGGTTTGGCCATCTGCAGCATTGAAATATTCATGATGAGACTCCCAAGCTTCATCTGGAAGGATGTGTGGGTTCATCATAGTTTTTTGTGCTCCTGTATCGAGGACCCTGATCACTTTGATAGGCTTGTCATATTTTGACTGAAGCACCTTGACCTCAAGATGAAGTGATAGCATCACTTCTTGTACGATCATGTTGGTTCTCAGCATTGGAGGTTAGTTCATTATAAGAATGGGAAGATTCTCTTCTAAATCTTCTTCATTAGATGTCTCATGAAAGACGAAAGCTTTATCAGAATCCTGGCCATCTTGTTCTAAATAGAGAGGTTCTATGTCTGCTTCATCAACATCTGCTTCATGATAGTGAAAGGTCTGTGATGCAAGCTTAGCCGCTTTCCCTTTCTTCGTAGGGCAAGTTTTTGTGAAATGCCCTTTTGGTACACATAGAAAACATCGGTCAGTGGACTTCTTCCTGAATGCCTTCCTTCGGAAAAACCTGTATGTTTGGTTTTTCCTTGTCCTTCTGAGCTTTTACTTATCTTTTTCTTTATCTTTTTTGGAACAATGGCATGCTTTCTCGTGGGATTTTATTTAAAGATAGGATTTATCACATACCTTTTTAGGAATCTTCCGTCTCTCCATAATTTATTTAAAGAGATTTTGTTGACCATAGAGTTTCTCCAGAGCAGGCAACTAGGTTTGATGGATTTGTCCCATTCTAATTTGGGTCATGTCCTTCTTCATGGCTTAAAACATCCTCGCCATTTCTGGTTGTAGCTCTTGTGGTAAAGAGGCAAGGTAGACTTTCTTTAGATGGGGATCATTAGAGCCATTCAAAATGTAGAATCTTTCAGACATTCATTTGAAATGCCTGTCCAAATCCCTTTGATTCATTCCACCTAAATTTATTGAGTGCCAATTCATGCGTAAAGATAAAATCAAACCTTATCAAATCCCAGAAATTATATTCTAAAAATAAATTGTCAAATTTTGAAATATCTCCCATTTAAACAAACTCCTTTTTTATATTTTTTTTCTCAACAAGAAAAGGAAAATATTTAAAATTTTAAATTATCTCCTTTTTTTAAAAAAAAATCCTTTTTTCTATCTTTCTATGAGGTAAGAAAAGAAAAAAAAAATTGAAATTCTAAATTGTCTCCCTTATTTTCTTTACCAAATTGTCTTTTTATATCTTCTTTTGCAACCAAAAATGAAAAATATTTTAAACTCCTACTTTTTCCTTTTTCACCAAATTTCCTTTCTATATATTTCTTTAGCATTATGAAAAGTACAAAATTTCAAATTTTAAATTATCTCATATTTTCACAAAATTCACTTTTTATATCTCTTGTGCAACAAGAAAAGGAAAAAAGAATCAAATTTCAAATTATCTTCCTTTTTAACTAAATTTTCTTTTTTATATCTTTCTTTGCACCAAGAAAAGGAAAAAAATTCAAATTTCAATTTATCTTCCTTTTTTTTACAGAATTCCCTAAAATTTTTAATTACAACTTATCTCCATTTTTCACCAAATTTCCTTTTTATTATCTTTTCTTTGCAACAAGAAAAGGTCAAATTTTAAATTCCAAATTATCTCCCTTTTTCACCAAATTCCATTTTATACCATTTTTTTTTCAACAAGAAAAGAAAAAAATTTCGAATTTCAGATTTATCTCCTTTGTTCACCGAATTCCCCTTTTTATATCTTTCTTTAAAAGGGAATAAGTTATAAATTTGAAAAAAGATACACGTTATTCCATATATAAATTGAAATTAGATTTTTTTTCTAATTTTTTAAAATCGGCCTTTAAATTTTTTAAATTGATCAAAGATTTAAAAAAAAAAAATAATAATAAAAAAAATTATATTATGTTTTAATTATTTTAATAAATTTCAGAATTGAGAAATTTCTTTATTTGTGAAATTTTATGTTTTTTGCATTTAAGCCTTTGCAAGATAAAGAAAAATATATTAAACAAATAATAGAAAATGCATGACTGAAAATATCTCAAAATTAAGTTATAGAAAGCCATGATTATATATATTTATATATGTGTAATATATAGGCTGATCAAGTTAAAAAATAATCGCAAACTTTAAAATGTTATGTTACAATAGTAATAATAATTTATAATGTTGATAGTTTTAGGATTACTTAAATTGAATAATATAAATTCTGAGGAAACAAATAAAGATGATTATAATCATATATATTTTCAATGCTTTCAAAAAAATTTATAACTTATAAAAAATCATAAGACAATAGTAAAGATTTGTAAAAAAAAAAAGGATAAAGATAAAACCAGCACCTTTATTTCACTACATAATGTTTATTTGTGGTTTTATTGTATAACAAAATTGAATAAACTTCATGCACTGATCAATGTTTACTACAATTATAAGAACAAACACAAATATACGAGCCACTTATTGGTGATCCAGTAGAAGCGCAAGATCCATTTCCATTGTAAGATTTTAGGCACTGTTCTCTGCAAGTTGAAAGCTCACATCCATTTTTGTTCAATATCACTTGACATCTTTTTTGAGCATCCACTTTAACAGCTGAAAAAGTTGCAAGTTGCACAACCAGAACACGCTGTCATAATATATGAAACAAGAAACATCTAATTTTATAAATAGATACATGTTATCTTTGTATTTATCTTAATGGTGATTAGTGGTGTAACTGGGTGCGGTTTTTTATCATATATATAATAAAAAAATAGTTGTAATACTACATTATTACCCCAATGAAATCATCTCAAGGTTCTAGAGGTGATTATACTACACAAAACTACGATGTATACATGATTTGACTTAATTATGCATTCAATGTCCAATATCAATTATATATAAAACAATCTTCTATATATAGTGAGAATATTGGAGAAAAGATCATTCAAATATTATTTTCTATGACGCTTCATGGTAGATATTAATCAACTTTTTCTATTGATGCAAATGAATGAATTTTCTGGAAAACAAAATGTTGGAAAGGAGCAAAACTACGAACCTGATAAGACAAGAAGAAAAATAAAAAAGAACTTGGCCATCTCAAATCTTAATTAATTTTATTACTCAGTTACTGGTGCCTCTATTGATTGGTAATATGTCCACATCTTTGTAAGAGGAACTTATATAGCTTAAAAATCAGTATGATTGTTCATTTTATGGTTTCTAGCATTTAATTAAAAGATCTTCCTCAACAAGAAGGCCATATGTGAATATTGGTAATTTGATTCACTAATCCATATTGTGGGAAAGAATAATTAATTTCATTAATTCGAATATGAAGAAAATGAAATATGACCTGTGAATTTCTTTTTACAAATTAGTAAGTTTTTAAATTCTAACTTCTTATGAATATGCAATTTTAGTATTGACATCAATCATTTAAGTTATTTTGCAATTTAAAAAAAGTATAAGGTCGATTGCATACCAAATCATGACATTTTTTAAAACTTTAAAATTTTATTACGAATTTTTTATTGTTGAAAATAACACATTTTTTATTTTTGCAATTGAAAGAAGCTTATTTTAATAATTTTAACTAATGTGTACCTTCAGAGCTGTCTTCTTTAACCACGTAGGAGGCCACATGGTTGGTACAAATTTCATTTATTCTTCCTTTTTAAGATTTAAAAAGTTCATATTAAATTTTATGAAATTTGAGAATTAAAATTGGGAAAATTTTCAATGATTTATATCTGCTTAAGGGTTATTTTGGAAAATTAACCTACGCAATAAAAATAAACATTTAATTGCTCTTAGAAAAATATAAAAAATTATTAGTTTTCCACCCTCATCTTTTAAATGTTTATATAACATTTATAAAAAAATTATAGTCTAATTTTTTTAATTCAAGTTACTCAGCTAGCAAGCATGGAGTAAAACAAATCATGTATTTTTTTGTCGCTTGGATGAAAAACCATGAATGGGCTCGGTCTGGTCAATTTTTGTTAGAAATGCATGGATCTAGCTACATGCAACTATGGTGAAGAAGTCCACTCTTTGTTTAACCAACATTGGATAAAATTATAATATTTGATCATTGTACAAAGTTTATAGTAACCGTTTATGGTCATCAAATTAATTATTAGAACTTATTATAGGCTTAACTTTCAAAAAGAAAAAATATTAAATTTCTTAAAATTGTTATTTCTACGTGACTTTTCCAATTTTATTTACATTGTTTTGTCATATAAATTATAACCATGTTTCTCATGAAAGAATATCATTCAAATGTATTTTACACATTATGTGTCATTGTATATATTTTAACAAAATATTATTATTAAAAGAATAATTATAATTAAAATTATGCATATACCCACTAAAATGTTTCAGATTTAATTTCCAATTTTTAATTCATAAGCTTCCCTAACCACTTTCATCTTTCCATGCTTGTTGTAAAATCAAATATTTATCATTTTCTTGCAATACAATTGATTGAGAATAGATAAAATCGCTTATTTTATGATCTTAACTCTTTTATGATTTTATTTTAATTTTTGGATAACCATGACATCTAACGTAAAAATATTGGTTGGAGAAAATGCTTCTCTTTCGATAGAAAGTTGACTCTGATTCAAATTGCAAAATTATATTAAGATTTTTTATTTTTTAATAAATTTCAGAATTGTTAAAATTCATAGTTGTAAAAGTTTGTGTTTTGGCATTTAAGCCTTTGCAAAATAATGAAAAATATATAAAATAAATAATAGAAAATACATAATTGCTTCACTGAAAAATATCTTAAATATTAAGTTATTGAAAGCAGTGGTTATATATATTTATATATGTGAAATATGAATATATATAATAGGTTGATCAAGTTAAAAAATAATCATAAACATTAAAATATTAATTTACAATATTAACAAGAATTTATATGATGATAGTTTTAGGATAAACATTAATTGAATATTAGAAATTCGAATCAAATAAAGATGATTATAATTATATAAATTTTCAATGTTTTCAGCATCCTTTATAACTTAAAAAAATAACAAGAAAATAAAAGACCGTTTGTAAAAAAAAGATAAAGACAAAACCAACACCTTTATTATACTACTAATGTAGATTTGTGCTTTTATTGCATAATAGAATTGACTAAGCTTAATGCACTAACTAATGTTTACTACAATTATAAGAACACACAGAAATATATGAACCACTTATTGGTGATCTAGTAGAAGATCCATTTCCATTGTAAGATTTTAGGCATTGTTCTTTGCATGTTGAAGGTGGACATCCATTTTTGTTCAATATCACTTGACATCTTATTTGTGCATCCACTTTAACAACAGAAAGAGTTGCAACTGTAAGACAAATACACGTTGTCAAAATATATGACACAAGAAACATCTATTTTTATAAATAGATTTATGTTATGTTAGTATATATCTTAAAGCTGATGGGTCCTAGGTTGCTCTCGTCTTGTCAGCCGGAGGTTATTTTGAGAAGTAGATATGTTCTTGAGCGGTGATTGGAAAAGGCCCTTCCATAATCATGGAAAACCCAGGTGCTATTACCTCACAAATTTTATCACATTCTTCGTCTCTTTTATTACCAAAACACTCTACTAGTAGATTAGAAAACCTTGTAGGATACTCCACTATTCCTGAAGATGCTATCATAGAACAAATAGTCCCCCCCTTGTTAGTCCTTATAATTTTATACAAAAAATATGGTGGCCTTTCCAAGAGCATCAAGGCTCTAATTTCCTCTCGAAATCCTCCAACCAAGGAGTATGTCCAATCATCCAAGATGGATAACTGTGGACTTCCAGCCACAAATCATGAACAATATGTCACACTGTCCATTCCTTCTGAATATATTGAGACATGGAAGTGAGAAGGATACACCCATCTCCATCTTAGAGCTGTGAGGCTGGTATTAGCATACCATGGTAGAAGAGAGCTTCCTATAACACCAATGATTACCCTTCTTGACACCAGATTTCTCAAATATGAGCAGGCTGTCATGGGAATTGTTTTGTCCACACTCAATGTCGGAGGTGTTGTAATAACCTTCTTCCCTAATTTTGCATTATCCTTGCAGGATTCATCATTGGCGGATGCATTTAAAGTGCAGATCCAAATAACAGGTGCTGATCAAATTCCCAACTCCATCATAGGAACACTGCATCATCAGATTGTGTACCGGCTACAGAATTATGCCCTTTATTTAAAAAATAAGGGGATAAAGGATGCGTGGCTTTAGTGGCATTAATATCTTCATTCATCTTGAGTGGAAGTCGAACATAGAGTTCTGAGTTCTTCCAAAGCGAATGAGGATTGGTGAAGTCTGCATGCGACTCGGCATAACATTTTTTCAATCTTTTGATAAGTGGATCAGGTTCTGGTATCTCCTTTACTTTGAACAGCTTTTGTGTTGGTGTGAATGGTAGGAATGTCCTCTTGTATTTCACTCCATAGGAAAATATTTGTAGCTTCTGAGCTTTGAAGAAGACATTAAAGCCCATTAATAAACCATGTCCGTGAAGTTTTCTTATGATAACTTTGATCCAGACAACACAGTTTGGAAGGATTTGAATTCCGATTGGTTGTTTAGATATCAAGGCAGTACGAAAGGTTTGGCCATCTGCAGCAAAGAAATATTCATGATGAGACTCCCAAGCTTCATTTAGAAGGATGTTTGGGTTCATCAAAGTTTTTCGTGCTCCTGTATTGAGGACTCCTATCACTTTAATAGGCCTGTAATACTTTGACTGAAGCACCTTGACCTCAAGATGAGGTGATAACATCCATTCTTGTATGATCATGTTGGTTCTCAGCATTGGAGGTTAGTTCATCATAAGAATGGGGACATTCTCTTCTAAATCTTCATCATCATATGTCTCATGAAGGCTGTATCACAATCCTGGCTATCTTGTTCTGAATAGAGAGATTTTATATGTGCTTCATCAACATCTGCTTCATAATAGTGAAAGATTTGAGATGCCAGCTTAGCCGCTTTCCCTTTCTTCGTAGGGCAGGTTTTTGCGAAATGCCCTTTTGGTCAACATAGATAACATCTGTTAATGGACTTCTTCCTGAATGGCTTCCTTCAAAAAAACTTGTACGTTTGATTTTTCTTTTTCCTTCTGAGCTTTTGCTTATCTTTTTTGGAACAATGGCATGCTTTCTCATGGCATTTTATTTCATGGTAGGATTTATCACATACCTTTTTAGGAATCTTCTGTCTCTCCATCATTTCTTTAAAGAGATATTGTTGCTCATAGAGTTTCTTCAGAGCAGGTAAGCAGGTTTGATGCATTTGTCCCATTTTGATTTGGGCCATGTCCTTCTTCATCGCTTGAAACATCCTTGCCATTTCTGGTTATAGCTATTGTGGTAAAGAGGCAAGGTAGACATTCTTCAGATTGGGATCATTATAGCCATTCAAAATGTAGAATCTTTTAGACATTCATTTGAAATGCTTGTCCGGATCCCTTTGATTCATTCCACCTAAATTTATTGAGCGCCAATTCGTGCAACAAGACAAAATCAAACCTTATCAAATTCCAGAAATAATATTCTAAAAAGAAATTGTCAAATTTTGAAATATCTCCCATTTAAACAAACTCCTTTTTTATATTTTTTTTTTCAACAAGAAAAGGAAAACATTTAAAATTCTAAATTATCTCCTTTTTTTTCAAAAAAATTCCTTTTTTTCTATCTTTCTATGCATTAAGAAAAGGAAAATAAATTCAAATTCTAAATTGTCTCCTTTTTCTTCTTTACTAAAATGTCTTTTTATATCTTCTTTTGCAACCAAAAATTGAAAATATTTTAAACTCCTACTGTTTCCTTTTTCACTAAATTTCCTTTTTATATCTTTCTTTAGCATTACGACAAGTAAAAAATTTCAAATTTCAAATTATCTCATATTTTCATAAAATTCCCTTTTTATATCTCTGGTGCAACAAGAAAAGGAAAAAAAAGAATCAAATATCAAATTATCTCCCTTTTTAACTAAAATTCCCTTTTTATATCTTTCTTTGCACCAAGAAAAGGAAAAAAAAAAAAACAAATTTCAATTTATCTTCCTTTTTTACAAAATACCCTAAAATTTTAAATTACAACTTATCTCCCTTTTTCACCAAATTTCCTTTTTATATCATTTGTTTGCAACAATAAAAGGTAAAATTTTAAATTCCAAATTTTCACCAATTTTCACCAAATTTTTTTATTATATCTTTTGTTTGCAACAAGAAACGAAAAAAATCAAAATTCAAATTACCTCCCTTTTTCACCCAATTCCTTTTTAATCTTTCTTTAACAACAAGAAAAGGAAAAAAAAATGTCAAATTTCAAATTATCTTCCTTTTTCATCAAATTCCATTTTATATCTATTTTTTTCAACAAGAAAAGGAAAAAACTTCAAATTACATATTTATCTCCTTTATACACAGAATTCCCCTTTTCATATCTTTCATTTGAAATAAGAAAAGGAAATTCTTGCCCAGAAGGAAATTTCTTTAAAAGGAAATAAGTTAGAAATTTGAAAAAAGATACACGTTATTCCATAGATAAATTGAAATCAATTTTTTTCTAATTTTTTTAAAATCAGGCTTTGGATTTTTTAAATTAGTCAAAATACAATCAAGATATTGCTCAAAAACCACATAAGGATACTAAACTTATTATTCAATTTAAAAAAAACAAAACCCTAATACATTGCCAAGAAACAAGAATAAAAAAAATTATATTATGTTTAAATTATTTTAATAAATTTCAGAATTGTTAAAATTCTTTATTTGTGAAAGTTTATGTTTTTAACATTTAAGCCTTTACAAAATAAAGAAAAATATATTAAACAACTAATAGAAAATACGTGATAGAAAATATCTTAAAATTAAGTTATAGAAAGCAATTATTATATGTATTTATATATGTGTAATATATAGGCTGATCAAGTTAAAAAATAATCGCAAACTTTAAAATGTTATGTTACAATAGTAATAAGAATTTATAATATTGATAGTTTTAGGATTACTTAAATTGAATAATATAAAATATGAGGAATCAAATACAGATGATTATAATCATATATATTTTCAATGCTTTCAAAAGTTTTTATAACTTATAAAAAATCACAAGAAAATAGTAAACATTTGTAAAAAAAGGATAAAGATAAAACCAACTACTCTATCTCACTTCATAATGTTTATTTGTGGCTTCATTGTATAACATAATTGATTAAGCTTATGCACTAATCAATGTTAACTACAATTATAAGAACAAACACAAATATATGAGCGACTTATTGGTGATCCAGTAGAAGCGCAAGATCCATTTCCATTGTAAGATTTTAGGCACTGTTCTCTACAAGTTGAAAGCTCACATCCATTTTTGTTCAATGTCACTTGACATCTTTTTTGAGCATCCACTTTAACAGCGGAAAAAGTTGCAACTGCATGACGAGAACACGCTGTCATAATATATGAAACAAGAAACATCTAATTTTATAAATAGATACATGTTATCTTTGTATTTATCTTAATGGTGATTAGTGGTGTAACTGGGTGCGGTTTTTTATTATATATATAATAAAAAATAGTTGTAATACTACATTATTACCCCAATGAAATCATCTCAAGGTTCTAGAGGTGATCATACTACACAAAACTACGATATATACATGATTTGACTTAATTATGCAATCAATGTTCAATATCAATTAAATATGAAACAATATATAGTGAGAATATTGGAGAAAAGATCATTCAAATATTATTTTCCAAGATGCCTCATGGCAGATATTAATCAACTTTTTCTATTGATGCAAATGAATGAATTTTCTGGAAAACAAAATGCTGGAAAGGAGCAAAACTACGAACCAGATAAGATAAGAAGAACAACAAAAAAGAACTTGGCCATCTCAAATCTTAATTAATTTTATTACTCAGTTACTGGTGCCTCTATTGATTGGTAATATGTCCACATCCTTGAAAGAGGAATTTATATAGCTTAAAAATCTGTATGAATGTTCATATTATGGTTTCTAGCATTTAATTAAAAGATCTTCCTCAACAAGAAGACCATGTGTGAAGATTGGTCGTTTGATTCACTAATCCATATTGTGGGAAAGAATAATTAATTTCATTAATTCGAATATGAAGAAAATGAAATATGACACGTGAATTGCTTTTACAAATTAGTAAGTTTTAAATTCTAACTTCTTACGAAATATGCAATTTTAGTATCGATGTCAATCGTTTAAGTTATTTTGAAATTTAAAAAAAGTATAAGGTTGATTGCATACCAAATCATGACATTTTTTAAAATTATAAAATTTTATTATGAATTTTTTATTATTGAAAATACCACATTTTTTATTTTTAGCAAGTCAAAGAAGGCTATTTCAACAATTTTAACTAATGTGTACCTTCAGAGTTGTTTTCTATTACCACGTAGGAGGCCACATGATTGGCACAATTATCATTTATTCTTCCCTTTTAAGATAAGAAAAGTTCATATCAAATTTTCAGAAATTTGAGAATTAAAATTGGGAAAATTTTAAATGATTTATATCTGCTTAAGTGCTATTTTGGAAAATTAACCTACACAAGAAAAATAAACATTTAATTGTTCTTAATAAAATATAATAATTTATTAGTTTTCCATCCTGATCTTTTAAATGTTTATATAACATTTATAAAAAAATTTGTAGTCTAATTTTTGTAATTCAAGTTACTCAGCTAGCAAGCATGGAGCAAAACAAATCATGTATTTTTTTGTCGCTTGGATGAAAAACCATGAATGGGCTCGACCTGGTCAATTTTTTTTATAAATTCATTTGTTATAAATGCATGGATTTAGCTACGTGCAACTATGGTGAAGAACTCCACTCTTTATTTAACCAACATTGGATAAAATTATAATATTTGATCATAGCACAGAGTTTATAGTAACCGTTTATGGTCATCAAATTAATTATTAGAATTTATTATAGGCTTAACTTTCAAAAGAAAAAAAATTTTAATTTCTTAAAATTGTTATTTCTACGTGACTTTTCCAATTTTATTTACATTGTTTTGTCATATAAATAACAACCATGTTTCTCACGAAATAATATCATTCAAATATATTTTACACATTCTTTGTCACATTGTATATATTTTAACAAAGTATTATTATTAAAAGAATAATTATAATTAAAATGATGCATATACCAACCAAAATGTTTCAAATTTTATTTCAAATTTTTAATTCATAAGCTTTCCTAACCACTTTCATCTTTCCATGCTTTTTGTAAAATCAAATATTTAGCATTATCTTGCAATACATTTGATTTAGAATAGATAAAATGGCTTATTTTATGATCTTAACTCTTTTATGATTTTATTTTAATTTTTGGATAACCAAGACATCTAACGTATAAAAATTGGTTGGAGAAAATGCCGCACTTTCAATAGAAAGTTGACTTTGATCCAAATTGCAAAATTATATTAAGATTTTTTTATTTTTTAATAAATTTCAGAATTGTTAAAATTCTTAGTCGTAAATGTTTGTGTTTTGGCATTTAAGCCTTTGCGAAATAAAGAAAAATATATAAAACAAATAATAGAAAATACATGATTACTTCACCGAAAAATATCTTAAATATTAAGTTATAGAAAGCATTGGTTATATATATTTATATATGTGAAATATGAATATATATAATAGGTTGATCAAGTTAAAAAAATCGTAAACAATATAATATTAAGTTACAATATTAACAAGAATTTATATGTTGATAGTTTTAGGATAAACTTTAATTGAATATTATAAATTCCGAAGAATCAAATAAAGATGATTATAATTATATAAATTTTCAATGCTTTCAGCATCCTTTATAACTTAAAAAAATAACAAGAAAATAAGAGACCATTTGTAAAAAAAAAAAAAAAAAAAAAAAAAAAAAAAAAAAAAAAAAATGGATATACATAAAACCAACACCTTTATTATAATACATAATGTAGATTTGTGGTTTTATTGCATAATAGAATTGATTAAGCTTAATGCACTAACTAATGTTTACTACAATTATAAGAACACACAGAAATATATGAGCCACTTATTGGTGATCCAGTAGAAGCGCAAGATCCATTTCCATTGTAAGATTTAGGCATTGTTCTGTGCATGTTGAAAGTTGACATCCATTTTTGTTCAATATCACTTGACATCTTGTTTGAGCATCCACTTTAACAACAGAAAGAGTTGCAACTGCAAGACAAACACACGTTGTCAGAATATATGAAACAAGAAACATCTATTTTTATAAATAGATTCATGTTATGTTAGTATATATCTTAAAGGTGATGAGTCCTGGGTTGCTCTCGTCTTGTCAGCCGGAGATTATTATCAGAAGTAGATATGTGCTTGAGCGGTGATTGGAGAAGACCCTTCCATAATCATGGAAAAGTGCTAGTACCTCACACATTTTATTGTTGTCTGTGTCTCTTTCATTGCCTAAACATTGTACTAGTAGAATAGAAAACCTTGTAGAATACTCAACTATTCCTGAAGATGCTAACATAGAACAAACAGTCCCCACCTTGTTAGTCCTTATAATGTATATAGAAAATATGGTGGTCTTACCAAAAGAGTCAAGGAGTATGTCCAATCATCCAAGATGGATCACTGTGGACTTCCAGACACAAATCTTGAAAAATATGTCACACTGTCCATTCATTATGAACATATTGAGACATGGAAGCGAGAAGGATACACCCATCTCCATCTTGAACCTATTATACCACGGTAGAAGAGAGCTTCCTGTAACAGCAAGGATTGCCCTTTTGACACCAGATTTCTCAAATATGAGCAGGCTGTCATGGGAACTGTTCTGTCCACACTCAATGTCGGAAGTGTGGTAATAATCTTCTCCCCCAATTTTGCATTATCCTTGCAGGATTCATCGTTGGAGGATGCATTTAAGGTGCAGATCCAAATAACCGGTGCTGAGCCAATTCCCAACTCCATCATGGGAACACTGCATCATCAGATTGTGTAACGGCTACAGAATCATGCCCTTGATTTAAAAAATCAGGGGATAAAGGACGCGTGGCTTTAATGGCATAAATATCTTCATCTTCTTGAGCGGAATTCGAACATAGAGTTCTGAGTTCTACCAAAGCGGATGAGGATTGGTGAAGTCTGCATGCGACTCGGCATAACATTTCTCAATCTTTTGATAAGTGGATCAGGTTCTGGTATCTCCTTTACATTTAACAGTTTTTGTGTTGGTGTGAATGGTAGGAATGTACTCTTGTATTTCACTCCATAGGAAAATATTTGTAGCTTTTCAGCTTTGTAGAAGACATCAAAGCCCATTAATAAATTATGTCCATGAATTTTGCTTCCCATGAATTTGATCCAGACAACATAGTCTGCAAGGATTTGAATTCCGACTGCTTGTTTAGATATCAAGGCAGTATGAAAGGTTTGGCCATCTGCAGCTAAGAAATATTCATGATGAGACTCCCAAACTTGATCTGGAAGGATGTCTGGGTTCATCCTAGTTTTTCATGCTCTTGTATCGAGGACTCCGATCACTTTTATAGGCCTGTGATACTTTGACTAAAGCACCTTGACCTGAAGACAAGGTGATAGCATCTGTTCTTGTACGATCATGTTGGTACTCAGCATTGAAGGTTGGTTCATCATAAGAATGGGGACATTCTCTTCTAAATATTCTTCATCAGATGTCTCATGAAGGACTAAGTCTGTATCAGAATCCCGACCATCTTGTTCTGGATAGACAGATTCTATGTCTGCTTCATCAACATCTGCTTCATAATAGTGAAAGGTATGTGATGCAAGCTTAGCCGCTTTCCCTTTCTTCGTAGGGCAAGTTTTTGTGAAATGCCCTTTTGGTCCACATAGATAACATCTGTCAGTGGACTTCTTCCTGAATGCCTTCCTTCGGAAAAACCTGTATGTTTGGTTTTTCCTTTTCCTTCTGAGCTTTTATTTATCTTTTTCTTTACATTCTTTGGAACAATGGCATGCTTTCTCATGGCATTTTATTTCAAGATAGAATTTATCACATACCTTTTTCCCCTTTGTTCAAATTTCATATTTATCTCCTTTGTTCACCGAATTCCCCTTTTTATATCTTTCATTTGAATTAAGAAAAGGAATTTTTTGTCTAGAAGGAAATTTCTTTAAAAGGAAATAAGTTAGAAATTTGAAAAAAGATACATGTTATTCCATAGATAAATTGAAATTAGTTTTTCTTCTAATTTGTTTTAAATCAGGCTTTGAATTTTTTAAATTCGTCATAATACAATCAAGATATTATTCAAAAACCACATAAGGATACTAAACTTATTATTCAATTTAAAAAACAAAACCCTAATACATTGCCAAAAAAACAAGAATAAAAAAAATTATATTATGTTTCAATTATTTTAATAAATTTCAGAATAGTTAAAATTATTTATTTGTGAAAGTTTATGTTTTTTGCATTTAAGCCTTTACAAAATAAAGAAAAATATATTAAACAACTAATAGAAAATACGTGATTGAAAATATCTTAAAATTAAGTTATAGAAAGCAATTATTATATTTATTTAAATATGTGTAATATATAGGCTGATCAAGTTAAAAAATAATCGCAAACTTTATAATGTTATGTTACAATAGTAATAAGAATTTATAATATTGATAGTTATAGGGTTACTTAAATTGAATAATATAAATTATGAGGAATCGAATATTGATGATTCTAATCATATATATTTTCAATGCTTTCAAAAGTTTTTATAACTTATAAAAAATCACAAGAAAATAGCAAACATTTGTAAAAAAAGAGGATAAAGATAAAACAAACACCTCTATTTCACTTTATAATGTTTATTTGTGGCTTTATTGTATAACAGAATTGATTAAGCTTAATGCACTAATCAATGTTAACGACAATTATAAGAACAAACACAAATATACGAGCCACTTATTGGTGATCCAGTAGAAGCGCAAGATCCATTTCCATTGTAAGATTTTAGGCACTGTTCTCTGCAAGTTGAAAGCTGACATCCATTTTTGTTCAATATCACTTGACATCTTTTTTGAGCATCCACTTTAACAGCTGAAAAAGTTGCAACTGCACGACCAGAACACGCTGTCATATTATATGAAACAAGAAACATCTAATTTTGTAAATAGATACATCATATCTTTGTATTTATCTTAATGGTGATTAGTGGTGTAACTGGGTGCGGTTTTTTATTATATATATCATAAAAAAATAGTTGTAATACTACATTAATACCCCAATGAAATCATCTCAAGGTTCTAGAGGTGATCATACTACGCAAAACGACGATATATACATGATTTGACTTAATTATGCAATCAATGTTCAATATCAATTAAATATGAAACAGTATATAGTGAGAATATTAGAGAAAAGATCAGCCAAATATTATTTTCCAAGATGCTTCATGGCAGATATTAATCAACTTTTTCTATTGATGCAAATGAATGAATTTTCTGGAAAACAAAATGCTGGAAAGGAGCAAAACTACGAACCAGATAAGATAAGAAGAATAACAAAAAAGAACTTGGCCATCTCAAATCTTAATTAATTTTATTACTCAGTTACTGGTGCCTCTATTGATTGGTAATATGTCCACATCCTTGAAAGAGGAATTTATATAGCTTAAAAATATGTATGATTGTTCATTTTATGGTTTCTAGCATTTAATTAAAAGATCTTCCTCAACAAGAAGACCATGTGTGAAGATTGGTCATTTGATTCACTAATCCATATTGTGGGAAAGAATAATCAATTTCATTAATTCGAATATGAAGAAAATGAAATATGACACGTGAATTGTTTTTACAAATTAGTAAGTTTTTAAATTCTAACTTCTTACGAAATATGCAATTTTATAATCGATGTCAATCGTTTAAGTTATTTTGAAATTTAAAAAAAGTATAAGGTTGATTGCGTACCAAATCATGACATTTTTTAAAATTTTAAAATTTTATTATGAATTTTTTATTTTTGAAAATACCACATTTTTTATTTTTGGCAATTCAAAGAAGGCTATTTCAGCAATTTTAACTAATGTGTACCTTCAGAGTTGTTTTCTATTACCACGTAGGAGGCCACATGAATGGCACAAATATCATTTATTCTTCCCTTTTAAGATTTGAAAAGTTCATATCAAATTTTCAGAAATTTGAGAATTAAAATTGGGAAAATTTTAAATGATTTATATCTCCTTAAGTGCTGTTTTTGAAAATTAACCAACACAAGAAAAATAAACATTTAATTGTTCTTAATAAAATATAATAATTTATTAGTTTTCCATCTTGATCTTTTAAATGTTTATATAACATTTATAAAAAAAAATTGTAGTCTAATTTTTGTAATTCAAGTTACTCAGCTAGCAAGCATGGAGTAAAACAAATCATGTATTTTTTTGTCGCTTGGATGAAAAACCATGAATGGGCTCGGTCTGGTCAATTTTTGTTATAAATGCATGGATTTAGCTACGTGCAACTATGGTGAAGAAGTCCACTCTTTGTTTAACCAACATTGGATAAAATTATAATATTTGATCATAGCACAGAGTTTATAGTAACCGTTTATGGTCATCAAATTAATTATTAGAACTTATTATAGGCTTAACTTTCAAAAGAAAAAAAAAATTAAATTTCTTAAAATTGTTATTTCTACGTGACTTTTCCAATTTTATTTACATTGTTTTGTCATATAAATTACAACCATGTTTCTCACGAAAGAATATCATTCAAATATATTTTTCACATTCTTTGTCACATTGTATATATTTTAACAAAATATTATTATTAAAAGAATAATTATAATTAAAATTATGCATATACCAACCAAAATGTTTCAAATTTTATTTCCAATATTTAATTCATAAGCTTTCCTAACCACTTTCATCTTTCCATGCTTTTTGTAAAATCAAATATTTATCATTATCTTGCAATACATTTGATTTAGAATAGATAAAATGGCTTATTTTATGATCTTAACTCTTTTATGATTTTATTTTAATTTTTGGATAACCATGACATCTAACGTAAAAAAATTGGTTGGAGAAAATGCCGCACTTTCGATAGAAAGTTGACTTTGATCCAAATTGCAAAATTATATTAAGATTTTTTTATTTTTTAATAAATTTCAGAAATGTTAAATTCTTAGTCGTAATTGTTTGTGTTTTTGCCATTTAAGTCTTTGCAAAATAAAGAAAAATATATAAAACAAATAATAGAAAATACATGATTACTTCACTGAAAAATATCTTAAATATTAAGTTATAGAAAGCATTGGTTATATTTATTTATATATGTGAAATATGAATATATATAATAGGTTGATCAAGTTAAAAAAATCGTAAATAATATAATGTTAAGTTACAATATTAACAAGAATTTATATGTTGATAGTTTTAGGATAAACTTTTATTGAATATTATAAATTCCGAAGAATCAAATAAAGATGATTATAATTATATAAATTTTCAATGCTTTCAGCATCCTTTATAACTTAAAAAAAATAACAAGAAAATAAGAGACAATTTGTAAAAAAAAAAAAAAAAAAAAAAAAAAAAAAAAAAAAAAAAGATAAAGACAAAACCAACACCTTTATTATACTACATAATGTAGATTTGTGGTTTTATTGCATAATAGAATTCATTAAGCTTAATGCACTAACTAATGTTTACTACAATTATAAGAACACACAGAAATATATGAGCCACTTATTGGTGATCCAGTAGAAGCGCAAGATCCATTTCCATTGTAAGATTTTAGGCATTGTTCTGTGCATGTTGAAAGTTGACATCCATTTTTGTTCAATATCACTTGACATCTTGTTTGAGCATCCACTTTAACAACAGAAAGAGTTGCCACTGCAAGACAAACACACGTTGTCAGAATATGTGAAACAAGAAACATCTATTTTTATAAATAGATTCATTTTATGTTAGTATATATCTTAAAGCTGATGAGTCCATGGTTGCTCTCGTCTTGTCAGCCGGAGATTATTATCAGAAGTAGATCTGTGGTTGAACGGTGATTGGAGAAGACCCTTCCATAATCATGGAAAAGTGCTAGTACCTCACACATTTTATCGTAGTCTGTGTCTCTTTCACTGCCTAAACATTGTACTAGTAGAATAGAAAACCTTGTAGAATACTCAACTATTCCTGAAGATGCTAACATAGAACAAACAGTCCCCACCTTGTTAGTCCTTATAATGTATATAGAAAATATGGTGGCCTTACCAAAAGCGTCAAGGAGTATGTCCAATCATCCAGGATGGATCACTGTGAACTTCCAGCCACAAATCTTGAAAAATATTTCACACTGTCCATTCATTATGAATATATTGAGACATGGAAGCGAGAAGGATACACCCATCTCCATCTTGAACCTATTATACCACGGTAGAAGAGGGCTTCCTGTAACAGCAAGGATTGCCCTTTTGACACCAGATTTCTCAAATATGAGCAGGCTGTCATGGGAACTGTTCTATCCACACTCAATGTCAGAAGTGTGGTAATAACCTTCTCCCCCAATTTTGCATTATCCTTGCAGGATTCATCGTTGGCGGATGCATTTAAGGTGCAGATCCAAATAACCGGTGCTCAGTGAATTCCCAACTCCATCATGGGAACACTGCATCATCAGATTGTGTACCGGCTACAGAATCATGCCCTGATTTAAAAAATCAGGGGATAAAGGATGCGTGGCTTTAGTGGCATAAATATCTTCATCTTCTTGAGCGGAACTCGAACATAGAGTTCTGAGTTCTTCCAAAACGGATGAGGATTGGTGAAGTCCGCATGCGACTCGGCATAACATTTCTCAATCTTTTGATAAGTGGATCAGGTTCTGGTATCTCCTTTACTTTGAACAGCTTTTGTGTTGGTGTGAATGGTAGGAATGTCCTCTTGTATTTCACTCCATTGGAAAATATTTGTAGCTTTTCAGCTTTTTAGAAGACATCAAAGCCCATTAATAAATCATGTCCGTGAAGTTTGCTTCCCACGAATTTGATCCAGACAACACTATCTGCAAGGATTTGAATTCCGACTGCTTGTTTAGATATCATGGCAGTATGAAAGGTTTGGCCATCTGCAGCTAAGAAATATTCATGATGAGACTCCCAAACTTGATCTAGAAGGATGTCTGGGTTCATCGTAGTTTTTCGTGCTCTTGTATCGAGGACTCCGATCACTTTTATAGGCCTGTGATAGTTTGACTAAAGCACCTTGACCTCAAGATAAGGTGATAGCATCCGTTCTTGTACGATCATGTTGGTACTCAGCATTGGAGGTTGGTTCATCATAAGAATGGGGACATTCTCATCTAAATATTCTTCATCAGATGTCTCATGAAGGACTAAGTCTGTATTAGAATCCTGACCATCTTGTTCTGAATAGACAGATTCTATGTCTGCTTCATCAACATCTGCTTCATGATAGAGAAAGGTATGTGATGTAAGCTTAGCCGCTTTCCCTTTCTTCGTAGGGCAAGTTTTTGTGAAATGCCCTTTTAGTCCACATAGATAACATCTGTCAGTGGACTTCTTCCTGAATGGCTTCCTTCGAAAAAACCTGTATGTTTGGTTTTTCCTTTTCCTTCTGAGCTTTTACTTATCTTTTTCTTTATATTCTTTGGAACAATGGCATGCTTTCTCATGGCATTTTATTTCAAGATAGGATTTATCATATACCTTTTTCCCCTTTGTTCAAATTTCATATTTATCTCCGTTGTTCACCGAATTCCCCATTTTATATCTTTCATTTGAATTAAGAAAAGGAATTTTTTGTCCAGAAGGAAATTTCTTTAAAAGGAAATAAGTTAGAAATTTAAAAAAAGATACATGTTATTCCATAGATAAATTGAAATCAGTTTTTTTTCTAATTTGTTTTATATCAGGCTTTGAATTTTTTAAATTCGTCAAAATACAATCAAGATATTATTCAAAAACCACATAAGGATACTAAACTTATTATTCAATTTTAAAAAAAAAAAACCCTAATACATTGCCAAAAAAATAAGAATAAAAAAATTATATTATGTTTTAATTATTTTAATAAATTTTAGAATAGTTAAAATTCTTTATTTGTGAAAGTTTATGTTTTTTGAATTTAGGCCTTTACAAAATAAAGAAAAATATATTAAACAACTAATAGATAATGCGTGATTGAAAATATCTTAAAATTAAGTTATAGAAAGCAATTATTATATGTATTTATATATGTGTAATATATACGCTGATCAAGTTAAAAAATTATCGCAAACTTTATAATGTTATGTTACAATAGTAATAAGAATTTATAATGTTGATAGTTATAGGATTACTTAAATTGAATAATATAAATTATGAGGAATCAAATACTGATGATTATAATCATATATATTTTCAATGCTTTCAAAAGTTTTTATAACTTATAAAAAATCACTAGAAAATAGTAAACATTTTTAAAAAAAAGGATAAAGATAAAACCAACACCTCTATTTCACGTCATAATGTTTATTTGTGGCTTTATTGTATAACAGAATTGATTAAGCTTAATGCACTAATCAATGTTAACGACAATTATAAGAACAAACACAAATATACGAGCCACTTATTGGTGATCCAGTAGAAGCGCAAGATCCATTTCCATTGTAAGATTTTAGGCACTGTTCTCTGCAAGTTGAAAGCTCACATCCATTTTTGTTCAATATCACTTGACATCTTTTTTGAGCATCTACTTTAACAGCTGAAAAAGTTGCAACTGCACAACCAGAACACACTGTCATAATATATGAAACAAGAAACATCTAATTTTATAAATAGATTCATGTTATTTTTTGTATTTATCTTAATGGTGATTAGTGGTGTAACTGGATGCTATTTTTTATTATATATATAACAAAAAAATAGTTGTAATACTACATTACTACCCCAATGAAATCATCTCAAGATTCTAGAGGTGATCAAACTACAGAAAACTACGATATATACATGATTTGACTTAATTTTGCAATCAATGTCCAATATCAATTACGTATGAAACAATATTCTATATATAGTGAGAATATTGGAGAAAAGATCATTCAAATATTATTTTCCAAGATGCTTCATGGCAGATATTAGTCAACTTTTTCTATTGATGCAAATGAATGAATTTTCTAGAAAACAAAATGCTGGAAATGAACAAAACTACGAACCTGATATGATAAGAAGAAGAAAAAAAAAGAACTTGGCCATCTCAAATCTTAATTAATTTTATTACTCAGTTACTGGTACCTCTATTGATTGGTAATATGTGCACATCCTTGTAAGAGGAATTTATATAGCTTAAAAATCAGTATGATTGTTCATTTTATGGTTTCTAGCATTTAATTAAAAGATCTTCCTCAACAAGAAGACCATATGTAAAGATTGGTCATTTGATTCACTAATCCATATTGTGGGAAAGAATAATTAATTTCATTAATTCGAATATGAAGAAAACGAAATATGATATGTGAATATTTTTTACAAATTAGTAAGTTTTTAAATTCTAACTTCTTACGAATATGCAATTTTAGCATTGATGTCAATCGTTTAAGTTATTTTGAAATTTTAAACAAGTATAAGGTTGATTGGGTACCAAATCATGACATTTTTTAAAATTTTAAAATTTTATTACGAATTTTCTATTTTGAAAATACCACATTTTTTATTTTTGCAATTCAAAGAAGGCTATTTCAAAAATTTTAACTAATGTGTACCTTCAGAGTTGTCTTCTATTACCACGTAGGAGGCCACATGATTGGCACAAATATCAAATTTTCAGAAATTTGAGAATTAAAATTGGGAAAATTTTAAATGATTTATATCTGCTTAAGTGTTATTTTGGAAAATTAACCTACACAGTAAAAATAAACATTTAATTGCTCTTAAAAAATATAAAAATTTATTAGTTTTCCATCTTGATCTTTTAAATGTTTATATAACATTTATAAAAAAAGTTTATAGTCTAATTTTTTCAATTCAAGTTACTCAGCTAGCAAGCATGGAGTAAAAGAAATCATGTATTTTTTTGTCGCTTGGATGAAAAACCATGAATGGGTTCGGTCTGGTCAATTTTTGTTATAAATGCATGGATCTAGCTACGTGCAACTATGGTGAAGAAGTCCACTCTTTGTTTAACCAACATTAGATAAAATTATAATATTTGATCATAGGACAAAGTTTATAGTAACCATTTATGGTCATCAAATTAATTATTAGAACTTATTATAAGTTTAACTTTAAAAAGAAAAAAAAATTAAATTTCTTAAAATTGTTATTTCTACGTGACTTTTCCAATTTTATTTACATTGATTTGTCATATAAATTACAACCATGTTTCTCACGAAAGAATATCATTCAAATATATTTTACACATTGTATATATTTTAACAAAATATTATTATTAAAAGAATAATTATAATTAAAATTATGCATATACCAATCAAAATGTTTCTAATTTAATTTCTAATTTTTAATTCATAAGCTTCCCTAACCACTTTCATCCTTCCATGCTTGTTGTAAAATCAAATATTTATCATTATCTTGCAATACAATTGATTGAGAATAGATAAAATGGCCTATTTTATGATCTTAACTCTTTTATGATTTTATTTTAATTTTTGGATAACCATGACATCTAACGTATAAAAATTGGTTGGAGAAAATGCCACACTTTCAATAGAAAGTTGAGTCTGATTTGAATTGCAAAAAAATAATTAGTTTTTTTTCCATAAATTTTAGAGTTTTTAAATTTCTTATTTGTAAAGCTTTGTGTTTTGCCATTTAATCCTATGCAAAATAAAGTAAAATATATAACACATATAATAGAAAATACATGATTGCTTCACTGAAAAATATCTTAAAAATTAAGTTATAGAAAGTTGTGGTTAAATATATTTATATATGTGAAATATTAATATTTACATATATATATATCTATAGATTGATCGAGTTAAAAAATAATTGTAAACATTATAATGTTAAGTTACAATAGTAACAAGAATTTATATGTTGATAGTTTTTGGATTAACTTAAATTGAATATTATAAATTCCGAGGAATCAAATAAAGATGATTATAATTATATAACTTTTCAATGCTTTCAACATCCTTTATAACTTATAAAAAATGACAAGAAAATTAGAGAAAAAAAAAAAAAAAAAAAAAAGATAAAACCAACACCTTTATTATACTACATAATGTAATTTGTGGTTCTGTTGCATAACATAATTGATTAAGCTTAATGCTATAATCATTGTTTACTACAATTATAAGAACAAACACAAATATATGAGCCACTTATTGGTGATCCAGTAGAAGCGTTAGATCCATTTCTATTGTAAGATTTTAGGTATTGTTCTCTGCAAGTTGAAAGCAGACATGCATTTTTGTTCAATATCACTTGACATCTTTTTTTGAGCATTCACTTTAACAACAGAAAGAGTTGCAACTACAAGGCATGTACAAATTGTCAGAATATATAAAACAAGAACATCTATTTTTATAAATAGATTCATGCTATGTTAGTATATATCTTAAGGGTGATTAGAGGCATAATTAGATGCTGCTTTTCGCTTATATATATCACCAAAAAAATAGTTATAATAGTACTACATTCACTCACCTAATTAAATCATCTAGGGGTTCTAGAGGTGATCAAAAAACACAAACTATGATATACACAAGATTTGACTTAATTATCCAATCAATGTCCAATATAAATTAAATATGAAACAATCTTTAAATATAGTTAGAATATTGGAGAAGAGGTCGTTCAAATATTATTTTCAAAGATGCTTCATGGAAGATATTAATCATCTTATCTTTTTATGTTGATGCAAATGAATGAATTTTCAGGAAAACGAAACGCTGGAAAGGAGCAAAAACACAAACTTGATAAGACAAGAAGAAAAATAAAAAAGAACTTGACCATCTCAAATCTTAATTAATTTTATTACTCAGTTCCTTGTGCCTCTATTGATTGCTCATGTCCACATCCATGTAATAAGAACTTATATTGCTTAAAAATCATTTTGATTGTTCGTTTTATGGTTTCTATCATTTAAGTAAAGATCTTCCTAAACAAGAAAACAATATATGATGATTGATCATTTGATTTAGTAATCTATATTGTGGCAAATAATAATTAATTTAATTAATTTGAATATACGGAAAATGAAATATGGCACATGAATCTCTTTTTACACATTAGTGTGTTTTTAAATTGTAATTTCTTACGAATCTCAAATTTTAGTATCGATGTCAATCATTTAAGTGATTTTGAAATAAGAAAAATAGTATATTTGACACTGAAAAAATTAATGAGTCGTGATCAAAAAAACAATTTTTTTAAAAATTCATGATTTTAGGAGATTAACCCACCCAATAAAAGTAAGCATTTAATTGCTCTAAAAAAATATATAAGAAATTATTAGTTTTCCATTCTGATCTTTTAGATGTTTATAGAACATTTATAAAGTTTTTTATAGTCCAATTTTGTAATTCAAGTTACTCAACTAGCAAGCATGGAGTAAAACAAATCATGTTTTTTTTTTTTCGTCGCATAGATGAAAAACCATGAATCGTGTCGGTTTGGTCAATTTTTGTCAAAAATGCATGGATCTAGCTACGAGGAACTATGGTGAAGAAATCTACTCTTTGTTTAACCAACATTGGATAAAATTATAATATTTGATCATAGTACAAAGTTTATAGTAACCCGTTATGGTCATCAAATTCATTATTATAGGCTTAACTTTCAAAAGAAACAAAATCATGAAATTTCTTAAAATTGTTATTTCTACGTGACTTTTCCAATTTTTTTAACATTGTTTTGTCATATAAATTTGAACTATGGTTCTCACGAAAGAATACTATTCAACTATATTTTACACGTTTTGTGTCACATTGAAAATATTTTAACAAAATATTATTATTAAAAGAATAATTATAGTTAAAATTATGCATATATCAACCAAAATGTTTCAAATTTAATTCCCAAGTTTTAATTCTTAAGCTTCCCCAACCACTTGCATCCTTCCACGCTTGTTGTAAAATCAACTATTTAACTTTATTTTCCAATACAATTGATTGAGAATAGATTAAATGGCTTATTTTATGGTCTTAAACTCTTTTATGATTTTATTTTAATTTTTGGATAGCCATAACATCTTAAGTATACAAATTGGTTGGAGATGTTGCAACTCTTTCGATGGAAAGTTGACTCTGATTCGAATTGAAAAATTATATTAAGTTTTTTTTAGTAGTTTAATAATTTCATAATTATTAAACTTCTATTTGTAAAAGTTTATGTTTGGTATTTAAGCCTTTAAAAAATAAAGAAAAATATATTAAAAAAATAATAGAAAACACATGATTGCTTCACTAAAAATTATCTTAAAAATTAAGTTATAGAAAGTCGTGGTTATATATAATTATATATGTGAAATATTAATATATATATATATATATGGGTTGATCAAGTTAAAAAATAATCGTAAACATTATAATGTTAAGTTACAATAGTAACAAGAATTTATATGTTGATAGTTTTAGGTTTAACTAAAATTAAATATTATAAATTCTGAGGAATCAAATAAAGATGATTATAATTATATATATTTTCAATGCTAATATTCTTTATAACTTATAAAAAATCACAAGAAAAATAGAGAACATCTGTAAAAAAAGAATAAATATAAAACCCACACATTTATTACACTACATAATGTATATTTGAGGTTTTATTGCGTAATAAAATTGATTAAGCTTAATGCACTAATCAATTTTACTACAATTATAAGAACAAACACAAATATATGAGCCACTTATTGGTGATCCAGTAGAAGCGCAAGATCCATTTCCATTGTAAGATTTTAGGCACTGTTCTCTGCAATTTGAAAGCTCACATCCATTTTTGTTCAATATGACTTGACATCTTTTTTGAGCATCCACTTTAACAACAGAAAGAGTTGCAACTGTATGAGAATCACATATTGTTAGAATATATGATACAAGAAACATCTAATTTTATAAATAGATTCATTGTATCTAAGCATCTATCTTCAAGGTGATTAGTAGCATAACAAGGTTCTACTTTTCACTTATAAATATCATAGAAAAAAGTTATAATACTACATTCTTTCCCCCAATGAAATCATCTAGGAGTTCTAGTCAATTAAATATGAGACAAACTTTTATATATAGTGAGCATATTGGACAAATGGTCGTTCAAATATTGTTTTCCAAAATGCTTCATGGCATATATTAATCATCTATTTCTTTTGATGCAAATGAATTAATTTTTCGGAAAACAAGATGGTGGAAAGGAGAAAAAACACAAACCTGATAAGACAAGAAGAAAAATAAAAAAGAACTTAGCCATCTCAAATCTTAATTAATTTTATTAGTCAATTTCCTTGTGTCTCTATTGATTGGTAATGGCCACATCCATGTAAGAGGAACTTACATAGCTTGAAAATTAGTGCGATTGTTCATTTTATGGTTTCTAGCATTTAATTAAAAGATCTTCCTCAACAAGATAGTTTGATTCACTAATTCAGATTTTGGGTAAGAATAAATAATTTCATTAATTCAAATATGAGGAAAATGAAATATGGCACTGTGAATCTCTTTTACAAATTAATAGTTTTGTTAATTCTAACTTCTTACTAATCTCCAATTTTAGTAATGGTGTTAATCATTTTAAGTGATTTTGAAATTAAAATAATAGGTTGATTGCAAATCACGACTTTCTATAAATTATATTAATGTTTTTTTTTTTATTTTAATAAATTTTGAATTATTAAAATTCTTATTTGTGAAAGTTTTTGTTTTCACATTTAAACCTTTGCAAAATAAATAGAAATATTTCAAACAAAGAATAGAAAATAAATTATTCATTCTCTGAAAAATATAATAGAAAGTAAGTTATAGAAAGCAATGATTACATATATATATATATATGTATGTATATATGTATATGTGTGTGTGTGTGGAATATTAATATATATAGGTTGATCAAGTTAAAAATATCCATAGACATTATAATGTTAAGTTACAATAGTAATAAGAATTTATATGTTCATACTTTTAGGATTAACTTAAATTGAATATTATAAATTTTGAGAAATCACTTAAAGATGATTATAATCATATAAATTTCAATGCTTTCAACATCCTCTATAACTTATAAAAAATCACAAGAATTGATCGAAAAATCAACACCTTTATTACACTACATAGTGTATGTTTGTGGTTTTATTGCATAATAGAATTGATTAAGGTTAATGCACTAATTAATGTTTACTACAATTATAAGAACAAATACAAATATATGAGCCACTTATTGGTTCTAGTAGAAGCACAAGATCCATTTCAATTGTAAGATTTTAGCCAATTTTCTCTAAAAGTTGAAAGTTCACATCCATTTTTGTTCAATATCACTTAACTTTTTTTTTAGGATCAACTTCAACAACAAAAACAGCTACAACTGTACGACAAGTACTCATTGTTGGAATGTATGAAACAAGAAACATCTAATTTTATAAATAGATTCATGTTATCTTATCATCTATCTTAAATATGGTTAGTGGTGTAATTAGGTTATGCTTTTCGCTTATGTTAACACATAAAAAAAATAGTTATAATACTAACACTTCCGCAATGTGATAAATTTGGGGCTCTAAAGGCAATAGTACAACACAAAACTACGATATATACAAGATTTGTGTTAATTAGGCAATCAATGTCCAATCAATTAAATATGAGACAATCTTTTATACATAGGAAGAATATTGGAGAAAATGTCGTTCAAATATCATTTTCCAAAATGTTTCGTGGCATTTATTAATTATCGTTTTCTATTGATGCAAAGGAATTAATTTTATTAAGAACCTGATCCCACAAACAGGTCCTGGATCGGTCAGATAAGAAGACAAATCAATATACATCTCAATTCTTAATTAATTTTATTAATCAATTTCTTGTAACACGCCGGTCTCGCAAGCAGGTCCTGGACTGTTACTGTGTGACTTAAATTATACTTAAACAAACTTATTTAATAAAACACATTTAAAAGCTAGTGAAAGACTTAAAAGGAATACAGTTTTTTAAAAAGGTTTCAGTTTTGAAAAGAAAGTTGCAGAATAGAAATGGTTTTTAAAAGACTTGACTCGCATTAAACCATAATCTCTAAATCGAACAACCATTATGTAATATATTCCCAAAATGAAGTTATTACAGTACATATCCTACAACACCCGCAGTACTTTAACAAAATGTAAGCTCATATGTCTACTTAGGTATTACGAAGAGACAAGACGTCGGAAGGGAGTCGTGCTACCAATTATTCATCTTTATCAATCGTCGGACCTGAAATTTAAAAGTAACATCATGAAACAACTCCCAGAGGAGTAGCCTAGTGGGATAACTCTAACATAATGCATTAATTAAACTAATCAACAATCAAAGTTTTTCACCTTTTAAGACTCATACATCTGGCAAGGTGTTAGCTACGAGCCGTACACTTACTAACGGACACAATGAGCCCGTATACTCACTCACGTAATGCCATTTGGCCTAGAAATAAAGTTGTTCAGTCGTATAGACATGTACATTTGGCACGGTGTTAGTTGTGAACCTATACACTCATAGTAGACACGGTGATCCTTTACACTCACTTCCATGATGCCATTCGGCCCAACAATAAAGTTGATCAATCGTCTCGACCCGTACATCTAGTATGACGTTAGGTGTGAGCCCGTACACTCACTATCGGACACAATGAGCCCATACACTCGCATAGTGTCATTCGGCCTAGCAATAAAGTTGTTCACCTGTCTAGACCCATACATCTGGTATGTGTTAACTGTGAGCTCGTACACTTACTAGTGTGGGCCCGTAGTCCCACAACCTGACCATCTGGTCCAAAACCAGTTTTCAAATGTCAATCAACTTAACTAAGACAAGATATTAGAAATTACCCACTTTTTCGGATTGATGTGCGCGGATAGCCCGGCCTCTGTATCTCTTGAAATCCAATGTGGATCTCACTCAAATAGGTGAAGGTCTGTAAAAAATTTCAATCGTATGCATTGAAGAAGGGATGCCAATAATAAAATGTAAGTGGAAAATGACGAGTTTGTCCCTCACTGCCATCTTAAAAAGACAATAATACCTTAAAAATCATGTGCAACTCACGTGTTGGCCAACTCGCCAAACAAATGATCAGAACAAAGTATAGGTTGTAATCGTTTTACAATTTGTCCACCTATTATTTCTAAAGATTTTCTATTTGAATTTGAATTTGCGTATTTCAAAAAAAGTTGTATCCCATTGCGTCAGCTTTTGAATACCACCAGTTCCAACTCAATGGAATATGTATAGTTCAAGATATATGCAAAATGTTGAAGGAGTGGTAGGATAAATCAATGTGTAGTCTACACTTTGATTGGATTTTTAACTTGGTTAGCACCACAATTGGAAGATTTGATCTTTATGTAAATTGTGGATATTCTCCTTAGCTTTCGAACATGATAAATTTCAATGGATTCCAATTCCTACTTTTACACTCATTCTCCTATAATTGCGTGTTGAAGTTTCATGACTATAAATATCGATTGTAATTGTAACTACAAAATTATGAAGATCATTACAAAATGAGTAAACATACAGTATTTTTACAAAATGAATAAAGCTAGACTAACGAGATAATTATATAATTTTTTGCACCCATAATTTATCTCAAATCACTTCAAAATACTTGCTTAAACCGACATTTTTTTTATACACATAGGCATGGGTTTTCACTAATTTAATTGGTCACATCATCATAATCTACTGAATTTTACAAAATCTTGGATTTTGGGACTAAATAAAATATAGTTTAATAGATTTGGGTCCTATTTTCCCAATTTTAAAATGGATAGTATCATTTTTTTCTACCATTCAATAGTTTTGCGAATTTTTTTGCATTTTTCCCTATTTTGTGCCGAAATTTATTTATTAAAGTATCTAATATTGCATTTAATATCAGTATCTTATTCTATTATATATAAGCACGGCTTCCACTTACTTTAATAATAAATATAAATATATTTGTTTGTCATATTATTATAATATTAATTGATCTATATAAAATAGTATATAGGAGATGAAACATCATTTAACTGCTTATTTTGATGATATTGAGTTAATTCTTTTTTTTTCCAATGAATTATTTTCAATTTCAATACTATGCACGGATAATCGGTCACATTATCATAATCTACCCAACTTTACAAACTTTTGGATTACGAGACTAAATGTGAGACAACTTAATTGTAGGAATATGTGTCCTAACATTCAATTGTTAGGCTGACCTAAAAATCATATTCCAAGTACAATTTTTATGAATGTAAATAAAAGTTTAAGACATTTCTTCTTTATCATATTCATTTATGTTTATATGTTATATGATATTAAAATTTCATGATCTCAGTAACTAGGAGACTTGGTCATGCATGGGATGTTGGTCATGGAATAAGTCTCAATGGTTGAGATCATAAATGTTCCAAGCCATAAAATCTACGATAAGGGATATAGTATGATTCGAATAGGCTTACACTGAGCATTACGTCACTTGAGGAATGGGTATCCCATTTCATAGATATCATTGTTGAGACACTATGTAGGCAGGTGGATGTAATGTTCATTCCAAACAATCACATTGAATTGATCCTGCATCAAAACTCAACCAATTTGGTAGCAATAGTGGCAACGGAATATTTGAGGTTTTGATTTTAGTCGGTGCTTTAAGTAGTCCTTAAGACTGTATACATGCATGTGGTCCTACATGATGGAAGCCATATATTTTACTAGTTCATTAAACCTCTCTTAAAATGTCAAACGGCGGCCTGTTGGTTACAGTGGAACTATGTTTATGATTAGTGAAGCGGCAACACAATATTTGATACCCCACAAAGTAAAATGTTGGAATTTGTTTCTCTATAATTCTTACACTTATCATATCCAATGAAGACCTTACGCAAGACACCTGGCCAACACATAAGAGATGGGATCTCGTTGGGCCCATGGGCCGACTAAGTTTGTGAGGATTATTAATGTTATTTATGTCAATAATATGACCGTATAAAATGACCAATCCTAGACATTAATCGGAGAATCAAACTAAGGGACTATATTCGCACGGTAACTACAGATAAAAAGTATGTACATTGAAATCATCTTTTCCCTATGAGTCTCTCTAGTAATGTTTACAAAATGTTAACGAATGGATGTCTTAAGTTCCTAAGCATTGGAAAAAATTTGAAGGTGATTAATTATTTGGATTAATTAATCTTGCAATTAGATTACTTGCTCCTAGATTTGGTGAAGTGAGGAACATTAGGGGTCACACGCATAACCAGATTCTGGTGGTTGGAATGGAGAAAAATAATTAATTAATCATAGATGAATTAATTATTAGACTAAATAATATTTTTGTACAAATTAATTTTTCGAGCCTAAGTAATTAGATGATCGTGGAAAGAATTAATTATTGGAACAACTTTATTTATATGACAAATAATTGATTAGACTCAAAAAATGCTAGATAATTAAATAATTAATTGGAAGTAGTCTTTTGGATTTAGGAATTAATTCTAGAAATTAATTAAATTCCAAGAAAACACATTCTTTCAGTATGCTCTCTTCTCTATTCTCTCATGTATTGAGATTCTCAATTATATTTTTAGTTCTAGATTATTTGTCTAGTTCTATATAGGACATACGGGAATCAAGCTACATCGTATGTCTATGCATCAGAGTTGGGCGAGGTTAAACTTGGAGAGGAGGTTTTAAACATCTCTCATGGATGTGCGATCCGATCATTTGTGGATTCTTTCTAAGAACATTAAATTATGATAGGTATAATGCTAAACCTTTAATTAGAATTACGTATACGAGGTTATGCAATATTAAACATGGATCGTAGAAATAATTTAATTACTTACTTTCGTTTCATATTTTGTATGATATATGGGACCCATGTTGATCAAAAGCTTTGGCAATAAAAATTATGCATTTGTGTATGTAGATGATTTTTCTCGTTTTACTTGGGTATAATTCTTGAGAGACAAAACTAAAAAAAAAAAAATTATTATTTCAATTCCTTGATCAAAAGGGTTGAAAATAAAAAGAAAGTAAGTATTGTAAGAATTTGAAGAAACCAATAGAAAATAATTTGAGAATATATTATTTACAACTTTTGCTCTCCACATGGTATAAATCATAAGTTTTCAGCACCGTAACTCCGGCACGGAACATAGCGGCATAAAGGTAGAACTGAACCTTGTAGGAAATGACCAATCCTAATGAGTAAGAACTTGCCTCGAAAATGGTGGGGAGAAGCTGCCAACACATCCTGCTATGTCATAACATAGTATACCTTCATATAGGATTGAGAAGAACACCCAATTTGAGCCATCTATACATTTTCGGATTGTGTGAACAGGATGATCAATTTGAAAATCTAAAATTATCCTCTCATAAGGATATTGAGCCACCTGTGAAAAGTTAAAAAGATCACCCTAGAGAGCTGGTCATGGGCGAAATTGGAGAAGCTGTAAGAACTCAAGAAATTATGAAATATGACTATTTCAAAATACAGGGTTTATCATGCTTGGCGTGTTATGTTTCGATGGTTGAACCTAAAAATGCTAAGGAACCACATCTGAAATACATGAAGAAAGTGTTGAAAGTATGAGTTATTACGGAATAAGGTATTATGTTGATAGTAATCCAGTTCTTGTAGGGTACTGTGATGCAAATTGGGCTGGAGACTTAGATGATCATCGTAAGAGCACATCTGGCAGCTGCTTCATTAGTGACAATTTGGTATCTTGGTTGAGTAAAAAAATAGTATTTCATTATCTACTATTGAGGCAGATTACATATTAGTTAGGAGCACATGCTCATAATTGGTTTGGATGATAAACATGTTACCAGATTATGAACTTAAGTTAGAGTTGGCCAATCTATTTTGTTATAATATGAGTGTCATGCACATATCTAAGAATCGTGTTCAACATTCTAGAACCAAACACATTGACATTATGTATCATTTTATTAGAGAGTTGGTAGAAGGAGTTATTGTCCTGAGGCATGTTCTTAGTGAAGGAAAACTCTTTGAGATCTTTACCAAAGCTCTTGATATGTAGAACTTCTTAACTCTTAGGAAGCCATTAGGAATATATTTCAAAAATTCAAGAAGTCGGTGATTGGGTTTAGTAGTTCTTTTGTTATGTTCCTTGAAATATGATGAAATTCTTGAACAATTATCTTTGATTTTTATCATGAAAAGAGCTACAGTCTTAAAATGATATAGTGACAAAGTTGTCATAAATATAATCAAGCTTCATGCACAAAAAGTGATAGACTTGTGAAAGCCACCATATCAACTCATCACTTTTTGTTACTTAGGGCTTATAAGGCATCTGAGTTCGTCACACCAAGTTTTTCTAGTATGGTATTAACTTGTGTGGTTTGCGAGCTACTACACAAGGGATCATCCACCCTCTCTTCTTATCTATGGCCTTAATGTACATAATAGAATTAATCAAAGTATTTTAAAATGGGAATTTATAAAGTTGTTGCCCAATCTAAGTATTGCCTAGTCATTAGATTAGTTTAGTTTAGTTCTCTCTCTCTCTCTCTCTCTCTCTCTCTCTCTCTCTCTCTCTCTCTCCTAAGTTAGAACTCAAATTGGAATCGTGTCTTTGAAAAAAAAAAACTTAGTCTTTTATTTTTTTCTATTAATTTGAAACCAAACTTCCAAATACCGAGTCTTTGAATTTAGGCGAGATCTACGAATATTAACTAGCACTTATTTTACAATGGAAGTTGATGGGTCACTCTTCTTTAAATTCATTACCCTTGTTCATTCTATTCATACTATTAACATATGTTTTGTACTTTGTTCTCACAAGCAAAATATTTCAGTCAAGATGTCAAGTATCAAAGCAGTTGCTAACCACTATGGTAATCTACCGGTGATCGCCACCCAAGCATCCACACCTATTGTCTCACTAGTGTCTGGGCAATCAAACCTATCAAAGAATCCTAATGAAAGTTTTATTGCTCCAGTGTAAATTCAAAGGAGTCGATCATCTCGCTTTCAAGAGATTCCCCCAATATGAGGAAAGGTTGTGTTAGAATTTAACAATGATTATGATGAAGTAGATTCGGTTCTTACTAAGAAAAGGATTACCATATGAAAGAAAGGGGGAATGACAACGTCGGACCTCAGTCTTGAGGGGAATCTTCTGCACAAATTTGGCCGATTGAACTGGACACCAGCCACTAATAAATCCATATTGAATGAAACACATGTTGCATTTTTGTACCGGTTGCCAATGGGAAAACCCATCATTTTTTGGATTTTCATGTGTTTTTGACAATTGTGGGGTGTGCTGAGAAATTGGGTGATTGAAATTTGATTCCCATCCCATGTCTGATCAGGGGAATTATGAAGAAATAAAGAAAATGGGGACAGATTGAAAAATGTACTAGAACTAGAATCACCGCCCTCTAAGGTCTCTAACAGGATCTTCCAGCCTTTGTTCGATCTTCCAGCCTTTGTTTGAAATCAGTTAGACATGCTAAAATGGCTGACGCCTTAGTTATCTACTCAAGAAGAACTGAAGAAAATGCTTTTATTTTTTAATTCTTCTAATGCAGGGGATTAGCCTTCGATATCTAGCACAAAACAAAGAGGAAGATGACTAGGGAAGAAAATGTTGCTGGGAACGACGTTGAGGATACACAGAAAGCCGCAGCTATCAACAGGAAAGGGAATAAAAAAATGAAGGCCTCCTCAGTGAACCGAGGAAGACGTTGGATTGCCTATATCTATAAGTTATTTTTATTTCCCTTGCACTTTTTGCTTTGATATTTTCTGACTAACAATGTTTTTGGTTAATATGTAATATGGGCAATAGATCTTAACGTTCTGTTACATTGTACGCTGGTCATGATATTTGGTTATGTTGTTCAGTGGGCTGATTAGTCATGTCAAGAGAGTTCGTATTGTCACTTCTCTCATCACTTCAAACTCATCTGGTTGTGATTCATAATTATTTGTCAGCTTCATCCTAAGACAATGGATGAGGGTTTTATCCCAAATGCCAAAAGAGGATATTGTAAGAAACACATTTTCGTGTTTCATAAATTGGCATTAGATAAAAAATAGACATTTTCCAGGATGGTGCTAGATTTGATGAAATCTTGTGTTCATGTGCAAAAATTGGAAAGTGATTTATTTGAAAGATTTACAAAGGTTCACATTTTTGTAAATAAGGAAGAAGGATGTCTAATCCGTCGAAGGGATTGATGGAGATAACTATGGGAATCCAAATGTATCCAATGAAGCCTTATAATGTCATTAGAACATCAAATCAACCACGGAGTCTATCAAGGGAAGACTTCTACATTAAGAAACAAAATTAGCCAAGGAAAGTATAAGAGATCTCATTGGAAACAAAATATCTTAAGGATCTAGAAGATATGTCCACTTTAATTCAAGAGATATATTCCCATGTAAATTAAATATAGGCTTGTCCACTGAATTGTATATACAGGGGACAACCTATATTGGTTAGAGCATTCAGTTTAGGTTTATTTCTATGATATATATATATATATAGAGAGAGAGAGAGAGAGAGAGGCAGAGAAAGAGTTCAATTAGGTTTATATTCAGTGACGATCTTCTGAGTTCTACGTCCAATTAGAACTCAATCTATCTTTTGAACACTATGGGATACATGTTGTGAAATCCATTTATGGGATTGAGTGGTCGTAGAATACATGTTGTGGAATCTATTCAGGGGACTGAGTGATAGGGCTAGCTTTTAGGGGGGGTGCGTGATATAAGTAGGGATATTTAGTGAAGATGGAATATACACTATTGTAAATCTATACTTTCACCATGTTGGGAAACAAGACACTACTCTAATATACTTGCCTGCAGAAGAAGAAGGGAGTTCTTTCTCAAAAATATCTCAGTCCTCATTTATTTATTCTGCTTCCACAAATTTTACTATTCAATAATAAATTAATACGAACTCAACTAGTACACTAAAATTCTGAAATTTCAATGTGCATTTTATCACATACATGTTGCGCCGGAATCTCTATTATGCCTATTTTAATGATACTGACTTAATTATTTTTCAATTTTAATAGGATTTATTACACATAACCCACCAATTTTTCGCCATTTTTCAACATAAATCACAACACTTATTTTTTAGCCATCAATTCGATTAAACTTTGTGAGATTTGCGTCATTAAAACTGAAGTTACCGTCGAGTGTTATTTTCTCGGATTTTCGAACATGTAAGTTTAAGCAGATATGTTTCATAACATTTTGTCTCATCCTGTTGCCTTTTGTCAAATTCACATAAATACGATTTTCTTTAACGAAATTGAATAATCAATCATAGTGGGAAAATCCCCCACAAACTTCATGGGGCAAATTGATGGAATATGCATATTGTTATTTTTTCCTCCACCAAATTTAAATACTTGAAGGCGTCTGGAGAAAATTATATAGTTGAATAATCTCTTTCAGTATTTTTAATCAATTCATTGATTTTCATTTATAAGTGATTCCCACACTCCTACCTTCAATATCAAAGGAATCACTCTTTTTCTACAAGAATTTCACTCTATTTTATATAGTAGTAAAAAAATCAAAACTTAATCGATTTTAAATATTAAAAAACTGAACTCCATCACTAAATATATTTTTTAAATGGTTCTTATGATTAAATATATATTAAGATAAAAATACTCATCAAATACAAAGTTAAGTGAATAATATCTAAAAAATAATAAAAATTAGTAGTTTATGTCTAAAATGATTGGTGGTTTTAGTGTGTTAACTCCAATAAACCCTGAATAAATTATTTCACTTTCATTACTATATATGGGCATAAAAGATGGAATTGTGGGCGGGGCGGTGGTCACCCCCTTTTTCTTTACTAATTTCATGTCAGCATCATAAGCGAACGTTATACATATATATACCCAGCCGACCCAAACCAGACGTCATTTCACCTAAAATCAAAATGCACTTCCAAGTAAATAATTTACACGAAATAAAACTGAAAATATTATGCAAAACTCCTCGAATTATTGATGGTCGGTCGTATCATAATGAAAATTAAGTCATCAATTGTGGAAGCGGGCCCCACTCCCGGTTCGTGTATATATGCTTTAGTATTCCACTTGTATAAAACTAGGCACTTACTCCTGCTCTGAATTACATTTTCTCCGACTGTTTTTTATTCCAGAGAGAGAGAGGGAGGGAGAGAAAGAGAGAGATGGAGAGCAAAGAGGAGGATGTACGTCTGGGAGCCAACAAGTTCTCTGAGAGACAGCCGATTGGGACAGCGGCGCAGAGCCAGGACAAGGACTACAAGGAGCCACCGCCGGCGCCGCTGTTCGAGCCTGGCGAGCTGACTTCATGGTCGTTTTACAGAGCCGGGATAGCTGAATTCATTGCAACTTTTCTTTTCTTGTATATTAGCATTTTGACCGTTATGGGAGTTCAAAAGGGCGAAACCAAGTGCGCCACTGTTGGGATTCAAGGCATAGCTTGGGCTTTCGGGGGGATGATCTTCGCTCTCGTTTACTGCACCGCCGGAATTTCAGGTTAATATCAAACTCCCTCCGTCTCTCTCTCTTTCTAGAATAATTGAACTAATCGACTGGGGAATTGCAGGGGGGCACATAAATCCGGCAGTGACATTAGGACTGTTCCTGGCCAGGAAACTGTCGCTGACGCGGGCAGTGTTCTACATGGTGATGCAATGCCTGGGAGCCATCTGCGGTGCCGGCGTGGTGAAGGGGTTCGGGAAGACCCTTTACATGACGAAAGGCGGCGGCGCCAACGTGGTGGCTGGCGGCTACACCAAGGGCAGCGGCCTTGGCGCTGAGATCGTCGGTACTTTCGTGCTTGTTTACACAGTCTTCTCTGCTACTGATGCCAAGCGCAGCGCCAGAGACTCCCATGTTCCCGTCAGTATTTATTAAATCTTGATATATATATTTTTTAATTATCAGATTGAGTGTGTTCAGAGGGGTAATTCAGTAATTTGATTGTGCAGATACTGGCACCGTTGCCAATTGGGTTTGCAGTGTTCTTGGTGCACTTGGCAACTATTCCCATAACTGGGACTGGCATCAACCCTGCTAGGAGTCTTGGAGCAGCAATCATCTACAACAAGGACCATGCTTGGGATGATCATGTAAGTTGTGATTCTTGATTTCTGTTTTTGTGTTATGATCATCTTAATTTTGCAGTCTGGTATAGTAAACGGTGAGTACAGTGGAAGATGGATGTAGATTAATCGACTATCTCTCGTTTATTTGCCTATTTATACGTAGATATGTTTTTCAAATACAAAAACAAGATTATCTTTGAAGTCTCTGGTCTAATTATACTTCATTATGAGTAAGAGAGACTCCATGATAAGAGAACCAAGATTTGTTGACGTTTTCAAGATTTCAAGATCTAGTGAAATAAATTTTATTTCTTGAGAGAGAGAGAGAGAGAGAGAGAGAGAAATTAGGATGACATAATTGGATAAAGGTTGGTCTCATTGTCTGAGATGCTTAATATTTTTGCAGTGGATATTCTGGGTTGGACCATTCATTGGAGCAGCACTTGCAGCTCTGTATCACGTAGTGGTCATCAGAGCCATTCCATTCAAGTCCAAGTGATCTGTGCCGCTGCAACAAATAAACCCTTTTGAGTCTTCATATTGTGGCCATTGTATTAAGAGCATCAAGATGAAGATAGCTAGCCACAGAAAGAAAAATAATCAAAAAAATTGTTGTCTCTGTTCTCTGCTGTAACCTACTCTTTTGTTTTCTCTCTTGCAATAAAATTACTTAAATCGTTCTTTTTCTTAAAGAAAAAATAATGGTGTATGTTTTATGATATATATATATATATATACATATATATATATATATTCTTTTTTTAACCCTTTTTAGAAACGCAATTTCTTCCCTTAAGAAACGTGCAGTTTGGTGCCTAATCATTGGATAATCAAATAGGGATGTCAATTACCTGTACCGTAGGGAGACCCATGGGTATACCGATAATCGAACAGGGTAGGGCATAAGAGTTCGGATAACGGGTAGGGAATTATTCGTATCCGTCAAATAATGTCAGGGTAAGAGTAGGGTATGAGTTTAATATTTTACTCGTTTAATCGACCAATATACCCGATATATATATACACATATATATTATAAAATTATATATAATAAAATAAATGTTAATTATTTTTAAAAAGTAGTATTTAATTATTTTAATTATTTTTATATCCTGAAAATTATAATTTGAATCAAGTGGTCGGTGACCACATAAATATTATATTTTGGATGTTATTATTATTACTTTTTATATCATGATGATTTGTGTTCATATTTAGTAATATTATATTTTGTTAATTTTTAATTGCGGAGAAAGTTACAGGCAAAACAATTCAATTTTATTAATGTTACATAACATATAAATGGCTATCCGTTTACCCACGGATACCCGTTTACCAATCAGAAATTATCCGTACCTTACCCGAAACAAATAAATGAATAATAGGATAGGATAAGAATAAGTTATTTTATATTAGGATAGGGCATGGGGAGGCGTACTCATACCCTACCCTATCCCTATAATCAAAAGCATAAGAAAGTTAACAACTTAATTTCTTATTGTAGTGGTTGTACTATAAATTCCCCATTGTACCCTTCAAATTTATACCGCAAACCATGTTACTTTGTATAAGACATTTTCTACCGTTTGCATTACTTTAGTGCAAATTCTGCACAACATGGAGTTTATATCATTATATTTATGTGTGGGGAATGTTATTTAAATCAAATGATTATTGAATTTAGTTGAACATGTAAAGTCTTTCGTTGCTTATGATATTAACTGTGACTGTGTTATGTTTAATTTATAAATTTATTACAAGATGCATGCTTAGGTGTTAATTTAATTGAAATTGTTTCTGCTGCTATTATATGAAATTATGCTTATGGATATTAATATAATTTGCATGTTGTGTAACTTGAATTAATTTGAGTTTATTATTTAATAAATGTCATGTAATATTGATTTATGATTAACAAGTCATATTTTATATTTTTCGATGTCTAAGATTGATGGTAGATTTAAATTTCTTATGATTTATTTTATGTGTTTCGACTATTTATTATGAATTATGAATCATTTTATATTTTAAGTGGTTCTTTTCACGGCTCAATTCTCAATAGGCTCGTTAATTAAGTAGATTTAAATTTATCGCTATAATATAACTGATTTAATTGCTTTTAAAATTAGTTATGAAAATCGGATCGTAACATATTCTCCCCACGTTTATTACAATCTCCAATTAAACATATCACACTTTTCTATGATCTAAAATTAAATATCATCTCCTGATCTTAATTAATTATCACATAAACATAATCAAATGACCAATACAATCAAGCAATCAAAGAAACATGAATAAGGTGAATAAAAATTGAGTATTTGCATCAAAAGAAAAATCAATCCATAAACTTTTCTACGTTCATCCCTTAAGAAAAAGACAAGGACGTGAGCATGTCGTCTTTCAGCCTCAATCTCTCTATTCTTGATTTGCAGTTGCTTGTTTTGTATATCTTGCTTGAACTCTCTCAATGCCTTGTCAAATCTGTTATACGTGTCTTCAGCTAATAGAGATGTGTGGTGATTTGCTAGATATGAAGTGGTGAATGAGATACATTTTTTACTTGATTCTCCTTATTCTTCTAATCATCCAACTTCACTTCTGTATTATGATAACACCAGCTCATTCTGAGAGCTAATCATTATTTAGCACGTCCCTCAATTTCCACAGAAATACACATATTCTTCAAAATAATTGTAGAAATAAAATTTTTATTTTTAAAAAATGATAATTAGGTTGTGCATATATATTACTATATGAAGCACACATCTAAAGTAGTCAAATAATACATGTGATGCATATTGGCCGTTGAATGTGGAATTTTACTTTCCAATAAATTGTTTTCTACACTGTAAAATACTGACTCTTCCTTCTCAATTTTAACTTTATATTTTTAGCTAATATATGAAAGTTATATTTACCATATAACTTAGATGCCTTATAATATATCATTTTATTATTTTCATTTTCAGTTAGAAAATTTACAGAAATATCATTTTTCCGTTTTTAGAATGTATAATATTCAATTATATTTTTTCTTTTTTTTTTTATTTTTTCACTCTAATTTTCAAAGGCTTATAACTTTTTGTATGAAAAATATATTAAATTAATCATTTTTCATGATCTTTCAATTTGACATCCATATTACATATACATAAAATATTTAATTATATTTAAATATTTAATATATTTTTATATTGTGGATATTTTTATTTTAAATAATTTTTATTAAAAATATATTTTCTATAATTATATGTTGTTAAATATATACATTATATTGATCACTAAATATATTGTATATATTTAACATACTAATACTTAGAAAATTAATTATTTACATATACCATTAAATATATACAATATATTTAACATATATTTTATTATTAAAAATTATATTACTTATTTTATGATATTACACTATCATATTATAAATCGTGCAGCCTATAGGAGAAATACTAATTTCAAATAATTGATCAAAACAATCAATGGCGTTCAATAAACAAGAAAGAGATGTAAATGAACTATGATAGGAGAAAAGCATATATTATTGTCATGCTTTCAAATATTCTCAAATATATCATCAAATTTATCAAATCTGTAAGTTCAATTTTTTATTCCTTATAAGGAAATCACAAAATTGAATTATTCCTTCTTCCAAAGTCAACAATCCATAGATTAATTACTTGAGTCAATATGTTTATTCCAGACAAGCAATTTACTTCCAAAGGTCCTTGGATTGATGATTCCTCATAAACATCACATATTTGTTAATCATTCAATTATTTATGTTATATATATTCATGATCTAAATTTAAATATATCAAACATTCACAATTACCGGCCGAATAATCAAATAAACAAAACAACAAAACCAATAAACATGAATAAAGAATCCAAAGAAAAACTATTCAAATCAAAGATCCAACATAATCATCAAGTAATCTATGACATGCTCTAAGATCACAAGGTATTTACTTAGACATAATTGAAACAAATCTCTCTATTAAATCTAGAAAACAAAGATAAAAAAAAAAACAAAAAAAAGGAAAAAGAGATGAAACTTTGATTATCTCGTGATGATTTTCTAATTCGTCCCTTAGAATCTCATGAAGTGGATAGAAGTTGTTCATCTCTTCCCCCTTGCATTACTCTAGCCAAAAAAATAAAATATATATATATATATATATATCATATAAAAAATTATCCCTCAAATAATTCTTAAGGCTAGATATATATATAGGAATGAGGTTGAAGGCTCGTGATGTCAAAATCTCCCCAAGGAAAAAAATAAATAAAAAATTCTCGTCGCTGTCCAAATTCGGTGGAGTGACATTCGCTTGACCATATCCAAAAACTTAGTTTTTTCACCTCTCATCCGCTCGATCAGGAATTTGGACACTTGGTTTAGCATCCACTCTTTTCATCACTTTGTGCGATTGGCCGAACTGTAAACCTCCGGGTCGAGCCTACTGCCTTCATTCTTTATTTTGGCCTATTTTCCTCCATTTTCTTATCCTTCCTGCTTATTTGTTCCTTCTTCACTCTTTCCCATTTCATGTTTTTAACTTAAAATTGGGTGGGAATTACTACGAAATGAATATATAATATCCACTAAAAACTTCAATATTGGATTAAATGAGATGATTATACATGTTTTTTTTTTTTTTACCTAAAATATATCTCAAATTAACCCAAAATACCGGCATAAATCTTATTATCAATGGGGCATGTTTTGTTGCCTAATTTAGGTATACTAGAAAGGATCTCTCACCATATCTTCCGTTTACGGAGAAATGATTAGGTTGGCAAGGTTCTTATAAACAATGACAAACAATGTTTTTATAGTACGAGGTTGATAAAGCACCACTTCCGCACTTGTCTACTAATTGATATTTAGAGTTTTGATTGTGTATTATCAATAGACCCCAATGTCTTGTATTGAGTCATTGATTATTTCTGTAAAACAATATAAATGCATCTAAGACATTGGGATATTATGAAGTTCTTTCAACATTCATCATCTTCCGGTAAGGACATGTGATGAATGTTTTATTGACTCTTGCACCTGAGCTAATCACTTCTTCCATTTTCAAAACTATCCACCATCTTTGTGTAACAACTCAATTTCCCATGTTGAGGTAAACACAAGCTTCTCATAATCTCAACTTGTATTAATATGTTGTTCATCTCGCAAATGAATATTTAGGTCATGGTTAGAGCAATGGATAACACACTTATACCTGCTTTGGTACCCTTCAAGTGCCAAACTATGTACAACTCATGCAAGCACATAATGTCTCAAAATGTGCTGACCATTTGTGATTTTGACCTATATTTCACGTGCATATTGGCTAGATGGGGGAAAAGTGCAAATGATGCTCATTTTCTTCCAAATGTTAGAATTTACCCCTCTTTCTCTTGGCCCTGCTGATAGTATTAGTATACGCTCATAAATTTTAGTGAACTTTATTCGGTAAATAATTAACTATAATTTGAAATTCATATTATATAGGATGATATTCTTTTGTGGATGTCATCTACACCAACTACAAACCATTTGTGGCTCCTTATAAGAAGATATTATCATTTACCTGAGTGGAACAATAGTAATATCTAGGTGCAGTCATTAAAGGAGTTGTTTAACCACCAACATGTCTAGTTGAGGAGCTGCATTAAGTGTGTGTTTGATGTGCTTAATAGTCAATTTCCTATCCTGCGACGGAGGATGCACAGGTACATGATTCAGAATCATGTTTCTCTTGTCCTGACTTGTTTTGTGGCACACAATTGTGTGCGTATACTGAGCCGGGATGATTGTTGTTTAAGAGTGTTCATCTGCACTACACGAATAATGAACTGATATTCTTTCAAATAACATTCTCATATATGCTACAAATTTTGGCTCAATGCCAATTGAGAGACAATGTCTCCCTCGCCATGTGGTTGTATAGGCATGTTTAACATGCATTTGATCGACTGACTGAATGGAACCCAAACAACAACATCATCACCAACATTATGTATGAACATTGGGAGCGATTGTGTGGGTTTCTTGAACAATTTGTGTGTCTGTCTTTATATATACTATTTATAGGCATCATTTACTATTTTTATTGGAGAATTTGTTATGTTTGTTTCGTGTGATTGTTATTAAATGGCATTTTTCCCCTTCACACTTAAACATATCTGAAATATAAAACTATGAGAATTTATGCACATTACAAGACATGAGCATGAGATTATAAACAGGATTTTAACTTTTATTATTGAGTGAACACGTACCAAAAAAACATCCATCGGCATTCTGGGACTAGGAAGGAAAACCTTGAAAAATCGGTTGAACCTGGGTACCATATCAAGGTGACCTACATCGTAAACAACACGTATTAGATGAGAACCAAATGAAATGAGGGGGGAGGTTAGTAATGTATGATGTAATAAGGAATTTATTACCTTGTTGTGCCAGGTGTGGTTTCTGGCATGCATTTTTCGTGAAGACAACCACGTGGAAAATACAGCCTCCATCAAAATAAAACAAGAATATGTCATGATGTTCGATGTTGTTCGCATCCCGGAACTCGGGCCACCCTTTCGTTAGGTAGATGAAGCCATCATCGCGTTTATTGGTTGTTACACTCCACTACATGCCAAAGTAATTGTGAAGTTACACGGCGGAGGGTAAACTACCCCCACATTTCCTACAGAATTTGGGTGGAATTCGCTGCATGAACATGAGATATTAGTTCCCAAATTACAATAAATTGTGCATAATAATTTACTTACGTAGTATTACCAAATATAGAACACATTTACCAGCCCATTGGAGGAGAAAATGAAATTCTTATGGCAAAACTTAATGAACTTTAAAAATCCAGCACGTTCCATTGTCAACCTCCAAAACATTCAAACCAGCACAGTAAGTTAAATACGCCATGGGACATAAAACAATTCAGTTCAGCTCTAGAATCTAAAGAACAAGAACCAAATCAGCACAAGAAATTGTAATGCAGACATCATTTGGAGAAAAAACCAAAAACCATATTCACATAAGAAGCATTATAATTCAATCTTATGTCAGACCACTAGTATTTACCGGATTTATCGACATATATGCAGCACATGCATTTGAAAGAATATATATGGATGAAGCACATGCATAAATGAATACAGATTCAGCAAAACTTTGTATATATAAAATAATCCAGCATCCAGATATACATATCATAAAATAACAACATTCACACACAACAGCATCATCAGAATTCAGTAGACATGAAAAACAGATAAAGCTCTAGACTATAAAACTTAGGAACCAATTCAACGATAGTAATTCTACTCCATACATCAATCTGAATTAAAAAAAATAACATAAAGAAAAGTTTCGGAGAAACAAGCACTATGATTCAACCTTATGTTAGACCACGAGTATTCACAAGATTCAGGGATATGTATGCTATCACATGCATTCTTTTAATATGAAAAAATACATATGGATGAAGCACATGTATATTAAATGTATAGAGAATACGCAAAACATACCATATATAGAAAACAATCTAGCATTGACATATATAACAAATAACAACGTTCAGTTAGAACAGCATCATCAGAATTCAATAGACTTAAAAACTAAGATTTAAATAACCAACCTTTACTCCTACTGAGAATACTAAACAGGAAGACCTCGTCACCCCTTTCTACAATGAGAACACTTATCCATAAAACAAACAAACGAGAAAAAGTTAAATCGTATGTTTTCCCAAATAAAACTTATTAAAGAACAAATAGTGGAAAATTCATACACAGATGGAGAAGAATCACTTCGGAACGCCGTGTTTGATGTATCCACCGACGATGTCTTCAATATAACTCTTCCAGCGACGGCTACTCTGGTCGATGGATATCGGGGACCCCTGTGAAATGTATACATATAATAGATGTCAAAAAACGCAAGTACAAGATGAAAAAGAAGATGAAATGTGAGAACAAACGGTGGATTGTATCTGAAAATGAAACGACAATAGTGGGGGAGACTGGTTTCTGGTCCTCTCGCGTAATGACTTTGACGAAGAAACCCTAGAAATGAAATATGAAAAATGACTTCAACTGCCCAAAGGGCAAATTAGAAAATTCGTGTTCCCGAACATGAAGGGATAGCTTATCCCACCTATGCTGGACGGATGACTTATCCCTCATTTTTCCATGGGAAACCGTATCTATACCCGAACCGAGGATTTGCAATTTTTCAATCTATCATAGTATACGAGTGATAAACATGAATGCCGTGTCTAAATACAGGCTAATCCATCATAGTAAACGCAGCCTTAGATAACAAAATGAAAATAATATAAGAGATATGGTGCTAGCTAGATGTTGGTTCGTTCGGGTAACACCCCTACCCAGTTTTGTAACAATTACTCAATTAACTATTTTTTACACAAATTAACTCTCAAAATAATATATATATATCCTCCTAAATCTACTCATTTAAAAATTACAGTAGATATAAATATTAATTTCTACTATTTATTCTCACTTCCACACCCAAAATAATATGTATAGTCGGATGAAGTACAAATACTTACATTCCTACACAAACTTTCTCATGGTCATCGTCACGAGAAATTCATAAAAGCATTATAAATTATTATACACATTAACGGACATGATTACACCAGGTGGCATCTTAACCAGCCGACCCAAACCGGACGTCATTTTCACCAAAAATAAAAATGCACTTGTAAAGAAAATAATTTACACGAAATAGAAGAGAGAATATTATGCAAAATCCATCGAATGATTAATGGTCGGTTGTATAATAGTGAAAATTAAGTCATCAATGGTGGCAGCGGGCCCCACTCCCCCCTCCGCTATTCGTGTATATATTGCCTTCATATTCCACTTGTATCATACCATCACTCACCAGTAGACACATATTCCTGCTCTGCAATACATTTTCTCCGACTGTTTTTAATTACAGAGAGAGAGAGAGAGGGAGAGAAAGAGAGAGATGGAGAGCAAAGAGGAGGATGTACGTCTGGGAGCCAACAAGTTCTCTGAGAGACAGCCGATTGGGACAGCGGCGCAGAGCCAGGACAAGGACTACAAGGAGCCACCGCCGGCGCCGCTGTTCGAGCCTGGCGAGCTGACTTCATGGTCGTTTTACAGAGCCGGGATAGCTGAATTCATTGCAACTTTTCTCTTCTTGAATATTAGCATTTTGACCGTTATGGGAGTTCAAAAGGGCGAAACCAAGTGCGCCACTGTTGGGATTCAAGGCATAGCTTGGGCTTTCGGGGGGATGATCTTCGCTCTCGTTTACTGCACCGCCGGAATTTCAGGTTAATATCAAACTCCCTCCGTCTCTCTCTCTTTCTAGAATAATTGAACTAATCGACTGGGGAATTGCAGGGGGGCACATAAATCCGGCAGTGACATTAGGACTGTTCCTGGCGAGGAAACTGTCGCTGACGCGGGCAGTGTTCTACATGGTGATGCAATGCCTGGGAGCCATCTGCGGTGCCGGCGTGGTGAAGGGGTTCGGGAAGACCCTTTACATGACGAAAGGCGGCGGCGCCAACGTGGTGGCTCGCGGCTACACCAAGGGCAGCGGCCTTGGCGCTGAGATCGTCGGTACTTTCGTGCTTGTTTACACAGTCTTCTCTGCTACTGATGCCAAGCGCAGCGCCAGAGACTCCCATGTTCCCGTCAGTATTTATTAAATCTTGATATATAGATTTTTTAATTATCAGATTGAGTGTGTTCAGAGGGGTAATTCAGTAATTTGATTGTGCAGATACTGGCACCGTTGCCAATTGGGTTTGCTGTGTTCTTGGTGCACTTGGCGACTATTCCCATAACTGGGACCGGCATCAACCCTGCTAGGAGTCTTGGAGCAGCAATCATCTACAACAAGGACCATGCTTGGGATGATCATGTAAGTTGTGATTCTTGATTTCTGTTTTTCTGATATCATCATCTTAATTTTGTAGTCCGGTATGGTAAACGGTAAGTACAGTGGAAGATGGAGGTACATTAATCGACTATCTCTCATTTATTTGCTCATACATACATCCATATGTTCAATAGTTGATAATGAACAATGTTATTTCAAAACAATCATATCCAGTGAAAGAAAAAAAAGAAAAAGAAAAAATTATGATACATATTTACAAAAACAAGATTATATCTGAAGTCTCTGGCCCAGTTATACTTCATTATGAGTAGAGAACTCATGATAACAAAACCAAGATTTGTTGACTTTTTCAAGATCTGGTGAAATAAACTTTATTTCTTGAGAGAGAGAGAGGGAAATTAGGATGACAGGATTGGATAAAGGTTGGTCTCACTATCTGAGATGCTGAATAATTTTTGCAGTGGATATTCTGGGTTGGACCATTCATTGGGGCAGCACTTGCAGCTCTGTATCACGTAGTGGTCATCAGAGCTATTCCATTCAAGTCCAAGTGATCTTTTCTTCTACAAGAAAAAGGAAAAGTCCCTTTTACCCTTCACTTTGTGGCCATTTTTTATGAACATGAAGATGGAGACAGAGGCTAAAAAATGGAGTTTGATGTGATAATGTATTTTGGTGTTTGGTTTGTTGTATGTATTTAATTATGTTTAGGGGAATGTCAATTATGTGAAGGGATAATGGTCATAAAAAAAGTGGCTTTTGAATTATTTAAAGAAAGTCCAGCAGAGTTTGCTGATGTACCCAACAAAAGTGGTTGGCTTATGGTCTCATCTGTCAAGTTTTCTGTGGCTGTGGCTGTGGGATGAGAAACTGTCATTAAAGTAATAAGTTTGGCCAAAGCTACCAATTTTATCCTGTCTATAGTCTACTCTCTATTTGTCAATGAATGTTGATGTTTAATATAAGCAAATGGGTGTTGTATGATATCTTACATGTAAAATAATACAAACTAGTACGATTATTATAGTTAAGTGCGATAATCTTATATAGTAAATAAAAATATGAACGTAAAGCAACTTGGGAATATAAAACTTGTAAGTTCAAAAATTAAGGAAGAATTCATTTTTTCTTGCACTCTTCTTTCATTAGAACAAATATTTGCAAGCACAATTGATATAGGTTGGAATGCTCTTTGAAAGAACTAGAACTTCCTTCTATATTGATGCTCATTTAACAAATTGCTTAGCATTTAGATCACTATTCGGTCTTGGTGTAATCACGAAGATATTCTTTAATGCAACAAAAGGAGATATTCTAGTGCTGCTAATTTAGTTATTTCTTGTCGAAGCTAACTATATGTTCTTACTTTTGCAAGAATGTGATTACGAACTTGGTGTAAAACTACTAAAATGAAATTAAACTCTTGAGTGTTCTAATGCACTTGGAAGCTCTAATTGATACAAATGATACCACTTAGGTACTTACATACAAGTTATATAGTCAAATTTCAAATCTTAATATTTGTAGAGTAAGTAATGTTTGAAACCCTGGCTACGTAATGTATTACAAATTGTTTTATGATACATTTTTCTTCAATGTAATTCGAAATCTTCATGACTCTTAATGGATGTTGTGTATATATAAAATTCTGGTAGTCATGAACCCTTTAAGATAGCTACAAATCATGAAAACCTTGTAGAATAGTAAGAATTTCGAAGTTTTACCTTGATAAGAAACTTTATCTTTGGATTCTTCTTGCATGAGAAAAGTTAATGCTTTTAAATTTTTATTTATTTATCTTCAATCCATACAACTAGAAAATAAAATAAATAAAATACTATACAATATTGTAAGTTAGGAAATAAGTAAAACATAATAATGTTTTCGAGAAATATGATAAAACTGGTAGACTACCAATATTTGAGTGTTATGCTTATAATTTTACTGCCTGCTTTTAGAGCACCACTGAATATTCATTTCTCTACCTTTTAAAAGTAGGCTTTAAGTGGCCATAAACTTTAAAAATTAGTTCCAAAATAAATGACTGAGAGGGTTTATTGGAAGATGGATCAACTCTATTGAGTTAATTCTTCACATGCAGATCTAAGTTCAATCATTTTTGCAATAGTGTTTTTTTTTTTCATCATAAGTAAATTTTAAAAGAGTCTCTTTCTTGTGCATCGGGTACATTATGTATTCGAACCAGTTTAATACTTTTTAGTTATAATATTATCTATTTAATTAAAAATATTGCTTATTTACTTGAAAAATATTACTAATTTTTCAAAATAACAACTTAATAATAATATTTTTAATTAAATAAATATTATTTTTTATTAAATAAGTAATATTTTACATCAGATTGCATGACGCAACCGATGCATATAAAACCCTCATCCTAGGAATAAAAACATCTGACTATTGGAATCCACATCAAAAAGTGGCGGCCATGTAACATTACAAGAAATCATTTGTTTCATTTTTCTAATATTATACCCATACAATAAAAAAAATTACTTAATTATTTTGGGGACAAATAGTTCATAATTTGTAATTTAGGTTTAGAAGTCATGATTCATGAAAAGTACAAAAATGTACCTATATTTATTAAAATTGTATTTTTAATTACATGTAGTTATCCAGAAATACCTTTTTAATATATTTGTGAATATTTTCAGTAATCTTCAGAAAAAGAGATATGTGCATTAAATAATTGGATCTCAGTGTTAAGGCCCAAGATAGAAAGAAAACTAGTGAGGCCCACCAATTTACTTTGAGTGGGCAGCCATGCAAGCCTAAGGAGACATTCTTTTGGAAAGGAAAAGTTGTGTGGAGTGATACATTGTTTTTGGAGGTAAAAGAAGACAATGTCGTGTGTTGGAGGATTCTTTTAATTGAGTGTTCTGATATTCTTTTATTTATTTTTTCTTTCTTCTGCTTTTATCACTTTTGTATATATTATTTTCAATCTAAAAATCATGATATGTGGCTAGGTTTTTTATTTTCAATTCCAAGGGAAGTTTGAACTCTAAATATTGATTATCACATAATTATTTTCGTGATGTTTTCTTAATTTTATGCTATAATTAATTGTGAAATTTGTTTTATTTATTGAACTATGTATAATTGACTGATTGAGATTGCTAGGAACTAATTTGCAGTCTGTAATTGTTGTAAATTAATTTTCATCTGTTCCAACTAATAATTAATTCATTCGAGAGAATAGTCCTTGTGTATTCAATAACTTGTTTGTCATTTTGTTTTAATTTGAATGTGTAGTGAATTAAATCGAATTAATTATTGTGAGTTATTCAATTAAATAGATCAATCTAAGAAATTGTTTAGATTAATTACACTTAAAGAAACAATTGGATCAACAAAGTTTGTTGTTGGTTTTAGGGGTATTGATTAGAGGAAATGTCTCAATAATTTAAAGATTTGAACTAAGAACTGAATTTTGTTATTTTTTAAAATATCAATTTGTTGTGTTCTGCTTTATTAATCTCCAATTTTAGAATAATGTTTTTCAGAATTAAATAAATCAAGCCAAATCCCCCTTGTTTTTTTAGCATAAATTAGAACAAGAAAATGCAAAATAATTTAATTATTTTCTTAATTACCACCACCACCACTACTAGCACGGTTATTAAATGTTATGAAATATTATATAAAATTATATGTATATAATAGTAATAATATATATAGATATTAAAAATTAATCTTTAGTTTTATTTTGTTATAAATTATTAAATATATTTCTCACAATATATTGCATTTCATATAAATAACTGTATAATTTAAAAATAAACAATATGTTTTGTATATGTATTATTTTATTAACCTTAAAAAGAATTATTGCCATTAATTTAAATATTGTAAAATAATAATAATTTTCACAACAAACTATACTTTTAATAATATAATTTTAAAACATACATAAATGTCATTGTATTCCCAAAAGAAAAATGTAAAGCAAATTATAACAAACTAAATTGTTCTATTTGAAAAAAAATAAAAAAAATAAATGAAGTATTGACCTCAAAAGATTATATTTCTACAAAGTTTCTCTAAAATTTGTTAATGGAAAAATTAAATAAAACAAATGAATCAGATTAATTAAGAAATATATTAGAATAAATCATTGTAAAATGGAGTTTAAAGTGTTGACCTTTTTGCAATCTTAATATTATTATGTGATGAAATGTAGGACCACAAATTTTTTCTGACATTTAATTATTTGTGAAATCAAAGGCGACTTTTTTTAACTATTACCATGTATGTGTGTAAATAAGTACAATGAATATTCAAAAACTAAAAAATATTAAATACATTATAATATAATTAATTGTTCCAATTTAGTTAAGAATAATTGTTTTAAATATAAAATTACTGTCCCTTTTATTATTAAAGTTGTTTTCTTTAAAATTCTATGCATGGTATTATATTCGTTTGTCATATATGTATATAATTAAATAGATTTATTACTTAGTTATCTAATGATAAAAAATCTTTAATATATGCATAAAAACATAAACACAGCATGTGTTTCAATTAATAAGAATAAATGTTTTAAATCTAAAATTTTATATGTTTTTCATGTATGAATTTAATTAAATGGATTTATTACAAATAGAATTGCATATTGAAGTAAATATTTAAAAAAGAGAGGATCATTTACAACTCTATCCATGATTTGACGCAATTAAAATAAAATCTATTTTTCTGATTTTATTTATTATTTAAATAAATTAGTATTTTACATATTATATAACAATATAAATTTCAATAATTCAGTTTAGTTGAGAATCAATTTTATTATCTATAAATATATATATATATATATTAAAACAAAATGACTTTTTCCAATTCCGTTTTCCCGTCTAAACTTTATTACTTATCTAGAATAATTATATTATTATTAAATTAAAATTAGACATTTTTATTCTTGAAATTTTGATTCGATTTCAAAATCTAAATTATTCCACAAATTTAGGTATTTCAAAATTAAATGATATCAAGATGAATACACTGCAATATTTAATACATGATTCGAAATTTATATATTTTATCGAATATTAATCAAATCAATAAAATATGAAATTAAAAAAATACATGAAATCTAACAAATATATAACTCAATTTTCTCGATTCATTTTATAAAAAGAATCTATATATATATAAGTAAAATTACTTTTTTAAATTTTGTTTCCTCGGCCTAAATTTCAACCATATAAATGTAAAACTATATATATTTATGCAACTTTTTAAGATACATTATTACAGTTTAATTGAAGAGATTAATATCAACAATCTTCGGAATTTGCTTAGTTTTTGTTGTTCAACATAAATAAATTTGAATTTTAAATAATTTTTGTTAACTCATAATATATTCAAAATAAGAAATAAATTTGTTAGGAACATGAAATCATTGTAGTTTCATTATATTATGGAAAATTATTAACAATTTTTCTATAATTAAACTATCAATTATTTAAAATCACCCAATCGCGTGGATAAAATTTAATTTTGTCAAATATGAAATTAAATTTTCAACAATCTTACCATAATTCAAAATTATTTCTCATTTTTGTCTCTCTCTTCTTTCTATATATTTTATCAAGATTATTACTAAATATTTTAAGGTCTCTCTTTTTGTTCTCCCTCCTCTTGAAGTGTTTTGCGTTTTCTGTTTTGAGAAAATAAATGGTAAGGCATGTACAATAATATGTGCCATCTTTCAATTGTCACAAAAGCCTACACTCTTCAAAATATTATTTTTAAGTTTATTTTATTTTAAATTTTTTATTCACCTGTGCTTTCAATTTATTATAAACATATTTAATTTTCTTAACTATTTTTCTTTCTTATTTTTAAACAAAAAGTTTGTCCATCTCTTTCATGTTTCGTTTGATTATTCTTGTGATTTTCTGTTGAGATCTGCTAATTATTTCGATGTATAAGCACCGTGCAATTTTTCATTAGTTGTCAAAATATTTGTTTCTATCAAATTTCAAACTTTTGTAATATTATTACATTTAATTAGCACTTTGCAAAATATTTTTGTCCTTAATATGACTATGTAATTGGCAAATTTTACGAGATCTGTACAAATCTTTATTTTCTTTAATCTGCTGATATGATTTTTTTTAAAATTTAATTTGATTCAACCTACTATAAATCGTGGATATCATGCTTATTAATTTGTGAACGAGGCTAATTCTAATAGAAGAAAAGACGAAACATAGAATTACAACAAATTTCTACTCATTATAAAAAAAAATAATCACTGAATTATAAATCTATACCTTCTATAATATACTATTTAACTTGAATATATGGTTATATTACAAAATATAAAAAACAATATCTTTTGTGCATTACACATATCTCACACTAGTTTTATTTATAAAACAAAAAGAAAGTGAGCTAAATTTTAAATTATACTTACTATGTTTTTATTAATTTTTTAATTATTAATGAAACTAAAAATCTCTAATATTAATATGTAATTATATATATATATGTGAGTGTGTGTGATTGTGTGTGTCTATATATATGAGAATCAATTCTTATTTCACAAATTGATAAACTAACAGTTAAAACTATTAAATCAGCCTAGTTTTTGAAATTTGAATTTAATCTCATTAACAAATATATTGCTTACATTAAGTTTGTGATTATTTAATTAGAAGTTAATAGGTAATCAACTACAAATTACAATCTAATGTGAGAGAATTAAAAGAAAGAAAGAAATATAATTAATGTTGGAAGGCCCTTCCCCTTGAGAGAGAAGATGAATGCGGGAAGAAGAAGAAATATAAAACTAGGGCACAACTATCCTTTTGAGAGTGAAAATTGGGCCTCATGGGCCCATTAAATCTGCGAAGCCCAAAATCTTCCATAATAATCTTTTGGATCCGCCCATTGTAAAATAAATAAACAAATTAACTTCTCTCCTTTTATTTGCCAATACAAATAGAATATCAGGCGATTTTCCCAATCGCCCAAAACCCCAAGAAAAGAATTCGGTTTCAAACAACAAAGAGAAAAATCTAAGAAAATGGACGTGATAAAATCGCAGCAGATATCATCCCGGCCGATCGAGAAGGTGGTGGTGCACCCGCTCGTGCTGCTGAGCATCGTCGACCACTACAATCGGGTGGCGCGTGACACTAGGAAGCGCGTGGTCGGAGTTCTGCTTGGAACTTCTTTTAAAGGCACCGTTGACGTCACCAACAGCTATGCCGGTCTGTATTTCCTTTTGGATCTGATACTTTCTCTACTGCATCGCTCGTTGAGGTTCAATTTGTAATTTTTAGTTTAATTTTACGTTGCAAGTAAGGAACTGCTCGGATAATAACTAAAGAGTACGTAAGGCTTGTTTGGTTGTGGAAGAATCTGTTTTTTTTTTTTTTTTTTTTTTTTTTTTTAAAGGAATGAGTTTTTGTTTACTACTAATTGTAGTCTTCTGGAGTGAGGTGTATACCTATTGCAGGGAAGTTCAATTGCATTGGAGTTAATAATGAATTTAGACTGGAAAATAATTTTTTGACAACTATTAGAATCTAAGGAGTGAAATAGAAATAATGTAAATTTATGTGCTGTGTATTTTATTGCTCAAAAGGTATGATTTTTTGGTTTGTAATTGGGGGCATTTTCTTGAAGTTTTTGTTTCTTTAATATTAATTATTCGTGTCAGATTAGAAAGAAATCGGGAAGTCAGAGTGATACTTAATTGTAGCCATCGATGGATACCTGTTCTTTGTTTGCTGCTTCTTAGTTGTCAAACTGCTTGTGATCTGCCCAATTTCGCGGTCTTTGGCTTGGCAAATTCACTAAGGCCATTTGAGCTCAATGATGATGTGACACAACACAGTTTGAATCTTGTTATTGCTGAATTAAATTTTCTTTTCTTAAATCCCAGTTTCCTTCTAAATACTTCAAAATATGGAGACCTTGTTTGTGGCTCTTATTGCAAAATTGTTTGAGATTTGGAAACATTTTTCGTAATTATTGGGCCTTCTCTTTGGAAGCATGAATGCAAACATATACACATCATGATTTGTCTGTCGTGAGTGCTACGATTTATGGACTTTGTAGCATATATATAAGTATTATTGTACGTTTCAACTGTATTGTGTCATCTTGCTAGGACACGTATGTTTTCTTTTCAGAAATGCTCTGAGATGTTTATTTTATCTTTAAGATATCATGTAGCCATAACATCTTTCAATCTTGTACACATCCTAGTTTTAATAATTAACAGAAGGCTGGCTCTTCTATTTCTTTTCTTGAAGTTAACTCTGCTATTGTTTGTTAGTTGTCTACATATGCTTTTACTGATTTCCCTGTTTGGTGTAAACAGTTCCTTTTGAGGAAGATGACAGGGACCCAAGCATCTGGTTTCTTGACCACAATTACCACGAGTCGATGTTTTCCATGTTTAGAAGAATCAATGGTATGTAATTTTCCATGACTCTATGTCCTCATTAAATAATTTTTGAGTTCAACTACAGTCTTATGTGCTTTGTTTTCACCTGTCAGCCAAGGAGCATGTTGTTGGTTGGTATAGCACTGGTCCAAAATTGAAGGAGAACGACCTAAACATTCATGGACTTTTCAATGAGTAAGATTCTCTCATAATGAAAAGAAGTTAGTTTTCTATCTATTACTAGTGAGGCATTATCTGCTGGGCCTTGCTGATTTTGTTCTTTGTAATTTATTAATGTTATGATTTTGTTCTTTGTAATTTATTAATGTTACAAGCAGTTGAAAAGATACTATTCTATGCTGATGTTGCTGAATTTTTTTTTTATATAACTGTTGTGTGGAAAGCTTTCAGTTAACTTTAATTACTGACTCAGTGTGTCTGCTAATTATTCCAAAATGGTACCGTAGCTGTCAACTTCTGTGCAATCACTGTTTCACAACTTGAATTTTGGTTTCATGAGTCTGTGCTACTAGCTTTAAGGAACATAGTGAGACCATATTGATAGGGCTTCCAAACCATCCTGTATTACAATATTTTGTGTTTCTTCAAAAGCATGGATTCTTATTTTCCTCTAAACAATTTCTGAGATCCGAGGTTTGACAGATCTTTTGTAAGGATCTGATTGTGGACTTTTGGTGGCCAGTCAAGAAACATTGACAGGCTTTTAGTTGGTTTTAAAATTCCCTTCCATTTTTCTTGTGTTTTGAGCTGTGATATTCCCCTGTTTTCTCTTGGTTAAATAGAATTTGATTTAAAAGTTCCTGCTGTAATCTCATGCATGCTTTCAGCATGGTTAAGATTGCCTGTGCTTCTCCTTGGCAACTTATCTACTGCCGATCTTATTCTTAATAACATACATTTATCATTTGCCATCTCTTATTGCAGCTATGTTCCCACTCCTGTATTGGTCATTATAGATGTCCAGCCAAAAGAGCTTGGAATACCTACTAAAGCTTATTACGCTGTTGAGGAAGTGAAAGAGGTATGATTATCACTACCACCCCTCCCCTGAACCCCCAAATATACATATATATATATATATATATATATATATAGAGAGAGAGAGAGAGAGAGAGGGCCGGGGTTGGGGGAGAGACAGACCACAAAGATAAAATTTAGCAGAAACCATTTGATGGAATGAGGAGAAGTCTAATCTCGAATTTTATTGCAGAATGCCACTCAGAAAAGCCAGAAAGTGTTTGTGCATGTTCCTTCAGAAATTGCTGCTCATGAAGTTGAAGAAATTGGTATAATTTTCTCACTAGGATATTTATTTTTTTCGTGCTTTGCTGCTTTATCAACAGATTATTTACTTCATCTAGTGCCTCATATCTTTAGTTTACCCAATTATTTTCTCAGGATAAGACATTTTAGCTCTTTTACCTCCCTATCCTACACAAACATCTTACTTTTTCTACTTCTCCTTATAATAGGAGTGGAACACTTGCTAAGAGACGTGAAAGACACAACCATCAGCACCCTTGCAACAGAGGTTTTTATATATGCCCTTCACTCATTTTGGTGTTCTGATGATATATGTTATCTTGTACAACTAGAGGAAACTATAACTAATTTATCTTAATCCTGTCCAGGTTACTGGAAAACTTGCTGCTTTGAAGGGTTTGGATGCACGACTGAAAGAGATTCGGAGTTATCTTGATCTGGTTATTGAAGGGAAGCTCCCTTTGAACCATGAAATTCTCTACCATCTCCAGGTATATGATTTTTGAATAAGTTTCTATTTGTGATCATCACTAGGTTAACTTTGTTTCTCTCTCTCTCTCTCTCTCTCTCTCTCTCTCTCTCTCTCTCTCTCTCTTTGTTTCCTTTTTCCCATAATAGTTACTCTAGATAAATCAATATTTTGTCCTCACATCTCAAGATGTTATGACCTATCTGGCTCAAAGCTCTTTCCTATTATAAAATGAATGAATAACTTAATAGATGTAGTCCTGTTGTCTATCCTGCTTAATTTTACAACAAGACTAATTGCATCTCGAAATCCTTTCAAACTGCAGGATGTGTTCAACCTACTGCCAAACCTAAATGTATCTGAACTAGTTAAAGCCTTTGCAGGTAAAATATTTAGATGCCATTTGTGTCTTTATTCCCTTCATTGACAAGTCATTTATACTGCGTTCAAGTAGTATTGCTCTCTAATATATTTATTGATTTGTAATCTCTTTACAGTGAAAACAAACGATATGATGTTGGTCATTTATCTGTCATCTCTTATCAGAAGTGTGATTGCTCTCCACAATTTGATCAATAACAAGGTAAAATGTTCACCCCTATTGTATGTTTCGTGACACTAACATATCCTTAATAATTTTTCACCTTGTTGACATTGGGTCATTCATCAGATTTGTCTGCCTTTATTAGATTGTGGTAGAAGAGCTTAATCAAATGCCAATTGTGGATATTATTGAATTTATACCTGTAGCGGTAATTTTGTTTTGTGATATTGTGACAAAGAATAGAAAGCATTATGAAAGGTAAGGGTGATGCTAAGATTGTACTATAGGAATGATATTTTGCCTTTTAAAGGTTGAACCTGTAGCTTGATTATCAGGTATAAAGCCAATTAACGCATTTAATTATGCGCCCAAGAAAAATACCTCTTTCACTTTTATGTAGTTAGCATAATGTTTTTGATAATTGCATTGAGAAAATAGAAGATGATTACCTCTGTTGGCAGATGCTCAACAAGGAAAGCTTCTTTTTGCTATATTCTTGTGCGGCTGAGTAAGCTTGACCTTTTGGAAAAATGATAATAGGTGCTTAACAAAGAACATGAAAAGGCAGAAGACTCAAAGCCAGTTGCTGTGCCGACTGCTGCTGCTAGCTGAACATGGGGATTTTCTGGGCGACTTTGCTTGTATGTGATAATTCCAATCTCTTTTAAATGCCTCAGAGACTCATTTTGGTAGTATTGCTACGGAGGGCTATATCTGTAGTTTGATCAAGTCTTCTTTGTTCTTAATTGGGTTTTGCTTTGAAAATGCATGAATTTTGAAAATCCAGAGTCCATCCGCAGTTGTAATGATATTCATATAGAAAACTTTCTTTCTTCGTGTGTACTCAAGTAGGAGTTACTTGTGTGGTTAGATGCAAATCATTGGCTATTGCTAAAGATTCACCTCAATGTTCTCAATTCCTCTCTCTCTCTCACGCGCACACAGCGGGTGATTGCCGCTTCTCCCCCATCACTGTTTATAACAATGTTGGGGTAAGTTACAACTTGGCCCCTCAGTTATAGCCATAAATACAAATCAAACTTGCCAATATCTTTTTGTGTAATTTAACACTCCTCATTTTAAAGTTCACCAAAAAGACACTATCTATAAAATTGGCAGAACCAAGCATTTTATCAAATTAAAGCTGGACAGCGTTATGTTTTTAGCTGATATAGATTGTGGGGCCACGATTATAGGTCCAGGCGTAATAGCTGATTTTAATCAAGTTATTTTTCCAGACAAAAACCAGAGCCCAACCATGTGTATTACTAAGAATTCCAAGAGAGCGACGTTAATGAAAATAATGGCCCGACAAACACCCAATGGAAGGAAGCCGTTGGCAGCGACTATGAGCTTGTTAAATGCAATGGGAAAAAAAAATAAAAAACCAAGAAATAAAAAATGGCCAAGAAAAAGAAGTCGCAAGATTTACAACATGAAGATGCAAATAAGCAAGGTGCATATAATGAAATGATGGTTTGAATGCGGAAGAAGGGAAAAAAATCATATGCTCAAATGTTATCAAAAAGAATAAATTGTGAGGCAAAAATAAGTGCAATTTGGAAAGATGGGAGTGTGGGTGGTCTCCAAATGAATTCACAATCACAACCAGGAGTTGGATCCTGATCTGTCTCGACTCAAATGAAGAGGCAATTTGGAAGCTAATCATATTGCTGGAGTAATAGATTTATTGAAGTGCGTAATGGTGGGCCTGAAAGCTTGCCTAAAGATTGCAGAAAATTTCATCCAAAGTAGGAGGAGGTTTAAGGCTCCGAGATGGTGATGTTGAGACCATCGCAAATTGTTTATTGCCTAGATGCAGAATTCCATTTAATTGATACCGCACGCTCAAAAATACTTTTGCTGCCAAAACTGTGAGGTGAGTTGTATTTAAATAATTAATTTTCACTTTTTTTTTATACAATGATATATTTAATATCTAGAGTATTGCAAATGCTTCAATTTTTTATGTTTTTTTAAAGATTTGTACATTGAAAAAAATATAATTTATGAATCTGTTTTAAAAATTGGACTCAAGTCCAAGAATAACTAAGGTCGTTGAAGCTTTATAATGAGACAACAACATATTTTGAGCTGGTATGATTTCCGCACATGAGGGAGGAATACAAGAAATATAGAGAAAGTGGAGAGAGTTTCAAGACTGTACTGATTTGTCTCTTGGAAAATTGAGCATGTCAAGAAATGCTTAGAGTCTTTAAAGAGTGATTTGTAAAATTGGAATGATAAAATGACACAAGCTGCATGCAACCATGGACAAGATATGGGAGATTACATAACAATAATTGGAACACTTATTTCTGATTGAATTATGGTTAGTCCTCATGCTTAGAGTCTTCTAGATGTTGCTTTTCTGCAAATATACAAACCTCCTCCATTTTGGCGGTCAATAAATTTGCAAGCATCAACTTCGAGATTGCTAAGATGGCTAAAACGCCTCCTTCATCGTCAAAGATCAAAGCACGTGAGCCGAAAAACCTCCCTCACCAGCTTTATTAGAGGCATTGTACCGCTCATTGAGGGAACAATTGAAGGTTCTTAAGTGAAAGAATTTGCATGAAAATGCAAAAACAGAATCCATTAATGCTATGCGAAGGAACTAAGCTGAGAGAAGCATTACAACTAGAATTTTTTCATTTATTTCATGACCAAAACTGTACTGGTGATGTCCATATATATATATATTGCCTAAAGGAATATGTACTACTACTACTTGTAGCTAAGATAACGCCATGTGTCGAGCCTAGCTAAAATCATGGAAATAAGTTACATGACTTATCTCAACTTCTTATATATCTTTATGCAAGGTGGTGAAATTATCATTATCTAACAGCCCCCATCAATTCGTGCTCAGTTAAAGGAACGACTTGAAGTTTTCTTAAATGAGAAAAGAGTTGAACTCCTAAAGCCTTGGTAAATATATTTGTAGTTTGATCTGTGGTAGGAACATGACGAACTTGCATAGTCTCGGCAGCAATTTTCTCTCGAATGAAATGAAAGTCCAACTCAATTTGCTTGGTCTAAGCATGAAAAGTCCAATCCAATGGCACTAAGGTTGTGAACCCAAGAATTGGAATTGTCTTCGGAAAGTGGAACAATTCTTCTAGTAAAGCAGTCAACCAAACGATTTCAAAGGTGGCTTGAGAAAGACCTTCGTAGCCTCTGCATTAGGTGGCTTGAGAAAGACTTTTGTAGCCTTTGCACTAGACTTGGAAACCAGGTTGTATCCTAAATTTACACAATAACCGGATGTGGATCTTCTGTCATTAAGATTAGTTGCCCAAGTAGAATATAAAAAATAAAATAAATAAAAAAGGAAAAAGGAATGAAAGATTGAGGTGAGATGATTTTTTATTCTCCAATCCATAAGTTTCTGACCCGACTAAGTATCTTAGAATTTTTCCTGACATCTTTGAAATGAGTGTGTGACGGATTTGCCATAAACTAGCTGACCTTGTTGACAATAAAGGAGATTTCAGGCCTTGAGATAGTTACATATTGGAGAGCGCTAACAAGACTTTTCTATTTAGAAGGATTCATGATCACATCACCATCAGATTTGGACAAGGATGTGGAAGTAGTCACAGGAGTAGGATTGCGTTCGGCTCCAAGCTTGTTGGATTTCTGCAATATACCTTTGATGTATTTTTGCTCTGTGACTTGAATGTCTAGAAAGTAATGCAACTCACCAAGACCTTGATTGATATGATTAGGATCATTGCTATGATAATTATATTAATATGTAGATGAGAGTCTGCCCTTCAATCTTGAGAAATAGAGAACAATCAACTTTGGAATATTTGAATCCAGCTCCTGATAAAACATATTTTACTTCGATGTACCATGCCCTGGACGCTTATGTTAAACCATAAATGTCTTTGTGTAGTTTGCATACCAAAATGGGGTAAGATTGTTGTTCAAAATCAACAGGTTGTCTCATGTAAATATGTTCAACCAAATCTCCATGGTCATAGACATTACTGGCATCCCATTGCCTTATGGGCTAGGAACATGTGATGAGAATGGACAAAATGACTCTTATTGTACTGGGCTTGACAAGTTTCTGTATAGTTAAGACCCAGAGCATAAGAATAACCTTGTCCAACCAATCTTACTTTGTATATATTTGGATATAGTACCATCAAAATGTTTTTTGAGTTTGAAAATCCATTTGGAACCAATTATATTTCTACCAGCGGGCAAAGGGGTTAATGTCTAACTGCCATTGGCTAGGAGATCATTATATTCTGCCTACCTTGCTTGTCTTCACTCAGTAAACAATAATGCTTCATGCTAAGAATTAAGTTCAATAGGAGAATTTGGCAAGGTTGTGTAAATTTTGGGTTTGAAAATGCCTCTTTTAGACCTGGTAACCATAGAATGAGTGTTCGAATGATGATCCACAGGTGGTTGGTGAGCATGCGAGTCACTTACATCAGGATCCGTATTCTTAGGTTGTATATCACAGTCATAGGTGTTCTCTATAGGCGAAGAGGAAGGTGAAGATGAAATGATCGGATTAATGGGTGAAGAGACATGTGTGGGTTGTGGTGAGGGGGTATGTTTGAATTGGTATTGTGTGTGTGTGCATTTGAAAAAGGGTGGACTTGTGTCACGTGTTTGTTTATTTTTGTATGAATAAAAAATTCATTGAACTGAATGCGTTAAGAAATAAGAACTTTAAGACTTTATTACATTTGTACATGTTTCTATATCTAATAAAGATCCCTCAAGATGATATGTACTCAAGTTTATGAGTGTTACAAGGTCTCATGCAAGGGAAACACTCACATCCAAAAGCTAAGGATGTAGTCCATTTTTTGTTGAGAGAAGAGTTATAGGGGAATTTTAAAGTGAAGATTTTTTTATGGGGTCCTATTTATGAGATAAACATATGTACTAAAAGAATCATCCCAAAACTAAAGAAATAATTTAGATTGGGCAAGCATTTGCTAATCATTTTCAATAATTTCTCTATGATTATTTCTGTTGTGGTGTGTATGGGTAGGAGACTCTGGATAATTCCATGTTTATGAAGAAATTTTGACAGGTTTCTCTATTCTGCCCCCCTCCCCTGCCGCCAATCACTTTATAATGCTTTAAATTTTCTATTTGTTTGAGTTTCCACAATGTTTTTGAAGTGAATAAAGGTGTTTAAGACTTCATTTATTTTGCAGGAGCTATATCCAACTATATTTATTGTACTGGTATATATAGCTCACAGAATATGTGTAACCATTTCGATCACAGAGGTTTCAACACCTTGATTCTAGATTAGACGCCGCCTTAGGTGGACTTCAAGGAAGAACACGAAGAACTCCTTGAATTGCTGGAGAGAAACTTGTAGAAATTCTCTACAACTTCTTGGCTTTTGAAATTGTCGTCCCTTGAATTATGAAAACACCCTTGTTTATACTTATAAGATATGAAGTTTTTCCATATGTATTTGATTTGATGACGCGACTTGATTGGTTATACATGATTCGATGGCATTTCTTGCCTATAATAGGAATATTTGATTTTATTACCAAAGACATTGGTAATTCTCTTCTATAGTCACATGATTTTCTATTGGTTGTTGGTTATAGCACCTAACAATAGCTTACAAGAGTAAAGAAAAAAAACTAGGGTTGCTCCTTTATTTCTCGGATCGTGAAAGCAACAAAGAACGAATGTTCTTTAACTTCTTGACTCCGGGACACCGAAACTGAATTGGAAAAGGATGGTTTGAAATAGAGTCGAGGAAGACCTCTCTCCGCAAAACGAATACGTCCTGGCTAGTGCTCACAGTTTGACGTATTATTCCCAAAGATGAAACGATTTCCGTCTTCTAGGTAGTAGCATCACTAGATCATATGCTCCAACAAACTAGAACTATGTGAGAACTGAGAGCTCACTAATATGTTATGATCATCGAAAATATGGATGCAGGATTTTCAAGTGTTCTTTTTGCATATAGATATGGTCCTATATATAGGCATCAAAATCAAGTCGGGGATTAAAGTCTCCAGTTATGGAGTTAGTGGGCATTCAAACCCCCGAGAGTAACTCTCGGCAGTTACAAGGACCTGGAAATCTACTTATCCAGGTACGTACGACATCCACCTGTCCAGGTGCGTGTGGGAGAAGTAACTCCCAAAGGTTACAATGAACCTGGACATCCTCTTGTCTAGGTATGTACAGACATCCACCTTTCCAGGTGTGTGCGGTTATCCACCTGTTTAGGTACGTGCGAGAGAAGTAACTCTTAGATGTTACTCCCATTAAATTGTTCATAACTTCAGGAGATTAACTCCTGATAGTTACATGAATCTAGACATCCATTTGTCCAGGTGCGTGCGGGTATCTACCTGTCCAAGTGCGTACAAACAAAAATCAACTCTATTGAACCGAGCCGACAAAACTCGAAGTCCAATACCATAGACCACGGATCACGGCCGAGGCCGACTCCAAGCTGAGCGCGCGCACATGTATGGCCCTGTTTGGTCACCCGCCGGTGAAAGTCATTTAATTACATCATAAGTTTTGAACATTAATTTTCTCACTCATCAAAAATTGATTTTGAGAAATTCAACCACTACAATTATCAGCTCGGAATGTAGATTAATTACACTATTTAATTCCTCCAAAATTAAATATTTAACCACTTAAAAATTTGTCAAAATAAGTTTGTCACCTATTTAATAAACCAATTTTCTAACAATCCCCCACATGAGTGGAAATTAATGCATATATGTATGCAGCATGCAACCTAGTCCTCGGGAGACATTATTGCATAATGGAAATGAATAGAAAAAAGTATAAGATATAAGAAAGAGAAAATATATATATATATATATACACACACACACATGTATGAAAGCCAATAGAAAAAAATTGGGGCACCATGAATTCAACTCTAGAAACTTAATATTTATGTAATAAATTCACCTTTATATCTAATTTAAGTAATGGAAGATTGTGGTTTTACTTATATATATATATATATATATATATATTGATTTGGTTTGATAAAATGAATTGAGAAATTCGAATCATATATTTATTAGATTTCATATATTTCTTGAATTTCATAATTCAGTGATTTGATTAATATTTGATAAAATATCTAGATTTCAAATCATATATTAAATGTTGCAATATATTCATCTTGATATTATCTAATTTTGAAACACCTAAATTTGTGGAATAATTTAGATTTTGAAATCGAATTAAAATTTCTAGAATAAAAATGTTTAATTTTAATTTAATAATAATATAATTATTCTAAATTAAGTAATGAAGTTTAGGCGGGAAAATAAAATTGTGATACAAAAGATATTTTCGCCTAAATTTCCAACATATTAAGTTCCTTCATGTGTTGCATTACAAAATTTCCCACAAAAAAACACCAAACCCATCATTTGCAATGACAAAAAATAACTTCATTAAAAATAATAATATAAACCATCCAACAAAAGAGATTTCAATAAAAAATATAAAAATCATATCTTAGATAAATCCATCAAAGTCACTCCAGTATGGAGTAAAATCACAAAGACATTAAAAGAAACATAAATAGAATGGTAGTATTACATAGTCATCCAAATAGATTCAATCCTTCTCTTGTTTTATAATAACTGGCTTCTCCTTTTTTTTGGCATTGGTAGTTGAAAATTCGTCCATCGGCTTCCTCTTCACTGTTGTCTCCTCAATTCTATCATAATAGAAAGAAGGACTCTTTCCATTAGTTTCTTCATCCACATCAACCACATTAATTCCTTTATTTTTCTTTTGAGGAGTAGATACTTCATCCTCAGAATAATCGACCTTGCAATATATATATATCAAGTTAAACTTGTTATCTAAGTCGTTAAACTAACTATTGAAGAACAGTTAGACATATGTGGACAAAAAGTATCCTTCTCATTATCCATAAATCTTTTATGCAGCTTTGAAATAAGATCTAATTCCTATTGAGTTTTGAAATACAAATGAACTGACTATCAAATTAATTAAATCAGCTAAGTAATGTATGATAAATAGTGAAAATATTAAAATAACATACAAAATATAAATTACTTGCCTCTCAACATAAGAGCTACGGTACATAGCTAAAGGATCATTAGTCATCTTGACTACAGATAACACATTCCTCAAATTTCTAAAGGGCTCTTCCTTTTTTGATATCTAAAAAATTACATCTTTGGTGCACAATTTCTCAAATTCCTTAGTAACATATCCCGGGTTGGAATCCTATAATCAATGAAATAATAATAAATATACAAAATACCACAATCAAAATTTTATTAAAAATCATCAGAGTTTAAACAATGGAATATTATGCTTACATGCTCCTTCTTCACAATTCATATGCTGATTTTCCTATAACTTCCAAAGCCACATCATCCCAAAGCAAAAACAAAGCATTATATTGTGAAATCCGAGAAATTCAACCTAAAATAAAAGCTTGAGGTAACATGATAATAAGTTGAGCTTAATATTTATAATGATATGAGTTAGGGTTTAATTGGATTCAAAATAATTCAAATTTTGAATTTCCTAAATTTGTTGAGTAAATAAGAAATCTGCTTCATATATTTTGGATTTGATATATTTCTTGCATTTACGTATCCAATATTTTTGTAATGCATTGACTTAGCTATCTTGATTTATTATTTCACAGTGTATTTGTTAAATATATTAGGTTAGTTTTGATTTTTCTAAATATTTGTAATGCATAAAAATAGTTGTTTTGATATATTTCACTGATTCTATGCTTTATTTATTGACTTTGCTATCTTGCTTTATTATTTCACGGTGTATTTGTTAAATATATTAGGTTAGTTTTGATTTTCCTAAATATTTGGAATGCATAAAATTAGCTGTTTTGATATATTTCAAATATTTCCAAAATATTAGGAACTGAATTTCAATTATGAACAAAAATTTCTTCTAAATTAGTTTGCCACATTCAGTACAAAAGTTTGGGCGGAAAAATAAATTTGGGAAAAAGTCATTTTGTTTTAATATATATATATATATATATGTATATAAAATTAATTGTATATAATATCTTATTAACATATTATATTATATGTATTAATGTATAATATTTATATATGATAACTATATAATTAATACATAGTTATAATATTTATATTAATATATAGTATAACATATAATAAAATGTATATTAATATATACTAATATTATATATGTAAAGATTCATATGTTAATATAATAGTATTATACATATATAATTATATGTATATAATGTACATATTATAATATTATGTATAAATATAGTAATGTTATATATAATGTTATTATAATTTATAGTATACTATATATATGTTATTATATATTATTAATATATATTAATTATATATATATTATAATTAATATTATATAATATTAATTATAATATATATATATAATTAATATATATTAATAATATATAATAACATATATATATATTAATTATATATATATATATATTATAATTAATATTATATAATATTACGGGAGTGAAGAGTCATGAACCTTTACAAAGACACGTGTCAGAGTGGCAGCCTTCATCAAATGACTCCTCACTTTAAGAAGGTTGCATGTAGGACATGTCATGATAGGTTGCATGCAAGACACTTATCTCAAAGACACCTCACTAGATGAGATGTCATGTCTAGGAAAGTACACAACTACCCTTATAACATGTTATTACATTATTTTAAACATAAAACGTGGCTTTAAGTACACCTCAATAGATGAGATGTCATGCCTAGGAAAATACAAGTCTACCCTTATTATATGGGTATTTATTATAAGGTTTAAATTTATGATTGACTTTGTCTTGGGTCGAAATTGGGTTCATACTCGAACTCTTGATCTTGACTAGTTCCACGTTGGTTTGATCTGGATTCTTCAGTGATAAGGTTGACTATGAACGAGGTATAAGTAAGTCCTTCAATATCTTCATGTGGATGGCTTTTATTGGCAAAACATAGATGGACTTATTATATTATAATTATTATAATTATATATTATACATATTAATTATATATGTATACTAATATAACATTAATTATATATCATATTATAATTATAATATATAGTATATACTATTATAATATATATGTATTATAATAATTAATATTATTAATTATATAATGTATACATATTATAATTATTACAATATTAAACATGTATATTATATAAATATAATATGTATATTATTAATATTAATATATTATATATATATTTATAATTAATACATATAATATACTTATATTAACATATATTAATATACATATATTATAGTATATATGTAATAATATAATATATATGTATATATGTATTAAGTTATATAATATATATAATATAATATACATAATTAAATATAATATATAACTAATTATATATTAATAATAGTATTACATAAGTACAATTATAATATATAATATTATAATATAGTATACATATTAATAATATAATATTATTATATATATTGTATATATTTATAATTAATACATATAATATATGTATATTAATATACTTATATTAACATATATTAATATACATATATTATAGCATATATGTAATAATATAATATATATAATATAATATACATAATTAAATATAATATATCACTAATTATATATTAATAATAGTATTACATATATACAATTATAATATATAATATTATAATATAGTATACATATTAATAATATAATATTATTATATATATTGCATATAATACATACTATATAATTTATATACTATTATATATATTATATTATACATTATTTGTGGTATTAATAGTATATGTTACATATGACTTTCATCCGATTGAGTTCTCAGTATGGGACATACTCATCTTTTTCCAAAGTACTGAAAATGACTCTACTATCAGGTGGATCTGTATTATATTAATATATAATTTATACTATAATATATTATAATATTATATACTATTATATTATTATAATATATTATAATATTAAAATTATATAATTATGTATATATGTATTATATATTATAATTAGTATATATATATATAATAATAATTTATATACATTATGTTAATTATAATATTATAATAATATATTAATAATATAATATATATTTATATTAATAGCTATATACATTATATTATAATAATCAATATCTATAATATTAATTATAACATATAAATAGATATATACATTATATAAATTTATATAATAACAAAAAATTATTACATATTATATATTATGTGTAATAGCTATTATATTAATATTACATAACTACAAGAATATTATAGTTATGTATACTATGATTACAATATATTCATATATATTATAATATATACTATAAATATAATATTATAATAGTATTAATATATAATTATTATAGTTAATATATATTAATTATATATAATTATATAGCTATCATATATAAAAGTATATTATAATTACATAATATTATTATTATAGTATATATTGTAATATAATTATACTATTAATATATTGTAATAATATAATAATATATTAATACAATAATATATGAACACCATATAATACATATTTATAGTATATATACATATGAATATTATATACTATATATGTATAATTATATATACTATATTAATAATATATATTAATAATATTATATACTATATTTGTATAATTATATAATATATGCATATTACATAATATATTATATTTACTATTAATTGTTAATATATATTTTAGTAATATACATAATATACATATGTAATATTATAATATAATATATGTAATTATTATTAATAGTATATTAATATATTATATACACATTAATACTATATAGTATATAATATATGTATTAATAGTTTTAATATATTAACCATATATTATATACACATTAATACTATATAGTATATAATATACATATTGATATAATATTATATAGTAATATATGTATACTATAATGTTATAAAAAGTATAAATATTATAACATATTATATACATTATATATATTAATAATTATATAATAATAATAATTATTATTATATTAGTATATATAATATATACTTATATGTATAATAAAAATTATTAATATATATTGTATTATTAATAATATATGTATAATATGTATGTATTATAATATGTATATAAGGATAATTATATATATGTATAATATTATATATTATATAATATAATATACTAATATATATATTTAATTATATTATTTTATATGTATATGTTGTATAATATATTAATATATATTATAATATAGTAATATTTTAATAATAATTATATATTATTAATATTATTGTATTATAATATTAATATATTAATAATACATAATACATATATTTAAATACTATAATTAATATATATAGTTATAAAATATGTATAAATATTAATTATATGTGCATATATATATGTATAATATATTATACATGATATTATATATGTTATTATTATATAAGTATAATTATATATGTATAAGTTTAAATATAATACAGTATACGTATATAATAATATAAACATATACTATATATTAGATTATTATATATACTACATATCGTATTATATTAATATATATATATTATATATATATATATATATATTAATATATTAATGTGTATCATATATAATAGTATATAATGTACATATTATATAATATATACACATTAGTATATATATATATATATTATACTTATTATATAATATATTAATCATAATATTATATATATATATATATATATAATATACATATAATTAATGTTATATAGTTAATATTAGTTATTATGTAATATATTAATATAATATATAATATTATAATACATATATTAATGTATAATATTAATATATTATAAATATATGTATATATAATTTATGTATAACTAATATAAGTATTATTATTATTATATATTTATAGTATATAATATATTAAATATATGTATTATATAATTATATATTTATTATTATAATTATATATAATATATAATATATTATACTTTATTATAATTTACATAATTATATACATACATATAATATATAATATACATATATACATTAATATGTATATTATAGAATATGTATATATAATATAACACAATTATTATAATATATTACAGGTACACATAATTATAATTTAATATATAATATATTATATTAATTATGTATATATATTATAATAATAGTGTTATAATATATTAATATAATTATAATAATATAATATAATAATTATAATATATATGTATTATTAAGTATATAATATAAATTAATATTATATATATATAACATAATTATAATATATAATATATTATACTCTATAGTTATATTGTAATATATATATATATATATATATTATAGTAATATTATATACAATTATTATTATACATTAATATCATATTATATAATATATTATATTTATATATATAATATATTTATAACATATTATATACAATATAATTATATTATATTTATTTAACTATACTAGTATATGTATGTATATTATTAATCATATGATATTAGTATATAATATTTATATAAATATATATAATATTATATAATTAATATATGTTATAACTATATATAACTATTATATATATATTATATAATAGTATATAATACATATATATATATATATATATATTAATATATATTATATATAATTAAATAATATATAATATATATATATGTAAAATATATTATTATATTATTATATATATAATTATAAATATACATTATATACATATAATTATATATGAATAGTATATATGTATACATATATAATTAATTTATGTATAATATTGTGCATATATTAATACATATATTATTATATGATATAATAATATATATTAATTAACAATATAATATAATTAATAATATTATCGTAAATTCTTATCTATTAATTATGATATAATATAATTATATAATATGATATATAATTAATATTAATATGTTATAATATAATTAATATAATAATAATTATATTATATTATAATAGATAAAACATATAATATATACTATATATTAATATTATGTATAATAATTATAATATTATATGTAATAATTAATTAATATTAATAATATATATATATATATGTACAGATATATATTATATTATACATATATCATTTTTAGACCTAGGTGTGCATATCATAAAACCAAATAGACTAAAACACATTTATAGACAGATGAGGAAATTTTTTTTTTACTGAGGACTCCCTTAGTTGTATAAGTTTACAAGAAAAACCCCACAAACGCTTGCGACTTCACTCGGCAAAATGGCAACAAGGGCACTAAGTAGACTTATACCACTGTGGGTAAACTCAAACCTGATTCAAACCTTCTTTGTCTTATAATTGGTTTTAATTATCTAATTTTAATCATGTTTCCAAAACTTTAAATGATTTGGAACCATGTTAGTAGAGATATGAATAGTCATGCCATGATCTAACACAATGATCTAGCCGGCCATATCAGGCGGCAGATATAATAATTAAAATATAAAATAAAAAACAGACATAAAATAAAAATTTAAACTTACACTTAAATTGTAATCAGTAGAGGTTTAATACAAAGAGAACTGAGAGATTTACAGAGAGGAAATTTGAGGGAGAAAGAAAAGAGGGGCGAGAAAACTCCAGCGTGCCTCTCAAAATGAAAAACAGACTATTTATAAAGGGAAGAGCCGGACATCAAACCCCGAATTAGAAAAAAATCAAAAAGAAAACAGTAAAACTTTATACAAAAGCTACTTTATTAAAGTAGAAAGTGACAACTATGTCACAATTTGTCTGATGTCTTTATGAAAGTAGTTGGTGAGGAATATATCACTGTTAATCACGTGACTTTGATGACTTTGAAAGCAAAATTGTCACTGATCTCTTCTTCTTTTTCTCATGGATGAGAAATTTTCTCTTCGATATCCAATATTATGAAATCTTGTTTTCCAGAATCCTGTCTTGATGAACACATCCTGTCTTGGAAGTCTAATAATTCCCAAGCTTGATTATAAATTCTGCCGACCTTTGCACAATTTTTTGCGAGTTGATATGGGTCATAAACTTCTTTTGTGAGGAGGGAAAGAGATTCCTTTCTGCAATCAATCCAAAATTTTTCTTGATTCTGTTTCCATTGAATGTAACAGAAACATCTCGGACAGTCAGAAATATGTTCTGAAATCATTTTGTTTCTTTGAGGAGAGAGTCTTTGAGCTCTTCAAGGGCTTCGAATAAAGTGGGATCAGGAATATCTTCTTCTGGATCCTGTGCATCTTGTAAAATACTAGTAAATTGATTTTCACTAGTTTCAGACCTCATAGAGGTATCAGATTTTGAATTGGAACTAAAATTTTTAGAAATATCTTGTTTGATTTTCGAAACAAATAATTCAATCATTTGTTTCTGTGATAGAATGCCAGCATATTTCTGGGTCAGAATTTTGAAAGGACTGATATGATCTTCCTCGTTTTCTTTTTCTTTTTCTTTTAGATCTTGCTTATAAGCTTTAATCTTTTCATTAATTTTTTCGTATGTTTCTTCAGAAAATAATTTTCCGGTTTCTGGGTCCATACGCATCATTTTTACCCAGAATTTGCAATGGCTGATACGCCAAAGACAAGGACCACCATAGCTAGTATAACCAACTATTGGAGTCCACTTACAAATCCATGGAATACCAAATTCAATAAAGAAAAGACAAGTTGTCTTTCCTTCAATGAAGTTTTCTGAATTTTTTCCCTTTATAACAGGAGAGACCGATATCCAATCTTTCATAAGATTATTAAATAGATCTGGCAAAATTTTTACCGATGGTCCAAATGTTCTCCACCATGTAAAGAACCAATTTGGAATCTGCTTGTGAAAAATATTTTCACAAACTTTAATAAACTAAGAGTGTTTATGCCTCTTGTTTTCATATAAGAGTGTTTTTTCAAAACTTTTGATATAATCGAAGTAATTGAATTTGAAATTTAGGTTATGAATTTGAGAAAATAATTCATTTTCTGCTAATGGAGAAATGCCCCATTCTTCAAAAGATATAATCTTTTTTATAATAACTTTGGAAAAGTTATAATCTTTTCCACTTTCTCCAGAGGAAAAATGATTAATCTCAACACTATTAATGGAGAGAAGAAGATTTTCATAGAAATCTCTTTGTTTATAAGAACCATTCACGTATGAAGTGTTAGAAAGATATCTTTCCATGATTGTCCATTGACTATTAGCCCATTGAACATCTCTTTCTTCTATTAGAAGGATAATTTGTCGATCAATATTATCGACAAACGCTTTTTCTGAATCATCTTTTGCTATATTAGCATAAAAAGTCTGAGCATTGTCAGGAGATATATTACTCTTTTTTTGTTTTTGTTTCAAAAATTCTTGAAACTCATCATTAAAATCAGAAGTATTACCTCCAACGGAACTTGCTATATTAGCAATGTTCTGGGCAATCAATTTTTTTTTGCCATATTGAACAATTGTTCTGGATTGGGGGTTATAACCTATTCCTCCTCTTCCTCTATAAGAGAAAGGTCACCTCGACCTGGAAATCCTCTTCCTCTATGAGAGGAATGGTTATCTCGACCAGGAAGGCTCATTTCTGCAAGAATTCTCGTGTCAGAAAATCAGGCAAATAATTTCTAATGCCTTTTTTATAAACAATAATAAAATCAAATGGAGCAAGATGTGATTGCCATCTGGCAAATATTTGCTTGGATACATCATGTTTGAAATCTTTCTGAAACATGAATTTAACAGCATTATAATCAGTTTTAATTATGAATTTTTGATTGTATAAGTCATCTTGAAATTTTAAAACACATTTAACAATGGCAAGAATTTCTTTGGCCACTGTCGAATAGTTTTTCTGGGAATTATTCCATTTCCCAGAATAAAATCGAACAAGATATTCTTATTTTTTATGGGGATGAACTTGTTTAAGGATTCCACCATAACCAATGTCAGAAGCATCAGTTTCAATAGTTTTATCCCATGAGGGATTTGCAAGCATAAGACATGGAAGGTTTTTAACCTTTTCTTTAATCCTTTGAACAACCTTGGTATGATTTTCATTCCAAGGTGGAGGATTCTTTTTGAGTCTGTCATATAAGACAGAAGTATCTTCATTAAGGTTTTTTATATAAGAAGAAATATAATTTAAACTTCATAAAAATCTTTGTAATTGTGTTTTCAGTAATGATATCTGGAAATTTATTTCCAAATTCAATACTTCTTTGAATAGGAATTATATTTCCTTTGTCAACCATATGACTTAGAAATCTAATATTAGGTTGAAATAAAATCATTTTTGGTTTTGAAATAACAAGGCCATTTTTTATAACTATATCTTTAAACATATTTAAATGTTTAAAGTGTGATTCAATATCTTTAGAAAAAACAAGAATATCATCAATATAAACAATAATAAAATTTCTAAATGGATTAAAAATGTCATTCATAATTTGTTGAAATTCTGAAGGAGCATTTTTTAATCCAAATGGCATAACTGTCCATTCATAATGTCCGAATGGGACATTAAAGGTAGTTTTATATCTATCAGATTCTTTAATTTGAATCTGCCAAAATCCTGATTTTAAATCAAATTTTGAAAAGACTAATGCATTAACCAATCTATCAAGAAGATCCTTCTTGTTGGGAATAGGATGTCTAATCCATTTTAAAACTTTATTAAGGGGTTTATAATTAATGACAAGTCTAGGAGCACCTCGTTCCTGCTCTGAATGTTTATTAACATAAAATGCAGTACATGACCAAGGAGATTTTGAAGCAGTTATTAACTTCTTTTGTAATAAAGAATCAATTTCTTTTTTACATAACTCCAAATATTCAGAGTTCATTTGGCAAGGTCTTGCCTTAGTAGGAATATCCTTTTCTTTAAAATCCTCATCATAAGGAAGAGAAATAATGTGCTTTTTTCTATCCCAAAAAGCATTTGGTAAATCATTGCAAATATCAATAGAAAACTTATTATAAATAAGTTTAATTTTTTTTTGTAATTTAGGATTTTTGAGTTTTTCTTCAATTGTCAGGAAACTCACTTCTTCTTTTAAAGAATTGATTTGAAAGGTTTTTCTTTCAATCTGTTCTTGTAGTTCATTAAGGTTTCCTTCAAAGGTTCCAGTTAAACCTTTTTCATCGACAAGGGTTAAAGGATAAATTTTGAAAATGAAAGGTAAGCCAAGTATAAGCTGACTTGAAATATTTTTTGCAAGAAGAAAACTTGTTGAAATGCAACAATTATCTTTGCAAATATATGCTTTTGGAATCTTGAAACTTATATCAAGACGTTCACCTCTAGCATGAGAAAGTGAATGAGTGGTTTTATGAAAATACCTAGTAGGAATTAATCCTTCTTGTATGACATTTAAATCAGCACCACTATCAATCATAGCGATGAAATCAATTCTATGATTTTTGATAAGAAGGGTGATTTTAGTATACTACTTTTGAGATATAATCATTGAAATAGTAGGGAAATAAGTTTTCTCTAATGGTATAAGATGCTCATCAGAAATAGTATCATCAGGAGGATTTAGATTATCAATCTCTTTTCCTTTATTATCTTCCAATAGACAAAGGCACTGATGAAAATTATTATTAATATGATAAAGATTTTTAATTTCTTTTTTGTAATTTAATAATGTATAATTAATATATATTAACATATATAAATTACTATATAATTATTAATATATTATATACATGTATATACCTTTAATTATATAACTCATATTATATAATTAATATGTAAATATGTAATATTATACAATAATATCAATGTGATTATATGTAATGTATATAATTACATTAATAATTAATATATAATAAGTATTCATATTTATATTATTTATTATAATGTGTACATATATATTAATTATTATATACATAAATAAATAAACACCATAATACTATATATTATAATATATAATATTAATTATAGGTATTTAATATAATATATTATATGTATATATAATTAATATATTTAATAATATATATTAATAATTATATGTATAGTAAAACATAAATTAATTATAATATTATAATATGTATAATGTATGTTAATATATATTATAATTAATATATTGGTGAGATACATAGAGAATTTATCGGTGAGATTTCTTTGTAGACCAAGGCTATGTCTCAAGAATACTTCTCTTTGAGGTGCTGCGTGCTATTGAAAAAGGATTTGGACAGGCTTTTCAAACTAATATCTGAAAGATTCTACATTTTTAATGGCTATAATGATCCCAATCTTAAGAATCTATACCTTGTCTCTTTACCATAAGAGCTACAACCAGAAATTGTGAGAATGTTTCAAGCCATGAAGAAAGACATGGCCCAAATCAGCATGGGACAAATCCATCAAACCTGCTTGGCTACTCTGGAGAAACTCTGTGAGTAACAAAATCTCTTTAAAGAAATGATGGAAAGTCAGAAAATTCCTAAATAGGTATGTGATAAATCCTACATTGAAATAAAATGTCATGAGAAAGCATGCCATTGTTCCAAAAAAGATAAAGAAAAAGATAAGCAAAAGCTCAGAAGGAAAAGGAAAAACCAAACATACAGGTTTTTCCGAAGGAAGCCATTTAGGAAGAAGTCTACTGACAGATGATATCTATGTGGACAAAAAAGGGCATTTCGCAAAAACCTGCGGTACGAAGAAAGGGAAAGCGGCTTAGCTAGCATCACAGACATTTCACTATCATGAAGAAGATGTTGATGAAGCAGTCATAGAATCTCTCTATTCAGAACAAGATGTTGATGATACAGCCTTCGTCCTTCATGAGACATATGATGAAGAAGATTTAGAAGAGAATGTCCCCATTCTTATGATGAACCAACCACCAATGCTGAAAACCAACATGATCATACAAGAAGGGATGCCATCATCTCATCTTGAAATTATGGTGCTTCAGTCAAAGTATGGCAGGCCTATCAAAGTGATCGGAGTCCATCATACAGGAGCAAGAAAAACTATGATGAACCTAGAAGACATCCTTCCAGAAGAAGCTTGGGAGTCTCGTCATGAATATTTTTTTGTTGCTGATGGCCAAACCTTTCATATTGCCTTGATATCTAAACAACTAGTCGGAATTCAAATGCTTACAAACTGTGTTGTCTGGATCAAAGTCATCGGAAGCAAACTTCACGGATATGATTTATGAATGGGATTTAATGTCTTCTTCAAAGCTTAAAAGCTACAAATATTTTCCCATGGAGTCAAATACAAGAGGACATCCCTACCATTCACACCAACACAAAAGCTGTTCACAGTGAAGGAGATACCAGAACCTGATCCACTTATCCAGAGATTGAAAAAATGTTATGTCGAGTCACATGCAGACTTAACCAATCCTCATCCACTTTGGAAGAACTCAGAATTCTATGTTTGACTTCCTTTTAAGAAGAATAATGATATTAACGCCACTAAAGCCACGCATCCTTGCATGACACCAGAAGAGCTGAATTTGGCCCGACAAGAATGCAGCGAGCTATTATCCTTGGGCCTAATTAAAGCCACCAACTCAAATTGGGCTTGTCCAGCTTTTCTGTCAATAAGAGAGCAGACCAAGTTTGAGGAAAGAAGAGGTTAGTCATTGATTACAAACCTCTCAACTAGTACTTGCTTGATGATAAATTCCCTTTGCCCAGGACAAAAGTCATGTTCTCTTACCTCTCAGAAGCCCAATTTTTTTTTCCAAATTTGACCTTAAATCTAGTTTCTGGCAAGTGGGTTTACAACCAGGTGAAAGGTATAAAACAACTTTTTGCCAACCCACAGCTCAATACCAATGGACAGTTCTGCCATTTGATCTTAAAGTTGCACCCATCTCTTTTCCAAAAGACCATGATGAAAATCTTTGAACCCATACTAAACAACACCCTTGTCTACATAGATGATATCCTCTTATATTCCAAATGTTTAGCCTATTCAAGCAAATTGTCAAAGCTTCTAAGGAAAAGTCCACTTCCTTGGGATGTCGACCAAACTGCAGCAGTCAAACATCTTAAAGAAGTGTGTCAAAAGCTCTCACTCTTGAGAATTCCTGGAGATGGCCAACGGATCTTACAAATATATGACAGTGATGATTATTGGGGACCTATCTTATTAGAAAATGAAGGTGGGAAACTTCATTATTATGGACATGCCACTGGCCAATTCAAAAAATCTAAAGCACATTATCATATTGTCTACAAAGAGATATTAACTGTCAAATATCGAATTAAAAAATCCGAATTCTATCTGGTGGGATACAATTTCATTATCCAATTGGATAATACATCCTTCCCAGCAATTATGGAGCTCAAGAATAAAGGAGTCCTACAAAAACAACTTCTTAGACTCAAGACTGGTTTTCAAAATACCAGTTTGAAGTCCAACACATAAAGGGCGAGGAAAATGTTGTGCCTGATTATCTCTCCAGACAATTTCAGCTTCCACTCATATCATCTACCAAGGTGCTGCCGGTTATCTTCATGATAGGGAAATGAAAGAAGATAATATCTTCCGAAACCGATTTTTGGAGACATGCTCCTATCCATCTTATGAATCTTGATTTATATAATTTAATATATATTATATTATATACTATATTATAATTAATCATGTATATATATTATAATAATAGTGTTATAATATATTAATATAATATCATAATTATATTATATATGTATTATTAAGTATATAATATAAATTAATATTATGTACAACATAATTATTATATATAATATATTATACTTTATGGTTATATTATAATATGTATATATTATATAATATATTATATTTATATATACTATATTTATAACATATTATATATATAATATAATTATATTATATTTATATAGCTATATATAGTATATATATGTATATTGTTATTTATATGATATTAGTATATAATAATTATATAAATATATATACTATTAATATATATAATATTAATACTATATAATAATAGTTATATATAGTCTATATATAACTATTATAATACATATTATATAATAGTATATAATACATATATAAACATATTAATATATATATTATATATAATTAAATAATATAATATATATATATATGTATAATATATTGTAATATTATTATATATGTAATTATAAATATATATTATATACATATATTTATATATGAACAATATTTATAATAATTATAATTATATAAGTAATAATTAATTAATATTAAAAATATATATATACATAGTTATACATATATATAATAATTAATAAAATATTAATGATTAATATACATTAGTATTATACATATATATAAATAATTATAATTATACTATACATAAATACATATTATTATATATTTTGATATTATATATATATATATATTATTATATACATAAATATATTAATTATATAATGTATATACTATATTATATGATGACATAATGACATATAAATTATAATAATTAATATAATATATTTAATAGACATTAATATATATTAATTATGTATACATTATTATACATTAATATACATTAACTATATACATTAATATATATTAATTATGTATATATTATAATGCATATATACATAATTAATATATGTATAATATATTAATATATTAATTATAAATATAATAATTAATATATTATAGTATACTATATTAATAGTATAATAGTATTATATACTAATTTAGATGATATATTATATTATAACTATTATAATTATATATTATACATATTAATTATATGTATACTATACTATAATACATATATTAATTATATTACAATATACATATATACATACTATTAATTATTAATAACATATTATAATTATATATATTAATAATATTATATACTATATATATGTTATTAATATTAAATTATTATTATAATTGTAATATACATGTTGTTATAATTATTAATATATATATATATATATATATGTTAGTCCTTATAATGTATACAGAAAATATGTACTATTATATAATTAATATTACATACTATAGATATTATTTTAACATAAAACGTGGTTTTAATATCATATATGTATAATAATATATCACATTAATAATATGTATATATTATGATTATATATTATATCATATATCAATAATATATTATAATATGTATATATTATAATAATATATTATATTTATATTATAATATATATTATACAATATTATAATATACTATAATGGAATATATATAAATACAATTATAGGTATTTGTATATAATATTATATCATAGTTATATATTATAATAATATTATATAATATATGTTAATTAATATAGTTATATAAATATTATAATTTATATTAATATATTATTATATATTATACTATATATAATATGCATTAGATAAGAGTATAATATATATTAATTAATATATATAATAGTTATACATATATTATTAATAATATATGGAGATTTGAAAAGAAAATTGTTAGACTATATATAATATATGATATGTATTATATTATACATAATATATATTGTATATTAATCTATATACATTTATATATATTTATTATATTATGTATATATAATAATTATGATATAAATATATTATATGTAATATATAATTATTAATATAATATTATTAATAATTATATATATTGATTATCTATTCATAAATATTATATATAATATGTTACATATATAACTATTATATAATTATATTATATATAATATACATAATTATATAACTATATGTTATTAATAATTATAATATATATGTATAATATAATTAATAATATACATTAATATCTATTATATTAATAATATATATATATTATAATAGTTAACATATATTATAATATATTTATTATATAAGTATATTAGATATAATTATATAAATATATATGAATTATATTTATATAAAATAATATTTAATATTATATTATGTAATATAAATATAATATAATTATATAGTATTAATTATCCTATTATACGAATTTAATTAATAATAGTAATATATACATATATTAATAATATTATAATTACGTACTATGTATATGTATTATACTACATATTAATAGAGTATATTAATATGTATAACAATTAATTATAATATATCATGTTTTAATATAATATATTGTAATATACATATATGTATTTTATAATATATATTATATGTAAATATTAATATATATTATATATTATAACATTAATATAAAATAATTATAATTATTAATATTATACATATTTATGCATGTCATATATATTATAATATTATTAATTATATATATTAATAAGTAATATATAATTATTATATATATAGTATAATATGAATAAATATTATTATAATATATACCTATTATAATATATTATTAATATATGAGATAATATATAATCATAATGTATATATATTATTAATGTTATATAATATTATACACATATGATATTCGAACCACATTTTATATTTAAAATAATGTAATACCCATGTTATAAGGGTAGTTGTGTACTTTCCAAGACATGACATCTCATCTAGTGAGGTGTCTTTGAGATAAGTGTTTGCATGCAACCTAGCATGACATGTATAAATTCATAATATTACAATAATATAATAATATATTATAATAACTATACATATAATATGTAATTAATATGTATATATGTATAGCTATTAATATAACCAGGTATTATATTATATATATTATTATAATATTAATATTATATAATTATTATAATATATATTACATAATTCATATATTAACATATTATATATTAATATACTATATAATAATTATAATATACACATATATAATTATATTACATAATACTAAAATAATATATATTAATAATTATAATATGTATATACATTATAACATATATTATATGTATATATTTTAATATTATACATTAATATATTTGTATATATTATATTAACATCATATAATATGTTATAAATATAATTATATATATTATATAATATAGGTATTATATAATTATAATATGTACATGTAATATATATTATATCATACATATAATAATTATTTGATTATATATACATATAATAAACACTATTATAAGTATATTATATATTATAATAGTATAATAATATTAATAATTATTATATATTATATTATATATTATTATATTATATTATAAATTAATTATTATAATATAATTTTATATATAATTATATATTTTAACAATTATTATACTATAATATAAGTTATAATTAATAATAGTATATGTAATAATATATAATCATTTTATAACATAGTATAATGACTATATAGTATATATGTATAATTATTTATATTATATATTATAATTTTATATATTATATATATTAATATAGTTATAATATTATTAATATATAATATTTATAATTATTATATATGTATTATATTAATTATTAAATTTATATATTATGATATGTATTATTAATATAATATATTAATTATTAACATATTATATAATTTATACTATATTATAATATATGCATGTTATTGTAATTATGTATACTATATAATATATACTTATATGTATATTAACTTACCATATATATTATAATACACTATAATATTATAATATATATTATAAATATATTATGTACTATTATACATTATACTATATAATTAATATATGTAGTATACAATAAAATACTATTATATTATAACAATACATATATATATATTATATTATAACAATACAATTAATTATATTATGTATTTATTATATATATTAATATGCATAATATAATTATATACTAATGTATATATATACATATTTATAGTATATTATATATTATAATATATAATAATTATTTTATTATATTAATTGTATGTTAATTAAATTATAATCATAATATGTATATAGAAACAGGTTAAATTTTCTGGTAAAAAATCTTTACTGCGGAAAAAGTTATTAATATCGCAAAACTAAATTGAGAAACAAATTAAAATTAACTGAGTTTATCATCATCATCATGTTCTGATTGCTCAAACTCAGCATCCATTATCAACCCATCCATCACATGTACCAAAATTTTCCCAATTCTCAAATCTACCTGCTCTGAAACTACTCCATTGACCACCACCGTTTCATTGGAATCCTTCCATATATACAAACCGAGTCCAGATATTGAATCGTAGATTTTCTGCTTGCCGTGCTCCAAGTCCGCCAATGAAATCCATCTCGGTACGGCTGAAAATCCAAGTATTCGCGTCAATATTGGTATGAATTGCTGTTGTTCCGATTCAATCTTAAATCACGTTGAATCGCTTTCTCCGACGGCAGGAACAGAGTGAACGCCAGATCTTCAGGTAACATTCCGATCACAGTTTCCCCGAATGCGCCAATTTTTGTGCCTTTGGAGAGATTGCTGTTAGGGATTTCGGATTTGCCAAAAACAATTGTTGATTGGGAGACGTTTCTGAGCTGAAGCGCTGAAATTATCTCTAGGATGATGAATGCAACAGAGATGACAATGCAAAGGAATTTTACTGGGGTTTTCAGCTTGGAACCTCTGATTTTCCTTCTTCTCATTTTTGCGATTGGAAATGGAGAAAATTATTTAAAGGGCTAAATGCCGAAATGACGATGAATTTGCATTCAACACTTGTTTGGACGTCACCTGAGTTTTGGATGCGGGAAATCTGATTTGATTTGGTGAAGGGTGGGTTTACTTTTGTAGATCCGGTAGCTGGGTTAACTCGGATACTTGTACAAGGGACCAACTGAGTTGGTTCTTAGCTGTCAACTTGTTATGCCCCCATTAACTCGTTGATAGGCTGTAAGTACAGTTATCAACCAAAAAAAAAAAGTTGAATTGGCCGATCCAGCTGGGACTCAGTTCATAATGGTCTGATTTAGGATCAGTTCATGAACAATTTAAGTGGGCTAAATGGATGGCAGTGAGCTAATAATGTCTTCAATCAAATTAGCTTGGAGCTCAATGTCATGAAATTGGGCTTCTTGGGCCATTTTTGCACTTGGACTTGAGAGGTTTACACCTTGCCAAGCCCAATTCTTAAGCCCGACCTTCAAGCCCAAGCACTTAGCCCACATCCACACACTTTGTACATAGAATTTTCTAGAATAGAGTGGTAAGATAAGGAGCATTCTAGAGAGTGGGTAGAACTCTCTAAGTGTGTAGGATTTTGTAGAGAATTCTGGAGACTTAATCTCCACCGTAGGATCAAATAGATCACCACCGTCCGTTGAGGAGGTGGAGTAGTATAAATAGGGCATTCATTCCATTTGTAACCATCAAGTTCCAATCAAGTTCTTCAAGTGAGTTTGAGTGAATAAAGCTTTCCTCCAAATACTTGCTCTCTTTACTTTCTTGCCAACACTTTTGCACACACTTCAATATTTCGAGAGAGGCTGACTTAGCAACCGCGAGGGGCGGAAATAAGCTAAGGCCGCACGGGTCGTTGTTAAGGGAACAAGTCCGTGACATCAAGCTCGAGATGGTCCGATCTTTGATCTATCTTATTTATTTATATTAGGTTAACTGCAAAAAAAACATTAATTTCATTCTCATTTAAATGCCCTAAAATCTGAATAGTTTTTAAAATTTTAATTATTAAAAGTTTCTAAATTCTAATTTTAAATATATTATGTTGAGTTCAAATATTTACTTCCGATTTAAACTCAAAAAATTTGTAAAAGATAAATTTATATTTAATTTTCTTTGAAAAATACAAAGTAAATATTTTAACTCAACAAAAGATATTTAATCTTTTACAAGAAATATTTTTTAAGAATTTAATTTAAATGTGCGGCTATTCACACCTCTGAAACCTCTAAACATACCCTATAATAATTTTAACATAATAGACATAAATACCCTTATATACTTTCTATGTTTAACCTAATTTTGTTATTTTCTTATTCTCTTCTTCTTCAAACATTTATTCTCCTCAAAGTTACAGTTAATTTAGAGAATTTAATCATAGATCAAGACGCATTAATAGAGAATAATAATGTAAGTATTTCAACATTTTGTTAAAATTTTAATATATTTTGCATAAAAATTGTGATTTTACTTTCCCTGTCGCGCAGACTATTTGACTATAATATTCGAACACATGAAAAAGCGTTCGGCTTTAACTTTCGAACAACAACAAAGTGTCCGAGAGTTATAGTCAAACATGGCAACTTGGTCGAAAGTTATCAGTGGAACATTAGCTATATGTTCGAGATTAAGAGTCGAACAATAGCATATTTGTTTGAAACTTAATGTCGAACAACACGACCCTATTTTTGTTAAGGTGTGCAATTTTGTGATGTTTTCTTGTTTTTGTTGTTAGAATTTGAATGCACTTTTCAGAGATATTTGCAATCATGAAATGTAGAAAAAACTAGTAGGCTTGACTTATTAATTGTTAGCGTTGAACATTGGTAGTATAATTAAGTTTAATTATATTCTATATGTTTCGTTATGTCCGTGCCTTGATATTTACAAGTTATTGATTAATATTTACAAGTACATGATCTACATGCCACAAATTTACAAGTTAAAATTATAATTGATCGTTCATGTTATGCCTTCATCTGTATGATTAATATTGACATGTATATTTTCCACGAGCTAAAGAAAGTTCACCCCATCTTATTTGTACCTTTAGATTGAATTGGAGTATGTTGATTCACACAAGATGAAGCGTAAAACATGTAAATATTATTAAAAGATTAATCTTTATGAAATTTTAGAAAAAAAAAACCTAGTAGGCTTGAATTATTAATTGTTAGCATTGGATATTGGTAGTATAATTAAGTTTAATTATATTCTATATGTTTCATTATGTCCGTGACTTAAACTCTTAAAATTTTCATTATAAGTTTACAAGACTTTATTTACTTATATACCACTCTTCGTTATATGAATATGAAATTGTTAAACCTTATGCTTAATTTTAATTTTAATTTTTATTGATTTAGGCGTATAATAGATTAAAATAATTTAATTAATCATATGTTAACTTTTTTACTTAATTATATTATTACGCTATGATTTATTAAAGTTTTCTTAAGTTTGAATATTGTCTTAAAATAAATATAGAGTGTTGTATGATTTATTTTATGATTTTATAATATAACATATTTTTTTATTAATTTAGCATAATTTGATTAAAATAAGACTGGTGTCCGTAACAACTCCTTTTGTTTTTTTTTTTTTTTTTTTTTTTTTTTTTGCATTCATGATTATATATATATATATATATATATATAGGTTGCTAATATTTCAAATAATTATATTTAACATAATTTAAGAAATTAGGACATTATATGTTCTAATAAGTCACTACTATTGATCGAACTTGCTCTCAAGTTGGTGTACCAATCAAATGCACTTCATTTCAAGAAACAGACGAACAATTACACCAAGTGATCTCTATATATTTTGGCATCACTGGAGGCTTCTATTGAAGTATATGTTGCTTTGGATTATCTTTGCTATCAAATTGCTAAAATTTGGAGGTCGATGGTCGGGCAAGATATTCAATTTATCAATGTTAAGAGTGTCGAAAATGAGGTAGAGCTTCCATACATGTGCTCGTTGATAGTTGTCATCAAGAGCTTTCTTAGTCTAAGTAGATAAGAGCACTAGCTCTCTGAGTGAAAGATTTTCTCATTCACAATTATGTCTCAACTCCATCAACATCCTCTGCATGTTGTCTATCAATAACTTTGTCGTTGGAGCAACTCATGTTTGAGCATGTATGGTAAGTCCTTTGAAACCAATCAGACTGACTATTTGCTCTTCCAGACTCTCCATGCGATTGATGAGAATATTTCCAAGATGTTTATTCAGAAATATACAAAGTGTATAAATACAAGGGGAGAGTGTAGGAGACTCTCAAACATAAACAATGTGGGACAAGAATAAATACAAATACACATATATGCTCCTAATACTCCTAATATCTCAAACGTAAACAATATGGGACAAGAATAAATACAAATACACATATATGCTCCCAATACTCCTAATACACCCCCTCAAGATGGTGGGCGATTAACGACACCAATCTTGTCCAATAAGAGAAAAAGACGAGTCCTAGATAGCCAAGCCGATCAGCAGAGGAGACATGCGAGACACGAAGCTGAGCAGATTGAACAAACTCCTGAACAAAGTGATAGTCAATAGCAATGTGCGTCATCCGATAGTGAAATACCGGATTTGCACACAGATACGTAGCCCCAATGTTGTCACAATAAAGAACGGAGTAGCAGTGGACAGAGAAACGGCTAACTCAGAAAGGAGTGACTGAGTCCATTGGAGTTCCGCAGCAGCAGCAGCAATTATTCGATATTCTGCATCCGTCGAAGATCGAGCCACGGTCCGCTGCTTACGAGAGCTCCACGAGATGGGATTGGCGCCGAGATAGATAATAAAGGCACCAGTGGATGTGCGGTCGTCACAATTACCAGCCCAATCAGCATCTGTAAAGTAATGAAGAGACATAGGAGAGTCACGGCGTAGATGAAGAGCAAGATATCGAGTGCCATTGAGATAGCGAAGGAGATGTTTCACTGCCCCCCCAGTGGATCTTAGTGGGAGCATGCATGAACTGAGATAACTTGTTGACCGCAAAGGCAATATCTGGCCTAGTAAGAAGAAGATACTGAAGACTGCCCAGAACACGACGATATAAGAAAGTATCAGCAGGCTTGCTACCATCATTGAGAGACAATGTGACATTGAGAGCAAACGGAGTGTGAATCGGTTTAGCATTGAGCATATTATGCTGAGATAGAAGATCAGTGGTGTATTTCCTTTGGACAAGTAACACGAAGACGAGGTATGAAGAACCTCCACACCAAGAAAGTAGGACAAAGGACCAAGGTCCTTAATAGAGAACTCAGAAGCCAAACAATGCACCACGCGAGTGAGAAAGCGATCATCATTTCCTGTAAGGATAAGATCATCCACATACACCAAGAAGTAGGTAGTCATTCCCTGGGCATGATAGACAAAGAGGGACTCATCAGATTTAGTGCAGGAAAAACCAACCGAGACCAAAAATGATCGAAGAGCATGATACCATGTCCGAGGAGCTTGCTTGAGGCCGTAAATGGACTTACGGAGTTTGCAGACGAAGGTAGAATGATTCGGATCAGTGAAGCCAGGAGGCTGAGACATATAGACCCCATCCGAAAGCGAGCCATAAAGGAAAGCATTGTTAACATCGAACTGTCGAAGAGGCCAATTACGGGTAGTGGCAATACTCAGAACAATGCGAATAGTAGCGGGCTTGACAACAGGGTTGAAGGTCTCAAAGTAGTCAACACCAGGGCGTTGATGAAAACCTTTAACAATGAGGCGAGCCTTATATTTATCAATAGAACTATCACGCTTTCATTTGATGCGAAAGACCCATTTGCAGCCAACAACATTTTGGGAGGAGACCGGAGGAACAAGATCCCAAGTACCATTCTCTTGCAAGGCAGTGAATTCCCGAGACATAGCCTCACGCCTCCGAGAGTCAGCAAGAGCCTGGGTCACTGTAGAAGGCTCAACATCAACCATACCTTGGATTTGGTTTAACAATGTTGTTGCGAGACCGAGTAATTATCGGATGGTGCGATGGAGGATCCAAGGAGAGCACCGGTGAAGGCACAGGGTTAGGAGGAGAAGACCCAGGAGTAGGCGGTGGTAGGGGTGTATGTGTTGACACAGGCGGCACAGCATCAACCACAGGAGCGGAAACCAGCACAGGTGGAGGGACAGGGATATAAGTAGAAGGAAGAGAGTCAAAGTGTGAGGAAGGAAGAGAAGAGGCGATGGAAAAAGGGAAGATATGTTCCACAAATTCCACATGACGAGAGGCATAAATTCTGGAGGACGAGCGATCAAGACAGAGATAGGCGCTCTGGGTGGGTGAGTATCCAACAAAGACACAAGGATGAGATCGGGTGTTTAATTTGTGAGAGGAGTATGGATGCAGCCAGGAAAAGCACTGACATCCAAAGACACTGAGTTTGGAGAGATTTGGTGGGTGATGAAAAAGTTTCTCAAAGGAAGAAACCATATCAAGATCAACCTTGGTAAGACGATTAATAAGATAAACAACCGTGGATATGGCATAAGGCCAGTACTGAAGAGGCATGGAAGAGTGATGAAGCAGGGCAAGACCGAAGAGGCATGGAAGAGTGATGAAGCAAGGCAAGACCAGTGTCAACAATGTGACGACGGTGTTGCTCTGCAGCACCATTGTGTTCGGGTGTATGGGGCGGGGTGGTGAGGTGAGTAATACCGTGAGACGTAAGGAAATGACGAAGAGCTAGGTATTCTCCCCCATTATCACAGTACAGAGTCTTTATTTTTGTATTAAGAAAGTTTTCAACTAACCCTTTGAAGGCAATAAATGTAGACAGAACATCAGATTTTCGCTTAAGCGGGTACAGTCAGACATACTTCGTAAAGTGATCAATAAAAACAACATAATATTTATAACCATCAAATGATAAGATATGAGAAGTCCAAACATCAGAATAAATTAACTGAAGCGGGAAAACAGAATTTAGAGAGGATTCAGTAAATGGCAGTTTGTGACTCTTAATGCATTTACAAGACTCACAACTAAAAACATCGGACTTATTTGTAGGTATATCATGACTAGATAGAGAGGAATGTAAAATCTTCGTGGATAGGTGGCCTAGGCGAGAATGCCAGAGAGAGGATGACTATCTAACCGAGGATAGAGTTGAGAGACGAGGTGGATACGAAACACCAACCGGCCACACATACAAGCCATTAACACGCGGACCCTGAAGCATTACATCCCCCGTACGACTGTCCTTCACCTGAAAATCAGAAGCAGAAAAGAGAACAACCACATCATTCTGCTGAAAAAGTTTAGAGATGGAGAGAAGATTCCTCGCTATAGAGGGAACAAGCAAAACATCTTGAAAATTAAGATAAGAGAAAGCGGGAAAAACAAGTTGCCCAATATGGGAAGTGTGTCGTTTGTTACCGTCCCCTACTATCACATCATCAACGCCACCATACGGAGCATGCAAGAACAGGTTTGCCAAATCAGTGGTGATGTGGTGAGAAGCCCCAGAGTCGAGAATCCAATCAGAAGGCGATGGCACGGACATAGCAGTGTGAGCAGAAGGATAGGAGTAGGCCGGGGAAGGTGGCTGACCCGACGGAGGAGACGGGGCTGCATAGGCCCAAATTTCTGGGCAGCGGCGTGCCGAGTGGCCATAGGTGCCACATAGCTGGCATCGGCCCTGGTAGCCACGGCCCGGCTGATGGGCAGACGAGGCAGGGGCTGGCTGGACCCGAGAGCAACCCGTAGACCGGTGGGATGAGGCCTAGCCTCGCTGAGGATGCTGGGACGGGGAGCGGCCTGGTGCGGCAGGGGGACGTCGAGAGGAGGCAGACGCAGGGACGGCACTGGCAAGGTGGTTCGACGTGGCTGCCACCCGAGCCGCTTGTTGGGCCTCCGTACTAAGCAACTTGTCCAGAAGTTCGTTGAAAGAAACAGGTGTATCCCTGGCCTGTATAGCGTTTCTAATCTCCTTATACGCGTCATCAAGGCCGTTGAGCACCTTAAGGACCAAGTCCTCCAGATCCGTGACCACACCGAGAAGCGAGCGTTCATCAACAACTCCCTTAATATCAAGCACAAAATCAGAAACCGAACATGTACCTTTCACCGGATTGTGAATTCGATTCTTGAGCGCAAGAATGCGCCCCCTTGACGATTTGCTGTAGATGGAGGCGAGAGTCTCCCATGCCTCACGAGAGGAAGTGGTGGCAGCAATGAAGGGAATAAGAGTGGGCGAGATGGACCCAATTATGGCCGAGAGTATCAATTGGTCTTGTCGAACCCATTGCTCATGAAGTGGATTCGACTCAGACTTTGTGCCAACAAGAACAGTAGATGATGGACAAGGGTACGTACCATCAACATAACGGTAGAGATCGTAGCCGAAGAGGAGAGTCCGGAACTGGAAACTCCATGAGACGTAATTGGTAGAGGTAATCTTTAGCAGCGCATGGGCCGCGATGTTGAAGGAGACGAGGGGCAGCAATGTGCCGTCGGCAGTAACAACGGAGAGAGAAGACGACTGCATGGGGTCGGAAGATGCAGCAGCGTGAGGCGGCTACACGTGGGATTGCGTGAGGCGGGTGGGAGGTATGAACCAGAGGAGCAGCGGCGTTGCAGTAGGTTCGTGGGAACCAAGACTGGAACCCAAAAAAAAAACAAAAAAGGATCAAGGAATTATGGCGGATGCCAAATTAGGCTCTGGTTACCATGATGAGAATATTTCCAAGATGTTTATTCAGAAATATACAAAGTGTATAAATACAAGGGGAGAGTGTAGGAGACTCTCAAACATAAACAATGTGGGACAATAATAAATACAAATACACATATATGCTCCTAATACTCCTAATATCTCAAACGTAAATAATGTGGGATAAGAATAAATACAAATACACATATATGCTCCCAATACTCCTAATAGCGATGAGAGGTACAAACTAATAAGAGAACAACATAAAAATAGTAAGTTATGGTTTTTTTGTCAAAATTTCTTTTTATTTTTAGTAAGTTCGTCAACCAATTATTATTATTATTTTTCTTTATCTCAATTTTTTAAAATTTATAACTTTTTTATCTCCATTCCATTTTACATAAAATTTATATCAGATTAATTCTATTTTCTTGATCTTCAATTTGATATTCATATTGATTATATATAAATAAAACTAAATTATTCAATATAAAATATTTTTTATTAGATTAATTGTGGTATATATTGCTATTAGAAATATTTTTATATAAATAAAATTGTGAGACACTTTTATTTAAAATAAAATATTCTATAATATATTAATGTATATTATTTTAAAAATTAGATTACTATTTGAAATAATTTATTATATTATTATATTTAATAACTATTTATCATTTATGTATTATATCTTTTCAAGTTAAGTTTAAAGATTCAAAGTATATTTACAGCTTTATATCGATTTTGACATTAATTACGTAAGTTACAAGTTTAAAAGCTTGATTTTGAATTAAATAGTATTCCATGGACTTTTTGAAAAATGCCTTCAATGACCTTGAAAACCCCAATGAACTTATTCATTGATTGAACCTTACAACATCTATTAGAGAGGACTTTGGATCTTGTATAGTTTCCTTTTTTTTTCTTTTTTTTTTTTTTATAGAATGTTGAACAATGACCTTGAAGTTTGTTGTTGAACTCATTTGCATAACACAATTAGTGAGTCTTTGCAAATTTTTATCATATGTGGCTTTTAAAGTTCAAGAAACTTTAGCATCTTAATTTCAAATCGAACGTCATTTTACTCAGCTCTATTCATGTACGGGTGCATTGGCATGCACATATTTGAATATTGACCCGCCCATTAGAATGCTAAGGAGAACTTTGTCTTTGTTTTAAAATTATTCAATTGTTGTTGTTTTGCTGTGAATAATGGTTTGAGGGGAAAAAAAATCTTATTTTATAGTTGTGAGAAGAGAATTTTAATCAGTGAGGAAGTGAAATGTAGTTATTTGAATGTTCCATCATTATTTGGCATTTATCCCAAATTTGTTTTATAGTTATTAAATTAATAACACTTGGTTAACATTATCATAATTGAATCTTAAATATCTTCAAACATGACATTTGATTGGCCAGTAAAATATATACTAAGATTTAATAAAATTAAGGCAAAAACTTCTATACATCCGTTGCATTGATTTAACATCCTTGCAATCAGGTCGACCCAATCCACCAATAAAAAATAAAATAAAAAAATAAGAGAGAAATTTGCTAGGCTGCTACGGCCCGCTGCTGAAGTGGATGGTGCTGAATTGCTGGACTCTGAGTTGGGCTGGCCCACTGTTTCGCCCAATTTGAACCTGACTTCTGAGCTGCGAAATACGCAGAGTTGCTGGCCCACTGCTTGACCCATTTTGAAGCTCGCTGCTGGGCTGAAAAATAAAATCATGCAAAACATAGGCAATCGGAATGCTGAGTTGGGCCGGCCTGCTGGTTGGCCCATTTTGAAGTTGGTTGTTGGGCTGAAAAATTAAATCACACAAAACCTTACTTAGGCTACAATAGTTTTTGTTTTTATAATCTAGCAATTATATCATTTTATATCTTTAATTTGAGTTAGCTTTAAAAGAAAAGAAAAATAAAAAAGAAAAAAAGAAACTGCTGAACTCATAACCTGTAAGAATAAATCCTTCATTTACCACTTAAAAAATGTATAATTTTAATAAGAAATTATTTTACATTATAGCATAGAAAAAATGCTTAAATTAAAAAAATGTCAGAAATTATCTATTTTGTTGATAGCTATAAAAAATTGTTTTTTCATCTAAATTTCTCTTAAAATCACATGTATGACATTAATTTAAAATATGAATCAAATCCTAACTAATTATTTTTTAAATTATTTTATTTTTTCTTTGTTTAGAAAAATCACATATTTATAAATTCAACTATAAATATAATTCAACTGATTTTGAATTCAATTCAAATTAAACAAGAAAAATTGTTCTATATTACTTGCTTAACTGAAAAATATTATTTGTTTAGCTAAAAAGTATTATTTGGTTAACTAAAAAATATTACTCGTAATATTTATTTATTGACTGTAAATACATGATAAATTATTCTTTTAAACTACTTGTTATTATATTAGTATAGATTTAATTCAAATTAAACAAAAAGTTGTTCAATATTACTTGTTTAACTAAACTATATTATTCGTTTAGCTAAAAAGTACTACTCATAATATTTATTTAACGACTGTAAATAAATGATAAATTCTTCTTTTAGACTACTTTGTTATTATATTAGGACATATTCAATTCAAATTAAACAAACAAGTTTTTCAATATTCCTTGTTTAACTAAAATGTATTATTTGTTTAGCTAAAAATTATTATTGGGTTAACTAAAAAATATTACTTGTAATATTTATTTATTGACTGTAAATAGATGATAAATTCTTCTTATAGACTACTTTGTTATTAATATACATTTAATTCAAATTAAACAAAAAAAGTGTTCAATTTTGCTTCTTAAAGGTATTATTTGTTCTACAAAAAAAGTATGATTGGGTTAAGTAAAAAGTATTGCTCGTAATCTTATTCATTGACTATTAATAGATAATAAATTCTTCTTTTAGGAAACTTTGTTATTATATTAGTATATATTCAATTCAATTAAACAAAAACATAGTTCAATATTACATGTTTAACTGAAATGTTTTGTTTGTTTAGCTAAAAAGTATTATTGGATCAAGTAAAAAGTGTAACTCATAATATTTATTTATTAACTATAAATAGATGATAAATTCTTCTTTTAGACTACTTCGTTATTATATTACTATATATTTATTTCAAATTAAACAAAAAAAAAATTGTTCAATATTACTTGTTTAACTAAAAAGTATTATTACGTTAACTAAAAAGTATTATTCGCAATATTTATTTATTGACTATAAATGGATAATAAATTCTTCTTTTAAAAAAACTTTGTTATTATATTAGTATAGATTTAATTCAAATTAAAAAAGATATTGTCCATTATTACTTGTTTAACTGAAAGGTTTTGTTTGTTTAGCTAAAAAGTATTATTGGGTTAACTAAAAAAATTGTACTTGTAATATTTATTTATTGATTGTAAATTGATGATAAATTCTTCTTTTATACTAATTTATTATTATATTGGTATACATTCAATACAAATTATTAAAAAAAAAAAAAAAAACTGTTCAAGATTACTTGTTTAACTGAAAGATATTATTTGTTTAGCTAAAAAGTATTATTGGGTTTAACTAAAGTGTATTACTCATAAGATTTATTTATTGACTCTATATAGATGACGAATTCTTCTTTTAGACTACTTTGTTATTATAGTAGTATAGATTCAATTCAAATTATACAAAAACATTGTTCAATATTACTTATTTACCTAGAAAGTATCATTTGTTTAGCTAAAAGGTACTATTGGGTTAACTAAAAAGTATTACTTGTAATATTGATTTATTGACTGTAAATAAGTGATAAATTCTTCTTTTAGACTACTCTATCATTATATTAGTATAGATTCAATTCAAATTAAACAAAAAAATGTTCCATATTACTTGTTTAACTAAAATATATTATTTGTTTAGCTAAAAGTATATGGGGTTAACTAAATAATGTTACTCGTAATATTTATTTATTAACTGTAAATAGATGATAAAATTTTCTTTTAAACTTCTTTTTTATCATATTATTATATGTTCAATTCAAATTAAACAAAAATATTGTTCAATATTACTTTTTTTTATCTAAAATATATTATTTGCTTACCTAAAAAGTATTATTGGGTTAGCTGCATGTATTACTCGTAATATTTATTTATTGACTCTAAATAAATGATAACTTTTTCTCTTTTATACTATTTTGTTATTATATTAGTATAGGTTCAATTCAAATTAAATATAAAAAAGAATTGTTCAATATTATTTGTTTAGCTATAATGTATTAATTTTTTAGCTAAAACGTATTATTGGGTTAATTAAAAAGTATTGCTCACACCGAGCGAAAACCAAGAATCGTTGGGTGTGACCTGCACGTGTGCTGGACATGAAATTTTTTATTTTTTATAGTCTGGCATGTAACACCCAATTTTTCAAATGCATAACATATTTATTTAGTACTTAAAATTCTTTTTAAATTATATTATTAATATTTCTTTTCTAAAAGTGGATTATTCGTGTAAATTCATGTTTTTAATATGTAACAAGTTTTGCAGATAGGCTATGATGGTAACCGGTTTGCCAGGGACTCGCTTAACACATAAATAGAAAAGAGTTAGATTAATTGAGTTACATATTTAATGCTTGATTAAGAGATAATTCATATTATTATTCCTGAAATTATGCATAAAAGATAAAATAAAAAAAATTATGTCATTTTACATCATAATTTATGTACACCATTATGTGATTAAAATGATTTTGAACCCTACTTCTTTGAGATCAAGAATTTTGAAACATGTCTTGTGATATATTAATATATTTTTATGAGTATTATGTTTATATTTGTATTATTTATGTGATTAAAGTGTTATTACCTAAACTATTAATACATGATCTTACAAATGATGTAGTAATACTACACATTAGAACATAATCATCAAGAATAATCAATCCACTTCTAGTTTGTCCCCAAAACCACTAATCACCCATGGTTTGGATAGAAGTCTAGCCTATTTATTGCATGTCCCATATCTTTGAGTTAATTACTTAGTTATTTGCACTTATGTCCCTCCATTAAGTCTCAACAAGAGCAAGATCAGCTATGCACCCCCCAAAAAACTCTCATTAGAAAAGAGAAGAGAAGAGGAAAAAATAGAAAAGTCATTACGCACTCCACATATCTTCAAGAGTAAGAGAAGGAAGAAGAAGAAGAAGAAGAAGAAGAAGAAGAAGAAGAAGAAGAAGAGTTTATGTAGCAACATCGACATCAATCTCTCCAAGGATTCTAAGAAGAAGTTAAGTACCATAAGAAGAAAGACTTGTTTTCATATTACCAAAGGAGTTGAAGATTACCTCCCTAGGTTTTCTTAACTAGAAGCATGTTTAGGGTATTTTTCTTCCATTGCATGTGATGATCAAGAATTACCCTATTACTTTTAGGTGTGTTGGATATTCTTTGTTGTACAAATCATGTTTAGAAACCCATTTAAGAGAAATTTATAGTTGATTGTCCAATCATCACCAAATATGTCTTATTGTGCTATGTGGCTTAAAATCAGGAATGCAAGATTTTTTGTTCCATTTCAATTTTGTTATGAGTTATGTGTTTGATGATGGAGCGTTTCAAATTTCATGATTTTTGGTGTTTGTTTGCAATTTTTAGAAAATTTCTTTTTTGTGACCTTGCTAAATTTCGAAAGATCCAAATTGCATGTCAACTTTGAAAATTTTTATAAATTATTTTTCTTGGAATTTTTTGAAACCCTTTGATTATATATTAAATTAGGATGTTATAAAGTTGTGTTTTAAATTTAAGACTATTTTGGATTTTGTAGTTATTTATATGTGTGCTTAATTTCATAATCAATGGGATATTGTTGAGTATATGATAAAAATTCTTTCTTTGAGGTACCAATGTGGCTAAATGTGCAACTACTTCCTATTTATTTATTTGGGTTATTTTGGGATGTCCAAATTGAAAGTTTGTTAAATTAAGAGTTAATATGTAACTGATTAAATATGATGGTGTAAAAATGAGTATAAAACGTGACAAGTGCAGTTCGACCAACATGTGTCCTCCCGAAGTTATCCCCGTGCATCAATCCAAAAAAAGTGGGTAGCTTCTAATATCTTGTCTTAGTTAATTTGGTTGATATTTGAAATTGGTTTTTGGTCCAGATGGCCAGGTAGTGGGACTGCGGGCCCACACCATAACACTAGTGAGTGTACGGGCTCACAGCTAACATTATACTAGATGGACGGGTCTAGATGAGTGAATAACTTTATTTCTAGGTCAAATGGCATTATGCAAGTGAGTATAAGGGCTCACCGTGTCCGCTAGTTAGTATACTAATTCAAATCTAACACTGCACTAGATGTACAGGTCTGAACGGGTGAACAACTTTATTGCTAGGTCGAATAGCGTTATGCAAGTAAGTGTACAGGCTCATAGCTAACACCATACCAGATGTACGGGTCTAGACGGGTGAACAACTTTGATTGTTCATTAGTTTAATTAATGCAATATGTTAGAGTTAGCCCAATGGGCTTCTCCTCCAGGAGTTGTTTCATGATCCTATTTCAAAATTTCAGGTTCAACTCCTGACAATGATGAATAGCTGCTGGCAGGGCTCTATTCCGATGTCTTATAAGTAGACTGATGAACTTATGCTTTGATAATGTACTATGTATGACGTATGATATGTTTTGTAGTAAGTTCGTTTCGGGCCGTATATTATAAAATGGTTGTTTGATTTAAAAATTGTGGGTAAATGCAAGTCGAGTATTTTAAAAACCCTTTTCTGTTGTGCAACTCTCTTTTCAAAACTTAAACCTTTTTAAAAACTCGCATTTCCTTTAAGTCTTCTGTTGATAAATTGTTATATTTCGTAAACAAGTTTTTGCTAAGTATAGTTTAGGTAATACAGAGGCGGTCTGGGACCTGTTTGCGGGACCAAGGAAATACATGGCACATATTTTGAAATTAACCCAAAAAGGTATTACTCTTTATGTTGAAAGATATTAGTTCTTAACCATAAAAGTATTACTCTATATATTAAAATGTGTTACTGTTTAATAAAAAAATTATTACTTTTTTGTATTGGTATGTATTTCTATATATTTTGAACTTATTATTGTTTAACTGTAATTGTTTAACTGTAAGTGTATTGTTATTTTTGTTGAAATGTATCACTTCTTAATTGTAAATATATTATTTTTATGTGTTGAAACATATTAGTACCTAACCTTAAATGTATTACTCTTTCTGTTGAAAGGTATTATTGTATAACTATAAAACGTAAAAGTATTACTATTTAATCGTAAATGTGATACTTATTTATCTGAAATATAATAGCATTGTTTGTTTAATTAAAAAACTCATTTAGTAAAGAGTGAAGTTTAAAATTTTAAAAAATTACCAAAATGAAGCCTCAACATCAAAACCAAACAAGCAATTAGAAGCATATTATTATTCACAACATTTATTCTTTAATTGTAACACATTATAAAGTTCGAACAAGAAGCAAATGATAGACAAAATGATGAAATTAATTTAGATCTTGAATGCCAACCTTTCACCACTTACACAACGTTAAACAATTTAGATATTCTTTTTCATGTTTTTCAATTTTGATAAGATTTATAAATATATATAAAATTTGTTAAATTTAATTATTTCTGACATATGCTATCATATAAAACAATTGTTTAAAAATTAACAAGATTTCATCGGCCTATTGGTAAAGGATTGGAAATTTAAGATCTACTCTAAAAATATGAATTCATATCCAACTTATTTCATATCTAATATTTTTTTAAATCAATCTTAAAGTAATGATATAAATTAATATATGTTTAAAGTAAACATAAAGTCTCAATATAGCTTGGTGGTAAAGGACCTAGATGAATATCTCATTTCTTTAAGGAGGTCACAAGTTTGAATCTTACTTATGTTTAACTTAGAACTGAAAATTTTATTTAATGTGACCCTAAGGCTTTATATATATATATATATATATATATGTGCGTGTGTGTGTGTGTGTGTGTATTAGTATTGCACACATGTGTTAAACAATTTGTAATGTATTAATATTTAAAAATATATTTATGTAATCTAATATTATGTAATTATTGGATATTTAAAATGTCTATTATAGATTTCTTATATATTATTTCATATAAAGTATTTTAATAATAATAATAATAATAATAATAATAATAATAATTTAAGCTAAATATAAAAAAGAAATTTCAATATAAAACTATCATGTCCTCTACAAAATTTGAAAGTCATAATTAAAATACAAATTTTATCAAAGATCGTGATTTTTTTATGCAATTAACCCTTTTGAAATTTCATTTCTAAGAAATAATATTTTGTTAATCAAATATATGTGATATAATTTAAACATATTAATTTATAATTAAATATATATTTTGAATCTTCTCTAACTAAAGATGATATTAGTTGATTAGTTATTTATGCTAAAAATTAAATGTATTAAATGTTGATAATTTTTATTGTAATATTGTGTAAATAAAAATAATCATTATAAAGTAATATATATATATATATATATATTAAAAATAAAAATAAATATTACATATATGTCTATTTTATCTTGATCTTTTATCAAGAAGTATGAAGGTCAACTCTTAACATAACTAAGTGCATAAATAATTTGTTTTAATTGCCAACTAACATATATATCTAAAGATTTTACTAATCATAATTAACATCATTCCATGTATAAATTTCCATGAATTTTAATTTTATTTTCACTTAAACATACTCAAAATATTCCCATATAATTAAAAAACAAAAAAAAGTATTTTATACATATTGAAAATTTTATCCTAAAACTTAAAAATTACTATTTTTAAGCTAGTAATTTTATCCAATATATAGATCCTCCAAGTACGTTTTTTTTGTTGGTTATAGTCCTTCTCACAAAGGCTTAAAGTGCTTAAGTCCTTGTAGATGCATCTATATATCTAGGACGGGTAGTTTTAGTGAGACAAAATTCTCATATTCTTCATTGGTTCTTCTACAAGTTCCTCTTCTCCTGTTATTTCATGAGTTCAGTCACTCTCTCAATCTACTCTATTACCTCCCTCTAATCCTATTATTCCATATTCCAATATTATTCCTCTACCAGCTTCTCTTTCTTTATCTCTCACTTAGTTTCGTCTTCTTCCAGTCCTTTCTCCCCAACTACTTCTTCCTCGCCTCAGGCTTGTGATCCATCTCCCACACTCACTCCTATTTCAGCTCCATCTAATGTCATTAATCATCCCATGATCACTAGATCCAAATTAGGCGTCCATAAACCCAAAATGTACGTTACTACTCCAACTCCTTTAGAACCATTATTTTTTGCACATGTTCTTTCTGATCCTAATTGGAAACAAGCTATGGATGACGAGTTCATAGCTTTAATTCATAACAATACTTGGAAGTTGGTTCCATATACTCCCGACATGAAGGTTGTTCAAAACGAATGGGGATTTTGAGTCAAACACAAAGTTGACAGTTTTGTTGAACGGTTCAAGGCTAGATTAGAGGCAAAAGGTTTTTAACAAATTCCTTGCATTGATTACTTTGATACCTATAGTCGAGTTTTTAAGCTGGGTACGATACAATTGGTTTTCTCTCTTGTTGTCGCAAGAGGATGATCCATTCAGCAGGTGGATATTAATAGTGCCTTTTTGCATGGTATGTTGAAGGAGGTAGTATACATGCATCAACCTACCAGTTACATAGATCCTACTCATCCTTCACATGTTTACATGTTGACTAAAGCGATTTATGGCCTTAAACAAACTCCTAAATCCTGGAATGATACTCTAAAATTATTTCTTCTTGGGCTTGGCTTTAAATCTTCCCTCTCTAATCCTTCTTTATTTTATCATCACAAGTTGGGACATTTGTTGCTCGTTCTTGTCTATGTGGATGACATATTGCTCACTGGTGATGATCCTTCCTTGGTAGCTCACATCATTCATCTTCTCCATAAGAAGTTTTCTCTTAAATATTTGGGTGAAGTTCACTATTTTCTTGGTCTTGAATCTTTTAGAACTACTTCTGGTCTTCTGATTAATAGGTTCAATTATGCTAAAGACATTCTTCATAGAACCAATATGTCTAGTTGCAAACCTTCTCCTACACCCTACTATCCAAGCAAAAATAAATTCCTCAATAATAGCCCCCCTCTTGATTCTCCTTCCATATATAGAAGCACTCTGATACCATGTAGGAAGAAGGAATAACATGCATAAGAAGAATGAGAGAGATGAAAATTGCTTGTATTAATAATGTGACCTTCAAGTATATATAGAAGTCAAATATGAATAACTAACTTCAATAATTACAACTAACGGTTATCTATAACTAACCCTAAACTAATTGTCTAACTAACCTCAACTAACTTCTAACTGAAGCTATAAGCTATTCTGAAATTATTGTTCAATAGGACTATCTATACTAATTCCAACTAATTACTCGTTTATATTATTCTACTTTATATAAAGACTCAAATTTTAATAATAGATAAGTTAACTGAGAAGAATGAAATAAAAGATAGAAATAAATAAACAATTCAGATTCAAGCAAGATAAGTCTCTCCAAATTTGATGGATTTTGGGGATATATACTCTTATGGTTCATATGATTTCTTTAAATGTATCAAACTATATTTAATTCCTATATTCGTAGAAAAATTACTAATATATCTAGATCATCTTTCTCAAGTTAGATCTAAATGTGGATTAGATAATATTGATCATTCTTAAGATGTTATCTAACCCCGTAGTTCCTTAGGATTTATTCTGCTCACAATAACCTATCTATTTCTCGATCTAGCAGGTTCGTGTTATGGATTATTAATTGATGGCCAAACAATTCCACAAGACAATCATATCAAGGAACCATAAACTAACAAAGGAAAGGAATAATATCATAAATCAAAACCATAATAATACATAATCGTATAAACCCCTAGAATTACTAATTGTTTAGCTACTCATTATCAACTCGGAATCCATAGAAAATGAGTAGAGAACCAAAGCTAACACTTATATAAAAGAGAAAATAATAAAAACAACGAAAATCAATTCAATGATCTTTGTTTGTCTTCCTCTGAGGACTTGGTTGTTCATTTTCTCCTCTTATATATGTTTCTAACTATGAGAAGTGATGATCAACTATGAAAATTGATGATCTTCTTCATCCCCACGTCACTCCTTTTAATCTTTCGAGAATCTTCTTTGGAACAAGAAGATAAGTACAAATCGTGATTCCTGATAATCTTCTTCGGAACGAGAGAATAAGTACAAATCATGATCTGGCGCATGGTTCATGCGACCACCAATGTCGGTCTTTTTTGTCAAAACTTCAACCAACCTATGACATAACAAAATATAGCAAAATTATTATAATTTTGTCACTGAGGTACATACAAATTTCTAAAAACTATGCATAATGACCTTGAATTGCACGTAAATTCTATATTTATTAGATTGTTGGGTATTTTATTTGGTTTTTGAAGTCTACTCGTATTCCTCCATGCAATGCACATATTGAATGTGTACTTACTTTTTTTATAAATAAAATATAAAATTAAATTAAAATAACATATGAATTATAAAAAATAAAATATCTATTTTTAAATTTGAATATTTTGACGAGAGAGATTCAATGGTGAAATGAAAGAAATTCTTATATGATACTAAAAAAACACTCGAACTGATTGTGTCTTCTTCATGACATATATGAATTAATTCAATAAGGCATAAGTAATATAAATTTTTTAAACAATCTTTTTAGAAAAAATATTTTTTAAAATAATCTCTTTTGTATTAAAATAATTATTTGAATCATTTTATATAATTAACAATGTTTATACTTATATTATTGTAGATATAGATTTACTTATTAAAAATAATTATGATTAAAAAAATCAAATAAAATAAATTGATTAATCATATGTAACAAATTAAAATAATCTAATAATATTATTATAATTTTTTTAAAATTTACTACACAACATCAATATAAATAGTCTAACTCACAATAAATAATCAAAACTTAAGATATTAATTAATAATTTAATATTTTAATCTATTATCTCGTTTTTTATAACTACATTATGGGTGTCGGATTATAGAACCTGAAGAAAGGATTAATTTGTTATATTATACGTAAGAAATGGATTAGAGATGAAAAACTTATTATATTTTTAAAAAAATTGCTAAAACGAAAAGGAAAAGAAAAAAACAAATCAATAGAATTGAGAGAACAATAATGTGTGCTTATACCAAGTTTATGAATAAAAGAAAAAAAAAATGTACAGATTCACAACACAATTTGGTGAGAAAATGAGAAAAAGAAATAGTATTTTACAATTTTAACCGTCATTTTGCTTTAGCATATGTATATGTGGTCCAATAGTTGGGTTGTATAGGTCATGATCATATTTATTTCTTGAGTGAGTTTTTTGTGCATCGAGTGCACCGTACACCCAATTTATAGTATTAGTTGTTTAACTAAAAAAATAATTTTTGTTTAACTAAAAATATTACTTGTTTACTTAAAAAGAATTACTATATTTTTTTAAGATAATAAATCAAAAGTAATATTTTTTAATTAAATATATATTAATTTTTAATTAAACAAGTAATATTGTAAATTGGGTTGCACGGTGCATAAATTTTGCTTTATTTTTTATACTTAGTAAATGGGAATTTTCAACTTGGTGTGTGTGTGTTAGTTATATTTTTCAGGGTAGGGCGGTTATGCTATTTTATATATATAATTAATGTGCTAGTCTTAGAGATACAAATTGATTGATTAATTGGAGAAGAATGGGCGTTCCAATTTATACACGAGACAAATATATAGGTAGTGACAATTTATATTTTATTTAACTTGGAATTCATGTACCCATAACTATTTTAAATAATGTGATAAAACTATTTTGTAACAAGACTTTATGGTCCCATTAAATTAATAATCTAATAAACTTTCAAATACAGCATGCATACCATTCTATATATTACATATGGATATTCAAAGTGAAAATAAATTGACCTTAGATTTATATATATTTCCCCATAAATTAAATTATAAATTTGGTCGACCCAAGTATCTTAGTTGTTCCCAACACTTATTTGGAATTCATGATACCTTCATTCTTCTCTTTATGTTGTTGCAATTTGTCATTATTGAGAAGGGGTCAAATATTAAATAATACCAACCCAATATTATTTATAGATAATATGAACTTGGCAAAGGTTGATTGCATTCACTCTATTATTTTATTTATTTATTTTAGTGGTGTGATTATTTTAAATGTATGTCGACATAGACAGCAGATCATTAAATATCTATCCAAGTTACAAGAAACACATTAATCACAATCTACCAAAATTAAACTGCCATCACAAATTAAAATACATTTAGATTACAAACCAGAAAAAATATATATATAGAACTATATCACAATTAAATAATTAATAATCCGAAACGTATTGCATGAATTCCGGGTCGCTTACTAGACCCGCCATCGTCTCGGGGGCCAAAACCACCTCCAAATCGACACCCCCACTCCCATCACGACCCGGGAACGCCGAAATCTTCCCGTCGAATTTATTAGCCCGCCCGCTTCGAACCGCAACGGGTCTGCCCCACCCGAAATCATTCTCGTACATCGGGAACCGAGGAGAACTCCCAATCGTGATCATTGCGCCGTCGAAATTCCCCAATGGGAAGCACCGTGGGTCCCGCTCCCAATCCTCTACGTACTTCCTCACCGTAGAGTTGCCGTGCCCCACCACGTTTTTGTTCAGCTGCTCCGCGCACCACCGTAGATCTTTCCCCAAAACATCCCCAGCCGTCGCGTATGTCGGGATGCTCTGAATTGCGTTCCCGAAATACAGCGGCTCCAGCTTCGGTTCGATCCGGTGGCGGCAGTTCACCGCCATCCGGAACGTCGTCGTTTTGGAGGCCGGTAATTTCCTCGCCCGGGTGATGCCCCGCCATAGCAACGCGCTCAACGACTGAAACGATGAAACCTCAACCGTTGAGTGGTTGGATTCCCTGGAAACGGCGTTTCTCAACCAAGCTAACGGAGTCAATTTACCGTCAGGGAATTTCAATGTGTCGTTGCTGTGCTTGCCCATTAGCTCCGCGATGTTGATTCCGTTGTTATCTTCAATTTTCCAGGAATTGTTGTTAACTACTGCTTTCAATTTCTGAATTGATTCTCTGCTGAACCTGAAAATTCTCTCCCTCACCGGAGCGTCGCTGGAGAAAGTGATCTTCGGCCCGCCGGTGGGAATCCTCAGAACCGCCTGAGATATCAAAACCGAGTCGCGGCTGAAATCCGGAGACCTCGAAATCCGTTTCACCCCGCGGCTCATCTCCGCGAAAGTGTTGAAGAAATTCCAAAACGACGTGCCGTCCGTAACGGCGTGATTCACGGTGCAGCCAATAAAAACACCGTCTGCCAGCTCCGTCACCTGCACGGCAAGAATTGGACGGAAATGCCCTTCATAGCTCACCGTCAGGTCAAAAGCGAAGAACGCCTTATACTCTTCCGGCACGTCACCATTATCGGACGCCAGTAAATCCCTGACGTAAATATGGGATCCATTGGCGTGAGTGAAATCCACCCCAGCGTCATTGCAGGTGATGTAAACATAACCGTCTGAGTCGGTGGTGAGGCGGCCGGCGAGAGGCGGGAATTGGGTGAGCGCCTGAGAGAGGCCACGTTTCAGCAGGGAAAGGAGGTCGGGCATAGGAAAGGGCGGCCGCGTGAACAAACAGCCTTTCTGAATGTAGTGGCAGGAGAGCATCGGAAGGTCTGAAACCGAGAGTTTCAGGTCGGTCACAGTGGATTTCTCATCAGGAAACACAGTGCACTTAGAGAGGAGAGGACAAAATTGCGGAACCATTTTAATGGTGGTTCTTGCGGGGACGGGGGTCTCACTTCAGGCAGGGTGGGATGATAGAGTGAGAAGTGAGGAGTGAGAGTGAGGGGAAATGGGGGAGTGGGGGTGGGTATTTATAGGGGAGGGAGGGGGTGACTGGGTTCATGCATTTGCTGAGGTGGGTGCAGGTAGTGTTGGTTATAGGGGATGATGATAGTGATGATGGGTAGAGTTGACTCAACAAGAGAATATTGAATATTTTTTCTTGAAGGGCTACTCAAAAGATATTATTGATTGGCACGTGTACAACTATGGAATTTAATTTTCTACTACTTCCGGAGAAACAAATTTAAGGATTTTTTACTTTCGTATTTTGATATTTTATACGGGCATCGTTTAAAGTAATGGTGAGATTGATATACCATTAACATCACTCGTCTCCACCTTGTCTGCATCACCCATTTTATTTATAATATTATTTATTTATTTAAAAATATTATTATTTTTTAATATAATAAATTATATAAAATACTTTTAAAATAAAAAAATAATAATATTCTATAAATTAAATTACACAGTACATTTTGTCGTTATAATAATAATGCAAGCAATTATATAATTATTGAAGAAAAAAAAAAAGGGTGTCAAGTTTGAGTTGATATTTTGAAGTAATTCTATCATGTATGAAATAATATTTAGTAATAAGCAGTAAATTGAGCAAATAATTGAAAGATGATAAGAGATTAATGCGGTCTCACATAGACTTATTGTTTAGGTTGGTGGTACTGTGGTTCATCAAAAATTTCAAATACTGGGAATGCGTTTTATTATAGATTATAAAATATAAATTAATAGAATAAATTTTTGTGTCTGTTTTGAGTTTTAATAAAGTAATGTTTGTAAAATGTGCAATATGATGTTGGAAAAACAATTAGAATTAAAAGTTGATTTGTGATTATTGATGATTGAGTGATAATTGAAGTAATTATTCAATCTTATAAGTATTAACTTTTAGAGTTACAGTAGAATTTAATTTTTAATATATCAAAACTAATACCAAGTTAATTTTACTTTTTATATTTTTTTAATATAAATAATTGAATAAATAAAATTAGTTCAGTTGAATTCAATTTCAATTATTAACATATGTTAGAGAATGTTCAACCAATCAAACTTTACTACATGTCCACAATCTGTTTAAATTCACGCAAACATAAATACAAACATATTTTATTTGAATTTATTCATGTACACACCTAGACACATATTTATAATAGTATCTAAATAATATAATTTAATAAAAATAGAAATAGGTTGAAAAAAGTAGAATCATGATCGTCTGAGGAGATTACGATCGGATACTCTGAGATTCAGCTGCAAATCCCATGGTCAGCAGTTTGGGGAGCCTAAGATTTACCTTGGATTACTCAAAACACTATTTTCTATGATTCTCCTGTCTCTCTCTACACATACTCAAATATTATTAATTGCTTCTCAGACTTTCTATTTCTGGGGATTCTAAAAGCGAACCAAAATTATATTTCATTTTGGTATTTTTATTTTAAGAAATACTAATAAATATGAATATATTTAAGAACCAAGTATGAAGAAGCCTACATATTCTTTGGTCAAAGTAATTAACAACCTCTGAAGCATGAGAATATATGATGGTTGTTTTACAAAAGTTAGGAGTAAGGAGTAAGGACATGGTAAATATAAAATTCAGTAAATCTAATGGTAAAAATTCAGACAAGAAGAAATCCGACGTGGCATACCTGCAAGGATCGATATTATCTGCTAGTACTTGGGGGACAATCCCACTTTATCGTTGCAAATCAATTTTACTGTTTTAATGTTCCACCCTTGTCTGAATCTTCACTTCTTATATGTATACATCGAAGATAAAAGGAAAGGAAATGGTTCCCTTAATTTCATTTACATACTAAAATTTTCTCCTAAACATATGTGATCAATTTTGTGATATTGGCATTCCAGGTTCTTCTCTTTTCATCAACTATTGACGCTCACCATCTGATTGAGTGGTCTTTTTTTGCACTGATTAGTAAGGTTGTTTGGTATTTGCAGGTCTTTTTTTTTTTTTTTTTTTTTTCTGCTTATTTGAATTGTGGGGTTAGTATATCATTAGCGCATTAGGGCACTATGAGATCGAAATGACAAGGAGTGCGTCCCTCCTGGTGGTACGTATTCGTCTTTTCTCCCAAAAAAAATTTCATGTTCACAGTTCAAACCAAAGGTGCTCAACTAGAAAGCTCAAGTATTAAGTTTCTGTTTATTCAATAAAAAATACCATCTAAGTTTTCCAGCTCAGCTCAAAACTGCTTCGTTTGATAGATAAATAGTTTTAAGAGAATCACAAATTTATAGATAAATATCTAGATCTTGATTAATTTGATTAGAAAAATATGTGAGATTGTACTAAATGATATGTTTTTTCTATTTTTCACAAGTTGTAATCGCAGATCTAGTAACTTGTGAGAATCGATCTCAAACAATTAATTGGGGTACGGGGAGCTGAACCAAAAGTTTGCTCGATTTCTAATAAGAATAATATTTTTACTAGTGAAAAAATGAAGAAATTTTACAATATTAAAAACTATTAATAAAAAAAATAAATGTTAAATGCAAGTCAAATAATTTTGTTGATATTCTGAAATCAAATCTTTATAATTTATGCAAGTTGGAAATAATTTTGTAGAGCAAGTGTTAATAATGTGTAATAATAAAAATGCAAGTTTAAGGAGAAACCCGAGATTTTAGGGAGATTGAAAATCGTCTGAGCGCCGACTATTTACATTCTGTAAGCTGGCTGTCATTCCTCTAATCCCTATGAAAGTCGGCATTAAATCTCCAATTCCTTATTTATCCAAACAACAATCCTCCCAACAATAATTTAATTAAGTCTACTTGGGATTATTATTTATTTAATAATTAAACGTAGCTTATGTGTAAGATTACCTGATGGAAAAAGGTCGGTGTGATTTCAATTTGATAATGAGCGTAACCGCCTTTTCTGGTTTGTCGGCGTGCGCGCGCATTCTAATTAGTTTCTCAGACAGGTGGGATTATTGAATATTAATCACATTTCGTATGATGATTCGTCAATTCCTATGTATGTGTCTTATTTATTTATTTTAGATAGGTAGGTCCATTGTTTCTTCGGCTCTTCTATGTGGAAATAATATATAAATTGGTGAGGGTATTGGCGTCTAAATTCTTCGACCCGGTCTGGGTTAGTGTTATGTCCACGTGTGTGACAGTTCAAGAACAACCCAGATGAATTAATTTGCTGGATTACCCCTGTCTTTTTTTTTTTTTTTTTTGTTAATCCCGATTAAAAAGCTTTGATTTTGATCCTAATGTGTTACATTGGATGTGTCTGTATTTCTGCAGACTACAAATACTCCCATGCACAATTTGAAAAAATTGATAAATTATTTTTACAATTGAAATACACTAAAAGATAGAAATTACTATATACTAGGAGATGCACTATAAATGATTTGCTTAAAAAGAACAGAAAAATAGCTAATAATAGAAAATAAAAGGCACTGAAATATATTTAATAATTTAAAAACAGGATGCACCGTGTAATTCGATGTAGAGTATTACAAGTTTAATTAAAATATAATATTTATGTATTTAAAATTATTATTACTTATTTGTTACCTTAAAAAAATAATATTATTTTTAAAGTAAACAAGTGATGCTTTTTATTTAAACAATTAATATTATGGATCGGGTGCATAATGCACAAGAGACTCACTCATTTATCAATTATTTTATTCACTAACAAAGCCAAAAAATTTAAAATTTTCAAAAATCATTTCCAAGAACATATATGATCTTGATGACATCTCAAGTTGGTGACATGAAATTAAGGGGTGACAAATGAATTTGTCAAGACACCAAGGCGTGGTTTGAGATCCTGGGATAAATGACCTTGATAGACAACAATTAGTAATGCACCTGATACAATCAACACATGTGTGTCAAGTGTTACGTATGCAAGATCACATGATCTCCTAATATTATTAAGAGTTGTTCTTGTTTCTTTAGTACCAAATATATAGTTGGATTTATGTAGTACTTTTACGATGAAAAGAAGTAATTTTTAGATTGTGAAAAAAATTATTTTCTTGAAAAATATATATGTTTTAACTATTCTTATTGTAATAGGTGAATGAAGAAATATTATTGTAATAAATCATAATACTTTGATTGGTGAAAATTAATATTTTTTTTAGATTGTTTAACAAGTACTTTGTATTAGTTTCTATAAAAAAAATATTTCTGTTATCAAAAAATTATTACATTTTAAATACCACATATAGAAGCGTGGCGTACAAGAAGATGTGAGGATTCAAAAATAATATTTTTTTACCAGATTTGGATTAAATCTAGACAAATCCATCTGTTTTAAAATGGATATAGATTGAATCGTCCCATTAAACGGATAACAAACAAATTCTGTGTGTTCAACAAAGTATAACATTAATCAAAGACTTCAAGTATAACAAACAAATTCTTGTGTTCAAAGAAATACTGTGAGGTGTTTGGATAAGACTTTCATTAATCAAATAGGTCTACAATATTAAATCCAATAAATACAACTACCTAAGTAAAAAATTGACGAATTCAAAATACTAGGACCCGTAATTATCGCATACAAAAGTATACTAAGATAACGCAATTCAATGTATGATTTACTTTCATCATCACTAATACAACATAGTATGGTTCTTATTATATTACGAGACACAACTATATTGTGTCAGTGAAATAGAAGTTAAAGTTTAAAATAGTAGGACATATCATAATTTTACTAGAACGGACTTAGCAAAATGACGAAAACAACCCTCGGTATGTCCCAAATCAAGGGTGGGAGGGTGGTGCATTGAGTAGTCCCAATACATGCCTATTCTGTATGTGACCTCTAAATTGAGTTAGTATGACCACACAGTCCTAGTCTTTGGTGGTATTAAATAGCAGCATTCATGTACCTACGTATGATAAGTTATAGATTCCCTTCCATATTCGCAGAATACTGCTCCTCCGGCCGGCCCGCCACCAAACGGTTCAACTAAATGTCACTTACTACATTATTCTATGATTTGTCCTATTTCGACCATTTTGGAAAAAGATAACATTATATGGTCAAGGGGGCTTTCTTATACTTATGTCTCATTTTGAAAATACTAGAAATCTTTGACATTTTGAACTGTCAGGAATATAATCATAAAAATAATATTACTTCCTTTTCAAATTATGGTCCATTTTAAAAAGTAATTTTTTAACTCAAAATAAAAGTTTTGTTTGAAAAATTAATGCTTGTTTTATTAGTTAAAATAATAATTAAAAAATGACAAATAAAATATATGTGATTGAATAAATCAAATTAATAATTAAATAAAATTATAATTTTTAAAAAGTTGTATATTCGTCTAATTGATAAAAAAATAAAAAAAATAATAAAACCTTTATATAGCACGGCTCTTTAAAGTTTACAGAATGCTACAAACATCTTGTTAGGAAGTTTATTTTAATTAATGATTTTGCAACTATATGCAAACTAAATTCTGTACGGGGACAGAGGGAGAGGGGGGCATAGGAGGTCATTCGCCCCCCTCAATTTAAAAATATATAATGTAAAGCTATTGTAGTATTTTTACAAATATTTATTTTAAAATTAGTTAAAAAATTAATAAAATTCATCCCAACAACATAAAGTTAGCTTTTGATTCATCATTTCTTAATACTAAGTTAGATTTTATATAAGCAATAATTTCATAGCAAAACACTAAACATAATAAATAAGCTTACAAAAGATCTTTAGATGTAAGCAGAAAAAAAAATGAACAAATTATACTTAAAATTTCATATATTAATTTTTTAATTGTTTATAGAGTAATTGTTTTTTTATTTATGGCTAAAAGATGTGAGTAACAATCATTCATTTTAATTTTTGAACTATATCATTGATTATTTGCTTATGTGAATTTTACAACATATTTGATTATATTAATATTATAAGATAGTATTTCTATATAATTTTATTTATGAAGTTTGATAAGGTAAAAATTATTGTCAAAATTATTCGAAAATTCTAATTAATATATTCTTGTTTGCAGATATAAAAGATACTGTGGAGATATTCTTGGAATAAGATCATGGCTGAACAAGAAGAGAAACAAAAGGAAAGTCACTGCTGAACATAAGGAGAATCAAGAGGAAATCAGGGAACATATCTTTTCAAGATACGGTAGAGATACATATCAGATCACTTATGCAAATATATGCATATCACAGCCTAAAAGGAGAGATATTGGCAGATCTTTTGGAAACCAAGGCATAAGTATAAATACGACCTCGAGCCAAAGAAGAAATGATCTCTGATATATTTTTAGTTACCTTCAGAAGGGCAGAGAAAAACAGAGAGGCTGGTGAAGAGGCTGTTATATTCGGGAGAATACAACAGCCTGTCAAGAACTTAAGGGCGACCTGACAGAGAACCTCACAGAGTCTGGATTACATTGAAAATTCACCACATGTTGATTTCGGGAGATTTCAATATTGTACAAACGGGAGTTTGTATTCAACTCCATTTAGGGGACTAAATGGTCAAGTAAGTGTTTAGAAGATCAAGTTACACGGGTAGACTAGTATTTAGGGGGAGCCAAATACGTGTAAGTTCTACTGTAACATTTGTGGGAACAAATATATCTTCTAATAAGATTACTTGAGAGGAAGAAGGGATTTCTTCCTCGTTTAAAATCAAAGTTTGTCTTAAGCTTCCGCATGTTCATTTACAGTTCGAACTACTATTGAACTACATATTCTGATCTAACAATTGACACTAGAGTAGGTTCTAGTTTTTTTCTTAAACAGGTAGATTCAGGGACAGACACATGGGATCATATGAAGGGACCTCACTACGCCCACCCTCACTTGATGGACAAAACTATCCGTTCTGGAAATCAATGATGATCATCTATCTAAGATCCAAACAATGTGGAGAAGCAATCCAAACAAAGTGGATGTGGCCTAGGATGCAGGATGGAATGGACATAACAAAGGTCGTAGATAAACCAAGGACACTATGGACGGAAGACGAAAAGTGTGCCGAAGATGCAAATTACATAGCATTGTATGCTATTGTTGCTTCGGTTGATGCTATGAGACACAACCTGATTATACACTGCCAAACCGCCAAAGATGCTTAGGATGCACTACAAAAACAGTTTGAAGGAAACGAGTCCGTAAGAAAATCAAAGCTAAAAAGATTGGCCACATTGTTCGATGGAATACAAATGACTGAAGATGAAAACATTGAGATGTACTATGCTATGTTCAGCGACGTAGTAAATCAATGTTATACCCTCGGAGATGCTATCAAGGAAGATGTTCAAATCATGAAAATCATGAGAACACTAGCTCCTAGATTCAGAGAAAAAATCACAGTTCTAGAATCATTCATGAGAGTCACACCGATGACATTAGATGATTTGATGGGAGAATAAAGGACTTTTGAGATAAACAATCGCATGGACACACCAAAGAACAAAGGGATAGCCCTGAAAACGGAGACAACAACTAAACAATTCGAGAATGATGTAACTGAAATTGCTGACAAAATGACGCTTCTCACAAAAAATTACAGCAAGTTTGTAAAAAAATACAATCAGAAGCAGCAGTTCAGCAAGAGTTCGAACTCTGGAGAGAACATCAGAAAAAGTGGAAATAAACCTTCAAATACTAGGCTGGTAAATCGAAAGGACTCTGACCAGTGTAGAGAGTGCAGAGGATATGGACATTATCAAGCAGAATGCCCAAATTTTCTAAGAAAAAACAAAGCACTAAAAGCCACCTGGAGTGAATCTGAATCTGAAGGAGAAGAAGAAACTGACGAACAAGAGACAGCATACCCCAGTAACTTTGCAGTCTATACATCATAAAAGGACCTAGTATGTCTCACATCTGTTGTTCGCACTGATGAGGAACAAGAGTACGCTGAGGAACTTGATTTTGATGATCCAACTCTGGAAGATCTGGAGAGAATGTATCTAGAGGTATCTGCCAGATGTACCGCAGCTACAGATACTATTCGAAGGTTGGAGAATCAAGTAAAGGAATACAAAAGTAAAGGCGCACTCAACACAGAGAATCAGGAACTCAGTCAAGTGAAATGAGAACTGCAAATCACAAGGGAAATAAATGAAAGATTGAGTGATGAACTGACTATGTCCCAAAAGAACGTGAGGAATCTCAAATATCATGTCCAACTTTACGAAACAGAAATTGAGTCACTCAAAGTTAACTCAGAAACAGCACGGACAACTACAACATGCAATCACTAGGTAAACTTCTCATTGACCAATAAACTAACAGATTCTCTCTCAAAATTACAGGATAAGGATCATGAGGTAACTGAACTGCGAGCTGAGTTGAACAAAGCAATGCGAACCATACAAGGACTAAACAAAGGAAAAGCCAAATTCGACGAAATCCTAGTGTATGGAAGGCCACAAAGTAATAAAACAAGTATAGGATACACTGCAGAAAGAACATCGGAATCAACAGTCTTTGTACCAGCGACACTCCCTACATTCAACCATGAAAGACATAATACTACAAGTCAACCTAGGAAACAAGACACAAAAGGTATGAGAAAATTTATTTCTATTTGCCATTACTGTAATGCACCTAGGCACATCCAACCAAGATGCTACAGGATGAAACGTGACCTACAATCAGGTAATGTCTCAACTTGGAATATATATGGTGTTCCTGTAAAGAGTCATAGGTCACTGGACTATTCAAAAGTAAGAAAATTTAAAATAGATAACCAAATGTAAAAAAGATTTGGGTGGTTAAAAACAACATGTGTCTTACTTCGTCAGTAGTCTCATCGGGGCGAACAATACTAGAACATGGTTCTTTGACAGTGGATGCTCACGACATATGATTGGTAATGCAGCATATCTATCAGATCTCATCCCAATAAAAGGAGAGTCAGTGACCTTTGGAGATGGTAAGAGTGAGCGTGTCATTGGGGAAGGGACCCTCAATATAAACGATATGCCCAAATTATCTAATGTGTTTCTTGTTGAAAATCTTAAGGCTAATCTGTTGAGCATTAGCCAAATTTGTGATCAAGGACTCCAAGAAAATTTCACTCATGACAAATGCTTGGTGGTAAACAAAAACAATGAATGCATACTTACTGGAACACGATCCACTAATAACTGTTATCTTCTTGACAGGAGTCATGAATGCTACAATGTCAGCTTGGGAGCAACAGAAATATGGCATAAAAAATTGGGACATATAGGATATAATCACCTCATTGCCCTGTCAAATTCACAATGTGTAAGAGGACTGCCTAAACTCCTAAGCAAAAATCAAGGTATATGTGGACCATGCCAACTTGGCAAACAGGTAAAAAGCTCACACAAGGTAACACAAGACATTTACACAAAACAAATCATGGCCTTGCTACATATGGACTTGATGGGTTCGGTTCAAACCTAGAGTGTTGGAGGTAAGAGGTATATTTTTGTATGTGTTGATGATTTCTCAAGATATACCTGGGTAAGATTTCTTCGTGATAAATCAGATACGTTTGATGAATTTGAAAAATTAATATGACTGATAGAAAATGAGAAACAGGATTCTATTGTTCGAATACGAAGTGACCATGGTAGAGAATTTGAAAATACTGCATTCACTGATTTTTGTGCATCTCGAGGTATTTCTCATGAATTCTCTGCACCTAAGACACCTCAACAAAATGGAGTAGTAGAAAGGAAAAACTGCACATTGCAAGAAATGGCTAGAGCTATGATGATAGGCAAAGATGTAGCCCAAAAATGGTGGGCTGAAGCCATAAATACAGCATGCTATGTTACGAAATGGTATACCTTAGAAAAGGAATGGGAATAACTTCTTATCAAATCTGGAAAGGCAAAACCCCTAATTTGGTGCCAAAAGTGATGTTAGTATGTTCCTAGGATATTCGACCAATAGTATGTTTTCCTTAATAGGCATCCTTTTTTATTTGCAATTTTTCGCCAATCATAAAAATATCCTATTTAAAAAGTAACATTTAGGCGGGAAAATAAAAGTAAAAACATAATTCTACTTTTACATATATTAGCGTGAGACCCTGTGTGATGCATGGAAGTTATTTTTGTATTATTTTCTTACTAAAAAAATATTATTTATTATAAAAATATTAGCAAAGAATAATAATTATACTTAATATCTAAATTTATAATTTTCATCACTCATGGAATATTACCGAATTTAAATAATTAATATATTTTGTTATACACTTTTTTATGCCACTAATATTAATAGATTTTGATAAAGATGTATATATATATATATTATATTGATACCAACAAATACGTCGCAAATATGAATATTATTTTATAATTTAGAAGATTCAAATATTCCAAACATATTTAGTCCAAATCTAAAGCTTATTGAATAAATTTAATAATTTTTTTAAAAAATATACAAAAATGGAAATTCAATTTGGACGAAAAAAATAAAAGATATTTATTTTCTATTATATATAGATATATAAATAAATATATATATATATTGTATATATATATATATTGTGTGTGCATATGTTCATGGATAACAACAAATAATTGGGCGTCACCTCTAGTAATAGTGTTCATCCCATCATATTTTTTAAAACAAAAGGTACAAATTAGACCCTAAATTCATTTTTGTAGATTTTATAGATTTCACAAATCCGATCATACCCTGCCCTACTCTACCCTATATATTGCGATTTTATAGATTTCACAAAATAGGTAAAAATTAGCTATCAAATATGTCATAAAATTAAGAAAAAAAAAAATTATATATACATATATATAATAAGCACAACCATAACATAAATATTGCCTCATTTATTTTTCAATAAATTGAAGAACATTTATTTTTCAATACGTTAAAGAACATCATTGTACTTATATTAATATGTAGATATACTGATATACATCTATGTTATTATATATATAATATGTTGCATATATTAAATATATACATATATGTTATTAAATATAGTTTTTTATATTATATTATATTGTTAAATATATTATATTAAATAATAAATTACACGATATTTTGAAGTAAATTTTAAAGTATCCCCGAACTCAATATAAATATTTCAACCTACTAAAATTTATTGAAAAATGCATTTTACTTATATATATATATTTATATATATATATATATTTATATATATATATATATAAATACACATATATACATATATTAAATAAAATAGGGTAATAGGGTCGGGTACACGGATGAATAATTAAACCCGTACCCGACCATGTTTGTATCGGGTATTACCGTACCCGACCCTATACCCGAATAATAATGTCCCAACCTTACCCTTTTACTCGATTACCCGCTAGGTAACCCGACCAGGCTGGTAAAACTGATAACCCTAGATGTATTACTCTTTGTGTTAAAAAAATATTATTGTTTAATCATAAATGTATTACTCTTTGTATTGAAAGGTATAACTCTTTTATTGAAATATATTACTCTTTGTGTTGAAAGATTTTAATGTTTAACCATAAAAGTAATACACTTTATGTTGAAAGATATTTACCTTAAAGGTATTACTCTTATCCATGAAGATATTAATCTTTGTGTTGAAAGATAATATTGCGTAATTGTAAAAAAGTAATACTATTCATGTTGAGATGTACTGCTTTTTAATTGTAAAAATAGTAATTCGTGTGTTGACAGTAATGTTGTTAAACTGGATGCATTTACTTGCAGCGCCTTGTTGAATAATGGTGATTCACACAACACGTTGAGATCATTGTTTGATCCAAGTACACCAAATAAGGCATACCATATCCATAAGTCTTGGGATGGTACTGCTTCCAACACAATTGCAGGAGCACTGTGTCCTCTTGTAAATTGACCTTTCTAAGCAAAGGACAATTTTCCATTCCCAGTGCATACAATCAAGGCACCCTAACATTTCTAGGAATTCATGTCTCGTCTCGTGCATTTGAATAAGATGTTGGACGTCAGTTGCATTCGACCTTCTTAAGTAATGATTGTCCCAAATTTCTACCACATTTTGACAGAATTTGGAAGGACAATCAATCGCTGTTGATTCCTCCATTTGTAGATACTCATCAAGATGATCGGCTAGGACTCCATAGGCCAGTTGGCGAATAGCCGATGTGCATTTTTGTAGTGGTGACAAACCTCTTCGATGAGCTGTATCGAGTCTCTACTGAAAAATGGTTTGTTTCTCAAGTGTACTCACTACACGGAGAAATAAGTCTTTCCGCATTTGGAACCGTCGCTGGAATATGTGGTTGGGATACACCAAGACCTCAACGAAATAATCATTCACTAGCCTTTCGTGTCTAACTTCATGTACCTTTTCGATGTACCTTCTACTTCGATACCTCATTTGGAGGGACCTTCGTTCATATTCCTCCATTAGTTGTTGATTTTCTGAAAGTATTGCTGACATCAAATCTAGCTTCAGATTATTGCCTTCATATTCTTAGTCACTGGATGAGTTGGAACTTCTTCAATATTGAGCCATTTTATGTGTATATGAAGAAACAAGACTTGAGAATGAAATGAATAAGCCACCCATTACTCTTATATATAAGTCTCTTAGTCCCCTACGACTAGTTTACAATGGCTAGTTTGCAACGACTACTTTTGTACGGCTAGTTTTCAACGGCTACTTATGCACCAGCTAGTTCATTATCTGTCAAATTTGGTCATACATTGGACAATGAGGTGGAAAATATATCATAAAAATATTTATTACATTAGTTTAAAATATTTATTACATTAGTTAAAAATATTTATTACATTAATAGAAACATTTATAACATTAATATGAGAAATTTTATTACATCAATCATTTACTACATGAAATGAATTAAGATGATGAGTTCCATTCACCATAATTTCTTCACACCTTTTTTCATGATAGAAACGTTGCTCAGGTGTCATGTTGTGTGTGTCCTTTTGCAGAACTTCGTATTACCTCATTCACATCTTCTCCTTCTTTGCTTCAAGTTGAGCCTTTCTAATTTCAAGTTTGGTCCTTTTCATGCATGAAAACTCAACCAATTCTTTTACAATACTATCGTACCTCTGTCTTATATCATTGTTTCCATCTTCATCGTCGCCACTGACTGATGCACTTGTCCTTTTCTTTGCTTTTCTTTTTGTGGCCTTTGATCCAATCGAACACATTTCTTCATTTAAATCAAAATTCGCAGTTGTATCTTGTGTGGAAGAAGTGTTACTGGCTCATAATTCAAATGTCCTCGTCTTCTTCGTGAAAATATAGTCATCATCAGACTGTGATGTGAATGTTGGACGATGTTTGGCAATCTCCCACATATGATAAAGTTTAAAAGGTGGGTTCCCTTCTAAACGGTACTTTTGCACTGCCCTTTTTTATATATCATCACTCCTACATCCAATTTTATACAAATTGCTTACGCTAATATAACAAGTGTTGAATTTCTTCAAAAGAAACTTAATGTAATCCCAGTGTGATCCCAAGATGGACGGCATACATGTTGGTTGACTGTCAGATTTATGTTCCTTGTAGTATGAAGCAACACAATTCAGAAACCCACCTCCTTCTGATTATTATCGATGATTGGGTCATCGAACATAGTGCATAATGCATTTGTTAGGCGCACATCATCTTCCTTTGTCCAGGTAGTTTGATTTTTCTTGCCCTTTGCTCAGACAACAGCTCAATCCATACTCTCTACTAAAATGGGTGACTCGTGATATGAGAGTTGAGTCTTTGGGACTAATGATAAAGTGGGTGATTCTTCCCGTTAAGAAAATCTCGATGCTTGCTTGTTGATTGTGGAATAAAAAATCCAAACATTTGCGACTTCCCAAACTGATTATTTGCATTTTTACCAAATATTTTCTAGTATGAGATCATGAAATTGAGCGACAGTGGCGAAATTTTCAAGATTGGAGGAGAAATTTGGATATAACACTATATTCCCAAAACTTTGCAAATTTAGGAAAATTGGTTACCCAACGAAAAATTTAGTGGATGGAATTGAGTCGGAAAATTGAATTGAGAGAACGAAAATTTTGGAGGAAATAAGAATTTGGGAACGATTCATCTTCATTCATCACATTTTGAGATTTCTGAAATGCATGACTGAAATTGAATTTGTTAATTTTCTTCATTTTGGATAAAAATTAGAAATGAAAAGAGAGTTTTAAAATAAATAAAAAAAATTAGAAAAGATAGTAGAAAGAGTGAATATGATGTGTAGATGAGAATGATGGAATGACAAAAAATAACGTATTTATAGAGATTGAAAATATTTTTCTTATATATATATATATTAGTTTCAACGGATAGAAAAAAAATACCTCAACAGCTATGTTCTAAAAAAAAGAGAAGAAAATTATATGATTTAAAAAATACATTTAAAAAACAAAATAACCAATAAGGCTAATTTATAAGAACAATGCAAGTGAAAACAACCTAAGGGCTAGTTTTAGAATGAAAAGGGGGAAAAAAAAAAAAAAACATGAGAGCAGCAGCAAGTAGGGCTGAGGCCCACCATTCATGTCCATCATCCAAGTTTATGAAACTTTTTTTCTCTCTTCATTCAAGATTTTTAGTCTAATGATTTTAAATAGACCGATAAATTTCTTTTAAACCAACCATTTTTGATCCACCAAGAATGATCGGAATAGGCAGAACCCCTTGTTTCCGGGCACCGTTGGAGCGAGATGCTAGGAACAATACATGCCCCTTCAATCCACAAACATTATGAACAATGCTCATTCAATACTTTTAACCAATACAAAGGAAACACGAGTAATTGCAGTACAAAAATTTGCAGACCAAAATGTTATTATTGTTAAAAACATTTACATTTTTTTTGAATAAAATTGTAAAATAAACATCAAGATAAGGTCTAAATTCTTTTTGAGAGGAAAACGAAAATCATATTAAGAGAACAAACATATTTCAAGCCTAAATTCAACTTCTAACTTCAAATAAACAATAGATCTAATCGGGACTACACTCTTATATCTATATTTGTACTAATATAATAATAAGTAGTTTATAAATAGTAATTTTTGTCCATATCTTACATTTAAAAGTGGAAATATTTCTAAAGTGATGGGTCATGCATTGATAAATTGATTTTCCAAAGATATTTTTTTTTAAATACAAATAACATTTTTTTAATTTTGTTTTGACGTATAATATATAAAATTACTTCTCTTTTTATGATATTTAATTTTACACACATATCATATATATTAAATTATATACTATATTAAAAGAAATACAAATATTTTTTTGGTTGATTATTTAGATTAGATTCGATTAATTATTGTGTATTGAATAATTATTTATTTAGATTTAGACTGCAAAACAAACATTAACTAATATATTTTAAACTTAATAGAAAACTTAATTTTATATAAAATTAATCAATTTATTATAAGAACAAGACTATTATTTTGAGATATATATGATTCGGTAGAAAATTATAACTTTTATATATTTTCATCAATACAATAAAATACTTCAGATACTTTTAAGTATTTATTTCTTCAAAATTATATTATATGTATACATTTATTTAAATATATATATTTTTAAATATAACGAATCATGTATCCACGAAAATAATACTAGTTGTATTAAAAATTAATATCATAGTGAGTTACATAAAAGAGAGGCCATCATGTTACACCTTCAAAGTGCAGAGCAAAACTTGAATGTCATCGAAGATATTTCCTGAATATATGATTATATTATTTTGACCAATTTACAATATTTTGTATATTTGGAGTAACGTCCAATTCTGAGTAGGGTCCATTTTCTAGCTTAATTATTTTCAGGCATTTAATGTTCTACTAAAATATTTTTAGTTTCTTATTTATTGTCATATATAACATCAATGCCATTTTAGTTAGATGTGTAGATTTGCAATACAATCAAACAACTTGATATGAGCTTAATAGAAATACAGTGGGTTATGGTTGACCCTTAATGAATTTGGGTCGAAATTGGGTTATACCCAAATAACTCGAATATATAACATGATAGATTGAATCAATCCGCTAACTTGTATGATTATTACTTTTTCTAAAAGAAATTATTCTATTGTAATTTCACATAATATATATGGTAATATTATAAAAAGTTATATATATGTATATTTATATATATATAACTCTATCATGTGTCAGTTATTATTTTGTGTGTTGTGACAGAATAGGATTATAGAGCATAAACAAGAAACAAGAAACGTAAAGAAGACACAAGATTTACGTGGTTCACCAATAAATTGGCTACGTCCACGGGCAGAGAGGAGAACGGATTTTATTATGTGGTATGTGTGTTACAGATTACAGATCTCAAGGACCATATATATAGTACTGAGGAAAATCTAAAACACCGAAATTGGTGATATGCATATCTTTGTCCTGGATATGCATATCTTATATCTTCATCATATCTTTCTAAGATTTGTTCCCAGATTTACTCTTGATTCTCCTTATTTTTAGCCATGCCTTTTCTTCCTTGATATATATAGCTCTGCGAAGTGTGTGATTCAAGACATATCAACAAATCTCCACCTTGACTTGAATCTTCCTTGCAGATGCATCATTACAATGCCAGATGAACAGACTCCTCCTTTCTGTCTCAGATTTGCCCTCCTTGGGCATCTAACAGCTTGTGACATTTAGCAAGTCCAAACAATGTCGAAACTTGCTATGCGGGACCGGCTTGGTGAACATGTCAGCAGGATTATCAGCGGTACCTACTTTCATCACCTTGATTCTCTGCTCACTCCTCAGAAAATGATACCTCACATCAATATGCTTGGTCCTCTCATGATGGACCAGATCCTTGGTCAAACAGATTGCACTCAGACTGTCACAGAATACAATAACTTGATCATGATGTAGACCAAGATCACCTACAAGCCCTTTCAACCAAACTCCCTCTTTAGCAGCTTCTGTCAGTGCCATATATTCTGCTTCAGTTGTAGACAAAGTAACTGTAGCCTGCAGAGTTGCCTTCCAACTAACAACAGAACCACCAAGAGTGAAAACATAACCAGCCATAGATCTTCTACTATCAACATCTCCAGCATAGTCAGAATCAGAATAACCAGTCACAGAAATGTGAGCATCACCTCCATAAATGAGACGAACATCAGAAGTACCTCTGAGATAACGGAAAATCCTCTTCACAGCTTGCCAATGCTCCTTTCCAGATTGTCCCATGAACCTGCTGACAACACTAACAGCATGTGCAAGATCTGGTCTAGTGCAGACCATAGCATACATCAAACTCCCTACTGCATTAGAGTATGGGACTCGAGACATGTACTCCTGCTCAGCTACAGATTTCGGTGCATAATCAGTGGATAAATGAATATTTCTCTCCTTAGGTCGTTTGACCAGCTCCCAAGTCTCATTCTTGGCAAGTGATTCCATCTCTTCTCTCATTGCAGCGAGCCATTGGGCTGACTCACTACCTGAAACAGCCTCTCTGTATGTGAATGGTTCACCTGCAGATGGTTCTTCCTCTTCCACCTCGTCAGCGACTTGTAATGCGTAAGTAACCATATCCTCAAAACCATACCGCACAGGAGGCTTCACACCTGTTCTCCTAGCTCTATCAACCGCTATACTTGTCTGGCGAGCTTCTGGATGAACATCTGAACTTGCACTTTCAGCTGTAGTATGTTGATCTTCTCCACCTTGGAGTTGTGATTTACACTCATCGAGAGTGACTTGCAGCTCCACCTGTTTATCAACACTACTACAATTTTCTGTACAAATGGACTTCACAGTGGAGTTAAGCATAGAATTCTCATCAAAAATCACATTCCTACTGAATATAACTCTATTTTCTGAAGGTGACCAGATTCTATATCCCTTAACTCCATCCCCGAAACCTACAAATATACCCTTCTTAGCTCTTGGCTCTAATTTACCCTCACTAACATGATAGTAAACATTACAACCAAAAACCTTTAATAGTGAATAATCTGCAAGTTTATTAGACCATACCTCATAAGGTGTCTTGCAATCAATGCCAGTGTGAGGACCACGGTTGATCAGATAGCACGCCGTGTTTACTGCTTCTGCCCAGAACTTTCTAGCCAAACCAGCATTCGAGAGCATGCATCTCGCTCTCTCCAGCAATGTCTGATTCATGCGCTCTGCCACACCATTCTGCTACGGTGTATGTCGAATAGTGTGGTGTCGAGCAATCCCTGAATCCTTGCAGAACTCGTTGAACTCAGACGAACAGAACTCCAGGCCATTATCAGTTCGCAGTCGCTTGATCTTCTTCCCATTCTGATTTTCTACCAACGCTTTCCACTGCTTGAATTTCTTGAAAGCTTCACTTTTGTGTTTCATCATAATTACCCAAGTCATCCTAGAGTAGTCATCAATCATAGACACAAAATATCTGTGGCCTCCAATAGACTCAACACGTGACGGACCCCAACAATCCATATGAATGTAGTCAAGAGTCCCCTTGGTCTGATGAACTGCCTTCTTTGGAAACTTACTGCGATGAAGCTTCCCAAAAACACAATGTTCGCAGAATTCAAGACTCTGCACTTTATGCCCAGAAAGAAGATCCCGCTTTGATAAAATCTGCATCCCTCTTTCTCCCATATGACCGAGCCTCATATGCCACAGCCTGGTCATATCCATGGTCTGAACCTCAGATGATGCAACATCAGCAGAACCTGTCACAGTGGAACCTCGCAGATAATATAAGGTACCACGTTTCAAGCCTGTCAGAACCACCTTTGAACCTTGACAGACATACATAACTCCACCTTCACCTTTGAAACTGAAACCCTTGCTGTCAAGGAGACTCAATGATATCAGATTTTTCGTCATCTGTGGAACATGCCTGACTTCATTCAAGGTGCAGAATACCCCATCATGTGTCCGTATCCTGACTGAGCCAATCCCAACCACTTTGCAGGCAGCACTGTTAGCCATGGTAACATTTCCTCCATCTATCTGCTCATAGGTCGAGAAGAACTCCCTGTTAGGACAAATATGATATGATGCCCCAGAATCAAGAACCCACACATCATTACGATGTGAATGTCCAGCTGCAACCAAGGCCAGATCATCTTCAGAATTTGTATCAGTTTCTGCAACAGCTGCAGAACCGCCGACACCCTCTTTCTTCTCCTGTTTCCTCTTCTTCCTAGGACAATCATTCTTCCAGTGCCCTGGTTCTTTACAGTAATTGCAGATGTCATCGGGTTTAGGACCTTTTGAACCTTTCTGAATTGGCTTCCCACTTTTCTTCCCAGATTTCTTTTGTCCCTTACCCGTGACAAGCAACCCCGATGCCTGATTTTCTGTGACCGAGCCAGTTGCCTGTTGACGGTCTTCTCTGCTGTGGAGGGCAGATCGAACATCTTCCAGAGACAGAGTATCTTTCCCAGTAATAAACGATTCAACAAAATTCTCATACGATTCAGGCAAAGATACTAACAGAATTAAAGCAGCGTCCTCATCTTCTACTTTAACATCAATAATACGCAAATCTAGTAAAATTTTGTTTAATTTATCTAGATGATCCCGAAGAGGTGAACCTTCCTGCATGCGTAAACGGAACAGACGTTGCTTCAGAAGCAATTTGTTGGTTAGAGACTTCGTCATGTAGAGACTCTCTAACTTCTTCCAGAGACCATCGGCAGTTTCCTGATCCGCAACCTCGATGATAACATCGTCAGACAGACATAGCATGATAGTCGAGTGGGCCTTTTCTTCTAGGGTATTCCACTCTTCTTCATTTACATCCTCAGATTTAGGTTTTCCTGATAGCGGCGCCCACAAACCCTGCTGCTTCAGCAGAGATCGCATCTTGATCTGCCATAAGCCAAAACTATTTCTCTCGGTGAATTTGTCAACCTTTACGTTGAAAGCAGACATTCTTGATCGGCTCCAAAAACCCTAACAGTGCGGAAAATACCCTGATCGAAACGACCAGGCTCTGATACCAGTTTGTTGTGACAGAATAGGATTATAGAGCATAAACAAGAAACAAGAAACGTAAAGAAGACACAAGATTTACGTGGTTCACCAATAAATTGGCTACGTCCACGGGCAGAGAGGAGAACGGATTTTATTATGTGGTATGTGTGTTACAGATTACAGATCTCAAGGACCATATATATAGTACTGAGGAAAATCTAAAACACCGAAATTGGTGATATGCATATCTTTGTCCTGGATATGCATATCTTATATCTTCATCATATCTTTCTAAGATTTGTTCCCAGATTTACTCTTGATTCTCCTTATTTTTAGCCATGCCTTTTCTTCCTTGATATATATAGCTCTGCGAAGTGTGTGATTCAAGACATATCAACATTGTGAACTTTTAAAATTGTACATTGACAAATATTATAATTTATTTCTATATTTTTATAATATTTTTTTGTTATTCGGGTCCAATCGAATTGATCGGGTCAATCTGCAAAATAAATAAACCGTAATTAAGTTTGAATTTTTAACACAATAAACTAAATGAGTCAAATTTAGAGTCATACAAAATTTGTAATAACCATATCCCAATCCAATCAACTAAACATGCGACCCAATCTATATGGCACCCGTAATTTTGATGCACAGAAGAAGGGACACTTAGATTCTATAGCATATACTGCTGCATTTTATTAGGTCTATATTCATCACTTGCGTTATGAAAAAAAACATATTTCATAAAAAAATCACATATAGATATCTGGATCAATGCAATGTATTTCACCTTATTAAAGGAATAATAAATGAACTATGACATGATAGTTCATCAGTGGGTTGTCCCACTAATCATTCAACTTGCATTTGAACTAAAACATAATGATTTTGAACAAAGAAGTTTGGAAATTTTGTTTTATGATTTTGTATTAAGTGCAATATGAATGACTTGAAACTGCTAAAATATATTTCAATGTAAGAGTTACTGATTTCAAATTTATTGAGAATTTACTTTTTTACAAAAATTTATGTGTATCAGGTACACTGTACAATTTAATTTATAATATTACTTGTTTAACTTAAAAGTATTATTTATTTACTTGAAAAATATTACTATTGATTTGTTACCTTAAAAAAATAGTAATACTTTTCAAGTATACAAGTAATATTGTACTTCAAATGCACAACAACATTAATTTATTATTATAACTTTTGAAATTCCAGTTATATATATACACTGACAACATTAGAATAAATATCAGAACATAAAAATCAATATCAGCTGACTCTTGTCTATACTTTGTCTGCAATGTCAAGAATCCTTTGACAAGAAACCATTTAGTCTCGTCAAGGAGGAATTTGTCTATCCAAACTCCTAATTAAGGAGTATATATGCTCTCTTTTTTCTCTTTTCATATCAAATCCAACCTAAAAAGATTCAAGATTGAGAAAGGGAGTACCATGTGCTTATTCTATTGCACCTTAACCATCTAAACACATAATTTTTAAAACCATAAAAATAAAATATTTAATAGAAAAGTGACCTGCAATTTGAAGGTCTTTCTCACACATAGTAATGCTTACCTATATGGTACAAACATATAATGATGAGTCAAGATCATAGCATATTTTTAACAAAAAATAATAATTTATTTTTAAAAGATTTTGACACATTATTCGAAAGACAAATTTTGACTATTTGTAAATCTCTTATCTGCTTGCATATTTATAGTTAAATTTGTTAAACTTGATAGTGTAAATTTTGACTATTTGTAAATCTCTTATCTGCTTGCATTTTTATAGTTAAATTTGTTAAACTTGATAGAGTTTAGTCGAGTTTGACCTTCATGTTGTCAGTTGATATATGATATTTTATGACATCATTGTAATAATATAGGTTGTTATCGTGAACCTAAGAAAATAACTTTATTATACTACATCATATCAACGATAAGAGTTAGAAACCCACAACTTTTATAACCTCACTCTACAATTATGAACTGAAAAACAACTTTTTTGGATTTCATTAATTTACAGATCATTATCTATATTTTTCATAAACTATGTTTATTAACAAATTTTACTTATATATTCAACTAATTGATGATCATCCTATCTAAAATTAAAAATATTAATATTATATATTACTTTAGATAATAATAATTTAACATGTTTTTAAGTCAATAGAACTGGGTGTTAATACTATATTTTAGTGAACCATCCTAAGTTAATATATTTCAATTAATAATAGCTATAGTTCATTTAAAAAATTAAAAAGAAAATGTTGAAGGAAAATTTTGGGTTAAAAGGAAAAAGAAACAACGGTTTAGTAAAACCAAAAAATAGAAAAAAAAAAAAAAAAAAAAAAAGGTAAGAAAACGTTGTTGCTAGATGTGGGTCCCAGCTCATGTTACTTTTTCCTCCATATTTCAATGTAAACCGAGCTTAAAAATCCAAATCCAGCTTGCTGATTGGCATAGAAGTTGGGTTGGGCAATGGTAAAAATTTTAAAAAGCTGGGTTCATGGGTTTACTAGTGCTCAACTTGATGAAGCAATCACTTAAAGAAGATCAATAATGTCATGGTTATTTGCTTGAGGCATGATTAGAGATTTAATTGTTCAAGATCATGGAAAAGAATTAATAATGCCATGTTAACTTGAATTGTGCTGCGTTTTTTAGGCGTCCAACAAAAGTTTGAATTAATGAATTAAAGAATAATATAGCACAAAAGTTGATGTGCATAAAATGCATGAACCTTTTTATATGTAAATGGACAAATTTAAAAAAAAAATGACAAAACGCATTGATCCTAATCGACTCTATTTAGATATACCAAAAAATGTGTGGATTTAATACTTGCTACATACGTGCATAAAAATATAACTAATACTTTTTTTTTTTTTTTAAAGTAATACATATTGGTTAAAAATCTAAAATCTTTTAGATTGTTAGAAAATATTATCTTTTCACAATAAAATTATTATTTTTTTATGATTTTTACTTAACTTTTTGTAATTAGTTAAACAAATTTTATGGTGAACAATAATACTTTTATCATGAATAAAGTAATTGTTTTTAACAATCTAAATAATTATTAGTTTTTTGTTCAAAAATATTATGTTCTACATGTGCTAGAAAAATCAAATGAGGGCGGCATTGAGACCAAATTTACAAGATTTTATTTTTTTATGGGTCGGGTCAATCCATTTATATTTGAAGAGATCCATATTTGGTGCACATGATACCAACACATGATATAATATATCCTAAATCCGATAGATTTTATCAAGTATTGTATCTGTAACAACAAATTTCTTATCCGAAAAAATAAGAAACAAGAAAAATTGTGCAAATTAAATTTGTTTGATCAAATGAAAAATTGTGAATTAGAATTTCTAATATGTATTCTTTGATTCTTCTTATGAAGTTGACTTTTTGGTTGACTTTGAGATGATGAAGATCTTCTCTCCAGTTATATTTGACTTTATAACATCAATTGGAAGACTTGATAGTTTGATTTCAAATTGAATGCTATTTATGATGATATCCGCGAAAAACACCTTTGCATCTAGAAAAAAAAAACTATTTGATTTGATGGATTTCAGACTTGGAGAAAAGTTGGTCGGAGGGGCTTAGCACCTTGACCACATATGAAACGCCATTTCTAGTGGACTTCTATGAAAAACATCTTGAATGTTAGAGAAATTTTCACCTTTGCTAAAATAAAAATTCAACTTCAACTGTGATGTGAATTATGGTTGAAAATATACCATTATTTATAGTTGTAACATATGTACACTTTCCATATGCACTTTGTGAAATGATAATATTTGATTGGTCATTCATGGTATGATGAGACTTCTCGTCGTCAATAGGAAAATAAGATTTTTTACAAAAATATAGACACTTCACTTCCATATTTACATGATATGACTTTGATTACTAAAAAATAAGATTTGAACACTTGAGAATATTTGATTAACCGATAAATATTTATATAAAATATTAATCATTTACTATTTATCTTTAAGAATCAAGCAAATAGATAATTTAAATCGATATTTCATTTCACATTTTCCACATGTCATCATTTGATTAGCCACAAAATTCATGTATCTACAAGTACCCCCTTGAGAATTTTTCTTGAACGTGTTTTGGATTAACTAAGTCTCAAAATCTTTCACTGTAGAGATCAAATCCTTCTTGATTTTATCAGATTTTTAGATAGGTTATACTCATGTTTGAGAGTCTTTATTTGGATTTAAATTTGGATATTTTATACTCGTATCAAGAAGTCTTAATTGTGATTTGGTAGATAGTTTATACATGTATCAGAGGGTTCTTCAATTTGGATATGTAAATAGTTTATACTCATATAAAAAAATTCCTGAATTTGAAATTGTAAATATTTTACACTCGTATAAAGGAGTCATTCAAGTTGATTTTGTAGATAGTTCATACTCATATCAAGGAGTTCTTCAATTTGAATTTATAGATAGTTTATACCTGTATCAATGAGTCTTAATTTGAATTTGTAGATAGTTTATATTTGTATCAAAAAGTCTTCAATTTGAATTTGAAATTTATATGTAGGCCTTTTAAACTTGCATCAAGAAGTCTTGATATTTATTATTAGAACTTTTAAACTTATATTCAAGGAATCTTAATTTGAGTCTCAGACTATGCTCATATTTAGGAGCATTGAATATAATTTAAGCTGGTATCAAAGACCATTGCTAATAGTTTATAGTCTTATCAAGAAATTTTATTTGTGTTTTTAAATTTGTATAATTTTGTCTCATATCTGGGAGAGCAAAAAGTTAGGCTCATATCAAGGAGCATTGTAAGATTTAAATTGGAGTGTTGAAAGAGTTTCCTCCTCCCGTTACAACTTCTTCTTCTTCTTGAACGGGTGGATCATCAACTCCACTTGTAGTCAAGCTCAACTCCATATCATGAGCTCGAGTAGCCAATTCCTCAAAGGAATTTGGTTGAATTGCTTGAAGGATATATTAGAGGTTCCATTGCATTCCATGAATGCACGGACTGAAGGATGAAGTCCATGATAGAGTACACTTAAATTTCTCCAATAATTAATGTAGTTGATGAAAACCTCATCTTTCCACTGGCATGAACTTGTGAGCTCGAGCATACTGACCACCCATCAAGTGTTGTAGAAACGGTTTATATATTCTTTTGTCCATTGCTCCCTGTTGTTAATAGAATTTCCCCCAAACCAGAGTACAATTCACACATATTTCCTTCCATGGAGCGAACAAAATGCTTCAGCAAGTAATCTCTATGCATTTGAATATCACACGTTTCTATGAAGTGAGCCACATGTTGCTTCATAGCCTTTGCCATTAAACTATAGAAACTTTGGGGGTTGGTAGCTGTTTGGCCTTTTCAGGTTATAAATCCTTGATGTGTATGACTTTTTATAAGTCAAATATGACTTAGAGATTCCATAAAACTTGTTTTTAGCAGCTTCGAAGATGACCTCCTTGAGTTTATTTGTATGAATCACTCCATCTGATAATTTTTAGTTGAAAAGTAATAATTTTTGCGTAAAAAAGGTAATATTTTGTTAAAAAATTTATCATATTTACTTGATAAAAATATAATTTTTTTTATGAAAAAGCATCATGTTTCTATGTGTGTGGATAAATCCGTTTGGAGGTGGCGTCTTAGGCTCAATTTGGGATTTAAAAAAAAAAATTATGGGTCAAATCAGCACAATTATATGTAATACATACATTTGGTGCAAAATAGACCTAACTCTTAATGGTAAAAAAATTTGTGCACTAAATGCATGTATCTTCTATACAACGAGTTGGATCCTATCCTAAAATGAATAGAAATGTATGGATCCGAGCCAACTTGGCTAGGGTCCATAAAAAAAAATGTGTGGATCCCACACCCCCAATGCTCACACAATTTTTGTGCGAACATATATTTGGATATGATAGGTTTTTTGAGAAAATTAATACGTTTTAGGTAAAAGATAGTATTTTTTAATATTCTTCAATAAATTTTACTTATTTATGATAAAGGTATTACTTTTTTACGATAAAAGTATTAGATCCAATTAACCAAGTAGTAATGCCGATAAGAAAATTAGTAATATATTTTCATTTTAAAGTAATACTTATTGAGGTTGAATATAAATACATTTTTTCTATAAATTAGAAAGGAATAACTTAATCAATATCATTTTTTTCTTCATTCTCCTTTTTATCTTTATTTGAAAACTTGAAAAATTGTATTACAACTATAAAAAAACACGAAGAATGATACTTTTATCTGTAATTACGTGTTGAAACTTGTTTATATCTTACTATTTTGTACACATTATTAAAAAAAGAAGTGATGTGTGTGCATGGATGTGCACAGAAGAAAAAAAAAAAAAAGACAATAGCGAAAGAAAAAGATGTGCTTTGTGATGTTGGGTGAGCATAAGGAAAAACATTAAATAGAAGAACCATTTTTGAGATTTTGGTATGTAGACAAATGAATAAACAAGAAATGAAGGACTTGGAATCAGCATTAGCAGCTCCTTTTAAAAAATTAAATATTCTTATCCTATTCTAATCAAGGGCTCCAAAAGCATGATTACAATGAAAGAGTGGAAAACATTTCACCTTTCCATTTTACGACAGATTCATGAATGATGTATTTCATCATGTAGTGGGATCACTTTACCCCTTCTTTTTATTAAGTATATTATACCAACTTATTTGTAGGAATAATACATTGCACAGCATTTGTGAGGTTCCACCAAGACAATGATCATCCAGATAGGGTCTTTATTGTCAAGAGAATTAGGGAGACAACTTATGATGTGATATATATAAGTTGGGTGGCGCAATTTACAATTTCAAATCTTCCAAATACATTTTATTTAAATTTAATTTTTATTTTTTATTAATTATTCTATTTTAAACAATTATACTTTTTTAATCACAAAATAAAAAAATAAAACAAAAATAAGAAGAAGATCTAGGGTTCTTCAATTTTTGTATGTTTTATATGAAAATATACATTCAGGAATGATTGTGTTTAGAATATTTACACTCTATTTGTTTTCCCAACGTTTTGTTTTAATCCGTCGTACACCTGTTCGTATGTGTTAGACCAATCCCGTCGAACACGAACAGATGTGGTTCGAACACATACGCTTGTATTTGAAATTTATTTGTTGAACAAGGACGAGTATGTTTTCCAATCACTCGTTCACAACATCCCGCTGAACAACTGAAGTAGTGTTCGACAACATCTGTCAAATGCTACTTCACTTGTTCGAATGGATGTTTTGAACAAGCCTTGGACAAATTGAATATAAGAATATTTTAATAATTTTAATAGTATTAATTTTGTTCAAATTTTTTAAAAATGTATTTAGAGGATTCGAAAGTGCAAATAGCCGCACACATAAATATACACAAAACACAAGAAAATATACGTGCATCACATTTGGTTATATTTTTAGTTAAAATAACTAAATTATTTGGTTGAACCGTCAGTGTATTTAAGGTTGTTGTTGGATCTTGATTCAATGACTGTTAAGTTCGTTCTACTGAATTCTTTTAATCAGTTGCTCCTGTCAAGTAGGCAACCATGCTAACTAACCCTCTTTGCAACTTAGCGCGTTTACTATGACATTTGCCTTGCCTAGATGGTATAGTATACTACAATCGTAGTCTTTTACTAACTCCAACCTTCTCCTTTGGCGCATGTTGAGTTCCTTCTGTGTGAAGAAGTATTTCAGACTTTTGTGGTCCGTGTAGACTTCACATTTCTCTGCAAGAACGTAATGTCTCCAAATCTTCAAGGCGTGCACAACTGTAGCTAGTTCTAAGTTGTGTGTGGATAATTCATCTCGTGTATTTTTAGTTGTCATGATACATATGCCACAACCTTCTCGTTTTACATCAGGACACATCCTAATCCCGACTTAGAAGCATTGGTGTAGGCCACAAATCCTTCTGATCCATCTGGAACTGTCAATACGGGTGCAGTTGTCAACCTCTGCTTCAGCTCTTGGAAACTTGCTTAATATTTAGAAGTCCATTTGAATTTCTCATTTTTCTTTATGAGTTTAGTAAGCGGCTTTGCGATACGCGAGAAGTTCTAAATGAATCTTCTATAGTATACTACAAATCCAAGGAAACTATGAATTTCATTTGCATTTGTTGGAGTCCTCCAATTCATAATCGCTTCCACCTTGGTAGGGTCAACCTCAATTCCTTGTGCCATGATCACATATCCTAGAAAGGCCATAATTCACACTTGCTGAATTTGGCGTACAACTTTTCCCGTCGTAGTACTTCTAGAATAATCCTAAGGTATTGTTCATGTAGTTCTGCATTTTTTGAGTTAACCAGCATGTTGTCAATAAAAATGATGAAAAATTTATCTAGGTACTCATGAAATACATGATTTATTATATACATGAACACTACGGGTGCATTTGTAACTCAAAAGAGCATTACGGTAAACTCATAGTGACCATATTGGGTTCTAAATAATGTCTTCGGTATATCACTTTCCTTTACCTTCAACTGGTGATAACTAGATCTAAGATCAATCTTGGAAAATACTCCCGCATTCTTCACTTGATCAAATAAGTATTCTATCCTTGGCAATGGGTACTTATTCTATCCCAGTAGTCTATACACATCCTCATCAATCAGTCTTTCTTCTTCACAAACAATAGAGGTGATCCCCATGGAGATGCACTTGGACGGATAAACTTCATATTCAATAGCTCTTGTAGCTGAACCTTAAATTCTTGTAGCTCCTTCGGTGCCATCCGATAAGGGCTTTTTGACAATGGAGCAACTCTTGAAATTAGATCAATGTTGAACTCCGCTGGTCGCTCTGGTGGAATTCTCGAGAGATCTTATGGAAAAACATCAGGAAATTCTCTCATAACTTGAACATCGGTTGGGGTAAGTTCTTCATTTTCCTCTCTCGTGATGTTCACTATGTATGCTTGGCATCCTCCTTTCTTTAACAGTTTAACTGTCTTCCTTGCAGATATAAATGGTAAACGCCCTCACGTCCTTGCTTTGTAGAAGGTGAAACGTTCACCATTTGGCGCTTCTAGGTCTACTTCTCATTCCGCGCATCATATCATTGATCTATTCCTCTTCAGCCAATCCATTCCCAAAATAACGTCAAATCCCCTCATGCCTATAAGATGTAAGTCGGCTACTAAGTTATGTTTGTCCAAATCCAACTCCACATTTCTAGTGATACTCTTGATCTTTATTTTTTCTCCCGAAGGTACTCTAACTTCTAGACTTGTGTTCTTTACACAATCTAGCTTAAATTCTCTCTTGTCATTGTTTTGTTCACTCCATCACCTTCCTCCAACTGTCCTCCCTCTGCATACTCTTCTTCTTCCGCAAACTCCACTTTTGGCAAGGCATTCAGTTTTCCTTTACACTTCTGGTTTGTAATCCTTGGGTTTGCTGGTCGGGGCTTAGCACTCCTTCCATTCCCGACTAGCATCTTAACTAGCTGTGGGCATTCATCAGTTTTATACCTAGGTTGTTAACAGCGGTAACATGTATCTCGTTCAATCCAACACTTCCCCCAATAAGGCCTATGACATCTTGGGCATATCTCTAGGTTTGTACGGTTTGGAGTTACAATCGTTATTAGTCAGGCATTGCAAATTTTCCATCTAGGCCCTGGTTGTGGTGCTGTCTTCCTTTTAAACTGATTTACCACTGGTTTCTGCTCATTCTCCAGTCCTAAACTTATTCAAACTATCTGAGCTCTTTCAAAAGCATCCCTTAACAGAGGTAGCCTTAAACCAAACACAATTCCTCCCACTTCTGGGCATAAACCTCTTTCAAATCTATGTGTTTTCCTATCATCAGTATTCATAAGATGAGGTACATATCGAGAAAGTACATTAAACCTGCGCTCATACTCTGTAATCGTGTTGGTTCCCTGGTGACAATTCATGAATTTTAACTCCTTCTGATCTCTCAAATACTATGGAAAGTAACAGTTGAGGATGAATTCCTTGAGATCCTCCCACATAAAGGCTCGTCTAGCCTTTGCGGCAATAGTCCTATCATGTGATTGCCACCATTGGCCATCATCCTCCACCAACCGGAATTTGGCACATGAAACCTTCTGTATTTTAGACACTTCCATGTACTCAAATATCCTTTCAAGTTTAGTGATCTACTCGTCCGTGGCTACTAGTCCTTCATTTCCCCTGAACTTGGATGGCTAGAAATGCCTAAATTGTTCTATAACGTTGTTGGGTCTCGGGGGTTGTTGTTCCTTATTATTCAGATAGTGTACAGTCTGTTGTCGCATGAACTCTTGCAGATGAGTGAAGAAGTCTCTTTCCATGTCGTCATTTGTGTTCTGCCCAAGTAGTGGTCCATTATTGTTCTGCCCTGCTGGTTCTTGTTTCTATTTCTTTGTTGTCAAGTGGGTGGGGCCATAGTACTTGTGTTAATCTGGTTCGAGATTTAGGTCAGATGATAAGCAAGTACTAAGTCATCTAATCTTACAGTTCGGGGATAACTTCCATGAAACATGTATGCTTTTATAAAGATTTGAACAGTAAAAGTAATAGTAAGTTTACAAAATCACCATATTTGAAAGCATGCATGAATTTAAGAAAGTTGTAACAATTTGTAAAACATGCATCGATAATGTTTCATTCTCCAAATAATACATTTCCAAAATTTTCAACCATTAACACTTCCCAAAACAACTTTCCCAAAGTTTATCACAATCTCCACTTTCCAAACTATGCCCCTGAATTTGGCATCTTCACATATTTCCAACTCCACTTTCACAAGCCACAAAGTTCCATTTTTTCCACATACCAGTTCCACAAAACCATAAGTTCTCATTTTCACAACTCAAAAATCATCAATTTCAAACCATCATTCACTTTAAAAGGATTCCAATTTTTTTACCCATTTTACCTATCCCGGTTGACGTGAATGACTAGCTCGACTGCAAGCTTCCCAACTCTTAACTTTTGAAATTTAAAAAAATTCTAAGTTTTCGACTCAAAATGTTTGACTAAGAGTCCGAGGCAAAAAACCTCTAACCTCGGCTCTGATACCACCTGTAGCACCCCATGCCCGAAAAATCAAAACTCAGGTCGCCATTGTGAGACTTAAACTATACTCGACCAAAAACCATTTAATAAAATACATTTAAAACTCAATGGAAGACTTAAAGAAAATACAAGTTTTAAAAGAATTTGTACAATACAAAAAGGTTTCAAAGTAAATTTTGGTTTTAAAAACTAAAAATATATCACATTTTAAAAAGGATCTTGCACAATATGACGCTTTTTAAAAGACATGAATTGTATTTACCCACAATTCCTGAGTCAAACGACCACTATATAATATATTACGGCCCAAAAGGAACTTGTACAAAATGTAGCATCCAAAACGCCAACATTTTAAACATAAAATACTACAAGTTCATATGTCTACTTAAGTATCACAAAACGATAAAACATCAGAAGGGAGCCCTACCAGCAGCTACTCATCTCCGTCAGCCGTCAAACCTAAAATTTTAAAATAGTATCATGAGGCAACTCCTGGAGGAGTAGCCCAGTGGGATAACTAATAAACACATTGTACTAATTATACTATTTAACAAGTCGAAGTTGTTCACCTATCCAAACCTATACGTATTGGTATCGTGTTAGCTGTGAGTTGTATTCTCACTAATAGATGCGGTGGGCCTATATTCCTACTCGCGTTGATGTGGGCCTGTATTCCCACTAGCAGAGCCTATGGTGGGCCTATATTCCCACTCGTAGATGGTGTGGGCCTGTATTCCCACGTACCTAGCCCAATGGCCAAATGAAACACCAGATTCAAAATATCAACCAATCTAACTAGTACAAGATATTTAAATTTACCCACTTAATCTTGTTGATGTATGGGGATAGCTCCGGGACAACATGGACTTGCTTGTATTACACTGGACATGGTTCACACTTAGATGATTCCCGTAATTTTAACTTATCAACCAAAATTATTCTAACTAAGGTCATAGGCTTCATCTACTCAAAACATTCACATTTAAGAACAATTTATACAAATCCACACTAAATTAAAGATTTCAGATGACTACTATGTCTCATATCATTTAGTCACATTGTCACATTATAACAAATAATCTATTAAAAATTCTACAAAGCTTATTTGATCATCAGATTAAACATGCATGTTAATAATCCATCACATAACAACATGTTAAAACAATTTCTTAAAATATAAATCATACAATTTTATAAAAATATGTTTCTAGCTTAATTTTTACAAAATCAGTCGCCCGGTTGGTGTAAATTGTAAAATTGACCATAAATCGTACACATCTCCAAAATGTTCCAAAGTTTTAATATAAGTCCCTGATGTACTCAGTAGTAACATAGTAAAATAGTTTTGAAAAAATATAAATTATAATTTTATAAAAATCAAACTCAAGATGTTGTGCAGTAGGTGTTGACACTGGACAAGTTTTCTTCTAAAAATCATTAAAACTTATAAAATGCTTCAAAAATTCTCACATTTTAAACATAAATATAGTAAAATAGTTTTGAAAAATAATAACCACATAATGTTATAAAAATAAAAAAACATAGGGGTTGTCCAGTGGGTGTTCATCCTGACAAGTTTTCTTTCAAAGAATCACTTATAATTCTACATTGTTCCAAAAATTCTAAAATTTTAAACATAGACTCCTAACATCATATATTAAAACATAGTCAAAGGGAACCATCAAATTCGATGTATAATAGTTTATATGAATTTTAAAAAGTGACATACGGTGAGTGATTTCAAATTTTCAGGAAGTCACAAAGGTGGATTTTTTAAAAATAGCAAATATATTCCAAAACTTTTGAAATTTGAAACACAACATCCTAATCCAGTTTAGATTCTATAATTTAAATTAGAGAAAAATTGTGATACCTCAAGCCACTCACTACTCACTGTTCAATATAGTTCATGCATTGCATTCATTTTATAATTTTATTTGCTATTTAAATTACAATTTTATTGGTATCGCAGTTCGTATTTAATTATGCTTGATATATTACTTTTAAATTTTGGAGGGTTCACATTATAGGTTGGAACCCTTTAGGCCAAATATCAAGAAAGAGATAAGGTGTCAAGTTCTAATAAAATATGATTACACGTGGCGAGCTTGCAATAATAATAATAATAATAATAATAGTAATAATAATAATAATAGATAAGTAATAATCCATCTTATGCTGTGTATATATATATGCATAATTAGTGTAGATACATAAATAATAATAATAAGATAATCATAATCCTAAGTAGGTGTTTGCGTGTGTTTATATATATGTATATATATATATATATAATTAAGTGTGTGTGTGTTGTGAGTGTGTGTATATATATATATATATAATTAGTAAGGCGGCTGTCTTATTCGAAGGAAGAATAAAAAAAAAAAAAAAAAAAAAAGAAGGAAAGGTGGAGAGTTTCATTTCGAGAAGACGGGGGAAGGAGTCCAGCAAAGAAAGAAAAAAAAAAGAGAGAGAAGAGAAGAGGGAAGGGCCAGAGAGAGAGAGAGAGAGAGAGAGAAAGGAATTTGGTGAACGCAAGTCTTCGTTTCGGAAAAATTACTTGCTTAACCATACGTGTAGGAAGTCTCGGATACTTATTACCGGAAAAGAGGTAAGTAGAAATTCATTTGCACCTACAATGCATAGACATAGTACTTGTTTGTGTTATTTTATTGAATATTTGTGATTTGTGCCTTTTGATATTGATAGATATGAATATTATCTTATGGAATATTTGTGACTTGTGCCTCCTGATATTGATAGATATGAATATTATCTTATGGAATATTGGTGATTTGTGCCTCTTGATATTGATTGATATGAATTACGTGGTGTGAATGATTGATTTAATATTGTATAAATATAACATTCACGAGCATTGGCATGTGTACGCATGGGTTGATATAGCCTGGTTTGCATTCATTGTGTGATGAAAAGAAACGAAAAATGTAATGTTGACCACTACTAGTGTACCGAGGCCGGTGGCATGTAAGACATGGATAGGCTTGATTCGTCAGGCCGGTGGCATGTGAGACATGGATAGGCTTTATAATATGCTGAGTCGGTGGCATGTGAGACATGGATAGGCTCGATTTATCGGGCCGGTGGTATGTGAGACATGGATAGACTCTATGATTATAATTATTTATTGAGCTAGCTCTTTCCGGTGCATAGTAGGTAGGTCGGGCCCTATAAAGATAAAATATTCCAAAACAGTGGTTAGAGTTTCAGTAGTATGCATTTCACATTTCTTTCAAAGTTTCTGTAAGCATTTAATTTATTGTACATGCATGATTTCTGCTTACTGGGCTGTAGCTCACCTAGTTTGTGCATTGTAGGTAAGCATATTGATTATGTGTAAGCTTACGGCTTACTGGGCATTCTGTTCGTGCTTCTACAAGCTTTTGGAATCGGTGTACATGGATGACGACCTTTGGGGCTAAACCATGGGCGTACTATTTTGTTGTGCTGTTTAGGCTTGAATATTATTACTTGATTTTGACATGTAAATATTGGTGTGATTGTGGTGAATACTTTTGTTTCTATTGTGGATCTTTGCTTGGGTGTGAAAGAGCTATTGTTTGGGAGATGGATTATACCTCGTAAATATGTTACAGGTGAAAACAATTGTACAGGTTTAACCAAGTTAGAAGTAACCTATGTTTTATGGTTTATAAGGGTGGGGTGTCACAAAAATGGTGTCCTAAGAATGATTTCTACAGCAAATATCAATACCCAACCTAAATTTATGAGTAACATCCTCAATCATACACGCAATGAAAATTTACAACCCAAACATGCTCCTAATTTAAAGAAACCTGAGGGTTTATCTATTATACCTTCAATCTTCAAAGTAGAAAACCCTAAAATGTGTTTCTTGAAAAAATGTAAGGAATCGAAGACCACAATTGCTACTCCTTTTTTTCTTCTAAAATTCTTGAAATCTTCTTGAAAAGGTGATGAAATGGAGTTTCAAAATTGTTTCTTCCTTTTCCAAAAGTGTAGAGAAAGTGTAGACAAAATGTAGAGAAAATGTAGAGAGAATTTGAGAGAGTTTTTCCTTCGATTTTTGAGAGAAATGAAACTAATTTTCTGAGGTGTGATCTTATTTATAGGAGATTCAGGGGTTGAAATACAATAGAGAAAAATAATTAAACCTAACTAATGGGGAATTCAATAAAAATTAACACAACTTGTGCATGTGGGGTGTGCATTGGACAACTATTGTGAGGTCTTGGGGTGATGGATTTGATCTCCATCACCTAATTCTAATGCAAGTGATGATTATGCCTAATGTGGTATATTAGTACATTATTTATAAAATCATGTATTAATAAATGATGTAATAAAAATCCCATATATGTAAATAATATAATTATGACAAACACATGATATAAATAATATAAATATGATACACATAAAATTATAATGTCATAATAATATAAGTTTCAAAATTTTGGAGATTAAAGAACTATGGTTTTTTTTTTCAGATTGGAAAAGTGCGCACATAAAATCTTATGTAAAAACAATAAAGAAAATTTCTATATACCCTACACATATATTTCTACCAAACTCAAGTTACTATTCTCATGCATCAATATAAAGTATTTGCTAACCCATTTCATTTGTTATTCACGTGTTGAGTGAGTCAAATTGCATGCCGGTTTTCTCGAAAGCCTATCCTGCAAAACTCAACACCTCTTTGTACAAAATTTATTAGTACATTTTAAATCAATAATCTCCATTATAAAGCCAGTATTTTTCCAAAATATTCATAAAAAAATTGATACATAATATTTAAAGAAATTTTAAATACAAAATAAATAATTATGCAGTTTTGGAAAAACGGGGTATTACACTAACAGTCTCTTTGAGCGGTTCCAAAAAACTTTAATGCCCAGGAGAAAATTTGCATCTCCCGAATTCTTCATGAAAACTAGTTGGATAGCCACTTTTTACTCGAGTTTTTCTCTTCTTTATCGTTTCCATTTCAAAGAATTTCATTGATGTAAAGTGCTAAGATTTGTATTGAGCTCCCACTAACTAGCCTTTTTGTATGCTAAGATTTTTACCGAGCTCCCATTAGCCTTTGTGTACACACATAGTTCATACGTGTTCTTGACGAATCCATAGCTCTTTAGGACTTCATCAAATGATTTGTTCCAACTCTAATAGGCTTTCTTATGTCCTAAGATAGAACTATTTAGCTTGACCTTATCCGTGTTTTCATTGGATGTGAAACTCATTGGCTGATCTATGTAAATTTGTGTCTATTAAGAAATGCGGTATTCACATCTATCTGCCATATCTCATGGTCATGATATGTAGCAATGCCAACTAGAATCCAAATAGGTTTAGAGATGTTTACAGGAGAGAAGGTTTCCTCAAAGTCAATTCATGGCCTCTGAGTATAACCCTTCTCTACTAGCCTTGCTTCATACGTGGCTATGTTCCCATCCACACTTAGTTTACACTTGAATATCCACTTACACCCTATGGGCTTAACCCCAGGAGTTAAATCAAATAGTGTAGAAACTTGGTTTAAGTACATGGAGTCCATCTCACCATTCATGGCTTCTTACCACTTCCCGTAGTCCTTGTCCAATAAAGGTCATACATCCTCAGATTACCATATGCCTCTTCGATCTCACCAATAAAGTCAGTGTATGTTATCAGAGGATGTGGAATCCTTTCAGACTTTCTCAAAAGGTGTGTATTCAATTGTGATAGGAAGTTTAGTTGCTTCCACGATTTCTGGTATTAGTGCTTAATCTTGAGCCACTTATAATCCACTAGTTCTAAAATATTTGCATCCAACGGAAGTTGTTCCTCACAAAATTTGACATTTCTAGATATGAATACTTTATGATCCTCTTGATCATAGAAGTAATACTTCGCATTTCCTTAAGGTATCTTACAAACTTACATAATCTAGACCTTGAGTCTAATTTTTCTCCAACCAACCGCTTGACATATGCGTCACACTCCCAAATCCTCAAGTAGGACTAAATAGGGACCTTTTTATACCATAGTTCACAACAGTTCTTTTAGATTGACTTTGAAGGTGTTATGTTCAACAGCTTTGTCGTCGTCTCAAGGGCATAACACTAAAGAATGAAGGAAGATCGGCCAAAGCCATCATCTAGTGTACCATGTCCATCACTGTGCAATTTATCCTTTCCAAAACACCATTTAGTTGTGGAGTATAGGTAGACATCCACTCTTATAAAACGCCTTGATCTTTTAAGTAGTCTTGGAATTTGCTGCTAAGATATTCATCACCTAGATCAGATCGAAGTGCTTTTACTTTTCTTTTCAATTGTTTCTATATTTCATTCTAAAACTCTTTGAATTTATCAAAAGCTTGAGACTAGTACCTTAATAGATACACATACCCATACCAAATATGGTCATTAGTAAATGTAATAAAGTAAAATTATCCTCCTCTAAAGACCAAGTCTAATAGACCTTGTATATATTTCATTTGGTTGCCAAATAGAAGTTTAGCCATCTTCTCTTTAAGGAAGATTCAGAAGTTTGGCATCTTCTTTAGTTCGGCAAAAAGCTTCTCTAATGAGGCTAATTATCATAATCTCTCTTCAATTATATGACCTAAACTTGCATGCCACATATATGCATTATTACTATTGAAGGAGCATTTTCTTAATGTCATTTGTCGTAAATTCAATTCGTTATTCAAGACGTACAAACCATTTGTTAATGTTTCAATTTGATAAAAGAATCATTGTGTGAAATGGAGAGGCGCCCATATTTAATAAAAAGACAAATATCCCGAAGTATCCAAAACGGACACAAAAATAATATTCTTAATTAAGTTCGAAACAAAATAAATGTCTTGCAATGCAATAAAAAAACTACTAGAACGATTTAATACTACTTGTCCAATCGCAGTTTCATGCTCTCTTTTATTATTCTCCAACTTGAGAGTTATGTCTCCTCGACAAAGATCACTACTTTGTTGTAGTCACATCAGTTATTGACTATATGTGCACCACAACCAGTATCAAATGCTCACGAAGTAGAATCTGAAGTAATATTCAAAAATTCTACAAGAAAAGTATGTGTTGCAAGAGTAGCGAGGTACTCCTTGCAATCCTTCTTCCAATGACCACACTTGTTGCATTGAAAACACATGTTCTTCTTCTTTAGACTAATTTTGCTCGAGCCTTTCTTGATTATCCCTTTCTTAGCCTTACTTGTGTTCACTCCAACCTTCTTCTTTTTTCCATTAGGATATTTCAACCCCTTGGGATGTGATGAGGAAGGTTGAGCAACCAACACTAGTGTATTAAAACTGCCCATTGTGTATTGGCCATTCTTTAGCAGGTTTATCAGTTCACTCAAAGTGTGACTCTTTTTTGCTAAGAGGTAATTAATATGAACGTGGTTAAATGAGGAAGTTAGGCAATGCAAGAGCAAGTCCTATAGCTCAACGTCCATGATATGACCTAAGTCAAGCAGACGCTCAATTCCTGCTATCATGATGAGCCCAAGCTCCAAGACATCTCCACCTTCCCTCAGTTTCAAGCCATATAGCTCATTAGAGTTTTCATACTATAGAGATCAATCCGGTACGTAGAATAATTCCATAAGGTGTCAATGGATCTCAACTGCATGCATCATTGTCTCATGTTGACATTGTATTTGTGGGGCCATGCTCGCGAGCATCAGACAGTGTACTTGGAGATCGTCATCTTTCCATTTATGGAGACTCTTGATCTCCTCACTACTACTACCGTCAGGTGCAACATCGGGAGGTATTTATCTAAGATATAGGTCCTACGCTCAGAATCTACAACAATTTTTAGATTCCTAAGCCATTTGGTAAATTCTTACCATCCAACGTTTTTGTTCAAGTATGATATAATATTGGTTCTTAATCATCTTGGTTATTAGCCAACTTTGTTCTTATCTGAAAGCATATGAATAATCTACAAAGGCAAATGGAATATAACAAAAGCATCCTATGAATTTTAAACAATAAAACAAGAATAAGGTCTTTAAATTCATTAGTGCTCCCACTAATTTTATGAATTCTCTCATCCCTAAAGAAGACAAATGAAGACTGTTTCAACATGTTAAGTGGGCATAAGACCCACCAATGTGTTCTTATTTTAATCCTCATATGTGTAACCAAAATAAAACCATCATTCACAATCATATTGAAATAATATGATCTTTAAAGATTGTTTGCCTTTTTTCTCTTATACCCACGTGTGTGTGACAATAAGGTACTTAATGTTGAGCTTACCCATTATTCTACAAACTTGTACTAGCGATACGCTCACTATGTCAGTCACATATAACTACATACAATCTATTAAAAATAGTTCATATAACCAGGTGACAGCAATCAAGAATTAACTTTTGTGTGTGGCATATTCAAGAAAGGCTCTCATGCTTCATATAACTCTTTGATGGATAGCAAATAGATAAAATAATGTAAAACTTGAACACACATTTCCTAGCATGCTCCTAGACCTGTGGTGACCGTGTCTGTTTTTCTATACGATCCAATTCACGAGCCCTTGTGATTTGGATACACACATATCATTAATTTTTATATACATACCATAAAAAATATAAACCATTAATCAATGATCTAGACTTGGCTCATAACATCGCAACCATTATAAATAAAATTTTCAAAATTTATGTTGAAATTGTAGAAATAGTTGAATTTTTCATAATTATCCAATATTTATCTTGCCATATAAAATCTGATGAAGATATAGTCTCCTTTTTCATCTAGAATTCCCACATATATATATATATGGATATTCAGAAATTTAGGAGATCTAATTCCCATATATATATATATATATATGGATATTCGGACATTTAGGAGATTATTTCTTTGACTAGTCAAAGTATATCCATTTGCCACATCAATTTTTAAGATCATATATTTGAATAGTCAAAGCATATCCTAATTATCATAATATGGAGATTATGTAATCTTAGGATATCTTTGAAGAGTCAAAGTATATATTTTTTCCATATCTCTTGAGATATTAGTTGCAAAATTATAGGAACAAAATATTTGGATAATCGTTGGGCCAGTGAATTCTATCTTACCAATAAAATGATCTTAAACATAGTTCCACTGTAACCAATGGGCCCCCATTTGGCCTCTCAAGAGAGGTTTAAGGAACCCATCAATTATATGGCTTCTCTCATTAATGACGATATGCATGCGTACAGTCTAATTACTAATTAAAACACCTATAGAAATCAGAACCTCAATTATCCCATTGCTACTACGACTACCAAATGGTGTGAGTTCTAACACGAGATTAATTCAATGTGTTTGTTTGGGATTAACATCACATCCACTAGCCTACGTGGTGTGTCAGCACCAATATCTACTCCCTAAGTGACATACCGCTCAATGCAAGCCTATATGAATCCTACGATATCCCTTCTTATAGATTTTATAGCTTGCAACATTTATGATCTCATCCACTGAGATTTATTCCATGACCATAAACTCATGCATGACCAATTCTCCTAGTTACCGAGATCATGGGATTTTAATATCATATAACATTTAGACATAAATGAATATCATATTTGGATTATGTCTTTCAGACAGTCTAATAGTTTGGTTGCTAGGGCATATTTTCCTACATCTCCCGCTTACCATAAAGCCAACTACCCCTAAGTGTAAGACCCATCCTGAGACGATACTTGTCAAAAACACTTTTGTTTGTGGGTCCGCTATGTTTTCTTCTGAGGCTACATATTCTATTTTCACATCCCCTCTATTAATTATTTCTCAAATCAAATGATAATGCCTTAGTATGTGTTTGGACCGTTGATGATATCTTGGCTCCTTGGCCTTTGAAATAACTCTATTTATGTCATAGTAGATCACAACTAGTTGAGTACTCAAACTATGTACTCCGCTTCGGCGGTAGAGTTCACAAAAAGGGCCATCTTGGCTATTTTTTAATTGATCGCCCCATCCGGAATACATATCCTAATGTAGATTTGTAATCATCCACATCAGACTAGAAACTTGAATACATAAATATGGAATATCTAAACCATAGATTATACAAAATACGCAGCGAAAGTAAATAGTAAAATTATTTCTACAATCTATTTCTATACTTGCATAGTCCTATATACATAATTACAAGGAAGTTTAAATATTATACCACCAATTCACATTCTTAACGACAAGGCTTAAAATGACTGGATCACACAGTTTGATCAAGGACGTTCTTAACCTCCTCTCCAAGTTTATCCACGCCTAGCTTTGATGCGTAGATACACGGTGTAGCTTGATTTTCATATACTTGTACAGAAGAAGATGTGTAATCTGGAACTAAAATATAATCAAAAATCTCAACACATGAGGGGAGAGAGAAGAGTAAACATGAATAAGAGAAAAGGGTATCTACTCTTAATTGTCATTCATGTGTGTGTGATTCTCTCTTTGGGGACCAATTTATATTGTTCCCCTAATCTCTCCTAATGGGCTTAGGAGTACTCCTTATGGTCTTAAGAGTCTTACTCCTTATGTGTTGGGCCTATCTCCAAGACTAGGTCTATTTCCAATAGCCCTCATTTGGTCTCTCAAGAGGGGTTTAAAGGACCAATCAAATATACGACTTCCCTTATGCAGGACCACATTCATGCACGTAGTCTAAGGACTAATTAGAGAACCTAATTTTCCTGTAGCCACTACAATTTCCAAATAGTTTGAGTTTTGATGCGAAATCAGTTCAATGTGATCATTTCAAACAAACATCACATCCACTAGCCTATGTGGTGTCTCAGCACCTATATCCATGGAATGAGATATCCACTTCCCGAGGGACATACCGCTCAGTGCAAGCCAATTTGAATCTTATGATATCACTTCTTGTGTGTTCTATAATTTGGAATATTTATGATTTCAACCACCAAGACTTATTCCATGACCACTAACCTATGCATAACTAAATCTCCTAGTTATCAAGATCATGAGATTTCAATATCATATAAAATGTAAACACAAATAAATATGATATAGAATGAATGTCTTAGGCTTTTATTTATGTTCATAAATATTATATTAGAATATATCTTTTAGGCCAGCCTAACAGTTGGCAGCCAGGGTACATATTTCTACATCTCCTTCTTGCTTTAAAGCCAAGTACCCATATGCCTCAAACCCGTCCTGAGCGATGCTTGTCAAAAACACTTTGAGGTAATGCTTTGGCCAATGGGTCCACTATATTTTCCACAGAAGCTATGTGTTCTATCTTTATATCCCCTTTATCAATAATTTCTCGAATCAAGTGATGGTGTCTAAGGATGTGCTTGGATTTCATTAGATCTATGACCTTGATATTTCAACAGTCTACACTCCCACTCGATTTGAAACCAATTGGTTGATCCATGTAGAACTTCTCGTTAATGTGAAAATCAAGGAACGTGGTCTTCAAATCCATTTATCATATCTTGTAATCATAATATGCAGCAACGGCAAGTAGAATCTGAATGGATATAGGCATAGTTACAAGACAGAATGTTTTCTCAAAGTTGATTCTCAACCTTTGAGTAGAACCTTTCACTACTAGTGTTACATTATACATAGTTATGTCCCCATCCTAGTTTATGCTTGAATACTCATTCACATCCCACGGGCCTAGCCCCAGGAGGTATTGACCAACGTCCAAACTAGGTTTGGGTGCACGGAGTCTATTTCAGCATGTATGGCTTGTTGCCATTTCCCGGAGCCATTGTCCAACAAGGCTTTCTCATACATCCTCAAATCACCGTACACCTCTTCATTCTCTCTGATGAATCCAGTGTTTGTTTCCAAAGAGTGTCAAATTATTTCCAATCTCCTCAAAAGTTCTGTACATGATTGGGAAGGAAGCTTTGTTGCTCCCGTAGGTTTTGGTACTAGTGTTTGATCTTGAGCTCCCTTAAGATCCACTAGTTGTTCTGAACTCTTTCCATCCAATATAATCTATTCCTTTAGAAATTTTTCATTTCTAGGATGAACACTCTTTAATCCTCTGGACAATAGAAGTAACACCCTACCATTTCCTTAGGGTATCACACAAACTTACATAATCTAGGCCTTGCATCTAATTTGTCTCCAACCAACCGCTTGACATATGCATTACATCCCCATATCATCAGATAAGAGTAAATGGGAACCTTCTTATGCCACAACTCATAAGGAGTCTTTGAGATCGAACTTGAAGATGCTACGTTGAGTAATTATGCTACGATCTTGAGGATGTAACCCCAAAAGAATAAAGGAATATTAGCCGAAGCCATCATCAACCATACCTTGTCCATCAGTGTGCGATATCTCTTTTCTAAAACATATTTAGTTATGGAGTTTGAAGAGGCATCCACTCTGATAAGATCCCTTAATCTTTATACAATCTTAGAATTCACTGCTAACATATTGGCCACCTAAATTTGATCAAAATGCTTTAACTTTGCATTCCAATTGTTTCTCTACCTCATTTTGATACTCTTTAAATTTATCAAAAACTTTAGACTTGTGCCTCAGAAGGTACACGAACCCATATCGATTGTGGCCATCTATAAATGCAATGAAGTAAATGTAGGAATATGTGCCTTAGTAGTCAACTGTTAGATTGGCCTAAAAGACATAATCCAAGTATATTCTTTATGAATATAAATAAAAGTTTAAGGCATTTCTTGTTTATTGTATTCATTTATGTTTATTTGTTATATGATATTGAAATTCCATTATCTCGATAACTAGGAGACTTGGTCATGCATGGGTTGGTGGTCATGGAATAAGTCTCGATGGTTGAGATCATAATGTTCCAAAATGTTCCAAGTCATAGAATTTACGAGATGAGATATTGTAGGATTCATGTAGGCTTGAATTAGTGGTACTTCAATCTAGTGGTGGATATCGGTGTTGAGATACCATATAGGCTAGTGGATATAATGTTCATCCAAAATGATCACATTGAACTGATCCCATATCAGAAATTGAACCATTTGGTAGCCGTAATAGCAATAGAAAAATGAGATTCTGATTTCTGTAGGTGCTTTAATTTGTCCCTAGGCTGTATGCATACATATGTCCTACATGAGAGAAGTCGTATACTTAAAGCGTTTCGAAAACCTCTCTTGAGAGACAAAAAGGGGGGACCATTGGTTATGATGGAACTATGTTTAAGATCAAATATATTGGCAAGACAGAATTCGCAGGCCCATAAAGTAATATGTTGAGATAGTTTCTCTATATTTTCTACTCTTGTTGTATCCAAAGAAAAAACCTTGTGCAAAGCACCCGACCAGAACATAAGAGATGAGATCTCGTTATGGGCATACAGATCAATAGAGTCTGTGAAGATTATTATAGTTATGAATGTCAATAATGGATTCGTATTAAATGACCAAGCCCTAGACATTAATTGGAGAACTAAGCAAATGGACCATATCTACATGGTAACATGAAAGGTTCGTACATTGAATTCATCTTTTACTTATGAGTTTTTCTAGTAGTTTTTTTTGGTCATGGACGAAAAGATGTCTTGAGTACTTAAAGATTGGGATATCCAAATGTGATTGATTAATTGGATAAATTAGTTTTATAATTGGATTGTTTGCTCTTGGACTAGGTGAAGTGATGAACCTTAGGGGTCATACGCATAACCAAATTCTGGTGTGTTGGAAGGAAGGTAAATAATTAATTAATCATTGATGAAATAATTATTGGGAAAATAATATTTGTTGGACAAATAAATTACTTGAGCCCAAGTAATTAATTAATCATGGAGAGAATTAATTATTGGACTAATTTTATTTGTTGGAAAAATAATTAATTAGGCCCAAATAATCAAAGAATTAAAAAATTAATTGGGGAGTGGTATTTTGGGCTTAAAAATTAATCTAGGAATTAATTAAGCCCAAGAATACCCCAAGAATACCGCTTAAGGCCTAGCCGCTCCAACACAAAAGGAGTTGGACTTCTAAGTCCATAAGGAGAGATTAGGGGATCAATATAAATTGATCCCAAAAGTGAGAACAAGACAACTGAGAACGGCGCACATCATGAAGAATTGATCCCTCTCTATGTGTTCTCTCTCTCTCTCTCTCTCTCCCTCTCTCTCTCTCTTTTCTCTCTCTTCTCTCTCCTCTCATGTGTAGAGATTCCCGATTTATTTTACTTCCAAATTATACATCTTGTTCTATACAGGTATACATAATTCAAATTAAAGTTTAGCAATATATCAATCACAATTCCGCATTCTTAGCAAGAATCCATGGATGATCGATTGCACATTGATCAAAAACATTTGAAAGCTCCTCTTCAAGTTTATCCACGTCTAGCCTTGATGCATAGACACGCGGTGTAGCTTGATTCCCATATATCATATTTATACATAATGAATAATTTAGAACTAAAATATAATTGAGAATCTCAACACATGAGAGAAAAGAGAAGAAAGCAAACAAGGAGAAGGAGTATGAACTCCTCTTGGTCGTATGTGTTTGCGTGTAGCCCGAACTTTCCTATAGGGATCGATTTGTATTAATCCCCTTAGATTTCCTTATGGGCCTATGCTTCCTTATTTCCATATGTTGGTCATATCTCCAAGACTAGGACTTTTAAATGTCTTCTTGAACTTTAAGTAATTTGTAAGCCCAAAAGATTAATCCCAATTCATTATTTAATTCTGTAGCATTATTCGAGCCTAATTAATTATTTGTCCAACAAATAAAATTTGCTCAATAATTAATTCTCTTAAGATCAATTTATTACTTAGGCTCTATAATTGATTGTTCAACAAATTTATTTAGCCTAATAATTAATACATCCAAGATTAATTAATTATTTATATATGTTTCAACGCAACAGAAGCTGGTTAAGCATGTGACCTCTCAGATTCATCATTTCATCCAGTCTAAGAGCAACCAATCCAATTGCAAGATTTATTAATCTGATTATTTAATCACCTTTGGATTTTTCAGTTATGAAGTACTAAAGACATCTATTCGTTCATGTCCAGCAAACACTACTAAAAGGGATCATAGGTAAAAGATAAATTCGGTGTGCGAATCTTTCATCCATTGTTACCATCAGATACAGCCCATTTGGCTTGGTTATCCCATTAATATATAGGGATTGGTCATATTGTACGAACCCATAATGACATCAATAATTATAATAATTCTCACAAACTCTGTCGATTTGTTGGCTCATAATGAGATTACTTCTCTTATGTTTTAGCCGATAGCTTGAGCAAGGTCTTCATTGGATATAAGGAGTGTAGGAATTATAGAAAAACAATCCCAACAGATTACTCTGCTGGACAACAAATTTTGTCTTACTACTACAAGAATCTTAAATATAGTTTCATCGTAACCAAAAAGCCCCCGTTTGGCCTCTCCAAAAAGGTTTAAGGAACTAGTCATACAGCTTCCTTTATATAGAACCATATGTGTGCGTATAGTTTAAAGACTAATTAAAGCACCTACAGAAATCAGAACCTCAATTTTCCATTGCCACTCCTGCTACCAATTGGTTTGAGTTCTAACACGGGATCAGATCAATGTGATTGTTTGCGACAAACATCACATCCACTTGCATAAACTTGTATTTATATTCATAAAGATCGTACTTGGAATAGGTCTTTCAGGTCAGCATAACAGTTGGCTGCTAGGGCACATATTCCTACAAATTGGGCCTTTTTATTCATTTCAAGTAGTAGAATAGGCGTGAGGTTTATTCTTTTTGTAATTGTTTAGAGAACTTAACAAGAAAATGATGAACTGGATAATCTTATTCAAATTGGGCTTTGGACTCGAAGATGATCAAGGCCCATATATATTTGAGTAGGCCCAAATGTAATAAATAAGTTTTATGTGCCTAAATAAAAATTAATAATAAATTAAATATGGATTCAAATCACAAGGGCTTGTGAATTGGATTGCATAGAAAATGAATTATGGTCACCCGAGGTTTAGGAGCATGCTAGAAAATGTATGGTTTAGTTTTATATTATTTTATTTATGATTACATATTCATGTATACTTAGGATTTTTAGATATCCAAAAACATACATACAATACATTGTTTCAACAATTGGACGATTGGCCACGTTAATTCACTCCATCAAAACAATAATATCATCAAGCATAGAAGATATAAAAATAATGAAGAAATAAAAGAATACATGAAACTAATTAGATCTCACATTTATGAAGAACCAAATCTTCAGTAATCCCTTTGTTAGAGAATGAAGTTTTTAGATTCCATGGTGATCTGCAAAAAATTAAAATGTAAAGTAGTCTAAAATATGGATAATCCCTTTTTAGATATGTTTCATCTCTTTAAAACCTATCATAATCGACTAATCCTATCATTAACAGCCACAACAATCTGAAAGTAATGCATGCCTACACCTTTTCCAAAACCCTAATACGAATCTCACTTCATAGAATATCTTTGCATTCCTTCAAATCCATCATTTTTATGTCCAAGATGCATCAATTAATTCAAATTCCATACAAAACAAAATTCTTAATCAAAATCCAAGAATATGACCAAGAATACACACACACATACACATATATATATATAATATATACATCTTATCATATTCCTACACACACACACACATATATATATAATATACATCTTATCATATTCCCCCACACCCAAAAAATTCTTGTCCTTAAGCATATATGTAAACTCAAATTCATGATCTCATGTAATCATCCTTCCTCTTCTTCCTTTGGTCATCCACATATTCTTTTTAAATACTATACAATATAAAAGTTTCCAAAACAAAGAAGACCCAATACCTCAACTATAGTATGCTAGTCTCATTGACATCTTGATGTACCTAGAGGTGGTAGTTCAGGCTGCTTGGCTCAGGCCGTCCTAAGTACACAGCCCATGACAAAGTTCGGACTAGGTTGAACTAGTCCAAAATTCAATTGAGCTACAATCTTGAGCCCAACCGAGCCCAACATTCCTAAAATACATTAAACCCATTGGGCCAGCCCATAGGCCACAGGCTACTAGTCCATCGAGCAAGCCCAAATAGACCCGATTACATTTTGAACCTAAAAATATATAGTTCATCCCACCTCAAATATCGGGCTTGTCGGGCCAGCCCATTGGGCCGAACCAAGATGTACTTAACAAATTGTGCATGCCTTGACATTGTATATTCAATTAGTAAGCTTAGTAAATTCATGAGCAATCTAAGAAAATATCATTGGACAACATAGAGAAGGATTCTAAGGTAATTGAAACATACCTTGAACTTTTACATACTTTATACTAGATTTACAGCTTATGAGAAGGATACATTGATGCAAATTAGATATTAGACATAAAAGACTCCAAGTACACTAGTGGTTACGTGTTTACCATAGGTGGAGGATATATGTCCTTAAAATCCTCTAAACAAGCATGCATAAGTCAGTCCAATATGGAATCAGAGTTTATTTCATTAGATAAAGTCATTGAAAAGTTTAAATGACTTAGAAACATCTTAGAGGATATTCCATGATGAATCAAACTAGTGAAAATCGAATTATGATCAAAGTTTCTTTTTTTTTTTTATTATTATTATACCTTCTAGAAAGATTTATTCAACACAGCCATAGGCCTTACTCATATTGAATTTCAACAACAAACCACCCCTCATACCCCTTTTTTATCATAGAATGGAATACCTCAAAAGGTTCCATAGCATTATTAGTAATCAATCTACCCAGAATAAATGCACTCTCTGTAGGTGAGATAATATGAGGTAAGATGAGTTTCAACCGATTAACAATTATTTTTGTATTTATGCTAGAGATAACATTATAGAGATTTTGAATGAAAATCTTTAATCACTTCAAGATTCCTAATCTTTGGGATTAAAACAATGAATGTATGATTAAGAAAATTGGGGTCATGGACATGGTTCATAATACTAAGAATAGTGATGAAAACATCAAAACACATGATATGCTAGAATTTTTTAAATAATAAAAGTGTTATACAGCTCGAAAATGGAGGTTTTGACGAATACATTTGTTGTAGTGCTTTGAGTATTTCATCCTCAATGTATGGCCTTGCAAGTTGAGTATTCATGTCACTTGTGACTCGAGACTCATCTATATCTAGAACTGCATATGGTTTATGTATGAATAATTGAATTAAATTAATAGTGAAATATTATTATATATATTAAATTTTATGATTTCATGATTTTATAAAATCATTCCATGACTTAATTTGTAATTTATAAAAATATTACAATTACATTATTTTTATGATTGTCTAATTTTATGTGGTTTGACATTGAGAAAAACCTGATTAAGTTATTTGACTAACATTGCCCCATGATTTGAATTTATTAAGCTATAATTAAGCATAATAAAATTAAATTTAATATTAAAAGTCCGTAAACTGAGGTCTGGAACCCAATAGGAGGATTAATTATATATTAATACTCATAATTAGGGCATATAAGTTTGGGATTCTCCAGTTGAGCCACCATCGTTTATTTAATATCCTTCTTCCTTTTTTCTTCCTTTCTTCCAACTTTTAGGTACTCTCATTGTTTAAGAATTCGAAAGTCCTATTTATGCATCTCCAAATTCTATGAAATTTTAGTATGTTGTTCCCTATTTTGAGTTTTAGAATGGTTAAAATTTCAAACGGGTTGGACATCTATTCTATTTTATATGAATTTTCTACTACTCGATATCCAGATTTACAAATTTCAGCTTTTCTGATTTTAAAATTCAGAATATATAGTTATAGATATCCAAATCCCTTGAATTTTGAATATGTAGTTCAATCCTATGATTTCAATCATTTTTGAAAGTTTAGGTCAATTGGAGATTGGTTTTATTTTATATAAATTTTCTATAACTCCAGAGCCAAATTTATAAAGTACTAGTTTCTGATTTGAAAATTCCAAATAAAGGTTTACAGTTATCTAAATCTCTTAAATTTTGAATATGTCATTCTTATATGTGTTATATATCTTCCATAAAGGTTTTAAGTCAATCCCATTTATATTTTCTGAGTTATGAAATTTTTCCTACGGCTGTGCAAAATTTACAAATTCAACTATTTCGATTTCAAAAATCCTAAATATATAGAAATTCTTCTCAAAATGATTCTAATGTTTTATAGGATACTTTCATATGAATCTACTTTCTACAGTTCAAAATACATCATATTCCTCCATATATTTTGTGATTTGTAAAATATTCATTCTTTGTTGCACAATGGAAATATAAATCGAATAGTCAATCTTTGTTTTAAGTCCGATAGAACTCAAATCAGTGGGAAAATGTCATAAATTTCACTATCTATAATTGGTGTTGAGAAAAAAAAAAGTTTTGTATTTATATACATGAACTTCGAGGTCAGAATATGGTTAAGTTAAAAAAAGAAGGTCGTTTTCACAACTTTTATAAATATTAGTTCCCATTTCAACTTCCTAAATTTTTTTAAGTCAATTTATAAAGTTTTTCAGTCAATGGCATCACAGTATTTCATAGATTAAGATTTTATTTAATTAAGGGATTAATAGTAAACAATTCATCCCTAGTGTAGGAGCTCCGGAGACCTCGGGTTTAGGAAAAAACATAATTGAAGATACCATACTCATACTTTAAGAGGTGTGTGATACTCTCACACTAATCATGTATTGTGGTTTATTAAATTATCCTATAGAGAAATATGCATGATTATATGACAATTATCTATAATATGTGTTGGTATTGTGAATGTTAAATGTGACATGATGACGGTGTGATGACATGAATCTATGAACATAATGTTTGACATATATATATATGTGATGTCTTATCTGCAAGATTTACTATAAAACTGCATAATGTGTAAGATATATGGATGACACCGTACATTAGCTCTCGAACTCATGATGCTCGAGCGGAACAAAGTGCGTCCTAAGCTAGATTGATGTGCTCTTATGTGTACTATAATAAGTAAATACTATACATATAGCAGGATTTATTATTTATGGTCATATATGAAGTGCTTCAATGTACAATGTGCCTCCATGCGATGTAAATTGTTATGTTTTCATGTGTATGTACTTTTGTGGGTGAAAGAGTTAACCCACGGAGTGTTTTCCAACACTCACCCCCTCACATTTTCCGGTAAAAAGGTGAGGAAAGATGAGTTTGGCCGTGGTTTCAACTCCAACTTTGTAGGCTTCTCCAATTAATCAAGTGTTTTAAATTTTAATTGTTTTATTAAAATTGTTTATGTTGTGTGATGGAAATTTTGTACGAGCAATATTATGTTTAATTCCACCAGATAATTTCTCAATTAAACTTGTTTCTTTTAAAGTAACATCTTCTGGAACATTCAAAAATATTTAAATTAAGTGTCAAGAAGTAATGTTCCAAATGTGAATTTGGAACGTTACAATGTGGTATCAGAGCAGGTCCACTTTTCTGGGACTAGCTCAATAACTTTTTTTTAAGAGAAGGAATTTTTCTATAATGTAAAGTTATAAAATTGTTTTGAAAAAACTTATTTTGCATGGAGAAGCACTGTCAAGACGAGAATCATAGCCAAATCATCCTGCCTCATCAACTCGGTATGACCATTTGAGTTGATTTAATTGTTTGATGCTTTGTTTAGTTTGAATAAGATTTCCTTGTTAGAATACCCTAATAAGTTTGTACGAGCAAGCTCGTATTTTCAGTCTCTAAGCTGGATTGAAGGCATAATCTATAGATTTGATTATGAACTTTGACACCTTAGCTGAAAACTTTAAGGTAGACTACAACTAAGGATGAATGTTTAGATAAAGTGTAGTAAGTATACTCAATGAGACTATGAATAGTTTGTTTCCAACAATCAAATGTTTTCCCAAAAGAGATCCATATATTCTTTCAATTTCATGTCCAGAGTCAATTTCTATCTAGTCAGTGACTCAAGTCTTTCTCCTATCCACGAAAATTTTAAATTCATCTTCACATTATCAAAATGATTCCAAGAAAAGATTTGATCATTTTCAATTTAGAGAGAATTTCAAATCTCAAAATTAATTTTAGACTCCACGAGCTCTTAAATATCTAATTTTTTCAAAGGACAAAAGCTAAACTATGATGTTATATTCCTAATGTTCATTTGATAGAGAATTTCAATAAGTCATATGATTTTCAAGAACATTGTTACAATATTATACAAAGAGATAATTCTAAAGTTAGATTTCTCAAATTATTTAAATTTGTATTCAATGTTTCAAATTTGTATTTATGATGTAATGTGAAAGCTAGTTTCATGCAAATCAAAGAATTTTTCTTTTGTAAGACATAGGGCTAAAGAGAGAGCCAAAAAAGGATCTTTCGTGTTGAAATTCCATTTTCTCGACAATTACTATCTTGTCTAGAAGGGAAAAATAATAAGATAGTAAAATCTCAGAATTTACGATCAATTCATTCAATATTTCCCTTTTTAGAGGAGAATTTTTCACATTTAAATATTGTGTTAGATATATTAATACCTCACTCTGTCCATGTGGACATTTTAGTTCAAACTCTTCGTTGTTGGGTAAAAGATGATTCTTCTTTACATTTATTACGAGTCTTTTTTTACGAATATTGTAATTGGAATAGTCTTATTATTCCAACAAAAGCCGGCTCCTCTTTTTTAAATAGAAATCAAAGACTCTTTTTATTCTTGTATAATTCTCATGTATGTGAATACGAATTCGTTTTTGTCTTTCTACGTAACCAATGTTTTCATTTACGATCAACATCTTCTGGAGTTCCCCGGCTACTGGATGACTCCAGTGCTTTGGGTACGCCCTTGAGGAGGGGCTGGAAGTCAATCTCTTTAAAGCTCGATTCCAGGTCTTCCCGCGGTACGGTTCTTCCCGCTGTTTCGAGTAGACTCTTTCTATTTACGTAGTATTTGATCTCTCCGCCGCCCACGGATCTTTAGCTGACGCCCCAGTGACGATATTCTATATCTATGTTTAAGCTTCGAAAGGCGCAATGACTGGCCAAAAGATGCATCAATGTTGTTATGACTAGGAGTTTGATAAAAGCAGAATTTTCTATTGATTGTAAGATTTCAAATAAATCTTTCTTTGAAAATTCGAGTTCATAACAAAATGAAGCTTCTTCAACATTAGGAGGATATTGTTTATTTTGTTTTTTTTTTTAAAATAAAATTGTATAAATAGTCAACATTTTTAATAAAGTTATAAAGTTGCTCTTGTTTTTTGAAAAATTAAATTATGTTTAGAAAAAGTTGCAAATAAGGTAACAAAGGACCCAGTCGCACAAGGACACTCACAAATGTCCAAAGTATGGCCGAAACCAATGTATGTTCGGATCTGGTTGGTTACCGATGCAGGAAGCATGTCATAATCCTCATAAGTGTCCTTATTCAGGCTTTAAGAGGATATTGTTATTTTTAACTAAGAAAAGTATTTTAGACTTTCGAGTTATATGAGTTTATCCGTTTGACATTTTCATTAAATGGTGAAACAAACATATAAATTATTATCATTATTTTTTAAAATAAAGTAGAGTAAGAAAATGAAGAGTTTAAAAATAAAGATCAATAACCTATGGGTCATTCTGATTTATTCAATAATTTCAATTTTTCCTTGAAATTTTTTCTAATGATTATGAGAATTTAAATATCTTTTGAGTTGATTTCAATTGATTATGAAAGAACTCGCATTTCTTATTCCACTATTCGAAGACAAAATTCAGTCAAGATTGTTTTATCATCTTCAAATAAGCACACTTGACAAAATTTCAATTTGCTTTAGAAATTCATCTCGAAATATTTAAGATATTGAAGGATCTCAAAGTATTTCTTCCTCTTTATAGTCTACTATCATCACATTCCAACGTGTTTCTTCCATTTTGAGTCAATTTGATTTCGAAAAAATTCTCTCCCATAATATTATCATTTAAAGTACGGTCAAGCCCAAACATTTCTTTTATTATTGATACTATTTTTTTAAACAAGTCATCATATTGTGATAAATCGCTATTTGTCGTAGGATATCATTTTCACTCACTCAAAATTTTTAACGAGTTAGAAACATGTATTCATCTCAGAATGTACCCTTGAGATTATTTCCTCTCAAAGTCCAACAATAGAAGGAGAAACAAGTCCTCCAAGTATACTATAAGTTGCCTATATAGTTGAGGATCCATCATTGAGTTAGTACTTGAGGTTTAAATAGACTTTGAGGATCCATCATTGAGTTAGTAATTGAGGTTTAGTTACTTTGAGGATCCATCATTGAGTTAGTACTTGAGGTTTAAATAGACTATTGATGTGTAAGGTGTAAGGTGTATTCATACAAGCTATGTGATTCTATAAGATTCTCCATGACATGCTCAACTATTTAATGAGTATTCATGATATAGTGGTAACTTATTCATGAATGATATGATTTTGATGATTTGTGCGTGCACCACATGATTTAAAAGGATTCATTTAATTGCGATGCAATCTATGAGTGATAATCTATGCATTTCTACAAGATGATCTCGAACATTCTTAACTATTTCATGAATATTCATGATATAATTACAATTTATACATGAACTATGTGATTCATGAAAAAACATTCTTGCATCACATATCTGTAAAGATGCAAGTTATTATGATGATTACATAGAGTTAGAGTGTATGTGAATTATATGTTCAATATGTGTATTGAGTTTGATAATGCCACTAGCAACTTTCCACAGCAACTTTCTACTATGCTTATCTTACCGACATAATGTGTTATGCTGGGCTCAAAATAGTCACAGGCCTCTATCTGTGGCAGTGTGTTCTGGCGTACTTGTTTTGAACCACATGATACTTTTCTTAGATATATGTGAATCATAAATATAATTTTACTAGCTATTACATGATTTATATTTCACTACTACACAAGTGTGACACTCCACCCTTATAACCAACAACATAGGTTACATTTAACCTGGTTAAACCTGTACATTTTTTTTTTTCATTCACCTATAACATATTATGAGATATAATATATCCCCTAAACAACGACTCATTCATACCTAAGCAAAATCCACGATAGATGCAAAAGTATCCACCACAACCACACCAATATTTACATGCCCAAAAATTGATTAATATTATACAAGTTCAAACTGAATAACAAAAATAGAATCCCAAATGCATAGTACGCCCATGGTTTAGCCCCAAAGGTCGTCATCCATGTACACGAATCTCAAAAGCTTGTTGAAGGACGAACAGCATGCCTGGTAAGCCGTAAGCTTAAACATCATCATCACGCTCACCAACAATGCACAAACTAGGTGAGCTATAGCCCAGTAAGCAGAAATCATGCATCTACGATAAATTAAATGTTTGTGGAAACTTTAAAGAGATGTGAAATGCATACTATTAAAACCCTAACCAATGTTTTGGAATATTTTATCTTTATAGGGCCCGTGACCCACCTACTGTGCACCGGAAAGAACTAGCTCAATAAATAATCATAATCATAGAGTCTATCCATGTCTCACATGCCACCGGCCCGACAAATCGAGCCTATACATGTCTCACATGCCACCGACTCAATATATCATAAAGCCTATCCATGTCTCACATGCCACTGGCCTGACAAATCAAGCCTATCCATGTCTTATATGTCACCGGCCTCGGTACACTAGTAGTGGTGAACATTACGTTTTTCGTTTATTTTATCATATAGTGCATGAAGGCAGGCTATGCACAACTTATGCATGCACATGCCCATGCTCGTGAATATTATATTTATACAATACCAAATCAATCATTCACACCACATAATTCATATATATCAATATCAAGAAGCACAAGTCACAAATATTCCATAAAATAATACAAATAAGTACTATGTCTATGCATTGTAGGTGCAAATGGATTTCTACTTACCTCTTTTCTGATAATATGTATCCGAGACCCCCTACACGTATGGTTAAGCTAGTAATTTTCTCGGGACCGAAGGCTTGCGTTCTCTCTCTCTCTCTCTCTCTCCCTCCCTCCCTCTCTCTCCCCGCTGAACTCCCTCGTAACCTCTCTTCTTTCCCTTTTTTTTCTTCTTCTTTGCTGGACTCTCCCTCTAACCTCTCTTCTCCCTCCCCTCTCTCTTCTTTCCCTTTTCTCTTTTTTTTTTTCTTTTGATCACGCTGCCGTCCTCCCGTACCCTCCAGAAAATGAAGACCCTTTCCCCTTTTCTCTTTTTTTTTTTTTTTTTTCCTTATGAGGTCACTGCCTCACTAATTATATATATATATATATATGCACACACAACACACACCCACACTAATTACTTATATAAGCCACGTATACACCTAATCATAATCATATATATAAACACTTACTAATTATATATATATATATAAACTTAATCAGCCTGTTAATGTTATTACTTTTATTTCTATTATTATTATTATTATTATTATTATTATTATTATCATCATCATCATCATCATCATCATCATCATCATTATAAGCTCATCACGTGTAATCGTATTTTATTAGAACTTGACACTTTAGCTCTTTCTTGACATTTGGCCTAAAGGGTTCCAACCTATAATGTGAACGCTACAAATTTTAACATCAATATACCAAGCGTAATTAAATATGAACTGCGATACCAATAAAATGCAATTTAAATAGCAAATAAAATTATAAAATGAATGCAATGCATGAACTATATTGGACAGTGAGTAGTAAGAGGCTTGGTGTATCACATCCTCCCCTCCTTATAAAAAATTCGTCCTCGAAATTTACTTATTTGAAGAGCTCTGGGTATTTCGACTTCATTTCATCTTCTCTTTCCCAAGTAGCTTCTTCTATCGACTGGTTTCTCCATAGAACTTTGACTAGTGGAATTTCCTTATTTCTCAATTGCTTCACTTCTCGTAGTAAAATTTCCACAGGCATTTATTAATAGGTTAAGTCTGTTTTTTAACTCTGCGGGTTCATTGTTCAGAATATGAGATGGATTCGCTACATACTTTCTCAACACAGACACATGGAACACATTGTGTATCTGAGTCATTGATCCAGGCAGATCAAGTCTGTAGGAAACATCACCAATTCTCTCAATAATAGAAAAGGGACCAATATACCTCGGACTGAGCTTTCCTTTCTTACCAAACCGTATTATTCCTTTCATCGGAGAAACTTTCAAAAACACCCGATCTCCTACTACAAATTCTAATGTTCTCCTTCTTTAATCTGCATAGTTTTTATGTCGACTCTAAGCAGTTTTCATTCTCTCTCAAATATATGCTATAGCTTCTGACATTTCTATGATCATATCTGGACCCAAAAGCTTTCGTTCACCAACCTCATCCCAATGTACCGGTGATCGATATTTTCTACCGTATAGTGCTTCATATGGAGCCATTTCAATAGTTAACTGATAGCTTTTATTATAAGAAACCTCTATCGAAGGTAAAAACCTGCTCAATTGTCCCTGAAAATCTAACACACAATCCCTGAGCATGTCCTCCAATGTTTGTATGGTCCGCTCTGACTGCCCATCTGATTGAGGGTGATATGCAGTACTGAAGGACAACTGTGTCCCTAATGCCTTGTGCAGACTCTTCCAGAAGGTAGAAAGAAACCTTGAATCCCTATCAGAAACAATAGATAGTGGAACTCCATGAAGTCTGACTATCTCTTGTATATATAGTTGAGCATATCGATCCATTGAATAAGTAGAACAAATAGCAAGAAAATGAGCAGATTTTGTAAGTCGATCCACAATAACCCAGATAGCATCATGACCTTTGACTGTTTTTGGTAATCCTACGATAAAATCCATAGTAATGTTCTCCCATTTCCATTCTGGAATCAGTAAGGGCTGCAAGGTCCCTGCTGGTCTTTGTTGTTCTGTCTTTACCTATTAACATATCAAACATTGTTCCACATACTGAGCAACATCTCTCTTCATACCTGGCCACCAATAATGCAACTTCAAGTCTCTGTGCATTTTAGTAGCTCCTGGATGTACTGAATACGGTGTCGAGTGTGCTTCTGCCATGATATTTTCACGTAAATTATCCACATTAGGTACACATAATCAATTTCTGAATCGAAAGACCTCTTATTTTGATGTTCGAAAATCTGATGCTTTTCTAGAAGCAACATCTTCCTTTTCTTTAACCAAATATTCATCTGTGAGTTGTCCCTACTCAATTCAATCAAGTAAGGTAGGTCGAAGAGTTAAAGCTGCTAATTTTGCTTCCACTAATCCATGCATTACAACTTCGACGTTCATTCTCTGCAGGTCCAACAACTCCTGTCTCTGAATTATAGCCATCGCAGTAGCGTTATGAGTTGACATTCTACTTAATGCATCTGGTACAACATTTGCTTTACCAGGGTGATAGTTAATAACACAATCATAATCTTTCACTAGCTCCAACCATCTTCGTTGTCGCATGTTCAGCTCTTTCTGCGTGAAGAAATACTTTAAGCTTTTATGATCAGTATAGATCTCGCATCGTTCTCCATATAGATAATGTCTCCAAATTTTAAGTGCAAATACCACTGCAGCAAGCTCTAAATCATGAGTAGGGTAATTCTTTTCATATTCCTTCAACTGTCTAGATGCATACGCTATTACCTTTCCATTCTGCATTAATACACAACCCAAACCATTCTTTGAAGCATCAATGTAAACCACAAAACCTTCATTACCTGATGGAATTGCAAGGATAGGTGTTGAAGTTAACCTCCTCTTTAGTTCTTGAAAACTTTGCTCACAGGCTTCTGTCTATCGGAAGGTTACATTCTTTCTAGTCAACTATGCCAGTGGAGATGCAATTTTTGAAAATTATTCTACAAATCTGCGATAATACCCGGCTAGACCCAGAAAGCTACGTATCTCGGAAGGAGTAGTAGGCTGTGGCCAATTGTTAATTGCTTCAACTTTACTTGGGTCAACTGAAATTCCTTCTCCAGACACAACATGTCCCAGAAATACTACTCGATCTATCCATAATTCACATTTCTTGAACTTAGCATACAACTGTTTCTCTTTCAAAAAATTTAACACTTTTCTCAAGTGCTCGCATGCTCTTCTTTGTTCTTCGAATAGATGAAGATATGATCAATAAACACAATAACAAACTAATCTAGGAGATCTTTAAATACTCGATTTATTAGATCCATAAAGGTAGCTGGGGCATTTGTTGAACCAAACGACATTACTAGAAACTCATAATGTCCATACCTGGTACTGAATGATGTCTTTGGAATATCTCCCTCTTTAATTTTTAGCTGATGATAACCCGATCGCAAATCAATCTTTGAAAATATTGCTGCACCCTGAAGCTGGTCAAGTAAATCATCAATTCTAGGCAAAGGATACTTATTCTTAATTGTAACTTTTTTTAGTTCTATGTAATCTATACAAATTCTCATGCTGCCATCCTTCTTCCGAACAAACAAAATCGGTGCACCCCAAGGTGAAAAGCTGGGTTTGATAAAAACTTTATCTAGTAAATCCTGCAGTTGTATCTTCAATTATTTCAATTCAGTTGGTGCCATTCGATAAGGGGACTTTGATATAGGGGTGGTCCCTAGGTGTATATCAATTAAAAATTATATTTCTCGATTTGGTGGTAAGCCTGAAAGATCATTTGGAAATACTTCAGGATATTCTTTAACTATCGGCACTTCATCCACAGATAGATAATGTTGTTCTTCAGTAGTTACAAAACTCATCAAATAGCCCTCGCAACCACTTTCTAACAACCGTTATGCTCTAACTATAGATATTAGTGGGAATCTCAAGTTCGTCTTTACTCCAACAAAGATAAAAGGTTGCTCCCCAGGTGGCTGAAATGTAATTATTTTTTTCTGACAGTCTATAGATGCATAATATTTTGATAGCCAGTCCATCCCCAAAATTATATCATAATCAATCATGTCAAGTACAATCAAATTAGCATAAAGTTCTCTACCATCAATCGGGATAACACATGCTCGTAATATTTGATTTGTTTGTTGCGACTCTCTAGAGGGAATCACTACATTGTAACTATTCTCTGCTATATCAGGTTCTCTACCTAGCCTTCTCACATACTCAGTCGATGCAAATGAATGCGTAGCTCCGGAATCAAATAATATGAATGCTGAAAAACCAAAGATAGAAAATTTACCTATTACTACAGATGGGTTTGCCTCAGCATCCTCTCTGGTCAGGTGAAAACTTTAGCTGGTACTCTCCCTTGTGTTATGGGGCTCGGTTTGTTTGGGCACGTAGTAGAGATATGTCCTGGTTGTCCACACGAATAGCAAGTTCTGGTACCCACAAGACAGACACCACTGTGTTGTTTCCCACATTTAGAGCAAAGGGGTAATGGTCCTGGTGATTTACCCTGAACAGTTCTCAGACGCTTGCTTGAATCTCCTTGTTCCTGCACCTGTCCCTGTCTAAACTGGAAACTAGGTCTTAGGCCCTAAAGTTGTTGAGGCCTCTTTCTTTCATTTCCTACCCAACGATGTTCCTGTCTTTGTGTGAATTCACGTCGAATCTCATGTGCCTGACGTATCCTCTGTTCAGCTTGCTCTGCTACCAAGGCCTTCTCAGCAACCTATGAGTAAGTAACTCCCTGCATACCAGCCATTCAAACATCCCTATAAAGTTCCGGTCTGAGCCCTTCGACAAATCTTTCCACTTTCAGTGCATCCGTTCTAACCATGTGCTCAGCAAACATTAACAATTGCTCAAATTTGGAGATGTAGTCTATAACTATCATAGGCCTTTGTCTCAACTGTATAAAATCATTCATCTTCATCACACGGACTGGAGCAGTGAAATATTTATTTCTGAAAAGTTCGTTAAACCTGTTCCAAGTCATAGTGGCTACATTCTCGATAGCCTTCATTGTGTCCCACTAGTATCCTGCACTCCCCCGTAACATAAAAGATGCACACAATACCTTTTCTTCGTCTAGTACTCTGCTATACAGAAACATGTTTTCTATGGTTCTCAGCCAATCCTCTGCAGCTGTGGGATCCACTACATTTTCAAATGTTAGCGGGTTGAGCTTTCTGAACCTTTCCCCAATCAACTCCATTTGTTCTACTCGAGGTTGTGGCTGGTTCATCTCATTCCTTTGTTGTCCACCAAAATTTCTCTGTTTGGTTAGCTACTGAATTTGTTGTGACTGCCGTTCCACTAATCCTGTCAATCTTTCGATAAGCGCATCACGATCAGTGCCTGCAGCTTGTGCATTTTGTTCTGGAGCTCTGTTTTCCCTGTTACATTCACCTCTTGTTCTTACCATTGTATCACTGACTGTTCTCAGTCCTAGATCACAGGCCAATATAACTCATGAAATATATATGCAAAACAAAGATGAATAAAACTTACCGGCATGGTTATGCTCCACAAGTTTGACATCGTGTACATGGACAGTCTACAGGACATAAATCGGGCTCTGATACCACTTTGTGACACACCACCCTTATAACCCACAACATAGGTTACATTTAACCTGGTTAAACCTATACGCTTTTTTTTCATTCACCTGTAACATATTTACGAGGTATAATTTATCCCCTAAACAACGGCTCATTCATACCCAAGCAAAATCCACGATAGATGCAAAAGTATTCACCACAACCACACCAATATTTACATGCCCAAAAAATTGATTAATATTATACAAGTTCAAACTGAATAACAAAAATAGAATCCCAAAAGCATAGTGCGCCCATGGTTTAGCCCCAAAGGTCATCATCCATATACACTTATCTCAAAAGCTTGTTGAAGCACGAACAGCATGTCTGGTAAGCCGTAAGCTTACACATCATCATCACGCTCACCTACAATGCACAAACTAGGTGGGCTGCAGCCCAATAAGCAGAAATCATGCATGTACGATAAATTAAATGGTTGCAGAAACTTTAAAGAGATGTGAAATGCATACTACTAAAACTTTAACCAATGTTTTGGAATATTTTATCTTTATAGGTCTCGTGACCCACCTACTATGCACTGGAAAGAGCTAGCTCAATAAATAATCATAATCATAGAGTCTATCCATGTCTCACATGCCACTGGCCCGACAAATTGAGCCTATCCATGTCTCACATGCCACCAACTCAATATATCATAAAGCCTATCCAAGTCTCACATGCCACCGGCCTGACGAATCAAGTATATACATGTCTTACATGCCACTGGCCTCGGTACACTAGTAGTGGTCAACATTAAATTTTTCGTTTATTTTATCATATAGTGCATGAAGGCGGGCTATGTACAACTTATGCATGCACATGCCCATGCTCGTGAATATTATATTTATACAATACCAAATCAATCATTCACACCACGTAATTCATATATATCAATATCAAGAAGTACAAGTCACAAATATTCCATAAAATAATACAAACAAGTACTATGTCTATGCATTGTAGATGCAAATGAATTTCTACTTATCTCTTTTCCGATAATATGTATCCGAGACCCCCTACACATATGGTTAAGCTAATAATTTTCCCAGAACCGACAGCTTGCGTTCTCTCTCTCTCTCTCTCTCCCCCCCCTGCTGAACTCCCCCGTAACCTCTCTTCTCTCCCTTTTTTTTTCTTCTTCTTTGCTCGACTCTCCCTCTAACCTCTCTTTTCCCTCCCTCTCTCTTCTTTCCCTTTTCTCTTCTTTTTTTTTCTTTTGTTCACGCTGCCGCCCTCCAGTACCCTCTAGAAAATGAAGACCCTTTCCCCTTTTTTTTTTTTTTTTTTTTGTTTTCCTTATGAGGTCACCGCCTCACTAATTATATATACATATATATGCACACACAACACACACCCACACTAATTACCTATATAAGCCTGCGCATACACCTAGTCATAATCATATATATAAACACTTACTAATTATATATATATATATATATATATATACCTAATCAGCCTGCTAATGTTATTACTTTTATTATTATTATTATTATTATTATTATTATTATTATTATTATTATTATTATTGTTATCATTATAAGCTCGCCACGTGTAATCGTATTTTATTAGAACTTGACACCTTATCTCTTTCTTGACATTTGGCCTAAAGGGTTCCAACTTATAATGTGAACCCTACAAAATTTAACAGCAATATACCAAGCATAATTAAATACGAACTGCGATACCAATAAAATGCAATTTAAATGGCAAATAAAATTATAACATGAACGCAATACATGAACTATGTTGGTCAGTGAGTAGTGAGAGGCTTGGCGTATCACAACAAGTCATGACTTTCAATACACTATACTTGACTACCCTCACAGGCCTATTGACTACATCAATGCGTACTCGTGTACGTGTATGAAAGGTATATTTGTCATTGAGACTGGTCACAAATCAAAATTTATATGCATTCATGCATATGTTTTAAAGATCATTCTAACATTCTTTATAAAAGGACATCTCTTGCATTTGAAAGCATAAATGTCATAAATGTTTTATTTAATATCATTTTTAAATTAAACAAAGTTACCCTACCAAAATTTCTCGTCCTCAGCATACATAATTATGTTTGCGACCACCCATTCATTATTTAATCGCTTTTACAAAATTCAATCTTTCAAATTTGACTCATATGATCAAATTTTATTTCAAAATCATATATATCCTGAAGGTTCGGTTGTCAAAACTTAACCATCAAACTTCAAGGTTTTCAAAATGTTCTTTAGAATTTTGTTATAAACCAAACACGGTCCTTATGTTTTTATCCAAAATTCCTACTAAGTTTACAAAATTTTAATGGTACTCAATGAACTGCAAATAATTCCTCATTCTAAAATTTATTTCCAAAAACTATGGTTTTAATTTTATTCAAAGTCTGGTTCAAATTTCACAATCCCCTTGACAAAACTCATAATTTCCAAATGTGTTAAAAAAAATTATTAAATTTCATTTGTATGAAATTTGACACAGTGTTTTGATTTAAGGTCCACTTTCAAATCTTTGAGAATTTCAAATTCTATCCTAAATGTTTTTTCATCATTTCAAAATCTTATTTATTTCCAAGTTTCCTCTATATTTTATAAAATCAAAATAAAATATATTCAAGGTATTCCAAAAAAATGTTTATTGTTGATACCGATTCTTGAAGTCATTATTTACTTTTAAAGTAGCTCAAAATTCACATATTCATCTTTCACTTTTTGGTGCAATACCAACTCAAAATCTAGTCAATAACAAGACTCACTTTAAATTAGTAAGATACACAATTCCGAGGATGAAATTTTTCGTAGTGTGGGAGGGTGTGATAACCCGAATTTTTATTGCATTATTAAAATTACTTTTATGAAAGTACCAATGATCATGATTGTATGATTCATACTACGAAAGTTTTTTAGGATTTCATGTGAGAATTATTATGACTTAATTATGAGGTATTCTAATTGATATCGTTATGATTTTAAGTGTGGAATTGAAGTTAGAGCATGATTAAGTGATTCAATAGAAATATTTTTGATTTTATGTGCAATTATGAGATCTTGATTTTCATGGTTTATGTATGACTAATTGAATTAAATTAATGGAATGATAATTGAGATTATGAAATTTTATTATATATATTAAATTTTATGATTTCATTATTTTATAAAATCATTTCATGATTTGATTTGCAATTTATGAAAATATTGCAATTATATTATTTTTATGATTGTATAATTTTTATGTGGAATGAAATTGAGAAAAAAACATGATTAAGTTATTTAATTAACATTAGGTCATGATTTGAATTTATTAAGCAATTATTGGGCTTAATAAAATTAGATTTAATATTAAAAGTCCATAAATTGAGGCCTTGAACCAAATAGGATGACAAGACTGGATATATATATATATATATATATATATATATATATATGGAATAGGAGGATTAATTATAATACTTATTAATTAGGGTGTATCAATTTAGGATTCTCCAGTTGAGCCGTCATCGTTTATTCAGTATCTTTCTTCTTTCTTTCTTCCTTTCTTCCCACATTCAGGTACTCTTATTATTTAAAAATTTGAAAAGTCTTATTTACACATCTCCGAACTCTATTAAATTTTATTATGTTGTTCCTTATTATGAGTTTGAGCCACAATTAAAATGTCAAACCGATTAGATATCTATTCTATTTTATATGAATTTTCTACCGCATGATATCCAGATTTACAAATTCTAGCATTTCTAATTTTAAAATTCAAAATTTATAGTTATAAATTTCTAAGTCCCATTGAATTTTTAATATGTTCCTATGATTTCAAGTCACGTTTAAAATTTTAGGTCAATTGGATATCGTTTTTATTTTGTATGAGTTTTCTAATACTCCAAATCCAAATTTATAAAGTCTCATGTTTCTGATTTGAAAATTCCAGGATATCGTTTTTATTTTGTATGAGTTTTCTATTACTCCAGATCCATATTTATAAAGTGTCATGTTTCTGATTTGAAAATTCCAAACACTGGTTTATAGCTATCCAAATCTTTTTAATTTCGAATATGTCATTCTTATATGTGTTATATATCTTTCATAAAAGTTTCAAGTGGATCCCATTTATATTTTATGAGTTATGAAATTTTTCCTACGGCTATGCAGAATTAACAGCTTCAACTATTTCATTTCCAAAAGGGTGCAACTATTCATACCCCCAAAACCTTTAAACATACCCCATAATAATTTTGACAAAATTAGACATAAATAAGTTAACTAAAATATCATTATATATTTATACATAACAATAACTTTATTTTATTTTTTATTATGTTCTTCTTTTCAACTACAAAAACTCCAATCCTCAATCACGCATTACAAGTTGCAACCATAAAAAATAATCCCATGTACTCTCTCTCTCTCTCACTTCGACGGAGAACTATTCAACACAAACTACCTAAACCCCTTTTTCACGTTTCTTACTTTACTTGTAAGTTTCACTTATCAACTCTCTCTCAAGTGATTATCTCCACCAACAGACACACCATTACTATCAACCATTGGCTCTCCTCTTTCCCATATGATCCATCTTGAAACGCCTCATAAATCCTTCTGCCTTCTTCTTCTTCTAAAATTTCATCTACCACTAAATTAGTAGTAGTACTATTGTCATTGTCATCAAATACCTTATCACCATCTAATTCATCAGTATTAATGCCCTTTCTTGTGCCTCTATTTCTGAATAAAAATTGTAGATCATTATAGTATGGAAATTGCTTGTTCCTTATCCCTTTGTGTCAGTATGAGTCTGAAAATCACATTAAATAAACCATATTAAAATATGAAAGGCCAAATGACTACCGACATGAGCACCATCATTTCAAATTTTAAAAGCATTACCAAGAGACATACCTGAATCCATTCCTCCCACACATCGTCATCCTCACATATCAACATATTTTGTTTATTATCCTCAATTTTCTCATTGTTTATGGTAAATTAAAGAATAGAGAAATTGGAGAGAGACAAAATTTTTAGGGTTTTTTTCTGAGAACATTTTTGGATTTTTATTTCTGGAGAGGGAAGAAAAGTTTTCTACTTTGATTTGTGAATTTGTGTTGGGAATTGCGAAGGGTTGGGCAGTCAGGGTTGGGACACTAATTTGTTTATTTTATTTTTTTAATGAAAAGAGTATAATGAGTATAAATGGGGTATATTTAGTATAAAGAAGATAATTATTAACTTTACATGGGGTTTATTTAGACTTTGGGCTATGTTTAAAGGTTTCGGGGGTATGAATAGCCGCACTCTTTCAAAAATCCCAAATATAAGTCTAGTTTCTACAGTTCAAAATTCATTCTTTTCCTCAGTATATTTTTTGACTTATAAAATATTCATTTTTTGTTGTGCAGTGAAAATATATATCGAAAAGTCATAAAATCTTCGTTTTAAGTTCGATTGGACTCAAATCAGTGGCAAAATGTCACAAATTTCATTATCTATAGTTGTTGTTGAGAAAAAGAAAGTTTGGTATTCATATATTGTGCACAAACTTCAAAATCAGAATGTGGTAAAGTTAAATAAGAAGCTCATTTTCACAACCTTTATAAATATTAGTATTCGTTTCCACTTTCTAAAATTTTTTAAGTCAATTTATAAAGTTTTCCAGTTAGTAGCATCTCATTAGTTCATAGACTAAGATATTTTTTAATTAAGGGGTTATAGTAAACAATTCATCTCTATTGTAGGAGCTCCGGAGACCCCGGGTTTAGAACAAGACATAATTGAAGATACCATCCCTGCTACTTTAAGAGGTGTGTGATACTCTCACACTAATCATGTGTTATGATTTGTTAAATTACTCTATAGAGAAATATGCTTGATTATATGACAATTATCTATGACATGCGTTGGTATTGTGAATGTTAAATGTGACATGATGACGGTTTAATGATATGATTCTATGAACATAATGTTTGACATATATATGTGATGTCTTCTCTACAAGATTTGTGGTAAAACCGCACAATGTGTAAGGTATACGGATAATACCGTATATAGATATGACTAAGATTTGCAGGTATGACTCGTATAAGATTCTGATCGAAAGATCACTTCAGGTAGCTCCCAAACTCATGATGCTCGAGCGGGACAAAACGCGTCCTAAGCTAGATTGATATGCTCTTATGTGTACTATAATAAGTAAATAGTATAAATTTTACAGGATTTATAATTTATGGTCATATGTGAAGTGCTTCAATGTACAATGTGTCTCCATGCGATGTAAATCGTTATGCTTACATGTGTATGTACTCTTGTGGGTAAAGAAGTTAACCAATTGAGTGTTTTCCAACACTCGCCGCATCTTTTCAGATGGTCAGGAATGATGAGCTTGGCCGTGGTTTCGATTCCGACTGTGTAGGCTTCTCCAATTAATCAAGTGTTTTAAAATTTAATTATTTTATCAAAATTGTTTATGTTGTGTGATGAAAATTTTGTACGAGCTATATTATGTTTATTTTCACCAGATAATTTCTCAATTAAACTTCTTACTTTTAAAGTAACATTTTTTGGAACATTGAAAAATATTTAAATTAAGTGTCAAGTAGTAATGTTCCAAATATAAATTTGGGACGTTACATTCCTACCTCGTGATATTTTAAAGAATATGAACCTTTCAAACCCAAAGAAAAAAGTAAAAATAAATAAAAAGTAGACTATACTCTGCATCTTTATGCCCTCCCTTTCCTTTCTTGGTTGTACCAAGGCGATTCCCGTCTTCCTTCATTGGAAGAGCAAGTCTCTTCTTTTTCTTTGGAGGAGCGGCAGTCAAAGAATGAAGCAAAGAGAATGATTGTTCTAGAGCGTTTATTCCTCACAATTGCTTTTTGTGATGCAGCAGAGCCATGGCAATTAGGTTCTTAGTCTTTCTTCCATAGAATATAGAATAAATAATAGGGCAATGTAGAGAAGAAAGTGGCTGTTGACCCCCAAGATCGTCATCTGAGGAAAACTTCTGTACCACGAGCTTCCTTCGAACTTGTCGCTTCCTATCTTGATCTTCCCATCTTCATTTCTTCAATCCTTCCTTATTCCATGGCTAGCAAAATGGACAAACCCCTGTTCATCGGAGGCAGCTCTTTGTCGCTAAGGAGTGGCTAACCCGGTTGTCGTTTCGGCGGTAAAAGCCGTTTGGAACCCTGAAAGAAAAAATTTTTCCGAGAAAGTGTCTCTGTCCTTATCACTTCTTATTACTCTTTTCGTTCACTTTTTCTAACATTTCTAGTACCAACTAATTCATTCGGGCGAGACATCTTACGATGTCATGATGCGCCCATTCCTATGGCCATTCCTTTAATACTTCTGGCTCTCGGGAGTCTCTTTGTAGGATACTTCACCAAAGTGTGAAAGTTTTAGATATTTAGCTTATATATATATATATATATAATAATAATAATAATAATAATAATAATAATAATAATAATAATAATAATAATAATAATAATAATAATAATAATAGAAGACAATACATTTTTAGGAACCTTAGCATTTTCCCTTCTAAAACAGTTACTAAATTTGGGTGCATACATTGCATCATATAATTGGCCATTATAATTAATTAACCCATTTTAATGAGTTATATTTTATGAAAATTTCACTATATTTTCATTGAATTATTCACTTATTTGCAAATATTTTCTTTAATTTTTGGTTTTACATATTAAAGTCAAACTTGCACAATGTATAATTTTGATTGCATTAAATTATTTAGGATTATTTCTTAATTAGAAGGTCAAATTCATTATGATAATTTTATGGTATTAAATAATTAATTGATTGTCCTAATATTTATGGTAAATTTAGATGGAAATCAATATGATAATTACCTTATTTTTTTAAACAATTTTTTATTTTTTTTGGTTGTTGAATGACTAAGTAATATTCATAGATAATCTTTTAATTATTAAAAATAATTTAATATTTCTTATTAAATTAAATATTTGTGTAACATTATATAAAAATGTGTGTGTGATTTTAAATTAGTGGATATATTAACATCAATTGCAATTATATTATTTAAATCATTAATATTAAATAACATTAAAAATCTATATATCTATCTATATATATAATAGCAAAAGCTGCACAATTATAGAAACTTTTTTATTTTATTGGTCATCATAATTAATTAGAGAATTTTAAAGATGCATATTATAAGGAACTTTGTTTTACCAATCAATGATTTAATTATAATGGCAGCCAAATTTTGCAAACATATTTAATTATCGAATGCACATTTTCCTAATGTCAGATTTATCAAATCATTAGCCATATTTAATTAGATTTGCAGACATAATTTTAGGATTAGATGATTTTAAAGATGCATATTATATGGCAATTTGTTTTACTAATCAATGATTTAATTATAATGGCAACCAAAATTTTAAGAATCATCTTTTAGTAAAGTCAAATTTACCATACCTCAAATCATGATTGAAAATGTAAGAGAATTTACTCCTTAAGAGTTGGACTTAAGAGTTGGACAAAGTAACTTAGGTTTTCCCCCCCTATAATATGCATAAAGATTTTCACTCACTTCACAACCATTCAAAACCCTGAGTGTGAGTATTATTCATTAGTTAAAAATTATGTTCTTCATTCATGTATATCTTTTTCACTTTTTTTTAAGGTATATTACTATTATTTTTTATTTACTATATTTTTGTTGACGTGTTAATTCCTTTTGGTTAGTATTTATTTATCATATTTATTTATTACTATTTTGTTTTTAATTTTTTGCTTATTGTATAAATCTGTAATTAGATATTTTAATCATGAATAAAGAATATAAATGATTTAATGATGAATATATTTAAAATATTTAACTAAATTTTCTTTTTTATTGTAGGAGTTTGATAGTTTGTCTACGATTGATGTGGATGATATTGGAAAGAAATCAAAGGTTTTTCCTTAAAGAATTTTTTTGTTAATAAATATTATTGTCTTATAGCTTTTTTTCTATGTTATTATATATATATTTTTTCTATTTAACATATATGTTGATTCTACTAGTGAAGAAGTTAAGAGATGATTTCAATGTAAATAGATCACTTTGGATGGTTTTTCTTCAAGTGATTTATCTAAAAGGTCAAAGTCACAAACAGTGAAGATTAAGAATGAATGAGAAGAAATTCTTCTTTGTTTTATGTGTTTTGAAATATGAACTTGATATGCTTGTCTTTTGATTTTATAATTTTGAGAAATTTAGGAGATTTTCTGTATATATTTAATTTTGCAAATATATTTTACAAATTTTACGAATTTATATAACTTCAGTATATCAAATTTATGTATTTTTCTAAATTTTACATATGTTTACATATCTTTAATTGTGTCTTTGAAATAAAAATATATTATTTGTAGATGTTATAAATGATACAGATTAGTAATTTTATAATTTTTTTATTTTCAGAGATAATTATGAATTATTTTAAATATTTATTTATTTTTAAAATATCATATAAAATTATATGAATATATTTATCTATATAAATAGTTATTTGATTATATTTAATATATTAAAAAGTATAAATTAACAAGCTTATTCAATTATAAATAAATATAATAATATTTTAATATAAATATATTGTTTATATTTTTAAACTATAAAATTTATTATATAATATTAAATTAATTTTTTAATTATTTGTAGATTACAAACCGGCTGAGCTAGTCTAAACTCTAAAGACTAAAACTCTAAAACTCAGATATGAAAAATTGAAGCCCATTCCATTTCCTTTTCCATTTCAGTCTTCTATTTTCGTACGTTTAAGAGCACACTTTCTTCGTGTTTTTCTCAATTAAATCGCGTATACTTCCAGTTGGGAGGTGCTCAAAGTATACTTTGTTTCTCTATCTAGATCTCGCTCCCTCTCTCTCTCTCTCTCTCTCTATATATATATATATATATAATTTTTCCAAAGCTGCTAAAAGTTTGAAATTTAGTATAAAATATGTCTGACGCTTTGATCAATGGCCTCGCCGGCGCCGGCGGTGGAATAATTGCTCAGCTCATTACTTATCCCCTCCAAACTGTACGATATTTGAAATTTGATCTTAATTTTTGTTTTGTTTTGTTTGCTTCATTGTCGGTTTGCCTGCTATAGTTGTTTTTTTCCTCTTATTGTAAACTTTTGGTTCTAGATCATATAAATCATTTGTTGAAGTTTTGGAAATCGTGAAGCTGTCATCTGATAATCTCTCTTTGTGTTAGGTAAATACTCGGCAGCAAACAGAGAGAGATCCGAAGAAGGAGAAGAGAAAACCTGGAACTCTAGATCAAATGTGTCAGGTCCTCTAATTTTTGGCCCAAATACAGTTGACCTTCATTTATAGCTCAATTTATTTAATTTTCCAATTTTATTTTTTCTGTCAATATAACCAAACTATGCAAACATGATTATGTGCAGGTCGTAAAGCAAGAAGGGTGGGATCGGCTGTATTCAGGATTAGCTCCGTCGCTCATCGGCACCGCTGCGTCTCAGGTTAGCTTGCTTTGTTAACTATTCTATTTCCAGTTGCAAGCATAAAGCGTTAGTTAGCATAAAGCGTTCGGAATTGTTACGAGATTAACAATAAATTTTACTTGTAAATAATTAATAATATCATTCTTATGTCAAAAAAAGAAACCAAAAATAAAAATAACAAAAGAGTATCATTCATTTTTTGCGCAATGAAAATTAGTTTATTTTATTGAATGGTAAAATTAAGGAGTTTTAAGTAATATCGTCATTTTTTATTTTAATTCTGGAAATTATTCTTGCAAGTGCTATAAATTTCTCATCTGGGTCTTCAATGTAAATAATTTACCTATTTGCCAACCCTACGATGAGCATTAAACTAACATATTTTAAGACCAAGGTAGAGTAACATGTAATATACCTTAATTTATCTATGTAAAGGTTCATGTGGTCCCCAGCGATTGGGATGTGTGCCATTGACTGGACATATTATCTGCAGCTTATTTATTTTGGTTGTTGGCTTGGCATTGTTCTCGGTATGGACTATTTATCATAAGATATATTGTCTCAGTTATATCATACTAATTCTTTTGTCCCGAAAACTCAAGCACCTTATCCTAAGATATTATCAAAGTTATGCCTTAAATAATGTTGGAATTATCAAGCCAGTGTGAAGGGATTAGGCATCCTAAAGTTTCTCCTTTATTTAATGCCTTGGTCATTCTATCGGCACCATTGTGAGATTCAAAACAGGTGCACAGATAGTTTGGGCCTGGCTCCAAAAATCTTGACATAGCTGCCGCTAAAGATAGACAACTTTCTTTTTGAACCAGTGTCCAATTCGCCTTCTAGGTCATTTACCTTAGAATTCCTAGGATGTGTCTTTTGGTGTAGAATGCCCTAACTATCTGCTGTTGTACACCTTAACTTATTCCCACTGTATCTCTAACTAAGGCTGCAACTGCTTTTACATATATAACTTTTGGTAACTGTATTCAATGAATAAACTCGTGACTTTCTTGAGGGATCATCTATGAAAGTCATAAATATCGAGCAATACCGAGGCTATATTTGGTTATGTTTTGAGATTTTATGGGAAAAACTTTCGGTAACTTTTAATGTAATGTATGGGGATAGTCAGTGTAATATTAAGAAAATGGGATTGAAGACATGAACATTTTTGCTTGTGTTTTGGGAGAAAGAACTGGGGGAAAGAAATATGGGAGATGGCAAAACAAACATAACGGAAGTGTTTTTGTTTTCATAGTACCCCAAACATCAGAAGATTCTATTTACTAAAGTGTACCTGCCTTTCTCGTTCAAGCAGGGATGCCTGAAAGCAACTTTGGTCTGTTTTCCTGCTAAAGAATGAACACATTTCTCTACAGATGCATTTAAACCATGAAATTCCCTTTAGCCAAAGACTGTTATGACAATCTAAGTTTTCCTTCATTCTCCATTGCATTTATGAAGCAATTCGAAACTTTTTCCTGCATAAATTACAATGAAGAGAATTTTGCCTCTAGTCATACTTAGTTTGCTTCCATTTAGAAACATATCAAAAGCACTCATCATCAGGCTTTCTAACAAAAATTAAATCCAAATGAAGAGCAGGTTAGGCTAAATCTTTTTTAAATTGTTTGCATGCAAGTTTTCTGGAAATAAGTTTCACATGCTACGAGTTCGGATAAATGGCTAAACTATCACCACACACCCGAGCATTTTAAAGTCACCTAGTCTATAAGATGTAAATATATCTCTTTGTACATATGCATCACTTTCACTACATCTAGCATTATTCATGAATGATAGGGAAGTCATATGGGATAATATAGACTCAATTACTGACATTTTCTTTGTAGTTTTTTTGTTACTTTCCTTTTCCTTTCCTTTTTATAATGCATCATTATTGTGGCCTTGGGGGTGGGGGGAGTTGAACAGGGTGTTTCAGGGAATTCAGCCATTGAGTCAGGCTGTACTTTGGATACCATTTTAAAAAGCATAATTTCTTGCTTCTTGATATCAGAAAAGTTTGGTGTGGGGTGTTGACAGTGGGTCACCATTGGGTGAACTTATCTTGTTTTCTCGTGTTACCAAAATTCATAAACCTTGAGATTTATGAGTGCACACTACTGATAATGATTGGTGAACGTGTTGTATTTTAATTCTTTATTAGAGTGGTGTTATTTGAATGGACTTAGATCACATGGTTTTTACTCCTCACATGTTATTTGAATTTACAATTATTATATCATTAATTTATGAATCATACACTTTCTACTATGATAAAAAATTTAAACAAAAGATGTTCAGATCTTATGATTGTTTATTATACTTTATATGGTTGTATTCATATCAAATACTCCATTTTGAGGCCTAACATACAGTTTCTCTCTGGCTTTATATTCTAAGGGTTGAGATGAAGATTATATTGAAGATATACAGACTATCTACTATATCTTCATCTATTTACATGTTTATGTTTTTGCTCTTTCTACATTCTTGTGTCTTGATTGCTATGTAAATGATCGCTGTAATTAAAATGTCTGGTTCTTATTTAATTGCAAACTTCTATTTTACAGGGTGTTTACTATTATTTCTATCAAATATTCAGGAACAAGGCTGAAGCTACTGCCCTTGAACAGAAGAAGTTAGGCTTTGGTGATGGCTCAGTTGGAATGCTCTCATCACTTGTGGTTGCTGCTTTATCTGGGTAATATACTACAATCATTAATCAGTACATGGTAACAATATTTCTTTTGGTAATTGTAAATTAAATAACTTGCAAAGAGCTATTATTCTTGTTTTTCCTCCTTTGATTTGATGCCTTAAAAGAAGAAAATATGTTTGATGATCACTTGGATAATGAAATATGGTTAAAATATTTAGAGTTCCAAGAGGCTACTAGTTACAAGAGAAACTTTATTCGAATTGATATACAAGCTGCTGTGTGTTATCTGATGATAGAACTATCATTTACTCCTAAATATCATATAGGACACGGGCTATTATTTGTTGAGCATTTTAAGACTCAGGTTTACCAAGTTCATGTTCAGTATAATGCTCATAGTTATTAAAAAATATCAAATGCATTAGGGTTTCTCTTGCCATTTTCTTGACTCGAAATCCTATTTAATTTGCTTGAGCCATTGATTAAGATGCTCATAGAATTAGGAACTATGAATGCATGTGAATACAAAAAGATTTCTGGCATTCTACATTGGTACAGAGCAGTGATTTTTCATGGAAATTAGTTTCTGATTGCACCCATAGTTGACTTATATATTATCTCCACCTTTGATGATTTCTCTAACTTAGCCAACTTAGGCAGCATATTCTACAATGCTTCCAAAGTTATAGCTAGGTAATGATGGTAGTAAGTACATAAAAACAATGTATTATTCCATTTTTTTTTTTTTTTTTTTTTTTTAAGTTCTATCTGTTTCTGTTATATTACATGTGAGGATCAACATTATGTGTGCTATTACTCCATTTATACATTATTGATTTGTATGGCTGCTTATTAGATCTCCTGATATGTGATAGGCGAATAATCTTCTTCCCCCCCCCCCTCCCCCCCCCCCCCCAATGATTAGTTGCAAAAGTTGTCTCTGCTTGAATTTTATGTCTTTGTTTCCATAAAATGCAATTTTTCTTGAGATCTTATCATTTTCTTTTGTATGTATGGAAACAAATTATATGAGCTTACAATTTTTTTCTTCTTGTATTTAGAAAGTAGAATTTGTCTGCAGAAGTTGACCAATGACCTTTACAGCTTTCCCTTTTGGATAGGTGTGTAAATGTGCTGCTGACGAATCCTATATGGGTGGTGGTGACTCGCATGCAGGTCATGATACATCCTGTCTTTTTGTGAAACTCTTCAATAAAATTAATTGCATTAACTGCTTAAAGTGGGGTTCAACATGTCCAGCTTATTTCAGATGTTAAACTTCATGAATCATTTTGGGTGCTTTCTCCTGCATCACTTAGTAGGTTTTGCAAACAAAGCATCTATATTTGTTCTGTGGGGGTGCCAGGATTGCAATGGATCTTCATGTATTAATCTACAGACTAGCTAGAACAGGATGAACTCTGTCGCTTTTCATTATAATTTTTAACCTCAATTTCAGCATGCCACCTTCCTAATCATATATTTTAGAATATTATTCTTCTATTTCCATGAGAAGCATACGTCAACCTAACAATCGCAGGGTTGCTTCTCTGTTTTTATCTCCATACACATGAATTATCTCAGCAACCCCACCCCCACCCCCACCCCCCAATATCATAGGCTTCTGGACTTTGCCCATTAATTTCCAGCTCTATAAACTTCAGTTACATTTTCTTTGTCTTTTAGAATAATCTTTCATTAAGGCCTTAGTTTTATCATGGGCAGCAGGAGTGTCAAATTGAATTAGGAGCTCTTTTAAGGTCTGTATGTCGCTCCTGCTTTTGGGCTTGGTACTGATTAATAGATTTTCTACATGCTGCTCTGCATCAGTAGTTTATCTTCTGCTGCTTATTTTCCATTTGATTGAAACCAGCTCCCCACAGGCAAAATTCAGCTCGTATAATCTATTTTTTGTTAGTTCTTAGAACCTTAATTTGGAGTTTTTGCTAGTAATACTGCGGATACCAAATAAATATCCTAATAGTATATTATTCTGGTTTGGAAAAGAGCATCTAGAAATGTTGGTGCGCATTCACAAGTAAAATATAAGTTAAAGAGTCCTGAAAATGATTTACCATTGACAATATGCTGAGCAGTAGCTTTAATAGTAAATCTTTTACAGTTTGCATCTTCAGCTTATTCTTGGTAAATTATCTTGCAGACTCACACAAAGAAAGGCCAACCAAATCATACAGGTTCTCTATCTTCAGAGGATGTAATTCTTACTGCAGTGGAACCTCCTCCCTTTGGTACTACCGATGCGGTATGTCAACCATTGTAGTTTGTTTATCAGGATTCTAGAAATTGACTCGTGCACTCTTGTATGAAGTGTTGGGTTGACTTGTACATGGATTAGTATCTCTATCCAAAAAGGCATCAATTGTTTTAGGCATTATGCTGAAAAAATAAAGGGCTGCCTGCATTTGTTGGGAGTTGAATTCACCTATGAATCCATCTTTACGAATGAAAATAATTATTTAAAAAAAAAAAATTCATGAAGTTTAATAAATTATGTGCTGTGGATTGCAATTTATTCTCAAATGAGTTTCCTGAACCCTAATATGTGGATTTGTTTGTTTTTCATATGTTTCTTGACCCTACTTATGATGACTTCACCAATAAGTCTCTATGGCTAGCTTCATTTTTTATTTTTTTATTTTTTTTAATAATAAATATAGGAATGGGGGAATCATGTGCTGCCATTCTCTCCTTTCTTCACACACACACACACACTGTTTTGACAAGGGACTGATGTAACCAGGGACTGTTGTAACCAGCACTATCAGCAAGGGAAAAAAAGTTATATTGAGGTTTAGTATGGATATTTAGTGTTTTCCACATCACTTTTTTTTGCTCCAGAAGGAACCCATACTGGGCTCTACATATATATCTATATATGTGTGTGTGTGCGTGCGCGCGCGCGCACATGTTTAGTAAATTATATTTAGTTCATATAACTGTTAATGTTAAATTTTATTATGAGTAAATGACATTTACATTTGGCTTTGACTTCAATTGAACTTAGATTAGGTCCCTTACACACAAAGCACATCTTATCCTCTTCTGTTTCATGAGTAGTGTATGTCCTAACCCGCAGATTCAAGAAGTTTATGATGAAGCAGGAGTTTTGGGATTTTGGAGAGGTGTTTTCCCCACACTGATCATGGTAGGTACCAAGTTACTCTAGGCACTGGTGCTGGGTATTTATTGATTTTCCTTCCTGTTGTCACAGGTGAGCAATCCTTCAATACAGTTTATGTTGTATGAGACTCTTTTGAAGAAGCTGAAGAAACGACGGCTTTTAAGCAGTAAGGGTAACAGTGATGTAACTGCATTGGAGGTGATTGCAAGTTATCTAATATTTTGGCCTCTTGCACTTGTCAGATGTTTTTGAGCTGTCAGATCCCCCTAAAATTGCTATATTACTATTGCTAGATATTTCTGCTAGGAGCTTTGGCAAAACTTGGAGCTACAGTCGTGACGTATCCTCTTCTGGTTGTCAAGGTTACACTTCTTTCTTGTTTTTATTTGTTGTAGAAAGTCTGTATAACTTATTATTCGTTACAGAAGATATCAAGAATTACCATTGTGGTTTGACCTATTAAGGAAAAAACCCTTATTATGTTTTGAAATTACGAAGCCACCTTAAGATTTGTATTTTTTCTTACAAGTTACCCCCTCAGTATTTGCAATTTTCATTTTCTTTGTAAATAGGCTACACCTCAGGGTAGTGTTTGTAATTATCCCTATTCAATATGTAGTGGTCGACTTCTTTTGAGATTATTAAATATTCCATATATTTGTTTCTATGCCAGATGTGGAACATGGACATTTGTGTTGCAAATAATCGACGTATTAATCGAAATAGACATTATTGATGACTTCTAACAGGTTGGCGGCTTTCTTGGAATTTGTAATGGAACTTGTGTTTCTCTTTTTTTTGCAGTCAAGACTTCAAGCAAAACAATTAGCTGTAGACAAAAGGCACCAATACAAAGGTTTGTATTTGTGGTTCTCTTTTGGACTGCATAAAATCTCAAAGCTTTGTTATGCACCAGTCGTTGATTGCCTACCCTAGCTCAATTAACATTAAGACAAGCATGAATCCAACTAACAGTCCATCAATAGTTGATCATGTTTAGATTCGATTGGTTGACATGGATTTTGACTATGAACAGGCACCATGGATGCTATACTGAAGATGATACGCTATGAAGGCTTCTATGGATTTTACAAGGGAATGAGCACGAAAATTGTACAAAGTGTGCTTGCAGCAGCTGTTCTATTCATGGTTAAGGAAGAACTTGTTAGGGGCAGCAGATGGTTGTTAACACGGGGTGCAGTAAATTCAAAGCCCCGGTGACAGCACATTTAGTTCTTGAAACCGAGCTCAATACATTTTAATAAGCGGAAATGTTGTTTAAAGAATAGTAGAATCATCATTTAGATAGCAGTTTCGCGTGTTGCAGCATCACCAAAGTGTATGTGTGGTGGAAAGATAATGTATGTTCCGAAATTAGATCACAGATTTCTGAAAAATCCTGTTACAGTGGAATATTGTTGTAGTTGGCTTGATAAAAGTCTTAATTTCGAGCTAGGGTAATTTTGTCATAAATCTTTATGGTGAAGTGATAATGTTATGTTTCTTGAAATCTCTTGTGGAACTTCTGAATTATTTCTCATCCAATCATATGATTTAGTGAAGAAGATAACTGCAGTAACTAATTAAATGGTCACGAACGGCAATTGGTACTTCAGATCTCTCTCAGGATAGAGTAGTATTTTAAATGTCTTTTTTATCTCAAAATAAAATTATGTTTCAAAAGTCAATGTTTATCTTTATTAATTAAAGTAAAATTTAAGATATATAAACCTACAAATAAGATCAATAAGGTAAATTAATAAATAAAGCAAACTATGAACTTAATCATTTATAATTTTTAGAAAATTGTTTTTATATTTTATGTTTAAAAAAAATTAAAACTTTGTGAAGTATCACTTTTATTTTACAATGGATCCAAGTGCAATGAGCTTTAGAAATGCAAAGAGAATATTTTGAGTAAGGATGAGAGAAACAAGGAGAATGATAGCTAATTATTTTATTTTATTTATTTAATTATTTTTTTAGTGGACTAGCTAATTAAGTTTAAACAAGTAATCTCTCTCGTGCAATGCACGGCTATTTATTTTTATTAGTTATTTGTTTATTTTTTATAATTTTATTAATTTAGAAAATTTTGAGTTTTTAAATTTAAAATTAAAAGATATTAAATAAACAGAATTGGAAGTGTCAACTCATGAGTCTTGGTCCCAATCCAAATATTTTTTTATGGTTTAAATTGAGAAGTTATATTTTAAAAAAAAAATTATGAAGTGATAACTTTGTTGAAAAGAAAATTATTTTAAAGATATTTTTGCTTTGATATATTAATTAGTGACGCGTCCAATGATACACATGATTTGACTTATAAAAAAATCAAAATAAAAACCACTAAGATATTAAACAAATTTATCAAAATATGAGAGGTATTTGAACATTACTATTTTATCGAACTTGTTTGCTAATTATTTCTTGATTTTGCTAGTATTTATTTTATTCTTTTTTTTTAAGTGTATGTAATTCTAAGCGAATGACGATGAAAAAAATTTCTGGAGTTACAATATAACTTATATCTAACTTAAATAAATTATAATTATTTATAGTGATTCATAATGAATTATTATAAATATAAACTATTTTTTTTTAATAATACAAAATAGTATAAAAACTGGCCTCATAAGACAAAATCACATAAATTATGCACATAAATATTAGTCAAATAAATATTTAATGGCAAAAAAAGTGTTAAAGCCTACTTTATATTATTGATCCACACAAAAAGTTTCCTAGTTTCATATTCTAATATAATATGATTCTCATAATTTTTGTTTTTTACTCTAATTAATTTATTTTATTTAATAATGTTAAATTGAAAGATTGTGCATCAGTAGGAAAAATAATTGGATATTTTCAGGGATTGTTAACAAATTCAAATTCTTGACTAGTGTTATATTTTCTATCAAATTGAATACAAAGTAATATAATTGGTGATGCGTTATTTATTAAGTGTTGACTAAGCACAATATTACATTAATTTTAGGATATATTTATGTATTATTTTAAAAATAATATTTATTGTAAATAGGTTATGGAGAAATTAAAAAAAAAAAATTGATTAGAGATATCTATAGCTAACCTAAGATCCGGTCAAACACATTTCATATTTACAATATTATAGTAGCTGACGAAAAATATTATATATATATATATATATATATATATATATATTTAAGAATAATAAATTTTATGTTTAGAGAATATGATGAAGGTAAAGAAGTAATATAGATTTACCCAAATGTGTGCTAATCTACTTAATTTTTTACTTATCATCTTGTTGTAATTGAAGTCGAGTATTGTGTATTTTTTTAATTTTTTTCAGCAAAAGATAAGAGAAGAACTTTTGTTTTTTTATTTTATTTTAACATATTACTATAATATATTATTTTTGGAGGAAATTAAAAAAAATCATAATAATTGAAAAATCAGTTTTTAATATATTTCAGAATTAATGTTAAGCAGATTCATAATCCCAAAATTTATGTTAACAAGTTACATAACTCCAAAGTTTATGCTAATTAGCTTCATAATCCCAAAATCACTTCCAATATTTAAGAGCAAGATTAATTTTATTAATTTACGGTGAAGTAGTTATTCACTACTAATAATAATATTATTATTATTCAGTAATTAAAAAGATACTATATATGATTTCAAAGAAAAGAAGATACATTAAAATTTAGAAAGCTATTTTTCTATATATAAAAAAAAGAATCTTAATTATTGCCGTCGTTTAAAATTTCAAAAGTAAAATATTAAATATTTTTTTAACTTTAAATTCGATGAAAATAAAATTGCACAGATAAATCCTACTCTATTATGTAAATATTGATTATTTTTATTTTTATATCAAACCAATTTTTTGTAATCTAACTTCTATATAAAGATATATTGGTTATCTATATATCAAAATTTGCGAAATTATAGGATCTAAATTGAACTACAATTTATATTTTACAGAATATATATATATATATATATATAATAGCAGTCCATCTATTTGTAGTAACACATGTTTTTCCTGACTTTTTCATTCACAAAAATAGTAATATTATTTTTTTATTTATTAAATTTTATATTTATTATAACATTAAGAACGACTGTTGTTTGTTGAGATTTTTTTAGAGAATTTCGTGATTTGCTAGAATATATATATATATATATAAAGAGAGAAGTATCAGCTAAAATAGCTTTGTAAATTTGCATATACTTTTTTTTAAACTATATATAATATATTTTTAATTATTGAACAATATTATTATTAGTAGTAAATAACTAATTCATCCGTAAATTAAGAAAGTTAATCCACAATCAAAATTTGGAAGTGGTTTTGCAATTATGAAGTTAATTAACATAAATTTTGAAATTATGGATTAACATTAATTTTAGAGCATATCAAAAAGTGATGCCTCAATTATTCTGAATTTTTTTTAATTTCTTCCAAAAATAAATATAATATAATAATTTGTTAATATATATATATATATATATATTTATATAAAGAGAAGTATCGGTTATTCATTGTAGTTGCCATATTTTCTGACCGACACATGGTTACCATAACAAGAAAATATTGTATAACTTTGTTCATATGCAACTTTAAAATATTATAAATTTCATATAATTTTGTTATATTCATAGTTTTATTCTTATTCATCCATTGACTTATTAGTTTTAGGTGAACTATATATCATTACTTCCTTAATCTCCAAATTGGATTTATTCTATTTTACCTATTATATAGTTATATAATTTATATATAATATTGATATCTCTTATTATAATCATGCTACACATACAAATTATTGAATATAATTATATATTTTTTTTAAATACCAATTTTAAGTATTTTAAATTTAATAATATTGTACTATAAAATTATATGAAAATAATTAATAAAGTCATGCATCGCACGAGAGAACTTACTAGTATTTCAAAGTATTTTTGATATACTCTCATGATAAAATTATTAAAATTAAATTAAATAATGATATAATTATTTTTTTACTGTAATTTTTAGTAACCATTAAATCTTGGTTTTATCAATTAAATTATTTTATTATATCTTATATATATATATTGATATTGATTTGTATTAAAAAATAGATATCATAATTAAAAGTAATTTAAGCAAACAAAAAATTCTATTTAAAATAATACTTCTCTTTATATATATAGATAATGCCTAATGAAGTGATCAGATCTATCAATCTTTTTGTGGCATTATTCTTCTGTTTGTGATTCTCATTAATCTGAACTTACAATTTTGTGAGATGATGTGCTTATAAGAAAGGGTGTTACTTTTTGTATAATAATACTTTCAAATTATAAATTTGGTACGACGAATTTGTAAGTATTCCGTTAAAAAAAAATGATAGAAACACCCCATCTCCCAATGATAGATGAATCAAATCACCAGATATTACATTCCTTTCATCATATGCATAAATGATTAATAACTTCTAAAACGAGAATCTAGTTCACTTTTTCAATAACTAATGTAACATATATAAAAGTGTTTTGTAAAATATTCACACAAATAAATATTATCTAAAAAATCCAAAGAACACAACATAATAAATAGGATGCTTCTAAACACACCACAAAAATTACTATTCACACCACTTTAATTTTTTAAATATAATTAAATATAATGTAAATGACAAATATACCCTTATAGATATATTTTAAATAAAATCATAATATTGTTATTATTGTTGTTCTTTATTATTGACTCTAAACAACACACTAACCCTATATTCAAATGAATAAAAATAAAATGTAAAATATTTTATAAGTAATCAATAATAGACCATACAATATAAATTATATAAAAAATATAATTATTAGACAAATAAATCATGTATTTTCTATCAAATGACTAAAACCGCGCACACGTTCGGCCAACCAGGGCCGAACATACAATATGGTGTTCGGCCAACAGTGGCCGAACATACAACAAGGCGATGGCCAAACATAATGTTGTGTGTTTGGCTACAGTTGGCAAACGCCATATTGTATGTTCGGCCCTGGTTGGCCGAATGTGTGCACGGTTTAGTTTTTGACGAAAAATACAATATTTAATTGTGTAATTCTTATAATAATTATATTTTCTATATCATTTGTATTTCTATTTTTCATTATCAATTACTTACAAAAATTTCAATTTTTATTTTAATTCGTTTGAATATAGGGTTAATATGTCAGTATGTTTGAGCATGGAAGGAAGAATATCAATAATGAAAATATTAATGTTTATTTTTTTAAAGAAAATTACATAAGGGTATATATGTTATTTACATTCTATTTAATTTTATTCACTAAATTAAAGTGGTGTGAAAAATAATTTTTGTGGTGTGTTTAGCAACACCCTAATAAATATTATTTAAACAATGCCAGTATTTTATGTTTATTTATGCTTTGTGGACAGGTTCTGAATATTGCTTATGAATGCCTGTGTTTGACCGAACATATTGTGGTGCATGGTGTGTATATTTTCCTATAGCATATGTTTTTTTCGTCCATGTTTCTTCTTGCAGACTGCAGCATGAGTTTGGCCCTGGAATTTTCGAACAACATGCCAAAGGGGGAGATTGATAAGGTAAAAGATATTGTCAAATAATTCAAAAATTCTAATCCTTGTATATTTGTGTGCAGATATGAAAGATACATAGTCAACCATCTTAAGATACTTAAGGAAGGAAGACCACGGCTGGAACAAGAGAAGAATCTTGAAGGAGCTTTGCGAAACATATCAAAGGAGGTATGATGAAGATTCGGAAGGATTCAAGATATGCATATCAATACTGTTTTGATGAAAATATCGAATAAAGATATGCATATCAAAGCTGATTCGTTGAAGATACTGGAGATCTCTTGAGGTGCAAAATATATGAGTGTAAATAAAGACCTCAAGCAAAAGATGAAGATGACCTCTGTTATATTTTATTACCTTCATACGAGCAGAGCGAAGTAGAGAGGCTGGTGGAGAAGCTATCAGATTCGGGAGAATACGATAGCTCAACGAGTACTCAAAGGCGAACAAACTGTGAACTACGCAGAGTCCGTACAACACCATTGATCCACCACTGGTTGAATTCGGGAGAATTCAATGACTTACAAACGGGAGTTTGTATCAAAATCCATCTAGGGAACTAGATGGTTCAAGTAAGGTATTAGAAGAAGTAGTTACATGGGTAGACTAGTATTTAGGGGGAGCCTAATGCTTGTAAGATATATTTGTAACACTGGTGGGAACAAATTGTTCTTCTAATAAAAGTACTTGAGAGGAAGAAGGGATTTCTTCCTCGTAAAATCAAAAGGTTTAGTATAGCTTCCGCAATTTCATTTACAGTTCGAACAACTTCTGATGTAATACACACGCGCACAGATTCTGATCTAATAATTGGCACCAGAGCAGGTTCCAGTTTATTTTGTAAACAGGTAGATCTAGGGACAGACACATGGGATCATATGAAGAGACGTCAATGCGCCCACCCTACTTGAGATCCAAACGATGTGGAGAAGCAATCCAAACAAAGTGGACATGGCCGAGGATGCAGAATGGGAAGGACATAACGAAGGTCGTGGACAAACTAAGGACATTATGGACGGAGGACGAGAAGTGTGTCGAAGATGCAAATTACATAGCATTATATGTAATTCTAGTTTCAGTTGATCCAATGAGACATAAACTAATTATACACTGCCAAACCGCCAAAGACGCATGGGATGCACTACAAAAACAGTTTGAAAGGAATGAGTCCGTAATAAAATCAAAACTGCAAAGACTGGCCACAATATTCAATGGAATACAAATGACTGAAGAAGAAAACATTGAGATGTACTTTGCAAGGTCAGTGACATAGTAAATCAATGTTACACCCTCGGTGATGCAATCAAAGAAGATGTTCAAATCATGAAAATCATGAGAACATTAGCTCCTAGATTCAGAGAAAAAATCACAGTTCTGGAATCATTCATGAGAGTCACACCAATGACCTTAGTTGATCTGATGGGTGAACTAAGGACATTTGAGATAAATAATTGAATGGACACACCAAAAAATAAAGGAATAGCCTTGATGTCAGAGTCAACAACTGAACAAATCAAGAATGATGTAACAGAAATTGCTGACAAGATGGCACTTCTTACAAAGAATTACAACAAGTTTGTAAAAACATACAATCAGAGGCAGCAGTTCACTAAAAGTTCGAATCCTAGGGAGAATATCAGAAAAGGAGGAAACAAACCATCAAATACCATGCAAGCAAATCGAAAAGACTTTGATCAATGCAGAGAGTGCAGAGGATATGGACACTATCAAGTTGAATGCCCAAATTTCCTAAGAAAAAACAAATCACTAAAAGCCACTTGGAGTGAATCTGAATCTGAAGGAGAAGAAGAATCTGATGAAAAAGAAACAGCATACCCCAGTAACTTTGCTACCTATACATCATCAAAAGATCTGGTATGTCTCACTTCTATTGTGCGAACTGAAGAGGAACTAGAGAACACTGATGAACCTGACTTTAACGATCCGACTCTAGAGGATCTAGAAAGGATGTACCTAGACGTATCTGCCAGGTATACCGCAGCCACTAAGATTATTCAAAGACTAGAGAATCAAGTGAAAGAATACAAAAGCAAAGGTGCACTTACCATGGAAAATCAAGAACTCAGTCAGGTGAAACGAGAACTACAAATCACGAGGGAGATTAATGAAAGGTTAAGTGATGAACTAACTATATCTCAAAAGAACGTGAGAAATCTGGAACATTAGGTTCAACTTTATGAGATGGAAATTGAGTCACTCAAAATCAAGTTAGAAATAGCACAGAAACCTACACACAACAACCACCAGGTAAGTTCTTCGTTAGCTAATAAACTAACAAAATTTGTTTCAAAATTACACGATAAAGATTATGACTTGACTGAACTACAGGCTGAGCTGGACAAAACCGTGCGAACTATACAAGGACTAAACAAAGGAAAGGATAAATTTGATGAAATCTTAGCGTATGGAAGGCCACAAAGTAACAAAACAGGAATTGGATACACTGAAGAAAGAACATCATGATCAACTATTTTTGTACCAGAATCGGTCTCAGCTAGAGATGTTAAACGAGCTAGCCCTGTCGGTTTTGGGCTAGCCCTAACGGGTTTTGGGTTAATCGGGCTTTGGTTTAATCGGGTTAATTTAAACGGGCTTGATTATGGTGAACCTAACCCTAACCCTACCGATTTTCGAGCTAATCGGGCCACTATCGGGCTATGAGTCAAAATAGTCAAATTATATATTTAAATTTAAAAATTTAATTAAATGCATATTATCCTCTACTTAAAATACAATTTTAGATAACATTAAAAGATTATATATTTTAGAACTTTTATATCACTATAAAAATTTAAAGATTCAAACATTTAAGTCATATATACTATTTCATGCTCTCAATTATAGCTTTAGAGCATTCACTGTCATAAATTTGAAATCATAAGTTCTAAATTTAAATGACAGTATTTAGAATCTTCTAGTAATTAAATATAAATTTTAATATCTTCTACTAAAAATCAAATATTGTATACGAAAAATAATAAAAAATGGTGTATATTATTAATTTGATATTAAGAAATAGACAAATAAGAAGAAAAGTTCGGGCTATCGGGCTAGCCCTAACCCTAAGCGGGCTAGCCCTATAGGGCTTCGGGCTAATCGAGCTCGGGCTAAACGGGCTGATTTTTAAACGAGCTAATAGAACCAAGCCCTAACCCTAAAATTTTTTGGGCTAAACGGGCCGGCCCGTCGGGCCATGGCCCTTTTAATATCCCTAGTCTCAGCGATTGAACAAGAAGGTTCCAATACTACAAGTAAGTTAAGAAGACAGGACACAAAAGGTACAAGAAAATTTATTCCTATTTGTCATTATTGTGCGGCTCCTGGACACATTAGACCAAGGTGTTACAGAATGAAACATGACCTCCGATCAGGTAACATCTTAAATTGGAATATGTATGGTATTCCTGTGAAAAGCCATACATTATCAAAAACTATGAAAGTAAGAAATGACAAAAACAGAATATCAAATGTTAAAAAAAATTGGGTTGCTTAGAACAACATGTGTCTTACTTCTTCATTAGTCTCACTTGGGGTAAACAACACAGGAACATGGTTCTTTGACAGAGGGTGCTATCGTCACATGACCGATAATGCTACATATCTTTCTGATTTCAATCCAATAAAAGGAGAATCAGTGACCTTTGGTGATGGTAAGATTTAGCGTGTCATAGGTCAAGGAACTCTCAATATACATGGCATGCCTAAATTGTCTAATGTGTTTCTTGTTGAAAATCTTAAGGCAAATTTGTTGAGTATCAGTCAAATCTGTGACCAAGGTCTACAAGTGAACTTCACTCATGACAAATGCTTAGTTGTTAATAAGAATAATCAATGTATACTTACTGGAACACGATCCACTAACAACTGGTATCTTCTTGATAGAAGTCACGTATGTTATAATTCCAGTACAGGGGCAATAGAAGTATAGCATAAAAAATTGGGACACATAGGTTACAACCATCTCATTGTCTTGTCAAAGTCATAATGTGTACGAGGATTGCCTAAGCTTCCGAACAGAAATCATGGAATCTGTGGACTATGTCAGCTCGGCAAACAGGTAAAAAACTCACGTAAGGCAACACAAGACATATGTAAGAAACAGATTATGGCTTTGCTGCATATGGACTTGATGGGTCCAGTTCAAACTGAAAGCGCCAGAGGTAAGAGATATATTTTTGTTTGTGTTGACGATTTTTCAAGATATACCTGGGTAAGATTCCTTCAAGAAAAATCAGAAACCTTTGATGAATTTGAAAAATTGATACGACTAATTGAAAATAAAAAACAAGACTCGATTGTTCGAATACGAAGTGACCATGGTAGAAAATTTGAAAATACTGCATTCACTGACTTTTGTGCCTCTCGAAATATTACTTATGAATTTTTAGCACCTAAAACACCACAACAAAATGGAGTAGTAGAAAGGAAAAATTGCATTGTACAAGAAATGGCTAGGGCTATGATGAGTGGCAAGGACGTAGCTCAGAAATGGTGGGCCGAAGCAATAAACACAGCATGCTATGTTTCAAACGGGGTGTACCTTAGGAAAGGAATGGGAATGACTTCATATCAAATCTAGAAAGGGAAAACCCCTAATTTGAGTCACTTCCATGTGTTTGGTTGCAAATGTTATGTATATAACGATAGACAACAATTAGGAAAATTTGATGCCAAAAGTGATGCTAGCATATTCCTAGGATATTCGACCAACAATAGAGCCTATCGTGTCTATAATCTAAGAACTCGAACGCTTATTGAAAGTACTAATATTATTTTTTATGACTCCTTGGTAAGACAGGACACGTACTTAGAGAAAACAGGTTCATCTACTGTACGCCCGACAGGCAACCAGAAGGGTGAAGATATCGCAGAAACTGACCAGGAACCGTCAAAGGACGACTGTGGTAAAAGTGAGCCTTCCACTAAGATTCTGAAAGAACATCCCAAGGAACTCATCATTGGAGAACTCAATGAACGAATGAAGACACGGTGTAAGCCCAAACCAGACTATCGAAAAAATGGAGGGACTAGTTCATCATGCTTGATACACCTCTGTCATGGAACCCAAAAATATTAAGGAGGCTCTCAAGGATGACAACTGGATACTAGCAATGCAAGAAGAATTGGAGCAGTTTTCTAGAAATGATGTATGGACACTTATGCTACGACCAGACAGCGAATATCATCAGAACCAAATGGATATTCAAAAACAAAACCGATGAACAAGGATACATCACCCGAAATAAAGCACGACTAGTGGCCCAAGGATACACGCAGGTAGAAAGAATTGACTTTGAAGAAACATTTGCTCCAGTTGCACGACTGGAGTCTGTAAGAATTCTTCTTTCCTTTACATGTCTTAAGAAATTTATTTTTTATCAAATGGATGTAAAAAGTGTATTCTTGAATGGGTTTTTAAAAAATGAAGCATATGTCGAACAACCAAAAGGGTTTGAGGATCCACATTACCCAAATCATGTTTACTAACTGAAGAAGGCTCTATATGGATTGAAGCAAGCTCCAAGAGGGTATGAAAGACTGATAAAGTTCCAGGTCGCTCAAGGATACAAATGGGGAGAAGTCGATCAGACCACGTTCATTCAGTGGTCGAACAATGATATTATCATTGCACAAATCTATGTAGATGACATTGTGTTTGGATCCACATCCAAACACAAAGTAAATGACTTCGTCAAGGTAATGTCTCAAGAATTTGAAATGAGTATAGTTGGTGAACTTTCCTACTTTCTAGGTTTGCAGGTTAAACAAAGCAAAAATGGAATCATGATACATCATGGAAAATATGCCAAAAACTTGGTGAAGAAATTTGGACTTGAAGGGTGCAAGGTTGCACACATGCCCATGGGAACAAATATAAAATTGTACAAAGACGAAAGTGGAATAAGTGTTGACCCAACTCTATACAGAAATATGATTGGAAGTCTTTTGTACCTCACTGCTAGCCGACCTGACATAAGTTTTAGTGTGGGACTATGTGCTAGATATCAGTCAAATGCAAAGGAATCACACCTTAAGGCAGTAAAAAGGATCATACGATATGTGATAGGTACCACCGACTATGGACTAAAATACTTCTTTGATACTAAACATTTTCTTGCAGGGTACTGTGATGCTGACTGGGCAGGTGATGTGGATGATAGAAAAAGCACGTCAGGAGGATGTTTCTTCATTGAAAACAATCTTGTCTCGTGACTTAGCAAAAAGAAAAATAGCATCTCCTTATCAACAGCAGAAGCAAAATACATAGCTGCTGGGAGCTCGTGCTCTCAACTAGTGTTGATGATGCACATGTTGTGCAACTATGGTATGAACTTAACTTCCATGACCTTATTCTGTGATAATCTAAGTGCCATTAACATGTCTAAAAACCCTGTGCAACACTCCAGAACTAAATATATAGACATTAGACATCACTACATTCGAGAGTTGGTTGAAGATGGAGTCATTACTCTTGAACATGTTCCTACCGTAAATCAGCTGGCAGATATTTTCACAAAGGCCCTAGATACTCATAAATTCATATCCCTAATAAAATCTCTAGGGATCTGTTGTGTTGTATAAATAATATAAAAAAAGGTAGATAGATGTTCCAGATCATCTTAAATAACAAAAAGTCTCGCACAGGTTTAAATTTTGTTTGTTTTGAACTTTGAATCTATTATACATCTCCCTTGTATAAGGAAAGAGCTACGACCTTGAAATGATGCTGTGGAAAGTTGTCATCCATATGAAAGAGCACCAAGCACAAAAAATGACAGGTCTGTGACAGCTTCCTTTTCATGTTCACTTCAAAGTCACACAAAGGTTTTGAGCTCGTCACACAGGGTTTTCCCAGTGTGGTCTTTTATTGTATGGTTTGTGAGCTACTACACAAGGGATCGACAGAAGAAGTTATAAGGACAATCATATAATTACCTTAGTGCTAAACAAGCGAACATGTACTTGAAGAGAAGGTTTGCGGATTTTTCTTAGTGCATCTTCAAACAAAATTGCCTGATAGAGACTTATGTTTAAAAGATGGTCTGTGACTTCATCCTTTAAAAAAAAAAACAACTTCTCTATTTTCTTTTGGATATATATGAATTTTTTAAGGCTTTGTTGATCATTATCCTCCAGTCAAATAGGCGGAAAAAGGAAAATGTGGTGAAAAGAGGACGTGGCCTTCCCCTCTTCACACTTTCGGACGTGGGATCATGGTCTAATATAATTGTTTAATGTTGAACATGGTTGCGAAAATGGGCATTAATGGTATTTAAAGAACCCACACAGAATCTCCTGTTTTTGATATAGAATCGAAGCGTCGGTTTGCTTTTGTCTTTATCAAGTGACACTAACAGTCCCCTTCTAAGTTCGCCATAGCTTTTTTCCTTTCTTTCAAGTTCTCTCTGTAGATTTCTCATGGCGAACTTCGGTGATGACCTGCACGGCCGGCGACTAAGTTGGGCAATGGTGCCCTTCCTCGACCCAGAACCATTGGAGACGGTACCTCCCCTAGTTCTTGAACCAGAACTTCCAGACCAGTCACCAGCCGCACACGACAGCGAACAACATCCACCTGGTCCATCCTCGCCTGCATTCGATGTGCCTCCACCATCAGTCTCCTCTCCTCCGAACAACCCACAGCCACACACTAATATTTTCACTCCGCCACCAAAACCCTCGACTGTACAAAGAGACAAACATTCGCCGATGGCCGAATCTCTGCATCCCACACATGTTCCAGCAACCAAACCTGGGCCAAAATCGAGCTCTAAGCCAAGAACTCAGCAAGGGTCAAAATCCACCGGTAAATCTGCCATTCCTCAATCTCAAATGAAACATTTGATAGACGAATCCACCTCCAAGGAGGAAGTGCCTAAATCTCCTCCGAGACGTTCCCACCGCACCAGAGGTCCCTCTCCTGCTACACACACTGGGTCGTCTCAAGGGCGACTCACAAATGAAAACGATGTAATAATGAGAGGTAAAGCTTTTTCCAAATCCTTTTACACCAAAGCTGCTTCTGATAGGTTTAAGTTGTTTTTTACTATGGATTTCTAGCCTGAGAGGAATTTAGATCTCAAATGTTTTGCTAAAATCCCTATCATGCAATACATTAGAAGTTCTGGGCTAGAAGTCACTGTAATCAACTTAGGACAGTTTTATGGCTCTATTGTGCACGAATTTTATTCAAATCTTGTCACGGGCATTTAGGATCCCGACTCTCCCAGATTTGGGAAAATTTATGTCCATAACAAGATAGTGAAATTTAATGTTGAGGCCATTAATGATTTTCTGGAATTAAATGGTTTGGAAGAAAATGATGAACTTGAAGTTGACCTGGGGGAGGTAGTTGAATTTATGAGTAATGGGAAGCTTACCCGGTGGACCAAGCCTGGGATCTCACCCTCGGTCTTAACGCATGATGCCAACTGGCTGCATAAAATTGGACGACAAAATTGGACTCCCACGTCCAATAAGTCGCACCTGACTACAGCACAGTGTCAGTTGATCTTTAAGGTGATAAAGGTGATTCCTATTGATTTCGTGAGGATAGTCTTTGAGGCTATCATAGGCTTTGCAGAGTGATCGGATCCCAGGAAGAAGCTACCCTTCCCCATGCTCATTTGGGGCCTGCTTTCCCACCAGGGGATACAGGCTCAGTCTTCTGATTTCTCCAAAAAATTGCACCTCCTCTGAACGTGGCCTCCAGAGAGGCTAATTTCTACTCCATGCCCCGTGCTGTCGAGCCCATGGAGCCTTCCGAAGTTGCTGATAATCTGGTGCTTTTCCTCCATCAGCAACTGGAAATACTGGACACCCTAGCTGCTGAGGTAGCAGTGCAGAAATTGTACTTGACTAACATTCTTAAATCACTAGATGTTCCTCTGCAGGGTGGACCATACCGGACCTCGAACCCTTTGGCAGGTGGTTCCAAAAAGGGGCAGACGTTTGCGGCCAGAAGATCCTCCTCAGTTGCTGATAAGGGCAAAAAGAAAATGAAGACAAAACAGCACAAGAGGAAGAGGGTGGAGGAGACCAAGCAGGAGGACACGGAGGAGAATGAATGGAAAAGTGGGAGTACCTCAGATTGAAGTTCGGGATGTTTTATTAATTTCTGTTGAAATAATTAATTCGTTGGCCTGTTAACTTTTTAAGACAATACTTCTGTTTGTTGGTTTGTTGGGGATTGATCGAGCACCAAAAAACAATGCCAGTATTTTATGTTTATTTATGCTTTGTGGACAAGTTCTGAATATTGCGTATGAATGCCTGTGTTTGACTGAACATATTGTGGTGCATGGTGTGTATGTTTTCCTATAGCATATGTTTTTTTCGTCCATGTTTCTTCTTGCAGGCTGCAGCATGAGTCTGAACCTGGAATTTTTGAACAACATGCCAAAGGCGGAGATTGATAAGGTAAAAGATATTGTCAAATAATTCGAAAATTCTAATCCTTGTATATTTGTGTGCATATATGAAAGATACATAGTCAACCATCTTAAGATACTTAAGGAAGAAAGACAATGGCTGGAACAAGAATATCTGAACTAGTATTGTCTCATGGAATGTATAGTTTGTTATATATTTAATAAATAAAATAAAATATATTGATAATATAATTTTGATTAAATCAATATTTAATAATATCTAAACTATTTTATAATTTATTAGTTAAGAATATAACTGTAAATGTATGTAAAAGGGTTTTGTTTTCCGTAATAAATTAATTAAATTTTATTAGTTAGTATTTATATATTGGCGGGGAATTGATGCAGGATTCTATTTTCAAACTACTTTGTTATTATATTATTTTTAAAATTAACAAAAAATTTGATATATATCGTTTGTTCAACTAAAGAATATTACTTGTTAAATTAAAATGGTTATTAATTTAAATATAACTCGAGTCCGGTGAGAATCCAAAATATATTTGAACATTTGTTGGAAGTTTTTTTTTTCTTTGGCGCTCTTTTTGAGATTTAGATACAAATTTGAAGTTAGTTTTTCATTATTTAAATTGTACGAATTCTAAATTTCATGTATACTTAAAAATTATAACTCGGACATCAAGATACAAAACTCGTCAGAATAGACAAGCTAAGGGGATGTTTGGATTAGGCTGGAGGCCTCCGTAGCACAACCTGCTGTGCACAACTAAATGCATAGTAAAAAATGGTGGTTGTTTTGGGTTGTGATAGGTTAGATTATTACTGTAGATGTCAAATCAGTAGGTTTTAGTGGTGTGTTTTATTATTATTATATTATGGAAAGTGATATGTGTAATGATTAGATGATTGGTTAATCATTAAAGATATAATTAAAATTTATGGATTTATGATTGGTGATGGATGATTGATGAACTCTATATATATATATATATATATATATATCCTAATGTAATAAATCTGAATAATATAAATTATGTGAATATATTAATTTATTTATATATATATTACATATAAATACTATAATAAACTATTTTATATAATACCTATAGAATATAAACAGTAAATTAAATAAATAATATATATCTAAATTATATAAATATTATATGCAAAATATAAATATATATATATATATATTCATGTAATTATTTGCAGTATATATTAAAAATATCTATTTTTTATAAATAATAATAAGTAAATTATATAATCATATAAATATTTATTTAGCGTGATACAAATCAGTATAAAAAGATTCAATGATTGTTATAAATTCATAACTATTTACCATAAAAATTTTAAAAATGTAATAGGACGGTCATCAAATTTTCAAATAGTAATTAAATTCACTAAATTTTGAGTTGAACAAAATAAGAGGTCTACCTATTTTAATTTCGGTACATTACATAACATGACAAATAAAATAACAAGATGCTCGAGAATCAAGATTTTAATCAAAACGACAATTAAAGATATAAATTGGGAATATCAATATAAGCACGTACTTTACCATACCACAATAAATTATTAATTGTCAAACTCAAACAAAGAAACTTAGATAAACATTGTTCAAATAAAATAGTGAAAATATGATAAGTCCTAATAAAGATACATAATTAATAATAATATTGTTTGAATTCGATACCAAATCAAAGAAGATCGACAATCACCTATTAGTTCCCTCTAGCATCCCACATTGCATTCGCTAAGTCATCCCTGAATTGGCCTAGTGCTTGAATCTGTGGCTGGCTCGGAAAAGTCCTTTGCGAGAATATCATCATCTCATCATCTTCATAGTGTGGACAAGTCCCATCAAACAAGGGATCATCTAAGCCCATTCTCCGAATGAAGTTGTGCACCACACAACAAGCAATCACCCTGTTAGTTTGATTTGGGATTCTATAACTAGGCATACCCCATCTCAAAATAGGAAACTTGCTCTTAAGCACACCAAAAGAATGTTCTATTACATTTCTAAGACGAGAATAACGATGATTGAACAGCTCAGCCGGATTGCGCGCTTGGGTGCCAGAAACATTGAACTCATTCAGGTGGTAACGTGTGTTCCTATAAGGAGCAAGAAAACAAGCGTAGTTCGTGTATCCAGCATCCACGAGGTAGTATCTCCCTAAAATCGTTATAAGAGTTAGATACACAATAAATTATAGAAGTCTTTTTCCAAATTATATAAATTTTGTGTGAAATATTACCATCTGGGGGCCACGAAAAATTTGGGTCACGTCTAACAGCATCCATCAGGACATGTGCATCACATGAACTCCCCTCCCATCCAGCATACACATAGGTGAACATCAAATTAAAATCACAAATTGCAAGCACGTTTTGAGATATTGAGTGCTTGCGTGATCGGTAGACATTCGCACGGTTCGCTGGTACCCATGCAGGAATTAGTGTGCCATCTAAAGCTCCAACAGCACCCTATTTTGTACCATTTATTGTCAATGAATGATGATGATGATGATGATAATAACAAAATAAATGTATGAAACAAAAATTTGAATAGAATTATGAAATCACCTCAAAATAAGGATAGAAACTCGGATTGTATAGAATGTTCGGATGGATATGATTGAAATTAGGTGGACCAATAAACTCCGGAGCTAGTAAGACCAATACATTCATCACACGGTGAACATGGCGATTAACAGTCTCGAGCGAGTGTTGGAAACATTCCATAGTATCTCGTTGTCATATATGCATGGATACTGTACGGAGAAACATCATTACAGACTCAATACCGAAAACCCAAGTTTGCTGGCAATGAGGTAACAAGCCTCTTGTGGTCAACAAATCAACAAGGGCGTGGAAACAAGGCCTTGTCATCCGAACATTTCTATAAAATTGATTGTCGGTGCCCATTAATATCTCTCCCACCCAATCACTATCTCGCAATCACGAGGTATTTTCTGGAACCGGCTCTTGACATTGTACGTTCGGAAGTACTACTTGAGCCATGAAACGCATAATGACTTCTTCATCTGAAGAGTCTAAATCACCAGACCAGCGGGAGGCGTTAGATACGTTATCATCATCAGAGTTTTCCATAATTGAATTAACCCTATAAAAGTAAATAATATGAAACAAGAAATTCAAATAAGTTAGCATGCATTCAAAAATAAATAAATAAATAAATAAAACTACTTTTCAGCCAAAAAATGAGCACATTGCATAGTCACACATAAATTAATATATGATTGGAAAATTTCATGAACATCACGATCATATAATAATTATGAAATAAACAAACACAACTGGCAACAAACACAACTGATAACAAACACAACTAACAACATATATAATATTATATAGATAGTACACCCCACTCTATCTCAAACTAAAGTTCCCACCCAAGCGCGTTTGTCATCATCAGTGAAAGAAAGGAACATACGGCGCGTTGCACGGTCGCGTAACTTTTTGCATGCCTTCATCTGGATGCGAAGTGGGACTTCCTCCATTGCACGCACTGCAGCATAACACTGCTGGAAGTTGTTATCGTCTGCCGCTGGTTGAGCCATTTTATTGGTTAGGTACTCATCAAAATAGTTCAGCGTTCAAACAAGCGTCTCATCCTTTTCAGCCGACATAGAGGAACGTCTTCGACCATATTGTCGGACCCCACTTGAGCCATCTTGAGGGTCCAACTCCAGACTCAATGTGCTACCACCAGACTGGGTGGGAACAGCTCTAGGAGTGGACATTTCACCTTCGACTTCATCCTCGGTAGGGAGTTGAGCACTAGAATGTGCCTCATCACCAGTAGCTGTGTTGTTACCGAACAAATTGGTACACAAGTCGAAGTGCGGCAATCCCCGATTAAGAAAGCCTTTGTTGTCACGATGCTCCTATAAGTTTTTAACAAAGTAAATATATTTGATTTTGTTTTATGTCAAGTTGTTATTTTTGTAAGAAAAAAAGGTTATAGGAATTACTTTGTATATTTGTACCAAAATATCCTTAGGCCCGATCATCGTCTCTTTCTCATAACACCATTGTAAGCCTGACCCCCGCTTGTACCTTAGATCGTACAATAATCGCCATGCCCGTTTTAGATTTTTCAATTTGTTACGACACTGTTGTAGAGTATAGCGAGAACGAACATTTGTGACAGCATTCAACTTGTCACAAATGGATTGCAGCACGGGGTTAGAGAAGGAAAAGGAAATGAGATTAAGATACTCTTGGTGGCAGAATACGATAAATTGAGACTCATTTTTCCGAGTCCAAATCACTTTTTCGGCTATAACACTCCTAGCCATCTAAGAAAAAAATTATTAATTATTATTATAGAGATAATTATTAATTATTAAGTGCAGAAGAAATAATAGTATTTATTTTTATTGTTTGTTTATTTTATTTGTATTATGAAGCAAATATTTGATTATAAAATGAATTAAACATAAATTCTCATTAAACAAATATTTTTTTCCTTGAGAATTGGAAAACAAGTTTCAAATAAATACTATTCACGTTGGAAGAACACACATTTTGATGGAAACGTGTGTGTGTGTGTGCATATTTCAAACATATGGTCCTCAACAAAAAAGTCTTGATAAAAACAAATAAAAGAAATAAGGTGTTCTTAAAAGAATAGATGTACGATTGCAGATTTTTGTCTTCTTCATTTCTTAAATTATTAATTTTTTTTAAAGTAGTCCTTTCAGAGAGAGAAAAACCCAACAATAGTTCTCAATGTTTCTAACAATGGTTGACAAAAATAATCATTCTCAGATCTCAGTAATAGATGAAATGAAACAGTTTAGCAATCAGGGGAATGATCAGAAGCTACAAGGAGAGAGAAAGAAGGCTAAACAGATGGTGGAAATCATATTTTGTAAAATATATAATCCAATAATGAATGTATATAATCAAATGATTTATAATATAACCAACATTTAATACATTGAAAGATACTTAAAAATAAATAAAATTACAATGTACACCAAAAAGTGATGATTTATTCCGACATTTATTCCACTTTTTATTCCACCAAAAAGTGACTAATATAATCAAATATTATTTCCACTTTTTACAAGGCATAGATATAAATGTGATGATTTTCCAAAAAAAAAAATTGGATTGTTGATTAATTTATGAAACTATGAAAAAGTTTCATAAGTATGAAAGAACAAATCCATTTATATAAGCGATCACAATAAGCAAAATCCTTATTAAAAAGATATCCTAAAAATAAATAATCAGTTTAAGCAAATAATTAAGAACATGCATATCTCGAAAATTAATGTTAAATACACAGAAAAAAAAAACAAAAAGAGAAAAATAAGCTAAAGGGCTTGCTAGCTTGTGATCATAGATAATTATTTAACTTATTTAAAACTACACTCTCTAAAATAAAAAGGAAAATCATGAACAGAAAAACAGGAAAATAACATATAGCATAGGAGAGGCATAATATTGCAGACATAACACAAATAAAATTTCAGGAATGAGAATAACAAAATTAGGCATAATATAGACAGAATACATCTCACACATCACATAAGAAATTAAAATTTCATTAAACCAAGATAGAAATCCATGCATGATAAAGACAGAATTTAGAATAATCATTGAGGAAATATAGGAAAATTACTAGAAATAAAAACAAGATCCCTTCATAGTTGCAGAAACAAACAATTAACATGCCTTCATATATAGTTGTAAGACAAACAAGATTACTTGAAATCAACTAACATGCCTTCATAGTTGTAACAAATAAACATGAAAAAAATCACCAGAACAATGTTCAGTAAGAAACAAACAATGTACCACACGAACATATTTACCTTTTTTTCGAAGAAAACAGAAGAGTTGGAGCTCCCAATCTATTCAGCGACGAGACGACAGCCACAACCACACTTGAAAATCAATGGACAAAGTTTATACTTTGATATAGAAGATCTAGTGCACAGTGTGTGAGGTGTGTGTGAAATTTTAACCCTGGCTCCCACTATATAAATACTGCTTACAATGCTCATAAATATGAAGACCGAAAACAAAATTACAGAAAAAGTAATGAAATGACAAATAGCTATCTGCAACGAATAAAAGTAAAGAAGAAGTAGAGCAGCTTTCACAAGTAATATATTCTTTGCCAAAATCTTGCCGTTTCTGACCTGCAAATAGTGTAAAGTTGCAAGAAAGCCATAGACAACACTTTAGTCATGCCTTAATTAGAGGAAGACCCCAAAATTTCAAATGTATACAGTCAAAATTGCAAATCTCAATAGTAAAGAAATATAAATACAGAAGTCGGAAGAAGACCGCATAAGCAATAAGCAAACCAAAAAAAGTGGGATATTAACCAAAAATTATAAAATCGAAGAAAAAAAAGAAGAAGGTTGGTTGGAGAGGAAAAAAATGAAATGGTGAGCCCTGAAGATGAAGAGAGAAATGAGAAGCAAAAGAGAGAAACAACAGAAGAGATAATAAAGAGAAATGAGAAGCCAGAAGAAAGTTCCGTGAAAAGTTGGATGGTGCAGTGATATGATTAATTGGAATAGTAATAGCAGTAATATTGATCTTTGGAAAGACAACAAACCAAAAAAAGTGGGATACTAACCAAAAATTATAAAATCGAAGAAAAAAAAAAGAAGAAGGTTGGTTGGAGAAGAAAAAAATGAAATGGTGAGCCCTGAAGATGAAGAGAGAAATGAGAAGCAAAAGAGAGAAACAACAGAAGAGATAATAAAGAGAAATGAGAAGCCAGAAGAAAGTTCCGTGAAAAGTTGGATGGTGCAGTGGTAGGATTAATTGGAATAGTAATAGCAGTAATATTGATCTTTGGAAAGACAACAAACACAATCACATGAGAGAGAGAGAGAGAAGGAGGGGGGAAGTAGAGAAGAGAGGGCTCCTATGCGCCTGCTTTTGCTTTCCTCATATTTTTTGCAGGGGTCTAGTTGACTGATAATGACAAAAGAAGAGAGAGAGAGAGAGAGGCGTGAAAGAGAGAGAGAGAGAGAGAGAGAGGCGTGAAAGAGAGAGAGAGAATAGAGAAAGGAGCAGCAACCCAATAATTAATGCTCCTAAAAGGACGTGAAAGAGAGAGAGAGAGAGAGCGAGAGAGAGGGTGATACATCAAGGAAAGTGGGGAAACAGTTGCAGAGGAAAAGTTGGCAGGGTGGGTTGATATTATTGTGGATTGGATCGATCCCCAATCCACAACCGTGTACAAACATGTCTAAGATTGTGCGCAACCTAAAAGGGGTTGTGCAAAGGCCCAGACAAACATGCCCTAAAGAATTCTTGATTTTATTTTCCATAAGTTGTATTGAATTCTTGATTTTATTTTCCATAAGTTGTATTTGGTTTGAAACCTGGGCTGGATCTTACCATATTCTATTATAAACAAACGTAGTCCATTATAGGTAGATAAATGGGTTATCGATCCAAATTAGGCCCAACAACCCGAGAATATTATAAGTCTTCTCTTTCTTCAGGCATACGCTTACTGTGCAATAATTCATTTCAGACAAAAACCCTAGAACTGAGATAGAAGACAAATGCAGGAGAAGATAGGGGAAATGGCTTCCAACAAAAACCCGAAAAAGGCCAATCTTTTGGATCATAATTCTATCAAACACATACTGGATGAGTCGGCCACCGAGGTTTGTACGCTCACACACATTCATGATCAACTTTTGTCGTTTCACTGTTTTCTGTTTATTATATATATGTGTGTGTATATATATTTTTTTTTTTTGGTTCAATTGATTGAATTGAAACTGAAATGAATATGAATTTCTTGGTTTCTTTTTTCTTTGTTGCAGATCGTCACTAGCAAGGGATATCCAGAGGATGTGAGGATGAGTAACATCCGGTTGTTGATTGGGGCGATTATCATTGTGATCGCACTTTTTGCGCAGTTTTACAACAAGAAGTTTCCCGAGAATCGGAATTTCCTCATAGGTTGCATTGCTTTATATCCTTTTTCGGTCCTCTGATTTCTTAGCCTTGATCCATTTTCTTTGCTAACTGGTTTTCTCAGAAAACATCTATGAGTTGTCATAACGTCGTATATTTGTAGAAGCCTCATGATAGGGGATCAAACATGAAAGTAAGAAATGTTTTAAGCTGCATTCTGAGGTACCGTTATTGGGTCTCGGTGAGGGTGTGAATTAATTGAAAAGGAAATGCCTAGAAATATATGGATGTATAAAAATAGAAGAATCCAACATTATATTTACTGGTGCTTTAGATTTTTAAACATCAAAACTTGAGAATGTGAAATTTTAATTAGAATTGCTATATTTTCTTTTGGGATAATGAGGGTTTTTTCAGGCAGATCATCATTTTATTTGTTGGGAGTATCTGTATCTCTTTATTGCGAAAGTGTAGTGTTTGTTCGATCTTTGACTCTGGCAAGTATGTCATATTCAACGGGATTTTACAACTGATTATATACGTGAAGGAAAAGAACGCTATTCTATTCACCTATCCTCCACCAGTAAGTTCTTATTATCCTTGTTGATTGAATTGTATATACTTGGCATACATATTTCAGCTGTGTTTATATTCTATTTGGCATTTGGAAGTAGCGAAATCAGTTATTGTTAATCAGATCATACTGTTAATCCTGTAGTTGGTTGGATTATTGATTACCTGACATACTCATTGACATGTTGTGAATAATTACTTTATCTCTTAGCTTTTTGGATGGATTATATGCCCTGCTATTAGAATTATTCTTGCTGCATCATGTAAATATACTTCTCATGTAGAATGGTGATCTTTTCCTCAGCACTTTCTTAGATAAGGCTGATTTCTTAGTTCTTCCTATATTACATTGTTATCTTGTGTTGAAAACCTTGAAATCTCAGAAAATAATTTACTTCAAATTTAACCTATATTTCAGTATGATTTGTATTATCTTGGACTGCTAAACTGCATCTTCTGTGGATGAGCGAAGAGAATCTTTTAATTTCTGCATTAGTGAAAAGAAGGAAAAACAGAGAGATTTATTTTTATACGGTAAACTAGCATTTGCAAGTGATGTAGTGGATATTCTTAGTTTTCTCGGATCTAAAATTTATGGTTTGAGCTTGGGTTTTCAATTAATTGAAGGTAAAAGCTTGTTTTGACTATAAAGAAATGATGAAAATGCTAAACATTACTTGCCATGTAGATGACCATATAGAATGTATAAGTTGAACATGAAATCTTTTATCATTCATCAAATTCCTTGGTGAGTTTGGAGTGAGAAAAAGCCAGAAACTACTTAGTATCTGGTCGTAGTTTTAAATGTTTGAGAATGGCTTCTGATTGACAGACACGTTGAACCTTCTCCCTAGTTATTCTTTTTATGTTTCTTTTTGTGAAACTTTAATGTTGAATTAGTGGAGGGCCCTAAGTTTGAACAGTTGTAGAATGCTTGTCAGATGATGGCCAAGTAAGTTACATGAACTTATTATATATATAGAAAAAGGTTCACACTGTTTCATTTCATATTAAGCCCCATTTTTCGTACTTGCGAAGTGAAATCACTCTTTCAACTATTTTTCCTTGCTAAACATGTCCTTATGTTTCCAATGTATTTCAAAATATCGTAATCATTAAATACATTCTCAAATGGAAACCATTTTTCATCAATTTTGTAATATATTTCTCCAGGACATCATGTGTCATGCTTATTCCCCTAACAAAATTAGATTGTATTATTCATTTTCTTAATTGAAATGTCAGAAAAGCTGTCAATGTCAAAGAAGGTTTATAGATTGTTCAGCTCAGTGTTTTGTCAGAAAAACAGAAAGTCATGGTCTATGAATGATTGATGTCAGTTTTTACATATTCTTTTCTGGGAAAATTATTGGTTATTAGAGTTTTTTTCTCTATCCAGTTACTCTAATAGACTTCCATTGGTGCATGTGCATCTTGGAATGGTTTTTTAGAGTTCAGCATCAGCATTGGCTTTCACCTTACATTTCCAAGTTCTGTTCTGGCTAATGTATGAGAATTTATTTGGGAAATCTTGTTTAACATACAGTTGTCGGGAAATATGATGCTGATTCTTGTTGGTGATGAATAAGATTTTTTGTTATATTCGTCTAATATATATTTGGAGGCAGCCAGATCAGGTTAATGACTTTTGAAGAATCTTAGCTTAGGGGGTTATAAGCATCTTACAGGAGCTTCTCGTTGTGGGTTTTGGAAGTAGTTCTTGGTTCACTGTTTACAAGAATTTTATAATGCTGCAATCGGTTGTGTGATTAAATTCTTACGTAAGAAGTACGGAAAAAACATTCTATAGCTTACTTCCTTAATCCTGTTTATGTGTCTAATAATATGTAATATTAGTATTTTGCTTTCTATACTGAGTGAGTTTCTTCCTTATTAACTGATTATTATTTATTTATTATTAATTTTTTTTGACAGGACTCTTTCACCTCTACTGGGTTAGTTGTAATTTCCAAGCTTCCAAGATTCTCAGATATGTATACGCTTATCATTGCAAGTGCTGATCCCCAGTCGATATCTGCAAAACGGCCAGTTGAATTTACTAAAAGCGTGACTCAGTGGTAATCCCTTGACTCTAGTCATTTGCCTTTCCACTTATTTTTCATTTTACCGAAATGAAAGGAAATAGAAAAATTAAATGACAATAAGTGTGAAGTTAGGTGCCTATTGTATAGATATCACAATTCTTTGTCTGCTGACCTACTGTCTTGCTGTTGTATGTAATGTTTGCAGGTTCACCAAGGATGGAGTTTTGGTTGAGGGCCTCTTTTGGAAGGATGTCGAGGGGCTAATAAATGAGTATGCCAAAGAATCTAAGAAGAGCAAATAGAGTTGAAACTTGCACTGTTTTCCAGTGGATCATCTACATGCAGACTAGACGATGGTAATTGAAACTAATTTTATCACCCCTTGTAAGGATATTATATTGAAACACATTGAATTTGGCCTTTGATCAAATACTTTGTGGTTCTGACCGATGATGATAAATCCAAAATAACCTTCTAAATCTATTGGCCATTTTGTCGATTCTGGGGGTTGTGATTTCTTCCCAGTTTTCACACAAAAATGTTTGTACTCACTCTGGAAAAATATGATTTATAACTAATTTGTCCCTCTCAATGAAATGAAGACTCTGCTGCCTCATTCCACTGACATCTAAGCACGGTGGGCAGGTTATCAAAGTGGGTATAAGTTTTGCTTTTTGAAGGTGTGCGCATGTTGGCCATTTTTCTTATGAAAAGAGTAATAGAATCCACTCTTAATTCCTCCTTTTTATTGTTTGATTGATGAAAATCTACGCTAACATATCTAGTACTGCTCATTACGCTTTATTTATTGATAATTTAGTTTTTATTTATTTATTACATTTAATTGACACGCATTAGGGTTTCTTAGTATTTGGGAACATTGGCTTTGTTAAGTTAGCATTCTATGCTTGTGCGTATTATTATACTTGGATAAAAAATGAAGCACACCCTATTCGGAATAACTTGTTTTGGGGGGCTCAAAGGGTTTTGAAATATTGCCAAACCAAATACTTATTCAAACCTTCATATTGCTTTTGTTAATCGGTCTGCTATGTAATTCAATTACTGTTGCCTTTTCATTTATCGTCTTTTATTAATATTAATAATATCATTGATCAAATCTGAGATTACTGTCATATTTGACCTGGAGAATTGGAATACTTATATATCTGTATTCTGTACAACACAATTATTAAATTCATATTTATATTTCAAATAATATCTCTTTGGCATCATCGTCATTGTTTATGCCAAACTATGAATTTATTATATTTTATTTAGTTGTAAGTTTTATTGTTCAATTTAATTTTGCTATACTTTTGATATTTTGATAAGCACTTCATGGAAAAAGAATATATTTGTCAAAATCACATATATTTGTTCTTTTTAGAATAACATTGAACATACGTTAATACATTTTAGTTTGTATGCGTTGGCATGAATTTAAATTCTGAAATATAAATAATAAGTGTACACATTTCTATCATACTAGTCACGTGAAATACACGGGTTGGTTTTTTTTTTTAAATAAATAATATTTATTTGATTTGATATTAATTGTTAAAAATAATGAGAATAATGTAGCGACAATTAATATTTTTTATTAATATATTTGCAAATGAATGAATGATAGGTCATATGGATGAGTTATTAACAAATTTTTCATTTAATCATTAGCAAGATATAACATACAAACATTAATATATAATACATAATAAATATTCTTACCAACACATTATAATATATATTTTTTTGCAAAATTGGTTCTTAATTAGTTTTATTTTACATCAAGAATAATAATAATTGAGTTAACATCATTATTGTGCATTATACTACATGAAACATTATTCAAAGTTTTTCAATTAGATTGTTACATATCTTAGGTAATTGTATTTTTCTAAACACTTTAATTAGCATTTATATATAATAGCAAATTGATGGTTTCTATATTTGTTATTATCATTTTTTCCGCCTATTTTTCTTTTCATAAATGGGAAGGCGAATTTTTAGGAAATGTTGTTATATTATTAACCAATAAACATTCATTTTAATATATTTAGAATATGGATATGTACTTGAACGGATTACTATATTTTTCAGCAATACCTATCTATTAAACTGAATGTTCGTAACTCCAATATTTGATTTAGTAATATTACAAGATTTGAAAAAATATATATCATACCTATCTGTTAAATTGAATGTATATATGTTATAGTTTATCTCTACATCATATTACACCTCATTAATTTTTTTTAATGATTTATCAAACCTTTTATTTTTTCTTAAATAAAGGAATTGTATTATATTCTAGAGTATAAAAAACTAATTTAATATAATACAACAAACGAATTTAAATTAATTTGCTATAATACTACAAAATACACGTCATTACAATTATTCAATTAATAAATTGATCTATCTGATATCAATTTGACACATTATTAAATTTGTTACTATATTTTCTTTGCATTATATTTAATAACATATAATTTCTCTTTAAGAAATATAAGAGCTTTATATATATCAACAAAATTTAAAACTGTAAATAAAATTTTATATTTAATTTAATAATTGCTAACCATTAAGCATTTATTTTGATATATTTATAATATATTTAGAATACGGATATATACTAATCTGTTGAACTGATTCCTAAATGTTTTAGGAATACCTATTTATAAAATTGAATGTTCGTAACAATAATATTTGATTTACTAATGTTACAAGATTTGAAAAAATATATCTCATTTCTAAATAATCTGAACCATAGAATGCTGATAAATACAGATAACTGATTTCCAGATTTTTCGGCAATACCTAACTATATATTGAACTTATTTTTTTTATTATAAATAGTGAATCATTTGTGTGGTCTACAACTCTGACTATTCATATACTTTTTTTTTATCTTGCTTTATTGATTTGTAATGTCGACTATTTTTAATTTTGTAAAAATTGTTCATCCGAAGAGAAGGGATTGGACTCTTAGACTTCATCTAATTCGCGCTTACGATGTACCTACATTTGCGAAAAAAAAATCAAATCTTCAGTTTTGAGTGTGTTTTTAGGGATGAACAGGTATAGTCAAAAAATAAGTTTCATAATAAATATGAGGCTACTGAATCTTGGTTCAGATCCGAACTCTAATGAACTTAAAAAGTTTGCAGAATGGATTGCAAGTATTGGAGATGGTAATATTGGAGATCCTAATGATGGAGAAGTGGATATTGAAATACCAGATGACATATTGTTGCAAAGTAATGGTGATGCTATTGCAACTATAGTTCAAAGCACATATCCTAATTTTGGAACAATTGATGATGATGATTCATAACTACATTGTAGAGCTATATTGACACCAACTCTTGATGTTGTAGAGTGCATAAATGAGTATATGACTAAAGATAATGCAGGTGTTGGTAGAACATATTTGAGCTCTGATACTCCTTGCCAATCAGATTCAAATGTTGATTTGTTGAGATACCTGCACACTCTAGAATTTTTAAATACAACTAAATGTTCTGGTGTACCAAATCATGAGCTTATTTTGAAAATTGATACACCAGTTATGCTATTGCGAAATTTATATTATTCTCTTGGTTTATGCAATGGAACTCGGAAAGTAATTACCAAGCTTCGTGAACATGTTGTTGAAGCGAAGATTATTTCAGGAAGTAATGCTGGTCAAAAGGCTTTGATTCCTCAGCTTTCTGTTACTCCATCTGATCATAGGATGTCTTTCAAGTTTCAACAAAGACAATTTTCTTTTATTGTTTCTTATGCAATGACGATAAACATGAGTCAAGGACAATCATTAAATCATGTTGGACTATTATTGAAGAAACTTGTCTTCAGTTATAGTCAATTATATGTTGTTGTTTTCATAGTTACAAATCGTAAAGGATTGAAGATTTTGATTTTTGATAATGAGGATCTTGATAGAAGAACTACTACAAAAGTAGTTTATAAATAAATGTTTCAAAATTTGTGAACAAATTTTTTTTTGAAGTAACATAATTTTTTTGTTTTACATTTCTCATTTTGTAATATTTTAAATTTATTTCATGTTGATTGGTTTGTTGTTATACATGTTCATATTTTTTCAATTATAATAATAGTTCTTCATATGGTTTATTAAATTTTATGTGTATTTTAGACTAAACTTCACGAAATATTAAGAAATATAGAAATTTACTTCATTTATATAAATTATTCTTAATAAAAATTTTATACTAATTCATATATTCATATTATCCAAAATAATATAATATAACAAAATAAACATATAACACTAAACTAAATAAAATATTGAATGTATAAAATATTATACATAATATCTTTCGTGGATCGCTAGGGTCATGTACTAGTTTAGTATAATAGAATAGTAGAAGAAAAGTTGCTATTATTATCAATAACGTAATTTTTTAATTCATATAATGACATGTAAATAGGAAATGACATGGTGAAACATAATCTTTTTATTGGTTTATAAAATTGAGAGATGTCATTTGACTCATTTTATATTATTTGGCATATTTGACTTTTCTATTCGTAAATATAAGATAGATGTATAAAAGTATTCTTATAGTTGAGAGAAAAAAAAAAGGACTTGAGCTTAATTATAAATTAAAAATTAAAATTTAATTTTTAATTTAGAATTAAGTTGCATACGTATCCTCATAGTTGAGGAATCAAAGTCGACGTAGTTCTCTTACCTTCTTGTAATATTAGTACCTTGATGCTTGAGAAGTGGCGTGACTCAATCACTCCCGGATGTGGTCGAATACTCGTTTCCATCTTCATCCTTATCCTCTTCATCAAAATTTACTTCTTATTTTCTTACATCGGCGTTCGACCAACCATGAAGTAAAGCTTGATTTTCTAGATTTTCCACCTTTAAATTGGATCTTCGAAGATCCAAAATGTAAACGCTGGTGCTAAATGCCTGTTCAACCGAGACAGTGGATGCCGGGCACGCAAATATTTTCTTTGCCATTAATGATAAAATAGGAAAGTTTTTTGCTCTTCGAGACCACCATCTCAAAAGCTCGTTAGGTGTATCAAATCCAAGTTCTTCAAAAGTAGTAGATAGATAATTATCTAATTTTTTTATAAAGACTATTACTCCTAAGTTTTTTTAATTTTCTAATATCATAAAACCTATAATATTGATTAAGGTGTTCAAAGTTCGGATCTTGATGATGATCGGGTTGATCCGAAACCAAACTACCTCCACCAATATCTTTATTTCCGTGACCGCTTTCACTATTTAAATTATCATCATAATAAATTTTATATTCTTTAAAACAATTATAAAGTAATTGTTTTGTGTTACCTACAATTATATGCAGATTGGGAGTGTCATCATCTTTAACCGGAAATAATGCATCATAACATTCTTAGAAATTCTTCTAAACCATCTTCTCTAATTCTAGGATCTAAAAGTTTTGCAACTAAAAATAAATCGGGAATTTTTTGATAATATTTTAACTATTTACTTCTCATGCTTGCAATGCAATTTTGTAAAGTGTCATGCGAATAATATGATTGTAAAATAAGTGTAATTTTAACACAATGATCTATAACTAAAGAAGAAGTGGGATAGTAACATCCGGATAATTCTTTCGTTGCATCTTTAAAAACTTTTAAAAGAGACATTAATTCAACACATGTATCCCATGAACTTGAAAATAAAGGAATGCCTAATTGTTTTTGTGAAAAAAATGTACATAATTCATTTCTAACCTCATAAGAAGAATTCAACATTTTATATGTTGAATTCTAACGATTAGCACATCTTTAGTGATTTTTTTGGGTGCACTCATACCAAATGTTTTACAAAATCTTCTTCATTTTTTGCATAAAGTTGAATGTCTAGTTAAATGTTCAATTGCTAATATAATAGGACATATATGTGCTTTAAAATGTTCCATGCCATCTTGTACACACAAATTTAAAACATGACACATGCATCTAATGTGAAAAAATCTACCTTTAAATGATGGTTGACAAATTTGAATTAATAATGGCAAACTAGCAGTATTAGCACTAGCATTGTCAAATGAAATTGAATTTTTTTTGTAACTAAATTATATTCTTGCAAAATAGTATGAATTTTATGAGAAATATTGGCGGCCGTGTGAGTTTGATCAAATTCTCTATATGTAAGTAATCTTTTTTGCATTGTTCATGAATTATCTATCCAATGACAAGTAAGTCCTAAAGAACTATGTTCACTCCAATGATCCGCCCATATATCCACACAAATTGAAACTTTTTGTTGTAAATAATTAAACATATCAATTAAAGACAATTTAAATTCACTTACAATTTTTTCAATATCACGAACTAATGTTCTACGTGAAACAACGGACACTTGAGGGTTTATTGATAGTGACACAAAATTTTTATACAAATCATTTTCAGCAAAATTAAAAGGTAAAGACATGCCACAAACAATTTTTGATAAATTTCTCATTGTTGGTTCGGAATGTTTAAATAAAGAAGCCGTACCTTGTGATTCATCGGTGAATTCAGAGAATCCTCCACGAGGTATTTGTGTTTGACGCCGATCGTTTCTGATTTTGTCCGGATGGTGACGTTGCAAATATTTTTTGAGCGTGCCATAACCTCCTCCTTTTTAAAAAACATATTCCACCCCACAATAGTTGCAAATTGCTTTATTATTTTGCATATCTTTTTTGAAGTGAACGGCAAAGATATTCGATCTTAGTGCCTCATCTCGTCCACTTTGAGTTTGTCGCATACTTTGACTTTGACTCTCTTGAGTTGGAAGACGTTCTTCTTCGGTAGATTCGTAATGTGCACCTAAATTGATAATCATAATAAATTATTAACCATAGATAGTTGAGAGATATATTTAAAATAAAAAAGTATAAAATAATATTTAAGAGAGATATTATATAAAATAAACACAAACCTAATTGAGCTTCAAAATCTTCTTGCCACTCGATCAGAATTTCAATATCTTCACCATCAAAATTGAAATACCTTGGAACCAAAGGAGATGGTGGTGGTACTCCGGTTCCGGCACTTGTATTCGTCAGCATATGTGATTTTTCTTTTGCTTGTCGAGATAAAGAAGATGATCCTCTACCTCCACGTCCTCTTTGGCTTGAGCTCGACATTTTTTAGATAAATTGTGAAAGATGACAAAATAAAGATAATTGAGAGAGATTGAGGGAGATTGAGAAAAATGACAAGATAATCGGGAGAGATTGAGGGAGATTGAGAAAGATAACAAGATAATCGGGAGAGATTGTGGGAGATTACAAGATAATTGAGAGAGATTGAGAAAGATGTCGGGAGAGATTTAGAGATATTGAGAGAGATCACAAGATAATTGAGAGAGATTGAATATTGTGAAATAAACTGAGTAGCAAGGGGTATTTATAGGAAAAACAAAAGAGCCGTTGGGAACCGCCGGTTCCCGATTTCTGTTTGGAACCGGCGGTTCTCAACAGTTATTCCATCTCGATCGTTAAAGATCAACGGCTGAGATCACCAATGGCTATAATTTTTAAATTCAATCTGGAACCGAATTGGAACCGAAATCGAAATCGCCGATTCCAGTTTAAAAAAACTGAGAACCGAAATCGAACCGTTACTCCGACGATTTTAATTTTAATTTTGATTTGAAATCAAAACCGAATCAACGATTGAACCGAACTGTTGACCGACGGTTCGAATCGACAGTTTTGATTCCAAACCAAAATCGTGGCCATGTATATCCCAATTATTGTCTTCATTAATCAAATTAAATTATTTAATTCCTGCAATGCCCCCCTCACCGCTTAATTAAATGTCTTCGTATCAATAAAAAGTATCCTCCTATTGTTTCTACTCCACAAAAATAAATAATAATTTAGCTCAATAGGTCAAGTTCCCTAGTTTGCCCAGCTAGTTGTTGACGTGGCACGCCGAACAACCACCGCCATTGGTCAGTTTGCCGGCCCCTTTATATCCATTGGGCCCCACACCTGACGTGTACCTCCGGAATTGAGACCTGCATTATGAATCGGATTTAAACCTCATTTCACGTCCATCATTGCCTGCAAATATAAACCTGATTGCCTTTTTTATCTTCTAACATTTTGGGAGCTGGTGCGAGGGGAGGCAAACAGGCATAATTAGCCTACTAGGAGATATTTCCTCGGTCTAACATTTCATTTATCGTTTCTCTCTCTAAATTTCACCTCGATATCATCGTTGCGGTTTCTATTTGTTTGATTTCATCGGGAATTGTGATTGTTTCAGCGATATTTCCCGATCAATAGAGGAATTTTGAGATTTGAAAAATGGACAATACTGAGAAACAGCAATCGGCGAACGGTCGGCGGATCGACGATGTAGATCGTGCTGATCATATTTCCGAGGGAGAGGTTTCGGTGAACGTTTCTTCTAACGGCGATGATACGTCGGTGAGTGCGAATCGATCGGTCACGCGGAGGTTAACGGAAATATTTGTGGAGGATAGGGATGGAGACCTCCTGCTGCAGAGGAGCGACAGGGAGGATGTTGTTATTCAATGGATTCGCGCATTGGATATGCAGGTGATGGGGGCTTGCCGAGCGGATGAGAGATTGAAGCCTTTGCTGAAGCTGAATGTGTCTACTGGTGTGGCTGAGGATGGTCTGCTAGCTCATCTTAGTCAGGTATTTATGTTCAATTGAATTGAAACCTGTGAATGTGTTTCGTGTTCTTCCTAGGCAGTTAATAGTGATTCTCCGACCTGGCATTTTTATGTACTTAAACGAGAAATTTCCTTTGAGCCGCCCATCAATATGTTCTTCACATTTGTTAAAAATTATTTGGTGAGGGGTGATTGTTTTGATTTGCAGCTTTCTTAGTTTTCTTTGTTTTAATGGATTCTAGCGCTTTCGCTAATCTTCAATATTCTCGCACGTTATCCGATCTTTTAAAGGTTCCTTTCTACTGTCGCTTATCCGTTTTATTCATGAAACAGCACTTTGAGCCGTCAGAGGTTGGTATGCTAGCCCGGTGCTTATGCATACCTCTGGTTTCGATTCGGGTTGGGAAGATCAACAAGCAAGGGACACTTCTATCGCCCACTTCTATAAGGTAGTTGCAAGCACTTGTATTCTTATGAGGTATTTATTTGGTTCATGTCCGCAAAAAAAAATAAAAACCATCATTCCTTATGCCTGAAAATCATATGAAATATAAATTGGGTGAGGAAATAGATTCCTGTCCATATCCTTAACGTCAGATTGTACCACCCTGGAGTCTAAAATGTTGATTGGTTTCTATGTTATATACATACTTCTTTATTGTCTGTTTTATAGTTAGATATACTGCATTTTATTGATAAGTGAGGCAATTGATGTTGATAGTGTATGTGATCTATACCATGTGAAAATCTGTTAGAGAATTATGGATGAAATTATTTTGTACTCTTATTTTTACATTTTTTTCATCTATTCCTGTTGCTGATTTTTAGCTTGTTAGAATGCTAATCTCTGACTGATAGGAAGAAAGCGCTATACTGTATCTCTGACCCTTAAACTTGTTTAGGGTCCATATTTTGAGTGTCTCGTATGTGAATTGCAGTCATATATTATTCACCTCTTGATTGGCAGTATATGCTGGATTCTGTCTTATATCCTGCATCTTGATATGACTGTTCTCACCTAGATGGTGCATTTGGCATGTGGAGACACCAGGGAAGGTTTGTGTGGTACACATGCTTGTCATAATTTCTATAATGGAGATTGTAGCCAATTCTCTTATCCGATGACCTTGCATATAGCTGATGACCTTATATATATCTGATCGCCCTGTGATAATAACATTTGCACGTTTACCCTATTCAGTATCTAGGTGTTGGATCAATTCTCTGATGTCCTGTTATGTCTTTCTAATGGTTAATGCATTTGTTTATTCTGGGCATTCATTATTTCATGTTGTGCTAGTCATGCTTCTTAATGAGGGGTGAACTATAACCTTCGTCTGTTCTTTAATTTTCATTTGATTCCTAAATACTGTGGATGCTGTATTTTAGATTGTTGATGGTAACATTGTTCATCCTTCCAAGTGAAAATATCTTTTGACTTGTAGGTAATTGGGCGTATACTATTATGATCTCTGAATTAAGAAGAAGTAAAGGTAGCGTCATGCTCCTACATTATATATCATGCTTTGCCAGAGCTTTATGACTTCTTATATGTTTAATTAGTATCTTCACTATTGTGATGCCTGTTATTGCTTTTCATATTGTAATTTTAGCTTAAAAATATTTCTTTTCATCTATCTTGTGAGTTTCCATTGTATCTTTCCTTGTACCTGATGATTCACTTTGTTGGATTCAATATTTTATTTGTGATGCGATAATTTTTGTGGTTATAAATCTTCAAAGTTCCAAATCATGTTTAGATTTTTGTCTTCTCAATATCTGGATATGCATTCAACACCCATTTTGTTTCCAATTAATTAAGCGTTTCTTCGAAATAGATACAATCTGTTAAAAATCTTAGCTTATCTGTGCTATATAATTTTAGTTTTTTGGCCAACTCACATGGTTGCTAATTACTTTCTAATAGTCTATGTAACATAGTTACTCATGCTTGTTAAAACTCTAGCATGAATAACATATGTATATCTATGTTGTGTGGAGGTATAATTAAAACTTAAATTCTCTTTGGTTTAGCTACACACTTTTATTTTTATTTTTGTCTCCTTCATGAAGAGTTTCGGGCTACATTCTTAGAGTTAAGTGTTGCTTTGAGACTATATTGGGCAGGAAAGCTAAGACACAGTGTTACTGAAAATATTGAAAATACAGGGTCTTTAAATACATCATAGGGAACAGAAGAGGGAAAATAAAGGACATAAGTACTAAAGCTCACACTTCCACAAAAATCTCAGGGCAACTTAGTGGTCGGTCTTCAAAATTTGCATTTTCTATTTTGAAATCAAACAGTTGTCTTTTTCTTCAAATAGTTTAAAATACAGTTCAATAATCATACATCCCTTTGAAAGTGGATTTGACAGGTTTCCTGAACTTGAGTTTTTGGCTTCCCTTCGAAGTATCTATGTTCCTTGTTAACAGTTGAGCATCAAGCAGGAAAAATGCATAGTCTGCACTTAGAATGATAACTTTTCTTTCACTTGAAATCTACTTCCGCTGTACCCACACTGATTGTTGTTTGCTGAACCTAATGTTTGTTTATTGTTTTGAACAGGGGCAATTTATGTCTCACACTTTTGCCAACTTCCAATTTGCGAATAACATTCAATGGAGATGATGGCTCTGCGGAGAGGCTGGCTACATTAGGCACTGAGACTCAGAGCACTGATGTGGAAATCGAAGAGATCTCTGCTGATAAGTCTGGAAGGTCCTTCTTAGTAAAGAACTCAGATGGTATGGTTTCTTATTTTTGGTGCTCTGAAAAGTCTAAGCATTTGGGAGACGAATTGCTGAGCAAGGTAAATTAAATTTAACATGTGTTTCATGTCCACTTATGATGTTGGGGCAATTTCTAATCTAATCTTTTTCTTGTCTGAATAGATGAATGATTTGCTAATGAGAAAACCTTCACTGGCTGAATTAACTGGAATTAGCGAATCCCGACTCAACTGTTTTGCAACTCAACTCCGAGCTCATCTTTCTGGATCATTAGCCCCTTCAGATGACTCAGCTGATTCTTCTGAAATTCGTTTTCCTCAATCTTCATTCATTTGTTCCAAGAGCTCACGTCTCAGGCAGTGTGGGAGTCCAGGGTCAAAGACAAGCCCCATATATCAGGTCAGTCTTAGTCCCAGGTCGAGTTCTTTCAAAGAAGGCCTACAGAAAAGCTTGTCCAATATAAGGAGTGCTGCACGAGAAAAATTGAGGCGTAGCCGGGAAAATAATGTTCCATCCATCGACAGCTTATCTCCTGCATCATCAAACAAAACAGATTCATCTAGTTCTAATTGCTTTCAGAAAAACAAAAACCCTGATTTGAACATAACCCACCCATTTGCTTCATTGAATTTTCTTGACCTGCCTCATTCAGGCCCAGACGTACAAGTTCCTTTTTCAGGCCCATCTCCTTTTTCGCCTCACTACTGCTGGTGTCCTCCTGTTGCATCAGCTCTTCAATACGCCAAAGGAAGTCAACAGCTGCCCGTTTCATCAACCGAACCATTTTCTCTGCCTCCACTTTCTTCTCTACTATCATCTGCAAGGTCATCTAGTCTTTTGACCTCAAAGCCATTGCTAAATCTGTCCGAGGTTCCACATGTAAATTTCCCCAGTTTTCTCCCGGATCCACTGGTCAGGTTACCGGCTTCACAGCAGATCCCAACTTTTACGCCTTTGATTTGTGACCCTATTGTTCATATTCCTGTTATCGACATTTGCTCATCAGGCCAAGGGTATTTGGTGAGTGCAGGCCCGGCTATGTCCACCTCGATGCCACCATTAAAGCCGAATCTTGTTGACCCTCTACTTCCAAATGCTGAATCGGTGGTAGAAAAAAGCGCAAGGGAGACACTCCGTATGCTCATTAATAGTTCCAACCAACCAAAACCCCAGCTGTTAGAGGTGTTGCCTTCTGTCTTGAGCGGTGGTATCGAGAATCAAAATATACTTGTTGCTGGAAGTAGGGGTCTTTATAGTGGAACCAACGATGTGGATGTGATGCCAAGTTGCATGTCTACTATGGGGCTGGTTTTGCTGTCAGAGATACCAAGTGTCAAAAGATGTCCTAATAAGAGTGATTTCATAGATCACAAGGAGAAGAAGACGTCTAGCTCTGATCCATCTATTTTTGATGAAGGGTTTGATTAAATTGGACAGTTAGCTTAGATAGTCTGTTTTCCATCTTGTAGATTTCTGTTATTTTATGGAAAATGTATATAGGTGGATGGAGCTTATGTTCGAACTGTATGTATCAGCTTGTGGCTTAATGCCCCATCATCCTTTTTTCTTTTTATTGGAGAAAATCATAGAAAACTGCAAGTCTTATCTTTCGATTTTAAATCTGTAAATATATATATATATATATATATATATATATATTAGCAGAAGTAGAATATTTTTAGTCATTTATGAATTTTTTTGCCTAAATGTTTTACTATTTTTGGTATGTTATGTGGCATTATTTTATTGGTTGTCATAAATTAATTATAGAAAATTATATATGCTTTATGAAAATTTAATTATTATGATAACCAAAATTTTTAGGCTTTAATTTAGCTGTATCAAAGAATATATATATTTCTAATGAACCGTAACATATTAAGGATTAACATTAATGCCTAAATGTTTACTAATAAATTACCTTAATTAAGTTAAAAATTTATGCTTGAATTATTGTAAAATATTATTTATATATATATATATATATATATGTAGAAGTGCACAATAGGTAATTAATTAATAATTAATGTATATCAATTCTTAAAAAAGTGTAGGACATGGCAAAATGATTAATACATATAACATGAAAAGTAAAGATAGAAATGATTCTATTTGTATGGGTTGAAATATATGAAACTAACCGTTACTGTGATTCTATTTTTGGAGCATATATTACATGCCTTTTTTATTTTTTATATTTTTATCTTATAATAATAACAATAATAATAATAATAATAATAATAATAATAATAATAATAATAATAATAATAATTGATTGTATGTTTCCTAGCCAATCTGTTAAATGTATAATAAATTTAGATAACAAATTTACATAATATAATTTGCTATATTAATTTTAATATGCAAACGAAATTTAATGGACAACCATAAATCAAAATCTACAATCAAAATGTATTATCACCGAAATCAAAATTTTCAAAAGTCAAAACGTATTAAATAGGTATCCATATTTAATTTAAACTGCAGACGAAAATCTAGGGCAATAAATATGACACCTCAATCTTTGTAAACCGATATCAATTTTGAAAATAAACCCACATTAGGGTCGGCGTATATAGTTCTTATATAGATATAAAGTTATTCAATCATATCATCCTAATTGAAAATAGATTCTCAATTTGGTTGCTCCATTCACCAATATAAGTTACAAAAGATGAGTAATCTACCATAATATAGGATCTCACACAAATAAGAAATTATTAGGTCAAGCTTTCCTTTGGATGTATTTTTATTTACTAGATTGTCAATATTTTATTTATTAGAAAAATATTTAATATAATACTATTAACATGTAGTATATGTCGCTTTTTATTTATTAAATTGTATAATTTCATGTGGAAATATAGAATTTTTGTAACAATTATTTATTCTTAATTATATGGAAAATATATACAGATTTATTTATTAAAAAAATGTTCAATTTTTAAGCTTTTTATGCAGCATAATCAATTTTTTTTTTAAAAAAAATTTATTAAACGATATTTTTTAATGTTGATTGTGTATTCCTAATTAGATGGAAATTGTATATATCAGTAAAATATACTTTTTAATATGGGAAGCCCATTAAAATTATAATTATTGTCATTCAAATTTGCAATAATGACATATTGTTATTTCAAGTAATAAATATGATACAAATTCTTTAAAACCATACTTCCACCTTTTACAACACAATATGACTTTTCATTATCAATATTTTTCCTTGAATCACATTTCCTCTCATTTTTTCCAAGTAGCACACCAATTAAATTTGATTGAATATTGATTTTTCACATTTTTTATTCCTCAAAAATCTTCTTAATCTTTCAGTATAATCGACGAAACGAATGTATAAAACAATCTTCCTCATCAGCCTTATTTTTGCTTGAATATTGATTTTTGATATTTTCCCTTTCTCATAAATCTCATTTATTTTGCAGTTTAATGGCAAAACTCATGTATGTTTCTCGCTCATCATTGTAGATATGCTTTTTAATTCTTTTATCAAGTATTAATTATTTTAGTGAAGTTTACCTTCTGTCATTTTGATCGATTTAAAGAAATTAAAATTAATAATTCACGCATATTATTTATTTTTTGGTAAATACTTACATTTGCCATTCTCACTGATTAAAATGGCTTCTAACTTTGTTCTCTGAATTTTTTTGGCTTCTAATTTTTTTTTTTTTAAATTTAATCATTGGTAAGTTAACAAATTTTTTTTTTAGAACAATGGTTATTATCTATTAAATTTATGTTTTATTTTGTTTCGATTTACTATGCATGTAACAAACTATTATTTGTTAAAATCGTTTATATTTTAATCTCAAAGCACTCTAGGTATTTTTTTTCATTTTTCTTTTATTAGTTTTGATTTTATCTCTATTTTATTTTAAAAAGGTATAAATATTTTTTTTTGGGCTATGTATGCAATATATTTTGTTAAAATTCAAAAGTAATCTCGATATGTTTGGACTGTGGACATAACTCATGAGGAGGTGGATTAACAATTGCATTATCATGATGATCATGTATTTTATTTTATTTTACATGAATTCAAATTTTTTAAAGATTCATTTTCAAACAGTTGAAGCTGACTGTTTTATCTTTCTTCAATATTTTAAATTATTTATTGTTGTATTATGAGTTGGGGCATTCATATATATATATATATATATATATTCATATGTATTATTTATAGTTTTGCAAAGGCAATGGTTTATTTGTTTTTATTAATTGCAGATATTGATGAAAATATTGTAATCTAGGTATGATAATTAGGGATATATCATATTTTTATTACTTAATTATCTTGATAATTGAAAGCAACAAAATCTAGAGAAAATAAATTGTAATCTATGTATGGTAAAAAAAACACTAATTATTAAAAAAACTATTACAATACTAATATATTAATTATAATCCTAATTTGAAAACATATTTAAATATCATATAATTTCAATCGTACATTTTTTGTTCAAATATATATTTCTACAATACATGATAACTTAATAGCTAACTATACAAATTAATAAATGAAATTCAAATTTCAAAGTAAATGATGTTATAAAAACTACCTTGACATCTCTCTCTCTCTCTCTCTCTCTCTATATATATATATATATATATATATATATAAAATAAATTTGTTATTTGGTTTTTTTTGGCTTCTAACTTTTTTTATAACTTTTTTATTCTGAAATCATATTTTAGTTTAAATCCAAACCATTATCAGTAGAAAGTATGTTTTTATATAAACTATTTTGTCATATTAATTATTTTTCAGTAAAATTTTAATTGCTACATTCTCACAGAATTATTGTAAATTTTTCTGTCGTTTTTTCTTAATCGAAATTCTTCTTCAACTTTCTTCGACTATTGAAAGTTCATGGTCGAATTGTACACATTTTTTTAGAGAATTCAACTTAATTTTGGGATTTAATTTTTTAATTTTGCATGTAATATTATACAATATTTTTCTTTCACCCTCGAAGGTATTCTCGAAGAAAATTTCAATTTCTTAATTTTTATTTTTTATTTTTTATTCTTTGTCATATTTAATGATATGTATCTTTATTACTGTTGCATGTAATGCATTTCTCTACTATGTATTTTTTCCTTTTATATTTCATATCAGTTTTCTTATAATTTTTCAAATATTATGATAATTTATTTTGTTTTGTTTGCATACATGTATCTAATTTTACTACAGTTTAAATCTTCAATTATATTCCATAATACATTTGTAGTTAGTTAAATTTGGGATGGCACATTTATATTATTTTAATTTATATTATAAAATGTAAAATAGGCTTCATATTTTACTGCAACATTTTCGGTCATTTTGGTTGTATTTCCAAACTAAATAATAATAAATATTTAAAAATTTGGATATATTTAATAACTTTTTTCCCCCCTGAATTTCAATATTTCCTTTTGTTTGTCAAAATCAACTCAAATCGAAATCTGCTAATTTTCTCGAAACTAACGGTAATATTTATAATTTATCTGATCTTATTTTAGATTTATATTTGACTTACATATCTATTTCTTAATATCGTAAAGAAAGAATAATTTTATTTAAAGAATAAATATAATTTTATACTGAAAGTATGATGATTCCTTACATTGTGTGGTTAACTTAGGGATTTGTATGAATAAAATTTAGCAATGATCGTGGATACATATAAAATCTTTTTAGATCACATGGATTTTAATACGGTCATATATTGCTATGTAATACTCTATTAATAAATATTCCAAAATATTTAAGTATTTATTAATTAAGTTAATAATAATTAAATACTTAATTGATCACATTTGAAATCTTATATATGTAATAATTTTGAGAAAAAAATACAATCCTTTTAAATTCATTTACATAATTAGCTAAATCAAAAATTAATTTTCAACCTTTACAAAATAAATCTATTAAATTTGTAATTCTATAAATTGGTGTAACTAATTCATTTCTTCTCATCATCATAAGCCTGCACCAAAGTCAAGATTTATTCTGTATATTTAACTCCATATGATTATTTTTGTGCTGATTCTTTTATTCGGTATCAACATAATAATAGAAAGTATTCCATTTTCAGAAATTCTCTACTTTTCCAACCTAAGACATTCTTTCATTTCAGGTATGAATGGTAATATTATAAAAAATCACATATATGTAGGAATAACTTTATCATGTGCTATTATATATATTTTTAAAATCTGTAGATTTATAAAATCTACATATTTGCACTTCTTCGTACACCAGTTTATTCAAAGTTATTAAGAATTTAATAATTTTACAGCTTTTATTATAATGATATTAGTTTTCTATTTCCAAATATGGGAGCTAAATATCTCTATATTAATGAATCAATTTTATATAATATCATACATGTATTTAGTTTTTTTGAAATTTTCATATCTATAAATCTGCAGATCTGCACTTCTTCATTCAAAGTTATTATGTTTTAATAATTTTATTGATTTGACACTGTTGGCATTAATTTTCTATTTCTATATATTAAAAGTTAAATATCGCTATATTTTAAAAATGTATTCAATATATGTCTTGAATATTTCATTTGTTTGATTCTGCTTATTTTTTATTTTATTGTTACATATGTATATATATTGTAATAATTATTTTGTTGTATGTGAAAAAATATATATATATTTGTTTTAAAAGAAAAGGATATGTAATACATGGGTTCATGAATATGATATGGTTCTCCCATCTATACCCTTCATGAACAACAACGAAATCATGATTCTAACTCATTCCTTATTCTTCAAATCCTTTAGTGGTAATTTCTTTTATACGGGCAATTTCTCCAAAGTTTCTGGATTGTGGTGCTTAGTATTCTCTCTAACCAATGCATTATAAAAAGATTTTATAATAATGAATAAATCGTTGAATTGAAGAAATATTGAGATAGGATAAATTTTAAAAAATAGGTCTAAATTTTTTGTGAGAATTCAATTTGTTGAGAAGTTCGGCAACACATTTGTCAAAAATGCAACTTTATAAAATAAAATATATGTTCAGGTAAATATTACATTATTTTTTTTTTATCAATTTAAAATATAACTAAGTATTTTCTAATTGTGCAAATGGGTGTCTTTAATTTTTATGGACATCGGTTGATTCGCATCCATTCTGGTGGTGTTGCTTAGGTTTTGAGACCAGTAATCATTGTCATATAGTTTGTACTTATTATTAGCCAATTTGTTTATGACTATTTCAATTGTATTTACTAATTTATTATTATTAATAGCACACTATTATGATCTAATTAATTAATTTCAATTTCATATTCATAATGAATTCAATATTAATTATTAATAATTATAATTATAATATTAAAGATTTACAAAATACGTTTTCATATAATAATAATTATGATCAGTCTTATACATTTTTTTTGTTAGTTTACGGTAATATGTTTGTAAGTATAAGTACATAAAGATCATTAATCTTATACAAGAAGTTTATCAATCCTTCACAAAAAATATATAAATTTTGAAAATTTAATTTTTTTTACTTATATATATTTATTAAAAAACACACACAAATATATATATATATATATATATATATGAATTTCACGTTAATTAAGCAAATAGTATTTGTACATTTAGTTCATATTATAAAAGTTTTTGTGCATGATTATGAGATTTATCATCATTAACATTATTATATAAGATCTATAATGTACTGGCTAATTAACTTTGTATATAAGTACGAATTGACATTGGGTTTTATTTTTTATTATTTCCTATATTAAGAATCTTTAATTTTATTGTTGTAAATATTTGCACAATTTTTGAAATGCATGACATCGTATTAATTGCATTATGTAGAATATAATATTATAGTAACTTCTGATCTTACATTTAAATTATTAACAATTATGTAACATTAACAATTGTCTTACATCATCTATATTGTCATTTTATGTTTTTTGGAATTAATGTACATTAACAATTGTCTCACGATTTTATTTTTGTAGATTGTTGGATTTTGACCATCAAATATTATCTATTTATTTAGCAGTATTGACAAACTTTGTGTAATTTTAATAGAAAATAACAAATTAATTGACATCTAAAACAATAAAAGTTAGGTTAAAATAATACTTAAATTTCTATTTATATTTTATATAGGATCATTACTATACAAATAAAATAAATATATTTAAAGTATAAAAGGACAATCTTTGTCTCATGTTGGAATTTTTCTTAAAAGGTCAGTGTTAAGATATGAACAATTGTATGCTATAATATCCAGAGTTACCAATAGATGTGATTTAAAATTTCTGTTTTGTTATGAAAATAATGTTGACAAAAGTATAACAAAAAATGTGGTGTTTCAAGAAATTTTTTGGAATGTATAACTTTTCATCATAAATAAAATCAGTTACTACAAAGTTCTCATTTGATCTCTTTATAATTTGCTATTAAATGTTATGAATATATTTTTACATATTTTAGCCATTTATTTAATTTCAATGTATAAAAAAGATTGTTCTTATATTGTAAATATAATTAACTAAAAGCCTCAATTTAATTATATACAATTAGAATTAACAAATAATTTTATCTTCGTGAATTTGAAAAGATAAAAAATGTTGATAGATGTTAAATAAGATTGATAAGGATGATGATTTCATTTTGATAATTGTGAATGTTATGGCTTTACACACACACACACACACACACACACACACACACTTTACATATACATATATATAAAAGTATCTACTCTATATTTGTTTTATTTTTATCTTGTTGTGCTTATTTTCACTTTTTGAGGAATAATTCTGATATGTTTTTTGTTATCATAATTTTTTATTTTATATATTTAGTGATTCAAATTTTATTTAATTTTAAATGTCTTGTTAATTGTTTTGAATGTAAATTATGTATATAAATCTTTCTTTAATTATATATAAATAGATATAATAATTAAATATAAATATAATGATTACATTTTATTAAATTAAAACATTAATATCAAAACAATGATTATATAATATTAATTCAAGAAATAAATAATGAATTTGTTTTGTATATTATAAATCGTGCAACGAACGTGTGCAATACTAGTTAGGTTAATTGCAAGATAATGCATGACTTTACCGTATTTTGCAATTTAATCATATTATATTAATTTAATGGACGATCTTTTTTAATTTTGATAATTTGATGCAATCATTTTAAATTTTAAAGACGGACGGGTGGTTGGTTGGGGTAGTTGTTCCTCACAATTTTTAAGAATTTATAATATAAATTTATAATATTAAAAAATACTTAAATACTTCACTTTTACTTAATTGTTCACCTAAAATTTTGATAGTTTCATTTTTTATAGGTAAATTATCAAAATTCAAGTTTGTTTTTATTTTTGAATTACTAATTTATCTCTTATAATTTTAGTTAGAAAAAAAATAAGTAGATATTTGAACTAGCAAATACATTTAATCTTACACAAGGAGAAAATTAATCTTAAATATTTATTCATAAAAAATAAAACGATCAAGTTTGTAAGAGACATTGAATACAATAAAAGAGTTTAAGTATTTTTAAATTAAATATATATTTAAATATAAAATTTTAAAAATTAAGAGGTGACTGCTTCCTAACATGCCTCTAGGTCTGTCTCTAGCAAAAGTTTGGGGTGCTACATAAACAAAATTCTATCAAGAAGTTATTCTTAGCATTAAATTGTCAATAATAGGAAATTTGTCCATTAAATTATAATATTTAATGAATGTGATTAAATATTAAATAATCCTCTTCTAAAAAAACCAGTGCAAACCCACCACAACCCAATGATCCTCATTCCTAAAATAAACACCTACTCAACCAAACAAGCCCTTACTTAGATTTTGTATATAATCTTTCTTTGGCCATGAAGTTGTCACACAAGCATTGTGGTGTGGGCCCTAAGACAAGTATCTTGTGATTGGTGAATCACACATATTTTCGATTAGCTTTATATCTCAACCCAAACAACTTGTGATAAAATAATTATTTTATTTGAATATGTGATTGATATTTATAAAAAATAAAAATAAAAAGTGTACAGGATGAATTCGCTCACGTCATATATTAACAAGTAGTGTAGTGTTGGCCTCATCAAATTTGATTTAGAAAGAATAAAAAAAAAAAAAAAAAACACGGAAAAGAGTACCAATATTTGCTTTATTTAGGAGAAGTGGAAGAATTCCTCATGTAAGTCCTTCACAATGAAGGATGATATTGAGTTTGGGCAAGAATTCCACTAGGTGAATGATGTTGTATGCCTTTTTGACAGCACATCAACAACTTTTACCATCTCGGTCTATATGAGGAATATGAAATAAAAAATTCTTATGAGCATGTTTCACATATAGCCATTGAAAGAAATCATCCGTGATTTGCCTATTCATTAGGAATATATACATCTACAAACTATAATTTAGGATGTTGTTGCAATGTATAAGCTATAATTTAGGCAACTGATGCTACAAGATATATATAAAATAAAAATAGATTATTTTACATAATAATATCTATCACCACCCCGCAGTCAAATGAGGAAATTGACAAACACTTAGACTGTCCTAAAAATCATCAAAAAGTACGCGCGAAAGACCTTTGGTGAAAATATCAGCAATCTGATAGAGAGATGGAACGTGAAGAACACGAACTTCACCACGGGCAGCTTTTTCACGTATGAAGTGAATATCCATTTCAATATATTTTGTGCTTTGATGTTGGATAGGATTACCCGACAGATAAATTGCACTCATAGTATCACAATATACCAATGTAGCCTTGTGAATGGGGCAATGAAGCTCAAGAAGGAGGTTCCAAATCCAATAAGATTCAGAAACAACATTAGGTATGTCTGTATATTTAGCCTCGGGATTAGAACAAGATAATGTAGGTTGTCGTTTGGATGACCAAGAATTAAGTTATCACTGAGGAAAGTATAATAACCAGTGGTAGATCGTTTAGTATTTGGACATCCACCCCAATCTGCATCTGTGTAAGAGAGGAGCTTGCTAATAGTGGATTTGTACAAATGCAGGCCGAAATTAATAGTACCTTGAATGTAGTGTAAAATACACTTAAGAGCATTCATGTGCTCGTTCTTGGATCATGCATATGAAGACATACTTGTTGCACCACATAAGAAATATCAGGCCTCGTAAAAGTAAGATATTGCAATGCGCCTGTAGGACATCCATACTAAGTCGGATCCTCATAGGAAAAGTCATTAGAAGCGCTAAGTTTGGGCTTCGTATCAATCGACGTTAGACACGTAATGCAATCCTGCTCTTTCTAGGATTTCATCTGCATATTTTTTCTATGAGCAAAACATACCATTTGCATTACTGGTAAGGGCGATTCCCAAGAAATAGCTAAGTGGACCAAGATCCTTCATAGCAAACTCTATACTCAAAAGTGACATAATTGACTTTCGAAGAGAATCAGAAGAGGTCATCAGTATAATGTCATCAACATACAACATAATATATGCAATATCAGACTCCTTACAATAAATGAACAATGAGTGATCTAATTTGCTATGAGTGAAACCGATCGTGGCCACATAATCAGCAAACTACTGGTACCAGGCATGAAGGGCTTGCTTTAGGCCATAGAGTGTTTCCTTTAACGTGCAAACATAGTCAGGATGAGAGAAATCTTTAATAGTTTACTATTTAAAATTTCATTTTTTACGTCTAACTGATGAATGTGCCATGATTTAGATGAAACAATGCTCAAAACCATCTGAATAGTCATCGGTTTGATTACTGGGCTAAATGTTTCATCACAGTCCATTCCTTTCTTTTGTGACCTACTATCACCTACAAGATGGGCTTTATGCCTTCCAAAAGAACCATTAACTTTTCTTTTATGATGAAAAATCCACATACACCAAATTATATTCACATTAGGGGGACGGGGTTCCAATTTCCATGTCTTATTTTTAATTAGAGCATTATATTCGTCAGTCATGGAACTTTTCCAATTCGAGTCATGAAGAACATTCATTGGAGTTTTGGGCAATGGTGAGATAGATGTGGTAGTCAAAGCACTCAAATTGAGGGTATATTTGCGGTTTGGTTTAAATATGCCATGTTGACTATGAGTGGTCATACGATGAAGCATGGGATTATTGGGATTGGGCTGATCGTGAGTTGGTATGTGAATTGATGGAGGTGTGAGTGGTCTATTTGTTGTGTCCTGACAGGTAGGAAGTGTATAGGTTTGGGTTGGAGAGGAGGGGGAATTATTGTGAAGTCGATTGAGGATATGGGCCGGCGGAATGTTGGGCTTGTTGATTGAACGGTGGTGGGTGTGTGATAGGCTTAGTAACAAAATGAGCGGGCTGTGACATTTGATTTTGTGGAATAGAGTTGCGCAACCGATTAATTAAATATGGTGAAATGTCTGCACTTAAAAAATCATATGCATTTGAAGATGGTTCATGTATTTTTGAGAAACGAAATTGTGACTCATAAAAAATTACATGAAGAGAGAAATTATTATTTTTTTGCTCGACAAATCATAACACTTATAGCCCCTATGGCTTGATGGGTAACTGAGAAAGACACACGGCGTGGATCTTGCTTGCAACTTATTAATAGTAGTAGCCAGAAATAAAGGGTAGCAGAGACAACCAAAGACACGAAGATGGGTATAGATGGGATCTTGTTGATAGAGGATTTGCGTTTGGGGAACAATATCCTAGAACTTTGGTTGGGAGAAAGTTTAGGAGATAAGTGGCCATTTGAAGAGCATGGTGCCAAAGGGAAGACGGCATGGAGAATGTGCCAAGAAGATTCTAACAATGTTATTGATTTATTTAATTTGCCGTTCAACTTTTCCATTTGAGGAGATGTATGATGTCAGGAAACCTAAATTATATTCCATTGTGTTTAGAATTTTTTTTTAAATGGACCAGTATAAAACTCTTTTCCATTACCACATTGGAAAGTTTTGATGTCTCGTTCAAATTGTGTTTTAATTATAGTTTTGAACGATTGAAATAGGGAATAAACTTGTGATTTTTAGAGATGGGAATGTCCACAAGAATTTGCTAAAGTTATCAAGAAACAAAACGTAATATCTATGGGTAGAAGAGCTTGATATGGGCAATGTCCAAATATCACTGTAAATAATATCAATTGGCAATTCAGTAAAAGAAAGAGAAGCATGAAATGGGAATTTCACATGTATGCCAAGAGGACAAGGTGTGTAAAAATCTTACGACCCTTATTGAATTAATTAAATTTTGACTATGAGGAGAGCTAAGGACATTAGCTCCCGGATGGCCTAAATGATTTGGCACAAATTAGAAGACAAAGCAGTAAAACTTGAAGGAAAGGTTGATGGAGATGTGGCCCGATTTGTGGTGAAAATGGGGTAGAGGTCCCCGGAGCTGTTATATCTCATTAAATGGTTCCCCATCTACAAATCCTTCACAGAAAACCCCAATGGATCAAACTCAACATAAACCAAATTGTCAATTATAAATTTACGAATATATATTAGGTTTTTAATGAGTTTTGGTGCATGCAAGACATTATTTAGGTTTAAACAAGGGTTGGGTGGGGATAGTGTAGTGCTTCCATAACCATAGACAGGAATCAAATGACCATTACCAACAAAAATATTATGATCCTTGCTCGAATAAAAATAAGATGAGAGTGTACCTTGATCCGCCGTCATATGAGATGTCGCACCAGTGTCCATATACCAGTTGTCATTTGGTTGAGAGAGTGCAAGGGTATGCATTGCTGCATTATTGTCTGTAGGTGTGTTTCAGTAGTTGATGGTGCTATTGATACATTTTATGCTTGCTGCAGTCTCGGTCCAAGAACCCCGGGTTGGCATGGAGGTAGAGGTCTGGGCTGCCCCAAAGTTGCTGGATAAGGACAAGGATGTTGGGCTGAACCAGCCCAAGGACTAGAGAAAGACTGCTGGTATGAAGGGTAGGCCTAGTACTGTTGTTGTGCACCACCTTTGCTACCGCTACCTGCTCCCCCACCCGTCTTCCTCTACCATTGCGGTTGTTATTTCCCTTGCTGCAATTGTATTTCTTGCCACAATTAATATTATTAAGGCCTTGGGAATTTTTATTGTTGTTGTCATGTTGTTGCGGATATGACGAAGAGCCTTCATCCATTGTTAGGAGGGCAATGGAACGAAATTCACGGGCTGCCCTGTCTCTAATCATGGTCTCCTCCAACTTCAATCAAGAGCACACTATAGCAAAACTTGGTAAGTTATCATTTTGTTTCATTACCGTGACAAACCCACTATACACTTTTGTGATGATTGGAGCTGATTGTAGCTCTTGAATCTTTCAAACCGTGATGCATGGTAGTTGAAGTGTAGCAGATCTCAAGCGGTGATTATCCAGTTAGTTGGAGTTGTTTGGTTTTTGTTATGAGCGATTCTACTATATCCAATTAGTGGGAGTTGTTTGGTTTCTGTTATGAGCGATTATACTATATCCAATTAGTGGGAGTTGTTTGGTTTTTGTTATGAGCATGCTATATCTAGTTTGTTAAGTTGTTTGGTTTCTCTTATGTGCGATTATGCTATAGTTCAGTTCAACCATTTTTAATTTAGGGTAGGTATTGTGTGTGTTTATATATATACCTCTTACCTTCTTCGGTTGAAGATAGAATCTTCGATTGAGAAGAGAGAGAGAGAGAGAATCTTTGGTTGAGAAGTAAAGAGTAGAGAGAGATTACAGATCAGTTTTTGGAGATAACCTTATGTGTATTATAACATTATATAGAGAGAAAATATGTAAGCAAGTGTATGTAATCGGTGAAGATTAATATAAGAGAAGCAATCTTTCTTTCGATAGTGGATGTAGATCGTAAGATAGAACCACTTAAACATTGGTGTTATTCGTTCATTTCTTGTTATTGTGTGTGTTCTTGAAATCTTGATCCAACAAATCTCTATTGTTGAGCTATATTCTTGACAACTTTGGTTAATCCAGCAAGCATACGCAACACCATATGCTAATCTGAAACAGGACCCTGATATTGGATAGTTGGTCGGCAAGAGATTTGAGCCGATTACAATAGGCGGAGGCTGAAGAGCCAATTTTGGATGTTGTTACAATCACCAAGCTATAATTAGATAATTGATTTTATAGGATATATATCAAATTATTTTACATAATAATATCTATCAGAGATCTATTGCATAGTGTCCATATCACTGGTGTATTTTGATTTTTGAACACTAATACTACGTAACTAGAGTGTGATTCTAACCATATATGGTTCCAACCCTTACAAATCACAATTTGATTGCAGTGATTGCTTTAGTCTTCTCTCATCTCATTTCTTTCATTCAAGCAATTTAAGTGTTGTATGTTGCTTTCTGGAAATGTTAGCTGAATCAAGCTTTCCCGAATACGACAGCCGCATAAGTGGCTAAAGAAGTCAATGTTGCCAATTCTTCCAAGAATGCAAATCCAAATCCATGTTTGGTACTGAAAGAACCAGATTTCTATGCTGATTCGAATACCGCCACCAAAGAGCCACCCTAGTGTTCCAGTGGTACTACTGTCAACATTCACATTGAGTCATGTAGGTGGTAGTGGATTTCATTTTAGTAATTACTGAAGTAGCTTTTGTTGTCGGAGCCAGATTGCAAGGAATACCCAGTTTATGTAAGCATGAAAGATGATCAACATTATTGTACATATGTCCTATCGAGAACGACTTTGTATCTTGTAATAATTGCCCATAGAGTGTGAGTTTCTGCTGAGAAATTAGGCTTAATATCTTTAAAAATAACTTTATTTATGATATTCTAGATAAGCCATAAATATCCTCAAAATTAGGCTGAAATGAACATGAACTTCCAAATTAATGATAGTTGTGGACTAAATGTGAGATGCATCGCTTCTAACACCATCGAATGAAAGTCCATGTCAAAATTAATTGAAAATTTAAAGGCTGCAAGAATTTTGCTAAAGATTTGTTTGAGAAAGACACATTGTGAATATATGGTCTATAGATTATAAGGACCTTCTTGGCAAAGCATACAAGATGTAGGAGCACCGAATTTATGAAGTTCACAAGTTGGTAATTTGTTATGTATAACTCTCCATAAACTTAGCCCAAATCCATTTACCCCACTTAATTTCAAGATAAGAAAGACATAGATGCTCATGTGCTAGTTAGGCATGATTTGGCCATGTATCGTGAACTGATAAACTAGCATATCCGTGACATTAAGTGCAATCGGCGTAGAAACAATATCAATAGAGATTTGCTCAAAATTTAAGCAAAACACTATGCTCAAGTGCTATACCCTCTTCTACGCAATAATCAGATATTTTATGACCAAAGAAAACACGTATTTATCTGGAATCTTGATTTTGTCAACAATAACATATCCAAGCCAATTGTCAAGTAAGAATATGACCTCCAAGAGGCATCCTAGGGACCAAGTAGCCTCGGTCTGATTTCGTGATATGTATTTTTAGTCTAATCCATATAGAGGATGGTATATGATACATTCGTGGCCAACCATCTTTGCAAAGTAAGTGCTGATGCAATATTTCCAAGCATGGAATAACTTTGTCGATGATAGTCCATGCGACTTTCATGAGAAAGCTCCACTTGCTGTTCTAGGAGATCAAAATCCTATAGCACCTTCTTGTTAGGGGAACAAACACGTTTCCAAGCGACATTAGAAGCTCCTGATTTCAAGATGTTGCATGTCCAAATAAAATTGTGCATTGCACGTTCTACTTCTTTGAGTAGCGACCCAAACCATTTATAAATCATCATTGAATGCACAAAAGAACTTACAATAACCGATTCCACCAAAACATGTGCAACCATGGATATAGAATTTCCAATCTATTTTTTTAATTTAAAGATAATCCGAGTCAAAAAGTGCATTTAGATGAACTACTCGTGAACGCCTTTGAATATAGGTACTCCTAAATATATGAATGGAAACATTCCGTAAGTGATAATCAATCTTCGTCAAATATAGGAATGAACGCTCTATTTTACGTAATTAACTATATATACTTGCAATTTAGACGAACTAAACACCCTCGATCACCAAGGTTGGTGTAACATGCCCGCCCTTCCTCAATTTATCTTCACATATAAAAAAGCTTCCTTCATATCTTTTGTCACTAAAGTTAATATCTTAAATAAACATTACCGATGTAAGTTTTGTCACTAATTTAGTAAAGAATACACATTTTTTCCTGTGAAAGGACTTCAAATTATCAACATAATTCCATTGGTAATTAACGACGACAAATTCTGTCATTAATTTTGTTGATTACACAATTTCCCATAATATTACAGACGGAAGTACATCCGTCACTCCTTTTGTCACTATTCCATCGAAAAACTTATATATATATACATATATTTTTTTTTTCAGTTTTAACAAAATTTCATCGGTGATCCATTAATAAATAGCGTTGAAAATTAATCCATCTGTAATTAAATTTTTTTTGTAATGTATTATTAACAAAAATGTTCATCGCACTTAAGCTATCAAAATATGGTTGTTATAAAAAATTGTTAACTAAGTGGGGTTACAACATTTAATAAGTCTGTGAGTTCACTCAGGCGCTCCATTTACTTATCTCGTTTAATTGATCCAATCTCATTATAACGACATTATAGAACTTTTAATTTAATAAGAATCTTTTGACATGTCCATAATTAATGTATAGGTAATATTCAAATCTATAAATGATTGAAAGATATACAATATTTATATACTTCTTATGGGTAGAACTAGATTAGAATTTCTTTAGATATATACTAATATTTATGTATATATATGGACAATATGATTAGTGTTTATTTATTTACCTTTTTTTTTTTACCACACTACTTTTAAATACATACAAATTTATAGGTCACACGTACATGGATCCATGCAACAAATGAATTTCATTCCAAATATCGCAAAATTGTGTGGATTCAACGTTAGCCATGCAAGCGCGTGCTTTATATATGATATGTTTTCTGATAAAAAATAATATTTTTTGGATAGAAAGTATTTATTATCTTCTAAATTTTTTCAAAATATATGAAATTTTCATCTAAAAATTACTAAATACTACTTTTTACTCAAAAACATATATGTTTTTAACTAATTTAAGGAAAATTAGTCCTAATAACCCCAACAACATAAATATTTAGTTAAATTCCCTTTGACCAATCCACCTTACTTTACTTTAAAAAAAACATTTTTTTTTAAAAAATTAAACAATAACCTCACAATTATATTTTCTCTTTTAAAGATGACTCACTCTTATGTAAAGGAGAGATAAGAAAAGAAAAGAACAATCGAGATTCTCCTCAACTCAGAAAATCAATCCATGCCGGAATCTTATCTTGAAGCATCCTTCAGGACTAAGAAAATCATAGCATGCTCGGAACTCGCTGCCATTGTCTTTCTTGATCAGTTAGGATTTGGCAACATATGCATTCTTATATTCGGGATTGAAAATTTCTGTGGCTTATCAATTGCTAGCTTCACAATTAATCATCGGATTGCTTAATTTAGGATTTTCAGTTTCGTTTGTTTCCATTATATATGTGCATCAATTTTTGTGTGTGTGTGTGTGGTTATTTATGTTCAAAGAGTTTTTAGATAGTTTTTTCTCACTCTTACTTGTTGTATTTGATTTAATCAAACCCAAACATCTTTGGTGTCTCTAACCTTGAATTAGCGGTGTAAAGAGCCCTAAATGGTCAATTGAGAGAAATTTTGGTGTGTGTATATGTGTGCGTGTATATATATATATAATTATGCATGTATTCTATTTGATAAAATGTATAAAAGAAGATTAAGATGTAAGATGTGTTCCCCAAAAGTTCTTTGAATTTGGCCTAATAATGCACGCATTTAAAGTCATGAATAATCATGTTACCATCCTCAAATCTCTCTGCACATTGCATTCATAATATAAATATATACTGTATCTCTCTCTCAATATATATATATATTATATATATAAAAGTTTTTTTTTTGCTCTTGCTTATTGCATTTGATTTAATCAAACTTGAACACCTTTGGTCTCTCTAACCTTGAATCAACCGTGTAAAGAGCCCTAAATGATCAATTGAGAGAAATTTTGGTATATATATAATTATGCATGTATCATAGTTGATAAAAATATATAAAAGAAGAATATGATGTAGGAAGTGTTTCTCCAAAGATCTTTGAATTTGGCCTAATAGTGCATGCATTTAAAATCGTGAATAGTCATGTTATCATCCTCAGATCTCATTGCTTATTGCATTCGTAATATACATATATACATATATATGTGTGTGTGTAGGCTGAGACATGCAATCTCTCTCTCTCGCTCCTCCCCCCCCCCAATCTAATAATATATAAGATGCATAAGTTAGACTTTAGTTTTGTTTATATTTATTTAGTTGCAAATATATATATATATATATATATTATGATTTGTTTGGACTTGCTTTCGAATTATTACAATGAATGTAGGGTTTTTTTATTTTTATTTTTTAAATATCTCATATACAGGATGGATGTTGAATTTGTTTAATTTGATGTTTGTTAACATGAAGTCATGCGGGATTCCGTTGGTTAAAAGATTAAGAAGTGTGGTGGGAGAAAATGTGTTCATTTCTGTGATAAAATTGTGCAAAGATTAGGTATGTTGCTCAACTTTTTCTTTTCTTTTTCTCCATTCAATTTATTGACCTAAATTTTCCATTTATTCCATATTAACATAGAGATTTTTAGGTATTTTTAGAATTATATTTTTCTTTCTTTACTTTTTATTTTCTTTATATTTCTTATATCAAGAATTAGAGGTGTTCATGGTGGCTGCTAAGTTCTTGAAAAAATCAATCCATATAACTTTATTCATAAGTAATTTTTCTTTTCAAGTTAAAATGAATGACTATATTATCTTTTCTTTATTTTTTGCAAAGAAATTAAAGCTTGAAAAAAATTATTTAGTAATTATGCTTCTTTCAATTGTATTGGATTATAAGACCATCTTTTGATCGATGATTGTGATAGTGCTGCCATTATCAAGCAATTGGTTAGAAAATAATTTTAATTGCTAGAAATAGGCATTGACGTTTAAAAAATTCTTAAGATGAATGGTAACTATGTGTTTATCTAAATAGACGGTCCTTGTATATTTATAATATTGAAATATACTTGACATGAACTTGGTTTAAGAATTGTTTTAAATTGTTTACTTGAGATGAGTCCATAGTTCTACATTCAGTTTTGTTTGGGTTTGTTTTTTGCCTTATTAGTTTTAGTGAATGAAACCTCCTTAGGTGATTTTAACTTATTCCAGGATGTTATAATACTTTCAGAGTTAAATAGTGTTGGAATAGCAGTTATAATACTAACATTTTTTTTTCATTAAATTGTTGAATTGAGTTGAGTTTGTGTTTAGCTTGTGTTTTAATTATATTGAAGGAGATTAATGGATTATTTTGTGACAATTACATGATTTTACTTGGATTGAAGGAATGGATGATTGTGCTGAATTTCATATAAGATTGGTCTAATAGTCTTATTAGTTGTAATGATATTTCAATTTATTGTTGTAATTAATGCAATATAGAGCACAATTTGATAAATCTTTGAATTTCTAGTGTATGTCATTTATGTTGGAACTCTATAAAATATTACGAGTAATCATATTGCTCAATCATATTATTAGAAATCATGATTTTATTAGTATATAAAGTTAGAATAATGTTAATGTTTTATCCAAGATTCAGAAGATATCCAAAATTTATCAAAATTTGAATATCGATAACTACTATGTTATAACAAAAGAATATCGTTATTTGCGTAAATGACTCACAATTTACGGGGGACATGTCAATCTCATTTGAATAATCCATAATAAAGACACTGATGCTTTTTTAGAATATATTGAATAAAATCATGCCAAATGAACATTCAAGTCATCATATTTAAATAACATGAACTTGTAATGTGTGTCATCTATGTTGGAACTCTATGAAATATGGTAAGTAACTGTATTTCTCTAAATCAATTATGAGAATTTGTGATGTGTTTACTGTATAAAATTAACATAATGTTAATATTTCATCTCGAAATTAGTTCATTTTAAAAATTGGGTGCAACTATTCATACCCCCAAAATCTCTAAATATACTCCATAATAATTATGATGAAATTAGATATAATAAGTTGACTAAAATACCCTTAAATTTTTATATATTTTTTATTTTATTATTATTCTCAACTGCAGAAATCCCGTTTTGTCTTCTTGTTCTCCATATTTCTTCAATACAGAGAAGTTGGAATTGCAGATTCATGCCTTTCTTGAAATTCAACTCCAAATCTAAAACCTTTCACCGCAAATGTCAAGCTTGATAAGTAACAAACACTTAACACTATTCTTTATATGTTATTTTCCCAAAATTGATTTCGTTAAGAATTTTGTATACAAGGGTTTATATATATATATATATATATATATATATATATGTTCGCTGTATGTGAGCACGCCTTGTGATCTTAATGAGCAACTCCCTGTAATCCATCACATTGAAATCTAAGTCACCCACATACATTGAAGTTGTCTGTGTTAGCTCCACTAGGCGCTACCATTCCAGCTGCCTCATTCTGGTGTTGATTTTCAATTTTCAGCAATAATCCCCTTTTCCTATCTCCTTGTTGTTACTGATATGAGAAACAAAGATAATGTTTTTGTTCTTTTTTTTGGGCTTCTAGGTATAGAAGAGATGAGGTGCAGGTTAAAAGGGGATAATTATGGTAGATAAAGAAATTGCAGAGAGAAATAAAAAAATAGATTTTTTTTGTGAATTTTTTTACTATATCTAGGAATTCATCTTTACATGTCAAACTATTTATGTCTTTATCTCTCGAATTTTCATCATTTTCTAGTACATCATTTGTTAAAATAGTAACACAAAGTGAGACTTCCTTACAAACAAATATGTACCACAACACATTGTTCTCATAATTAATTTTCATAGGTGGGATGAGGAAATTAGAGATTCGAGGAACAAGTGCTGCAAACTCCCTTTTATGAAGTTTAGTGTCTATGCTCAATGCTCCCCCGTCTTTCTTATATAACTCTACATAAGAAATCGTTCTCAAAACCAAAAGTAGCATCAAACTTTCTTGATTGTTTCTTTTGTATTTCCAACACCAGTCACCATTGATTTTCATCTAAATAATATCATCATAGCATACCGTAATCCACATACTATCACTAGTATCCATGCATATGCTGCATTTTATTTAAAAGAAATTAAGTTACTCACATAAAATATTGACTAAGCTATATTTTACATAAAATCAATGATTACTCCATGTATCATTAAATTATATAAAACTATCAATGATGATCAACACTATTTTATTAGTTATTGGTGTAATTATTCCTTCAATCCTATATAATCTTTTAATAATTAGAAGAACATATGGAAATAATATAACACTTCATGTTGAACTTAGAAAAATAATAACGTTATCAATATCGTTACATAGTACATATAACAAAAATAGTGATGTTATGACATAATTACACTATTTAGAGGCTCTTTTACAATCAAACAAATCACATGCAATGCCTAATAAGAATATACAAAAAATATGATGTACCGATGTTGTTATGCTATGTATATAACCACATTGATGATCTTATGCTATGTATATAATGACATCAGATTTGGTATGACTAATGTTCATAATTTACAAACTACACACAACAGCAGTACAAATCGCATATAGCAGCGATATAAATCTTATATATCAATTGCACAAATTGATTACAGTCAGAAATTATTTATACCTTCTATTCTTTTGTTGTGTTTCACGATAAAGATTTCTTCAATTGATATCTCCTATTTTATGGATTCACAATTAGAAAGTTTTTGTAGAATGAGAAGCATAATCATTTGAGAATAAGAATAAGAATTAAAGAATTGATTTTTTTTGTGATTAAGATAATGAAGCATGAAAGTTTGTGCATTTTTTTTTTCTAATATGCGTAGAGGCTGATTTGGAGGATTTAGGATTATTCTTTATAATTTTTTTCTTATTTAACAAAAAACCATATTTGTTATTATTTAATAAAACTGTCATAATTGTTTTTATTTAAGTTATGCCCCAGTTTAACTAAAAGGTCTATTTAAACAAAATTTAATGAAGGATTATTTTTTAAATGATATTATGTCGCTTAGGCTATTTAAATAAGTCTATAAAATTAGTTCTTTTGTTCTACTCTTATCATGAAGTAACAATTTTTTAAAAACTAAAAAGTATTATTTTTTTATTTTTTAACTAAAAATATTATATTTTATCGATCATGTATTGTGTGCACAAAAAATAATTTTCAGATACACTAGACTAATTTTTAATTGAATCGATTCAAGTATACAAATCTAGTTTTATGCAATTAAAGTCCATGACAACAACAAAAATTGATTTATATATATATATATATATACAAGCAAAAATAGTAACTTAGAATTTCTCACCAAAATTATTTGTTACTTTTATAAGTTTTGCAGCTATCTTTTTTTTTTTTTTTTTTTTTACCCAAGATTTCAAAAACTCATAATTTTTTCTTTGGAATTTTATTTTTATGAAAAATATATTAAATTAATTTTTTCATGATTTTTAATGCAATATACATATTGCATATATAAAAATAAAATCATAATTTCTAATTGTAAAATATTTTTAAAATTAATTGTGGTATATTTTTATATTAAAAATATTTTTCATAAAATAAAATTTTGATATTTTTTTTTCAAACAAAAATATACTTTATATATTTATGCATTTTATTTAAAAATATATTATAATATTTAAAATAATTTTTTATATTATCATAATTGTTAAAAACATGAAAATAATAGTATATTTTAAAGATAACCCACATTTTTTGACAGGGTCCATGAGAATTTGATTTCTCCAACAGTTAAACACATCTCCCTTACGAAAGGGCGGCAGGGGTCCATGAGAATTTGATGTCTCAACATCTAAACACATCTCCCTTACCAAAGGGCGAGACCTTGTTGAGCTAAATTTCAAATTATTATCACATTTTCATATATATATATATATATATATATATATATTATATACATTTGTATATGCATACACTAAAACTTTGAAGATATTTTAGATCACAAGGCAGCAACCAGGTTGAGAGTAAAAGCTCCCAAATTGGTTTTGGATACAATAATATATTGTTCAATTAAAGTTAGCAAAATAAAGTATTTTTTTTGAAAATTTAAAATTTTAGATGAAGTCGCCACTAGTGAAGGCGACTATACGTATAGTCGCCTATTTCAAAGACGACATACATATATTTTAAAAAAAAATACTAGCGTCGCCAATGATAGAGCCGACAATATAAATATTTTTTTAATGACAGCAACACTACTTTTTCTTCCTATGCAGATGAGGATAATAAATTATCACATGAAAGAGTATGTAGCATGCATTCTGCATAATCACTTTTCTTTGTCTTCAGCCTTTGTTTCTTCAACCTTTGACCAAATATCAGAAAAACACATGCAAGTTTTTTTCTCTACCTCCATTATTGTTCCTTCTCTATATAATGTAGCAAACTCCTTCACAAAACTCACACGGCCTTGTTGAACATTCTGTTAGTTTTTTCTTCTTCAATGCTTCTTTCTTTTTCTTGTTTTTGTTCATCATTCAAAATTATTAGCAAAATTAGCTTTCTTAAAATAAAATAAAATATAGTTTTATAATATTATCAAATCTTCTTGTCAAATAACGAGTTCAAGGATGAGCAGTCATACTGCATTTTCGAAGTCATGGCAGTATATGAATGACTTAGTTGATTTTTCTCAAGAGTCAGATCTAGTCCGCCATTGATCATATCCTAATTTGTCTCCTATTTCATTTCATCTGTTTGGATCTGGTCCGAGTATAGGTCACAAGACATATTCAAGCCAAACATCATCCTTGTCCGATCCTTCGACATTAAGTTTGAATATTAGTGGACTACATGATAACCAATCACATAATATACCACATAGTCAATCTGATACTACTAGAGATGAACGTAGAGGTCGAGGAAAACAATATAGAAAACAAGTTCGTTTTGTTGGAAAAAACTTCTGCAATCTGTATATAGCCCTAATTATTTCAAGATAATTAAACAATAGAATATAGATTAGCGGAAGCGTACCGGAGTCCATTGAATTGTTTGTAGAAAGAAAGGTATGATCTTCCAATTTGCATCAAAAACTTGAAGCTTTATTTTCCTGATGATGGGGATTCAGGATTCTGAAAAAAAACTACACAATGCAAATGGGGACCATTACCTGTTATATTACAAACTGCTCAAGGCAGTTAATAATATTCATTAACTATTTCTGATTTGGCCCCTCATCAAATCAGAAATTATCTAATTGGTATCCACATATTAAAATCATGACAATTATGCCCTTAAGTCATAAACTTTATTCCGAAATAGACCACATAAATTTGACTTATTTATTTGATGACCCAACACACATTTTCTATATACAATTGTGACCCCAATAAATTTCTAACAATCTCCCACTGGGCCACATATGCATATATATAAATGAGTTAACCTTATTGAGCTCATAACTTTGTCATCATAACCATAGGCATATTCAATCTCGTCCATTAACTATATCAACATAGGATCAAAGCGATTTTCGTTGTATCAATCACAACTAAATCCATCAATGGTCACATATATCAACATAGCCAAATGACATAGATCAATCATGATAATGTGGTATGAAAATTACATGCATGGTGATCTATTCATGTCAATTTTCAATTGGTCCTACTTTACTTTATAGAGATCAAAACTTTAGCTTAATGTACAAAGTGAAATAAACTTAATAACATAAATTCTGATCAGAGAAATATCTAAATACACAAGTTTCATGAAATAAATAAAACACAAAGGATAATAAGGACAAACTCCCACTGAATCTAGATATCCTCATACTCTAAAACACCCATACGAGCAGTGTGCTCATGAAAGACCTTGGGTGGCAAACCCTTAGTAAGGGGGTCTGCAATCATGGAGTTTGTACCTAAGTGTTCTATACAAATCTGTCCACTCTGTACCCTTTCTTTTACAACAAGGAACTTGATGTCAATATGTTTTGACTTCGTCGAGCTCCTGTTGTTGTTGGAAAATAATACAGCTGATTTATTGTCACAATATAACTTAAGTGGTCTTTCTATTCCATCCACAATGCGCAGCCCAGTGACAAAGTTTCTCAGCCATATACCATGGTTAGATGCCTCATAACATGCAACAAATTCTGCTGCCATGGTGGATGAAGCTATGAGTGTTTGTTTTGCACTCCTCCATGATATAGCTCCATCACCTAACAGATATATGTAGCCCGAAGTGGATCTCCTACTATCTTGGCATCCCGCAAAGTCGGAGTCAGAATATCCAATGATCTCAAAGTGATCTGACCTCCTATATGTGAGCATGTAATTTCTTGTTCTCTTCAAATATCTCATAACCTTTTTGGCTGCTTTCCAGTGATCAATTCCTGGATTGCTTAAGTATCTGCCTAATACTCCAACAATGTACGCTATATCCGGACGCGTACAAACTTGAGCATACATTAGACTCCCAACAGCTGAAGCATAGGGAATCTTTTGCATTTCTTGAATTTCAAGGCTTCCTTTAGGGCATTGCTCAAGACAAAATTTGTCTCCTTTAACGACAGGGGTATCACCTGGTCTACAATCTTGCATGCCAAACCTTTTGAGTACTTTGTCGATATAGCTCTTTTGTGATAATCCAAGAATACCCCGAGAACAATCTCGATGTATCTGAATTCCTAAAACAAAAGAAGCGTCACCAAGATCTTTCATCTCAAAATGCTTAGATAGAAATCTCTTGGTTTCGTGCAATAAGCCTATATCATTAGTGGCAAGCAATATGTCATCGACATATAGAACCAGAAATATGCACTTACTCCCACTAAACTTGTGATACACACAATCATCAACGGCATTTATCTCAAAACCAAATGAGAGAATCACTTGATGAAATTTGTGGTACCATTGACGGGAAGCTTGCTTGAGTCCATAGATGGATTTTTTTAATTTGCAAACCATATTCTTTGGGTCACCACACACAAAGTTTTCTGGTTGCTCCATGTAAATTGTCTCATCAATGTCGCCATTGAGAAACGCTGTTTTTACATCCATCTGATGTAACTCAAGATCAAAGTGAGCAACAAGTGCCATTATTATCCTAAAAGAGTCTTTTGATGAAACCGGAGAGAAAGTCTCTTTATAATCAATGCCTTGTTTCTGAGTATAGCCTTTTGCTACAAGACGTGCCTTAAACCTCACCACATTACCATTTTCATCCCTTTTGGTTTTAAATATCCATTTACAACCAATTGGTTTTACACCTTCTGGTAATGGGACAACTTCCCAAACTTTATTGTCTTGCATAGACTTATTCTCTTCATTCATGGCATCATTCCACTTTTGAGAGTTAGAACTTTTCATGGCCTGATGAAAGTTGATTGGATCATCTTCCATCATTCCAATGTCATCCTCATGTTCTTGAAGATACACTATGTATTCATCTGGATTAATAGCATTTCTTCTTTCTCTAGTGGATCGTCGCAAAGGCACTTGTTCTTGAGGTTGTTGAGTTTGTACCTCTGGGGTTTGATTGACTATGTTTGGTTGCTCTTGATCTAAAACTTGATCAATATCAGGATTGGAATCCTGAACATTGTCAAAAGCAACTAATGGAATAGAAATCAACTCATCTTCAAGAAGAGTGGTTGATTCTAAATCCTCCTAAAAAACAAAGTCCTTAACCGTATTTCTCCCCCCAAACTCAATATCCTCAAAAAAACTTTGCAGTTCCCGTTTCAAATATATTCTTTTCTTTGGGATCATAAAACTTGAAACCCCTAGATCGCTCAGAATATCCAATAAAGTAGCTGCTCACAGTTTTGGGTTCCAACTTCTTTTCATTTGGCCTATAAGGCCTAGCTTCAGCTGGACATCCCCAAATGTGAAAGTGATTAAGACTGGGCTTTCGCCCCGTCCAAAGCTCATAAGGTGTTTTTGCAGCTGCTTTAGTTGGTACTCTATTCAAAATGTAGGTTGCTGTCTTAAGTGCCTCTCCCCAGAGTGATTTTGGTAAGGTTGAATGACTGATCATACTCCTAACCATATCTTTAAGAGTACGGTTTCGTCTTTCAGAAACACCATTCATGCTAGGAGATCCCGGCATAGTGTACTGTGGGACAATTCCACACTCCTCTAGGTATCTGGCAAAAGGTCCTGGACGTTGTTCACCTGATCCGTCATATCTACCATAGTATTCACCACCACGGTCAGACCTGACTTGCTTTATTCTTTTGCTAAGTTGATTCTCAACTTCAGCCTTAAAAGATTTGAACACGTCCAAGACTTGAGACTTTTCATGAAGTAGAAATAGGTACGCATATCTTGAGTAATCATCTATGAATGATACAAAATATTGTTGACCATTCCAAGAAGGTGTAGGAAATGGCCCACAAATGTCTGTATGTATCAATTCTAAGACGTCCATAGCTCTTTTCGCACCTAATTTCTTTGTTTTGGTCTGTTTGCCTTTGATGCATTCAATGCAAACATCAAAGTCTGAAAAATCAATTGAATCCAAGATTCCATCAGACACAAGTCGCTCAACTCTATTTCTAGAGATGTGACCTAACCGTTTGTGCCATAAGGAACTTGATTTTTTATTATCTATTTTACGCTTAGTACCACGTGATTCCACATTTAAGGTTTCATTATAAGAAGCAACGGTGTCAAGCAAATATAAGTTGTCATAAACCATAAGAGAACCAGTTCCAACAATATTTGAATTAATAGATAAACTAAAGCAGTTGTTTCCAAATGAACAACAATAACCTAATTTGTCCAAACAAGAAACAGAAACCAAATTCCGCCTAAATGACGGTACAACAAAAGTATCTATTAAGTCCAAATAGTAACCAGTACTTAACAACAACCTAAAATGCCCTATTGCTTCCACATTCACCGACTTGCCGTCTCCCACATAAATGCTTCTTTCAGCATCACTTGGCTTTCGGTAACTCAGGCAACCCTGCATTGAAACACTGATGTTAGTAGTAGCACCGGAATCTAACCACCAAGTGTTTCTAGGTACTGAAGCTAAATTTACCTCAGAACAGACCAAAGTAAGAAATGTACCTTTCTTTGCTCGCCATGCAATGTACTTAGAACATTCCTTCTTCACATGTCCTTTTATGTCGCAAAAGAAACAACCACCATCGTTGTTGGCTTGAGTTTGTTTCTTATGTGCTGGACCCTTATAATTAGCAGCCTCATTCTTCCTTTTCTTGCCCTTATCCTTAGAGGTGCTTGCCAAATGAGCACTTTCAGTCTTCTCTTGCTGCAATCTTTCTTCCTCTTGAACACAAAATGAAATGAGCTCATTAAGAGTCCACTTCTCCCTTTGACAGTTGTAACTGACCTTGAATTGACTGAATTGTGGAGGAAGAGAGATAAGCACTAAATGCACAAGCAAGTCATCCGAAAGCTCAAGCTTTAGTGCCTTCAACTTTGAAGCAAGGTGAGACATTTCCATAATGTACTCCCTTATGTTTTCCTTGCCCTTAAACCTCATGGAAATAAGTTTCTTTAAAAGAGTACTTGTTTCCGCCTTATCGCTTTTTGCAAAGCGTTTCTCAATTTCAGCAAGGAAAGTTGTGGCATCGGTGACCTCCTCGGACACCGCACCCCTAAAAGCCTCAGGTATGCCACGCTTGATGATCATAAGACTCATGCGGTTTGATCCATCCTTAATGCAAGGTCAAGATCCATGCAGCCAAGAACAATAAAAATGTTCTCCTTCCAGTCCTTAAAGTTACTACCATTAAGGACCGGCACTGAATTAAGATTAGCAGATACAGTAGCAACAGCTGAAAACAGAACAGTACAATTACATAAATAACATGCTCATATAAGAAACCAAATTAAACAATAAATTCAAATAATGGTTAATCCCATCTTAAGATACCAAGCACATCATTAATATCAAGTCTTTGGACAATAATATTAATTGTAAGCAGTACTCTTGTTATAGTGATCAAACATTGACGATAAATTATGTCAAATAATATGCAATCTTTGGACTAACATATTATTCACACACAAAAAACCTTATAATTGTCACAAATTTATCACCATATGTATGTATGAAACTCTGTCAAATATTAATTTACCTTTGGGTCAGTTAATAAACACACGAATTACATATACACAATTATCTTAATATTTTATTGAATTAATCTACACAAAAGAGATCACTTTGGTGATATTTGTTTCAATTAATTTAACTAAATATTAAATATCCTTAATAAATTCTAAAACCAAAATTTGAATTAAATTGTTACTGTATTATTATTATATATTTAATAAAATAATAATAATAATGAAAACCCAATAAAACATATATATATATATATATATGATAGATTCATACATACGTAGCAATTACATTTGCCAATTATGTTCTGTGGCAAAGAAAATTTTCAGCGGTACAATCAAATTGTCTGTGATGATCATTGCTGGATGCTGGAAGTGTGTGTTGTGTGTGTGAGAGAGAAAGAAGGATAAAAACAAATGGGCCCTCTAAAGGCTGCAAGAAGAAATGAGTGGAACTGCAGCATCAAAGAGAAATACATAATGCTCGCTCTCTCTCTCTCTCTACATATACACACACAGAGAACATATATGAATATCTTTTCTTGTGTGGTTATTACTCTTTCTGGATTTTTATTAAATGGGTCCAACTCAAACCACATGAAAAAACTATCTATAAAAACCAGGCTGATATGCATATGCACAACGGCAAAAGGAATTTCATGGAAGACCAATAATACCATAAATTCTCAAGAACTAATTTAGGGAGGCTCTGATACCAAATGTTGGAAAAAACTTCTGCAATCTGTATATAGCCCTAATTAATTCAAGAGAATTAAACAATAGAATATAGATTAGCGGAAGCGTACCGGAGTCCATTGAATTGTTTGTAGAAAGAAAGGTATGATCTTCCAATTTGCATCAAAAACTTGAAGCCTTATTTTCCTGATGATGGGGATTCAGGATTCTGAAAAAAAACTACACGATGCAAATGGGGACCATTACCTGTTATATTACAAACTGCTGAAGGCAGTTAATAATATTCATTAACTATTTCTGATTTGGCCGCTCATCAAATCAGAAATTATCTAATTGGTATCCACATATTAAAATCATGACAATTATGCCCTTAAGTCATAAACTTTATTCCGAAATAGACCATATAAATTTGAATTATTTATTTGATGACCCAACACACATTTTCTATATACAATTGTGACCCCAATAAATTTCTAACACGTTTTGGAACAAGCCAGGAATATTAGTACTCTTAAAATATGTTGGATTTATTGATTTAATTTTGGTATTAATTATTATATGTTAAGCTTTAATTTTGAAGATACACAAATTCATATAATTTATTAATTACATATCTAGATTTAATTAATCATAATGCATGAAATACCATTATTAATTTATTGCTAATTATTTTAATAAATTAAATTTATTTTAATAAATTCTTAACATGATATAGTGTATAATGATAGAATTATAATAATACAATTTTTCTTTGAATAACTATATAATAATTTATTGTAAGATTAATTATTTGTACATATATTTTTGTCGTTTTAAGGTCATTAATTTGATTTAATAAAATAAATATCACCACTATCGTGTCAATATTTCAATTATAGTTATTGTGTTTTCATCATATACGTCGTGTGATTTACTACTTGTGTCGTATCGTCCCTGAAGACATATAATTGCCTCCACCACTAACCGATTTCACCTAAAACTTTGTCCTAAAAATGTTCCTTATTTTGCTAACAATACATTATTCTATCAGAAACCCGAAGAATCTTAGGTCATATCACCCTCTCTGACTGGTTATGTTAGCATCCATTTTCTAGTTTTCTGATAACCCCCCTTTCTCTCTCCCCTGCAACCATTTCCGGTAAGCCCTTTTCTCTCTCTATCTTCGCCACCTCCATTTCCTTCGAATCAATCCATTCTCTTTCTATCCTTATGCACAGGAAATGACGAATCCAACAAGTTCTCGGCGTCAAACAATCGACACTAGCGGTTGTAGTTGGGGGCCAGACGACACCGTATGGGACTGCGTGATCCCATACTTGCAGGACGCGCGTGACCGGGCTGCGGTGTCGTTGGTGTGCAAGCGATGGTACGAGACGGACCGTATGACACGCAAGCACGTGACAATAGCGCTCTGCTACGCCGCCACTCCACAGCAACTGTCGCGGCGGTTCCCTCAACTTGAGTCGCTGAAGCTTAAGGGTAAGCCACGCGCCGCCATGTTTAATCTGATTGGCGAAGATTGGGGCGGTTATGTTACGCCGTGGGTGGAGGAAGTGGTCAGGTCTTACAGGAAAATGAAAGCACTTCATTTCAGGAGGATGATTGTGTCGGATAGGGATCTGGAGTCTCTCGTCACGTCAGAAGCGGGGAAGGGTCTTGAAGTCTTGAAGCTGGATAGGTGTTCTGGTTTCAGTACGAATGGCCTGTTGCATATAGGACGCTTGTGCAGGTAAAATACAAACCGACATTTTGTGCTTGTGTGTTCTAGAGGATATTCAGTAACTTAGGAACCTCTATCTTGAATGCTCGTGATTCTTGTCATCCGGCATACTGTTTGGTTCTGTTTTTTTGAATTCTTATTATGATTCAACTTGTAATGTTGCACACAAAAATGCATAATGTGTTGCATCAAAGATACTTGTTGAAGATTGTCAGTGGATACAGGCATATGGTATTATTTTTCGTTGTATTATTTTTTTGTCAAGAATTATGCCATCAAAATATTGTGCCCTCCTGCCTAACCGTAAACATTATGTTGTTTTATAACTCTTAAGACGTGAAGGGGGGAGCTCTATCATCCTCAGCGATTGTTCCATGGTTTCTAGATACCTTGTCAACTGGTGGTTTCTAGATACCTTGTTAAATTTTCATTCTGGTTCTCAGAAGTTTGGTTCCTAAAATTGTTCAACACACATCAACAAATTAGGCATCCATATGTGCACATAGCCAGTGCTGTTACCTGTTGGAAGTGAAATGGTCTCAGGTGACTGAATGACCGGTTGAGAATAAGTGTTCTGTCACCTGCACCTAGTTTCTCTCACGTGACTTAAATTCACACTTGGGCTGCATAAGGTTATTGAAATTTACTGATGGCATAATTATTTTGTAAGTGAATTAGTAACTTTTGTATGATCATAATTTTGGAGGAAAGTTGTACTCAGCAGAAACACTATCTCCCAATGATCTTTTCTTAGATTGTTACTTTTATGCCAAATGTTTAAATCTAAAGTTTCATGGTTTTAATTGTGCGAACAATGCATATTTGGTTGTTGCGAACTGTTCTGGAAATGAACATTCTGCAAATGAATGGCTTTATTTTGAATTATGATATTAAGAAAATTGCTCCCTGGGAGTTATAAACTCATAAATTACTTAAGTGTTTTTCTGTGTGGATTTTCAAGCAGATGTATTACTAACATTATAAGATTCAGAAATATTGCATGTTTTCATTTGGATTGCCTCCCATGTTCTTATACATCTGACATGTTACAACTTTGGTAAAGTCAGAAACTGGAAAGAATGAGTATGCTGCTATTTGTTTCAACATCTTTTGATGAAACAATACTTGCTTTATCTCAGTGGTCCAGATATAAGTATCATTGAAGACGTAGCAAAACACTTGGATAAGATGATGAAGAAGGTTTTGATTGATTTCCTCTGATCATTTTTTATGTTTTCGATGAAGTAGATAACATTTGAAGAAGCAAAATTGACCATTGGAGACACATGAAAAGAAATGACAAGAAACTTTTGTTGAGTATCTTTAAACCAAATTATAGCCTTTGCTTAAGAAAAGGGCGCATGTTTACTCGGTTGTGTAAGAATTATATGGCCCCCTGGCTTTATCTCAGTGGTCCAGATATAAGTATCATTGAAGAAGTAGCAAAACACTTGGATAAGATGCTGAACTGTTCATTTTTAATGTTTTCGATGAAGTAGATAACATTCAAGAAGCCAAAGTGTGTTAGAGGTAAGGAGATGAACTGTTGACAGTAGTCTCACTCAACGAATTACGTCCCACGCCAAATCAGGGAGATGAACCGTTGACAGTAGTCTCACACTCAACGAATTACGTCCCACGCCAAATCGGCTGAAATCAATTTTCTAGTAGAAAAACATAAATCCATTCCCGAGAACAGCTGATACTTGTAGTTTTCTTTTAAGGCCTATGGGCCATCTATAACTAGAGATTAACTACTAATAGAAGTTTAATGCTATAAGGAGACATCTATTAGAGATTAACTACTAATAGAAGTCTAATGCCATAAGGAGAATACTAGAAATATTGATTAATGGGCTAAGCCTGTCTTCTTCTTACGCTGTGATAGAGCACTGGTGTATCAAAGTGACACATGAAAAGAAATGACAAGAAATTGTAGTTGAGTGTCTTTAAACCAAATTGTAGTCTTTGCTTAAGAAAAGGCCACATGTTTACTTGGTTGTGTAAAATTTAAATGGCTCTTTGTATTCACACACTTTTGGATCTAGTGAATTTTTTTGTGATATTCAATTGTTTTGTGGATTGTGCAGATATGTAGCTCCAATTTGACAACATAAACTTGATCTTTCATAATTTAAGTTCTGGTTATCTGAAACTTACTGATCTACGCTTTGTAGGAATTTGAGAACATTTTATATGGAAGAGAGCGAAATTCTTGAGAATGATGGGGAATGGCTACATCAGCTTGCTTTAAACAATACAGTTCTTGAAAATTTGAACTTTTACATGACTTATCTCAAGAGAGTTGGATCTGAAGATATTGAATTGCTAGCAAGAAGAAACCCATCTTTGGCAACATTGAAAATTAGTGAGTTTGATGTTACAGAGCTTGTTGGGATTTTTAGAGCTGCGGCTTCCTTGGTAGAGTTTGCTGGGGGCTCTATGCCTATATATTCTCAACAGATTGGTGATGGTGTTTCTACTGAGCTTTTGGAAAAGTTCAGTTCTCTTTCATTCCCACCAAAGTTATGCGGGCTGGGACTGACTTATTTGGGAAGAGCAGAAATGCCAATCATCTATCCTATTGCTTTGAAGCTTAGAAAATTGGATCTCGTTTTTTGCATGCTCGACACTGAAGACCACTGTCAGTTACTGCAAAGATGTCCAAACTTGGAAGTCCTTGAGGTAAAATTTTTAAGCCTTTTGCTTAGCCTTTTTCTCATCATAGCTATGTCCTTCCTATGTGCAGTAAATGGATATATTTGCTTGATGTCTTGTTTGAACTGTTTCCAAAGACGAGCCTACTTTCAATATAATGTACAATCTAGGGCAAAGTAATTTTCTGAGTCCATCATACCCATCTCCCAAGGTTTCGTAAATGTATGCTGGGTAAATCACACTAGGTGTGTTGTCTAAAGTAGATTTGCGCACACCAAGTGTAGGCATCTACAAGACCATCTCCCAATCTTCCAGATGGGATAAGTTGATATGCAGGCAATAACTGATGCTCGCACCAAACTCTAGCTGCCTTATCAATCAAGTTTCATCAACATTGTCCCCAATTATAACATGGACTATCAGGAGAATTTTCATGAATACATTATGAACAAAAATAAAAACTGCTAACAATGTGTTGGCAGGGAGAAACTAGGGACAGGTATGCCCAACTTTAGTTTATTGAAGATACAACTTACCAGGTCTATATGTACCATGAGAAGAATGTTGGCTGCTTCATTTATTCTTTTTACAGAGCGTCTTGTTACAATCAGTGAGAGGTTAGAAAAAGTATAGTAATGATGGTTGTTCTGATTTCCCATATAGATGGCCTCTTCTATTCATCCCTATCTTTTTGTCATGATTATTGTTAGTTTATTCTCGATCATGCCTCCTGTTTCCTGTTTTTGTTAGTTTTGAGTAGGTAGTTTACGGTCTTATTCTGGCCCCTTTTAGTAGGGAAACTTCAGTCATTATTTCTAAAGATTACTTTATGTATGGCCTACTACTATAGTGTGCATCACCCAAGTTTTTTTTTTCGTTTGATATATTTTTCTAAACCAAAAATAGTTGACATTAGATTAATGCTTTGAATAGTATGCTCTAACTCTCGTTTGATATATTTTTCTAAACCAAAAATAGTTGACATTAGATTTAACGCTTTGAATAGTATGCTCTAACTCTCTTTTAGTCACTGCAGTAGTTGATTTATCAGAAAATGTCCAGACAAAAATCTTTATCCAAATCTTTTATGCTATTTTGAAATGTGTAATTTTGAATATATTCTTATTTTTTGTGCAATAGGCAAGAACTGATATTGGCAATAGGGGACTGGAGGTTGTTGCTCAGTTTTGCAAAAGCATTAGAAGGCTACGGATAGAGTATGGATTCATGGAAAACATAGACAGCGGAATTACAGAGAGAGGATTAATTGCTGTGGCTCAAGGATGCCTTAAACTCGAATACTTGGCCGTATACGTCTCAGATATCACAAATGCAGCCCTGGAATGCATTGGCACACACTTAAAAAACTTACGTGACTTCCGCATGGTGTTACTCGATAGAGAGGAAAGAATTACCGATTTGCCCCTTGACAGTGGAGTCCGTTCTCTTTTAATAGGATGTGACAAACTAAGAAGATTGGGTCTGTATCTCCGGTGTGGAGGGCTGACAAATGTGGGGCTCAGTTATATAGGGCAGTACAGTCTGAACGTGAGATGGATGCTTCTGGGTTATGTTGGTGACTCCGACGAAGGCCTTATTGCGTTATCGAAAGGGTGCCCTAGCCTCCAAAAGCTGGAAATTAGGTGCTGTTGCTTTAGCGAACGTGCATTGGCCATGGCTGCTGTTCAGATAACTTCTTTAAGATACTTGTGGGTGCAAGGATATCATGACTCTGGAAATAATGGCAGAGATCTTATGGGTATGGTGAGGCCTAACTGGAATATCGAGCTGATACCTTCTAAACCAAATAGAGAAAGGGAAGACATAGATGATCCTGCTCATATAGTTGCCTACTATTCTCTTGCCGGCCAGAGAGGTGATTTTCCTCCTACAGTCATCCCTTTCGACCCAACGGTATTTACTCATCCCAAATGAGCTCTACATGCGCTTCCTTATAAACTCACTCTTCTTTTCTCTGTTTATAGAATGTGGTAATACCAAATGGCATTCAATTGAAGCACAACAAAATCTCTCTTTTAGTCATGTATTTAATTAAGTAGTTATTTCATGTCATTTAATTAAATGACATATTATAAATTAATATATTTTTATTCATATCAACTCCAAACCTTTTCCCTATATTTTTAAAGATATGCATATATATGAAATTATATTAAGAAAATATATAGCAATACAAAAAGTTACAAAAAATATACTCATTTTCTGGACAAAGGCTTGTACGCATCAAATTATTGAACTTTTTTTATTTTTATTATATATATATATATAATGGGTTAAGTTGTACTGTAATATAGATAAAAACACAAGGATCCTAACCAATCAATTAGGATCCGAGAAAAAACGAGTTGATGCCATGGCCATAGAGTTTGCACACTTATTTTCCGCTCGTATATTTGGATATAATATTTTTTGAAAAAAAAAAAATAATTTTTAGGTTAAAGGTCATATTTTTAAGATAGGTAAAAAATATATTCTTTTACGATAAAAATGTGAACTTCATATAATCAAGTAGTAAATTAGGTTTAGAAATAAGTATTACATTTTTACTTTAAAGTAATAGTTTCTTTAGGTTGGATGTAAATATATATATATATTTTTTTTTTTTTTAATTTTTTTTTCTATAAACATCTTCATGAATATCTTTGTGATCTTCATGTATATATATGTATATATATATATATATTTGCACATGATGATCTTCGAATAATTAATTGTATTAGAAATTAAGTAGTCTATTTTCCCATGTTTCAATTTGTGATTAGTTTTTCTCAATTTTCTTATAACCCTTCTAATAAGTTTGATCATTTATTAATTTCATGTATTATTGGATATGGATGAAAAAAATTGTAGCAAGACTTATATAATGTCGTTTAAAAGAAAATACTTGAGAATTTGTGAATGTTGTTTATTGATTATCAATTTATCATTTAACTTCATCAGTTTTTTATATATATTTTTTTATCTACTAAATAAATGGATGTTTCTGTATCATGTTCGTTAAGACATTTTAAAATTTGTATATGTATAAAATATCACAAATATATGATATGAAATAATTTATATTGTATATTGAAAATTTAAATTAACTAATAGATAAAATATTATAATTGATATAGGTTATAATTTTTTTTTATTTCTTACTTATTAAAATGTGATATTTATAGGAATATGTGCCCTAATAATAAGCTGGTCTGGAAGACATATTTTCAAGTACGATCTTTATGAATATAAGTAAAAGATTAAAGACATTTCTTCTTTATTGTATACAGTTGTGTTTATATGTTATTTGATATTGAAATTCCATGATCTCGATAACTAGGAGACTTGGTAACACATATATTGGTCGTTATATAATAAGTCTCGGTGATTCAGAACATAAACGTTCCAAGTAATAGAATCTACAAGAAATGATATCGTAGGATTTGGATAAGCTTGCACTGAGTGGTACGTCACATAGAGAGTGGAGATCCTATTGCCTGGATATCAGTGCTGAGACATGATGTAGGCTAGTGGATGTGATGTTGGTTCTAAATGATCACACTGAATTGATCCCACATCAAGATTCAAACTATTTGATAGTCATAGTGGCAAATAGATAGGATAAAGTTGAATTACATAAATGCCCTAATTATTCACCCCCAAGGTGTGAAAAAAGAAGGTTGCACTCATCAGATGATTGTAGCAGCAAGGCCACCGATAGGAAAAATGTTCCCAAGCAAGATCCCCTTTCAAGAAGATTCAAATCGGAGAAGAAACTCCCCAAAACGACAAGTGAATGAAAAAAAATCGTCGACAACCAACAACAATAGCTACGAATCTGGAAATCAGATGAAATCGACGAGTAAGACTCTCACTTTGAAATATTTTGTTTGATTTGTTTGCTAGTTTTTCGACTTTAGGGAATCTACACACAACATGTATTAGGGTTGTTTTTTAGGGCTTTGATGTTCGTATTTCCCAAATACAAATTGAAATTGCTTGTATATATATATATATATATATATATATATATTTCTGAAGCTTTGACCACACTGGTTGAAATTTCATGAATCAAATTACATGTATAGAATTAGTTTGAGTTGATGAAATTCATGTCGAGAAGAAAGATCAAGAGTTGCAGTTAGGTGTATGTAGGAAATGAAGTTGAAGTATGAATAACTTCAATATATATATATATATATATATATATATTATAGGCTACAAAACTTCAATATCAATATTTTTATTTGGAGAATTTATCCCATATTATTTTGTCTCCAACTTTAAATTATATGTATGTCTTATATATAGAGGAAACTAGGATTACTTATTTGAGTAAATTAGATAGCTGAGGCAAATTCAATTTGGGACAACTGATTCTACCATGACATTGATTAACAATACTTAATTGGATTCATAGTCTCAGATATTTGTGCATCTGAATTTTTAATGTAACTTGGTTTTCAACCTTATATACTCATTTTTCTTATTCTTTTGAAAATGTCTTCTGCTTTGGCACTTGGTCATTATATCATACTTCAGTGTTAGAATCTTATCTGTTTTGAGTTCACTAGTAGATGTAATGTTTTCATTTTTATGGTATATTATTGTTCATTGACATTATATGAGTGTACTTAATGACTATTTTACCTTATGTAACTTTGTGAAACAAAGAATCCTAAAAACATTAGCTAAGGCAAAAGTTGCACTCCATTGTGAATGTGGTTGATTAATTTGTGAAACAAAGAATCCTAAGATCAGTTTTGATCTCTTATTACAAGATAACGTGTGTCTATGTTATTCTGTAATCAAACTTAATTAGTTTGTCAACCATTAAGACAGTAAAAATGTGGTTGATTATGTAGTAATTAACACTTGAAACCTTTGTTTCTTAGCAACTCATTTAGATTTGTTATATGTCTAAGCTTACTTATATTGGTTAATTAATTTATTCTTTCACTTGGTTAGCGAACATATCTTTGAATTCAGATGAAAGTGAATTATCAAGAGGAATTTTATTCCTACAACAAAAGTGTAAGTGTGGTGGAGCAACTATTGTGTTAACATAAAAAACACCCAAGAACAAGAATCGTAGATTCGTCAAATGTGCCAAAACTTTGGTAAATATATATTTTCACTCTTCTTATTTTATTGATATATTGTATATTTGTCATCGTGTTAGTTGTAAAAAAATAGGGATATATAAATTTGTGCTCGAATTAGGAGGCCAAAATTGTTCGAATTAAATATTATATTGTCAAAAAGTTTTTATTATCATCATTTTGAACGACATTTGGGTGTTAACTGAGTTTCCTGTTATATGTTAGTTAAAGTAAACCAATTGGTTGACCAAATAAAAAAGACATTAAAATTATCATTTATATGTTTTCACCAATTCGAATTCTGAAAAACTGATACACATGATTTTTTTATTTAAGAAGTCAGGTGGCAAGAAAGTCCAATCTGCATAAAGTAAATAGTGCCTCCCAATCAAATTTCTAACAAGTTGGGGAAGCCTTGTTGTTGGTAAGATTTTACCTACGACCAAAACTTATGTGTTTATATATATCCTTGCACTCTTTATTTGCCATACCCTACAAACTTGCTATGTTCTAACACCCCTTTTGAGGGATTAAATAAATGGCACCAAAACCCATCCCATCTCATGCAATGTCGCAAGAGAGAGTTTTCTTTATCAATGAGTGCACGCGAGACATAGAATTGAATTACATTTACCATCTTCAACAAAATAGATCTGGAAATTGGATTGTTGGGCAACATAACGAAAATGCTATAAAAAATGCAATGATATTGGTTAACCGTCAATTTGGAACAAACATTACCCTTGACTTTTTTGTTGAAAGGAATCGCAAGCTACACGAATGTTACAATGTTTTGAACTGGCTTATTAAGCATCAATGGGTCAAATACAATTGTGTTACTCAACATGTCCGTTGTTCTGCTAACATTTGGGAGAAACTATACAGCGTTAGTCTTATTCATATGAATTTTGCTTATTATGTTTATTTTTATTTTGACTTATTTTAGTGAACAAATTTGATTGAAAGTGTAAACAAAATAAAGATTATAATTGGCAGAAGGAGCCCCTTGTTGTGGTTTATAAAAGGAAAGGTGTGCGTTCGTTCGAGGCTCTTAAGGATGTATTCGAGAGAACTCCCTCCGTTAATCAAAATGACATGCAAAATGAAATCACTGAGATATCAAGTGATACTCAAATGGATGGAGGCAATGAACATCTGAATATAGCTCGCTCCATTCATCTGAGTATAGTTCTCTTGATACAGATACTAGTTTTGGCTTGAGTTGGCATGGTATAACTACGACACGAGAAGTGAACAATCATTTACCACTGAGACATCCTCCACTCCTCCACCAACCACCAAAGACAATAGAAGTAAGAAGTTCATTGTTCAACAAGTCGTTGTGGCCAAGAAGGTAGCTATAGCATTTCATGGTCTCCCTTAAAAAATCATTGACTATTTTACCTATTAAGTTGAGGTATCATGCAAATCTAAGTAATACGTATTGGTGTGGTTTGAAATTCATATTTGGCTTTTTTTAAGGTTACGTGCAATGATTTTCCTTAGTATTTGTACCCTAGTATGTTATGTATGAAATTTTTAGTGTGTTGTTCGATTTGTAACTTCAAGTATCTATGTGATTGATTATTTATATTAAATATTTTCTTCAGTAATTATTCTCCCAAAAAAATAGTGAAATAGTTATGTTTCATATTGAATTTATATGTCACTGACATAAAAAATACAAAAAAATAAAGAACGCACATGGCTTTTGCCACATCTCATGTACATGACCCCTATCCAAATAATTGATAGTACAATGCTTCCCCTATTTATGTACAATGTTTTTACACAAATATTATGGTTAAAATTCCTCTGAGGCACATCCTTTAGTTGTATCTTCCTTACTGTAAAATGTTACCAAATCTTCCTCCATGCCGTTAACCCCGTGCTCCACAACCATTTCCTGACATTGAATGGATAGAAGCAGTTGATAACATATCGATATTCTTATAGGGCCAAAGAATGTTGGAAATTTTGGTGCTAACCAAAACAACATAATTTCATCACCATTGCCATGAATAGTGTCAACAGTGAATTTCACGCTGCATTGCAAATAAACAAATGAGGCTCAAGTTTTTCTCTCTTGACTGAATGTGGGTAGGGTTTTGAGTGAAGGACAGGTTTGGGTAAATTACCATAAGCTTAAAACTGTAATTACTTGAGTAAGATATTGTGCTGATTCTTATATTCGAGGGTGTTTCGGCGGATTAGAATCAACCATTTAGCACGGCTAATCCGGGTGCCTGGTTAGCAAGAGGGCCGCTATCTAACAAAGTAAAGAAAGGATAAGACTGGAAAAGGAATCCCTATCCCACCTATCTAAGATAGTAAACAAAGCCTTAGAATATACATGCATGTGATCTTGCATGAGAAAAGTCATATATTTGTCAATCCTCTCTTGAGAGGCCATTCTTGGTTACAGTGGAATTATGTTCAAAATCAACGTGGTGGAAAGATAGAGTTTGATGGCTCTTAGAATAATCTGTTGGGATTGTTTCTCTATATTTAATACACTTGTCATATCCAATGAAGACTTTAGGGAAGATATTGGCCAAAACATAGGAGATAGAATCTTGTTATGGGCAAACAAATTGTCATAATGTATAAGGATCATTATAGCTATTAATGTCAATTATGGATCCGTATAAAATGACCAAACCCTAGACATTAATTAGAGAATCGAGCAAATGGATTATATCTGCACGGTAACTATGCATGAAAAGTTCGCACACCAAATTCATATTTGCCTATGAATCCCTTTAGTAGTGTTTGCTAGATATGAACGGATGGATGCCTTTAGTACATAAGGATTGAAAAATCAAAGGTGATTAATTAATTGAATTAGTTTATCTTATAATTGAATTGTTTGCTTTTGGATTAGGTGAAATGATGAACCATAGGGGTCACACGTGTAACCAGATTATGGTGTGTTACAATGGATATAAATAATTAATTAATCAAGATGGATTACTTATTAAACTAATAATATTTTGTTGGACAAATTTATTAGTAAGCCTAAGTAATTAAATGATCATGAAGAAAGTTAATTATTGAACTAATTTTGTTTGTTGGACAAATGATTAATTATGTCCGAATAGTGCTGGAGAATAAAATTATTAATGAAGTGTAGTATTTTGGACTAGAAAATTAATTATAGAAATTAATTAAAGCCCAAGAAGATACTTAAATAAATAGTTTTGGATATAGGTCCAACATAAGGGTACACATGATAAATCTTATTCTATTTAGGATAAGATTTGACACTTGACAAGCTATCAACCTCTACCTATATACATACATACATACATACATACATACATATATATACACATACATATATATATATATATACATATATATATATATATGACCCTAGAATAAAAAAATGGAATTTGAGTTCCCATCACCTGTACACACTGAGATATATTGAGACACATTGAAATACAAAAAACATTTAGAGCTAGCAAATATTCAATGTATGCATCGGCAGATCATCATATGAAAGATTCAATATTTTTTGTTTTTCCTCTTTATTGTTTTATGTCAAAGATAGTTAAATATATATTTTTTATGATAATTAATTCAGTATTGTATAACTAAACATTATTGTGATCTTATGTAATGTCTTAAACTATTTAATGACTTTGTTGGACAATTAATTTATGTTCAAGTTTTTCTTCCAGTTTCTTCTTTATACATATAGGATAATGTTCCTTGTTTAATTATCTGGCCAATGATTAAACGTGTTTGATATATTGATTCAAAATTCGGGAGATAAGCTTCCATATTGGATCTTATATATATGCCACATATATTTAATGGTTGATTGATCTCTGATATTTATGAGGAATTATTAGTCTTAGGTGCCTTTGAGAGTTAATTGCTCATGTGGAATAACAATATTGCCACGAACAATTAATTTATGAATTACATGCACTTTAGGAGGAGGGATAATTTAATATAGCAATTGTTTTATAAAAAATGAAGAAGAAGGAACTTGGATTAAATTAATTTGATAACATAATTATTGATAGTCGAAAGTATGACCCAAGATTCGTCTTCTCTCATTGTATTAATTCAACCTTACTTTTTTTAGTCACTAGTTGTTATTTTATTTTCTTATTTATTTCCGTTAGTTCAATTATTAATTTATTAATCTCCATCTACTTATAATCTTCTAGCTAAAGTATATATAAACTTGTAGTACTTAGTTATCTCCATCAATCCTTGTGGGACATAACCTCACCCACTGAAATCTATGACTACTTTGTACATTTGCAAGATATCTTATAGATATTGGTTGACAAGTTTTTGGTGAATCACTTGCTAAATTATTAATATTGTAAGTTTTTTTCTAACTTTATTCTAAAATTATGTGTAGGAATAAGTGCCCTGGCAGCCAACTGTTAGGCTGCCTAAAAGACATATTCTAAGTACAATCATTATGAATATAAATAAAAGTTTGAGGCATTTCTTCTTTATCATATTTATTTGGGTTTACATATTATATGATATTGAAATCCCATGATCTCAGTAACTAGGAGACTTGGTCACGCACAGGTTGGTGGTCATGGGATAAGTCTTAGTGGTTGAGATCATAAATGTTCTAAGTCATAGAATCTACAAGATGGGATATCATAGGATTCAAATATGCTTGCACTGAGCAGTACATTAATTTGGGAGTCGATACTCTGTTCCATGAATATCGGTACTGAGAGGCCACGTAGGCTAGTGGATATGATGTTAGTCTCCAACAATCACATTGAACTAATCTTGTCTCCGAACTCGAACCATTTGGGAGCTATAGTGGTAACGAACAATTGAGGTTTTGATTTTTGTAGGTGTTTTAATTAGTCCTTAAACTATACTCATGCACGTGGTCCTTCATGAGAGAAGCCATATACTTTTTTGGTTCCTTAAACTTCACTTGAGAGGCCAAACAAGGGCTCGTTGGTTGTAGTGGAACTATGTTTAATATCAATGTATTGACAAGATAAGATTTGCTAGCCCAAAGAGTAATTTGTTGGGATTATTTCTCCAAATTTTTCTACGTTTGTCGTGTCCAATGAAACCCTTGTGCAAGTCACCTGACCAGAACATAAGAGATAGAATCTTGTTATGGCCAACGGATCGACAAAAGTTTGTACAAATCATTATAGTTATTAGTGTCAATCAAGGGCTCGTATTAAATGATCAAGCCCTAGACATTAATCGAAGAACCGAGTGAAGGGACCGTATCTGCATTGCAACTACGGATGAAAGGTTTGCACTTTGAATTCATCTTTTATCTATGAGTCTTCTAGTAGTGTTTGATGGACGTGAATGAAAACATGCCCTGAGTACCTAAGGATTGGGATATCCAAAAGTGATTAATTAATTGGAATAATTGATCTTGCAAATGAATTGATTACTATTGGACTAGGTGATGTGATGAACCTAAGGGGTCACACGTATAACCAAATTTCAGTGCGTTGGAATAGAGATAAATAATTAGTTAATCATTGATAAATTAATTATTGGACTAAATAATATTTGTTGTACAAATTAATTATTTGAGTCTAAGTAATTAATTAATCACTGAACAATTATTGGGCTAATTTTATTTATTGGACTAATAATTAATTAGCCTCAAATAATGTTAGAATTAAATAAACTAATTGGGGAGTAGTCTTTTGGGCTTAAAATTAATATGTCCAATGAGACAACTTAAGACTTCATCTTGGAGATAGATCCAACACATAAGGAGTAGGACGCCTAAGCTTATAAGGAGTGAGACTCCTAAGCCCACAAGAAGTAGAACTCCTAAACCCACAAAGAGTGAGACTCAAAAGCACATTAGGAGTGAGACTCCTAAACCCACAAGGAGTATGACTCTTATACTCATAAGGAGAAGTTAGAGGATTAACATAAATTGATCCCCAAAGAGAGAAAAAAAAGAAAAAGAAAAAGAAAAGAGAAGAAAACAAGGACAACAATTCAAGAATCATCCCTATCATGTTCTTCTCTTTCTTTCCCTCTTCTCTCCCCTCTCATGTATTGAGATCCCGATTATACTTTAGTTCTAGATTATTAGTCTCGTTCTATACAGGTATACGGGAAACTAGTTACACCGTGTATCTCCACATCAATGCTGGCGTGGATAAACTTGAAGAGGAGGTCATGAATGTCCTTGATCAAACGTGTGACTGGTCATCCGAAGGATCCTCGCTAAGAACGTGAATTATTTAGTATAATTGCTAAAGTCAGTTTTTAATTAATTATATGGAGCTGTGCAAGTAAATACTTAGATCGTAGAAATATTTTAATTGTTATCTTCCGCTTTGTATTTCATATGATTTATGACCTAAATATTCCAACAGTGGTATCAGAGTCTGCTTGCATACCGTGTATGGGTTGATTATGTGTAAATTTTTATTTTTTTATTTTATATATATATATATATATGTTTGGGTGAATGTTTTTTAATTTATTATTGAATAAATTAAATTGTTGGAAATTATGGAATAGATGAATTGATATTTTTTGTGTAATCTGTTGATTAAATTTCTTTGTTTAACACGCGATATTTTGACATATACATAATATGGTGATGGGTACGTATATATGAATGGGTAATTAGATGATGGATGCATGATCGCATGTTGTATATACGGTACTAAATTACGCGTAGGATGTGAAACTTACAACATATGCACGTCTAGATGGGAGAAATCAGGATCGTACCAACAAAATAAAAAAAAACAAGCGATCAAGCGACTCAAGATTGGCAGAAACACACGACCGAGCCCTTGGATTGTTTTCTTGAAATAGATTGGTTCGTCCAATTGTGTATCCAAATTCCCACGAATCCTGAAGATATCATGTTGTGATAATTTTGAAGACAAAAATTGTCCAAATATATTGTTCCCATAATTATGCAAATAATATGTCAAGAGAGATGAAAAAGATATATAATTTGAAATATCCTAAGATTAATCTCTATATTTATGGTAATTAGGATATGCTTTGAATATTCAAAGATATGATCTTAAAATTGATATGGCAAGTGGATGGCTAGTCAAAGATATGATCTTCTAAATTGCATATTTCTATATATATTTATATGAGAATTCTTTCAAGAATAAGGAGACTATATACTTCCTCAAATTTTTATACGACAAGATAAATATTGGATATTTATGAAACTTCGACTATGTCTACGATTTCAATATAACCATATTTAATTGTGATAGTTTTATTTAGGCAATTTATATGGTTGGGTTGTCATGAGCCGAGTCTAAACCATTGTTTAATGGTTTAAATTTCTTATGTTATGATTTAATTTGATTGATTAATTTTTTGCGACTGTAATCCCCTCATTTTTGGCAATTAGGCCATGGTTATTCTTTTTTAGTGCTAAAATATTAGTGAGGCATTTTTTTTTCTGTAATTGTTTGGAGGACTTTACAAGAAGATGCCGAATTGGATCACCTATTTGAGTTGGGCTCTGGATTCAAAGGTGATTTAAAGACCCATATATGTTTGGGTAGGTCCAACTGTAATAGATAGGATCTATGTGTCTAAATGAAAATTAATAATAAATTGAATCTGGATCCAATTAAAAGTGGCTCGTGAATTAGATTACAAAGTAGATGTCTCATGTCACCAATTTTAATAGATTGTATGTTATGACACACACATGTGGTAGGATGTATTGCTAGTACAAGTGAAAAATAAGGCGAATTATCTTAAGGGACATATTTTTGAATATAATTGGGAAAACTACCTCAATGATTTAAAGAAGAATGCACTGGTGGACCTTAAGTCCACTTAAGATGCCGCAAGGGTCTTCGTCTGTCTCCTCGGGGATTAGAGAATTTGTAAAATCATTGGGAGCACTCATGAATTTAAAGACCTTAATTATGTTTCATTATTTATAATTCATATGATGTTATGTTTTTCACTCTATTATAGATGCAAATTATTCCTGTGCTTTTGGCTAAGAACTGAGAAATGGCTAAGAATCAATATTCAATCATACTTGAACAAAACAAGTTAGATGTTAGATATTACCGAGACTGTCCTAGGAATTTGAAAATTGTTTTAGATTCTGAGCGCATGACCTATGTCTTGGACAAAATCCCATCCAATTTTGCGCTTGAAGGAAGTAGTAGCGAGGAGATCGAAAGTCTTTAGAAATGGAAGGACAACATCTCTGAGTACGTTGTCTAATGCTCGCAAGCATGGTCTCATAGATATAACATTAGCATAAGACTATGCAGCACGAAACTGAGATCCATTTGCACCTTAAGGAGTTGTTCAAAGTGCCAGATCAACCATTGTGCTATGTAATCTCCAATGAGTTGTATGAAAAGAAATGGAGGGAAGGGGTCGATGTCTTGGAGCATGGGCTTAAGATGATTGAGGGCATCAAATGTCTGGCTGACTTAGGTCATGTCATGGACGCCGAGCCAAATGAGAACTTGATCCTTAATTTCCTACCTTCCTTATTCAATTAGTTTCGTTTCAACTACCTCTTGGCCAACAAGAGTCACACTTTTAGAGAGCTAGTAAACATGTTAAGTAATGCCCAAAACACCATGGGGTAGTTCTATTGTGCCAACGTTGGTTGTTCAACCATCCTCATCTCATCCCAAGGGATTGAAATATCCTAAATAATAGAAGAAGAAGGTTGGAGCAAACATAATTAAGCCAAAAGGAGGGATAGTCAAGATAGGCTCAAGAAGAGTTAGTTTAAAGAAGAAGAATATGTCCTTCCATTCGAGAAGAAGGATTGCAAGGAGTAAATCACTACTCTTGCAACATGCACTTTTCTTGTTGAGATTCTTAATATTACTTTTGATTCTACTTTATGGGTGTTTGATATTGGTTATGGTGCACATGTGGTCAATGACCGACATGTACTATAGCAAAGTAGGGATCTTTGTCGAGGAGACATGACTCACAAGCTAGGGAGCAACAAAAGGGTGCGTGCATTGACGATAGGAAAAGTAGTATTAGAATTTTCTAGTAGTTTTTTTTTTTTTTTTTATCATTTTGCAAGATGTTTATTTTGTTCCAAATTTAATTAAGAATATTGTGTTGGATACTTTGGGATATTAATTTTTTTATTAAGGATGGATGTTTCTCTATTTCGCACAATAAATTTTTCTATCAAATCTGAATATTAAAAAATGGTTTGTACATCTTGAATAACGAAACAAATTTACTACAAATGACAACAAGAAAATGTTCACTAAGTAGTAACAACGCATATATGTGGCACACACGTATAGGTCATATCTGAGAAGGGAGAATGTGAGAATTGTTCTTATCAAGGAAGCATTCAGCCAAACTAAATGAGATGTCAACTTGTGAATCTTGCCTTAAAGGAAAATGACTAAACTATCATCTGACGGCCAACTGGAATATGCACAAGGTCTATTGGACTTGGTCCATATAGACATATGCGGTCCTCTATGTGTTGAAGCATGAGGAAGATATTCACCACAGTTGGTATAGGTACATGTATCTCCCGAGGTACAATTCTGACGGTTTTGATAAATTCAAAGAGATTTTGAAAGAAGTAGAGAAACAATTGGAACACAAAGTGAAAACACTGTGATCAGATCACAGTGGCGAATACCTCAACGGTGAATCCAAAAACTACTTACAAGATTGTGGCTCTTATCAGAGTGGTCTCCTCATTTTACTCCACAGCTAAATGGTATTTCGAAAAGGAGGCATTGCACATTGATGGACATGGTACGCTTGATGATGACTTCAACTGATCTTTCTTCATTCTTTTAGGGTTATGTTCTCGAGACGACATGAAAATTGCTAAACATATCACCTTCAAAGTCGATCTCAAAGATGCCTTATGAATTGTAGCATAAGAAGGTTCTTATTTACTTTTATCTAAGGATTTGGGCATGCGATGCATATGTCAAGCAGCAGGTTGGTGAAAATAGACACAATGTCTAGATTATGAAAGTTTGTGGGATAGCTTAAGAAAACAGCGGGGGTACTACTTATGATCAAGCGCCAGTTCCAGCAGAACTTCCTTCACAACCGAATACACACCTTCAAGAAAATTCAAAAGGGTTTCATGCCTTCCGGAAAGATACAACAGCCTTATCGATGAGACCAAAGAGGCTGATTGTGATCCAAAGATGTATAAGGAGACCTTGTTGGACATGGACTCTGGGAAATGGTAAGAAGTCATCAATGTCGAGATGGACTCTAAGCACTCGAAAAATGTTTGGATGCTAGTTGATTTTACCTTCTAGGCTAAGCTAGTAGGGTGTAAATGAATTATTAAGTGCAAACTACGAGAACGTAGCCATGTATAAGGCAAGGCCAGTAGTGAAGGGTTATACTCAGAGGTCTGGAATCAGCTTTAAGGAAACCTTCTCTCCTGTAGCAATGCCTAAGTTTAATATGATTCTACTTGTCATTGATGCATATCATGACTATGAGATATGGCAGATGGATGTGAAGATTGTATCCCTTAGTGGAGACATTAAAGAGAAGATCTACATGCATCAACCAATGGATTTCACATCCAGTGGGAGCACATAAAAAGGTTTGCAAGCTTAATAGAGCCATCTATGACTTAAGCAAGCCTTCTAGAGTTAGAACATATGATTTGATGAAGTTACAAAGGGCTATGGATTCATCAAGAAAATGTATGAACTATGTGGTAAATGAAGGCTAGTGGGAGCGTAGTGCAAATCTTAGCACTTTATGTCGATGCATTCCTCTAATCAAAAAAGATAAAGAAGAGATGAACTTGAGAAAGAATTGGCCATCCAGTTAGTTTTCCATGAAGAACTTGGGAGATGGGAACTTCATCCTAGCCTCATAGGCATTAAACTATTTTGGGACCACTCGAAGAGATTGCTATGACTCTCCCAAGCCCAGTACATTGGCAAGGTAGTCAAACACTTCTGGATGGAGAATTCCAAAAGTGGCGATCTTCCAGAATGTAATAGTGTGTTCGTCCCTAAGAAATATCACACAAGATAGATGAGGAGAGAGCAAATATGGAGTATGTCTCGTATGTTTCGACAATGGAGCATGTTGTATGCAATGCTCTATACTAGGCCAAATGTAGTGCACACTTGGAGTGGCTAGTTGCTATCAGTCTGATCTAAGTGAGGCCCACTGGAAAGCTGTGAAGACCATACTCAAGTAGTTAAGAAAGACTCAAATGTTTTCTTAGTGTACGGGGTAGATGAGTTGTCATCGAAGGATTTATGGATTCAAGTTTCCAGTCAGATGTGGGTGATTAGACATCTCGAGTAAGTTCTAAATGTAGATTAGACATCAATGTTCATCTCTCAATTTCAAAATATCTTCTAACACCTAATAATTGTTGAGATTTATTCTCTTCACGATAACATACCAATCTCACAATATAGCAAGTTCGTGTTATGCATTCCCCATTCATTAACTAATTAATCCCTCTAGGGTTATAAATAATTAAATACACAGATGTTAGTGTTAGCCAAACAAATCCATGGGACAATCAAAATAAGAAAGCTTAAACAAATATAAGAAAGAGACGATATCATTAATCAAAATCACAAAAATTCATAATTTTATGAACCCCATAATCTCTCACTAATTAGCACTCATCGTCAAACAACATTTCATAGTAAATGAATTGATAACTATAGCTAACATCAATTGAAAAGCAAAATTATAAGAATACAACTTATGCTAGGAATTGTCGATCTCTATTTCTCTCTGATTTCTCTGTCATTATTTTCTTGTTCTTCTTGTAAAAAAGGCTGCAATTTCATCCAAAGTTTGCCCTTTAATATCAAGAGGAGTTCAAGCCCAAATCTATTAGGAGATCTCGTCCAGGAAGGAGTGATCCATGAAAATATACAACAGATGCACAATCTATGCACTTGAATGCATGATCTACGCATCTTCGCACCGTAGCTATTGTATTTCACCTACAAACGCATGATATGTGCACTTGGACATACGGTCTGTGCGTCTTCCAATTATATCTACTAATTCTCATTTAAACGCATATTTTGTGCCTCCTAATGTGGGGTCTGTGCTTCTTCTATGGATGGTTTCCTATCAAAACTCAACATAATCATGACAAAACAAAATATAACAAATCCAATCTAAACTTGTCACATATGCCTATGCAATTTGTTAAAATAGATGCACAATGACTTCTAAAAGGCATATACCTCAACCAATTATGGTGTACTACAAAAAAAAAAAACAACGCAATAACACTTTCCAAAAGCCGAGATCTCATCAATGATCCAAGCACATACTTAGGAGCTATCACTAGATTTGAGAAATCATTGATAGAGGGGACGTGAAGACAGAATGTGCTGCTTCAGCGAAAAGCATAGCGGGCCCACTAACGAAAGCATTGCCTCAAAGTGTTTTTGACTAACATCACCTGAGGATAGGTCCTTAAGCATATGGGTAGTTGGCTTTATGACAAGTGGGAGATGTACGAATTTGTGCCCTGGTAGTAAACTATTAGGTTGGCCTAAATGACATATTCTAAGTACAATATTTATGAATATAAATAAAAGTTTAAGGTGTACAATATTTATGAATATAAATAAATGTTTAAGGAATTCCTTCTTTATTATCTTAATTTGTGTTTTATATGATATTGAAATCTTATGATCTTGGTAACTAGGAGACTTAGTCACACACGGGTTGGTGGTATTGGAATAAGTCTCGGTGGTTGAGATCATAAATCCAAGTCATAGAATTTACGAGATGGGATATTGTATGACCCAGATAGGCTTGCACTAAGTGGAATATCACTCTGGGAGTGGATATTCCCGTTTCATTGATATCGGTCATGAGATACCACGTAGGCTAGTGAATGTGATGCTCGTCCCAAATGATCACATTGATCTAATCCCACATCAGAACTTGAACAATTTAGTAGCTGTAGAAGCAATGGGAAATCGAGGTTTTGATTTCTGTAAGTTCTTCAATTAGTCCATAAACTATATGCGTACATGTGATCCTGTATGAGGGAACTCGTATATTTGTTGGGTTCCTTAAACCTCTTTGAGAGGCCAAACGGGGGTTCATTGGGTACACTGGAATTATGTTTAAGATCAATGTATTGGCAAGACAAAATCCATTGGCCCACAAAGTAATCTGTTGGGAATGTTTCTCTATATTTCATACACTTATTGTATCCGATGAAGACCTGCACAAGGCACTTAGCCAGAACATAAGAGATAAGATCTCGTTATGGGCCATCAAATTGACAAGAGTTTGTGAGGATCATTATAGTTATTAATGTCCATCATGGGTCAGCATTAAATGACCAAGCCCTAGACATTAATTGGAGAACCAAGCAGGGACCGTATCCGCACAGTAACTATGGATGAAGTTCACATATTGAATTCATCTTTTACCTATGAGTCTTAGTAGTGTTTGCTCGACATGAACAAAATGATGTTTTGAGTACCTAAGAATTGTGGTATCTAAAGGTGATTAGTTAATTGAATTAATTAATCTTACAATTAGATTATTTGCTCTTGGACTAGGTGTAGTGATGCACTTAAGGGGTCATCACACAGAGTGATGCTAGAAGTAAATATTCGGCTAATTTGATTTATTGGACTAATAATTAATTAGACCAAAAAATAAATTAATTGAGAAGTAATCTTTTGGGCTTAGAAATTAATTCTAGGAATTAATTAAGCCTAAAAGACAACTTAAGGCCTAATCTTGGAGATAGACCCAACACATGAGGAGTAGGACTCCTAGCCTACATGGAGTGGGACTCCTAAGCCCACAAGGAAAAGACTTCTAAAACCCATTAGAAGTAGGACTCCTAAGCCCACAAGAATTCCTAGACCATAATAAATCGATCTTCAATGAGAGACAAAAAGAACAAATTACATCTATTCAGGAAGCACGCCCCATCGTGTACTTCTCGTTCTTTCTATCTTCTCTCTTCTCTCATGTGTTGAGATTGTCGATTATATTTTAGTTCTAGATTATTAGTCTCGTTATATATAGGTATACAAGAATCAAGCTACATCGTGTATATACGCATCAAGACTAGGTGTAGATAAACTTGGAGAAAAGATTAAAAATGTCCTTGATCAAACATGCGATTCGGTTGTTCTACTGATCCTAGCTAAAAACGTGAATTGCTTGGCACGATTGCTAAACTTGCTTTTTAATTATGTATACGGGGTTGTACAAGTATATACATAGATTGTAGAAATATTTTAATTCTTGTATAACCTAAATATTCTAACATTATAGGCAGTGAACATGGTTTATTCTGTAAGATATTCTGCTTGTAATGTTCTTCGAAATTATTTTTTTCCATGATTATATTGAAGGATCATTAATTTTATTAGAATAAATATAAATATGCAAAGAAAAACATTTCTTTTAGATCTCGGATGACATGAAGGAATGTCTAGATGAACATATTAAACTTAGCGCATGTTGGGAGGCAACCCAACTATTTTTTTTTTGAATTTTAAATTTAGTTAGGAATTTTTTTTTCTTTTTTTTTTATTCTACATATATTGCATTGAAAATTCACAAAGAATATTATTTTTTCAGGTTTAAGTGGTGAAAAAATTAGAAAAGTGCATAATGAATGAGCTAGAAGTCTATAAATTTAAGATTTGTGATCGACATGGAGAGGCCATGTTCAGCATGCCTATGCCCATGCCTAGGTATACTCGTTCTTTCCTATTTTATTTTAACTTTTGAACTTCATTTCCTCAATGATATTCATGTGAGTTCTTTTCAAGATAAACCACTTCATTGTTCCAAACTTGTTCTAAAAAAAGTTTGGGGGGGGGGGGATGAATCCGGTTTATCTAGGGATATTTGGCTTGCCCTTTTTATTTGCTTATTTGCTTTTTAGCAGTAGGAAAGTTTAGAATAAAATTTTAAACACTTGAATTAATGGGATGATCTATGAACCTTGAGATACATGGATAGTGTGAATTGATGATGAAGGCTAATGATAAATTACTTGATTTGAAATGCAAAAGAGCACAGGTGCACATGATAGATGATTTTATTTGCATGTGTTGATGAAAATGCAAAAGAGCACAGGTGCACCTTATTAGCCACTTAACAAAAATGTTCCTCCAAAATGTTCCATTATCCCTAGTTAGCTAATTTTGAGCATTATGAATTTCTTCCTAAGCTTGAATATAGCCCATTGATGTTTTGAGAATTTAATTATCTCAAATGTATTTAGTGTCTTGTACTTGTTAATGAAAATATTTTGAGGTATGAATTGATGATGAAAAACAATTTGAGGAGAAATTTGTTGGAAAATATTGCAACTGGAGTGAACGAGGTTGATTTCAAATTATATATCTAAAAAATATTCTATCAAGAAATAAGTAAGAGAAAAAATGCTCCTAGCAAAAAACAAAAATAAAATAAACAAGAGAGATATCATTATAGAACCTTGTTGGTTAATAGTAAGTGCTCATGTGGAGCAATGAAGTTAGGAAGTGAATCCCGAAAAATGGTGAAGAAGATAAATGATACCATGTTAAGAAGTAGATTTATACTTGATAACCGTAGGCATTGAATTAGAAAGGAAATATCCTTGACCTAGTCCACAATTGAGTCATTCAACTTAAACCTTTTCACCTTGTTCAAAAGCCCACATTAAAACTAAAATAAATATTTTTTAATTCATATTTGAGCACACACATAAGTGATATAGAGATAAGACGATCTGGAAGCAAATGGTACAATACATGTACTAACTAGTTTGAGAAAAATAACCACTGTCATATATATATATATATATAGATATATATATATACTTGAGAGAAATAGAACTTGCTATGTGAGGTTGTGAAACTTAATACATATGTTTCAAAATTAATTTAATCATGTGGTAAAAACTACTTGATTGTTCAATTACTATGCTCATGTTTGAGAAACAATTGTTGTGCCTGAGGCCGAAATCACCATCAAATCACCACATACATGCAATTTCTTCATATATGCATTTTTTGTTGATTTAAAATACATTTAAAGTGTAAAAATATATAATCATCTTGTTTAGTCCATTTTTTTTTCGAGTGGATATTACACATTTGCTTGTTTTGTAGTATTTTTTTTTTTTTTTTTTTTTTTTTTTTTTTTTTTTTTGCAGATTTGTAGTAGTATTTGTAAATTGTTTGATTCTATCCGTGTAGTCCTGTCATAACTTCAATTTTTTACTTATATCTTGAGCTACATAATAGCTTACATTGAATCTTATTCGCTGTAAAACTAATTCATAAGGCTACAACTTTATCAGAAATAATTAAAGCTCAATTCCAATAGGAAGACTTCCAAAATCATGCTAAAGTTGGTGCACATAAGAAATTCAATTCTATTTGGGATACTATTTTACCTTTTCGACAAGTTATCAACATCTTACCTCTGTAAATCCAACCCTATTCCATCACCTTTACACATTGAGATATACCGACACAAATTGAAATACAAGAAACATCCAGGGCTAGTAAAGAACAAACAATCCATCATCCACTCCATGTGTTTCAATGGGCGTATTTGGCACTACAGATGATCCATGCTTTTTTTTTTCCTCTTTATTGTTTGATGTTAGAGATAATTGAACATATATATATATATATGATATGATATGTAATTCAATTATGTCTTGCTAAACATTATTGTATCTAAGGACACGTCTTAGACTATTTAATAATTTTGTTGAATAATTAATTTATGTTCAAGTTCTTCTACTGGTTTCTTATTCATATATATTGGTTAATTATGAATTAATTAAACATTTGTGTTCCTTGTTTAATTATATGGGCAGTGATTAATCATGTTTGATATATTGATTTAAGATTTAGAAGACGAGATTCCATATTAGATTATATATATGATGAAAATATTTTATGATTGGTTGATCTGTAATATTTATGAAGAATTATCTGATTTAGGTGCCTTTAAGAGTTAATTGCTCACATGGTATTGTGATATTGTCATAAGTAATTGATCTATGAATTACATGCACTTTGGATGGATGAGTGATTTAATATTATGATTGGCTTATAAGAATGAATAAAATGAACTTGGATTAGGTTCATATGATAACATAATTATTGATACTCGAAATCATAGCCCTAAGATTCGTCTTCTCTCATCGCATTAATTCAACCACTTGTTTAGTCATTAGTTGTAATTTGTTTTCTTATTTATTTTCTATATTTCAATCATTGGTTAATTAATCACTCATATACTTTTAATCTTCTTAAGTACAAATAAACTCGTAATACTTAGTAATCTCCACTGATTCTCGTGGGATACAACATTACTCATTGCTATAACTCATAATACTTAGTAATCTCTATCGATTCTTATGGGATACAACCTTACTCACTGCTATAACTCATAATACTTAGTAATCTCTACCGATACTCGTGGGATACAATCTTACTCGTTGCTATCTATAACTAGTCTGTATACTTGCGAGATAACTCATAAATTTTGGTGAACAATCTTGAAAATATGTTGAATATCTTCTTGACTGTTCTCCTCCAACTTCTCCAAGTATTAGACACATTTTAGTTCTCCAAATATGATGTAAAAATTGATTAATATGTATATTTCTGGATTTCTATATATATTTCCAAATTTGAAAAATTGATTAATCTGTTGATTGTTGTTGTTGTTGTTGTTGTTGTTGTTGTTGTTATTGTTACTGTTATTATTATTGTTGTTGTTATTATTATTATTATTATTATTATTATTATTATTATTATTATTATTATTATTATTATTATTATTATTATTATTATTATTGATGAATAAATTTCTCGAATTTTCTCTCTATATTACCCTAATTAATTACATTCATCCAGCTTACTATTTATTAATCAATCAACCAATAATATATATTTATATTAATATATTGCAAAATAATAATAATAATTATTAATGTTGTAATATGGTTATGTTACTATATACATATGGATATAGTATTTATTTTACTAAAGCTCTCTTATGTTTATTTTTATAATTTGCTAAATTCTTATTTTCCAATCTATTGTTATATGGATTTCAATCTTTTTTTCCCCCTCTTCTAATCTTCTTCATTCTTAAAGACTTTGACGTTGTGATTTTCTGATAGTATTAGATGGAGAAGAGATTTCAACTTAATTCTTATATTTATTTCATAGTTGGGCCTTATTAGTATTTTCTGCTTTAGTTTGCTTTTATGGGCCTTGATAGCTAAAGAAGTCTAGCAGTAATTATATTTCATATCTGCATCATTGAACAAAGGTTTTCTAATATTATAAAACGGGATATTCCCACATCTTCTCTTGTGTTCATTACGTTTCTTGCTATATCAGTTGGTATCCAGAGTCAGTCCCTGGACCACACGATTTCGCCCAAGCGTGATGATCCTCAAGAACTTAACTTGCTTCGCGAGCAAGTTACTACCGTAACCCAAGCCCTTGCCGAGATGCACACCCAACAACAGGACTTTTTCATGCAGTCCTCTCGCAACACACCTCGTGTGCCGCCAATTCCACCACTGCGTGATGAATCCTCTAACCAACACCCCTCCACAGACAATGACGCGACATGCACTGCGGATAATCCTTTCGCTCCACTCGAACAACAGATCCACCCTGCCCCTCTCGTGGATAAGTGTTGGGAGAATGATTTCCGCCTTGATATCCTAAAATTCGCAGGATATGGGTCTTCCGATGACTACATCAACTCGATTAAGCAGACTGGCCAGCACTCAGGTAAATCTGAAATTGTGTCCTAGGATACATTCTTGAAACATATGGACTGTATTTTCTTGCCCATGAATTATGAGAGGCTCCAATACCAACATTTGAAAATTTTGCGTCAGGGCCCACACTTTGTGGATGCTTATACTACTGATTTCTACCAGTTGCTCTCTCGGGTACATAATCGTGAGACTCCATACCAAAACATGTCTCGTTATATCGGTGGGTTGCGCCTCCAATTTCAAGATATGCTTAATTTATTTTGTCCATCCACTATATCTAAGGCACATCAGCAGGCCATTGAGTTGGAAACCCAGTTTAACTGTCGAGTCGGACTAATCCCTGCTATTTACGATTAGTGCCCTCCATCTCAGCAGTCCTCGCCTACTCTTACGAGCTCTCATGGCCTGAAACAGCCAGTACGTCATGCGCCTGCCCCTGCTGTTAGACCTCGACCCACCTTCTTTGATCCTTGTTTTAATTGTGGGGACCCGGGACATCGCATGTATTCTTACCCACCCACGGAGTTCCCATTCCCTTCTACTGGAGGGCGATGACATAGTTCCATATGTTGGGCCTCATATTTTCGACGAGGGGGTTGGGGATGATTTAGCTGATACTCCTTTAGAGGGCGACGTTGGCCCATTGGTAGCACCCTTCATCGTGCTTTTTGTTCTCCCAAGATAGAGGGTTCTCATGATCAACGTAATTGCATTTTCCAGTCTACCTGCATGATCAATGGGAAAGACTGTAAGTTCATTACTGATTCCAATGCTTGTGAGAATGTTATTTATGATGTTGTTGTCTCTAAATTGTCCCATATTTCATCATCTCATCCTCACCCTTATAATCTTGGTTGGTTGAGTCGTGATACCGTGGTGTCTATAACTACTCGGATACAAGTCCATTTCTTTATTGGGAGGCGATATTCTAATACTATTTGGTGTGATGTAGTGCCCATAGACATCTGCCACCTTTTGTTAGGGTGCCTTTGGCAGTTTGACTATTGGGTTGTGGATGATGGCTTTCTTAATACCTATTCGTTCATTGTGAATGGTTCGAAGTTTGCATTAAATTCTTTTTGCAGGCCTTCTCAACTTCCCCCACCCTTCCCATCGGCGGTCATGTTATCAGGCCCTGCGTTTCACCATGAGTTGTTTGCAGGGTCCCCAGGTTTCATGTTATTAGCACATGATATTTCCGACATTCCTTCAATACCTCTTATGGCTCACCCTCTTTTGCAGGAGTTCTGTGATGTTTTTCCATTAAGTTTTTGTTGGAGCTACCATATCTTTGTAATATTCAGCATCAAATGAACTCGGTCCATGGGGCGTCTCTACCCAACTAAACACACTACCGTATGAGTCCGTCAGAGCATGCTGAGCTCAGACGACAGGTTGAGGAGTTGTTGGGCAGTGGCTTTGTTCGAGAGAGTCTGAGCCCTTGATTTGCGCAGTAGGTATCACTTGATTCAAATTCACCGCGGTGATGAATGGAAGACTGCTTTTAAGATTCGTGAGGGTCTTTTCAAGTGGTTGGTCATGCCCTACGACCTCTTGAATGTCACGAATATCATAGCCAAAAATAGAGAAACACAATCAAGGGGAATTAGATCAGCACATATTAGGAATATATTTTTTCCTTATTTACAGTGTATTCTTGTGCTATATATTGGGGTGTAATGTGTATGAAAAAAACATAAGAAAATAAAAGGAATACCGATTCCCTCTTCACTCTCTATCATGTCATTCTTTCTCAACCTCGCTTCTCTAGATTACCATCTTTAAGATGGTATCAGAGCAGGCAAGTCACCAAAAGAGGGCTCAGATTTGAGTTCATCGTAATTCCTTCCGCTGAAACCTACAAAACCATTCCCTAAAAACTCTACAAATCTTCCCAGAAAAAGGAGGAGCGCCATCGCCTCTATCAATTTCTAAGCGCATTGGATGACAAATATGCAAATATCAAGAGGGAGATTATGGACAAGGATCCATTACCAACTGTTCGAAGAGCCTACGAACTGGTACGAAGGCAGGCCACAAATGAGGGTATCCTCAAACCATCTGAATTGCAGACTGAAGGAATCGGGTCCGGACTCGCCGCGGTCAACCACAGCCGACCACCACCGCCTTCCAATCGGCCACAGCAAAGAAATCAAACCTGGAACAACAGAAAAGGGGACATCGACAAGAGCAAACTCATATGCACACACTGTGGAGGTAAAAAGCATACCAAAGAGGGATGCTTCTTACTCATCGGATTTCCTGAGTGGTGGGACGAAATGAAGAAATCAAGAGTTGCGTCCAGAAATCGGAATCAACCGTGGAACCTGAATGGACAAGCGGCGGTAGCAGTCAGCGGCACGTCAACCGTGGCTACCAGAGCAACGACTGGCGGGGCGTGGATTCCAAATGGACAGGCGACAGCGACTGGAAGGACGTGGTCAGGCGGTGAGACATGAGCCGCCAACACCGGAACACCGGCGGGCAACATCGGACCACCACCGCCACAGACGCGCATCAACGAGGAGAGAGGAGGTGTTCTGGCAGCTCGGGTTCACGAAGGGGGAGGTAATGAGGGGTTATATTTTTTAAACCCCTCACTCACTCATAAATCTTATTCTTTCCAGGCCTTAGCATTATCCTCCACTAATTCTGAAACACCAGATAAAGACTACCATTGGATTTTTGACTGTGGAGCAACAGATACTATGTCCTTTGATGCCTCGGATTTTATGGAGATTTTTCCTACCCGACAAAGATATATTAGAACTGCTAGTGGCCATTTAGCATCTCTGGAAGGAGCTGGAATTATTAAATTGTCCTCTGAATTATGTCTCCCAAACTGCTTATATATCCCGTCTTTATCTCATAAATTGGTGTCTGTTAGCCACGTAACGAGAGAATTACATTGTAACTTACTAATGCAGCCTGGCTTCTGCACTTTACAGGATACGAGGACGGGGAAGATAGTTGGGCGTGGCACTGAACATCGAGGACTCTACTATGTGGATGGGATAGCTCAACAGGGTGCTGCGATGCTGACTCAAGGACTGACAGAGGAACAAACTTGGCTTTGGCATCGGCGGTTAGGACACCCATCCATAGGATATCTACGGTTAATTTATCCAAACCTTGTTACTTCACACCCTTTGAACTGTGAGACATATATTATGGCTAAGAGCCATCGTCACTCTTTTAAACTTAATAATACTCGTGTGAGGTCAGTTTTTTCTTTACTTCACTCTGATGTTTGGGGTCCAGCTCCTGTTACTAGTGATAATGGGTTTAGATATTTTTTACAATTTGTTGATGACTGTTCTAGAATGACGTGGGTATATTTCTTAAAATCCAAAAGCGAAGTTTTTGAAAAATTCACCCATTTCTATAATCTAGTACAAACACAATACAAAAAATCTATTCAAATCCTTAGATCTGATAATGGGGGGAGTATGTTAATTCCAAGATGCAAAACTTCTTCACTGAAAAAGGTCTTGTCCACCAAACAACCTGTCCTTACACACCTGAACAGAATGGGGTAGCTGAACGAAAGAATAGGATCATTTTAGAGATGACTAGAGCCCTTATCATCGACTCCCAAGTCCCTAAATCTTACTGGCCCGAAGCTGTAGCTACCTCTGTTTACCTCCTGAATCGACTGCCAACTCATATCCTAAACTTTAAACCACCCCTTGAGTTCCTAGCTACTCACTCTGAAATACCCTCATCCCTCACTCTTGAACCCAGAGTTTTTGGATGCACCGTGTATGTTCATATCCCTAAACAAAATCGTACAAAGTTCTCACCAAATGCTGTTAAGTGTGTTTTCCTGGGGTATGGCAAAAATCAGAAAGGGTATAGATGTTATGACCCTGTAGCTAATCACCTACACACTACCTTAAACTGTGACTTCGTTGAAACATAATATTTTTTCCACCAACAAGGGAGTCAGGGGGAGAAAAAGGTGATTATCGACTCCCTAAGTTGGCTCCATACGCCATCCACTGTCCCAACAACCCTTCCTTCTCTACCTTCTCATCCGGGAAAAACTAGCTCAGTGTCATTGCCAGGTTCTGTGCCAGACGTTGGTCCAACAGAGAAGGTTAGCGCACCCGCCGAGACACCTACAGCACAGGTTCAGTACGAGATGTCCAGCGACTCGATCCCACTGTCAACCTCATCTTCAAATCCTGAGGTAAGTAATCTCAATAGCTCTCAAGTTGATACTAACATTGAGGAACAGAGGGATGGAGACAATGACACAGAAACTGGAGGGGATACGAATGAAGATGATGAACGTACTGAGTTAGCAGGTGCCACAGATCAGTACACATTGCCTCCCCAAAGTACAAGGGGGAAACCACCAAAGCGATACTCTCCAGACTGGCAGGGATGGAAGACTAGGTACTCGATTGCCAATCTTGCCCAAGGGCAACTCACAGAGATGGCACGGGCCTTTGAAGCAGCTTTGTATGAAGAGGAGGATGTACCCCAGACAGTAGAAGAGGCAAGGAGACATAAACATTGGAGGGAGGCCATGAAGAAGGAAATGGATGCCCTAATTAAGAATAGGACATGGGAAAGATGTGTGCTGCCAGAAGGAAAGAGGCCAGTGGGATGCAGATGGGTGTTCACAATCAGAAGGCGAGCAGATGGTTCAATCAAGAGGTACAAAGCTAGGTTGGTTGCAAAAGGATACACTCAGACCTACGGGATAGACTATGAAGAAACATTCTCACCAGTGGCCAAGATGAGCACAGTAAGAACACTTCTCTCAGTAGCAGCACGCAAGGATTGGCCTTTACATCAGTTGGATGTAACTAATGCATTCCTACATGGAGAATTGAAGGAAAATGTAGAGATATATATGGAAGTCCCCCCAGGTTATTCCGAAGAGTTCGAGGCAGGACAAGTGTGCAGGCTAAAGAAGACACTCTATGGATTGAAGCAATCACCCAGAGTCTGGTTCGGGAGATTCTGTCTAGCTATGGAAAAAAATGACTATAAACAGAGTAACTCTGATCATACATTGTTCGTGAAAAGGAGAGAAGGGAAGGTAACATGTTTAATCATTTATGTTGATGACAAGATTATCACAGGAGATGATGTTGAAGAGATAGAAAGTCTGAAGAGAAACTTGTTCCTGGAATTCGAAATGAAAAACCTTGGATCTCTGAAGTACTTCCTTGGAATTGAGATTTTAAGGTCCAAAAAGGGAATCTTCCTGAGACAAAGAAAGTACGTCCTTGACTTACTTGCAGAAACTGGGCTACTCGAGTGTAAGCCTGCAGAAACACCGATTGTGATAAATCATGGATTAACAATTGTTGAAGGAGCTGACTTGACAGATCAAGGAAAATACCAACGCCTTGTTGGGAAACTCATCTATCTCTCCCATACACGGCCTGACATCACATATACAGTTGGAATAGTAAGTCAGTTTATGCACAAACCCCAGAAGGAGCATATGGAGGCAACTTTGAGAATTGTCCGATACCTGAAAGGAACCACTGATTATGGGATTTTGCTTGAAAAAAAAGAAGATTTAGAAGTTGATGGGTATACAGATGCAGATTGGGCCAGTAACCCAAATGATAGGAAATCTACTGCCGGATATTTCACCTTCGTTGGAGGAAACTTGGTCACATGGAGAAGCAAAAAACAGAAAGTAGTGGCCCTATCAAGCGCAGAGGCAGAGTTCAGAGGAGTAAAAAATGGGATAACTGAAATCCTGTGGCTTCGGAGATTGCTCACAGAAATTGGCTTTCCTCCAAAAAGGGGAAGTCGGCTCTTTTGTGACAACAAGGCTGCGATTAGTATATCTGAAAATCCCGTACAACACGACAGGACGAAACACGTGGAGGTCGATCGGCATTTCATCAAGGAGAAGCTTGATAGTGGGATCATTGAACTTCCCTTCATACGATCAGAAGAACAGTTGGCTGACATATTAACGAAGGCCGTCAACACAAAAATCTTCAGAGAAGTTCTGGACAAGTTAAGTATCGGAAATGCCGTTGCTTAACTTGAGGGGGAGTGTCACGAATATCATAGCCAAAAATAGAGAAACACAATCAAGGGGAATTAGATCAGCACATATTAGGAATATATTTTTTCCTTATTTACAGTGTATTCTTGTGCTATATATTGGGGTGTAATGTGTATGAAAAAAACATAAGAAAATAAAAGGAATACCGATTCCCTCTTCACTCTCTATCATGTCATTCTTTCTCAACCTCGCTTCTCTAGATTACCATCTTTAAGATTACCCTGAGTACCTTCATGCTGTAATGAACCAGGCTCTTTAGCATTTTATCGATTCTTGTGTTATTGTTTATTTTGACGACATCATTATTTTACAGTCCATCCGGGACCCGCTCATATTGACCATCTCCGTACTATTCCTCAAATTCTTCGCACCAAAAAATTTCATGGGGCTTCCCATAAGTGTGTTTTCTTTACATATTCTCTTCTTTTTTTTGGGTTTTCACATCTCGCCGACTGGTATCAGTGTGGATGATGCCAATATCGTTGTTATCTGTGACTGGCCTACTCCTACTTCCATCACTACTATTTGAATTTTCCATGATCCGGCCTCCTCTTATAGGCATTTTATCCCTCACTTCAGCTCTATCATGGCCCTACTCACTAAATGTATGAGGGGTAAGACATTTGTTTGGACTACTGATGCGGAGGAAGCTTTCGCTCGTATCAAGGAGAAACTAACTACTGCATTTATCCTTTCCTCCTGGACTTCTCTATGCCGTCCAAACTTTATTATAACATCTTAAGAGTTGGTATTGGTGCGGTTCTTAGTGAGGATGGTCGTCCGATTGCCTATTTCAGTGAGAGGCTCATCGGGCCTCTCTCCCATTATTATGCCTATGATTTGGAGCTCTACGCTGTCATGCGGGATGTTCACCATTGGCGTCATTGCTTGTTTCATCATGAGTTCATTATGTTCACCGATCACAACTCCTTGAAGTACATTGCTAGCCAACAAAACAACTCGGCCCATCATGCCTCTTGGACTGCGTGTGATACCCCAACCTCTCACTATTCACTGACCAATATAGTTAATGCATTGCATTCATTTTATAATTTTATTTCCTATTTAAATTGCATTTTTATTCGTATTGTGCTCGTATTTAATTATGTTTGGAATATTACTGTTAAATTTTTTAAGGTTTACATTATAGATTGGAACCTCCTAGGCCAAATATTAAGGGAGAAATTATGTGCCAATTATTATTGAAATAAGATTACACGTGGCAAGTTAAAATAATAATAATAATAATAATAATAACAACAACAACAACAACAACAACAACAACAACAACAACAACAACAATAATAATAAAAATAATAATAATAATAATAATAATAATAATAATAATAATAATAATAATAATAATAATAATAATAATAATAATAATAATAATAATAATAATAATAATAATAATAATATACATGTAAAGGAGGAAATGTAATTAAGAAAAAAAAGGATAATAGTGAGTTAGGCGGTGAATGTGCCTCTGACGGGAAGATTGGCCCAATATATATAAACCCTCTCTAATTAGTTTAGGAAAGAAAATGCGAGAGGAAGTCGAGGAAGAGAGGAAAACGGTGAGCAAATAAAAGAAAGAAGGTATGTATTAATTTCTATTTAATATACTAATCATTCAAATGAGGATTAGCAGAAGGCTTGATGATTAAGGAAATAGCTAATTGAAATTGAATCGAATACTAATAAAGCAAACTATTTAGGAAATTGAAAGCTTGAATTCAATGCTTTCTGATTCATGTTGGTTTTTGGAGTTTATTAATTTATTTGTCTAATTTTATCATGTGATTACTTTGTATAATATTACTCAATTTTTGGCACGTAAATATTGGTGTGATTGTGGTAGATACTTTTGCATTTATTGTGGATTTTGCTTGGATGTGAGTGAGCGTTTGTTTGGGGAGACGAATTGTACCTCCTAAATATATTACAGGTGTTCACAGGTGAAAAAGAACGTATAGGTTTAACCATGTTAAAAGTAACCTATATTGTGGGTTATTAAGGTGGGGGTGTCATAGAGTGGTATTAGAGCCCGATTTATGCCCTGTAGACTGTCCATATACACGAGCTCAAAACTTGTTGAGCATAACCATGCTGGTAAGTTTTAGTTATCTTTGTTTTTCATTATATACTTCATGAGTTATATTGGCCTATGATCAAGGATTGAGTATAGTCGGTGATACAATGGTGAGAACTAGAGGTAAATATAGCAGGGAAAATAGAGCTCTATAACAAAATGAACAAGCTGCAGGCACTGATCGCGATGCACTTATCGAAAGATTGATAGGATTAGTGGGAACATCAGTCACAACAAATTCAGCAGCTAATCGAACAAAGAAATGTTGGTGGACAACAAAGAAATGAGATGAACCATCCACAACCTCGAGTAGAACAGATAGAGCTGATCGGGGAAAGGTTTAGAAAGCTCAACCCGCTACCATTTGAAAATATAGTGGATCCCACAGCTGCAGAAGACTGGCTCAGAACCATAGAAAATATGTTTCTGTACAGCAGAGTACCAGATAAGGAAAAGGTGTTATGTGTGTCCTTTATGTTACGAGGGAGTACAGGAAATTGGTGGGACACAATGAAAGCCATTGAGAATATAGCCATTATGACTTGGACCAGGTTTAAAGAACTTTTCATAAACAAATATTTTATTGCTCTAGTCCATGCAATAAAAATGAATGAGTTTATACAGTTGAGATAAGGTCCTATGATAGTTACAGACTACATCTCCAAATTTGAGCAGTTGTCAATGTTTGCGAAGCACATGGTTAGAATGGATGCACTGAAAGTAGAAATATTTGTCGAAGGGCTTAGACCGAAGCTTTATAGGGATGTTTGTATGGCTAGTATGGAGGGAGTTACTTACTTACTGGTTGCTGTGAGGGCATTGGTAGCCAGAGAATACGTCATGCACAGGAGATTCGACTTCAGTTCACACAAAGACAGGGACAGCGTTGGGTAGGAAATGAAAGGAAGAGGCCACAACAATTTCAGGGCCGAAGACCTAGTTTCTAACTTAGACAAGGACATGGGCAGGAACAAGGAGATTCAAGCAAGCGTCTGAGAACTACTTAGGGTAAATCACCAGGATCATTACCCCTTTGCTCTAAATGTGGGAAACAACATAGTGGTATCTATCTTGTGGGTACTAAAACTTGCTATTCGTATGGACAAAAAGGACATATCTCTACTATGTGCCCAAATAAACTGAGCCCCATGACACAAGGGAGAGTACCAGCTAGAGTCTTCACCATGACCAGAAAAGATGTTGAGGTAAACCCATCTGTAGTAACAGGTAAATTTTCTATCTTTGGTACTTCAACATACGTATTATTTGATTCTGTAGCTATGCATTCATTTGTATTCACTGAGTATGTGAGAATGCTAGGTAAGGAACCTGATATAGCAGAGAATGGTTACAATGTAGTGATTCCCTCTGGAGAGTCGAAACAAACAAATCAAATATTATGAGCATGTGTTATCCCAATTGATGGTAGAGAACTTTATGCTAACTTGATTGTACTTGATATGAATGATTATGATGTAATTTTGGGGATGGACTGACTATCAAAATATTATGCATCCATAGACTGTCAGAAAAAGATAATTATATTTCAGCCACCTATGGAGGAACCTTTTATCTTTGTTGGAGTAAAGAAGAAATTCAGATTCCCACTAATATCTGCATTTAAAGCACAACAGTTGTTAGAAAGTGGTTGTGAGGGCTATTTGATGAGTATTGTGACTACTGAAGAACAATATTATCTATCTGTGAATGAAGTACCGATAGTTGAAGAATATCCTGAAGTATTTCTAGATGATCTTCTAGGCTTACCACCTGATCGAGAAATAGAATTGTAATAGATATAGACCCACGGATAGCCCTGATATCAAAGTCCCCTTATCGAATGGCAACAACTAAATTGAAAGAATTGAAGATACAGTTGCAGGATTTACTAAACAAAGGTTTTATTAGACCCAGCATTTCACATTGGGGTTCATTGATTTTGTTTATTTGAAAGAAGGATGGCAGTATGAGAATGTGTACAGATTATAGAGAACTAAACAAAGTTACAATCAAGAACAAACATCCTTTGCCTAGAATCGATGATTTATTTGACTAGCTTCAGGGTGCAGCCATATTTTTCAAGATTGATTTGCGATCGGGTTATCACCAGCTGAGAATTAAAGAGGAAGACATTCCAAAGACATCATTCAGTACCAGGTACGAACACTATGAGTTTCTAGTAATGTTGTTTGGTATAACAAATGCTCCAGCCTTTATGGATCTGATGAATCGAGTATTTAAAGATCTCTTAGATAAGTTCGTTATCGTTTTTATTGATGATATCCTGATTTATTTGAAAACCAAAGAAGAACATGCTACCATTTGAGAAAAGTGTTAGAAGTTTTCAGAAGGAAACAGTTGTATGCTAAGTTCAAGAAATGCGAATTCTAGATAGATCAAGTAGTATTTTTGGGACATGTTGTGTCAAGAGAAGGAATTTCATTGACCCAAGTAATGTTGAAGCAATTAACAATTGGCCACAACCTACTACTTCTTTCGAGGTATGTAGCTTTCTGGGTCTAACCAGGTATTATCGCAGATTTGTAAAAGGATTCTAAAAAATTACATCTCCACTGACACAGTTAATTAAAAAGAATGTAACCTTCTGATGGACAGAACCCTGTGAGCAAAGTTTTCAAGAACTAAAGAGGAGGTTGACATCAGCACATATCCTTGCAATTCCATCAGGTAATGAAGGTTTTGTGGTTTACAATGATGCTTTGAAGAATGGTTTGGGTTGTGTATTAATGTAGAATGATAAGCTGGTAGCGTATGCATCTAGACAGCTGAAAGAATGTGAAAAGAATTACCCTACTCATGATTTAGAGCATGTTGCAGTGGTATTTTCACTTAAAATTTGGAGACATTATCTATATGGGGAATGATGTGAGATCTATATTGACCATAAGAGCTTAAAGTATTTCTTCAAGTAGAAAGAGTTAAACATGAGGCAACGAAGATGGTTGGAACTAATGAAAGACTATGACTGTGTTATCAACTATCATCCTGGTAAAACAAATGTTGTTGCAGATGCGTTAAGCCAAAAGTCAACTCATAAAACTACTGTGATGGCTTTAATTCAGAGACAGGAGTTACTAGACCTGTAGAGAATGAACGTCGAAGTTGGAATGCATGGTTTAGTGGAAGCAAAAATAGCAGCTTTAACTCTTCGACCTACATTACTTGATCAAATTGAGCAGGGACAACTCACAGATGAATATTTGGCTAAAGTAAAGAAAGAGTTGCTTCAGGAATAACATCAGATAATTGGATATCAAAAGAAGGAGTCCTTCGATTTAGAAATCGATTATGTGTACCTAATGTGGACAATATACGTGAAAATATTATGGCAGAAGCACACTCGATATCATATTAAGTACATCCATGAGCTACTAAAATGTACAGAGACTTGAAATTGCATTATTCGTGGCCAGGTATGAAGAGAGATATCGTTCAATGCGTAGAACAGTGTTTGACATGTCAACAGGTAAAGGTAGAACATCAAAGGCCAGCAGGAATCTTGCAGCCCTTACTGATTCTGGAATGGAAATGAGAGAACATTACCGTGGATTTTGTCATAGGATTACCAAAATAGTCAAAGGTCATGATGCTATCTGGGTCATTGTGGATCACATACAAAATCTGCTCATTTTCTTGGTGTTTGTTCTACTTATTCAATGGATTGATATGCTCACCTATATATACAGAAGATAGTCAGACTTCTTGAAGTTCCACTGTCTATTTTTTCTGATAGGGATTCAAGATTTTTTTCTACCTTTTGGAAGAGTCTGCACAAGGCATTAGGGACACATTTGTCCTTCAGTACCGTATATCATCCTCAGTCAGATGGGGAGTCAGAGCGGATAATACAAACATTGGAGGACATGCTTAGAGCCTATGTGTTAGATTTTCAGGGATAATGGAGCAAATTTTTGCCTTTGATAGAGTTTTCTTATAATAACAACTATCAGTCAACTATTGGAATGGCTCCATATGAAGCACTATATGGTAGAAAATTTCGGTCACCGGTACATTGGGATGAGGTTGGTGAACGAAATTTTTGGGTCCATATATGATTATAGAAATGTCAGAAGCTGTAGCACAGACTCGAGAGAGAATGAAAACTGCTCAGAGTCGACATAAAAGTTATGCAGATAAAATAAGGAGAACATTAGAATTTGCAATAGGAGATCAATTGTTTTTGAAAGTTTCACCGATAGAAGGAATAATGCGGTTTGGTAAGAAAGGAAAGCTCAGTCCGAGGTATATTGGTCCATTTCCTATATTGAGAGAATTGGTGATGTTGCCTACAGACTTGACTTCCCTGGATCAATGACTAAGATACACAATGTGTTCCATGTGTCTGTGTTGAGAAAATATATCGCGAATCCATCTCACATCCTGAACAATTAACCATCAGAGTTAAAAACAGAAATGCATGTAGAAATTTTACTACGAGAAGTGAAGCAACTGAAAAATAAGAAAATTCCATGAATCAAAGTCTTATGGAGAAACCAGTCGATAGAAGAAGCTACTTAGGAAAGAGAAGATGAAATGAAGTTGAAATACCCATAACTCTTCAGGTAAGTGAATTTCGAGGACAAAATTTTTATAAGGAGGGGAGGATGTGATACGCCAAGCCTCTCACTACTTACTGGCCAATATAGTTAATGCATTGCATTCATTTTATAATTTAATTTTCTATTTAAATTGCATTTTTATTTGTATTGCGGCTTGTATTTAATTATGTTTGGAATGTTACTGTTAAATTTTTTAGGGTTTACATTATAGGTTTGAACCCCCTAGGCCAATTGTTGAGGGAGAAATTAGGTGCCAAGTATTAATGAAATACGATTACACGTGGCAAGTTAATAATAATCATAATAATAATAATAATAATAATAATAATAATAATAATAATAATAATAATAATAATAATAATAATAATAATAATAATAATAATAATAATAATAATAATAATAATAATAATAATAATATAATATAATATAATATAATATAATATAATAATATATATATATATACAAGTAAAGGAGGAAACGTAATTAATAATAAAAAAAGGATAATAGTGAGTTGGTGTCGGTGCCTTAGACGGCAAGATTGGCCCAATATATATAAACACTCTCTAATTAGTTTAGGAAAGAAAAGGAGAGAGGAAGTCGAGGAAGAAAGGAAAACAGCGAGCAAATAAAAGAAAGAAGGTATGTACTAATTTCTATTTAATATACTAATCATTCAGATGAGGATTAGTAGAAGGATTGATGATTAAGGAAATAGCTAATTAAAATTGAATCAAATACTAATAAAGCAACCTATTTAGGAAATTGGAAGCTTGAATTCAATGCTTTCTGATTCACGTTGGTTTTTGGAGTTTATTAATTTATTTGTCTAACTTTATTATGTGATATTATGGTATTTAGTTGCTGTTATCATAGATTTAGGGGAAAACAATTGTTTAGTTCAACTTAGAATAAAATTTAGTAATTGGATTATATGAATTATTAAGTCTTAAAGTGAAGTTTAATGTGATATTTTTGGAAACTTAGCCAACATTTGGTATGCTGCCAATACAATCTTAATGAAGAAAATTAGAAATTTTAGAATCAGTAAATGAAAATTTACTTCAGTTAAACTCATATGATATTTTACCTATTGTTATAGATTGACTGTGTTGGCAGACATGAGATAAGAAGTTTCAATAATTATATCGAATAAAGGTAAGTGGAAATCAATTTGCACCTACAATGCATAGACATAGTACTCGTTTGCGTTATTTGACTATGAGATATTTGCGACTTGTGATTCTTGATATTGATGAATATGAATTACGTGGTGTGAATGGCTGATTTAATGTTGTATAAACATAACATTCACGAGCATTGGCATGTGCATGCATAGGTTGTATCTAGCCTGCCTTGCATGCACCATATGTTGAAAAGAAACAAAAAAATTGTAATGTTGACCACTACTAGTGTACCAAGGCCGGTGGCATGTAAGACATGGATAGACTTTTTGTTATGTTGAGCTGATGGCATGTGAGACATGGATAGGCTTGATTCGTCAGGCCGGTGACGTGTGAGACATGGATATGCTCTATGATATATTGAGTCAGTGGCATGTGAGACATGGATAGGCTCGATTTGCCGGGCCGGTGGCATGTGAGACATGGATAGACTCTATGATTATTATTATTTATTGAGCTAGCTCTTTCCAGTGCACAGTAGAATGGTCAGGGCCCTATAAAGATAAAAGATTCTAAAATATATGTTAGAGTTTCATTAGTAGGCATTTCACGCCTCTTTTAAAGTTTCTGTAAACATTTAATTTACTATTCATGCATGATTTCTGCTTATTGGGCTTTAGCTCACGTAGTTGTGCATTGTAGGTGAGCGTGATGATGATGGTATGTAAGCTTATGGCTTACTAGGCATGTTGTTTGTGCCTCAGTAAGCTTTTGGGAATCGGTGTACATGGAACGACCTTTAGGGCTAAACCATGGGCCTACTATGCTTTTGGGATTTTATTTTGCTGTTCAGTTGGGCTTGTATAATATTACTCAATTTTTAGCACGTAAATATTGGTGCGATTGTGGTAGATACTTTTGCATTTATTGTGGATTTTGCTTGGATGTGAGTGAGCCTCTGTTTGGGAAGACGAATTGTACCTCATAAATATGTTACATGTGTTCACAGGTGAAATAAAAAACGTACAGGTTTAACCAGATTAAAAGTAACCTCTGTTGTGGGTTATTAGGATGGGGGTGTCACACCGCGTATCTACAACAGTTTTCCTTTGTGCTTGTGCTTCGTCACAAGCTAGGGGTAGCCAATAGGGTGGTGGATGCCCTTAGTCGTCATCATTCATTGCTCGTGGACATGCGGGTTTCTGCCCCATGGTGCGACGACTTATCCCAACTATATATCGATGATCCTTATTTTTCTAAGGAATTATTGTAATAGTCTTTTGGGGAGCCTTCTGACTTTATCCTAATGGAGGGATTTATATTTTTGGGATCGTTTATGCATCCCTCCTTGCAGTTTATGATTACAACTCATCTCGAAGTTACACGGTGTCGGCCATGTGGGTCATGGCCATACTTTGGCCCTTCTTCAGCAACAATATTGTTGGCCTTCTCTACGGCGTTATGTGTCTCGTTATGTGGCTTGTTGTCGCATTTGCTAGTTATCAAAGGGTACAACAACGAATGCTGGCCACTATCGCCCCCTTCCCTATTCCAGATGCTCCATGGCTTGGTGTGAGCATGGACTTAGGTCTTGGTATCCCTCGTACTTAGCGTGGGTTTGATTCCATATTTGTTGTCATTGATCGGTTTAGTAAGATGGTACATTTCACCCCGTGTAAACAGATCTCCGATGCCCTTCATGTTGGTCAAATCTATTTTCATGATGTTTATCGCTTACATGGGCTCCATTCAATCATTGTTTCAAACCATGATACTCAGTTATTAAGTTATTTCTAACGTAGCCTTTGGCGTATGGCCAATATTGAGCTTCATTTCAATAGTGCTTACCACCCTCAGATTGATGGCTAGACTGAGGTGGTCAACCACTCTCTAGGCATCTTACTTCGTTGCTTGGTTGGTGATCACTTGAAGACTTGGGATATTAAGTTGAGTTAGGCTGAGTTTGCACATAACTCAGCTATTAATCGTAGCACCGGGTTTTACCCTTTTTGGATTATGTATAGTCACTTCCCACGTGGTCTGGTTGATTTGATAACCCTTCCATCGGGCTCAACAGTAGAGGCTCGGGCAGCAAATTATTGGAATGAGTTGATGACTATTCATGATACAACCCATGTCGGCTTGCTCAAGAGCAATGCCCGTTACAAACAAGCAGCACACACGAAGTGGCGGCACGTTGAGTTTGATGTAGGTGACTTGGTTTGGGCTGTCCTTACTCGGATCATTTTCCTACCCATAAGTACAACAAGTTGGCACCGTGAAAGATCGAACTCATAGAGATCCTTGAAAAGAACAACCCCAACACCTATCCTCTACGCCTTCCTCCTAACATGGGCACGTCGGACGTCTTCAATGTGAAGCACCTGACTCCTTTTGTTCATGGAGAATAGATCCATCCTGATTTGAGAGCGAATCGTTTCGATGAGGGAGGGAATGATAGATAAGAGATCGCAACTTAATTCTTATATTTATTTCATAGTTGAGATTTATTATTTTTTTCTACTTTAGTCTGCTTTTATGGGCCTTGATATACCCAAAGAACCCTAGTAGTATTTATATTTCATATTTGCATCATTGAAGAACACTTGTCTGATATTATAAAACAGAATATTCCCACATCTTCTTTCATGTTCAATACCTTTCTTGCTGCGTCAGTATTGATCCTGCGCAATTTTCTTAAGTTGTACTAGAGTGCTACTTTAATCATAACAACTTGTTTTGTTCTTTGGTATTACATCTTTTATTTGTTTATGCTTTAACGAAGAGATGTTTTATTAATTGCCGACAAAAACTTAAGTTAAATTAGAACATAAGTCTTAAGAAATAATAACCCCAAACATTCGTGATGGCGATGAGACTGCGCTCGCCTACTTGGAGAAGCTTGACAAGATACGTAAGAAGACCTTTAATTAAGTTATTTAATTTCTTTTACCGTTTGGGCTTTATTATTGTTGGTTTCCTTTATTTAATTTAGTTTTGGGCCATTTTAGCCCGTAATCAAGACTTGTATTTAAGGGTTCTTATCATCCCTAAATACGCAGTTGAACATTTTTAAGAATTGAATAACAGGTTTAATATAGAACCGATTGAATCACCTAGTATACGTAGTATCAAGGTGCTCTTCATATCGTTTCCTTCATCATATTGTGTTCTCTTTATACTTCCTGCTGCGTCAGTTGGTATCCAGAGTCACGGTACACTCCTTTCATTATGCCACGTCGTCAACCTCCCGCAGATTTCTCTTTGGAAATCGACAATATGCGTTTGCAAATTGAGACCATTGCGACGGCTGTTGAGTCGATGCGTGTGCAGCAACGTGAAATTTTGGATGCACTCAACAACCCTCACCCAGCCCCGGGGCACCTAGCCGCTGATCATAGGGGTCGCGCAGGACGTGGGCGTGGGGGACGAGGTCATCCCCCTCGCGCCCCTTCTCCACCGAATTCCGACAACGACAAAACGTTGTCTGTTGAAAACCCCTTCGCCCATGATTTCCCATACCACATTCGTACGGATTCCCGATGGGAATAGGACTTTCGCATTGAGATTCCAGAATTTAATGGATCTGTCCAGCCCTTGGAGTATTTGGATTGGGTACATACGGTAGAGAATGTACTCGATTTCAAATGAGTGTCGGATGACCGCCGTGTGGCTCTCGTCGCAACTCGGTTCCGTGGCCGAGCCTCTGCGTGATGGCAGCAATTGAAGACGATGCGCGCGCGTCAAGGGAAGCCAAAAATCAATTCCTGGACCAAACTTTGTAAACATCTCCATCGAAAATTTGTGCCCTACACCTACTCCCGCACGCTGTATCAGAATTTACAGAATTTACGACAAGGTTCTAAAACAATTGATGAATACACAGAAGAGTTTTACTCCTTCCTTGCGTGCATCGACATGCGCAAGACGCAGGACCAGATCGTGTCCCGCTATATTGGCGGCCTCCAACCCAACTTTCAGGACACCTTGAATTTATTTGTGCCTCCCACGGTGTCGGACGCCCATCAACAGGCTTTGCTGTTAGAGAAGCCATTCTCTCGCCGCCCCCCGTTTCCATCGGCGGCCTGCGCACCTCCACCACCAGCGGCGGTTGCTTCCTCCTCAGGCCCGCGACCCACTGCCCCCACCGGCGCAGGCCCTCCGCCGCGCCAGCCTCTGGGCGGCAAGTGCTTTACCTGCGGCGAACCTGGTCATCGTGCGTCTTCTTGCCCGAAGGTCGCCGCATCCCGTGCTTTCCTGTTGGACGACACTGCAGATGAGGGATATGATGGACCCCCTGTATTCGATAATGATGTTCAGGAGGATGAGCATGTTGACCATTTAATGGGTGATGTGGGACCAGCATTGGTATTCCGCCGGACTTTCCTCACACCGCCTTCTGATGACACGCCTGTTCAGCGTAACAACATTTTTATGTCCACGTGCACTGTGGGAGGTAAAGTTTGCAAATTTATTATTGACTCTGGCGCATGTGAAAATGTTGTCTCCTCTGATGTAGTGCAAAAATTAAATTTAATTGCGGAACTGCACCCAACCCCGTATTCACTAGCTTGGCTTCAATGGGGTAATACTGTTACTGTGGCTAAACGTGTCTTGCTTGCTTTATCAATTGGTAATTCATACTCTGATTCTGTGTGGTGTGATATTGTTCCTATGGATGCTTGTCACATTTTGCTTGGTAGACCTTGGCAGTTTGACAGGTCTGCGGTCTACGATGGCCGTTTAAACACATACAACTTTCAGTTTGGTGGACGCAAAATTGTGTTGCACCCAAATCTACGAAAACCGATCCCAGTGCCTCAGTCGGGTTCAATTGTCTGCCTTTCACGATGCGCTTTTGAAAGTGAGATGATTGTGGAAGATTGTGTGATAGTTCTACTGCAGCAGGATTTGGTTCCGTCTTCGATTCCGTCTGCAGTTGGCCTACTTTTAACGGAGTTTGCTGATGTTTTTCCTACTGAGATGCCTGATGGTTTACCGCCTCTTCGTGATATACAGCATTGTATTGACCTTATCCCGGGGGCAGTATTACCTAACCGTCCTCATTACCGGATGAGCCCTTCTGAACATGAAGAATTGAGGAGACAAGTTGAGGAGTTGTTGAGCCGTGGTCATGTTCGTGAGAGCCTTAGTCTGTGTGCGGTCCCCGCCCTTCTTGTTCCTAAGAAGGATGGGTCATGGCGGATGTGTGTTGACAGCAGGGCAATAAATAAGATAACAGTGCGATACAGGTTTCCTATTCCTCGCCTAGATGATTTACTTGATCATATGTGTGGGGCTAAGGTTTTTAGCAAACTTGATCTTCACAGTGGATATCATCAGATTTGTATCCGCCCTGGGGATGAGTGGAAGACCGCGTTTAAGACGCGGGAGGGTTTATTTGAATGGCTGGTCATGCCATTCGGCCTTTCAAATGCCCCCAGCACCTTCATGCGTGTTATGAATCAGGCATTACGGAATCTGATCGGTACTTGTGTCGTTGTGTACTTTGATGACATACACTTGTATAGTCAATCACTTGAGGATCACCTGGGGCACCTTCGGGCAGTCCTTCACATTCTACGAAAGGAGAAATTCTATGCTAAGCCCGGTAAATGTACATTTTTGGTTGACAACATTCTATTTTTGGGGTATGTCATCTCTTCCTCAGGTATAAGTGTGGATCGTGCTAAAGTGGAGGCGATTGTTTCGTGGCCGACCCCCACTACCGTGACGGCAATCCGTAGTTTCCATGGACTTGCATCGTTTTACCGACGTTTCATACCTCATTTTAGCTCGATCATGGCGCCGTTGACTGATTATATGCGTGGTAAGACATTTGTGTGGTCCGAGGCCGCAGAGGCGGCATTTAATGTAATCAAACAAAAGCTCTCCTCAGCCCCCCTTCTGCTATTCCCAGACTTCTCTCTACCGTTCGAGCTTACTTGTGATGCCTCTCGCGTTGGTATTGGGGCTGTCCTTAGTCAGCAAGGGCGTCCTATTGCCTACTTTAGTGAGAAGTTTTCAGGTGCACGAGGGCGATATAGTGCTTATGATGTGGAATTCTATGCCATTGTTCGTGTAATCCGATATTGGCGCCATTATCTCTTTCATAGAGAGTTTGTGCTTTACACTGATCATGATGCTCTAAAGCACATTAATTCCCAGGATTCTGTTTCGTCTCGCCATGCTACGTGGACAACTTATTTGCAGCAGTTTACTTTTGTGCTCAAGCACAAATCAGGGGCTACTAATCGGGTGGCGGATGCTTTGAGCAGACGACACTCTCTTTTGTTGGAGATGCGTACCCAGGTAGTGGGATTTGACTCATTTTCTGAGCTTTACGCTACCGATCATTTTTTCGGTCCTATTATCACTGGCCTACCTACTGCTCGACACACGGAGTACACCTTACTGGATGGTTTTCTATTTAAAGTCTTACTTCTTTGCATTCCAGCGTGCAGCCTTCGGCAGAAAATTATTGAGGAATTGCATGGTATGGGTCATGTAGGGCGTGATGCCACGAGGTTTGTCTCTCGTTGTCGGATTTGCCAGGTCTCCAAGGGGACCGCCACTAACGCCGGGTTATATCATCCTCTTCCTGTTCCCTCCATGCCTTGGGAAGCTATTAGTATGGATTTTGTGGTGGGACTCCCACGTGCTCAGTGTGGCTTTGATTCTATATTGGTGGTGGTTGATCGCTTCTCCAAAATGGTACACTTTCTTCCTTGTAAACGTACTACTGATGTTGTTCATGTCGCTCAATTATTTTTCAGGGATGTATATCATTTGCATGGTTTGCCTAATTCCATTGTGTCCGATCGTGACACACGTTTTGTGAGTTATTTTTGGAGAAGTTTATGGGGCATGACTAATACAACTTTGAGTTTTAGCAGTGCATACCACCCCCAGACTGATGGGCAGACGGAGGTGGTGAACCGCTCCCTTGGAAACCTCCTTCGTTGTTTAGTTGGGTCTCATATTAAATCGTGGGATTCTAAATTGAGTCAGGCTGAGTTTGCACACAACTCTGCGGTGAACCGGAGCACTGGATTTGCACCTTTCCAGATTGTATACTCTTTTGTGCCGAAGGGTCCGATGGATCTGATAGCCCGCCCGTCGCGTCGACCGGCAGAACCCCGTGTCGAGGATATGGTGTCTGATTTACAACGCATTCATAAGACTACTCGCTCTAACATCGCCGCCTCCAATGCACGTTATAAAGCTAATGTTGATGCCCGTCGTCGTCCCGTAGAGTTTGACGTGGGGGACTATGTTTGGGCTGTTTTGACAAAGGAGAGGTACCCTGCACACAAGTACAATAAGTTGTCCACCCGCAAGATTGGCCCTGTTGAGATAGTTGAGAAGATCAATCCAAACGCTTATAGGCTTCGTCTTCCAAGTCATGTCCGTACTGCTGATGTCTATAATGTTAAACATTTGATTCCATACTCTGGTGACAACTCCTCTGGATGAGACTAATACCGATTCGAGGGCGAATCGTTTCTTAGAGGGGGAGAATGATGGCGATGAGACTGCGCTCGCCTACTTGGAGAAGCTTGACAAGATACGCAAGAAGACCTTTAATTAAGTTATTTAATTTCTTTTACCGTTTGGGCTTTATTATTGTTGGTTTCCTTTATTTAATTTAGTGTTGGGCCATTTTAGCCCGTAATCAAGACTTGTATTTAAGGGTTCTTATCATCCCTAAATACGCAGTTGAAAATTTTTAAGAATTAAATAACAGGTTTAATATAGAACCGATTGAATCACCTAGTATACGAAGTATCAAGGTGCTCTTCATATCGTTTCCTTCATCATATTGTGTTCTCTTTATACTTCCTGCTGCGTCAAATCGAAACCTCAAACAATTGAGTACCCATCAATATAACAATAAACTGTGAAAGAAGAATTTTACAAATATACACATAAAAGTACAAATACTCATCACTCTAAATCTCTCTACTAATGTAATATGTATTTTTCACATTCAACTAACATTCATCCAAATACAGATATAATATTTTACTATTCATCTTAACATAATGTTTCTAAATTTATCCATTTAAAATGTGGCACGAATATAACTCCTTGGCATTTTCAATAATAGAGGGCTCTCTCTCCGAATGTATGATGAGTGCATCTGCTGGCTGATAGCTTAAACCTGAGACATGTCAGAGCAACCTTTTATATCTCTTTCTTTGAAGAAAAAGAAAAGCAAAAGAAAAAGATTATTTGTCCTATCAGATTGCTGAGAAGTTGGAAATTTTGTCATTGTCAATACAAAACAAATAATGTGAAGTGCAGTTAAAGTTGTACATTATTGCAATTAACAACAGTACTAGGCCTGTTCAGAAGCACCAATATTTTGGGTAACATCTCTCTCTCTCTCTCTCTCTCTCTCAGCCGGAGGAGCTAGCGTTTGGATATTATATATATTTCTCTCGTAAGATATATAAATGAATTATTTGTACGGCCAACTGGGTACTAGCTACAGATGCGATCAGTGACATATTTAGAATTTTTAAATGAAGGATACATCTGAAAAAATGGACGTATAAATATTGTTCGCTATTTACAGTCGCACAACCTGAAATATGAAATTACAAAAGAAAATACTCAGCAATCAAATAAAAACTACAACCTCAATCATCAACAACAACCTGTAGATCACATATTTTTAAATAAAACTAAATAATCATTTAATAATTAATCATTATGTGCTATTTTGCAGCTTAGTCTTTCTACACTTACAGTGGCAACATAAATAATCAACGGGAAGAACAATCAAACTAACTTGCAGTGGCAACAGAAAGAATCAACGGGAAGAACAATCAAACTAATTACAAACGTTAGTAAGTATATGCTTCATTAACAACTAACTTCAAAATAAACTCATTAACAAGTTAACTCTATTATTAAATCAAATAATACACATCAATAAACCTTTATATTTATATTTCATTAACAACTAACAGATAATACCCAAAAAAATTCTAATGGAACGTATTAAGTAATTAAACCGTAGAATTAAATTTTATTAATAAATTAACCTGATAATATAATACCTGAAAACGGGGCTAGTACTATGATAGGATTCAGATAAGAAATTAGGAGAATTTGGGGATTGAGAAGGATAGATACCAATTGAAGAAGAAAAGGTACAAAACTGGCCAAAAGCGCCAAATAATTGAAAAATCATGGTTTTATAAGCAGCAAGCCTCCCTGTACCAGATCCTAACCAACTAATAACAAACCCAACCAACCTGTAACAAATCTTAACCAACTAATAACAAAGCCAACCTCCCTGTAACAAATCATAACCAACTAATAACAAACATAACTAATAACAAACATGAATTATGAAAAGATAAATCTACCCCTGGTGTAACACATGGAATCTGATCATGACAATACCCCTTCTTATAACAGGCTTGTCCCCAAGCCTGGATTGCAATCTTGCAAATGGGGAAATTTAACCACAAAGGAATCCAGTTCTCCCAAGTAGCCTCTTCGTCAGAAAGGTGAGCCCAGCGCACCAATATTTCCAGCATCGGCCTGTCATTTTTCTTAACTAGCCGGCAAGCCAAAATGGTTATAGGATATAAAATAACCCGACCATCATCATCAAACAGTGGCAAAGTAGTAGAGACAAAGTAGCAGAGACATCTGAACTCCTGCCCACCTTCTTTTTCAATAGGGATACATGAGAAACATCATGTATTTTGGTTGTAGCAAGCAACTGCAATTTGTAAGCAACACTCCCAACCTTAGCTATAACCAGAAAGGGACCAGTATATTTAGGAGACAACTTCCAGATTCTATGACGATGTGAACTAGAGTATTTATAAGGTTTCAGCTTCAAGTAGACCCAATCTCCCACCTCAAACGTTTTCTCCCTTCGATTTTTATCAGCAAAAATTTCATCCTGTCTTGTGCCTTTCGTAACTGCTGCCTATAAGATGCTCCTGAATTTCTTGATTAGTTTTTAAGATTGCTCAATTCCCACCACAGTAACAGGGACAACAGATGTCATAGGTAAGGGTATAGGTTTATATCCATACAAAACCTCAAATGGCGTGAGAGTTGCAGAAGAATGGTAACATGTATTGTACCAGTACTCTGCAAGTGGTAACCAAATAACTATTCTTTGGGATTTGACCCACACATATACCGTAAGTACGTCTCCAAGCACTGGTTTACCTGCTCAGTAGGCAGTGCTTAAACATTGTTGAAGCCCCAAAGATTTCATCATCTGTTGCCAAAACAAACTAGTGAAGATCTTATCTCTATCAGAAGTTATGCCCTTCAGTAAGCCATGTAGCCTGCATATATTCTCAAGAAATAATGTGGCTAATTGGGAGGCAGAGTAGGGATTGAGCAATAGTCACAAAATGAGTATACTTTGTGAATCTATCCACCACTACCCAAATGGTATTCTTGCCTTTGGACTTAGGCAAACCTTCTATAAATCTATACTGTTATGATCCCAAGTTTGATCTAGAACAGGAATAGGCTGCAGGAAACCTCCAGACTTTTGTGTCTCGTGCTTGCACAATTGGCAAACATGGCAAGAAGTTACCACTGTTTCCACCAATTTATTGATACTAGGCCACCAAAAAACTGGTTTGACCCCCTACACAGTTGCCTAAATTCTATAATTCTGCATACTCAATCCGTCATTCGTATGCAAACTTGGTCCAGAACCTAGTATGCCATCGCCTCATGTACTTGCTTTTTTGGCCGAATTAGAAGTACCGAGGTTTGGATTAATGTGATCCTTACCGTGAGTTGCTAGAACAACTTCCAGCTTCCATATAAGATATTGCATAGCCTGCTTCAGCTCCATTTGTACTGCAGTCATGGAATTCATCCACTGCGTGCACTCAGTGAGTAATTCAGCATGTTGCTGCTATAACGCCTCGACTCGTTGCGTATTGTTATGTCCAGCCATCACCGATCAGAGCAGTTATGCGGGAACGAGCTGGCTCTGAGGCCAAATGATAGGATTCAGATAAGAAATGAGGAGAATTTGGAGAATGAGAAGAATGGATATCCAATTGAAGAAGAAGAGAGTACAAAACTGGCAAAAGTGTCAAATAATTGGAAAATCATGGTTTTATAAGCAGCAAGTCTCCCTGTAATAGATCCTAACCAACTAATAACAAACCCAACTTCTCTGTAACAAATCCTAACCAACTAATAACAAACATAACTAATAACAAATATGAATTATGTAAAGACAAATCTATCCTAAGTGTAACACACATGGAATATGATCATGACATAGTACCTAATATGAGGAAGATGGAAGAGTTCTTAAATTCAATTGAAGATAGAGCATTGATCAATTGGTTGAAGTTTGTTTGTTTGTTTTTTGAAAAAGAACTTTGTTTGCAGTTTTGTACTTGAAGGTGGAGACGGGTTGCTGAAGATTCATTTGGTATATAAATGTAATTTTTATTTTAAACAAAAGTAGTTTTTTTTTTTTTTTTTTTTAAATACAATTGTACCCTCATTTTATAGACCTTACCCAATGGTTAAAATCGTACCACTTTCACACAAAACACAAATCACAAATTCAGATGAGTTTGTATCATATATAAAGTTGTAAAGTTAATATAAAAAAAAATAATTAATATTATTATAATTATTTTATTTTTGTATTACACATTCAAATCACTTATATGATTCTTTAATAAATTTTATTGTTTCTTTTTTTTTTTTTTGTTGAAAGTAGAAAAAAAAAAAGGACTGTGGGCTGTATCATCGGAAGCACTCAGTTGTTACTTTCAATGGGTAATATTTATTTATTTATTATTATTATTATTTTAATATGAAACTTTAGTTTGCTTCCAGAAAAAAAAAAAAATTAAATAAATAAATAAATTGAATACCTCAAGATTTGATCAGGCCATTGGTAATTTAATAAAGCAACAATTATTAAAGCCAATTAATCAATTGATTTTATTATTCATTTATCTTAATGATATAATAATTTGCAGTAGCCAATTATTTATTTTGCCATGATCATTGCACCTCCTTCACTACTACTGCTTGCTAGTATTATATGTCTAAATTTCCCCAAATTGAGAGATTCTTTCTTAGATCGTATGAAATCTGGTATATAACTATGAAGAGGGTTAGGCCTAATGATATTTTAACTTGAGTCAAGTTTTTAAATGAACTCTTAAATTATATTGTTTTAATATACAAATTTAAAGAAAAATATAAAAAATTAAAGTATCTACAATATTCTAAATATTTATATCATCGTAAAAATTAAAGGACAAACAAGTCAAAAATAATTATTTAAATACAATTCACCTCACGGTTTTGGAAGCACAAGTATTGATTAAGTCCATATCATCAAGTTGCTGAAAATTTCTTGATCTACAGAATCTCAAATATTTACTTTGATTGTCTTTCGATTTCAAATCACAATTCTGCATTATTTAGAATTCAAGCAAAATACAAATACAAATAAAAAAAACTACTGAATGATATTTGTAGGGGAGCAACCCCTTACAAAACCTACATCTCTTAAGAAATGAAAAATACACTTGATCGTTGAGCTACTAAATATTTTATTTCAAAATTTAATTAATTATATGCATATATACCTAAAATAATTTTAAACCTCTAAAAATTTATAATCTTTGGGACGCAAGGCAATACCAACTAACGGAAGGTCTGGCCATATGAAAATATAAATTGGGAGGAATAGCTTGATTATTAATTAATGAGCGTAAGTCTTAATTTTCTTAATAAATAATTTTAATTTATAATGTGAGGCGTTGAATTCAAGATCTTTTATTTCTGATGGTGCAAAATCTAGATGTACATCACAACAGAAGAATAATATCCGTTGGATTTTGAGGTGCTTAATTAGCATGGATTGACCTAGTTAAATGCGACAAGTATCTATAGCCACTTTGACTATATATAGCATTTCACTGCACAATCAAACATCAAATGAGCCAAAATTCTCAATATAATGATCTCGCGTGCCAATATTGATGAAAGGATTGGCAATCGATGAATCAGTGCAGCCTGAGTCGAAACCCATCAAGGTCCCATCATTATTGTTGTTCCAATCTACGAATATATTTGCAGGCTTTTGCACGAAGGCGAGCTCATCGGATTTCTCCTCATCGTTCGATGAAGTAATGTCAACGAGATGGGTTGTTATGTCGTGGATGCTCGGCCTCCTTTTGTCTTTGATTCCACAAAGCTGCCTTTGATAGTACTTCTGAGCGTGGCTTGCTACCTGAGTTGGAGTTTTTGAGACCACAAAGTTTCTGGAGATATTCTTCCAATCCCCTTTCCCATGCTTTTGAAGTCCCAATAGAAAACGCCTGCCATTTTGAACCATACAAATGTAAATATATCATCCTAGGGAAAAATTAAATTTACTCCACTCGAGGTTTAGTCAAATTATTGAATAAATTCTAAGATTCTTGTAAATTATAATCAAGATCGGTCCCATATCTTCAAAATACTCCCACCGTCCCAAAAATAAAAAATAAAAAAGTCATGTAAAAAACTTATACCTGTGCTCCTCCTCCGTCCAAGGTACGCCTTTCTTTCGTTCTTGATCACAAGGCCTGCCTTTCTTCCTACGCAGTCCCAACGCAAACGAAGAAGACAAATACCCGGGAATTGGAACCAAACCCGCCTCGATATCATTAACATCTGCTACTAATTCCCTGTACTGATTTACAACATCATAAACGGACTTGCCAGGGATCATAGCTGCCACCTTAAACCATCTGTTGGGAGTTTCTTCATCGAAAAACGCGATAGCACTCTCAAATATCTTGTTCTCTTCTTCTGTCCATGTGCTCCGGATGATCCATCTCGGATTTGATACGAGTGAGGTAGGATGTAAATATTTCATAGCTGGAATATTGACTTATCATTTAGTGGAGTCTTTGAGAACTGAGTTGCATGGGCTAATATAAGCACAAACTGATGAGGCCCTTCATATTTGGTGTATGCAGGAAAGAATAAGTTGGGATTTCCAGGATCATTTAGTGGGAATCAAGAATACTCTTTTTCTAAAATTGAAGAATCTGGGAAAGATTTTGCCTTTGCAGAATCTTTGAAAAATATGACTGTATACTAGCGACAAATACAACCTAGTATAAATTGTAAATCTTGGAAATTTTAGGAGGTCAATAAAACCCTAGTAATAATATCTTGGCAGCTAAGACTTTATGGGTCATTTTGCACTTCATATAAATGGTTGGTTTTCTCTAATTCAGTGAGTTGATTGAAGTCCTTGTGGATGATGCTTTAGGAGTTGGGAATGAGGCAATCAAAACCACTTTTTGTGTCGGCAAACTAACTTCACTTAGAAATGGAAAAGTGATTTGACACTCCCCTTTTCTATTTCCTTTGTAATTAAATGTCGGGGTGGAAATTACTTGGAAAAATCCCACCAGCATTCCCAATCCAAGTGCTGATTTTTAGATGAAAACCACGTTTTTTAATTCTTTATTTCTTGAATTATTCTCTATAGCATTATGTATTCTTCGTACCTCAAGTTAGAGAGAGAGAGAGAGCCCACTTGTGTGACCTATTAAAAATGGTGACAAAGTTCACACCTCAGAAGTCTGCATACCTTTGCGGTCCATCGGAATTGGAAAAGATGCTGCACAATTTGAAGAATCTTTACCTTCAGATGTATATAAAATATATGTGGGTGATGAATAATATATATATACTTTTATATATATATATATATATATATATATAGCTTAGGCATGAAGATATTACTTTCTTCCATAGTAATGCATATCTTCAGAAATTAACCTTTCAAAATATAAAATCTGGGTGTAAGTGTGTTGAAGTTTTGGTGTAGGTGTATTTGAATAAATTGTAACTAGTTAATCAAGATAACAATTTAAATTTTTCTGTGTAAGACGAGATTTTTTCGTATTCAGTGCTCAAGGTCTACGATAATCGTTCTCAAAATACAACTAAAAATATAAGGATCGAAGCACAACAATTCCAAAAGTTATCAGCGAATTACACGATTCTCAAAACTTTCTTTATACATAGAAAGAGAATACTACAAATGCTAGAATATTTTGTATGCAATTGTAGTGGAGTGTGTTTTTTAGAATAAATTATTTAGGAATCTATTTTTAATATTTGAAGAGATGTGGTGTCCCTTCATGAATATGGGTCTTTTGGGCCAAAGCGGTGTGAATCACACCTCTTAGCCTTGGCTCAAACCGTTGGTCTATCATACTCATTCGCACAAGCACAAGCACACGCCCGTTAGGACTAACGCACCCGGTCGCGCATCCTCGCATATTTTTTCTTCAATATTTTCATATTTTAGTTTCCAACTTTCAGCATTAATTTCTCATTCATCCGAAATTGGATTTGAGAAAATAAATACTAAAATTATCTATTTGTAACGTGGATTCTGATTTTACAATTTATTTTCATTTATCTTCAATGGAACATCAAATTGAAATTGATCAAAGAATGGTCAACACCAATCTCTTTCTAACCCAATTTCCAACAATCTCCCACATGAATGAAATTAATGCATATATGAATACAGACAATAAAGAAAGTCCTGACGAAATGTTATTACATCGGGATAGGTAGTTTCTTGCTTTAAACCTTCCCGAATAAGATGTTATCAGATTTACTCACTGCTCAGTGAACGCGATATCTTGAACGGTTAGATTTTTGTGTGAACCAAGACAATAGCATTTATATAATAACAATTCTAATATCTTCAATTCTCATGTTGTGTCCAATTTGACCCTAGACCATATCTTGGATTCATAAGTTTTTTTTATTCTATTTGAAGCAGCCAAACTTCACACTTATATAGGAGACCTCCTATAAAAGTATCTTGCAATACTCTACCTTAAAGGTATAGGAATCATTAAAAATATAAATATTTATTCTTACCACACGTTTATAGATTTGCACTTGGGCAGCTGTAAGAATAAGGCACTGGATGGGTTTCAAGTGCATAACTGAACCGTTCATAACTTAGTTGTCCCATTGAATCAAGTTTGTGGGATCTCCATTCATTATGGTTGAGTTACCGTTATGAACGTTTGTTTAGTGTGTGGGTTTTACCCCCAATTTCCCTTACTGCATTGTACAATAGATCTCAGTTAATTCCTTTTGTCAGCGGATCTGCTATATTTTTCTTTGACTTCACGTAGTCAATGAAAATTATACCACCAGAGATCATTTTTCTAACGGTGTTGTGTCTCCTACAAATATGTCGAGACTTACCATTGTACATACTACTTTCTACTCTCCTGATTACTAGCATGTTGTCACAATGTATCATAACCGGAGGCACAGGTTTTATCCAACAAGGAATATGCTTTAAGAAATACCTAAGCCATTCAACTTCTTCGTTGGCCTTGTCAAGCGCAATTACTTCGACTACATTATCGATCAAGCTATGCATGTTTGCTTATAGGATTCCCAAGATACCGCTCATCCACCTATTGTGAATACTTATCCACTTGTGGTGTAACACCCCGTTTTTCAAAACTGCATAACATATTATTTTGCATTTAAAATCTCTATAAATATTATATATCAATTTGTTGATGAATATTTTGGGAAAATACTAACTTTATAATGGAGATTATTGATATAAAATATAGTAATAAATTTTGTACGATTAGGTGTTGAGTTTTTCCCGATAGGCTTTCGAGGAAACCAACACGCGATATGACTGACTCGACACGTGAATAATAAATGAAATGGGTTAGCAAATACTTTATATTGATGCATGAGAATATTATACTTGATTTTGGTAGAAATATATGCGTAGGGAATATAGAAATTTCTTTTATCTTTTTTACGTAGAATTTTATATGCACATTTTTCCGATTGAAATTTCAAAAAACCCTAGTTCTTTAATCCCCAAAATTTTGAAACTTGTATTATTATGACATTATAATTTTATGTGTATCATATTTATATTATTTATATCATGTATGTATCATAATTATATTATTTACATATATGGGATTTTGATTTCATAATTTATTAATTCATGATTTTATAAATATTGTACTAATACACCATATTAGGCATAATCATCATTTGCATTAGAATGAGATGATGGAGATCAAATCCACCACCACAAAACCTCACCATAGCCATCCAACACACACTCCACATGCACAAGTTGTGTTGATTTTTATTTCATGCCCCATTAGTCAGGTTTAATTATTTTTCTTTATTGCATTTCAACCCCACAACCTCTATAAATAGGACCACACCTCAGCCCTCAGACTCACACAAATACTCTCATAAAATTTGAATAAGCTCTCCCAAAACTCTCTACATTTTCTCCTCAAGATTTTCCCCAAAAATTCAAGAGAAAGAAGAAGAAGGCTACTTTGGAGCTCTTTCATCTATTCCATCATCTTTTCAAGAAGTTTTCAAGGGTTTAAGAAGAGAAGAAGAAGTGTTAAAATTTTTGGCTTCAAGTTCTTACAATTATCAAGAAAAACACTTTAGGGTTTTCTACGTTGAAGATTGAAGTTATAATAGCTAATCCCTTACTTTTCTTTCAATTAGAAGCATGTTTAGGTTGTAAATTTTCATCGCATGTATGATTGAGGATGTTCCTCATAGGTCTAGGTTGGGTATTGATATCTGGTGTATAAATCATACTTAGGGCACTATTTATATGAATTATGTGGTTGATCGTCCTTTGATCGTCAAATCTGTCCTAGGTTGTTATGTGATTAAATTTCAATATTTGTATGGTGTTTTTCTCTAATTTAATTTGTCATAGACTCTACACTGGATCAAGATATTTTGTATCAAATTTCATAATATTTTGAATATATTTGCTATTTTTAAAAAATCCATCTTTGTGACTTCCTGCAAATTTGAAATCACTCACTGCATGTCAATTTTAAAAATTCGTATAAAATTTTATACTTGGAATTTGATGATTCCCTTTTAATATGTTCTAATCTCCCTTTTTTTTTTTAATCCCATGTCGTAAAATATATCTTATTCAAATTATGATTTGAATAAGAAGAATGGCTAACCAATATAATAGAAAGTGAATATTTGTCAGGAGTTAGATCAATATATGATGTTAGGAGTCTATTTTTAAAGTTTGAGATCATTTGGAACATTGTGGAAGTTTTAGTGATTTTTGGTAGGAAACCTATCCACGATGAACACCCACTGGAAAGCCCCTATGTTTGTTTATTTTTATAACATTATGTAGTTATCATTATTCAAAACTGTTTTACTATGTTATTACTGAGTTCATTATGTATTTTATTAAAAATCTGAGAATGTTTGGAGATGTGTATGATATATGATCAAATTTACAATTTAGACCAACCGGGTGACCCATTTTGTAAAACTTAAGCTAGTAACGTATTTTTTATAAAATTGTATGATTCATATTTTAAGAAACTGTTTTAACATGTTGTCATGTGATGGATTATTAACATGGATGTTTAATTTCATGATTAAATAAGCTTTTGTAGAATTTTTAATAGATTATTTGCTATAATGTGACAATGTGACTAAATGATATGTGACATACTAGTTATTTTAAATCTTTGATTTAGTGTGGATTTGTATAAATTGTTCTTAAATGTGTTGTTTGTGAAATATTTTGAGTAGATGAATCCTATGAACTTAGTTAGAATAATTTTGGTTGATAAGTCAAAATTATGGGAATCGTCTAAATGTTAACCATGTCGAGTGCAGTACAAGCAAGTCTGTGTTGTCCCAGAGCTATCCCCGCACACCAACCAGATTAAGTGGGTAACTTTAAATATCTTGCACTAGTTAGATTGGTTGATGTTTTGAATCTGGTGTTTCATTTGGCCATTAGGCCAGGTAGTGGGAATACAGGCCCACACCATCTACGAGTGGGAATACAACAGGCCCAGCGTAGACTCTACTGGTGGGAATACATGCCCATAGCGACGCGAGTGGGAATACAGGCCCACCGCGTCCGCTAGTGAGAATACAGGCTCACAGCTAACACAATACCAATACGTATGGGTCTGGATGGGTGAACAACTTCGACTTGTTAATTAGTTTAATTAGTACAATGTGTTTATTAGTTATCCCACTAAGCTACTCCTCAAGGACTTGTCTCATGATGCTATTTTAAAATTTCAGGTCCAACGGCTGACAGAGATGAGTAGGTGCTGGCAGGGCTCCCTTCTGGTGTTTTATCATTTTGTGATACTCAAATAGACTTATGAACTTATAGTCTGTGTAAGTTAAAAATGTTGGCGTTTTGGATGCTACATTTTGTACTAAGTTATTTTTGGGATGTATTATATTATATAGTGGTCGTTTGACTTAGAAATTGTGGGTGAATACGAGTCGAGTCTTATAAAAACTTTTTCTATCGTGTAACTTCCTTTTCAAAATGTGATATTTTGTATAACCTTCATTCTTAAAACCAAAATTTACTTTGAAACCTTTTTGTATCGCACGAAATCTTTTGTATTAAAACTTTTCCAAACTCGTATTTTCTTTAAGTCTTCAACTGGTTTTTAAATGTGTTTTATTAAATGTTTTTTGGTCTAGTATAGTATAAGTCACACAGTAGCGACCCGAGTCTTTGTTTTTTGGGCACGAGGTGCTATAAGTGGACTTTGAGTCTTTTGTATCTGAAATCCAATTTGCATCACTGTAACCTTCTAATATAGTTGGATATCTTGTATAAAGTATTACATGGTTCATTATATGTTTCAAATACCTTAGAATCCTAGTTAATGCTATACAATGATCTTTCCCTGGATTGCTCGTGAATCTACTAAGCTTACTAACTGAGTATGTAATGTAAGAGTGTGTACAATTAGTTAGATAAATCAAACTGTCAATGACCCTTGCATAGTTTAGTTGAGATACTAAATCTCCTTTGTTTTCGGCTAAATGTAAACTTAGGTCAACCAGTGTCTTAGTCGGAGGTAAGTCCAAAGCCTCGAATTTCTTAAGTACATTCTCAACATAATGAGATTGTGACAAGATAATTCCATTCTCGTCCTAGAAATCTTAATTCATAATATGACGTGTGCTAGACCCAAATCTTTCATTTCAAAGTTGTTCTTTAGCATGTTCTTACTTTTCACTATTATATCATGTTGCTTCCTATGATCAACATGTCGTCTACATATAGACAAACAATTACGTAATCGTATGGTGCGCCTTTGATGTTACATTTGTCACTAATTGATCTTAAAGTTATTTGACAACATAATTCTGTCAAACTTCTCATGCCTCGGCCTATAATGACTTGACAAGTTTACATACTTTATGTTCTTGCCAAGCTGCAACAAACCCTTCAGGTTGTTCCATGCATATCTCCCCTTCCAATTCGTCATTCAGGAATGTTATTTTAACATCCATCTGATGTATTTCAAGGTTATGCAGTGCTACAATGTCCATGAACACTTTAATGGATGTGATTCTTATGACAGGTGAGTATGTGTCAAAGAAATTATATCTTTCCTTTTGTTTGAACCCCTTGGCTACTAATCGAGCTTTGTACTTATCGATTGATCCATCAGCTTTGTACCTAAAGGTTTGCAACCTAGTGGAAGATCAACAATCTCCAAGTATGATTTTACATGACGGACTCAATCTCACTGTTGATATCTTCTTTTGAGAGAGGATCATCTGGACTAGACAATGCTTCTTGGATTGACCTAGGTTCATTTTCTAACATGTAGGTTAGAAAATCTAGACCAAACATTTTAGCCACTTTAACACTTTTATTGCGTCTAAGTTCCTCTACATCTTGCAGACAACCTTGTACAACTTCATAAGTTTTTTTGTTGGAACTTATCACTTTTCTTTCTTTCTTTGGAAAGATGTTCTCAAAGACTATCGCATTCCTTAATTCTATGGTCATTCCCTCATTTATGTCGGAAATTTTTTATTTGTGCACTATGTATCGATATGCATTGCTATTGTGTACATATCCAATTAAAATGCTAAAATATTGGTGAGAACAGATATCGGATCCACAAGGATTGTATATAGTAAAATCAACTAAGTAATTGTTTATAAAAATTATCCTTTATCTAAAGAATTGATTATTGGTTTTATAAAATAAAATAAAACAAATAAAGAGTCGAAATAGATATCAAATCAAATTCAAACAACTAAAAATATTCACAAGTTATATGGATTCCAGGAACATGCATTCATATGGTTCATCTGAGTTCCTTTAATGTATAAAAAACCATATTTAATTTCTATATTTGTAGGAGAATATATATAGATTCTCTCTCGAGTTAGATCTAAATGTAGTTTAGATAACACTTATCATTCTCAAGATATTATCTAACTCCTAGTTATGGCTAGGATCTATTATCATCACAATACTTCAATCTTTCAATCTAGCAAGCTCATGTTATGCATTCATAATCTGTTAATCAATTACTCTCTCCTAGCAATAACGAACGTTTAAAAATAAGAAAGAAAAATAGTTAAGAAAGTGAAATATGTTTATGATAAAATTTAAAGCAACAGATGAATAAAAAAATTAAAAATAAAATAAACCTAAAAATAATATTTTGAAGAGTGTAGGCTTTGGTGACAGCTGAAATAGAGCACATATTATCATCCATGTCTTACCATTTATTAGGAGAACAAAAAAAGAGAGATCTTAAAACATTTAGTGATAATCTTGATAAAATATATAGAAAGAAGAGAGAGAGAGAGAGAGAGAGAGAGAGAGAGAGAGAGAGAGAGAGAAGAGAGAAATGATTTTGAATTATTGTAAGATCGGTGAACATTTAATTTCATATTTGACATAATCAGATTCTATGTAAATGTGTGCTTTTAAATAATTGATAGCTTAATTATAGAAAAATTGTTAATGACTTTCCACAATATAATTAAATTACAATGATTTAGCTTCCTAACAAATTTATTTCTTATTTTGAATATATTATGAGTTAAGAAAAAATCCTTAATATTCAAATTTATTTATGTTGAACAACAGAAACTAAGCAAATTCCGAAGATTGATGTTATTAATCTCTTCAATTAAATTGTAATAATGTAACTTAAAATAGTTCCATAAATATATATAGTTTTACATTTATATGGTGGAAATTTAAGCGGAAAAAATTAAAATTTAAAAAAGTCATTTTACTTATATATATATATATATATTTGATTTTATAAAATAAATCGAGAAAATTGAATCATATATTTATTAGATTTCATATGTTTCTTGAATTTCATAATACAGTCATTTGATTAATATTCGATAAAACATCTAGATTTCGAATTATATATTAAATCTTGTAGTATATTCGTCTTAATATCATCTAATTTTGAAACACCTGAATTTGTGGAATAATTTAGATTTGAAATCGAATCAAAATTTCTAGAATAAAAAGTTCTAATATTAATGTAATAATAATATAGTTATTCTAAATTAAGTAATGAAATTTAAGCGGAAATTTTAAAAAAAAAAAAAACATTTTGTTTATATATATATATATATATATATTTACTACTCCTTCCATTCTAAAAAAACCAAAAACTCGCTTCTATAACTTTTTGGAAAGAAAAGTGCATCTTCTTATATATTTAATAATATATATATAGTCACTTATCAAAGTATAAAATGAATTCTATGGTAGCAGTAATCATTATTGTGTGCCTGGTAGCAGTAAATGCTGGCTGCCTCAAATTCTTTCCAAACAATTGCTAGGGAAACATTGGAGCTGCATGATCTAATTAAGTTCATTGTTGTGAAAGAAATCTAAATGAGCTCTCCAAACCATCCTATTCTGGAAGGTTTGGGATGTTAATAGATATAAAGAAACTCTCAATGATTGTAGTTTGGGTCTGCTTCTTTCAAGTCAAAAGACCTGAAGCATAAATTGTTTGTCCAATTGCAATTTATTTGATCTGTAATTAGTTATACGAGGAGTCTTCTTTTGTTGTTACATACCGGTTTGATTGGTACTATCTGACTGTCTTGATAAAGAGGGAGGGGAGAGGAAGGACGAGATGACAATCTGCTGCCAAAGCCTCTGGGTTTTCTTGCTTCGTTCTCTTTATGCTGTTAATTCTCCATCTATGGTTTAGTTTTTCTCATTTATAGATGTGTCAATTACTAGAAAATAGAAAATAGAAACAAAATGTTCGGAAACACACCTACTCTAACACATGTTTTTATTGCAATTTCTTTTGTGTATGATTCTGTAGAAATCGGACAATTTTTATAAGCTTGGCAATATAATTAGCGCTCTTCTTTGGATTGGGATAGGGAAATTAAAAAAAAAATAAAAAAATGAGTGTTAATATATTTATTAATGGGTTGAAGAAAAAGATAAAATATAAAATATAAATTCAATTCGCGCCAGGCAGGGGTTGAATTATTATTAACTACTTTAATGCTAACTTAAAACCACATATAAATTCATTAAAAGAAATACTAACCATACAATGCTATAAAATAATCTTAGATACTACAAAATGATACACTGAATCAACCTCATACAATTGAGACTCAATAAGAGTTTGTTTAATTAATCATCTAGTACTAAAATTCACAGATTAGTTTTGATTTAATTCATAAAAATATAGGTAAATATATAAATAATATGAAGCTTAATTTTAATTTGAAGCACATAATTTCCATGTATCAATGCTGCTTCTTATTTTATATACCCTTTATGTTTCTTTTACTTTTTTTTTCTCCATATAATATATAACTTTTATAACATTGAAATGATTTAGCTTGCATATGGATTTTTGTTAATAAGATATTATTTTAAAATTCATTTTATACTTTGATAAGTGACTATATATATATATATATTATTAAATATATAAGAAGATGCACTTTTCTTTCCAAAAAGTTATAGAAGCGAGTTTTTGTTTTTGTTTTTGTTTTTTTATAATGAAAGGAGTAATAAATCTATATATATATATATATATATATAAACAAAATGATTTTTTAAAAAAAAAGAATTTCCGCTTAAATTTCATTACTTAATTTAGAATAACTATATTATTATTACATTAATATTAGACGTTTTATTCTAGAAATTTTGATTCTATGGTTAATTAATTAGGAAAACAAAGGATTTATAAGGCTAACCTAATAAATCCAAGGTTAATTGCTTGAATTTGCAAGAATTTATTTGTTAGTCTAAGATCAATAGTATAATTAAATATCGAACCCTTGAATCAATTTTTTCTCTTCTTATTATTGTCTCTATTTTGATAGTTGTTCTTGTCAAATTATTTTGTGTGCATTGATACCGTGTATGTTTGTGATTACTAGATTGATTAATTTAATATTTAGCTAATTAGGTGAAAATCTCTAACCATGTCTACCTAAGACCTGGCACGCACATGACTCCATATGAAATCTTAAATGGACGTAAGTCAAACTTGAAGTATTTTCATGTTTTTGGATGTGTGTGTTATATCTTGAATGACCGTCACACTCTTACAAAGTTTGATTCTATAACTGACAAAAGAATATTTCTTGGATACGGTCTAAACAGTCACACATATCGGGTATTCAATCTTAGGATTAAGACAATACAAGAATCTGTAAATGTTGTATTTGATGATCTCACTGATTTGGCAAGAAAAACTGAAGAAGACAATGTTGATACTTATATGGATATGCAGAATTCCAGACAAGTCAAACCAACTGAACAAAAGCAGATTCTGAATGCTGAACAAAATTTGGAATCACAAACTGAACCAACATTTCATTCTAACCCAGAACCAGAAACTAATCCACAAATTACAGAAGATTCGATTGTTTAGCAAATTGAAAGAAGAGATCCACCAAGAAGGATAAGGAAGAACCACCTGATCACGTAGGTAATTGGTAATGTACATGAAGGCATTACAACGCAACCAAAAGAGCCGGTAAATTATAGAGATATGGTAAAATTTGTTTGCTTGTCATCTATATTTAACGAAGTAAATTCGTCTTGTTTCTTGTCTTTGACTGAACCAAAAAATATTTCTGAAGCATTAAGAGATAATTTATGGATTGATACAATGCATGAAGAATTAAATCAATTCACCAGAAATGATGTTAGGTATTTAGTTCCCATACCTAAATATATGAACGTTATAGGAACTAAATGGATTTTTGAAATAATGCAAGGTTAGTAGTTTAAGGCTATACATAGGTAGAATGAGTCGATTTTGATGAAACATTCACACCGATAGCAAGAATTGAATCAATTAGGTTGCTTCTAGCACTTACATGTCACATGAAAATTATACTGCACCAAATGGATGATAATGTTGCTTTTCTAAATGGAAACCTAAAAGAAGAAGTTTATCTAGAACAACCAAAAGGTTTTGAAGATCCATCCAAACCAAATCATGTATATAGACTAAATAGAGCCTTGTATGGATTCAAACAAGCACCTAGAGCGTGGTATGGAAGGTTAGCTGAGTTTCTTTTAGATTTTGGTTTCACTAAAAGTGAAATTAATTGTACACTCTTTATAAAAAGAACTAACCGTGATATTTGTGTAGATCAAATCTACGTTGATGACATTATGTTTAGATCCACCTCCAAAACAATACTTAATAAATTCGTGGAAGCCATGTCATCTACATTTGAAATGAGTATGGTCGGAGAATTATGTTTTTTTCTAGGCTTGCAGGTAAAACAGAGTGCTGATGGAATATTCATTTCTCAAAGCAGGTCAAGAGAAAGTCACCTCAAAGCAGTCAAGAGAATTATTAGGTATGTTGTTGGAACAATCAACTTAGGCATTTGGTACACTAAGGACACAAATACAAACCTGGTAGGATTTAGTGATTCTAATGGCCAAGAGATATTGATGACAGAAAAAGTACTAATGGAGGATGTTTTTTATTTAGGAAATAACCTAGTCTTCCGCCACAGTCGAAAACAGAATTGTGTCTCTCTCCACTGCTGAATCTAAAATATGTAGCAGTTGGAGGTTGCTGCACACAATTATTGTGGCTTAAACAGATGCTAGAAGACTACGGTTATCCTAGTGATACTCTTGTTGTTTTTAGCGACAACTTTAGTGCCATTAACATCTCTAAAAATCCTGTTCAACACTCACGCACTAAACACATAGATATACGACATCACTTCATTCGAGATTTAGTAGAAAAAGAGCTTATTCGGTTAGAATACATAAATACTAAAAATCAAATAGCAGATATATTCACCAAAGCTCTTGATTTTGAGAGATTCTCCAGTCTCAAGAAATCTCTTGGCCTTTGTGTCATGTGAAGAGAAACATTCCAATATGTATATAGACTATGATTATATGTCCCTGTTTCGTGTTCTACCTTGGCATTAAGAAAAAAAAAGGAAAATATCGATGATGCTGGGCAACTAGTAACTCGGGGCACAACGCTTGCTACGATAATGATTTCTTGTCAAACGTTGCTCATGTTGAGAAATTTAAAATTTGATTTAAGAATACTCATCAAATAAAGTAACTTGGGGGGCACGGCGCTCGCTACGATGATACTACCTTGTAAAATATTGATGAGTTGAATAATTGTTGAAATACTCAAGTAACTAGGGGCACGACGTTCGCAGCGATGATGCTCTCTACGTGAAAAGAGTGTTTTAAAATTATTCTTCTAACCTCACGTCATAAAGTATCTTGGGGGGCATGGTGTTCGCTGCAACGATGCTACCATCAAAAATATGATGAGAAATCGGAATTCTTACTTGATATCTTAAATCTATAAAAAAAATACCATCGTGAGTTAAATTTTTTGTTCCTTCTTCATCCTATAAGCGAAAATCTAATGTTTTAAATCAGTATAAAATATTCTAACTGGTTTTCCTCTTATTTCTTAATTTTTCGGTTTAGTGTGTCGTGTGTCTTATGGGTTAGTGGGAGTCAGTTGAACTGATAACAGTTAAGATTTTCATGCCACTACAATATCACAATGCACCATCCAATGCAGACTCTTATCTGTCAAATCCCTGAAGTGTAGTCATAAAACCCACACTCTTCTATCACACTGCACAAAGTCTCTTCATCTTCCCATTCAATATTTCTCTTCCTCACACTAACCGTCTCTCTCACTCATCCTCTCTCCATGGCCGACGAGGCATCCCGCCGGATTCTAGCCCAAATACTTGAGCTGCTTGCCGAAGTTACTGAATCCACCTCCTCTACCGTCGACCCAACCCTCTCCATTCCTGCTGTCGAGCTGCCGTCTGCTACACCTCCGACACCCACTCTGTCAACCACATTAGACGAAGGCGCGATTCTCCCAAAGGATCCGCCTGCTGCGGTGTCACCACCTATCACAAACCCTCCTACTGCCGACCACCAAGAGTCAGCCTCACTCGTTGCCGATGACGATGCGGCGCGATCTCACCCTCTGAACGAACCACCGAGAACGACCAGACTTCGGTTGAAGCACCACTCTCCAAAGCTGAAGCCAACGAGAATGACCAATCCCTGGTAAATGAGCCACTCCTTGAAACGGAAGCTCCTCCATCTGTTGACCCACAAATCCAGGAGTCTCCAATAAGGCTTGGTTCGTCTTCTCCGCAGGGGGATACGCCATCTTCTCCAGTACCAAATGAACCTAGTCCTCCGACGGCTGACAACACCACCATTGACATGTTGTTTCCTCTTCCATTGATACAGGTTTTTCCAGGGGACCCAGACTACACCGTTAATGTAAGCGACCTTCCGGATATAGTCTCTGTTGGTAAGGCCAAACGGAAATTTGGAGAACCTACTTTTCCAAGTTAGCATTCCTCCCGTCTGTCAGCAAAAAGAACACCCAGTGCTCCACTGAGCAAAGTAACGAAGTCTGCCTCTTCCTCTCGTCCTACAGCCACACGGGTTACCATTGAGTCTAGCTCTGACTCTGATGGATTCATAGATGATTTTTCGGATGATGAAATTGGAGTTGATTTTGCTCCCAAAAAGACCAGCATTGAAGAATCAGATGATGACTCTCCGCCTCCCAAACCTCCGTCGGTCCATCCCGTGCCTCTCATCGAAAAAAGCAGACAATACGGACGTCTTCCCCTGACCGGTCCTCATCTCCAGTTGAGGAATCAACTCTCACCGCACCCGATATCATTTTCTCTGGTACAATCCCCCTCTACTGCTCAGGTATCACCGAATAACTCCCCTACTTTGTCTGAATCTAGCCCTAATCCTACGCGGTGGGATATTTTTAAGAGTTGACACTGTCTGGTTGAGAGAAAAATTGATCTTACTAATTTTCAGAAATATAATTTGGATGTGTTTTTGCGAGGCCGTAACCTTCTTACTGCTGTGACATATGATGAATGTTTTGTAGAGGAGGTTGTCCAGGAATGTTACTGCTGTATGAAATCCACCTTTAGTGATAAATTCTCTTCAAAATTTGGAAAGGTGTTTGTCCGAGGACAATCGTATTTGATAACCCCTGACCTTATAAATCCAAAATGTGTCGTCAAGGTTTCCGACCCAACCCAGCTGATGTGTTTACTAAGTCTCTCAGACTCCTAGTTGTGCATCCCGGGTTTCTATAAGGTGATCGCATATGTGATCTTCCCTGGATTTCTGATAGTCCATCTACCTCCTCCGATCCAGCCCCTTCAGCCACCTGTCATATTTATGTTCCTCATGCGGTGCTAGCCCAACAGGTTCATGCTCTGGACGATCAAATACAGCACCTCATGGCTATTCGAGACGCCCTTTCTTCCCAATTAGGGGGAGATAGTGGAGATGAAGATGATGCCGAAGGTGGAGATGATGTTGAAGCTGACAATGCTCCGGAAGAACATTAGCTGTCATGCTGCTGTGCTGTTGCTGCTGCGTTTTTGCTGCTGTTGTGTTGTTGCTGCTGCGTTTTTGCTGCTGTTGTGTTGTTGCTGCTGCTATACTGATGAATCATTTTTTGCTGGATTTGTGGTTTGGTCTGCTGAATTGGTGATGTTTTGATGCTAATTTTACATTTTGGTGTTTAACAAACAACTCTGGACCTGTATAAGACATATTTGCACTTGATTTCTGATATGCTGATAATTGTTATGCTCTGCCATGACAATGATGTTCTCTTTTTAAATGAACTATGTGTGTCTTGTATTGCTATGAAGATTATATATGATTTTTGTGAACTATGTTGTTGAATGCATACTATTAAAGGGGAGCTTGGAGGAAGGGGGAGTCTTGAAGAAAGGGGAAATTGTTCATGATTCACCTTGGAAGATATGATGGATACAATGTGAACTTTGGTTTGTTATATATAATGTCGTGGATTCTAGTTATTTCATTATCAGGAATTGAAAATTGGGAAGAAAGACAAAAGAGGGAGAGTGTTGAAGTTTGAACTTTTGAATTTATTTGGAATTGCTATTTTGCAAGTTTCTTCCATTTGAAATTTACAGATGAAGTTTAGAAGATTAGAGATTCAGTCAAATTCCCACAAAAGTGCAGCTGGAGACCAAGTCAAAATCTATCTTTGTGAGAAAAACTACCACAACCCATCAACAAATATGAAGAAGAAGTTGTTACCTAGAAAGTTGCTTTCACTCCTACTCCAACATTCTGTACTGATGTGCAGCAGATTATTCTGGTCTTGCTGTATTCGAATCTGAGAGAGAGTTAATTATTTTGGTCTTGTTGTATTCGAATCTGAGAGAGAATTAGTGAGTGAATATTGTTTTATGTGAGTTTACATTCTTAGTTATTTTAGTCGGCTTAAAATTCATTTTGAATTTCAAGTACTTTAAGGATCCTAGAAGATTCATTCCATTCTTTTTGTAATTCACCCTAAATCAGTGAATACATTTTGTCTGCTTCACAAGTAATTTTTTACTTGTGAAAATTTACTATATGTGTTATTTTTTTCATTCTGCTGCTATTTTCATTAGTACGACTCTTTTAATACCAATACAAGAAGATATCAACAACAAAATTCAAGACTTACACAGCTCAAAGAACACATCAGCACAGAAACGGCAAGAAAATAGAAATTTACTCGATTCAGCACAAAAAGAGGCGAGAGAATATAAAAACAGCAAACTCAGCAGAAAAACGAGTCGATTGCTCAGGATACGAACCGAAATATTAATAAAAACAAGAAGAAAGCAGGGGAAGTACATTACGTACCTATGGGCGGCGGTGAAAGGCAGTGCCGGCGAGAGGAAATTATGGAAAGCACCCGGTCTATGAATTGTTTTAGCCATCTGACCGCTTACCCAAACTTAAAAATGGCGAGGGAGAATCGTTTAAGAAAATTGAAAGCCCGTCTTTTTATATCTGTAAACTTTTACCAATATAATATAATTTGCTCAAAAGAAATAAAGTTGATAGAGTCGTCTGTTTCCTAAGCAGAATAGGTTCGACCCCAGGTAGCACGTGACTCTACTATATTTTTTAATTTCATCCAAGTTATTTATTATTTTTTAATTTACATTTTTTTATTTTAAATTAATTTTTAAATTTATCCATTTCTTTATTTTAAACTGCATGAATGAGTACCCCACTACATTATATTATCAAACTATAATTTGTATTGAAATGGTTAACGGATTTTATTATTGTTTCAATTTTTTTCAATTTTAACTCATGTGGCAATCTAAGATCCATGTAGACTGTCTCCTCAATACAATTTCATCTATTATAACCATATTACAGAAAATTGTAAATAATTTAATCTATTATATTTAATTTGATTCTATTATAGTTTGGTACCCATTTATGCATTTTTTTAATTTTGTATTTCAGTCAAAGAAATAAATAATTTAAATTCTGAAGGAAAAGGTTTACCAATTAATGAAAAAATAATAATAAATGATAAGTGAAATTACAATATCTAGTTTGTGACGAAGAAGAAGGTTAAATATAATAACAAACATTAAAGTTATACAAAGAAGACCATGATGCTCAGTTATGTCCGAAACTTTATTAAATTGTCCAATTTCTACAAGCTACAATCCAAGATCACTCAACAAAATGCAATAAAACATAATTTAAATTTTCATTTTTCTTTTTTTTTTTTTTTTTTTTTTTTTTTAATGTGTGTGTGTGTGTGTGTGTGTTATTGAAGTGCAGCACCTCTTTCAAAAACTGTCCCCATTTTAATTTGTTTGTATCAGCATTTTGGAAGATCAGTTGGAGGTGGTAGAATTGATTGGTTTGGGCCTTTTCCATTTTCCACCAAAAATGCCATCTTAAGTCCCCATGTTGTGTGCACTTCCAAATGACAATGCAAAAACCATATCCCTGCATCACACAATTGATTTCATCGGGTGCAACATCTATTCATTTACACGTTAATGTCTATATGTGCCAATAAACGATAGATATATGTACATGAAACGTTTCATTTAAATCTTGGCTCGAGAAAAAATGTTTCTCCTATTTGATTGCTTAGAGCTTCTCCAACAAGAAGCTACTTTGACATTTGGTGTCAGTTTTCACCCTCCAGCAGTGCTCCATTCTTTGCACCAGTTTGAAGTTTTTGAAATTTTTGCACTATTTTTAGCGCAGATTTTTTATCGGGCTACTTTTTTTCCTTTTCTTTTTTATATGATTATATCTTTTTTTTTTAATATTTAATATTGTAATTTTTTTATCTCAATTATCCAAACTGAAATTAAATCAAGTTTTTTAAAATCATATAATGTGTAATTTAAATAATAATAAAAATATAATTTAAATAAGTATATGATATTTTAAATATTATATACAAATTTAAATAGAATTGCATAACATTACCCGACATTCAATTTTACATATATATTTTTTGAATATGATAGTTTAAGAATATAAGTAAAATAAATATTATCTCAAAATTTAATGTTAAATAAAATTACATATATAATGTTTTTAACAAATATTTAGTAATAAAAATAAATATTAAAAATAAAGAAAATAAAGATTATTGTGTAATATTATTTTTTAATGGAGAAAATAGTACAAACTATTGAAAAGAGTATATAAATTTTATGTTAGAGTGATGCATAATTTGCACTAAAATAAATTACAACACCTAACTACATCATGATGTTCCCTTCACCAAACCAACAAGAAATTGAAAAGAAAAGCGGTTGCCAGAAACTGCCCTTTTGCAACCATGAAGTATTAACATAAAAATATGTTACAACTTCTGAGACCATATTCGTTACAATAACTAGATGTGACAAGACATGTAGTTGCAAATGTATAATTATTTAGTTTGCTTGATAAATTGATGGGATTTATAACCTCGTATGAGCAAAGTAAATGTTCGATAAATAGGGATAATTTATCTCTATCATATATTATTTACTACAATAAACAAGACTTAAGTAGCAACTTTATTACCAGAAGTAATGTAAAAATCGACTTAGGCGGCTGCATTGATTCGATTATGTAAAAACCAACACCATTAAGCATTTATGTGTCTAAACGGACATCTAGGCTGCCCAAACATAATTTTTTAATATTTTTTTGTTTTTTTTATTTTGTTTTAATTTTTAAAGTTTCATATTTATACAATTAATGTTAAACTTATGTATTAATGGTACTACATTTTAAATATATTATAGATAAGATATAAGGAAAAAATATTAAACAGATTAAAAATTAAAAAATATATTTTTATAACCCGTCACCTAATCGGGTAAGCATTGGGCCGTCCTAAAATATCTGACTACCAATCTCTACTTCTACAAATTTAATTAGCACCCTATATTCCCAAAAAAAAGATCTTTTTTTTTTTTTTTTTTTTTTTTTTTCAGTTGCGCTAGCTTTGCGCCACCACTTTTGGTGGTCGCGAAAAGCTTTTTTTCTTGCAAAGAATGAACTCAAGTAGAGAAGTAAAAAGTTACCTGGATTGTCAGCCCTAAATCTCAACGCAGTCCATCCACCAGTAGGTACACTTATGGTATTCCTCTCAACAGGATCATCAAGATTGAAATTCTTGGGATCATTATTAGGATCATAGTTCCCCACTCCTTTCCCCACGACAAAAAAATTAAATCCATGCAGGTGCGTAGGATGGCTCTCCGGTGCTATCATAGAAGTCCCCTGCAACACAATCTGAACCGTTGAATTATATCCCAGTTTATAAACCTTTGTGCCATTGTTGGTCTGCATATTCGTCGGCGGATTGCCCGTGTAATTGTAAGGCTTTGGAGGATTTGCAGGGAAATCTTCAGTGTAAACTCCACTTATTTTATAGTAATGTGCTTGGAGAAGAGCTGTAGTAGGCATCACGAAGGTGACATTGTTGATATCGGCCACAACCCGGCTCCCGTTGACACACGAAGGGCAAGGATTCATGATCAATACTCTTAGGGACATTGGTGGGAATGCTCTTTTGAGTTGAGGCTTCTGAGTGAGTCCATGAACTTGCTTGTAACTGGTGTTGCATTCTTGGGGGGCATGTATGTCAATTCGGTCGGGGAGAAGGCGAGGGTGCCTTTGTAGCGTAGGACCCCCGTTGCCATTTGGTTGTCTGTGGCTACTATAGTGTCCATAAAAGGGGAAATGGCGTTTGTCGTTTGGCCGGGACCAATGAATATGGTGTCGGTTTTGAATGGTTTAGTGTAGCCATCAACCTCGACTATGGTTAGTTGGTGGCCCGCAATTTTGAAGAAGAGCTCTTCGTTGACAGCTGCATTGACGATGCGCAGAAGGTACGTCTTGCCCCTTTCGACGTGCAGAGTGTAGCCTGGAAATCGTGGAACCAAGGGAGCTATTCAGCAGATGATAAATGAAGATAAGTAGTTTAGAGAGTGCACTCTAAACTATTCATCTTTATTTTACACTTTATTCAACTCCTCTGCTCTTACAACCGAATTTTTTCGTTATCAAACATGTTTTAGTACCCTTCGAGGAGCAATTTGGAGAACGACCGGGATGTTCATTGATCGTGTGCGCATCAGATACGTTAGGCGGTTGGCCTAATCGCATAGCCTGGTTGATCACCACTTCTACATCCGATTTCCACCACTCTCCTACAAAGTAAAGAGTATCAAAGAATTAAAAAATATTAAATCCTAAACTTCATTCAAGAAATTAAAGATCATCATAATGAGAAAAGCCTAGCCAACCTAATATGATGATCTCTTCCTTATCCGGTTTGGGAAACGGATAAGGAACACCATACTTGGGCAAAATGACGATAGCACTATGCACGGTTGCTCTTTGCCAGTTTATGTGTGCGTGCCATAGAAGTGTTCCTCTCTGCCCTGTGAGGGTGAAGTTGTAAACGTAGCTCTGCCCGTCTGGATGGGGCATTGTGTGATATATGCAGGCCCGTCAGCCCAACCCGAACGCAACTGTCTCACACCATGCCTAACAATTTTGTGGCAGCATTGCAGAATTATTAGTATCACAGACATATAAAATCTGTAGACAACATTTTTAAAAAAATTAAGTATAACCAGACCAGTGAATTGTGACATTGTCTTTAACATGATTAACAACCGTTACAATCACAGTATCATCTTCCCTTGCGTGGAGAGTAGGCCCCGGAAACTTCCCATTTACAGTGATTATGGGCTTGCTTGCACATAGCCTAGTTACATTTTTCCTTACCACCTGCAAATAAAACAACATCCCTATGTTTATTTGTTAAGTATCCCACATCGGTTAAGATAAGTATCTTGGGTAGGCTTATAAGCATGGGCAATCCTCTCACTTATAACCTGGGTTTTAAGTGTTGAGTTAGACCTTGATGTTCAATATTATTAAAGGTACATGTTTTATCAGAATGAATATAATCACTACTTACGGTGTAGACACACAACGCGTAGCAGAAAACTGCAACCAGAAACAGAGCAAGAACCCGAATGTCTTAACTAATATTGGACAAAAAAACCAACGTGTGAGTATTGGGACATTATAAAGGAATGAATTTCGTTGATGCGACGTCGTTTTACTTGGTTAGGTGACAGCACTAGGAAGCCATGCAACTTTCAACACAAAATGTAGTTACTTGTCAAAGTGTAGCTTCAAAAGGGTACTGTTGTGCTTTCTGAGCACCCTGAAAGGTATGTCTCCTCTGTATATATGTTGGTTTCTCTTTCATGCCACTATTCTATCTCTCTCATTTTCGCATTCCATTCGATAACCATTGCAGTCGTTTTTCTTGAACTTTCCCATCATACACTTGAAGTGTTTTCCAATCAACAATATACTTCATAATTTCTTCTTATAACCGATTAGCTTGTTTCGGGACAATGGTACTCAATTCTATTAACAATCCTTATTCTTCTACTCTATACTGTTTATTTGTATCAACTACGTATTCTACGCGCTGCCCTGCTACTGCATATGTTTCCAGAAGAGTATCAAACCGTACAGGATTTGGTAATCGTGATTACAATCGATTAACATGTGGAAGATGTACAGAGATCATTAGTTGAGCAACAGTTTTCATTGAAATTTTGCCATAAATTTTGTGATCTTACCTTAAAATAAGATGCAAAATTAAGTTCTAAGCAACAACTAATCCCACTACTAAAATGAACTTAAAAAGGGAAATAAAGGAGCTCATAATCTAAATTATTCCACAGCCAAATTATGTCTATAAGTGGCATTTCCCAGTGTCGGGAAGTTACATATCACTGACAAAGTGTTGTTGTGGAAATTCTTGGTTGGTGAAGTTTTTAGAAGAAGCCTCGATAGCGCCCTCAATCCTGTTAATACAAGACTTGTAAAGATATCCCAAGTAATCCACTATGTAATCTTCAGACGCACCTTCCACAGGATTGATCTTGAATGTCCAGTCAACCAGAGTCGAATCATCACCATAATCTACAAGCTTTAATGAATTCAATGATCCATCAAGGCCTACATTGCTTGCTTCCATTCGATAAACATAACTGTGGGACAAAGGGTCCATCAGAATGAGCCTTTCTTTGATCCATGACATGTCTCCGTCTTTCTGTGGGAACATGAAGCCCGAGACTAGTCGAACATAGCCTTGAACGCCTTCTTCTCCACTTAAATCAGTACAGTTTTCGACCATTGGCATCCATTCGTGTAATCTGTTGCTCTGAGAAACCATGTTCCATACTTTGTCTATTGGTGCATCGACTATGCCTCCTACTGATCCTTGCCATTTCTTGTTTTTGACCTCGTTATTCTGTGGAAGAACATATGACATTAGATAGATCATAGTATACAGTATATAATATATATAATCGTGTCATTCGAGTAATGGTGCAGTCATACATACCATATACATTTCTTCCTTCTTCTCCATGATGGAGAGTTGGCTGCAAGAATGAGTAGAAACTTCGGTTTCGTGCAACCAGATTTAGTGATAATGCTAGTTTATGTGGGAATGAATCCACATTTTCCTTGTTTAAGTATCCTAAGAAACTCTGGATAGGTTGGATTGCATTGTCAAGAACAAGGAGGATCTGATACAACAAGGATTATTCCTAGGGAAAAAAAAAACACTTCTTTGGCAATTACAAAGCTAAGGGACCAACTGGAAGTTTAACTAGATAATGAGAATAAGAGAAGATACAGATCAAAGTTAGATAAGTTGTTAATAAGAGTTATATTGAACAAAAGAAGCTTTCACTAATAATTTGATCTCATGATCATCATATACTTGCATCTTCAGTTTTCCACAAAAACACCACTTTGTTAGTTTATGTATGATATGTTGATATTGTTCCACATTTTATACTCACATTTCTCTTGTTTTTTGGCTAATTATTGGATGTAATTGATCTAATTAATGAGTTTTTATTTTAGGAAAATAATTAATTGAGTTTGGAGAATATCGAGCCAAAAGACGGATTATATGTTTATTCGGGGATACATCGGGCCAAGCGAATGAAGAAAGAGTTCATGAAAAGCATTACATCATTTTATTTTTGAAATGGGCTAGTCCATTTAGATAAATAGTAAATGAATTTTTTTCTTAATTTGGCCCATTAGAGTCCAAGAAACACCTTTTTGTCTTGTAAAATGGAAAAACAAAATATTCCCTAGATTAGAAAGAAACTTACGCTATCGTGTCCAGACGATTAATGATAAGATTTGACCGAATGCTAGATTTGGTCAATTAATTAGAAAAACAAAATATTTATACAGCTATCCTATTGCTTGAATTGAAAGAATTTATTTATTGGCCTATGATTAATAATATGATTGAATGTTGAACCCTTGAATCAGATTTTTCTGTTCTTATTATTTTCTTATTTTTGTTTTTCTTGTCATATTGTTTCATGTGTATTGGTTGTGGTTGCTGGATTAGTTAATTTAGATTTTAGCTGATTAGATAAAAATATCTCAAAACTCCTTATCTTTATTTAATTTTGTTCAAAAGAATTTAATTCTTGTTCCTTGATTATACTCGTATTTGAAAAATAGGTAAATTATATTTTGTGGACTAAGACACTATCAGTGTACAAATTATTTACTCTAAATAAGAACAATAAGATCTGAAGCAGTAGCACCAACAGGTTCAGCAGCCTTGAGTCGTGACGAGCCGTACAGCGTTTCCTCAAACCGGATAATCTCATTCTTGGATCCATAAGCAACTTGAGTCCTGTCATCAAGATTAGTGATCACTTGATCCAGCACAGATTGTTTTCCATCGCTGCTATAGCCGCCCGCTTTCTCGATCAAGAACCCCAAGGGAGCCACTTCAAAGAGCAGCCTCAGCTTGGCTTTGGCTGATGGTGATGCAACATTTGTGAAAATTCCCTTCTCTTTCACAATTATCTACAGAATTTACCCCCAAAAGCCGCATCAGTGAGCCTGTATGGATTTGACAATATGTTCGCTTTTCACAGGTTTTATTGAAAAACAAATTAAATACATTGTAAGATGGATGAGAAAATACCTGATTTACATCAGGCACCATTCCTCCTGTGTATCTCAAGGTGTACTTCTCGCGAACATAGTAGTCGATCAGCTGCAATTCAGAATGCTATGTCAAAACCAGCCTAATTGGCCAGGTTTTTTCAGGCTGGCTCGATATTTTGGAGTAAAGCTGGACAGGGCTAGCCAATTCTACTCCTTGGCCTGGCCGTGCAGCCCGATTTCCAGCTCTACATTTTGGAAACACTAAAAATGAAAAGAGCGGGAAAAGGGGAGCTGAACAGACCTTGGCATAATCAGCATTGTCTGAGGTAGCCCTCAAGTTACCAGGGGAAAACATCTTTCCTTCTCCAATTGATGTGGTGTCTTTCACATGTTGTCATTTTCCTGCAAAAGAATGAAACCTTAAGCTTTGAAGTTTGATCAAGAACTAGGAAAGTGTCACAGACAAGCTACAAATATATGAGTGTCGGAACCTTCATCAAGTAAGAGGAATTCATGTGTCCCTGGAATATCCTTGAGAGCAGAACATAAGTAGTTCGAGGCCCAAATATCCCCATAGCAGCAGCAACTTGTTGAGCTCCGGTTACACCAGTGAGCTTGTCTCCAGGCCATACCCCGAAGATTGTGCCAACTGTGAAGTTTGTGTCGACAATGCTCGAACCATCAAGTGGATCAAATGCAACACTGAATCCTCCTGTTTTCCCATTGTTCGAGAAAATCAAGTGTGTAAGAATCTAATTCTTAGTTGAAATGATGATGAAATAAATATAGGAGAATATATATTAGACAGACCTTCACCAGGTCCTCCCATGTCTTGGAGCTCAGGGACCTCCTCAGAGCAAGCATATTTGCAGTAGCGTGAATATTGCAATGCCTATGCATCATCAACAAGTCAAATTTGTCCAGTTTTTGGTGAAACATAGACATTCGAGTCCGAAAGTCCAAACTGGAACTCGAATGGACTGAAATTAATATTCATTCTTGCATTCTAATAAGAGATGGAGCTCGTAGAGGGGTGGTGGGGGGTTTTTGAGACGAACCTCAAAGAGAAGATTGTTAGCAAGCAAATCAACAGCAAGTTGCTCGTCTCCGAAAGAGTTAATCTGTTCCTCCACAAGAAGCTGTTCTCACTTTGAAAGCAATCGTTCGCAGTGCTTCGCCCATGCACATCATCAGCCTAATCAGCCCCTTGTCCGAAGTTGATTTTGAAAGAAATTCTTCCTGCAATCAATCAATCCCAAAATAAATAAAAGAGCACAATTTTTTACTTAAGAAAATTTAAATTTTCTTTGCAATCTACTTACCAGGCTGTCACCAATTTCACACTTGGTGACAAGGGAAGAATTATTTCCCTTAGAAACCTTCGAAGATGACTTTGGCAGCTAGCGTAAAGACTCTCCAAATATTGAGCTTGCTTCCAAACTCTGCATTAGCCAATGTGTTTATTTTCATGCACAACATTAAATTCCACAAATCATATGTCATAATCTTCAAAAAACAATTATCACGTACTTGGTAATAATCTAACACAAGTGCCATAATAGGTTATAAATAATTGCAATAAAATAAAATAAAACCTTTGAGGTAGAAGACGATGGATGGGTGGAACGGGGCGCGGGGAGTGCTGAGGTGGAGTATTGCGGTGAAGAAACATTAGGGAAGATTGGTGGATGGGTGCAGCATGCAATACCAGTAACCAGTCTCCATGTCTGATTATTGCAACAAAATTTAGATTCTTGGTTGCGGCCACTTAACTGGTTTTTGGGCTGCAGCAATGGGAGAGTAGATAATCAGCTACCAACGTGCTGACACGTGGCATCGGCTCTGGATGATATATAGTGAAATTGTGGCTCAAATATTAATGAAACAAGTTGCATTAGACGGGTGTGCATTTAAGTGAAGTCTCGTCTTCATTTTGTTTGAATTTGCAGTTTAACTCTTTTTTTTTTTTTTTTTTTTTTCATTTGTGTATTCATCTTACTCCAATAAGACCCACATTTCAAAAAAAAAAAATTATTATTATGTATTTGAGAAAATAATAAAATATGCGAAGGGTAAAGTTCTGGAAAATGAAGGCTAAATAACTCTCAAAAGAAATATTAGGCCTCGTCATCTACTCTTTAAAAGTAAGGAAAATTTCTTCAAAATAAAGAATTATTTAAACAAAATGCTTTAATGTTCAGAATATTAATTACAAAATCCCCATCACTAAAATGTCAGAAGTCCCATGATCACGGAAATGAAGGGGGCAAAAAAAAAAAAAGTAAACGTTTTCAATTTCTTTTTTACTTTCTAAATAGTATATAATCATGTACATACATTTGGATTAGGATTCAGTCCCTAAAATTATTGACCAAATTTATTGCGAAACATAATAAAAAGACTATTTTTACTAGTAAAAGTACAAAAATCTGATTTAAACGGAATTAAAAGTATAGTAACCCAATTCATCAAAAAAAGTTTAAAAAAATAATTAAAAAAAAGAAAAAAAGAAAAGAAAGTGCATGAATTTTATACACAGCCAGCTCTTTTTTTGTTCCCCTCCACTCCGACTATCGCTGTTGTTGTATTTCTTGCTTCACCTGTCCAACTTGTATGCTTTTTACCTGGCAGGTCAATCACGCTTATCACTATTTGCAAGCATAAATTTCATCTGAAGTATCGAAAACTTGCCATCGTCTTCTAATTCCAAGCTACTCGATCATCATGAGTTCGAGCGATTGGATCTGAGAACGATATAGAATCTTCATCTCCCCGAGTGTTCCTTCCCAATGGTAGAAGTTAGATGATCATCAACTCTCTGATTGCCAATATTACTTGATTGACCTTCAGAAACCAGCTCCACCGTACCTCTCTCTCTTTCTGCAACCTTCTTCATCTCCCTAATTGAACCTTCAATGTTTGGAAGAGAAGCTGTTGCCTTAGCCGTCGCAGAGGATACATCAAGAACTCGGGCACTACCTACAGGGTTAGGCGGCCGAACTGCAAATCCTGCAGGTTTTGTAGAGTTACCTTGTGCTATTTGAGCCTCACCGTGTCTCAAGCTTGGTATAGTAGTAGAACAAGTGGAAATTGCTGTCTTTTTTGGCCCATTGTGACTAGAAGGCAGTTGTTTCGCCATGCTTGTGGATGAACCGACTCCGGTTCTGATGTGGACAACATTAGACGAACGTGCTGCGGCCTCAATTACAGAATAAGTACCAGTAGGTGTAACTATACGTGCCCCTGCAGCAACTGCAGCAGCTTGGACCATTGGATTAGGGCTGGTAGTATAGTTCGTTGATGGACTTTCAGTCGGCACCTGAGATTTTGGAGGTACTACTATTCCTGACTGCGGACCTGATGGTAATGCAGAAGCAATAGGAGATTTGTGCTGGGATTTTGTGCCTAGACAATGTTTATAGGAAAAAATATAAACATTGAGATAATAATTTGGTGCACCATTTGAAACTTTCTACCAGTTTTCACCCTTGACTGTTACTCCGAAATATTAAGGTGGCTGGACAGTTGGACATCAGAAGTGTTTCCAAGAGGATTTACTCGGGGTACTTGAAAAATGAATAAAAGAGGACAAAAGGAAGGCCGGCAAAGAAAAAGAGGAAAACAAATATATGGGCTCCCAGTATTCCCATTTTTAAACATTAGGTCCCGGTACTCTCCTTTTTTCTTTGAATTGGATCCCTATATGTACTTGCAATTTATTTTGAATTGTCTCTTGCTTTCATTTGTAAAAAATTGAGTCCTTATGCATTTATTTGCATTAAAATTAGATCCGTACGTAGCCATCAACTATAGGGGCCCGATTTTAATGCAAATGAAAGTAGAGAGACTTGATTCTTTATAAGTAAAAGTATAGAGACCCATTCAAATCAAATTAAAAGTACCTGGACATAATGTTCAAGAATGTAAGTTCAGAAAATCTACTCAAAAAATTGAAATAAAAAAGCGTAGGACACCTACATACGCTTTCTTCCAAGAAATAAAATTCACAAAAGGAAAACACGCACAAGCACAGAAAAGTATATGCACTCTATAAAACATGTTTGCTATGAGTGAAGTAATAAAGAATCATACAACTATTTGCTTTTAAGTTGATTACAAGAAACTTCTGAATCCAGTGAACATTGCAACAAAACTGAAATGCTGACATCAGAACTCTTTTATGGAAGAGAGCAGATTGGGACCTCTATACAACAGAGGTTGAAAGAAAGAAAACTCTTATTTGGAAGAGGAAGTAAGAAATAACCATAAAAAAGCAACAGTGCTTATTCATCATAGATGCAGTAATATTGTGGAGTTATATGAAAAATAGACCAAAAAGCATTTTACGATGCCAACTTTTCACCATATCAAGAATTGTGATGGTTATGTATGATTGTTCAGTCTTCCAGCATCAATATCACTTGTAACCATAGTGCACTAGCACAATATAGGTCATTCAACTTCCAGCATCAATATAACTTATAACCATAGTGCACTAGCACAATATAAGTCATTCAAAGTTGATGTCCAAAATAAGTTGTTTTACTTCCCTACTCAGTAATTACCAGAACAACATAAAGACTCAGAGATGGAGAATTACCATTGCTCATTTGAGGAGTTGCCTTCAGATGGTCTGGCTCTAGGGCAATTAAAATGGCCCGAGAGGCAGCCTTTCGTGCTTCAAAAAATTCAGAGCTGGTTCCTGCATTCAAATTTCCCTTCTTTTTCTTGATATTGGCCCACCTCTGCACAAGTTCGTTGCATTTTCATTAATTTCAGCATAAATCTGTGCAAATCTTTGTAAGAATACATAATTTATAGATTGAACCATGCAAACCTACTCAATGTCATGACAGGCACGAACAATGATCATAAAGCATGAGGAAGTATTGATGTATACGTCCAACATAGACTTCATCCTCCATCCCTTTTGCATTTATTCCAAAATGGGAAAATATAAAGTAGGGAACATAATAAAATAACACATGCCAACAAAAGGCCAATCTTCTCCCAAACCCAATTCCAAACCCAAAAAGTTCTTATCTAGAAGTTACCCAGAAATTAATTCTTCACTCATTAAAATGGCAAAGACAATTAGAATATGAGTAGGAAGAAAGTAATTTTAGTACCTGAGACAACTCTGTTGCTTTTCTGTCATTACTGAAATCTTCACTTGCAACATAAGCCCAGTTTTGATCTCCATGCTTCTGCACTGCCACAGTGAGTTTCACATCATCTTCTGTAGACCAAATCTTTCTTTTTCTTTGGGGAGCATAATCAACTCCTGATCTCCCATCTTTAGGCCTTTTTTCACCACATGTCCCGGAAGAAAGCTTCTCTTTTTGTACAGAAACGGGAATGCTAACATTGGTGCTCACAATTGCATTAGCAAGAAGTGGCCTATCTAAAGGCACCTTGACCTTCGGTATATTAATGTTCAATGGAGCTTCGACAGTCCAGTTATTTGGGACATGCGAACCGATTGGATAGTTAGAAGCAAGTAATACCTGCAAAAGTTTAAAAGTTCTCTCAGTATCAATATAACTACAATTTGTAAGGAAATTTCTTTTCCGAAAGTAATATTTTATGATTAAAGTGTGAGATGCTAGGAGAAAACAGGATTTTAACATTCGAATGCGAATCATTCATTTATTCGTCTGAGTAGAAAATGTAAGCTGATAAGGTTGAATGGATCTAATCGACGTTAAAATATGTTCATATTATATTACTTGCTTGTCATAGGCTCCATCTGAAATCTCAAAACTAGATATTTGATTTTTAACTTCAAGCAATGATCATAGACAGGTAAGATTTCCACCACAAATGATAGTCACAGGAAAAAAACAAATTAATTTGGCGTAATGGTTACAAAAGGATCTTATGTAGAGGGTATATCAAAACCACCATTTCTTTGAAAGCAATTTTACATTTATTCTACATCTCTGGATATGAATAGGTGATATAAACCCAAAAAAATAAAGATTAGAGATAGAAACCTTTCAATAAAAGAAGAAACCAACATCTAAAAAGTTGAGCCAAACTAATTCAGCTACAAATAATACACTGTAAAACAAAATATACCTAGTATGATGCAACTCTCAATTTTCTTAATTATTAGAGAAGAACTATACACCAAATTAAAGCAATTCAAACACACCCGCATTAACATATTTGTGCAGACTCCTTAGTGTTTAGTCTCATTTTACCTAGCATGTAACATTCCACTAGCTTAGTAAAGGATACATAACTTTGGCAAACTGAGTGACACCCTATTGGAGTGAATTCCTTGTTTCCAATTACAGGTCTTAATATAGTATTTGGTTAGACCATGTTCAAGAGAAACACATATTCCTGTGCTCTCTCAGGGATGCCAATTGGCCTTTCTTTACATGTTTTTGAAAGTTCAACCTTATCACACCAACACAATGAAAGGGTAGCTATAGTTTTCTCCCGCTCAACTCTCTACTGAAGCTCCTAAAGACTACAATCAGGTTTTTCAACCCTTAAACCATTTCTGAACCTTGTGGGGGAAAACTAACATGCTAATACGCATCTACAGGGTGCATGACAGTTAATAATCAGAATAGGAGTTTACTTAGAAATTTTAGCTTGGTTTCATTACAATTACTTTATGGCTGCAGGCTTCCAGCTGAGTGGCAGGTATATAAATTATTGATTTATGGTAAAACAAGACATATTAATATGAAATAAATATCTATTTAAAACGGCTCAAGTGATAGTACTTGCAGAGTAATAGCCTGAGAATCAACTTAGACCATTTGGATGCATTCAGCATGGTTTGCTAGAAATGTGATTTAGTATGCATTAGCAGTAAACTAAGATGGTGGGAGGTTTGACTCAAGATAACATGCAACAGTGTATTTAGAAAGGTTTGGATACTTTATTAACTTTGAGTTTTTTACATAGTGAGGTAACACAGAAATATAGGAGAAAATGACCATCCAATATTTGTTATTTTTGGGGATGAATGGATCTCATATACCTGAATATATATAAACATACGTTCTAATAAGCATACAGACACACTTATGTATATATCTAAATACTTATGTACACACATGTACGTACACTCACTCACAAACATACATTCATCTTTGCGTGTGTGCATATTTTTTGAGGATCTTCCAATCTGGTGGTTAATGCTTCATAAGAGTGGTCTATAGTACAACTATTACCTATTCACGAAGTGAAAATGATCAAGTAAATAATGTTTTCAGTCTCATCTTTCAGACTAGTAAGAATTTGGACAACAATCAGGAAATGCAACAAAGCTATAGCAGGATATTTCAATTTTTTTCTGATACTCTAAACAAGTTGACCTACTTTAACATATGCAGCAGCCTCACTCGATGCTTCCCGGTTGACAGCAGGAATGGCTTCCATCTCATGTTCTAAGTCACTATCATCATCCTACATTTAAATGTATAAAGTTAGAACACAAAATTTGATATTATGAACAGCACATTTAACATAAACTGCTAACCACATTCTGATATAAGCAAATTCCTTACTACCAGAACGGAAGCAAAAGACATATATCAGTAGTCATCCCAATATGATAAAAAAAGCGTCGAATTACAAATTATGAATCACGGTGCCAATAACAGCTCCAATATTGTACTTAATACTTTTAAACATACAATACCACAAGCTTCATCGACTATCAAAGCAACAACAACAGTCTTAAATAGAACAGAAGATCGTGAACACCATCACAATAAACTTTAAGAGCTCCTCACAAACATTTTACACAGCAGCCAAGCCTAAATAAAAAAAACTTGAAGATTATGCTGACCATAGGGTTTGCAGCATTGTCAAATTGATCAGTTAGGGATTCTCCATAGGCAAGATGGCGCCACAGCATTCGACATTCCATCGCACTGGGAATTCCACTGGCTGTGTTCTTAACAATTTCATTCCAATCAATTTTCTCTCCAGCAACTTCCACCACTTCGTGCAGTAATGTCAGCACCGTCCTCACAGAATATCTTAGACCAAAAAAAAAAAAATCATGGAGTTCTGCAATTATTCTCAACGAAAATCCGGTACTCAACATGGAATAAAAGGTTACCGTAGTAAGAGGATGGAGATATCGTCTTCTGTGATGGCACTCTTCTTTCTCTTCCTCGAATTTTCCTCCATTGTTGTTCTTATTACTGTCCTTTTTTATTTTGAGGAGGCAGTGTGAAGGTAAAACCTCGGACCTGGACGCAGAAAGTAGGAGAGAAAAGTAGGGGGCGAACAGAGAAAATGTGACCCCGATTCTGGAACTGTTGTTGCTTTGATAGCGATGTATAAAGTCTCATTTTATTCATTAGTATTTCTTGGATTTATAAGAAGTAAGTTATTGGAATTAATAATTATCCTTAATATCTGAAGTTATAATTTTCATTCCTCATATAATATTATCAAATTTAAATAATTAATATATTTTATCATACACATTTTTATATTATTAATATTAATAAATTTTAATAAATATATTAATATATTTTTATTTATATACCAACAAATTTGTAATAAATATAAATATTATTTATAATTTAAATCAAATCTTCCAAACGTATCTAGTACAAGTCTAAATTGAATAAATTTATTTTTTATATTTATGCAAAATGAAAATCAAATTGAATGGGAAAATGAAAAATAAAAACACTCATTTTACTATTATTTATATAGATAGATTATAAATGCAGTGATATAATTTTTACAATTAAATACATAATTGTATAAAATATATTTGTAATAACAATTATTCAAAATAAAAATATCTCACAATATAAAAATATATTAAATATTACACACACCATAATTAATTTATCAAAAATATTTTATATTTAAAAATTAATATCTAATTTTTATATATGCGATATGGATATCAAATTGAACATCATGAAAATATGATAAAACATCATGAAAATATGATTAATTAGATATGTATTTTTTTAAAATTAGACTTCAAATGAAAAGGTTATAATTCTTTGAAAATTGGAATGAACAAAAAAAAAGAGATAATTTGAACAGAAAAAATGACATATTTTTAAATTCTTCCAATTGTCTTACTTTTATATAATTATACATTAATACATAATATTAAATATATTGTATTTCACAATTAATAAATTAAAATAATAAATAATATAAATATAAATTTATTATTTTTAAATAGTTGTCCTTTCATTTAACTAACTAAACATAAAAAAAAAAGACATATTATTGAGAAAGAAGACTGCCTTTAAAGGAGAGAATAAGTATTATTTCTTCAAAAAAATTACTAAATAGTCCTATAATCATCATATATTAAAAGTGGTTTTTTTGTAAGCATCACCTTTTTTACACTTTTACTCGCTTATATTTAACTACTAATGCAAAATCAGTCAAATTCATGAATTATTTTTAAAATAGATAATTAAATTTTTATTTAATATTAATTGTCAATGGTAATGATAATATTATAGATACAATTAATTATTAATATTATAAATACTTGAAACAAGGTTAAATGGTATATTTTCCCAAATGAAATAAGAATATACATTTATTGATATAAAGATTAAAAAAATTATAACATGAAAGAAGTATTATGAAAAAGTTAGTTAATATATATAAATCATGTGCATAATAAGTGCTAAATGATTTTAATTAATAATATGCATAAACAATATAATATGTAAACATTCCAGAACCTTACAAGAAATATTTATATTTTAGATCAAATTCATCATATACTATTTGTTCAAATTCAATTCATATATCAAAATAAAAATAAATAATTCAATCCATAAAAAAATATATTATATCCATAAAAAATAACATATCATATTTTAAATTTAATTATATATTTTAAAATATGCAGTATTTGTGTCAAATTAAAAATTACAAAAGAAAATTAATTTAATATATGATACATAAAAAACGGATTTAAAATTAAAAAAATTATTTGAAGTTTTAAATTTTAATAAAAAATAAAAAATATAAAAGAGATGGGGAATACACTTCAGACCATGTAAAGAAAGAGAAAATTCTCATAATTTTTTGGCTATTCTTCTTTTATATAAAGAAGGATTATAGTTAAAATTTTCAAATTATTTAATCAAATAAGTACAAAACTTTGTGAAGTGACACATGGCAAGACACTATATTTCTTTTATATTGAATACTAGATGGCGTCGGCAGTGCACAAGACATAATATTTTTTATATTAATATTATGTAATAAAATTATATTATTATTATTATTATGAACAAAATTTACATAATAACTACTTATATCAATGATATTTATATAAATATTATGTGATTTGATTTCTTTTATATTATATTACATTATTATTCTCTTAAAATGTATCATTATTAAATAATAAATTCGATTTTTTAAACCAATTTTCAGAGTGTTTCCAAATGAATACAAAATTTTTAACTCACTAAAATCTATTAAGTTGGAAGAATAAATAATAATATTATATATATTAAAAGTACAAATAATTTTTACAAAAAATATTTATATTTTTATATCAAAATCATATATTATTTATTCAATCGATAAAAAAAATTATATTCTATCTATAAAGAATTAAATATCATATTTAAATATAATTATTAATCTTAAATTATGCAATATTGTTGTCAAATTAAAGATTACAAAAGGAGCATTAATCTAATATATAATATGTCCAAAATGGATTTAATATGAAAATTTTATTTGAGTTTTTAATTTTTAATTAAAACCAAAAAATAGAAGAGAGATGAGGAATACGGTTGAAACACATATAAAGAAAGAAAAGAGAAGAATTCTCATAATTCTTCGACTATTCAAATAATTGTACAAAATTTTATGGAATGATATGTGGCAAGATATCAATCTTGTTTTATATTTAATTGAAGATATAGATAGATAGATAAATAAATAGATAGATAGATAGATTGATTGATTGATAGATATTAACCAATGATTTATAGAAAATTTAGTTAAAAGAATAATTTCACAATAACTTCAAATCTTCAAATCTTATAATTATTTTTAAAGTAGTAATCGATATTCCATATAATCTATTATAAAAATAATTCATGCGTACTTACGTTAATAGAACCTAGTTGGTGAACAATGTTTTCTTTTTCTTTTAGTAATATGCATTTAGTATGATGTCAACAAAAAAATAAATATATATATATATATATATATAGACACAAAGAGAAGTAGCACCTATATTTAGTTAGATATATTAAAGTATCGTCACAAATCAAAGGTAATAAAATCATGTTTTGTAATAAAAATAAATAAAAGATAGAAACTAATTTTGGGTTTTGAATCTTGCTATTTATCTTCTTCCCATGCTTCTCCTATTACTTCACGTTAATATTCACGACTCATGTAGATATGCCATAGTTCGAGAGCTTTGGAATAGAAATCAGAAATCCTCAGACTGAAATTAAACTGGGGTCTTGATTCAAAATTGAAATTGTGCTCATATCTACTCCAAGTGTTTTTTATGTTGTGTGAAAAGAGAATTATACTATTATTCTTTTATTTTAAAAATAAATTTAAAAACTAAATAATTTTATCATTTTAAATTTCTGTTTTACATATGCTATGTCAAATTAATCATCTTATAATCTTTAACTAGTGTGAGACCTGTGCGATGCACAGAAAATATTTTTTCTTTATATTTTGTAATATAAATATATATTCAAGTTATATGATATATTGTTGAAGGTGTAGATTTGTAATTCAATTATTATTTTTTTGTATAATCAGAAGAAATTTGTTATAATTTTATTTTTTTCATCTTTTCTTCTATTAGAATTATTAGAAATATTTTCGTTCACAAATTGATAAGCATGATATCCACGATTTATAGAAGGTTGAATTAAATTAAATTTAAAAAAATATATATATAGCAGATTAAAGAAAATAAAATTTGTATAGATCTCGCAAAAATTGCCAATTACACAGTCAAATCATGGACAAAAATATTAAGCAAATCACCAATTAAATATAATAATATCACAAAAAATTGAAATTAGATAGAAACAAATACTTAGAAATCTAATACAGAATCGCACAATGGTTAAACGTTGAAATAATTAGCATATCTCAACAGAAAATTACAAAAACAATCAAACAAAAAATGAAAGAGATGGACGAACTTTTCGTTTAAAAATTAAAAAAAAAAATAGTTAAGAAAATAAAATATATTTATGATGAATTGAAAGCAACATATGAATAAAAAAAACTAAAAATAAAATAAACCTGAATATAATGTTTTTGAAGAGTGTAGGCTTTGGCGACCACTGAAATATGACACATATTATTATACTTATCTTACCATTTATTTTCTCAAAAAAAAAAACATGCAAAAGACTTAAGGGGAGAGAGAAAGAAAATGAGAAATCTTAAAATATTTTGTGATAATCTTAATAAAATATATAGAAAGAAAAAAGAGACAAAAAAGAGAAATAATTTTAAATTACGGTAAGATGATGAAGATTTAATTTGATATTTGACAAAATCAGATTCTATTCACGTGATTGGGTGAGTTTAAATAATTGATAGCTTAATATATTTTTAAATCAAATTAAATTTATATATATTTTTATAGTTACACTAATATAATTTTATTAAATATTATTAGTATAACTAAATATGTTATATTTCGTACACTGAGGTCTCACCATATGATTTGCACACAACCGCACACTAAACAGTAAACACAGCGTATCGATTCCCCTCTTTTTTGTTTTTCTTTTTTCCCAGAAATTAATAACTGAATTCGGGTCTCCAGTCTAGCTAACATGCGCGCGCTCCGCAGTGCGCACCTCCACATGCGCAAAATGCCAAATGCACACTAAACCCGCCAATCCATTAACCCCTCCTCCTTCAACCAACAATGGCTTCTTCCCTGGAGGCGAAAATGGCCTCTCTCATTCTTTCCGCCACCGTTCTGTTCCTCCTCTCCTCCGCCGCCTCCGCCATCACCACCGTCGGCATTACCTACAATCCCTCCACTTCCAATCTTCCGCCACCCGAACACGTTGTCACAACCCTTCAGTCCCTCGGCATTTCTGCCGTGCGACTAATTGATCCAACTCCGGCCGCCGTCCGCGCATTTGCGTACACCAATATCAGCCTCCTCCTCTCCGTCCCCAACCAACTTATCCCGTCCTTCGCCGCCAATCGCTCTGCCGCCGCCCTCTGGCTCTACTCTCATGTCCTCCCCTATTACCCACGCACTCACATTTCCCTCATTTCCGCCGGTTCCGACGTCATTACAACCGCCGCCATTGACGATCCCACCCTCGACCCTTCCACCATCCTCCTCCCCGCCATTCGCAACGTACAGCTCGCCCTCGTCAACCTTGGCATACGAACAATCCCCGTCTCCACCACTTTCACTTTCATCGACATAATGACGACGTCGTTCCCCCCATCCGCCGCTGAGTTTCAAGAACCAATCGGCTCTTTGATTATTCGCCCACTGCTTCATTTCCTGGACCAAACGAACTCTTCCTTTTTAATCAACCTCTACCCTTACAATGTCTACAAAATCAACTCCGAAATTCCGATAGGTTATGTTCTGTTCCAGGAAAATCCGTTCAATTTCAGGGACGACGTCATCACCGGAGTGAGGTACCGAAATTTGTTCGACATGATGGTTGATGCTGTAGTAGCCGCAATTTCAGTTTTAGGCCAGGAAAATATTCCGGTGATTGTAACAGAGACTGGATGGCCGAGTGAAGCAGAGGCTGAGGCTGCCGAAGATTATGCAGAGATGTACTTAAAGGGGCTGGTGAAACATCTGAAATCCGGGTTGGGGACTCCATTGAGGAAGGAAGGGGCGGCTGAGGCCTACATCTACGAACTGTTTGATGATGAGGGTGAATTGAGGTTCAGCAATGATTCCAATGGTACAGCAAGTAGTAGACGAACAGGAGTAGGGCAGCATTGGGGTATAATGTATCCCAATATGACTTTGAAATACAAGGTTGATCTCTCTAGTTCGATTTGTAGAGACGCTGGAAGATTGGTGGGGGTGATTCTTGCTTCTCTGGTCAGTGTTTTGTTGTTCAATTTGATGTGAATATTATAGATATTTGCTTAATCTGAAAAAACTAATTCCATACTCCCAAGTGTTTGTGGTATTGTGTGGGTCAGTTTACATGAACCCTGACTAAGGCATTGTGATTGATAGAGATATAAGAACTTAGAAGGTTTGTGATATAGTAAATTTAGGTGTATCTGATTTGTGAATGTAAATGCTGATCAGTTTTATCTGCATTTTGGTTCCTTTTGCTTCCATTGATCATATGACATGAAGCCTGTTTGCTGTGAAATAGTTGTATGAAAAAGCCATTATATCCCTTTCTCTATTCCATTTATTCCATCTCCCATTTTAATTTTAAGAATACGATCGCATTTGCTATATAATATAACTAATAAACACGTGACGTAAATTTATGGAGTTACAAGACTGAAGCTTGTAACAAAGAAATCCAACTATATTATACCAATTGAAGGGTAATTAGAGCTTGGTGTAGCTAATCATATGTCAATTTAACAGCTCCAAATAAGGATAGTTGACAAAATTTCAATTGCCTATCATAGATTTGGAGCAATATATTAAGATCATTGCTTTAATCAAATTCGGGAAATAATTTTATGTTTGTTTGTTTTTGTATTCTGCTGCATCAAATGAAACTAAATGTACATCATTTTGTGTAAGTACAAGGTTGGGGATGTTTGGATAGAGCACATCACATTGAGAACGTGTAAATGAAAGTAAAAAATAATATTTCGTTTGAGATAGACTGTGATAAGATATATACGACACACACATATATATAATAATAATTGATTGGTTGGGTAATAATTAAAAAATTATAGAAAATGATGCGTTTATATTATTATGAGTATTGTTCTTATGTGAGGGAAAGGTTTGTAATAAAAATAGTTATAATATGATTTTGAGGGAAGAGTTGGTAAAAATGCCAAATAGATTTTCCTTATTGATGAAAATAGCCAATAACTTTATCAAAATATCTTGTAACTATGAAAAATATGGTAAAAAGTAATTTAAGAAAAAGTTATTTTTGAAGTATTGGTGAAAAATTACAAATTTTAGTCTACTTTATCATTCTATTAATAAAAGTTAGTGTGAGACCAATGCAATAGCCCAATTCCGCATGATGAAGTCCAGCTCCAGGACACCCCTCCTGTACAAAAGCCTAGAATTTTTCCAAGCCAAATCAATCACTCATTACCCAAACAAGTAAACAAACACACACCCCCCCCAAATCATCTGACCTGCGAAGGCTGTCGGAGGCAGCAACGGATGTTCTACTGGAGCTGAGAATACGAGAGGCGTTGGCTGCGAGGACACTTCTCAAACTCGCCATTGTCTTGAGTTTTAGCCAGGAAGGGAGATGCGATTCCGGTGAAGTGACAATTTATGGGCTAAAGTGGCGGTATAGCACTCCTCCGACCACTTTAATTTGGCCTAACTAATAATGTGTTGCGTCATACAAAGGTTTGCAAATATAGTATCGATGCAAGAATAAATAAAATTAATTTCTTACAAGTAAAATAAAATTAAAACAAAAGGTCATTATATTATGAGAGATATATTTATATAATTATAATATAAAAAATTACAAAATATAATTATATAATCATAAAATAAATAAAACAACTCCGCTATAACAAATTTTGGATCGTCGTAAGTTATATAAGCATCATTAAAAATAAATTTATTGAAGTAATAAAATAAAATAAATAATCTTATATTTTAGAAAAAAATATTAATTTTTTAATAATATAATATATTAAAAGTTTAGATTTTTTTATATATGTACTTCAATCCATTACAAATATATATTATTTATATAAATACTCAAATTTAATACAAGTGCTCCAACCCACAAAAAATAATAATATAATTATGAAATAAAATAAACAAAATAATTCTGATGTTTCAAAAAATATGAGATTTTGTCTTTCAAATTATTTAATATAAAATATTTATACAATTAACTTGATCTTGTAGCTCAAATTTGATAAAAATAATCCAATCCAATTTAACACAAATATCAACTTCAACATACAAATTCCAACGAATAAAAAATGTTAAGATAAAAAATAAATTAAATTGTCCTATCTAAAAAACAATATTTATAATATATAAAAATTTAATTAACCGTCACAAATATGCACACAAAATTTCTGACCAATAAAATCAAGATAAAAAAATAAATATACAATCGTATTTTATACAAAATAATTTTTTATACATAAACTAATTTCTTGAATTACAAAAATAATGTTTTTGTATTTTTATCTTAAAACCTAACATAAATAGTTCAATAACAAATAATTTCCTTTATATTAGTTTAGAGATATTATAAAGTGTAATAGTAATAGAGTTTCCACATAAAGTATATTCTAATTTTTTTTATTTAAAAATACAATTTTGTGGGTATATTATTTTGGGATGTAGGCGAATATGACACAATTGGATGGATACATTAAAAAAGTTTTTATATTTAAAAGTAGAATTCATACTCTCAAGACTTGCTACATCAGATTTCTTTCCTCTTCATGAACTGTCATGTGTTCCCAATAATAATAAACAATAAATACAAAAAAAAAGTTAGAAACTTTTCAATTAAGAAAGGACACTGCAATTATTTAAAATGAATTGTTCGACGTGTTTTGTCTTTTCAATTGTCGAGGTAACTTTCGTACTTAATTATCTTTATAGTGAATGTTTTGTGAATTAAATATTTGCACAACAACAAATATCCCTCCTAGGTTGTCGGTCAATGTTAGTTGAATTTAAAACAAATAAGATGGAAAATGAAGTTTCTTTGGATATGAATTTTAAATTTTCTTACTCAACCTTAGATGAAGTTAACAACATTACAATAGAAAAAAATTCCACAAATGAAATGCTTATCAAGAGTTCACTTATCATATACTTCGATTTGGTAGAGAATTTAAGTAACAATCCACCAATTTCTCTAAAAGTGCAATTGAAACTGAAAATCTTATGTTGTTTCTAAATACGGGAACATCATCTGCTCCAGAGATAAAATCTGCAAATATAAACCTTTCTTTCAATAATGAATTTCCAAAAATTTCACCAGTCACATAACCAATGTGTGTGTGTGTGTATATCCATGATTACATCACAGTACCTTTGGTGGAGGAAGCAAAATCATAAGGGAGAATCCATTATTTTTCCTATCTAATTTTTCTACTGCTCAACAAAACATTGCTGCTGCATTTTAACCACAACCATATAAACAATTATGATCCAACTAACTACAATGTTAGAGATACTACAGAAGATAAATATTCAATTTGATTTGGTCAACAATATATGTAGATATTTTGTTAATTTATTCTTTCCTTATATCTCTTGATTTTGTGGATCCTGTATTCTTTACTTAATCAGTGTAAGACTGTTTGTAATCCCAATTGAGGAAAACAATACTCTCTACATGGTATTAGCCTAACATTGCTGCACCCTAATTCCTCATTCCATCCCCTTCGTCAAAGCCTCAAGCTATACGATCCTTTCCCCACCATGGCCGGCGAGCATTCCTCTTCTTCCACTTCTGTCTTTGATTCCACTCTCCCCACCATGGCCGGCGAGCACTCCTCCTCTTCCACTTCTGTTTTTTATTCCACTCTCTCTCTACAAGCCATGTCTCACATGGTCCCTGTAAAACTCACACCTACAATTATCTCCTATGGCATGCGTAGGTTTATCCCCTACTCGTGACGCAACAATTCTTGCCCTATGTTGATGGGTCGTCTCCCTCTCCCTCTCCCACGGTGGTCAAAGCAGGTGTGTCCCATCCTAATCCGACATATGCTTCTTGGGTTCCACGCGACCGGATTGTTAGGGTTTTTCTCATGTAAACCATAACGGAAGAATCTATGGTAGTTGTTATCGGCTGTCCCACCTCAGCAGCACTATTGTCGACGTGATCTATAGCCTTTAACCGCACATCAAAGGCTCGTGAACTCCATATAAAGGATAAATTACAATTAATTAAGAAAGGTAGTCATTCATTTTCTGATTTTGGCGCTCACTTTAAATCCCTTTGTGATCAATTAGCTTCAATGGGTTGTTCTTAGATGACACCGACAAGTTACACTAGTTTCTCAAAGGACTTGGTTATGAATTTTTCTTCTTTGCTACATCACAAATAAGTCTGGTTCTGCTTCCTTCTTTTCTCGATCTTTTGTCTAAAGCAAAAGCACACAATCTATTTACGTGCTCTCTTGAAGGTGCTTCTGTTTTGGCCTTCTCTCCTAATGCAACGGCATTTGCTGCTCAAACCAACCGCAGGCAGCAGCCGCATTCCTTTGGAAATAATTCTGGGCGTGGACAATCTCAGTTTTCCCATGAAAATTTTGGAGGCCATGGATTTTAGCGACATCAACACTCCAGCGGTCGTGGCCTTGGTAATCGTCCCCCACGGTGTCAAATTTGTTGTCTAGATGGTCATTATGCCTCTGCTTGTCCAGAACGCTGCAGGCAGCCTCCTTTTCTCAGGCCAATCTTGTTGAATCATTCTATCAAGATTGCTCTCTTCGTACTCCATCTAATTGGTACATAGATACGGGCGCTTATGCTCATATGAAAAACTCCACCTCCAATCTTGATTCGGTCTCGACATACAAGAACAGTGATAATGTTGTGGTTGGTAATGGTAACTCTCTTTCCATTTCCCACGTAGGTACACATGCTATTTCTGATAATCTCTCTCTACTGGATGTTTTACATGTACCTCTCTCATTACCAAGAACTTGTTATCTGTTAGAAAATTAACTTTAGACCATCTTGTTAATGTTCTATTTACTGATTAGCACTTCGAGATTCGGAATTGGATGACAGGGCTGCCTATGGCTCGAGGTAGACGTGAAAATGGATTATATATTTTGGAGAAGGTTCATGCTGGTCATGTTGCTGCTTTGAAGACTCGTCGCACTCGTGGTTCATTCGTTTTAGGTGAATTACAAAAAGGGATCGAATATTAAGTTGTGAATTACAAAAAAGCATCGTCGATTGGGGCATACTAATTTTGAACATATTAAGTTGTTGAATAATTTGGGTTCTCAAAGTATGGTAGCGGAAAATAAAAAATAACACCAAGGGTAAATTTTCACAAGTCAAGAATGACTTGTGAAGCCGTCAGGGCGAAAGGTATTCACTGATTTAGGTGAATTACAAAAAGGGATCGAATAAAACTTCTACGAACCTTAACGTAATTGAAATCCAATATGAATTTCAAGTCGACTAAATTAACTAAGAAAGTAAACTTAAAGAAATAATGTATCACTCACAAACTCTCACTTGAAAATCCACAGCGACAAGATCAGAGTAATTTGTTGCTGATCAGTGCAGAATGTTGGAGTCAGAGTGACGACAACTTTCTTAGTAACATACATCTCTGTTATACAGACAGATGTAATCTACACTTTCTGCTTTCTTCCTTCGTTGTATTTATATAATGCTTCAGTTTCCTTTCTTTCCTTCTTCCACTGCCCCACGTTCGTGTAATGCCTTTCTCCACTTCTCCTTTATTTTCTCAACTCTCTTCTCATAGGATAGAGTTTTGACTCGGTCTTCAACTGCTTTCCTATTTTTTGGGGATATTTCTTGATGCCCAATCTTGTGAATCTTATCTGTATCTTTCAACAAGGAAGAAACCGGCAAAACATATCTACTAAATAAGTTTGACACGTTCAAATCTTAATAATCTCCCCCTTTTTGCCTTTCTTCCCAATTTCCAAAATTTTCGACTGAAGACAGCAATTATTCAAAAGATCATATTTTGCACATGTAGTTATCTCCCCCTGTATCCAAGAGTCCAATATTTTTCTCCCCCTAACTTCAAACTCCCCCTTTCTTCAAGACTCCCCCTTCCTGCAAGCTCCCCTCAATGGTATACATTCAATAAGATAGTTCACAGAAAATTCCACATCAGCAGACCAAACCAGAAGTCTAGTGAAAACGGTTTATCAGTACCAGTACAGCAGCAGCAACATAGTAGCATGGCAGCAAATTCAGCACAACAGCAGCAACAGCAAATCAGAAGCTACTCATGTTCGATTCAGCAAGCAAGACCAGAGGAGCAACAAAACAGCTTATCACAACAGTACGGTAGCAAACAGCTGTAGCACAGCACAACCTCAGCATCAGCATCAGCAGCAGCACAGCCTCTACATCAGTAGCAACACAGCACAACAACATCATCAATAAATCAGCAACTACTCATGTTCTTCGGGAGCATCATGAGCATCATCTCTACCTTCGACATCATCTTCATCTCCACCTTCATCATCTCCACCTTTTGGCTTTCTTCACAATTTCTCAATACTTGAGAATCAAAATTAGAACACAGGACACAATACACAGAAAGTTTTACCCAACAAATACATCAACATTGTTAATTCTGCAAAACTCCCCCTTAATGCAAACTCCCCCTACGTACTTGACATACCGTTCGGGGGAACATTCTGTATCAGCAGAATCTGTTCCATTATTTTTGCGATTTTGAGCCAAATTCTAAAATGGGATATTCTTCCCCTTAGTTTTTCAGACCCACTGTCTCGTAGAATAAAATCTTGATCACTCTCATCGTCATAGAAGTCATCAATGATTTTCTCAATATCGATATCTTCATCCTCCAAGAGCAATTCGGGTACAAATAGAACTTACAGATTTTCAGCTATGGGGAATAATGATGAAAATACAACAACTTTGATGAGCAGAGTTGGGATATGTATTAAGATTTGGTGAAGGTAGTTGACCATGGTAGATGTGAGGAGAGACTTGGCCTAGAGCGGGAGATGCCGTTCCTGCCGGAGGAATCTCGTCTGGTTTTGAGGCGCTGACCATCAAATCAACCGGAACGAAAGTAGAAACACCTGTGAGGGAGGTGGAAGCTGCAACTTGGGCAACCAACTCAAGAATTTAGACGAGGATACGGCGAGACCCATCGTTGGCCATGGTTGATGAGAAAACAGAGAAAAACAGTTAGAGAAGTGATAGATAAAAATGAGTGGGGAATGTGAAAAGTTTGCTAATACAACATGAAAAATGAATTGTGGTAATTGAATGGTGAATGATATTTAGAGGTTTTGACAGATGAATGCCATTGAGTGGAAGATATGCAGTGATATGTGAGTGGCATGAATATCTCCACTATCACCTATTCAACTTACTCCCACTATTCCATAAAATACGTATTACAACCAACCAGAGAAAATTTAGAAAAAAGAAAAATCTGGATGAATATCATATACTGATTTAAAATAGCAGATTTATCCTTAAGCCTTGTACCAGAATTTTGGGAGTGATCAGAAGAAGGAAGAAGATAATATAATATATAATCAGATGAATTTTCAAAAATGACTCTCACGAAGGCATGTTTTTTTTTTTTTTTTTTTTTTGATTTAGGATTCAAGTAAGAATTCCAGTTTCTCATTATATTTTTCAAGGTAGCATCGTCGCAGCGAACGCCGTGCCCCCCAAGGTACTTTATGATGTGAGGTAGGAAGAATAATTTTGAAACACCCTTTTTACGTAGAGAATATCATCGCAGCGAACGCCGTGCCCCTAGTTACTCAAGTATTTCTTAAATTATTCAACTCATCAATATTTTACAAGGTAGCATCGTCGTAGCGAGCGCCGTGCCCCCAAGTTACTTTAGTTGATGAGTATTCTTAACTCAAATCTTAAATTTCTCAGCATGAGCAACGTTTCACAAGGAAGCATCGTCGTAGCGAGCGTCGTGCCCCGAGTTACTAGCTGCCCAGCTTCATCGATATTTTCTTTTCCTTTTTTTTTATTTTTTTTAATGATGCCAAGCTAAGAGTTCATTTCGAAGCATCCAGACTGATGGTGAAATACAGAACAAACAAAGAGTTATATATACATAATATATACAGAATTAAAGACCAAGAGATTTCCTGAGACTGGAGAATCTCTCAAAATCAAGAGCTTTGGTGAATATATCTGCTATTTGATTTTCAGTATTAATGTTTTCTAACCAGATAAGCTCTCTCTTGCAAATCTAGGATGAAGTGATGTCGTATATCTATGTGTTTAGTGCGTAAGTGCTGAACTGAATTTTTCGAGGTGTTCATGGCACTAAATTTGTCATAAAAAACAACAAGAATATCACTTGAATAATAATAGTCTTCTAACATCTGTTTGAGCCACAATAATTGTGTGTAGCACCCTCCAGCTGCTACATATTCTGATTCAGCAATGGAGAGAGACACACAATTCTGTTTTCGACTATGCCAGGTGACTAGGTTATCTCCTAAATGGAAACATCTTTCACTAGTGCTCTTTTTATTATCAATGTCTCCTGCCCAATCAGAATCACTAAATCCTATAACATTTATATTTTTAGGCCTGGGAACTAAATACCAAACATCATTTCTAATTAATTGATTTAATTCTTCATGCATTTCATCAGTCCTAAAATTTTCTCCTAATGCTTCAGAAATGATTTTTGGTTCAGTCAAAGACAAGAAACATGATGAATTTACTTCGTTAAATATAGAGGACAAGCAAACAAACTTTACCATATCTCTATAGTTCACTGGTGCTTTTCGTCTTGTTGTGATACCTTCATGGACATCTCCGATTACTTGTGTGATTGGGTGGTTCTTCCTTATCCTTCCTGGTGGATCTCTTCTTTCAATCTGCTGAGTAGTGGTGTTTTCTGATATTAGTGGCTCGGTTTCTTTTTTTGGATCTGAAGGTAATGTTGGTTCTGAGTGTGGTTCAACATTTTATTCAACATCCAGAATCGACTTCTGTTCAGTTTGTGTGACTTGTCTGGATTCCAGATAAGTGCCAGTATTGTCTTCTTCTGTTTTTCCTGCCAGATCAGAAAAATCATTAAATACAACATTTACAGATTCCTGAATGGTTTTCGTTCTAAGATTAAATACTTGATAAGTGTGACTATTAAGACCATATCCGAGAAATAATCCTTTGTCGCTTTTAGAATCAAATTTTGTGAGTTTATCACGATCATTCAGAACATAGCAAAGACATCCAAAAATATGAAAGTATTTCAAATTTGGCTTACGCCCATTTAATATTTCATATGGAGTCATGTGTGTGCCGGGTCTTAGAAAAATGCAATTTGAGATGTGACAAGCAGTATTAAGGGCTTCGGCCCAAAATATTTTAGACATATTTTTTGAGCTAATCATCACACGAGCCATTTCTTGCAAGGTTCTATTTTTCCTTTCAGCTACACAGTTCTGTTGAGGCGTTTTAGGGGCAGAAAATTCATGTATGATGCCTAGTTTATCACAAAAATTCGAAAATAATGAGTTTTCGAATTCTCTACCATGATCTGACCTTATACATGATATGCAAGAACCATTCACATTTTTTAACCTAGCATGCAGTTTTCTAAACACATCAAACGTTTCAAATTTTTCTCTAAGAAAATTTATCCAAGTGTATCGGAAAAAATCATCAACTAAAACATATGAATACCTTTTACCACCTAAACTTTCAATTTTGATTGGACCCATGAGGTCCATATGGATCAGTTCAAAGTTTCGAGTAGTACCTATAAACTTCATGTGTTCATGAGAGGCTCGAGTTTATTTACCTTTTTGACATTCTCCACACACAATCTGCTTACCTTTCTCAAGTTTGGGCAAACCTTTTACATCATTTAGTCTTATTAATCTATCAATGTTTCTAAGGTTTGCATGTCCCAGCTTTTGATGCCAAAGGATTGTTTCATCTGTCTGTGTAGTGTTACAGGTCAGGTTTTTCCCAACGAGATAGCAATTCTCGCTTGACCTTTTTCCTGTCATTACACAAACATTGGTTGAGTCAAATACTTCACATTTGTCTTTGTTAAATTTTACCTGAAGTTTATCGTCACATAGTTGACTTATGCTGATTAGATTGGCCATTAATTCATCCATATGCAAAACATTTCGAAGGTTTGGAAAACCATCAACATAGAAGGTTCCTTTTCCTATGATTTTCCTTGTGGTCCTCCACCATACCTTACTGTTCCACCTTGGAATGATTCATAGTTGGTGAGATACCTTTTTGAACCTGTCATGTGTCTTGAGCAGCCACTATCGAAATACCAGGACTCTGAATGGTTAGTCTTAAGAGTAGTGAAGACTACATTACATGAAAAACTTGGTTTACAGACCCATTTTAGATTTTGACAGACAGCTGTATTTTTCTGTTTCACGATGTTGTGATGAATGTTGTGCAACGTTCGTAGCAACATGTGTTTCAACGACAGATCAGTTTTCAATTTTTGACAGTAGGGTCGTATATGCCCTGGTCTGTAGCAGTAATGACAGACATATTTCCTTTTTCTTTTGACTAATTTCTCATTATCTATCTTTTTCTGAATATTGCTACTTTCTTTAACAAAAACAATGGAATTTTTATTAGCGGTTTGATTACATGCGTTAACAACAGCAGAATTTTCAAGAAATCCAATTTCAGAATGACCTATATTACCGACAGTGAATATTTCATCAAGTCTAGAGGTACCTGTATTCAGTTTCCTGAATGTTTCATTTGCAATATCGAGATCAATTTCTAACTGGCTTAGTTGGACATCCTTCTTCGTGAGCGTTGCTTCCAATCTGGAGAAGATCTTTTTTAGTTCTTCATTTTCTTTAATCAGGTTTAATAGTTTCTTGTTGTCGTGATTCTAGTTTCTTGAGCATTTCATCTTGAACTGCTTGAATTTCCTTGAGTATACGCTCATCTTCCCCTTCCTCTAATAATTCTGCATCACTTATACAGCTATTAAAATAGTTAAAATCAGAATTAGAAAAAAATTGTACCTATCGGATGCAGTGTTCGAACTTGAGGGAGTAAGTATCTCATCATCAGAAAATTCTTGGATTGATGTTAGCAGCGCAGCGGTTTTGATTTCTTCTTCTATTGGATGCATTTCATCAATTTCTTCTTCATTGAGAGATATCCACATTGACTTTCAATGTCTCCGAAGTACGTTAGCACATTCGTTTGCGTAGTGGCCGAATCCTCTGCAAGCTCGGCATTGAACATCATCAAAATTTTCTTTAGAAAGAACCGGAGAATGTGGAAGACTCATAATTTCCATTGTAGCACCAAAACTCCAAAACCACACTTAGTATATCAAGTGATGGCTCTGATACCACTTGAAAGTACAGTGACAATGGAAAGCAGCAGCGGAAAATAAAAAATAACACCAAGTGTAAATTTTCACAAGTCAAGAATGACTTGTGAAGCCGTCAGGACGAAAGGTATTCACTGATTTAGGTGAATTACAAAAAGGATTCGAATAAAACTTCTACGATCCTTAACGTACTTGAAATCCAATATGAATTTCAAGTCAACTAAACTAACTAAGAAAGTAAACTTAAAGAAACACTGTATCACTCACAAACTCTCACTTGAAAATCGACAACAACAAGATCAGAGTAATCTGTTGCTGATTAGTGTGGAATGTTGGAGTCAGAGTGACGACAACTTTCTTAGTAACATACGTCTCTGTTATACAGACAGATGTAATCTCGTTCAGTACACTTTCTGCTTTCTTCCTTCGTTGTATTTATAGAATACTTCAGTTTCCTTTCTTTCCTTCTTCCACTGCCCTACGTTCGTGTAATACCTTTCTTCACTTCTCCTTTATTTTCTCAACTCTCTTCTCATAGGATAGAGTTTTGACTCGATCTTCAACTGCTTCCTATTTTGTGGGGATATTTCTTGATGCCCAATCTTGTGAATCTTATCTGTATCTTTCAACAAGAAAGAAACCGGTAAAACATATCTACTAAATAAGTTTGACACGTTCAAATCTTAACAGGTTCTTTATCCCTTACTTCTATTTTGCCAAATCCTACTATTCCTCGTGCCAGTTAGCTAAGAGCAAAAGACTCTCTTTAATTTCTAATGATAAACATGCTACAAATGTATTGGATGTTATTCATTGTGATTTGTGGGGACCTTTTCCTACTGCTTTCTGTGATGGTTATCATTATGATGTGGTTTTTATTGATGATTTTTCTCGTTATTCTTGGTTTTATCCATTATGATTAAAAGCTGATTTCTTCGACATCTTTGTCTTATTTAAAACCTTGGTGGAAAATTAATTTAGGTGGACTATTAGGTGCTTTCAGTTTGATGGGGGTACTGAATTTACAAGTACTAAAATACAATCTTTACTTCATTCGTGTGGAATTCTACACACTATATCATGTCCCTACACTCCTGCTCAAAATGGTCGGATGGAGAGGAAGCATATGCATATTACTGAAACAGGTTTATCAATGTTGTTTCATGCGCCTGTCCCCTTATCTTATTAGTTTGAAGCCTTTGCAACATCTGCTTGTATCATTAATAGGTTGCCATCATCTATCTTGCAGAATAAGTCTCCCTATCAACTTCTCTTCAACACTCTGCCTGCCTATGACACTTTTCAAATTCTCTTCAACACTCTGCCTCCCTATGACATTTTTTATGTTTTTGGGTGCCGCGTCTATCTATATCTTTGTGATTGTGCTGACAACAAGTTATCCCCTAGATCCATTCCTTGTGTGTTTCTTGGTTATAGCTCAAAACACAAGGGATTATGTTGTCTTGATCCTAACTCGTAGCATCTATATCACTCGGCATGCTCAATTTGATGAGGACTTGTTTACCATAGTTTGATTCAATATCTTCTTCTCTGATTTTTTCTCTAGAGTATGTTGCCTTTGTAGATCCTTATCCCACATCTGTTGAAAACTTATGCTCCTCGGCTTTAATTCTCCTGCAACTCACTCTTATTATGGGCTCTTGTCCTCTTTGCCCAGATTCGGCTTCTTTCTGTGCAGCTTGACACTTCACCTATTTCATCCTCGTCTGATCACCAACTCCAATACTTGTCTCCACTGGCATAAGTGCCTTCACCTCCTCTTCGTTCCAACACTTTATGCGCATACGTTCGGAAAATGGTATTTTCAAGTTGAAGCATCGTTCTTCAACTGCTCATCTGGTCCACAATGCTCTCTTATCAAATCTCCACTCTCATAAGGAGCCCAAGGGATTTATATCTGCTTTAAATCTCCTAAGTGAGTTAACGAAATGGATGATGAACATCGAGCCCTTATGGCCAATCACACTTGCGATTTGATTCCTCGACCTCCCGGTGAGAATATTATTCGATCTAAGTGGATTTTCACAGCTTCTTGGGTTTGACTATGATCATACTTTCAATCCTGTTGTAAAAGCCTCCACTGTACATATCATTCTTGCTTTACCTGTTATGCAAAACTGGTCTCTACATCAGCTAGACATCAACAATGCCTTCTTGCATGGGATTCTTCCCAAACTTGTATATATGAAGCAGCCTCCGGGCTTCATAGATCCTCTTAAACCCAATTTTGTATACAAACTCAAGAAGGCTATTTACGAGCTCAAACAGGCTCCTGTAGCTTGGTTTCAACATTTCTCTACCTTCTTGCTAAGTTTAGGTTTTGTTGCGAGCAAATGTGACACATCTCTTTTCATCTTCCATCAGGAATCTTTATTGCTCTATCTCTTGGTTTACGTGGATGATATAATCATCACCGGTAGTGATTCCACCTTTATCTCTCGCCTCATTGCTCACATGCGTAAGGAATTTGCCATCAAAGATCTTGGTAAGTTAAGTTACTTCCTCAGTCTTGAAGTCTCCTACGCTGAACGTGGTCTGTTTTTGGGTCAATCCAAGTATGCTCGTGACACTCATCTCCGGACGGACTTACTTGACTCCAAACCTGTTTCCACCCCACTTGCTATGGATGCTCTCCTTCGGGCTGATGGGACATCTTTCTCGGAACCTACCTTGTACCGTTCACTGATTGGTGCTCTTCAATACTTGACCATCATTCGTCCTAATCTATCATTTGCTGCTAACACGGTTAGCACAGTTTAACGCAAATCCTACAACAGATCACTATCAAATTGTCAAATGCATCTTGCGTTACGTAAAGGGGACACTTGGTTTCGGCCTTGATTTCTCTAGGGGTTCTCCTACTCTTGTCGCTTACTCTGATGCTGATTGGGTACGATGTTTAGATCCCAACTTTTCTACATATAGGTATTCCATATTCTTTGGCCCCAACCTCGTGTCTTGGAGTGCTAAAAAGCAACCTACAGTTTCTCGATCCAGTTGCGAGTCAGAATATCATGCCATGGCAAATGCAATTACTCTTTTGGTTCGTGAACTTCATGCTTTTCCCTCTGTTGTGCCTACTTTGCTTTGTGACAATAATAGTGCTCTATTTCTGAATCAGAATCCAATGGCACATAAACCTCCAAGCATATTGATATTGACTTATCATTTTGTTCATGAGCTCGTCGCCGCAAACCACCTGCACACTCAATTTGTGTCATCAAACCTTCAAATTACGGATATTCTTACAAGAGTCTTCCATGCCCTCTATTTGAGTTTTTTTCGATCCAAGCTCCATGTTTGTTCCCATCCACTTCGCTTGAGGGAGGTGTTAGAGAGATTATAGAAGATACAAATTCGATTTGATTTGGTCAACAATATATGTAAATATTTTGTTAATTTATTATTTTCTTATATCTCTTGATTTTGTGGATCCTGTATTCTTTATTTAATCAGTCGAAGACTATTTTTAATCCTCAATTGAGGAAATCAATACTCTCTACATACATGATAAAGTCTTGATCTTCTCAGTTTACTCCTCACAGTTTCACATTCTAATTGCGCCATGTTCTGTTTTCCTATAGCATTAGTAAGAGATTCCAAAACTTCTACCATTTCGTAATGTGCAATTTCATTGTTTCTTCCCAATATCTCCATGCTTATCTTCCTTAACTCATCTCATTCATTCTTCAACTCAAGAATCACAATCTTTGCCCATTGAGACATCTCTAGATCATACCAATAAATAAATAAATAAATGCATCCTTTCTTTCCCTCCCCTCCTTTAGGTGGCTATGGAAAAAATAATTTAGTATACACATATCGCAATATAAAGATGATAGATATATAAATAAATATACATAACATAAAAAAATTGATTAAAATGCATATGTTCTAACAGACATATACATATCAAAATATAAATAACATACAAAATACAAACATATTCTTAACTTACTCTATAATTACGACAACCATAGAACCTTCTACCAGGATGCTCAGCAGTCTATGAAGTCCATAAAAACTCGATGTCACCACATAGACACTTCATCATATCTTCTTGGTAATTGAGACACATTTTTCCATTATAAGCTTGATTGGAGTTCGATGATGAAGAATTCATCTCCAGGTGGGATGTGATATTACAAACCGTGCTCACTTTCGTCTTCAATTACTTAGGTTCCCTTGACAAATTCATTTGAAATCATGGAGTTTGAACCTGCAATTCTAGGGTTTATTTTTTATTTTTTTATCTATGCATTAAACAACGATTCTTTCCTTATTCTATCATTGAAGAATGTATTGGGCCCCTCTTAGCGAAGTCAGCACAATTTAACGACTGTTAAATTCAATTTAGACGGAAGTGTGTAATTGTTTGTTTTTAAAAGATAAACATTTGGATTAATGCAAAATATAAAGTGTTTGGTTGGTCCAAAAAATAGTTGGGGAGTCTGTTTGCACTTTGAGTGTATAATTTGAGGCTGTATTTGTATCTTTTCCCTAATTTAATAATATGAATAAAATCATACTAAACCTACTAATTTGATATCTACAATAACAATTTACTCTACAATTCAAAACAAATAACATTTGTTTTATTATATATTTGGTTATATTTGGTTGTACTTCAAAGGAGTGCAGCCTTATTCACACACAACCTTTCACATCATACCAAGAACACCTTAAATTTATTATGGGAAAATTTGATTCATCTTTCATTCAAGTGACTTTATATCTCTCTCCAAACAAAACCGATTTGTTCATCTTTATCTTCCTCTCTTTCTTCGTTCTTCTCTCTTTTTTCTCATGTTTAACTAATTTTTTTTAATCTTTTATATGAATTTGTGTTGTTTTTTTTTTAAAGTTTTATTTTAATATATTTAAAAGGATATAATTGGAAATGTGTGGATGGGTAAGAAATTTAGAAATATATTTTATTATTTATGGGGTATACTTAAAAATAGTGTGTGTTACGAAAAAAATAGTGTTGCAAATAGTCACCACCTTGTAAGAATTATCCAAAATATAGAAAAATATTATTCATATCATAATCAAAATATTATATTATTTTTTCTTCTTTTCTTGTTTTTTGGTAATTATGTGTAAATTTTTTAAGGTAACTAATAAATGTTTTAATTATTACCCAAAATCCTTATTCTTATATAATATAAAAGTAGGAACACTAGAAAGTAGGAATCTGTCATGTGTCATCATTACATATTATTTATACTTAATATAAATAAAGAACACATAAAAATATGCTAAAAAGGCACATGTCACTTCTACAAAATTTCTGCATTTTTTACTCAAAAAATATAGTAAGAAAAATCACATGTTAAAAAATAGTTTTATATATATAAAAAATTAAGTTTTTTTTTAGCTAAAATTTTGAAATTCAAATATCCTTGTTGTTACAAATTCGTTTTTAACATGTGATAGATCAAATTAATTTTATTTTTACGATCTTCAATTTGATACAATATTCTATATATTAAAATAAAATATTATATTTAACATGTGAAATAAATCTTTTATGACTTAATTTATCTATTTTTATTTGAACTATGTGTTAATTTTGAATAAAAAATTGGTTAAATTCTTATGTGAATTTGAGACAAATTAAAAATAATAAATATTTTTATATTTTAATAGAACAATAATAAATAGTTTCATAAATTAAAAATATTATATTTTTCAAGTATATATTTAGTTGTTTCATTTTAATATTTTTTTTTACTAATTTTATATATTTGTATTGACTTTGAGAAATTATAGTAGGTTTGATTAATTTAATTCTTAAATTCACTTTGTCATTTAATTTTTTATTTTTTATTTATTAGAGAAACTTTTTGAGAGAATGACAATGCACTATACACATGAAATTATACTTCAAATTGATTTGAGTGAAAATTTAATAATTCTAATTTCTTATATCTACTACGTATTGCAAATGCTATTTGATATTTGATTTTATAAGCAAAAAAATATAAATTATACAAAAATATATACACATAAAATATATTTAGAAAATACAATTTATTTATTTATTGTATCATATTAAAAAAAAAAGGATCTACAAATGTGGCTAACCCAACCCTTTGTTCTTTGAAGAAACTCTCCACTTCAATTGATATTTTTTTCACGAAAAGCAGACATGAGATAAGAATCCAGTGTTTCACTAAGATTTCGAATAGCGGTCCCGAATTCAAGTTGATTCTATTTTGCCTTTTCGTCAGAGAAAGACAATTCCCAATCATGGTCCTTGCGGATCGGATCATCCATATAATATACAAAAAGAAACTCCAGATATTTGATTCTCAAAAAAGAAAAAACAAAGAGACAGGAAAGCTATAATTGTAAACCACGATCGAATTTATGGAAGCATTGGTTTATACATTCCTTTTAGTTTCGACTGTAGGGATCATTTTTTTGGCTATTTTTTCGACTATCTCCAATAGTTTGCATTACGCATTACTCTAGTGCAAATTTTGCACTACTCTAGTGTAAAATTTACATACTTTCTCCAACAGTTTGCATTACTTTCTCCACTAAAAAATAATATTACACAATAATCTTTATATTAATATTTATTTTTATTACTAAATATTTGTTAAAAATACTGTATATGTAATTTTATTCAACATTAAATTTTGAGATAATATTTATTTTAATGTATATTCTTAAACTATCATACTCAAAAAATATATATGTAAAATTGAATGTCGGGTGATATTATGCAATTCTACTTAAATTTGTATATAATATTTCAATCTCATATAATTATTTAAATTATATTATTATTAATTTAAATTACACATCATATGATTTTAAATAATTTGATTTAATTTCAGTTGGAATAAATGAGATAAAAAATTACAATATTTAATATTAAAAATATATATAATCAATAATACAAAGAAGAAAAGGAAAAAAAAAAGTAGCCCAATAAAAAATTTGCGGTAAAAGTGGTGCAAAAATTTCAAAAACTACAAAGTGGTGCAGAGAATGAAGTATTGCTGGAGGGTGAAAACTGATATCAAACGCCATAGTAGCTTCTTGTTGGAGAAGCTCCACAAAATTTATTAATTTTTTTCTTTGTATTTTATATTTCTTAAGTATTTTGTTTTAATTTTCTTGCTTTGTTATATTATTATATATTTTAATTTTTTTCATATCATTTATATTTTTTTATAATCTTCTATAATAATATAATATAATTTTATAACTTATTATTAATATAATAAAATATATTTTATCTCATGTATTGCACGGACCAACATCTAGTAGAAAAATAATATAATATTTACGTTATTGATACAAAGACGTGTTTGAGAATCCGTAAACATTATTGAACAAAAGATTGCTAATTTATTGTTTTCCTTCATTATTTTCTTTATAACCTTTATTTATTTATTGAATATAGGTTTGTTATTTGTGTTCACTGCATCATTTATAAGTTTTCGATGTTTATAAAAATTCACAAATATCCACCCAATACAGGTATTATTTATAATATACTTTAAATAAATTTATGAATGAGATGTCATACCAACAATATCTAATAAAAAAATTTCGTTCTAGAATTATTAAAATGAAATTGAAATCTTAAACACGTCAATTTTCATGGAATATGCACTAGTCTATATACATATCCCAATTTATTATGTTAATATTTTGCACGACAGGGAAAATTTAAATTAAATAAATAAAAAGACATTATACAAGCTCAGATGTAACATTACAAACTAATTCTGTATGATAAATAATAGGACAGGTCCAATTTATAGTATTTTACAAATGTTTTTTTAATATAATTATTTAATTACATCATGTATTTAGTAGTATCAAAGAGTAGTATACATTAATAAAGTAATGTATGACCATACAACAAATATGCATTTTTCTAACAAGATAAAAAATAAATAAATGATACAGAAAATTGTGCGTGATTTTAATTGATAAAATTGTACTTTTAATATAATATATTTTTGTGAATTTTATATTTTTTATTTATTTAATCTTTCAACGAGAGACACTCCTTTTATATTTTTGTGGTTATTTGCAATGAATTATGAATATTTTAAGATCAAGAAAATATTACGGTAGAAATTTAAACTTAACATTAACTGACTTAATGTCAAACCCAATCCAATTGCCCATATGAGAGGTGGGCCAAGAACCACTTCTTGGCCCACCAAAACAAAGAGGATACGACTGCTGCAGCTGCATTAATGAAGAGTTCATGAACAAAAGATTAATAGCTCAATTAATTAATAATTAAGTCCATAATCCAAATTAGAGTTAAAGAGGAGAGAGAGAGATGCATTGCACATTGGCTCTTCAATTTGGAGACATTCGGGACGTGGGGGCAAAAACAGGGCAAGAAGCATGGAGAGAGATAAGGGAGGCAGCGGCATTTCAGGACTTTGCGAGCCAATTGTCATTTTTGGTTTTTTGATTCATTTTCTTTCATACTATTGTTAACTTATGATTATGCAATTTGAATTGATGATGTGTAATTAAATTTTTTATTTTGGTATTAGGGGATGTTTAAACTATATTTTGGTATTATGTTGTGATGTAGTTTTCGTGATATGGTATCGATTTAATATGTGCGAATTCATTACGCTGATTGTTTGAATTGGATAATGACATATAGATTGTTAATTGTGATTGATCAACTCAATTGATAATTTATGTATTTAGTACTATGGTTTAAATTGCAATCTGCAATTGTTATGACACTGAATCCATTAGTAGCAACTAATAATAAGAATTATTAAAATAACGTGAATTCAATAATCTGCCTGCCCTATTATCCTAATTGATAATCCATTTATTAAATCCAAAGAGCGTATTTTGGACTGTTTGATTAAATAGATTAATTAGAGAGCGTATTCTAATTAATTGCATTTAAGGGATACAATAAATCAGCAAAGCGTGTTGTTGGTTTAGGGGTCGAAATTCCACAATAAAATTGATAAGGTATTATACAATTCCATAATTTGAAATAGAGGAAAAACTGAACTGGTAACCAAAATTGTTTCTTATATATTACCGTCTAGTATTCAATTGCTAATTAATATTTACGTATAAATTTAATATCATAATACATATATATATATATATATATCTTTTGAATGAATCTCCTGTAAAACGGTTGTATGTGTGACACGATTTAAGGTATTACTTATGTAACTATAAAATATTACTTATTTAACTATAAATTATCACTATTTTTTAAGTATACATAGTATCACACATGCAACAATTTCAAAAAGTTGTTGTGACATCTTTTATTTAAGTGATGTATGTCATGAATTTTAGCCTAGTATGCAAATCAACTTACGTCTCATCAAACCTTGATGTATAATAGATGTTCCTTTCGTATGATCAACAAATAGTTCACTAACAGTGACCTATTCTATTATTAATTCAAGCCTTTTCCACATTATTGTTCAGTAGCTGACTTTAGCAGTGACCTATGTTGTCTCCTTCCTAAAATCAAAATTAGCGGACCACCGGTCGGGTTTCCTTGACCAGTTCCGAATCTCTTTGTTCAGCAGCGGCCTTTAAATTAAAACTTTGTCTGCTTCAGTTTATCTAATTCTTGAAATGGCAGAAGCAGTGGTCTCTGTGGCTCTGGACACTCTTCGTGATTTGCTGTTAGAAGAAGGGAGGTTGTTATCCGGTGTGAGCGGCGAAGCCAAGGGACTCCAAACGCAGCTGAAGGAGATTCAGTGTCTCCTGAAAGATGCCAACAAAAGACAACACGAAAGCGAAAGCGTCGTAAATTGGATTGAAGAGATCAGAGATCTTGCATACAGAGCTGAAGACGCCATTGAAACTCATGCCTACCGTGTTTCATCACAGAGCCACCGACATGGCTTTTGTCATCTCTTTCGCAGATTTTCAGGTGTCTTCACTCACTGCTACTCACTCCACCAAATAGGTTCCGAGATTTCAGAAATTAAATCTGAGATTGAAAGAGTCAGAGCAAGTATGCAGGATTTTGGGATAAGAAGCATCATTCAATGGGAAAACTCCACAAATGATGACAACCGAAAATGGAAAAGGCTAACCTTTCCCTCAGAAAATATAAAAGACTGTTTTGTGGGGAAGGATAAGGAATTGAAGGAACTTGTGTCCCTTATAGTCGACGACAAAGAGCACCAAGTTGTTTCAATTTGGGGTATGGGTGGTATAGGAAAGACAACCCTTGCTAGAAAAGCCTACAATCACAATAAGACCAAATGTTGCTTTGAATCTTTTGCATGGGTTTGCATTACTCAGCAATGTCAAATAAGATCGGTTTTGCAAGACCTTCTGAAGCAATTAAACCCGCAGAAAGGGGATAGTGCAAGTTTGAGTGACACACAATTAATCGAACAACTCCGCCAAATCCAAGAAGCTAGAAGATGCATGATTGTCCTTGACGATCTCTGGAAAATCGACCATTGGGATGGTTTGAAGCATGCTTTCCTTATTGAAGGTTCAAAATCCAAAATCTTGACTACCAGAAAGCGAGACGTTGCAGATAAGGGGTTTGCATTTGGGGTTGAACTTCTAACTGTGGATAATGGTTGGGAATTGCTCATGATGAAAGCATTTCCACTAAGCACTTCTCCAGGTTAGTTGGTAACTACAATAAAACCTCTATAAATTAATACTATCCGCATCGTGAGATTTTATTCAAGTGTTCATGAATTTTGATTACATCAAAAATCATTTTATATAAATATTTTATGTATTATGTTCTTTAAATTAATATCAAAATAAATTCACTGTACATAATATTATTTAAACTTAATAATCTAATATCATTCAAATGTAAGCTTTCTTATAAAAACATTCATTGTATGGTGATCAGAGTATACACTATATTAAAAAAAAAAAAAAATCTTGAAATTGTATCCAACAATGACTTCTCATTGTATACAGTAAAAAAAGTTAGAGGTGAGCTCCAACTAGATTTTAGTTTTAAGAAAAAACAAAAAAACACTAAAATTATATTTCACTAAGTTGTCTTAGTTATGTTTGTAATTTTAAAGAATTATTAATTTATGGTATCAAACATATAAAATATTTGTATAGGGGTCTTCTAAAAATATATTATCTCATTATTATATCAAAATAGGTGATTTTTTCAATGGGTCCAAGTACGGATTGAAGAAAAATATTATATTAGACAGGTTATTAATGTATCGAGTATTAATTCAAAAGTTCTACTATATTATATATTTTAACACAACTGTTAGTTTAGAATATGCACATGTTGGAACACAAAAAGATATTACAATAAAAGCAATAACAAAAATAAATCAAAACAATTAAATCAACATATTGTTAGGTTATCTTGGAACACAAAAAAAGTGCCACCAGAAGCAATAATACAAACAAATAAGTTCTGCAGTTGCATTAACTAATGCCTAATACTCAGATTCGCGACTCGATCTAGCAACTATAGGTTGTTTCTTAGCACTTCAAGAAAAAAGATTACCCCTAAGGAATATTGAATACCCATAGTTTGATCGGCATGTCTCAACACAACGAGCCCAATCCGGATCAAAGTAGCCAACGATTGAAGATTCTCAACTATATGTAAACAATAGGCCAAACTGTATAATACCCTTAACATATTGCATAATATGTTTAATTGCAAGAAAATGCTCTTCAGTAGGCGAGTTCAACAACTGGCTAGCAAACATAACCAAGTAAGAAAGATCTGGACGAGTCATGATCAAGTATTTTCAAGGCACCAACAAAATATCGATACAAGGTCAGATCAGGAAAAGGCTCACCCCCGCTTCTGAGATTTTTACCCGCCACCAAAGGTCTAGAGATTGTCTTAGACTCTAATAGACCAGCCCATTCCAAAATATCATGAACATATTTGGCTTAGCCAACGAATAAGCCATCGAAAGTGTGAGACATTTTGAGACCTGAAAAATAATTGAACCGCCTAAGGTCTTTGATGGCCAACTCAAAATGAGTGTGAGTGATGAAGTGAAAAAGTATTTCAAAATCATTCCTTATCAGAATTATGTCATCTACATATAATAGAAGATATGTAACAAAAGGACATTGGTGGAGAAAAAAAAAGGAAGAATCTGAACGACACTCACGAAACCCAAGGCTAAGGAAATAGGTAATGAAGTGTTGAAACCAAGCCAAAGGAGCATGACGGATATCATATACAACCTTCTTCAATTGGTAACCGTGATCAGGGAATCAAGGATCAATGAAGCCGGGTACCTGAGCCTTGAAAACTAGCTTAGGAGAGAATACCATTCCAGAAGGCATTTTTTACATTCAATTGATGAAGTGACCTCTTCACTTGAATATAGAGAGACAAGGTTATGCATACCATCATGGCCTTGAAAATTGGATTGAATGTATGATGAACTTTAGTACTCGAAATCTGAGTAAATCCTTGAGCTACCAACTAAGCTTTATGTCGCTTGATAGAACCATCAAAATGATACTTTATTCTAAAAACCCACTTAGATCCTACAATATTCGTATTAGGAGGATAGGGGACCTAATCCCATGTCTGGTTGGAGTGAAGCACATCAATTTCTTCTTGCATAGCCAAGAGCCATTCTGGAGATTTAGACACAGACTTAAATCCTCGGGGTTCAGATGTAATATCTAGTGCCAACAACAAAGTAGAGGAGGCCAAATCAATGGGGTATCAAGGTTTAATAATCTCTGACTTAGCTGAAGTTATCATCGGATGGGTAGACAAGGGCACATGTGGCGATGCCGAGGCAGCCTCTAGTTCTGATAGCGGGGTTGTTGCCTCAACAAATTGCTACTGCAGGATGGGTTATTGTTGTTGTTGCTTCTCACGATCAGGCTGTTGGTTGGCGTTGGGCCTATAATGAGTATTCGAGGTTAAAGCATCATGGGTAATTGGATAGGTGCAAGAAGCTACCATAGGTGAAGAAAATTGAGAGGGGAGTGAGTAGTGTAGGACCATAAACGGTTGAAAAACCAAAGATGCTTGTGAGCAAAAATGTAGCTCCATAAAGTAGGTGAAATCCTGGGTATAGAATTGCTGCATGTTGAATAGTACGAGAGAACAAAAAAAAAAAATTCATCAAACGAGGCATGACGAGTGATAAAGATAAGGGAAGATTCAGGATCGTAACATAAAAAACCCTTGTGCACACTACTGTATCCCAAAAAAAATACAAAAGTGACTGTGAGGAGCTAATATTTTAGGAACATAATCTCATAAATATGGTAAAACAAGACACCCAAAAGGTTTGAATTTTTCATAATTCGGTATGTAGCCAAATAGTAACTCAAAATGTGATTTACCATCAAGAATTGATGGAGGTAATCAATCAATAACATGTACAAAAGTTGCAAAAGCATTAAACCAAAGATGGGTGGGGGCACGAGCATGAAATATCATAGATAGACCTGTTTTAGAAATATGGTGGTGTTTTCACTGTACACGACCATTTTGCTGTGGTATGTAGGGACAAGAAACTCGATGAAGAACTCCATGCAAGTTGACAAACTCATCAACCTAAGAAAAACTTTCATGGCTTTGGAAAATGGATTGCAAGAAAATTTATGAAAACAAGCAAAGGTGTCGAATAATTATGTCCTCGCGTGGAGGGGGTATATCCAAGTAAAACGTGATAAATAATCCGAAAAGTCAACATAATAATGAAAACCATCAAAATTAGTAACCGGATCAAGCCCCCAAAAATCATAGTGAACTAAGTCAAGCGAATTAGATGCGAGTGTATGATTTAAAGTAAAGGACAAACTTTTATTTTTTGCTAATCTCCAAGAGGAAGAGACAACAAGAGTTGGTAATACTGATGGGACATGTTCAATCGAGATATAATAGAAAATGGGACATGTTTGAGGTGTAAATGCCATAAATCATAAGCAGCCTTCAGAGCTTTGGAGTTAATAGCTACAACCAAAGTTGGAATTCCACGATCCAAAACCTATAACCCGTTATCACATTTGCCTTCTGGATGGAAAACTAATTAGCTGAAAAAATAACATCAATTGGATAATCAGAAGTTAATTTGCTATACATACAAATTTTTTTGTGAAATTGGGAACAACCAAGACATCCAATAAATTCATATCATAAGATAATTATCTAGTGCCAGTATGAGAGATATAGAGAGCATCCCCAATCAACAATAATATAACCATTACCCGTATGAAGCTCGAAAGAATTCAAAGTAGATGCGTTCACAACTATGTGAGGAAAAGCACCGAAGTCCATATACCAATCATAGACCGAATGAGAGATGGTGCATATATCATTGAATGCCTGAGCAAGATTAGCAGACAAACCTGATGCACGACAATTAAGGAACTGGGGGCATTTGTTTGCGTAATGCTTACCAAGACAAATTTGCCAATGAGGGATGTATGGCCTACGGCACCATGCCCACCATTTTGAGAGCCACGACCACCCGAGTGGGATCTTCTTGAACCACGACCACCCGAGGTGTGATTGCTTGAACTACGGCCACCCGAGCCACCACTATTGTCGCCGCAATGATGATGACTGAATTGCTGAAGGAAGTGGCGATCAGAGGATGGACCCTGACGATCGTGAGTGAAAGAAAATAATTCCTTGAATATTCACAAGTCTATCAACAACAATATATACAATTTATGCTATGTATGGTAAGGTTATAAACTAGGGCCTAACTCTCTATAATTAAGGAGATAAATATACAATGAATCTAAATAGCAAATATACAACTAACAGAATATATTGACATATATTCGAAAACTCCCCCGCAGTCATAGTGGGAGGTCATCGAACGCTTAGACTGTCCCTAAAATCCTAAAATAATACCAAAAGGAGACCCTTGGTAAATATATCTGCAATATGATAACAGGAAGGAACATGAAGAACTTGAATTTGTCCACGAGCAACCTTTTTGCGAACAAAATGAATATCCATCGCAATATGTTTAGTGCATTGATGTTGAACAAGATAAATAGCACTACCATTATCACAATAAACCAATGTAGCCTTTTGTATAGGACAATGAAGTTCTAAAAAGAGATTCCATAACCAACAAGATTCCAAAACGACATTGGCAATGCCTCAGTACTCAGCCTCTGCACTGGAACGGGACAAGATTGCCTGTTGTTTAGCTGACCACGAGATCAAGTTATCACCAAGAACACACAATAACCAGAAGTAGACCTCCTGGTATCCAGACATCTACCCCAATCTGCGTCTGTATATGAAACAAGAGTCGATATAGAAGAAGGATAAAGATAGAGTCTAAGATCAAGAGTACCCTGAATGTAGCGCAAAATGCACTTGAGAGTGTGCATGTGCTCATCTTTCAAGTCATGCATGAATAGGCACACTTGTTGCACATCATATGTAATGTCTAGTCAGGTGAAAGTAAGGTGCTGAAGAACTCCAACAAGGCTCCGATACAGTGAATGATCCTTAAATGGAGTGCTAGATGATGCATTGGCTTTGGTTTTGTATCAACCAAAGTTGGTGATGGCTTACAAGAAGACATACCGAATCTATCAATAATTTTTGTGGCATATTTCTTCTATGATAAAAATAGACCACCTGCATGATGAGTCTTAGTTATCCCCAAAAAATTACTAAGCTCACCCAAATCCTTCATAGCAAATTCTGAGCTAAGAAGAGTAATGATAGACTTACGAACCTCATCAGAAGAAGCAGTTAAAATAATATCATCCACATATAATAGAAGATAAGCTATAGATGTACCTTTCCGATAGACACAAAGTGAATGATTGGATGTACTGTGAGAAAACCCAAGAGTATGAACATAATCAGCAAAGCTCCTGTACCATGCCCGTGGAGCCTATTTCAGTCCATAAAGAGATTTCTTCAATAAACACACATGATTGAGTTTATCAGGATCCCGAAACCCCATCGGCTGATGCATGTAGACAGTCTCTTTAAGTTCACTATGTAAGAAAGCATTCTTGATATCTAGTTGATGAATTGGCCAAGCTTTAAATAACCAGGCTAAGAACTGTGCGGATAGTAGCCAGTTTGACAACCGGGCTAAAAGTGTCACCACAATCTACTTCAACCTATTGAGTTTTCCCATCACCTACAAGACGGGCTTTATGCCTCTCAAAAGAACCATCAGATTTTTCTTTATGAGCAAAAATCCACATAGACCGAATTATATTAACATCAGATGGACGGGGCACCAACTCCCACGTCTTATTTTTAATAAGAGCATCATATTCATCATTCATAGCCTGTTTCCAATTCGGGTCCCGAAGGGCCAACACAGGGCTACGGGGCAGCGGGGATTTGGAGACCGTGGACAGAAGATTAAAGTTATTCTTAGGCTTAAATATCCCATTTTGGCTGCGTGTAACCGGAGGCTGATGATGGGCATGAATTGGAGGAGTTGGGAGAGGAGGATATTGAGGATCTGGGCTGGAAAGAGAAAGAATAGAGGCCTGTAGTGGGCTTGTGGCAAGAGGCCCAATAGGAGAATGAATGACGCCAGTATGAGTATGCGTCTCTGAGCCTAGGCTGGTAGGCGGTTTGTTTGGGTCAGAAATGGGCCCGGTTTGAGTAGGAGGGGAATTGGGCTCCGTGTTTGGGCCATTTTGTGGAGCTGAAGATTGAGCAATAGACCAATAATGGATCAAAGAGGGAGATACTCCATTGTCTAAGAAGCTATATGTGGTATTTTGAGGAGTATGCAGCTTAACAAACGGGAATAGTGTTTCATCAAAAATCACATGACGGCTTTTGGTGCTTTTCCGAGAAGACAAGTCACATCACTTATATTCCTGGTGATTTGATGGGTATCCCAAAAATACACATAGAGTTGAGCGAGGTTAGAGTTTGTTTATGGTAGTTGAAGGAAATAGTGGATAACATAAACAACCAAAAACCCGAAGATGAGAATAGGTCGATTCCTTTTGATAAAGAATCTGAAGGGGAGATTGATAGTTCAATTTCTTATGAGGAAGAATATTGAGAAGGTAAGTTGTCATTTGCAAAGCATGATGCCAAAATGAGGGAGGTAAAGAAGCATGGGCAAGAAGAGTACGAATATCATTGTAAATCGTACGGATTTTTCTCTCGGCTTTTCCATTTTGTGGAGATGTATGAGGACATGACAAACGAAACGAAAATCCATGCTTTTTACAAAAATCTCCAAAAGGCCTATTATCAAATTCCCTACCATTATCACATTGTATGTTCTTAATTTCCCGTTCAAATTAAGTTCGGATGAAAGTTCTAAAATTCAAGACGGGGGAATAAGCATCGGATTTATTAGACAACGGAAAAGTCCACAAAAAATTAGAAAAATCATCCAACAATAAGATAATATCTATGACCAGATGAACTCAAAACAGGAGATGTCCAAAGATCAGTATAAACAATATCAAAGGGCATAATAGTAGTAGAATGTGAAGAAACAAATGACAATTTTATATGTTTCCCAAGAAGACATGAATGACAAATACTAGAATCTCCAAATTTATTACATTCAATAAAATTATTCTTCTTAAGAGAACTCAAAATATTAGCTCCCGGGTGACCCAAATGCTCATGTCATAGACAAGGTGCTAAAGTTGCAAAAGTAGAATGAGAATAGACATGTGGCTTGGTGATGGGATAAAGCGCGCCCCGACTCTCACACCTCATAAGACACATCCCTGTCTGAAAATCCTATACAAAAAACCCAAATAGATCAAATTTAATTGAAACAAAATTGTCAGTTGTAAACTTTCTAACTGACACCAAATTTTTGATAAAGTGAGGGGCATGGAGGACATTTTTAAGAGCTAAGGGAGGATGGGGAGACTCTAATTGAGTATGACCATAGCCGCAAATTGGAATAGACCATTACCAACAGTTATACCACGTTTATTGCTCAAATTAAAATAAGATGTGAGATTACCTTGCCCGCATGTCATATGAGAAGTGGAACCGGTGTCCATGTACCAGTTTGAATCCGGAGGAGTAATGCCGAGGGTGTGCATCGCCGTCTCTATGTTAGTTGGTGTCGGTCTAGAAGCAAAATAAGCCTGTTCTAGTTTAGGCCCAAGGATACCAGGCTGCTGGCGCTGGCCTTGCTGGCGCTGGCCTTGCTGGCAGTTGGGCCTGGCCCATGGGACAACGGGAAATGGGCATGGTGGAATAGCCCACTGCATCCATGGCCAAGGCCATTGTTGGGATGGCCACTGATTTGGGGCATGCAGTTGGCCACTGTTCTGGTTGGTATTGCCGCAACCTTTTCCCCTACCACCGGAACCCCCTTTTCCACCATCACGATCGCCGGATGAGTTGCGATTCTTCCCAGAATTGCTACGATGTTGCTGTCATTTCCCACCATTGTTATTACAATGAGATGAAGACTAATTAGCGCTTGAGAATCATTCGAGTCTCGAGCCACCGTGGCAAAAGTAGTGGTCTGAGTTGCCTTTTTTAGGCCTGCTTCTTCAAGAATAAGCATTGATCCGGCTTGATAAAATTGTGGTAAAGGGTTACTTTGACGAATTAGTGTGGCCACCCCCTTGTAGGACTCAGTGAGGCCGGACACCAATTGGAGAACCAGACAGCTATTATCCACCGGAGAGCCGATGTTTTTAAGTTGATCCGACAATAACTTGAGATGTTGACCATAAGCAGAGACATTTGGGAAATTCTCCATATCTGTGTGAGTGAAATCATACTCAAGCGTAACGGCACGGGAATGTTTGTTGTATTGGAAAATATCACACAACCTATTCCAAGCCTCCATTGCCGTGGTATCGGGTTCAAGGATTGTGTGTAACAGATCATGAGAGATTGTGTCATAAATCCACTGAAGAACAGTAGCATCGAGAGCCGACCACAGTTCTATCTCCTCCTTGGTCTTAGGCGTTTTCTCCTTGCTCTTAGCCAGAGGAATAATATGATCAAGCACCTTATGAGATCTTGCGTGAATTTTAAAGAGCTCCGCACATGTCGCATATTGAACGCTCTCCATCTCAAGAGTGATGGGAACAAGATTCTTGATGTTGGAAATAGCAAGAGCATGGTGAAAAAAAGACTTTGATTCACCCATGGTGAATAAGAATTAAGAATTAGAGAAGAAGAAGAAGAAAAAGAATGCAACATGATGAGGAGCGGCTAGGGTGCGGAAGAGTGAAGATCTTTCCCTAGGGTTCTGATACTATGAAAGAAGATAATTTCTTGAATATTCACAAGTCTATCAACAACAATATATGCAATCTAGGCTATGTATGGTAAGGCTATAAATTAGGGCCTAACTCCCTATAATTAAGAAGATAAATATACAATGAATCTAAATAGCAAATATATAACTAACAAAATATATTGACATCTATTCTAACAGTGAGCAACAAAGGTAGCCTGAGGAACAGCGGGAGACTCCATGGAACGAAGTAATGTATCATGTTGCTTAGCCTAATGCAATAAGACCTGAAATGAAGGGACGAGATTCATAGCCATACGACTATCGAAGAACCCCCAAGAATTGATAGCCTAAGTCATGAAGAAACTAGTGACTTTTGTGTAGATCATCAACCGAGCAACCAATAGAGGATAGTTGATCACGTAAGCCTTAAATGTTTGACTGGAATCTTGGACGAAAAGGAATCCCCAACGAAGAAAAAGTAGTTCCCCACGAAGTTGAATGGCACGAGAGGTAGAGGAATGAGAGAACATCACCTCCAAGGACAGCCATGCCAAGTGAGAAAGTCGTACAGTCGATGAGTTCAGCCATTGATTTCTCCATTAGGGTGGAGAAGAAGACCCCTAGCAATTTTTTATCTTTAATGTGCCACACAATGTAGTCGGGATTATGAGAGACTGTGTCGTCATTGGACGTGACTGTTGATGCAAGAGGAAGAGAGGAGACATCGAAAAATCCAAGCAAGTCAAAACTAGTAAGCATGGGCATAACCTGATGTTTCTAGAGGAGGAAATTCGTTGATGTCAGTATGAGAGGAATCACGTGGAACATAGTTGCAATGGGAATTTTGCTTGGAGCAGCCATGGGGAGACAAAGGGGACTGTTCTTCGTAGAGAGGGATGCAAAGTGGAGGTAGTGTTTTGCGACGAATTAGGCTAATATCATGTAAGGAAATAATTTGTTGACCGTGTTATTGGTGATCTCGGATGCCACTCATTAAATAGAGAAATATTACAATAGAATAATAGAAACAAATCACAATACCTCCTAATTACTTCCTAGTAATAGCTCCCTAATCCATATTAAGTCTTATACAAACTCTTCATGCAATCTATCTCGTTTTGGAAAAGAATTCTTGTCAAATTAGAAGTCCTCATGCAACCTTGCCTCATGTATTTCAGTTGATCCAAACTACATGAGATTCAATATTTCTTAAAACTATTTCTCTTGTAAATCTTCTCCATAAAATTTCTTCCTATGAATTTCTTCCTATGAAAAACTTGTTTTACACTCCATGCAAGATAAAAGTTTTCAACAAATATCCAATCATTTCATGCACATAAAGAAAAATTAAAATTGTCAAAAGACTTCCTTCATGTGTTGCCAACTTTTGGGGTGTTTTGCACCTGCAAAATAATAATTTCCGAGACACAAATAAAACAAGAGATTTTGACAAATATATGGCTAACAAAAATAATACATTAACAATCTCCCCTTTGGATTTTATTTTTATTTTTCTTGGTGGTCAAAATTCAGAAAATGACATCATACAATAACCCACAAAATTACTTACTCTTCTTCAACATGAGCAGCAGGTAGTTGTTCTTCTCCTCTTGATTGGCGAAAAATCCAAAGAAATAAGAAGTGGCCAAGGTGTTGTAACATGACAAGTAGAAGTTAACCAAAAGAGGAGTAATTGTCCCTTACTCGTAGATTTTTCTCCTCTTAAATCACCAAATCAATATCCATGTACTCAAATATTAGTCTATGAGACAAATTGCACCCTCTTTCGATTTTCTTATGAAAAGAGTAGGTATACATAAACCAATTCCAACATCATGTTAGCAATGAATATAAATTCAAGGCCTCGAGAAAAATAAAAATTTTATCCAAAGAACTTATCAGAAAATCATGCAAAATTGCCTAATAAATCAAACAGAATTATAATGCAAAATCAGTTGATTCTTATGACGCCCACAACATTAGGCATGTAGAAGTATTTTGCAAAGAACTAAACAAAATTCCACATCAACTTCTTAGTGGATCTTGACTTCTCTCATAATGAAATTTTAAGGCTTATGCATAAAATAACATAAGAGTTCCTTATTCCTCCAATTGTTTTTTCTTCTCGTGTAGTAGATTGCAAATCACATGAGCCAAAATCACACTAGAAATTCTTGGTGCGAGGAGCTATAATTAATTCTTAAAACCCCTTGAACATAAAAATAAGAAAAATGTGTTCAATAACATTGAAGAAACTTTTGGTGGCTTTTACAGAACAATCACTTTATGTGCTTGTAGCTTTTTTCAATTCAAGAATTGATAGCTGCACACATTATCGTTTCATGACCGCGACCGTTTTTTATAGGGAAAAAATAAATGAGAAAACCACTAAGAATTAGATGGAAAAGAAATGTAAAATTTTAAGCCAAATAAATCTTTAAACTTGCCATTTTTGCATGGAGTATATATAGAAAGTGAGATTAGGTGCATGAGAGGGAAAAAAATCTGCATGATATGCATGTTGAAACACTACTTTATTTATTTATTTATTATTATTATTTTTTTTTTTTTTGCGAGAATCAAAGTCGCATAGATTTTCTGAATGTGAGGAATCTTTAAATATTTCAATGAATGTCAACTAACTAATCTTTTGTTGGAACATGATTTATTAAAACAATACATTCTTCCATAATTTCTCTAATAAAGAGATGTCATATGTCTATGTGATTTATACACGAGTATTGGGCAATGTTTTTGGTAATGTTTATCAAATAGAATTATTACAGAAAAATTATTTATTTCTATAGTAACACCAAAGTCAGAAAAAACTAGTTCATCCTTGTGGTAGACTAAAACATCTACTAACTACAATGTACTCCGACTTAACTATCTAATTAACATTCTCTAAAGCCTGCTTCCTTATGTTTGCTATTTTATTTTATTTAAAAATAACTTGTAAGTATACGAGGCTAATTATAGTAAGTTTATGGTGAGAACATACAACATATTCACAAGGATTGTCTAATGTAATTCCAACTAATTACTCGATTATATTATCCTACTTTATTTAAAGACTTGAACTTTGATGATTGATGGTAAAAAGAAGAATAAAATAAAAGATATAAATAAATAAACAAAAGAACAATATCATAAATTAAAATCATATAAATCCATAATTGCATAAGTCCTAGAATCACTAATTGTTTAGCTACTCATTATCAACTCATAATCCATAGTAAAGGAGTTGACAATTATATCTAACATCTATATAAAAAGAGAAAATATATAAGCCCAAGGATTCTTTGTTTCTCTTTTCTTTGATGACTTGGTTGCTCGTTTCCTTCTCGTATATATGTTTCTAACTATGAAAAGTGATGATCTTCTTTGTTCCCATGCTTCTCCTTTTATAATAATCGATTAGGGTTTCAGTTCGCTCAAAAATTTGCTTCGGAACCCGAGGATAAGTACAACTCACAATGAATAAGTATGAATCACGATACGGTGCATGGTCCGTGCAAGGGATGCACAATTGGTGCTAAATACCAAGCACGGTCCGTGCATCATGGTGCACGGCCCGTGCTTTGAGGCTCCAAAAAGGGGTTCTTCTGGAATCGAGCATGGGCTGTGCTTCTGGGCCTCTTTCTCGATTTGCGTGCATGGTTCGTGTGTCTCGTGGCGCGGTCCGTTCAACCTTAAAAGTTGATTTTTCTATCAAAACTTCAACAAACTCATGATATAAAAATATATAGCTAAATCATTAGAAACACGTTACTTAGGTACATGCAATTTCCTAAACTATGCATAAGTACCTCGAATTGCAGGTAAATCTTATGTTTATCTGAGACATCAAATTTATTAAAAATATCATGTTGGAAAAACTAATTACATTCATGATTTGATACCATGGATTCTGACTAAATTTGAGTCATGAAAGAGGAACATAATGTCGGGAGGTTACTGGAATGATCATCAACATCTAAAGAGTCACTCCATGTATCTGTAGGGATTTGTTTTTTTAAAAAAGGTAAAACGTTTTTTTCTGGAAGTGACCACTTCCATTGCACTGTTGGAATTTGATTTTATCATATTTTTAATATGTGGACTTAAAACAAGAAAATAGAATTAATGGAATCGAGTGTTGGAGCAAACTTGTTGCCTATAGATGATTTGGAATCTGATTTTTGAAAGTTCTTCATCTTGTTTCCAATTTATTTAGTAAAAAATACCAAGTTCTTTTAACAATTTATGAAAATATCCGAGTGATGACTTGAGGCTTCAGCTTTGAGTGTAACTCCTCTCATTTCCTCCATTTGGGTAAAACCTTTATTTAACTCGAAGGTTAAAAATCTCCAACCAGCTCGTCAAGGTGCAAGTTATGAACAACTTTGATGTTTAAATGTCTGTAAATTTCTCTAAAAATCGATTAGGAATCACCCTCATTTATTTTGCAATCAACATAGATTTAGGAACTAATCCTCCAAGCGAGCCTTTGGTTGATTGAACTCATGAACTTTGAGTGGAACTCATAAATGGTCTCAACTTCTTGCATCCCAAGAAGGTCAAGCTGCTTCCAAAGATTTTGCAACTTTGATCGCTTGGCTGATTTGTTGCCTTCAATGTAGTTCTCTGAGAGATTCCATGCCTCTTTTGCAGTTTGAAAAAATTCATGTATTGATCTTTGATCAAATGTAACGACTATGAAAAAGAGAGCCTTTTAATTCATATTGTAATTGGCCTTCTCATCGGTTGACCATTCGGATTCTGGGTTTGATTCAGTGAATTTTCTTTAGTAGGAGCTTTCCATCATGTTTCAACAATATCTCAATATTCATTATCCATTGCTGTAAGATATGCCATCATTTGATATTTCTAGTAGTCGTAGTTTGAGCTATCAAGTAGTGGTGTAGATGCCCAAGATCAACCATGTTATTGATAATATACACAGTTGTTGTCAATTGTTAGTTTATAATATACACAGTTTTTGGTGGAACATAAAAAAATATGACAACATAAGCAATAATAAAAATAAATGAAAACCATACAATAAACGAGGATGAATCCCTCAATCCCCTCATACTTATATTATTGATAATGTTCTTCACAAGGATATTGTACTCTATGTTTTACATAAAATAAACCTAGCTATTCTAATACCCAATCAATAAAAATTACCAATAACATCTAGCAACTCCCATCAAATGTCCGACACTTATACGACAAACAACAGGTTATCGAACAAGTTCACAAAATACAAAACCATTTCTCCTGAAAAGACTTCGGCTGAGTATTATGTCCCAACAGGTTCGACAATGAATATAACACTCAAATACTATTGAATATCAATGTTGCTGATCTACAATGTTTGCAGTGTAGTCTGCTGACTTCTCCTCTGTAGGAATAGAAGTCAAATTATTTACAAATTCTCCATGCACTCTATTTCTCTTTGAAACAATTATTGTCAAGGTAGAACTCGTCATGCAGCCTTATCTCATATATTTTAGTTGACCCAAATTATATGAGATTTTATATTGCTTCAAACTCTTTCTCATGTAAATCATCTTCACACAATTTCTTCCTTGTGAAGGACTCCTTTTACACTCCATGCAAGATAAAAGTCTTCAACAAAAATCCAATCATTTCACACAATAATATTCACGTGGAAAATAATTAAAAATGCCAGGAGGTTCCCTTCATGGGCTTCCACTTTTCGGGGTAGTTGTGGACAAGAATATTAGCAAGAAATATTTACAATATTCATGTATTAGAAAATAAATATTAGATCCATCTATTAGGAGAAAAATATTTTGAATATTCATTTATTATGAAAGAAATATTTAGAATAGCTATTTATTAAGAAATAAATATTTAGAATATCTATTTATCTTTTATGAATATCTTGTATTTAATTCTTGGAGTCTTATCCTCCAAGACTTTGTACTGTTATATATATTTTTCCTTTGTGCATAATATTATTCATTCAATTCTCATAATCATTATATGGTATCAAGTCTTAAGAGATTTATCCTCTCTTTATAACGATCCCAAAGCCAACCCCATCTCCCACTTCATAAAAAGCCTTTTTCAATAGCAACCGGCACCTCCATCGTTATCGCGTCTCCCATCACCCTCAACATCGCCATTCAGGTGCCACTCAAACTTACCACCATCAACTATACCGCATGGAGATTCCAATTTGAGACCTTATTAATCGGGTATGATCTTCTTGGTTTTATTGATGGCTCTACATCGTGCCCAGTCGCCACCATCGTCTTCGGTGATACCACCACAAGTAATCTGGAATATACTTTCTAGGTCCTTCAAGATAAACTAATCTTGAGTAGTATTATTGGCACTGTTCCACAAATCTGATTCCTTTCATAACTTCCTTCTCGGCAAGTGCGTGGAAAATTTTAGTGGACACGTACGCTTGCCCAACCTACGGCCGTGTCAACATCCTCAAGAACCACCCTAAAAATCCTAAAAAAAGCACCCAATCCATCGCATAATTTATGCAGGATATCAAATCGATTGTTGACGAACTTGTCCTCATGGGTGTAGCTACTGTCTTTGACGACCTTGCCCTTCGCATACTAAAGGGCCTTGATGATAATTACCGCAATTATCAAACACGATCCAAGCTCGAGAAAGTACAATATTGTTTGACGAGCTCCATGAAAAACTCCTCAATTGTGAAGTTCATATTCAATTGCAAGTATTTGTCAAGTAGTTGTCCATGCTAACCACTGCATCTACTAATTCCCGTTCGTAGCACCGTACCAACCCCCCACGCCCCACTTCCACTTTCTCTCAATCACGCACCAATGGCAACGTCACCCCTACCGGCCGCAAACCCTATCTTGGCAAGTGTCAATTATGTCGTGAAATATGTTACACCATTAATCAATGTCTGTCATTTCAAGCCATTCCATGGCAGACCCCACAATCTTCTAACAAGCGTCCGACATATACTTCTCTATCAGGAAGGAAATATTCAGATCCATCTATTAGGAAAAAAATATTTAGAATATCCATTTATTAGGAAAAAAATATTCAGAATATCTATCTATTAGGAAATAAATATTTAGAATATCTATTTATTCTTTTGTGAATATCTTGTATTTAATTCTTTGAGTCTTGTTGACTTTGTACTTGTATATATATTTACCTTTGGTGCATAATAAAATTCATTCAATTCTCATAACCACCATACTGAAAAATAATATTCTCTAAGACATAGTGACAAAATGAAAAAAAAGAAAATATTGCCTACAAAAATAATACATTAACAACAAAAGTATAACTATAAATTATCTTTTGCAAATATTTTCTTTGTATGTGCTTATAAATTATTATTGTTTCTCTATGCATCTCCTGTCAAGTTGTAAGTACCTGTACAAATATTTTTTTTTGAATTGCGTTCATTGTTTTGCAGACTTTGTATGTGATGAAAATTTACTCCGAAAAATTGGGGAAGAAATGGTACACAAATGCGGATACCTGCCACTGGTAATTTCTTTACTTGGAGGGGTCTTGAGTAATAGGAAATCCATCAATGAGTGGGAATTAATTAATGAAAATATAAGCTCACATCTGTATAGGGGTCAAGACTTAGGAAAGGAGAACGAAATAGACGGAGTGTTAAACTTAAGTTATGAAGATCTACCTTATTACTTGAAGCCATGCTTTCTCTACATGGCCCAATTTAAAGAGGACCAAACAATATATTCTCGTGATCTATATCGGATGTGGATAGTGCAAGGCTTGATTTCACATGAGAATAAAGGAAATTATGAGACATTAACGGACATAGCAGAGCTCTACTTATGGAAGTTGGCCTCAGGGGTATAGCCCAAGTTGAGGTTGATGTTCCCTTCCGAGTACAAGAAGGTCTAAAATATAGATCTTGCAAACTTCATGATGTCGTGCGGGAGCTATGTCTATCAAAGGGGGAAAAGGACTTGGGCGTCCAGATTTTGGATTATGAAGCTGGAAAATTGAACTCTTCATTACATCAATGTTTGTCAGCTTCAAAAACACGACATTTGGCTATTCATTTCGAGAGACAGATGGATATTGAAACAAGACATAATGGATCTGCAAACACTCAATATAATTGCAAACATGTACGATCTCTTCAATTTCTGAATCACGCAGGTGAGTAGGCAATTGAATTTGTGCACTCTGTAGTTGATTTACAGAAATTCAAAGGGCTCAGAGTTCTTGTTTTTTATGGGTTTGTTTTGCGGAAAGAAAGTTACCAAGAGGAATTGGTAGGCTCATTCACATACGATACACACGTTTGCGAAATTGTGAGTTGGAAGAGTTGCCGTCGTCCGTAAGGAATTTGGTATACTTGTATGCCCTTGATTTATTAAGTTCATGGAATGTTCGAGTGCAAAATGTTTTCAAGACGATGCATGGGTTGAGGTTCTTGTGGCTTCCCTATTATAATGAGGAAAAAATAGGAAATTATCAAATGAGATTAGATGAAGGTCTTGATCAGCTGGAGTCGTTATATGGATTTGACAGTTTGGTGCATGAACTAAAATTCATTACCAGAATAAAGAACCTCAAATTCTTTGAAGCAACATCACATGACAATGAAAGCTTGATTGCAATCATCAACGCTATTAATACGAAGTTTACAAAGCTGCGCAATTGTAGTCTTGTAGTAAGACGAAGATGCCAATATAAATCAATGGAGGAAGGCGTAACGGTTCTGAGGGAGTTGTTTAGTTGTCCCAAACTTGACCAGCTGATGGTTGGCAAGGTGTACATAGGGAAGCCCCTGCAGGAGTGAACGTACCAAATAATAACCTCAAAACTTGCTAGTCTTATGTTGTATGGATGTCAAATTGAGGACGATCCTGTAAAGTTGCTTGGACAACTTCCTTTCTTAGGAGAACTGTGGATCTATGACTGTTATGCAAATTGCCAGATATTGCACTCAAATAACCAAGAACAATTACCCAGAAAAACTTATAGCAAGAAATGAAAGCAATTGAACAATGACAACCCAGATTTTAAGTGGTTCGGCAATGTGCCTACTTCCACTGTAAAGATCAGCTCAAATTGTATTGATTAAGAGTGTTTTCCCATGATTTACAAAGCACTCAACCCCTCACAAGTCACAGCAAGAATACACTGTGATCTCTCAGCTCAAATCCAGCTCTCTCTCTAGGAATATGAACACTGTCTTTTTAATCGCACACACTTAACTCTAAGATAAAACTAAACTAGCTGCACTTTATCTTCAACTATGAACCGTCCAGATTTACCCACCTATTACTGCTGGATTGAATGGCTGAGATCAGAGATCAGCTCCCAATTTGTTAGCTACTGGACTTAACCGCTTTTACCAGCTTCCAACTAACTCCAGCAATCTTCAGCTGCTTCTCGCTATTCAGCAGCCGTTGATCATTGCTAACCTTGATCAATGGTCTTGATCACTCCCAAAACATCTCCACCTTTAGCAATAGTATCAACACAAACTCAGAACTAAACTTTACCACTTACTTCACATGAAGCAAGCACACTGCAACTCTCCGCCAAGCTACAGCAAACAATAAAAAACACACTGCACTTTTCCACCAAATTGCAGCAAACTTCAAATTCCAACCACACAGCTCCACCTTGAGCTGTAAACCTAGTTCACTACTCCACCTTGAGCAGTGAACTCCCACCTTCTATCATCACTGAACACCAACAAGACTCTGACACAACTCAAACTTAGCTGTAGGCAGAGCCTTAGTTAAACTATCAGCCGGATTATCATCTGTATCAACCTTCACCACAGAAATGAGCTTCTTTTCCACCATATCCCTCACATAATAGAATTTTACATCTATATGCTTCGTCCTCTCATGATATCCTTGATGTCTTGAGAGATGTATGGCAGTCTGGTTGTCACAGTGTATCTTCACACTGTCTTGCACAACTCCAAACTCTTCCAAAATTCCCTTCAACCAGACACTCTCTTTAATTGCCTCTGTGAGTGCAACAAACTCTGCTTCAGTGGTAGAGAGAGCCACCACAGATTGATGAGTTGACTTTCAACTCACAGCAGTTCCAAATAGCTTGAATACATAGCATGTCAAGCTCTTCCTAGTATCTATGTTTGCAGCATAATCTGCATCTACATAGCCAACCAATGCATCACCAGCTTCTGTGTTCCTTTGAAACCTCAGACCTCTCCCCACTGTTCCCTTTATATATCTCATTGTCCACTTCACAATATCCCAATGTTGCCTTCCTGGATTCACCATGAATCTACTGACAACACTCATTGTATGTGCCAAATCTGGTCTGCAGCAAACCATGGAGTACATCAAACTCCCCACTACACTTGCATAAGGAACCTTGTCCATTTCCCTCTTCTCATCATCTGTAGCAGGTCCTTGTTGAAGTGACAACTTCAAACCTTGTTTTAAAGGTGTAGTAACTGATCTAGACAGGTTCATGTTGAACCTCTTCCAAACCTTATCCATGTAAGTAGGCAGAGACAAAACCACAGACCCTTCACTCTTATTTCTCTTGATTTCCATTCCCAATATCACCCTGGCTTCACTCAAGTCTTTCATATCAAACTTCTGCTTCAAAAATTCCTTCACTTCCAGAATACCATCCATTGACTCACTAGCCAATAGCATGTCATCAACATAGACCAAAATGTAGGTCTTGGAGGCACCCTTGTGTCTGAAATAGACACAACTATCATAACAGCTCCTCTGAAAACCCCTAGACAGCATATAATCATCAAAACGAAGATACCACTGCCTTGGTGACTGCTTCAAGCCATACAACGACTTCTGCAGTAGACATGCCTTTGATTCAGGATCTTTGACTGACACACCTTTAGGAACTTTCATATAGATCTGCTTATCCAACTTACCATGTAAGAATGCAGTAGTTACATCCATTTGATGCAACTCTAGATCAAACTGAGCTACAGTGCAAGCAATATCCTTATTGAACAATGAGAAAATATTTCACTATAATCAACTCCCTCCCTTTGTGAGAACCCCTTGGCCACTAACCTGGCCTTGTATCTCACCTCCACATTAGCTCCAGATGCAGGTTTCTTCTTGTATATCCACTTGCACCCTACCAACCTCTGATTCCTAGGTTTAGTGACAATCTTCCATGTCTGGTTCTTATCTAGAGATAACAACTCATCCTCCATTGCCACTAGCCATTTCTCTTTCTCTGAACAATTGATTGCTTCTTTATAAGATCCAGGTTCAAGAGAATCAATGTCTTGTGCTGTGTATAGTGCATAAGACACTACATCAGCCTGTGCAAATCTTGCTGGAAGCTTGATAACTCTCCTTTGTCTGTCCCTAGCTAGTTGGTAATTGCTGAGGTTAGTATCACTTCCTTCATCAGTAACTTCCTCATCATGAGATTCATTTGATCTTGAAGTCTCTCTTTCTATCAATTGATGCTCTACCTCAAACTGAGACCTCAACTTCTGTGATTCGGTCTCACCATTTATCTCCTTCAATGGCATCTTCTTCTCATCAAAAGTGACATCCCTTGATATGATGAATTTTTTATTCTCAAGGCACCACAGTTTGTAACCCTTTACTCCCTGTGGATATCCAATCATAACACACTTTATGGCTCGAGGTTCCAACTTGTCTTGCTTCACATGAGCATATGCAAGACATCCAATCACTTTCAAATAGCTGTAACTTGTGGGTCTCCCTTTCCACATTTCCTCTGGTGTCTTGAATTGTAGAGCAGCAGCAGGGCTCATATTTATCAAGAAAGCAGCTGTAGTCACCTATTCACCCCATAATGTCTTTGAAAACCCTCCACTACTCAGCATGCACCTCACTCTTTGTAAAAGAGTTTGATTCATCTTTTCTGCAACCCCATTTTGCTGTGAAGTTCCAGGGACTGTCTTATGTCTTGCTATGCCCTTATCTTTGCAAAACTTATTGAACTCATCACTCAGGTATTCCAACCCATTGTCTGTTCTTAAGTGCTTTACCTTCAACCCAGTAACATTCTCAACCTCAATCACCCAGTCTCTAAACTTCATGAATGCATCTGATTTGTTTTTAAGTATGATGACCCAGACCTTCCTTGTCCAATCATCTATCATGGAGATAAAATATCTCCCTCCACCTGGTGTAGCAGTTCTTGCAGGCCCCCACAAGTCAGAATGCACATATTGAAGTTTCTCCTGTGATGTATGAACCCCAGCTGGAAAACTAAGCTTCTTAGCTTTCCCAAACACACAATGTTCACATACATCTATCCTTGAGATTCTGTCACCTTTTAACAGCCCTTGTTTGGTTAATTCATATAAGCTCCTAGCACTTAAATGTGCTAACCTTCCATGCCATAACAATGTGTTATCCTTATCATTCACTGAGTTTATTTCCCCAGTAACAACACTGCCATTCAAAAAATACAGACCATTTCTCCTAGTCCCTCTAATCACAGGAAAACCATCTTTGATATCAAGAATTCCATTTTTTGATTGAAACCTATACCCAAGAGCATCAAATATACCCAAGCTGATTAAGTTCCTTCTAAGTTCAGGAACATACCTGACATCTCTCAGAAGTCTTACCACACCATCAAACATCCTGATGTGGAGTGAACCAACTCCCTTGATTCTGTAGCTTTGGTCATTCCCTAGTAGCACTGACCCTTCTTCTTGTAATTGTAAAGCAGAAAACCACCCTTTATGTGGTTTCATATGGAAGCTACACCCTGAGTCTAGCACCCAATCATCTCCTGCATTATCTTTACTAACAGTCAATGCCTCAAATGGCTCAAAACCAGCACCTCCATCAACCGTAGTCAGATTTACTTGATTGTTTGACCCCTTATTATTGTTGTTATCAACACTCTTGCCCTTCAGAGCCCTCCACTTAGCACAATCCTTCTTGTAGTGGCCAGGTTCATGGCAATGAAAACACTTCCTAAGTTCTGGATTGTTAGTGAAGTTTGATGGCTTCTTCCCCTGCTGATTTGGTGCAGTGGAACCTGGCTTCTTGTTCCACTTCTTCTGATTTGGATTCTTCTTGACCAAGAGTCCCTCACCAGTAGCTGGCTCAAGCGTTTGCTCTGAAACCTTTTGTAACTCTTTACATTCAGAGCCAATTCCACTTCTTCAAGGCTTATTGATTCTTTGCTCCCATACAATAAGGTATCCTTGAAATGTTCAGAGGATTTAGGTAGAGAGCACAGTAGCTTTAGAGCTTTGTCCTCATCACTGAGCTCCACCTCTATATTCTCAAGATCATCCAAGATCTTGTTGAATTCATCCATTTGAACCAAGATTGGCCTGTCTTATGTCATTTTAAAGGAATAGAGCCTTTGTTTCATGTATAGGCGATTAGCCAGAGTCTTCACCATGTATAAGCTCTCAAGCTTATCCCACACTCCAATGGCGGTTGTCTCCTTTGAGACTTCTCTCAAAGCTTTATCACCAAGACAGAGGATTATGACTGAATGTGCCTTCGCACTCATCAGAGCTTTCTCCTCTTTGTCTTCTTCCTTTTCCTTCCCAGATGGCTTTAGCTTGTTCAGTGCATCGATCAAACCTTGTTGTGTTAACAACGCTTTCATCTTCATCTGCCACAAGGCAAAATCAGTTTTCTCTGTGAATCTTTCCACATCAAAATGAGTGGATCTCATTCTTGTCTAAACCTCCAATTCTTCCCACAGACGGCGCCAATTTGTTATGCAAATTGCCAGATATTGCACTCAAATAACCAAGAACAATTACCCAGAAAAACTTATAGCAAGAAATGAAAGCAATTGAACAATGACAACCCATATTTTAAGTGGTTCGGCAATGTGCCTACTTCCACTGTAAAGATCAGCTCAAATTGTATTGATTCAGAGTGTTTTCCCACGATTTACAAAGCAGTCAACCCCTCACAAGTCACAGTAAGAATACACTGTGATCTCTCAGCTCAAATCCAGCTCTCTCTAGGAATATGAACACTGTCTTTTTAATCGCACACACTTAACTCTAAGATAAAACTAAACTAGCTGCACTTTATCTTCAACTATGAACCGTCCAGATTTACCCACCTATTGCTGCTAGATTGAATGGCTGAGATCAGAGATCAACTCCCAATTTGTTAGCTGCTGGACTTAACCGCTTTTACCAACTTCCAACTAACTCCAGCAATCTTCAGCTGCTTCTCACTATTCAGCAGCCGTTGATCATTGCTAACCTTGATCAATGGTCTTGATCACTCCCAACAATGACGAATCCTATGTTGGGGAAGAGATGAAATGCCATGTATCGAGTTTTCCTCGCCTCAAGATTCTTCGACTAAGAAATCTACTAAACTTGAGGGAGTGGAGAGTGGAGCAAGGAGCCATGCCCCTTCTTTCTGAAATTGAAATCACAAATTGTCCTCAATTGAAGATGCTTCCAGATGGATTGCGATTCATCACTTCACTTCAAGAATTGGCAATTTTAGGAATGCCAGAGTTGGAAAACCGGGTTTACAATGAAGACGGTGAGGATTTCGATAAAGTCAGACATGTACCTTCCATCATCAGAGGTAGTAATGCATGCACTTATCAATCTCAATAATGCATTCTCACTTCAACACCAACTAAAAAGAAGATAAGAACCTCTTATCTCTTTCAACAAATGGCCTTATTACAAGATTTTAATAGGAAATATAAGCCGGAATATCTTCTACTTATTAATATACCATTAACTTTGGGCATTGCATAAAATGTTTGCTAAACTTTTAATTTTTTAATAATAAATCAAATTTAAAAATCATTTTAATGAATATAAAAAGTTATAATAAAATAAGAAAAAATATATTAAAAATACAAATATATTATATTATAAAATCTGAAAATCATTAAATATTAAAAATTTTATTAAAAAATTTAAATTAAATTCAGAAATATCAACTGAATAATGAAAATTGCTAACGAATTTGAGGATAAATTTAGAAAATTTAAAATTAAATCTAATAATACAAATAAATTCTGAAAGTAATATAAACTTAAAAATAAAAAATAAAAAATAATCTATTGAAAATTATGAAAAAAATATAAAACATAAAATATAAAATAAATTCAAGATTAAATTCAAAAAATTACTAAAAAAACTAATTCAGAAATCTACACATAAATTTAGAAAATTGCATTGAATTAAGAAAATTACACAAAAAATTCTAATGTTAGATTCAAATTAAGGAAATAGCAAATAAATAATTAAATAACTAGTAAAATTGAAAAAATTAGAAACACATAAATTCTGAAAATACAATAAAATTCATAAATTTACTAAAAAATCTAAGACTTATAGCAATATTAGTAAAGAATTCAAAATTATTACAATAAATTCTTAAAATACAAATAAATACTTCAATAATAAATACATTTTGAAATTACAAAAAAGTTCTTAAAATCACAAAGAAATTAATATTGAATACAATTTTAAAATAATAAAAAAACTATCACATTTTTCATTCATAGTTTATTTATAATTTTAGATTTTTTTTCAATATGTTTAATTTATGTGTAATTTTCTGAATTTGTTTCTTATTTTTTAATTTATTTTTTAATTACAACATCTTTATGTTTTTGAATTTATACTATAATATTTTTTAAATAACTTTTAGTGTTGAATTATAATTTTTAAAATTCATTTGTATTTTCAGAATATTCTTGTTCTTTTCAGAATAAAATTTATTATGTACTATGTATTGCATGGGTGATAATCTGGAAATAGTAATAGTAATAATAAGTAGAACAACAACAATAACAATAAAAATAACAATAATAAAAAAAATTATAAAAATATAAAATGTATAATATTTTGGTAAATGTCCAATTGCAACATTTTCTTTTTAACTTATCAATGTTTGTCACATTCTTTTTTTTTTTTTTTAAATTACTAAAATGTTAAATTATGATTAAAAATAATAATAAATATGTATGAAAAATTAATTTTATAATAATTAAATAATTATTCAATCATGAAATAGTTATTGAAATTAGTATGTTAATTTAATAATAGCGTATTTCTAAAGCCACCACTAAATTTGCTTTGCACACAACATTAATAAAACTAATAAAATTATATATAATGTAAATAACACAAATACTTTTATTTAAAAATTAAAAACATACACAAATTTTAATTTTTAATAAATAATATTTATTTTATCCACACACAAACTTATAAATATTTATTTCTTAAAATTAAAATTTGTATATGTTTTTAATTTTTAAATAAAGGTATTTATATTATTTACATTATATCTAATTTGTATGGTGTGCAAAACAAATTTAGTGGTGGTTTTAAAATCACCCTTACTAATATTGAAAAGTAGTAACTATTTGCCGTTTCTTTTGACATAAATTAGTAAATTTTTGTAGAAATGTAAAGACTAAATTATACCCCTTTTGTCTCTCTCATTTTTCCGTTCTTCACCTTCCCCTCTTGTCTTTCTGGGACAGGCAGGAAATCTTCATCCAGAACCGGTGTAAACACGTATGGGGTAACATGTCGAATCAGACTCTAAATTTTGGTGGTCTCGCAGATCGGGTGATTTGGTTCAGTCAATGTTGCCCCTATAGGACATCCATCATAAATTTCACATATATGTGTGTACCGTTTTTTTTTTTAATGGCAGGTAAATCATTTTAACTTTTTTTTTTGATTGTTTTTTTATTTTTGCTCAGTTGAGAAATGGCAGTAACAATTTAAATGTATTATAATACGTTTTTAATTGTTAACTTTTTTATTCAGAATCCATATAAGCAAGATTCAGGCTTCCGATAGAAATGATGAAGGTAAATAAAACAATTTCAATGAAAAATATTGGTCCCCATTTTATTTACTGTTGTTGTCCTTAAACAAAGATAACAAAATTTAAAAATTTACCAGCCATTTAGGAGAAAATGATGAAAGAAGAAAAGTAAGGAAAAAGAATAAAAAAATTTAAAGGGATAAATTTCATTTTACCCATTTAAAATAGGAAAATCTCTTATTTGGCCAAAATATAACAAATTATGTTTTTGCCCAATATATCGATTTTGTCCTTAATGAAGTGAGACCCACCTTTCTTCTTTTACGTCAATCATGAAAGCTTAACCGTAAAAGTAAGAGAGAGACTTTTGGGAATGAAGAAGGGAGAAATGGGAAAAATAATTTACAATTGGAAAGCAGATATGAATAATCGAGAAAGACTTTCATGATTATCGTAAAAGACTTTCACGATTAAGCTACTTTCACGATTATCATTAATCATGAAAACTGCTTTCATGATTAAGCGTGAAAAGACTTTCACAATTAACGATTAACATGATTATTATTAATGGTGAAACTCATCTCTCCACTTTGCTCTCTCCTATTTCTTCTTTTTTAGTCGTGGAAGTTAATTTTCTTCTTTTCTCTCCTCTTTCTTATCTCTTCTCTCTACTTCCTAATTGTACATTTCTTTTCCCCTATCTCTCTTCTCCATTCCATTCCCGTAAGTTCATCTTCTTCCATTTCTCAGGTGAAGGTCTCTGTTGCTTCACGATTAGGTTTCATGAGAGAAAACGATATTTACGAGAGAGTTGAGAAAGAGAAGAGGGAGGAGAGAGCATAATAAATAAGGGTACATTCGTCCATAAACCATAAATGTAGGTCGAAAAATTATATTTATAAGTTTTTGGCACAAAAGAGTTTTTCTTATCTTAAGTGGGTACAATCAGTAGTTTACACAAATTTAAAATATTCACGTGTCGGATGGAGGGTGTGGTTAGGGCACAGCCTTGAAAATAGTGATCATAAAATTTTTCAGCTATTGTTGTCTTTAAAAATATAAAAATTTAAAATTTAAAAAGTTTTCGTGCCATTTAAAAAGAGAAGAAGAAAAAAAAAGTGTTAGATCAGAATTCGTGCACGTGTGTTGTGTTCAGTACTAATTCGAATTATAATTGAACTATGCGGAAGCGAAATAGTACTTACAACAATTTTGAGGAATAATCCCTTCTTCCTCTAAAGTATTTTTATTAGATAGAGTGTTTGTTCGCACAATTATATAGTTTGGACTTACACGTCATTAGACTACTTCTAGCCAATCCTATACCACTCTCTTCTAACAACTTACTTGACCATCGAGTCCACTAGATGGATTTGGCTGCCGACTCCCGTAAGGCAGAAATCTGAACTCTCCCGAGCCCAACAGACTGTACTCTCCCGAGAATAGTGGAAACCACTGAGTGGTTCACCGACAGTTTGCCTTCGCTGAAACTATACGACAATAAGCTCTCAATTAAAATCGTCCCTCTCAAATAGGACGTCTCTTTTTTCTGCATATGATAATAAATGTAATGTAACACAGATGTTTTGCAGCCTTCACATATGACTCTTATTTATAGACCCGAAGGCTCAAGATCTTTTGATTTCATTCCTTAATTTTCTTCTCATCAGCTAATCTCCTATTCCTTGAATCTCTTCTTGAATCTTTCATTTGTTTGTAGCTGATTATCTCTTAGGCTGTTGGCCTTCCTTAATTCATGATCCTCTTTCCTTCTCAATCAACCGATCTTCCATTCCTTGAGTTTCTCTTAGGTTGTTGAACTTCCATTCCCCACATATTTACATACAACTGGGTGGCAACAATAATTATCCCACGTATACGTGGGGGATTCTAGAAGGTTCAAATGCTTCATATAACCGCTTTCATGAAAAGTGAAATTATCACTAATTAATTTTTTATTATTTTTTGCTCAAATATTTTACTTGGATTGGGTCTAAGAAAAAATTTTAAATTTAACAATCTCATCAACATTTGTATGTTTGTTTTAAGTTATCTATAATCATAGACATACATCAAAATGCAAGCATATATATATACACACACACACATATATATATATATAATAACATAAAACCAAATCATAAATTTCCTAACATACTCCTGGACCTAGATAGGCCACAAGCCATTTCATATGCGAGCCAATTTACAAGCCCTAGTGATTTGGATTCAGATTTAATTGATTATTAATTATCATTAAGCACACAGATCCTACCTATTATATTTGAGTCTACCCAAATATATATGGGCCTTGACCGTCATTAAGTTAATAGCCCAGTTTGAATCAGATGATCTAGTATGGTGTCTACTTATAAAGTTCTTCGAACAACTTAAAAATAAATAAATCTCACACTTATTCAAGCATTTAAAATGAAATACAAGGCCTAATTATCATAAATGAGAGGCTCGCAAGCCCCATTAAATTAATCAATAAATTTAAGCTTTGACATCAGAAAATTAAAACCATTAAAATAGGCCTTGGCTCATGACACCTCAACATATAATAGCCAAAATTAATTCTAATTATCACAATTTAATATGATTACGTTGAAATTTTAATATAATTGAATTTTTCATAAATATCCACTAGTTATCTTGTCATTTAAATTTTGATTAATATTTAGTTTCCTAATTCTCTAAGATATGAGGATATTCAATTATTTCAGATCACTTATATATATATATATATATATATATATATGGATGTCGCTTTAAATTTTGTTTCACGCCTAATTGATTTCTTAATATGAAAAATGTCTAATTTTTAGAAAAAAAAAAAAAAAAGTCAGCACAATTATAATGTTATAAATAATATTCCTATTACATTCATCAAACCAAATAAATATTTCCATAAACAATAAATTATGAATATTACAATACAAAAATTTCACCAAAATTCTATTTAGAATCATCCTTTCTATATTAAAAGATTTGATTTTCTTTGAATCATGATCTTCATATATTTCTTTGACACAATTGTACTTATTATTTTTTATTGATTATAATATATATATATATATATATATCAGTACCTCTATAAATAAAATTTATAAAAAAATTTTGTTGTAACTTTCTCAGTAAATTTGGTTGTTTTTTTAATATGAAATAAGTTATATAATTAATTTTAAGTACTCTATGACTACCACTATATGTAGTTATATATAAAAAGAGATGTGTTGTCCTACATAAATTACTTTTTAATTATGGTATTTATTTTTCTATACATCTATATCAATATCTATCTGTATACGATATAATAGTACAATTTGATTAATAGAGCACCATTTTCAATGTTGAAATTAGACTTATTATTTTCAAGATAAACTAAAATTATGTTTTATTATTATTATCTATCAAAATATATTTATTTTATTATCTTTGTTATTATTATTTTTATTTTTCTCTAAAAATCGGGTCGCAGGTCCTTTCTTTTTTATGCTATTGTTTTGTATTTATATTAAATGATTGTATATTCGACTGAATGATTAACGAGTCCAATTGGCAGGGCATTCCATCTTCAAGATGAAGGTCATGTTCCAAGAAAGTCTAGAAAGCCTAGTGTAACCACATGAGAAACTTTTTCTCGAATATTAATTGTATTACTTTCTTATTAAGAAGGTATTATATTTTGATTCAAAAGGTATTACTACTTATTTTTTAAAACAAAAAAATACAGGATTACTTGTTAAATTATATGATATATTTTATAGTAGGAGGAATTATGTGTATTTGTTAATATGAAGATGTGTAGGGTTCTTGCTTTTGTTGAATATTAACAGTATTACTTTGTTAATGAAAATGTATTACTTTCTTATTCAAAAGGTACTACTTTTTTATTCAGAAGGTATTATTACTACTTATTTTTTAAAAGAAAAAAATATATGATTTTTTGTTAAATTCTATGATATATTTTATAGTGGAGGATGATGTGAATTTGTTAATCTGAAGATGTTTAGTATTATCGCTTTTGTAGAATATTAACAATACTACTTTCTTATTCAAAATGTATTACTTTCTTATTCAAAAGGTATTACATTCGTTTTCAAAAGGTATTACTACTTATTTGTTAAATTGAAAAAAGTAATAATATTAATATTGAACAATTTTTTAGTTTAATTTGAATTGAATCTATACTAATATAATAACAAAGTAGTCTACAAGAAAATTTAAAAGGTATTGCTTGTTAAATTCTAGAAAATATTTTTATAGTGGGGGGAATGATTAATTTGAAGAAGTTTAGGATTCTCTTTTTTGTCGAATATTACGAGTATTACTTTCTTATTGAAAAATGTATTATCTTATTATTCAAAAGGTATTACTACTTATTTGTTATATTGAAAAAGTAGTAATACATCATGATTTATCATCTATTCACACCGAATAAATAAATATTACGAGTAATACTTTTTAGTTAACCCAATAATACTTTTTAGCTAAACAAATAACACCTTTAAGTTAAACAAGTAATATAGAAATAGCTGGATATGAAATTAAATATAAATGAGATAAATAAGAAAACCACGAACGAATGTTTTTTTTTAAAATCACATCCTATTAAACAAATAATATAGAATTAGAAGTTTCAACTTGAATCAATCCAAATATTTCTTTATAGTTAAGTTAGAGAAATTATATTTTAATAAAAATGAAGTACAAAATTTTTTGAAAAGTAAAATTGTATTTTAAAGATATATTTTGGTTTGATGTAACTATATTTATATATATAATAATAGAAGTACAACCATAAATAGAAAATATTAAATTTTCCCGCCTAAATTACTTTCTATTTATAGTATTTATTTTCTATGCAAATATATACCATATCTATGTCAACAATATCTAATTTATATAGTAATATAATTTTTTTAAAATGAATATATAATATATAAAATATATTTTTAATAAAAATATTAAAATATATCACAATTATATTGAACAATTTTTTAGTTTAATTTGAATTGAATCTATACTAATATTATAACAAAGTCTAAAAGAAAATTTTATCATCTATCTATAGTAAATAAATAAATATTACTTTATAATTTATTAGAAAACTTACTAAAATTTTAATTTTTAATACAATAAATCATTTTATATTTTAATATTAGTTTGAAATCAATATATTTTAAGAAAATGAGTAATACTATTAAAATATAAAGTAATATTATTTATTTAATGGAAAAAATAATATTATTTTAAATGAATTAATATTATTTGTTTAATTAAAAATATTCTATCACAACGTGTGAAGTTTAGAATTTTCAGGGATAATAATTTATAGGAATGAATTTTAATACCTATCAACAAATGATATAAATAAATTCACAACTAATAAGTATATCAATATAAATAATCATGTGTTTGGTTTTCTTTTTTAAAATAAGTAGTAACATTGAGCAATTTTTTTAGTTCAATACACATATATAAATATGTGAATTTTCAAACAAAGAAAAAAATGAATTTTATCATCTATTTAGAGTAAATACATAAATATTACCTAATATTTTTTTAGAAAACTTGCTAAAATTTTAATTTTCAATACAATTAATCATTTTATATTTTAATATTAGTTTCATATTAATATATTTTAAGAAAATGAGTAATAATGTCAAAAGATAAAGTAATATTATTTAAATATAATAATATTATTTGTTTACTTAAAGAAAATTCTATCATAAGTGTGAAGTTTAGAATTTTAACGGATAATAATTTATAGTGATGAATTTTTATACCTACCAACAAAATATATAAATAAATTCACAAAGTAATAAGTATATTAATTTTTTATGTAAATAATTATTTTTAATTATATTAAATTTTAAGAAAAATATAATTTTTTTTTATTAGTGTTTACAATTATAATTTGTTTCTATTGTAAAATAATTGTAAATGATTCAAATAATAAAATAGGTGAGTGGTATTTCATCGGCTTATTGATAAAGGATAAAAAATTTAGGATCTACTCTTAAAGAAAATATAATATGCATTCATATCCAACTTATTTCATATATAATATTTTTGGATATTTGACTAGGATATTGATATAAATTAATATATTTTAAAAGTTTATATAAAATATGAATTTGACCTGGTGTTTAGAAGAGAAATAAGGACGTTGGTGGTTCGAACCTCTACAACAACAATCCAAATTTAATTTTAAATAAGAAGCCAGCACCCAGCAACCCAGTGCCCAGGCCCAACAAAAAAGAAGCCCAGTTGTGGGGCCCAAGCCCCTCTAGAAGAAGCCCAGCCCCCAGCAACCCAGTGCCCAGGCCCAACAAAAAAGAAGCCCAGTTGCACGGCCCACCGCCCAGGCCCCTCAATTTCACACAAGACCTACTCAATTTTTAAAGCTTATAATCTTTTTGTTTCAATTCTATTTTTATGAAAAATCTATGTAATTAAGTCTATTTTAACAATCTTTACATAGAAATCCGTATTGCATATATTCATATATACATAAAAAATTAAATATTAAATATTGAATATTTTTTCTCAAGTTAATTGTTATATATTTTTATATTTAAATAAAATAACTAATTAGATATTGAACAAATTATTATCTAAATATCGAAGCAAGAAATCTATCTTATAAGATTATGTATATCTTTTGATATTTGTCTATCTAAAGACATAAAAAATACAAAAACAATTTCCTATGGTGGTGATCTTTTGTTCATTGCTAATAATTTCTATTAAAAAATTGAAGATTTGCGTGTGTAATAAAATTGAAGAATATGATTATAATTTCTAATTATTTGACAATATTGACTCTTTTTTAATATTATAATGTTAATGTATATTTATTTATTTATTTTATCATTGAAATATTGCTTCAACATATACATTTTCGTTGAAACAATTTATTCTTTTATAGATATTGCACTCAAACTTCTTGTAAGGTATGTAAATATATATATATATATATATATATTATTTTTTTATCAAACATATAAGTTTTACTATGACCACAAAAAAATAGATTTGTTTTTAAACTAATGCATTTTCACAATTATAAAAACTATTATGCATTATTTTTATATATTTACTGTAAATACGTATATTTATATTGCATTAAAAATATTATATTCACTTACTCTTTACACACATTTTAACCATTTATTTTGGGGTTAATTACACCTTTATTATTCAAAAATGATAAGAAGAAGATTATGTATTCCAATTGCTGACTATTTAAGCTAATTAAATTTATAAAGTCTAATTAACATTGGGGGCGTTTGACCCCAAATAAAAGATCATGCTGGCAATGGACTCAAACTAAGGGTTAGAAAGATAATTGCTCCTTAAAGCAAATACTAGAGGGCGAATTTTTACATTTAGGAATGACTATTTCAAAAATGAATAAATTCGTTCCATATTATGTTTCAAAAGTTGATGTCACACGTATAATAATAATGTTAAAACAAACGCATATCATATGGTGCTAAATTATATTTAAAACTAATATGTAAAAGGAACTGAGGATCTCCTACCCAAATACAGAAAGAAAAAGACCAAAATACAAATTAAAATTGCTCGTCGAAAACTCTTTTAGACAGGTAATAAGTCCAATCAACAAGTTTTGGTATTTTTATATTTTTTTCCCTCTTTTTTAGTGGTAATTAGAAGAAATAAGGATATAATCATTCCATGCTTCTATATTATTTAAGATCTAAAACTTATATCGTATTTAAGATTAATAAGTAAAAATTAAACAATAACGTCCCTATTGCATACTTATATATTTTTTAAGATCTAAAACTTATATCGAATTTAATTTTAATGAGTAAAAGTAAAATAAAATAGATTTTTTAATATATATAAGTCATCCTAAAAATAATAGCAGCAATTCTTTTAGTATAAATTGATTTCTAAATAAAAAAAATATCTAACTTTAAAAAAAGAGGGAAAGTCAGCATAATTATAATGTTATAAATAATATTTCTTTTACATCCATTAAACCAAATAAATATTTCGATAAACAATAAATTAAGAAGATTACAATACAAAAATCTCCCCAAATTTTTATTTAGATTCACAATCTTTCTAAAGATGTGATTTTCTTGAATCATGATCTTCATATATTTCTTTGACATCGGTGTATATATTATTTCTTATTGATTCATATATATATATATATATATCATATATATATCATTACCTCTATAAATAAAAATTTATAGTATTTTTCCGCCATAACTTTCTTATTAAATTAGGTTGTTTAATTTCTTATGTGGAATAAATGATATAATTAATTTTAAGTAGCCTATAGACTACCATTATCCGTATGTATATATAAAAAGAGAAGTATCGCTTAGAAAACATTAAATTTTCCTACATAAACTACTTTCTAATTATGGTATTTATTTTTCTATATATCTATATCATATCTATTTGTATATAAGATATAATTATACTATTTGATTAACAGAGCCATGATTTTCCTTGTTGAAATTACACTTATTATTTTCAAGATATACTAAAATTATGTTGTATTATTATTATCTTCAAAATATATTTATTTGATTAACTTTTTTATTCTTATTTTAAGTTTTCAATAAAAAATTTAAAAGCTTATAATTTTTTTTTGTTTCAACTCTATATTGTATAAAAATATATATAATTAATTCTATTTTAACAATCTTTAAGTAGACATCCATATTGCATATATATGTAAAAATTTAATTATTAAATAAAATATTTTTTCTTAAGTTAATTGTTATATACTTTTATATTTAACTAAAATAACTAAGTAGATATTGAATAAATCATTCTCTAAATATCGAAGCAAGAAATAAATCTTATAAGATTATATATATCTTTTGATATTTGTCTATCTAAAGACATAAAATAATACAAAGAAAAAAATTCTATGGTGGCGATTTTTTTGTCCTTAACTAATAAACTTTTCAAAAAAAATTGAAATTTACGTGTTTAATGACATTGAAGAATATGATTATAGTTTTTATTATTTGACAATGTTGGCTCTTTTTAATATTAAAATGTTAATTTATATATATTTATTTATTTTATCATTGAGATATTGTTTCAGCATATACACGTTTCGTTGAAACAATTTATTTTATCAGTGAACTCTTGAAAGAAATTCTAGTCTATTAGAGATATTCCACTAAAAAATCTTCTAAGGTATATGAATATATTACTTTTTTTTGTCAAACATATAAGTTTACTAAGAACACAAAAATAGTTTTATTTTTAATCATTGTATTTTCACAATCATAAAAACTATTATGCAATATATTTATATTCTTACTGTAAATATACATATTTATGTTGTATTGAAAATATTAAATTCACTTACTCTTTAAAATATAATAAATTCATATATGTATATGTGGGGGTGGGGCAGGGCGAGGTGAATAAAATTATCGTATCATATTAACAATTGTAATAATTTATACTGCACATATTTGAGGTTAACTATTTGATTAGAAAATATGAGAGAGAGAGAGAGAGAGAGAGAGAGAGAGAAAGAGAGAGAGAGAGAAATACATATGAATATTATATAATCCTGAATTTCATAATATTATATAACTAAATTAAATTAGAAAAATTCATACAAATAATATGTTAATACTTGAATTTAATAATATTATATAACTAAATTAAATTAAAGAAATTTACACAAGTAATATGTCTGTACATTGGAACTTAACTAGTCTTTGAAAAAGTCAAAGATTGCAACTTGCCATAATCTAGAAATTATGTAATCTTTGAAGGGTTTTTTTTTTCAAAATAATGCGAAAAAAAAAATTTACGAAATAGGCACTTTATTTCGAAAAAACGTCACCAGAGGTGACGCTTTTAATACCTAACCAAAGAACGTCACCCACAGTGACGTTCCTATTCTTATGGGTTATATATATATATATATACACACTATATACACTACATGCATACATCAATACATGCATATATATATTATATATATATATACACACTCACACACACACACATATATATATATATATATTTTTTAAATATATATTATTATTAATATATATATGTATATATTTATAAAATATATATTTATACTCTAAATTCACATTTTGAATATATATATATATATATATTATTTTTTATTTATTAAGTAAATATATCAAAATATATATTAAAATGTAATTAATAAAATTAAAATATTATAATTTTATAATTTTATTTAAGATAATAAAAAAATATTTATATTAAAGAAAGAATATTAATTATTAATTAATATTCTGAAATAAAATAATATATATTAATAATATAATAATAATATATATATAAGAGAATAAAATAAATAAATATAATTATAAAAACGATAGCTTAATTGACGTTTTTATAAAACGTCAATTCGGCTGACGTTTCTTTTATTTTTTTCTTTTATATATATAAGATATATTTATATTCTAAATATATATATTTTCAATACGTATATATATATTTTTATTTATTAAGAAAATATATAAAAATATATATTAAATTATAATTTTAAAAAATAAAATGTTATAATTTTATTTAAGAAAAAAAATTATATTTAAATAAAAAAATAATTTTTAATTATTAATTCATAAATAATATATATATATATTAAAATATAAATATGACATAATATATAAATCTTAAAACATCACCAAAGTAGATGTTTTTAGAAAACGTCATAAAAAACGTCAACTACGGTGACGTTTTCTTATTTATTTTATTTTATATACAATATATATATATATATTTATAAAATATATATTTATATTCTAAATATATATTTTCAATATTTATATATATATTTTTATTTAAGAAAATATATAAAAATATATATTAAATTATAATTTTAAAAAATAAAATGTTATAATTTTACTTACAAAAAAAAAAAAAAAAATCGTAAGATGCTTGTGGGGACTGGACATATAACATATATCAATAAATGAAACTCGACATATAACATGTTTTTTTTCCCTATAACATAATCACTTACATTACACATATTTCATAAAGTTTCTAGATGATATTAGAAATCTTCTGATTGTGAGCTTGGTTGTTCAGTTTCCTGTGTTTGTAATGTTTGAGAATGTCGACGAGGTTCTTTACTGGTTCCTTCTCCTTGTCGACGAGCCTGTCGTCTCCTAGCATGTTGTCCAGCTCGTGCTTGAGGCCAATCCATCTCATTCGGAATTTGCGACCTTCGATTTCTTCCTCGGCGATATGTATTTCTTAAAGTGGTTTCATGATATAACTGAAAATCAAGCTCATCCCAATATTCCTCCCCTAAATAGGGTTGGAATGCAGCAGCATATGTTCGCTTGTAGTTTACCAAGCGATAATACGGTTGCACAAATGAGGTAGCATTAATCCGTAAATCAGCGCATACACTCATCACGTGCGAACATGGAATACCATATAAGGTCCACTTGCCGCAAGAGCAGTCTCTAGTAGAAAGCCTAACAGCATGTATGTAGCCCCCTTTGCCTGGTCTTGGTTTCGTGACCAGCATAGCAGATTGCTCATGGTAATCGATTTTTGTGACTACATGACCCACAGATATATGCGACCAATACTGATATTTTGAATGAGCAAAATCAGTATATGATTGTGCATTACTCTGCATTCTCCTAACAACTTTTTTCCGTTCTCTAAAATATGCAACGCATCGCTTGAACGTGATCTCCACTATGGCTGTTAGAGGGAGACGTCGAGCACCCTTTAAGATACCGTTAAACGATTCAGACACATTAGTGGTCAAAATACCATGTCGCCAGCCACCATCATGCGCGAAAGCCTATTGTTCTTTATTGATTTGATTGAGATACAAGTACGCAGCCGAATTCAGATTTCTTATTTCATTCATAACACTGTTATGCTTAATGATTTGGTGTTCAGATCCAGCCCGCCAACACAGATCTTTCAATTGCACATCTTTAAAATGCTAATTGAAATTTGAACAAACATGTCTTAAACAAAAACGACTCACTCCATGTGGGGCATTAAAAGTTGGTATTGACTCGATTGCACTTAAAAGACCTGCATTTCTATCTAAAATGATTCACATATGAGCCCTCCCACATATGACGTACTTGCAAATCAAATCCAAAAACCACTTCCAAGATTCAACATTCTCCTCGTTTACAATAGCAAATGCTAGGGGAAGTATCTATTTGTTTTCGTCCACCGCAACGGCTATCAACATTTTATGTTTGTATTTTGTGTATAGATGTGTCCCATCAACACTGATAATCGGTGGACAGTACTTGAACCAAGTGTAACAAGGCTCGAACGCCCAAAAAACATATTTGATAATCTTTTTATGTGGGACGTTGGTGTCATGGTGTTTCCATTCTACAATGGTGCCCGAGTTCCACTTTTGCAATGCACCCAAAAACTTAGGCAGCTTTCTTACGGAGCTCTCCCATGTCCCATAAGTGTTCTCAATCGTCCGTCTAATGCCATGCCATGCCTTCTGATATGAAATCCAGTATCCGGTTGCATTTTTAACGTCTACTTGTGCCTCAGACACACTGATTGCAGGATTGACCTGAACATTTTCCTTAATCAAGAAAGCTACAAAATTTTTGTCCAGGTTTCGATGATCAGAAGATATATCATTCATATAACATCTATGATCTCCACTTTATTTGGTTATTTTGAACATCCCCAATTTTTGCTTAAATGATGCCCTAACATACTAAGGACACTCTTGAGAAGGAGTACTGTGTTGATATTTGAGAACTAAAAGGAGGGGTTTACTTTCGACAACTCAAAACTGACATCTTGCATGTCATATCGAGAAATCCTTAATCGCTGCAACGAAAGCGTTCTTATCCCTGAATAACATATCCTTCTCAATTATCCCTCGGCTAGGATCGTAAAACTTTTCCCACGAAGACGAAGGGTTATGCATCGAGTCAGTTGCAATTTCGGGGCCACTCATTGTGTAAAACGGGATGTTGGAGTCCCAGTCGATATTGATTGTTGCTTCGACACCGTCGGAATTTACATTACCCATAGTAACATCTTATTCGTCTACTACTGCTTCATTGTCACCAAATTTTCATCCGAATTTTCAACTTTCATTTCAGATGAGGAAATTGGACCTAAAGAGTTCGCACAAGGGTCCGTGTCTTCTGTATTGCCCGTATTACTAGGACCAATTATATCTTCAGGTTCATTCCTTGTATTATTGGGACCAATTATATTTTGGACACTACATTCTTCCCTTAATAAAGTGTTTGTGAAAGAACGGTTCTCCAATCCCTGAGTGATATCGGTCACATAATCACAAGGGTTAGTTAAATCTTGGAATGATGTCGTGGGCACATCTTGTTCAGATAGCAATGATATATAATATCCCCACTCTTGGCTCATAAGCATACCTTCTTATTCCCTAAGATTTTGGCATGCTTCTTTCTCAACAAAAATGTTCATAGAGTTTAATCCATCATTAGGATCTAGGAAGAACCTAAGATTATCGTCAGTTTCAATCTGAACTATAGACTCTATAATATTATTGTGATCGTATATTTCCCCCCATTTAGTGAAAAGTTTCAGATGAAATCGGTCTTGAGCCACACCAACATATTGATAAATTAGATCTTTCAAGGCAAATAAGTCTGTATTTCGATCAATTCGTGTGTAACCAATGGGTGCAGAACTATACAATACTTTTTCGCTTTCCTGTATAATTTCACCTACGCAATAAACTCTAATTGTAACTCTTCGTTGACTCGCCATTGATCGAAAGTGATATATATATGTAATTTTTCACTGTGAAATATATAAATTCAAACAAAAATGAAGAACAAATAAAATTATGTATTACATTATTTAAACATACAAACAAGATACGTATGAAAAGCATGTTAAATAATGCATTAAATTTCACAACCAATATACATTTACAAGGAATATACATCACTTTGTGAATGATCATTTTCGGGTACATTTTCTACAACATTATTATCATCCACGATTTCTATATCAACATTTTCATTATCTACTGGATCCTGCCACATATTCAAGCCAGGGGTGACTTCTATAAGATCTAATATGCGTGATCGCATCATATTCACGTGATGAAAGTCAGTCGTACTCTCTTGTTGGATAATATCATTTTGGTATCTCTCGTTATCCAATTGAGCACGTAACTCATTCACCTCGTTTTCTAGGGCGTTTATATGCCCGTCTCTAGCCCCAAGCTGCTCTATTATATTATTTTTTTCCGTTTTCATGCTACTTATAGTACCACGTAGTAAGTTTATTTCATTCCCTAAGACTTCTTCTTGTTTCCGAGCACGACCTTCTAAAACAGAAATACGGTTAGATGACCACTCCAATTCAACTCGACACATCTTTACACGTCGCCGTAATTTCTGTATTTCTTGGTCTTGCATGTTGGAAATCACATTTGCAGCAACATCTTTTATCCTCAATTCCTCTATTTCTTCTTTTACTTGTTGATTACATATTCTTAATTGCACCAAACTTACTGATTTTTTTACGATAGACCTATAAACTTTGTATGTGATTTTCTTATTGGTTCGTGTGGAAGTTGATGATGATGACCTTGATGTTGAAGCCATACCTATTAGACATAATTTGTAAGGGTTATTATAGTTATTAAATTTAATTTTTTTAAATATCCTATAATAATATATTAAATATTTTAAAAAGATTTATTTAGTCAACATAACCGTCCGTAAATCATAACAAGTTAAACATACAGTACATTCAACAATAAAAATATAATCATCATAATAAAACAAAATTAACAAATACAACAAAATAATTAAATGACATATAAATCAAACACAAATATTATTGAAAATTATGCACATATGAAAGTATACACGAAATCAAATAAACATTCACTTATAGTACTATATTCTGTTAAAAATATGATGTATATGTATACTAACCTTAGTTGAACGAGAAAGTTGAAGGAGGAAAATGCAAGGAGACGTGAAGAGAAGGGAGAGAAAGTTGAGAGTGAAAGAGAAGAGAGTCTTCAAATATTATTGTCAGTAAAGAGAGGAAATTGAGAGTGAAAGATAAGAGAGTCTTCAAATTGATTCATGAGAGAAGAAGTGAGTGTCATTATATAAGTGTAAAGATGTCCTTCCTAGGCTGCAAATCAAAAGTTCACTTGATTTGATGCATGCATGCTTGCTTTATTACTCCACGCCAAATCTCTGCAAATGCATATGAAAGTAGGTTACAAAGTAAAAATTGAGTTGATGTATTGATGTATGAATGTGTACGTGTAAAATGAGTAAGTGTAGTTGTAAAAATTTATTTAAAGTGTGATATGATATATCAAAATTATATAAAATTGTAGATAATTTTTATCCGTTTTATTTTATTGAAAATACAGTTTAATGAGTATATTTATGTATTATTAAATATTTATACATAAATTTGTATATATATATATTTATGTATTATTAATAATTATTTTTATTATCTTAAATACAATTATAACATTTTACTTTTTAAAATTATAATTTAATATATATTTTTATATATTTACTTAATAATAAAATATATATATATATATATTCAAAATATATATTATTATTAATAAAGATATATTTTATAAATATATATATCTATATATAATATATAGTATAAAAATAAATCTAAAAACGTCACCTTAGGTGACGTTTTTATAAAACGTCACTTAAGGTGACGTTTATTCATTTCTTATTTTTTTATTTTTGGATATATATATATATATATAAATATATATTTATATATTATTATATATATATTATTTATTTTCAAAATATGAATTAATAATTAAAAATTATTATTTAATTAAATAATTTTTTTATTATCTTAAATAAAATTATAACATTTTCTTCTTTAAAATTATAATTTAATATATATATTTATATATTTACTTAATAAATAAATAAAATTATATATATATATATTCAAATATATATTTAGATTATAAATATATATTTTATAAATATATATAATATATATATTATAAAAATTAAATAAAAAACGTCACCTTAGGTGACGTTTATTCCAAAATTTTAATTTATTTTCAGATATATATATTATTATATATATATTATTTATTTTCAAAATATGAATTAATAATTAAAAATTATTCTTTAATTTAAATAATTTTTTTATTATCTTAAATAAAATTATAACATTTTACTTTTTAAAATTAAAATTTAATATATATTTTTATATATTTACTTAATAAATAAAAATATTTATATATATATAATATAAATATATATTATTATTTGTAAAGATATATTTTATAAATATATATATATATCAATATATAATATATATTATAAAACTAAACCTAAAAGGTGACGTTTTTTTAAAACATCACTTAAGGTGACGTTTATTCAATTCTTATTTTTTTATTTTCGGATACATATATTTATATATTATTATATATATATTATTTATTTTCAAAATATGAATTAATAATTAAAAATTATTATTTAATTTAAATAATTTTTTTATTATCTTAAATAAAATTATAACATTTTACTTTTTAAAATTATAATTTAAGATATATTTTTATATATTTACTTAATAAATAAAAATATTTATATATAAATAATATAAATATATATTATTATTTATAAAGATATATTTTATAAATATATATATATATATCTATATATAATATATATTATATAACTAAATCTAAAAACGTCACCTTAGGTGACTTTTTTTAAAAGCGTCACTTAATGTGACGTTTATTCAATTCTTATTTTTTTATTTTCGGATATATATATATATATATATTTATATATTATTATTATATATATATTATTTATTTTCAAAATATGAATTAATAATTAAAAATTATTCTTTAATTTAAATAATTTTTTTTATTATCTGAAATAAAATTATAACATTTTACTTTTTAAAATTATAATTTAATATTAATTTTTATATATTTACTTAATAAATATATATATATATTCAAAATATATACATCTTATCACAATTTAAATAAAAATTACACTTGTCATATCGCTTACACATTTTGTCATACATGCATTAAATTTTTGACATCATTATTGCATGCATTATTTTGACAACACAATGTTACATCAACTTTTAGCTTTGTTGAAATTTAGCATGAGTTGATTAATTTTGCAAGCTTTGCAGAGGAGACTTTTTGACTCCATTTTAACATGTCCTATTTAACATTTCCTTTTGTAGTGTTTGCAGGATGGGTTGCAGGAGATGGCGTGAAAAATTATATCTAGATATATATATATTTATAAAATATATATTTATAATCAAAATATATATTTATATTATTTATATATAAATATTTTTATTTATTAAGTAAATATATAAAAGTATATATGAAATTATAATTTTAAAAAGTAAAATGTTATAATTTTATTTAAGATAATAAAAAAAATTATTTAAATTAAAGAATAAGTTTTAATTATTAATTCATATTTTGAAAATAAATAATATATATATAATAATATAAATATATATATATATCCGAAAAAAATTGGAATAAACGTCACCTAAGGTGACGTTTTTTTATTTAATATTTATAATATATATATATTTATAAAATATATATTTATAATCTAAATATATATTTTGAATATATATATTTATTTATTTATTAAGTAAATATATAAATAAATATATTAAATTATAATTTTAAAAAGTAAAATGTTATAATTTTATTTAAGATAGTAAAAAAAATTATTTAAATTAAAGAATAATTTTTAATTATTAATTCATATTTTGAAAATAAATAATATATATATAATAATAATTTATAAATATATATATATATATATATATATATATATATGAAAAATAAAGTTTTTGGAATAAACGTCACCTAAGGTGACGTTTTTTATTTAATTTTTATAATATATATATATTTATAAAATATATATTTATAATCAAAATATATATTTTGAATATATATATATTTATTAAGTAAATATATAAATATATATATTAAATTATAATTTTAAAAAGTAAAATGTTATAATTTTATTTAAGATAATAAAAAATATTATTTAAATTAAAGAATAATTTTTAATTATTAATTCATATTTTGAAAATAAATAATTTATACATATATAATAATATATAAATATATATATATATCCAAGAAATAATTTTTTTTGGAATAAACGTCACCTAAGGTGACGTTTTTTATTTAATTTTTATAATATATATATATATTATATATAGATATATATATATCTATAAAATATATATTTATAATCTAAATATATATTTTGAATATATATATATATATATTGTTTTATTTATTAAGTAAATATATAAATATATATTAAATTATATATATATATATGTTATAAATATATATATATATTTATCTATATATAGTTGTATATATAGATATTCAAAAAATTGTAGTCGTATTTATCATTTATATACAATTTGATACATCTTATCATAATTTAAATAAAAATTACAGTTGTCATATCACTTACACATTTTGTCATACATGCATTAAATTTTTTACATCATTATTGCATGCATTATTTTGACAACACAATGTTACATCAACTTTTCAACTTTTCTGGCTGTGCAGAAATTTGGCGTGAGTTGATTAATTTTGCAAGCTTTGCAGAGGAGACTTTTTTACTACATTTTAACATGTCCTTTTTGCAGTGTTTGCAGGAGATGGCGTGAAGAATTGAATGACAGGAGATGACCACCCTTATCCTTATCCTCAAGCATGACCACCCTTACCCTTTCCACGTGAATTCATTATAAATAAAATGAATCACTCACTCATCTCCACTCTCTCCATTTTCATTCTCTCTCTTCATTTCAAACTCAAACTCGTCTCTTCTTCTAAGTTTGTTATTCAACCTTCTTCTTGCTGTTATTATTTTTTGGATAATTTGTTACTGCTGCTATCCCCACTCGATTTTCTTTGTATAAAATGGTATGTATTTTGTTCTTAATTTTTTGCATGGTATGAGATGATTTTTTCCTTAAACACTAATTACAATTATGGGAAGTTTACTGTAATGGTCGATGGATATATGTGTAATTTAATTTCGGATGTTTTTTCTAGTAACCTCAAGCATTTTACAATTTAATTATCCTACATTCATTAATTTTGTTTTTCATTTGCAGTGATAATGGATATTAATTCACACAACCACTGTGGCCCCAAGGAACCGACAGTTCTCACCCTTCAATCTCAGCACATTTTCGAGGGCCTACTCAAGACCGACGTTGATTTGAACTTTTTCTTCCACTTTAGGTGGTGCGACAATGATTTTTGGGAATTATTTGAACGTGAAGGGTTTGAGATCCACACACACGTACTGGATTTGTTATTTCAAATGGGTTTCTATGGTGTGTATAGGTGCAGGAGGTTTTACCTGGACAACCACTTAATAACCACTTTGGTGGAGAGGTGGCGGCCAGAAACCCACACATTTCACCTACCTGTGGGTGAAGCAACCGTGACTTTGTTGGATGTCGCCTTAATATGGTGTTTGTCAGTTGAAGGGGATCCAGTGTGTGGACTTGATCCTACAATGTCTCCCAATGAGTGGGTTAATTACTTTCAGGCGATGTTAGGTTACACGCCAGAACTATCCCACATAAAAAGTGGAAAGATTAGAGCCAGCTCTTTAGCAGCTCATATGCGATCGCATCCGATGACGGATGATAGCACAATTGAACATGTTGAGCAATATACACGGGAATGTGCTTTATTCTTGATATGCGGTGTGATGTGCCCTGATGCTAGTGGAAATTTGTTACCACTAGTATATGTACAATATCTGCAAGATATAAAGAAGGTTAATGAATTCAGTTGGGGCAGTGCCGTACTATCTTCCCTATACCGTCACTTGTGCTATGACGCATTGGAGTATAAAGAAAATCTCGGTGGCCCAGTTCAACTGTTACAGGTACTCTATTTTTATGATATATTAATGAATCTACCATACGTAACCTCATTAATTACTCCTTTTTTACGTGTTCATAATATTTGATAGATTTGGGCATGGTCGCGCATAACATCCATTATGCCTGTATATAAGGCGAGTAGATTAAATATGCAAGAAATTGAAAGACCTGATCATTTGGGTGGTGGTACACTCCCTGTCCTCCCTTTCGGTGCCGGGTAATATTTACAATGCAAGCCATGTTATTTTATCGTTATTGGTAATATTTACAGTGCACACCCAAATGTAATGCATCTACTAATTAACTAGTGAAATATATGTAACAGGTGGAATATTGATAGCAGTTTTGTGCACACTGGTAGGCGCCAGGTGAAGGTTTTTCGAGAAATATTAGATAAATTGACACATGACCAGGTTCGATTTATTACTTCATTTTAACAATTATTATAAGTAATAATTAAAAACACATGTATGTTTTTTGGTTTTTTGTTGTTGTGTGCATCAGTTTACATGGGATCCATATGATTGGTCGCAACCAGAAGTACTCCATTTACCTTCGCGGTGCTTCTCGGACAATGTGCGAGCTCAATGTCCACTGATTTTCTTCTTATTTGTGGAGTACCATCATCCAGAAAGAGTCTTACGTCAGTTCCGAATGTTGCAAGACATACCTAATCGGATCGACCCTCTTGATGACTGGAAGACGAACGTGCATCAGATTGATCGTAAAGGGCATAAAAATGCCAACTGGATGGACATACACGCGAAGTATGTTCATCAGTGGAATCAAAGACATGAGTATCTCACGGGAACCCAATTTGCAATGAACCCAACGACGACACCCGATTACTATGATTGGTATAACTCGATTACACGTCGTTTTATATCCCCTGTAGATACGCATGAAATAATGGGAATAAAAACTGGAGATGCTACATTGATGCACTACATGGTACGCAACATATATGTAATTCTACAATTAATTTTATATCTATTCAATATGATTGGTGTTTTAATGTGCATCTGTTATCTTATTTGTGGATTGAACAGTTGGAACCCATGAAGAGAAATATAAAGAATTGAAATAGGTTCGACATTGACCAACTTAATACTTTGTTAGATGAACAACTCTCATTGTATGAAAATATAGAGCAAACAATTGAGAGACTGTCCCCGGAGCCTCCGCAAATGACGTATACCCAGCATGTACATCAACAAGAGACGCAATGTCAATCAGGAAATCAGATGAGAATTAGAAGGCGTCGTACCCCTGAAGATCGGATGCCACCACCTGGGAACTTTGCATCAACATCTTCGCGGCCCGAATACCAAACTGAAGGACATATGTCGGATGTATATAGGCCTTCAATGAGTACACCAACGTATACTCCGACACCCTACCTTCCATCTATGTCCACTCACTCGCCATTTCCTTATATGAACGTTGACCTCGGAGCAGGAGAAACGAGCAATATGCCAAACTACGACAATGTCCGTCCTACTCCGATTCAATTTCAGTACTCAGATGTGGCTACTTTCAGGGATGTAGCAGACTACTCTACGTCATCCTCCAGCAGAATGACAATTCATTTGACACCAACCTCGGAGGAAGATGAGGTCGAAGAAGACATACAGCCACAACCACCCGTTGTTCACACAAGAGGTAGAAGAGGTGGAACTCGAAGGAGACAACAAGAAACGTCAGGAAATGATGCGTAAGATGAAGGAAGAGGTCGCCGAACTAGAAGAATTCGAGGTTGTGGTACAGGAGGTCATTTGTATTAGGCGTGAATATAGATTATTTGGATCCAAACAATTCGTGTCTTTGTTATTGACCATTGTTTACTTCAATTCCGTATTATTTAACATTGGTTACTTAAATTTCAATCATTAATTAATAATTGCAATAAAATACGTTTTGATAACACAATTTGAAAAGCCCAAATAGAAATCCCAAAATATATATATTTATATATATATATATATAGTATATTGAAGTATCCACTCGTTCAGTCGAGTAGAGTCAATGACCGACTTAACGCACGAGGTGATGGTGCAACAAAAAACTCCCTAATTCCATAACCTATTTAACACTCGGTCCACCGAGTTGATGCACAAACTGAGTCAAGTCAACTAAACTGATGTTTTTTAATTTAATTCCCTTTACAATATATTATATATATATATATTTATAAAATATATATTTATATTCTAAATATATATTTTCAATATGTATATATATATTTTTATTTATTAATAAAATATATAAAAATAAATATTAAATTATAATTTTAAAAAATAAAATGTTATAATTTTATTTACTAAAAAAATTATATTTAAATTAAAAAATGATTTTTCAATTATTAATTCATGAAAATAAATAATATATAAATATATAAAATATATTTTTGAAAAAACGTCACCTTAGGTGACGTTTTCTAAAAACGTCAACTAAGGTGACGTTTTTTAATTTATTTTCTTTTATATTTTATTATATATATATATATATATATTTATAAAATATATATTTATATTCTAAATATATATTTTCAATAAGTATATATATATATATATTTTATTCATTAAGTAAATATATAAAAACATATATTAAATTATAATTTCATAAAATGAAATGTTATAAATTTATTTAAGAAAAAAAATTATATTTAAATTAAAAAATAATTTTTAATTATTAATTCATGAATAATATATATATTAATAATATATAAAAAGAACATATATATATATATTAATAATATATAAAAAAATATATATATATATATGTCTTAAAAACGTCAGCTTAGTTGACGTTTTTAAAAAACGTCAACTAAGCCGACGTTTATTCAAATATATATTTATATATTATTTATTTTATTGAATTAATATTTAAATATTATTTTTGAATTTAAATATAATTTTTTTTCTTAACTAATATTATAACATTTAATTTTTTATAATTATAATTTAATATATATTTTTATATATTTTCTTAATAAGTAAAAATATACATATATATAGATATTGAAAATATATATTTAGAATACAAATAGATATTATATAAATATATATATATATCTGTAAAATATATATAAAATAAATTAAAAACGTCAGCTTAGTTGACGTTTTTTAATTAACATCAACTAAGCTGACGTTTAATCAAATATATATTTTTTATTTATATTTATATATTAATATATATATATATATATATTATTTATGAATTAATAATTAAAAATTATTTTTTTATTTAAATATAATTTTTTTTCTTAAAGAAAATTATAACATTTTATTTTTTAAAATTATAATTTAATATATATTTTTATATATTTTCTTAATAAATCAATATATATATATATATACGTATTGAAAATAAATATATTTAGAATATAAATATATCTTATATATATAAAAAAGAAAAAAATAAAAGAAACGTCTGCCGAATTGACGTTTTATAAAAACGTCAATTAAGCTGACGTTTTTATAATTATATTTATTTATTGTATTCTCTTATATATATTATTATATTATTAATATATATATATTATTATATTATTAATATATATATATATATATTATTTTACTTTCAGAATATTAATTAATAATTAATATTCTTTCGTTAATTTAAATATTTTTTTATTATCTTAAATAAAATTATAATATTTTAATTTTATTAATTACATTTTAATATATATTTTGATATATTTACTTAATAAATAAAAAATAATATATATATATATATATTCAAAATGTGAATTTAGAGTATAAATATATATTTTATAAATATATACATATATATTTTATAAATATAACCCATAAGAATAAGAACGTCACTGTGGGTGACGTTCTTTGGTTAGGTTTTAAAAGCGTCACCTCCGGTGACGTTTTTTCAAAATAACATCACCGGCGGTGACGTTTTACCTATTTTTAAAAAATGTTCCAAAACATGCCTATTTCGTAAAAAAAAAAAAAAATTTCGCATTATTTTGAAAAAAACCCATCTTTGAAGATCTTTGAAAAATCAAAATATATTTTCTTGCCTATTATTTCAGATTGTATCTTTTGAAAATCTAAATATATTTTGTTGTCATATCTATAGGGATATTATTTTCATAATTATGATAATGAGATCTTTGACCAATCTTTGCTTCCTAAATTATAGAACATATACCCAAATTATTGCGTAATTCAGATACATGATATCTTGTGATTTGATGGATCACGCGTGATAAACATAGGATTTACCTGCAATTCAAGGTTATTATGTATAGTGTTTTAGGCAATTACATGTACCTAAGTGACGAGTTCATCATGATTTCGTTATATTTGGTTACGTCACGTGTTTGTTGAAGTTTTGACAAAAAACAGATTATTAAGGGTGTATAGACTAAGTCTCAAGTCACATGGACTTTGCTTATTCTCGTGATATGATCTTAACCGTTGTGATTTGGTGTGATTCGGGCATATCATCTCTATTTGGTGCGATTCGGGCATATCTTCTCATTCCAAAATAGAGATAGGCGGCTATCAAAACCCTAGTAATTGTCTATAAAATGAGGAGCTACATCAGATTATGGGGGACACCATACAACACAATATACAACAGATTTTAGGATTAGAAACAAATATACAAAGAAGGATCAACCAACCAAGTCAACAGAGAGAAAGAGAGAAACGAAGATCATCTGACTTCAAATAATTATCTTTTCTTTTGTTCTTTTTATGTTATCCATGATTATCAATATATTTACCATGGATTATGTATTGAATTTATATGACTTAATATCTAGAGATTCTAGGGAGTGCATAATTATGGATTCATATATTTTTCTTTAATGATATCATTTTCGTATATTTGTTTATGCTTCCTTGATTTGAATATCGTATGGAATTATTTGACAACTAATTGCATATATCTAGTTAATCCATTATTACCTGATAGGAAGTAATTGATTAATGGATTAGGAATGCATAACATAAAACTTGCTATATCGAAAGATTGGTATGTCTTATGATGAGAATATATCCTAAACACGATTGAGAGTTAGATAATAATGTGAGATCGAGAGATTATCAGTGGAGTTTAATCTACTTTTGGATCTATCTTGAGAGAGAGGGTTCAAATATTTTAGTGATTCTCCATACATATATACAAATTAAATATGGTTTGATACATTAAAAGGAACTTATATGAACCATATGAATGCATATCCCTGGAATCCATATAATCTTTGAATAACCTTAGTTGTGTGACTTTGTTTTGTTATCTATTTCTTCTTTTTATTTGTTTTAGTTTATTTTATAAAACTCATTCCAATTATTAAATTCTTTAGATAAAGGAAAATATCATAGACTAGTACTCATTTGATTTTACTATATACAATCCCTATGGATACGATACATGTTCTCACCATATTTTACTATAATTTACCTCGTCCACTTGCAAGTTGTATTTTAAGTGAAATAAGATAGGAAACAACGTGCACTCAGTGCATGGATCTGATGGGCCTCGCATATTGTGCGCGGGTGTGCGTTCTACTGCGTGCACCCCGTGCATTCATCCTAAGTCGCCCATTTCTGTTATGTGCATACTTTGTCCATCTCACATTCTATGTGTACACGAGTTCGTACAAATGGCACATGATCATACATTCATTGCTCGAGTACATCTGTATACGGGCCCATTACTGTATTGTGCGATGGTCAATGCATTACATATTGTTGAATTTATTTAATCAAAAAATTATTTGCATATCATCAATTGAACTATTCAATAATTTTAAAAAATAATTTATACAACTAAATTAATTATATGCATCTAGATATCAAAGTAAAACACATAATTAATATTCATATAGAGTGCAAATGTGCAAATGGGTTTTGATACCACTATTGGATTCTTGTAGCCATAGATCATATGAAATACGCATTGCAAGTAATAAGTATAAATTATTTCTATGGTCTATGTCAAGTCATGCACATCCCCATATACGTAATAAAATTAGAGTTTAGGAACATACCTATATTTAACTCCTCGTTCTTAAAGGGGATCTTCGGATCACACATGTACAGAACATTTAAAACCTCCTTTCTAAGTTTATGCACGCCCAACTTTGATACGTAGATACATTGTGTGGTTTGATTCCTGTATATCCTAGTAAAACAAGATGTATAATGTAGATCTAAAAATATAATTGAGAATTTAAACACATGAGAAGAGGGAGCGAAAGAGATATGCAATTAAGGAGATCAATTTATTGTAGATATAGTTGAATTTTTCATAAATATCAAATATTTATCTTATCATATCAAATCTGATCAAATATTTAGTCTCCTAAAAAATCTAGAATTCACATAGATATGGAGATATGCAATTAAGGAGATCATAGATTTTAAAAGTCAAAGCATATCAACTTTTCGTATCAATATTGAGATCATATATTTGGAAAGTAAAATCATATCCACTTGCCATAATATAGAGGTTATGCAATCTTTGAATATTTTTGAAAAGTCAAAGTATATACCGTTTTACTCTATAGATATTATTTGCATAATTATTGTAATAAGATATTTGGATAATTTTTGTTTCCTAAATTATCGCAACTTAATATCTCTAATATTTTTGGGAATCTGAATATTAATTGATCAAGGTAACCTGATCCAATGACTCATCGATGGAGGATGAACCACGTACATGATCATGCGGATGCACTAGATACGGGCACGATTCTAGTTTAGAACCCAACCCGATAGTCAACAGTTTGGTTTAAATGTTGACCTAGTTTCATTTCGGAACCAAAAAATGGAACATGGCCGGTTTGATTCTGGTTCTAAGATATCCAGTTCCTAGAATTGGCGGTTCCGGTTCTAAAACTGATGGTTTTGGTTCAAAGCTGTCAGTTTTGGTTCCAAAATCGATGGTTCCAAGTGTGAAATTTGTAAAAAAAAAAAAAAAAAAAAAAAGAGGAACTAGGAAACGAAACCTATAGTTTTGGTTCCACCCCTCATGGTTCCGAGAATCAGAAATTTCAAAACTAAAATCATAACTAGTGGCACCGTGCCAATGTCTATGGATGCAAACACAATTTGCACCATGCAATTTGACGATCCGAATGCGTGTTTGTGTTAGAAGATTGTGCTGATGCATGCTAGATCAACACTGTGTCATTGTTTGATGAAGCAAAAGTGGATTTCATCCAGCTGCACCCAAAAAGGGCACGATTATTGTAGCAACCGGCTCATGTAAGGGTATCGATAGATATAAGTGGAATTCTAGATGGCTATTTAAATATAATTTGAACTACTATTTAAACTATCGAATATGGAGAGGTTGGTTAATTAACTAAAGTTTCTTAAATGAAAAATCAAAAACACAAAATTATCTTGATTTAAATTAACACTAGAATTGATTTTTGGATTTTCTTAATTAATTTAAAGGTGGCCTTGGGAAATTTGCTTCTATGTTATATCCGAATTTAATTTAGAGAAGGATTCAATAATCAAGTTGCATATACTTTCATATGGAGGTAACTTATGTTGAATAGATTAATTATTTCAAATCTCTTTAATCATGTAGATTAAGGTAGGATAAATCGACTGTTAGTCCTTCTAGACATGTAAAAAATAATCAAGTTCTCATAAATCACATATAAAGTATGAAATAAATGGATAAAAGCATAAACATCCCTATATTGAATCCAAAAGTAAATTTTAATCTATCAATAACATGAGGAAATTATCCCAAGACCAAAAGGGAATTTACTCACTAACTAACATGATTATCTCTCCATAAACATCCATCATACACATAATAAAGAGTAATAAAGGTAAGAAGGAACTTGGGTGAAGAAATGGGAGCTTGAATCATGGCAAAATCTTCAATAAATTCTTCAATCTTCTTCAAATTCTTCTTTCTCCTCCAAAAACTACTCAACTCTGTGTAAGTGTGTGTCCAAAAGTAGATAGCTAGGAACTGTTACTTCTAAAAATGCAAAAACTGACTTTTGACCTAGCACCAAGTGAGAATAATGGGTAAAAATCGAGTTTGACCCAATAACCCATGAAAAAGGAAGAAAATGGTGCCACTTGATTATCTAACTCAGTCGAGTGATCACTCGGTTGGCCGAGTGGTGTCTGTGACTCTGCTGACTCACTCAGCCTGGCAATCACTCGACGGACCGAGTTATGATGTTGACTATGTTGACTCACTCGGTTAGCCGCCTGCCAAGTGAGCGAAACTTTCTGGAATTCTTTGATATTTCTCCACTCAACTGGTCCACTCGGTTGTCACTCCACTCAGCCGATTGAGTGGAATTTATCGTTTCTTCATCTTCTTAGTTTTTTGCTCGTTCTTCCATTTTTGTCCCTTCTCTTATTTCACCGGTTTGATTCATGAGTTTGTTTTCTCCTATGATTATCCTGTAAAACATGTGGAAATGGTGCACTTGCGTACACTTTTCAAAGATTGAAAAATCAAGGTAAAAGTAGTAGCAACGAGCAAAATTTAAACACAAATGTTCGAGTAAAATATTATTTCTACCCTAGATAAACTCAATTTGTCAAACCCCTCAAACTCAAACCATTTCTCATCCTCAAGCAACAAAGAAAGAATCATATCACGAGAGAAAGATAAAGAGTTGAAAACTAGTTTGAGAAGAAGATCGTTAAAATCATCAAGAAGTGCATTTAGAATTTTCGTTCCAAAAAAAAATTCAACCAACCTCTTGCCAAGTAGAGTATAATGAAAACAAATATTATAACTCTCTTGAATAAATATGTATATTCCTCACTCAATTGTGTATAGGTAATATTTTTACTCATTCCTTGGCACAAAACATGATTTACCATAAGCTTGTTTATCATCTATTTAGTTATTACAAAATGCACAATCACACAAAAGATCATAGATTTTTATTTTGGATGCAATGGGGCTATTTGGTTCAAAGGTTGGATAATTTTTTAGGCTTGTGACTTGTCTTGAACAAGCAAGTGTTAACACAACTCAATGCTATAACAAACCTAAAAGTTTGCAACTCTCTTCAAAAATAGAGCCAGAAAGTTCTTTTTGCCTCATCATCCAAAAGCTTCACATGTCCTCCCAATCTCCAAATTTTATTCGTGCAATTTAGATCACATAATTTGTTCAATGTGATCAATTGCATTCATTTTGTTTTCATATTTTCAATTCTAAAATTTTCCACCAATTCTCCCTATTTCCATAATCATTCTTCAAGCACACTACCATTTTTTTTCACTCATGTGCTAGTCTAAGTTTTTGGGAAAAAGATAATGATTTGACGAAATGCTTAAATTATTGAGCTAAAAAAAATAAGAAGAATTACAGCTTACAAGGCTCAAAGGGGCTTTCAAAGGAAAATTTCAAATGGTACATAAATTTGGGATTTGACTTATCAACAAAGATGGCCTATGATAATTCCTAATGCTATTTTACAGTTGCAACAGTCCAATAGATTCAAAACAAGTTCTAGATATAAAAAATTTGTTCAAAGTACACACAACAAAGAATACCTAGACTTCAAAGTAGAAGTCACAGTGAGGCTCAAAACTCGCGGTTAAAATAGTCATAAACAAGTTTCATTCTACTCAAAATCAACAATAAACAGCTAAATTCAAACAATTCATTCATATTTTCGACAAACATGCACTTCTTTCAAATCTAAACAATTTCTTCCTAACAAGTAGTCCATTTCTCATACTCCTAGTTCATGCACTTATCTTATTCAATATTATGCACTATCCTAATCTAATATATATATATATATATACACATATAAAGTTTTTTTCACATTCTTTAACACACACAAATCAACATGATACTCAAAAGGGATAGGGACGTGCTCACAGATGCCTCATTGAGGTGGTCAGTACGATGTGTTGAATGAGTTGAATGGTTGATAAGGTGGCTATTCACACTCTTCAAAATGGTCTTGTTGCACATGCCACTCATATTGTTGCATTTGCATTTCAAGTGCAATTTGAGAATTATATGCTTGATGATGCATATAATCTTCAAGATTGGTGACACATGTATCCAAGGCATTTCTTCAATCTGTCAAATCTTTCCACCCCTTTCCCCCTCGAAATTGAGGTGAATGGTGTGGTTGCTGTGAAGTTCCGACTTCAGATTGGGGAAACTCTTTTCTTGTTCTTCCTTGAGCATATGCCAGCAGTTGTGCTTCCCCCATCATTTTATCCTCATGTTGTTCTTCAGTATCAACCTCCATAGGCTATGTTCAGGTATCCGTACTTCTTCAACTCATTTTCTTCTTTCTCCTCATTCTTTATTTTAGTTTCACTGTCCTCGATGGTTTCCATGTGGACCGAGCCATTAAACAGAATATTTGGGACCTTTCACCCGGCAACATTTGTGAGGCGAGAATTGGACAGTGGATACCTCTTTTTATCCAACAAAATCAAATACAATTTTCTTGTGCTGGGATGTAATTGACACATCTTCATGTTGCATAACAGTTTGAGGTTTAGCGTGATTCGCCTGGCGTTTCTTCCAACCCTTTCAAGTTCACCCCGAAGTGTCGAGAAATTGGAGTAATCAACCCTCCAATATAATTAACTACTTGATGTTTTGTTCGTACAAATTGCCTTAAAAGCATGGCGCTACATTGAACTTATTTCCTTTCATAAAGCACTATAGTATGAATAGTTCATCCAAGTTGACCACCCCAGGCTTAAGTTTAGCCAAAATTGTACTAGAGATGAACCTCTGGAAATATGGAATGACCGGCCTTCTAATACTCGATGATTTTGATATACTAGGATTGTATACAGATGGCTCTAGAAAAGCCACTGTTATTTCCTTCCAAAAAGTTATTACGTTGAATTCGTGGAAATTGATCTTGGCATTGGGTAGATTAGAGTATTTCTTCTTTGGAAATCCATAGATCTCATTAATGTCATCGGCAGAAAGATATTGGTACTTGTTTCCAAAAAAGAAAGTTATGGATACCGGCACTGTATCATCGCATCCTACATGAACTGTGGAGAAGAATTCTAGGACCAATGGCTCATACGTCTTCTCTTTCAAGCCAAAAAATTTAGTCCACCCTATATTTCTGCACAATTTTTTAAGATCTTTATAGATGCCCATCTCTTTCATGCATACTAAGTCAGCAAAACGAGTAGCTTATCTCTTTCACTTTGATTCTCCCATCTCTTCCTGTGGACTTCAAACCATCTTTCACTTTGATTCTCCCAGTTTCGAAATTCTATTATGTATGCATCTGACATGGTTGCTAGAATTTTCTCATACCCTTCTTGTTGTTCTTCGATGGAATGTTGACCCTAATCGAAGTCACTATTGACTACCTCCATTGTTTGGATTTGAGTTATAGCTCTTTGTTCCTCTTCAAATCTATGCCTATCTTGCGTTTCTCTTTCCAACTCATCAACGGTTACACCTCGACTTCCCCATGAATATGGACACATTGTCTTAATGGTACCTAGATGACATGGAGTTAGTAATCTATTCATATAAATAAGTTAAAAAATCATGACTTTACTCTTCAATTTTGTTTTTCATTCTTTCAGCATTGCAACAAAATTTTCAATTCCAAGCTAAAATTCAAAACCACAACTCATTTCACCTATTCTCAAATTCTTACTTTCATCTATGAATTTCATTTTTCAAGTAATTTCATTATTCAAAATTGAAATTTATGGGACATTAACAACATTTTATCAATTTTCTAGACAAAATCATGCCAAATTCCCAATTTATATGATGCACACCAAATGTTCGATAAAAGACTTCAATGAAAATTTACAAGAAAACATAACATGCTTCATGACATAATACTCCAAATTAGCCCCTCATCAACATATTCAATCAATAAAAGAAATGGTAAATCAAAACATACTTTAGTAGAGGAAAATTTGAAAATTGGTGTTCTAGCTTCAACCTTCAAATCTTCACAACTTTTGTAAAAAATTGGAAAGATTTGCCGTTCAATGTGATTTTTTGGATGATTTGAACGAAAAAGTTTGTTGTATGATGTTTGTCTTTCGATTCTTATGGAAAGGGAGGAGAAATTGAAGAGAGTAGAGTTTTTGGAATAGGAAGAATGAGAGAAAATGGGGAAAAAATAATTAAAAAAAAACCTAGAGCCTCACTCGGTTGTGCCACTCAGTTTGACAGGCCACTCAGGCAGCCGAGTAAGGGATCTTACTTGGGCATGTGAGATTTTTCTGACTCGGTCAGCCACTTAACTCGGCTGGCCGAGTGACCAAAACTCTCTGGAATTTGACCACTCGGTCAGGGCTCTTTTCCCACTCGGTCTAGAATTCTTTGACATTTCTCCACTCGGTTAGTCCACTTGGTTGTTACTCCACTCGACTGATCGAGTAGAATTTCTCTTTTCTTCATCTTCTTAGTTTTTGCTCGTTCTTTCATTTTTGTCCATTCTCTTGTTTCACTGGTTTGATCCATGAGTTTGTTTTATCCTATGATTTTCCTACAAAACATGTGAAAATGGTGCACGTACGTACACTTTTTGAAAATTACAAATTCAAGGTAAAAGTAGTAGAAAGGGGCAAAATTTACACACAAATTTTTGAGTAAAACATGATTTCTATCCTAGATAAACTCAGTTTGTCATTCGATTGGATCGCATAATTTCCAATCAGATGGCTCGATCATGCAAAATGATCCAATTTACTGATCTAATTGTATGATTTGTGCGATATGATCGCATGATTGAACTCACAAGAAACGTCATGTGATCCGTATCTCTTGTTCATTAAAAGGAAAAGCAAGCTGCCATGGATAAAGAAAAGTTATTTGAAATCTTTTGTTAGATAAACAAGTAGCTCGGTTCATTGCATAGAAAACATAAAGCTATCACTATTTATATTATCTAATGGAACAACCTAAAAGCTTGGAAAGGACACTTGACATACATACATTAATTACATAAGACACAAAACAATGTAACAGGGATATGAGTTGGAAATAAAAGCACTATGTTAAACTGCAGCAGCATGTGAGACATCATGTTTTCCTCTTCATAGCATTTGTATGTGTGTGGTTGTAAGTTTTTTATCCCCTCTCAATTCAAGCGAGGCATAGGGAACAATGTTAAGCATGTTGTGTAGCCGAGTGAAGAATTATCCAGAAATAGCGTTAGTGAACACATCTGCTATCTGATTTATGGCTGGGATACATTCCACATTAAATTCCTTTCTTGTGACCTTTTCTCTAATGAAATGTTAGTCCAACTTCAAGTGCTTGGTTTTGGAGTGATAGACCGGATTGGCAAATGGAGAGATGGCTACTTGGTTATAAACTTTGATGATGGGAACTTTGATTCCTTGAACATTAAGTCATTCAAACGTGATTTTAACCAAATAACTTCAGAGGCTATATGTGCCAATCCTCCATACTCAGCTTCGGTGCTTGATCTGGATCCCGTATGCAACTTTTTTAGCACCAAAAATTAAATTATTTCTTAAAAACACAAAGAAACCAGATGTTTACCTTATATCATCAACATCAGATCCCCAATCTACATTTGCATAAGTCACAATATCCAAGTTAGATTTTGAAATTTTCATCCCATAGTCCAACATTCTAACGAAGTATCTCAATATCCTCTAAACACTTTTCCAGTGTGTATCTAATGGAATTTGGATAAATTGGCTAACTTTGTTTACATTGAATGCAATATCATGCCCAGTCACTATAGAATATTTTAATCCTCCTACAATACTCCTATATAACTTTCCATCAAGGATGGATTTTCCTGAAATTTGGATAATGATTCATTGCTGACCATAAGTGTGTTACACATTTAGCTTTTGTTAGTCCTACTCTTTCAAGTAAACTGTCAATATATTTTCTTTGGTTGAGAAACATTCCATAGGCAAGTATGAATGTCCCTGCATTGTTAGCATGCTTAAAAAACAAGGAGTTTTCTGCTCCAGACATTTTGAACCCAAGACTATCAAGAACTGACCCCCAACTTAGTAGACCAGCTCTTAATGCTTGTTTCAGTCCATATAGTGACTCATTAGGTTTACAAACTCATTAAGTTTACAGTCTTGCTTTGGATCTAGTACCCATTTGATGTATGTTATGCTTAGTCTGTTCATTTATGACTTGTGTATGAACATTGTTTACTTACATTGACCTATTTTTCCTCACTTAGCATTTCTATTGTTTGTTCATTTGACTGAGAAGGGTGATTTGAAGAATGTTGTGTTGGACAAGGAAATGTACTGTTATTTGTGCGTTGAGTGTAAGAATGATTTGATGGATGATTTATAGACGGGATTGGAAAAGTGAAATCACCAAATATTATAAAAGGTGGTGATAAAGAAGGTGGATCATGGATGATTATCTTCCTTAACTTAGATTCATCAAAACTTGGTTGCTTTTGAGAAAAGGAAAATCATTCTTATCAAAAACTACATATCTTGTGACTATTACCTTGTTATTAGGTAGTAAAACCTTATAACCTTTGTATTAGTCACTGTACCCTATGAAAGTCCCCTTATTACTTCTAAATTCCCATTTATGTTTGTTATAGGGTCTTAAATATGGGTAAAAAAACCAACCAAACACTCTAAGAAAATTATTATTAGGCTTTTGTCTAGTCAACAACTCTAGTGCTGTTTTGTAACCAATGACTTTGGAGGGAGTTCTGTTAATTAAGAAAACACTAGTGAAAAATGCATCATCCAAATGCTTTTGAGGGAGGTGTGATTTTATGAGTGTCAAAACCAAATTATAAAATAAAAATATGTTGAATTCATCAAAGTTCAACTATAGCAGTTGTCACGTATTTATACAAGAGATTGGAGGCTCAAAACTAATTTATGAAACAATTTGTAACTACCATGTAAGTAGCATAACCATCTAACACATTCCTAACTAATTTCCTAACTTATGAAAGAAGTTGTAACTACCATGCAAGTGGCACATATATTTAATATACTCCCTTGTAAGCTTAATCGGGTTCAGAATAGACAGATAACTTTGAACTTAGGAACTGAAATCAAGTACAGGACAAGGTTTTGGTTAGTATGTCTGCTGTTTGATCTTCAGATGGAACAAATCTGATATCCAGGTCTTTGCTTAACACCTTCTCTCTAAGAAAATGAACATCAACCTCAATATGTCAAGTTCGAGCAGGGAAAGCCGAATTAAAGGCCAATTTAACTTCTCCCAAGTTACCACACCACAAAACTACAGGTTTAACAATGGGTATACCAAGTTCAGCAAAAAGATTACGAATCCAGACCATTTCATTGGTAGCCATGGCAAGAGCCCGATACTCAGCTTCGGTGCTGCTCCTTGCCATAGTATGCTGCTTCCTAGAAGACTAGGATATAGGATTAGATCCTAGAAATATGCAAAAGCCACCAGTGTTCTTCCTATCATCAACACAATTCGCAAAATCAGCATCTACAAAACTTTCAAGCACCATTCTAGAAACAGGTTTAAAGAACAAACTAGTGAAAATAGTGTCTTGTAAAAACTGCAATACCCGTTTTCCAGTTTTTCAATGATTGACAGTGGGAGCATGAAGAAATTTGCTCAGTTTATTTATAATATAAGAAATATCTGGTCTCATCAAAATATGATATTGCAATCCACCAAAAAAACTTCTGTATTTGGACGGTTGATCAAAAGGACAAATGTCTCGTAAATGTAATTTAATCCTAGAACAACAAGAAGTTGGAAGAGGCTTACATTTTTCCATATCATGTTGATGTAGAGATCCCTAATGTACTTTGATTGAGTAAGATGAATGCCTTGAACAATTCTATCAGCTTCCAAACCAAGAAAATAACTCACTTCCCCTAAGTGTTTTAAGGAGAATTTCTTGTCGAGATCAGAGATAAGTTGTTGAATCTGAGGGGGATCATCACGAGTGACCAAAATATAATCAACATACATAAGTACAATTAGTATTTCACCATTGACATGAATATGAGAAAGAGAATGATCAGAGACAGACATTTATTGAGGTCTTTGGAAATCAAGAAACCTTTGATCTTGTCATACCATGCGTTAGGAGCTTGTTTCAAGCCATAAAGAGACTTTATTAACCTGCAAACATAATCTGGTTTGGAGGAATCTTCATATCCTTCAGGCTGCTTCATGAAAACAACTTCTCTTCAGTCTCTATTTAAGAAAGCATTGTTCACATCGACATGTTGTATTTTCCAACCGTTATTGACATCCATGGTGAAAATAAGTCTGATTGTAAATGCACTGTTCCTCCAAGAAGAATTTCCTTTGGTGTTGGTCCTTCATAAGATAAAAGTTGGGGTGAAATTAAAAGTATAAACTATTATCCCTAGCAAACTAAGATGAACTCTGAGATTCTTACTGATGTGTGGGATATGCAATAAGTTTTTTAACAGAAATTGATGTGTGTGATCTGAATCAAATGAACAAAAAATAAAGTTACCAAGATGTCAGATATCCAGACTGTGCCATTTCCCATCTGCACTTTTTCATCTCTTTGATATTCTGAAGCAACATTTAAGTTGTTGTAATCATAGGTTATGTGACTTGTAGCTCCTGAATATGGAAACCAAGAGGTTTCTTGTCCTTTTCTTGAGTTCCAATGTTTGCTAAGTTGGCTGAGATATTGTTTCCAGAAGCATTCCTTCCTTGCCCATAGTTTCTTGGTGCATAAGTAGCATCAAATCTGAAATAACACTTGTCTGATGTGTTATTGGTTATGTGGAAAACTTGGCAAGCCTATCCTTGGTTGTTATATCCGGATCTTCCTCTTTCTTAAAGAATTGTGATGGGGTTCTAACTCTCCCCCTTTGAAAGTTGTAACCTCTTCTGAAAAATGATTGTTGAGCAGCAATGTTAATGGAAGAAGTCGATCCATCTAGGTTGAATTGAGAGTTTTATGTGTTCTCTAATCTATATTCATAACATAATAGCAGAGATTGAACTTTCCTAAGAGGGTAGGAAGTGATCTAATGGGTGATTAATTGTTATATCTTTTTGGAGAGTTTTGATGTAATTTTGATGATCAATATCCCTTCACCACATATAGTTTCGAGTTAATTCAAGTTTGTAAATGATTGTAGGTTAATACTCAATTTTGGAGAAAAAGGAGCAGAATTTCTGGAAGAATCGAGCAGGAAATTTACCTGGTAGACGGGCAGTATGACAATACCAGCCAGTCAGGCCTGAACAAATTATTTTTCAATGGCCCAAAATTAATTTAAAGGCCCAATTCCACTACACATAAGGGCTCCCCACGAGACTAAGCAGCAGGATATCAGTTTAAACTTGTAACTATGGGCTTCATTAACATTTAAATATGGCATTTTTAGTTTTGGATTTGTATATATAGTTGAACTAGGGTTTGATTAGAAACATCATCACATTTAGCCCTGCTCCAAGTACCCAAGGGAGGCAGTCGTTTCCACTCCATAGCAGCTGATCGGTTCTATCTTTCTATCTTCTTATTTTGGTTTCTTGATCGTATTATGGGTTGTAGCTAAACTCTTTTATTCCGGTGACAATTAAAGAAGCTTTAGCTAATCTATTTTATGAGATCAAATATGTTCGTAGACTTTATTTTATGCAAATATATGTGATTCTCTGAGTTTAGTGATGTTAATTATTTTGGGTCTATTGGGTAGTTCGGAATATTTATTAGTCCGGGATTAATTAGTATCCAATTAAATCGGCCATCCGTAATTGTGGTTCAGATTTAATTAGTGGTACATTGATTCTTCATAATCAAGGGAAGATCAGTCTTAATTTGATAATCCTGCGTTAGAGTTTATTGGTTTTGAATCGAGTCTCTCTAATTATTAATGCTATCGGCTCATTAAATCCGTAGAGTGTCTCTCGAGTTGTCAGTCGATTAGGGAAATAATTGGTGAAGCGTCTTCCTGGTTATCAAGAAATTAAGGAGATATAAGACCGCGTCAGAAGCGTCTTCGGTGGTTATAACTAATTTATTTGCATGAATTAAAGTCAATTTTGCATCGATGATTGATATAGTTAGCTAAAGTGGAATTAATTGGAAACTAGAATGTTTTACATATCTGATAAAAATCATTTTCTCAATTTTAGCTATTAAATTACATTCTCAAACTACAAATATTTGTTACTGATTTTTGTGTTAATTTGCAGATCAAAAGATTAGAAAAATCCTCGCCGGTCCTTTGGGAGATGATCTTGCTTGCCACTCTCCTGTTTTAGTGACTGACCGCTGGTCGGATTATTTTTGGTGGAGAAACGTTGCTACCAAATTTTGGCATTGTTGCGGGGGACTGGTTTTAAGCAGTGATTATTCTGATCTACTAGTTTGACAATTTTTTATTTTATTTTTTCAGTTTTATGCCCCGTTCTTCGCGTACAAGAAAATTGATTTTTGATCCGGAAGTGGAGAAAACTGACAAGAACTTGAGTAAAAGAGCCAAGGAACTGAAAGAGGCTGTTATTTCAGAATCAAAAAATATGGCTGAAAATGAAGACGTGGACACTTACCAAGAGAAGAAGTTGAACCTCTTATAAAGGAATTGGGTCATCACCGGAATAATCGGCCAATTTGCATTGTGCTGCCACATATTGCTCAAAATGCTGAAATTAGGCCTGGTTTTATCCAGGTGTTGCCCAAGTTTGGTGATCTACCCGGAGAGAGTGCACACAAACATCTTGCTGAATTTGACTAAGTTTGCTCCACTCTATACCCTCAAGGTTTTTCTGAAAATAATTTGAGATAACTAACTTTTTCTCATACATTGCAAGGAAAGGCTAGAGACTGGCTGTTTGACCTTCCATCGGACTCAAGTCGGACTTGGAATGATTTGGAGGAGCAGTTCTTGAGTAAATTCTTTCCAGAATCGAGGGTTGCTAATTTAAGAATGGCGATCAGTAGCATAAAGCAAAAATCAAGAGAGAGTCTGGTTGATTATTGGGAGAGATTTCAGCAGCTATGTCGTAAATGCCCCGACCACGAATTTTCTGAATATCAATTACTAACTAATTATTTTTATCATGGTATGTGTTCATTTGACAGGAAAATCATTGATGCTGCTTGTGGAGGATCCTTAACCAGCAAGACCTTGGCTGAAGCAAAGCAACTCATTGTGGATATGGTTTCCAATGACCAGCAATATGAAGATGAGGATGATGATAGATATCATCATGTGAAAGGAGCTAAAGGAATAGAGAGTTCAAGTGTCAATGATAGGATTGATGCTCTCACCTCTTTAGTTAGAGGACTTGCTGTCGCTCAAACTCAAAAAATTATATTTGAAATTTGTTCGAAAAATGGTCATACTATTGATTTTTATCCTATTTTGCAAAATTCTCAACCCAAACAAGTATGCTATGGGTCGGAGGATGCCCAATACGGTGCACTAAGGAATAAGAGAAATGATCCATTCTCAAACACATATAACCCAGGCTGGAGAAATCACCCCAATTTCAGCTGAAAACAACAAAATCAGAAAATACTTGGGAATCTGCCATTCAGACAGCCGCAGGTCGGGCAGTATTTACATACCCATCACTCAGAACTCAGCATGAACAATATTCTGAAGACTCTGGCGCACAGCAGTGAAACTGTTAAAAACATGGTGCAGAGTCACCAAGCTTTCCAGCAGGAGACACAAGCTGCCCTGGGAAGTATGGGTACACATATCACCCAATTCGCCACTCAAATGAACAAAATGCAAGCGAATCAAGGCAAACTAACTTTGAGGAGTGGAAAGGAGCTGGTCGAGCAAGAGGTTAGGAAGAAAGAGAAGGAGCCAAAAGATAAGGTTGAAGATCAAACGAAGGAAATTGTTGAAGAGACACAACAACCAAATCAACCTATTCCCCCTAAGGTAATCGTGAATTCTAAAGTTTCTAATTCTCAATCTATTATGGCAGCCCCTTTTCCTTCCAGGTAGGTTCGAAACAAGAAAGAGGATGATGAGAAAAAAATTCTTGGGTTGTTAGAAAAGGTAGAAATTAATTTGCCCTTGATTGATACCATTAAGCAAGTGCCAAGGTACGCAAAATTTTTGAAAGAATTATGTGCTAAAAAGATAAGATATGGGAAAGATGCAAAAATCAAGGTTAGTGAAAATGTTTTGGCTGTTATTCAAAGGAAATTACCGGAAAATGTAGGGATCCTGGCATGTTTAGTATTCCCTGAATCATTGGTAGTAAGAAAGTTGAGAGAGCTATGCTAGATTTAGGTGCTTCCATCAATGTTATGTCATTCTCTATGTATAAGAAGCTGCAGTTAGGAGACATGAAAGAAACTCATGTGGTAATTCAACTAGCTGATAGGTCTAATACATATCCTAAAAGTGTGGTGGAAGATGTTTTAGTGAAGGTAAATGACTTAATTTTTTCGGTGGATTTATACATAGTTGACATGGATGATACTTTTTCTGCACATAGGCCTTTAATTCTTTTAGGAAGGTCATTCATGAAAATTGCAAGAACAAAAATTGATGTTGATAAAGGCATTCTTAGCTTTGAATTTGATGGTGATACTGTTACATTTAATATTTTTGAAGCTATGAAGCATGTTGAGGATCGTGAAGGTTTGTATATGGTTGATGTTGTTGAATCTTTAATTGACGATTTTCATGAGAATTATTTTAGGGAAGACAAGCTGGAGCAGGTACTGCTTAATGGGATTACTGAAATAGAAGCAGCAGCTGAAGACGATGAAGAAATTTGTGATGTCAGGATGCAGCTGTATTCCACTAGTGAATTCCCCACTCAGTATCTGTCGAGCAGAATGCCCATACCGACCAATTTAGAACCTATTTTACCATCTGTAGTGAAAGCCCCAATGCTGGAACTGAAGGTACTGTCCCAACATCTAAAATATGCATTCTTGGGTGCAAGGAGTTGTTGCCCGTCATCATAAGCAATGACCTTTGCAAGGAGCAAGAGGAAAGGTTGGTTGAGCTCTTAAATATAAAACGGCAATTGGGTGGACTTTAACTGACACAAAAAGTATCAGCCCCTCTATATGCATGCATCAAATTTTATTTGAATTGTAAACCTTCTAGAGACCCACAAAATTGAATCATGTCATGAAAGAGGTTGTGCTTAAGAAAATCCTTAAATTGTTAGAGTTAGGGATTATTTATCCAATTTCTGATAGATTTTGGGTTAGTCCTATTCATGTGGTCCCTAAAACATCTGGATTTCAGGTGGTTAAGAATGAAAATAATGAATTGATCCTATTGAGACTTCAAACTGATTGGCGTATGTGCATAGACTTTAGGAAGTTGAATGATGCTACTAGGAAAGATAATTTCCCATTAACTTTTATTGATGAGATACTTCAAAGATTTGCTGGAAAATTGCTATTTTATTTTCTTAATGGTTATTCAAGATATTTTCAAATTTTTGTGGCACTAGAGGATCAAGAAAAACAACTTTCACTTGTCCATTTGGTACTTTTGCTTGTCGTCATTTGCCTTTTGGTTTATGTAATGCTCTTGGGACTTTCCAAAGATGTATGATGAGTATTTTTTTTGATTTGTTCGAAAATTGCATTGAGATTTTCATGGATGATTTTACTGTTCATGGTGCTACTTTTGATAATTGTTTGGGTAATTTGGAACAAGTTTTGGAGAGGTGTGTTGAAACTAACCTTGTGTTGAATTTTGAAAAATGCCATTTCATGGTAAAACAAGGTATAGTGCTCAGACATGTTATATCCAAAAATGGGATAGAAGTGGATAAGGCGAAGGTTTATATGATTGTGAAATTACATTACCCTTCTAATGAAAAAGATATTCGAGCTTTCTTAGGCCATGTAGGTTTCTATAGACGTTTCATTCAAGATTTTTTGAAGATTGAACAGCCCCTAATAAAGTTGTTGCAAAAAAGAGGTACCATTCGTCTTTGATGAAAAGTGCAAGAAAGCTTTCGATCTCTTGAAGAGCAAGCTGACTTCTACTCCCATAATCCAGCCACCGAAATGGGGAATGTCGTTTGAGATCATGTGTGATGCAAGTGATTTCGCTATTAGAGCTGTGCTTGGGCAAAAGAACAGGAAAGAGAGTCATGTGATATATTATGCTTCAAAAACACTCAACCTTGCCCAATGCAATTATACAATGATAGAAAAGGAGTTATTTGTTGTTGTTTTTGCTTGTGAAAAATTTAGATCTTATCTTACTAGTTCTAAAGTTGTTGTTTATTCCAACCATGGAGCATTAAAGTATTTGCTCTCCAAGACGGAATCCAAGCCACGTCTCATCCAGTGGATACTGCTGTTATAGGAATTTGACCTGGAGATCAAAGATAAAAGGGGGCGAAAATTAAAGTTACTGACCAATTAAGCAGACTGAAAACAGAGTCGGATAGTATGGCCATATCAGACGATTTTGCTGATGAGCTGTTACTGGCAGCTAAAGGTATGATTCCTTGGTACGCTGATTTAGTTAATTATTTAACCACTGAAATTTTTCAAAAAGGGAACGAAACAGCTAGAAAGAATAATTTGAAGAGCCAAGCAAAATATTTCATATAGGATGACCCCTATTTGTGGAAGACTTATGCCAACCAAGTGATACGGAGATGTGTTCCTGAAAATGAAATTCCATCCATTCTGAATTTTTATCATGCTCATACGTGTGGTGGTCATTTTGGACCAAGAAGGACAGCCCGTAAGGTTCTTGATTCTGATTTTTATTAGGACACCATTTTTAAGGATGCTTATTTTTTCTGCAAAAATTGTGATCGCTATCAAAGAACAGGTAACATCTCATCTCGAAATGAAATGCCCCAAACTCCTATTTTGGTGTGTGTAATTTTTTATGTGTGGGGGATGGGTTTTATGGGTCCATTCCTGAGTTCGTTTGGAAATTCTTACATCTTATTGGCAGTTGATTATGTGTCCAAGTGGATTGAAGTAAAGGCTACTCACACCAATGATTCTAAGGTTGTTGCAGGTTTTCTTAAGACTAACATTTTTAATAGGTTCGGTGTGCCACGTAGTATAAATGGATTCAAAGGTCAAAACAAACCAAATTTAAAGCCTATGCGAGACTTCAGTTATTAAGAAGGTTTAGGACATCAACACCTTTCAAAAATTATTTTATTTAGACAGCACAACAAATCCCTAAAGATTTTCTTAGGGATATGAATTTTTGAGAATCTAAGGCCTTTGTGAAAATATTCGCTAGTTGACTTACGGTGGGAACATGTTCAAGAGTGATGACTCCATCTTCAACCAACTCCCGGATATAGTGGTGTCTAATGTGTATATGTTTAGTTCTGGAGTGTTGCACGGGGTTTTTAGACATATTGATAGCACTCAGATTATCACAGAACAAAGTTATGGAAGTCAAGTTCATACCATAGTCGCACAACATATGCATCATCCACACCAGTCAGCATCACAATACCCTGCAAGAAAAGGTTTAGTATCAAAGGAGTATTTTAGCCCATAGTCGGTGGTACCTGCCACATAACGTATGATACTCTTTACTGCCTTGAGATATGATTCCTTTGCGTTCGACTGGTATCTAGCACATAGTCCCACACTGAAACTTATGTTGGGTCTACTAGTAGTGGGATACAGAAGACTTCCAATCATACTTCTGTACAGAGTTGGGTCAACGTTTATTCCATTTTCATCTTTAGACAATTTTGTGTTTATTGCCATGGGTGTGAATGCAACTTTGTACCCTTCAAATCCAAATTTCTTCACCAAGTTTCTGGCACATTTCCCTTGATGTATCATGATTCCATTTTTACATTGTTTCACCTGCAGACCAAGAAAGTAGGATAGTTCACCTACCATACTCATTTCAAATTCTTGTGATATTACCTTGACAAAGTCGTTTACTTTGTGTTTGGATGTGGATCCAAACACAATGTCATCTACATAAATTTGTGCAATGATGATGTTATTGTTCGACCATTGGATGAATAGGGTCTGGTCTAGTCCTCCCCGCTTGTATCCTTAGGCAACTAGAAACTTTGTCAGTCTCTCATACCAAGCTCTTGGAGCTTGCTTCAAGCCGTACAGTGTTTTCTTTAGTTTGTAGACATGATTTGGGTAATGTGGATCCTCAAACCCTTTAGGTTGCTCAACATACACTTCATCTTTTAAGAAACCATTTAAAAAAGCACTTTTCACATCCATTTGATAAAGTATAAACTTCTTGAGATAAGCAAAGGAAAGAAGGATTCTTACAGATTCCAGTCATGCAACTGGAGCAAATGTTTCTTTGAAATCAATCCCTTCTACCTGTGTGTATCCTTGGGCCACCAATCGGGCTTTATTTCTGGTGATGTTTCCTTGTTCATCAGTTTTATTTTTGAAAATCCATTTGGTTACAATGATGTTCGCACTGTCAGGTCGTGATACAAGTGTCCACACATCATTTCTGGTAAATTGTTCCAATTCTTCTTGCATTTCTAGGATCCAATTGTCATCCTTGAGAGCCTCCTTAACATTTTTAGGTTCGATCACAGAGGTATAGCAGGCATGATGAACTAGTCCCTCCATTTTCCTGTAATCTGGTTTAGGCTTACAACGTGTCTTTACTCCTTCGTTGAGATCTCCAATGATGAGTTCCTTGGGATGTTCTTTCTAAACTCTGGTGAAAGGTTCACCTTTGTCAGAGTCGTCCCTTGATGGTTCCTGTTCAGTTTCTATGATATCCTCACACTTCTGGTTGCATGTAGGGCGTACAACAGATGAACCTTATTCCTCTAAGTATGTGTCTTGTCTTGTCAAGGAGTCATAAAATACAACATTAGCACTTTCAATAAGTGTTTGAGTTCTAAAATTGAAGACACGATAGGCTCCACTATTAGTCAAATACCCCAAGAACATACCAGTATCACTTTTGGCATCAAATTTACCTAATTGTTGTCTATCATTGTATACATAACATTTGCAACCAAATACATGAAGGTGACTTAGATTGGGGGTTTTGCCTTTTCAGATTTGGTATGAGGTCATCCCCACTCCTTTCGGTACACCCTGTTTGAAACATAGCATGCAGTGTTTATTGATTCAGCCCACCACATTTGGGCTACTTCCTTACCAATCATCATGACTCTGGCCATTTCCTGCAAGGTACGGTTTTTCCTTTCTACTACTCCATTTTGTTGTGGTGTTTTAGGCACTAAAAATTAATGAACAATACCTCAAGGGTACAAAAATTAGTGAAAGCAGTATTTTCAAATTCTATTCCATGGTCACTTCGTACTCCAACAACGGAGTCCTGTTTTTTGTTTTCAAGTAATCATATCAATTTTTCAAATTCATCAAAGGTTTCTGATTTTTCTCAAAGGAATCTTACCCAGGTATATCTTGAAAAATCATCAACACACACAAAAATATATCTCTTACCTCCATCACATTTAGTTTGAACTAGTCCCATCAAGTGCATGTGCAATAAGGCCATAATCTGTTTCGTGTATATGTCTTGTGTTACCTTATGTGAACTTTTTACCTATTTGTCGAGATGACATGGTCCTTTGGAAGTTTAGGCAGCCCTCGAATGCATTGTGATTTTAACAAGGCAATGAGATAGTTGTAACCTATATGTCCTAATTTCTAATGCCACACTTTTGTTGCCCCTGTATTAGCATTATGACACACATGACTCCAGTTAAGAAGATAACAGTTGTTAGTGGATCGAGTCCTAGTAAGTATGCATTGATCATTCCTATCAACAACTATGCATTTGTCATGAGTAAAGTTCAGTTGTAGTCCTTGATCACAAATTTGACCGATACTTAACAGATTTGCCTTAAGATTTTCAACAAGGAACACATTAGATAATTTAGGCAGGCCATGTATATTGAGAGTTCCTTGCCCAATGACTCGTTCACTCTTACCATCACCGAAGGTTACTGATTTCCCATTTATTGAAGTGATATCAGTAAGATATTTAGCATTACCGATCATATGATGGGATCATCCACTGTCAAAAAACCCTGTTCCAGTGTTGTTCGCCCCGAGTGAGACCATTGATGATGTAAGACACATGTTGTTCTTAGCAACCCATATTTGTTTTACATGGGACATTCCGTTTTTTACATTTCTTGCTTTCACAGTTTTGATTATGTAGGACCTTTCACAGGGACACCATACATATTCCAATTAAAGATGTTACCTGATCGGATGTCATGTTTCATTCTGTAGCGCCTTGGTCGAATGTGTTCGGGTGCTTCACAATAATGAAAAATAGGAATAAATTTTCTTGTACCTTTTGTGTTCTATTTCCTAACTCACTTGCATTATTTAAACTTTCCTGTTCGGCCGTTGAGAACAAGGCTGGTACAAAGGTTGTTGATCCATATGATCTTTCTTCAGTGTATCCAATTTCGGTTTTGTTACTCTCTGACCTTCCGTATGCTAGGATCTCATCAAATTTAGCCTTTCCATTGTTCAATCCTTGTATAGTTCACACCACTTTGTCCAGCTCAGCTCGTAGTTCAGTCATCTCATAGACCTTATCCTGTAATTTGGAAATAGTTTATGTTAGTTTATTAGTTAATGAAGTGCTTACCTGGTGGTTATTGTGTGTAGATTTATGTGTTGTTTCTAAATTGATTTTGAGTGACTAAATTTCCATCTCGGGAAGTTGAACCTGATGTTCTAGATTTCTCACATTCCTTTGAGATACAGTTAGGTCATCACTTAACCTTTCATTGATCTCCCTTGTGATTTGTAGTTCATGTTTCACCTGACTTACTTCTTGATGCTCCATGACAACTGCACCTCTACTTTTGTATTTTTTTACTTGATTCTCCAGTCTTTGAATAACCAGAGTCGGATCATCAAAGTCAGATTCTTCAGTGCTTTCCAGTTCCTCTTCAGTTTGTACAACTAAAGTGAGACATACTAGATCTTTCGATGATGTATATGTAGCAAAGTTACTGGGGTATGTTGTTTAATATTCGTCAGTTTCTTCTTCTCCTTCAGATTCAGATTCACTCCAGGTGGCTATCAGTACTTTGTTTTTCCTTAGGAAAATTGGGCATTCAGCTTGATAGTGTCCATATCCTCTACATTCCCTTCATTGGTCAGAGTCTTTTCGATTACCTTGTTTGGACTTTAGTGTTCTGGTTCCTCCTTTTCTAATATTTTCACCAAGTTTCGAACTTTTGGTGAATTGCTGCCTCTGGTTGTATATTTTTATGAACTTGCTGTAATTCTTTGTTAATGGTGCCATTTTTGTCAGCAATTTCTTTTACATCATTCTCGATTAGTTTAGTGGTTGACTCCAACTTCAGTGCCATCTCTTTGTTTTATGGTGCGTCCATTCGATTATTTATCTCAAAGATCCTTAGTTCTCTCATCAAGTCATCCAACATCATTGGTGTGACTCTCATGAAAGATTCCAGGACTGTAATTTTTTCTCTGAATCTAGGAGCTAAGGTTCTCATGATTTTCATGGTTTGGACATCCTCTTTGATTGCATCCCCAAGGGTATAACATTGATTCACTAAATCACTGAATCTAGCAAAGTACATTTCAATGTTCTCTTCTTCGGTCATTTGAATTGCATCGAATAATGTGGCCAATCTCTGTAGTTTTGATTTTCTCACGGACTCATTCCCTTCAAATTATTTTTATAGTTCATCACATGCGTCTTTAGCCATTTGACAGGGTATGATCAGTTTGTGCCTCATTGCATCAACCGAAGCTAGGATTGCATACAATACTATGTAGTTTGCATCTTCTTGACACTTTTTGTCCTCGTCCATAGGGTTCTTGGTTTGTCAAAAATCTTCATTATGTCCTTCCCATCCTGCATTTTCAGCCACATCCATTTTGTTTGAATTACTTCTCCACACCGTTTGGATCTCAAATAGATGATCATCATGGATTTCCAAAATGGATAGTTTTGTCCATCCAGCGAGGGTGGGCATAGTGACGTTCCTTCATATGATCCCATGTGTCCGCCCCTGGATCTACATGTTTAAAAAAAAAAACTAAAACCTGCTCTGGTGCCAATTATGAGATCAAAATTTGTGCGCTTGTGTATTAGTTCAGCAGTAATTCGAACTGTAATTGAAATTGCGGAAGCTAAAAAGATCTTTATGATTTTTTCGAGGAAGAATCCCTTTTTCCTCTCAAGTACTTTTATTAGAAGAACATTTTTTTCCCACAAACGTTACAAATAAAACTTACACATATTAGGCTCTCCCTAAATACTAGTCTACTTGTGTAACTACTTTTAATACCTTACTTGACCATCTAGTCCCCTAGATGGATTTTGATGCAAACTCCCGTTTGCGAGTCGCTGAACTCTCCTGAGTCCAAACAGCGGTGGATCAGTGATATTGAATGGTTTCTGCGTGTTTCACAGTCAGTTCGCCTGAGTATTTCTTGAGCTATAGTATTCTCTCAAATTCGATAACTTTTTCACCAGCCTCTCCTCAACTCTCTGCACGTATAAAGATAATAAAATGTAACAGAGATGCTTTCAGCTTCTGCCCGTAGTCTTATTTATATTTGTGTAGCTTGAGTCATCCGGTATCTTCATCATATCAACCTTGATTTGCATATCTTGAGTCCTCCGATATCTTCATCATATCAACCTTAATTTGCTTCACAAATCTCCCTCAAAGATCAGATTCTCTCCTTTTGTTCCCAGCTGCGGCTTCACTTCTTTGAATATTTCTAGGTTATTGGTGATTGAATCTTTTATTCCTTGCATATATCTTTGAGTATCTTGTGTCTTGTTTGCTTTCCTTCCTTTCCTCATCTTTAGTTTATATCCTGCACATTAATATAGATGGATTAAGATTTTTAAATAAATGACAATATCCTTACCTTATCAATACGTTTTTCATCCATACGCGCATACGTTGCTCATTTTGCATCCTACATGTAGACGAGTGTCATATGTACAAAGCATGATCGTGCATCCGTCACCCTAATTTGAACTCTATTTCTTAACCTTATTTCAAAAAAATTGATTGCAATGGAGAATTGGTCAATCTACAATTCTTTTTTTTTTTTATCGAAATTAGTGTAGGTTGTATGGATGATGATACTCATTTATAATATTCTTTCAACATAAATCAATATTTTTTCATGAAAAAGTCATACATTATTCAACAAAGAGCAATACATTTTGTTTATGAAGAGGATCACCAATAAATGCTCATTTGTAATAACCATTCATCAGAAAGTGATACTCTTGGACGAATCATACATTTCAACAAAAGGTAATACCTTTTGTTTCTAAAGATTATTACAAATGAATACTCATTTATGTTACTCTTTCAACGTAAAGGGATAATTTCTAAGGAAAACGTCAAACATTTTCAACAATAACTAATACCCTTTATTTCTTAAGATGATTACCAATGAATATTCATTTGTAATATTCTTTCAATACAAAATGATATTTTTTCAAGAAAAATTCATAATTTTTCAACACAAGAAGTAATATATTTTATTTCTAAAAAAGATTACCAATAAATATTCATTTGTAACACTCTTAACAAAGAGTGTTAATTTTTTAAGGAAAAACCAAAATTTTCAACAAAAAATTAATACCTTTTGTTTCTTAGAATGATTTCTAAGAAGTAATACCTTTTTTTAACGAAATTTTTTTTAGAAAGATAGAGCAAGCTAGAAGGAATATGGAAATAACAGAGAATGACTGACAACAACAAAGATGGTCCGGACAACAATGAACATGGCAAAAAATTAGAGAAGAAAGAACGAACAAAAAATGAAGAAGAAAAAGACGTTTAGAAATAAGGGGGAAAGAAAGGAATTATGTGTGGCTTGGTACAGACATGAGTCAAGTACAATTATAAATCGAGATATAGAGAAAAAATGATATATCTTACTGTAAGAAGGTCTTACAAAAGTTTTTTTATTATTTTGAAAAAGAACATTTGGGGAGAAAAACCACAATATTACAATTTTTAATTTTGGCTTTCTTAATTCTTTAGGAATTGACGAGCGCGTTTGCGAGATTAGCAACAAAATTGTTTTGATCAATAACGAAGCGCCATATGGTATCCCAACTAGTATAAAAATCCCCTGAAAAAAATCTTCAATTTAATTTTTAAGTCTTTATCTTTATTATAATAATATGTCTCTCCATAATATTTTCATACACATTGTTCAACTCGTTGGTTTATCTATCAATATACATATACATATATATATATATATATTATTATTACAAGGCACATCAAGTTGTTTAGCACTTGTCTCTCGAGCGCATATGCAAGCAAGTGGCTAGTGTGGCAGGTAATACAACAATCACTTTTTATGTTTTGTTTTTCATTTTTTTCACCTAATATTTTAAAAGTTTATAAATTTTTTCATGTAATTCTAATTCTTGTGAAATATATTTCAATTATTGTTTTTCATGATTTAATTTAACATCTATACTCCATAATTTCAAAAAATATATATAAAATTAATTTTTAAATATAAATAATTTTGTTAGGCAAATAATATTATATTGGATATTTAACTTTTTATGTTAAATAATAATGTGAAATTATTCCATATATTAAATATTTTTGAGAAATATAAGTCATTTAGTTTACTTTCATTTTGTTTTATATCTTAATAATTTTTTAGTTGTTTGAATTATTTTGTTGTAAAGAGATTAATAAAATGATATAAATTTATTAATTTTACATTAAAACTCGATTGTCAAAAGACACATTAGTCAAAATATTTTTTAATATAACTAGTATTTCTCCTCCGTTGCACGATTTATAATATGATAATGTAATAAATTATAACAAAAATACTAATATTTAATTTTTAAAATAACAAAATTATATAAAATATATTATCTATAAATATATGTTTAAAATAAAAATATCTCACAATATAAACATATATTAATATTAGAATATACCACAGTTAATATATGAAAAAAATATTTTATTTTTATATATGAAATTAGATATCAATTTGAAGATCATGAAAGGATGATTAATTTTATATCATGAAAAATAGAGTTGAGATGAAAAAGTTATAAGCCTTTAAAAATTAAGATGAAAATACAAAGAAAAAGAAAAAATCTGATCGGATAACAGACTTTCTAAAAATAGAAATGTATTTTGGGTGGAAAAATGTTGTTTTCTATTTTTAGTTGTGATTCTGATGTTATCTATACTAGTTAAGCTCCCGTGCGATGCACGAACATACTATTTGTGTGAATTTCTCTAATTTAACTTATTAATATAATATTATGAAATTCAAGTATTATATAATATTCAAATGTATTTCTCTCTCTCTCTCTCTCTCTCTCTCTTAATCAAAGTATGTTCAGTAGTTGTTAACCTCAATTATGTGCGGTGAAAATTATTATAATTATTAATGTGATACGATAATTTTATTCACCTTGCCACCTCTTCCCAACATATACACATATGAATTTATTATATCTTAAAGAGTAGGTGAATACAATATCTTCAACACAACATACATATGTATATTTACAATAAGTATATAAATATTCCATAATAGTTTTTATGATTGTGAAAATGCATAGGTTTAAAGAAAAAAAAAACTATTTTTTCTGTGCTCAGAGTAAAGTTTATATGTTTGACAATATATGTATATATATATACATTAATATTATAATATTAAAAAAGAGCCAATATTGTAAAATAATTAAAAATTATAATCATATTCGTCAATTTTCACACGCAAATCTCAAATCTCAATTTGGTTTTATAAAAAATTATTAGTAAAGAACAAAAAGATCACCACCATAGCATATTATTTTTAGTATTTCTTATGTGTTTAAATAGACATGTATCAAATGATATACATAATCTTATAAGATTGATTTCTTGCTTCGATATTTAAAGAATGATTTGTTCAATATATATTTAGTGCAAAGAAATATAGATAAATTTGACTGGAGTATATTCAGTACTAGTGGGAGACATGTACAATGCATACAAGATATTTTTCATTATATTTTGTAATGTTGGTATGTACTTAAGTTATATGATATAATTTTCATTATATTTTGTAATGTAAATATATACTCAAGTTATATGATATATTGTAAAAGGTGTGGATTTGTAATTCATGATTTTGTTTGTATAATCATTTTTCTTCTATTAGAATTGATAAGCATGATATCCACAATTTATTGAAGATTGAATCTAATTAAATTTAAAAAATAGAGATATCAAAAATTAAAGAAAATAAAGATTTCCTAAATACATGACTAATAACTGAATTTCCTAAATATATGACTAAAAGTATTTTTTTTTTCACATATGACAAATGTGCTGCAAGTTTTAAAGTCCTCCAACAGAAAATGTGTGTTTTTCATATTTTAAGGAAGGATACATATTGCATAAATAAATAAAATATTTTATGGAAGGATACATATTGCATAAATACGGATTGTGATTTAGGCGAAAAAGCAAAAAGTAAAAACATCATTTTGTTATTAGACATATATATAGATTATACATTAATAATTTACCTTAGTTAACAAAATTATTAAATTTGACAAACAAAATATTCAAATATTTATTAAAGAAATAAAATTATGTAAAACTATTTAGATTATATTATTTAAGGTTACTATGGATTTTAATTATTGAGTAGCTACATAATATATAAACTTAAAATATAATACTGCCTAATATAAAATATAAACTTAAAATATCAAAATAATTTTTACCCTAATATATATATATATATATATATTTGTGCGCTCGTGTAGAAAGACGATGCATAAATATCTCAATAGGAAAATGATATATTAATAATAAATTTAAATCAATAATTAATTTAAACAATCATTAATTAAAAAATGTTGAATCTAAAATTTATAAGTATTTATTATATACTCCCCAACGTAATCTACTAACACATAATTAAATATCATATCATATATATAGTAAATATATACTATATTCATTTAAATAATTAATCAATTATTAATTAATGTACATAACATGTTATGTGTAGCAATACTCCTGAAAGGGTATGAACTCTTAGACCGGAAAATTATACTCTTTCATTTTTATATGAATTTTTGGCATATTTCTTGATTCGGTAACTAAATTTAGTGGGAAAATATTCTTCTGTTAATTTTCGGCTGACTTCTGTGTGTGTGTGAGAATATATATATATATATATATATATATATATATATATATATATGGGTGGACATAAACTAGTATTCCTCATGTGTGTTGCACAACTTTTAATAATATAATAAAAAATTATAATTAATAAATTGTGCATTTTGTTTTATGTGGTGCGAGATTTTGTCACTTTTATAAAATAAATAAATAATTTTATAAGATAATAATTCATTTTCTAAAATAAAATTCATAATATATAAGAAATATTTTTAATATAATTTTATTTTATGTATAAATATTTTACATATAAAAAAATATTACAATTAACCTAAAGAATATTTTATATTCAAATATATATATATATATGCAATGTGGATATCAAATTAAAGATCTTGAAAAATACTTAATTTAATATATTTTTTATGAAAAAATGTGCTGAAACAAAAAAAGTTATATGCATTTAAAATTTAAGATGAAAAAAATGGAAAAATGTTATTGGTAAAAAATTTCCACCAGAATTCCACTCTCATATAGAGCGTGTGTACTGCACAAGCCAACAAGAGGAGAGTGGGCAGTTCACAACATCAACGCCTGTTTTTTTTTTTTTTTTTTTTTTTTTTTTGAATTTCGATTGGAATTATAGAAAAGTGATTCGATCGAAAAAATGATATTTTTGTAAATTTCTTCTATTATCTTTCTTTTATATAATTATTATAGATGTTTGATCGAAAAAAAAATGTATAGTGGTGACAATAGTTTGTTAATCTAAAAAACAACAAACATCACAAGCGCAACAAAATTTACTAAAAAAATTATTTGTCTAAGTAAATTTATTAATACCAAATGGGTTTATTAATATATATATATATATGTGTGTGTGTGTGTGTGTGTGTTATAGTTATAATAGATTTGACAAATTATATCAATAAAAATTTATTTGTTTTAGAAATAATAATAATAGTCTGAAGGGATAATAAACATGTGAACTACTTGTAAGAGTTATGTGAATTGAATGAATTTTATTATACACCAAAGACAAATATATATACAATAGCAAAGTTTTGGATGAGGAGACTCAAAAAGTTAAATACATGATATTCACAAAAAAATAAATAGATATTCTAAATATTTCTTTCCTAATAAATAGATATTTTAAATATTTCTATCCTAATAGATGGATATTGTTAATATTTCTTCCTAATACTACTTCATTAAATAATAATCCTCCAAATTAGTGATATCCGGATCTTAAATCAATTTTAGAGAACACTCCCGAGCCTCTGAGTTGATCAAACGAGTCTTCTATTCTTGGGAGAGGGTATTTATTATTTATAGTGAGTCGATTAACTTCTCGATAATCAATGCACATTCTCATAGTTTCGTCCTTTTTCTTCACAAACAATACCGGTGCTCCCCATGGTGAAACACTTGGACAAATAAACCCCATCTCAAGCAACTCTTGAATTTGCACTTTCAACTCTTGTAACTCTTTTGGTGTCATTCTATAAGGGGCCTTCGAATTCGGGCCTGCTCCAGGTACCAATTCAATTGTGAATTGCACTTGTCTGTCCGGTGGAATTCTTGACAAGTTTTCACGAAAGACATCCAGAAACTCTATCACAATTTAAACATCGTCTACAGTCACTTCTTAGGTAGCCACTTCCATCAGACTTACCAAATATTCGTGACATCCTTTCTCTTTCAGCATTTTCATTCATTTCATTGCTCTTATAACACGTTGGACCTTGTTGTATCTTGTCCCTTGGAAGACGACCTCCCCATTGTTCGGTAAACTTAGAGTAATATTTTTCTCCTTGCACCGGATGTCATCATGGTACTTGCTCAGCCAATCTATACCCAAAATAAGATCAAAATCGTTCATTTTAAGTACATATAGGTTGGCTAAAAGATTATGCTCATTTATCTCTACTATAACACCATTATTCATTGAGTCAGTGGTCATTGTTCTACCCGAAGGTATACTGATCTCAAGAGGTTCTGAAGCTTTAACACTACTATAACCAATCATAGAGTAACACTTTATAGAGATAAATGAATGTAAAGCACCCGTGTCAAACAATACGAAAGCAGGAATCCAGCAACAAATAACATACCCGTCATAGTGCCAACTCCTTGATCTGCCTCAGTTTCAGCCATTCCAAACATGCGAGCTCTCCCACCAGAACCTTTATTTTGACTTCGAAGGTCCATCCAACCATCACTCCTTGGACACTGAGAGATTATGTGTCCTTCTTCATGGCAACGATAGCATCGATTCTGACCACGCATACACTCACCTCTGTGCTTCTTTCCACACTTGGGGCAGCTAGAAAAATCAACATGTGCTCTAGCACCAGACGGCCCATCATTTCTTCCTTTATTGTTGTTCTTATTCCCACATTTCTCATCACGCCACTTTCTCTTGTTTGAGGTTTCAACGGTTGGATCCTTAGCCCTCTCCAAATCTATACTTGCCAAAATATCTTCAGCTCTTGTGACAGCATCAACATAGGTCATTGGTCCATGACTCGCTAGATGATGACGAATTTGTGGTTGTAATCCATCTCGAAATCTCTGTGCCTTCTTCTCTTTGGTATCAACCATATGAGGTGCGAAACGACACATATGATTGAATTTTCATTCATACTCAGTCACTGTCGTACTCCCTTGAGTGAGATCCATGAATTCTCTCTCCATCTTACCCCTGTAGACACGAGGATAATACTTCTCCATTACTATCACTTTAAATTCATTCCACGTGAGTGCAGTACGTTTGGTTTATTCTCGAAGTCTCCAATATCCATTCCACCAAGTACGAGAATCCTCTTTGAGTTGAAAAACAGCACATGGCACCTTCTGTGCATCAGTACACGCCATATAATCAAAGACACTCTCCAAATTTAGCATTCATTCTTCAATAGCTTCCGGTCCCTCATGTCCATGGAATGTAGGTGGCTTCAAACTATTGAATTGGTTGATCACCCATGATTGGACTTGCTCATGAGTTGCAAGTGGATTGATTGTCACACCATGGAGCAAAGTAGCCAAACCAGACAGTAACTGTTGTTGATTAGGGGCATCATTCGGTGCATCGCGTGCATGGTTCCTAGGACCACAGTTAGCAATCTGTCTACAGGGGGCCATGATCCTATCATCCAGATGCTGCTCTCGTAAATCATAGAATCGTAATATAATATACAAAATATAAGAAGAAATAGCAACCATAATCACAATCACAACCATAGTTAAAATGCTAAGTATATTCTTATCAATAATCACAATAAAGGAAAACATAACTAATATGTATTAGCATATAATATCGTCTCATAAGCATCCTATCTACTCTTCCAGTACTAGCATCGAACACAACAAAACCATAATAATAAGTTAAGATCATACTCATAATTATATATAACATAACGCCAGTCTTGTATCATAAGTCTCATATGCATGCATGTGCTTATACTTAATCATTTGATTATCATACTTACGAGCCATACTTATGCATCATACTTATCAAACTCACGCTTATGATGTATGTAAATGTGAAATAACGAGATAAAGTGTTTGGTACCTTTGAGCTGTGTGACGAAGCAGGGGTGGCCACAAGCATATGATAATATTTCACAACATAATCTTATTAATAAATTTCTAGAGATACGAGTGTACAAAAACGTAGACCCGCTCTGATACCACACTGTAACGACCCGAATTTCATAACATATAATTAAATAATAAATTACAGTTATAAACAAGTAGACACATAATCTATGCTTTGGTAATATTAATATTTCTAAAATCAGACTGTTAAAAGAGAACCATATGGCATAAGATTTATTCAAGCACTAAACGGAATTACTAGATTTCATAATACTATTTATTTGTATGTCGTATCTTCAAATAATTATAACCAAAAAAATATTTTCAAAAATAAAATCAAATAATGAGTAGTAGCACAAAGACCTAATCAACAAGAAATTTATTTCTCATGCCCCTTTAATTCAATAAACAATTTAACTCATATGGATAAATAAAATATTATTAACTCTAAAATAAGTTCGTAATTAAAAATCAACTTAGTCATACCACTAATTAAAATAATTTTTAGTACTATTAAAAATCTACTAAGCAGTGGAATAAATAAGCATAATTCCGAAATTGATTTATAAATAATTAAATCAATGACATAAATGGTCCAAGAGGCAATAATGAGTTACGAGCACTTATTAATCTGTTACTAGACTACTAATCTTTATCATAAAACGAATAATTAATTCAACTAGTGCGTTAATAATAAATAACTTAACGAAAATCCTATTTATCATATGCTCGTCGGCTTGCCTCTACTCCACCGCTAGCTCCATCTTAACCAAAAGGTTCAAAAGGTTGGGGTGGGCTTCCTTTAGTTCATGGGAGTCAAGTTGTCAAAATCAATTATACAATTGACCGTAAAACATGTAGTACAGTTAAACGTATCCATAACATAATAAGTAAGTATCAAATACTTATATAATTTAAAACTTAGGGGCATGTAGCGGCGTAGCATTCTTAACTTAGAGGATTGATCAATCAACTTAGGGGTGCAACTTAATTCTTGCACAATTCATAAATCATTATATATAATTACAGTAAACATGTAAAAAAATCAAATTATATAATCAATAATAACAAACCGTAAAAACCCCCACCTCGAATTTAAAATATGAATAAGTTTCGAGAATTTCATGCAATGAGCCTAAACACCGTGTTCTTGATCAGAAATTCCTATATTAAAAAAAATAGTATATTCAATAATAATTAACCAAAACTTAATAGGGTTACATGAAATAAAAAAATGCTAAAAAGAATTTAAAAATATAAATAAGGGTGAATAAAAGTAATTAAGGAAAAACAGAAATGGGCTCAACAATCTTTTCAATTCTCCTGCTTCTCTCTTTTCTTTTCTGTTTTCTTTCTCTTAACTGAACTCACGTTCAGCAGCAGCACTCCACCCTCCCCTTTTTTTTTTTTTTTTTCTCTCTTTCTTCTCTCTACTCCTTCACTCCTACACACAGCACACCATCATGTCTCCATTTTTTAATTCCTACAGATTCTACTTTGGTGGTTTCAAACCCATCTTCCAGAGAGGGACGGGATGAGAGAAGTTGTTTCGGTTCGTCGATTCAGGAGGTGGGATTCGGAGAGCAAATTAAACTAAAGGAAGGAGGAATTTTACCTGCAGAAAACCTCCTTTTATTTTTTTTCTTTCTCAAGTTGTAATATGTGTTGGGAGGGGGAAATTAGTGACTTTACACCTAAGGTTAACAATAGATATTACAATAGATATTATTGGATTAGGGTTTTTTTATTAGATGGAAAATCTAATCCTATTCCTATTTGTAATGATTTTTGTTATTCAAATCTCATATTCTTTAGGATTCGTAATTTAGTAGGAATTGGTCAAGAACGTTGATTTATGTTATGCATACAAACATGCTAAAAATTTTATAAGTTCAAAATATTGGGCCTAATTTCATTCGGGCCAAAAGACGCAATTTAAGAATAAACATGGGTTTATTCAATACAACGAGACATATTAAAATATGAATATCTCACTAGACTTTACTTGATAAAATAAATTGGGCTTAGAAATTAAAATTAATTCGAGACTTAGATCTCTTGAATTTATTATTAAGTTTAAACAACCAATTGAGCTATCTTAAAAATTAAAAATTGGGCCATTATAACCCAAGATTTAAAAATAATTAAAAATTATGCGTACTATTTGACTTATCTTAGCCAATAATAATTAAATGATATATACTTAAAATTTAAATAATAAAATAAGGATAAAAAATAGTGGTAGTTACAATTATAATTGGATATTAAAAAAAATTAGCTTCTATTATATTGCTGATGTATACTTATTTTTCTTCTTCAGGAGGGGGGGTGGTTTGTTTATTATTTTTGGGCCAGGTAAAAATGACTAGGGAATGTGAGTTTTTTACGAACATACGTCAGGATTTAGTGTTATTTTTTTTCTTTTTTTTATTGAGTACAACCATATGTCCAAGGATATGTAGGGTTTATATTTAATAATTTTGTATTTTAGGTTGAATAGAAAAACAAAGAGTTGATTAAGGATAATTTTTCTAAATTATTTTTAGAATTTGTATGTAAGGTCTTGAATTTTTTTTTTTTTTTTTTTTTTTTACAACATTAACCTCGTCTTATATTAATGAAATATTTTTTGTATATTACATTGGAAGATTTTTGGCTTACAAAGATTTTTGGCGTTTTTATTAACTCATCGTCTGCCCTGTCGTCTGTGTTCAAACTGACCTATCTAACACATCTATTTGTGTTCGACGGGATTGGTTGAACACATATGCTTGTGTTCGAAACTAATTTGTCGAACAAGGACGAACATATTATCTAAGATTCGTTCGGAACATTCTATTTACTTGTTTCGCTGGATGTTCCGAATAAGCCCGGGCCATCAGATTGGACAAAATGAATTTAAGGGTATTTTAGTCATTTTAATAGTTTATAATATTTTTCAAAAATAAAATAGGGTATATTTAGAGGACTCAATAGTGCGAATAGCTGCACTATTTTTTATAATAAAAGGTAATTAAGATTTACTTAACATTAATTTCACTAATTGTGCAATTATTTGTTTTGGAAACTCCAATTATTTTTTTTCCTATAATTTTCTTATGATTTTATGTTATTTTCAATCTTGTAGTATTAATTGGTGTGATTTGATTAATCATTTTCTCAATTAATTTCCTATATAATTAAATGATTGAAAGTTAAGAGGTAAGAATAGTAATATAGATATACATTTTATTATTTGTGTTTATTAATCAACTTAATTCGAATGAAAATGTTGAATAGACTAATTACTTTGAATAATAAACCACAATGTAAATACTTTTTTAATAATAGGTCATTAGATAAGTAAATTTTTTGATTTAAAAGTGTAAGGAAATAATCTATATATATATATATATATATATATTAAAATATGAATAAGAAATAAATGATGGAAACGTTAGAAAATAAAATGGTAATAAATCGATCTCAATTGTTACATCAAATGTGAGAAAATCAGAATTCAACAAACTAAACTTACACACACTTCCAGATTTGAAATCATTTTCAAATAAAACATAAAAAAACTTCATCTATGTCCATAGTTAATCTCAATCTTCAATCTTCAATGGAACATTTCAAATTTGTCCATCTCTTAATAGTTGTACATGATGTAATCTTCTTTTGCAGTCTTGATTTCAAATTAAACTTTGATATAGTAAACCAACCAAATATAATTTTACTACGTCAATATTAAGATTTAACTTTTCATAACTTACCAATATTTTAAATTAAAATCGTGAATCAAGTAGTTGTCCGTGGGAGAATTCATAAATTAAATTGAAGAAAATGCGCAGTGGTCGAGCAAATAAGTCCTATATCCAATATTGTGAAATTATGATGTATTCAACCAAATTATATATATAATGATTAATAATTAGGCGCTAAATCTTGGTGGAATTATTCACCTATCATGATATATATGGCAACAATTTAATAATTTCATAAACTAAGTACTAATAAATAAAATGCAATTTAATAGAAATAAATAAGTAATACCTTAATCGTGTCACACATGCAACCGTTTCACATGATTCTCATTCATTCTCAATATGTAGAAACCATTCCTTAATAGACCCTTTTTATGTTAATGACATTAATTTTTTGTATATTGTTAAAGCAATATACATACATAATATTAATAAGAAAATTGAATAATTCTCAAAATTTTAGAAAATTAGATTAATGTGGCAGTGATATGTGTCACATTTGGCCAAATATTAGAGGCTGAAAAATAAAATAGTAAAAGAGCTAAAGAAAATCCAAAACCCCTGGGTTGAAATTCCATTTCTTCGACAGAGTAGGTGTGAATACAGATCATCATATTCACAAAGTTAGAATTAGAAAGGAATTTATGGGGAAACAAAAGGTTCAAGAATGTAAATTAATGAGCCTCTTTAGCTCTAGACCACTTGTATCTCGGTTTAATTTTAAAGTGCAACATTGCTGCTGCTTTTTTTTTTTTTTTTTTTATAGTTGTGGTCCAGTGGCTTATCTAGAATTTTAGAAAAGAAGATATGAACTATGAATGTACGTAGGTAATTAAATATTATTTTTAAATAATATTATTTAATATTTAAATTTTTAAAAAGTATACAAATAAAAAAGTAATGGAAAACTTTGCTTATTTTTCAAGAAAATATATACAGCAAGGAATAATTATTGATTCATGTTAAATGAATTTTGTGAATTATTTGGTGACAGATAGGAAACAAAGAAAAACAATATGCTACTGCTTTAATTAAGAAAATGGAAGCCAACTAGTTTGTTAGTCCGCACAACTCTAGTGCAGATTTTGCACTATTTTAGTGTAAAATTTGTATTTTTAGCTGCACTATTTTCTTTATTAAAAAAATATTTTAATAATATTCTTTCTAATTTATTTATTTTTAATTTATATTTTAAAAACTTCATATTTGTTAAATACATAATACGTAACATATTAAAAATAATTTTTTATATGTAACATTTTAATTTTTTATTTATAAAATTAATTATATACAAAATATACATATTATATCAAGCAATAATAATGCAAAATTAAAATTGAACTTCATAATTATAGTACAATAAAAATACACGTTTACAAGATTAAATTTTCGAATTAGAATATTCTGCCCACAAATGCTCAATTAATGCATTTCGAAGTGCGAAATGAGCTTCCGCATCTCTAATTTGTCTAAATTGAGTTATAAAATTTTGAAAATGCGTGTTTTCATTTTCAACAAGTTCGATTTCGAAGCTGGCACTTCTCTTGCTTCTTCGATTGGAGCATCAAGTTCTCGTTTATCCTCAATTATCATATTATGCATTATTATGGACGCAGTTATAATATCTTTCAAATCAATTTTACTCCAAAAATGTGTTGGATTTGCCAACTATTGCAAATCGATTTTGGAGGACTCCAAATGCACGTTCCACATTCTTTCTACACGCTTTTTATTTCTTTGCAAAATATTTCTTTTTAGGACCACTTGGTGCATGAATTGTTTACACAAGAGTTGCCCATTTGGGAATATACTATCTGCCAAATAATACTACATGTTGTACTCCTTTCCTTGAATAACATAACGTGCAAGAGGAGCAATACCTTTAGTAAGGTTAGAGAAAAAGTGGGACGTCTCCAACACATTAATATCATTGTTGGATCCTGGCATCCCGAAATAAGCATGCCAGATCCACAACCATAATCAGCCACAACTTCAATAATAAATGTTGGGGATCCACTTCGACCAGCATATTGTCCTGCCCATGCCGTTGCATAATTTTTCCACTTCCAATGCATACAATCCAAACTTCCAAACATTCCTGAGAAGCCACGTTGTTGACCAATATAAAGTAATCTTGCAACATCATTAGTGGTAGGAGATCTTAGATATTCTCCCCCAAATATCTCCACAATAGCACTACAAAATTCGACCATGTGTGGTCGATTTTAAAACCGTTTGTGCAAGCTCAAGAGCTAACTGCATAAAATTTTCAGAGTCCTCTCTTTCCCCTAATCCTTCTTTGTCTTCATTTTCTATTGATTTAAATGACAAAAAACATTACCAGTGCTGGTGGTTCTTCGTCAAAAAGACCTGAGGGAGTGAAAAAGTCAAAACTTAAAAAAACAAAAAGAAGATGATGATGTTTTGTACAAATGATAAAACAAGAAAGTGCCCCACTCACAGAATTATTAGTAAGCTCCGCCTCAAGAAAAGATCGTGAGAATGAGTTAAAAGCTCGTGAAATTGAGTTGAGAGATCGTGAGATAGCAATGCACAATGAAAGAAATGAAAGGGAAATAATCAAAGAGGAGAAGGCAACTTTAAGGAAGAATTTAAACACTGTTGTTGATCATGCACTGCGTGAATACTTGAGGTTAAAACAACAAAAAATTTTGCAGAAGAGGACACAAGCCAAGCCAGCAAATCCACTTTCAAATACATTTAATATGTTTGGAAAAAAAATTCCAGACATTGGAGGATCTAGAGGTAGTCTTTCTTATTATTAGAAATTAGGTTATTAATTTAGTGTCATGTGTATTTTCTATTAAGTAATTGTGTTTTTAATTATGTTGTGTAATTTTATATTTTGTTTGTAACTTTATTAATTTTAGTTGTAATTGTATGTTCTGTCTATTTGTATTTTTATCTATTTTTTAATTTTATGGTAGAATATTAATTTTATATTTAGTATTTAAAATTTTATTGTATGATTTTTATTTATAATTAAATTACACCTTTTTATTATTTTTTATCATATTTAATTAAAATAATCTTAAAATTAATTAAACTAAATTAATTATAAAACAAACAATATATTTAAAGATAAATATTAAGAAACATATAAATAAAATATTTAAAAAAGAAATTAATGAATATTAAAATATATACAAAAAAAAGAACTATTGGTCTGCGTCACATTGTTGGAGCCTGCAATTTCTTATTTCACAACACTCCAGCGCACTGCTGGAGTTGGTCTAAACCATCCTAATGTCACGAGTTTGAAAATCAAAGTATATAGAAATTGGAAAACAAGATTAGTAGGGAATGGCATGATTTTGTGTGATTATCAAGGGACAGTTTTTTTGGGATATTTAAAGGATAACAAAATCAATTTTTGTGACATTATGCGAGCACAAGTTTCATTTTTATTTTAAGACTTCAATATTATATCTAATAAATATATATTATATATATGAAAGTTTATTAATATTTAGAAAATGAAAATGGTTCATTGCTTTTCATAAAGAAGGCGTTTATTTATATATTATTAGAAAAACATATATATAATACATATAATCCTTGTGTGTGTGTGTGTGTGTGTGTGTGTGTGCCATATTGTCAAATACCTGAATAAGTGAAGCAAGCATATATCATTTAAACTCCACGCAGAAATGGATCTATAAAACAGTGACTGTTTTCCACTAATTAATTCATATAAATCTTATGTTAAAGAATTATAATAACATAAAAGTATGGACCTGACTGAATCCTTTCTGAAAGAATATAATGACAAAAAACAGATCTCCCTTTAGTAACTCAAGACTGGAATGTTATTGACTTTCTACACAACTAATCAGGTGTTGGCCTGTAGGTAAGCCTCTGTTCGTGGCTTCCCGGCCCAAATAGGCCTGACCGGACAATCTGTAATGCCTGCACAGATGGACCTCTTGTATCACAAAATAGATGGGGTATCGCACTTGATGTTTTCAAAGGTTACTCCTTTATTTGGTACGCTTCTTGGCTTCACTATAGAGGATAACACCAAAGACTGTCAGGGTGTATCCGAGCATTCCGGTGACAGAGACAGGGTTCTTGAAAATCAATATGGAGACTACCACTGCCACTGCTCCTTTTGCATTTCCAAGGACCTATAGAAAACCCCCCACAATCATATTAGCGATGAAGATATCAACATTATACTGAACAAGTACATCCTAAGTTTAAAATAATGATACTTCTCCAATTATCATGGCAACTATAAACTATGGACTATGTTTCCAAAATCTGTCAGGAAAAGGGAAAAAAAAGTTTTGATTGCAGGAAACAATATTATCGAGCTTTCAAAGAAAAGCCCTATTCCAGCCTTTGAGCTACATTGGTGTCTAATGGCAGGAGGTTCGTGATATATAAAATAAAATTTTAAAGAAAAAAGAAAGTGACTATCGATTTTCTGAGGGCTTTATCATTGATAGCAGTACTTACTCGCCCAATGAAACTCTGGGTCTCTTCGACCCTACTCCGGATGCACTGCATCCGGGCACTTTTGGTCACATATTTCAACATCACACAAACCCAGGTGAGGTGTATCTACATGTGGTGGATTTGGGTGCAATGAACCTAGCGTAGGGTTGAAAGGACCCAAATTTTCTGGTTTTCCCTTTAACAGTACATCTCCACTAGTATAGCAAAACAAGGTTCTAGCGACTAGAATTCTAAGGTCTAGAATCCAATAACAATATATTTATAAACAAGAAATAAGCTAGACTTGTTGCATATTGTGAAGTATCCACTATCCTTTAAATTGTAACAGGTTTTTGTAGCTTGCAGTTGATACATAGCATAAAAATAATAGATTGAAGACAGCCTGTGTTTGAAAGTAGAATATCTGTGCACAATCTCCAATTAAAAAACCAAATGCAAATTAGATAGGGTGCAAGCAGGAATGTCTTAGTGGATACGATATTGACAATTTGCAACAATCACAGCAAGCATCAGCAGACAATATTTCTTTCTTTTCTATCATTTCTCCAAAAAAATATCATGTCTCCTACCGTACCACAACAACCCCATTCACAACCTTCTTCAATGTTGAAAGAGAAGAAAGGAGTTATTCTGCATTATGTTTCCTCAGATTCTACCCATAGCTAAAAACAAAGATTTGAATAATATTACCACCAAGCAGCAAGAGACAAAAGGTACACATGTGCAAGTTGCTATCATTCAAGCCAACAGAAATACTTTGGGATTTGAGGACTTATGGGTAAATGATTTTGAATAAATTTCAATGAACTAGTAATTACATTTAAAGTGTAATGGACAAGAAGTACCTGAAGAGTTAGGGCACTAGTGTGCTTTGTGACCAAGAAATTGGTCAAATTTACAAAGTAAGCTAGTGCAGAATTGAACAGCAGTAACCAAATAATTCTGATATCTTCTCTTGCTAGGGCCAACGTGATACCAACAACATTTTCTTCCATAAAGAGTGTTGCAGGAAGAAGAAGCACTACAGCTATAGGAGCCATGTAGAGGAGCAGATTCATAGAATTCAATTTTTCCCTTCAACAGAAACAGAAGTTTCAGAATGCATGTCATAATTTTCCACACACATATGTTGCAGCCGAGTGATAAATTGACCATTGCAAATGGTAAGCCAGAGTGTAGAATTATTACCCTTCAGAAGAAAGCAATATACCCTGAACCACTGATTTGAGTGCCCTTGCAGCTGTTGCACCAATACACATGATAAACCCAAACAGATGGAAACTAGGCTCACCCTGCACCAATAGGAAAGAGATAATATTCAGTTCAACTGAAACATAATAGAACACAAAACTAAGCTGTAGCTTTGGAGTATAATGAGTGAGCCTAATATGTAAATATTTTGCAACATTTCAGTCCAGTTCAAATAAAGTCTCTCTATGATAAAAATATTTAAATGTAGCAAAATATTCACTAATATAATGGCCACTAGAAATTTCATCTAAATCTGGATCAGACAAATAGTCCTCCTCGAGCAGAAAGGTTTTTACTTTACCACTAAAAGATTATATGACTTCAACGTTTGAGCCACTTAACTAGCCAGCACTCCATCAGTTACAGACAAGGGACTCCAGCTGACAGAAACATACAGAAGCTCTTTTCCAGAATAAAATTGGTTAATCATTTTCCATCAATTCTTGAATTATCACAGCATGCAACAATCAACATAGGATAATAATGATTCTCATATATTTTCCGGAAATCATAGAACATCAAATCCTCTGTCCATAACCCAATCAATTTATCCAATTAAACACAAGCAGCTAGAACCAAGCAAAAACTAACACAACCATATCAATAAAAATACTCTAGGTCAACATTAATTTTTGAAGACCACAATATACTAATTTGGCAGCATCGCAAATCAATTCATAATTCGAACATAAATGAAACGAGTCATACCCCACTTGCGATGATAACTCCAGTAACAACGGGTATCAAAGTGACGTAAGTAAGCCAGGCCTCCCTCTTCAGGGTCATCAAGTACGCAAAAACAGCAGTAAAGAAAGGCGTTGTGGCGCCAATTGCCTGATTGAAGCTCACGGGTAAGTACTTGAGCGAAACATTGCCGCTAACAACCGAAGCACAGAAAATCAAGCTGAGGGCCGAAATCTTCATGAACTGAACCCTAGATCTTATCGTCTGCATCGGGACCACCTTCATCCACACGATCGCAATGTAGCTCAGCAGCGAGCACGCCGTCATGTGGCACATCGTCAGGAAAATTGGATACTTGAACCCGTAATTGCTCAACAAATACTTGTTCAGTAGCAAAACCCCAATGTTGGATAAATACCATGACAAAACCAAGCCGATCGTGAACAGCCGGCCGGAGGATTTCGTCGCAACCACCATCTTTCAACCAATTAAATATATTTTTTAAAAATCCAGAAAAGAGTCCCAAATCAACGAATATATATATATATAGCCTTATGAAACAAATTCTTAAGGTGGGTTTAGGGAGAATTCGATCGGATCAACTGGGACTGAGAAAGGGGTGAAGGGATAGAAAAAAAGGAGGGGATCTGAGATGCATTTGCGGTAGAATTCAGAAATTCAACGGTTCAGATTCAGTACAAACACGTCAAAACACCAGAAACCCACAGCAGATTTTGGGATAATCCTGAAAACGTAAAAGGTAGGAAGAATGTTGAATTGGTGATAATACAATGTGAAAGAGCTTAATATCTGCGGTGAGAGAAAGGGGAGGACCGACGAAGAAGTTTGTATGAAGGTGGAGTAGAATAAGGGGGGATTTATTAATTTAATAAATTACTGTTACTAATGACAAATTTGAATAATTAGTTTCTATAGAGGAAGATTCGATGAAGTGGAACTAAGTAGGTTTGACTTCACCTTTGTATTTATTATTCCCGTAAATCTCTCTTTTTTTTTATTTTTTATTTTTTTGGAGGTGCATTTTTTAGCTTACAATCGCAATTTGCCAAATTTGGACGAGATCGTCTCATCAAACATAGTTTTTATATATCAAACCAAATTTTTATTTATTTTTTTCACTTTTTCAGTTCTCTTGTTTTTGCCAAGGGTTGTATTATTATTATTGTTTTTTTTTTCTTTTTAATTCAGAGTTTTCAATATTTTTTTATATAATCTTTCAGCTTTTTCTTAAAGACTTTTTGGGGGATTTTCAGATTTTTCAAAATTTCAAGATCCATTCTCCAGGACCTTTAGGGTTTTTTTATAAATATTTTTCATATATCTTATTTTATTTTATTATATTTTTTAAGTATATGGTGTAAGATGTTTGTGAAATTGGGCTTTTCTACCAGAATAATGTAAAAAAAAAAAATTGTAAATAGGTTAGTTTTGAAAAGTATTTTAGAAATAGGATAAAACGTCAGGTTCGGTAACGTTCTTTCGTAAAAACATCACCGTAATTTTGAAATTAAAAACATTAGGCCCCCAGACATTTTTAATTTAAACATATATATATATACACACACACACATTATGTTTATGTTTACAGCCATCCTTTATATATGTATGTGTGCAACTCATCCATCTATGTGTATACATATATACACACCTACCGCATATATATATATATATGTGCAAGTATATATATATATATATATGCAATTTAACTATATATGTAAAGATATCTATATCTATATATATATATATGTAATTTTTATTATTACAAATTATATTTTTTAAATTTATTGAACATAAATTAATTATAATATTAAATATTTTTTTAATTATGTAAATATATACTTATTTCAATAATATATAAAATAATAATATATTTATAAATTAATAAAAAATCAGAATATAAAAAATTATAATATAAAAAAATATTCAGAAATGATTTAATTTAAAGAATATTTTTATAACAATTATTATTTATAATTTGACTTTCAGAAAAAAATTATATATATATATAAATACATAAATATATATATATATAATTTTAAAAAATATTAAAAATCGTCAGCTCCACCGACGTTTTAAAGAAACGTCAATGGGCCTAACGTTTCTTTAAAAAAAAAATTTTAATTTTGTAATATGTATATACAATATATAATATTATAAAAATTTATATATATATATTATTTCATATATATTCTAAATGTATCGTTTATATTTTATTTGTTAAGTAAATATATATATATAGAAATTTATGTATATATATTTTATAGAAATATATATTAAATTATATAATTTTAAAAAGTAAAATATTATACTATTATTTAAGATAATAAAAAAATTATCTATTTTATAGAATATTTTTTAATTTTTATTATGTATAATTTGAATTTCTGGAAAAAACAAATTACGATATATATATATATATATTCATAATACATAAATATATACATACAATTAAAAAAAAGAAAAAAACTAAAAATTGTCAGCGCCACTGACGTTTTGAAGAAACGTCAGTGGGGCTGAGGTTCCTTTAAAGAATTTTTTTTAAATTTTGTATAATATACATATATATATATAATATATTTTAAATATATATATAGCAATTAATGTATATATTTTATATTAAATTATATAATTTTAAAACGTAAAATATTATACTATTATTTAAGACAATAAAAAAAATTATCTAAATTAAAGAATATTTTTTATTTATTATTATGTATAATTTGAATTGCTGGAAAAAATTACTATATATATATATATATATTACTAATACATAAATATATATATATACAATTAAAAAAAACAAAAAACTAAAAATCGTCAGCGCCACTAACGTTTTAAAGAAACGTCAGTGGGGCTAACGTTCCTTTAAAAAAATTAATTTTGTAATATGTATATATAATATATATTATAAATATATATTTTATATTCTAAATGTATTGTTTATATTTTATTTGTTAACTAAATAAATATATTGTATAGAAATTTATGTATATATATTTTATAGAATATATATTAAATTATATAATTCTAAAAAGTAAAATATTATACTATCATTCAAGATAATAAAAAAATTATCTAATTTAAAGAATATTTTTTAATTATTATTATGTATAATTTGATTTTCTAGAAAAAATACTATATATATATATATATATTATTAATAGATAAATAAATATATATATATATAATTAATAAAAAAGAAAAAAATAAAAAATCTTGAGCTCCACTGACGTTTTAAAGAAACGTTAGTGGGGCTGACGTTCCTTTAAAACTTTTTGTTTTTTTTTTATTTTGTAATATGTATATATAATATATATTATAAATATATATATATAATATTTGATATATATTCTAAATGTATCGTTTATATTTTATTTGTTACGTAAATATATATATATATATAGAAATTTATGTATATATTTTATAGAAATTTATATTAAATTATATAATTTTAAAACGTAAAATATTATACTATTATTTAAGATAATAAAAAAATTATCTAAATTAAAAAATATTTTTTAATTATTATTATGTATAATTTGAATTTCTTGAAAAAAGATACTATATATATATATATATATATTAAAATACATAAATATATATATAATTTTAAAAAAAATTATAAATCGTCAGCCCCACTGACGTTTTAAAGAATGGCCTGACGTTTCTTTTAAATTTTTTTGTTATTTTATATTATGTATATAATATAATATATATATATATATATGTTATTTCTTATATATTCTGAAATAATTAACTATAATACCGTTTATATTTATATATATAGAAATTTATGTATATATATTTTATAGAAATATATATTAAATTATATAATTTTAAAAAGTAAAATATTATACTATTATTTTAGACAATAAAAAAATTATCTAATTTAAAGAATATTTTTTAATTATAATTATTTATAATTTGAATTTCAGGAAAAAAATAATATATATATATATATATACAGGTGTGTATATATATATATATATTTATAATACATAACTATATATATTATTTCTTCTTTATTCTCCTTAAAATTATAAGAATATGTTTTAATAATGCTGCATTTTTAATTTAGGTATTATTTAAAAACTTTATTTTGATTATCATTTGAATAAACTTTTACAAATATATACGTTTATGTCTAATAATCCGTGATATATTTTTATTATTAAATTAATTATAAATAATTAAAATTAACAGAAATTATATACATAATACAAAAATAATTTATTAAATTAAAAATAATATTACACTCTATAAAAATAAAAACACTATCTTAATAAAATAAAATCCGATAAAAAACTGCACTCGTATTTATCATTTATCATTCTGCCATTTCACATGCCTGCAAAATTTACTGATACATTATTTCAATCCATCACATTTATATTTGTCATGCATACACACACACTAACTTTTACAGTTTTACATTTGTCATGCATACATTAACTTTTCACGTGTGAATTGGCAGAATTGGCAGAGGATAGGTTTACAAATTGAATGAGTCTCTCTCTTCTCTTCACTCACTCTCTTTTCTCCACTCAAGTCTATCCACATTCCTTCCTTCTCCTTCATTCTTCATTTTTAAGTTCTTGCTTTCTCCTTCTTGTTCTTCTTTATTTGGAGAATTTGTTGCTGCTGCTATCCCGGCTCGATTTCTTGTTGCTGTATCTTCATCTTTCGTTTTTCTCTTTGTATAAAAAGATATGTATTATTTCATTTAATTATACTTATGTTTATAATATATGATTACTTCCTTTATATTTCCTTTCACATTATTAATTTGTTTTTGTTATACTTGTGATCTTTTTTTTTTTTTTTTTATCACCAGTTAACCTTATATCTTCTTAATTTTTGGCATGATATGACATAATTTTTTTCTTAAACACTAATAATCAATTTTTTTATTTTTTTATGCTATATTGTGTAGATTGTGTTGAAGAAGAAAAAATTCAACTTGCACAATATATCCGTAAACTAAAATAACGTTAGTATACATATACATCATTTATTTTACTATCATATACTGTTGTGAATGTTTATTTGGTTTCGTATATACATTTATCTGATAAGATTTCTAATTTTTAATTGTATGGGTGTATTGTTTTATGTGTTATTTAATTATTTTGTTGTATTTATTATTGTGATGTTATATAAATTTTATTTATTTATTATAATGAATATATTTTTAGTGTTGCATGTATTGTATGTTTAACTTGTTGTGCTTTACGATTTGTTATGTTGACTAATTAAAACTTATTTTGTTACGTCTTAGAGCATGAAATAAATTTCTTTCATGGTACTTTAAGTACCATGACAACAGAAAAGAATAATATGATAGAGCAGCTTGGGGCTAGTAACAGACATATAAACGCCCTAGAAAATGAGGTACGTACTCAATTGGATAATGAGAGGCACCAAAATGAAATTTTCCAACAAGAGAGTACGACTAACTTTTATCACGTGAATATGATGCGATTACGCATACTAGATCTTATAGATGTCACCCTTGGCTTAAATATGTGGCAGGATCCAGTAGAGAACGAAAATGTTGATATAGAAGTCGTGGAAGATAATAATGTTGTAGAAAATTTACCCGCTAATGATTATTCATAGAGTTATGTATATTCCATGTAATTGTATCTTGGTTGTGAAATGTAATGCATTATTTATCATGTTTTTTATACGTACTATGTGGTCCACACTTACTAATTCTAATTTATTTGTTATACATGTTTATATGAAATTATATATTTCACGGTGAAAAGAATTATATATATCACTTTCAATCAATGGCGAGTCACCGACGAGTTGCAATTAAAGTTTATAGCGGAGGCGAAATTATACAGAAAAATGAAAAAGTATTGTATAGTTGTGCGCCCAATGGTTACACACGAATTGATCGAAATACAGACTTATCTACACTGAAAAATTAAATTTATCAATTTCTTGGTGTGCCTAAAGACCAGTTTCATCTGAAACTTTTCATAAAATGGAGGGACGTTTACGGTCAGAATAATGTTATAGAGTCTGTAGTTTAGATTGAGATTGATGATAATCTTAGGTTCTTCCTAGATCCTAATGATAGGTTAAACTCTATGGACATTTTCGTTGAGAAAGAACCATGTCAAAATCTTAACGAACATGAAGGTATGCTTATGAGCTAAGAGTGGGGATATTATATGTCGTTGTTGTCCCAACAAGATGTGCCTATGACATCATTCCAAAATTTTAAGTAACCCTTATGATTATGTTCCCAAAATCACTCAGGGTTTGGAGAACCTTGGTTTAACAAACACTTTATTCAATATTCATGTAGTGTCCAAAATATAATTGGTCCCAGTAATACTAGGAATGAACCTATACAGAAGACGCAGACCCTTGTGCAGATTCTTTAGGTCCAATTTCCCCATGTGAAACGAAAATTGAAAGTTTGGATGACAATGAAGCAATAGTAGACAAAGAAGATGTTGATGCAGCCAATGTGAATTCTGACGGTGTCGAAGCAACAATCCATATCGATTTGGACACAAACATCCTGTTGTACACAATGAGTGGCCCCAAAGTTGTTGCTAACTTGATGCATAATCTTTCATCTTCATAGGGAAAGTTTTATGATCCTAGCCCAGGGATAATTGAGAAGGACATGTTATTCGGGGATAAGATTGATTGCAACGATTAAGGATTTCTTGATACGACATGTAAGACGTCAGTTTCGAGTTACCGAAAGTAAACCACTCATTTGGGTTGTCAAATGTGAACACAGTACACCTTTTCAAGAGTGTCCTTGGTATGTTAGAGCAACATTTAAGCGAAGATTTGGGATGTTCAATATAATAAAATATGATGGAGATCATAGATGTTATATGAATGATATATCTTCTGTTCATCGAAATCTGGACAAAAATTTCGTAGCTTTCTTGATTAAGGAAAATGTTTGGGTCAATCCTGCAATCAGCATCTCTGAGGCACAAAAAGACGTTAAAAACTCAATTGGATACTCAATTTCATATCAAAAGGCATGGCATGGCATTAGACAGGCAATTGAGAACACTTACAGGACATGGGAGAGCTCCGTAAGAAAGCTACCTAAGTTTCTTGGTGCACTACAAAAGTGGAACTCGGGCACCATTGTTAAATGGAAACACTATGACACCAACGTCCCATATAAAAAGATTATCAAATATATTTTTTGGTCGTTTGAGCCTTGTTACATTGGGTTCAAGTACTGTCGACCGATTATTAGTGTTGATGGGACACATCTATACACAAAATACAAACATAAAATGTTGATAGCTGTTGTAGTGGATGAAAACAAACATATACTTCCACTAGTATTTGCTATTGTGGACGAAGAGAATTTTGAATCTTGGAAGTGGTTTTTGGAATTGATTTGCAAGTACGTCATATGTGGGAGAGATCAGATGTGCATAATTTCAGATAGAAATATAAGTCTTTTAAGTGAAATCCAGACTATACCAACATTTAATGCCCCACATGGAGTAAGTCGTTTTTGTTTGAGACATGTTTGTTCAAAATTCAATTCACATTTTAAAGATGTGCAATTGAAAGATCTGTGTTGGCGGACTGGATCTGAACACCAAATCATTAAGCATAACAGTATTATGAATGAAATAAGAAATCTGAATCCGGCAGCGTACTTGCATCTCAATCAAATCAATAACGAATAATGGACATTTGCACATGATGGTGGCTGGGGACATGGTATTCTAACCACCAATGTGTTAAAATCATTTAACGGTGTCTTAAAGGGTGTTCGACGTCTCCCTTTAACAGCTATAGTGGCGACCACGTTCAAGCGATGTGTTGCATATTTTAGAGAACGGAAAAGAGATATTAGAAGAATACAGAGTAATGCACAATCATATACTGACTATGCTCATTCAAAATATCAATATTGGTCGCAATTGTCTGTGGGTCATGTAGTTACCCAAATCGATTATCATGAACAATCTGATATGGTGGTCACCAAACCACGACCAGGCAAAGGGGGTCACATACATGCTATTAGACTTACTACGAGAGAATGTTCTTGCGAAAAGTGCACCTTATATGGTACTCCATGTTCGCACGTGATGAGTGTATGCACTGATTTACGGATTAATGCTACTTCATTTGTGCAACCGTATTATCACTTCGTAAACTACAAGCGAACATATGCTGCTGCATTCTAGCCATATTTAGGGGAGGAATATTGGGATGAGCCTGATTTTCAGTTATATTATGACACCACTTTAAGAAATACGTATGAGATGGATTGGCCTGAAGCACAAGCTAGGCAACATGCTAGAAGACGACAGGCTCGTCGACAAAGAGAAGGAACCAGTCAAGATCGTCGTAGAAATTATCAAACCTTGCAAAGACATGAAACTTAACAAGTAAGCTCACAATCTGAAGATTTTTGAGATCATCTTGAAACCTTATGAAATTTGTGTAATGTACATAATTCTGTCATAAAAAGAGTTATATGTGTATATATGTGACATTATCTGTCTATAATTTATTCTTAGAATTTTTTACCAGTGACTCAAGCATTTTTCAATTTAATAACGCTACAGTAATTAATGTTGTTTCTCATTTGGAGTGATCGATGGATATCAATTTGCGGAACCACTGTGGCCCTAGGGACCCGACAGTTCTCACACTTCAGTCTTAGCACATTTTCGAGGGCCTACTAACGCCCAACGTGGATTTGAACTCTTTCTTTCTCTTTAGGTGGTGAGACAATGAATTTTGGGAATTATTTGAAGATGAGCAGTCTGAGATCCTCACACGCATATTGGACTTGTTATTTGAAATGGGTTTTTACGGTGTATATAGGTGCGGGAGGTTTTACCCAGATCACCACTTAATAACCGCTTTGGTGGAGAGGTGGCGTCTAGAAACGCACACATTTCACTTGCCTGTTGGTGAAACAATCGAGTTGACTCACCGACCGAGTGGCATGACCGAGTTCACACATAAGCCACGTTGGGTGCCAATTCCAGAAACTTTTTTCAACTCGATTGGTCGAGTTGGGGTCCCGATCGAGTGACCTGCCCGAGTGTAAAATTCCATAATTTTTTTCCACTCGGCCGGCCGAGTTGACTCACGAATCGAGTAGCATGATCGAGTTCACACATAACCCACGTTCGGTGCCAATTCTAGAAATTTTTTTAAACTCGGTTGGTCGAGTTCGGGTCCCGACCGAGTTGACTGCCTAAGTTTGAAGGACAACTCATCTAACCGAGTCATGTGTTGGACTGAGTGGCATGACCGAGTTCACACATAAACACGTTCGGTGCCAATTTCATAAATTTTTTGAACTCGGCCGACCGAGTTGGGATCCCAATCGAGTTGACTGCCTAAGTGTGAAGGTCAACTCGGCTAACCGAGTTATGTGTTGGACCAAGTTTACCCACCGAGTCGGACAGAAAATCATGACTATAAATAGAAAATTTAACCCTCTTTCCCTCATTTTCTGAAGCTTCAAAACCCTACTCTCACCCATCTCTCTTAAAGCCTCTCAAATCTCTTCTACTTTGAACTACAATTGTGGATAAAGATCGTACAATATATTATATCTTTCAATTAATCCAAGAAATTGCATTCACGGATACATTTGTGAAGATTTGAAGGTTGGTCATTCTCACACATTGAGTGATAATATTTTTTCAATAAGGTATGTTTTCAATGACCATCTATTTTCTTGAAGTGATATGTTGGTGATTCCTATTATTTGAAGTATTGTGTAATAATTTGGGTTATGTTATGTTGGTTATATTCATTGGAGTATTTCATCGGGCACTTTGTGTGCATCATAGTAATTGAGGATTTGGCTATATTGGTATTGAATATTGATATTGTATTGTTATTTGGAGTGATGGGTTGGTGATACGTATTATTTGGAGTATTGTGGCATCAATCGTTTTATGAAATGGTGTTTAGATTCTTTGGCGTATTTCATCGAACAGTTGGTGTGCATCATAGTAATTGGGTTGAAAATTATATATTCTTAATGAATGTTGATAATGTATTTTTATTTTCCCATAAATTAGCATATCTTTACTATTATTTCATGTTTTTTATGAATTAAATACATGTATTAAGGGATGAATAGATGATAGGTTTATTAATATTTGTAGTTGCATATGAATATAGTGTTTACCATTGAAGCTATTGAATTTGTTACAATAATATTAAAGATGTGCAAGCTTGAAGTAATGTGAATAATACAAGAGTGCATATATACATTGATGTTTTGTAGGTACCATTGAGAAAATGTATCCTTATCCATTTGGTGCTCGTTGTTTGACCACTGATGATATGGGTCGACAAATAGAGGATAAACGACGATTTGAAGAGGCGGAAAGACTTAGAACTCGAATTCATTCAATGAAAATTGTAGGTACTAATTTCGATTGGAATCAACACTATGTGGAAGAACAACAATAAGAATACGAAAGAATTCTAGCAACTATGCCGGATGCATACGACATAGAATTTCAAGGTTGGGATATTCGGAGTGACCGATGATTCGAGGTGTACAATAAGAAAAGACGGGCCACCCATTTTGCAGATGAAGAATGCATGAAAGAGGGAATTTATGATGATCTAAAAAAATGTGCAAAAATATGGGATGGTCTAAGTTGTTCGCCTTACGAGAAAACATATGAGCGGTTGGTCCTTCAATTCTTTTCGACAGTACACGTGGGATACGATGATACCGTGCTGGGAGCCTTAACCTTATATTTGGGTAATGAGTTTCATACGCTTGAACCGGAAACGTTAAATAAAATTTATGGATTTCTAAAAGGAAATTATCCAATCTACCGGATACGAAGATACACCTCCCTGAATTCAATCCAATACTGTTTTGGAAGGAAATAACGGAGGCTTCCCCAAACAAACCACCCGTTTACAACCCAAACCGATCCAAAGCATCAAGTATAAGAAGCCCGACGATTCGATATTTCCAACGCTTCCTCTCAAGTACAATTTTGACAAAATCTGAACCGAGGGTTGTTACATTGGGTAAGTTGTTCATTTTATGGTGTTTGTTGAATGGAAAAAAATTCAATGTAGTACTGATGGTTTTTACGGAAGTTAATTAGAACAAAACAGCAAGTAGCCAACCATATTGGAGGGTTGATTACTCCAATTGCTCGTTATGTCGGGATTAATTTGGAAGGGTTGGAAGAAACTCCAGGTGAAACAACCATCAACCTCAAAGTTCTAATCAACATGAAGATATATATGTTGCACCCCGGCCTGAGAAAATTGTCTCTCATTTTATCTGATAAGAAAAGACTTGCTTTGCCCACTATCATCTAACAAATATCTCTGGTGGAAAAGTAACGAATATTCTGTTTAATGGCTCAATCCACACTGAAGCCATCGAGGAGAGCAAAAGAGAACTGAGTAATGAAGAGACTAGAAGGAAGAGGAGGAGAAGAAGTATAGATACACGAACAGAACCTATGAATGTCGATAATGAAGAACAAAATGAAGATGAAATGATGGAGGAAGCAGAACTACTTGGATACGCACATGGAAGAAGAAGGAAAAATCTCCCACAGTATGAGGCCGGGACTTCCTAGCAGCCCCACCCTTCACATCAACATCATACAGGTTGGAACGATTGGTCAGAATGGAGAAATGCCTTAGATACACGGGTTGCCAACATTGAAGAATATATGCATCGTCAGGCATATAATTCTCAATTTGCACTTGATATGCAGAGACAACAGTACGAGTGGCATGTGCAGCAAGGGCATTTTGAAGAGCGTGAATATCCTGCATATCAACCTTTCAGCCCATCAAACACTTCGTATCGACCATGAATTTATGAATTTATTTTATCTAGAAGTAGGTGGTCAAAGTGTTCTTCTTGTTTTGCTTATAAACTCATATTCATTACTCTTGTTAAAATGAAAGTACATGTGCTTGTATTTAGTTTAATAATTATTTGCTTTCATTTAGCTATGGTTTGTATATTTATTTATTTTAATATGTTAATATCATATGAAATGAAACGTCTCATCAACTATTTTATAAACAGTTATGCCCAACAATACAAATTTGTACAGACCCAGCAAGAAGTTAGCATTATAAATACGTGTGTGATGACACTCATTTTACTTACATACAAATATGGATCAATCATTGAAATTCTTTCCTCTTCCTCCACAATCAAAATGATATAACTTGTTTGAAGCTAAGTTCTACTCGAACACCGAGTGGACAAAGGATATGGAGACCATGCTTGTGAATACTCTTGTGAAGGACATCAAAGCAGGTGATTGGGAAAACGGTAACCATAATAGCAACTTCTTATTGAACGTAAGAAATATTTTGAAGAACCAATTCAAGGAGCGTAAGCTCTCTTATGCTGACGTGAAAAGCCGTGTTGCTTTGCTACAATCCCATCACTACACATTCAAAAAAATGGTAATGACGGCTAGTGTTTTTATGGTTGGTGAACAACAGTATATAAATGCTACACCGGATCATTGGTGTTTATGGGTAATATTCTCTAAAATTTAAGCAAGCATTCATTTTCTTGATTGTAAATATCTAATTTACACTTATATTAATTATTCTTATATTTATAGGATCGTGATCCCAAAATGATAAATACAATTGCATACTTAATGGATGAAGAGCCATTCTTCGACCAACTAGAGAAGCTTTTCAAGTTTGAAGATAATGATGTCGTCAGTGGACCATTTTCCTCAAGTATGGAGAGATCCAAGCCAAAGATAAAATAATATTATATAGCTACGATTCCTATTTCAAATGTTGAGATTTCATGAGTATTGTAATAGTATTAGGGTATTATTTATTGTAAGTGTTATAGTATATATATAGGTTAAGTGACTAGTTGTTGTAATTGCCATTAATTCGCCCTCGCTTTATATATATTATTGATTTCTTCATCTTATTCAAGGCAAAGAATTATATTTAAATAAAAATATTATGGAAAATTATAATAAATAAATTTTATTACCATACAATAACATATATATAAAACAACAACAAACTATTACACCGAATAAAGTTTTCCTAAAAAAGCACAACAAACAAAATAAAATCCTTATTAGCAATTTTTCATGGACACAATTAACCACATGAACCACCACTTGTACCAGATACGTCTCGATATAATAAAGAAGCGCTCAGTCTAACCAAACCAATTTTAAAAGTAATTTTCGTTTCAGTATTTTCAACCAATGAGAAAATACATAAATCACCCAAATTTAATTTGGTGTCCTCCACAAAGCGCCCCCAACTTGCATTATCAGATTTCGGTTTTTTGTGGTTTCCGTGATATTGTATTGTCTATGACTTTCCCAAACAATATAAAATAACTGGGACTTCAGTGTTAGGCAAGAGTTTGATCATCTCCTTAAGCATTGATTGCATGAAAATTAAAAAAATAAAAAAACTTTAAATAAAATATATACACAAATTACTATAGTTCTTCTAAAAGAAAATTTACCAATAGATAGTGCAGGGCGAAATGTGATTTCGACAATGTAATATCGAAATAAGACTTATTTTCATCCAGAATTGGCAAGACATCGGTGTATACTTCATCACTCCTGAAAGCACGTCCTTTTTCCTTACTCATTCTCTTTATGCATTTATGTATTATCCTAACACATTCCTATTTATATTACTTCAGCAATATAAATTATTACTAAATTGACTGTATGATGTGATGCAGATTTCAGTAGGATTTGAGAAGACGTGCATGCTATAAAAACTGACATCAATTCACGAGACTCTGTAACAAAATATACAAGTGATGATTGACAATTAATCTGAAAATTAAGAATTGACATTGAAAGATAATTCATTTATTCGCTGCAGGAATTAATATTTAATTTAATCAAATATATATATATATATATTTTATATAAATAATAATATATAAAATACTATAATTATACTTGAAAAATGATTATAATTATTAATAAATAAATAAATATATATATTTATAATATATATAATTTAATATAAATTTCTATAAAATATATACATAAATTTCTATATATATATATATATATTTACGTAACAAATAAAATATAAACGATACATTTAGAATATATATGAAATAATATATATAATATATACATATTACAAAATTAAAAAAAAATTAAAAGATACGTCAGCTCGGCGCTAACGATTTTAGTTTTTTTAATTGTATATATATATATTTATGTATTATTAAAAAATATATATAGTATTTTTTTTCAAAAATTCAAATTATACATAATAATAATTAAAAATTATTCTTTAATTTAGATAAATTTTTTTATTATCTTAAATAACCGTATAATATTTTACGTTTTAAAATTATATAATTTAATATAAATTTATATCAAATATTTACATAAATTGCTATATATATATATATACTTAACAAATAAAATTTAAACGATACATTTATAATATATATGAAATAATATATATATATAATATATTATATAGATATTACAAAATTAAAAAAAAATTAAAGGAACGTCAGCCCCACTGACGTTTCTTAAGTTTTTTTAAAACGTCAGTGGCGCTGATGATTTTTAGTTTTTTTTTTAATTGTATATATATTTATGTATTATTAAAATATATATATAGTATGTTTTTTTTCCAGAAATTCAAATTATACATAATAATAATTAAAAAATATTCTTTAATTTAGATAAAAAAAATTATTATCTTATATAATAGTATAATATTTTACGTTTTAGAATTATATAATTTAATATAAAATTCTATAAAATATATACATTAATTGACATATATATATATATATATTTACTTAACAAATAAAATATAAACGATACATTTAGAATATATATGAAATAATATATTATATATTATATATTTATAATATATATTATATATATATTATACAAAACTTAAAAAAAAATCTTTAAAGGAACGTCAGCCCCACTGACGTTTCTTTAAAATGTCAGTGGCACTGACGATTTTTAGTTTTTTTTTTCCTTTTTTTTAATAAAATATATATATATATATGTATTATTAATATATATGGTATTTTTTTCCAGAAATTCAAATTATTCATAATAATAATTAAAAAATATTCTTTAAATTAGATAATTTTTTTATTATCTTAAATAATAGTATAATATTATACTTTTTAAAATTATATATAATTTAATATATATATTTCTATAAAATATATATACATAAATTTCTATGTATATATATATATTTACTTAACAAATAAAATATAAACGATACATTTAGAATATATATGATATAATATATATATATATATATATATATTTATAATATTATATATTATATATACATTTTACCATTTGTAAAATGGTCTTACTTAACAAATAAATTATACCTAATAAGGACAAGGGCTAATATATCAATATTATATAATACTAGTATACGACAGAGATGAAGCTGCTCTTTTTCTTTCTTTCTTTCTTTCTTTTTTTTTTTTTTTTTTTTCTTTAGGAAAACAAAAAAGAAACTTCAAATATATTGCGATTCTAGACAACATATGAACATATTGATCAAACCTATGAAAAAATGAAGTTCTAATTAAACTCTAATTGTCTTTTGTTAGTTAATTAGTACTAAACTTGGAAATTGAGGATTTTTTTCTACATACATATGAGGGGTGACAATGGTCATCCCATATCAAACGCTGCACTAAATATTAGCCCTGCTACAATCTATAGGGATTCAGATCTACATTTATTTACATTCAAATTACTACCAAGTTTTAAACTATCTATTAATAGGGATAAAAAATAAAAAATAAAATAAAAATCTAAATATCACTATAATAGGACCATAATAAAAATTAAAGATTTAAAATTATTAAATATCGTGAAAAAATTGTGAACCATTTTAAGGTGTCAAGGAAAATAATATTTAAAAATTGGGGAATGAAAAATCCCCATTTTAACTAGGGTGTAAATTGTATAATGTTTATTCTATTTGTAATCTAAAATTTGATGGCATATTCATAAAATTAGCAAATACTTGATGTTTTTAAATAGGGGTAAAATTATAATTTTTTAAAAATTTTAAAATTTTTGTTTAATTTTTCATAGTAGATTCCTTACACTAATATAGTATCATTCTCACGATTACAACGTATTTTGCACAAAATTGTAACAGTAATGATGGATTGATTCACAATTTTTTTTTTTTGATACTTACATTCTAAAGAATTATAATATTAAATATTAACTTAAATAAGTCATTCTACTTGTAATATGAAGTTTGTTAGAATATTATAAAAGTTAGAAAACACTAAATTTTTTCCATATAGGATCGTAATTTTTCAAAATATTTCATTCTTGTTAAAACTTCAACAGTAGATTCCATACACTATTGCAGTGATATTCTCACACTTACAATGAAATTTTCACAAAATTTTAATATTTATGATGCATTATCGTAAAAAATTGTATTTTTTTACAATTAATTGTTGTACACATAAAATGATTCACAAAATATTATTTTGATTCTGACAATATATAGAATTAGGGAATTAAATTGTAAGATTTATGAGGCATTTTAAGAATTAGAGAATTGCACTGATATTCTCATGCTTGCAACATACTTTCCACTAAATTGTAAGATTTATGATGCATTGTTCGTCCAAAAAGTAAAAAATTTATGTTAAAGTGCTTTACACATAAAATAAATTCACAAAATATTTAGTTGATGCTTACATTCTATAGAATTAGGAATTAAATATTAAATTATATAATTCATCCTATTTGTAATCTAAAGTTTCATGAAATATTAAATATAATCGTAATTCAAAAAAATTAGTTTTTGTTGAAATTTTCATAGTAATTCCTTACACTATTACAAGATACGCTCCCACGCTTACAATGTATTTTGCATAAAATAGTAAGAGTAGTGATGCATTTTTCATCAAAAAAGTGAAATATAAATGTTGAATTGCATTACTTGTAAAGTTATTCACAAATAATTTATGATGCATTTTTCGTGAAAAAGTGATTTACTTTACTTTAACTATTACAATATCATTCTCATACTTACAATGTATTTTGCATAAAATAGTAAGAGTAGTGATGCATTTTTCATCAAAAAAGTGAAATGTAAATGTTAAATTGCATTACTTGTAAAGTTATTCACAAAATAATTTATGATGCATTTTTCGTGAAAGAAGTTATTTATTTTACGTTAACTTGCTTTACACATAATATGATTCACAAAATATATTTTTGATGCATATATTCTATAGAATTATAGAATTAAATATTAAATTCTATAAGTCATTCTATTTGTAATCTAAAGTTTGATAAGATATTTAAAAATTTAGCAAATACTTAGTTTTTCAATTATGGGAGAAAATCGTAAATTTCTAAAAAAAATTATTCTCATTGTAATTTTCACATTAGATTCCTTACACTATTATAATATTATTCTCACGCTTACAATGTATTTTACACAAAGTTGTAATAGTTATAATGCATTTTTGTAAAAAAAAAAAAAAAAAAAAAAAAAAAAAAAAAAAAAAAAAAATTAACATTAAATTGCTTCATACATATGAGTCACAAGATATTTCTTTGATTTTTACATTCTATAGAATAAGTGCATTAAATATTGACTTCAGTAAGTCATTTTATTTGTAATATAATGTTTGATCAAATATTCTTAAATTTATTAAATACTTAGTTTTTTCCATATAGAGCGAAATCTTAATTTCATAAAATTTTCAATTTTTATTGAACTTTTTTACAATAGATTCCTTACAGTATTATTATCATGCTTACAACGTATTTTTCACAAAGTTGTAAGAGCTATGATGTATTTTTATAAAAAAAATAAAATTTTAACGTTAAATATATTTACGCATAAAGTGATTCAACAAATATTTTCTTATGTTACAATTTTTATTGAATCTGAGTATGTCATCATCTGATGATGTTAAAAACAGCCAGAGGAATTGAGGTCTTTATATAGAGTACTATAGAGACCCTAAGGAAGAATTAGGATTTAACCTCCTGATGGGTCTAAGTTTCTGATGGTATGAGTTTCTAAACATTTAACTCAGACCTATCAATAACAACTCGGTCCATTAAGTAGAATTATATATACAGAATTGTGTAATATTAGACATAAATTGTAAAAATAATTATAATTATTACTTTCAGTGTGTATTTCGTATGATTTATGACCTAAATTTTTCAACAATAACAAATATAATGTGCCACATCGACCATATAATTCTCATTCAAATGTTTCGAGGAAATAAAGTTGATACAAAAGTAATGTTTTTAATATAAAATTTAACACTCTATACCTTGGGATTGGTTTGAGAAAATTTCCCTCATTGGTGACAGACATCAGTACAGTGGAATTTATAGCTTAGTTTTAATATAACTCTCACTTTGAAAGAACATGTATATTGATTAATAATGTAGATCATAAGTTGTTTTTCAACGATACTTTAATCGTAGATCATGAGTTATTTTTCAACGATACTTTAATTTGGGGTTGAGCATTAGACTCGGGGATTACCGAGCTATATCGAAAAATCAAAACAAAAGATACATAGATTCACTATTTTACTTTTTTTTTAGCATATATCTTACCGAGAATTGCAACAATTTGTAACAGCCCAAACTTTTCTGGTTGTCTTCGTGACATTTTTTTTAAAATTAAATAAAAAAATTCTATTTTCTGCAAAATTGAAAATACCTAAAGTAACTTAAAATTTGGGGCCGTTAGAAATATTTTTGTCTTTAAAGACGTTTAATGATCACAAATAAATATGAGATAGTAAGACCACATCAATTTGACATCAATATTAACTAAAAATATTTTTTTCGGAAGCAAGATCAAATAAATTAACACTTTAACCTAATCAAAATATATAAATATGTTCAAAATAAACCTTAAATATAAAATCATTATTCTTGAAAAATTCTTATTAAAACCTTAAAATAAGTTAAACCATCTTAAGAATTATTCTAAATCTTAATTTCTAGGTAATAAAATCACATTCCAATTTTGACCATGAAAAGTTTTTCTAAAATCATAATAATTAAATAACTTTAATAAGACTACATTAATTTCCAAAAATCTCTCAAGTATAAGATTTTCATAAATAAATGGAAGCAAGTCACATACACATAGACTTCAATTATTCAAAATCATATTCATAAAGACTTTAAATGAAAGAATATTATTCCACAAAAAATATTTGAATCATCTTTTCGCTTATTGTACGCCACAATTGTCCGATCTCACCTCCACGAATAGCTTCTTCAATCTAGAATGGTGAAATCATTAGGGTGAGCTACCTCGAGCTCGTGGGTTTTAAATTATCAACCTTAAATACTAAAAAAGTAAGCAGAATATACAAGAAAATGTGCATATCGTTCATAATAATGTAATATTATTGAATCAACTAAATGATCACATAAGTGGATCGACTAATGGATCACATGGTTGGATTGACTAACGGATCACATGGTTAGATCAACTAATGGATCACATAATTTCACATAGCATATATAAATCAATGCATTCTAAGCATTTGAAATTGACAATATTGAAATAAAAACCCCACTTTAAAGAAATGCTGACTTGAATGTATTGATGAATGTGTGATAAGCCTCGTAACCTTGATTGTCCGTAACTCCATGAGATTAATGCGCTATATTCTTAAATAATAGAAATTCGGGAATATGAGTTCTCTTTCGAATATTAAAACTGATATTTTGAACGTGTAGAACTTGGTAAGAAATTTTTGAAACATAAGGAAGCAAATTTCAAAGCCATAGGAACTTATTCAAACGTGTTTCTTTACTGTGCAGTAGCGAATGAATACTTTATAACTCAAAAAATATATGGAGGAAAAATTTAAATTTTAAACTATAAATACTAGACTCATATTTAAGCATCATATAAATATTTCATATTTTTATAAGAAGATATGATATAGGTTTTGAATTTTTGGAAACAAAATAGCTGAAGTTGTAAATTCTACATAACTGTAGGAAAAATATCATAACTAATAAAGTGAAAACTGAAAAGTCTTGAAATTTTTAAGAAGGATAAATAATATGTATAAGAACAACATGTTCAAATTTCAAGAGATTTGGATATTTATAACTATATTTTCTGATTTTTCAAATAAAAAATGTAGGATTTTGGAAATCTAGATGTGGAGTGATAGAAATTTATATAAAATAAACGAGATGTCCAATTTGACTGAAATTTTAACCGTACATTATATCATAGATATAAACGACATACTAAAATTTCATTAAATTCGGAAATGTAGAAACAGGATTTTTGAATTCTTAAAATAAGAATACAGATGATTGAAAAGAAGGGAAAAAGAGGTTGAGATGACGATGACGACTCGATTGACCATTTAAAAGAAAAAAAACAGAAATAATGAATTGTGTAGAAACTTTTTGCTAAACATAAATAATAAATTGCTGTAGAAACTTTTTGCTAAACATAAATAATGAATTGTCGTAGAAACTTTTTGCTCTTCTCCCTTGTGAAGGTATTGAATTCTTTAGGGAGAATTTTGATTTAAAAATGGTAATGCATCATCCTAGGTCATGAAGTTTACTCACAATATATGGAATTGAAGATCTTATTTCTATTTGAATTTGGCACCTCTTCCACGATAAAACATGTGTAGAAATTGGATTTAAGGTAATGAATTTTGTAAGGAAAGAGGAATCATAAAATTTAATTTTATTGATTTTGTTTAAGGACAAAATACAACTAAATAGTAAAAGTGGGTTGACCTAATCAATAATTTAATAAAACGGGCTAAAAAAATAAAATATTTGTCTTATAAGAATTATCGGGCTCAATTAAATCGCTTGTGAAATTGTGCTTTCAAGTTACGTGACTTTAGCTCAAAATAAATCAAATTTCTAACTTAATAAATGATAGTGAATGAATGAATAAAATAATAAAACACGTAAATGGTGGGTGTTAGACAATCTGCGTCCAACCATCCTAAGACGAAGAACTGATATTTAAAATGATTATCTAAATAAATTGGAATCACAAGTTTAGGATACCTAACATTGTTCTCCAATCAATATTTCATTTAAATTATAGTTACAAAAATGATCAATGATGCCCTAATATTTCCATCTTTTTTGGATAGAAGAAATAACAGATAAACGATCATATTTTAACCAATATATGCTCACAGATACTACATATTAGACTTAAATGTTAAAATATTATAGACACATATAAGAATTTTTTAAAATACTATTAATACATTAATTTATAAAGAAATATTTGTTCCCCGGCATTTTAGGTTTATTTATGAACCAACTTACTTGAAATTTTCATTGACGGCCTCATGTTCATGATTAGATTAGTTGTATGATAATTTTTATTTTAGTTCAACTTTGATATAATTATCTTGATTTTGTATTTCAATTTTAATTTGATATAAATATTTGAATATCTGATTTTATGGTAATGAACCAAATTGTCATGTTAGATCAAAGTGATTTATAAGTTTGATTTCGTTTCCAACATCTTGGGAGTCTTGAACTTTGATCTGATTCCAAAGTTTTTCAAATCCCCCAAAGTTTTATCAAGTAATGTCTAGGGGCTTCAATCGGTTAAAACCAATCAAATTGACTTAGATTTTTATTAACTAATACAGGACACAAAGAAATCGAATAAAACTCCTCTAGGTCCTAAAACCAAAATCAAACCAAAAATGACATACGTGAAGTTCATAACAGAAAATCAAATCAAATTTTGAATTTTTGTCCTTACACATCAAATTTTTATTTGGGTTCGATTTGATTGATTAATCAATCTGTCAACGCACTATTACTTGAAAATTTTGGTTGAAGAATAAAATAAATAGATTTTATAGTTTACAAACTCTATATTTTATTTTTTGTTTTCTGAAGAGAATAAGTTGTTGTTTTTTTTATATCTAAAAATTGTAGAAGTACGTTAAAAGGCTAGGCAAACATCTCAAAATCAACAATCAACAATCCCTTTAGTGGTAGAATCACCTTAGAGAAATTACGAAACTTGCCGTCCATACAAGAAAGAAAAAAAACAAATGTTCGACACTTAGAGAGGGAGAGAGAGTGAGTATGATGGGTTGCACATCGAGTAAGTGACAATCCTCATTATTTCTTCAATTTTATAATAGGATTCAAAGCAGAATTCTTTTCCAAATTTAACACTACCCATGGCAAGTCACCATCACATATTATTGTCCACGTAAGAATAAGTCTCAAAAACCTTTCTTATTATTTTTTTTTTAATATTAAAGATACATAATCTTGAAATTACTTAATTATATAATATTAGGTTTTGCGTGAATTTCCAAAAAATTCAATAATATTGGGTAAATCTAGATATCTTAAATTCAGTATGACAGTATGATGAGGAAAGAAATTATCTTGAAATTTGAAAAGCTCATATTTTATTAAAATATATGTGTGATTTTCTTGTTGATTTCAAATTTTAAATATTTATCAATTAATTAATTTTTTAAGATTTTTAATTTGATATTCATATTGCATATAAATAAATTTATTTTATTTTTAATTAATATTTTTTAGGTTAATTGTGATATATATTGATATTTAAAATATTTTATATAAAATAAAATCTTGAGATTTTATTTAAAATATAATGATATTAAAAAAATACTTCATATATTATGCATTTTATTTTTGAAAAATATATTATCATTTTATAGAATTATTTATTTATAAAAGTGACAAAATCTGACACGACACGATAAGACGACACGATAAAATGAAAAGTACTCTACTAATTTTCTTTAATTTTCGATATAAGGTTAATTTTCTTTCATCAAGTTAAAAAATGGAGCGGAGTCAAGAATAATATTCTCCACCTCATTTGAACCCTAAATACACACACATACATATGAATATCAATTTTTTATAGATTTTTTTTTTCTTTTTCTTTTTTTTTATTATTAAACAAGTCTTTGTTAATATCTCCATTACCAAAAATGAAAAATGTTCTCCGCACCGACTCGTCCCGCGTGCATCCCTAGTAGCAATGTGCACCTTTCTTTTCATTTCTTGTTTTTGTTTTATAAAGGTAGCAATGTTTTCTCAATACAGGAGAAATTGCAATTTTGTTCTCACATGAATAGAGCAAAATACATGGTCCTCTAATTATTCATAAATATTTTTAAAAAGTTTTGAATTATTAAAATATTTGAAAAGTTTCTGAATTATGAATAATAATTATATGCAAGTTCTTAAGTGTTTGTTTATACTAAAAAATTTCTTTTATGGAAGAACTTTCACATAATATTTTTTCATAGTTATGGAACGATTTCAAATTTTAGTTGATAATTCAGGGATCTTTTACACATTTATAACTAACTGAAGGATCTTTTTAAATAGTTGCGCACAGTTGAGGAACCTTTGCAAACACTTCTATATAATTCAGGGATCTCATGAAACATTTGTAAATAGTTTAAGAACCTTAAGATTCATTTCGTCTATAAATATTTCAAAATATCTAATATGACATAAATGTATGTGAGGCAATCTTACATAATATATTTTTCCGAGAAGGAATAAAAAATTTATTTATGTGTTACATAATTTCAATTTCTGCTATTTTTTTTCTAGTTTTTTATTTTTAAATTATTTTTGGAGTTTTTAAATTTTCTCAATATTTCGTTTTTTCAATATTTTTTAATTTTGTTCTCCCAACTTTTAATTTTTTGCTCTTTAGTTTTTCTTCCGTTTTTCACGTTTTTTTTTTCTGTCTTTATTCAATTTCTCACTTTTTAGAGTTAAAATCTTTTTTTCTCTATTTTATTTTATTTTTTATTTTCCTCAAAAACCTTTATTTTTTTTTCTTTCTTTTAGAAAACTTTGTATCACATAAGCATTCGTGAGTTGGCATTTGTCCCAATTGAAACCGAAAGTTTTATCAGTGAAATGTTTAACGAAAGAAAATGTCTTAGGGCCTGACACCCGCAAAACCTCTAAATATAAAATTTGTCAATATTGCAGACATTGATTGATGGTAGCAGTGCATATCAAACCTATTATAAAATTATGATTTATCTTCTATTTTAAATCTATATTGCAATATTCAAACTATATCATACAAACCAATATATATCAACTTTCAAAGCATATTCACAGAAGAAAATATAGAGGATTAATTTCCTAGAATCATCATCGATCATTTGAACTTTGAAATTAGTTATGATCTCAAACACTTAGATTTCAACCCTTCTCTTCTTCTTATTGCCAATTTGTGTGGTTTATATTTAGAAAGGGATTTTTTATTTATTTCCATATATATTCTTATATCTATCCTGTTTTTCCGTACATCTCTTTTTTTCTTGGTTTTGTTGCTTTGTTGGTCCATGATCTTCTATTTATGTGGTACATCTTGTGATCTTCATATGTTTTCATGTGACAAAATGTTTTTCTTGTTGGTTCTTGATCTTGTTGCTTTTTTGGTCAATAATCCTATTTTTATGTGACAAAAACTAATATTTTGTTTTTATGTGACAAAAACTAATGTTTTGTTTTTAAGGGACACATATTGTTTCTTGTTAATATGTTTCTTGTGTTCTGCCGATTATATTTTGGTCAGTTTTTTTATGTTCTGGTTGTGTTTATGTTCTTTTATTTTTAATTATATGTTGATGGATGTTGTATTTCTATTATTCTATATGTTCTTCTACCATGATACTCCATGTCGTATTCTTTGTAGCATGAATTCTCATTTATCTGGTTTTGTTATTTGTATTGTATGATCTGGTTCTATTTTATATTGCATTGTGTTTGTTTTTTTTGTTTATCTATTCTCATGTCCAAAGAACGCCAATTCAGTGCACATTTTTTGTAAAATCATGTTTCTTGTACTCTATTTTTGGTAGCATGAATAATGTTTTATTTACTTTTATGTTACATGTTTTTATTCTATCTGCCTTACGCTAGTATTCACGGTTTTTTTTTTACCATTGCCTTAAGATATTCATCATGTTTGGGGTTCCTCTACCTTTTGAATGGGGGATTAAGTCATTCCCCTATGATGGATTTAGGTTGTCCTTTATTTGTTTGTGTATGTATGTTATATTTGATCTATTTATAGTTAATACATTATTTCATTTCAACGTAGAGGGGAGCTTTCAAAGTGATCATATTCAATGTTTCTCTTTCTTCTTTTTTTCTTATTTCATTTTTTCTCTGCATGTGTCATATGTGTACTTGTTGGTCTTATGTGCTCGTTATTTCTAATACTTTTCGGATTATGAGGATCAACACACACACTAAACATTTTGATTGTTCTATCTATAGGCATTTCTTTCACTACTATTAACATTCTATTCTAAAAATATGCACTAAGAACTGCCAAAGATTAATTGAGTCATTCCTCATAAATATGAAAACAACTCTTCTATAACATCTTCATTGAAGCTACCTGAACCAAATCTACTAGCCTTGTGCGAAGTTTTCTCAGTTGGAAAAAGTGGATTATTCTCCTCCTCGGCAAGGGCTTTGGGTTTATCAATCTCCACACCCTTCAATGCATGATGTACATAGGCATCCTGTAGGTAAGCCTTAAAGTTTATATATGGTTTGTTCACTCTCTCCTTCATGTCTTTTCTCATGGCCTCCTGTTTTAATCATTTCTTTGATCACTTTAAAATTGACTAACAAATAAGAAAATAATCAAGAAAATGAGACTCTTAATGGAACAAGAGAAAAACTTGTATTGGGAACTTTACGAATGTTGACTCGAATCAGCCCTTGCAGAAAAGAAGGAACCAGATGGGGTAGGCAGTAAGTACAAGCAATAATAGAGTTGATTTAGTAGCATTTTTTGTGCTTAACATTCCCATCAAAAGAACTTGTGATATTATTAGGCTTATAATTATATAATGATACACATGTGGCCAAAATGCAGCCCCACTCTCGTACTTTTGATGTTGATCGGTAGGAGTCGTAGGAATTATTGGATTGCATAATTGTAGCCTATGATATTTCTGTATTTATATTCTTCTTTGTACGTTTCCTCAATTATAGGTAGTTTGTTTAGGAATGTATTGATTTGGTTTTGTATATATCTTTGCACATAATGAATAATACGATGACAGAGAATTTCCTACATGGTATCAGAGCATAATTCTTTCCTGGTACGTTTCCGCCGCTCATCTCTTCAATTTTTTTTTTTTTGCCTTGCGAGCATATTTCTTGATAATAAAAATGCTCGTGCCTCTGTCTTGGAGAACAGATTCACTAACGTGTTCCTCGATGACTTCTCTGACATTTCATCATATTGTCAAGAGCTCAAGGATCTTGCCGATCAACTTGCTAATGTGGATGCTCCGGTGGCAAATAATCGGTTAGTACTCCGTCTTGTGAATGGACTGAATGATAATTATGATACAGTGGCTTCTCATATTTCACAAATGGATCCATTGCCGGATTTCTTTTCTGCTCGCTCTCGCTTGCTGTTGGAAGAATTGCGGAAGGCTCGCCAAACCAGCGATGTGGCTAAAGCCGCTGCTCAATCCCTGGTTGTTCAAAAGTCCAGTGAACCATCTAGGCCAGACCCTACTCCTAATCAGACTCGCGATCAGCAGCAACCTAAGTCTACAAACGGTCGTACTCAGTCCTCAAATCGTGGCAAGGGGAAGGGTCATGGTCGCGGGGGCGGCCGTTCTGGTGGTGGCCGCAGTCAGTCCCCTCCTTGGCAGCAGTACGCACCTCCCCCTTGGGCGACTCCATGGGGTCAGGCATGGAAATATCCTCCTTGCCCATATCCCACAAGTTCATGGGTTCGCTCTCCGTTGCCATCCGGTCAGCAGGGTGTCTTGGGAAGTCCTCCTCCGCAAACGCATGTTGTTCAATATCAGCCGACGGAATTGGAACAAGCTTTCCAGACTATGACTCTTAATCCTCCAGATCACAACTGGTACATGGACACGGGTGCCACTTCACATATGACCAACGAGGGAGGTAATCTTACGTCTTATTTTAATTTGAGCACGAATAATAATATTGTTGTCGGTAGTGGGCAAGAAATTCCTATTCACGGTTATGGACACAAAATTCTACCCTCACCCATGCCCCCCTTACACCTCTCAAATGTGTTGCATGCCCCTAAGTTGATTAAAAATCTTGTTTCAGTCCGTCGTTTCACCAAAGACAATAATGTTACCATTGAATTTGATCCTTTTGGTTTTTCTGTAAAGGATATTCAGACTGGGACGCTGAAAATACGGTGTAATAGCAATGGAGACCTCTATCCCATCACTACCAACACCCTTCATCATGTTTCTCCTCCTTCCACTTTTGTCGCCTTATCTCCAAGTCTTTGGCACTCTCGTTTAGGACATCCGGGCGGTTTTGTTTTGAGTTCTCTCAAGAATAATAAGGTTATTAATTGTAAGCCTATATCAAACTTTGATACTTGTTCATCTTGTGTTTTTGGCAAACAAGTTAAATTACCTTTTCATTCTTCATCTTCTTGCACGATTTTACCTTTTGATATTATTCATAGCGATTTGTGGACCTCTCCTGTGTTAAGTTCTGCAGGCCATAGATATTATGTGTTTTTCCTTGATAATTTTAGTGATTTTTTGTGGACTTTTCCCATTGGTCAGAAGTCCCAAACCACTCAAATGTTCTCGGCTTTTAGCACTTATATCCAAACTCAATTCCACATGTCGATCAAATCTTTTCAGTGTGATAATGGACAAGAATTTGCCAACAATAATTTTAAATTGTTTTGTCAACAAAATGGTATTAATTTTCGCTTTTCTTGCCCATACACTTCATCCCAAAATGGAAAAGCCGAACGTAAAATCCATGCCATCAATAATATCATGCGTACCATTCTTGTCAATTCTTCTACACCACCGCATTTCTGGCATCATGCCTTACAAATGGCCACCTATCTTCTCAACATTATTCCCCACAAAACCCTCCAAAATCGTTCACCAACTGAAGTCTTATACAATCGACTCCCCACATACGAACATTTACGGGTTTTTGGTTGTCTATGTTTCCCTCTCTTCCCATCCCACACAATGCACAAACTCCAAGCTCGATCTACCCCGTGTGTGTTTTTGGGCTACCCACCTAACCATCGAGGATACAAATGTTATGATCTTTCCTCTAAAAAGATCATCATTTCCCGGCATATAGTGTTTGACGAAAGTCGTTTTCCATTCTCTGAAATCACATCGCCAAACCCTTCCCTCTACTCATTTCTGGACGGTCCTTTACATCCTAGTGTACACGATCAATTTGCTTTTCCTAAATATGATCCTCCTACAGCATCCCCTTCCCCCGTTGGGCCTCTCTCATAGGCGCCCACGGCCAGCCAAAATTCTGGTCCCAGCTCACCTTCGGCTCAACTGCCACGTTCCAGGCCTTAAGCACCACCTGCCCCTCCCACTCGATGCAAACACATAGCATGCATGGAATTGTTCGCCAAAACGCCTGTTTAATCTCACCACTTCCATCACACCATCTCCTCTTCCCCGTAACCCAAAAGCCACCTTATCCGACGTGAATTGGAAATCCGCCATGACCGATGAATATAATGCTCTAATTAGTAATAATACGTGGGATTTAGTCCCTCGTCCTTCTAATGTGAATGTTATTCGTTCTATGTGGATATTTCGTCATAAAAAGAATTCTGACGGTTCTTTTGAGCGATACAAGGCTCGTCTTGTAGGTGATGGCAGAGCTCAACAAGTTGGCGTAGATTGTGACGAAACTTTTAGTCCAGTTGTAAAACCGGCTTCAATTCGGACAGTCCTTAGCATTGCTATTTCGCATTCTTGGCCACTTCATCAATTGGATGTAAAGAACGTGTTCCTCCATGGCAATCTCAAAGACACTGTCTATATGCATCAACCTATGGGTTTCCGAGATGCTCACCATCCTGATTAGGTGTGTTTATTGAAAAAGTCATTATATGGTCTCAAGCAAGCACCTCGTGCGTGGTATCAACGATTTGCTGAGTTTGCTGCAACACTTGGTTTTTCACATAGCAAATCCGACCACTCCTTGTTCATCTACAAACGCGGACCCAAAATGGTATATATTCTTCTATACGTAGATGACATCATACTCACTACGTCATCAATATCTCTTCGCAAGTCAGTCATGTCGATGCTCGCTTTCGAATTTGCTATGAAGGACTTAGGACCACTTTATTTTTTCCTCGGCATTGCTGTTACTCGAACAGCCTCAGGTCTGTTTCTTAATCAAACTAAGTATGCGGAGGATATTCTTCAACGAGCTGGAATGACAAGTTGTAATCCGTCTCATACACCTGTTGATACACACACTAAGTTGAGTCATGATTTGGGTCCTTCTTTTGAAGACCCCACTCACTATCGAAGCTTGGCCAGTGCATTACAATATCTTACATTTACCCGGCCGAATATCTCTTATGCCGTACAACAAGTGTGTCTTCACATGCATGATCCACGTCTTGCCCATATGAATGCTCTGAAGCGCATCCTTAGGTACATAAAAGGCACTCTCCATCTTGGCTTGCAAATATTTAAGTCCTCGATTACTGGACTGATTTCCTACACCGAAGCGGATTGGGGTGGTTGCCCAGACACCCGCCGGTCGACTTTCGGGTATTGTGTGTTTCTTGGCGACAACTTGTTATCCTGGTCCTCAAAACGGCAACCAACTCTCTCCCGTTCAAGTGCCGAAGCCGAATATAGGGGTGTAGCCAATGTTGTCTCCGAATCATGCTGGCTACGAAACTTACTTCTTGAGTTGCACTTTCCGATTAAAAAGGCCACTATCGTCTACTGTGACAACGTGAGTGCTATCTATCTAGTCGGAAATCCTGTTCAACATCAACGAACCAAACATATAGAAATGGATATACACTTCGTCCGTGAGAAGGTTGCTCAAGGTCATGTTCGAGTACTACATGTTCCATCTCGGCACCAACTTGCGGACATATTCACAAAGGGACTCCCACGAGTTCTATTTGATGATTTTCGGGATAATCTCAACATACGGCAGCCTCCCGTTTCGACTGAGGGGGTGTATTAGATTGCATAATTGTAGCCTATGATATTTCTGTATTTATATTCTTCTTTGTACGTTTCCTCGATTATAGGTAGTTTGTTTAGGAATGTATTGATTTGGTTTTGTATATATCTTTGCACATAATGAATAATACGATGACAGAGAATTTCCTACAGGAATGCAAAGACTGAAAGAAATGTCAGGACATATGCGATATGGACATAAGCTGATAGACTGATATCTTGAAGGTTAGCCATATTTCAATTCAAAGATAATGCATCAACTGCATTTTAAAATTTGAATATAAACAACATGAGATGGTTTTCTAATACTTTTTGGATTATCAAGGATAAACACACACACACACACACAATGAAAATCTGATCGTTCTATCTACAAGTAGACATAAAAGAGGGGGAGGAAAGAAGATGCAGATATCAGGTTTTAATGCAATGAATGCGTCATTATTAAAAGGCGCCAATGGTAGTAATATTGAGCAGAATAAATATTGCCTGGAGAAGAAGATAATAAGAAAAGAATAAAATTAGGTTACTTTTAAATATATAAATATATATAAGGATATTTTTGTCAACTTACTTATGTCTTATGTGTAATTTTGTTATAATTATTATGTTATGCTTACTTTGTTTATTATAGAATACTATGGAAATTGTTTTAGAGCATCCTATGTGTTGATGTGGAGCCCGGCCATATGTTGTTTCTGGTGGCCAATACTAGCAAGAACAAGGGACGATATTTCTACCGTTGTCCCACTAGTGTAGACCATGCATGTGGCTTTATTTGCAGACAGTTGATGATTGAGTGTTCCAACTCACCACCGACTCAGTATACGAGGATATATCATGAGGGTAGTACATGTATCCCAAATTATAATTACAGTGACATGGGTAGCTCAGATGTCACCGGACCCACAACACCACTAGATACAACTCAAATATCCAATCAGTCATTACACTATTGTTTGTATTGCCAATATATGTGCTCATTTTAGCGGTCTTAATTAAATAGTTGTTTGCGTATGAATTTTATTAACTTGACATAAAATATTTGTTTTCATGTATTACAAAAAAAACATGTGTATGACAGTATTTAATTATAATAGCTAGATGATTTGCAATGTTTCTATTGTAGAAATTATTTTTTTTTTGTTGTGTTTTAATTTAGATAAATGGTTTTTTAAAGAAAAAAATTTGAGTTATTAAAAATAATATTGATCAATAAATTTTATGACAACTCATATAATACAAATTTAAAATTGTTAAAACAAATTACTAATAAATATCAAAATAATGAAAAAAATTAGGCAAAAAATTTATTAGTAATTTTTTTGCATATTAAAATATGAAAAGTTAATTAATTTTAAAGAAGTAGAAAATGAAAATAATAAAAAATGCATTTATAAAAATGAAAAAAATTAGATAAATAAACGGAAAGAATTAATATCAACTAAAATAAATAATAAAAATAAAACAACTCACTATCAACAACGTAAAAATCATCACATATTATCAACTAATTATTAACTCCACAAATTCTAACATCTTAATCAATTATTACACACATTATTTTTCATAATAAAATAATATAAAAAAACATATTAAATCTATTGATTAGACATTGCGGCACAAAGGGGATTGATGCTAGTAGCGCATAAAATTTTTCAACAAACCTCCCACCCTTGTTTTATAAAATTGAGATTTATCTTCTATTTTAAATCTATATTGCAATATTCAAACTATACCATACAAACCAATAATACAACAATTTCCAATCTCAAAGAAATTTGAAAACAACCACACGAACCTTTTTGAGCATATTCACGAAGAAGATGTAGAGGATCCATTTCCAGTATCATAAATTAGAATCCTCTTAGAGTACTTCATTGTAAAATTCGGAAAGAATGATGGTAGAGAAAGCGAATAAATATAATAACTTATATTTCACACACATTATATATTCAGGTGTCTTTCTCTCTTCGAACTTTACAAAAAATTCACCCAAAAAAAAAAAAAAAGAAAAAAAAAAAGAGGATCTATTTCCTAGTATCATCATCGATCATTTGAAGTTTGAAATTAGTTCTGATCTCAAATAGGTAGATTTCAGGCTTTCTTTCTTCTTATTGCAAATCTTGTATGGTATATAGTGAGGAATTATCTCGTCCTCAAACCAAAACCCTTAATATTGAAGTTCTTTTCTGAATAAAAAAGAATAGCCATGCCAATAAAGAGTTGATGAAGTCTAAAATGCACAAACTTATATGTTATAATATGAGAACATCGTGTTCTTCCATACTTTTTCTTCATTTAAATATAAAACTAAACAGAAGGCAAGGAGAAATTTCAATTATGGAAATGTAACTTCATTTGTCCGGTTAGGATAGGACATGCTTCAATTGTCCCTCTTGTCTCAAATAGAAGAGCCATGTTGGACGGAGGTAGTATTATGCAAATACGTCAAGAAGCCAACAATCCAAAAAACGCATGTTTGGGAGCATAATCAGAGGCTGCAGGACGATAAATGTTGGGAATAACCAGACAATACAACACTTAAGCTGGTAATAGTTTCTGTAGAGATCACAAAAGTCAATATGTAACAGAAGCCGAAATTCAATTCCACCTTTTTTGCTAAAAGAATAGATCTACCAACTCTTGGATTCAAATTTCCCTACATATGGTAGCCGAATGTTCTTTTAGCGGGCATTGCAGGACCTAAGGATCTCCGCTAAGAAACTGATCGTAATTTCAAATATCCAGAAAAAATTAAGCTGATATGCCCCCATTAAATCTTTGTAATCCATCTTCCATTTCAACTATACCAATCAAGAAAGAGAACTGAAAAAGTAAGGACAAATAAAAAGAGCAAAAGTAATGTTCTGCTGCTGCTATTCCTTTGAATAGCTTGTGACAACTCTTTATTACCAAGCTCCACGTTCTTTGTTGCTTCCACTGCCTGTTTAATCATAAGGCAAAGAAATAATAAATTCACATATAACATTCTTCATGTGAATGCATATGGATGAGATCAATCTTATTGGAGGATACACCACAAGGCTTTAAAATTGAACACACGCACACACAACAGAGAGACAGAAAGAGAGAGAGAGAGAGAGAGAGAGAGAGAGAGAGAGAGAGAGGCAAAATGGAGCTTAAAGCATGAACTAAAGACTACGAAATATTGATTGGAAAGTGAACTGACCTGGTCATACAAATACTCTATCTGTTGGGCCTGTTGCAGAACATGAGTGGACATGAGGTGGTTCAGTGCAGACATTTCCACCATCTTTGTTTCAGTCTCTTGAACAGCATCTAACATGCTAGCCAACTCTACCTGCATCACGTTACACACATACAGAAAGAACTTCAAAACTAAGAGGAAAGAGCTTGAGAGTGAACTATGGCTTGACTAGCTTAAGCAAGAAGCACAGAAACTTCTGCTAGCCACTGTGGATTACCTGAAGGGCACGCGTGTCATCATCCAACATTTGTTGCTGGAACCTAATCGGCTCTGCTTGAACACCATCAGTCTGCCTGACTTCTGAATTGCTTACTCCTCCTGGTTCTATATTTCTTGAACTAGAGGTCTCTGCAACATCAGTAGAGCCACTGTGCTTCAGTTTTCTTCTTGGTGTCACCCTGTTGATAGCCTCTTGGAAGCGCAGAGCTCTAAACTGATCGAATTGGGATGTCACTGAATGAAGCTTTTCACTTAAAATCAATACCTGCATTTACACCAAGAAGAGATTCTCTTATTCAAAAGTAAGCTACAAAAAAGAAAAATCTTTGACATGGATACTGCTTAAAGTAACAAAAGATTAAAAGATATATTTTACTGCCACACCATCTTTTAGCAATACAAACAAATCATGGTGATTACAGTATCTTCTCAAATTCTAGACAGCACATTCGATCTAAAACATGCATTCCATACCACCACAATAGAACAAATTAAGGTCCTCTATACATCAAAAGAGCCAACAACCATATTTCTACAAAGTTCTATCTTTGCCAGTATAATATTGAGAAACTGGAGTAAAGAACCTTAGAATGCAAACAATAGTTATAGTCCACAACTTGATAATAAGTGAAGTAACATTTTTTTTTTCTTTTTGAGGCAAAAAATATTGATGTCAAGCAACTTGAATATGAAGTCATACCACTCCATGTTTGTGAGCTATAGTATCAGCATTCATATTGTCGCTCCTAATACCAAGCCATCCCTTTGAGTTAGCTTCTTCATCAGTTATGCTGTTTTTAAGAACATCGATTTGGTGTTTGCATGCTTTGATGAAGGCTGTAACCTGCATAATGCAGAGTTCATTATGAAACAAGTTGATTCCATTAACCCATCTGTGAATATGAGAGCAAACCACATGGTTGAAGCAAGTATCTGTATGTAGCAAAGAGTGGAGTAAATTAGAACGTTGACATGGGATTTCTTAGAGAAAAAATGTTGTCTGACTGCAAGTCAAAGTAGAGAGAATCATTGTTTGACTAAACATCAGAGGCTATTGGGTCTTTCATGAGGTAACACCGAGGGCAAGACCCATGATAAGTGCAAACGCTAATGGCACAGTCTTAGACATTATTTCATTGAATATTAACTAATTTTGTGATGTTTAAGGAATGTTGATGTCTGTTCATATGTACGTAGGGGTTTTACAGGGTCTTAGCAGAAAATTTTGTAATACAATCAACAAATGATAGTAATTGTAGTGTAGCGTGTTACTTTACTATGTACGGCCAATAATGTCACCTTAAAAATTTGTTCATTCATTTCAATGCTAAGTTCCAGCTTTTACGAAGATCTCAAATCTTGCTAAATTTGATGTGTGATTGGGTGAGTTTGCATGCAAAGTCACAATCTATCAAATGCCGTCAAAATTTTCTCTTCTTTTCTCTTCATTCTTTTTCCTTTACCTTCTGACTTCGTCTGTTCCAATTATTATCTTCGTTTAGTTGACCAAAGGAAGAATCACAAACATAAAGGACATTCAATAAGAAGGTAAAAGAGATGAAAGACCAGGACATTCAAATCCATGCAATTTAAACGTTTTTTCATAATTTTATTATGGATTCAATGAGGAAGGGTAGTACTACACAAGAAAACATTACACAGCACAACTAGAAGATTTTGGCAATAGACAGCTCCAAAGTAACTATCCAACATTAATGATTTCTTCAAGATTTTTGCAAATAAAGCATGACCTTAACACAAATATTGATAATCTTAGTAAAAGGCAAAGCAAGGCTGAAAACGAAGAATTTATGAGATCTAAATTGAATATTAGTATTTCAAATAAATAGACAATATGCTCTTTATAAAGCACGGGAAAGAATATAGAAGATATCCAACCTCATGCTCAATGCTATCTCTCTCTTGTTCAGTGGTACGGTGTGCATCTACATAATCCTTCTTATGCTTCAGGAGAAACTGCTCTAAAGCTCTAATGCTTTCAAGCTGGCAGATAAATGATGCATATATCAAATCAAAGGAACAGTAATAAATGTTGACAAACATGTTACTATCACCGAGCTTATAAGTACTTCCCAGGTATCCAAAATAAATATACCGTTGTTAAGGCAGCTTTGGTGAAAGATGACCTTTCCGAACTTTTATGCATGATAAAGGATGCCATTATCGATGCAATTTTAGACTGCCAAAATAAATCAGACATCAGTAAGATAAGCTACGGTATTCAGAAATTAGAACCAAACAGAAGACAACAGTATCAGCCACATCAAATACCAATGCATATTTTGATATTCTTAGAGCCGATGTTCAAGGAATAAAAAAAATTAGAATTTCCCAACATACCTCATCGTACCCCAAATTTAATGCTGCTCTCCGCGCAGCGTCCTTATAATCCTCAGTCCTGTCTCTAACTTTTGACATTCCTTCCAATTCGATTTAGAGGACGTAAAGATACTCCAAGAGAAACTAAATAAGAAGCCCTTCAGTGAGAATTCTTCATTAACCTAGACAAGAAAAGGGATCACAAACCAATTGAACACAATCAAGATAATCATAGCAACTCAATTCACTCACATAAACTACCAGACACGAAAAACAGCCCGCATTCCACGAATGCACAATTAACAAATTAAAAAATTGAACCTCTTTTCTAATATTCTAGGTAAAACTCAAATAAAGTTTGCCATGTCTTAAGATGAAGGCGGAGACCAAAAGGTATACTCATCACTGATCCTAATGAAATTTATCCATAGAAAGAAGAATTCTTCAGCAAAAGAAGATATGTAAGTCCCTCGTACAAAGAGGTAGGCTAGAATAACAACAAAATATTATTGCATAAATTTATGGTATTTCTATAAAACCCAAAAAAAGATCTCAACAAAAAGTAAAAGAAAAAGATAAATTTACCGGTAGATTAGCGGCGGCGGAGGCTATAGAGATTTGAAATTAAGAATTTTCGACTTCCGGGAGAAGGTGGTGAAGATTCGACGGCTACCGGCGATTGGGGATTAGAAATTGGCAATAAGAGAAGTGTAGCAGAGCCAGATTGGGAGGTTCTCCCTTTCATTTTCAAAAGACAATTTTTTCTAGAAAAATGATTATAAGTAAAGGGCGTTTTAGGAACTTCACTCACACACACAACACACACAACACACACACGCACACGAGGATCCGAGAGAGGTCGAATCAGTTCCTCCCTGTGGCACGGCAAACCCCTCAATCGAAGACTAGATCCGCCACTTTCCCAATTATTCTGCTCGAAATCTATCAAATTTCTTCTGTAATTCTCGGTAAGATGTTCATTCTTCACTCCCATATTAATATATCTTTTGTTTTTTTGTTTTTTTTTTTATTCTTTGGTTTTGGTGGGCTTTACTATTATTTGCTTCTAGGATGCTTCAAGTTTTTTTGGTTTTAGTTTCGGCGTCTATATGCAGATTAAATGAAGATTTTATTTGTTTAACATAAAAGGCGAGAGTGAATTTGTCGCCTCAATTCTATCTGACTGGAACAATGCAAAGTTTCATTTTTTGTTTCTATTAGGGCGTTGTTCTGCTTGGTTTCATAGAAGTTAGAACTTAAACTGAAATCCGGATCTTGGCTTCTCACAATAAACTATAGCTGGTGCACTGATATGATTTTTGGATCATGGCTGTTATTTAGGTGTCAAAAGAGTATTAGATATGTTATTAAGTTGTCATAGAGTTCTTATTATGTTATCATGCCCCTGGTGGTAATTAGGATGATATTTTGGTAGACAAGTCCTCAAGATTCTGTTCAAGATGTCAATGTCTGGTATAGCTCTTTCGATAATCAAGTTATCAGTAAAGGAAAGTGTTGATGCCAGAAAAGAATGTGGAAGAGATAGATATTGAAGTGGTAATTTATGCAGGAAATGGGGTTGTGGACGCTGCTTGAGGGCTGCCTTCTTCTTGCAAATGCTCTGGCCATACTAAATGAAGATCGATTCCTTGCCCCCAGGGGATGGAGCTTTCAGGAATACTCTGGCATTAAAAGAAACTCATTCAAGGGACAGATTCTTGGTCTTATTTATGCAACTCAGTACCTAAGAGTTCCACTTATACTTCTCAATTTGCTCTGCATTGTTGTGAAACTGGTATCAGGCTGATCTCATTTGGCGACTCTTTATTCAGGGGCTTGTTTTCATTGGTAAGTAGAATTTATTTCAAACTAATGTGTATTCAGCTTTTTCATTCTTGGTACTACTTTTTTTTTTTTTGGTATAAGAGCTTCTTGGTAATGTAGATGTTGGATTGATGGGACAGAGGTCAATGGAGGAATTAGGGTGCATTTTATAATGAATTGTAATTGCAGCTCATCTTCTTTCTTCGAATGATTATGATATGCTTGTCATACTTCTCAAAATATTTTGTTGTCACGAACCATCGCTCTGTTCAATGTAACTATCTATGCTGCTTCCCTACTCCTTTTCAACTTTTAAGAATTGAACCTCATTATTAGGCCTGGAACAAAATTGTTTGTATCGGCTAACAAATGGTGCAGTATTTGGTTGAATCCTTTTGAGACTGAATTCCATTATTTCATTCTAAAAATTTTAGCATATCATGCTTCTATAATTTGTGATCTGTCATTGGATCTATATTTTGATTTCTGTCAATTTTGGGGCTCGTGATGTGAAAATTTGTCTGAAAAATATGATAAAGGAAGCTTGTTGCTTCTGGGTTTCAAAGAACTACTCTTGGTCACATTTCACTTTTGCGTTTGTACTGTTTTTTGCGTTAGATTGTTGGTATATTTGATCTTAGTTTATTCTTCCATGTATGGCTCTGTGGATTAAATCATTTCTTAGTTGGTTTTGAACTTAAGGTGCCTCTAACTCTTAGAATACTTGCTTGAACATTTTTAGATAGAAAGATTGTTCTGCACCAGTAGTTTGCTCCGTTGAGATGACTGTTGTAATCTCCAGATCCACCCCAATGATAGGAATGTCATGTATGCTAGGGATTGTTGAATGAGGAAGTGTGAAGATTCCTTGATTGTTCCTTAGTAATTAGTAAAGTTAACTAGGGTACCTCAGGATTTGGAAGAAGTAGAAATTAGCCTTTCTACTCTTTTATTTAAAAAAAATATGTTGTATCATTAAGAGTGCACCCTTTGGTATTTCAAATTATCTATTGTAGTCAAAGGGGTAACCCCAAAGATTGTATTGTCGAAATTGGATTCACAAAAAAATTTGAAAAGGAGGGCTTTGGTTTTGGAAGAAGACTAAGACTCTCAGGGGAGGAGATTTGCGGGAATAGCAAAATGGAGGTGCAACATTTCTCAAACATCATTTTACTAGAAATGCTCCAGCATGAAATATGATATTCTTTCAATTCAAACCGCTGTCATATTTGTGGCAGAGTATGTAATCAAGATCAGATGATAGAATCATCTAGTAGAGGTTGCACGTTGGTGGTCTGAACTTGTTCTTACGACTTATAATTGGCGCCTTTGTTTTACTGTGCTTTGAAATTCTTTTCTCCCACAAAATTGAGAAAAAGACGCAATCTTTTAATTTGACAAAGACTCTCGACTGACTCCTGTCATTTTATGAACAAAATCTAGAAATTATTTGTGGTGGTGATTGATTATGGATGGAGTTTATCAAAAAAAGATTTGAGGAAAAGTATGGATTCAGCTTAAATGTTGTAAGTTTGTTTTGACAACTCATATTGATTTGTTGGTGATGGCGAGTTATAGTATGGATTTTGACATGATAAAAGAAAGCGAACGAGTTAAGAGTTTTCTAATTATCTCAGTTTTTCTTTTTCCATTATTCGTAGATAGTTTCAAGATTGGCTTGAAAAGTTAATCATGTAATGAACTGTTTTCCATCCTCATGGCAGATGAATGATCATTTTAACTTTGCTGTACTAAATCTAATAATACTAAAATATGATTTGGCATGCAACAGGTGTTCTACTTGTTTCCAATTTTTCAAGTACATTGGGATCTTGATGCTCTAGCTCCTCCTACTCTCAGTTGACATGGTTTCTGAAGAAGATGTTTCTCTGGGCAATCTGTTTAAAAGAGGATGTTAATCTTTTACTTCTTTTTTTTTTTTTACCTGTAATGAGATTTTGTTCCCGGCTTCGCCGACGACTTGCTCTAGCTAGTGCTGTATTTGTTATTGCATTGATTAACGTGGTGATGTTGAAGCCATTTACTGCCATAGGCAAGATATATTTGTGTTATCAAAATACAATCTTTTCTGCATGCAGTAACTTCAGCTTTCATTTTCTGCTTGTCCATTTATGGAGCATTTTTCCCAAATTGTTGAACCATTTCGTCATTAGGTAAGGGCTAAAAAAACAATGATTCATTTCACATGAATTTTCATCTCGAACTTTACTAGTTTGTGTCTTATATAGAATGACATCATAAATTAACACATGTAAATTAAAACTTCGGGCTTTAAAAAAAATGATGTTAGAAACCTTGTGGAGTCGACAAATACACTAAAACCATTGTTCCAAATTTGAATAAAAATAAGAAAAGTGGGCCCACACTTGCATGCATGAATGCTTTTATGGAGATATTAATAATTATGGGATCACATCACAGAGAGATCCCCTTCAGAAAAAATACAACACCAGAAATTATAAATCAGCAAATACATGATAATTTCTGGAATCAACGGCTATAAGTCTGAGCGCAGCAACTGCAGCTGCAACTGACATACAACCAAAGAAGATAACATTGAGCCAGTGCCAATTCTTCTGCAAGGAGCTGAGCTTGATTTTCTTCGCCACGAGATACATGTGGTTTGCAAGAATGAAGGTGAGAGGGAACGTGCTTATTGCTCCCGTCAGACTCATGAAATCTCCCAAAAACGGCAGCAAGGCTGACACAAGTGTGGTGACCGCTAGGTAGCTGCCCCTCACTAATACCCGGAAAGATAAGTTGCGGGGAGCTAGAGCGCTTCCCTTGATTCCAAACCTCGTGTCTAGATACTCGTACATAGGACTCGCAAAGATCTGAAAGGAGAAAATGGATCAGAAAAGAGGAAAGATGAGTTATTTGGGCCAGCTCTTTCAGAAATTGTCAATTTAGAAAGATGAGTTATTTGGGCCAGTTCTTTCAGAAATTGTCAATTTAGTCAATTAGTTGTGATTCAGGCCATGTTTGAATTAATTTTCCATGAAGTTCTGGCTAAGAGGCTGGAGAACAAACATAAAACTGCCGTGTTCTACATGAAGGAATGAACCAGATCGGAGGATGATGTTTACATGCAAAGCAATAATCGTCTGCAAGAAAGCCGAAATGTTAGCCAGAGTCTTCAACCAGATTGGACCATTAACGTTGTTGAGCAAGTAGGCCGATGTGTTGGATCCGTAAGCCCAATATCCCATAAAAGTGACTGCGTACATTGGCAGAACTCCAACTGTAAACTGGAAATACAGAGCTTTCATCATGTTCTGAACGACTGGTGGTCTCACCGTTGCCTGTCAAGAAAGATGAATGGATTAGTGAGTACCATTCTTGGAAGCCATTAATCCAGCAGTTTATATTGTGCTACCTGTATTTCTGGAAGCATTCCCGTATTGAAGGCAAAAACAAGATTTGCAGCTGCACCTATAGTTGTAAAGATCTTCCCTACTTTTGTTCCGGGGATGCTGTAATCTCTACGAGGAGCTTCAATGCCTATGAAAAAACAGCTAAACATTAAAAAAAGAAACTGCTTTGGATCGGTTGAGAGTAATGCAACTAGATGGAGAAAGAGAGAGAGAGAGAGAGAGAGTACCATCTTTAAGAGACAGTGTAAATCCTACAACAATGTAAATCAGACTAAAGAATGTCGAAAATGCCAGCCAAATACGCAGCGCTGATAAATGAGGTATGCCAATGGCAAAGAGGCCGCATGCAAGCCCCGCGATAGCAATAAAATATGGAAGCTTCATTTCATTATCATCTCTGAAAAGAACATAGACAGCCTGTACATATAATGCACCAGAGTCCAAATAATCAGCTAAAATTTGATATTTAATTACCAAATTCAGACACACGCTTTAAGCATTACCTTAAGAGCACTTCCGGCTAAAATGATATATCCGACATTGATCATAAAGAGATTCACATACTGGAGTCCCCATGTAAGACCATAAGCTTTTTTACCTGCATCACCAACAATAATAACATTTCAGACTCATCTATAAAAAGGAAGGGTGTAGCTTATTGTTCTTCTCGCATTCAATATTCAAACAAATCTTTATTATCTCATACCGTATATAAATCCAGCAAGGTCTCGATATCTGATATGCCTCTTTCCTCCAAATTCATGAAGCTTGGCAACTAAAGAATTTGCATATAAGGATATCATTGTTGCTAGAATTAGTCCAACCACACCGCCAACCCAGCCCAGCGGGACCATGATAGTACCAGAATAACCGAGCACATAGGCGCTGTTGATTCCCGTTGTGAGAACAAATCCCACTTGAAACCATGAGTCTACATTCACACAACAGAAAATTAAGCCCAAAATACTTCAAAAATAGAAAGCATAACAGATGCTGAACTTGTGTATCACTCTGGCTACCAGAAATTATTATGAAATTTAGTTAATACACTTCTTCAATGAGTGGGCTTCCTGTTATAGGATAGGGGTCAGTCCTTACCAGCAATTAAATTTAAGTGACAAATTGAGGAAAAAATTCAAATAAAGTACACGCACATCCAGGTAGACAAGAAACCCATTTATTACATAAGATCAGGAAATAATGTAGGAGAAATCAATTCTTTTTTCTTATTTTTTCCAGTAAAAATGCATCAAAGCTGATCCTGTTTGTTATAAAATTAGCATTTTTTTAACCAAAAAAAAAAAAAAACTACCAACAGAATTATATCCAAACAAAAAAAGCAATTAATTCCAAGGAAAACTGGTTAAACCAAATCCGATCAACCTCAGAAAAGAACAAAACCAGACACAGACAACAAAAAACCAAAAAAAAAAAAGAACCAGTGACATAAGCCAAAGCACAAAGTATAAACAGAAATTGCAAGAAATGTAGAGAGAGAGAGAGAGAGAGAAGGAAGATAACCATGGCTAATCTGATGGGCAGTGTCTGGAATTTCAACAGCCAAATGATAATCAGAATGGACTTTTCCATCGCCGCCTGAAGCCCCAACGGCATCGTTTCCACCTCGAACCTCCATCTCCACCTCTCTCCCGGATAGCAAACTCCTTGCCTCTTCTTCTCTCCCTGTATTTTGCTACCATAAACAACCGACCAAGAAAATAAACACACAGTGAGTGTGTTTCCTAACCAGAGTTATCCACACACAACCCAGCAAACACAAAAAACACAACACAAACACCCACAAATCACGCAATGAGTGTGTCTTGCAGCCAGAATTCCCCACAAACAAATCACCGAGATAAAAAAGAAAGCCAAAGCAGAAGGCAGCTGAAACACAAACAGAGAATACAGAGTGAGGGTGTACCTTCGTGCTGAAGGGAAGACTGAGAAGGTGTGAATGGGTCTGGCCGTTGGTATCTCTTATTGGCGGGTCTTCCATTAATATAGCTTGCGTCTCGGGATTGTTGGGAACATGAGTCATTAATTTGGACTAAAATGCCATGCGTTGACTGTAGAACAATTTTGAACCGTCAGATTGAAGAGTTGACTGTGTAAACGGGTGAGATCTGGGTTTACGATTGTGGGCTCTGAGGACCGTGTGTAGAAGAATAGGGTTTCTATAATTATCGAAACAGATCTTGAGAACTAAACATGTGAGGATGTTGGGATATAAAGTCAAGATTATCTTCAAATTTTGGGTATTTGATAAAATTATATTCTTATATTGACTTCCTTAATTGCAATAAAATAATTCTCAATGTTGGGAAGGAGGGACTACTTAAATCAAATTATTTAACAAAAATATTTTTATTTCCAAGTTTATAACTCTAAAATTTTCATCCATATATATTTTTAGATTACACAAATCTTAATTTCTAATAAAATATTTGTTTTTTTCAGAATATAATTTTTAAAGTCAATTAAATAAAAAAAATTATAAATTTATATTTATACAACTTTTAGTATTAATAAAATAGAATCTCGACTAAACAAATTTTATTTTCAAATAAAACTCTTTTTTAGTGGAATATAAAAGCTATTAAAACCAAACATTCACTAATCCACCTAGTTATATAATATATATTCTTATTTTAAATTAAGAGTTATATTTATTTAATTAAATAATGAAAAAATATATTTATTGTAAAACGAAACGAAGTAATATAAGAGAACACGCTTTCGGATACAGTGGTACAGGTCGCAAGATTAAGATATTTTGTTATGAGTTGTCTTATTTATTAAGGGTATGTTTGGATCAATCTTCATTCCAAAGATGTTAAAATATCTAAGTTTTATTTGTTTCTAAATCTAAAATTTACTTTCTTAATTCAATAAATTTTCTCCTATTATAAATATATCTACACCTTTCATTCCTCTATTGTTATTTCTCCACTTTTTAATTATTCAATAATCAAAATTAATTATTTTATAATAATTCAATCATTACTAACGCAATCTTATTAAAATATGATATCATACCCGTTCGTAAATCTAAATTTTGAAAACCTTGCACTTTAGATTTGATTTATAGATTACATTAATTTCTTTTTGGTTTTAGGATCCGATTAATTGATTTGTAATAGTGTGACACATTATTTAAACATTTATTTGAATATTAGTTTCTTTGCATTATTACTATATTAAGTGTTACTTTTATTGCACAAATACATAGAAGGCTTCAGAAACATCATTCCACAAATATTGAATAATTGAAAACCAAATCGAAAGGCTTCCAGCTCCCAATTCAGATTTACTTATTCTCATCGCATTTCATCTCATGTTTTAAAGTGGTGTTTATTTATAATATAAATTAATAAAATTAAAATAAAAAATCATTTAAATTATTATATTTATTCTCACTAATCATTTAAATAAAAGCTTATAAATTTTTTGTTACAACTCTACATTTTATGATAAATATATTTAATTAGTTCTATTTTAACAATCTTTAAGTAGACATCCATATTTCATATATACATATATATACATAAAAATTTAATTATTAAATATAAAATATTTTTTCTTAAGTTAATTGTTATATATTTTTATGTTTAACTAAAATAACTAAGTAGATATTGAACAAATCATTCTATAAATATCGAAGCAAAAAAATCAATCTTATAATATTATGTATATCTTTTGATATTTTTCTATCTAAAGATATAAAAAAATACAAAAAATAATATCCTCTGGTGGTGTTTTTTTGTTCTTTACTAATATTTTTTGTTAAAAAAATTGAGATTTGCGTGTATTTTTAATTATTTGATAATATTGACTCTTTTTTAATATTATAATGTTAATATATGTTTATTTATTTATTGTATCATGTTTCGTTGAAAAAATGTATTTTATCAGTGGAATTCTGAAAAAAATTCCAACTTTTAGAGATGTTCCACTAAAATTCCTCTAAGGTATGTGAGAATATATATATATATATATATTTATACATGTATTTGTCAAAAATATAATTTTTAATACTACCAAAAAATAATATTAATTTTTTTAAAACCAATGCATTTTCATAATGATAAAAACTATTATGCAGTAGTTGTATATGTTACTGTAAATATACATATTTATGTTGTGTTGAAATATGATGTTCACTTCCTCTTTAAAAGATAATAAATTCATATATGTATCTATGGGGATAGAGTGGGGTGAGGTGAATAAAATTATCGTATCATATTACTAATTGTAATAATTTGCACCGTACATATTTGAGGCTAACTATTGAACATATTTTAATTAAAAAATAAAAAAATAAATATATAAATATTATATAATACTTAAATTTCATAATATTAAATAATTAAATTAAATTAGATAAATTCACACCAATAAAACGATGGAATTATTTGAGCATATGGAATATCCAAATCACTTTTTCTGTAGGCCTTTAATGATGGGTTTACTAATTAATAGCAGTGCATAATGACGTCACCATATTCTTCATTCGCTTTTTATTATCAAAATAGGAAAGTGAGCATTAGTGCTTAGACTCAAACTCATCCCAACCCTACATACTAAATAATTCTTTAATTATTATTTTCTAAAGGCATTTAACTTTATAGTAAATCATTATAATGGTTTTAGTGCATTAATTATCAATCTTTGATTGATAGGGACAATTTCTTGTCATAAGTGTTCCATTCTATCATTATATTAAAATATAAAATATTCAATTCGGACATAATATTTTTATCTTTTACATTGCATACTTTTTCCTTTTTCTGCATACTGCTTTTGCTAAATTAGTTTAGTCGGAAAATTTTAATTGTTCTTTGGGTTTGTCCGATTTCTTTAATAATTGTGCAAGTTGTTATAGTTTCCACCAAAAAAGATGATTGGTTCTGTATAGTTTAATGGTTTATAATACCTTAATCCTAATTCTTTTTTTGGTTTCCTTCTTTTAAGAGGGTCTTAGCTGCTTCGTTTAGCTTTGAGCGGATCATGAAAATTTCAACTTTAAAATTTTAAAATCGTAAAATAAAATTAAATAGTAATAATCTTTATTTATTTTGAGATTGAATAAAATATGATTATACAATGATGTCGAATCAATACTACAAAATATACTCTATATCTTTAAGATTTCATTTTTCTGTCTAAATTTTCTTTCTATTTTTAGAAAAGTATTCTTTTTTGTTTTTACTCTAATTTTTCAAATGTTTATAACATTTTCATCTTAACTACATTTTTTATAAAAAATATATCAAAATAATTATTTTTTCATGGTCTTCAATTTGATATCTATATTGCATATATAAAAAAATATTAATTTTAAATATAAATTTTTTCATAGATTAATTGTGGTATATTTTAGTATTTACAATATTTTTTTGTTGTGAGATATTTTTATTTTAAATTTTTATTAAACATATGGTTTATATAATTATTATTTTATTTTAAAATTATATTACTATTTTTTATTACTTATTATATTGTAAATTATGCAATGCACGAGAGAAATACAAGTTTGTTGTAATATTATATTATAATTGTACAATAAATATTAAATGAATATTAAAAAATATAATTTGTTGTAATAAATATATTATATGTGTGTATAAATATCTGAGTGGATGCGTATATATGTGTGTGTGTGTGTGTGTATTACGAAATACATTCATATATGTATAAATATGGAGAGAGAATAGAATAGAGATTAGGAGAGAGAGCAGAATAGAGAGAAGAAAAGAATATTCTGAGAGAGAGACAATTCTTTTCATTTTAACAATCTCAAGGAATAAATTACATGCAACGAATATAAATAGGCACACCATTAGATTTCAGTTGTTCTCAACTAATATGAAACAATTACAACAAATTTTGTAATGAAAAGTAACTACCTAACATCTAACTAACTGTTTAACTAACAGCCCCCCGCAACCTTCAGGTTCTAAGATCTAAAACCTTAAGTTTGGTTCCCATTAATCCAAAGTTGGAAATGGAGTTAGCCTTAGTGAAAATGTCTGTTGTCTGTTCCTTGGAAGGAATATCACGAATGTCAATCAGGTTCTGTTGTAGCCTTTCTCTTACAAAATAGAGATCTAACTCTATATATTTGGTTCGAGCATGTAGAATGGGATTTGCAGCCAAATGCATTGTGCTCAGGTTGTCACACCAAACAATAGGTGTCTGTGGGCTGCATAGGTGAAGAAGCTATAGAAGTCCCTGCGCCCAAGTAAATTCAGCTGCTAAATTTGCTAAGCTTCTGTATTCGGCTTCCGTAGAGGACCTCGTGAACTAAACAACAACCTGTTGTTGACCTTCTATCATCATAATTTGCTGCCCAATCTGCATCGAAAAAACCAACCAAATCAAGATTATTTAATCGAGTGAAGTGTAATCCATAATCCGTAGTGCCTGCAAGATATCATAGAATTCATTTCATTGTTTTCCAGTGAGACTCAAGAGGTGTTTGCATATATTGACATACTTTATTGACAGCAAAGGATATTTCGGGTCTCGTAATGGTAATGTACTGTATTGCACCGGCTATGCTCCTGTAAAACTGAACATCATGGACTGGATCACTCCCATAAGCTGTCAAGCGTTCTCCAGAAGTCATAGGTGCTGAAACCCCTTTGGTGAATTGCATCTTGGCCTTGCATAATAAATTCTTGATGTATTTGCCTTGGGAAAGTTGAAAGCCTTATGTAGTTCGATGAACTTGTATCCCAAGAAAGTAATCTAATTCTCCGAGATCTTTAAGAGCAAAAAATTGGTGGAACTGCTGAATAAGTTCTTGAATCTCAGTTGTACTACTGCATGTAATCAAAATGTCATCTACATATACAAGAATGAACAAAATATTGGAACCAGTAACTCTAACAAATAGAGAATGATCAGATTTAGTGGATTTAAAACTCAAAGTCAGTAAAGAAGACCTTAACTTTTCTAACCAAGCTCGAGAAGCTTGTTTAAGGCCATAGAGAGACCTTTCAAGCTTACAAACATGGTCAGGAAAGTTTGGATCCTCAAAACCATAGGCTTGATCCATGTAGACTTCTTCAACAAGATGAGCATTAAGGAACGCATTATTAGCATCTATTTGTCGTACTGGCCAATATTTATTCAAAGCTGCTGTGAGGATCATTCGGATAGAAGTGGGTTTTACCACTGGACTAAATGTTTCATTGAAGTAAAAACCAGTTTGTTGTTGAAAACCCTTAGCCACGAGTTTGGCCTTAAACACCCATTTGCACCCAATATATTGTTTTCCAGTAAGAAGAGGTACAAACTTCCAAGTCTGATTTCTAAGTAGGGCCAAATATTCATCTCACATTGTTGTTTTCCAGTTAGAATCAAGTAAGACAGCTGAAGGTGTGGATGGCTCGCAACTAGCAGCAAACACCTTTGGTTTAAAAATACCACATTTACCTCGAGTGACCATAGGATGCTTATTAATAGGAAGAGCATTTTCAGCAGAGTTGCTGCTCTCAAGATTATTTGAAGATGAACTCACACTCTCACTGTTGTTAACCATGTCAAGAACTGTATCTCTCTGAGGTTGATCATTAGAAGTAGAGTGGCAAGGATCATAATACAAGTGTGATGTACTGGAGAATTGTGGAATTATCAGCTGAATTGTAATAGGAAGAGGAAGATAAATGTTGCTAGGAATATCTGGCATGAAGGAACCCGGGTAGAAGTGTTAGTAGAAGAAAATGGAAATTAAGTTTCATCAAAAATCACATCTCTAGATATAAAAATTCTTCCATCGGGAGCTAAGCATTTGTAGCCTTTATAATTGAGGCTATACCCAATGAAGGAGCAAGGTTTGGACCTGAAATCAAACTTATGGTTGTATGGCATAAACAACCAAATGTTTTGAGTTGGGTGTATATAGGTGTGATGAGTAGTGGGTGAAGATAATCTGTTTATGAGAAAAACAGCAGTCCTGGAGGCTTCACCCAAATGCTGCAGAGGCATAGAAGCATGAGCCAGCAAAGTAAGGCTAGTATCAACAATATGCCTATGTTTTCTCTCCACTAGGCCGTTTTGTTGATGAATATGTGGACAATATATTAAGTGCAAGATTTCCTCTTTGGCTCAGAGATCAGAAAACGATTTGTGTTCCCCCCCTCCCCCAATCAGATTGTAACATTTGTAAGGGACAATGTAGTTGTTTTTCAGCTTGGGACTTGAAAACCAAAAAAGCATGTAGGGCATCAGATTTTTGTTTAAGGAGAAAAATCCAAGTGAATCTGAAAATGAATCTATGAAAGCGATATAATATCTATAACCACTAGAAGAGAATGTAGGAGCAGGTCCCCATAAATCTGAGTGTACCAACTCTATAGGCTTGGAATATTGAGAGTTAGACATAGGGAAAGGTAAACTATATTGAGAGGTAGACATAGGGAAAGGTAAACTATGTAATTTGCCCAAACAACAAGCTTGACAAATAGAAGATATTTTATTGATAGATTTGGTATTACACTGCTTGAGTACATCATGGAGAACAAAATCATTAGGATGCCCTAATCTAGAATGCCAAACAGCATAGGAATCTGAAATAGAAACAACATTATAGATAGGAGAAACAATAGGCTGAAGTTTAAAAGCAGTTTGTGGAGCTGGAGGAGTGCTGCAGTGGAGAGGTGAAGGAGAGAACACGTGTAAGCCATTCTCAAGATGCCCTTGAAGAAGAGTGGCCCTGGTTGAGATATCCTTCACAAAACAAATAGTAGGATAAAATTCAAACATCATGTTGTTATCCTGAGAAAACTTAGAAACATTGAGTAAGTTTTTAGTGATTTGAGGGACATGAAAGATATGTTTGAGTGTAAGAGATCGGAATTAAAGAAAAGGAGAACAGAAGGAGGATTGACCAATATGCTGAATAGAAAGGCCCTTACCATCAGCAACGTGAACCTAGTTTGTCCCTTGGAATGTGAATTTTTTAGCCATAGTATTGACATCAACAGTCAGGTGATGAGTAGCACCGGAGTCCAGATACCAGGACTGAGGCATAAATGGCTCTGGAGTGGCAAGCAAACCCGCCTGAGATGAAAGATGGGGAACATAATTGACTGTGTTGCCTTGATAGTGATTATGATTAGAACCAAGAGCCGGGTTTTGAGAAGAAGGACCATGAAAATTCTGATCAAATCTGTAGTAGCACTGATGGCAAGATGATTTGAATATCCACATAACTGACAGTAAACTTTGTTGTTGTGATATTTCCAATTACCACGACCTCTTCTTCAGCCTCTGAAATTATTGGAACGAGCACGCGAATAGTGGAAACCTGAAGCACGATTGGAAGAACCAGGTGTGAAATTTGAATTAGCAGACTACTTAGATAAAGAAGAACCAATAGCAACATTTGCCATAGCGGAATCCAGGCTGCGAAAATGTTTCTCAACACGAGCCTATTGAGCAAGAAGTAATCCTTCAATGGCAGTAACCGTATATGGATCTAAACGAGTATTCACAGAAAGAACAAATGTATCATACTCCGGTGGCAAACCGTCAAAAATCACATCAATATGTGCTTTGTCATCCAATTTATGACCAACAAGTGCAAGCATGTCCACACAATTATGCACCTTAAGAAGATATTCATTGATCGAGGATGAACCTTTCTTCAGATTCTGCAATTGCAACTTGTATTGACTAACTTTGGCATGGATCTGAACAGAAAAATAGGATTCAATGGTAGCCCACACTTGTGCAGAAGAATCGCAACCAACAAGATGAGGGAGGATAGTATCGCTAACTGATGCAAGGATCCATGAGAGGATGAGCTGATCTTGTTGCTCCCAATCAAGAAGCTCTAAGGAAATAACACCAGAAGTCTCATCGGCAGCTGTTGCAAACTTAGCCAGAGAAGAAGTAGAATCCAGCAAAAAATTTGCAATCGGTGACCACGAACAGTAGACAAAATATGCTTACGCCAGATCAAAATATTATCTGTAGAAAGTTTGGAAGAAAGTGGATGAGAAAAGAAAATCGGAGAGAAATGCAGAGAATAGGAAGAAGATGCAGACATGGCGGAGAAGAATGAAAAGGATCGGACATGACTAAACTGATCATATTAGAGGAGAGAGCATAATATAGATTAGAGGAGAGAGAGCAGAATAGAGAGAAGAAAGAAATATTGTGAGAGAGAGACAATTCTTTTCATTTTAACGATCTCAAGGAACAGATTACATGCAACGAATATAAATAGGCATACTCTCAGATTTCAGCTGTTATCAACTAATATGAAACAGTTACAACAAATTCTGTTATATGAAAAGTAACTGTCTAACATCTAACTAACTGTTTAACTAACAAAAAAAAATGTATAGATGTATAATATATACTATATAATAAAATATAAATATATTATAAACATATACTATACATTACTTATATATAATATATGTGTATTATTATATTATAAACAATATATAAATATATATTACACATATATACATAATATTATATATAAAATATTATATAGAAATTATAATATATACAATACTTATAAATTTATATACTATTATATTTAAATAATATACAAAACACGCATATATATATTAAATAATACATATAATATAAATACATATATTGCATATAATTTTTTGTAAATTGTTTATACAATATACAAAGTATATATGCGTATATATTTTATATAATATTTATGAAATGCATATGGAAAGAGAGAGAGAGAGAGAGAGATGTGATTTCTGATAGGAAGAGTGACCGGTAAATATAAAAACAAAAGTACTTGATATGGTGTAGAATAAGTGTAAATAATAGTATTAAGGTAGAATTTTAAAATTCAAAATAAATTGAGACAAGATATTGCAATATCTAAAATTCATCCGTAGTACCAAGTTTAAAATAATTGTTCCGTTAAAATAAGTATAAGTTGGGATGGTTAGAGTTGTACATTTTAGATAATATACAGTGTCCATTTATGAATCGGAATCTAGGAATTGGAATTATGTCTTAATAATATTATTATTTTATTCAAGAAATCAGGACTAAAAAGGCTTTTGAAAATCTCAATAGAGCAAAGTTAATTTTAAAATTATTAATTCAAAAGGTGTGTTTTACTATGTTGATATAAACAATCAAGATTAAGAATTCCTGAGAGATCTCAATTTGTTTATTATATGAATGATTAGATAATGATAGATCAAAGAATATTCAATAATTAAATTTATTTTGAATATCAAAAACTATTCAATCAATCAAAATTAATTTTATTGATAATTATATTTCTAACTAAAAAGTATATGATTACTTTTATTTCAAAAGTACTTCTATTCTAAAAAAAGTATTATATTTATTTCATTAGTCATAATAAAAATAAAAATATATAATTTTATAATTAAATACATTGTTAAATATATCAAAATAAATAAATAAATAAATAATTTAATTGATTAAAAAAGAAATATTACAGTATTATAAAATATGAATGTTATTTTAAAAGATAGGAAGCAGCTAAAAAATAGTGTGATAAGCCAAGAATAATTAATTGCATCAAATGCCACTGTGAATGGGTCCTATTAAACATAATAAAAGAAAAGGGGCTCAAAAAGGTGGAATCAACTTTTTTCCTGAGTAATGATGTTAGTGAGCTGGGAATCGCACCTATAAAAATCTTTTTTCTTGTTTAAAGAAATGAAGTACTGACGGCGTTTGTGCCTCCAGCCTCCACCTCATATTTCTAGCTCCATTTATTTTACTCATGATTTTATATTAACAAAAAATTAGTAATATTGTTTAAAAATGTATATATAATTTATTAATATATTTTAAATATTTTTTATATTACATTTTAAATATAAACAACATATTTATATTAAAAATATTATTATTACTCTATAACTACATAAATGAATAAGTTTAATAATTATATTATTTTAATATAATATATTATAATAAAAATGACGGAATAATATATATCATTTATAACATCTGCAATTGAGATATATTTCCTTTTAAATACACCCTATAATATAATATAAATAAGTAAATTATTTATTAAATCTAACAATTTAACATGCATAATTTGCGTAAATTAAAATATATATACATAAAATTAAATAACCAATTTATTGAAACAATAAAGTGATTATACATTTCGGGAAACTTCATTAAACACTACATTTTTTGCTGAACTTTTTCCAATATTATCCTCAGAAGAAATCAGAATCTTCAAACCACTTTTACTTGTAACTCTGGATACAGTCACGTACAACTGTCCATGACTAAAGACTGGCTTTTTAAGTAATAATCTAACATGAGATAAAGATTGGCCTTGACTCTTGTTGATCGACATTGCATATGATACAATTATTGGATATTGTCTTCTTTGAAACTTAAAAGGCAGTCTTGAATCTGATGGACTAAGAGATAGTCTTGGAATTAAGACCAGTTGACCAATATTATTTCCTGTTAGAACCTTACTTTCAAGAACATGATCTCCATGCTTAGTTATCAACAGTCTCGTACCGTTACATAGACCCTTTGAATGATCAATATTCCTCAACAACATAACTGGTGTACCAACTTTCAGAATGAGTTCATGATTAGGGACCCCAGAACATTTCAAAGAATTCAAAAACTCTGGTGTATGTACATCAGCCAAAATATCTACATTAGAGTCTGACTTGCATGCAGAATCAGAACTCAGGTATGTCTTTGACTCATGCATGTTCATCTTTATCATATGATCATTTATTGATTCAACCACATCCAAAGTAGGGGCAAGTATTTCCATGTCCTGCAAAAAAGAAGGATCACGAAGATTACTTTGAAAATTGGGATAAGTGCTATTAAAAATTGTTCTGATCGGATCTTCTCCAGGTTTCAACAAAATATCCTCAGGAATATCAATTTCAGCATCATTGTCATGAGAATCACCAATTATACCATTACCTAATGCAGCCATCCATTCTGAAAATTGCTTCAAATCATCTCGATCAGTGATTGAATTAATGTTTTGTAGCTTCATATTTTTTGTTAACCTAAGGACGGTGCACTCATCCCAAATATACAAAGAATTAATTGTTGCATGAACAATATCTTGTTTGCTACCTTTTGGAATCACTGGAAGAATCTGTCTGAAATCTCCACCCAAAACCACATATTTTCCTCCAAAATTTTTATCTGAATATGTTGAATTACTCAACTGCATTATATCATTCAATGTTTTATCCAATGCTTCTATGCAGTTTCTATGAACCATAGGAGCTTCATCCCAAATAATCAACTTGCATCTAACCAATAGTTCAGAAAGTTGGCTGCCCTATTTTATGTTGCATGTGAAATTATCATGTATGTTAATGGGAATAGAAAAACATGAGTAAGTTGTCCTTCCACCGAGCAATAGGAGAGATGCTATTCCGCTGGATACAACATTCAAAACAATCAACCCTTAGATCTCATTGATGCAGATATAGTCTTCCATAGAAAAGTTTTTCCAGTACCACCATAACCGTACACAAAAAAGACCCCACCTTTATAAGTTACAACAGATCGAATAACTTCATCATAAACATGACGTTGCTCCACATTTAACTTATTTATTAACAAATCATGTTCTCTTTTCATCTCAGCTTTATTGTATGACAGTTCATTACATATCAGTGTGTTTTGTGAAGACATTGATGATTCAAAATTTATAACAGGCATACAATCATAATCTTACAATTCCTTTCCAAGAGTTCTCAACATTTTATCCACCTCTATTAAAGCAAGGTTTTTGATGTCGTCATCAGACATTATCAAATCTGTAAAATATATTAATTATCTTAACTATTAAATATAAATAATAAAACAAATCCAATAAATATTTTGTAAATAATAACAATAAACTTATTTTGAATATACCTGGATAACTCATCATTCTTCATTAGCTGTACAGAATGTCATCTGACAAATATATCGAACACTTTTCCCACACAACTTCTGGACGGCTAATGCTTCCAGAAAATAATAATGTCACAAATAAATTCCACAATGATTGAGTAGATGCCCATTGACTTGTTTCAGCAATACCATCAATGTATTCCTTGTCATCATCCAGAAGTCCCCTTGCATAGCAACCATCTCGGAATGTATCGTACTTTACGTTCTCATAAAATTTGAAATCATCATAGCATTTTGGACCCTTAACAACATTTATGAGTATTCGAAGGTAATATGCTTTGCCAGAACCAGGAGGTACATAACATACACGTCCAATTGAAAACCCTCTTGATCTTTTAACCCACTTTCTCTTATCTTTTTTCCATACAAATTTCTGAGGAAATTCCGCGTAAGTAAGGTGCTCTGCTTCTGGTTAATTTTTATTTGCTTCCATCCAAGCTAGAAACATACTATGTTTTATAGATAGCTTGTTGAAAACTTCATCTAATGGATCAAAATCAGCAAAAAATATATTTTGTTAGTCGGGAAGGTGGAAACTTAGACGCTCAACTGGAGGATTTCTGAACTGAATCTCAAATCCAAAAATTCTCCAAGTTGCTTCACACGGAGAAATGTACCTACAATCATAGTATATATTAACTTCATCTACTTCTTGTTCAGTTTCTTCATCCTGCTTACTCTGATAAAATGATGCAGTTACACGGTCATGTCCCTTATTCACATACTTGAATAGGTATTTTATGGACCTAGTTTGGTTGCACCATTCGACGTTAATATGAGCACTGTATTTTAGAAGGAGATATCGATTCTGAGGAACAATGAAGCCATTATCAATCTCAATACCATTTTTAAAATAGTTCTTCCATCATTTCGCCTTCTATACACAGGATAACCATCCTCATCTATAGTAGTTTCTTCTGTTTTCTTTTTTGAAAAATGTTTGGTGCAATTTCCTTCTTCGGACATGCAAGGAGAATTACTCCTCAAGGCTCCACATGGGCCATGAATCATAAAATCAAGTACTGCAGTGTAATATTCAGGATCTGATATCTTGTCAGGGATTTCAGCTGAAATCATACTGTCAATATGACTTGCAGAAGGATCCCTTGCTTCATTGTCAAGCCAGAGAAGTATATGGGCATGAGGCAAACCACGTTTCTGAAATTCTACAGTATAAACAACTGCAATTGAAACAATTATAACGACTACTATAAATAGAAACATTAACAAAAATTCATTTCATATAAAAATGATAATTTTTAAACATTTTTAAATATATCAAATAAACTTTTATTATAATAATGAAAGTTACCTGCTCTTACGTTACCAAAAATCTTATTCTTACGAAGATCTTCTATCATGCTGTCAAGTTTAACCTTAAATATTCGAGATATTATATATGGACGATCTACTGGTCTAAGACCTCTTTCATCAAGAAAATGAACTATTTATGGCCACTTTGGATTGCACGTAAATATAATAAACAAATCGGGATATCCTGCCCACCTGCAAATTGCCATTGCATCTTAGTAATTTTGTATCATGTAACGTGCACCACCAGTAAATGATGGTGGAAGAATTACACGTTTTCCTTGAGTTCGAGAATCTGTCTCACCACACATTATTGCATCCTCAATACCTTTGTATCTCACACCTCAAATCTTTTTGGTGTGTTCTTACATATTTTAACCTACCAGCTTCAATCATAGTGTATGCATCAACAATATATTATTGAAATAATCTCTTAGATTTAAGAATTGAAGAAGGTTGATCATCCCTTTCCTACAACTGATATGTAAAGTATTCTCTTGCAGTAACCCTCTTTCTTCCACCAGGTTTCTCTAATATATAATTAGAAAATGGAATATCTTCTCTATAACCATCTTCGCCATATGGAAAAAGTAAAGGGTATGGCAAACCAAGGTATGAAGCATTAAGTTCATTGATTCGTTGAAGATGCCAAGTTTTAGTTTCCACCAAAATGTCTCGATCACCCATATTTTCCTCAAAATCACCAACAATCAATGCTGCAACTTCAGAAGTTGATGGAAGGTTGTATCTTCTAGCATCACATCATCTTTTACCTAACAACCTCAACTTTATTCCAGAATGTCCTTCTTGTATCTTTTGTCCAGCCATTCTAAAAGTTTTGATCAATACATTGTTTTGATCAAGCATATCCTTCAAATCAGCAACTATTTCAGCATGAAGGGTATTTATATCTCAATTATGTCTATAATACAAGTTCTTGCGTTTCTATGGATACTTATTTGCTGGAATCAACTGTTTTCCTGAGTAATGATGTTAGTGAGCTAGGAATCGCACCTATATAATCTTTTTTCTTGTTTAAAGAAATGAAGTACTGGGCGTTTGTGCCTCCAGGCTCCACCTCATATTTGTAGCTCCATTTATTTTACTCATAATTCCACACATCTAATATTAATTGATTTATCAATTAATATTGTTTTCATGCCCTATATAATTTGTAATATATTTATAACATAAGTTTGTGTAAATCAATATTTAATATACTTAATAATTATTTTATTGTTAAAATTATGTAACAAAATATAATTTATGCATACAAAAATATTATTTTTCCATTTTAAGATAAAAGTCTTGTTTTTATAATAATTAATTGTATAAAAATCAATATGATAAGGTCTTACAAATTCAAAATACCATAAATATTCAAATTTAATCATGATAATCAACAAAAAATAATTATAATTTTAAAATTTAATTTCTCGTTTGATATATGCAGTATGGCCGTGGAAGTAAACTTAAAGATCAAGTGAAAGAATTAATTAATATATAATATGTAAAAAAGATATTGGAAACAAAAAAAAAAATGAATTGTGTTTTAAGAAATTGAAAAAAATACTTAAAAAAAAAAGGAAAAAGTTAAAATTAACTAATGAAATGGTGATGCAATATTTTTTTGAAAACTGAAAATGAAGTCATATTATAGTATGAAGGAGAGCATATTTTATAAAAAAGCTTTAAAGTTTAGAGTTGGTTTTGAAATCCAACTCTGACAACTGTATTGCCAGCCTTCCCTTCTACAACACATGGATCACTTCACTTGTCTCTTTCTTACATTTTTTGGTGGCTCACTTATATTTCATCACAAAAATTGAATAAATCTTTTTTTTTTTTTTTTTTTTTTGTTAGTTGCGTCAGTTAGGATTCATGATTTAGGTTCATAGTTCACGGTCGATCCAAGATTTCGAGTTTAAATTTAAGAATTATAATATATATTTTATTCATTTTTCATAATTTTATGATTCAAGATTCATAATTTATATTTCATGATCGATTCAATCAAATGTAGCCTGTAGCGTTTGATTTTCTTAGTGGACATAGGAAAAAGGAAAAAGAGGACCATAGTGCATCTAAAAGAAGCAAATTTTGTTGTTCATAAAACCTAAAATATAAATAAACAAAGTGTAGGGAGTCATATAATTTTGAGGCCTTACTTGTTTAAAAATATTATGAAAATCAAAATTGTATAAATGACTTTTTCACAATATCATTTGGTAGTGTATCATTTTACAAGATTCGGTCGATATCTTATTAGTTTTCAGATAACCTTGTTCCAAAAGATTCAATTGAGTAACGTTTATGCTATTATTCTTATGTATACGTTGCAAAATTGGACTTATGTGTAGCTCATGGGATCCATGTTCTTTTGGTATTGGATCCAAATTATTCATATTTCTTTGTGTTATGTCCCAGAGCTCATTTCTAGTTGGATTCTGAAAAGCATAAACAAAGTGCTCTTGTTAAGACCTTTATTTGCATCTATAATTTATACTCACAAATTCTTACATTGAATAATTAATTATAATTTTTTTCTGAAATTTTGTAATTAATTAATTAACATTGATATGAACAATACAACAACACATTCATTCTAAAATATTTGATGGTATAATATTCATAATATTCGATCATGTAACCTAATTATTTTAGAAGACTAAATTATCTTGAATAAAGCACACATAATAACTAAAATTGGAAAAAAAAAATTAAATTAAAATAAAATAAAACACAAAAACCAGAAAGAAGCATGCCATCACATAAGAAATGAAGAATATGGGAAGAGTGAAGACCCAACAGGATGACAATGAAAACACATAGCCACACAAAACAAGCTGTGAAGCATACTCTTCCCAATAATATCTCTCTATCCAAAATTAGTATTCCCCCACTTAACCTAAAAGGGCAGAATTAATTAAATATGGCAAAAAAATTAATAAAATATAGTGAAAAAAAATTAAAAAAATGAGCAAAGTCGCCCCTGCGAGAGGCGACTTTGCTTACTCGATCGGGCACTCGGTCAAGTCACCACTCGGCCGGCCGAGTGGTACCTGACACTCGGCCCAGGCACTCGGTCTGCCATTTTACTCGGCTGGCCGAGTGCGAAGGAAATCCTGAAACCTTCGCACTCGGTCGAGGCACTCGGTTACTCGGTCTCTCATTTTACTCAACCGACCGAGTGGATTTTCTGATTTATTCATCTTCTCGGTTTTTCGTTTGTTCTCCCGTTTTTATACATTCTCTTATTTTTATTTTATCGTGTTGTAGTCGAACTTATTAATTTTTTTAGTTTGGTAAAAAGTCGATGAAATTGTTAAATGAGATTGTTATAATTTCTTGAAATGTGTTGATGAATTGATTTTCCAACAAATAACAATAATTATGCTTTATAAGGAAAAATTTCAAATCAAATTTAATACTACTACTCGAAATCATCAATAAACATCAAAGTAAAGAGGTTCAAATGAAAGCAATACATTCTTGAAAAGAAGTCACTGAGGGGGTCGGTACGGTGTGTTGGATGGGCCGAATGGTCGATAAGTTGGATATTCTCTTTCTTGAAAATGGCCTTGTTGCACATGCCACTCATATTGTTGCCTTTGCATGTCAAGTGAAATTTGAGAATTGTAGGCTTCACGATTCACATACTCTTGTATGTTGGCAACATCCCCTTCTATGTTGGCAAGACGCGCATCCAAAGCGTTTCTCCAATCCGACCAATCGTTCCACCCCCCTTGATACTGAGGTGGATACTGTGGATGCTGTGAAGAAGTTCCTGTCTGATCGTATGAGGGCAGTTGTGCTTCACCCATCATTTCATCAGCCTGTAGTTGTTCAATATCAAGGTCCATTGGCTCTGTTCTGGCATCCGTAGTTCTTCTCCTCCTCTTCCTCCGTTCCTCCTCATTCTTTAATTCATTCTCACTCTCCTCGATTGCTTCTATATGAACCGAGCCATTCAGTAAAATATTAGGGACCTTCCCTCCAGCAATATTGGTGAGGCGAGAATTGGGTAGTGCAAACCTCTTTTTATCTGATAAAATCAGATATAATTTTCTGGTGCCGGGATGTAACTGGCACATCTTCATGTTACACAGCAATTCGAGGTTTATACTTGTCTCGCCTGGTGTCTCTTCCATGCCTTCCAAGTTGACCCCGTAGTGTCGAGCAATTGGAGTGATCAAACCTCCAATATGATTAGCCACCTGATGTTTTGTTCGGACAAACTGCTTCAAGAGCATTGGTGCCACATTGAACTTCTTACCTTTCACCAAGCACCATAGCACGAACAACTCATCCAAGGTGACCACTCCAGGCTCAGGTTTCGCCAAAATTGTATTGGAGACGAACCTCTAAAAATATCGGATCACCGGGCTTCGAATACTGGATGCTTTCGATCTACTAGAGTGGTAGACCGATGGGGTATCTGGATGAGACTGTGTTATTTTCTTCCAAAAACTCACTGCATTGAACTCGGGAAAGTTGATCCTCTCATTTGGTAGATTGGAGTACTTCTTCTTGGGAAATCCATAAATATGATTGATCTCTTCGGTTGTAAGATGGTGGCACTCGTTTCCCACATAAAATATCATCGATTCTGGCACCGTTTCATTGTAGCCTACTTGAAGCTGTGAGAAGAATTCGAGAACTAGGGGCTCATACGTCTTCTCATGCATTGCAAGGAATTTAGACCACCCGATATTCTTGCACAATTTTTTCAAATCTTCGTATATGCCCATTTCCTGCATGCATTCTACATCGGCCCAAGGAGTGGCTCGCCTTTTCTTCCTTTGCACTTCAAACCACCTTGCACTTTCATTCTCCCAATTTGCAAAGTGTATGCCGTAGGCATCCGGCATGGTGGATAAAATTTTTTGGTACTCCTCTTGTTGTTCTTCAATGGAGTGTTGACTCCATTCAAAGGTAGTATCGACAATATCCATAGTATGATCCATTATTGGTACCTAGATGACATGGAATTATTATTACATTCATGTCAACAAGTTCAAGAGTCATATAATACAATATTCATCTCCCATACTTAATCATTCAAAAAGTTGAAGAGTCGTATAATACAATATTCATCTCAAGCAATTTCATCATTCAACATTGAAATTCATGGGATTTCATCATTCAACATTCAATTTCATGGGATATTAAGATCATTTCATCATTGTTCTACACTAAGTCATGGCACATTCCCAATTTATATGATGCATACCAAGTGTTCGATAAAAAACTTCAATGAAAACTTACAAAAAAACATAACTTCTTTCATGTCATAATGCTCCAAATTAGTCCCTCATCAATATATTCAAACAACAACCTCAATGTTAAATGAAAACATATCTAAATAGAAGATTATATCATGCATACCAAGTGTTCGATAAAAAACTTCAATGAAAAATTGCAAGAAAACATATCAAGTTTCATGTCAAAATACTCCAAATAAGTCCATCATCAACATATATAATCAACAAAAGCAATGGTTAACGAAAATATACCTTAGGAGTGAAAAGATGAAAATTGTTGTTCTTGCTTGAATCCTTCAAATCTCCACCAATTTCTTGGAAGATTGGAACAATTTGTTGTTTAAAATGATGGGTTGAATGATTTCAATGAAAAAATTTAGTTGTATGCTGGTAATTTTTCGGATTGAAGAGGAGAAATTTGAAGGGGCTAGGGTTTCGAATGATGAGAGTTTGAGAAAAATGAGGAGAAGTCCTCTTTTTAAAACTGTCTGACCCTTCGCACTCGGTCAGCGCACTAGGTCGCGCACTTTACTCGGGCGGCCGAGTGCGAAGGAAATGCTGAAATTTTGCACTCGGTCGCGCACTTTACTCGGGCGGCCGAGTGCGAAGGAAATCCTGAAACCTTCGCACTCGGTCGGGGCACTCGGTCGCGCACTTTACTCGGGCGGCCGAGTACGAAGGAAATCCTGAAACCTTCGCACTCGGTCGGGGCACGCGGTCGCTCGGTCGCGCAGTTTACTCGGGCGGCCGAGTGCGAAGGAAATCCTGAAACCTTCGCACTCGGTCGGGGCACTCGGTCGCGCACTTTACTCGGGCGGCCGAGTGCGAAGGAAATCCGGAAATAATTATATGTTGATTTTTTAAATAATAATAATAATAATAATAATAATAATAATAATAATAATAATTAGAACATCACCACTAAGTAATTGAACGTTTAATTACATAGTGAACAAATTAAGTCATGGTACGTTTAATTACATAGAGAACAAATTAATACTCATAATGTGATCCTGTAAAACAACAACGCCTTGTTTTTTTCCTTTTGCCTCTACCTCGATCTTCTTGTGGCTCAGGTTCGCCATCTGATTCATTATCATCTGTTGTAATATTCAATCTAGAAGATGATGATGCAGTGCCAGCTCGAGGATATGAAATGGGGGATGAATTGAACTGTGGCCGAAAATTCCCATAATTGCATGATGCTAGAGGTTCTGGGCTATATTGTGATGTATGTTGTGGTTCAGGATCATATTGTGGTTCAGGATCATGTTGTGGTTCAGGCTCATACTGTGAGTGATGGCGTTGGAATGATGGTCGACGATCATGAAAGTGAGCTCTAGCCTGCGAGTATATGTCTTCTACTGATCGTCTGAAGGGCTCCCTAAGATACGGTTGCTTGTCTATGACAAGTTGATTCAAATTTTCCCATAGACTTTCCTGTAGTAAATTCACAATATAAAACATAAACATGAATTACATAATCAAGGCATATAGAAATTTGAATACCAAAATACAGCCACATACCAAAACTTTTATAGATGCATTCGATTGCGGTTGGTACCCTACTTGCATATTTAACCCTGGAGTTATTAGACGTCGTGTTATTCTTTCATACCATCTCACATAACCATCTTCGACGTCTGACTCATTCCAACCAATAGCAGGAGCGGAGACAATATGATCATTTCTGTTAAACCACCATTCTATAAATGAAGCATGTGTTTCAGCCCAATTTGTAGTGGAGCGCCCTCTACGGCATATATTATGCAATGTATCGTGCACATCAGTAATGCCTAGTGGAATTTGTTGTCTCATCCCAAACTGTCTCAATATCCGATCGGGGTAATATAACTCAACAATCGAATAATGAATCATAGGGCATCTTGACATCCACATATTCGTGACTCTGATAATTCCAAGGTCAATATATGTCCTCACAGTAGTTGGGTATGGGTCGTAAGGTTGCCAATTGAACTGCATAAATATAAAGTTAAGTAAAATCTAATAGAAATATAGCATAATCTCATCAAATACATATCATACCTCTTGTGGAGTTTGCCTGTCCAAACTCTCCCGAATAGCCCTTAAGTTGTTCGTCAAACTATTTGTAAAGTTGTGGTATTGTAACCACTCAGCACCATACGGTGCAACAGGAAGAACTCCATCCACACCAACAATTGCCGCTGTATTTAGGCGTCTACCTCCCGACATTTGCGGCGTAAGGAAAGTAATTCTTGACCAAGCCCATATCTATCATGAAATAATAATATGTAAAATTATTTTCACATTTTTATATAACATATTTATATTTAAAATATAGAAACATATTTACCTGCAGTAGTTGCATGGGCCCACCAATTTGTGTACGACCTCTATGTGATGCATTGCATAGCTGATGGTACAAATAACCTAGTACCGCTGAACCCCAACTTAAATTACAGCATTCATCAATATCTTCTAGCTGATTCAAATAGACCAATGACCCCATATTCCCCGAAGTATCTGGGCACATTATGGATCCTAACAAAATCAAGGCACATCCACGTGCATATTGCACAACATGTTGTTGTGGGCTGTTATCGGTAACAGGGTGCATGCTTAGGTGTGTACCTAATGCTAAAAGTGAAAATCGTGATCCTTTTAAGTCTTCTGCATTAGGGTCCCATCCCAGAAGCACTTGACAACGTGTAGTCCAATATGACCTACCGGTTGAATTATCTGAACTTATAACGGCCCCACCTTCAATTGGCAGACCCCAAATAAATGCGACATCTTGTAATGTCACGGTCGCCTCTCCAACTCTAAAATGAAATGTATGAGTTTCAGGCCGCCACCTCTCAACTAGTGCAGTGATTAATGATTTATTAATTGTATAATCACCACATCTGTAGACACCATAGAATCCCATACGATACAACATTTTTATGACTCGGTAATGCAACCTCTGTGTACGTCTGAGTATTTCCCTGCCATCATCGTTTGGGTCATCCTCATAAGGATCATGGTCATCAAGTCTCCAAAAGATACCACTTCCGTGTCTGCACCTCAATTTTTGGTCAACTTCTCCTGCAAATACATCCTCAGATCGGTGTATGTGTTGTTCCCTTAAAATCTCACCACTAATAGGGCCATATTCTCCGAAATACTCCATACTGCAATAAGATTAAATCTTGTAATGGAACAAATTACATAAAATTTGAAATGGTATACATAAAAATAGTGGAAAACTAACATCATCTTAATTCAAAATTGAATACACATAATCCCCATACATATCAAAAATTGATTACATCTATAACAAACAACATTACAACTTTCTAAACACAACAATCTCATCTATGGTCATATGAAGTTCCAGTCTGGGAAGCAGCTTGATCTTGTGCACGATATTGTTGCCTAGTGCGTGTTTGTGCCCAATCCATTTCATTTTCTATTCTCATCGTCTTGCCTCTTCCTTTATGCCTCTTCTCACGCAATGCCGGATTATGACACAGTTGGAAGGAAGCCTCATCCCAATAATATTCATTAGGCAATGGCTCAAACTTACCACTATAGGTGTCCACATACGCACTTGTATTGAAAAATGAGTTCATGTAAATCATCGGATTGACTCCAAAATGTCGACAAGTTTGCATTGCATGTGAACATGGTATGCCGTTTAGCTTCCAGTCTCCACAGCTACACTCTCTTAGAATCAACTTGACAATGTGGGTATAGCATCTCGTTGTTCCTGGCACAAATATTTTCACGGAAGCACTTTGATCAGTAAAATCAACCTTATAGACTTGATGTTCCATTGCCTTCCGCTATCGTTGATCATACTTCTTAAACATCTCATCAGGCCATGGTCGGTTCCTTTGTTGCATTTCACGGCCCAGTGTCAATCGGTCAAGAAAATATTTTATCGATCGATAAAATGTAGTCGGCACAATCGTACAAATTGGGAGCCGTCGTGCACCTTTCAACACGCCATTCATGCACTCAGACAAATTTGTTGTCAAAATTCCATTTCTCCAGCCTCCGTCATATGCAAGAGTCCATTGATCCTTTTCGATTTTCGAGAGGTAATCATATGCCCTCTCATTCAACGCCTTTATCTGATCCATTACATTTTCAAACTCTCTGATTGTGAATGCTGAGCCGGCTTGCCAACACATGTCCTTTAACTTCACATTCTTGACCTTGCTATTGAAATTCGAACAGACATGTCTCAAACAGAAACGATGGACTCCAAGAGGTGGCTGAAAATCTGCAATTCTTTCAACTGCTTTCAAAAGACCGGCGTGTCTATCTGAAATCAGACACATTCCTTCTCTACCGTGAACAATATGTTTTGATATCATACGAAGAAACCATGTCCAAGAAGCAAAACTTTCTTCGTCCACAAGTGCATAAGCCAAAGGTAAAAGATGTTGATTTGCATCCATGGAAACAACAATTAACATCTTGTGCTTGTATCTAGTGTAAAGATGAGTTCCATCAACACTAATAATTTTACGGCAATGCTGGAACCCATGTATACATGGCTTGAACGCCCAAAACATATATTTCAACATTTTTACACCATTTGTCTCTTCGGGCATGTGGCGCCACTCGACAACTGTGCCTGGATTCCATTTTTGTAAAGCTCCCAAAAACTTGGGTAGTTTTGAAACTGAGCTCTCCCATGTACCATACACATTTTCTCTTGCTCGTTTCAAACCATGCCATGCCTTATGATATGAGATTTTATATTGAAATTTATCATACACTTGTTGTTGAACACACTTAATCTCATATCCGGAATCTGTCTGAACCATTCCAGTTAGCAACGCAGCAATCATATTTTTGCACAAGTTTTGATGGTCAACAGCCACCGCGTTCATTAGGCACGTATGAGGGCCTCCATACTTAGTGATTTCCCACATATCAATCTTTTGTTTGTAACCTGCGCGCAACCACCAGTTGCAATGTGTAGTCTCACCGACAGTTTTACATTTGATTTTCCATATACGAGGTGTGCTTTCCTCTACTCGATATTCACGCCTCGCTATACGAATTGAAAAGTCTTTAACTGCAGACTGCAACTTCTTTTTATCTTTGAATACCATGCCTTCTGTGAGCACTCCTTCAGAAGCATCATAATATCTAAAAAAAATTGGAAGATCAAATGAGTCCACAGGTATTTCATGTGACGATGCATTGAAGAACGGGATATTCGGATCCATGGAATATCTCTGAGCACTTGATGGAAATGGTGGTTGTTAATTGGATGGTGATCTCTGTTGATTTGGGGAATACAAAGTTTGAATATCACCAATATCCACCCCATCTTCATCTGATTCACTTGATAACTCGTCTTCGTCAGGTTCAGAGTCTTCTACTTCATTCACACCAAAAGTGTCAATCAATGGATCATGTGTTTGATCCTCTGTATGAGCATTTTCTCTTTCACTTGGAATACCCTCATTATTGGACCTTGAGGTTCCAACAGTATGCTCTTGCCTGATGAGTGTTGAATTATTAATGTCATCACCTCTTAAGTAAGAAGCATATTGAAAATACTCATTGCTTGGGAGAATATCTGGAAGAGCATTATCTTGCAGTTTTTCCGGATCAATATGAAATTCTACATATTGATTATCCGCATCCGGTGCAAAGAAAAACCATAGATTATCATCGTTGTTGAATGGTATACGATGATATCTGTTGTTTGCATATAGTGAAGCGGATATGTTGAATTTATATTCATTGCTATCAATCCTTGTCAGTTGAAAGAATTTTGACACCAAGCCAGAATATCCGATGTCGCGAGGTACCCTTGTTGCACAAACAGGTGGAACATCGCTACTATCCCCAATATAAACAACAATACCGACAATGTTTGAAGACTCCATATCTTAAATAATAAAGATGTATTAATGAACTTAAAATATGGCGTTAACTATTTTTTTGCATGCAAGAGGTATTATTAAGCTATATAATTACAAAATATAATGAAATTAATTTCAACTAATAAATTAGTAAAATTCAAACCTGATATTGAAATGAAGCAATATCTCAATGCAACGGCAATAATTTGAGGGTTGCGATAAATGCACAACAACGGCAACAATTTCAACAGTTCCTACATCAAATAATTTAAAAAATAAAATTATTAACGGTAAATCTATATCAATTTATATAGCAAAAAATTAAACAAAATTTATTACAAATTATTCATTATAATACCGACCGACATACACATACCCAAAACACGGCACACACGCACACATCAAACAACCACACACAAGCACCCATCACACACACAAATGCAAGCCACACACAACACACAAACACACACACCAGCACACACACAAGCACAAGCACCACCACAACACACATCACACACACAACAACACCCATCACACACATACATTTCATACACCACACACACAACATACAATCAAGCACACAACACACACACTCCAGCACACACAAAGCACCACACACACACACCATACACACACACAAAAACCACATACACACACAAAAAACCACATACACACACACAAAACACTACACACACACACACCACCCACACACACACACCACCCACACACAAAACAACACACACACATAAAAATGTAGAAAAAAATTACCTCAACAAATTTTTGAGAAATGGAGATAAGCGAACCGTGAATATTGAAGAAAAATTGAAAGGGAAGTGAAGTAGAAGTGAAGAAGAAGTGAAGAAAGAGATGATGAAGAGAGAAATGTATGGTGTGGGTGGGTGGTAATAGATGTGATAGAGAGAGAAATATTGAAGTGGAAATTAAAAAAAAAAAAAAAAAAACCGGACGGATTTAGAAATCCAAATCCTTTGCGTCACTCGGCCAGCCGAGTAAAGTGACAGACCGAGTGCCTGGGCCGAGTGTCAGGTACCACTCGGCCGGCCGAGTGGTGACTCGACCGAGTAAACAAAGTTGCCTCTCGCAGGGGCGACTTTGCTCATTTTTTTAAATTTTTTTTTCCACTATATTTTATTAAATTTTTTTTTTTTTGCCATAATTTGACAATTCTCCCACCTAAAAGAGTGAGTCTTTTCTTGTATATCGGGTGTACCTGTTTACTTGAAACGTATTACTATTTTTTATTCTTTTTAATCAAATAAGTAATATTCTACATTAAGTTGCACGATGCATCTTATACATATAAGTTTTTGTGAACATAAAACCATTTCACAAAGTTTGGAGCTGCCAATGATCACTAAGCTTCAATTACATTTGGAAATTTCGACCATAGTCTCCCATCATAAAATAAAAATTATATTTCGTAAAAGTACATATTTATACTTTTACTAATAAAATGAAGATGTAGTTTTTTAAAAATTATAAATGATCAATTATACAAATTCTTTTATTTATTATTTTGACTTATTCAAATAAATATAATTTACTTCTCAAATTGAAAAAAAAAATTATTTATTTATTTTTACTAATAAAATACGACCTGTTTTTGAAGCAATGCGCTTATTTTGGAACCCAAAAAAATGAAACTTATTATGGATTGGAGAAGTGTTATGCAACATCCTCTATAAGTCATATTAATTTATTCTTGTATATTTAATTTGATTATATTTCTTCATATGCTTTTAATTAATCAAGTACTTTTTTTTTATTTGTGTAAATAATAGTTTGATAAAAATTAAAGTTTTACAAATAATTTGATAATTATATTAAAAGAACTTATAAGTTTAAAAGAAATGGTATAAAATTACTTAGCGTCAAAGAATTTACATAGTCCTGTATATTGAAATACTATATAAGTCATATTTATATGAATATATTATACTTAATGTATCAGGATTAAGAAAATATTAGCAAATCATGATTTAACTTGTGGAATATGAATCATAAATCAATCAAGTATTGTAAGAAGTTAGTTAATTTATTAAATTATGCGTTAACAAAATATGAGTTTAAAAAATATTTTGTTAAATAATTTCTTAGAAAGTGTTTAAAAAGGTTAAAAAAACAAAAAAAGTCCAAATAAACTTATGCGTTATGTTTTCATGCAAGGGGTCATATCACACTAATCTTATGCATGTGACGATGCACATATTCAGTGTTCATAAATAACTAATTAATACAACATAGCTCATAATTTTTATAAATATCATATTTTGTGTATTGGGATGATACAAGATTTTTTTTTTTTTTTTTTTTAAACAATACGCCTTGAATCAAATATCATAAAAAGTGACTTAATTTATTATGCATAAAAATTAATAAGAGTAAACATATTTGCATTAAAAAATTCATAAGAAATTTTATTATAGTTCTTGTCGTGAGTTTGTTTATTGGGATCATCTTTTTCTTGTGCCCCCCTCTAACAAATATCAACAAGTCATTATTCACATTCAAATTGCACTTTAAACTTATCTCCGTGCTCTTAAGACTGTTTATGATAGTCTCGGGTGATATTCCATCCCTGCCATACTCAATAACACATCTCTATAAGTATCAGAGATGTCCATAGGTGAACAATCATCAATATTTTTATCTCCCGTTTATTTTATATCTTGAATTAACTTAGTGAAAATGTCCAATTTTTCATCTATATCTATGTTAAAGTCAAGTTTTAACCAGAAGTATTTTTCTCATATGAACAACTTACACTGCAATGTCTTATCAGTAAATAATTCTTTCAATTTCTCCTATAGTTCTTTGGCAGAAGCTAACATCCCTACTTCTCTAATGAAACAAATAAATTCAAGATAATCAATGAATATGCTAGTTCATTCATATTAATTTTTCTCTTAGTTTTTCTCTCTACCGTTTCAGTTGCAAAAAAATCTAAGGTCATGCTGTTATACACCTTTTAATGTATAAGAAGGCCCTTCACTTTCTGCTGCCACATACTAAGATCAAAGTTTCCATCGAACGGAATGAGATAAAAATTGAACAACGTAGCCATATCAAACAATCAAACAAACACACAAAATAATGATACCGGGACCACATAGAAGATCAACATACTAACCTTGGACTCAAGCTCACATGGAGCGCCTACTAGTAGAGTGCAACAGCTGAAATAACAAATATTCAGAAAATTTCAATAAACCATAATAGACAAAAATCGGAATATCAATCAAGATCACACAAATACACACAGAGTTTCTAGGTTCTACCACAACACAAAATCAATCATATAGCCAAGTCACAACCACTATTTCAAAAGCACTAAAAGACGTTTAAGCTACTAAACCTGCGTTGAGACTCTAGGTAAGGATCTCAAGTACAACCTGACGAGGATTTCTGGAACAACTTCACCAAAGAGGATTTCTGGAACAGCTTCACCAACAAAGGGGGTAATGGGTGCAAGAACGGATTGAGGTGAAGTCCTCCTTGTCTGCATGATTGTAGAAAGGGCGGAAGTGATAATTTTCGAGCACAAATCCATTACGGGTTGCACACACGAGATGGTCTGTGGTCAGTGGGGGGTCATGCGCGTAGGGTGGTGCTAGTATAGAGGTCTCACCCAGGTCGCGCTTGAAAAATAAAAGACGGGGGCACAAGCTTCGTCTCAACATACAACTGTGGCTCTGATACCATTGTTGAATATTAACGTCGAGACACACGAGAGGGCTCAAATAACCTTTGGTTTAGTTCTCTTCGTATTCTATCAGTGATACTGAACCGGTAACTTTTTAGTCTATCACACACATACAAGTATAATTCACAGATACTAAATTATAAGAGAAAATGAAAAGAAAAGACATCGATTACTACTATATGGAGTTGTGAAATAAAAGAAAAAGAGCATCATAAATAGAAAAGATATATGTAATGTAAAAAACTCATAATTTTCTTGGGTTGAATATGGTTGGAAAAATATATTTGGGCCGCAACAAGGTGGGCACAATTATAACATAGATTATTCAAGATTCAAAACCTATTTGCTTTATAAAAAGAATGTGCATGATAAGCGTAAGGGGCTCTGTTTTTCTCTACCAATTGGGACTTATCCTTCTCCACCTGCATGGGGTGGTCTCTAAGGTTCATAACTACTCTTCACAGCATCCTCCTTTTACTTGTAGGAATGTATCATCTGTTGATTATTATTATTATTATTATTATTATTGTTGTTATTATTATTATTATTATTATTATTATTATTGTAACAACACGTGTTTAAATACCTAAAATCGACCTTAATAAAGGGTGTAGGTAGACAAAATAAATTGAGTAGGATTAACTAGTCTTGAATATTGTTTGAATGGGTTACATCAACAAAAAATTCCATATTTTTATAATAAAATACATATAATTATTATAAAGATATGTTTGGTTATATTTTCAAAAACGTCTTCATTATTTTTTTTACGATGCTAAACATACAAATCATGTTTGTCTCGAACATTTTTACTACTTACTTTTTCCAAATCAAACATTGTACCTAAATTAATTATTAAAAAAGGTTCCTCCATTGTCAAATTATATAATACAATACAATTAATTAAAAAAATCATCATTAAATGGAACCCCCACTTACTTATCTTTTAATAAAATATTTTTTTAAATAAAATGTGGGTCTAACTAATATAAATTCAATTAATATAATATAATAACTTTCAAATATAATCATTTCATGAGATCCATCACTTTCATACTATTTAATTTATCGCAAAAACTTATGCAAATCAGGTGCACGTTCAATACGATTTAAAATATTACTTGTTTAATTATAAAGTATTAATTGTTACTTAAAATGTATTACTTCTGATTAATTATCTTAAAAAATAGTTATACTTTATAGTTAAACAAGTAATACTTTAAATTGTGTTGCACTGTACCTAAGTACAAGAGACTCACTCTTTATTTATATTATTGTTATAGATAATAATATGATTGCAACCAAAAATAAAAAAACAAGAAATTTTCCCCAAAAAATCATTGCTATGTTTAAAAGTTGATAATTATGGCCGAATATGTGAGTCAATCAAGTTATTTCTCTTTATTTTTTAATTCAAAATTTAAAAGAAAAATTAACTTTTTTTTTGTCTAAACTCCTTATTTTATGAAAAATACATCAAATTAATTATTTTTACGATCTTAATTAGATCCATATTATATATAAATAAAAGAATAATTTTTAAATAAAAATACTCTTTCTTAAGTTAATTGTAATATATAATAATATTTAAAATATTTTCATGCAAATAAAAATGTGAGATATTTCTATTTAAAATAAAATATTATTAAAAAGTTGTTACATAATTATTTTATTTAAAAATCTCTTACATTACTAATTTGATAAGATTATTACCTTATAAGATATGGGTAACAATCCCTCACACAATCACACACGAGATGCAGTATTCAATAATTATATTATTATTATTATTATTATTATTATTATTATTAATTCACTATTATATCATTATAAATATTATAAATTATACACACAGAATAAACAATAATTTTAATAAAATATCATATATTACAATATTATATAATGTGTGGTCCTATTTAATTAAATCTTAATCATGATGCCAAAAATATTAAAAATTGAGAATTACGACTATAAATATAACCAAACATCCCCTAAATTCTTTTTTCAGAGTTTGGGGGCTAAAGCCCCTCTAAGCTCAGAGGAGGAGCCGCCTCTGCACGCAATATCACCAGTTCACATACCTTGTTATATTGTCAACCTTAAAACATAATTTCTCTACTCAATTTCCATAAAATTATATTTTTTTCTTCTCTAAAACAAAAGTCATGTTTTATGAGAGAATATATTTTTTTAATTAAAGTAAAAAAAATACAACTTTTCAAAAATTATAAATTTACATTTATATGGTTATTTATTGATTAATTTGAGTTATTCAATTATATATAAATTGTGTAAAATTAAAAAAAAAATTGCAATTTTTTATTTTAACTAATAAAACAAGAAAATGAGCTTAGAAGTATGACTTGTTTTTAGGATAAAAATTATTTTGAAAACAAAATTCCTTGTTTAGGAGGGTGGGAGTAATCACATAAACAGTTTGATGCATGAGTGAGTCGTGTGTCGAAGCCAAAACCAATTTCTACAATTTTTAATTCAAATAAACATAAATTTGTAATCGCTTCAGCTTGTCTCACTTTATTCAGTACTAGCTCAAATTAATGGAGTGGACATTCCTATTGACGCTGCTCCGATAACATATGCCTCACTCACCATTGAACAACATAAGAAGAAAAAAGCGAAAAAAATAATATTGAAAGGAAGAAGAAAGAAAAATTGTAGATGAAAGATGGAAACAAGTTCAGTGCGTTCGGCTAAATCTGGTATACCGAACGCAAAATACATTGTTCGATTTCTGGGCACCGAACGTTTTGTAAGGCGTTGGGATTTCACCCACCGAATAATTTTCTCGTGTATGCAATTTTTGGGCACCAAATGCTCCTCAGCCTTTTAGAAACCTAATTGCTCGTCAAGTTGGGCATTGCTTTTTTCTTGTTCCAAGTTGATCTGGACTGCTCTCGATCTTTTAATAGAGATGAGTTGGATTGAAGTTGGAACTCGAAGTCCGGACATTCGCCGGAGGAAGAATGGGAGCAGCTGCGGTGGAGGAAGAATGACAGAAGAGAAGGCTGCGGTTTGCTGCCATAAAAAGAGCTAATTTAAGAATATTTATCATTTTTTTATATCTATTATGCATATAGTTTTTGTGGTGTGGTGTGGTGAGTGAAAAATATGGTAGAAATATAAATGCCCTGATGGAATATGTATTTATGCACTCTTGTATATTTACTAGTAGCATGTGTACGATAAAGTTAATGTTTAAGAAGTATTTAACTGATAATTAATCAAACTCTAATCAAACCAACTAAATGTTCAAACAACCAAAAGGTTGAATTGCCAAATTTCAACTAAATCATTATTGAAATTCTCTGAAAAACTATTATACAAGTAAAGAGTAGTGTTAGAGATGGGGGTTTAACCATCGAGAAGCCTAGCAGGTCAGTACATACACCCGATATGGTTTTCAACGTCGGATCACTACATATTTTACACGCACCCATATGGGTGTATACGTGATTGTGTAAGAATAGTGATGGATACCGCCCCTGGGCGAATGCACCAGGTGTTGGAGTTATTGCCGTTAGTAGGAGAACAGCATCTGCAAAGTCAGCCGACTTCATTTTCCCAAGTAACACCATGCCCTCTACTTCACCATAAAAGTACACTGATTCTTTACGGAAAATTTCTGAATTCTAGATCCAATAAATGTTACAAGGTATTACAAACAAAACTAGAGATTAGTAAAGTTCATCATCTTGACCTTCATTCACATCACTAAGGCAATCATTATCGTCGTCATCGATGCTATCATTTTTTACCGATTCCAGACTTTGCAACTTAATGATAGCATCTTGTGCATCAGAAACCAGAGCATCCTTTGCAGCTTTAACTAAATTTGGTGTCAAAAGACTCACGTTTGCATCAATTTTGTCCTTAACAATTTTGTCCTTCCTTAATGCTGCTGCCTGTCTCTTGGCATCTCTGCAATGTAACTGATCTATGTATTTCTCATGCAAAGCCTTGTTTTTTATCTGCTTGAGGACTGGGGGACTAACAAACCCTGTTTTGTGCGATCTGTTTAATCTGGACCGTTGCTTTCCCTGGGCAGATAAAGACATCTGTCCGCATGCTGTGAGGACGGAAGATCCTTTGTTTGGTACTGGTGAGGAAAATGGTGTGGTCTCTTTAAACTTGAGGGGAGGCGAATCCATAGTTGGCTCAAGAACAGAGAACAAGTCTGCTTCATAGTCTCTATCTTCATTGTGTTGTTTTTGTAATAGTTGTCTCACAGTCTTCTGTGGTACAAGTGTCTTCCTTCTGGATTTAAGCTTTTTACTTTTCTCAGAAGGACTAAGCAACTTACTAGCAGAAAACAAGATTGGTGATGGTTCCTTCTTTTTGGGCCTGGAGCGCGTTGGAGGTTGAGATGGGGTTGAGTGATCCAAATTAATTCTGTCAAAGCATTCCTTCGCAGTTTTTCCAGGAACCTGCAGCAGAGTTCTTACACTGATTTATAATGTTCAAATGAAGGTTGAATGTTTGTCAAGGGAAAACATTATGAATGACATCTAAAAACTGTGAAACATGAAAATGTTTAGAAAATTTTTATGCTGTTTATTCAAATGTCGGATGGAGCAAGCTTATGAGGCATCAAAATACAATCTGAGAGAATGATGAAGGGGGCGATTATATAATCTACGCACAACCGAGAATCTAAAATATTTAAGTTTACTTGCTATGTTAGTCAAGTTAGCAGATTATGCATGTCGGAATGCTTGAGTAACAAAAGAGAAAAAGCAGCCTACTTCAACTAAATCTTGCCCTCAAGAAAACAACTTCTAGACATAATCAGGCCATCATTATTGATCCCTTACAATTTGAAAAGCACAAAAAGCAGAGCTTTTCCTTGTTCTCACACAGAATCCCAGACGTACATGCTCCATTGCATTGACATTTAGCTTCTGACCTTCCTACAATTTTCCCTTTTTATTCTTCCAAATAAATAGAAAGTATATCAAGAAACAAATGAGAGCATTACTTTGACAATAATGTTCAATTCTTCCAAAACAAAATCAAATCAAAAGTCCAGAATAGATTAGACAGAACTTCAGAGGTTATGATGCATGGACCTTAGAGCGTTGGCAATGAAGACACATTGCTCTTCGTGCTAAAAGGATAAGTGATTCACTATCATGAGTAGAAATTGTGTGAACGTGGAAGTGGAATTAACAGTACAATATCCAACCTTAAATGCATCCCATAGGTGCTGATTCCAAACTACTAAAATTGAAATGGTGGCAGAATTGTATTAGTCTACCTGGATATTATGTTTCTGCCTCCTCTCTCATCTCTTATCTTTCATACTCTGTCCTGTATTCTTACCTCAATTGTTCTCTCTGCCCTCTAGTATTTATTGCGCACTCTTTTCTTCTCTCTCTAATCTCTATTTCTTATTATTATAACCACATTTGTTTAAATCCTCTCTCATATCTCTTCTTTTTCTTAAATATTATTTTCTCACATTTTATACGTGTAACATAATTCAAATGATCATTCTATAAAGAAATTTGAAATCTAGATCTTCTACTTGAGGATTTTAGTCAGCTTCCATTTCTAAGACTTGATGTCTTTTGCCGTACAAGTATGTGAGAGTGAGACTCCACTCTATCTGTAGTGCTTGTGGTGTAATCTGCATAAGAACACAAAGCAGATTTGAGAGCAGGTCACCAAGTATTTAAAGCAGGACTCCAGAACTTACAAAAGCTTACACTCTAATTGAATAAGACTGGCCAACATATGCTGTTTGGGGCTTGGCTTATATCCCACTCCTTGACTCTGGCCTATCTTGACCATGCTCTACAATGTGCCAAACCAGCCCTAGATCAGACTACTGAAACCCATTCAGTGAATGGTCTCTGCTTGACCACTTCTCGTCTCTAGGTCCCTTTGAATAAACTTAATATTGCAGAATGTTCTTATATGTTAATTTTGCTGCAAAACTGTTATCTTTATCTTTCTTTTTGTCCATTTATCAGGCAGACTTGACTGATCGTACTAAAAACGTAGAATCACAGCTCATATCAGACGTGAAGAAATAGAGTTCTAAATCAAGGTTGTGCTACTGGCAGGGAACGAGTTTGTTACCACTTACCTCATCATTGTCATTATAAATAACAAAAGTAGGATCATGATACTTCTGACACGAAATGCTAGTTAATATCCTTCTCTTGTCATTTTCTATATGACAAACTAACTAAGAGCAAGCAGGAGGCCGGACCATTAAACTCCATTGTTTACTGAACAAGGTACAATCTCATATACATGAGATGTACACACTCACCGCTAGATGAACTTTTGGTAACTTTTTTCACTTGCTATCTTGATTCAGACATTAAACCACTCAATGTTCAGTAAATAACTTAACTTCTGTCATTGCCTATCATCCTATCCCACAATCCGTGAATCTATGAGGATTATGCTAATAATTGTCAAATCATCAAATTAAGTGTCTCGCAGTGCTACTCCCTGACTACATATTGACTAGAAGATCTCTACTACAGAATTTTACCTACTCCTCCAATGGAAATAGGAGAGAGAGAGAGAGAGAGAGAGAGAGAGAGAGAGTAATGTTCAACAAGAGAAAACCAATCCATACTGTGAACATAAAGCGTAGTAGATATAGCTTTACAAGAACTCAATGCCCTGATAAGAATCCAGTGAACTCAAAAAGGCCCAAAATTGTTCTCACTGATCACAGCATAATATTTCCTCTCACATTGACTAACAATCAAAAAGTAAAATTCTAGGGAATAGAAAAGAAACAATGTGAATTAAAAAATTAGCGCCAACTAAATGCAGCCCAATTGATACTCTAACACACCCCAAAAAATGTATTCAGTCACTTTGGTTGAACAAATGTAAACATGCTCGACCAGTAGTGACCAAACATATTTAAGGTGTTTGGTTAGTACCGGCTGAACGCCTCAATTTCAATGTTCTAAAAGTATTCAGCAAGTATTGATCAAACATTTCAAAAACTTATGGGGTGTTTTAAGGCAATTAATGGGGTGCATTTAGAAGCACCCTTGAAAAGGCAAGAATTACCATTCTAGCAACTTTCTTCCAAAATTGAGGCGTAGGCTTTGCTGTGAAATAAGCTCTTTGCAGAGCCAATTCTTGTTCCCTAGTCCATCCGTGGACAACATCGCAGTCTTCCTGCACTTGATATATATTCCTCTTCTCACCAACTTCCGCCTTTCTTTTACACTTTCTGTCTCCATTTATCATCGCGACATCACAATCTTTTACATAATTTTTCATCGTGTGCAGATTGGATAACTCATCATCCCCTCCACGCTTTATTTCATGGGGCGTGACCGTTTCTTGCTCGCTATCAGAGGACATATTGCTGGTCTTCTCAACAGACCGTCTCATCTTTATTCGACTGGAGCTACGAGTAACCCTCATCTCAATGTTCCCTATGTTTTTCTTACAAGAATCAACACCAGCTTTACGTCTATGTCTTTTTGACAAAATCCTCGCCCGGTTACCAGAATCCTCCTTAGAATCGGAATCACAGATTTCTATGATTACAACTTTATTACGGCGAACCGAACCCCTCGTCACCCTTCCCTCGGTCACGTATTGCTTCTGCGGAAAAAGAACCTCTTCACTTTTACCCCCATTGGCTCTGTCGACTAGTCTAGCACACCTTGTAGAACTTTTGCCAGATTTGTCTGAGCATTTTAATTCCGCAATTCCTCTCTCTCCCTTGCCTGAAACTTCGCCGCACTCGTTGTCCTGACTATATACAAATCGATGCCCACGAACCGAAGTCCTTGTCACCCTCTTCTCTGCCACATATTGCTTCTGCACATCAGGGCAAGTTAAATTGGCTCTGCTGTCTAATCTTGCAGACTTTCTTCTACAATTATCTTTCCTCCCTCCATTCTGCGAAATTCCCTTGGCATTTTTTCGGACTTCGGTTACACAAGAGCCCGGAGAATCAGAAGCGGTGAATAATTTTGCTGTAAGCTTTGGCGTCCCCCAATTTTCTGCGGCGATCTGGTTTTCAGGAAGAAATCTGGGGGATCTTCTTAGAGCAATTTTTCGGGGTTTTCTGTCGGGCATTTTCTCAAACACAAAGAAATAAGAATAGATCGACGAGGGGGAAAAGAATTCAAATAATTCACAATATGAAGCGAGCTTCACAATAGGCCCAATATCTTGGCCCCTTTACCCAAAATAATCCAGGCCCAAGTAGCTATTTGAAATCTAATGGCCCAATTATTTAAATGGGCTGCATACTGAATCCAATTAAATTCATATAGGCCACAGCACGGATGACGTAGTGGCCGACCCAATTTCATGTTGCTGAATCTAATTCTACCTTTCTCTAAAAAAATAAAAAATTAACATATAGTAATTTCTCCCTCTTATTTTTACTTCATCCGGTTATTACAATTTTTACATTGTTATTACTTTTAATGTCTACTTTACAAATTATAATTTATTCAATGTTCATTATAACTTATACAATTTCCGCATTATAACTCAAACATCTTAGGAGTCTACGAATAAATTTATGGTGCTGCCTTTTGAACTATACACAAATATAACCATAATGATAATAATTCTTGCAGCTATTCTGCTCACCAGTGCTCCCTTTTGTAAAAATAAGACAATGATTATCGCATCATTCATGTTTTTTTTTCTTCTTCATTTCTTTCTTGGGTTGATCGAATGTGAAAAGTGTGTGAGAGAGAGAGAGAGAGTGGGAGGGGGGGGGGGATTGGAAATATTATAAACTGTAAAAGGATTACATTATTATTGTTGGGATGTTCTTCTCTATTTGTTGATGCCAACTCAAAGACAATAACAATGAGACAACTTAGAATATTATCATATACTTTTGTCACCGACTTATTGGCCATCTAATTAGAGCTAAGGCATTGTTCTCAAATAGGTAACAACAAAGAGAAGTTGAAAATATGATAATATGACAGCAACCCTACCCATAAGTTTGAAAGATCTGATATTTAATTTATGGATTTTAATGTTTTTCAAGCTTTTCCCACAAAAACTCACTTAATTTTGTTAATATTCATTTTGTCCCCCCTCACTATGTTGATATTTGGATGATATTCCTCTTAAATTTAAGTATTTTTCCAGTGTAAATATTTTGAAGTTTTGAAATAATAACAAGGAAATTATGTTCGGTACTGTCAGTTATGGCTTGTGATATATTAAACATTTTAATCACTAATATTGCATTTAAATATGCATTTAGCATTGGTGTTGTGTTATCAATAAACTTTGAAGTCGTCTACTTGGTAATCATGTGTTATTCGTTTACATAGTTGGTTACTAAGTTTTGATAAAAAATAAGCCCTTTCTGCTTTACTTTTACAATTTAATTTCCATAATATAATTATATGATTTTGTTATAAATTACTAATAATTAACTTTGATTATTTTATATATTTCATCTGGAGTGAACTTCGAATAAGATATTTTTTTGAAACTATCCAATGTGGTTCAAGTTGACGATGATGATGTTTAGCCTTGATTAGTAATTTGATGTTGTAGTAGTAGTGGTAGTAGTAGTGGTGGTGGTGGTCGTAGTGGTGGTGGTAGTGGTGGTCGTGGTGGTCGTCGTCGTGGTGGTCGTCGTCGTAGTAGTGGTGGTAGTAGTGGCAGTGGTAGTGGTAGTGGTAGTGGTAGCAGTAGTAGTAGTAGTCGTAGTAGTAGTGGTCGTAGTAGTGGTCGTAGCAGTGGTGGTGGTGGTGGTGGTCGTAGCAGCAGCAGCAGCAGTAGTAGTAGTAGTAGTAGTGGTGGTGGTGGTAGTAGTTGTGGTAGTAATAGTGGTGGTAGTGGTAGTAGTAGTAGTTGTAGTAGTGGTAGTAGTGGTGGTGGTGGCAGCAGCAGCAGCAGCAGCAGCAGCAGCAGTAGCAGTAGTAGCAGTAGTAGTAGTAGTAGTAGATCGAGCCGTGAAAAGAACCACTTAAAACATATAATTATTCATATTTCATAAGGAACAATTGAACACATAAAATTAATCATAAGAGTTTAAATCTAACATTAATCTTATGCTGCGGAAAACATAAATTATTCTTTGTTTTCATAAATCAATATCACATGACATAAATTATATAATAATTCATACTAATTCAAATCATACAACATGCAATTTAATGCAAATTCATACACAGGATTTTATATAATAGCAGCAGAAACTATTTCAATTAAATTTACACCTACACATGTTTCTAGCAAATAAATATTTAAATTAAACACCATGAGATCGCAATTAATATCATAAAAATGAAAGACATAATATGTTAAACTAAATTAAATAACCATTTTAATTAAACATGTTGACATAGAATCCATGTGAAATTAAAACATAATATTCCTAAAATCAAGCCATTAAAAAAAAATCAAAAAGCCCATAAACTTACATGTCAATTCAACATTTAAATTGAATATTAATAACTTGATTTTATAATTTCAAACACATATAACATATGATCATTAATATTGAACATATACAAGTAATATTACAAAATCGATCGCCATAAATCAATGCAAATATATACAGTATATAATCAATTAATCATGCTTAACAATCCAACAAATACATTTATTATCATGATAATTAATGTTATTGAACCTAATATGGTTTCATAAACTAAATTACACCATTAAGAAAGCCACTAATTAAATTAAATAATATTAGTAACAATATTCATAGTCATGCGGTAATAGTTCTTACTTAATTTCACATATAATTCATAAACAGCAAGAATATGAAAAATATTCAAATAACTTTCATAACCACTTGAACAAAATAAAATCATATTCTAGACGACCACTTACATATGAGGATTTATCCAAATATACTTAAGCTAGCAAATACCATTTAATTCATGAGGAATGCAACTAAAATATAATGAAATAATGGACCATTCTAAAATAATTATCATACTTCTCAAATATAAGCATGTTCCATATAAATTAATCAAATTACATATGAACATATTAATGAGCATAATTTCATAAGTCAAATAATGTAACAACAATTAAATATAATCTTGAAAGTAATGACGCATAGCATGTCACATATAGTAGTAAGAACATATCACTTTGGTAAGTAATTATGTTCATAATTTAATGGATAATTTATCTACATTAATAATACATATATATATATATATATATATATTGCTAAATGTAAGTAAATCCATAAGTCAAAAATATCATCTTAACATGACCCTATTAAAGTAAACTTTCATATGAGAACATAAGTATCATAAGCCACGAAGAAAATATCATAATTCAAATAAGACACTTAAGACTTCATAAATCCAACAAACAATATTTAAAGCAATATAACTTATTCAAATAATAGTAACCATCATAAACAATTCAATATTCATATAGCTAAAATATTGGAAACCATATTTATCATGTGTAATTGAAAATATAACATATTTAATTACTTTCATAACAACTGGTATTAAATAAGATCAATTATACATATAAAGCAACTTATACATAAGCAAACATTCTGACCTTCTAAGCATAACAATATAACTCATGAAATAATATGGAACCAAATTAACCAAACTTAAATATAAGAAATCATGATCTCGATTAAATCATATGCACTTGGCTCCGCCTTGACTCCAATTGTGATAACCCGAATTTTTATTGCATTATTAAAATTACTTTTATGAAAGTTCCAATGATCATGCTTTTACGATTTATAATATGAATTTTTTTTAAAGATTTCATGTGAGAATTTTATGACTTCATAATGAAATATTCTAATTGATATCATCATAATTTTATATGTGGAATTGAAGTTAGAGAATGATTAAGTGATTCAGTAGAATTTCATGGTTTATGTATGATTAATTGACTTAAATTTACAGAATGATAATTGAGATTATGAAATGTCATTATATATTAAGTTTTATTATTTCATGATTTTATAAAATTATTCTATAATTTAATTTGCAATTTATGAAATTATTGCAATTATATTATTTTTTATGATGATATAATTTTTATGTGGAATGAAATTGAGAAAAATCATAATTAAATTATTTGATTAATATTGGGCCATGATTTGAATTTATTAAGCTTAATTGAGCTTAATAAAAATAGATTAATATGAAAAGTCAATAAACTAAGGCTCGGAGCCCAAAAGGATGACAAGACTGGATATATAAATGGAATAGGAGAGCTAATTATAGATTAATACTAATAAATTAGGGTATATGAGTTTGGAATTCTCCAGTGAGCCGCCATCAGTTCATTCAATATCTTTCTTCCTTCCTTCCAACTTCCAGATACTCTTATTGAAAAAAATTCGAAAGTCTTACTTATTGATCTCCGAATTCTATGAAATTTTAATATTTTGTTCCAAATTATGATTTTGAGCCATGGTTAAAATTTCAATCAAATTGGATATGTATTCTATTTTATACAAATTTTCTACCTCTTGCTATCCAGATTTGCAAATTCCAGCATTTATGAACTTTAAAATTCAGAATATATGGTTATAGATATCCAAATATATCATTCATTCCTATAATTTCAATTCATGTTTAAAATTTAGGTCAATTGGGTATTGATTTTATTTTATATGAATTTGTTATTACTCTACATCCAGATTTATAAAGTCCTACATTTGTTTTTTGGAAATTCGATATATAGGTTTATAGCTACCCAAATATCTTCAAATTTTAATCTGTCGTTCCTATGGTTTTATTCATCTTTCATAAAAATTTCAAGTCAATCTAGTTTATAGTTTATGAGTTATAATTTGTTTCCTACAGTTACGTAGGATTTGCAGCTTCAACTATTTTGATTTCAAAAATCCAAAATAAATAGTAAATCTTCTAACAAATACACAAAAATTTTATAGTACACTTTTACATGATTTTAGTTGCTACAGTTCAAAATTTAGCTCGTTCCTTCATATAGTTTGTGAATTATAAAATATTAATTCCTTATTGCACAGTGAAAATATACATCGAATAGTCATAAAATCTTCATTTTAAGTCCGATTGGACTCACATCAGTGGCAAAATGTCATAAATCATTATCTATAGTTGCAGTTGAGAAAAAAGAAGCTTTGTATTTATACACGGTGCACAAACTTCAAGAACATAACGTGGCTAAGTTCCAAAAGGAAGCTCGTTTTCACAACCTTTATAAAAATTAGTCCCCATTTCCACTTCCTAAAATATTTGAAGTCAATTTATACAGTTTTCTAGGCAGTAGCATCTCTATATTTCATAGATTAAGATTTTATTTAATCAAGGGGTAATAGTAAACAATTCATCCATATTGTAGGAGCTCCGAAGACCTCGGGTTTAGGACAAGGCATAATTAAAGATACTAATCATGCTACTTTAAGAGGTGGATTTTACTCTCACACTAATTGTGTGTTGTGATTTGTTAAATTTCCCTCTAGAGAAATATGCATGATTATATGGCAATTATCAATGATTTGTGTTGGTATTGTGAATGTTAAATGTAACATGATGATGGTTTGATGACATGATTCTATGAACAGAATGTTGGACATACATATGTGATGTCTTATCTGCAAGATATTCGGTAAAGCCGCATAATGTGTAAGGTATACGGATAATACCGAACATAGATATGACTAAGATTTGCGGGTATGACCCGTACAAGATTTTGATCAAAAGATCACTTTGGGTAGCTCCCAAACTCATGATGCTCAAGCAGGACAAAGCGGTCCCAAGCAAGATTGATTTGCTCTTATGTATACTATAATAATTATATATTATACATATTACAGGATTTTCATGATTTATGGTCATGTGTAAGTGCTTCAATGTACAATGTGTTTATATAAGATGATCATTATTATGTTTTCATGTGTATGTGCTCTTGTGGGTAAAAGAGTTAGCGCACGGAGTGTTTTTCAACACTTACCCCCTCATCTTTTCAGGTAAAGAGGTCACGAAGGATGAGTTTGGCTGTGGTTCAACTCCGACTGTGTAGGCTTTTCCAATTAATCAAGTGTTTTAAAATTTAATTATTTTACCAAAACTGTTTATGTTGTATAATGAAAATCTTGCACGAGCTATATTATGTTTATTTCTATGATATGAATTTCTCAATTAAACTTCTTTCTTGTAAAGTAACATCTTTCGAAATATTGAAAAATATTTAAATTGACTGTCAAGTAGTAATGTTCCAAATATGAATTTGGGACGTTTCACCAACACTCTCTCTATTTAACCTGAAATGTGGGAATGTAATGGGATGAACTACATCCAGCTTGTGAGAGTTCAACTTGTCAATACTAATCACACTATATTGATAGTAAAACATGTAATAATCATTAACTTATGCCATAAAACTTAGGGGTAAGCATCAAATACTTACATAATTTATAAGTAACATCTTTCGAAATATTGAAAAATATTTAAATTGACTGTCAAGTAGTAATGTTCCAAATATGAATTTGGGACGTTTCACCAACATTCTCTCTATTTAACCTGAAATGTGGGAATGTAATGGGATGAACTACATCCAGCTTGTGAGAGTTCAACTTGTCAATACTAATCACACTATATTGATAGTAAAACATGTAATAATCATTGACTTATGCCATAAAACTTAGGGGTAAGCATCAAATACTTACATAATTTATAACTTATGGGCGTATTCACAAATTACGTTGGAACATACCTTATAACTAATGAATGTATGCATGGGTTGAACTGAAACATACCTTGTAACTTAGGGACGTATGCAAAAATTTCTCCGAGACATACCTTACAACTTAGGGGCATATAGCAGAGTAGCATGCAAAACTTAGGGGATTGATCAATCATACTTAGGCGTGCAACTTAATCTTGTACATATCACATATCATAACATATATTAACAGTTAAGCATGTAAACTAATCAATAAACATAATTAGTAAAGACAAGTAAGAACTCTCACCTAACTGATAACTCTATATAATAGAGTTATTTTTATACCCTTTAATTTGAAATCATGTAGGAAATAGTGATGAATTTGGTGAATTTTAGTATAATGTGACATAATTAGATCTTTATTTTATTTTGTAGATCATGTAAATTAAATGTGTAATTTTTCTTTGATTTTGTGTAAAAAATAGGAATGGAGCTGAAATTGAGGAATTAAAGCTAAGAATGCAAAAAGTCTGGAAAGTCCCCAGTTGCTGTACGAGATGCTGCAGCATGCTGGAAGCTAAGTCCCCTAACCAGAAAATGCGAGCTTGACTTGCTGACTGGACGTTTTAAATTTGCCAAGCTGGTAAAGAATAATGACTCAGTTGGGAAGTCAACATGGACAAATTGACTAGGCTGCCAAAAGAAGAAGGGGGTCATGGGCCTTGAGAGGAGAGGGCAGTCCCAAAAAGAAAAAAAGAAAACTAGGGCAAAGAAAGAGGAGCAAGCATTCGCAGCAGCAGGAAAGAAAAAGGACAGCACGTAGGGCAGCAAGGAAGAGGTGCTTAAGGAGAACGAAACTTCACCATTTTCACTAGTTTTTCACGGAGATTTCAAGGGGAGAAAGAAGGAATCAATTACAAGAAAAAGAGGAGGAAAGAAGCTCGAAAATCAGTCATCCGAACAACTTATCCCTCCTCTCTTTAACTCCCTTTATTTCCTTGTTTCTCTTGAAATTATATTTCGGATTTTGTATGGATGATATGTTAGCTTTGTGGACTGTATTTTCAGAATTAAGTATGAGCTAAACATCAATTAGACTTGAATTGCTAATGGATTTTGAATCGAATTATTGAGACTTTATTGCATTGTTGGGTGATTGGTGTTATTGTTCATTCAAGTAGGAAGATGATTAATGTTTGTTGTTGTTTGGCCAGCAATGATGAATTTACAAGCTAGATTTTAATACCGAAAGGGTTAGGTCTAGTGGAAATTGCTTGAATGATGCAAGTGAATGACCGATTATAGGTTGTTGTCGTGAATAGTATAGAGATATATTATTCGCCTTGCATAACTGTATGAACTGGTTTTTGCATCGATGTTCCAATTTCAATTAGGCATAGGAATATGTTCAATTAGAAAGAGGAATGTAAGACATAGTATTTGGAAAAATCCTATGTATCGAAGAGAATTCATGTTAACTTTAGCACGTTTCACTTAAAAACAATGTTGTTTAATATTGATCAATAAAATTTGATTCAAATGACAATTAATAATTCAAGTCTAATACATCCATCTTGTGAATTTCGTGCTGCCATTTAGTGTGATTTGATCAATAAAGTATTAGAAATAGTTTCTTTTATTCTTGTTTAATTTGTAGAAGTAGGACCAAACCATCCACTCCACTTATTACTCATTTCTTTAGTTAAAAATTGCTAGTAATTGATATTTGCAATTTATTTTAATTTCAATCCCTGTGGAAACGATAAAATTCATCATTATACTACTTGTTGACTACGTGCACTTGCATATCAACCAACACTAACGTAATTGACATGATATGTATATGCAAGTTTCCTCCTATCGTTCTCAATCTTTGTGTAACTCCAACCATAAGATTAATGCTTCTTATTATTTAATAATGGAAATCAAGAAAAGAAGTTCTCTTTAGAACATTAAAACTGATATTTTGAAAGTGTAGAACATTGTGGGAATTTTTGAAACATTTGGAGATGAAATTCAAAGTGAATAGGAAATTCTTCAACGTGATTATTTACTGCACAATAGTGAAAGAATATTTTATAACGCATAAACTATAGTCAGGAAAAATATGAAATTTGAAATTTATATACTAGACTCATATGAGGTATCATATAAAAATTTCAGAGCTCTTGAAAAAGAATTGCTATAGGATTTGGATTTTTGAAATCGAAATAGCTGAAGCTGTAATTTCTGCACAGCCGTAGGAAAAATATCATATCTCATAAACTACAAACTGGAATATCTTGAAACTTTTATGGAAGATGCATAACATGTGTAGTAATGTCATATTCAAAATTGAAGAGATTTAGATGACTATAACCTATATTATGAATTTTTAAATCAGAAATGTAGGACTTTATAAATCTAGATCTGGAGTAGTAGAAAATTCATATAAAATAAAATAGATATCCGATTGGGTTGAAATTTTAAACATAACTTGAATCATAGGAATGAACGACATAATCAAAATTCAAGGCATTTGGATATCTATCATCATATATTCTAAATTTTCAAATCAGAAACGTAGAAATTTATAAACTTGGATGTTGAGGGATAGAAAATTCACATAAAATACAATAGATATCCAATTGAGCTGAAATTTTTAAAGTACTTTATATCATGCAGATGAACAACATACTAAAGTTTCATAAATTTTAGACATGTATAAATAGGACTTTTGAATTTTTATAGTAAAAAAACCTGGTATTGAAAAGAATGGAGAAAGAGGTTGAGACGACGAAGGTAGCTCAACTGATAAACCCTAGATAGGGTGCATGAACTTATCTGGTGGAGATGGATAAAACTATAATATCTTGTGATTTTGTATGAAATAATTCAATAAAAAGATCCCATATATCTTCATGGTTGGATTACAACTTTAACTGGATTGGGATAAATAAAGATTTTATCCAATCAATCATGATTAAATTAGAAAACATAAAGATCTAATCTTATCAATAACTTTAAAGTCGGAAACTAACATTTAGGCTCAAAATGCAATTGAGCTTTAAAATGCATAGTTTAGAAATCAATGACATGAGCTTATCAATTAAAAATGAGACTTTGACTTAATCATAACATAACATTAATTGAACTTGTCATATAATTCAAGACTTAATTTTTTGAATTGTACTTTGACGTAAATAAATAAATGAATGTGATGATGCACATGGGCTAAATAATATGAGACATTTGAGCTTATACATATTATAATACCTTATTAGACTTAATAACATCATTTGAGCTTATAACTTAAAATTAATTCGAGACTTAATTTTCCCAAATTCATTCTTGAACTTAAATCACCCAATTGAGTTATCTTAAAACATATTATGGTTATAAAAGCCCACAACTTAATACATGAAATATAAATAATAACTATAATTTTTAAATAAGAAATTTTACAAATAATAATAATTCTTAAAATATTAGGTAGAAAATAGTGGGACGTTACAATATCTAATCAAATTGAGACTAAAGTTAGGTAATTTTTAAAATTATGACATTGAAATTGCAAAATCATAATCAATTATAATTAAAATTACAAGATACCTAAAGTTATGAGACTAAAAATACATTTCCCCCAGAGACCTCAAGCTCGTCCTCTGGTTGAATTTAATTGTATCCAATGTAGAACATTCTTTTTTGAGGAAAAAACAAAATAAACCTCCTTATATTTAAAGTCTGTATACAAATATGTCTTATATATATACATACATATATATATATATATATTAATTTCTCATGCATTTATTATTTCCAACTCTAGTTTTAGGCTTCAAAATAAATTATAACTCAGCTTGGATTTTTTATTATAGTAATAATGATGAAAAATAGCTGCACATGTAACCAAAAAATATTTATTTGATTATAGAACATTTACTACGTGCTTTCAACTATAATTCTAACATACCATATTTTAAATTTATTGAAATCCATTACATTCATATATCTATATTACTGCTAAATGATTTTCATATTTTTTTCATGTAAATCACGACCCATTCTAGAAACTTCCAAGACTAGGATTTTTCTCCAATTCGATTTATACAATTTTTTTGATACCTCGAGCTCGAGGGAAGTGGTTATTGGTTGTTACTCAAGTGGGGCTCAAGAATTGGCGCATTTACTTCAATACCCGGACCAAACTACCAAGCACCAAAAACGTTCAAGGAAGAGGATACGATTGTCATTCAGACTATAAACCCTTCTCCAGAACCGTCCACTCAGAAATCGCGGTAAAACAAATTCTTATTTCGCTGTGTTTAGACCAGCTTTATGCTGTTAGATGACTTTCTGAATACCAATTCAGCAGAATCGCAGCGCACAACCACTCGGAAAATCAAAGGTTGGGGGCTAGATATATGAACGGGAGGTGAAGACAGGTGAAAATAACTCGTTGAAATGGCCATGGATGACGAAGCAAGGGAGGTGGGTGGTGGAGCAGGCAAGGCTGCGAACTGCGGCAGAGTGAAGGGGAAGGTTCGGGGGCCGTGGTCTTCGGAAGAGGACGCGATTTTGACTGGGCTAGTGACTAAGTTCGGGCCGAGGAATTGGAGCATGATCGCCCGAGGTATTCCAGGCAGGTCTGGGAAATCGTGCCGCCTCCGCTGGTGCAATCAGCTCAACCCTTGCGTCAAGCGAAAGCCTTTTACGGGTAATATTATCCGACATGGTTTCGACAGTCCGGCGTTTAATTTTCTTCTCGCACTGAAAAGGAGAGGGTTTTGTGGATTTTAAGGCTTTTGAAAGGAATTGTGTTTTATGCTGTTCTTTGATTTTCGGTATGTGTTGCTATGGGATTGATTTCTCTCTCTTTGTTAGAATGGGGTGGGGGTAGCTTTTTGATTATTTTTTTATTATATACATATATATTTATTATTAACCTGCTGATGAGTATATTTTTCAAACACTTCATGTGATAGCCAGGAGATGCCATACAACTCTCATTTCTGTTTTAGTGCCGATTTTCTGAGAATGGCTATTTCTATACAATTATCGTGACATATGGTTATTTGAATTCAGTATTTGCCTCTTTCTTGATTTTGGTGGTTGCAAATTAGCTGATGTGTTTGTATCCTTAATTCTGATAATCTATTGAGCACATGCTGTCTTCATAATTTTTCATACTATGACACAATGTGATCTCTAGAGCATGGTTCCATCAACCATCCATACAAGTATAACCTTTTTGTTTGTGCTTGTTGTTGGCCATTTATATATGCTATTTTGAATTGAAAATGCAGTTACTCAATTTGCACGTTTAAGAGGATTCTTTTTCTTTCTATGACAAGAAAGTCATTATCTCTTAAGCATGTGTGTCTTGTCATGTTACTAGGTACCCTATCATTTTATTTGATACATGCTTGGTAATTGATACCCCAGTTTTTCGAAGAACTCCTCCCATATCTTTGATATATTCCAAAACTAATAACATTTCTTTGTATTTTCCAATGCTGCATATGCTTGTAGCAGAGTTACAACATTGAACTAACATGGGAAGGTTTTAGTAAATTAATATGCATCGTAGGTATTCATTTAAGTTGGGGTTGCGATACTTTTTGTAAAGAATATCTCTGACTGTGTGTAAACCTTCTACCTTAGTGGTGGAGGTGGTATGATTATTTGGTTAGACCTAAGCTGTTGTAAGGACAAACATAGAACGTTAATTGCTCATTACTGAAGAGTTTTAGTGAGAGAAACACTTAATTCCTTAAAACTTTTGTAAATTTTTTTTGTCCTTCAAGATCAAGAATGTAAATTGAATTTTCCTTCAGTCTGAAGACAATATAGAAAACAAGTCACAAACCACTGGCTAAACACACGTGAGAGTTTAATAGATGTTGTGTGCAATCGTTATATGTATGTGCTGCTTATTTGGCTTGAACATTGATATTGCTAGGGATTACCGATTTAGAGCCTATTTTTTGGCTAGTGTTATGAAGAGAAGAAGATTATAATTTTTTCTTATCTTCATTATTAAGTGGTTTCTTTGTAATAATAGGGAATTTTCCATGAGGGCAAAGTAAGGCTATTATTAAAACATGTAGTCTTTTGCATTTGCTCCCCTTTCCCTTTTACCTTCAGAACACAAACCCTTGCTTTCTTTTACCAACTTTTAGAACATCTGCTAAAAAATTATTAATTCAAAATGTGTTCCACATTTGTTGACTATGCGATCTGAATTGATCTGGTTGAGTTTAGATTATCATAAACCGAAGTAATTTCTGCATTCATCACTCCAAGCAGTTTCCTATAATTTTAGCACTAATTATCAGCCAGAGAGCCTTAAAGATGGATTAAGCTCTCTATCAACAAATTAAGGATCATTCATGGCACCATAGACTACTTTGAAGCTAGGCTCCTGCCAAAACTGGGTTAGTAATGCAGCCCAATCTATTGCAGCTAGACGGAGCCCCAAACAAAGTCCTTTGTTTTAAAAATGCAGCACATCATTTCATGAACTTAAAACATTTTTGTCATTGGGCTATTTTACTTTCATCCCAAGCTGTTAAGCCTTATATATGTTCCATCTTTCAATATATCTTGAGGAGGCAGTTACTACTATGCATGACTTTGTCTTATCTTGGTACTGTTGCTTTAAAACTCTCTAAAGTGGTTGTTACTTTTTGGACTTTTACAATTGGAGCTATGCTTTTTCTTTTGATGAGTTAAACCATCTAATTTCTCAAAGATTATTAGCTTATTAAGATTCTAATTTTATCTTGCATGATATACTCATTGAACTTATGATCTGCAGATGAAGAAGATCGTCTAATTATTGAAGCACATCAAATACATGGAAACAAATGGGCTTCAATTGCAAAAATTCTCCCAGGGAGGACAGACAATGCCATAAAAAACCACTGGAATTCCACTCTAAGACGTAGGTGTCAGAACTCTATAAGCAGGTTAGACCGGTTAGCTGGCCAGGAAGTGTATAGTTGCAATTTGGATTTAATGAAGGCATCCTCAGACGCAACCTTATCAGATGTAGCTCTCGACTCATTTGATTCTGAGGAAATGAGCATGAGATTAATAGCAAATTTACCAAAACCTGCAGAGGAAGGTGATACCATTTCAGATTTTTCTCTCAAACAACCACCACCTATTGTATCCGATGGAGCCATTGAATCATTCAAATCCACAGAGAAAATGGACCCCAGAATGATGGTAAATCAACCAAAACAGTTCAAGGACATAACTCCAAGCACTGAAGGGAACCATCCAAGGTGTTCTCGTCCAACTGGAAAAGTTGGGGCATTCACTGTTTACAATTCTGGTAATCATGACTCCACATTCTCAAGAACAATCCCAATGCAGGGGTCGTTGTTTCAAATGCCGAACCCTGATTTTGGAATGGTGAAGTTTCTTGATGGCAAGTATGGTGAACAAGTGATTCCATCGCAATGTGGCCATGGATGCCGTGGAGCTTCTTGTAGGGAGAGTTCTTCTAACAGCTCATTGTTGGGTCCCGAATTTGTGGAATACGAAGACTTCCCCACATTCTCATGTACCGAGTTGAGTTCACTTGCTAAAGATTTAAATACTATCGCCTGGATTAGAAGAGGTCTTGAGAATGCTGGATTGGTTTCGTGACACACCTGTGACGGATGAACACATGCAGGTACTTCTATATGAGAACTTGGGAAGCTGTGATTAATTTATTTTTTAGGGAAGAATTTTTATTTTTTTAATTTCTTTTTTGGAATGAGAAAAGATGTAGTGTCAACGGTCTCTCTGCAAACTTAAATAGATGCCTCGAGCTAAAGCCTTCATATGGTGATAGTCACTTAGTATTTTGGCTGTTTTGAGAGTCGTTGCATAGAAGTCGACACTTGATTCACATAAAATTCTCGTCCACTCAGGCAGGCAGTAGTTGTAAGGCTGTAAAGAGGCTCCTTTTTGTCATTGATGCAAAGCAGATAAAAAAGTAGTGTAATTTCTTGTGCAGTGGATCTGCAATTCTACTTGTATCAGTGTTCTCGTGCTTGTGTTGTGTTATTGTCCTTGCACACGCATTTTGCTTCCCTTTCTTGTGGGTCCTGCAGAATTCTAAGCTCTTGTCTAGACTATTGGTTCTATGTGGAGCTTATAAGATGTGTATTAGAATATAATATGATTAATATGTTTTAGTGATTTTCTGAAAAAATATCTTATTAGCTATAAATGAAGGTTATTTGGAGCTTAATTCTAGAGGTAAAGAAATTCGAACTCACAAGTCACTTTCTAAAAAGAAAAATTGCATGATATAAAATCTTCATTGTTAACATCTTAAGTTATATATTAGAATGAATTAATTTATAAAATAAGAACACACATCGAATAACAATAACAACAACAACAACAACAACAACAACAACAACAACAATAATAATAATAATAATAATAATAATAATAATAATTCTTTATATAAAAGTAGAACAATGGAGATACTCTATTGCCACGATTTTTGCCTTTCGTGATACATGTTCTCATTATTGATACATGTATTTCTCTTTTTCTTCTATTTTTTATTTTTTACTAAAATTTAAAAATTAATTTTTTTTGTTTTAAATTCATTTTTACGTATGATACTATATGCATACTCTTTAATTTGACATTAATATTACAGATTTTAAAATAATGAAATATATTTAAAATATGATATATATATATATGTATTTTTTTATTGCAGTTTTTCTATAAATTTAATTATTTATTTTTGTTTTGATATATGTGTTGGATTTAAATATATAATATTTGAATTTTTTATATGAATTTTATCTGAAAATATAAATATTTTTATAAAAAAATACTATGTTATTTAATTTATTTAATATTATAATTATTGTTCTAGTGAGTTGAATGTTTGTATGAAATTGTGCACACTCTAAACTAATTTAAAAAACTGGTGCAATTAATTATTTAATTTTGATAATTTTAAACAAAATAACAATGCAATATAATATTAAAACAAGTCAATTCGCATAATATTTATATAAATACAATTGACACAAGTGGTTATTATAGAAAATTTTAAAATAATAATATAATTCTATTATCTATTATTAATATAATAAAATATATTATGTCTCATTCATTACATGGACGGCCATCTAGTAATGATAATAGTATTACTATTATCCCAATTTGTAATATATTTAAAATAAATTAAAATATATTTATAATATAAGTTTGATTATTTGAGAATATTCAAAATATTTTATCATTTTACTAGTAAAGACATGTAAAAAATAATTTTTTATTTATAAAAATCTATATTATTTCCGTCTCAAAATAAAAGTCTTGTTTGTATAAAAGATGTATAAAATTGTCGAACAAATCTCCAAATATTTTCAGGCGATCACTTAATTTTATTTTGTAAAATTGGGGGCCAAATCGGTTACACCTCACCATGTCTATAACATTTTATGGGTTCATTTTCTCAAAGGGTTGTCATACAATTTTTATTTATTTTAATAAAATAACTGTATTCTTATTTTCAATATATAAACATGGCTATCTATGCATATTTTTAGTACGGAAATTCAGTGAATATTATAACACTGCCCATATCAATGTACATAAAATAAAATGGAAACCATTCCGCCTCAAATAAATAAATAAAAAATCAACAAATATCGAATACTGGTGGATTTAATTTGAATCTCCATGTAAATACAGCGCCTGCTATATATGCATGCTTTTTCGATGCACCAACTGATAATTTTATGAAAACATAAAAAGTAACACTATAGGATAAAAGCAATATTTTTTAAATTATTTTATTATTTCTTTTTCATAAAATAATATTTATTAAAAATGTATTGTGATTTTGTAATTAGTCAAATAACAATAACACTTTTATCGTGAAAAATTAATAATTTTTAACAATATAAACTGATATTACCTTTTACCAAAAATTTTACAATTTCTTACGTGAATAGTTAAAATAACTTCATATTTTATTTTGGTTATATACAGTTAACTAATGTTTAGCGTTTATTTTAAGATTTTTAATATTATTTCTGTTTTATTTATATTTTTTGCCTTTTATATTTACTTTCGTTAGTTTTAATGGAGAGTTAACAGTTGATGATTAATGATGATTATCAACATAAAATATTTACTAAAATTATACTTCTTCTATATATAATATAATTAATGTATTATAGACTTATCCATTATAAAAACAAGCCTTAATTTGTTGGCTGTCCTTTGAACTCCAAAATCTGTCTTTTTCAATATTTAATAGCCGACATATGCAATCACATGTTTAATTACGTGTTCATACAAACATGTTTTCAATCTCACATGTCCGCCATAGCTGTTAGATACTTTCTGTGAGCACTTCTGTCCGAAACCTGGCTAAAAGATCTGGCAAATCTGCCTCCGAAAGAGGGCATTTCCCCTCGCTGACGCTCCTCTCTCACTTGGTGAGCTCTGTGTTTTTCTCTATATAGATATTATTTTATACACTTGCTAGTATCTTATTCGGGACTCCTGCTACTGTCTGTCCCATCAAACGACAGTCTAGAGAGAGAGAGAGGGTCCTGTTTCGATCTTTTATAGGGGTATTATTGATGATCCCAGTCTTGTTGTTCCTGTACATGAAGAATCTTGATCTGGGCTGATGCAAAAATGTCGACTTTACCAAAGTCCAGTGATGTTGATTTAGAATCAGCTAATGTTAATGATGGCGGTGGCGGTGGCGGTGACGGTGGCGGTGTTGGTGAAGGCGGTGCCACCGAAGTTTCCGTCGTGGGTGGAGGTGGTGAACCACCCTCCTCTGATGCAAATGAGATTGTGGAGAATGATGGCAACAAGAAAGATAAGGATGAGAGGAGGGAATCCAATGTTTCAGAGTGTTCAGTGGAGATAGTGGATCTGGAATCTGGGCTCCATGAAACTAAGCTGCATTTGGCAAGAACAATGAAGGATTGCAGGATTTGCCATCTGAGCATGGATGCAACCAATCAAGATTCTGAGATCCCCATTGAACTTGGTTGTTCTTGTAAGGATGATTTGGCTGCTGCCCACAAACAATGTGCTGAGGCCTGGTTCAAGATTAAGGGAAACAAGTAAGTTCTCTGATAAAGTGAAACTGCATTTGAAGTGGTATTATTTATTTATTTTGGGCTCCTTTTTTTATTTAAATTCCTTTGTTTAGATTTCATCAAGAATTTGGGTGAAATGCTTTTGATTCCTATTTGTTGTGGGGTTGGTGTATTTAAGGATTAGAATTTAGGAATATTTCCAGAGAACAAAAATAAATAAAAGGGATTAAGAATCAGTTAGATTGCTTTAATTTCTAATTTATTGTGTGCATTTGTGAGTTGGACCTTAATCATTGAATGTTATACTAGAAGGATCTGGTGCAGTGTGAGGAAAAAAACTTAGCAAAACTTTTCCTTGGAACAACAGCTTTAACTTTAAAGATGGAAATAAAGAATCTTTTGATGTGGCAATAGTAGGTAAAAGAAAAAAGGATGAAAAAGGGATGCTCAAACTGTATTCCAGAGCAAATGAAAAGAATCTGAAATGGCGAAAAGATGAAAAGCACTATGGGAATTGTGCTTTTCTGGCCGGTGGTTATTTTTCTTTTATTTCATGAGCATCTTTAGTATTTTTGGAACAACTTGACTATGCTTTTCATTTGTGTGCAACTCTGGTTGCAATCAGTTATTGAGTTTGATTGTTTATCTAATTTTTGTTCGAATTCATAAACTGAGTGGATGCTGGTTCCTAGTTTATGACTTCAATATTGAATAAAGTTAATTATAGTGCACAGCATGTAGAGCCAAATCCTACACATAATTGTTTTATCGTGTAAGCTTTCCATTTCTCAAATTAACCAGTGCTCTTCTGCTAGTCACCTTGTTTAATTGTATTTGCTTTTTCCTTTCTGAGGTATCGCTGAAAGAATAGTCATCCTTTGCTCTGACTATTTTAACCATCCATCTACCTACCAGGACCATGATGTCTGCCATAGGTGCAAGTAGATTCTTTGTCTGAGCTGACCTGGCCATTCATAAGATGCTATTGATAGATTGTGAAGTATAAGCATTTGTTTTGAGCGTGTTGGAATGATCCTTGGCGATAAATTAGTTAGTGCTCTGTGATTTGACTAGATGGACAGTGTGGAGCGTCTCGATCTTATCTTGTGAAAGTATATGCAAGCCTTTTTGCACTTTAGTAGCCATTTTAGTCTGGGAGTGTCAGCTTATTTTAGTTACCTTTAGATATTAGATCGATTATTCTGTAACTTCTTATGCCATTACGCAAGCACCAACTTTGTTGATTTACTTCTTCTCTCTCTCTCTCTCTCTCTCTCTCTCTCTCTCTCTCTCTCTCTCTCTAGGTTTGTGTTTGATCAGAAATGCTTTGCTAACAGCATAATCTTATACTTCTAAAATGGAAGATGATGAGTTCCTGTTTCTTCAGTGCTTTTCATCAGTTGCCTACTAGTGATACTATAAATTTACAGTCGATCCACCAGCACGAATGGGTGTCCAGGAGTTTGAGAAATATCATGCATACTTGTTTGCAAGCTAAAAGAATTTGAGTGTTTAGTTTTTACCTATTCCAATTTGTTAATCATCTTTTGTCCATACTGTTTGGTTCCAAAAATTGCATTCTATATGCAAATAGTTAAGATTGAGCTCTTACAAGGCTGGCAAATTGCATTCTTTTTAGCAGAAAAATTTAGGCCAAAAGAACTACCTCACAGTAGATTCCAGAAAGACGTTGAAACCTTTTTAGCATGGCTTGAACTAGTAGCCCGACCAGACTTCGCACCGACTATATATTTGAGAAAATGACAACATAAAAACCAATTTTTTTATTGAACTGCAGAACATTAGATGGGATTCTATCAACATCAGATTATTTTACCGATCCTGTACAATTCTTGGAAATAGAAGGACTCAAGAAAACCAATGATGAACAAACGAAAATTTTAGTTGAACCTGATTAATTGTGGGAAATTAAAATATGGAGGACCAACAATTCTTTTAGGAAGATTCTCCAAGGCTTTTTATGGTGAATTAGACCTTGATTAAATATTGTAATTTGTCTTCATATTGCAAATTTCAGTTCAAAGTTCTTATCATTTTCTGAATTCTAGTTTTGGAAAACCAGATCCTAGTTACGTGTTTAAATTGCTTAGGAATGGTTTAATTGTTGATCAGAAATGACTGCAGTGTTCTTATGTTACGACTCAACCTCTCAATAATTTTTCAGCTTTCTGACTATTCAATTACTTTATAAGTTACATTATGAAAAGTTACTTTATATGCATCTTTGAACCATGAAAAGTCAAATCGTATCCTGTGGAATTCCAACATGGAAATTCTTTCAACATACCTCAAAGGCTTTCCATTATGTGTTTCTTATATGATTTGTAATTTCAAGTAGTATACTCATACGTGGTAAGTACTTCAGTCGGAAGTTGTATGAGAAGGGACCGGTGGTGTTTTTGTTCAACTCTGAGTCATGCCCTATGCCACTGTTCCATAGATTCTCTCATTCTTTACTTGCTTTTAGATACATTTTCACTTTTTTACAAATGTAAGTGAGTTATTTTGACTTCACAGTTTGAGTAGCTCCTGAAGTCATCACTTTATTTTAAGGACAATCTTTTGTACATAAGGAACATGAATTTAGAATGTTGTGTGGATTTGAGTCCACTCTCTCTCACACACATGCGCACACACACATCTATGCAATATTACATGAATCTGAAGCAAATTGAATCTCAATAATCTTGATTCATGAAAGAGTAAACTTTTGTAAAATGCTAATCTTAAAGAGTAATCTTTCTTTGGTTAAATGCTCCGTAAAAGATCTGAATTCCTCCTGGTGTTGTGCAGCAAAGAGACATTTCGTTTCTCATAATTGTAGATCAAGTTGATGTTGCAATAAAAAAATGATACTTTTCTATCAGTTAACCTTTTCTTATCCTTGATTACTATATCAAATTCTTCTTACCAGTGGCAGATCATGCTTGTGTTATATACTATTTTCTCTTCAGTATTTGGGCATAACTTGCATATTTGCTAGTCTTCTCTCATGCTATAGACTAAATTTCTATTATGTTCTAATCTGCAGAACATGTGAAATATGTGGATCAATAGCCCAAAATGTTGCTGGTATAAATGAGGCTGAGCTGATGGAACAGTGGAACGAAACCAATGACGCTACAGCTACAGCAGCAGCCCATGCACCATTGTCACAGTCTCGACGCTTCTGGCAAGGTCATCGGCTTCTAAACTTTTTGTTAGCTTGTATGGTGTTTGCATTTGTCATCTCTTGGCTTTTTCACTTCAACGTACCTTCATGAATATCCGTCATGACATCATTTCATTCTGTGAAACACGCATTGTGTATATTAGTGATAGTGCTCTACAAGATTTCGGATTGCTGCTGCTAGCATTATTGTTGTCTACTCCACATTAAAATATCTTTTTCTGTACATTATTTGCTTGAACCTGCTGGAACACTCTTTTTGCATTCATTTATTATGGGCGAATGCTTTGGAAGAGTTTGTGTTCTTCATTGTATATTTTGATGAAATGTTTGCTGAGTGTATTTTCTTGTAATGTGGATTTGTGTTCTTTCCTTTTCTCAAGAATGCTCTGAGCTATTTTTTCTCCTGTCTGCTCATCTTGAGCAATACCTTGCACGGCTCGTCAATTTGGATTTCATGCTGCGAAAGGTACATCTGCTGTCACAATTGCACGTGTATAATATGACAAGACTGGTACATTATCAGTGATTATGGGTTTTGCATCGTTTTTTTCGTGCAATGATGGACAGAAATTAAGGTGAACAGGAGGAAAACCGACACTGAATAAACCACTGTTTCTCACAATCGGCCGAGGCTAAATCAGCCTCCAAGTTCAATGATCCAAAATTAATTCCCCAACTCCAATGTAAAACAAACTTAAATACCCTTGGTAAAATTAGGCCCATGGCCTTAAGGGCATCTGCAATGGACGTTTGGATGTCCATTTAAAAATTAAATTTACTGTCCAATGATGTTTAACACCATTGGAGAAAAAATTTTAAATGAAGAAAGAGAACAAGTGTTTAAAAACTTGAATGAGGGATTGTGGGCCATCCTGTCATTTTTTTTTTAATTTTTTATATATTTTGAGAGTACTTTTTGAGTGCCTGTAGTCTTCACATGTCACTTGGCCGACGTCTGGTTTCATTTAATTGCCTCCATACATCTATTTTTAAAAGAGCTGTTGGCTTTATGCTTTTATTTAAAAAAAAAAAATTAAATAGTCATTTGTTATTTTTAAATTATATATTTTTTTTAAGAATATAACCGTTATCTATTCGTTGAATATACATTTTTTTTTCAAAGGATATATTCTTAATCCTTATAAATACCTTATTTTTTTTTCTCATTTCATCATTCTCATCCATACCTCAAATTTACTCTCTAGCATCTTTCTCAATTGTCTTTTATTTTTAAACTCTCTTTTCAATTGCTAATTTTTATCCGAAATGGATAAAAATAACAAATTCAATTTCAATAATTCATCTCAGAAATCTCAAAATGTTGATGAAGATGAATCGTCCTCAAATTCTCAATTTCCTCCAAATTTTTCATATTTTCAATTCAATCTTCCGACTCAATTTCACCCACAAAATTTTTAATTGGGTAACCAATTTCCCCAAAATTTACAAGGTTTTGGGAATATGGTGAATTATCCAAATTTCGCCTCAAATCTTGGAAATTTTGCCAATATCGCTCAATTTCATAATCCCATGCTAGAAAATATTTGGCAAAATGCGAGCAATCAGTTAGGGAAGCAGTCGCAAATGTTTGAATTTTCTACTTCACAATCAACAAGCAAGCCATCGAGATTTTCTATGGGTGAAGATTCGCCAAGTCCATCTTCAGTCCCAGAGACTCAACTCTCAGATCACAAGTCACCTATTTTAGTGGAAAGTATGGATCGAGCAGCTGTCGGGGCAAAGGGAAAGAAAGATCGAACTGCTTGGACAAAGGAAGATGATGAGCGCCTAACAAACGCATTCTGCACTATGTCAGAAGGAGGCAGTTTTCTGGAATCGTGTTGCTTCATACTACAACGAACATAAATCCGACAGTTAGCCAACACGTACGCCGTCCATCTTGAGATCGCACTAGCATTATATTAAGCTGCTTGTGAAGAAATTCAAAGCTTGTTACATTAGCGTAAACAAATCGTACAGAAGCGGATGTAGTAGTGAGGATATATATAAAAGGGCAGTGCAAAAGTTTTGTTCAGAGGGAAACCCATATTTTAAACTTGATCATGTGTGGGAGATTGTCAAACATCGTCCAACATTCATATCACAGTCTGATGATGACTATATTTGTACGATGAAGACGAGGACATCTGAATCGGGAGCGAGCAACACTTCTTCCACACAAGACACAGCTGCTGATTTTGATTTAAATGAAGAAACACGTCTGTTTGGACAAAAGGCCGCAAAAAGAAAAGCAAAGAAAAAGATAATTGCATCATCCAGTGGTGACGACGAAGATGGAAACAATGATATAAGGCAGAGCTACGACAACATTGTAAAAGGTTTGACTGAGTTTTCATGCATGAAAAAGACTGAACTTGAAATTAAGAAGGCTCAACTGAAGCAAAGAAGGAGAAGATGCGGATGAAGGAATACGAAGTTCTGCAAAAGGACACAAGCAAAATGACACTCGAGCAACGTTTCTATCATGACAAGCAGTGTTAAGAAATTATGGCGAAATGAAACTCATCGTCTTAAGTCATTTCATGTAGCAGTTGTTGTCAGTTAATGTAGTAGTCATGTTTCTATTAATGTTATAAGTATTTTTATTAATGTAATAAATATTTATATTAATATAATAAATATTTTTATAATATATTTCCACATCATTGTCCACATGTATGACCATATTCGACATATAATAAACTAGCCGTTGCAAAACTAGCTGTTGCAAAAGTAACTGTTGCAAAAGTAGCCGTTGAAAACTAGCTGTTGCAAAAGTAGCCGTTGTAAACTAAAAGACTTATATATAGGAGTAATGGGTGGCATCTTCATTTCATTCTGAAGTCTTGTTTCTTCATATACAAAAAGATAACTTCTATTTACACAAAATGGTTCAATATTCAAGTAGTTCCAGCTCATCTAGTGACCCAGAAAATGAAGGCAATAATTTGGAGCTAGATTTGATGTCGGCAATATTTTTAGAAAGTCCACAACTAATGAAAGAATATGAACGAAGGTGCCTTCAAATGAGGAGTCGAAGTAGAAGATACATCGAAAGGGAACGTGAAGCTGGACACGAAAGGCTAGTGAATGATTATTTCGTTGAGGTCCCGGTGTATCCCGACCACATATTCCGACGACGATTTCGAATGCGTAAAGACTTATCCGTCGTATAGTGAGTACACTTGAGAATCACTCACCATTTTTTCAGCAGAGACTCGATGCAACTCATAGAAGAGGTCTGTCACCTCTACAAAAATGCACGTCGGCTATTCGTCAACTAGCATATGGAGTCCCAGCCGATTATCTTGATGAGTATCTAATCAACCGCAATTGATTGTCTTTCCAAATTCTGTCAAAATGTGGTAGAAATTTGGGGCAATCATTACTTAAGAAGGTCGAATGCAACTGACATCCAACGACTTATTCAAATGCACAAGACGAGACATGGATTCCCATGAATGTTGGGCAGTCTTGATTGTATGCACTGGGAATGGAAAAATTGTTCTGTTACTTGGAAAGGTCAGTTTATAAGAGGACATGGTGCTCCTACGATTGTGTTGGAAGCGGTTGCGTCCCAATACCTATGGATATGGCACGCCTTTTTCGGTGTCGCTGGATCAAACAATGATCTCAGCATGTTGTATGAATCACCATTATTCAACAATGTGCTGCAAGGAAATGCACCCGAGGTTAATTTCATGGCAAACGGAACACAACATACAAAGGGGTACTATCTAACAGATGGAATCTATCCAACATTGGCAACTTTCGTGAAGTCTTGTCCATGCTTCGACGATCCGAAAAGAAAGTTTTTTAAGGAAATGCAAGAGGCTGCAAGGAAAGATGTTGAATGAGCTTTCGGGGGGGGGGTGCTCCAAGCTCGATTTTGGTCTAAAAAAACTAAAATTTATTATGTTAACGTGCATAATTTTACACAATATGATTGTTGAGAATGAGGGGGATATGGTTACAAATTTTTCCAACGATGAAGGTGATGAGCTCGCACAATCCGTCCAAGGCCCAAATGTTGAATTAAAAGATTTTCTTTGAAGAAATTCTAAACTATGTAACAGCGACATGCATCACCGACTTCGGGCCGACTTGGTTGAGCATATATGGGCATGCTGCAACAATAATTAATGAATTAGCATTTTAATTTGAATGTCGTACTTTTTAATTTTATTGTTGCACTCAATAATTTTTTTATTTTCAAAATTTATGAATAAAATATTTTATTTTGATTGTCGTGTTTTTCTTTAATTTAATGTATAATGAATTACTATATTTATTGTAATATTATTGATAAATAAGCTTTCATGTCCAATTTGAGGTAGGCAACACAACCAAACGGTCCTTGTAAAGAAATAGACCTCGCACAAGTCTATACCTTCCCACCGACTTCCCGGTCGGTAAGTCTTCCAACACAATCTTGAGGCGTGGATCAGCCTCCACCTCCTTATGAAGTTCCAACCAATTCAACCATTGAGGCAAGGAAACTCCCCCAAAATTGACCGCTTCCTCATCCCGATGGGACAGTGAATTCACTGCTTGATTGGTAGCCCCTAGCTTATACACCACCTCAAAATCATACCCTAGCAACTTTCACCCATTTCTGTTGTGCAGGAGTAGTAGTGTGCTGCTGTAAGAGATGCCGCAAGCTACGCTTGTCTGTCCGCACCATAAATCGATGCCCTAAGCTGATTTTGACAAATTTGAGGTGATAATGCCTTGCAAAAGAAAGTTATAGGGTGTCCCTCTTTCATCAAGACAACCCCCAATCCCCGGCCCGATGCATCAGTTTCGATGATGAATGGTTTTGAGAAATCCGAAAGAGCAAGAACCAGAGCTGATGTAATAGCCTCTTACAACTCCTGAAAGGCTCCCTGAGCATCCGCCGTCCATTTAACTGAGGTTGGTTCATCCCCATTCAATAACTCCATCAATAGCTTCGCTATCTTGCCATAATCCCAAATAAATCGGCGATAATATCCTGTTAGCCCAAGAAAACCCCGAACACCATTGACCATTTGAGGAATTGCCCACTTCAATATGGATGACACCTTTTGTGGATCATGCGAACCTATTCTCCGAAATGATCTGACCCATATATTCAATAGAACGATGCCCAAATGAACACTTCTTCAAATTCCCCATGAATTTGTTCGAACGAATCTGTAATATTTGTCGTAGATGCCTTACATGGTCGGGCTTGCTTGTGCTGTATACCAAGATATCATAAAAAAACCAACACAAAATGGTGCTAAAGAGGATGAAATAAATCATCCATAGTTGATTGAAAAGTTGTCGGCATGTTAGTCAGACTGAACGACATGACTAAAAACTCATAATGCCCCAAATGTGTTCGAAATTTCATCTTCGGAATGTCATCCGGAGTGACCCTAATTTGATGGTACCCCGCTCTCAAATCGAGCTTGCTAAACCATGAAGTACCTTTCAACTCATCTAACATCTCTTGAATGATCGAAATCGGATACTTGTTGGGCACCATTATCTTGTTTTATTCCCGATAATCAACACAAAAATGCCAGCTTCCATCTTTCTTTCGGACTAGTAACACCATACTTGAGTAGGGCCCGCTGCTAGGCTGAATCATCCCAACTTCCAACATCTCCCCAACCAATCGTTCCATTTCATCCTCCTGACTTTGTTCGCAGCAATAAGGCCGGACTTAGATGAGGGTAGCGTAGGATCAAGAGAAAGATGTTGTTGATCGCCTAGGTGGAAGGCCCGTAGCCTCCTGGAACACATCGTGAAATTCTAAAACCACCAAGACCAATTATTCATGTTCCAATGTAGGTCCGACTCGATCAGAATAACTCAATCCCCCCCTCAGCTGAGAATAATACCCAACACTCATCCACATCTTCCAATTTGTGCAAACTGGAGACCGAGAGTTCCTGCGAGCGAGTGAAAGCTCACCCCGCAACTCAATCGCTGCTCCCAGCCATGTAAACTCCATAGTCATGCGAGCCTAATTGGTGCGGACATTCCCAACATAGCCAACCAAGAAGAATCCAGAAATGGAGAATGTTAACCCGCTTAGATACAATGTCTTATTCTCACAACAACCCTCCGTCGTCCTGCTGTATCCATCCCCTAAACAAATAGCCAGGTTTTGTGACAAGTCCAAAGGAATGTGTGGTCGGTTAATTAGAGTGCACTAGTAATAAAGCAATGGGTGGCCCTAGAGTCAGCCATCACCGACATTACCTATACATTTAGACTCCCCCAAAACTTCATAGTTTGTGGACTGTCAAATCCTCCCATTGTTAAACATGAAAGCTCAAATTGATGTAACCCACTCTTTTTCTCAATAACCTGTTCAATGAAACCCTCTTCCTGAACGAACACCCCTCATCCTCTACTGCAATCAGCACCTGCAAAGATTTGCTACGACAAATGTGTAAAGGAGTGCAAGGCTCATCACAACGATACCAAATCCCTCAAGATCGGCGATAAAGACTCGACATTACTGAGATTGCGAATTGCCCACTGAGCGGGCCGTCGACCTTATTGGTGGTGTTGGGCTGAACCTGCGCTCGATTATAGAGAGCTTGCGGTCTATGAGGGCCGAAGAGGCGGGTTGCCTCCACCTGGCGAACTGAGCAAGCGACTTAGTGGGTCAATAGATGGGGGAACGTGCCGCTTGTAATGGGCTATGGTTTGTAGTGTGGGAGGCGCTGGCCGAGAAAGGGTGGATTTGATGTAAGGCCCGTTGGGGATGTTCAATGACTCGTGTTGATTGTACGGCAGAAGCGAGTTCTGGGGCATCCGTGGAGGTTATACGTAGCATAATGGCAGGATGCAGTCCACGTAAGAAGATACTATGCATGTGTGAATCCGTTAAACCTGTCACGTGCTCCATACAAGCGCAAAGATTTCAATATATGTGTCTACAACATCTTGTTGTGTGGTATTTAGCAGGGATTCAACAGAGTTGTGCAAGGGGTTATCATCAAAGAGTTTCAGTAGTTCCTCCGTGAATTGAGACCAAGTCGCAGTAGGGTTGCGGTACAATACCCATTTAATCCAATGCAAAGTTGCACCTCCATGACAATAGTGGCCATGAGAACCTTATCGGAATCAGCAGTCGAATGAGCATAGAAGAACTGTTCCACTCGGGAAAGCTAGTCGATCGAAGCTTCTCCAAAAAATGATGGAATTTCCATCCGATGTGGAGGGGTAGCCGACGCGATAGATGGTTGTACCTCATGGGTCGCGCCCAAGGTAGATTGCACCTGCGAAGGGGAAGAAGGCGGAGCCACTGCAGGTGCAACGATTTGATCGACCTTGGTGAATAATTGGGACATCAATGAGCCCAGATGCAAGAATCGTGATACTTGGTCGTTGTGCAATTTCTCCAAACCTTTCTCCACAGTACCCAAACGCTTAGATTGCGAGCGAGTCATTGTTGTTTGAAGCACCGTAGGTCGGACCAAATTGATGGACATAACTTAAGGTGAACAAGAGGGAAATAGACACCAAATAAATTGTTCGTAATTAACGATAAAATTAGATTGTTCCTCACAATTTACCTAGGTTAAATCAGTCGCCAAGTTCAAGGATCCAAAACTAATTCCCCAACTCCAATGCAAAACAAACTTAAATACCTTAAGTAAAACCCAACACATGAGCCTAACAGACTCAAGATTCAAAGAAGCAGAATAGTTATATCAACTAATTTATCTCAATAAGCTGACTATAGAATAACATAAATAAAATGATTAATTCTTGGTCTTAGCGTGCTGAGTATACGCAATCAAACTCGGCTTGCTAACATGCAACAAGAAATATTGGACTACAGATTCAATACGTTTGTATATCTTGGCAGAAGCAAATTCCGTGTTTCTCCAATATAAATTAACATTTTCGTTAATTAACTGTGGCTGCTGGAATTATGTTACCCTATCCATATTAGTGCCATCTGAAAAATATAAATGTGATGCATTGTAAAGAGAATCGCAATCAAAGTTTTAGATAAAATAATGATTGTGAATTAATGTTGCAATTATTTTCCATTCAACTCGGAATTTCGGGCGGGTTATCGTATGAAAGTATCTATGATATTCATTCATGTTATCACACACACACACACACACTAGTATGTTCTTCTGTGTGATGCACGGTCATATTAATTTTGTTATAAATTTATTTTCATATAATTTTATAGTATAATATTATTAAATTTAAAAATGCATAATATTGATATTTTTAAAAGATATATAATTATGTTTAAAATTTGTGTTGTAGCATGATTATGATAAGAGATATAAATATTATACATATGTAATGGGTAAAAATGTAATAAATCCACAACATTTTCCCAAGTTACAAAAATTCCAATTTAAGAAAAATAACACCCTTTGTTTTTTTAGCGTGAGATTAACTTTCTTAATTCACGGATCAATTAGTTATTTGCTAATAATAATAATAATATTGTTCAATAATTAAAAAATATTATGTATAGTTTAAAAAAAAAGAAAAAAACATATCCAAATTTAGAAAGCTATTTTAACTATACTTCTATATATGTATATATATATATATATATATTGGTAAAGGTTTTTTATTTATTATATATTATATATATTGTATACCAAATTTACTATAAAGGAAATTACATAATTTTCTAAAAAATATGAACAACTATTATTCTAGCAAATCACGATATTCTTTAAAAAATTATAACAACAACAGTCATTTTTAATATTATAATAAAAATAAAAATTATTAAATAAAAACAATAAAAAAATATATCTTATTATAAATAGATGGACTCATGCTATTATATATAATTTTTTTTTTTAATTTCTTTTGAGCACGTTCGATATTTATAAAGGGGATAACCTATATTTTTATGTATTGATTTCGAATACATTGGTGAATGAGAATATTAATTAAATATTAATAAGTAACGTGGATATATCTTGGTATCAATATGTGGAAATACCAAGACATATCAATATCAATATTGGTATCAGATAGATTACGTGTTAAACTAGTTATCAACTGTTAAAATACCGAATATATATATTTATTTATTATAAAAAAGATATTACATTGATTAGTTTACAATAATTAGTCAGAAATCGATGAATATGAAAGAAAGAATTCTTAAGGTAATAATATATTACATTTATATGATTTATTATCGGTCTATATGGTATATGTATAATATATTTCAAAGAATTCACGATAAATTCAAAATTTTAAATAAATTATTATAATTTTTCAGTATTTTACCATACCGATATCTATATATCCATCAATATTTTCATAAAACTATGCTGCCAATATTTTTGCTAATGCTTTATTTTATTCTTGGGTATGAATGACATATCTGTGTGTGTAAATTTCTATTTTAATTGAGTACTACTATTGATTTACGTAATTGGAAGTAACCAATTAAGTTTACGACGAAACCTAGAAATTGATCACTGATTCAAATATAAGTACCTCTATAGGATAGACCTCAACAGAAAACTAAAGAGTAACGGCAGCAAGTGATTGAGTTCAGTAGTTCCTCATATAAAATTATAGACTCTAATCATTCATTACTCTTGTTTTTCGGATCGAGATATTTCTATGGATCTAGGGACATATTTATAATTCATAGTGAAATTTAATTGGAGTATATTGCAAATGCCTTAAATGAATTTGCGATAATCTGCCTTTCAAATTGAGAAATTTAAAGGTCTTGATAAACAATAAACAAGTGGACCTCTTGTATATAAAGACACAGACCTCTTATGTGTAACGAGTTGAATAACCCGCTCCATGAAGACATTTGAACATAATTTCCGTCCCACCCTCTAGAAGCTTAGCCCACACCCCCCATCCTCTAGTCCAGTTCCAGTTCCAGTTCCAATCCCAATCGGAACCCAATGTTTTACTACATCTTTTTTTTTTTTTTTGGTAAAAAGGATAAAAAAGATTATATAAAAGTGAAAGAGAAAAATTAATAACAAATTTAAATATGGAAACATAAACTCCATTAATTTCTCATGCACTTATTTAAAAATCATCATCTAATACAATAATAAAAATGATACTCATAAAGATATTCCAAAAAAAGTATTTACATTCAATCTAAAAAAATATTACATTGAACTTAAAATGTATTACTTATTTTATAAGGGTATTTTAGTTAATTTAATTCTATTTAATTTATCTTAATTAATTTGAGATGTACTTAAAGGTTTTTGGTGTATGAATAACCGTATCTTTATAAATCCCACAGCGAACAAATACTTGTCAATTAAACGACACTAGAAATGAACATACAAGCAAATTTGATATCATCTTATCCTTCTCTCTGGTAATTTGCATAAAACAAAAGAAATTGAGCGTAAGTGGAAGATGTAGAGTTGCAAAATTTGTCACAATAAAGTATTGGAGGACTGTGCAGATTATTGTACAGGGATTCGTGAGAATGCTACCATAAATGTTTAATAATTCGATTTCTAGTTCACGAGTGCAATGAAACTGAGTTGTTAGGCGGCGGCACCATCTCCAATATACTATTTTGAAGCCTGGATTTGTTCAGTCATTTGAATTCCGGGAAAAATATATGCAAAGGGTAAGATTTGATTAGACTAAAATTAGGGTAGATTTGGCAAACAATTTCAAAAAGCATGGGTGCTGCTGTGAGATTCTGCTTAAAATAGCCTACCGTCGAAGCATAATCATTCTTATTTTATGTGATACTAGTAAGTTCTTCTTTGCAATGATCGAACATATTATTAAATATAAAAAATATATAACATTAATAATTTTTTTTTAAAATATATATAATTATGGTCAATAATTTATGTATGTAGCATGATTATGATAAGAATATGAATATTATACATAAAATGAAATAAATTTACTTACATTTTCTCCAAGTTGCAGAAATCTTTATGTTACAAAAATAAGAAAATTGTACCCATTATAATCTTTCAATTTGCAATTTGAAGATGAAAGAAAATAATTATATATAGTTCAACTAAAAATAATAGGTCAATGCATGGATAATAATAAAGTTATGATTATAAAATTTATAAACAAAATCATATAAAATTTATGATATTTTATAGTTGCATATAAGCAAAAATCATATAATATTATCAATCATTTGGTACACGTGTGTGTGTGTATATATCTTATGTATATAAATAAAATTATAAATAATATTGTAGATTCAATATTGATTAAATCCTTTAATTTATTGAAATAAAATCTGCTAATACAATAAATAAATATAATAGCTATTAGTAGAAAGAAAATGAGCGGAAAAAATTAATGGCCTGCTAAAAATAACAGGTACTTATGTTATTATATATACTAGTAAGTTATCCCGTGCGATGTAATAGTATTAAATTCTTAAATGCATAACATAAATATTTTTAAAAAAAATATATAATTATATTCAATAATTTTTATATGTAACATAATTATAATAAGAATTTATATAAAATCATATATATGTATATATATAATGAGTACAATGGAATAATTTTATCAATACTTTTCCCAAGTTGCCGAATTTAAATGTCAAGTTGTTTTGATACACATCGTACACTTTTTTGAATTAGTACACATTATATATTAATTAATAATATTATTCAATACACATAATATATAAAATTATTTTAATATAAACAAAAAACATGGAATAAAAGCACAATTCTAAGAAAAAAGGCTGGCTCATGTAGATCAAATTTGGACAAAAAAAAAAAAATTTACAAAAATAAGGGCTGATAACTTAATCCCAACATATGACAACCATTGCTGATGTAATCAAGATTAGTGCTCTTTATGAGGATAATCATGATCATAGTTGGCATTTTATACTATAAACATACATTACAGTTAAAGATACAAGAACATAATTAATTACAAAAAAGTTTACTTCCCAAATTATAGCTTTATCTTTTAGAGCTTTGTCATTTTGGCTGGTGATGTTAAAAAAGCCATGGCCCGACAGACCCATTTGTTTAGCCCAAAAAATTATAGAGCTATGGTTTGATTTTATTAATTTATTTAAAATTAACACGTTTAGCCCGAGCCCAATTAGTCCGATGTCTTATAAGACTAGCCCGCATAAAGTTAGGGCTAGTTCCATAGTCCACACTTTTCTTTTTATTTGTTTCTTTTCTAATATCGAAATAATAGCATACACTATTTTGAATTAAGTTTCATATAATACAATTATTTTTTAGTAGAAGATATTAAAATTTATGTTTAATTACTAAAAGATTTTAAATATAATTATTTAAATTTAAAATTTAAATGAAACATGATTTTAAATTTTATAAATGAATGCACTTAAAGTTAGAATTGAGAGAATGAAATAGTATATCACTTCAATGTTTGAATTTTTAAAACTGTTTTTAATAAAATATTATATGCATTTAATTAAAAATTTTAAGTTTAAATATCTAATTTGACTATTTCAGCTCATAGCCTGATAGTGGTCGGTAATATTAGGGTTATGTTCACATATTACAAACTCGTTTAAAATGACCAGATTAACCCGGGATCCAATTAATCCATAACCCATTAAAACTAACCTGAAACCGATAGGACTAGCCCGTTTAAGATATCTAATTTTGGCTACTCATTCTATATGACTACCAAAATTAGAACATATTTTGTGGACTTGGCCACTGTAATTGAACTCTAACTTGGACTTAATTAATACTATCGAATCTAAAACTTAATTATAAGTGATTTTTATTACCACTTACCACCCCAAATCGTTGTGCGTGAAGATTTTAGATATTATTTAACAAATTGAAAATTACTCGGGACAATTATTTAAATAAATTATTTTAAACTTTAATAATTATTTAAAAATTAAAAAATTAACACATAAATCTGGAAATTTATTATTTAAGTATATGAGTCCAATCAAGTAGTCATAATTTGTAGAACTCTTCTATAAGCATACCAATAATATTCCTATTAATGGAATAATAATAGAGGAGGCTACAGGCTCCATAACAATGTACCCTCCCACACTTAATATTTTTAGTAAGACAAGAAGGCTTCAACTAATTAAATAGAATTTTAATCATTCCATTATCAATCAATACATTTATTATTGATCTAACTCTAAATTAAAAAATAAATTAACTAAGATACATGGTATAATATCTAGAGCGGTGTATATGCAAATTTTAAATCGCATTATATTAACAAATAATAATTGAAATTTCTAGAACAAAAATATTATTTGGGTCTATTTATTACAATAACATTGTTGGTCCATCAATTTTGGTTTTTTTCCCTATATTTTTATAATATGTACTAGTGCGAGATCTGGGCGTTGCACATAAGATATTTTTTAATTATATTTTGTAATATGAATATATACTCAAGTTATAGATAATGTTGGAGAATTTGATGTGAGTAGGTGGTAACAAAAAATGTTGCGTTGGAGAGTGACAACGGCGTGTAGTGGTAGTCTAGTGTGAGAAACTAAGAAAGAAATTAAAGATTTAAAAAAAATGAAGTTCATTAGAGAAGGATAAAGAATGATACTTTATGTTCCAATATCTGTAGAATTTGAAGATTGAAAAAATAAAGTGAAATTATATCAAAGTTAACGTGATTTGATTTTAAACTTACCAAATCTTATTCAAATTCCAAATTTTTATTAGTTAAAATCAAGGAAGCAAATTCTAATTTTATTGGATAAGATTAAGTGCTCAACATTTATAAACTTGTTTATTTATTTTTAATTTCAAAAATTAATTTAAAAAAATATACTTTATTACTTAATAGATAATTCTATTTTTATATAGTACATTTGAGGGAGACAACATTATTGGAAATAGTCATTTTACTTTAATATATACTAGTGTGAGACCTGTACGATGTACAAAAGAATTTTTTTTTCTAATATTTTGTAATATAATCATATATTCAAGTTATATAGTATATTATAGAAGATGTAGATTTGTAAGTCAGTAATTATTTTTTTGTATAATGAGTAGAAATTTGTTGTAATTTTATGTTTTGTCTTTTCTTCTATTAGAATTAGTCTCGTTCACAAATTGATAAGCATGATATTCATGATTTATAGAAGGTTGAATCAAATTAAATTTAAAAGAAATAGCCATATCAGCAGATTAAAGAAAATAAAGATTTGTACAGATCTCGTAAAATTTGCCAATTACATAGTCAAATTAAGGACAAAAACATTTTGCAAGTTGCTAATTAAATATAATAATATTACATAAATTTGAAATTTGATAGAAACAAATACTTTGAAAGCTAATGAAAAATCGCACGGTGCTTATATGATGAAATAATTAGCAGATCGCAACAGAAAATCACAAGAATAATCAAACGAAACATGAAAGAGGTGGACAAACTTTTTGTTTAAAAATAAGAAAGAAAAATAGTTAAGAAAATTAAATATGTTTATGCTAAATTGAAAGCAGGTGAATAATTTTTTTAAAAAAATAAAATAAACCTAAAAATAATATTTTGAAGAGTGTAGACTTTTGTGACAATTGAAATATGACACATATTATCGTACCTGTCTTACCATTTATTTTCGTAAAACAGAAAACGCAAAACACTTCAAGAGGAGGGAGAACAAAAAAGAGAGGCCTTAAAATATTTAGTAACAATCTTGATAAAATATATAGAAAGAATAGAGAGACAAAAATGAGAAATGATTTTAAATTATGGAAAGATTATTGAAAATTTAATTTCATATTTGACAAAATCAAATTTTATCCACGTGATTGGGAGATTTTAAATAATTGATAGTTTAATTATAGAAAAATTGTTAACGATTTTTCATAATATAATGAAACTACAATGATTTCACGTTCCTAACAAATTTATTTCTTATTTTGAATATATTATGAGTTAAAAAAATTCTTTAAAATTCGAATTTATTTATGTTGAACAACAGAAACTAAGCAAATTTCGAAGATTGTTGATATTAATCTCTTCAATTAAATTGTAATAATGTATCTTAAAAGAGTTGCATAAATATATGTAGTTTTACATTTATATGGTTGAAATTTAGGCCGAAAACACAAAATTTAAAAAAATAATTTTACTTATATATATATATATATAGCTTTTTTTTGGATAAAATGAATCGAGAAAATTGAGTCATATATTTGTTAGATTTCATATTTTTTTTAATTTCATAATTCAGTGATTTGATTAATATTCGATAAAATATATAAATTTCAAATCATGTATTAAATATTGCAGTATATTCATCTTGATATCATCTAATTTTGAAACACCTACATTTGTAGAATAATTTAGATTTTGAAATCGAATCAAAATTTCTAGAATAAAAAGGTCTAATTTTAATTTAATAATAATATAATTATTCTAAATAAGTAATGAAGTTTAGGCGGGAAAATGGAATTGAAAAGAATCATTTTGTTTTTATATATATATAGACTAGTATGAGACCTGTGCGATGCACAAAATATTTTTTTTTCTTATATTTTGTAATACAATCATATATTCAAGTTATATAGTATATTATAAAAAGTGTAGATTTGTAATTCAGTGATTATTTTTTTGTATAATAAGTAGAAATTTGTTGTAATTTTATGTTTCGTCTTTTCTTCTATTAGAATTAGCCTCGTTCACAAATCAATAAGCATGATATCCACGATTTATAGAAGGTTGAATCAAATTAAATTAAAAAAATAGCCATATCAGCAGATTAAAAAAATATAGATTTATACAGATCGCGTAAAATTTGTCAATTACATAGTCAAATTAAGGACAAAAATATTTTGCAAATTGATAATTAAATGTAATAATATTACAGAAATTTGAAATTTGATAGAAACAAATACTTTGAAAGCTGATGAAAAATCGCACGGTGCTTATATGTCGAAATAATTAGCAGATCTTAATAGAAAATCACAAGAATAATCAAATGAAACATGAAATAGATGGACGAACTTTTTGTTTAAAAATAAGAAAGAAAAATAGTTAAGAAAATTAAATATATTTATGATAAATTGAAAGCAACAGGTGAATAAAATATTTTAAAAATAAAATAAACCTAAAAATAATATTTTGAAGAGTGTAGGCTTTTGTGACAATTGAAATATGACACATATTATTGTACATGTCTTACCATTTATTTTCTCAAAACAGAAAACGCAAAACACTTCAAGAGGAGGGAGAACAAAAAAGAGAAACCTAAATATTTAATAATAATGTTGATAAAATATATAGAAAGAAGAGAGAGACAAAAATGAGAAAATATTTTAAATTATGGTAAGATTGTTGAAAATTTAATTTCATATTTGACAAAATCAGATTTTATCCACGTGATTGGGTGATTTTAAATCATTGATAGTTTAATTATAGAAAAATTGTTAATAATTTTCCATAATATAATGAAACTACAGTTATTTCACGTTCCAAACAAATTTATTTCTTATTTTGAATATATTATGAGTTAACAAAAATTCTTTAAAATTTGAATTTATTTATGTTGAACAACAGAAACTAAGCAAATTCCGAAGATTGTTGATATTAATCTCTTCAATTAAATTGTAATAATGTATCTTAAAAGAGTTGCATAAATATATATAGTTTTACATTTATATGGTTGAAATTTAGGCCTAAAAAAGAAAATTTTAAAAAGTAATTTTACTGATATATATATATATATAGATTTTTTTTTGATAAAATGAATCGAGAAAATTGAGTCATATATTTGTTAAATTTCATATATTTTTTTAATTTCATAATTCAGTGATTTAATTAATATTCGATAAAATATATAGATTTCGAATCATGTATTAAATATTGCAGTATATTCATCTTTATATCATCTAATTTTGAAACACCTACATTTGTGGAATAATTTAGATTTTGAAATCGAATCAAAATTTCTAGAACAAAAATGTCTAATTTTAATTTAATAATAATATAATTATTCTAAATAAGTAATGAAGTTTAGGCGGGAAAATGGAATTGAAAAAAGTCATTTTGTTTTTATATATACTAGTGTGAGACCTGTGCGATGCACATAATATATTTTTTACTTATATTTTGTAATATTATCATATATTCAAGTTATATAGTATATTATAGATGGTATAGATTTATAATTCAGTGATTATTTTTTGTATAGTGAGTAGAAATTTGTTGTAATTTTCTGTTTCGTCTTTTCTTCTATTAGAATTAGCCTCGTTCACATATTGATAAGCATGCTATCCACGATTTATAGAAGGTTGAATCAAATTAAATTAAAAAAATAGCCATATCAGCAGATTAAAGAAAATAAAGATTGTACAGATCTCGTAAAATTTGCCAATTATATAGTCAAATTAAGGACAATATTTTTTTGCAAAGTACTAATTAAATGTAATAATATTACAATAATTTGAAATTTGATCGAAACAAATACTTTGAAAGCTAATGAAAAATTGCACGGTGCTTATACGTCGAAATAAGTAGCAGATCTTAACAGAAAATCACAAGAATAATCAAACGAAACATGGAAGAGATGGACAAACTTTTTGTTTAAAAATAAGAAAGAAAAATAGTTAAGAATATTAAATATGTTTATGATAAATTGAAAGTAATAGGTGAATAAATTTTTTTAAAAATAAAATAAACCTAAAAATAATATTTTGAAGAGTGTAGGCTTTTGTAACAATTGAAATATGACACATATTATTGTATATGTCTTACCATTTATTTTCTCAAAACAGAAAACGCAAAACACTTCAAGAGGAGGGAAGACAAAAAAGAGAGACCTTAAAATATTTAGTAATAATCTTGATAAAATATATACAAAGAAGAGAGAGACAAAAATAAGAAATGATTTTGAATTATGATAAGATTGTTGAAAATTTAATTTCATATTTGACAAAATCAGATTTTATCCACGTGATTGGGTGATTTTAAATTATTGATAGTTTAATTATAGTAAAATTGTTATTGATTTTCCATAATATAATGAAGCTACAATGATTTTACGTTCCTAACAAATTTATTTCTTATTTTCAATATATTATGAGTTAACAAAAATTCTTTAAAATTCGAATTTATTTATGTTGAACAACATAAACTAAGCAAATTACGATGATTGTTGATATTAATCTCTTTAATTAAATTGTAATAATGTATCTTAAAAGAGTTGCATAAATATATATAGTTTTAGATTTATATGGTTGAAATTTAGGACAAAAAAAGAAAATTTAAAAAAGTAATTTTACTTATATATATATATATATTTTTTTTTTTTCATTTTTTTAATAAAATGAATCGAGAAAATTGAGTCATATATTTGTTATATTTCATATATTTTTTTAATTTCATAAATCAGTGATTTGATTAATATTCGATAAAATATATAGATTCTGAATCATGTATTAAATATTGTAGTATATTCATCTTGATATCATCTATTTTTGAAACACCTAAATTTATGGAATAATTTAGATTTTGAAATCGAATCAAAATTTCTAGAATAAAAAGGTCTATTTTTAATTTAATAACAATATAATTATTCTAAATAAGTAATGAAGTTTAGGCGGGAAAATGAAATTGGAAAAAGTCATTTTGTTTATATATATAGATATATATCACGTGTTTTTTCCTTTAAGTAGCCTATCTATATAATTATGCAAGTATATATTGGATATTAGAAGAAATCTTTTTCCATCACTTACAATATCTTTACAGATATAACTATTCGTTAAAAATATATTAATATTTTTTAACTGAAATATCATATTCGAATAATTAAAAAAATAAATATTGAATAAAATAAGAAACATTCTATATCACAATATGTGAACATTATTATCTAAGAATATAACTATTACTTATAATATCTTTCCAACTAAAATACTATATCCGATAAAATCAGTCCCATTAATAAAACTAATGTGGTGATAAATTATCATGGTCCATTATGTAGTTACTGGATGAAATATATTTATTAAATAAGGTGTATTTAGAGAATTTGAGGATATGAATAGTCCTACCCATAATTTAATTATAACTCAATAAACTATTGACTAATCATGATAATTAATTAAGGTCAGACAATTACACCAAAAGAATGAAGCTACACTCGTAATTTAATCGAAATTGTTGAGCTAATAATTAATTAAAAAAATAATGATAATAGTAATAACTTCTAATTGATGGATCCGATAATTTGATTGATAATTTGTAATTGTGAAAGAGGAAAAGCATACAACAGAGAATGATACAGAAGCAGAAGCAAAGATGGTGCCGTTTTTCAGTGAGAAGTGAGATTACAGTGAAAGAGCAATTTGCCCATTCCATTATCTTAACAATGGGGAAACAGAGATCTGCACAGATAGCGTATCCTGAAAACGTGCTAAAACTGAATATCTGCTGATCAATTTTAATAGAAGCGCAGGTAGAGTAATGGGTTGCATTAATAGAGCCAAAGAAGTTGAAGCAAAACTGGTTTTTCAACATTGTCATTATATACTTGATTCTTTTGATAAACATGAAATATCAGAATGAACAAAGAGAAATGGAAATCATTTGCCAATAATGTAAACATGTTGTGTTGGGTTGGATTTTTAACCTGTGGAGATCGCAATATCCAACTTAATTGAGGCTTGTGTGTTGCCTCAAGTTCAGAAGAAGGAAAAATAACAAGCCAAGTATGGAGAAAAATAAGAGAGAGAAAAGATTTTTCGGATCTTGAAGGTGTGCTCAATCCAGTTTTTTTGTAAACGCGATTGCCAGAGAACCAACTGTTGGATCGAGCTGAAATTTGGACGTTCAGGACATTCTACTTTACATATTTTTCCAATTTTTAAATTTCTTCTAGGGCCATACTAAAACCTACCAATTATAATTCATTCATCTCCTCACAAAGAGTCACACATGCAATAACATGAACAGTCACGTACACTGTTGCACGAAATAATCAACACACAATCACATATATACACATATGCACAAAATATATATACAACTAAGAATTAAAATCTCATGTGGGCAAACAGTGATTTCGGAAATGAAAATCTCTTCCACAAAGGGGACAAGAGTTGTCAGTCGCAGCCAGGCTTGAACCCTTGTGGTGCATCTTCATGCTTGAATTCAGCTTCTTGTAAGAGTAATCTTTGTTGGGTTGAAGGTGGGCGCTGCTCATGTGACCTCCCAACGCTTTGTCAAGGGAAATAGCATGTAGCACTTCTTACAACCATGGCTCGTACTCATTGTATCAGCTCTTTATATTATAGCTTACATTACCCTCAGAGCACAAAAAGAAAAGGCGAGATGTCTAGCTCCTAAAATGAGATATTGATCCGGTAAATTTATAGGTGGTGTATCCCATTCTTAGATCTTGAAGGCTTCTATACTTCTCTTATATGCCAACACTTGTGGTTGGCTCCTCCCTTCTTCTCTGCCTATTTGAACGTAGTAAGTACTCCTACATATTTCATATGTTGTGCTTTTTTAGTCCTATGGCTTTGCTATAATGGAAAATTTAACCTCCTAATGCCTATTTAGCACATAAGTTAATGCTTATGTCGCACAAAGTTTGCTGAGTTGGAAATTTAAATAAAAAATTCATTACAGTAGACGCATGAAAATTATATTAATTTATTGTATTACTTTATAATTTAAATATAAAAAATTTATTAACAATATTGAAACATATAATTTACTTTTAAGGTCTTATACATATTTTTCTAATTTTTTAATTTCTTTTAGAGCCATCCTAAAACACCTGCAAATTATATTTCATTCATCTCCTCACATAAGAGTCGCACAGTTGCACAAAATATACAACTAAGAAAGCCTATGAACTCAAAGGGGCTCTTGCACAATAAAACTTTATGCCCAATGAATTAAAAACTCACATCAAATTCAAATAAAATCCTAAAATTGATATCAATCCAAATGCAGACTTGAATAATTTATGCATCTTGCAAACCAAAATTTTAAGGGATCTTTCCTCCAAAACCTCTATGGATCCCCCATTATCAAATAATAATTGAAAAACTTCTAAGAGTTCAGAATTACTCCAACCTCATAGTAAAATTGGCTCTGGCCTAACTTTTTACCATACTTTAGGCAGAACAAAAGTTCAGCATCATCGTCCTTGTCTTCCTCCTGATCAGGCATCATGTTAAGATCGACTTTCTCGGCAGGTTGAAGCTTGCCATTAACCTCCTCCTTGGGCTGTGGGGTCGATTCACTGCCCTCTTGGTCACCTTTGTTGACGATGCACAACTTGAACTTTTTGTGGCTAGACATGTGTCCTCCCAGTGCCCGGTGACTTGAGAAACTCTTGTTACATAAGTTGCAACAGTATTTCGCAGGGCTGGATTCCTCAGAATCCTCCTTTTCCTTGTCTTGTTTAAGGCTGACGACTCGATTTCTTTTCCCATTCGCCAGAATAGTGACTGCCCCAAGAATACTTTCATTAGTAAGATCAATGTCATCAGACAAACTTAATGTGCTTCCTGTGCCTGAATATTGGGGTTTAATTTCCATCTCTTTCATCATCTCCACACCATCACCAACAGCTTCCTTTTCTTGAATTTTAAGTCTCTTACGGTCAAGCTCGCAATCAGATTCAGGCTCGTCTTGGGCCAAGGGGCTGCTCCCCTTTTGTTTTCTTGTTTCCTTCTCCCCTAAAGGAGGACTGGGGGCCAAATTATTAGGGTTTATCGGCCTACGACCTCTCTTCCCCTTGGGCCAGCTCTTAAAATTGCAGCCTACGCTACATGTCGAGGAAATCGAGCCAATTTCTCCAGAACTGTTTTGCTTTGGCTTTGATGAAGTCTCCGGTGAGTGGATCTTCGCCTTCGGTGGAGACTTCACCAACAGAGACATTCCCCTCCCGACCCTCTCCGGGTGACATCTCATGTGGCCGTACAATGATTTCATAGAATTAAAATTTCTCTTACACAGGGGACAAGAGTTGTCAGTCGTAGTTGGGCCCGAACTCCTGTGGCTCATCTTCATGCTTGAATTCGGCTTCTTGTAAGAGTAATCTTTCTTGGCTTGAACGTGGGCGCTGCTCATGTGACCACCCAAGGCTTTGCCGGAGAGAAATAGCAAGCCGCATTTTTTACAACCATGGCTCGTATTCGTTGTATCAGCCGGGGGATTCGGCGGCGGCACCTCCTCTATTGTCCCTGTAATGCTGAACTTCAAAGAAAACCTCTTGTTGGCGAGGGCTTTCGAGGGCCGCGACTGCCGTCCATCTGTGTTATGTTCTATTTGTTTGTCTTCTTCTTCCATTGGAAAAGAAGGTGAAATTGAATTGAAGGACCGGAAGAAAAGAAGTTGAAATTGAATTGAAAGACCGGAAGAAAAGAGATGAATGAATCAAAATCTTGAAGGAGATTTCAATGGGATTGAAATCTTGAAGAGGTTTTGTTTGTTCTTGTTGTATATCAAGAGAGTAACAAATCAAAACCCTAGAAGACGGAAAGACAGTGACTGAATCGAAAAGAATATATATGGAAACTAGTTGACTGATTCCAATCTTGCGTGTCAAGCAAATCAAGAAGATGGTAATCAACTCCCACTCAAATTCCAACTCAAGGGATAAATAGAGATAAACTCAAACTAAGATTATGCGGATATATTCCTTCTTTCCCTCCAGCTTAAATATTAATGATTTATTAATTTTTTATGATTTAATTAATTTTAAGATATTTTAAATTTATAAATTTAAAATTAGAAGGTATTAAACAAAAAAGGATTGAGAGTCTCAACTTGAACCAATTCAAATATTTTTTGATGGTTTAAGTTGATAAATTATATATATATATATATATATTTAATATGAAGTACTTGAAAAAATAAAATTATATTTTAACGACATGTTTTGTTTTGACATATTAACTAATGACACACCGAGTAATAGACGTAGTTTGACTTATAAAGAAATTAAAATAAAACTAATATTTATAGAATGACATATTAGCTTATACTTCTCTTTATATATATATATATATACATACATATATATATCCAAATAGACCCTGCAATATATAATACTTTCTTCTTTTTGTGACAATTTTTCTATCAAAATAGAATTTTAATTTTTGTGGTTGTTAAAAATTTTAAAAGTAAAATATTAAATTTTTGTTCTTTTTTTAACATTAAATTTGATGAAAATAAAGTTATATCGATTAATCTTACATTGTTATGTAAATATTAATTATTTTTATTTTTAGATCAAAGCGATTGTAATCTAACTTATATATAAAGATATATTGGTTATCTATATTCCAAAATTGACGGAATTTTAGGATCTAAATTGAATTATAATTTATATTTACAGAATATAAGTTTGTTATGATATACTCTTATAATAAAATAACTAAACTAAATTTTTAGTAACCTTTAAATCGTGACTCTATCAGTTCAATTACTTTATTATATCTTATATAGATACATATTGATATATATATATATATATATATTTGTATAAAAAATAGATATCATAGATAAAAATAATTTAGGGAGCAAAAAATTATTTTTTCTATTTATATATATATCACAATTATCTTAAGAAAAAAAATTATATTTAATAATTAAATTTTAATTTATGTGTATATATTAGATATATATATTTTTTTAAATTTGAAGTTGAAATAAAAAAGTTATAAGCTTGCTATATTTTTCGGTGAAAAATGATAAATAATAAAAAAGATGATAACTTGAAAATTAATAAATGTCATAGTTTTATCAATCAATATATAGATAGATATTGATATAGATTTTAGAATAATAGATACCATAATATAAATAGATAGATATCCAAATAGATTTGCATAAAAAAATTAAATACCATAATTAGAAAATAATTTAGGCGGGAAAATATGTTTACTTCTGTTATTATATATATATATATTATGTTTACTTTAAATATATATATATATATGTGTCAGAAAAATTAATCCGGCATATTTCAAAGAATGTGGGTTTTTTTTTTGTTTTTGTTTTTGTTTTTGTTTTTGTTTTTGTTTTTTTTTTTTCTATAACTTGGTTAACAGGGTCTGTTAAATATTCTTTTTAGGTAAATAAAGATGTTCTGATTTTCATAAAATAATTTACAAATTTATCCTGTAAAATACTTATAAAATGTTTATAATTTTAAATTATCATATTCTATTTATTATCAATCTTTAATCATTTTTAAGTAAATTATGTAATTCAAATTTTAAAATTTTCAGATTTTTTTATTAATTTTAGATTACGTTATGTATAAAAAAATTTCAATGCATTACAAAACTAATTATCAGTTTTTAATAATTTTAAAACTATAAAATTTTATTAATAATATTTAAATTAAATATTAATTAATTTAGTGTTTATATAATTAAATTTAGAAGTGTTTTTAAATAAATAAATTATTGTAAATGACGTGGATTAAAAAAAAAAAAAAAGAAAAAAAAAAAGACCAATAGCTTCAAAGATTTGAAAACAAATAACGCAGAAGATAACGGATTTAAAAACTTATTATCTAAAAAAAAGCAGTAATTAATCCTACATTTTTTATGTGCTGTGATTGTTAACCTCCTAATGCCTATTTAGTACAACTAGTATAGCACCCGTGTGTTGTACAGTTTGTAATTACAAATATTGTAAAATTATAAATTTAATATTATATAATTATTAGTTTTTAATTTGAAATTAAATAATAAATTTATATTACTAATTTATATTTATTTAACCTGTGCGTTGCACAATTATTAAATGTTATAATAAAATATATAATTATAGTAATAATATATATTGTAAAGGTACTAATATTTTCTTTGATGATAAATTATATTCTCACAATACTTTAGTTTAAAAATTATATGTAATACTTTTAACGAAAAAAGAACTAATATCATTCATTTAAATATGGTGAATAAATTTTCACAATAGATTTTATATTCACTCTTATAATATAATTATAAAATGTACATAAATGTTAATACATTTCAAAAAATAAATTAGATATGAACATTTAAGCGAGAAGGTTATATAAATACCTTAATAACGATTCATGAACTTAAAAGCAAATAAAAATATGAAATAAATCCAAATGATCAATTGATAATGACAATATTGAAAACAAAATAACATTGACAATTTACAATTTACAAAAAACTTAACTTCGCATGACGATGGTGCCTACATAAACATAAAATTTCATAACAATAAACAATTATAAAGATTAACACCTTTAAGAATCATAATAAATCACGAAGATTTATGAGAAATAGAATGATCGAATTTAACATGGTCTTAAGGAGATGATTAAATGGGAAAATTACGAAAATTGGTGAGGAATATGATGTATGATTGAATAGTTTTATATCCATATAAGAACTATAGAAGGAATTTCTGACCTATCAATTGAATACATATATATTCCTAATATGCGTACTTATTAAATTAATTAGGGTTTCAAAGGAATTTACGTTTAGAAAATTTGATTTGATTTTCCCAAATTTCGCTTGTTTGCCAATTCAGTTTGTAATGTCTATCAAAATATTAATAAATACAATTTATTTATAAATTTAATTATAAAAAATTAAATAACATATAATCAACATGAAATTATAGAATTTATTAATAACATTATTATAAATTATTAAAATAAAAAAATTAGAAAAAATCAGCATGTGATATATGTAGGAACTTTTTAAAATATGTTTAAGAGTAATCTTACAAATCTTACCCAATAATCTTCCAAAAAATGGACTGCAATTAAATGAATATTTTTAATTAATTTAAAAAGATGCAAGTTTGACTTATATATACGGTAATCATGTTGAACAATTCAATTTGTGATAAACCACCAAAATTTCCACAAAATATGCCTCATTAAAATCCTCTAATTATTTGCAGTTTATTAAAAAAAAAAAAAATAAGCCTCATTAAAATGCTCTAATTAATGATGTTGAATAATTCAATTCATGGTAAACTACCAAATTTCCAAAAAATAAGCCTCATTAAAATGCCCTAATTAATTTATAATGACCAATTATATTATGATATGTGCAATTCCAAAATTAGTAAGAATTTTAAGTGGAAATATACGGCTTCTGCTAATATAGTTATAGATATTGATATAGATTTATCTTCAACTCACCATGATTTAATTAATTTGTATAAAATATCATAAATTAAACCTTAATTTACAGATTTTTAAACAATGTGTGTGTGTGTGTATATATATATATGTAAGTGTGTGTGTCCATATATATCAGTTAATTTATTACAATCATTAATCTTGTTTCTGTAAAGGATATGAGAAGATTTTAATTTCATAATCTACAACAAAATAATATAATATCTTTTTTAGACGGTGTAGTAATTTTGTTTGCTTAATTTTCAAGAAGTTTATAAAATATTAATTTCCAATTATATACATTGATTTGATATTACAAACATTAAATTAGATATTACAAAATATATCTATTTTTAAATACATCATTTTAATGGAATAACAAATATATTTGTTCTTCTAATTTATGAAATTAATAATAAATTCCACAAACTTTAATAATATAAAAAATTAAAATTTGTTAATTAATATACATAATTTATGAATTTTCCGATTATGTGGTGTGCATGCAATCTTCCCATATTTTTCTTCTAAATTCACGATTAAACATGCCTTTGATATAATTAACATATTAATAGTTGTTCCTAATTTTGTCCAAAATATTAATTTAATCTGTAACAAACTTTATTATTTAACCAAAGAATTTTTTTAATAAAATTAGATAAGTTTTCTTAATGTACACACACAACCATTCTTATATAAAATCTTAAATAAAATATGAAAAATATTAATTTAGCCATTCATCACATTTATTAATTATAAATTGAAATAGACTAAAGAAAACATTAGCTTCAAAATAAATCAATGCTGATATTATGGCGAGATAATTCGGATGAGTTAATTACTTTTCTTATCTTCAATTACTTTCCTTAGTGACATGAGAAATTTTATTTGATTAAAGTTTCATTATTAATAGTTTTTTGTCTTGAAATCACACACATTTAATTATATTTGTATATAATTTGATAAATGAACATAATTGATATGTTTTAACTTGTCTCAATCAAGTTATACCAATCATTAATCTGAATTATTTTGGTAAATGATGTCAAGATTTTATTTTATCATTCCATATATTATTCTTATTTAGATTGTCTTCCATATTAATATAATTTATTTTCAAATTATTAATTCATATTTAATTAATCTGTATGTAGTATCATAAATGAATATAATCGCTTAATTTATGGATTTTGTTGACCAATATATAAATATATATTAATCGAGTTATGAGTATAAATTAATCTTGTTTTAGAATAAATAAGAGTACTACATCATAGTATACGTACATTATATAAATGAAATTGTATTAGATAAATCTAAAAAAAATATCAGAACAAAAAGTTGAACAAAATTATCAAAGTAAGAATCCACAAAATTAAAAGAAAAACATATCAAGTTAATATTTCAAAAATCATAAAACGAAAAAGAAATTCTTCTAATTTATTCTCAATATTCATTGTTGGTGACTTTGGCTTTTTAGAGAATCACTTGAAGAAAAATAATCCAACAATGATCTATTTACATTGGAATCATCCAACAATAAATTTTTTAACATACATATTAAATAGAAAAAAAGCCATCAAATAATAATAATTTTTTAATATAAAATATGCATTAAAGAAAAACCTTTTAATTTCTTTCCAATATTATCCACATCAACTGTAAACAAATTATCAAACTCCTGCAACAAAAAAAGAAACTTTAGCTAAATATTTTAAATCGTAGTATTCAACAATAAATCTTTCATATTCTTCATTTATGATTAAAATATCTAATTACATATTTATACAATAAGCAACAAATAAAAAACAAAACCACAATAAATAAATATTAACCCAAAAAATTAACATGTCTAAAAAAATACAACAAATAAAAAATAATAGTACATTTTTTACCTTAATTTCTTATCCCCCAAATCTATTTCTTGTGCGAAAAAAATTGCTTAGAAAATCAATATATTAACTTGTATTTTACAAATAAAAAAAAACTGTGAAAGAATATATGAATAAAGAACATATTTTTTCGGAAATGTATAATACTCACACTTACGATTTTGAAAGGTTATGAAGTGAGTGAAAACCTTTATGCATAATTATCTGGGAAAAAGGCTAAATTACTTAGTCCAACTCTTTTGGAGTGAGAATCTCTTACAATTTTAATCTTGGTAAATTTGACTTTACTAAAATATATGTTAGAATAGTTAGATGAATTTTAAAAAATAAGGATTAATTTTATATCCTAAAGTATTATGTATCGTTAATATTATATTCAATAATTACTGTAATATATAATCTTTCATATATTATTTTACACATATTAGTAATAATCAACTATGATTTAATATACTTGAATTCGACAATGATTAAAACATGTAATTTTAAGATTTAGATTTTATTGAACATTTAATTTTTTTAATTAAAAAACAAAGGGTGATAGTTCCTTACAATTTCATTAATGAATTAATATATGATTTGCCTTGATTGTCATTTATTTAGCTTCACATAAGGATCAATTTAGCCTTAATTTACGAAATGTTTCCTTAATTATTGTAATATCTTATTATGAATAAAGCATATCCAATATATTAGATATAAATTACATAACCTAATAACATCATTATTTTATGTAATTCATCAATACCATATACATTTATGAAAGATATAAATAAACTGGATAGAATTATAATACATGTATGGACAAATATATTTACTGTAATAAAATTTCTATTCTTTCAATTATATTTAAATGTAGACTGATTCGAACTAATTATATTATAACCACTTAACTACATAAGATATATCATATAAATATTAAATAACAACTTCAATTTAATTAGCATAACTAATTACATTATTTTACTTAACAAATTATTACAATTTGTATAATAACCGTAGCTTAAAATACACTTATATATAAATATTTTTTAGTTTTTTTAATTATAGTTAATATTAAACTCAACTTAACTAACTAATATATTAGTAAATATAAACCTATTACTTAACACAATATTACAATATATTTATCTTACGAATTCAAACAAAACATAACATAATATAGTGATTGACTTTTCTAATAATGAAACTTATTAAATCCTAAACTATTGCCTTACATAAGATGAACTAATTAATTATTTAATATATATATATAAATATATATTAATTTATAATTAATATATTAATTTAACAAAAAAATATATATCTACTGAAATTAAATTACCAATAATAAAAATATATTTTGGGAAAAATATAACCATTTAATAATCGTGCAAAAAAATACAGTTTTATTTTAAAAGCAACATCTACTACATGCAAGCAATATTAGTTTAAATATTTTTCTAATAAATAAAATTATGTCAATCATAGTAACAAATAAAAATACATTCAACTATTCACATAGAAGGAAAGTTTGACCTAATAATTACTTATTTATCTAATATAGATGAGAAAATTATATATATATATATATATATGAGAAATAAATAATAATACACAATGTGATTGATGTTTAATTAAGGAAACATATTCAATCGTAAAAAAATGTTGCATGACACACCAATTAAATGTGTATTGTATCAATTAAATTTTTTTACAAAATTAATGCATTATAAACTATAGGTTAATAACATTTTTAATTAAATTTAATTTTTAATAAATAGATCATGGGACGTTTTAATTTCAAATGCAATAGAAGAATTAGAATTATATGTATAATAAATTTACATAAACTTTCGCGAACTACATAAACTAATTATTTATTTTATTTATAAACAAAAAAAATGAATTAATGTAAGAAGTATATGAAGACACGTGAACTTGTATAAAACATAATTATCTATATAATAAAAATCAAAGAGAAAATAAATTTATTCTTTAATTAGGCTATAATTTGCTATGACTTAATTTTAACATAAACTACCTTTATTACACATATAAATGGATAACTTCCAAAACTTTAGGATTGACATATTAATTACAAATGTATCAAAGGAAGATTTTATTATAATAGAGAAGGAAAATTCGGAAAGATTATATGGATAATTTTGACTTTTGATTTTCCCTAAATTACCTAATTTTTTTTATTTATGTATTAAAATTAAGATGGCTTAATAATATTAAGTGAGCCCACACATTATTTAGTGGGCTTAAATATTATGTATCCATAATTGCCACAGGGCTTAAATATTTAGGGGGCCCACACATTAAAAACAGACATTATAGTATTAATTGGTAGACTTAATATTTTATTGTTGATAGCAATGATCGGTGTAGTGTGGCTTTACATCCTTTACTTTTTCTGCTAACTGCCGTAGCACAATTCTTGTGTTTATAGATTTAATTTTAAGATTTATTTTTTGGATCACATAATAATAATCACGCTGATTGAACACAATTAATTATGTTTTATATTTATGAAAAATATCTCATATTATGTCATAATTAATAATTCCATTCGGTGGATAATGTAAGAAAGTCTTTGACCATGTTTAAATTAATAATGATATAATTATGATTTAATAATTATATCATTTTTCTAGGCCCATCTAAAACTTATTTTTCCAACACTTTACACACGACACTGATTTTTAATCTTTAAACTTACCTGATTATTGAAAATAATATATTTCAGATACGATTAATTATTAATTTTTTATATTACCATGCAATTATTTTATTTTATTATATTAGAATAATTTATAAATAGTATATTAATATTACTTTGTAAAATATGATAGTGTTTTATAAAATATACATTTATAAAATATGAATATTTTACAAAAAACATTTAAGGAAAGTTTGACCCATTAATTAAGTAAACAATCTTATTGAATGCAAACAATTAGCTCATTGTTTAACTTAAATATAAATTTAATAAAATAAATTTGTCCAATTAGAGATGTCATGTGTACTTCCAGATTTAGTAATGATTTTGGGCAAACAATTAGCTCATTGTTTAACTTAAATAAAAATTAATAATAAAAATTTGTCCAATTAGATGATGTCATGTGTACTTCCATATTTAGTAATGATTTTGGGCGAAAAAATGCAATGGTTTCTAATTATGTAATGTTTATGCTATTATATATATAGATGTGAATGCTTATGTGTCATAAAGTTTGCTGAGTTGGCTTCCTAATTCAAAATTTGAATTAAAAAAATTCATTTCATTAGATGGTATGAAAATTATATTAACTTATTGTAAATAAAGGTCATGTCATTTTCAGTAACAGAAAATGAAACATTATAATCATTTAATGTCTTCTATAGTATATCCATGGCACAATAACTTAGTCTATGATGCCAAGTTTTCAAATCTGAGCATCTACTAAAAAAATAAACACTAGGAGAAGGAACTGGAAATGGACTGGAAAGAGGGCTGCTGGTTGGAATGGTTGTGAAGTTGCTGTTGGACTGAAGTGATGGTGAAGAGGGCCTGAAGTTGTATAGGTTGAAGTGATAGAGGCCCTCTTTAAGTGTTCTCTGGAGTAATGTTGCTTGAGTTGATAAATCCTTCACATAACAAAAGGTTGTGTGAAACTAAAAAATTACATGATTACCATGTGTAAATTGGGAATTATTTTAACAGTTTTTTAGTGACTGAAGGAACGTGTAAAAATTTCTGAGTAAGATAGGTTTATCATGATACCTGCATTTAACTACAGAATTACCAAAATGAGCAATGGATATACCTGTACCATTTCCCATGTGAAGTCTTGTGTTTCCAACATGTTCAGTAGCAATGTTAAGGCTGTTAAAATCATTTGTCACATGAGTTGTTGATCCAATATCAGGAAACAAATAAGTGTCAGATCCAGCATCAGAGAATGGATAGGATGCCACTAATGCTTGAGTGATATGCGAACCGAGATTATGGTTACCAGTTGGTCTTGAAGTGTTGTTTTGTGGTGGTGGTTCATTTTGCTGAGGTTAAATTTAGTTTGATCAAACCACCACCAACATCTTTCTGCTATGTGACCAATCTTTTGACACGCTTTACATATTAGATTTCTATTTGTGTTGAATCTTCCACCTCTTCCTCTAAATATAGTACCACCCTTTGCCTTTTCTTGGAGTGAATTTGGCCATTTGTGATTCTTGAAAATTATTGAAGTTTCTGCTAGTGTTGGGCTGTGAGGTTGTAACAATGTGAAGACTGGATCGGATCCTTCACTATTGATAGGACTAGACATAGCAGATTCCAGCTAGCACTTATAGCTCAAAAGTAGTGACGTAACTTCTTCTAATATCCAAAGTTGAGTCCTTGAAGTGATGGACACCTTTACTACATCATACTCACTACGAAGCCCACCAAGGATATGCAAAATCTGATCTTCAACTCCAATAGTGCAACTAGTAGCAGTTAGTAAATGGAAACATTCCTTTATCTTGTTCAAATACTCCCTCATGGATAGACATCCTTTTTTCAAGGTTTGCAAATTGTATTTGTATTGCATTACCTTGGCATATGACTGGCTAGAGAAGTTAGTTTCTAATGTATTCCAAATATCTTTTGAGGTGTTTAACCTGATTGTTTGAACCAACACCTTCTCAGAAAGAGATGATAAAAGCCAAGAGGCTAACTGGTGATCTTACCTTTGCCAAGAGGAAAAATCATGATTGAAGTTTGAAATTCCTAAATATAGGACTCAAGTCCATATCCTCGAATGGTAATGAGGATTTGCTATTTCCAAGTTAGATAATTGTTTTCATCTAACTTGAAAGAGATCGGTTGGTGTGGAAGGAGAATGGCATTAGAACTATTGAAAACTACTATTTCTTGTGTTGTAGCCATATTTGAAATATTTCCTTGTTAGGTAATAAAGTAGATGTGTTTGCAAAGCATAAGAAAAAAAATTCCAGAGGCAAGATCTCCTGCTTTGATACCATGATAAAAATGGAAAAAAGAAGAGAAAAGCATAAAAATTGGTGCAAGACATATTTACTATTTCATTCGAATAGTAAAATATATGAACTTAATGATACATCAATTTTGTTTCCTATCTATTTATAGACATATTCTCTGCATGTAAGATGCTCATTCATCCAATTAGATTACGTCCACTAATTTCATTACAATCCAGCTATACACTGTGTACGAGAGTGAAAAAATCTCAATGCTACACTTGCCACAATTTTCTACAATCTTCTACATGAGACTTAGTCACTTGACAGACCCTTTCCTTGTCCTTTATAGTGCTGTTGTGGGACACCACCTTTTGCTGATATGGATTTTGATTCATTAATTTTGTTTATATGGAGATGAGCCAGAGGAGTATGCTTAACAATAACAAGCTGGTTGGATAAAAGTATGATTTGATTATATGTTGAATTTTGTGAATTTTAAAAAATGATGGACATTGTATATGAAATGAATCAAGTAAAGAAATGATAAATGGGATGATTGAATGAAAAGTTTATTAGAGACGAGATCAAACCATCCCTCATACCACGATATAAATCTTTCAGAATTGAATAATCATGATAAATAATTTCAATAAAAATATAAAACAGAGACAAGAGAATATGTTAAACTCTTTTTCATTACTCAAATAATGTGTATATTTACAAGACTTTGTTGTCACTATTTATAAACATTTAAACCCTAGCTACCCATATTTGACGTTGCATATAAGACAAACTACATAACTGTTCAATACATTCATTTTATGAGATTGTGCTAAGTGTTATGATCTCTATTCATTCTTCGGTCAGCCTTGTGGTCCTAAAGGTGCCGCAACCATTAACCCCAAAAAGTAAGTCCTACATGCCATGTCATTTCCACAACATCACCGTGTCAAAAGTTAAAAGTTCATTACTTTTATCAACTTTTCTCTATAACCATAAACCCAACTCCTAACTTTTTAATGGATCCCACCCATTTACACATCATTTTTATATTTTTCATATATTATATTTAATTATATTTTTACTTATATATTGAACTAAATATATATATATATTTATGATGATCATCTTATTTAATAAATTAAAAATACTAATGTTATGTATTAATTTAATTAACAAATAATATAATTTTTTAAATAAAATGAAATTATAAAATACTATTAATATTATCAAGATATTATTGAAAATGCAGAAAAAATGAAAGACAATAATGGTCATAAGGTTAAACAAAAGAAAAAAAAAAAGGTAACAGATACAAAGAAGTAAAAATGAAAATGAAAAAAGTTTGAAAATCTTTCTCTCTCAACACACAGGAGAGAGAAAAAAGTAGTGGCCGACAGGGTGAGCAGGGCATGCCCCATTGGCCACGCATACGTGGAACGCACGCGCCAATGAGGGCCTTCGTGCTACTCACCCCACCGCGGGCCCTATTTTCTTTTCCTCTTTCCTCGTTGAACCTAACTTCAATTTATTGGAGCTGGGTTGTTGATATGGAATGTATTGGGTTGATTGTAGTGGTGGTGGAGTTGGGTTAACTTTTCAACCCAGCTCTATCAAACCCAATTGTAGGCATCCTAATTATGTGTACCTACAATGTATCAGTCTTTTGTATCTGCTCCACCTATCCTTTGCTTTCTCTAGTTGTCAGTTTTTTGGGCTAGATCACGTCATATATATTTCTTGTCTTTTTATTATTCTTTGTAACCCGAGTTGAGCTGTGAGAACATGAATTGGATAATGACTTGGACTTGAGACTGATCTGTAGGGATGTTAAAACTGCCATGGTACTTTGTATTCTCGTTTCTAGCCCTCAAATCTATTGTGAAATATGATATAAAATCTGATGTTGTTCCTCCTTTTATAGAAAATTAATAGGATTTTGATAGCCGGTGTTGATAAACATAGGATTTACGTTCAATTCGGGGTTATTGTATATATTTTTTTAGGAAATTGCATGTACCTAAGTGACGAGTTCATCATGATTTTGTTATATTTTGTTACGTCACGTGCTTGTTGAAGTTTTGAAAGAAAAAAGATAATTAAGGGTGTATAGACCACGTCTCAAGTCACATGAACCATTCTTATCCTCGTGATATGATCTCAACTGTCACAATTTGGTGTGTGTTCGCTATTTTATTTCACTTAAAATACGACTTGCTAGTGCAGAAGGTAAGTTATAGTAAAATATGATGAGAACATGTATCATATCCACAAGGGTTGTATATTGTAAAATCAATTGAGTATTTGTCTATGATATTTTCTTTTATCTAAAGAATTCAATTAATGGAATGAGTTTTATAAAATAAACTAAAACAAATAAAGGGAAGAAATAGATAACAAAGCAAGTCAAACAACTAAAGATATTCAGAGATTATATGGATTCCAAGGACATGCATTCATATGGCTCATATGAGTTTCTTTTAATGTATCAAACCATATTTAATTTCTATATTTGTATGAGGATCACTAAGATATTTGGATCTTCTCTCTTGAGTTAGATCCAAAAGTAGATTAGACAATACTAATCATTCTCAAGAAATTATCTAACTCCCAATCGTGCCCAAGATATATTCTCATCATAATACTTACCAATCTCTCGATCTAGCAAGTTTTATGTTATGCATTCCTAATCTATTAACCAATTACTCCCTCTCGAGCAATAATTGATTAACTATACATATGCAATTAGTCATCACATAATTTCACACAATATTCAAATCAAGGAAGCATAAACAAATTTAGGAAGGAAAATAAAATCATTAAAGAAAAATATATGAATCTATAATTATGCACTCCCTAGAATCACTAGATGTTTAGCCACACATATTCAATACATAATCCATTGGAAACATACTAATAATCATGGCTAACATAAAAAGAACAAAAGAAAATAAGATTATTGAAACCCAATTGATCTTCGTTTCTCTCTCTCTCTCTCTCTCTCTGATAACTTGGTTGGTTGATCCTCCTTTGTATCCTTGTTTCTAACTCTAAAATCTATTGTATATTGTGTTGTTTGTTCCCCCTATAATCTGATGTAACTCCTCCTTTTTATAGACAATTACTAGGGTTTTCATAGCCGCCGTATCTTTGTTTGGAATGAGAAGATATCCCAAATAACACCAAATCGAGAAGATATGCCCGAATCACACCAAATCTAGAAGATATGCCCGAATCACACCAAATCGTGATAGTTAAGATCATATCACGAGGATAAGTATGGTCCATGTGACTTGAGACGTGGTCTATATAACCTTAATTATCTGTAACTGTCAAAACTTCAACAAACACGTGATGTAACAAAATATAACAAAATCATTATGAACTTGTCACTTATGTACATGCAATGGCCTAAGAAACTATACATAATAACCCAAAATTGCACGTAAATCCTATGTTTATCAGTGTGATTTGGGCATATCTTCTCGATTTGGTGTGATTCGGACATAGCTTCTCATTCCAAAACAGAGATATGATGGCTATCAAAACCCTACTAATTGTCCATAAAAGAAGGAGCTACATCAAATCATAAAAGACACTATACAACAGATTTTAGGGTTAGAAACAAGGACACAAAGAAGGATTAACCAACCAAGTCATCAGGGAGATAGAGAAACAAAGATCGTTTGGCTTGAAATTATTTTCTTTTCGTTTGGTCTTTTTATGTTAGCCATGATTATCAATATGTTTTCCATGGATTATGTATTGAATATGTGTGGCTAAACATCTAGTGATTATAGGGAGTGCAAGATTATGGATTCATATATTTTTCTTTAATGATATTATTTATGTTCCTATATTCATTTATACTTCCTTGATTTGAATATCGTAAGAATTATGAGGCGACTAATTGCATATGTGTAGTTAATCTATACTACCCGAGAGGGAGCAGTTGGTTAACAGATTAGGAATACATAACATAAAACTTGCTAGATCGAGAGATTGATAAGTATTATGATGAGAATAGATCCTTGGCACGATTGGGAGTTAGATAATAATGTGAGATCTAGAAATGATCAATGGAGTCTAATCTACTTTTGGATCTAACTCGAGAGAGAGGATCCAACTATCATAGTGATCATCATAAAAATATAGGAATTAAATATGGTTTGATACACTAAAAGAAACTTATATGAACCATATGAATGCATGTTCCAAGAATCCATATAATCTTTGAATATCTTTGGTTGCGTGAATTGGCTTTGTTATCTATCTTTTACTCTTTATTTGTTTTAGTTTATTTTACAAAAACTCATTCCAATTATTGAATTCTTTAGATAAAGGACAATATCATAAACAAGTACTCAGTTAAGTTTACCATATACAGTCCATGTCGATACGATACATGTTCCCATCGTATTTTACTATAATTTACCTTATGCACTTTCGAGTCGTATTTTAAGTGAAATAAAATAGCGAATAAGTTTATGGCGTCATTGCTGGGGACTAGCTTAATTTACAACTGATATTTATTTTAGATATTATAATTTAATTTAAAGTTTATATTATTGTTTAGTATATAGTTTTTGTTTCTTTATTTCAATTGTGTCATGTTTGCATGTAGTTTATGAACACTCGATTAAAAAGTGCAAGATAGTTGATACCAATTGATTTAGAGATCAAAATGACGGCTCAACACATAAGCACTTCAAAAATGCGAGTAAATAAAATGGAAGAAATAGAGGCAATGCGTACAGAGATGGAGGGGTTGCGAGCATTGATGAGACAACAACAACAACAACAACCTCCAGCCCCACCGATTCAAGAGTCCTTAGAACCTCTAATTACTTCAAATTATGGAGGAGGAGGACTGTTAACCATAGATGCAAAAAAATTGAGCTTAAACCTGCCTTAATATCTATGATACAATAGAATCAATTTGATGGTGGTGTACTAGAAGATCCCAACGCATATCTGGCACAACTTTTGGAGATTACTGACACCATCAAGATAAACGGTGTGGGAACTATGTCATAAGGCTTCGATTATTCTCCTTCTCTATAAGGGATAAAGCAAAGTATGGTACCAATCACTAGACGAGAAATCAGTCCGGACATGGTTGCATTTATGCAAGAAATTCCTTAAAAAATATTATCCACCTAGGATGACATTGAGATTAAAAAACAAGATCATGTTGTTTAGACAATTCGATCAAGAGTCTTTATATGAAGCATGGGAGCGGTACACAGATCTCTTAAGAAAGTGCCCCCGACATGGATTTGCAACCGATCAACAAGTATGACATTTCTATAATGGTTTATTAGAGTTAACACGAAATCAAATTGATGCAGCTGCAGGAGGAGCTCTATTATCATTAACTGCTGATCAAGCTATATACCTGCTAGAAAAAAAAATGGCCGCAAACAGTGTTCAATAGCCATCACAAAGGAATTTTGAAAGAAAGGTGGCTGAAATTTCTAACACGACAGATAAAATGAAAGAGTTGTCTGCACAAATGGCTATCATGGCCCTAGCCATCAAATGGTTGATTAAGAATGCCATGTCATCATCTGAAACTATTCAAGAACAAGTAATTGTAGCCCAAGACACACTGGAAGATGTGAATTAATGCAAGGATGAGGCAACAATGACAATTATAGACAACATCAGTTTCGACAAAGAGATAAACTCAATTATTCTAATCCAAACAATTTTTTGCAGCCACTACCCGGTTCCTCTATTACGAATGGAAATTTAAATGATGGAAAGAAACCAAATTTGGAGAATACATTTGCTTATTTTATGCAGACCACCAAGAAAAGAATGGATACGAAGGCAGCAAAAGTTGATAATTTAGCCATAACCGCCGAATATATTTCACCACCAAATTTGGAGCATAAATAAAATTTTTGGATTTGCAAGTTGTTCAAATGACTAAGATAGTCGGAAGTATACAACAAAAGGTAGAATTTCCAAGTTCCACTTAAATCAACCCAAAGGAGTAATGTTATGCATGCATGTGAGGGATGAGATGCCTAACAAAGAAGAAACAAAAAGTGAGAGGGTGGATCGAGGGAAAGAAGAAAGAAAGCGAAATATATACCACCCCCTGCATACATTTCACCATTTCCATTTCTACAAAGGATAAAGAAGCAAATGAATGAGACACAATTTACTAATTTCATAGAAACTTTTAAGAAATTATCAATTAATATTACCTTTGCTGAACCTATTGAACAAATGTCTAACTATGCTAAATTTTTAAAGAAAATTCTAGCGAAGAAAATGAGAATTGATGACCATGAGATGGTTAATCTAATAGAGGAGTATATTGCAATTCTCCAAAGAAAACTTCCACAAATGTTGAGGGATCCGGGAAGCTACAATTCCATGTGAAATTGGCAACACTCACTTTAATGAAGTGTTGTGTGATTTGGCAGCAAGGATAAATCTAATGTCGTTATCCATATTCAAGAAGTTATGCTTAGGAACGGTGAAATCATCGTCCATCACATTACAACTTACTGACAGGTCTATAAAGTACCCAAAATGAATCATAGAAAATGTGCTCGTGAAAGTGGACAAGTTCATATTTCTTGTGGACTTTGTTGTGTTGGATATGGAATAAGACCATGAGATGCCATTGATTTTGGGTAGACCATTCTTAGCCATCGCAGGAGCTCTTATTGACATGAGAAAATAAAATTTGACTGTAAGAGTAAATAATGAGAAAGTGGTGTATTCCTTGTACGATGTAAAGAAGTTTCAAGCAGATGTTGGAGATTGCAAGGCTGTAGATGTAGTCCAAAGCACCATCGATCAAAAAAAGTCCAAAAGTTTTTCGGAATAATCTCTTAAATATGCATAAGCCACACTATCCTTCCTTGCAAGTCTATTAATCTTGATAGTGTAAGTTTAATGGACAATTTCAAAGTTGTGCAGGATTTTATAGAATCAAAGACGGAGGCACTTCGCAAGGGAAGCACAAAGAGGAAATAAAGAAGGATCACCTTGGTGGAAGTTTAGAGGCCGATCATGCCAATGAGGCTGAAACTGAAAGATGGCACCCTCGTGCAAAAGAGAAAGCATTAAGGAGTTTCATTGGGCATGCCGAGCTTCATAAGAGTTTCATGTCTAATTTTTATAGAATTACACAACTTATTTGTCAATTGTTTAAAAAGAAAGTCCATTTTAATCTTGATGAGTTATGTATGCAAGGATTGAGAAACAAGGTCACCCACATGAATTGATCAAGAGAATTGATGCCAACATAGCAATCACACTGAAACGATGGAACATTAGGGGTTTCAATTCCCACCAGACCCACCTCCTTAATAATACAATAGCGGTTAGTGATTAATAAATTTCACGTCTATATTTTTCAAACTTAGCTTGGGGATAGATGCACGTTTTACTATAAATCCCTATTTGTTAAATAGAAATTGTATTATATGTAAGAAAGAAAAAAAAAAGTTCTAGCACTGACCAAGGCCTTCTAGTATGCAATGTTCTTTCATATTCAATAAGTTCACCTACTTCTACTATTTTCATGCACGACCAGTGTAACTTGGCTATCAAATAAAGGCTCAAGGCTCAATGGGGCTTACTAGGATAATTTTTTGTAAATGGTCAAAATTTAAAACATAAAAGGACTACCAAAGATGGCCTAAAATAACTTCCAAAATCTACATTATTATGTTAAACTTGAGCAAAGTATAGACAAGTTCTGGACGTTCTAACATTTATCAAACTAAACACACTAGAAAGAATCAATAGGCTCAAACTCTCACATGCTAATCACGATTCAAGATATTCAACTCATTCATCGTATGCACAAATATCATTTTTCCACACCATGCTCAATTCATAAATAATCATTATCAAAAAAAGCATTATCATCATTAGCTTCACTCAATACCATAATCATCATAAAATAAAGAAACAAATCGTTTTTAGGCTTATATTACATATTTCACACTAAGAATTTGGAAAAAAAATGAAGAGAAAGGAAAAGAAAGAAAAAAAAATTAGAAAATACCCTATTGGGGCCAAATATGCGATTTATGGGGCACGTTCATCTACTCTCCCCCCTTAAACATAGTCTTTGAGAAGACTAAGTTGGTAAAATGGACGGGATATCCCTAAATCACGTATTTGCCCTCACTGAGGCGGCGGTGGTGGTGGATTTGAAGTCCCAAAGTTGCATCATCTTCTTCCTTCAACTCGAGTTTCTGAAGCGAAGCACGATCCATGCAAGGTCTAGCACGGACCATGCTTTATGGCACGGTTTCCTGGGAGACACTGGATTGCAGCACAGACCAGCAGTGGCTAGCACGGTCCGTGCTAGATTTTTCCTTCTTTTGCATATATTACAATTTCTATTTAGCGAATAGGGATTATAGTAAAACGTCCATCTACCCCCAAACTAAGTTTGAAAAAGATAGATTGGAAAGTTATAAATCACTAACCTCTATTCTATTATTGAGTAGGTAGGTCTAGTGGGAGTTGAAACCCCTAATGTTCCATCGTGTTCATCGTAATTGCTATGTTGGCATCAATTCTCTTGATTCTCAATTCATGTGGGTGAACTTGTTTCTCTATTCCTACAAACACAACTCATCAAGATTAGAAAGGGCTTTATTTTTAAACAATGGACACATAAGTTGTGTAATTCTAGAGAAATTAGCCATGAAACTCCTATAAAGCTCGGCATGCCCAATGAGGCTCCTTGATGCCTTCTCTTTTGCATAAGGGTGCCATCCTTTAGTTTCAGTCTCCTTGGTATGATCAACCTCTGAACTTGCAGCATGGTGATGCTTCGTTATTTCCTCTTTGATGCTTCCATTGCAAACCTTCATCTTTAGTTCTATAGAATCCTACACAACTTTGAAATTGTTAATTAAATTAATACTATCAAAATTAATAGACTTGCAAGGGAGGATAATGTGGCTTATGTAAGATTCAAGAAACTCTGCCGGCAAACTTTTGGATTTTTTTTTATCAATGGAGTTTTGGATTACATCCACAGTCTTGCAATCTTCAACATCTCCTTGAAACTTATTTGCATCATACAAGGAATACACTGCTTTCTCCTTATTTACTCTTAAAAGCCATATTTCTTTTTTTCATATCAATAAGGGCTCTCGCGGTAGCTAAGAATGGTCTACCCAAAATCAATGGCATCTCGTGGTCTTCTTCCATATCCAACACAACAAAGTCCATGGAAAATATGAACTTGTCCACTTTCATGAGCATGTTTTGTATAATTCCTTTTAGGTACTTTATACACCATCAGCAAGTTGTAATGTGATGGAGGATGATTTCACCGTTCATAAGCCCAACTTCTTGAATATGGAAAACGTCATTAAATTGATGCTTGCCCCCAAATAATACAAAATTTTATTAAAACTAGTGTTGCCAATTTTGCATGGAATTGTATAGCTTCCCGATCCTTCAACTTTGTGGAAGCTTTTCAAGGATAATCGCACTACACTCCTCTGTTAGATTGACCGTCTCATGATCTTCAATTTTTCTTTTCTTTGACAGGATTTCCTTAAAAAATTTAGCATAATTATGCATTTGTTCAATAGCACTAGTAAAGAGACTATTAATTGATAATTTCTTAAATATTTACAGGAAATTCGTGAACTGTGTCTCCTTCGCTTGCTACATTAGCCTTAGTGGAAATGGCAATGGTGGAACAAATGCAGGGAGTGGCACATATTTGGCTTCCTTTGCTTCTTTCCCCTGATCACTCTCCCACTTTTCTTTTCTTCTTTGTTAGGCAGCATGTCCCTCACATGTATGGCATTACATCACTCCTTTGGGTTGATTTCAGTAGTACTTGAAAATTATCCCTTTTGTTGTATGCTTCCTACTATTTTAAACATTTGACCAACTTGCATCTCCATATATTTCTTTTGAGCTCCGAATTCGGTCATGAATTTGTTCACCGTGATGGGTAAATTGTCAACTTTTGCTGCCTCCATATCCATTCTTTACTTTGTAGTCTGCATAAAGGATACAAGTATATTATCCAAATTCAATTTCTTTCCATCATTTATAACTCCATTCGTAACAAAGAAACCAGGTGGTGGCTGCATAAAATTGTTCGGGATAGAATAACTAAGTTTATCTCTTTGTCCAAACTGATTTTGTTTATAATTGTTATCGTAGAATTGTCCTTATATATAATTCTTATCCTCTGGTGTGTCTTGGGCTACAATTACTTGTCCGTGAATATTTTTAGATGGTGACATGACATTCTTAGTCAATATTGTGATGGCTTGAGCCATAGTAGCCATTTGTGCAGAAAACTCTTTCATTCCGTCCATCGTGCTAGAAATTTCGACTACCTTTCTTACTGAATTTCTTTGTGATGACCATTGTGCACTTTTTGAGGACATTTTTTTCTAACAAGCCTATGGCCTGATGAGCACTTAATGATAATAAAGCTCCTCTTACGGCTGCATCAATTTGATTTTGAGTTAGCTCTAATAAACCATTATAGAAATGACATGCGTGTTGATCAGTTGCAAATCCATGTAGGGGCACTTTCGTAAGAGATCTCTGAACTACTCCCACACTTCATACAAAGGCTCTTGATCGAATTTTCTAAACAAAGTGATCTTGTTCTTTAATTTCAATGTCATACCAGCTAGATAATATTTATTGAGGAATTTTTGCATAAATCTGACCATGTCCGGACTAATTCCTCATCTAGTGATTGATACCACTACTTTGCTTTATCCCTCAAAGAGAATGAAAACAACCAAAGCCTTATTACATCGGGTCCCACACCATTTACCTTGATGGTGTCACTAATTTCCAAAAATTGTGCCAGATATGCATTAGGATCTTCTCGGGCATTAAGCTCAAAATTGTTTACATCTATGTCAGCAGTCATCCTCCATAATTTCCAGAAATTAGAGGTTCTAAAGCCCTCGAATGGGAGGAGCACCAGTGGTTGGGTTGGAGGTTGTAGTTGTTGTCTCAACAAAGCTCGCAATTCATCCATCTCTCTACGCATTGCGTCTATTTCTTCCATTCTATTCATATGGTTCATCTGAGTTCCTCTAATGTATCAAATCATATTTAATTTCTATATTTGTGGGAGAATCACTAATATATCTAGATCATTTCTTCCGAGTTAGATCTAAATGTAGATTAGATAACACTGATCATCTTCTGATCTCACAGTGTCATCTGACTCCTAATCATGCCTACAATCTATTCTCATCACAATACTTACCAATCTTTCAAACTAGCAAGTTCATGTTATGCATTCCTAATCCGTTAATCAATTACTCCCTCCCGGAAAATAATGGATTAACTACACATTTGCAATTATTCGCCACATAATTTCATACGACATTCGAAATCAAGGAAGCATAAACAAATATAGGAACGCAAATAATATCATTAAAGAAAAATATATGAATCTATAATCATGCAATCCCTATAACCACTAGATGTATAGTCACTCATATTCAATAAATAGTCCAAGATAAACATATTGATACTCATAGCTAACATAAAAAGAACAAAATAAAAGAAAAATATTGAAGCGATATGATCTTCGTTTTTCTCTCTCTCTCTCTCTGATGACTTGGTTCATTGATTCTCCTTTGTATCCTGCTCTCAAATCTATTGTGAATTATGATGTAAAATCTGATGACCTAAAATCTAATGTAGCTCCTTCTTTTATAGACAATTATTAGGATTTTGATAGTCGTTGTATCTCTGTTTTGGAATAATAAGATATGCACGAATCACACCAAATCGCGACAGTTAAGATTATTTCACAAGGATAAGAACGGTTTGTGCAAGGCAAGCACGTGCAAAAGACCATGCACGGTCTGTGCCAAGTCACGCACGAGCTATGCTTGGTGACAATATATGTGTCAATCTGATCTACAGCACGGGCCGTGCTCTGGTCGTGCCTCCGGGGTCTGTCCTTGGTTCACATGCACTGTTCATGTGACTTGAGACGTTGTCCATACACCCTTAATTGTTTATTTTTTTATCAAAACTTTAGCAAACACGTGATGTAACAAAATATAACAAAATCATGATGAATTCGTCACTTAGGTACGTGGAATTGCCTAAAAGTTATACATAATAATTCCGAATTGCACGTAAATCATATGTTTATCATTTAGCATGACCCTGATTAACACAAAGCTTTATAGGGTTAGCCCACTTAGAGTTAGGGCTAGCCCAGTAACCCGCATTTCTTTTTTCCTATTTGCCTCTCTCCAAGTATCGAAATAATAACATACACCATTTTGAAATAATTTTTATATAACATAATTATTTTTTAGTAAAAGATATTATAATTTATGTTTAATTACTAGAAATTTCTAAATAGTATCATTTAATTTTTATAGTGTGAATGCACTTAAAATTAGAATTGAGAGCAAAAATAGTATATATCACTTCAATGTTTTAATTTTAAAATTTTGTATAGTGATATAAATGTTATAAAAGATATAATTTTTAATGTTATCTAAAATTATATCTTAAATAAAATATTATATGTATTTAATTAATATTTTAAATTATAAATATGTAATTTAACTATTTCAACTTATAGCTCAAAAATCAGTAGGATTAAAATTAGATTCAACATATTTCGAATCCATTCAAAAATAATGGAATTAAACCAAGACTTAATTATTCCGAATCCCTTTAAAATAACCCAAAATCAATAGGACTAAACTGATTAATACATCTATTGAATTGGTTTGAAGATATTTAACACTATTCCCACTAACTAGAATTCACATATGTTCTCCCCACTCGTGTATGTCTTCCATTTTTATTTTCCCTTTCTCTCTCTTCCTTCAAGTGATTGACAAAAAAATGTATTAACTGATGTTGGTCCTTTCACAGACACAGGTACAAACCACTTTTGGTACAGGAATATTTATCCTGATCTCTTACAAGACACTCCATGAAGAGATGACCCTCTTCACTTTTTTTAATATGTATTATGATAATATCCCATACCAGCAGCCTCCATCTCCCAGACAGTGTACCCATCTCTCTCGCTCCCCCACTCCCTCTCTCATCAGGTTGTTTAAGAATTTAAAATTTTTAAAAATAAATAAACTGAAAGAAAATTCAGCAACTACTATGAACGTGCATTACATGATTAGTCTCTTTTTTAAACTTCTATAATTTGGGGTCAAATGGGACATTCGGCGGATTGAGGTTCGATATGAAATCTAATTGATTGTACTATTTTTTTTTCTATATAAATTGTGACACTCTCATAATCACGAATGAAGAAATAAAAAAAAAATAAAAAAATTATATAAACCATAGATGACCGTTTGGATGAACCGACCATGTTGTTGCAATTATAAGATGTCGGTCGTGTATAAATTAATGATTTGCTTCTGTCAATGAATTTAATTATTATCAATATCTACGTCGTATGTAGTAATTAGTTATTATGAAAATCTTGTTTTTTTGAAAATTTATATATTTGGAAGTGGGGTTGAGAATTTATATATTTAAAAGTAGCGTTTATATTCTTGAAGCTTGTCACATCAGATTTTTTTTATTTTATAAGCTGCTATTTATCTTTAATAATAATAAATAAATAAATAAGAGTTACAAACGTTTCCATTAAGAAATAAAAAAGAGTTAAGAGTTGGAAGAATGGAAAAGTTAGAACAGATAAAGACTTTTTTGAGGCTTCCAAATGCTGCCATATCAAAAACTAGACTTATAATATCTATCTTCATTTCACCTACAATCAAATGCGATCATCAATGAAGCAATGCACGACAGACAACAACTGCAACAATCTTGAATCTGAGGTAGGCTTCAATTTTTTTGTATGAAATTGTTAGCCCCTAAATCTTATATTTTCTTCTTTTTGTGTACCAGAAGAATCATAATTAATTTCTAATAGATTGACATTAATGCACACAGTACTGTTCTGTCGGCTGGGTTGGACAATGCAATTAAATAAAATCAATTCTTCAGCGTATTTTATCATTTAAATTCCCGAGGCAACTCTCGTACTCTTCATCAATGTTTCTACCATGTCTTCAACCTCATATGGGTATCCTAAATACATCATAATCATACATCAATTTTCCTATAGTTATTTTGTGTGAAATTGCTAGCCCCTAAACCTTGTAGTATTTTGTTCTTTGTGTGTATCAACACAAATTAGAATTAGTTTAGAATAGGTTGGGATGAATGCAACAATTTGAATGAACACAGTAAGTTTCCTTCGACGTCTTTCGCCTTTTTAATTGCCAAGGGTAACTCTCGTACTTAATTATCCTTATAGTGAATGTTTTATGAATATAAATATTTGCACATCAACAAATATTCCTCCTAGATTGTCAGTCAATATTAGTTGAATTATAAAAAATAAAAAAATAAATATATGATGGAAGTTTTTATGGATATGATATCTAACTTTTCCTACTAAGCCTTAAATGAAGTTGACTTGAAGGGAGACTCACGTCGTATTATAGTATTCTTGTTGTGTTTACTAATATAGAAATAAATTATCTTTCAATAATTTCAACATGTAATTAGTATCGTTAATAAGTTTACGCTTGTGCATTGCACGGCTCTACAACTAGTTTATACCAATTTGAAAGATCTACAATATTTTGTTATAATTAATTTTTATATATACAATACTATTTAGGGTGCGACTATTCGCACCCCCAAATCTCTAAATACACTCTAAAAAATTTGTATATAGTTAAATACTATTAAAATTACTAAAATAGTCTTATATTCAATCTTGTCAATTTGATTATTCAATCTGCCCAAAGCTCGTTACCAAACAAGTAAAATAGGCTTCGACAGATGTTGTCGAACACTACTTCAATTGTTCAGTAGTACGTTCCGAACGAGCCTTAGGTCAACATGCCCCTCCTTGTTGACAAATGAGTTTCAAGCACGAATTGAAACCAAAATACCAGAAAAATACCAGAAAAACTTGTTGTTCTCTTCTCTTTTTTTTTTTTGTTTTTTTTTTTGTGAGCTTGAAACTGAACACTATTGATGTTTAATCATGTACAATATATACATATATATATATATTAAATATCAATATAATTTATATTTAATAATAAGTTCATTATTATTGAAAATAAAATAAAAATGATAATAATTTAGAATAATAGTTTATGAAAAAGTACAAAATAAAAAATAATTAAAATAAAAAAAAAGTTTGAAAATATATATTTATATATTGGAATTATATTATTTTTCTCTAAAAAGAGGATGAATATGATATATTTATTATAAGAACTAATTTTGAAATAAAAAATTATAAGTGATTAAAATTTGGAGAGAAAAAAATATTAAGTAGTTTTCTTGAGAATGATGAGAGATGAGAAGGGAAAAAGAGGTATAAAGTGGATAGGATTGTGTATCGAACATCTACAACTTATAGTTTGTTATAGAACTCACATCTGCAATACAAAGAACCCAAGTAGTACTAATCATTTAGTTATGACCCTTTTCTTATTTATCAAACAATTTCGTTTAGATGAGATTCATTCAATTAGAAACTAAACTAAAGCCTTCGTCACAGATAAATAATAGATTCTGGTGAAATCGGTACTTGTTCGATCACTCATTTATCAGAAAGAAAGGTAAAGTTAATTGAGGTAGGTGATAGGCTAAAAAATTTGCCATATGTTTAGCCAAAATAAAAGACGATGAATTAAACATCTTAAATAAAAAAACATATATCAAAGGCTATTCTAGCAAAGCAGGAGAAGTCAGGCTGCTGAGACTACAGTTTGCAACCACCTTCTCAAGTTGAAGTGATATAAGGCTAATTGTAATCCTAAGTATACAAATCTTTATTTATAATCAACAGAATATATGTACAATTCTTTTGTATTTAAGTCAACATCTCTTATGTCCTATTTGCTCATTTGTATCACTTATAAATTTATGTATAATTAAACTTAACATTTTTCTCATATACTATCAATATTTCAATTAAAATTAAATTTGACCTTTGAATTGTTGTTTTTTAATAGCAGAAGTTTTGGAGATATATTTCGTTTTTTTTTTTCTCTCTCTAGAGGAGTACAAAAAATTTGTAACTTCAAATATATTAAAATCTTTAAGTTTGAAATAAAATCAGCAGACGATATTTAATGGTCTCTGATTGTCCCAAATGGGTCTCCTGGATAATGTGAAAGGCAACTCACTGTATGCCCCTTTTTCAGTACTTTTGAGTTGTAACAATATTTTCCAGTCAGCCTTCAATTTTAGGTACAATATGTTTGTTTAATTTGTGAATGCACCATTGCACCTGAGTGTAACATAAATTATGTGGCTTGAACCAGGATCCCCATCACATTCCAAAAATAGAAAACAACAAAGTTGATATGAAAAATACTTGGAATATAATTACTATTTCAAAAAACCTACATGTTGGTATGGTCGTATTCATAACAATTAGTGAAAATTATTAAATAGAACAATTTATTTAGTCTTAATTTAAATGATCGAATAAAAAGGTGTGTTTATCTATTATTAATAAACCAAGAGACAAACAATCAAAGATATGGAGAAATCAGATAAAATAAACGAGTTCTGGGGCCATGCTTTCAACGATGAACAATTATATTGCTAAATTAGTTAATTTAAGTTCTTTCTTTCTTCATTCTTATAACATAGTCACACTACTAAGCTAAATTCTTCATTCTTATAACATAGTCGCACTATAAAATTATCTCTTCTCCTAAAGTGCATGTAATTCGTAGATTAATTATCTATGCAAATATATCTATTTTACATAAACAATTAACTCTCAAAAGAAAAATAATTTTTATAATATAGTCACAATATTAAATTACATCTTCTCCCAAAGTGCATGTAATTTGTAGATTAGCTATTCATGCAAATATCCCTATTTCACATAAATAATTAACTCTCAAAAGAAAAATAACTCATAATTTCTCATAATTATTGCAGACATACGACCATAGAAATATTTATTCATATATATCATATCTACATAGGGTCTCATCTCTTGAATCTTGACTCGATATATTTGAATAAGAACCCATAAGAAAAACTTGAATATAAACTAATATAAATCAATATAATTGCATAATCATATCAAACATGCTCTAAGAGTACGAATGTTTAGGCAAACATAGTATAATTAAATATCATAAGAAATATAATTTTTACTATCTCTAGCATAATAAAAATAAAAAGGTAAAGAAGAAACTCTAATTCTTCTAAAGAATTCTCACAATGTTCCAAAAAAGAAAAAACTATAAATCTTCTTAGGTATTCTAACAATGTTGAAATGCGAAAGGTAGATGATGAATGAGCTCTGCCTTCCTATCTGTAACTGTATTGGTATGTACTCGTATGTAAAGACGATCTTTTCTAAGTCCAAAGGTCACCTATTTATAGGTAAAAACGTGATAGGGCTTGCCCTAATCTATGAAAATCATGAAGATAAGCATAGGAGACAAAGTTCGGTCGAGCAGGAAACGACCCGATCGAGCATCCATTTTGGCCTGATCGAGCTGGAAACGCTTGATCGAGCACTTGGTTTGCCTGTCGATCGCCTAGTTGAGCGGGGAACACCCGATCAAGCATTTAGGCACTCAACCTCGTCCAAAAGCCGTGCTTTTTTACTCTGGCTGCTTGCTTGATCGAGCGCTTGGTCGCCCGGTTGAGTGGTTGACCGCTTAGTTGAGCGAAATGTGCTCGATCGCCTCCAAAAGGGCAATTTTTGGCCTAATCATCCACCTAGTTGAGTAGAATTTAGCCTGGTCGAGCGCCAATTCCGCTCGAATCCCTTCTTTCGCCGCTGTATGTATTTTTCAATTGTTTCGCTAGTGGTTTTAGCCCTTTTGCCTTCAATTCAATTGTAATTATTTGTTCTTCATTTTTTACTTAAAAAATAGAGCAAAAATGACTACAAAAGAAACAAATATGTCATATCCACAATATAACAAAATTAGGTTAATTGATGTATTTATATATAATTTTCTTGATAAAATGTATCTTAAATCATCCAAAAATGCATGTATAAATAATGTTTATCAGCAACCATCCCACATGCCAAATTAAAATAGTCATGTTCAATGTGCACCTGGCGGCTCTCTCATGCATGAGCACTTCAACCTTTTGCCCAGTAGATCCCACTTGCATTGAAAGAGGACTCTTAAGTTCCAAATTTTTTCAGGCTACATTTTAAACAGGCTAGCTAGGCTAGCCAGTTCGCCCGAGCCTGGTAGTCAAGTAAAGCTAACATATCCTGTAAGGTCCTCCAGTCAAATCAGGCCAATCTATCCTGCTAGACCAAACAGTCCAGTTGGATCTTCCAGCCAGGTCAAGCCAACCAGTCCGGCTAGGCCTTCTAGCTGCTAGACCAAGCAAACCTATCTTGCTAGACCCTCAAGTAAGGCCAGGCCAAGTAATATGACTTATTTTAATCACTTAATTTGTAAATTGTTAACCCATTGTACCTTTCAATTAACACTTGATTCTCCTCGTTTAAAATTATATATATTAAATTAATTTTTTTAAAATTTGTTATATATATATATATATATATATATAAATCAAACAAGTAATTCTCAAACCAAAGACTTATTGTCAAACAAAAAATAAAAAATGGTTATGATTATGAATTCAAAAATCCCCACCATTCACCAATAGAATAATCTCATTTTTGAAACATAAATCAAAAAGGGAAAAAGGAATACAATTTGAAGTGAAGTATTATATTCCCATTGACGAAAACACTGTCCCCCCACCCTAAGGAAAATGAGCGTGCGTTCACGACACAAGGTCTCCCACGTCTCACTCTCTCTTACTTCTTCACTGCATACCAATTCTTCATTCTCCTCCTCCTATATCACTTACTCCTCTCAAACCAAAACTCTTTAACAAAACTGTACATTTTCTCTCTCAAGATTCTTTCTCAAACTCTCTTAATTTTCACATGAGAACATATTGCCCTAACTTCGACCGGGAAGACGGCCTTGACACCGTGCTCGAGGTTCCGATCTCGGAAGAAATGGTTGCTTCCAACAGGAACAAGTCTTGGTTGACCATGAAAACTTGGGTGATGAGGCCACACACCGATAGGGCCGCCTCCGTCTTCGGTGGTCGTGCGGCGGAGATTCAGTTCTTGCTAGGAGTCGTTGGAGCCCCTCTGATCCCTCTCCCAATCCGCTGTGATCGTACTGTTAATGACAACATCAAAGGCTGTCCAATAGTAAGTTTTGTGGAAGATATTCGATTAAATGTCTAAATGATGCTCCTCTGTACCAGTTTAAGCGTTTTATGCATTATTTTGTGATTGTGTTTTTAATTGCTTGTTCTGTCTAAATGGGTAGTGATGGTTGCGGAATTTAGTCTGATCATGATAATTACGATAAATTTCTTGCAGGAGAGTTCCATGGCGAAGTACATTGTACAACAGTACATAGCGGCTGCAGGGGGGGAACATGCTTTGAACTCTATCGACAGTATGTATGCGATGGGAAAAGTGCAGATGGCTGCATCAGAATTTGTGTCTGGAGATGAGTTGAGCCCGAGAAAATCGAAGGTTATGAAAGTGAAAAACATGAAACATGGGGCGGGAGAAGTCGGAGGATTCGTGTTGTGGCAGAAATGTCCAGATTTGTGGAGCTTGGAATTGATGGTTTCAGGGTATAAAATCAGTGCTGGTAGTGATGGTAAGGTGGCTTGGAGACAGACTCCATGGCAGCAGTCTCACGCATCTCGTGGTCCACCCAGGCCTCTCCGCCGATCTTTACAGGTTAATTATCCTTTGTTTCACCAATCTTTTTACTTCATTCTTTTTGTTTTGATCAAGAGGCACTGGTGTTGAATTCCAATACATAAATGTCTGCTACTTGTGTTCTGTTTTGATCAAGCAACGGTGTGGAATTAAGTTGTACATTTTAATTTTTTGGCATTAGTTGTTATGACTCCTTGGGCATAAAGTTGATAAACCTGTAGTTTGTTGATTATTATTGACTTTAGGACTGAAATTTTAGCCTTAAAATATTTGAATTTATAACAGCTAATAAGTTTGTCAAGTTTGGTAGCTACTTATGTTTGACAAAGTGAAGAAAAACGGGGTTTAAACTGATTCTTTTGTTGTTAACAACTCTTGAGTTTGATTTTGTCACTTTACTTGCTGTTCCATGTGGCCCCAGCTCACTTCGAGTCTTATGTTTACCTAATCAGAAGCTTCGTTTATAGCTTTGTTTTTCTCCTAAATTCCATAAGCATAATTTGTTAGTTTACTTTTTGTGCTTAAATAACTAGAAATCCACCCAAGAAAGTCACACTTTTGGACCACATGATATGATTATCTCTCACTTCTTGTATTCCTGAACAGAGTCACTATCAGTTGGAACATAAAATTCTGCTTATAATTTATAACATTTAGAAATTTGGTGAGGCTGTCTAATTAGCTTAAACTGCTGTGATACTTAAATATTAGAATTATATGGTGCAGTTGTCACTGACTAAGTGATCAAATCATGTGAACAGGGACTTGATCCTAGATCAACAGCAAATATGTTTTCTAATTCCATCTGCATTGGTGAAAAAACCATCAACAATGAAGACTGCTTCGTGTTAAAGCTGGAAGCAGAGCTGTCCACCCTCAGGGCCAGAAGCAGCAGCAATATCGAGATAATTAGACACACTGTTTGGGGCTGTTTTAGCCAAAGAACAGGCCTTTTACGCCAATTAGAAGACTCTCACCTGCTGAAAATAAAGGCACCTGGAAACGACGTAATTTGGGAGACAACAATGGAATCATTGATTCAAGATTACAGAACAGTTGATGGTGTCAATATAGCACATTCTGGGAGGACTTTGGTTTCGCTCTTCAGGTTCGGAGAAGACTCCGAAAGCCACACCAGAACAAGAATGGAAGAGATTTGGAGTATTGAAGAGGTGGACTTCAACATAAAAGGGCTATCGACAGACTCTTTCTTGCCTCCTGCTGACTTGAAAAGAGAGGATGAAGGATGTGGTGCGATTACTAATGGCGGTGTAGCAAAAAACAGCGGGGTGCCGTTTAAGCTTTTGGCCAATTCTTCTAGGATTGTTGGTGCAAAAGGTGGCACAAAAGTTGTAGCTATTGATGAAGAGAATATGAAAATGTTTGAGATAGATGAAGAGCTGTGAAATGTACGCATGTCTATTGTCAATTTTGTACATATATAGATAACGACTGGCCTAGTGCTAGTGATGCCCGCGATTGTAACATCTCAATTTACTTAGGCCAGCTTTTAAGCCGTCATTGAACGCACTTTGGACAATGTCATCCAGGGATCTTCAATTTTTAGTTGTTGGGTGAGTATGGTATATAGTATATATGACTAATTTTGATTTGCAACCTGTACAATCACTGTCTTTTATTTTTTGTTTGGTTACAATCTATAGTCCACCAATTTATTCGTTTGCCACCTCCAATAGAATTTTTGGTCTTTTGCATGATATATGGGGAAAAAAATCTAATTCAATTAAGTTTCTTTTGCTCAATTTTCCACCTAAAAAACAAAAAACAAAAATGGAGAAACCCTCAGTTTTATATATTCATCAGCATAATCAAATCCGTATCATCAACTTTCAGTTGGGGGAAAGAAAGGAAATCTAATGTTGGGATTTTGTAATCCAAGAAACCTTATGCCCACGTGAGTTGAATATAGGGTATTCTATTCATAGCCAACAAATTTCTATTCCTAGTTCCTATATATGAAAATATTGATAGTTATTCAATGTTTGGTTCTTGACACGAATAAAGTTTTGGTAATTTGGGATTTCTTATTGAATTTCACAATCACACTAATAGGCAATATAGCACGTTGACAACATTAATTAGGAGGTGAGGAGGGTGAAGAAGCCTGCTTCTTACCTAAAATCACTATTGACTGTGAACCACCCACATCAAATCCGTTGGTTATGTTTATAGTTGATATCATGTACTCTGTAGGATGTTTATGGTTGAGAATGTAAACTTATGATGTAATAATATGACACTATCTAATATCTACGTAAATCTTAATTTCACACTCTACTAGTATTATTGCCCAAACAGAACTTTGAAAGGAATGAATGTGTGACCTCCAACATTTAAACAAACTATTTTATATAACACCCTTAAATGCAATAGACCAAAATTCACAAAATTAAGTTATATTAGTTTTATTTTCTGAAAATTTGATTATATCCTACCCATTTTCTCTAAAAATCTTGAATAATCATTTTATCCAAACAAAATATTAAATATAATTAATTTAAAACAAAAAAAAAAAAAAAAAAAAAGAGAAAGAAAAGTTCCCAAATGGTTAAACTGGCCGATCCGAACCGAATTATTTTGGTTTGGTTGTGTTTGATTCCTTATGAATATTCAATTCGAATGTAAAAATTAACCATTTTCGATTTTAACCCTGAGACCATCTCCTTGCCAAAGAGGAAGACGAGAGCGATAAGTTTGTTGTGTGATTTAGTGAAAAAGATGTTACTTTGTTGACTCTACTATTTAAAGTTTTCAGAAGCAGTGGAGTATCACCAACTAATTATATATAAAATAAAAATTCCAGAAATGTACAATATTCTTATTAATCTTCATGAGACATGTATTGATTTTTATTATTATTATTAATTCTTTTGTGAAAGAATGAGACGTACACATATATAAATATCATATAATGTGATAATTAAATTATTTTTTAATAAACTTATACATGGGCGTTGTTCTTGCTCGAGCTTAGACATGGGCAAGAACCATAATCCATTGAAATCATGTTCCATTGTTTGATATATAGCAGGTGACTTAATTTTGGTGGAAAACCAAAATTTTAATCAGTATATTTATATTTGTATTAGTACTTAATTTTATATTTGCAATGTCCATTAATACACATTTTATAATAAATACAAGTGAATTAAATGGTATTAGCTTCAAAACTCCTATATATTTGTAAATAATATTACAAAAATAAAATTGGATATCAATATTACTATTTTTATTAGTACTTTAAATAATTTTATAAATATAGAATGATACCTTGATGCTTTTCCCGATCTAGAATCTGAAAAATATGTTTAACTTTGAATTTTAGGCTTTAAAGCAATTTTATTGATTCAAAGGCCTGAAGGACAGCAAATGGATATCTTGATCGTGCGGAAGTGGGTGGTATTATTTGTAATTCAGATGTTGATATTGTATTTGTTTTTTATAAATTCATTGGCCATTCTTTGCTGAATTAACATGTGTTATTAAGGGGCTTTTTATTGTGTTGAACTGAGATTTGTTAACATATTTTGAAAGTTGATGTGCTTCACTTATTCATATTTGAAGATCAAAAAGATATTCCCATGGGAAATATCAAGGTTTGCTCCCTCAATTCGGGAGAATTAAGAGTCGGATTAATTGAAGATATCTTATATTTTTAGAGAGGAGAGAATAAGACTACATATTTTTTTGGCAAAATGGTAATTAAGATGGAAAATAGTTTTAACCTTTTCAGATATCTATATATATAAAAAAACAAAATAATTTTTTTTTTAATTTTATTTTCCCATCTAAACTTTATTACTTAATGTAGAATAAATATATTGTTATTAAATTAAATTTGAACGTTTTTTCTTCTAAAAATTTTGATTCGATTTCAAAATCTAAAATTTTCCACAAATTTAGGTGTTTCAAAATAAGATGATATCAAGATGAATATACTACTGCATTTAATATATGATTTGAAATCTAGATATTTTATCGAATATTAAGCAAATCACTAAATTCTAAAATTTAAGAAATATATGAAATCTAATAAATATATGATTTGATCTTCTTGAATCATTTTATCAAACCAATTAAAATCGCACGATCTTATAAAGTCTACCAAACAATAATATATATATATATATATATAAGTAAATTTTTAAAAAAAATAATTTTTTGACCTAAATTTCTACCATGTAAATGTAAAACTATATTTATTTGTGGAACTCTTTTAAGATAAATTATTACAATTTAATTGGATAGATTAATATAAAAAATCTTCGAGATTTGCTTAATTTATGTTGTTCAACGTCAACAAATTTGAATTTTAAGGAAATTTTGTTAACTCATAATATATTCAAAATAAGAAATAAACATTGAAAAATTTTTCAAGAACCGTAAATCATTGTAGTTTCATTAAATTGTGGAAAGTCATTAACAATTTTTCTAAAATTTAAGCTATCAAAATTACCCAATCACGTGAATAAAATCTGATTTTGTCAAATATGAAATTAAACTTTCACCGATCTTACCGTAATTCAAAACTATTTCTCATTTTTGTCTCTCTCTTCTTTCTATATATTTTATCAAGATTATAAATTGTAAGACAAGTATAATAATATGACCCCTATTTCAGTTGTCCCCAAAGTCTGCACTCTTCAAAATATTATTTTCAGATTTATTTTACTTTTAGATTTTTTATTCATATGTTGCTTTCAATTTATTATAAACATATTTTATTTTCTTAACTATTTTTCTTTCTTATTTTTAAACGAAATATTTGTCCATCTCTTTCATTTTTCGTTTGATTGTTCTTGTGATTTTCTGTTGAGATCTGCTAATTATTTCGATGTATAACTATTGTGCGATTATTCATTAGCTTACTAAGTATTTGTTTCTATCTAATTTCAAATTTTGTGATATTATTATATTTAATTGGCGATTTGCTTAATATTTTTATCCCTAATTTGACTGTGTAATTGACAATTTTTACGACATATGTACAAATTTTTATTTTCTTTAATCTGCTCATATCTCTATTTAAAAAAAAAATTTCATTCAATCTTCTATAAATCGTTGATATCATGCTTATCAATTTGTGAACGAGAACTGAATACAAATCTACACCTTTTACAATATGTTATATAACTTGAATATATGCTTATATTAGAAAATATAAAGAAAAAATATATTTGTACATCGCACAAGTCTCACACTAGTAAATAATTGTAATAAAATTAGAAATTATATGGTTACTAATAATTGAAAATATTCTAATTTTAGATTTTCAAAGAGATAGTGTACTTTTATAGTGATCAATAAACCAATCAATCCCGGAATGATAGTTTCTTATCTTCCAACCCTCAAGTTGATAATTGAAATACTTTTTAGGTCCTGCCTAAGTTGAAGAAAAAAAAGGGGGTTTTGACAAAATATAGTAAATTTAAATTTTTTTTATGAAATATAGTAGTTTGTGGGGGGTTAAAATATATATATGTAAAGTCGCCCCTCCCAGGGTCGACAACCTAAATTAATTTTTTTTTTATAAGTCGCCCATTGCATAGGTGACTAATGTATGTATGTGTATGTATATATATATATATATTGTTTTACCCAGAAAATAGAGGAAAAGGCGCCACTCGATCGTCTCACTCGGTCGAGTCACCACTCGAACAACCGAGTGGTAACTGTAACTCGGCCAACCGAGTTTAATGAAGTAACTCGGCCGGAGCACTCGGTCGGCCACTTAACTCGGCCGGCCGAGTAACGCAAATTTTCTGGATTACTAAGTCGGCTGTTTTTTATTATTTTTTTTATTTTTTATTTTTCAAATATATCCAACCAACTTACTCCATACATTCCTCTTCCTATCACATCTATCACCCACCTACACCACACACTTCTCTCTTCCTCATTTCTTTCTTCACTTCTTCTTCAATTCTTCTTCAATTCTCTTTCAATTCTTCTTCAATATTCACGGTTCTTTCTTCTCCCTTTCTCCAGAAATTGAGTAAAATTTGTTTAGGTAATTTTTTCATAGTTCTTTTTGTGTGTGTGTGGTGTTTTGTGTGTGTTGGAGTGTGTGTGTTGTGTGCTTGTGTGTTGTGTGTGTGGTGTATGAAATGTGGGTGTGATGTACGTTGTGGTGTGTGTGTGTGTGTGATGTGTGTGCTTGTGTGTGTGCTGTGTGTGTGCTTGTGTGTGTGTTGCGTGTGATGTGTGTGTGTGTGTGCTGTGTGTGCGCTTGTGTGTGTGGTTGTGTGATGTGTGCGTGTGTGCTATGTTTTGGGTATGTGTATGTCGGTCGGTTTAATTCGTTTAATTTGTAATAGATTTTGTTGAATTTTTTGTTATTATATATAAATTGATATAGATTTGTCGTTAATATTTTTATTTATTCATTATTTGATGTAGGAACTCTGGGAATTGTTGTTGTTGTTGTTGTTGTTGTGCATTTATCGTGATCCTCAAATTGTTGCCATTGCATTGGGATATTGCTTCATTTCAATATCAGGTTTAAATTTTACTAATTTATTAGTTGAATTTAATTTCATCATACTTTGTAATTATATAGCTTAATAATACCTCTTGCATGCAAAAAAATAGTTAACTCCATATTTTAAGTTCATTAATACATCTTTATTATTTGAGATATGGAGTCTTCAACCAATGTCGGTATTGTTGTTTATGTTGGGGATAGTAGCAATGTTCCACCTGTTTGTGCAATAAGAGTACCTTGCGACATCGAATATTCTGGGTTAGTATCAAAATTCTTTGAACTGACAAGGATCGATAGCAATGAATATAAATTCAACATATCCGCTTCGCTATATGCAAACAACAGATATCATCGCATACCAATCAACAATGATGATAATCTTTGGTTTTTCTTTGCACCGGATGCAGATAATCAATATGTAGAATTTCATATTGATCCAGAAAAATTGCAAGATAATGCTCTTCCAGATATTCTCCCAAGCAATGAGTATTATCAATATGCTTCTTACTTAAGAAGTGATGACATTAATAATTCAGTACTTGTCACGCAAGAGTTTGCTGGTGGTACCTCAAGGTCCAATAATGACAGTATTCCAACTGAAAGAGAAAATGCTCAGACAGAGGATCAACCACATGATCCATTGATTGACAATTTTGGTGTGAATGAACTAGAAGACTCTGAACCTGATGAAGACGAGTTGTCTAGTGAATCAGATGAAGATGGGGTGGATATTGGTGATATTCAAACTATGTATTGCCCAAATCAAGAGAGACCACCATCCAATCAACAACCACCATTTCCATCAAGTGCTTAGAGATATTCCATGCAACCGAATATCCCGTTCTTCAATGCATCGTCACATGAAATGCTTGTGGACTCATTTGATCTACCAAAAAAATTTAGATATTATGATGCTACTGAAGGAGTGCTCACAAAAGGCATGGTATTCAAAGATAAGAAGAATTTGCAGTCTGCAGTGAAAGACTTTTCAATTTGTATAACGAGGCGTGAATATCGAGTAAAGAAAAGTACACCTCGTATATGGAAAATCAAATGCAAAAATAATTGTGAGACTACACATTGCAACTGGTGGTTGCATGCAGGATACAAAAAGAAGATTGATATGTGGGAAATCAATAAGTATGGAGGCCCTCATACGTGCCTAATGAACGCGGTGTCTGTTGACCATCAAAACTTGTCCAAAAACAAGATTGCTGCGTTGCTAACTCGAATGTTTCAGACAAATTGCGGTTATGAGATTAAGTGTGTTCAACAACAAGTGTATGATAAATTTCAATATACAATCTCTTATCATATGGCATGGCATGGTTTGAAATGAGCAATAGAAAATGTGTATGGTACCTGAGAGAGCTCAGTTTCAAAACTACCCAAATTTTTGGGAGCTCTAAAAAAATGGAATCCAGACACAGTTGTCGAGTGGCGCCACATGCCCGAAGAGACAAATGGTGTCAAAATGTTGAAATATGTGTTTTGAGCGTTCAAGCCATGTATAGATGGGTTCCAGCATTGCCGTAAAATTATTAGTGTTGATGGAACTCATCTTTACACTAGATTCAAGTACAAGATGTAAATTGTTGTTTCCATGGATGCAAATCAACATCTTTTACCTTTGGCTTATACACTTGTGGACGAAGAAAGTTTTACTTCTTGGACATGGTTTCTTCGTATGATATCGAAACATATTGTTCGCGGTAGAGAAGGAATGTATCTGATTTCAGATAGATACGCTGGTCTTTTGAAAGCAGTGGAAAGAATTCCAGATTTTCAGCCCCCTCTTGGAGTCTCGTTTGAGGCATGCCTATTCGAATTTCAATAGCAAGGTGAAGAATGTGAAGTTAAAAAGCATGTGTTGGCAAGCCGGATCAGCTTTCACAATAAGAGAGTTTGAAAATGTGATGGATCAAATAAAGGTGTTGAATGAGAGGGCATATGATTACCTATCGAAAATAAAAAAGGATCAATGGACTCTTGCACATGACGGAGGCTGGAGAAATAGAATTTTGACAACAAATTTGTCTGAGTGCATGAATGGCGTGTTGAAAGGTGCATGACGACTCCAAATTTGTGCGATTGTGCAGGCTACATTTTATCGATCGATAAAATATTTTCTTGACCGATTGACTCTGGCCTGTGAAATGCAACAAAGGAACCAACCATGGCCTGATGAGGTTTACAAGAAGTATGATCAACAACAATGGAAGGCAATGGAACATCAAATATATAAGGTTGATTTTACTGATCAAACAGCTTCAGTGAAAATGTTTGTGCCAGGAACAACGAGATGCTACACACACATTGTAAAGTTGATGCTCAGAGAGTGTAGTTGTGGAGACTGGAAGCAAAATGGCATACCATGTTCACATGCAATGCAAATTTTTCGATATTTTGGAGTCAACCCGATGGTTTACATGAACTCATTTTACAATACAACTGCGTATGTGGACACCAGTAATGGTAAGTTTGAGCCATTGCCTGATGAATATTATTGGGATGAGGCTTCCTTTCAACTGTGTCATAATCCAGCATTGCGCGAGAAGAGGCATAAAGGAAGAGGGAAAACTACGAGAATTGAAAATGAAATGGATTGGGCACAAACCCAAGCTAGCCAACAATATCGTGCACAAGATAAAGCTGCTACCCAGACAGGAACTTCATATGACCATAGATGAGATTGTTGTGTATAGAATGTTGTAATGTTGTTTGTTTTAGTTGTAATCAATTTTTGGTTTGTTTAATATAATGTGTATTCAAGTTTGAATTAACACTTATTAGTTTTCACTGTTTTTATACAATTTCATTTTTTTATTAGTTTTTCCATTTTATATTGAAGTTGTGCAATGTTTGAAATTTTATTTGAGTTCTTCTAATATATTTAATCTTATTGCAGTATGGAGCACTTCGAAGAATATGGACCTATTAGTGGTGAGATTTTAAGAGAACAACATCTACACCGATCTAAGGATGTAGTTGCAGGAGAAGTTGACCAAAAATTGAAGTGCAGACATGGAAGTGGTATCTTTTGGAGACTTAATGACCATGATCCTTATGAGGAAGACCCAGACGATGATGGCAGGGAAATACTCAGACGTACACAAAGGTTGCATTACGGAGTCATATCCATGTTGTATCGTATGAGATTCTATGATGTTTACAGATGTGGTGATTATACAATTAATAAATCATTAATCCTTGCACTGGTTGAGAGGTGGCAGCCCGAAACTCATACATTTCATGTTAGAGTTGGAGAGGCGACCGTGACATTACAAGATATCTCATTTATTTGGGGCCTACCAATTGAAGGTGAGGCCGTTATAAGTTCACATAATTCAACTGGAAGGTCATATTGGACTATACGTTGTCAGGTGCTTCTCGGATGGGATCCTAATGCAGAAGACTTAAAAAGGTCAAGATTTTCACTGTTAGCATTAGGTAGACACCTAAGCATGCACCCTGTTACTGATAACAGCCCACAACAACATGTTGTGCAATATGCACATGGATGTGCCTTGATTTTGTTAGGATCCATAATGTGCTCAGATACTTCTGGGAATATGGGGTCATTGTTATATTTGAATCAGCTAGAAGATATTGATGAATGTTGTAATTTAAGTTGGGGTTCAGCGGTACTAGGTTATTTGTACCATCAGTTGTGCAATGCAACACATAGAGGTCGTACGCAAATTGGTGGGCCAATGCAACTATTGCAAGTAAATTTGTCTCTTTATTGGATAATTTCAATATGTTATCTAGAAAATGAGAAAAACATTTTACATATTATTATTCCATAATAGATATGGGCTTGGTCGAGAATTACTTTTCTCACGCCGCAAATGTCGGGAGGTAGACGCCTTAATACAACAACAATTGTTGGTGTGGATGGAGTTCTTCCTATTGCACCATATGGTGCTGAGTGGTTACAATACCACAACTTTACAACTAGTTTAACGAGCAACCTAAGGACTATACGGGAGAGTTTTGATAGAAAAACTCCACAAGAGATATGATAACTAATTATTAAGATGTTGCTATCTTTCTATTAAATTTTAATTAACTTTATATTTATGCAGTTCAATTGGCAACCTTATGGCCCATACCCAACTGCTGTGAGGGTATATATTAACGTTAGAATTATCAGAGTCACCAATATGTGGATGTCAAGATGCCCTATGATTCATTATTCAATTGTTGAGTTAGATTACCCAGATCGGATATTGAGACAGTTTGGGATGAGACAACGAATTCCACAGGGGATTGCTGATGTGCACAATAGATTGCATAATATATGCTGTAGATGGCGATCCACTACAAATTGGGCTGAAACTCATGCTTCATTTGTAGAATGGTGGCTCATCAGAGATGGTCATATTGTCTGAACTCCTATTATTGGTTGGAATGAGTCAAATGTTGACCATGGTTATATGAGCTGGTATGAAAGAATAACACAATTTCTAATAACTTCAGGGTTTAATATGCATGTGGGGTACCAACCGCAATAAAATGCATCTATAAAAGTTTTGGTATGTGGCTGTATTTTGTTATTTAGGTTTCTATTATGCATTTATGTATTTAATCTTTATGTTTTATATTGTCAATTAACTACAGGAAGGTTTATGGAAAAATTTGAATAAACTTGTCATAGACGAGCAACCGTATCTTAGGGAGCCCTTCAGATGATCAGTAGAAGACATATACGCGCAGGCTAGAGCTCACTTCCATGATCGTCGACCATCATTCCAACGCCATCAATCACAACATGATCCTGAACCACAACCTACGTCGCACAATAGCCCAGAACCTTTTGTCTCTACTGGTGTGGACATGTAGACTGACACTTATGTGCCCCCACAAGAATTTCAACTTCCTTTCACAACTCCTAATTAGGATTTTACAGCATATGGTTAGTCGTTCACTTCCCTCTTAGAGTCCAGGCAGTATACATCTCCGCCTCTCCCATCATGCACTTATGGAAGTTATCGGCCACAGTTCAATTCATCCCCGATTCTGGCATCACTTCAAGTATAATGCATGATAATGTGACTTCGAGGACTACATCATCATCATCATCGGGTCGTCCAACTTTTAGTTTGAATATTTCGACAGATGATAATGAATCATATGGTGAACCTGATCCACAAGAAGATCGAGGTAGAGGCAAAAGAAAAAAAAACCAGGCGTCGTTGTTTTACAGGATCACATTATGATTATTAATTTGTTCTCTATGTAATTAAATGCTCCATTATTAATTTAAATAATTTTATTATTATTATAATTTATGTCCGTTTCCACAAGGGATGCGAGAATGTAATGATGGCCACAAACGGTGCATTTCTTTCGGCAACTTAAACATAAAAAACTTGTAGTGATTTAGAAGGTAAGAAAAAAAATAAAATTACAAATCCTGGTAACCCACTCGGCCGGCCGAGTGTCGTGTCTGATCGAGTGGTCGAATTGAGTTGATCGAGTGGTCGGATTCCAGAGAGTTTTTCGCACTCGGCCGCTCGAGTGACGTGCCAGATCGAGTGATAATAACACTGACATGACCGAGTAAGACCAATCACTCGAACAACCGAGTGGACTGCCAGATCGAGTGCCTCGGCCGAGTGCGACGCCAGAAAACTTTTTAAACGAGCCTTTTCCCTCATTCTTTCACTTCCAAAACCCTAACCTCTTCAATTTTCTCATCTCTTTTTTCACAAATTTGAAAGTTTATCATCATACAACTCAATTTTTCCGTTCAAATCATTCAAGAACTCACATTGAACGACAAATCATTCCATTTTTTCACAAAAGTTGTGAAGATTTGAAGGATTCAAGCAAGAACAACAATTTTCATTTTTCCACTCCTAAGGTACGTTTTCATTTAACATTGCTCTTTTTGAATGAATATGTATATGAGGAGCTTATTTGGAGTATTATGGCATGAAATATGTTATGTTTTCTTGTAATTTTTCATTGAAGTTTTTTATCGAACACTTGGTATGCATCATATTTTCCTCTACTTAGGTATGTTTTCATTTACCATTGCTCTTGTTGATTGAATATGTTGATGAGGGGCTAATTTGGAGTATTATGGCATGAAACATGTTATGTTTTCTTGCAATTTTTCATTGAAGGTTTTTATCGAACACTTGGTATGCATCATATTTTTCTCTACTTAGGTATGTTTTCATTTACCATTGCTCTTGTTGATTGAATATGTTGATGAGGAGCTAATTTGGAGTATTATGGCATGAAATATGTTATGTTTTTTTGAAAGTTTTCATTGAAGTTTTTTATCGAACACTTGGCATGCATCATATAAATTGGGAATGTGGCATGACTTTGTCTACAACAATGATCAAATGATGTTAATATCCCATAACATATCGTATTGAATATATTCTTGAGAATGAATATCGTACGGAATATATGCTTGATATGAATAGATTACCAATTCCATGTCATCTAGGTACCAACAATGCATCCATTTTCGTCAAGTCCCCGAAATCATACAATGGATGTTGTGGATACTGACTTCGAATGGGATCAACACTCTATCGAAGAACAACAGAAGGAGTACGAAAAAATTCTATCATTCATGCCGGATGCCTACGGAATACAATTTTCAAATTGGAAGAATGCAAGTGAAAGGTGGTTTGAGGTCCAAAGGAAGAAAAGAAGAGCAACTCGTTTCGCCGATGTAGAATGCATGAAGGAAATGGGTATCTGTGAGGATCTGAAAAAAATGTGCAAAAATATAGGGTGGAGTAAATTCTTTGCCATGCATGAGAAGACGTATGAGCCATTGGTCCTGGAATTCTTCTCACGCGTTGAAGTAGGATACGATGATATGGTGCCAACTTCCATGATCTCTTATTTGGGAAACGAGTACCAATTTCTTTCGGCCGAAAATATCAATGAGATTTTTGGATTTCCGAAGAAGTACACTAATCTACCCGATGCCAAGATCAAATTTCTCGAGTTCAACACAATTACTTTTTGGAAGGAAATAACAGAGCCTTTTCCAGATAAACCCATCGGTCTACAACTCTTGTAGATCGAAAACATCGAGTATTCGAAGCCCGGTCATCCGATATTTTCAGAGGTTCATCTCCAGTACAATTTTGGCTAAACCTGAGCCTGGAGTGGTCAACTTGGATGAACTGTTCATACTATGGTGTTTGGGGAAAGGTCATAAGTTCAATGTAGCGCCAATGCTCTTAAAGCAATTTGTGCGAACAAAACATCAAGTAACTAATCTATTGGAGGTTTGATCACTTCAATTGCTCGACACGTAGGGTTGAACTTGGAAGGGATGGAAGAGACACCAGACGAGACCACTATAAACCTCGAATTGCTTTGCAACATGAAGATGTGTCTGTTACATCCCGGCACTAGAAAATTGTATTTGATTTTACCAGATAAACAGAGGTTTGCACTGCCCAATTCTCGCCTCACAAATGTTGCTGGAGGGAAGGTCTAAAATATTTTACTGAATGGCTCGGTTCACATAGAAACCATCGATGAGAGTGAAAATGAATTGAAGAATGAGGAGGAACGAAGGGAAAGGAGGAGGAGAACTACAGATACCGAATAGAGCCTATGGAGCTTGATATTGAAGAACAACAAGGGGATGAAATGATGGGGGAAGCACAACTGCTCTCATATGCTCAATCCGGAACTTCACAGCAACCACACCATCCACCTCAGTTTCAAGGGGGGTGGAACGATTGGTCGGATTGGAGAAACGCTTTGGATGCGCGTGTTGCCAACCTAGAAGAGTATGTGTATCGTCAAACATACAATTCTCAAATTGCACTTGACATGCAAAAGCAACAATATGAATGACATGTGCAACAAGGCCATTTTGAAGAGCGTGAATACCCAGTTTATCAACCATTCAACCCATCCAACACACCGTACCGACCACCTCAGTGAGCACGTCCCAATCCCTTTTGATATGATAGTATGACAAAATGACTACTTGTTAAGAATGTATTGTTTTGATTTGAACATCTTGCATGTTTGTTTGACTTTTAAAAAAAAATTAATTTACGTTATCGCCTCCATCAGGGGCGACTTTACATATATATTTTAACCTCCACAAACTACTATATTTCATTAAAATAAATTTAAATTTACTATATTTTGTCAAAACACCGAAAAAAAATCTCCTTAACATAAACTTAGCAAGATTCCTTGATGGCATATTTCATTACATTTTAAGAAATTTATTTCCAATTAAACAGCAATGGATAAAAGAAGAAAAACACACACACACACACAAGAATCACAGTACACTTGGATTCAAACGAGCATACTTCCGAATCTCTGTATTCTCTTCAAACCCTGCAACATATTTTTCCTCAAGAATCACCCACGCTTCGATTCCATCCCCCATTATCGTATCCATCAACGTAACAATATTGTTAGGAAACATGGTCTCCGATGAATCATTTGAAACAATCCCCGACAGCCATATGGGCCTTCCCCACCCGAAGTCCACCTCGTAAAGCCCAATGTTGGCCCAACTCGTGAAAGACAGAAACGTAGCTTCTTCTGGAATCTTCTTTCTAAACTCCTCAAGATTTTCGTGGTACCCCTCCTCTGCCTCAAAACGCTTCACAAACTCCTTATCAATCTTCCTTATTCCCCTCTTCACATCGCTCACCAACTTCTTCATCTCCTTCCCCACACCACTGCTGCACAGAGCCGTTGCGGGCCACAGCAGATTGCCGAAACTGCCCTCGGGGAGGGCCGGCCCGGCCCGTCTTCTCAGGTTGACTGCGTGGGTTATTAGAAAGGGCTTCTGGTCGTTGTTCCGAGACTGTCCTCCAACGGCAGCCATGAAGCATTTCCATATCAAGGCTGTTACCACGTCGACCCGCGTCGGGCCTAAATCGGTTGATCGTGCCTTGAGCCTGGATATCGATGATGCTTCAAATACATATCTCCTTGTGATGAACTTACCAGTACTCAGGAACTTGATAAAAGAGCTGTAAGGGCTCGATTCCATTGGCAGATCTGCCTTCTGTGGAAAGACGGATTGTGCAGCACAGTTGAGGGGTGTGAATGTAATTTCACCAGATGAACCTCGAGCAAAGGCGGCCCACGCTCTGAGAAATGAGCAGATTGAAGTTAAATCCGCCACGTAATGCGCGAAAACGACGGAAATGGCCATTCCGCCGCAGTCGAAGCAGTTCAGCTGTATCATGGTAACGTTCGACCCCGGGCCTGGAAACTGCTCGAAATCGAAGCCGGTGGGAAGGAGGGCCTTGTTGATCAACAGCATGAGATCAGGGTGTTCGAGAAAATGTCTCAAAGGGGCTTTGACTTTCGACACGAAAACCGGGACGCCGTCGTCGTTGCAATCTACAGAGAGAAAATCCTTAATGATGCCAGCTAAAGGGTAAAAGGTGGTTAGGGCTGAAGCGAGTGAATCCTTGAGAAGCTGTATTCTTTGAGAAATGGCGAAGGCGGGGTCGGGGTCCGGGGGGAAGTACAGGATTGCAGGGGTGTAGATGGGGAGCATGATCTGATCAAAGATGGAAATTTTGTGTGTTCTCAGATGAGCGGGTGTTGGTGAACCGGGCTTGATTTTCTCCATTGAAATCATCTCTGTATCCATTTTTTCTCCTCCTTTCTTCAGGTGGTGACTCAATTTTTTTCTGGGGTAGTTTCAGGCAGGGTTTAATATGGACTTATAAGGTACGACAATATTGGGATCAAACAAATGCTTGGCGCCGCCACTGGAATTTGACCATTGGTCATTTTCTTTCTGTGTGTGCCTAAAATATATATATATATATATATATATATATATACACACACACACACACTCAGTGGTGGTGACTGATGAATGGTCCAACAATTACTTTGAATTTTTATTAAGCAAAATGACTAGTGATTGATAACTGCTCACATTGAATCATTTATAAAAAAATTGTAGAAAAGTTTCCTTGTATATAAAATTTTAAGATGTGGTTTTGACAAGTCAATAATATGCTAACATAAACTCTTTTCAGGGTTTAGATTCATTTGAAATAAATAATGCGATCTACAAACACATTTGCTGGGTTTATGTAAATTTGATGAAAAATATTATTTATTTAATTAAAAAATATTACTTATTTATTTAAAAATATTATTATTGATTTATTATATTAACAAAATAATAATAATAATAACAATTATTTATGGCTAGCAATTTAACCCGTCCCATAACTGACTTGTCTTAGTCCACATTGACTTGACCGGTCTTGTTCTAACTAATTCTATATTATATTTTTAGTTTATATATTGTATTAATATATATATATATATATTTATAGATAAATATAATATATCTATAATATATATTTATAGATACATATAATAAATATTTAATAAAGCTTACTTTATATAACATTAATAACAATAATCCAATGTTGCAAATATTTCTCAAGTCAACTTATATTGTTAACTCTATTTTAAGATACAATATTATATTTGTAATTAGAGTAGGTCTTGCGTGAAACTAAGATCTGTGCAATAAAAGATGGATCTTGTCTGACCCGGCCCGACCCAGTAAAACCCAGTCTGACCTGATCATTTTGAAGTTTGATATATATATATATATATATATATATTTTTTTTTTTTAAAGGCAACAGACAATCTTAAATAAAGACCTAATTGAAATTGAAAAGCAAACTCTGTAAATAAGAGCAAAAATTGAAGCGATAACAGGTCTTGCGTGAAAATTGCAGCGCAGACTCGAGAATCAGGAGGATTTTGTTCAAGAAGAGCGAAATTCAGTACAAACATTTTCGATTCAGGGATTTGAAGGAAAAATGAACTGCAGATTGGATGTCTTGAAGAAATTCAAAGTCGACAATGGCGATGATTCTTCTCTGGAGTTTGAGCAAGATGATTCATGAGCGATAACAAGGATTTATAATGGGAATCTCGAGCACAATGAAGAACACGTATTCGTAACAGCGATTTAAAGGCAAAGAGGAACAACCGATTGTTTGTACACAATAAATTCGAACTTCAGAATCGCGAGAATTCTTCTCTGCAGTTGTTTCATCACGTTATGAGCACAATGGACAACACATAATCATTCCACAATAAGGCAATCGTGAATCACGTAGAAATTGATGAAAAAATACAGTGTATAAATAAAAAAGGCATATTTTTTTATTATTCACAAGTTTATGTAAGTGTTCTGCAAATACTTTTGTAGAACTAGAGATAGTTAAACTTATAGTTGTTTATGCTTATTCAGAATAATGTTAGTCTTATGTTGAAATCTGCATTTATAGTCGTATTGATGTTTATGCTTATTCAGGATAAAGTATTGTTGTTCTGTATGTATTTATAGGTCAATGTAACGATACAATAGTCTTTGAATCCATTGATGAAGATGAAGAAGATATAAACAGAATACTGTGACAACCAATGAAGAGAATGATAATGATTGTGAAAGTACTACAAGTTCTCTAATTGGGATTAAAAGAAAAACAATTGATGAAATGCATGAACTTTATTGTAAGCATGCACGTTTGGTAGGATTTAGTATTAGAAAATCAACCAGCAGATTCATTAGAGACACTATCCCTATTCAAATAGGTAAGTTATTTGTTTGTTTTAGTGCTGGAGTGAAGAAATCAGTTGGTACAAGAATAATTAGAACAAAAAAATTGGGAGCTACAAGAACAAATTGTAAGGCTTTGATTACGTCAAGTTGAATGATGATGGGATTTATGAGGTTGTAAGTCATGTTCTAGTTCATAATCATCCACTCACAAGAACATAATGGAACCACCTACACAGATCAGAGAGATCAATTACATGTGACAAAGGTAAAGCCATTGAAGATATGTTATCTTCTGTAATAAAACCAAGTGACTCATTTCGTTACATGGTGCATGATGCTGGGGGTGAAGAAAATGTTGGTCACACAATGAAAGATCATTTGAACTACATTAATCATTTAAAGATGAAATAGAAGGAGGCGATGCACTGAGAAATAATAGAGATGATACAAGAGCAAGTTGCTAAGGAAGAAGACTTCTTTTATAAAGTAAAGATTAGATGATGAAGGAAGATTATCTAGTATATTTTGGAGGGACTCTATGATGAAGGAAAATTATGACATATATGGTGATTTACTAATTTTTGATACACCATATAGAACGAACAAATATAACTTGATATGTGCTCCATTTGTTAGTGTAAATAACCATAGGAAAAATGTGATGTTTGCTTGTGCTTTCATGTCTGATGAAAACACTGAATCATTTGAATGGGTGTTTGAAGTATTCAAGACGTGCATGAGGGAAAAATATCCAGTAAGTTTATTCACCAACCAAGATCTTGCAATTGCTAATGCAATAGAGAAGGTACAAATTATCCAATAATACTTCCAATGTATTACAATAATACCTTAAGTGTATTACAGTAATAGCTTGAGTGTATTACAGTAATACATTTGCATAGTATACTTCTCGTATTTAAATAATACTTTCAATAAAAATGCATTATAGGTTTTCCCTCAGACAAGGCATAGGATATGCCTATGGCACCTTCAACAAAATGCAATAACTAGATTTGCTTAGCTAAATAGTGATACTTCGTTTAAGGACACATTCAATAAATGCTTATCAGGTTGTATTGATGAAAATCACTTTGAAAGATGCTGGAACAGTTTGACAACTGCATATGATCTTCAAAATCATTCGTGGTTTACCCAATTGTATGGATTAAGAGAAAAATGGTGTCCAACACTGAGTAAAGACTATTTCTCTGCTGGTATAAGATCTTCACAAATAAGTGAAAGTACAAATCATGCACTTGGATTCAATGCTAAAAATAAGCACAAGTTTGACAGAGTTTTATTATATTTTCAAAGAAACAGTAAAGCATTGGAGAACTAAAGAATAACATGATGAGTTCCAGTGTTCTAGATCAGTTCCTGAATCTGTACTGCCAATGGCTGGGCTATTATAACATGCTTCTGAGGTATATACACAAACTCTTTTCAGGGATTTTGAAGATAAGTTCATTAGGTGCATATCAAGACATTCTCCTGTTGTAGCAATTGATGGCAACATGATGATTTACAATGTTTGAGATAGGTATGTTGTTTACCATTCTTTAGTAATACTTCATATAAATTCTGTACAAACCATACTAGAGACTTACATCAAACACAGATAGACAAAACTTGCAAAAACAAAGGTATGAGAAAAGTTGAAGAACACGACAGAAAGCTCAGAAAAATTGGATAATTGCATTCCTTAGAGACATAAAATGACTAGAAAATATTATAATTTGATCTTGAAATGTCAAGAAAATCTGGAGACAAGAAAAATCTTGCAAGAAGGTTACAATAGAGATTGTGGCTCCTGTTAATTTGATGGAAAAATCAGTGAATTCTGTATAGACATTGAACATTTCATTGCATTCATATTCATCCAATAACGTTCTTGATCCACAACGTTCAATTACGAAGGGCCGAAGACAAAGATTTAAATGACATTTTGAAAAAAAAAAAAGGAAGAAAAGTGGTTCAATGTCATCAAATTCGAGTGTACGCAAGGAATTTGGTTCTACAACTCCGAATGCTCATTTGTTTTAGTAATATTTGTATTACATTGATCCATTTTGAAGTATTTGTAATTACATTTTATACTTTTTCTAATGATACCGTTTGAATAGGAAAGTATTACCTTTTGAATAACAAAGTAATACCTTCTGAATAAGAAAGAAATATGTTTGTTTCCTTTCTGAAGTAAATAGTAAAACCTTTTGAATAAGAAAATAATACTTTTTGAATAAGAAAGTCATACCTTTTAAATAGGAAAGTCGTGTATTTGTTTCTTTTAAATTTAAGAAGTGACACCTTTTGAATAACAAAGTAATACTTTTTGAATAACAAATCAATACCTTTTGAATAAAAATATAATACCTTTTGAATAACAATATAATACCTTTTGAATAACAGATTAATACATTTGCAATAAGAAAGTAATATCTTTTGAATAAAAAACTAAAACATTTTCAATAAGAAAGCGATACCTTTGGAATAAGAAAGTCATACATTTTTTGTTTGTCTTAAATATAAGATGTTATACCTTTTGAATAACAAAGTAATACCTTTTGAATAACAAACTAATACCTTTTGAATAAGAAAGTAATACCTTTTGAATAACAATCTAATACTTTTTGAACAACAAAGTAATATCTTTTGAATAACAAACTAGTATATTTTCAATAAGAAAGTAATACCTTTAGAATAACAAACTAAAATCTTTGCAATAATACTAAATTAATACCTTTCTATACGAAAGTAATAATTTTTGAATAAGAAAGTAATACATTTTTAATAAGAAAGCGATACATTTTTAATAAGAAAGTCATGTATTTGATTCTCTTAAATATAAGAAGTGATACATTTTGAATAACAAAGTAATACCTTTAGAATAACAAACTAAAATCTTTACAATAATAATAAATTAATAAGTTTTCAATACAAAAGTAATACCTTTTAAATAAGAAAGTAATACTTTTTGAATAAAAAAGTCATATCTTTTTAATAAGAAAGTCATTTATTTGTTTCTCTTAAATATAAGAAGTGAAACATTTTGAATAACAAAGTAATACATTTTGAATAACAAATTAATACCTTTACAATAATAAAAAGTAATACTTTTTCAATACGAAAGTTAGACATTTTTAATAGGAAAGTAATACATTTTAAATAGAAAAGTAATACCTTTTGAATAATAAAGTGATACCTTTTGAATAAGAAAGTTAAGCCTTTTTTAATAAGAAACTAATCCTGTAATATTGCACAACTGTAAGAAACCTAACCTGTTCAGATTAACAAAATCATTTCTCACTACACATAATATTACGTAGACTTCCATATGATTATAATCAATAGTTAACCACTATTGTTTGGAAAAAGAACATAGATAATTTGTTACAATCATATTTTCTTCCTTTTCTTTGCATCTTGTTTCTGTTGGTCATCAGCCAATTTCTTTCTTTCAGAAACTCTCCTAGCAGCAATCTTCTTCCTCTCTTCAACCATCTTTTTTGTGCTCAACAATCTTTTCGCAACAATTTATTTCTTCAAATCAGGTTTGTTCAAGTAAAATTGTTCAATATTTGATATCAAATCCAACCTCAGATCATTTATGTCAGAAAGAATGATATTTGCACATATATCGGCTCTTAATAGCCGCCTTATAACAACCTTCATTTACAAAATGAAAATCATCACTAGAATATAAAATAAATAAGTACCTCTCCAATATGTTAAATAAATATAAACTAATACCTTAGATAAGTTCGGAGTTGAGTAAGGTTCTCCATTAAAGTGCCTCAAGTGATGCATCAAATATACACCACAATCAAGGTCAGCTTTGTCTGATTGCCATTTGAACAAAACATGTTCGAACTCATATTGTATATTTTCCTCAGCTTTTGCATGCTTCTTGTCTTGCAGAAATTTTGACATTTGATTTACCTGTAAAAATTACTGAACATACCAATAAGTACTATACTATATATAAAAACACATATAACACTCTGGAATATTACTTCTTGTTAAGAATAATACTTAACCAAAATCTTGACACTCTCATAAAATTCCTTTTTTTCATCAGCATAAATTATGTTATCAAGATACTCTATTTTTCCTTGAACAAAATTAACTGCAACTGCAGCATAATGATCAAACAAACAATTGCAGTAGAATCTACATTTCAAAAATATAATAAAAAAGTTAAAAACAAAACACAAGAATAAAATAGAAAAACGCATATATATAAATAACAAAAAATATAACCATATCAACAGAATTTATTAAATCTTCATTGGAAGTCAGCCAAAATTCCCAAGACTCTTTGATTAGTTTCTCATTTTTGTTCAAATCACCTTCCAAACAAATAATGTTATTCAATGCTCCCTATTAACAAACACATAAAAATTTAATAAACAAAAAGTAAATAAACAAAATAAAAAAGTATAAAATCATATAACTTACACTGTGTTCCATATTGCACACGAAGCGACTATGTTGACTTCCACCAACACTATCATTATTAATCAACAAGCACCAAGCCGTAATAACAGACTAAATTTTTTTGTCTTTGGAAACAAAGATATCATTTCAACTCTTGGTATGATATAAAAGTATCCATGGTGAAATATATTATCCCTAAAAAAATAAAACTAATTAACAAAAATTGTAACACTTTATGCATATAAAAGGAATACTTTTATATAAAAAGATAAATACTTACTCCAGATTATCTTCCTCGTCATTTACGTAGAACACATAATCAAGCACTTCCTTGTGCAATTGACTCATTCCAAAAAAATATTTTTTATTCGAATTCGTTAAGACAGAAACATGTCCAAAATCCTCATTCATTACTAACAACTCATCAACATCCTCTTTGCCCTTTATTTTTTTCTCAAGACCCAACATATTCTATAGCATTCAATAGATCTTCATTGCAAATATCATCTTCCCCTCTTCCTTTCTTTTACATCCTGTTCCTTCCCCAACATTCTGCCCTTTATCATTCTCACCACCATCTTTAGCCCGTGTCTCTGGCATTAGCAATTCAAAACTAGGCATTTCAGATTCAAATTTTTTCATCATCATGAAATTCTGGACCACTTCATCAATAAACTTATGCACTTTTTCATCAGAAAAAAACTTCTGTGACTCACTCATCTCCAGTGATGACTTCCTAGCTTCTTTGTTTTCTTTTGATTTTCTTTTTATTTCCAACAACCTACATGTGTAGTGGTTAGAAACCACTAAAACATCTCTCTTGAAAGACAACAACATTTCGTGAAACTCCTACAAACAAATAACATTATAAAAAGTTTAGTAATTATAGTATTTAATTAAAACTAATGCTTTTCATTATATAAAAAAATACATAAACTCACATCTGTGGCTGCTTTCTTAATGTCATCATCATGCAACTCACCATCTGGATGAATCTTTCAGATTAATTAGTGTCACGATTCTTGTCTTGGCAACTTTCTTTCTAAGGCTCTTTTCTTTCGTGCTTTCTTCTTTCAACTAAATCTCTAATTTCACCATTGAAACTTAGAAGATATTTATCCAATATTAATTCTCTGTCTCCATAAACACTAGCAGCAGCTTCTTGCATACATCTAGACTGAATTTTCAAATCAGTCGATTGTCGGATCAAAGGAAGAGAGAATAGCTCAGCAACTCCTTGCCATTTCACTCTATGAAAATACACAATTTGTAGGAGGATAACACTTCCACTTACATTTCTAGACTTACATCTATTGAAACTATTCACATAATGATAAAGTTTATTCAACACATATGTACACCAGTCAAGTTTACAAATATCATCCACATCTTCAACTGATTTCAAAACATTAACACTTAGAAGGCGGTTTGAGGATGGTGTCACAAAAGAAGACAGATAATAGAGAACAAATAACCACTTAAAGTCATCATCACCCTCAGAAAAATAATTTCTAATAACATCGACCAACAAACCTAAAGGGGCATTGGGCTGAATTCCATAATTTTTCATATGTTCTAAAAGAACATATTCTTCACTGTGTGCATATTTAACAACTTTGCACCCTTCATTCCTAGGTAACATATAAACATCATGAATATCATCAGCTATAATTGTGAAACTGCGGTTCTTATCAAGAGATAGCATCCGACTACTCCTGTTAAAATTTCTAATCAGCCACTCCAACATCTTACCATTACAACAGCGAGTCATAGATAAATGTAAAAGGTCACCAAACCCAATACTTTCAACATTAGCCTTTTGTTTATCATTTAAGGTTTGAATCAGACTATGCAGACTTTCGGTCTACATTGTGAAATAAACCCAATGCAAGATAAAAAGAATGGGATAAATTTATGAATAACACTCTTAACATATAACAATGATAGTTTTAATGTATTACAATAATACTTTTAATGCATTATAGTGATACTTTTAATGCATTACGGTAATACTTTTAACGTATTACAATAATACTTTAATCTATTACCATAATACTTTAACACTATTACAATAATACCTTTAATATATTGCAGTAATACGTATAATGTTAATCAGTAATAGTATTAATATAACAAAAATATTGTGATCTATTACATTAATACAGTAAAACAATTAAAAGCTTCACATAACTTACTACTTTTACGTTGGTCTTATCATCAATTTTCTCCTTCCCTTCCAAGTTCTTCTTCTCATCAGTTTTCTTTGCCTCATCAATATTCTTATTCATTTTCTCAGTTTTTTTCTTATCAAGAATATTCTTCTTCTCTTCCACCTTCTTCTTCCCATCATTATTCTTCCTTTCATCAAATATTATTCTTCTCTTCCACCTTCTTCTTCCCATCATTCTTCTTCCTGTCATCAATATTCTTCTTGTTTTTCTCATTCTTCTTCCTATCAATAATTGTTTTCTTCTCGCCCACCTTCTTCTTTTCATCAATATTCTTGTTTTTATTCTCCACACTAACTTCAGAAACCTTCTTTGCGTAAGAACACAGTCTCTTCTTCCTAGATCTATCTATGGAATGTTTTGCCACCGCTTTATAGCGAGTAGGAAACTTGGGTACTATAGGTTCTCTAGAATCATCAACCATTTTACTCTAAAACATATTAGCATCAAATAAAAATAATCGTATTAGAAACATAGTTGTACGCTACAGTAAAAAAATTAACGAAGAACAAAGACATTGATGGCATATAAATTTCAGAAAAATCATAAATAACATACATTCACATACAAATGAAGAAAAAAACCGTTCAAAAAACCCTAGTTCGTACAAAACTATATTTTGCACAAAATGAAAGAAAAAGTTTTAAAAAAATGTCGAAAATTACAACAACATACCTATGAACAGAGAGGCAACGACGGAAGTATGAACAGAAGTCGAAGATTGTTCAGAGATTTCACTAGAATATATCACAGAGAACAGAAGAAAATGAAGATGGAGAGAAGGCGAAAAAAAAGTTTTAAAATCTGAGAAGTAGGTTTTCGCGAAAAAATATCTTTGTGGGGTTTCGAACACACGCCTATGAAAAGTAAAGAGGCGTGTCCTTAACAATCAGCCATCATAATTATTTGGTTAAAATTTGTAACAATATTATATAAATATAATATATAAGCAATAATAAAATATGACCCACGACTCGGTTGCACGGATCTATTTTCACACAAGTTTTTGCTTTGTAATAAAAATTGATATCAACCTTTTTTTTTTAAGTGAATATAGAATTAAAAACATGCTTCTAATATTATTTATTTTTATTATTTAAATTTTTTTATTTTATATTTAAATCTGCAAAAATGTTACATTGTATCAATATTACAATAATAAAAATTCAATTTCAAATGAGTTAGTCCGCCATGCCTCATTGCGTTGATCCTACCGTACCTTGTTTAAGGATGGACGTATAAGTCTTCAAGTACCTGCCTCATTTTGCATCATTGTTATGTTATTTTTAATAATATTTTTAATTAAATAAATAACATATATATAGTACGTACGATACACAAAAAAATTCAATTTATATTTGAATATAATGAACTAATGAACGTACTAATGTTGCGTATTTGAATATAATGGACTAATGGACGTACTAATGTTGCGAATAACGAATTGAGGTCACCTAATATTAATTGACTGAAATTAAAACATTTGAGTTATAAATTATTAAAATAAAAGGGCAAGAAGATGACATAAATCTTTTATGGTGTTGACTGATAAAGATGGTCCACTCTTTGCTTTGATTATTTTGGTCCACAAGCCAACTGGAAGTAAACAATAATAAGTTTGGATGTTGCTGTCTGAATGTTTATTTGGGACTGAACAAAATTTGGGGTTGATATTATTCAGAACTAATAATATCAGATTTTATTCGGCAATAAAATTGTTGATATTGGAAGAAAAATGTCGAATCAATTAAATTCGAAAAATTATTTAAAAATAGATCAAATTTAATATATTATAATAAATCTTAAATATAATATAATTTTATTAATTATTTTATATTTAATTATAATTTTTCTTAAAGTATTTTACAATTATAAATTAAAAAAATTGGTTTAGTTACTTTGATTTTTATGATATTCATTTTACTGCTACGACTACCAAACATTCATCTGACCCCAATAAACTGGATAACCTTCAACTTAATTACTAGTATTTTTTAATAATTATTGTAATCTATCACTAAAATATTTGATGTATTAATTTGATCATTCTAATTTTTTTATTAAGTATCAAAGATGTTTTAGCTACTATTTAATCATTTTAACTTCTTTATATTTGTATAATTATTGATTTAAACATATATTTTTTAAATTTAGCTTAAATGTTTATTGTTCGTAAAAATTTATTATTCGAAGTTAATACTTTTGTTTTGTGTTGTATTTTAAGTAACACATTAATGTAAAATTAATAATTTACAAACATATACATAAGAAAGGAAAGATATAAGAATCTATAATATAATTTCGTATTTATTGGGATATATTAGGATATTATATATGAAAACGAATTTTAATCATTTAAGCATTCGTAATAAATACAAAAAAAATTGAAAGAGTTGGAACATTTTGTTACTGTGTCGGAGAGTATTATTTTTGAATCATTATTTATTGTATTTTGGTATCAGAAGTGTAAATTTGTACAGTTTAATCATAGTATAAAACATTAGTACAAAATATGATTGTGCTGTCGGGGTACGTCAGTAGTGAGAGTAAAAGTTAATTCCACAGTGAACAGTTGAATTACTTGTGTTCTTTTTTATGTTAATTCACAATTACAAATAAAAGGGGGGAGGTGGGTTGGACTGATTTTAATTACTCCTAAAAGCTAATATTCTAAACAGAAATAAATAAAATAGAATAAAGAATGACTAGTTTTTCAAATATTAAATATGATTCAGTTCTTAGTTCATTACCCTTCGAACTACTGTCAGAGTCTTTCTAACTAAATTCAATAATCTCTACCTCTAAATTAACAAGAAGTTATGTTAAGCTCTTAGATTAATCTATTTAATTGAACAACCCAAAATAAGTTTTTTTGAATTTAATTCATGAAATACATTTAAATTAGGAAGACAGGTTATCAAATACGCAAGCTCGATCCAATTAATTTCAAATTCTGATATTCCTAATGAATAAATCATTAGATGCTACTGATGGAAATTAATTAACAATAATTACAAATTTAAAGTATTTCCTAGCGATGAACGTAACAAAAATTCTAATATAGCTCTATCAGACAATCATACATAATTTGATAATAAAAACAAATATCATAATTAATTCTAAAATAAAACCAAAAAATTATTACAGAAATAATAAACAATAATCAACATATATAGAGTTCAAACCTCCCTAGAATTGGATATAGAAATCTAACCACACATTAAACGTGTCTAATAGTCAAAATCATAAAAATTGAATATATAGAAAACAAGGTGCATAAAAGATAATAAAAGGATCCCCAAAAAAAATTGGTTTACACGTAAAATATCAATTTGGAAATTTGACTTGAAAGTCTTGGACGATCCCGATCAATTTTTTACATTGCTCAATAATTTCTCCAAACTCTGAAAGATCAATTATTATCGAAATTATTATTGAAACTTGACTTACAAAAGAGCCCAATTATGCTATCAAAAATAAATCTGATCCACGCCACCAATATTAAGAAAACAAGATGGTTGCTCGTGTAATGTACGAAACATAATATATTTTATTATATTAATAGTATATGATAAAATTATATTATTATTATTATTATTATTATTAAAAAATTACATAAAAAATATTTATGTCAGTTGCATTTATATAAATATTATGTGATTTGATTTTTTTTATTAATTACGTTATGTTGAATTGTTATTCTCTTAGAAGTTATCTTTATTAAATAATAACTTGCACCATCTTTTGAAGTGAATTTTAGAGTGTTTCCAACTCAATACAAAATATTCAACTCATTAAAATGTGTTAAGGTGGAACAATAAATTATAATATTATATAAATTAAATTATATAGTATTTTTATTTTTTAAAATTTATACCTTTAGATCAAATTCATATAAAAATTAATATTATTTATTCAAATTCAACACATATATCAAAATAAAATTAAATAATTAAATTCATAAAAAAATTATATTCTATTCATAAAAAATATATATTATACTTTAAATATAATTTTTTATTTAAAAATATGAAATATTGATGTCAAACTGCAGATCACGAAAAGATGATAAATTTGATATATCATACGTTAAAAATAAATTTAAAATAAAAAAGTTATTTGAGTTTTTAAATTATAATAAAAAATAAAAATAGAAAAGAGAAAAATATATATATCAATAAATAATTGGTACATGTGTCAAAAAATAAATTAAAGATTTATTACTACAATATGATAATAATACATGGGATACTATATCTTGAGAAAAATATGATGATAAACTAGGGCAAATTAGGGGATTTTGATATAATAATGTACTATTCAATTAAAGTTATCAGAAGAAGGTATCTTTTGTCGGATTTAGAATTTTAGGTGAAGTCGCCACTGGTGGTGGCGACTATACGTGTAGTCACCTCCATCGATGGAGACATAAACCGATTTCTGTATTTTTAAATAATAGTGTCGCCTGTGGCAGAGGCGACACTATTTTTGTATATAAATATTTTTTAATGAGTGTTGCCACTATCAATGGCAACACTGCTTTTCTTTCCTAGCAGATATAGACAATTAATTGTCACATAAAAGATGAAAGAGCTTGAAGTACAATAGTAGCATGCGCAGAATCAATTTGCCTTTGTCTCCAGCCTCTGTGAATAAGTTTTCTGCGCAGAATCAATTTTCCTTTGAATCAGCCTTTGACTAAATATCATTCAAAGTTTTCTTTACCTTCATTATTGTTCCTCCTTTATATAATGTAGCAAACTCCTTCACAAAACTCAAGCCAACTTGAATGTTCCATTACTTGTTCTTTCTTCAATATTTTTTTCTTTTTCTTGTTTTTTGTTCACCATTGAGAAATATTAACAAAATTACATTTCTTTAGAAAAAGAATTGTTTTGTAATAATATCAAATATGTTCTCATCAAATAACGGGACCAAAGATATTGCTGCCACTAGCCACTAACAAGACCAAGAATCGATTTGCCACCACTTTCTTTGTTTCTTAACACAATTACGCCATAGTTCAAGCTTCACTCAGATAAAAAATTTGTATTATTTTTTTATTAAGTTATCTATTATTGTTGCTGTGATACTGTAATAATATAATTGTATATAAATTATTGTATTCATATCGATTGATTATTACATTCAATTATTGTGTTTATTAGTAATAAATAATTATATCATTTAAAATATTAAATAATTAATGAAACTAAATTCATATATTACCAAAAAAATTCGAAAAAACATGTTAATTAATTTCATGAACTAAACTCCATCAACTTCTACAGCTAATGTATACATGTATGAATAAGGAGAAATATTGTTTTTGCCATGATATTTACGCTGTGCATATTTTATAACATTTACCAGTTTTTTCTTACCATAATTTATAATCACTTCTAAACAAGGATTTTTGATATAATCAGATAGAAAAAGAAATATTATGTTGCACCTTGAAAAGATAACGATGCAACGAAAATAAAAGAGAGCATATAATTATGATATACCTGGTTTGTGAAGAGAAGCAATTTATAAAAGCTGTATTACCAATAATGTACAAGATAAACAACAGAAAGTAGCACCATAACAAGCATAGAATTATGATTGGCAACTTACAGCCTCCTCAGATTCCTCAAACTTCCCAGGTTTGGTGGAAGATTTCCAAAACCCTGAAGCTCAGATAATCTCTAAAACTACCCTTGGATTCAAGTGGCTGCATTTGCAAAACAGAGGAGTTAGATTTAAGAATGTACACGAGTAAATTCGCAAAAGATAGTTTGAACTGATACATATTTTAACGATGAATAAATGACCATTTTGTGTATATATATTAATTATACCCTAAGAATTCATTTGTGTTGATCTAAGAATTTTTCAAGCCAATATCTTCATAATCTATTTCAATTTTTGATAACAAGATCAATTTTAGTATAAATACGTGCTTTAATTAGTTAAATTAGTTTAACAATTCAAATCTACAAAAAATTAATTATATTTTAGTTAGTTTACTACATAAATACTAACATTATATGTTTACTATATGAAATAATAGAGCAAATATACTCATTATCTTCATCTTTTTAGTAAAATTTAAACTGTAAAAGTGTTTAATACTTAAAATACCTAAGTAGATATAAAATAGAGTTTAAATTTAGGCAACCATACATGTACTTTATATTAGATCATTCATGCTAACACTATTTAGCTTTAGAATTTTTTTTAAAATTAAACATAAATTAAAATGATAACAATCTATTTTGTCTATCTTTTAAGTGGGATATTAATGAATTCTTACAATTAATAATTTGATTCATTCTTGATTTATTATGTATTCAAATTCAAATCATGTCACTTTGAAGATTATATTGTCTATCTTCGAGGTGAGATACTAATGAATGCTTACAATTAATAATTTGTTTCATTCTTTATTTATTATGTATCTCAAGTTCACATTATGTCACTTTGAAGATTATGGAGACATCAAATAAAGTTGGATTGATAGTTCATCATGATGGACGTGTCACTGATCATCCACCTATTGATGGAAGAAGAGTGTCTCGTGATATTGGATATCAGAGGTTGCTTTCAATTCTATACCAACTAATAAATGTCGATAGTAATCAATATACATTAAAGGTATTTGGAGCATTATTTGAAAATAATATGTTGCATCAAATTCCAATCAACAATGACGAGGATTTATGGTTTTTCGTTGCCCGTGATGTTGGAAATCAATACATGCACATCTATATATATATATATATATATATATATAATAACAGAACGCATTCTATTTTTAGAAATTGTTGAATTTTCCCGATTAAAACTTCATGCCATTTACGGAAATCTGTTTAATAAATATTAATACATATAAAATTTAATTAATTATATTTGGCAGCACCTAATAAATAAATATAATTAGTATTGTATCCATACTAATAAATTAATATCATTCAATATCTTTATAATATTCCACATAATTCAAATTTCAACCACAATCATTTCTTTATATAAATACTTTATTTTATGAGCTGATGGAATAATTAATAGGATCACTATTTAAGGATTGGAATGTTAGACCAAATTTTCATAATTTAATCTTTTATTAGATGAGTTGAATACACACACTTTCTATATTTTGATACATTTAACTTTGATTTGGATTGATAATTCATATATTTATAATTATTTTATATAAACCCTTAAGTTAATCAATTGACCAGTACATATAACGTTACTAAATACATAAAAAATTTAATTGATGATTATTTAAGTTAATTATTTATTTAAATTTATCATTAAGTCGTTAGACATGCCTTAAGTTAATTAGCAAATATTTAGTTATTAAGTTTATGTTTGATTTATTATCTATATATAATATATATACTAAAAGATATTAATTAAGTAATATTCATAAAATGCACGGTTAATAGAATTTGATGGAACAATTTATAGGATTAATAATTAAGGATTAAGAAAAAAAATTCCAATTATTAGGTTTTTACTGATTTGGAAAAAAAAAATTCTTCTATTTTTATGTTTTAAAGGTTAGACAAAATCTCCATAATTTAATATTTAATTAAATGATTTATGATTACATTAAATTTATTTATTTGATGTTTCCATATATTGTAATTTATTTTTACAGAATCCTTTATATAATTACATAAATTATCTATAATTGAGAGATATACTTTAATAATAATATTTAATTATATATAAAGGCTTTAGTATAGAATCATTTTAATTTATATTTATTTTCGTAAAAATTTTATAATATAGCGCACAAAGTTTTATAGATAATATTTTGGAAAGTAAGGCCAATTCTACATAATTACTTCTTTCCATAAATAATTATATGATGAATCACTACTAATTATATCTACATAGATAATATTTTTAAGGGTAGGATAATATTTTGGAAAGTCGATCCCTAATTATAATAAAAAAATTTGATATTAATAATAGTACTTAATTACAATCTAATCTCTAGAATATTATATATAGATTGTCTTCTTCTTCATTTCTTCATCTCTTCATTTCATATCAAAGCTTCTAAAAAAATATTTCAGTTTGATGAGGCAAATCGTCCTGAAGAAATAAAAAATTTGATCGGTAGAGAACTCATGTTCAAGATTCAAGTGAAGTCTGAACATTACAATAACTTTAATAACACTTTTAGTGTTGTGAAAGTTATTTCAGATGAAAACATTGTATCCAAGTTTTCTGGAAATTTTTACAATAAGCAGATAAGTTATTTAGTTAAATATATAAATTTATACCATAATATTTTTATAAGTTTGAATCATAATTTTTTTTAATAGGAATCAGAGAACATCTCTAATTATGATATGGATGATAGTGCCAAAGGATCTAAGGTAATTTTAATTTTCCTCTATTTACAATTATATATTATCTGTAATGTTTGTAAATCATGTATTTCATATTAATTTTTTGATGACAGGTGGATTCTACTGGTGATGAAATAAACTCTCCGGATAAAGATGGCATTTCAAAGGTCGATATTATTGATTTGAGTGATGAATCAACTATAAAAAGAGCTTTATTGGATGATTTTTCATCAAGTTCTTCTTCCAAAAAGATCAAGCACGTACAAGTGAAGATTGAGAGAGACTAGATATATTTAATTGACAATTATCGATATTTTTGTTGTCATATTGAAGTATTTTGAATTATGTTATCTGTTATTCGATGAATGAATCCATTATTTATGTTTGGTTTCATTTGTTATGATATATTATTTAAATTTTTTGTTTATTTACTATTTTTACATAATAGTTAAATATATACACACACACATTCCGTAAGACAAAGTGCATTTATATAAAGTTAATTTAAAAAGTTTTTTGTTGCATGTAATTAATTCACATTTTTTGGACAACCAAATCATTATAATACAATTACTTTCCATTCTTTAACACTAAAATGGTATTTATATTTTTCAATTTAATAACCCATGATATATTAATTTTTTAGTTAATAATTATTATTTAAAAAAATAGGTATTAAAATTTTTTGTTTAATTATATATATAATAATTTTATTATTTAAACTTTTTGATTATTTTTAGACTCAAGCAGCCTAACCATTGTCTTGCTTTAATAAACAAACACTTTTCTGTAATGTTATGTTTGATTTTTTATTTTTTAAATATATAATAAAGTAATATATATTAATTATATATTACATTATTAATTATAGACATTAATTAAAATATGTGTAAAAATTTAGGAGTCAGTCGTTAGATGTGCCTTAAGTTAATTAGCAAATATTTAGTTATTAAGTTTATGTTTGATTGATTTTCTATATATAATATATATACTAAAAGATATTAATTAAGTAATATTCATACATAAAATAAAATGCACGAAAAATAGAATTTGATGGAACAATTTATAGGATTAATAATTAAGGATTGAGAGAAAAAATTCCAATTATTAGGCTTTACTGATTTGGGAAAAAAATTCTTCCATTTTCATGTTTGAAAGGTAAGACCACATCTCCATAATTTAATATTTAATTAAATAATTTATGATTACATGAAATTTATTTATTTGACGTTTCCATATATTGTAATTTATTTTTATAGAATCCTTTGTATAATTACATAAATTATCTATAATTGGGAGATATACTTTAATAATAATATTTAATTATATATAAGAGTGGACAACATAGAAAATAAGAATTTAGTAAAGAATCATTATAATTTATATTTATTTTCGTAAAAAATTTATAATATAGCGCACAAAGTTTTATAGATAATATTTTTGGAAAGTAAGACCAATTATACATAATTAATTCTTTCCATAAATAATTTATGATTTCATACAATTTTTATATTTTAACAAATTACACAAATTTAGACTTTATGTTATATGTGAACTTATTAAAAATTAATTACAATAATTTTAATATTTACATAAATATTATATAGAACGTAATTTGAACTAGGTTTTACCTATAATTATAGGGGTGAAATAAAATAGTTGGCTTAAATTTAAAAGTATATATATTAAAATTGTTATAGATGCTAATAAGATTTTAATACTAATTCTATAAAAAATTGTTAAGAAGACTTTTGTTTTTTATATTATGATAAATTTAAAATTAAAACTATTGTATCCATACTAATAAATTAATATCATTCAATATCTTTATAATATTCCACATAATTCAAATTTCAACCACAATCATTTCTTTATATAAGTACTTTATTTTAGGAGCGGATGGAATAATTAATAGGATCACTAATTAAGGATTGAATTAATAATCACAATTATTAGGCTTAACTTATTAAACTTTTTTTTCTTCCTATTTTCATGTTTTGGAATGTTAGACCGAATTTTTATAATTTAATCTTTTATTAGATGAGTTGATTACACACACTTTCTATATTTTGATACAATGAATTTAGATTTGGATTGATAATTCATATATTTATAATTAACCCTTCCTATATTTATTTTTACATTTATTTATTAAATATTTTTGCATCAATTTTTAAGCATAATTAACACGGTATATTTGTACCAATTAACCCTTCCTATATATAATTATATATAATTAATATGCACGGTATACTTGTACCAATATTTCATAACCTTTGACCAATACATAATTAGTTCATATATTAACTTACATACATATATGGTAATAGTTAATTTAATTTTGTTAATTATGTGATTGGGTGATTCCTAAATAAATTAATGTATATACCCCCTAGACGTAATTATTACTAATTTCAACATTAATGAAATTATGATATCATAATTACATTTATTAATTAAATAGTTTCTGCATCAATTTTTGAGCATTTAACTTATATTAATTAAAAAAGTTATATATAATTAATTGACTGAGGATTATTTGTTCGAATAAATAACTTTGACCAGTACATATAACGTTAATAAATACATAAAAAATTTAATTAAGGATTGAGAGAAAAGATTCCAATTATTAGGCTTTACTGATTTGGGAAAAACATTCTTCCATTTTCATGTTTGAAAGGTAAGACCACATCTCCATAATTTAATATTTAATTAAATGATTTATGATTACATGAAATTTATTTATTTGACGTTTCTATATATTGTAATTTATTGTTATAGAATCCTTTATATAATTACATAAATTATCTATAATTGAGAGATATACTTTAATAATAATATTTAATAATGTTTCAGAATGTTTAATTTTTTTATTTAATTTGTTATGTTTGGTATTAATCTGTTGTTGTATGAACAAAACAAATTTACTTTTTATATCTTCAATATAAAAAGGATGAGTTGTTGTGAAAATAATTAAAATAAAATATCTATATATAATTAGCTGTGGATTCAGATATCAATAAGAATGGTTATATAGGCAAAAAATATTGTTAATAAAAATTATTTTATTGTTTGGAATGAATTTTTTAATATATAGTGTATTATTTTTATATAAAATATTAAATTATAATATGATAGTTATATAAACATATATATTTTAAAAAAATATGTAATATATTATTTAAAATTTATAACAATAAATAATCGTGCAACGCACGAGTTAATTACTAGTCTATGTTAACACTGAAGAACTGCAATCCAATATTACATTGGACCTTCCTCTAGGTAATGAATACTATCAATATGCATCATATTTGAGAGGTGATGACACCATTAGTCCTACATTCATTACACAAGGCCTTGCAAGTATTGGTATTAGAGGGACTTTGAATCCCGACCACCATGATTCCCAGACTAAAAGAGCAAATTTCAATGAATATGAATCATCTGAGGTTTAAACTAACGATCCTTTGGTTGATAGTTTAGGTGCTAATGAAATTGAAGATTTTGAATCGAATGACACTGGTTTCGACAGTCAATTTGATGGAGAAGATGCCAATGTTGAAGATTTTCACAATTTATATAGTCAATAAGACCATGGCACATCATCTAGGCAACAATTTGCAACTCCGACCATCCATGCAGAATATGCAATGCATCCTACCATCCCGTTTTTTAATGCATCATGCCCAGAAATACTTGTCGACTCATTTGATAGACCAAAGAAACTTAGGCTTTATGATGCTAATGAAGGAGTACTAGCTAAAGGAATGGTTTGCAAAGATAAGAAGAATTTGCAATCTGCAGTTAAGGATTTCTCAGTTCATGTAGCAAGACGTGAATATTGTGTTGTTGAAAATACACCTGAATTATGGAAAGTTCGATGTAAAAACAACATGGGGGCCAAAAATTGAAAATGGGGCCTACGTGCAGTCTTGAAGGATCAATTTGATTTGTGGTAAATTACTAAGTAAGAAGGCCCTCACACGAGCCATATGAATGTTGTTTCTGTTGATCATCAAAACTTATGTAAGAACATGATTGCCGTGTTGCTAACGGGTATGGTTTAGATTGATCCAGGATATGAAGTTAAGTTTTTCAAACAATAAGTTAAGGATAAGTATCAATATGAAATTTCATATCATAAGGCATGACATGGTTTGAGACGTGCAAGAGAAAATGTGTTTGGCACATGGAAAAGCTCTATAAGAAAGTCGCCAAAGTTTATGGGAGCTGTAAGAATTTGGAATCCATGCACAATTGTAAAGTGGCATCATATGGATAATGAGACTACTGGTATAAAAATGTTGAAATATGTGTTTTGGACATTCAGGCCATGCATTGACAGCTTTCACAGTGTCGCAAGGTTATTAGTGTTGATGGAACCCATGTCTACACCAAATATAAGCACAAGATGTTGATTGCTATAGCAATGGATGCTAACCAACAACTTCTGCCATTGGCTTATGCTATTGTTGATGAAGAAACTTTTGCTTCATGGAGATGGGTTCTTAAGAAGTTGTCAAAACACGTAATTCGTAGAGTCGAAGGCATATGTCTCATTTTCGATAGGCACACTGGACTGATTGAAGTTGCTAAACACATCTCTGATTTTCTGCCCTCTCATGGCATTCATCATTTCTATTTAAGACATGTTTGTTCGAATTTTAACACTGTTGTTAAGAATGTTAAGTTAAAGGACATGTGTTGGGAAGCAGGATTAGCCTTTACAATCAAAGAGTTTGATAATTTTATGGATCAAATCAAGGCCTTAAATGAGGGAGGATATGCTTACTTAAAGAAGATTGGTGATTCAAAATGTGGATCCACCACTAATGTCATTTGATACAGAGGAACATAGAGAGAGACATAGTATGTCTTCACGTACTAATTCCAGATGTAGAGCAGCTGTTAGTACATTGAATGACAACTCTCAACCATTTACTACTATAGACGATCGACAAGGTCCATTATCATCTTCATTTCCTCAACATCATGGTATGAATATGCATCCTGGATACTATGTGCCTTCAATGGTGCAACAACAAGATTTTGTCACTCTCTATGATGGTTCTATGCAACATGAGCAATCGTTCACTGCACTTCTGGACTCAGGATAATATATGAATGACTTAGCAGATTTCCTTCAAGAGTCAAATCTAGGCTGCCATCGATCAAATCCTAATTTATCTTGAATATTAGTAGACTACATGGTGACCAATCACAATATACATCACATAGAGAATTGATGTTACTAGAGATGAACGTAGGGGTCAAGGGAAACGAAATAGAAAAAAAGAACTCGTTGTGGAATAGGCCATGAATATTAGTACTCTTAAAATATCTTGGATATGTTTATTTGACTTTGATATTAATTATTATCACTTTTTAACTATTATTTTAAATGAATGGCTAAATTTATAACTAATATAAAATCACAAATGTTAAACTTTAATTTTGAAGATACACGAATTCATATAATTTATTAATTACAATGTCTAGATTTAATTAGACATAATGCATAAGATAACATTATTCATTTATTGCTAATTATTTTTAATAAATTAAAAAATTAATAGTAAATCAATGAATTTAAATTCTTTTGTCGAGAATCAGGTAAAAAAAGTAGTGTCGCCACTACCAATGGCGATATTTATTAAAAAAAACTATATATACACACACACACACACACAAACACACTAAAAATAGTGTCGCCTCTGCCATAGGCGACACTATTATTTAAAAAAATGCAGAAATCGATGAAATATGTATGTCGCCATCGGTTGAGGTGACTATATGTATAGTCACCACCACCACCTAAAATTTTAAATTTTACAAAAAATACCTTATTTTAATAACTTTAATTGAAGAATACATTATTCTATCAAAAAAAACCCCATTAAATTTATGGCACCTTGGGCATGGGTTAACGATTATTATATAAAAGCCCATACAATGTTGCGAGCCCATATAACTATCAAATATATAATCTAGCAGTCGACATGTAGAAACAAATGCCAGCGGAGACAACTAGAATTGTCTCAAAGAATTTACCTGAATTCGCCAGAATCCTCTGCTTATACACATAATTACCTCCGTCCCTTCTCTCGATTTTCGAAGTCCTGATTTCAGCCATTTTCTTCGATAATATCTTCATCAATCGAGTTTATCAAAATCAAGCAACATCTGCTTTAATTAAGGCCAAATGTCTCTGATTCCAAGCTTCTTTGGCAACCGTCGGAGCAACATCTTTGAAGGGATGAGGAGGGTGTTTCTCTGTTTATTTTGTCTTGAAAAATGTTGTTTGTGTGAATGCGAATTCGCATGCTGAGGTCTCACTGTATTTTAATGTCTAAAGAAAGTAAGTATGTTGAACTGCTAATATGTGTATTTCTTACGCACTTTAAAGCCATGATTATTCATTTGAAACTTAAACTTCAAACATTGAAAGATTTCGATTGATGACTTCGTGGTTGCTAGACAACAAATCTCCCCTTATACATTCAATCTTGTCGGGGACTTGAAAGATGAGTCTATTATTGTCAGTCCGCCTTCTCAACTAGATAACTATCTTTATCTAAAGTGAACTTTCTTCTTCAAACACATGAAACGAGGCTTAAGAAATTGGTATCTCCTTCTGTTGACAATATACTAACTACACCAACTATAACTGTAATGTTCCAATTCACATTTGGAACATTATTACTTAATATTTAATTTAAATAATTTTTAATATTTTTAAAATGATACATAAAAAAAAGAAGTTTAATTACAAAATTATATAGCCAAAATAAACATAATATAGCGCGTGCAAAATTTTCATTACATAATATAAATAATTTTGATAAAATAATGAAATCTTATAACACTTAATTAATTAGAGAAGTCTAGACAGTCGGAGTCGAAACCACGGCTAAGCTCATCCTTCCTTGACCTCTTTACCTGAAAAGGTGAGGAAGTGAGTATTGAAAATCACTCCGTGGGCTAACTCTTTTACCTATAAGAGTACATACACATAAAATCATAGCAATTTACATCGCATAGAGACACATTGTACATTGAAGCACTTCACATATAACCATAAACCATGAATCATGTAATATGTATACTATTTACTTATTATAGTACACATAAGAGTACATCAATCTTTAATGTACCATCGCTGCTGAAATATGTTGTGCTGCATCTGCTGATGAATTGGTCTGGAACTTACTGATTCCTGCTGCTGAAAAAAAAAAAAGAGAAAATGTCTATAGGGTCATGCTGTTCCAGGGGCTATCATGCTGCAGAGATTTGCTGGATTAGGTTTTTGCTGCTGAAACCTGTTGTTCGCTGGATACTATTATTTCTACTGCTGGGTTGGTGTTCGGTCCTGCTGCTGCCACCTGCTTTATTGGCTGTTGAATTTCATGGGAGCTGCTGCTACAGTTTGTTGATCGCTAGTTGCTGCTGTATCGTTGTTGCATTGTTGCTATTTGTTGTTTCCTTGGATGCTGCTACTTGGCTCCTGCTGCCAACGCCTACTTAACTGCTTCTGCACATTTGCTAAAGTTGCAGTTGTTGATGATTTGGCCTGGAGTTTGCTGGTTCCTGCTGCCAAGAAAAAGATAAAAATTACGGGTAGGTTCCTGCTGGTCCTGCTGCTATACTGCTCCTGAATTAAGGAATGCTGCTGCACACTGGTGTTCGCCGGATACTTCCATTCCTACTGCTGAGCTAGCTGCTGGAATTTGTTGTGTTTGATGCTGCTTTTGGAGTCCGTTTGGGAGAAGTCCCCTTGTTGATTTGCTCCCTATGTTTGGGGACTGTTTCATTGCTGGTTATTGACAGCAATTGCCGGCTTCTCCGCTGGTTGATATGGATGCTTGTTGGTATTGACTACTTAATTGGAGTACTACTACCAGTTTTTTTGAAGACACAATTGGGGCCTGATGATATTTCTTTTGGATGATGTGTTGCTTATGCAATTTAGTCTTCTAGAATGTCATTTAGACCTTTGTGTTACATGGGATTATGTCCCATATTTACAGTTGTTTCCTAGGTTGCTTGTTCCCGACCCCGTACTGGGGTTAGGGACTATTTTTCTTTTTCTTCAGGTATACCCGAGTATTGGTGTACTCAAACCTTTTTTTACTTTATTTAATTTCTGCATTTTCGACCAAAAAAAAATCTTGCTTGGGACCATTTTGTCCCGCTCGAGCATCATGAGTTTGGAAGCTACCCGTAGTAATCTTTCGATCTGAATCTTGTACGAGTCATACCCGTAAATCTTAGTCATATCTATGTAGGGTATTATCCGTATACCTTACACATTGTACGGCTCTATCGCAAATCTTGTAAATAAGACATCACATATGTATGTCAAACATTGTCTTAATAGAATCATATCATCAAACCATCATCATATCACATTTAACATTCACAATACCAATGCATATCATAAATAATTTTCATATAATCATGCATATTTCTCTAGAGGGTAATTAAAAAAATCACAACACATGATGAGCGTAAGAGTATCACCCACCTTTTAATGTAGCAGGACTGGTATTTTCAATTATGCCCTGTCCTAAACCTGAGGTCTTCGGAACTCCTACAATAGGGATAAATTATTCACTATTAACCCTTTAACTAAATAAAATCTTAATTAATGAAATACTAAGATGCTACTGATTGAAAACTATACAAATTGACTTAAAACATTTTAGGAAGTGGAAATGGGGGCTAAAATTTATAAAGGTTGTGAAAACGAACATCTTTTAAATTTAACCACATTCTGATATCGACGTTCGTGAACAGTAAATAAGTTCAAAACTTCGTTTTTCTAAACACCAATTATAGATAATGAAATTTTTGACATTTTGCCACTGATTTGAGTTCAATCGGACTTAAAACGAAGATTTTATGACTATTGGATGTATGGTCCTACTGTGCAATAAGAAATGAATATTTATAAATCACAAAATATATGGACAAAAATGATTAATTTTGAATTGTATAAATTACACTCATATGGAAGTATCATATAAAAAATTCGAATCATTTTGAGAAGAATATTTATGTACTTTGAATTTTTGAAATCATAATAGATGAAGCTGTAAATCCTGTACAGCTGTAGAAAATAGATCATAACTCATAAACTATAAACTGGATTGACTTGAAATTTTTATGAGTGATGAATAAAACCCGTAAGAACGACATATTAAAAATTGAAGATATTTTTGTAACTATAAACCGGTATTTTAATTTTCAAATCAGAATCATAGTTGGATCTAGAGTGATAGAAAATTCATATAAACTAAAAAAAAAAACCCAAATTACCTAATATTTTAAACTTGAATTGAAATCACATTATGGAAGGACATATTCAAAATTCAAGGGATTTGGATATGGATAAACATATATTCCGAATTTTACAATCATAAACGCTGGAATTTGTAAACATGGATAGCAAGTGGTAGAAATTTCGTATAAAATAGAATACATATCCAATATGCTTGAAAGTTTAACCTTGGTTCAAACTCATAATAAGTAACAACATATTAAAATTTCATAGAATTTGGAAATGTATAAATAAGACTTTCGAACTTTTTACCATAAGAGTACCTGAAAGTTGGAAGAAATTAAAAAAAAAAAGGAAAAAGGGACGATGGGGCCTCACTGGAGAATCTCAAACTGATAAACCATAGTAAATGAATATTAATCTATAATTAATCCTCCTATTCTATATATATGTATATATATATAAATATATATACGGGCTTGTCATCCTATTGGGCTCCGGACCTTAGTTTATTGACTTTAAATATTAAATTTAATTTTATTAAACCAATTATAGCTTAATAAATTTAAATCATGGCCCAATGTTAATCAAATAACTTAATCATTCTTTTCTCAATTTCATTCCACATAAAAATTATACATTTATAAAAATAATCTAATTGCAATATTTTCATAAATTGCAAATGAAATCATGGAATGGTTTTATAAAACCATGAAATCATAAAATTTAATATATTATAACATTTCATAATCTCAATTATCATTCTATTAATTTAAGTCAAATAATTATACATAAACCATGAAAATCAAAATTTTATAATTACACATAAAATCATGAAAATTTCTATTGAATCACTTAATTATGCTCTAACTTCAATTCCACAAATAAAATCATAGCGATACTAATTAGAATACCTCATAATTAAGTCATAAGACTTCTCACAAATCTTAGAAAACTTTAATATTATGAATCATAAAATCATGATCATTGGTACTTGCATAAAAGTAATTTTAATAGTACAATAAAAATTGAGTTATCACACCCTCCCCCACTACAAAAAATTTCATCCTTGGAATTTCATATCTTACTGAGTGAAAGTGAGTCTTCTTATTGACCAGATTTTGAGTTGGTATTTTACTAAAAAGTGAAGGATGAATATGTGAATTGTGAGCTACTTTGAAAGTAAATACAGACTTCAAGAATCGATATCAACAATAAACACCTTTTTGGAATACCTTGAATATACTCAAGAATTTCTTATGATTTTATATAATATATAGGAAATTGGAAATAAATATGATTTTGAAATGATGAAAAAAATTAAGATAGAATTTGAAATCGTCAAAGATTTGAAAGTGGACCTTAAAATCAAAACACTGTGTCAAATTTGATACAAATGAAACTTAATAATATATTTTTTTAACACATTTGGAAATTTATGAGTTTTGTTAAGAGGAGTATGAAATTTGAATTGACTAGACTTTGAATAAAACCTAAACCATAGTTTGATAAAATTTTGGAAATAAATTTTAGAATCAGGAATCTTTTGCACTCCATTGAGTACCATTGAAATTTTGTAAGCTTATTGGGATTTTTGGATTAAAAAAAGGACCGTGTTTGTTTTATAACAACATTCAAAAGAACATTTTTGAAAATCTTGAAGTTCGAAGGTTAGGTTCTGACAACTAAACCTTCAGGATATAGACGACTTTGAAATAAACGTAGATCATATGAGTGAAATCTGAAAGATTGAATTTTTGTGAAAGCGAAATACCTTTGAATAACGAATGGGTGAGATTGTCATAGTAATTGACATAAAGCCCCGTATTGGAAACTGTATACGCACAACTCCTATGATTGCAAATATAATTATGTATGAGGAGGACGAGAATTTTTGGGAGGGTAACTTTGTTTAATTTAGAAATGATATTAAATAAAACTTTATGACATTTAAATGCTAGAGATGCCCTTTTATAAAAAATGCTACAGTGATCTTTAAAACATAAGCATGAATGCTTATAAATTTTGATTTGTGACATGAGCACCACTCTCAAAGACAAATATACTTTTCATACATTTACACGTGTACACATTGCTGCAGTCAACGGTCCCGCGACGGTAGTCAAATATAGTGTATTGAAAGTCGTGACATCATGTAGCAGTAAAATATCAAGCATGTAATGCCTAGTCACACTTATTTAAGAAAAGTGTCATGTGGATCAAAACAAGTACGCCAGAACACACTGCCGCAGACAGAGGCCTGTAACTATTTTGAGCCCAATATAATAAATTATGTGGGTAAGATGAGCACACTAGAAAGCTGCTGGGGACAATTTATAGTAGCATTATCGAAACCCAATACACATATTGAACATATAATTCAGATAAACTCCAGCTCTATGTAATCATCATAATAACATACATCTTTACAGATATGTGATGCAAGCACAAATTCTCATGAATCACATAGTTCGTGCATAAATTGTAATAATATCAAGAATACTCATGAAATAGTTAAAAATGTCCGAGATCATCTTGTAGAAACACATAAATTATCACTCCTTCATAGAATTGTAATTCAATGCATCCTTTTAGATCATGTGGTGTACACACCAACGTCAAAATCATATCATTCATGAATAAGTTACAACTATATCATGAACATTAATTAAACATATGAGGATGTCATGGAGCATCAAGTAGAATCACATAGCTTATATGAATACACCTTACATTTTACGCATCAATAGTTCATTTAAACTTCAAGAACTAACTCACTGATAGATCATTAACCCTATGTGTTGCTTAATAAACACTTAGAGGACATGTGTCTCCTCCTATTGTTGGGCTCTAAAATGAAATAATCTCAAGGGTATATTTTGAGATGAATACATGTTTCTAACTCGTTAAAATTTTTTAGTAAGTGAAAATAACATCCTACGGCGAATAGTGATTTAATCACAATCTGATCACTTTTTAAATAAAAAAAAGTATCAATAAAAAAGAAATGTTTGGGCTTGATCGTACTTAAAATGATAATATTTTGGGAATGAAATTTTTCGAAATCAAATTAACTTAAAATGGAAGAAACATGTCGGAATATGATGATGGTACACTTTAAAGAGGAAGAAATACTTTGAGATCCTTCAAAACCTTAAATAATTCAAGATGAATTTCTAAAGCAAATTGAGATTTTGTCAAGCCTGCTTACATGAAGAGGATAAAACAATCTTGAAGCAAGTGGTAGAAAATTCATATAAAATAGAATACATATCCAACATACTCGAAATTTTATCCATGGTTCAAACTCATAATAGGGAAAAACATATTAAATAAGACTTTTTCGAATTGTTTACCATAAGAGCACCTGCAAGTTGGAAGAAATGAAGAAAGAAGGAAGAAGGGATGATGGTAGCTCACTGGATAATCTCAAACTGATAAACCCTAGTAAATGAATATTAATCTATAATTAATCCTTCAATATATATATATATATATATCCGGGCTTGTCATTCTATTGAGCTCCGAGCCTCAGTTTATGGACTTTAAATATTAAATCTAATTTTATTAAGCCCAATTATAGCTCAATAAATTTAAATCATGGCCCAATGTTAACAAATAACTTAATCATTCTTTTCTCAATTTTATTCCACATAAAAATTATACAATCATAAAAATAATCTAATTGCAATATTTTCATAAATTGCAAATTAAATCATGGAATGGTTTTATAAAATCATGAAATCATAAAATTTAATATATAATAACATTTCATAATCTCAATTATCATTCTATTAATATAAATCAAATAATTATACATAAACCATGAAAATCAAAATCTTATAATTGCATATAAAATCATAAAAATTTCTATTGAATCACTTAATAATGCTCTAACTTCAATTCCACAAATAAAATTATAATGATGCTAATTAGAATACCTCATAATTAAGTAATAAGAATTCTCACATAAAATCTTAGAAAAGTTTAATATTATGAATCATAAAATCATGATCATTGATACTTTCATAAAAATAATTTTAATAATACAATGAATAATTTGAGTTATCACACCAACTGCCAGAATAGCAGTCAAAAGACACAATAATTGTTTTCAACCTCACTTCTTGAGGGGAGATTTTCAGAGGTTGTGGACGTGATTGTCAAACAACAATGCCAAGTATGTGGAAAAACAAATCACTAGGCTACCAAGTGTTTTAAGAGATTTTGATATTAATTTTCCTGGTGTTAGAAAATATTTATACTTCTCATAGTAATTTTCAAGCTCATTTGACATCTAATACTTACGGTACACAAGTTAACTCACATTCTTTTTCCGCTTTGTTCGTGGATAGTGAGGCTACTAACTATGTGCCTTCTCAGTTACAAAATCTAACCAAGCACTTTTACTATTATGGTAAGAATATGTTTATGGTTGGTAATGGTTCTCAATTTTCTATCACTCATATTGGTTCTTTTGTTTTACATTCCTCTTTGCATTCTCATTCTCGGTATGTTATTAATATTCTTTATTTTTCAGATATTCACCTTGCCCTGCGTCATCGTTGTTAATACTAATTTCTAACTAGTTTTTTTTCGTGCGTTACCCAATTTATAATATAATAATATAATAAGTTATTATAAAAATAGTAATATAATAAGTTATTATAAAAATAGTAATATAATCTTTTAAAAATAAAATACATAATAATATAAGATATATTTTTAATAAAAATTATTTAAAATAAAAATATCTCACAATATAAAAATATATTAAATATTAATATATACCACATTTAATCTATGAAAAACATAATATTTTATTTTTATATATGCAATATAGATATCACATTGAAGATCATGAAACGATGATTAATTTGATATATTTTTCATAAAAACGGAGTTAAGATTAAAAAGGTATTAGCCTTTGAAAATTGAAGTAAAAAAATTGAAATAGAAAAAATCTGATTGAATATCACACCTTCTAAAAGTAATAGAGGTGATTTGAACGAAAAAATAATATTTTTGTAAATTATTCAATGCTTTTATATAGTTAAATATATTACCTTTTAATTAAATAAATAATAGTATAGATTGAATATATGATGCATTTGATACACAAAAAATTCACTTCACATTTAAATTATGAATTAAGAACTCTTATATTAATTGACTAAATTAAAATATTTGAGTTATAAATTAAGAAAATAAAAGGGCTACAAGATGACATAATTCCTTATGATGTTGATTGATGAAGATGGTCCACTCTTTGCTTTAATGATTTTGGTCCATAAGCCAACTCGAATTAAATAAATATTAGACAACCGTTTGTGCAATGTAAGGATATAATATATTTTATTATATTAATAATATATAATAAAATTATATTATTATTGTTATAATAATTATTATTATTATAAAAATTTACATTATAATTATTTATATCAATTATATTTATATAAATAATATGAAATTTGATTTTTCATTATATTATATTACATTGCTATATTAAATTTGAGTGTTGCCAACTAAATACAAAATTTTCAACCCGCTAAGACCTATTAAAGTGGAATAATACATTATAATATTATATAAATTAATAGTATATATATATATATTTTTGTTTTTAATAAAAATATTTATACTCTTGGATCAAATTCATATAAATATCCATATATTATTTATTCAAACTCAACACATATATCAAAATAAAAATAAATAATTCAATCCATATAAATTTAAAGATCATATTTTAAATATAATTATTTATTTTAAACATGCAATATTTGTGTAAAATTAAAGATCACAAAAAAGAGGATTAATTTTATATATGATCTGTCAAAAATGAATTTAAAAGAAAAAAATATTTGAGTTTTTAAATTTTAGTAGAAACAGAAAATAAAAGAAAGGTGAGGAATACGCATATCAATAAATAATGGAGAGCAAGAAAACAGAAGAATTCTCCAATTCCTTCACATTCTTCTTTTATATAAAGAACTAGATGTCCGCCCATGCAATGCACGTGATTTAATATATTTATTATATTACTAATTTGTAATAAAATTATGTTATTATTATTAAAAAAATTACATAACCTATTATTTATATTAATTATATTTATGTAAATATTACTCAATTTGAAATATAGCTTTATATATTAAATAATAAATTGTTCAATATTTTGAAATAAATTTTAAATTATCCTTCAAATGAATATAAATATTTTAATTTACTAAAAACTATTGATATAAATTATATTTTTGTAAATTTTAAATTGTCCCTCAATAAATTAATATTATAATATTTTATTTTTGTAAAAAAATCATTTATATTTTTATGTTAAATTCATATAAAAATTTGATATATTATTTATTCAAATTCATCACGTATATCAAAATTTTAAAATTAATAATTCAATGTATAAATATTTAATATTTCATCCATAAGTATTTTATTCCAGAATTTTAAATATAATTATTTATTTGAATATATACAATATTGGTATCAAATTAAAGATCACAAAAAAGATTAATTTGATATAATATATATTAAAAACAGACTTAAAACACAAAAAAAGTTATTTGAATTTTTTAATTTTAGTGAAAAATTAAAATAGGTGAGAGAGAAAAAAATTAGAGACTAAAACATGTCAATTAGTTGTATAAATAGATGTAATGGAAAGAGAAAAAAATCTCACGATCCTTCTTTTATATTAAATATAAATATATATATATATATATATATATATTTTGGTAATGACACAAAACGTTCTTATATTAACTAAGGTAAGGTAAGGATTTGGATGATGCTATCAAAAAGTTTATTTGGGACTCTAACAAAATTTGGGGTGGATAAAAATGATTGAGAAAATAACGCCAAATCAACTAAATTCGACAAATTATTTAAAAATAAATTAGATTTAATATATTATAATAAATCTTAAATATTAATTTATTTTTTTAATTATCTTATGTTTTACTATAATTTTTTAAAAAGTATTTTATATTTATCAATTAAAATAATATAATTTGATTATTTTGATTTTTTACTATTTATTTTTAAATTTATTTTATTATTGGAACTACCAAACACTCATCTTAACCCCAACACGGCTGAATAATTTTTAAGACAAAATACATAATTGTAAAACATATATTTTTAATAAAAATTTATTTAAAATAAATATTATACAATATTAAAATATATTAAATATTAAAATATATCACAATTCATATATGGAAAATATTTTATATTTATAAATTAATATTTTATGGCTGGATAATTTTTAAGACAAAATACATAATTGTATGAAATATATTTTGAATAAAAATTTATTTAAAATAAATATTATACAATATAAAAATATATTAAATATTAAAATATATCACAATTCATATATGGAAAATATTTTATATTTAGAAATTAATATTTTATTTTTATATATGCAATCTGGATATCAAATTGAAAAGCATGAAAAAATAATTAATTTGATATTTTTGTTTTACAAAAAATAGAATTGAGTTGAAAATGTTATAAATCTTTAAAAATTGAAGTGAAAAAAATCAATTGAATATCAGATTTTCTAAAAATAGAAAAATAAATTGATCAGAAAAATATTGTTTTTTATTTTAGTGATCCTATTATTACATATATATATATATATATATTTGAGGATGTATTAATTGATCATTTTAAATTTCTTATTTTGTATGAAAGATGATTTAGTTATTATGTAGTCATCTTAACTTCATTATATCTGTATAGTTATTGATTATATTAAACATATATTTTTGAATTTAGTTGAAATGTTATTTTATTGTTATGTCAAATTTATTAATCTAAGTTAAGACATTTGTTTTGTGTGGTATTTTAAGAAATACATTAATGTAAAATAAAAAATTGACAAAAAATGTGTAAGAATGGAAAGATAAAAATAAAAATAAATGAGATACTAAGAATGGAAAGATAAAAATAAAAATAAATGAGATACTTTTGTATTTATAGAGATATATTAGAATATTATTTGCGATGTATTCATATATATTGTTATATTGAAAATTGCAAATTTTAATCATTTAAAATTTTTAATAAATACGAAAAAATTGACAAAGTTGAAAATTTGTGTTACTATGCCGGAGAATATTATGTTTGAGTCATTATTTAATGTATTTTGGTATCAAAAGTGTAAATTTGTAGATTTAACAAAATATTTGTCCATTTGTGGGAGGTCTAGTGTAGGATAGCAAGGGCATCTAAGCGAATATAACTCAAAGGCTTTTTCTGAAGATGTGAAAAGGCCCGACTGGGCCTGGGCAAGATTGATATTATTATATACGAGCCCAATACTATGTTGCCAGCCCATATAACTATCAAATCTAGCGGTCGATATGTAGAAACAACTAGAATTGACCGGAAGACACTAGCACTGGGGGTCGGTATGTGGAGACAACCAGAATTGTCTTAAAGAATTTACCTGAATTCGCCAGAATCCTCTGCTCATGCACATAAATTACCTCCGCCCCTGCACTCTACTTTTGCAGTACTGATTCAGCCATTTTCTTCGACAATATCTTCATCAATCGAGCTTTTCAAATCAAGCAACATCTGCTTTAACTAAGGCTAAATGTCTCTGATTCCAAGCTTCTTTGGCAGCCGTCGGAGCAACGTCTTCGATCCATTTTCCTTGGATATTTGGGATCCCTTTGAGGGCTTTTCTTTCTCTTCCTCCGTCGCCAATCTCCCCTCCTCCACTCGAGAAACAACCGCCGTGGCTAATGCTCGGATCGACTGGAAAGAGACGCCAGAGGCTCATGTGTTCAAGGTGGACGTCCCCGGATTAAAGAAGGAGGAAGTTAAGGTGGAGGTTGAGGACGGTTCTGTTCTCCAAATAAGCGGAGAGAGAAGCAAGGAGCAGGAGGAGAAGAACGACAGGTGGCATCGTGTGGAGAGGAGCAGCGGCAAGTTCCTTCGTCGTTTCAGGCTGCCGGAAAATGCAAAGTTAGATCAAGTGAAGGCGGCAATGGAGAACGGGGTTCTGACTGTGACGGTGCCGAAGGAGGAAGTGAAGAAGCCTGAACTCAAGGCCATTGACATTTCTGGTTGAGCAGTCATCATGTCAGCAGTATGGCGTGTGTGTGTTTTTGTTTTATTCTATGTTTATTTTGCCTTGAAAAACGTTGTTTGTGTGAATGCGGATTCGCATGTTGAGGTCTCGCAGTATTTTATTGTCTAAAGAAAATAACTTTGTTGAATTGTTAATGTGTTGGATTAATAATTCTTCATTCATGCCTACAGCTCAACCCACTTTCTTAGCAGACAATTATGATACAAATATATATATACACACACTTTTTTTTTTTTTTTATATCTTGTTGTATATGTTATACAATTTGCATTTATTTTTCTTAGGGGTAGGCTTGCACGAAAGGTAATGTGTTATTAGTTGATAAATTCTTCTAAATCAAGGTTGTTAGTAGTTTATGAATTGCTCCCCTTCGTGAATTGTAAAATATGCAGAATTTTTCTTATCTTTATTGTATGAAATTTGTTTTTTATTTCATGGTACCAGAACATGATGAAACATATGCCTTACCAGTCAATACAATCATAGATATGCCGAAGCAAGATGCTTCCGGCTCGGAAATAAAGGTAATACAACACTATGAAATGCAATCAAATTCACTGATGCTACATGCATGGATCGGATCGTCCGAGGATGATGCTCGTATCTGCACACTCACAGGCAACAATTACATCACATGCAGAAGAGGAATGAAACTAGCTTTGGGAGCCAAAAACAAGCCCAGCTTGGTCAATGGAGCAGTTGAAATCCCTTCACAAAGATTCAACAAAATTTGAGAAATACAAGAAAGTAGAATGTATGGTAACTTCTTGGATTTTGAATTCAAGTTCTAAAGATATGGTAGAAATTGGGGAAAGATAAGGTGAAAGTAACGGTCCTCTTATTTTCAAACTGAAAAGATAAGGTACCAATTTTTTAGTTGGTTACTATTAACAATGTGAAATCTGAAAAGGCTCAGGACGGATGTAATAACACTTTGATGCCTCCACCAGCGTGTAATTGTGTAGGTTATAGGTGTGGTCTTGGTAAAAGAGTTTGTGAGCTGTAAACTGATTGAGACTCAATGATAGTTATGATGTGACTCAATCAATAGCCATGAGAACAAGATCTAGTCATTTTGGAAGAGCAGATAAGGGAAACAACCATGGTGGAAATTTCACAGCTGGAAGAGGGAGAAGAAATGTCAGAAAACAAGGAAGAGAGATCCAAACTTGTTTGCATCACTGAAAATGGACTGGGCATGAAATCAAAGAATGCTTTAAACTACATGAAATCACAGAATGCTTTAAACTACATGGATATCCGGATTGGTTTAAACAACTTAAAGAACGGAAGGGAGCTCAATTTGCTAATATGGTGGAAACTGGAACTGGTGGAAAGGAAATTGCATGATATATTTGCTATTGCTCGAGAGGTGGCAAAATTGTTGGTGGATAGGTACATGTTGTCTCTGGAAATAATACTCCAGAATTACAAAACTGTGCCCACTTTGCAGATTTTGCAGGTAGTAAAAGGATCTCTGAAACTGATTATGCATTTAGTCTGCTTGATAGTATTGGACCTGGTTCTTGGATAGTAGATACAGGTGTTAGTAAGCACATATGTTTTGATTTTTCTCTCATCTCTATCTTACATCTCTAATTACACCTAACACTTTTTTGATTCTAAAGGAAATCTTGTTTCTTACCTTCCTTTAAATACAACCTTCTTTTTGTTGCTTAGCTACTACAATCTTCTAGCCTTGTGTAATTTTACTCATTCTGAATGCATTGTGTAGGACTGATAGTCTGAGAAAGTGTTGGCAGTTGGACAAGTATATGATGGGGCCTAGTTTTGCACTTAATCCTAGGAATCTTGACTTAAATTTTGTACTATACTTTTAATAGTTCACGTGAGGATAATGTACTAGTTTGCCATCACAGACTCCGACATGCCTCCTTTTCTGCTTTAAAGCATCTAAGTTTTTTGAAGAATAAACCATTTCCCATAATATCTGCAGATTGTCAAGTATGCCACAAATCTAAACAAACTAGACAACCTTTTCCATCCAGTAGCATACAAACGACAACCCCTTTTGAACTTATTCATGTAGATGTTTGGGGCCCTTACACACAACCTTCCTACACAAACACCTCATTCATGCTAACCACATTGTTGATGATTTTAGTAGAGCAAGCTGGATATATCTCATGTCTCTAAAGTCTGTAGTCAAAACAAAAGTCTCATAATTCATACAACTTATCTCTAAAATGGTATTTTGGAGAGGAAACATAGATATATACTTGAGCTTGCAAGGGGATTAATGTTTCAATCCAATTTATCCAAACACTTTTGGCCATTTTCTCTACTTACAGCTGTACACCATCAGCCATGCTTAACTGGACAACCCTATATTCCATATTACATCATAAAAATCCAGATTACTCTAGACTTCAAACTTTTGGGTGTCTCTGCTACTGCACCAATGTTCTGCCTCACAACGATAAAGTCTCCCCAAGGGCAGTTGTGTGTGCATTTCTTGGTTACATTCAAGGAATTAAAGACTATAGAGTGGTGGACATTGCCACTAGGATGGGGAAAATTTTCATCTCCAGAGACATAAAATTTTTTGAGGACACATTTCCCTACCTCCAAAGTCAAACAGAAAAAAAACTTGCCTCCTATCCCATTGACTTCAATCATTGAACCTGAGACAACCTTACAAATTCCACAACCCCAATCCTTTACTCCACCTCTCTCTGAGCCACCCCTTGGAAGAGAATGCAGAAATAGGAAGCCATCTGTGTGGCTGGAAGATTATGAAATAAATTATTCATCAGATACCACTCCAGCTGCCCTTACTGCCCAGGTATTATCCCCAGGTTTAAAATATCCCATTTTTGTCATCTCTTTATATCAGATACTCTCTTTATCCCTTCCTACTGTGCATTTGTTGCTAATGTTGATGCTGTCCAAGAACCATATTCATACTCGTAGGCTGCTAAGTCTCCAGAATAGGTATAAGCTATGATTTAAGAGTTACGGGCTCTTGTAGAAAATCATACCTAGAAGTTGGTATCTCTACCACCTGGAAAGAAGGCCATTGAGTGCAAATAGGTGTTCAAAGTAAAAAGAAAGGCTGGTGGAAGTGTAGACAGATTTAAAGCATGCCTTGTGACCAAGGGTATCTCTAGGTACATGGAATTGATTATACAAAAAGTTTTTCTCCAGTTGCCAAACTGGTCACTGTACGATTTTTAATTGCTCTTGCCACCACTCGTGGTTGGCCCCTTCATCATATTGACATAAATAATGTCTTCCTTCATAGGTATTTAAGTGATAAGGTTTACATGAAACCTCCAGAAGGATATGGCAAAGCCAAACCTAAGAAGTTTGTTTTCTTCAAAGAACCTTTTACGGGTTGAAACTGTTAAATGATAATTTGCAATTGAAAAGTCATGGTTTAATGAATGTCTCTTGGAGTCTTTGGTCGAGTCAAAAGTCACTAGGTGAATATGTAACTCTCAAGATATAGTAGTCTACTATAAAAGCTCATAGATGCATATGAGTTTGTAATAAGAAATATATCAGTAAAAAGAAAGCAAGAGCAATAGCTTTGTTATTCACTTCAAACTCTCTCCAACATATTTTTTTGGCACCTACTTTTCTTGCAATACATCAATCTTATATCTTGCAGCAAACTATCTCCAACAATTCTGGTATCTAGAGCAAGAGTTTACTTATAAATGGCTGCAACTCAAAATTCTATATTTTTACATACTACGAGTCAGATTCCAGTTTTCAATGGCGAACACTATGATTACTGGAGTTCTCAAAAGGAGACTTATCTTTCTTTCACAAGATCTTTGGGACGTGATCGAAGAAGGATACGAAGAACCACCGGGAAGGAAAAAATGATACGTGGACTCAAGAAAATCAAAAGGCATACAAGGAAATATGTAAAGAAAAATGCAACAGCATTAAGGATCATTCAACAAGGTGTGAGCAAAACCATATATCCAAGGATATTCGGTGTCAAAAAGGTGAAGGAAGTATGGAAAACACTCAAGATCGAGTTTCAAGGTTCTGAAAAAGTAATTGCCATCAAGTTGTAATCTTTATGGAGTCAATTTGACAACTTATCCATGAAAGATAATGAGTTTGTCAAAGATTTCTTCTCCAGAGTTGCTGAAATCATAAATCAAATTAAAAGTTGTGGAGAAGTTGTTCCGAAAAAGAAAGTCGTTGAGAAAATCATAAGAAGCCTTTCTCAGAAGTTTGAGCATATTGTTGCTGTTATCACGGAGACTAAAGATCTCAATATGCTACACAATATGAGTTTACGGGGTCTTTAGAAGCACACGAGCAACGAGTAAACAAGTATAACAGCCAACCATTGGAGCAAGCCTTTCAAGCAAAGGCGAACGTTTCTAGACGACCATTTCAACAAGGAAGAGGACGATTGTCTAGTAGAGGTCGTGGCAAAAACTTCCAAAGTAGTGGTCGAGGCAAAGGAAGAGGAGACTTTGGTTCACAACAACAATCTGGTAATCCTGAAACTGGGTGCTTTATTTGCAAAAGAATTGGTCATGAATCTAGAGATTGCTGGTTGAGATGTCGTAGATGTAAAATTCCAAATCATTCAAATAGAGATTGTTGGTTTAAAGAAAAAGACGATAAAAAAGAGAAACAAAAGACAAGTAATTTCTCAGCAGGAGAAGATATAAGCAAATTATTTTTCTCTACAATGAATGATGGAAAATCTGGTGCAACTTGGTACTTGGATGTAGCAATCACTTGTCAGGAAAAGAAAATGAATTTCAAGAGATAGATAGAAGCTATTCTTCTCATGTTGAACTTGGTGATGGAAAGCGTGTTAATATCGAAGGAAAAGGTGTTGTTTCTGTACACAAGTGATGGAATCAAAAAATTCATTCACGACGTTCATTTTTCACCAAATATTTCTCAAAATCTTTTAAGTGTTGGGCAGATGATCAGGAATGGTTATAAGCTGATCTTTGATGATGTGAAATGTGAGATTTTTGACAAGAAATCTGGAGATTGTGTTGCTATCGTGAAGATGACTTCTAATGATCTATTTCCACTCAATGTGAAATCTCATGTTGCTTGGAAGAGCGGGACTTTTGATGATACTTACCTCTGGCATTTGAGATATGGACATTTGAATTTTAAGGGGCTGCAACTATTGAAGCAAAAAAGACATGGTTGTCGGTCTTCCAGAAATCCAGAATAAAGACGATGTATGTGAAGGTTGCATTTATGGAAAAATGCATCGTCTTCCTTTTCCAAAGATAGCTTGGAGAGCTAGTGCACCTCTTGAATTAGTGCACGCTGAAATTTGTGGTCCTACTAGGACATCATCGGTGGGCAACAAGAGGTACTTTCTTCTCTTTGTTGATGATTATATGAGGATGGCATGGGTTTTCATTCTTGAGCAGAAATCTGAGGCTTTCGCCAAATTCATGCATTTCAAAACCTTCGCTGAAAAACAAAGTGGGCTCAAGATGAAATATCTTAGAACTGATCGAGAAGGAGAATTCATCTACAAACCATTTATGAATTATTGCAAAGATGAAGGCATAAAAAGACAGCTTACAGTTCGACACACACCACAACAAAACGGTGTCGCAGAAAGAAAAAATCGAACTATTGAAGAGATGGCTAGGAGCATGTTGAAAGGCAAAGGGCTTCCAAATAAATTTTGGGCAGAAGCTGTGAATTCCGCTGTGCATATTCTAAATCGGTCACCTACAAAAGCCATGTGAAACAATACACCTTTTGAAGCATGGCATGGGAGGAAACCTGTTGTGAGTCAACTAAAGGTTTTTGGTTGCATTGCTTATGCTCTTGTGCCTTCACAAAAAAAGAGAAAAATTTAATGAAAAAGGTGAAAAATATATTTTCATTGGTTATAGTGATGAGTTAAAAGGTTATCGCCTATTTAATCAATCGACTAATGAGTTGATACTCTCAAGAGATATTATTTTTGATGAAAAAGCCTCTTGGAAATGGGAAACCGGAGATGGCCTACAAGCTCCTTTTGAATTGGCTCCACTTGTACCACTGCAATCCTCTCAAGAAGCTGCTGATCTCTCGAGTGGTGATACTCATAAAGATGATTTAGATTCGAGAATCAGCCACTGAGGTATCGTTCTTTGTCAGAAATTTATGCATCATCTAATGTTTCTTTGTTTGGAAGTGAACCACAATGCTTTGAAGAAGCTATAAAAGAAGAAGCCTAGAGAAATGCCATGGATGAAGAAATGAAGAGCATTGAGAAAAATAAAACTTGGCAGTTGGTGGATCTCCCAAAAGAAAAGGAGGTTATTGATTTGAAATGAGTTTCTAAAACCAAATTCAATGAAGATGGATCTGTACAGAAGTATAAAGCACACTTAGTTGCAAAGGGGTACGCTCAACAGTTTGGAGTAGATTTCACAGAAACCTTTGCACCTGTTGTTCGAATGGAAACGATAAGAATTGTCCTCGCTCTCGCAGCTCAATTAGAATTTCAAGTTTTCTAGCTTGATGTTAAAACAGCCTTTCTCAATGGCGAATTGGAAGATGAGGTTTATGTCTAGCAACCTCAAGGATTTGAAGCAAAAGGAAAGGAAGAAAAAGTCCACAAGCTGCACAAGGCCCTTTATGGCTTAAAGCAAGCCCCGAGATGTTGGAATAGCAAGATGGATTCCTATTTCTTGCAAAATGGATTCGTGAAAAGTCCATCAGAACCATCTCTTTATGTGAAGAAAAATGGAGTGATTTTTTTATGGTTTGCCTCTACGTTGAGGATTTGATCTATACAGGAACCAATGATGCAATGATATGATGGTTTAAAGAAGCCATGATGAAAGAGTATGAAAAGACTGATCTCAGATTGATGAAATATTTTCTTGGCATTCAAGTGAAACAAGAAAAAGGGCAGATTTTTATTTCCCAAGTGAAATATGTTTCTGATTTGCTAAAGAAATTTCGAATGGAGAATTGCAAACCTGTTGAAAAATTGAAGCAGGATGATGGGGCAGAAAAATCAGATTCAAGTGTCTATAGCAGTCCCGTTGGTTCTTTGATTTACCTTACTCATACAAAGCCTGACATCTTGCATTCCGTAAGTTTGATTTCCAGGTTCATGAGTGAACCAAGCGAGCTCCATTTTGCAGCAGCGAAGAGAATTCTTTGTTATCTTCATGGTACGAAAAATCTTGGAATCAAATATTCAAAGGAAGAAGACAATGAATTGGTCGGTTTTACTGATAGTGATTGGGCTGGGAGTCAAGATGATAGAAAGAGTACTTCGGCCTACATATTTTGTTTGGGATCCAAAGCGATCTCGTGGAGTTCAAAGAAGCAAATTCAGTTGCATTATCATCTGCAGAGGCAGAGCATATTGCAGCAAATGAAGCTGCACCTGAAGCAATTTGGTTGAGAAGAATTCTGAAAAATTTGCAGCATCAAGTTATTAATCCAACTCCCTTTTTCTGTGACAACATGTCTGCAATTTCGATGACCCATAATCCGGTGTTCCATGGAAGATCGAAACACATTGAGCTACGTCATCACTACATTCGTGACATGGTTCAAAAGAAGAAGATTCACGTGGAGTATGTCAACACTTCGGAACAGCTAGCTGATGCTCTTACCAAGGCTGTGACCATCAAAAAGCTTCAACAATTCAAGGATGAAATTAAAAAATTACAATTAAGAGGGCGTGTTAAATGATAATTTGCAATTGAAAAGTCATGGTTTAATGAACGTCTCTTGGAGTCTTTAGTCGAGTCAAAAGTCGCTAGGTGAATATGTAACTCTCAAGATATAGTAGTCAACTATAAAAGCTTATAGATGCATATGAGTTTGTAATAAGAAATATATCAGTAAAAAGAAAGCAAGAGCAGTAGCTTTGCTATTCACTTCAAACTCTCTCCAACCTACGTTCCTTGCAATACATCAATCTTATATCTTGTAGCAAACTATCTCCAACAGAAACAAGCTTCTCACAAATGAAATACGTAATTTTGTGATAAACTTTTGGCCTATGGATTTCATCAATCTCCTCACGATCCTTGCTTATTTCTTGAAGGAGATACCTCTAATTTTCTAGCAATTTTGGTCTATGTGGATGATATCTTAAATCACAGAAGTTCTTGAGACCAAGATTCAGTCTTTGAAGGCATATCTGGAATCCCGATTTACTATAAAAGACCTTGGTTTTTGCTAAGTATTTTATTGATTTGTAGTTCATATGAGGAGCTCAAGGCACCCATCTTCATCAAAGAAAATACATCATGGACCCATCTTCATCCTGATGTTTGTCTATTAACTTGTAAACCGATCGCCACTCCTTTTCCACAAGGACACAACCTTCCTTCTCAAAGCAGGACTCTTTTCAGATCCAGAAAAATACAGATGACTGGTGGGCAGATTGCTTTATCTTTACTTAACTCGAGCTCATATTTCTTTTGAAGTTCAGAAGCTCCACCAATATGTTAATTCTTTATGTAAGTCTCATTGGGATAGTTCTCTACACGTTCTCAAGTACCTCAAGGGTAAACCTTCACATGGTTTGTTTTATCCTACCACTAATTCTAGCTGTCTGGAGGCTTTCTCCGATGCAGATTGGGGGCCTGTTTGGACTCATAGATTTCTCTCACAGGTTATTGTGTTCTTATTGGGACCTCACTGATTTCCTGGAAGAAAGTAGCAGACAGTCTCTAAATCATCTGCAGAAGCTGAGTATCCGGCGCTTAGTTCTATTGTATGTGAACTCCAATGGCTATCTTACCTTGCACATGATTCCAGTTGAAAATTCCTCTTCCGATTCCTCTTCACTGTGATAAAAAAGCTGCTCTACATATCACGAATAACCCCATTTTCCATGAACACATGAAGTACCTCGATATTGACTGTCACCTTGTCCTCAATCATTTCAAATTTGGTTTTGTTTTACCGCAACATTTACCCAGTTAACTTCAACCAGCAAATTTATTTACCAAGGCACTTGGAGGAGCTATTTTTTTGCAATCATTTGTTCAACTGAGGGGAGGGTGCTGGATTAACAATTTCTCATTCATCCATACAACTCAACCCACTCTCTCTTAGCTCATGCTTATACAAATCACATTTATTTCCCTCAGCAATAGGTTAGCAGGTAGGTAATGTGTCATTAGCTGAATGGTGCTTCTAAATCAAGGTTGTTAGGGACTAGTCTATAAATTGCTCCCCTTTTGTGAATTGTAAATTATGAGTTAAGAAAATATACATAAATCTTCTCTATTCTGTATGGAATTTTTCCTTATCTTCATTGTATGAAATTTCTTCCTTTACTTCAATATGTGTGTTCATTTGTACATATTATGGTAGACATCATTTGAATATTCGCTAACAATATAATGATGCACAATTTATAAAGTTCATAAGTTTAAATATTCATAATTAGTGAACGATATAATTTAAGAATTGTGTTGCAATGGTTTATCAAGAAATTATTAATAAATTGAATATATTTTATGTAATTTATTTGTTTTCTCTCCCTCGTTCAATATGGTATCCAAAGCCTAATAAGCACTTACCTTTTTCTTCTTGCTAGCGGTCATGGCGGCAGTTCCTTCTTCGCCACCAATTCCCTTATTCTACCTACATTTAATACATTGACTCTTATTTGGACCGTTCCAATTATAACTGGAATGCACATGTTTTATCTACAAGCAATACAATGTGCGTGACTTAAAGGATTCTCTTCTAGGTATCAATATTGCATTAGCTCGATTTCTCCCTTCCACTAATGAATCTTCTTCAACTTCCTTCGTGAAGCAATCCGAAATTTTAGATCTGGAAGGATCAGTTTTATCTTTAGTTGGATGTTGTCCTCCATTACTGAATCCATGGTAAGCCCTGTGAGTTGTTGTACTACATATGTTGATCTATGGACTACAATTGAACGTTTGTGAATTCATGGCTGTTGGACAATAGATCAGTGAAGATGATCTCTCCTTATACATTCTTTCTTGTCTGAGACTTAAATATGAGCCTATTATTGTCAGTCTTCCTTCTCGACTGCATAACTATCTTTATCTAAAGTGCACTTTCTTCTTCAGACACATGAAATGAGGCTCAATTAAATTTTTATCGCCTTCTATTGACAATATATTAATTACACCAACTGCCAATATAGCACTCAAAAGACACAATAATGGTTTTCAACCTCAGTTCTCGAGGGGAATTTCAGAATTTCAGAGATTGTTTGGCAACAATGTCAAGTATGGAAAAACAAATCACTAGGCTACCAAATGTTTTAGGAGATTCAATATTAATTTTTCTGGCGTTAGAAAATACTTATAGTATTTTTCAAGCTCATTTGACATCTAATACTTCTAGTGTATAAGTTAATTCACATTCTGATTCGTCTTGGTTCATGGGTACTGGGGCTACTAACCATGGGCCTTCTTAGTTACAGAATCCGACCATGCACTTTTCCTATTATGGTAAGGGTATGCTTATGGTTGGTAATGGTTCTCAACTCCCTAGTACTCATTGGTTCTTCTATTTTACCTTCCTCTTTGCATTCTCTGTATCTTCATAATATTCTTCGTGTTTCGTGTATCACCAAAACTTTGTTGAGCACCTCTCATTTCACTAAAGATAGTTATGTTTATATTGACTTTCGTGGAACATTTTGTCTTGTGAAGGACAAGACAATCATCACAAGGTCCTACTGAAAGGTAGTCTTAAAGATGAGCTATATTATATTCATCTGTCCAGTATTACGTCCTATCGGTTTTCTTCCTTTTTCTGTCACTCCAACACTCCACCAAATTCCTCTCCATTAACTCAACATATATTTTTCTCATTTTCTAGTTCTTATAATTTAAAATTGTAATTTTTTTTTCAAGAAATAATGTCATTATCGGGCACAATAAACTTAGTCATCTATGTAACTCTGATATTCTCAATGTACTCAAACATTTGAATCTATTCACTCATACTAGTGCTTTGAATGATAAAGTTTTGTTTAGGTCACATAAATGTCTTCATCTTGGATATAGTCCTCATCACAAGGGCTAAAAGTATCTTAATCCTTCAAAAAAAAAAAAAAAAAAAAGAATAATTCTATATTGCGAGGATTGCCAAGTGATTCCCCACATAATAAACCTGCAGTCAAGAATACTCTTCGTATTCTCCCTGTAGTTACTACTCCGACCTGCCCATTCCTTACAATCAATTTCTCCTATTGTTTCTTATTCTACTTTCCCTCACCATCTGTTCCTACAGAATCCTGTGCTCCACGTGCTCAACCTCTTCACTCAATGATCACAAGCATCTTCCTATACATCTTTGTCCACCTTTGACTCTACTAAATCAATTCCTATATCACAAACATTATATCATCACGGTTGAAAGGTGATATGGACTCAAACTTTTCAGCTCTGATGAGAAACAAGTGGGAATTTAGGACCATATGAATGTTGTTAATAACAAGTGGGTGTTCAAGGTGCAAACTAAACCTCATCGTGGTGTTGACAAAATTAAAGCAAGGCTAGCTGCTAAATGGTTTCAATAGACATCTGGGATTGATTATTTTGAAATATTTGGTCCGGTGGTCAAGGATGTTACTATAACAGTTTTCTTCGATCTTACAATAAATTGGAAGATACATCAAGATGATGTGAATAATGTATTTCTCAATGGGAACCTAGTCCCGTAGGTATACATGCATAAGATTTTATTCATCCAAAACTACCCTTTTATGTTAGTTTGCTCAAGAAAGCACTCTAAGGTTTGAAGCAGGCTATTGAGGAAGGTTTGTTCGCCTAAATCTACGCGCTATCCTGCAAATTTACATAGTAGTTTATTGTGTAGTGTTGAGCAAGATCGAATCCACAATGATCGGTAGAGATTATCAAGTACTATTAATTTATTTTTGAATTTATCAGATGACCAAAAAAAAGATTGTGATTATCTAATAACCAAAATACAAAATAGAGAACAAGATAAGCAATAATCAACGAAGAGATAGGCAAGAAAAGATATGGATAAATTAGATAAGAGAAACGAGTTCTAGGGCCATGCTTTCTATGATCAACAATTATATTGCTAAATTAGTTCAATCCAAGTTCATTATTTCTTCATTCTTGCAAGACAGTCAAAATATTAAATTACCTCTTCTCCTGAAGTGCATGCAATTCGTGGATTAATTACTTACACTAATATCCCTATTTCACATAAATAATTAAGTCACAAAAAAACTATGGATTGATAATTCCTCATATATGTTACAGATTGACAATCATATAAATATTTATGTGATATATACCAGATTTATATGGTGTCTCATCTCTGATATATACCAGATTTATATGGTGTCTCATCTCCCGAATCTTGACTCAATATATATCATACATGCTTAATTATAGGCCTCATAATTAAAAAAGAAAACTAAGAATTCAGAAGAAGAACTTTAATATAGACTAGAATAAATCGGTATAATTGCATGATCATATCAAACATGCCCTAAAACTACATATGCTTAGCCAGACATAATCAAATCAAAAATCAAGTGAAATATAATTCTAACTATCTCTAGTATAATACAAAATAAAAGGGGAAGAAAATCCTGAAATCATTGTAGGAATTATGATGAATTATCCCTTGAAACTCGTGGAATGGATTGTGAATTGCCTCTCCGTGCTATCTTTCATATGTAGTCTATGTATCTAGTATCTTATAGACGTAGTCTATGTCCTTTCTGGGTCCAGAGGCCGCCTATTTATGGAAAATTGGCTTAGAGTTTATCCTCATCTTCACATCCATCAAAATCAAGAAAATACGCAACAATCTGTGCAATTCTGTACTTGGTAATCGATTGAGTGGGAAACAGCTCGATCGAGCAAAAATCTACTTAGTCAAGAAAAAATCTGCCCAAAACTGAACAAGTTTGATTTTGCTCAAGTAGAAATTGGCTTGGTCGAGCAGAAATCTGCTCAGTCGAGCACTAGGTGCTCAACCTTGTCCAAAACTGCCCTGACTTTAACCATCCCCAACTTCAAAGTTATGTTGTTAGGCTTTAAAATTTGAATTTGACTTTCTTTAGTTCACACAAAATTGTAGCCCTACGTGTTGGCTTTTTCATGGAATTTTTTTTTCTTCTCTTAAAAAAAAAAAAAACTCATTGGCACCAAGCATGAGAGAATATTTCAACTCAATTGAATACATGTAGCTTATGTTATAATCAAATACCTAAGGTATGTCAAGATAATCGATATGTAGTTTGCTCTTTGATTGGATTTTGGACTATATTAGTGTCATTATTGGCACATGCATTCTTCTAAAAGTTGTAGATCATTATCTTATTTTTCCAACATATAAAGAACCAATAGATAGCCTACATTGAAAGTTATGCTCATTATTTTGTAATTGCGAGCAAAGGTTTCATTAAGTGTCGCTTTAGATATTTAAGCTTCAAATCCATGAAAATCTCTACAAAACAAACAAACACATAACATCCACTTGATATAACATATTTGGACTAAACGAGATAATTATACATGATTTTGCAAATAAAATGTATCACAATTCAACCCAAAAATCTCTGTATAAACATTTTTATCACTATTCTTAGGTCAACTAATGGCATTAAACTTAATCAACCTAAATACATCTCCAATTTACTTATAAAGACATTCAAGTCAGATTGCAAGCTTTGGAGAATTACACTTAATCAACCTAAATACATCTCTGATTTGCTTCTAAAGACATTCATGTCAAATTGCAAGCTTTGGAGAATTATACTTAATCAACCTAAATACATCTCTGATTTGCTTCTAAAGATATTCTTGTCATATTGCAAGCTTTGTTCCACACCTTATTGTTTTAGTATGAAGCTAAATCTTCAAGGTGGTCCACTTTTTTATTCTCCTAATTTTTTTACAAAAGTACAATTAGGGCTCTATATATTTTGCAGTGAACAAGTTCAGTCAATTTATGCATGCATCATTGGCTAGATTGGCACGAGTGCTTTGGTATCTACAAGGTACTTCTACTCTTTAATTTTTCTTCCAGCCTGCTCTATTGATTTCTATTCAAAGTTACTTTGATGTTGACTGTACCAACAATCCTTGATGACCAAAACTCAACAATTGGTCTTTGTGCCTTTCTTAGTTCTAATCATATTGTCTGTAGTGCTAAGAAACAACATGTAACTAAAAGTAGCATAAGTCCAAATATCGATGTTTGGCCATTTGTCCATCTGCTCATCTACTACTACTACTACTACTACTACTACTACCAACATCTCCCTTTAGTGTTCTAGTTCCAATAATCTATGTTAAAGACAACAAGAAAAAAGAATATGACAATGAAGGGACGGGGAGAAGCATGATTTGTGGGACAACATAGTGCGAATGTTAAATTGTTAAGGGAAAATATAGATGTAGAAAAAATTGGGATACTTTTGTAGGTAGAGATAGCAGAGTTGGAGGAGGAATATGAAAGTTGGAGGATTAATAATTTTAGTTTGATGGCCAAGTAAGGTGGTAATAGCAATGTCTTACACGTCATTGACCACCAATGTTAATAAAGCATAAACATATAAGATAATAGGACACAATAACTGTCAATATAGCACTCAAAAGACACAATAATGGTTTTCAAGGGGAGATTTCAGAATTTCAGAGGTTGTTTGGCAACAATGTCAAGTATGTGGAAAAATAAATGACTAGGCTACCAAATGTTTTAGGAGATTTAATATTAATTTTTCTGGCGTTAGAAACTACTTATAGTATTTTTCAAGCTCATTTGACATCTAATTCTTCTAGTATATAAGTTAATTCATATTCTGATTCGTCTTGCTTCATGGGTACTGGGGCTACTAACCATTTGCCTTCTTAGTTATAGAATCAGACCATGCACTTTTCCTATTATGGTAAGGATATGCTTATGGTTGGTAATGGTTCTCAACTCCCTATCACTCATTGGTTCTTCTATTTTACCTTCCTCTTTGAATTCTCTGTATCTTCATAATATTCTTTGTGTTACGTGTATTACCAAAACTTTGTTGAGCACCTCTCATTTCACTGAAGATAGTTATGTTTATATTGACTTTCGTGGAACATTTTGTCTTGTGAAGGACAAGACAATCACAAGGTCCTACTGAAAGGTAGCCGTAAAGATGGGCTATATTATATTCATCTGTCCAGTATTCCATCCTATCAGTTTTCTTTCTTGGTCTGTCACTCCTGCCACCAAATTCCTCTCCAATAGCTCAACATATATTTTTCTCATTTTCTAGTTCTTGTAATTGAGATTGTAATTTTTTTTTCAAGAAATAATGTCATTATCTGGCACAATAAACTTAGTAACACATGTAACTCTGATCTTCTCAATGTACTCAAACATTTGAATCTATTCACTCATACTAGTGCTTTGAATGATAAAGTTTTGTTAAGGTCACATACATGTCTTCATCTTGGATATAGTCTTCATCACAAGGGCTACAAGTGTCTTAATCCTTTATATATATATATATATATATATATATATAATTCTACATTGTGAGGATTGTCAACTTCAATGAATCTGAGTTCCTCGGCTAGATCTGTTTCCACGAGCCTAGTGATTCCCCACATTACAAACTTGCAGTCAAGAATACTCTTCGCATTCTTCCTGTAGTTACTACTCCCACCTACCCATTCTTTACAATTACTTTCTGCTATTATTTCTCATTCTACCTTCCTTCATCATATGCCTCCTCACCATCTGTTCTTACACAATATCTTGCTCCACCTGCTCAACCTCTCCACTCAATGATCAAAAACATCTTCCTATACATCTTCGTTCACCTTTGACTCTATTAAATCAATTCCTACATCACAAGCATTATATCATTTATGTTGAAAGGTGCTATGGACTCAAACTTTTCAGCTCTGATGAGAAACGACAAGTGGGAATTAGGACCATATGAATGTTATTAATGACAAGTGGGTGTTGAAGGTGAAAACTAAACCTCATCGTGGTGTGGAGAAAAGTAAAGCAAGGCTAGCTGCTAAAGGGTTTCAATAAACATCTGGAATTGATTATTTTGAAATATTTGGTCCGGTGGTCAAGGCTGTTACTATTACAATTTTTTGTCGTGAATATTGTATTTCTCAATGGGAACTTAGTCCCGTAGGTATACATGCATAAGATTTTATTCATCACAAACTACCCTTTCATGTTTGTTTGCTCAAGAAAGCACTCTATGGTTTGAAGCAGGCTATTGAGGAAGGTTCGTTCGCCTAAATCTACATGCTATCCTGCAAGTTTGGTATTGAGGTTTGTTCACCTAAATCTACATCAATATCACAGATTGACAATCATATAAATGTTTGTGTCATATATACCAAATTTATATGGTATCTCATCTCCCAAATCTTGACTCGATATATATCATACATGCTTAATTATAGCCCTCATAATTAAACAAGAAAACTAAGAATTCAGAAGAAGAACTTGAATATAGACGAGAATAAATCGGTATAATTGTATAATCATATCAAACATGCCCTAAAACTACATATGTTTAGCCAGACATAACCGAATAAAAAATCAAGTGAAATATTCTAACTATCTCTAGCATCATACAAAATAAAAGGGGAAGAAAAAACTTGAAGTCTTCATAGGAATTATGATGAGTTATCCCTTGAAACTCGTGGAATGGATGGTGAATTGCCTCTCCTTACTATCCCTCAGATGTAGTCTATGTATCTAGTATCTTTTAGATGTAGTCTATGTCTTTTCTGGGTCAAGAGGCTGCCTATTTATAGAAAATTGGCCTAGGGTTTATCCTCGTCTTCATATCCATCAAAATCAAGAAGATACACAACAATCTGTGCAATTCTGTCTTGGTGCTTGATTGAGTGGGAAATAGCTTGATCGAGTAGTAATCTGGCTTGGTTGAGTAGGAAATGGCTTGATCAAGCAAAAATCCGCTTAGTCAAGCGAAAATCTGCAAAAAACTGCACAAGTTTGATTTTGCTCAAGTGGAAATTGGCTTGGTCGAGCAGAAATCTGCTCAGTCGAGCACTAGATGCTTGATCTTGTCCAAAATTGCCCTGCCTTGAAACATCCCCAACTTCAAAGTTGTGTTGTTAGGCTTTAAAATTTTAATTTGACTTTCTTTAGTTCACACAAAATTGTAGCCCTACGTGTTGGCTGTTGCATGCAATTTGCTTTTCTTCTCTTAAATAAATAAATTAAAAAAAAAACTCACTGGTGCCAAGCGTGAGAGAATGTTTCAACTCAATTGAATACATGTAGCTCATGTTATAATCAAATACCTAAGGTATGTCAAGAAAATCAATGCGTAGTTTTCTCTTTGATTCGATTTTGTAGTATATTAGAGTCATTATCGGTAGATGCATTCTTCTAAAAGTTGTATATCATTGTCTTATCTTTCCAACATATCAAGAACCAATAGATTGTTAATATTGAAAGTTATATTCATTATTTTATAACTGCGCACAAAGGTTTCATTAAGTGTCGCTTTAGATTTTAAGCTTCAAATCCATGAAAATCTCTATAAACACGTAACATCAACTTGATATAACAAATTTGGACTAAACGAGATAATTATACAAGATTTTGCACATAAAATGTATCGCAATTCAACCAAACAATGTCTGTATAAACCTCTTTTATCACTATTCTTAGGTCAACTAAAGGAATTATACTTAATCAACCTAAATACACCTCTGATTTGCTTATAAAGACATTCATGTCAGATTGCAAGCTTTGGAGAATTATACTTAATCAACCTAAATACATCTATGATTTGCTTCTAAAGACATTCATGTCAGATTCCAAGCTTTGGAGAATTATACTTCATCAACCTAAATACATCTCTGATTTGCTTCTAAAGACAATCATGTCAAATTGCAAGCTTTGGAGAATTATACGTAATCAACCTAAATACATATCTGTTTTGCTTCTAAAGACATTCTTATCAGATTGTAAGTTATGTTACACACCTTATTATTCTAGTATGATGCTAAATCTTGAAGATAGTCCACTTTTTTATTCTCCTAATTTTTTACAGAAGTACAGTTAGGGCTCTATATATTTTGCAGTGAACAAGTCAGTGAATTTATGCATGCATCATTGGATAGCTTGACACGAGTGCTTTGGTATCTACAAGGTACTTCTACTCTTGAAATTTTCTTCCAACCTGCTCTATAGTTTTCTATTCAAGGCTGCTCTGATGTAGACTGTACCAACAATCCTTGATGACCAAAAATCAACAATTGGTCTTTGTACCTTTCTTAGTTCTACATCTCTTATGTTCTGGCTGGGTGGCTTGCACAAGATTTTCATTGGATACGAAAGTGTAGGACATATAGATTACTCTGTAGACTAGTGAATTTTGTCTTACCAATACATTGACAATTCCTCTGCTAGTTCAGGCTGTCGACGAATGCCAAAATGGATCAGGTGAAGGCGACCATGTAGAATAGGGTGCTAATAGAGATGGTGCCGAAGGAGATGGTGAAGAAGCGAGAAGTGAAGGCTGATGGTATCTCTAATTAACCAATTGTGATTTTTTGTCATGAACAATGCTGGTTTAGTACTTAGAATTTTGTTTTTCTATGTAAAGAAAATGAATTCTTGATGACTTTTTATGTTTCTATATAAATGTAATGTCCTTTTTTAATTATTGATAATATGTTATAATTAATGAAATAATCAAATAAGAAATTTATTCTAAAAATGGGAGGTAAAAAGAGGGCATGGTAATACGGTTTAGACCGGTCGATCTATGATTGATTGATATCAACTAAATTATCAATTATTATGTAATTACAATCTTACACGATTTAATAATAGAACACTAATTGTGTTATATTTAATTACTTAATTATTTATACTAATAGTTATTATATTTATTTATTATTTTTAGTAGATTTTTAGTTAGATATTCTACAATTGTATGATATCTATAATATATTTGATACTATATGATATCAAATAAGTTCAAAAATTAAGAGATTTATATCTATAATTTTATTTATATAAAGAGAGAGAGAGAGAGAGAGTTTTTTTTTTTTTTATTTATAATTATATAATATGAACTAAATTATCAATTATTATCTAATTACAATCTTATACGATTTAATAATAGGATAATTATATTTAATTGCTTAATTATTTGTAATAATAGTTATTATATTTGTTTATTGTTTTTAACATATTTTTAGTTAGAAATTTTAGAACTGTATGATATCTATAATATATTTGGTACTATATGATATCAAATAAATTTGAAAATTAAGAGAATTGAATCTATAATATTATTTATAATTTTATTTATATTTATATATATATATAGAGAGAGAGAGAGGTTTTTTTTTATATATATAATTATATTATACCAACTAAATTATAGATTATTATCTAATTACAATCTTAAACGATCTGATAATAGGAGAACACTAATTGTGTTATATTTAATTACTTAATTATTTGATTGTTTAAAAACTGCTTTGAATTACCGGATTGTCTTAAACATATTTTTCCATACTATACTTAAAATAGGCAAATATGAAATACATTGTAATTATCTTTCTATAATAATATCTTTAATTTTAAATAAAATATATTTAAATTATTTAACATAAATTTATTTTATATATTTGAATATATTTTGCATCATATTTTAAGGTTTTTATGTAGAAGAAGAAGAAAATTTTATTTGAGAAAACAAAGGAGTCCTGTGGCAAATGGGCTAAATGGTAAATTGTTTTTTTTATTATAAAATTGGTATTTTTTTGGATAGACCTAATATGTTCTAATACATAGGATGTGGAATACGGACAATATTTAGTTCATGATCAACTGTTGAGAAGTGATAAAAATTGATAATATTGTGTGACTTTCTTCACATGCCACTTTAAAATATTATAAATTTCATATGATTTTGCTTATATTGAACTTCTTATAATTACTTTCCTTCCTCCCAAAATTGCATATTGAAAGAAAATAAAGGGTCTCATTTTCCTATTTTCTTAACATGAGAATCGCTGCAACTTGGGGAAAATGTAGGTAAATTTATTTTATTTTACATAGTATATATATATTTTTTTAAATATGAATACTATTTTTTCTTAAATTTAATAATGTTATACTATAATAATATTTTCGTACATCGCACGGGAGAACTTACTAGTTATTATATAAATAAAAGACAAACTAGTAAAAAATAATTACTTAAATACAATTCATTTCATGTATTAATTAATAAACTAGTAAACAAAATAATTATTTAAATACAATTTATTTAACATTCCTACTCAAAAAAATTAATTATAGACTACTAGATCTTTGTGGCAATCATATATATATATATATATATACTCTTTTGAATAAAGAAAGGTCCGACCCTGCGAAGGAAGAGAAGCTCCTTGTAAGGGTGTGGGTCAACATTAGTGAGGAACTAAGAATTGGCAATGCCCAGAAGAATCAAATCTTTTGGGAATGTATCGAAAAACTACAATGACCATCAAGCGAATTCTTCGATTGATTGTCAACAAGCTAAAATCACAATTCTTGGGTAGCCTTGAGTGTATGCATAGAGAATGGAAAATTTGTATGTTTGCTTATAAAAGCAAATTTACTTGAGGCGATCAAGGGGTTCCAACAATTATGCTTGAAGCAACTGCATCTATAGATTTGTGGATTTGACATGCTTTTTTTGGGTTCTAAGCGTAATGATATCAACGTGCTCAATCAAATCACCTTTTTTTAACATCATACAAGGAAATGCACTAAAGAATACTCTCATCAAGAGTTTTGCCCCATAAATCCTAAAAGAAAAATGTTCAAGAACAAATAGCCAAGCTCGTTTGGCAATATCAGAGGTCCATGACGACTTTGGTACAAGAATAACTTGAGAAAGATTACGTATACATACAGAAATCTGCACAATATAATTATTGAAGATGAGGGGATGAAACAACAAATTGGTCACAATTGCGACACGATACAAGTGACATATGTAATACTCAAGTAAAATCCCCAACACAAATAATTCAAGGAGCTACCCAAGAATTTGAGGATTACCTTTGAAGACATAGCGAACTACGTCATAGTTTAAAACCAACTTCGAACCGACATAGTTTGACACATTTTTGCACAAAATACATATGAAGAGTAAAATATAAAATGAAAATTATACAAATTCTATGAAAAACACATAAAACATAGTTTAACAGTGAAAAATATAAATTAAAAGATTATAATTGAAGGTGGGACCCGTAAATATGTCGTTGGAATGGTTATTGATAATGGAGAAAGGAGCTGGGTTATTTAATTTGATGCAGGGCTGATTTGGCAATGTGGGGTAGTTTGAAGTTACGAATTGGCCATGGTAAGGTATATTAACTATTTGGTTATGTTAGCATCCATTTTCTAGTTTTCTGGTAAACCCCTTTTTCTCTCCCCTGCAACCATTTCCGGTAAGCCCTTTTCTCTCTCTATCTTCGCCACCTTCATCTCCTTCGAATCAATCCATTCTCTCTTCATCCTCATGCACAAGAAATGACGAGTTCAACAAGGTGTCGGTATCTAACAATCGACACCAGCGGTTGCAGTTGCGGGCCAGACGATACCGTATGGAACTGTGTGATCCCATACTTGCAGGACCCGCGTGACCGGGCTGCGGTGTCGTTGGTGTGCAAGCGATGGTACGAGACGGACGGTATGACACGCAAGCACGTGAAAATGGTGTTCTGCTACGCCGCCACTCCACAGCAACTGTCGCGGCGGTTCCCTCAACTTGAGTCGCTGAAGATTAAGGGTAAGCCACCCGCCGCCGTGTTTAATCTGATTGACGAAGATTGGGGCGGTTATGTTAGGCCGTGGGTGGAGGAAGTGATGAGGTCTTACAGGAAAATGAAGGCACTTCATTTCAAGAGAATGACTGTGTCGGATCGGGATCTGGAGTCTCTCGCCACGTCAGAAGTGGGGAAGGGTCTTGAAGTCTTGAAGCTGGATAGTTGTTCTGGTTTCAGTACGGATGGCCTGTTGCATATAGGACGCTTATGCAGGTAAAATACAAACCGACATTTTGTGCTTGTGTGTTCTAGGGGAGAAACCGAGTTTGTATTCTTGTTTTCTTGAATCTTTGTTCCTTCTGCAAGCTGGTATTCATTTACTTAGGAACCTCTATCTTGGGTGCTCGTGATTCTTGTAATCCGGCATACTGGTTGGTTCTGCTTTTCTGAATTCTTATTATGATTAAACTTGTAATGATGCACACAAGAATATGGTATTATCTTGTTGTGATTTCATGTCAAGAATTATGCCACCATCTAAACTTTGTGCCCTCCTAACCGTAAACATTACTTTGTTTTATAACTTTAAGACGTAAACATTATCATCCTCAACATTATTTACCATTAATTGGTTTGTTCCATGGTTTCGAGATACCTTGTCAACTGGTGCATGGTTTCTACATACCTTGTAAAATTTTCATTTCTGGTTCTTAGAAGTTTGGTTCCTAATACTGTTCAACACACTTCAACAAATTAGCTCCAATTTGACAACATAAACTTGATCATTCATACATTTAAGTCTTGGTTAACTGAAACTTACTGATCGACATTTTGTAGGAATTTGAGAACACTTTATATGGAAGAGAGCCAAATTGTTGAGAAGGATGGGGAATGGCTACATCAGCTTGCTTTAAACAATACGCTTCTTGAAAATTTGAATTTTTACCGGACTGATCTCAATAGAGTTAGATCTGAAGATTTTGAATTGCTAGCAAGAAGACACCCATCTTTGGCAACATTTAAAATTAGCAGTTGTGATATTTCAAAGCTTGTTGGGTTTTTTAGAGCCGCGGCTTCCTTGGTAGAGTTTGCTGGGGCCTATTTTCCTCTGCCGTACGAACTGCTTGGTGAAGATGTTTCTACTGAGCTTTTGGAAGAGTACCTTTCTGTTTCATTCCCACCAAAATTATGCCGGCTAGGACTGACTTATTTGGAAAGAGAAGAAATGCCAAGCATCTATCCTATTGCTTTGAAGCTTAAGAAATTGGATCTCCTTCATTGCAGGCTCGATGCTGAAGACCACTGTCAGTTACTGCAAAGATGTCCAAACTTGGAAGTCCTTGAAGTAAAATTTGGAAGCCTTTTGCCCAAATTTTTTCTCATCATAGTTTACTAGTATGATACCTGTATGATGCATATAAGATATTATTATATTGAAGACTATGTTTATATATAAATCAGTATAGATATACTATAATGAAATCAGCCATATCTACCCGAATCTTTTATGCCATTTTGAAATGTGTAATTTTAATTATGTTTTCCTATTTTTGTGCAATAGACGACATATCATATTGGCAATAGGGGACTAGAGGTTGTTGCTCGGTTTTGCAAAAGCATGAAAAGGCTACGGATACAGCATCAATTTGTAGAAAACATAGACAGCAGGATTACACAGAGAGGATTAATTGCTGTGGCTCAAGGATGCCTTCAACTCGAATACTTGGCCGTAGACGTCTCAGATATCACAAATGAAGCCCTGGAATGCATTGGCACATACTTAAGAAACTTACAGGACTTCCGCATGGTGTTACTTGATGAGGAAAGAATTACCGATTTGCCCCTTGACAATGGAGTCCGTTCTCTTTTAATAGGATGTGACAAACTGAGAAGATTGGGTCTGTTTCTCCGGTGTGGAGGGCTAACAAATGTGGGGCTCAGTTATATAGGGCAGTACAGTCTGAACGTGAGATGGATGCTTCTAGGTTGCGTTGGTGAGTCCGACGAAGGCCTTATAGCGTTATCGAAAGGGTGTCCTAGCCTCCAGAAGCTGGAAATTAGGAGCTGTTGCTTTAGCGAGCGTGCATTGGCCATTGCTGCTGTTCAGATAACTTCTTTAAGATACTTGTGGATGCAAACATATAACTGTGTAACTAATGGCAGAGATCTTATGGGTATGGTGAAGCCTAACTGGAATATCGAGCTGATACCTTCTAGACCAAATATAGAAAGGGAAGCCAGAGATGATTCTGCCCATATAGTTGCTTACTATTCTCTTGCCGGCCAGAGAAGTGATTTTCCTCATACAGTCGTCCCTTTCGACCCGACAGCATTTACTCATTCCGATTGAGCTGGTTATGCTTCAAACTGTATAGTCGTTGCATGGGCTCCCTTGGGTTCCTGTTCTGTTATTCAATCCCAGCGGACTTCTGTATAATCTTTTGACTCCGAATCTTTTCTCTGTATATAGAAATTGGAAATGTGCATTCAGAAGCACGCATCTATCACCTGCTATGATGCTAATCTGGTCATTTCAAAGGTTTGCTAATTAATTGATCTATACTAAAAAAAAACATGTCATCGATTGAAGATAAAGAAAATTTATACTATTTACCTACTTTCACATCAAATATACAAAATTAGGGTTAATTTGATGAAAAATCATGATTTTTTATAAAATTTACATTTTAGTCATAGCCTTTTTATTTTTGCAATGTCAAGCGTCACCTTTCCAATTTTTGCAATTCAAATTACATTACAGTTTTATCTTGAATTAATTTTTATACTTAGCTTTAAATTATTATTATTATTATTATTATTATTATTATTATTGTTGTTGTTGTTGTTGTTGTTGTTGTTATTGTTGTTGTTGTTGTTGTTGTTATTATTATTATTATTATTATTATTATCATTATTATTATATTTGAAATACTTTCTACAAAATATATAAGAAATTATGTTTTGTATATTATTTATATTACATGTGAAACGATGAAAAAAACATGTAAGGGATGTTTTGTATATTATTTATGTTGCATATGAAATAATCGTAAAAATATTGTACCGGTACAAATTTGTTTATAATTTTGATTAAATTTAATGTAAGATCATGTACTAAAAAATAAATTAATATATCATATTTATAGAAGTTAATTATAATTAAATTTAAAATTTGTTATTCTAATGGCCCACTTGTTGTGGCCTAATGATATATTTCCTTAAGCCAACTCAAGCTTATAGCAAACATAAGTCAACTCATATACCCCTATATATGTGATGATACACCTATGTGCGTAAGAGAGTTATAGTGAATTACCGAGTTTTGAGTTATTGGACCACATCATATTACTAATTAATAACGAGAGGAACCACAACTTGAGTTGAGCGAATGTCTCGACAACAATACCCAATAAGGGGTATTAGAGCAACGATTGTGTCGAGATGAGGGTCTCCCGTTATTCTGTGTTACTATTCACATAACAGAGCGTGGTCAATCCGCTACCGCCCCTCCTACTCATGTGTAGACGAGGGGTACTTCGTAGCAAGTGCACCCGTGTGGAAGCCTGCTGCCCCCTTTGGTGCAGCCAGCCTGGGACCTCCTCGTTAGGTGTATTCGGTAAGGGTCTCACTCATAAAAAGAGGCTGATACTCTTTTACATTTCAAAATAGACACTGTGGGATTCGGTATAGGATTCGTATTTGTTGCTCGTAGAATCCATAGAAATACATTCTTGTTGATTTGCTGATAAATTATATCTTGTGTGATATTGGTAATTTATCTGCTTTCTTTCTGTTGCATATATCAATAGGTTTTATGAGGTTAGTACTCTTACCCTTTATGTGTTTGTGTGTTCGTGATTGCCTATTTGTAAAATATGGATACTCTATCTAATTTATGTCTTACTGAGTTCAATGGTAAGTCAAATATTAGTATCTCGCAACAGAAAATGAAGGGACTCCTTATAAGCAAAAATGTGTATAAAAGTATTACCCTAGCATTTTCTGAAATCGAAACGGAGGATAGAAAATCCAATATGGATTAACACATATTCTTCAATTATCTTGAACTTATCTAATCCTGTGGAAAATGGAGAAGCTAGATTCTGCCAAAGAACTTTGGAAAAAACTGGAAGAATTTTTTACCGACACACACTGCCGTGTAAATTGTTCTTCTTGGAGAAATTTTTTTGGTTTAAAATTAACCTAAACAAGGATATGGATGAAAATTTGGTTATTTTCACGAAATTAGTTCCAGATATGAAACAACTTGGTGATAAGAACATTGATGACTATTCACCTATTATCCTTCTGAATGCCATCTCTGATACTTATGGGGACATTAAATCTGCTATTAAGCATTGGCAGGGATGAAATTTCGCTTGAAATCGTACAAAATTGTCTCATGAGTAAAGAGGTGGATTTAAAGGACAATCTAGGGGTGAAAAGTGAGTCAGTGATATTTGTTAGAGGGAAACTACAAAAAAAGGTTGTTTCTTGCAAAGAAACTCATGATAAGAACTCTGATAAAGAGGGGAACAATAAAACTCCTAATGCGAAAATGTGTTTTAATTGTAATTAAATTGATCATTTTGCTAAAGACTGTCCTAGACCTAAGAAGAAACAGGATAATAACAAGGATAATAAGGTTCCTACTGATTATGGTGAGGTTTTTATGGTGTCTAACATCCGTGATGATTTGTGTATTGGTAGCGTCGTTTCTCCACCAAAAATAATCCGACCAGCGGTCGGTATGCCCACACTGACCAGAACAGCAGCAAGCAAGATCGTCTCCCAAAGGACTGGCGAGGATTTTTCTAATCTTTTGATCTAACAATAATCACGAAAATTAGTAGCAAAGATTTGTATTTTGAGAATGAAATTGAATAGCAAAAATTAAGAAAAGGGTTTGTATCAGATATGTAAAATATTCCGGGTTCCAATTAATTCCACTCTAGCTAACTATTTCAATCATCGATGCAAAATTGACTTTAATTCATGCAAATAAATTAGTTATAACCACCAAAGACGCTTCTGACGCAGTCTTATCTCTCCTTAATTTATTGATAATCAGGAAGACGCTTCACCAATTATTTCCCTAATCGACTGACAACCCTAGAGACGCTCTATGGATTTAATGAGCCGACAGCATTAATAATTAGAGAGACCCAATTCAAAACCGATAAACTCTGACGCAGGATTACCAAATTAAGACTGATCTTCCCTTGATTCTGAAGAATCAATGTACCACTAATTAAATCTAAACCACAATTACGGATGGCCGATTTAATTGGCTACTAATTAATTCCTGTCTAATGAATATTTCGAACTACCCAATAGATCCGAAACAATTAACCACAGTAAACACAGAGAATCACAGATACTTGCATAAAATAAAGTATACGAACATATATGATCTCATAAAATAGAATAGCAAAAGTTTCCTTAATTGTTACCGGAATAAAAGAGTTTAGCTACAACCCATAATAGAATCAAGAAACCAAATAAAAGATAGAAAGATAAAACCGGGTTGCTTCTTGGAGAGAAGAACGGCTGCCTTCTTAGTTTCTTGAAGTAGGTTGAATTTGATAATGTAAAGTCTGATCCTAATGGAACCCTAGTTCAACTATATATACAAATCTAATGTTCATGAAGCCCACGGTTACAAGTTTATCTCGTATCTTGCTGTCAAATCCTGTAGGAACCCATATGTGTGGTAGAATTGGGCCTTTAAATCGATCCTGGGCCGCTAAAAATATTCTGTTCAGGCCCAACTGGTCGGTATGCCCATACCGACCGTCCTCCAGTAAATCCCTGCTTGATTTTTCCGGATATTTTGCCCCTTTTTTCTCCAAAGTTGAATATTCTCCTACAATCATGCAACAAACTGAATTAGCTCGAAAATATAGGTGTTGAAGGGATAATGATCATTAAAATTACACCAAAAACTCTCCAAAAAGATGTATTAAATAACTACCATCATGTATGAATTTTGTGCATTCTAATGAAAATGAATGGCTTGTTGATTCTGGTTACACATTTCATATGTTCCTCTATAAAATTATGTTTTCATCATATAAAGAAACTTCCAATAGTTTTGTTTGCATGGCTAATGATAAAAAAATACCCCGTAATTGGTTTCGGTGATGTGTCTTTGCTGTATAAATCTAGTTATGCGCTTAAGTTGAAAAGTGTTAGGCATATTCCTGATTTGAGTAACAATTTGATGTCATGTGCTGCTCTAGAAGACGATGATCTAGAGGGGAGGTGGAGAAATGGTGTTATGAAAATTATGAGGACAAATTCCATGTTTTTTGAAGCTAGGTAGAAAAATAACTTTTATGTTTACACTGCTGAGTCAAAATCCTTCGTAAATGCTATTAAAGAAGATTATACTAAATTATGGCATACCCAACTTGGGCTTATGAGTGGCAATGGGTTAGAAATTTTGCATAAGGCAGGTTAGTTTAGTAATGCTAGATTGTCATGCATGTCATTTTATGACTCATGTGTGTTAGGCAAGCATCATAAAATTCTATGACTCATGTGTGTTAGGCAAGCATCATAAAATTAGTTTTCCTGCTTCCCCTCATCTTAAGACATCTTATTGTACTAGCATTCTTGAGTATTTGCATGCTGATATGTAGGGCCCTTCCAGTGTACCCACACACGGTGGATGTGTATTTTTTTTTTATTATTGATGATAACTCAAGAAAGATGTGGGTGTTTCTAATGAAAAACAAATCTGACGTTTTTTATAAGTTTAAAAATTGGAAAACCCAAATAGAGAATCAAACTGGTAAAAGATTAAATACCTGAACGATCTGAAATTTTGCAGTAACTATGGATAGATTATGTGCTAGTTTGGGTATTAAGAGGCATAAGTCCATTCCTTACACACCTCAGCAGAACGGTGTGGCTAAAAGAATGAATCAGACCTTAATAGAAAGGGTGAGAAGCATGTTTGCATGTTCCGGCCTTTCTAAGAAATTTTGGGGCAAAGCTGTTTATACTACCGCATATCTGGTTAATATATCCCCTTATGTGCCTTTAAATAGAAAATATCTTGAAAAAATATTTTCTCTAAACTATGTGTGTTCGGTTGTTCTGCTTTTGTGCATAAAAGAAAAAAAGTGATAAATTCAATCCTCAATCTAAAGAATACATTTTCTTGGTGTATCCTGAAGGGGTTAAGCGCTTTAGACCGTGGCCTAATGGTGAATCGGGATATAAGGTGGTTATTACTAGAGATGTCATTTTTAATGAGCCTGAATTTCCATCCTTATTAGATTATGTGCCTTTATCTACTCCGTATGTGACTTCTTCTGAGGTGGAACATGTACCCAGTAATAATGAACCTGACAATGTTCAAAGCGAAACCAACTTACGTGAAAATGTTGAAAATGGTAATGAGGAAGGTGAATCATTGGACGATTACCAATTGGGTTGGGATAGGACTAGGGGGCAAACTAAGCTCCCATCTAAGCTAAGTGATTTCCACATGGATAATCATGTTTTCAACACTTTTTAGTTCGAGGAGAGTGAACCTGAGTCATATGAAGAAGCTTTGAAATCTAAGGAATCGGTAGAATGTTTTAATGCTATGAAAGATGAGGTACGATCCTTGCATGTTAATCAAACTTGGACATTTTTTACCTAGGCCAGAAGCATGCTCCTTAGTGGACTATAGGTGGCTGTTCAAACTCAAGAACGAAACTGATGGGATTAGATATAATGTTAAATTAGTGACTAAGGGGTTTCCTCAAAAAAAAGGGGGTAGATTATACTGAAATATTTGCTCATATGTGAAAAGTACCATGTTCAAATGCTATTGGTTATGTCATGTAGCTTATGGTGAGCACTAGGTCGAATATTGCATATTCGGTTAGTTGATTAAGTAGGTATATGTCAAACTCGAAAATGCTTCATTGGGAAGCTTTGAATTGGTTACTTAAGAATGTGAAAGGTTTTAAAAATGTATGCTTAAATTTTTCAAAAAGTGCACAAGGGTTGAAATTAATTGGTTATGTGGACTCAAACTATGCTAATGATGGGACTGTAGAAAATCCACCACATCTTATGTATTCACTTTGTGTAGTTCTTGAATAAGTTGGAAATTCCAACTTCAATCGATTGTAGCACTCTCAACTACGGTGTCTGAGTATGTTGCTGCAACCGAGGCTTTGAAAGAGGCTATTTAGTTGAAGGGTATTCTTTTTGAAATTAGATTTCTGAAAGGTAAGGTGGTTTTATACTTTGATAGTCAATCCAGCATACAATTATGTAAGAACCCAATATTTCATGATAGGACTCACACATCGACGTTAGGTTCCATTCCATAAGTGATATTGTTGAAAAAGACATAACTAATTTGGAAAAGATTGCGTCTGATTTAATCCTGCTGATATGGGTACCAAATGTTTGTCCGTTGAAAAATTTAGATCTTGCATGCGGACTCTGAACTTTTTTCATTGATTGAATTTATGAGCATATATGTTTCTTTGGGCTAGGAACCTAGTGAAATTCCGCGATGATGAGTTATGTGCTTCTGCTTCATGATCAGTGATATGGTGTCTGTCAAGGTGGAGATTATTATTCTGATGGTCCACTTGGTATGGCCTAATAACATATTTTTCTAAGCTAACTCAAGCACATGACAACCTAGGCCAACTTATATATCCCTATATATATATGATGATATGCACTAGCCTCCATATATGAAAAACAAGAACCACATTCTATTATCTTCTCTATTCTCCATTTTCTTATTGTGTGTTCAACCAATTGAGATACACTTGTGCGTGCAAGAGAGTGATAATGAATTACCTGTTGAGTAGGATTGGACCATATCGTATCACTGATCCATAACGTGGGGAACCACAACCTGAGCCTGGCGAAGGTCCCGACAACAATACCCAACAAAATTGATAATTTTTAATTTAATCGTGATTTTAACTTCAAACATTCAACTAGACGAACTAGATAAAGTATAATAATAATACTGACCATAATATTTATTATAATAAATAATAATAATAATAATAATAATAATAATAATAATAATAATAATAATAATTTAAGCTAAATATATTTAAAAAATCAACATAAAATTTTCATGTATTCGAATTTTAAAAATTGGAAAGTGGTGTTTGAAATTGTAAAAGTTAAATGGTCGTAATTAAAATTTCATCAAAGATTATGATTTTTTATGCCATTAATCCTAAAAATTAATATATTATTATTCTTATCAACCCAAAATCTTTCCCCTATATTTTTAAGAATATATATATATAGATACATATAATATTCACGATACATAAAATTATATTAGAAAAATATATAGCAATACAAAAAGTTATAAAAATATTCATGCATGAATTTTCTTACATATAATTAGTCATATCCTACTCTAAAATTGATAAAAATATGTGGATTATAGTTATCTAACTAGAATCCGAGAAAAACAAGTGGATCCCATATTTTCTGCACTCGTTTTTTTTTTTTTTTTTTCTAAACATATATTTGAATCGCTGCATATGTTAGGATATGATAAGTATCTCTAAAAAATAATAATAACTTCTACTTAAAAAGTTACTATTTTAGGATTGTTATATTGTAAATTATGGACCCACAAATGCTATCCGGAAAAGCGAAACCCCTAAAATGAATCATTCTGAATGTCTTGTTCCGGAATTCACAGAACGTGGGAGAATCGTCCCTCCTCCATATAAATAAGCTTGCTCCTCCACTTGAATTATTCAGCAGAGATTAGAGCAAGTATCATTGCGAACAGAAACTGAGCTAAAATGTCTCATTCCAAGCTTCTTAGGCAACCGACGAAGCAATGTCTTCGATCCATTTTCGTTTGATATTTGGGATCCCTTTGAAGGCTTTCCTTTCTCTTTCTCCGTTGCCAATCTCCCCTCCTTTGCTCAAGAAACAACTACCGTGGCTAATGCTCGCATTGACTGGAAAGAAACGCCGGAGGCACATGTGTTCAAGGTGGACGTTCTCGGATTGAAGAAAGAGGAAGTTAAGGTGGAGGTTGAAGACAGTTCTATTCTCCAAATGAGCGGAGAGAGAAGCAAGGAGCAAGAGGAGAAGAACGACAGGTGATATCATGTGGAGAGGAACAGCGGGAAGTTCCTCCGCCGTTTCAGGCTGCCGGATAATGCAAGGTTAGATCAAGTGAAGGCAGCAATAGAGAATGGGGTTCTGACAGTGAGGGTGCCGAAGGACGAAGAGAGGAAGCCTGAGGTGAAGGCCATTGACATCTCTGGTTAACAAGCCATCATGTCAGCAATTTCTCTGTTATTTTGCATTGAACAATGTTGTTTTATGTAAATGTGGACTCGCATTCAGAAATGTTGTTGTATTTCAATGTCTTATAGGTTGTATTGTTAATATGTGTGTTCATCGATGTATATAATTTAAATATTTGCTAAAAATTTAATTATGCACAGTTTATAAATTTCATAATGTAACTCAAGAAATTTTTAATTAATTTTGTTGCAAGGGTGAATTAAGAAATTTTGATGTTAAAATGTAAATTTTTTTTTAAATCGGTTCAATTATAAAATTGGAGGTAGTTGAAGCTCTTGGTGTTAAGGAAGTTAAAATATCATAATATTTGCGCGCAAGTTGAGTTTATACTCAACTTTGTACTTGATAATAAAATTTGTGAAAGTTTAAAATAAAAGTAACACGATTGAATTAAGTTTCAAGGAAGAACTCTCATTTTCCTCATCGAGCAAGTATATTGACGAAGTGTCTTATTTTCTAATAAGAAAAACGTATGGTATTACAAGAATGCAGACTCCCTTTTCACTAAAGGCTCCTACCTCTCTCACACACACTTCTCCTAACACCTTACCCTACTACACAGTCCCCTGAATGGATTTTCCCTCACGTAACTCTATGATGTTGGGCTTCAAGCTGTCAGACTGTTTGATTTCCAACTGGGCGTAGAACTCAAATCGTTGAATTATAATGAAAAACAAATGATATCTCCCTCGATCTCTCTCAAAATACACTAAACGAACTACTCTAATGGTTGTGGGTTTCTCCATATATATAAAAGGAACAACCTTACAATCAAGTTTATAAGGTAAGAATCTCCTATAGTTAATGTGTGCCTATTTTTTAAGATATGTTTCCTTCTTTGTAGCTCCATTATATCTTTTTCATATTTTTTGTGCTAATTTTGGTTGATGTGCATCCGATTGTTATTTAGCATCCAGGTTCGATGAATTTCTTCCTTTCCTTAATATATTGAAAACTCTTCCTTTGATTTTTCTTAGATCGCCATGATATCTATGTTGATTTCATTCCATGATTCTTTGTATCTTCATAATTTACAAAGATATGAATCTTTGTAAATCTTCCAAGTATCTAAACTTTACAAAATCTGCACATGGGCACATGATTATGTTAAATCTAGCAACATCCCAAATTATGTCCGTTTTTGTTCAGTGTCAATTTTTAGTGAACTCAAAATCGAGTTCTTACAGAAGCTTTGAGTTGGATTAAGATGCAATCGAGAGGAAGAATGTTTATCAAGATAGGTTGTTTGTTGGTTGTTCAAGCAATTTGAAGTAGTACATGAATGCCCTCTTATTTTGGGGTTGTTATTGATGATTGTAAAGATTTGTTGAGAAATTTAACATATGTCTATTTGTTGTTTGTAAAACGATTTGCTAATAGAACTGTATAAATTGTCTAGAGCATTCTATTTTATTTTAGATCTATCTTTAAAGGGGTAATGTCCCTTCTAAAGTTCAAACTAGTTTACTACCTAATTTGTTAGGTTCAATTGAAAATAAATATAAATTTTTATTGTTGGGATGCAATTTGTATGTATTTATGTTTCTCCGTTGGTAGCTGAAGCGAATAAAGCTTTCAAATTACTTTCAATGCCATACATATTTAACAGTAGCAATCTAATGTGTTGTTTTTTGGCATAATGGAAATAGAAAATTTGTAAACAACATCCCAATGTAATCGAATTTCTTGTGTTGCTAATGTGTAATTGTTTTGGCAAAGTGTGAGCAAAGTAATTGCAACCAAGATAACAATGTAATCTAATTTCTTTTTGGCACAACTTAGGGGTTCTTTGTTATATTTAGAGGAATGGGCATATTAATGGATATCATGGTAATAAGAAATGGGTGTGTAATTATTATAATTCATCACATTTTAATGGGTTTGGTTGATATTCCAATAATAAAAAATCAAAATTATTATAGCACTGTGATTCTCATGTTTTAAGCAATCTTTTTCATCCCATACTCATTCCCAACTCTTCAACTAGCCCCTTTAGAGTAGGAGTAGTAGGAGAAGGTTTATATATGTCCAATTCAGTGTGACAAAGTAAATCATTAAAATATTTGGATTGTATGAGCAAAATACCAGAAGAACTTTGATGAGCATCCAACCCAAGGAAGTAATTGACCTCTCCTAGATCCTTGTGACAAAATTATTGGTGTAAAATTTGAATGAGTTAAGCTATGGAAGTTGCGCAACTCCAGATAGTGAGAATATAGTCCACATATACAAAAACCATGATAAATACTCTATGATGTTGTTTGAAAAAAAAAAACTAAAAAACAAAAAAAAAACAAAGTGATCAAAACTAGATTTAAAGAAGCCAAGAGAGACCAAGAACCCTTTGAGCTTCTCATACCAAGCCTTGGGGATCATATTGGGCTAACAAAAGAAAAGAAAAATACATTCATAAGGCTCAAAATGTGGTTGACTAGAAGAATTATGATTCATTGGGATAATTAAGATAAGTAGCTTATGAAGCATGACCTTACATTTTCAATTTTATTGCACATTTGAGCATTTTTGAGAAAAAATCAATGCATAATTTCTACTCACAATAATTACTCATGCTTCAGGCTCAAATGTCACGGGTATATGACATAATTCAAATGCATATTTTTCGATCATGCAGTAAAGTCATCTATCATACCTCATTAGATTTTAATTCAATTTTATCACTAGTTTTAATCATTAATCCACGAATTTGTATATTTAATGTTTCTTCATACATACCATTCCATCGAATTAGATTTTTCCATTACTCTAAAATTCATACTCCTAGAAAGCAAATAAATCCTAAGCTAAAAATCAAAAAAGAAAAAAATAAATCGAAAAGAAAATAAAAATATGTTGAGCCAAATGTTTTCCATGATAAAATACACCCCTTCCCCCCTCTACCCCCCAAAAAATAATTGTTAAAAGATGTATATTCGTCGAACAAGTTTGAGAAGAAAAAGTGGTTTATCTTGGATACCTTTAAGCATTGATCGATTTGTGCATTTCTTGTGGTTTTTTGCCCACATTTTGAAATGAGTGTATTAATGTTTTGGGTTTTGGCCAATTTCTTTATGTTTATCTCCGTATTCAATCATTCCTTCTTTGTTTATTTCCATTTCAAACTGTTCAATTTGAGATTAGATTCAAATGACTATAAAAGAAACAAACACATAATATCCACGCGATACAAATAAAGTTGGATTAAACAAAGGAAATTATATATATTTTGGCATCTACGAGACTCTCAAATCAACCTAAAATACATGGATAAACTATGTTTCGATTAACTAGTTCGTTGATAAAATAATATATGATCGAATGCATTGAGCTAAGTACAATTATGCATATATTTCTCTTTGTAGGGAATTCCATCTCCGAACAACACTTTGTCATTTCTTTTTAGATTATTCTTTATATCTAAAACTCGACCAATTAGAGTAGTGTTAATATAATGCACTTTATACATGTTAAATCTTGTGATCATCTTTTGGATATGTGCAAACTTGTGAATTGGTATTCCACACTCATAGTTATATTGCAAGCTAGATAAACCCGAGTTTCCCATGATCCATCATCTCAATAAGAATTTCAAATAGCTCAAAATTTCTTATATTTCATTAAGAGTACCAATTATGTTTCTAACATCAACATATATTACTTAATTAAAAATCTAGAACTTATATTCTTATAAATGCGCAAGGGTGAGGTTAATTTTTTTTATTTCATTAAACATTTTCATATATCTATGATTCATGTTCCCGTTGAGATATGTCAAAACTACATTCATAAATTTCCTTTTCAATCATTTAGGAACTAATATAATGTTATAACGACCATTCATGGAGAGTATGTCTCCTCATAATTAATTAGAGAGCATCATTATAGAAACATTTATAATACAAACTTTGTATCTCAAGACTTATTATTCTCATTATGATTTCTAGCAAAAATCATTTATTTCTTATTGGCTTTGCACTTAGTGAGGCTAGCACTACCAGGATAAATATATGCTAGTTTGTTAGAAAATCAAGTTCTACATAGATTGATTTTTTTCTTTTTCATTTAGGCCAACATGTTTTTTGTTGATATTTTGCAATAGAATATGGTTGTGTATCATTATGCCTTATGATTTCTTGAGCAACAATGTATGTATCATCAATTTGTGTGGAAGATCTTTCCTCATTATTCTTTGTAATCATATCAAGCATAGGTGCATCCTCCAGTAATGATTTATGGACATATTATAATAAGAGATAATATCATCACGTTGATGAATAATTAATCAAGTTGTGTCATATCTACCCTTCTTCTATAGGCTAGTATCAATCGAACCAAGTGGCTTTCCTCTTTTCATTTTGGGAACCACAACCTCAACCTCAACCATACCTCATCCAATAATGGTTTCAACACCTCTATTAGCGGTGATGTGCCTCTTACTAGGGACATTTAACATTGCAGACTTATTTGCAGTTGGTATATGTGATACTGTAACATTAGTGATTTTAATAAATATATTAAGAATCAAATCTTATGTGCTTTGAAGACCAGTTATGCGTTTGATCACTTTTACATTATGAAGTGCATGCATCAAAATGATACAAAGTTGGAAATAGTTCTTGTCGTTCACTCAGAAAATCTTTTTTTTTTTTTTATCTTCTCCTAATGACGGAAAACTATCTCATTAAAGTGAGAATCCACAAATCTAATGGTAAACTAATTGTCTTTCAATGGATGGATACACTTAAGTAAGGTTGTGTGCAAAACTGCAGAACCCCATGCAAAGATGGACATGTTAGCACACAATAATTTTCCTAATCACCATCTATATATCTTTTATGGTGGCTTATGAGAGAGTGTTTTGTACTTACACATGGGGCATGTGATGCTCTACATAGATCACGATAGACATGAATTACCATCATATTCTTTTGATATAAACTCTCTCGCATTATCAAGTCTTATAGGCTTTCTAGGCTTTTGGTTAAGGTAAGAAACGTATGGCTAGGTGACTCAATCAACATTGGACTCATCAAATTAGTTGGTCTATACGATCTTTCGCATTCAACTCATGGCCAGAGAGTAGAACTAGATTTTTGTCTAGCTTTATTCCTCCTTCATCAACTTCTTTTCAATACTTAATCAACACCGAATTGTTTTTTTGAGAAATGGTTTTAGTAGCTATGAGGAGTCGCTTCATATTTTCAACAACTTTTGTTATTTTATTTGATTTTTTTTCAAGATATTATAGTCATTCATTGCATTTACAAATATCATTTTTCCACAACATGCTCAATTCATCAATAATCATTATAAAATAAAGCATTATCATCATTAGCATCAGTCAATACCACAATCATCATAAAATAAACAAATGAATCATTGTTTAGGCTTATATTACATATTTTACACTGAGGATTTGGAAAAATAATAAAAATGAAAAGACAAAGAAAGAAATAAATATTTTTTTTGAAAATACCACATTGAAGCCAAATACGCAATTTATGGGGCACGTCTATCTCCCCAAACTTAATTTTTGAGAAGACTAAGTTTGGTAAAATGGATGGATGTCCCTCACTGAGGCGGCGGTGGTGGTGGATAGTTGCGCCGCCAATGTGTGAGCTTTCTCAGATAGAACGACCTCAAAGTTTTGTGGGTTGGCCAAGTTGATTCTTCCCCCACGGCGTGCTCTATTTCGGTTAGCCATGTCTTGTGAAAAAATTCAAAATGAAGAGTGTGAAATACCCTTAAATGTAATTAGGACCATGGCACCATTACATCATTTTCTTCCTATGTGTGTAGTATAAATAATATATGTGACAATGAATGTGGCATATATTGCACATAGCTTTACCTTTGAAATACAATATATAATGTATGTTTATGCCTACCCTCAAACATGATATGCAATGTATAATAAGCTTCCATTCTTTGCTCAATTCAAATTTATGCTCTCATGCTATATCAAATATGATAGACATAATATACATTCACCTCAAAACTGATGTCATTCTCATCAAAACATATTGGAGACCCTTATTCATCTAAATTCTCAAAGATATATAAGGGTTCTCTTCCTACCATATAGATCTCATCCCAATAGTTAGGCACATAATGCGTTTGATAATATGCCCAAAAGGGCTTGCTATTTTTTATGACAAAAGCTGATGGAATCAAGCAATCCATGAATCAACCTTGATATATATGGACACCCATTCAATACCTTCACGTATATTCTAATCCAACCATAGTAGGTTCACATATTTCCATAAATCAAACACATTACATGAATATTCATCATTCGAATCTCAAATTTCCCCCTAAACTAGCATGCACACAAACTGTTTGATAAAATGTTTAAATAAAATGATCACACCAATGGCAAAACCAACTTGAAATTAAGCTTACCCATCAACTTAGACTCCTATATTTCAAGCTTAACAAAATTTATAGAGAAATTACATACCTTTCTTCTTAAGTTAGAGGTTGAGAAAAAATTGAAGATTTGGGGATGAATCCTTCAACAAATTTGGAGGGGTGTTTGAATGGGGAAATTAAGGGAAGAAGAAGATAAGGCAGTGGGAGAAAAAAAGAGAATACCTTTAACTCGAGTTCCTGAAGTGAAGCACGATCTATGCAAGGCCTAGCACGGGCCGTGCTTCATGGCAAAAATTCTTAGGAAACTCTAGTCTGCAGTACAGGCCATGCAGGGGAATGAACGGTCTGTGCTTGATGTTTTTTATCTTATTACATACATTACAATTTCCGTTTAACAAATAGGCATTCATAGTAAAATGTGCTTCTACCCCCAAACTAAGTTTAAAAAAAGATAAACAGGAAAGCTATGAATCACTAACCTCTATTGTATCATTGAGGAGGTCGGTCCGATGGGAGTTTAAACCCCTAATGTTCCATCGTGTCCAATGTGATTACTACGTTGGCATCAATTTTCTCGATAGTTGAGTTCATGTGCGTGAACTCATTTCTCAATTCCTCCAAACACAACTCATCAAGATTAAAAGGGGTTTCGCTTTTAAACAAAGGCACATAAGTTTTCTAATTCTAGAGAAATTAACCATGAAACTCCTATGAAGCTCAACATGCCCAGGGAAACTATTTTATGCCTTCTCTTTTACATGAGGATACCCTCTTTTAGTTTCTGTCTCAGTCTCTTTGGCATGATCAACCTCTAAACTTGCACCAAGGTGATCCTTCTTTATTTCCTCTTTGATGCTTCCCTTGTGAGGTGCCTCCGTCTTTGTTTCTATAGACTCCTGCACAACTTAAATTCACACTATCAAAATTAATAGACTTGCAAGGAAGGATAGTGTAGCTTATGCAAGATTTAAGGGACTCTACCGGCAATCTTTTGGGTTCCTTTTGATCAATTGTGTTTTGGACTACATCCTCAGACTTGCAATCTTCAACATCTCCTTGAAACATGTTCACATCATATAAGAAATATACCACTTTTTCCTTATCTACTCTTAAAGTCAAATTTTCTTTTGTTATATCAATAAGGGCTCATGCAGTCGCAAAGAATGGTCTACCCAAAATCATTGGCATCTCAGGGTCTTCTTCCATCTCTAACACGACAAAGTCCACCAGAAATATGAACTTGTCCATCTTCACGAGCACGTTTTCCATAATTCATTTTGGGTACTTTATAAACCTATCAGCAAGTTGAAATGTGATGGAAAATGGTTTCACTGTTCCCAAGCCTAACTTTTTGAATATGAATAATGGCATTAAATTGATGCTTGCCCCCAAATCACACAACACTTTATTGAAGTGAGTGTTAGCGATTTCACATGGAATTGTATATGTCCCAGGATCCTTCAACTTTGTGGAAGCTTTCTTTGAAGAATTGCATTACACCCCTCTGTTAGATTGATCGTTTAATGATCTTCAATTCTCCTTTTATTTGCTTGATTTTCCTTAAAAAATTTAGCATAGTTTTGCATTCGTTCAATAGCTTCAGCAAAAGGAATATTACTTAATTTTCTAAGAAATTCGTAAATTGTGTCTTCTCTGCTTGCTCCCTTAGCCTTTGTGGAAATGACAATCGTGGAACATATGCAAGGGGTGACACATATTTGGCTTCATTTGCTTCTTCCTCCCAATCCACTCTCTCACTTTTCTTTTCTTCCTTATTAGGCACCTCATCCCTCACATGTATGGCATGACATCGCTCCTTTTTGTTGATTTTAGTAGTGCTTCGAAATTGTTCCTTTTGTTGTATGCTTCCCACTGTTTTAGCTATTTGGAGTAGATTTCACAAAAACCTTGTACCTGTCGCTCGAATGGAAATGATAAGAATGGTCCTCAATCTCAAAGCTCAATTAGAATTACAAGTATTCCAGCTTGATGTTAAAACATTTTTCCTCAATGGCGAATAGAAAGATGAGGTTTACGTCTTGCAACCTCAAGGATTTGAAGCAAAAGGAAAAGAAGGAAAACTCTACAAGCTGTAAAAAGCCATTATTCCAAAAGCAAGCATCGAGATGTAATAGCAAGATTGATTCCCATTTCTTGCAAAATGGATTCGTGAAAAGTCCATCAGTAACATTTCTTTATGTGAAGAAAAATGGAAGTGATTTTTTGATGATTTGTCTATACGTTGATGATGTGATCTATGCAAAAACTAATGATGTAATGATACGATGATTCAAGAAGCAATGATGAAAGAGTATGAAATGACTGATCCGGGATTGATGAAATATTTTCTTGGCATTCAATTGAAACAAGGAAAAGGGCATATTTTTATTTCCCAAGTGAAATATGTTTCTAATTTGCTGAGGAAATTTTGAATAGAGAAATGCAAACCTGTTGCTAACAAAGGGAATTATCTAGTGTTGAAATCACGCTTTATCGAACATTTGTGGGTAAATTTTGCCATTTTGTACTACTTTTTACATTGATTTTACAATCTTTGGAATGTGTACACAAGTGCATAATTTTCAACCTACATAATTTTGCCATTTTCTACTACTTTTTACATTGATGATAGAAAGAGTACTTCAACCTACATATTTTGTTTGGGATCCAAAGCAATATCGTGGACTTCGAAGAAATAAAGTTCAATTGCATTAGCATCTACGGAGCCAGAGTATATTGCAGCAAATGAAGACGCATGTGAGGCAATTAGGTTGAGAAGAATTCTGGAAATTTTGCAGCAAAAAGTTATTAACCAACTCCCATTTTCAATGACCAAGAATTTGGTGTTCCATGGAAGATCGAAAAACATTGAGCTACGTCATCACTACATTCGTGATATGGTTCGAAAGAAGAAGATTTACATGGAGTATGTCAACACTTTGGAATAGTTAGCTGATGCTCTTACCAAGGTTGCGACCATCGAAAAGCTTCAACAATTCAAAGATGAATGAAACTTATAAATTAAGAGAGAGTGTTAAATGATAATTTGCAATTGAAAATTCATGGTTTAATGAGTGTCTCTTAGAGTTCTTTTTTCAAGGCAAAAGTCACTAGGTGAATATGTAACTCTCAAGATATAGTAGTCTATTATAAAAGGTCATAGGTGCATATGAGTTTGTAATAAGAATATATCTGTAAAAAAAAAAGCAAGAGGAGTAGCTTCCTATTCACTTCAAACTCTCTCAAATAAAAAAAAAAAAAAAAAAAATTATCTATGTTTCTTGCAATACATGAATCTTATATCTTGCAGCAAACTATCTCCAATAAGCATATGATACAGGTGAACAAATGATGTTGTTGCTGCTTCAAGAGCAACAGTGCTACTTGGTCAACTAGCTCAAGGTTCTATTAGAAGAATACATAGTAGACGATATTTAGATCGTGATCATGAGGTCGGACATAGGTAACTTGTTAAGGATTATTTCTCTGAAGTTCTTATATTTCTCGCCGGCATATTCCATGATGTTTTTAGATTAGAAAAGAGTTATTTCTTCACATAGTGGATGCCTTACAAGATCATTCAGAATATTTTTATTGGAGGTTGATGCAACAGGAAGAAGAGTGTTGTCTCCTGTTGTGCGCCACAGATGAATCAACCGCATTACAGGAGGCCACAGGAGACACGGAAAGTGAAGCTCACTAAACCGCAACACCGAAAACTATATAGAATTGCAAGACCAGCAGGCTTAGCAGTGCGACTCGGGTACTATAACACGATTTATAAAGGAATGCTAAATATCGCACAACAACAATTCATCAATTGGCATGTGGAGCACCTGTTGACCCTTATGATGAGTACGTACGAGTTGCTAAGACAATTTCCATGGAATGTCTGCTCAACTTTTATCGATGTGTGATTGAAGTGTTTGGGGAGCAATAATTGAGAAGGCTCGATGTTGCTGACACCCAACGTTTGGTTTAAATAGATGAGCAAAAACATGGCTTCCCTAGCATGTTGGGTAGCCTTGATTGTATGCATAGAGAATGAAAAAATTGTTTGATTGCTCATAAAGACAAATTTGCTCGAGGTGATCAAGGGGTCCCAACAATTGTGCTTGAAGCAATTGCGTCTATAGATTTGTGGATCTGACATGCGTTTTTTTTGGGGTTTTAGCGTAATGATATCAACGTGCTCAATGAATCACTTTTATTCAACAACATTCTACAATGAAATACACCAGAGATATAAACAATACACAATATTCTAAAGAACACTATCTAACAGATGGGATTTATCTAGAATGGGCTATTATCGTCAAAAGTTTTCCATGCCCCATAGATCCCAAAAGAAAAATGTTCAAGGACAAACATCCAAGCTTGTTTGGCAATGATCAGAGGTTCATGACGACTTTGGTACAAAACTAACTTGAGAAATATTATGTATACGTAAATCCCCCAATATAGATAATTCAAGGATTATCTTTAAAGACATAACAACCTACGTGGTAGTTAATAACCAACTTCAAAGTTGAACACATTTTAGCACAAAATACATCTATTACAAATAAATTAAGAGTAAAATATAAATTGCAAATTATAAAAATTCTACGGCAAAATATATAAAACATAGTTTAACACTGAAAAGTATAAATTAAAAAACGATTATTGAAGGTGGGACCGAAAGGAGATGGGTTATTTAATTTTGATGCAGTCTGATCTGTGGAGTAGTTTGAGCTAATGATTTGGCGATGGTAAGGTCTATTAACAATTTGGTTACGTAAGCATCCATTTTCTAGATTTCTAGTAAACCCCTTTCTCTCTCCCCCGCAACCATTTCCGGTAAGCCCTTTTCTCTCTCAATCTTTGCCACCTTCATCTCCTTCGAGTCAATCCATTCTCTTTCATCCTCATGCACAAGAAATAACGAGTTCAACAAGTTGTCGGTGTCTATCAATCGACACTAGCGGTTGCAGTTGCGGGTTGGACGACACCTTATGGAACTGTGCGATCCCATACTTGCTGGACCCGCGTGACCGGGCTGCGGTGTCGTTGGTATGCAAGCGATGGTACGAGACAGACGGTATGACACGCAAGCACGTGAAAATGGTGTTCTGCTACGCCCCCTGTCCACAGCAACTGTCGCGGCGGTTCCCTCAACTTGAGTCGCTGAAGCTTAAGGGTAGACTACGCGCCGCGGTGTTTAATCTGATTCACGAAGATTGGGGCGGTTATGTTAGGCCGTGGGTGGAGGAAGTTATAAGGTCTTACAGGAAAATGAAGGCACTTCATTTCAAGAGAATGATTGTGTCGGATAGGGATCTGGAGTCTCTCGCCACGTCAGAAGTGGGGAAGGGTCTTGAAGTCTTGAAGCTGGATAGTTGTTCTGGTTTCAGTACGGATGGCCTGTTGCATATAGGACGCTTATGCAGGTAAAATACAAACCGACATTTTGTGCTTGTGTGTTCTAGGGGAGAAACCGAGTTTGTATTCTTGTTTTCTTGAATCTTTGTTCCTTCTGCAAGCTGATATTCAGTAACTTAGGAACCTCTATCTTGGGTGCTCGCGATTCTTGTAATCCGGCATACTGGTTGGTTCTGCTTTTCTGAATCCTTATTATGATTAAACTTGTAATGCTGCACACAAGAATGCATAATGTGTTAAATCAAAGAGAGTTGTTGAAGATTGTCAGTGGATACAGGCATATGGTATTATTTTGTTGTCATTCCATGTCAAGAATTATGCCACCATCCAAACTTTGTGCCCTCCTAACCGTAAATTATTTTGTTTTATAACTTTAAGACGTAAAAATTATCATCCTCAGCATTTATTACCATTAATTGGTTTGTTCCATGGTTTCTAGATACCTTGTCAACTGGTGCATGGTTTCCACATACCTTGTAAAATTTTCATTTCTGGTTCTTAGAAGTTTGATTCCTAAAACTGTTCAACACGCGTCAACAAATTAGCTCCAATTTGACAACATAAACTTGATCATTCATACATTTAAGTCTTGGTTACCTGAAACTTACTGATCTACATTTTGTAGGAATTTGAGAACACTTCATATGGAAGAGAGCCAAATTGTTGAGAAGGATGGGAAATGGCTACATCAGCTTGCTTTAAACAATACACTTCTTGAAAATTTGAACTTTTACCTGACTGATCTCAATAGAGTTAGATCTGAAGATTTTGAATTGCTTGCAAGAGCAACATTGAAAATTAGCCGTAGTGATATGTCAGAGCTTGTTGGGTTTTTTTAGAGCTGCGGCTTCCTTGGTGGAGTTTGCTGGGGCCTATTTTCGTGTGCCTCGTGAACTGAATGCTGAAGGTGTTTCTGCTGAGCTTATGGAAGAGTCCCTTTCTGTTTTCATTCCCACAAAAATTATGCCGGCTAGGACCGACTGTTTTGCAAAGACAAGGAATGCCACGCATCTATCCTATTGCTTGGAAGCTTAAGAAATTGGATCTCCTTTATTGCGTGCTCGACCCTGAATACCACTTTCAGTTACTGCAAAGATGTCCAAACTTGGAAGTCCTTGTTGTAAAAATTCGAAGCCTTTTGCCCAACTTTTTTCTCATCATAGTTACTAGCATGAGGCCTGTGTGATGCATATAAGATAAATCTGTATAGATATACAATAATGAAATCAGTCATATCTACCCAATTTTAATTATGTTTTCTTATTTTTTGCGCAATAGACCACAAATTTTATTGGCGATAGAGGACTGGAGGTGGTTGCTCAGTTTTGCAAAAGCATTAAAAGGCTACGAATAGAGTATGGACTCAGGGAATACATAGCCAGCGGAATTACACATAGAGGATTAATTGCTGTGGCTCAAGGATGTCTTCAACTCGAATTCTTGGCCGTATACGTCTCAGATATGACAAATGAAGCCCTGGAATGCATTGGCACATATTTAAAAAACTTAAGGGACTTCCACATGTTACTCGATGAGGAAAGAATTACCGATTTTCCCCTTGACAATGGAGTCCGTTCTCTTTTAATAGGATGTGACAAACCGACGAAGGCCTTATAGCGTTATCGAAAGGGTGCCCTAGCCTCCAGAAGCTGGATATTAGGCGCTGTAGCTTTAGCGAACGTGCACTGGCAATAGCTGCTGTTCAGATAACTTCTTTAAGATACTTGTGGGTGCAAGGATATCATGACTGTGGAAATAATGGCAGAGATCTCATGGGTATGGTGCGGCCTAACTGGAATATCGAGCTGATACCAAATAGAGAAAGGGAAGACATGGATGATTTTGCTCATATAGTTGCCTACTATTCTCTTGCTGGCCAGAGAAGTGATTTTCCTCCTACAGTCCTCCCTTTCGACCCGACGGCATTTACTCAATCCGATTGAGCTGGTTATGCTTCAAACTGTATAGTCGTTGCATGGGCTTCATTGGGTTCCTGCTTCTGTCATTCAATCCCAGCAGACTTCTGTATAATGCCTCTTTCGACTCTAAATCTTTTCTAGAAAGTGGTAATGTGCATTTATAAGCACATCTATCTAGCAATTTCTGAAAGCCTGATTCCTGAATTCACAGAACGTGGGAGAATCGTCTCTCCTCCATATAAATAAGATTGCTCCTTCACTTGAATTATTCAGCAGAGATTAAAGCAAGTATTCACTGCGAAAAAGCCTAGCAACAAAATCTTCTTCGATTGCAGAAACTGAGCTAAAATTGCTCTGATTCCAAGCTTCTTTGCCAACCGCCGGAGCAACATCTTCGATCCATTTTCTTCGGATATTTGGGATCCCTTCGAGGGCTTTCCTTTCTATTCTCCCGTCGCCAATCTCCCCTCCTCCGCTCGAGAAACAACCGCCGTGGCTAATGCTCGGATCGACTGGAAAGAAACGCCGGAGGCACATGTGTTCAAGGTGGACGTTCCCGGATTGAAGAAAGAGGAAGTTAAGGTGGAGGTCGAGGATGGTTCTATTCTCCAAATCAGCGGAGAGAGAAGCAAGGAGCAGGAGGAGAAGAACGACAGGTGGCATCGTGTGGAGAGGAGCAGTGGAAAGTTCCTCCGCCGTTTCAGGCTGCCGGAAAATGCAAAGTTAAATCAAGTGAAGGCAGCAATGGAGAATGGGGTTCTGACAGTGACGGTGCCGAAGGAGGAAGTGAAGAAGCCTGAGGTGAAGGCCATTGGCATCTCTGGTTAGGCAGCTATCATGTCAGCAATTTCTCTGTTTATTTTGCCTTGAAGAAGGTTGTTTTATGTTAATGTGGACTCGCGTGCTGAAATGTTGTTGTATTTTAGTATCGCAGAGGCTGAATTGTTCGTTGATGTATATTGGATGAATAAAACTCAAGAAATGTTATAAATTTGAATATCCCCTAAAAATTTAATTATGCACAATTTATAAATTTTATAAGTTAGTGAAGGATGTAACTCAAAAAATGTTATAATTAATTTTGTTGTGCTGTTGAATTAAGAAATTTTGATGTTAAAACCATAAAATTTCTTGAAATTTGGTTCAATTATAAAACCAAGGTAGTTGAAGTTTTTGGTGTTAAGGAAGCTTTGAGTTGGATCAAGATGCAATTGAGGAGAAATTTTTTTATAGAAACAGGTTGTCAGTTGGTTATTCAAGTAATTCTAAGTACTATTCGAATGTCCTTTTATTTTGGGGTTCGTATTTGTTGTAAGAAATTTATCATGCCTATTTGTTGTTGGTAAAATGATCTCCTAAGAGGGCTGCTAGAGCATCCTGTTTTAGATAGCATCTTTAAAGGGGTGAGGTCCCTTTTGAAGTTCAAGCTATTTTACTAGCTTATTTGTTAGGTTCAACTGAAACTAAATATAATTTTTTATTGTTGGGATGCAATTTGTATTAAAGTATTTATGTTTCTCGGTTGGAAGCTGAACCTGAAAAGCTTTCAAATTACTACCAATGTTATGCATATTTAAGAGTAGCAATCTAATGTGTGTGGCAAAAAGGGAACGGAAAACTTGCTACCAACATCCCAATGTAATCTAATTTCTTGTGTCGCTAATGTGTAATTTTTTTCGCCAAGTGTGAACAAAATAATTGCAACCAAGATAACAATGTAATCTAATTTCTTTTTACGACAACTTAGGGGTTGCTTGTTATATTTAAACGAATGGGTATAGGAATATATATTATGACAGTAAGGAATGGGTTTGTAATTACTTTGATTCCTCGCCTTTTTTATGGGTTTCGTTGATTCTTCAATAATAAGAAATCAATATTCTTGTAGCACAATGATTTTCATGTTCCAAGCAATTTTTTTTTTCATTTCATACCCATTTCCAATTCTCCAAACCCTTCAACCAAACACCTCCTTAGAGTAGGAGTAGGTTTACATGTGTCCAAATCAGTGTGATGAAGTAAATCATTAATATATTTGGATTGTGAGAGCAAAGTACCAGAAGAACTTCGATGAGCATCCAACCCAAGGAAGTAATTAACCTCTTCTAGATTCTTGAGAGAAAATTGTTGGTGTAAAGTTTGAATAAGTTGAGCTATCGAAGTTGAGCTGCTCCAGATAATGAGAATACCATCAACATATACAAGAACCATGAGAAATACTCAGTGATGTTGTTTTGAAAAAAAAAGTGAGTGTTCAAAACTAGTTTTAGTAAAGCCAAGAGAGACCAAGAACCCTTTGAGCTTGTCATACCAAGCCTTGTGGAATCATATTAGGCTTACAAAAGAAAAAACACATGGCTCAAAATGTGGTTGACTAGAGGAATTATGATTCGTTGGGATAATTCAGATAAGTAGCTTATCAAGGATTCAATTCCTATTGCAAATATGAGCATACTTGAGAAAGAAATCAATGCATAATTGCTACTCACAATAAATTACTCATGCTTCAGGCTCAATTCTCATGGGTATATGACATAATTCGAATGCATATTTTTCATCTTCATCTATCTTGCAGTAAAGTTATCCATCATACCTCATTTGATTTTAATTCAATTTCATTACTAGGTTTAATCATTAATCCACCAATTCATAAATTTAATGTTTCTTCGTACATACCATTCCCGCAAATTAGCTTTTTCCATTACTCTAAAATTTCTACTCCTAAAAAGCAAATAAATCCTTTACTAAAAATCAAAAAAGAAAATGAAAAAGAAAAATAAATTGAAAAGAAGCGAAGAAAAGTACAACCCCCTCCCCCTGAAAATTGTTCAAAGATGTATACTCGTCAAATAAGTTCGAGAAGAAAAGTGGTTTATCCTTAAGCACAATCGTTTTGTGCATTTCTTGGCTTTTTATGCCCACGATTTGAGATGAGTGTATTCCTTTTTTGGGTTTTGGCCCACTTCTTCCTCTTTATTCGCTTATTCCTTCTTTATTTATTTCCATTTCAAACTTTTCACTCTGTGATTAAATCAAAATGACTATAAAAGAAACAAATACGTAATATCCACTTGATACAATAAAGTTGGATTAAACGCAGCAATTATACATGTTTTAGCACATCAGATGACTCTCAAATTAGCCCAAAAGGAATAGATAAAACCCTGTTTCAATTAAATAGTTCATTGAGAAAATAATATATGATCGAATGCGTTGAGCTAAGTACAATTAGGCACATATTGCACTTGGATAGAGAATTCGAGCTCCCAACAGCTCTTTTTGAATTTTTTTTAGACTATGTTTTATATCTAAAACTCAATCAATCATAGCAGTGTTAATATAATGCACTTTATCCATGCTCAATCTCTTGATCATCTTTTGGATATATGCAAATTGTGAGTTGGTATTCCACACTCATAGTTATATTTCAAGGCTAGACAGAGCCGAGTTTCCCATGATCCTTCATCTCAAGTTGAATTTCAAATAGCCACAATTTCTTATATTTCATTAGGAGAACCAATTATGTTTGTAACATCAACATATATTGCTATAATTAAAAACCTAGAACTTATATTCTTATAAAAGCGCAAGGGTGAGGTTAATTATTCTTATTTCATTAAACAATTTCATATATCTCTAAATCAAGAATCTCATTGAGATATGTCATAACTACATTCATAAATTTCATTTTCAAAAGCATTGTTAGAGAAGCATTTATAATGCAAACTTTGTATCTCAAGACTTATTATTCTCATTATGCTTTTCTAACAAAACTCATTTGTATCTTATTGGCTTTACACTTAGTGAGGCTAGCTCTACGAGGCCACAAATCTGCTAGTTTGTTTGAAAATCATGTCCTACATAGATTGATTTTTTTTTTTTTTTTCATTTAGGCCAACATGGTTTTTGTTGATATTTTGCAATAGAACATGTTTCTGTATCATTATGTCTTATGATTTCCTGAGCAACAGTGTATGCATCACCAATGTTTGTGGAAGATCATTCTTTATTGTTCTTTGTAATCATATCAAACATAGGAGCATTCTTCAGTAATGATTTATGGACGTAATATAATTAGAGATAATCTCATCATGTTGATGATTATTTGATCAAGTAGTGTCATACCTACCCTTCTTTTGTAGGCTAGCATCAATCTAACCTGGTGGTTGTTTGCTCTTTTATTTCACTAAAAAATGACTCGCATGTGCACGTGGAAAATTATAGTAAAATGTTGGTGAGAACATGTATGATCTTTTTTTTCTTATTTGAGATGGAGAAAATATTAAATATAAAAAGAATTATATTCTCAATTAATACATGTCTCTTATTAAATGACATTAACTATTAGTGGAGTAATATAAAAAGCAACATAAATGAAAATTAGACCTAATATAATTATTTTAAAAAATATAAATAATTATAAATATCTCAACAAAAAATTATAAAATGTTTTGCCCGCCAAGGCGATGACTTCTGAAAAAAAATATAAATTTACTCCAATTTAGTCAAAATTGGGTCGGGAGGCAAGCGCCCAGCACTTAGGCGGGCGCCTAACCTGATTTTTATATGAGTGATATTTTCACACCAATAACTTGGGGATAATCGGTAAGAATTGTGTAAATTGAAAAAGGTGGCTCACGATGTGAGTTTTGTAGGTATTGTGACTTTGTAGGGTTTGAGGTAATCGGTTTTGAGGTTTGTGACTCAATTATGATCTCAATTGTTCGGTTCAACATAATTTTTAGAACGACTTGATTCCCAAAAAGTTATTCGAGATTTTCGATTCAAAGTTGTTTTGTATCAATTTTTGTGTTTGATTCATTAAACTAAGACCCATGCTCTCCCTCAATAAATACTAAAATGAATACACCTAACCATTGTAAAACTTCTTTTAATAAATAGAATTTGGAGAAGTTTTTGTGTGGGCGCCAAACTTGGGCTATACAATTTGAAAGTCTATTTTAAGATGGCCCCCAAACTATTGTGCTTTAAGCCCATGTGCTATTTTTTCCTCGAAAGATTCAATTAAGCTGAAATAGCCCAAAATGTCCAACTCATTCATGGAGAAGAGTACAGACGAACGTGGAAACATCAAGTACATTCTGGATACAAAACAACAATGGTGACTCAGAATCTGCCAGAAGTCTCCACTCATTCTATAAATAGTTGTCCTTCTTCAGTCCTTATACCCCAAGACATACGAGTGTTCACCGAGAAAGCTTAGCAACAAAATCTTCTTCAAGCATACACTTGCAGAAAATAAGGTCAAATGTCTCTGATTCCAAGCTTCTTTGGCAACCGCCGGAGCAACGTCTTCGATCCATTTTCATTGGATATTTGGGACCCCTTTGAGGGCTTTCCTTTCTCTCTCTCCCGAGAAACCACCGCCGTGGCTGATGCACGGATCGACTGGAAAGAGACGCCGGAGGCTCATGTGTTCAAGGTGGATGTGCCCGGATTGAAGAAAGAGGAAGTGAAGGTGGAGGTAGAGGATGGTGATATTCTCCAAATTAGTGGAGAGAGAAGCAAAGAGCAGGAGGAGAAGAACGACAGGTGGCACCGCGTGGAGCGGAGCAGCGGCAAGTTCCTCCGCCGATTCAGGCTGCCGGAGAACGCCAAAATGGATCGAGTGAAGGCGGCCATGGAGAATGGGGTGCTGACAGTGACGGTGCCGAAGGAGGAGGTGAAGAAGCCTGAGGTGAAGGCCGTTGACATCTCCGGTTGAGCCTGTAGCTCTCTTCATTATTACTCTGTTTCTTTTATTTTGAAGTTTTTCATAAATTGTAATATGATTACCGTATTATATGATTAATTTTTATTCTGTGTGGAAATAGAATTGGGTCGAAGTGTAATAAACTGTGTATGCATTTGAATTTATGAAAAGCATCCTTCTTCTATGAAGCTTACTTTATAATCAATATTATAAAATCCAAGACCAGTTGGGTGGTTTTTGTTTAAAGTCTAGAATTAAATCAATATTACACAAACTAATTTTTTCGTGAAAGCTAAATCTCAACTCTCCTCGTTACTGAATTCGATTTTTGCTGTAATTCGTGAAAGAAGTGAATAAAGTGTAAGCGCTGAAAGTCAGTGCTGTGGATTGGTTTTGGGATGCATTTTAAAGGTTAGAAATCTTCTATAATTTTTTGAAAACTGTTATTTAATGTCTCTGTGAGTTTAACATTTACAGGGTTGAGTTAAAACATCTAATGGATTAGGTCTGCGGATTAGCTTACACAAATAGTGTGATGAAGACAAACGATTAGCCATACACACATAATGAAGCTTACATGATTATTGATATATTTCACGATCTCTATTTACGATTATGCTGCACAATTAGGTTTTACAATTATGCTGCACAATTAGATTTTACAATTAGGTTCACGATTACTTCAAGATTAGGATACACGATTACCTCTCACAATTAGGTTTCATAATTATCTCTCACGATTAGGTTTCACGAGTACCTCTCACCTTTAAGTTTCACTATTAATTTTCACTATTAACTTTTACAATCAACTTTCACAATAAAGTTTCACGATTAAGTTTCACGCTTAAACTTTGCACGAATAAGAACGATTTTTTTTAATATAACTTAGTTAATTTTTTGGTGGAAGAACCAATTTTTAAATTTACTTAATTTTCTTTCTTAAATTTTCAATGGTTTGGAATTTTTTTTTTTTTTTTCATTTTCATGGGTAGTGGGATGGTTTGGACTACAAGGATAGTGAAGAAAAGGTGTTACCTATTCCACATAGTGGAATGAGTTATCATATATTATTGGTAAATATTCATTCTATCGTTCAGATAGACATCAACCAAAACTCGTATGTGTTGTATTCGCTAGATAAAGATGGAAACAAAATAAGAAAAATGAGAATAATAATGATTCTCATTTGGATTATGTGTTGAAATTTTCAAAAGATGTTATTTATGTAAATCTTAAGAAGTTAAATTTAGGATTTCAATTCCTCAAAGTGGTTATATCGACTACAATAAAACTTAATTTATGGGAAGATCTTGGTATGAAGTTGGACTGCCATCCATTTCTCAAAGTCGTCTAGGTTGAAGCAATTTCATAGGTTATTGCACGAACATAGCTGGCCCAAGTTCAAATTCAATACCTTTAAATCTTAATTATTTAGTCTACAAAGCCGGATGGGGGAATGATACAAAAAGATTGGATGATTTAGATTGTGCCAATGTTGATGAGGATATAAATGATAGTGATCATGTTGTTGGTATTGGTCATAATGTTGACGATGGTGGTGTTGATGTTGCTGTTGCTCATGATGAGGGAGGAACTCGTATGCAGGTTGATATTGATGTTGGTGACAATTATGTTGGTAGTGCAATCAAGAAATGTGCGTCTTCTTCTGATGATGATAGTAAAATGATGGCAATGATAATGATTTGAAAAAATATTATCAGACATTTAAAAAAATATTTGAGTACATGAAAAGTCAGGGCAGTACATTTTTGAACCAATGTAGTCAAAATAATGCTCCTCCATAACAAAGTGAGGTTCATCTTAAATCCTCAATCCTGCAAGGTGTTCAAGCTGATGATGAAAAGAAACAGTCATTTACGTTATGACTTAGCATTGAAGGCTTAACATCATGCATTTACAATAATTTTTGGAGACAAAAAGCAGTCATTTAGAATGTTCTCATTTTATCTATATATGCTACATATGACAAATTCTCGCATAGTAACTGCTCTCGAGGTCGATGGACAAAATATGTTTAAATATATTTTTATGCTTTAGGTGCTTCAATTGCTTGGTTTTGTCATGCTAGAGTTGTTATTGTTGTTGACGGAACATATGTGAAGGGCAAATATCGAGGAATATTGTACGTTGTTGTCACAAAAGATTCAAATGATCAGACATTTCCTCTTGCTATTGGAATTGGTTGTGTAGAGAGTGAGGAGTCATGGACTTGGTTTTATGAATCAAATGAGAAAAGATTATGGTGTCTGCATGAATTATTGATTGTTTCAGATGGACATTTAGGCATCGGTGCTACAATTTGTTCGATAGTTCTAGAAGCCTCTCATGGCCTACACTGTTACTATTTGTAACATAATTTGGCTAAGTACAAGCAACATGTAGTAGCCATTTTCAATAAGGCAGTCTATTGCTATCGTGTTGAGAACTATAATAGATACATGAGTAACTTAGCCATTCCTAGAAAATATGTTGTTGAATCCTTAGTAAAAAATGGGGTAAGTTAATGGGCTCGTTCAATGTGCAAAATTTAGCGATAAGATTCTATGAATTCTAATGTTGTAGAGAGTTTTAATAATCTTCCCTTTGTGGGCTAGAAGATTGTTCTATTTTGGAGGCTGCTATCACTATAATTGAACAATGGTTTGTCGAGCGAAGCAGAGCTTTGAATGAGAGAAATTATTTATTAACAGAAGTTGTAACAAAAAATATTGATTAAAGCAGTTGAACTTGGATCTAGCATGAAGGTTGAGTTCCTTTCTACTTGTATTTTCAAGGTATTGTATGATCAACTTATTTATGTTGTCAACTTGGCCGATCAAACATGCATGTATCTACAATTTGAGTATGACTTAATTCCTTACTCACATACCGCTGCAACTATTAGATATTTTAACTGCACTACAATGACAAAAGGGTTATTATAATATGTTAGATATCATATATTATGTATATTAATTAATTAACTATGTTTTTTGCAAGAAAGTGTGTCATGACCACCCTTCATACATCCCAAATTATTATATGACATTAACCGTATGAGAAATGTGGTCAGATTTAGTGGTTTCAGTCCCAAATCCTAACGATTGAGTTGTGCCCTCAAATGTTTGAAGCAAAGTTTGTGAACCACCTCCAAATCTAAGGGAGGGCGTCCTAAGCAACAATGAAACCTATAAGAAGGTGAGTCATCATATATTACAATAAACAAAAAAAATTAATCATATATATCACATGGTTAATTTGTATGTAGAATTAAATATTACAGTCTATCAAATGAACACCATTTAAATTTAATTTCTATTTTTAAATTGAAAATCATTTATTTTTCGCTCTTTATATTCAGCTAATTCTCTTTCAAGAAATTAAAAAAAAAAAAATCACTAATTTTAATTCATGAAAACTGAAAATAGAATTTATACTTCAATAATCCGTCCAAACAAAATCAATCATATTTCTGGTGTGTAAACAATATATGTCTTCTTCATTGTTTTGCATTTATTTTCTATATCAATTATATATCTCATTGAAACCTTCAATAAATTCTTATGATCACTATTATAAATTTGTAATCAAATTTTAGTGATTTATCTTTTTTTATTCTATTGTGACCATCTATACTAACTTACGAAAATTAATATGTTAAACTAATTTCACGTGGGACTGTTTTGTTCTTGATTTGCACCTCTAATACTTCCAATTAAGACCCCTAACTTAATTTTTAGGTAAAAAAACATCATTAATTAACCTATTTTTTATAACGTATAATCACTTAAAATTAAATGTATTATTTCTTAAGTTGAAAGGTCCCACAGTTCGACTACAAAAGGTACTACTCTTAGATATTGCCCAATTTATTAAAATATATTATTATTTAATCATAAATGTATTGTATTTTGTATTAAAATTTATTATTTCTTAATTATAAAAGTAAATTGAAGCTGCAACAACGCAGGTTTGGACATCCAGTAATAGTATAAATTGTGCAAAAATAATATTAATAATATCCACATTGTACAAAAATACCAATATACATTATTTATATGTATAATATCTACACTCATTATTTAACTCACAAAATACAAAGAAAGATAATACGACAACATTGATTTTCGCAAATTAAACTTCACAAAAAAGAAACAGAAAAGAAAAACTAAAGCAAATATGAAACAGGGGAATTATTTTACTTTTTTTTAGAGTTTTGACAATTCAAATTTTCACTGTTTGAGTAATGTCTAAATGAAAGCGACTCTTTATTTAACACATTATCCCCACAACGTCTTCACAAATTAAACTTCACAAGAAAAGAAAAAGAAAAGAAACACTCAAGCAAATCTCAACAGGGGAATGATCAAGAGTTGCTTAACCGGAGATGTCAATGGCCTTAACCTCAGGTTTCTTCTTCACTTCCTCCTTCGGCACCTTTACAGTCAGAACCCCGTTCTCCATTGCCGCCTTCACTTGATCTAACTTCACATTTTCCGGCAGCCTGAAACGGCGGAGGAACTTGCCGCTGCTCCTCTCAACGCGGTGCCACTTATCGTTCTTCTCCTCCTGCTCCTTGCTTCTCTCCCCGCTTATTTGGAGAATAGAACCCTCCTCGACCTCCACCTTAACTTCCTCTTTCTTCAATCCTGGAACATCCACCTTAAACACGTGGGCCTCCGGCGTCTCTTTCCAGTCGATGCGAGCGTTAGCCACAGCGGTGGTTTCTCGAGCGGAGGAGGGGAGATTGGCGACGGATGATGAGAAAGGAAAGCCCTCGAAGGGATCCCAAATATCCAACGAAAATGGATCGAAGACGTTGCTCCGGCGGTTGCCAGAGAAGCTTGGAATCAGAGACATCTTAGCTTATTTCCTGCAAAGATATTAATGGGTTTTTGTTTAGTTGAAGAAAGATCTTGTTGCAAAGCTTTGTCAGTGAACACTGGTAGTATTTCTTGAGGAATTCGGGTGTGCAGGAGGAAAGCAATTTATAGGGTGAGTGGAGAATTCTGGCGCTTTCTTGAGAATTCCGAACTCATTACTATTGTCGTCTATCTAGATTTTACGCGATCTTTCTTTCAACGTTCCTCCTTCATTCTTGCCTATAATTCTGGCTTTGGGCCTTTTTCTGGTGATATGGATTGTTCCTTAAAAATATGGGCTTACAGTTTAATAGTTTGCGGCCCATTCAAGATAAGAATTTTCTATTGATATTAGCCCATAGTTTGCGGCCCATTCTAGATAAGAATTTTCTATTGATATTAGCCCAAGCTGCAGTTGTCGAGTCGGGAGTTTGTAATTTCAACTGTTAGTCCAATTCAAAATTGATGGGCTAATGATTAAAGTTGGTTTTAATATTGAAATTTTATAGGACTGTTTTTTATTATGCATTGTCCAACATATCACTTTTAAATTTTCACTATTCAATTTATGATCCGCTGACTTATTAGATATTTGAGTTAGATACAATATATATAGTCATATCACAAGCTTAAAATTTCAGAAATCAACTAACTTAAATGTCAAGTACATTATTTTTTTCAAGCTTGATATATATCCATCCACAACTTAAATGAAATTAAATGAAAACTTCCAACCTTTATTAACTTTCATCTTTTGGTGTAGCATCATTATCATTATCTTTTTCGGTTTGTCCAAAATACAGTAACACCTTCCTTATTCTTTTCTTTGGATTGATCAAATTTAGCAATGTCCGTTTATTCGTTGAACAGAGTTATGAGCAAGTAAATGGATAAATAGGAAGAATAGGTTAGAAGTTATCAGGTAATAGGTAGAATAAAACATGTACGTTTTTTTTTTTTTTTATATAACATGTAACAAATTTACTAGGTATAATTCATCTCACAACCAAAGGCTTACTTACACTTATAAACAAAGATCTACATTAGATGCAAAAGTATCCACCACATTCACACCATTATTTACATTTCAAAAACCCTTTAATATTATACAAGTCCAAAAAGAACAACAAAATAGAGACCAAAAGTATAGTAAACTCATGGTTTAGCATCAAAGTTCGTCATCCATGTACATTAATCCCCAAAAGCTTGCAGAAGCACCAACAACATGCCCAGTAACATTATAATCGGTTTTCAACCCTATAATCGGCCGCCCAACACACACACATAAACATAGTTTCGAACTCACTTTGTTGATTTTTTTTATCTCTTCTCATGTGTTGAGATGCCCAATTATACTTTTTATATCTAGAGTTTTAGCCATATGCTAACAGGGCATGCATGAATCAAGGTAAATCCTTTATCTACGAGTTAAAATTGTGCGTGAATAAACTTAGAAATGATGTTTTAAACAACATTGACACTTGTGATCTCCAAATCCCTACTAAGAATGAGGAATCGCATATAATTATATTGTTAAATTATTATTTGAATTACGTATACAAGGACGTGCATGATTTGATGAAGATTATATAACTTTTTTATTTATTATTGTTACTTCCGCTGTATATTTTGTATGATCTATGTCCTGAATATTTCAATAATTTTATTTTAAGTTTTGGTTTACATGTTTGTCATTATTAAATGTTATGTCTAAATATATATGGTTGATTGCATGTTATATATAAATAATCTTTTTTTTTTTTCCAAAATTATCTTTTGATATTTTTATTTTATATAAAAATATCTGAAGTAAAAACTATATCCCCATTAGCTTAACAAAAATATTTTATATTTAAAAAGTAATATTTTATTTTTATATATGATAAATTTATATCAAAATAAAGATCTTAAAATGGAGAATTAATGTGATATTTTTATTATAATATTTAAATAATCTTATTTTTTCAAAAACATATTTGGATATAATAATCTTATATTTTTTTTTTATCTTATATAAAAAATATTTAAAATAAAATGTATCACCATTAACTTAATAAAAATATTTTATTTGTATATATGCTATATGGATGTCGAAATAAAGATCTTAAGAAGATAATTAATAATATTATTATTTTTTATAAAAAATGTAATTTCTCGGTTGGAAGTTGAACCCAAAAAAGCTTTCAAATTACTACCAATGGTATGCATATTTAAGAGTAGCAATCTAATGTGTGTGGAAAAAAGGGAACGGAAAACTTGCAACCAACATCCCAATGTAATCTAATTTCTTGTGTCGCTTTTTCGCAAAGTGTGAACAAAATAATTGCAACCAAGATAACAATGTAATCTAATTTTTTTTTATCACAACTTAGGGGTTGCTTGTTGTATTTAAAGGAATGGGTATATGAATATATATTATGACAGTAAGGAATGGGTGTGTAATTACTTTGATTCATCACTTTTTTTATAGGTTTCGTTGATTCTCCGATAGTAAGAAATCAATATTCTTGTAGCACAATGATTTACATGTTCCAAGCAATTTTTTTTTTTCATTTCATACCCATTCCCAATTCTCCAAACCCTTCAACCAAACACCTCCTTAGAGTAAGAGTAGGTTTACATGTGTCCAAATCAGTGTGATGAAGTAAATCATTAATACATTTGGATTGTGAGAGCAAAATACCAGAAAAACTAGTTTTAGTAAAGCCAAGAGAGACCAAGAACCCCATGAGCTTGTCATACCAAGCCTTGTGGAATCATATTAGGCTTACAAAAGAAAAACATTCACATGGCTCAAAATGTGGTTGACTAAAGGAATTATGATTCGTTGGGATAATTCAGGTAAGTAGCTTATCAAGGATTCAATTCATACTGCAAATATGAGCATACTTGAGAAAGAAATCAATGCATAATTGCTACTCACAATAAATTACTCATGCTTTAGGCTCAATTCTCATGGGTATATGACATAATTCGAATGCATATTTTTCAATTTCATCAATCCTGCAGTAAAGGCATCCATCATACCTCATTAGATTTTAATTCAATTTCATTACTAGGTTTAATCATTAATCCACCAATTCATAAATTTAATGTTTCTTCGTACATACCATTCCCGCAAATTAGATTTTTCCATTACTCTAAAAATTTCTACTCCTATAAAGCAAATAAATCCTAAGCAAAAAATCAAAAAAGAAAAAGAAAAAGAAAAAGAAATTGAAAAGAAGAGAAAAATATGTGGAGGCAAATCTTTCCAAGATAAAGTACAACCCCCTTCCCTCGAAAGTTGTTCAAAGATGTATACTCGTCAAACAAGTTCGTGAAGAAAAGTGGTTTATCCTTAAGCACAATCGTTTTGTGCATTTCTTAGCTTTTTATGCCCACGATTTGAGACGAGTGTATTCCTTTTTCGGGTTTTGGCCCAGTTCTTCCTGTTTTTATTCGCTTATTCCTTCTTCATTTATTTCCACTTCAAACTTTTCACTCTAAAATTAAATCAAAATGACTATAAAAGAAACACATATGTAATATCCACTCGATACAATAAAGTTGGATTAAACGCAGCAATAATACATGTTTTAGCACATAAGATGACTCTCAAATTAGCCCAAAAGGAAAAGATAAAACCTTGTTTCGATTAAATAGTTCATTGAGAAAATAATATATGATCGAATGCATTGAGCTAAGTACAATTATGCACATATTGCACTTGGATAGAGAATTCGAGCTCCCAACAGCTCTTTTTTATTTCTTTTTAGACTATGTTTCGTATCTAAAACTCAATCATTCATAGTAGTGTTAATATAATGCACTTTATCTATGCTAAATCTCTTGATCATATTTTGGATATATGCAAATTGTGAGTTGGTATTCCACACTCATAGTTATATTTCAAGGCTAGACAGAGCCGAGTTTCCTATGATCCTTCATCTCAAGTTAAATTTCAGATAGCCACAATTTCTTATATTTCATTAAGAGAACCAATTATGTTTGTAACATCAACATACATTGCTATAATTAAAAAACCTAGAACTTATATTCTTATAAAAGCAAAAGGGTGAGATTAATTATTCTTATTTCATTAAACATTTTCATATATCTCTAAATCAAGATTCCCATTGAGATATGTCATAACTACATTCATAAATTGCATTTTCAATCATGTGGAAACTAATAAGCATAACGTTATAACGACCATTGATGGAGAGTAAGAGTCCTCATAATTAATTCAAAAGCATTGTTAGAGAAGCATTTATAATGCAAACTTTGTATCTCAAGACTTATTATTCTCATTATGCTTTTCTAACAAAACTCATTTGTATCTTATTGACTTTACACTTAGTGAGGCTAGCACTACGACGCCACAAATCTGCTAGTTTCCTTAAAAATCATGTCCTATATAGATTGATTTTTTTTTTTTTTTTTTTTTTTTTTTTTTTTTTTTTTTTTTTTTTTTTTTTTTTTTGCGTTTAGGCCAACATGGTTTTTGTTGATATTTTGCAATAGAACATGTTTCCGTATCATTATGCCTTATGATTTCATGAGCAACAGTGTATGCATCCTCAATGTTTGTGGAAGATCTTTCGTTATTGTTCTTTGTAATCATATCAAACATAGGAGCGTTCTTCAGTAATGATTTATGGACGTAATATAATTAGAGATAATCTCATCATTTTGATGATTATTTGATCAAGTAGTGTCATACCTACCTTTCTTTTGTAGGCTAGCATCAATCTAACCAGGTGGTTGTTTGCTCTTTTATTTCACTGAAAAATGATCGCATGTGCACGAGGAAAATTATAGAAAACTTTTGGTGAGAACATGTATGATATCCATAGTGACTGTCTGATGTAATTCCAAGTAATTACTCGTTTATATTATTCTATTTTATCTAAATTCTTGAACTTTGATGATAGATAAGTTAATTGAAAAGAGTAAAATAAAAGACAAATAAATAAACAATTCAGATTCAAGCACGATAAGCCTCTAGAGATTTGATGGATTCTAGGAATATATAGTCTTATGATTCATATGGTTTCTTCTAATGTATTAAACTATTTTTTCTATATTCATAAGAGAATCACTAATATATATATATATATATGTATCCTCTCTCTCGAGTTAGATCTAAATTTAAACAATTTACCTGCTTTAACTTCAAACATAAAAAATTAACTATTATTTCACCCGTGTTGCACGACCTATAAGATATGAGTCAATATTTTTATATTAATAATATAAATAAAAATTTATATGTATTATATTTTTAAATATGACTTTAATTATAAATAAGTAAATAATGTTGTAGTATTGTATTTCATGGCATCAAAATTGTGTAATACAACAAAATATAAGATAATAGAAAAAATGGCAATTTATGTGTAAGGCCTTGGTATTTTTCACTCTTATCTTATTATTTAAATTTTAAGTATATGTTGTTTAATTATTATTTTCTATGACAAGTTAATTAGTACGCATAATTTTTAATTATTTTTTTAGTCTTGGGTTATAATAGCCCAATTATTAAAGGCTACAGAGATATCTATAATTTTAATATGCCTCGTTGTATTGAATAAGCCCATGTTGCATTAGATCAGTTGTTTATTGTTAAATTGCATATTTTCGCCTGAATGAAATTAGGCTCAATATTTTGAGCCCATAAAATTTTCAACATGTTTGTGTGAATAGCATACATCACTGTTCTTGACCAATTCCTGCTCAATTAAGAATCCTAAAGAATAGAAAATTTGAATAACAAAAATTCTTATCCCTAGGGATACTATTAAATTCTCTATGTGATAAAAACCCTAATCTAGCAATATCTATTATTAACTCTAGGTATAAAGTCAATAATTTTTCTTTGCAACACAGATTACGGCTTGAGAGAGTGAAAAAAAAAAAAAAAAAGAAGAGAGATTTTCTGCAGGCAAAATTCTTCTTTTCTCTAGTTGAATGGTCTCGAGCAAATATTCTTTTGTTCTTCGACTGCCTCTATCACTGGAAATCTTACAACCCCAAACTATTGAACCTTCACCATATTCCAAAATAAAATCTGTAGGAATTAAAAGAGGGAGACGTGATGGTGTGTTGTGTGAGAGAGGGAAGGAGTAGAGAGAAGAAGAGAAAGAAAACAAGAAAGAAAAGAGAGAAGCAGGAGAATTGAAAGGAGAAGGAGTAGGGAGAAGAAAGAGAAAGAAAAAAAAAAAAAAAAAAAAAAAAAGCGGAGAGTGGCTTGCCGCTGTGCTGGACGTGAGTCCAGTTAAAGAGAAGAAAACAGAGAGGGAGAGGGAGAGGGAGAGGGAGAGGGAGAGGCTCACGTGGGTTTGGGAAAGGAGGGGGGAGAGATTTTTAAGCCCCTTTCCTGCTTTTCCTTAATTATTTTTTTATTCACCCTTATTTATAATTTCTAAATTCTTTTTAGCATTTTTTTATTTATTTCAATTATGTATCCCTATTTGTTTTTGGTTAATTAATGGATATACTAATTTTTTTAATATAAGAATTCTTGATCAAGAACACGGTGTTTAGGCTCATTGCATGAAATTTTCGAAACTTATTCATATTTCAAAGTCGAAGTGGGGTTTTTACGGTTTGTTATTATTAATTATATTATTTGATTTGTTTACATGTTTACTGTTATTATATGTTATGATTTATGAATTGTGTAAGAATTAAGTTGCATCCCTAAGTTGATTGATCAATCCCCTAAACTACGCATGCTACACAGCTGCATGTCCTTAAATTCTAAGTTATGTAAGTATTTGATGCTTACTTATTATGTTATGGCATATGTATAACTGTACTACATGTTTTACTGTCAATTGTATAATTGATTTTGGCAACTTGACTCCCACGAGCTAAAGGAAGCTAAACCCAATTTTTAAACCTTTCAGGTTAAGATGGAGTTAGCGGTGGAGTAGAGGTAAGCTGACGAGCATATGATAAATATGATTTTCGTTAAGTTATTTTCTATTAACACACTAGTTGAATTAATTATTCATTTTATGATAAAGATTAGTAGTCTAGTAAGGGATTAATAAGTGCTCGTAACTCAATATTGCCTCTTGGACCATTATGTCATTGATTTAATTATTTATGAATGATTATTGGAATTATGCTTATTTATTCCGCTGCTTAGTAGATTTTTAATAGTGCTGAAAATTATTTTAATTAGTGGCATGACTAGGTTGATTTTTAATTACGAACTTATTTTAGAGTGAATAATATTTTATTTATCCCTATGAGTTAAATTGTTTATTGAATTAAAGGGGCATGAGAAATAAATTGTTTAGGTTTTTGTGCTACTACTCATTATTTGATTTTATTTTTGAAAATATTTTATTGGTTATAAATATTTGAGGATACGACATACGAATAAGTAGTATTATGAAAGCTAGTAATTATGTTTAGTGCTTGAATAAATTTTATGCCATATGGTTCTCTTTTAACGGCCTGATTTTAGAAATATTAATTTTATCAAAGCATAGATTATGTGTCTACTTGTTTATAAATATAATTTACTATTTAATTATATGTAATGAAATTTTGGTCGTTACAGTGTGGTATCAGAGCAGGTCTACGTTTCTATATACTTGTATCTAAAAAAAATTATAAATAAGATTTTGTTGTGAAATATTATCATATGTTTGTGGCCACCGCCGCTTCGTCGCACAACTCCAAGGTACCAAACACTTTATCTCGTTATTTTACATTTACATACACAATAAGCATGAGTTTGATAAGTTTGATGCATAAGTATGGCTCGTAAGTATGATAAGCAAAGCATTAAGTATAAGCACATGCATGCATATGGGACTTATTATACAAGACCGGTGTTATGTTATATATAATTATGAGTATGATCTTAAGTTATTATTATGGTTTTGTTGCATTCGATGCTAGTACCGAAAGAGTAGATAGGTTGCGTATAAGACGATATTATATGCTAATATATATTAGTTATGTTTTACCTTTATTATGATTATTAATAAGAATATACTTAGTATTTTAACTATGGTTGTGATTGTGATTATGATTATGATTACGATTATGATTACGATTATTGTGATTATGATTGTGGGTGTGATTGTGATTATGGTTGCTATTTGTTCTTAATTTTGTATATTATATTACGATTCTACGATTCATGAGAGCAACATCTGGATGATAGGATCGTGGCCCCCCGTAGAGAAATTTCTAACTGTAGTGCTAGGACCCATGCACGCGATGCACCGAATGATGCCCCTAATCAACTACAGTTATTGTCTGGTTTGGCTACTCTGCTCCATGGTGTGACAATCAATCCACCTACAACTTCTGAGCAAGTCCAATCACGGGTGATCAGCCAATTCAACAGTTTCAAGCCACCTACATTCCATAGACATGAGGGACCGGAAGCTATTGAAGAATGGATGATAAATTTGGAGAGTGTCTTTGATTATATGGCGCGTACTGATGCACAGAAGGTGTCATGTGTTATTTTTAAACTCAAAGAGGACGCTCGTACTTGGTGGAATGGATATTGGAGACTTTGAGAAGAAATCGAACGTACTGCACTCACGTGGAATGAATTTAAAGTGATATTAATGGAGAAGTATTATCCTCGTGCCTACAGGGGTAGGATGGAGAGACAATTTATGGATCTCACTCAAGGGAATATGACAGTGATTGAGTATGAACGAAAATTCAATTGTATGAGTCGTTTTGCACCTCACATGGTTGATACCGAAGAGAAGAAGACACAGAGATTTCGAGATGGATTACAACCACAAATTCATCATCATCTGGCGACTCATGGACCAATGACCTATGTTGATGGTGTAACAAGAGTTGAAGATATTTTGGCAAGTATAGATTTGGAGAGGGCTAAGGATCCAACCGTTGAAACCTCAAACAAGAGAAAGTGACGTGATGAGAAAGGCGGGAATAAGAACAACAAGAAAGGAAGAAATGATGGGCTTTCTGGTGCTAGAGCACCTATTGATTTTTCTAGTTGCCACAAGTGTGGAAAGAAGCACCGAGGTGAGTGTATGCGTGGTCAGAATCGATGCTATCGTTACCATGAAGAAGGACACATGATCTCTCAGTGTCCAAGAAGGGATGGTTGGGGGGACCGTAGAAGTCAAAATCAAGGTTCTGGTGGGAGAGATCGTGTGCTTGGAATGGCTGAAACTGAGGCAGATTAAGGAGTTGGCACTATGACGGGTATGTTATATGTTGCTGGAATTCCTGCTTTTGTATTGTTTGACACGGGTGCTTCACATTCATTTATCTCTATAAAGTTTACTCTATGATTGGTTATAGTAGTGTTAAAGCTTCCGAACCTCTTGAGATCAGTATACCTTCGGGTAGAACAATAACCACTGACTCAATGATTAATGGTGTTATAGTAGAGATAAATGAGCATAATCTTTTAGCCAACATATATGTGCTTGAAATGAACGATTTTGATGATATTTTAGGTATGGATTGGTTGAGCAAGCACCACGCTGACATCCAATGCAAGGAGAGAAAGATAACTCTAAGTTCACCGAATGATGGGAAGGTCGTCTTCCAAGGAACAAGATGCAACAAGATCCCACGTGTTATAACATCAATGAAAGAAATGAAAATGTTGAAAAAGAAAGGATGTCACGGATATTTGGTAAGTCTGATGGGAGTGACCACCCAAGAAGTGACTATACACGATGTTCCAATTGTGAAGGAGTTTGTGGATGTCTTTCCTGAAAACTTGCCAGAAATTCCACCAGACAGACAAGTGGAATTCACAATTGATTTTGTACCTGGAGCGGGCCCGATTTCGAAGGCCCCATATAGAATGGCACCAAAAGAGTTACAAGAGTTGAAAGTGCAAATTCAAGAGTTGCTTGAGATGGGATTTATTCGTCCAAGTGTTTCACCATGGGGTGCACCGGTATTGTTTGTGAAGAAAAAGGACGAAACTATGAGAATGTGCATTGATTATCGAGAACTTAATCGACTCACTATAAAGAATAAATACCCTCTCCCAAGAATAGAAGACTTGTTTGATCAACTCAGAGGCTCGGGAGTGTTCTCTAAAATTGATTTAAGGTCCGGATATCACTAATTGAAGATTAAGGATGGAGATATCCCAAGGATGGCATTTCGAACAAGATATGGCCATTATAAGTTTGTGGTGATGCCATTTGGTTTGAGTAATGCACCAGCTATTTTTATGGACTTAATGAATCGAGTATTTCATCCTTACTTGGATCGATTTGTCATTGTTTTCATCGACGACATTCTAGTGTATTCGAAGGATAAGGATGAACACGAGTAACACCTGAGTGTAGTTTTGGAGACACTTCGCAAGGAGAATTTGTACGCAAAATTTAGCAAATGCGAGTTTTGGCTTGATCGAGTTGCATTTCTTGGGCACATTGTCACCACTCATGGAATAGAAGTTGACCCGGCCAAAGTGGAAGCTGTTAATGATTGGAAGACACCAACGAATGCGAATGAGTCCACAACTTTTTGGTTCTTGCTGGTTACGATCGAAGATTCATTTAGGGATTTTAAAAAATATCCACTCGAATTACTTGTTTGACAAGGAAGGGTGAGAAGTTCATGTTGGATGAGAAGTGTGAGAATAGTTTCCAAGAATTGAAGCAAAGACTTACTACAGCTCCTATGTTGACCATCTCAGACCCTACCGAGGAATATGTGATTTATAGTGATTCATCCAAGAAAGGATTAGGATGTATGCTAATGCAATATGGTAAGGTAGTGGCCTATGCATCGAGGCAACTAAAGACACACGAGTTGAGCTACCCTATACATGATTTGGAATTAGCTGATGTGGTTCATGCTTTGAAGATATGGCGACACTACCTTTACAGAGGTAAGTGTGAAATTTACAAGGACCACAAAAGTCTAAAGTATTTTTTTACACAAAAGGAGTTGAATATGAGGCAAAGAAGATGGCTCGAACTAGTGAAGGATTATGATTGTACAATTCATTACCATCCAGGGAAAGCTAATGTAGTGGCCGATGCTCTAAGCCGAAAAACACGAGGAGAACTAACTTGTCTTTTGACTAAGGAGAAAGAGTTAGTAAAAGAATTTGTAAGAATGAATCTGTAAGTGATTACACCACTTAAGACAGTGAGATCAGTTTCAGCAGCCTTAGTGGTACAACCAACCTTGAAAGAAAGAATCAAGGAGGGTCAATTTCAAGATGATTTTCTGCGTAAAATGAAGGAGCGTACCCTTGCTGGTGAAGATAAAGGATTTTAAATATCCAAAGATGGTACAATGTATTATGATGGAAGAATTTGCGTACCAAATCTTAAGAGTTGAAGAAGATGATTTTGGAAGAATCACACAAAACTCCTTATACCGCTCATCTCAGTAGTACAAAAATGTATAAAGATTTGAGAAAGTCCTTTTGGTGGGAAGGATATCGTCCCTGAGACGTTACTGATTTTGTTAAAAAATGCATTATTAGTCAGTAAGTGAAAGCCGAACATCAGAGACCTCTTGGGATGTTGAAACTGCTCCATATACCAGAGTGGAAATGAGAGCATATTATGATGGACTTCGTGGTGGGCTTACCACGATCTGAGAAAGAAAATAAAGTAGTGTGGGTTGTAGTTGATCGTCTTACGAAATCAACACATTTCATACTGGTAAAGATGACGTACCGTGTGGATCAATATGACCAAATTTATATTCGTTAGATCGTTAAATTGCATGGAGTGCCTGTTTCCATTGTCTCTGACCGAGATACACGTTTCACATCACATTTTTGGAATAGTTTGCAAGAGGCTATGGGTACTAAGTTAAATTTAGTACTACTTACCACCCGCAAACCAATGGTTAGTCCGAGAGAACGATTCAAATACTTGAAGATATGTTGAGAGCTTGCGTTCTGGACATGGGTGAAAATTGGGAACAACTTTTTCCGTTGGTGGAGTTTGCGTATAATAACAGTTTTCAGTCAACCATTGGAATGGCTCCTTATGAAGCATTATATGGAAGGAAGTATAGATAACCGGTGTATTGGGACCAAGTTGGTGAAAGAAAAATTTTGGGGCCCGAAATGATTGAGAAAACGGTTGGAGTTGTGGAGAAGATACGAGAAAAGATTAGGATAACACAAGACCGTCAAAAGTCTTATGTGGACAAGCGTAGAAAAGATTTCGAGTTTAATGTGGGAGAAGGTGTTTTTGAAAATAGCTCCAATGAAGGGAGTATTCGTTTTGGAAGAAGCGGTAAGTTGAGGCCAAGATACGTAGGGCCATTCGAAATCATCGATCGTATTGGTGACTTGGCATATAGATTGGCCTTACCACCCAAGTTTGCATACGTTCATGACATCTTCCATGTATCTATGTTGAGAAAGTATGTACATGACCCGAGTCACATCATCAACTACTCTACGGTGGAGGTGAACCAAGATCTCACCTATGAAGAGCAACCCGAAGAGATCTTAGATAAAAAGATCCAAAGGCTAAGAAATAAGGAGAAAGTATTGATCAAAGTACAATGGTGTAATCATAGCAAAGAAGAAGCTACGTGGGAACACGAGGAGGAGATGAAAACTCGTTATCCTGATTTCTTTACTTACGGTACGTTATAAATTTTCGAGGACGAAAATTTTCACAACCGGGGTAGGATGTAACGCCCGGTATTTTTCACCCTTATCTTATTATTTAAATTTTAAGTATACGCCGCTTAATTATTATTGGCTAAAATAAGTCAAATAGTATGTATAATTTTTAATTATTTTTTTTAGTTTTGGGTTATAATGGCCCAATTTATTTTACTGAGTAAAGGCTACTAAGATATCGATATTTTTAATATAGAAATTCCTCATCAAGAACATGGTGTTTAGGCTCATTACATAAAATTTTCGAAACTTATTCATATTTGAAAGTCGAGGTGGGGGGTTTTTACGGTTTGTCATTGTTAATTATATTATTTGATTCGTTTACATGTTTACTGTTATTATATGTTATGATTTATAAATTGTGCAAGAATTAAGTTGCACCCCTAAGTTGATTGATCAATCCCTAAGCTACACATGCTACACAGCTACATGCCCTTAAGTTCTAAGTTATGTAAGTATTTGATGCTTACTTATTATGTTATGGCATACATATAATTGTACTATATGTTTTACCGTCAATTATATAATTGATTTTTGCAGCTTGACTCTCGCGAGCTAAAGATAGAGCTAGTTCACCCCAATTTTTAAACCTTTCAAGTTAAGATAGAGCTAGCGGTGGAGTAGAGACAAGCCGACGAGCATATGATAAATATGATTTTCGTTAAGTTATTTTCTTTTAATGCACTAGTTGAATTAATTATTCATTTTATGATAAAGATTAGTAATCTAGTAAGGGATTAATAAGTGCTCTGATTTAATTATTTATGAATTATTATTGAAATTATGCTTATTTATTCTGCTGCTTAGTCGATTTTTAATAGTGCTGAAAATTATTTTAATTAGTGGCATGACTATGTTGATTTTTAATTACGAACTTATTTTAGAGTGAATAATATTTTATTTATCTGTATGAGTTAAATTGTTTATTGAATTAAAGGGGCATGAAAAATAAATTTCTTGTTGTTTAGGTCTTCGTGCTACTACTCATTATTTGATTTTATTTTTGAAAATATTTTATTGGTTACAATTATTTGAGGATACGACATACGAATAAGTAGTATTATGAAAGCTAATAATTATGCTTAGTGCTTGAATAAATTTTATGCCATATGGTTCTCTTTTAACGGCGTGATTTTAGAAATATTAATTTTATTAAAGCATTTATTATGTATCTACTTGTTTATAAATGTAATTTACTATTTAATTATATGTTATGAAATTTGGGTCGTTACATTATGTCAATAGCATTTATTCAACTTCCATGTATAATAATTGTTTTTTTAAATAACTCTATTTTGAACATTATTGAATATTAAATATTGTTTACTGTACAAAATATTTTTTATATAAATATAATTGTTGGTATAAAAAATTTCAGTTATCTATCGTATATATTTATAAAACAATTTTTAGGTATTTATAAATACTTAAATTATGTTGTGTCTGAATATTTCATATATGTATTATATAAATGAATTTTATGATATTTTACATATTTTTAATTTTAGATATAAATAAAATAAATACATAATTAATAAACATTTTATTTGCAAATATAAACTCACATTTTATTAGTAATAAACAGTAGCACTTATTCATCCTTCATTTAAAAAGTATATCTTACCTTTGTTTTTATATTCTAACCTATCAAATTCTATATAATTCGATATCGATTAAATAATTCAAGCACATAATTCTATTTAACATATTTAAAATGATTATAATATAATTGTTAGATTTATTATTTTCTCTATAAGTTATTTATTATTGTCATATCTTTTAATCATATATTGAGTATTTATTAAATTATAATACAAATATTATCAAAGAAGTGTACCTTATGGGATATTAATTTACTAGAATATGGAATAGACTTTTTTGAGTAGTATGATTAAAACACTATAATTTTGTTATTTTCAATTAGGATACGTGACATATTTAATATGTATATTTGGTAAATTATTCAAACTTTCTAAACAAATATAGTCAAACAATATACTATAAATTGAATATATAATTTTTTTTTTTTTTGTGAATTAAAATTCAAGTATTGGACCATATATGTACATTATTTTTTTACTTTAAAATTTTTCAAATTAGCACATAACCATTATAATTTCATCTACTATAAAATTTTGAAGTATAAATGCTTTTTAATAAAATATTCGAATTAATATTAACATATTTAATTACGTTAACTGTAAAATACAATTTTATTTGCATAATTAATCTATGGAATCTAATTCGATAAAATGTATTACAGATTCTCAATAATATCCATAAATTACATGATTTATGAAATCTATATACACACTGTTATACAACTTATATATGTGTGTGTGTTTTAAGTTTTGATAATAATTTATATATATATATATGTATATTGATTTTTCTAAATATTGGTAGTAATATATATCTATTTAAATCAATAAGATTAATATAAATTATTATAATAACAAAAGTGGCATATTTTTTTAAACCATTGTATTTTCTCTCCTAAAATTTTCACTAATTCTTGAATTACTCATGGCGACATATTATTCATCAATTTTTATATAAGTAATTATCTATCGTAATTATTCATCTTAAACAATTAACTAATTGTAAGAAATTTTTTATTTATTTTTAATATATAATGCAACATCAATTTTGAATTTATTAATAAGTGGGACTTGACATCATTTAATTGATCCATCGATTCTGATTAATTTGTTTGCAATAGATCATATTGGATTTGCACATAATTAAAAGGTCAAACTTTGGTTTTTTTTAGAATCCAATTAATGTATAGCTAATTTAAAATAAATATTTTTAAAATTAATGTAAATGTTCAATAAAATTTTGCATTTGGTATTAACGATTTAATTTAATTTAATTAGGACTATAATTAGTATTAGTTTAATTAAGTAATATTTTTATTAATCTATCATACCTAATTTTTTTTTTATTTTATTCCTTCCGATTTATTGCTTCCAAATTATTAGGATTATGATATGTGGACACATATTTTTATTTTTATTGCATGCACTATTATTGAATTTTTTCAATTTAATATTTTAGACTGTAATTTTAATTAAATATTAAAATGTGTATGTAAAATTATATAATAATGAAAAGTATATCTTATTTAATTTAATTAGTATTATAATTAGTATCAATGTGATTCTTACTAATTTTAGGATTACACATGAGAACATATATTGGTCAATTTTTATATCAGTAATCATGCACCATAATTATTCATCTTAAATTATTAATTGGTTTTAAGAAAATTTTAGTTTGTGTTAATTTATTATATATAGTTAGCTTCGAATTTATTAACAAGTCAAATTTGGTTGCATCTAATTGATCCACAGAATCAGATTAGTTGTTTCTATTAAATCATATAGGATATGTACTTAATTAAAATGTCAAAACTTTTCTTAGATTTTTTTTATGGAAAGAATCGAACTAATGTATAACAAATTTAAAATAAATTGCATTTAAAATCTAGGTAATGATCACTGAAGTTCTTTGCATTATGTGTTGTCGATTTATTTTAATTTAATTAGGATTATAATTATTATTTGTTTAATTAAGTAATATTCTTTTATTAACTTATCATTAATTTTATTTCCTTCTGATTTTATTGCTTCCAATTAGCCAGATAATCAACAAAGAGAATTTTCAAAAATCCCAAATTATTAGGATTACGATATGTGTACAATTTTATTTTTTATTTCACGCACTATTATTGAATTTTTTAATTTAATATTTTAGACCATAATTTTAATAAAATATTAAAAAGTGTATGTGAAATTATATGACAATTAAAAAAAATATTTTATTTTTATTTAATTAGAATTATAATTAGTATTTATATAATTCTTACTAACTATGGGATTACACATGGAAGCATATAGTTGGTGAATTTTTATATAGGTAATTATCCATCTTAATTATACATCTTAAATAAATTAACTGGTTTTAAGAAAATTTGGATTTATTTTTAATTTATTATACAATCAGTTTTGAATTTATTAATAAGTCAAATATGGGAGCATTTAATTGATCCATCAATTCTGATTATTTTGAATTTATTAATAAGTCAAATATGGGAGCATTTAATTGATCCATCAATTCTGATTAGTTGTTTACATTGAATCATATAGGATTTGCACTTAATTAAATCTTCATGGAAATAAACCAACCATTGTATTTTTCTACTAAAATTTTCACTAATTTTGGGATTACACCTGACAACGTATTATTGATCAATTTTTATATAAGTAATTATCTATCGTAATTATTCATATTAAATAATTAACTACTTTTAAAAAATATTTATTTTTAACAAATTTATTAATAAACCAAACTTGACAGCATTTAATTGACCCACTGATTCTGATTAGTTTGTTTGCATTAAATCATATTGGATTGGATTTGTACTTAATTAAAAGATCAAACTTTCCTTACATTTTTTTTTTTTCAAGGAATGAATCCAATTAATGCAAAACAAATTTGAAATAAATTGCATTTAAAATCTACATAAATGTTCACTAAAGTTGTTTGCATTCAGTATTGTCAATTTATTTTAATTTAATTATGATTATAATTATTATTTGTTTAAGAGAGGTAAATATTTTTTATTAACTTATTATACCTAAATTAATTTTATTTTCTTCCGATGTTATTACTTCCAATTAGCAAGATAATCCAGGAAGAGAAATTTCAAATAGGGTGTTTCTAAACACACCACAAAAATTACTATTCAAACCACTTTAATTTTTTGAATAAATTTTAATATAATGTAAATGACAAATATATCCACATATATATATATATATATATATTTTAAACAAAATCATAATATTTTTATTATTGTTGTTCTTCATTCTTAACTCTAAACACACACTAACCCTATATTCAAAGGAATAAAAATAAAATGTAAAATATTTTATGAGTAATCAATAATAGACCATACAATATAAATTATATAGAAAATATAATTATTATAAATATTAGATAATAAATCATGTATTTTCTGTTAAAAGACTAAAACTGCGCACACGTTCGGTCCATACAATATTGCGTTCGGCGAACTGTGGCTGAACACACAAAATATAGTGTTCGGCCAATGATGGCTGAACGCCTTGTTGTATGTTCGGCTACTGTTGGCTGAACGACATATTGTATGTTCTGCCCTGGTTGGCCGCACGTGCGTGCGGTTTAGTTTTCGACGAAACATACAATATTTAATTGTGTAATTCTTATAATAATTATATTTTCTATATCATTTGTATTTCTATTTTTCTTTATCAATTATTTACAAATATTTCAACTTTTATTTTGATTCGTTTGAATATAGGGTTAATGTGTGAGTCTGTTTGAGCAAAGAAGAAAGACTATTAATAATGAAAATATTAATATTTATTTTTTTTAAAGAAAATTACATAAAGGTATACATGTTATTTACATTCTATTTAATTTTATTCACTAAATTAAAGTGGTGTGAAAAGTGATTTTTGTGGTGTGTTTAGCAACACCCTTTCGCATATTCGTAATTAATATGATTATGATATGTGTATAAATTTTATTTTTATTGCATGCACTATTATCGAGTTTATTTATTTAAATATTTTAGACCATAATTTTTAATAAAATATTAAAAAGTATATGTGAAATTATATGGTAATTTAAAAATTGTTTTATTTTATTTTATTATAATTATAATTAGTATTTATATAATTCTTACTAATTATGGGATTGAATATGGCAACATATAATTGGTCGATTTTTATATAAGTTTCCATCGAAATTATTCATCTTAAATAATTAATTGGTTTCATGAAAATTTTGGTTTATTTTAATTTATTATACATCAGACTTTCCTTATAAATATTCTTATATGTATTGTGTCATCTTCTCCTCTCCCTTAGAGATCTTCTTCATTATCACCATAACAGCAAGTAATCATTACAATCAGTTTTTCATTATTTTGCCACAAACTTTATTTTATATATTTGCCATACGAAGGTCTATTTTAATTTTAGTGCTATTTTGTCCCTTTTTTTTCTTCAGAATACTTTTTGTTATCTTCATTATCAAATAATTATTTAAATTTATTTTTATATTATCATTCATTTTAATTCAACAAAAATATTTTAATATATATTTAGATAATCAATAATTATTTTTGTTTTTTAAACAGGCACCATTATTATATTTTCTGTGAATACTACTTTAAAATTTGTTTTCCAAAAAAATTCTAGCTATCTTCGTTATCAACAAATTATTTGAATTTATTTTTATATTTTCATTCAATTTAAGTTCATCAAAATTATTATAATATATATTTAAAAGCTCAATTTTTATGTTTAAATATATAATATTTTATAATCTTCATATGCAGAATGTTTTGTTCACGTCATTCACAATTGAATGCCTCCTTTATTTATGGGATTCTATTTGCACTGTTCTACTGAGCAAGACCGCCAACCAATTAAATTTTGATTAACTTAATTTGTTTAATAATTTAATTTTTGAAATATATTAATATTTATATACTTTTTTAATTATATTATAAAGGTGAATATAAAAAATCTAACACATTTGAAAAATTATGATTTATTGTGAAAATTTTATTCACAACATTTAAATTAACAGCATTAGTTCTTTATTTTTTTAAAATATTATATATAATGTTTAAATGATAAAATTGTTTAACTCAAACTTAAAGTATTGTGAGAAAATAATTTATCACCAAATAAAAAATTATTACGTTTACAATATATATGTTATTACTATTATTATATATTTTTATTTTTATTTTTACCATAATATTTAATAATCGTGCCACTCATGGGTTAAATATATATAAATATATTAAAATTTTTAATACAAATATATTGTTTATATTTTAAATTTAAAACCAATTATTATATAATATTAAATTGAAAATATATAATTTTTAAATATTTTTATATTACAAAACCGTGCAATGAACATGTGCAATACTAGATTAAACTAATATTTATCAACAAGATACATGTTGTCCAAAATAGTGATTCATTTTTTGCTTCAATGATGTATAATTTCAAGTGTTATTCATCATTCTGCTCATAAGGAAGTCGGAGAATTTGAGTTATTTGGTAAGCCTTTTTAAGTGTTTATATTACTAATGCTCTTTTCCAAATTTTTTGTTTATTTAACTATTGTTGATTTTTTTTTCAGATCTTATCACCCTCCTGCACCACCAATTATGCTTGAGTTGTCAAGTCGAAGGATAGATTTTCGCATTGAGGATTTGAAGAACTTTTTTACAATTATCAATATCTATAATATCGATATATTTTTTTTTATATTTTATTTATTATACCTATCTGATTATTTTTGTTATCTTAAATTTTAGGAAGAATAGGATTTCATGTTGTCTGTGGGAGGAAAACATACCATATTTTGAAAGTGAGGGTGAGAAGCATGTGGTTGTGATTATGCAATTTGCTCGAGCCAAACTTTTTGGGGATAATATATATATATATATATATATACACATGGAGATTAATTTTTTGTTGTTATATATAAATATTGTACTTTTATATTATTTAAGATTACTATACTATCTTATAATATCCTATAAACAATTTATTCAAACACTTATAATGTGACAAAAATATTTTTTAATGGAGATAAAGAGGAGTTCAAAAAATTTGAAATGAAGTATAGTATATTTATTATATTATGTATTTTTTATTTATCATTTTTTCATATCAACAATTATAATTAACATAAGATTTTGTGTATGTATGTATTAAGATTACTTCAAGATGGTGAGCCAAGTCCTTCTGTAAGCAAGTTTTCGTACATATCATATTACTCCATTTTTTATGAGTTCTCCAATGGTACTGTTGAAGTTAGGCTCTAGCACAAATTAATGACATTGTTGAGATTCAATTTTTTTAAACAAATTAATTTGATTTATGCATTTTTTTCAACTGACATTAATAATTATATTTAATTTAAATCTTTTTTTACAATTGTTTAGGTATAAAATTGAAGTTAGAGTTGTTGATGAGACTCAAAATGTGTGATTCCTTTTTTGCAATGAAGATGATTCAAGTGATTTACTTGTGAAGTGATCGTTGGATGAGAAGTTGTCTACAGTTAAAGTTGCAAAGAAGAAGAATGTAATTATAAAGAAGGAGAAGTGATGTTTAATTTGAAAAACAAATTGTTGTTTCTTTTGATAATTTGATGTTGAAAGTAGTTTGTTTTCAGTTCACTGATATCTTATTATGTGTTGTAATATTCACCTGAATTGTGTTTTGATATTTAATTGAAGTTTCTTATCTATTTTATTTAAATATACATATATATCTACATTTTTTATAGTTATTATTTCCTTTAGTGAGGGTCCAGAATGTTAATTGTCACATAATTTTTACATAAATAAGTGAAACATCCAATATAATAGAGCACACAAACTTATCTATCTATGAAAAATAGTACATAAGCAATATGCCACCATCACATATTAACATGCTTATAAATATATAGTAAAAAGTAATCTACTATAATTTGAAATTAAGATTTAAGAATTGAAATGCAAGGTAAACACACATAATACATATCACATAAACTCATGCTAAATGATGTCACTATTTCACATACCATGATAAGTTGTAGTTATACCAAAATTTTCGTACTTAGTGATTTTATATTTAAGAAAATGTAATAATTGTGCAGTTCTCAATTATTTTGTGAAAGAAAATGCTATTTAAGAAGTCATAACGTTTTTTATAAAAACACACAATTTCTAGATGCCATAATTTGCATAATAATTCATACGAAATTGTTTCTATAAAATAAGAGTAGGAACTTACCTTTTCTGGAGCAAGACATTCCTCTTATATAATATTTTGTTCTAACTGATAGTCATCATTTTTAAGTGCCAAAACGCAAATCAGCCTGTAGATGTATATGTAACAGTAAAATGTTAATTACATTTACCAAATATAAGTTGGGGATATGAACTTTTAAATTATTATTGAAATAAAATAAACTTAATTTACAATGTCTTACATGTCATTCACCACCAATGTTAATAAAGCATAAACATATAGCACTCAAAAGACACAATAATGGTTTTCAATCTCAGTTCTCGAGGGGAGATTTCAGAATTTCAGAGGTTGTTTGGCGACAATGTCAAGTATGCGGAAAAACAAATCACTAGGCTACCAAATGTTTTAGGAGATTTGATATTAATTTTTCTAGCGTTAGAAAATTTCAAGCTCATTTGACATCTAATACTTCTAGTATATAAGTTAATTCACATTCTAATTCGTCTTGGTTCATGGGTACTGGGGCTACTAACCATGTGCCTTCTTAGTTACAGAATCAGACCATGCACTTTTCCTATTATGGTAAGGATATGCTTATGGTTGGTAATGGTTCTCAACTCCCTATCACTCATTGGTTCTTCTATTTTACCTTCCTCTTTGCATTCTTTATATCTTCATAATATTCTTTGTGTTACGTGTATCACCAAAACTTTGTTGAGCACCTCTCATTTCACTAAAGATAGTTATGTTTATATTAACTTTCTTGGAACATTTTGTCTTGTGAAGGACAAGACAATCACAAGGTCCTACTGAAAGGTAGCCATAAAGATGGGCTATATTATATTTATATGTCCAGTATTCCATCCTATTGGTTTTCTTTCTTTGTCTGTCATTCTAACATGCCACCAAATTCCTCTCCAATAGCTTAACATATATTTTCCTCATTTTCTAGTTCTTGTAATTGAGATTGTAATTATTTTTTCAAGAAATAATGTCATTATGTGGCAGAATAAACTTAGTAAAGCATGTAACTATGATCTTCTCAATGTACTCAAACATTGGAATCTAGTCACTCATACTAGTGCTTTGAATGATAAAGATTTGTTTAGGTCACATAAATGTCTTCATCTTGGATAGAGTCTTCATCACAAGGGCTACAAGTGTCTTAATCTTTCAAATATATATATATATATATATATATATAATTCTACATTACGAGGACTATCAACTTCAATGAATCTGAGTTCCTTGGCTAGATTCGTTTCCCCGAGCCTTGTGATTCCCCATATAAAAAACTTGCAGTCAAGAATACTCTTCGTATTCTTCCTGTAGTGACTACTCCCACCTGCTTGTTCTTTACAATCACTTTCTCCTATTGTTTCTCATTCTAATTTCCCTCATCATCTGCCTTCTCACCATCTATTGTTACACAATATCTTGCTCCACCTGCTCGACCTCTTCACTCAATGATCACAAACATCTTCCTATACATCTTCGTCAACCTTTGACTCTACCAAATCAATTCCTATATCACAAGCATTATATCATCTAGGTTGAAAGGTACTATGGACTCAAACTTTTCAGCTCTGATGAGAAACAACAAGTGGTAATTAGGACCATATGAATGTTGTTAATAATAAGTCGGTGTTCAAGGTGAAAACTAAACCTCATCATGGTGTAGAGAAAATTAAAGCAAAGCTAGCTGCTAAAGGGTTTCAATAAACATCTGGAATTGATTATTTTGAAATATTTGGTCCAGTGGTCAAGGCTGTTACTATTACAGTTTTCTGATGTGAATAATGTATTTCTGAATGGGAACTTAGTCCCTTAGGTATACATGCATAAGATTTTATTCATCACAAACTACCCTTCATGTTTGTTTGCTCAAGAAAGCACTCTATGGTTTGAAGCAGGCTATTGAGGAAGGTTTGTTCGACTAAATCTACATGCTATCGTGCAAGTTTGGTATTGAGATTTTTCCGCCTAAATCTACATGTTATCCTGCAAGTTTACATAGTAGTTTATAGTATAGTGTTGAGCAAGGTCGAATTCACATTGATCGGTGGAGATAAGCAAGTAATATTAATTTATTTTTGAATTTATCAAATGACCAAAAAAAAGATTGTAATTATCTATAATCAAAATACAAAATAGAGAACAAGATAAACAATAATCAACAAAGAGATAGGCAAGGAAATATATGGATAAATTAGATAAGAGAAACGAGTTCTAGGGCCATGCTTTCTACGATCAACAATTATATTGCTAAATTTGTTCAATCCAAGTTCATTATATTCTCCATTCTTGGAAGATAGTCAATATATTAAATTACCCCTTCTCCTGAAGTGCATGTAATTTGTGGATTAATTACTTACGCCAATATCCTTATTTCACATAAATAATTAACTCACAAAAAATCTTTGGATTGATAATCCTCATAAATATCACAGATTGACAATCATATTAATATTTATGTCATATATACCAAATTTATATGGTGTCTCATCTCCCGAATCTTAACTCGATATATATCATACATGCTTAATTATAGGCCTCATGATTAAACAAGAAAACTAAGAATTCAGAAGAAGAACTTGAATATAGACTAGAATAAATCAGTATAATTACATAATCATATCAAACATGCCCTAAAACTACATATGTTTAGCCAAACATAACTGAATTAAAACTAAAGTGAAATATAATTCTAACTATCTCTAGCATCAGACAAAATAAAAGGGGAAGAAAAATCTTGAAGTCGTCGTAGGAATTATGATCAATTATCCCTTGAAACTCGTGGAATAGCTGGTGAATTGCCTCTCCTTGCTAACCCTTAGATGTAGTCTATGTATCTAGTATCTTTTAGATGTAGTCTATATCTTTTCTGGGTCTAGAGGCCGCCTATTTATAGAAAATTGGCCTACGGTTTATCCTCATTTTCATATCCATCAAAATCAAGAAGATACACAAAAATCTATGCAATTCTATCTTGGTGCTTGATTGAGTGGGAAAAAGCTTGATCAAGCAGTAATCTAGCCTGGTCGAGCAGGAAATGGCTCGATCGAGAAAAAATCCGCTTTATCAAGAGAAAATATGCACAAAACTGTACAAGTTTGATTTTGCTCAAGTGGAAATTGGCTTGGTCGAGGAGAAATCTGCTCAGTCCCCAACTTCAAAGTTGTGTTGTTAGGCTTTAAAATTTTAATTTGACTTTCTTTTGTTCACACAAAATTGTAGCCCTACGTGTTGGCTATTGCATGCAATTTGTTTTTTTTCTTTAAAAAAGAAAAAATCATTGGCGCCAAGCCTGAGAGAATGTTTCAACTCAACTGAATACATGTAGCTCATGTTATAATCAAATACCTAAGGTATGTCAAGATAATCAATGTGTAGTTTGCTCTTTGATTCGATTTTGAAGTATATTAGAGTCATTATTGGTAGATGCATTCTTCTAAAAGTTGTAGATCATTGTCTTATCTTTCCAACATATCAAGAACCAATAGATTGTCTGCATTGAAAGTTATATTCATTATTTTATAACTGCACAAAGGGTTCATTAAGTGTTGCTTTAGATTTTAAGCTTCAAATTCATGAAAATCTCTACAAAATAAGTAAACACGTAACATCAACTTGATATAACAAATTTGGGCTAAACGAGATAATTATACATGATTTTGAACATAAAATGTATCGCAATTCAACCAAAAAATGTCTGTATAAACCTCTTTTATCACTATTCTTAGGTCAACTAAAGGAATTATACTTAATCAACCTAAATACATCTCTGGTTTGCTTATAAAGAAATTCACGTTAGATTGCAAGCTTTAGAGAATTATACTTCATCAACCTAAATACATCTCTGATTTGCTTCTAAAGACATTCATGTCAGATTGCAAGCTTTGGAGAATTATACTTAATCAACCTAAATACATCTCTGATTTGCTTCTAAAGATAATCATGCCAAATTGCAAGCTTTGGAGAATTATACTTAATCAACCGAAATACATCTCTGGTTTTCTTTTAAAGACATTCTTGTCAGATTGCAAGCTATGTTCCACACCTTATTGTTTTATTATGATGCTAAATCTTGAAGATAGTCCTCTTTTTTATTCTCCTATTTTTTTTACAGAAGTACAGTTAGGGCTGTATATATTTTACAGTGAACAAGTCAGTCAATTTATGCATGCATCATTGGATAGCCTGACACAAGTGCTTTGGTATCTACAAGGTACTTCTACTTTTGAAATTTTCTTCCAACCTACTCTATAGATTTCTATTCAAGGCTGCTCTAATGTAGATTATACCAACAATCCTTGATGACCAAAAATCAACAATTGGTCTTTGTGCCTTTCTTAGTTCTAATCCTACTCTCTGGAGTGCTAAGAAACAACATGTTGCTAGAAGTAGCACGAGTCCAAATATCGATGTTTGGTCATTTTCCCTTCTACTCATCTACTACCATTACCAATACCTCTCTTTAGTATTCTAGTTCCAGTAATCTATGTTGTAGAAAACTAGAAAGATGAATATGACTATGAAGGGACGGGGAGAAGAATGATTTTTAGGACAACATAGTGCGAATGTTAAATTGTCATAAGGGAAAATATAGATGTAGAAAAAATTGGGACACTTTTGTAGGTGGAGATAGCTGAGTTGACGGAGGAATATGAAAGTTGGAGAATGAATAATTTTAGTTAGATGGCCACGTAAGGTGGTAATAGAAAATGAAGGGGGACAGTGTTTACCTAAATGTACATGCTACCGTGCTAGAAACAAATGGGATACTTTTGTGGGTGGAGGTAGTAGAGTTGGCGGAGGAAAATTAAAGTTGGAGAATTAATAAATTTAATTTTCTCATGATTAATTAATTACTTTAGCTCAAACAATTAGTTTTCATAACATATTTAATTTAGCCCAATAATTAATTTATTCATGATTAATTAATTATTTCACTTTATTCCAATGCACCAGTATCTGGATATACGTGTAACCCATTAGGTTCATCACTTCACCTAGTCTAAGAGCAAGCAATCCAATTGCGAGATTAGTTAATTAAATTGATTAATCACCTTTGGAAATCCCAATCCTTAGTACTCAAGACATCATTTTGTTCATGTCTAGCAAACACTACTGGAAGGACTCATAGGTAAGCGAAGAATTCAATGTGTGAACCTTTCAACCGTATTTTTGGTGCAGATAAAGTCTCTTCGCTTGGTTCTCCGATCAATCTCTTGGGTTTGGTCATTTAATACAGACCCATGATTGAAATTAGTAACAATAATGATCCTCACATGCTCTATTATGTTGGAGCATAAAGATATCTCATCTCTTATGTTTTGGCTGGGTGCCTTGCACAAGGTTTTCATTGGATATGACAAGTGTAGGAAATATAGTTACTTTGTAGGCTAGTGAATTTTGTCTTACCAATACATTGACAGTTCCTCTGCTAGTTCAGGCTGTCGACAAATGCTAAAATGGATCAGGTGAGGCGGCCTTGTAGAATAGGGTGCTAACAGAGATGGTGCTGAAGGAGATGGTGAAGAAGCGAGAAGTGAAAGCTGATGGTACCTCTTGTTAAGCAATTGTGATTTGTTGTCATGAACAATGCTGGTGAATTTTGATTTTCTATGTAAATAAAACGAATTCTTGATGACTTTTTATGTTTCTATACAAATGTAATGTCCTTTTTTTAATTATTGATAATATGTTTTAATTAATGAAATAATCAAATAAGAAATTTATTCTAAAAATGGGAGGTAAAAAGAGGGCATGGTAAAAGGGTTTAGACAGGTCGATCTATGATTGTTTGGGCCTAAGTCAAGTAATTAAAAATGATCCTAAAATTATTTATCTATTGTATATATTTTTTTTATAAAAACTTAATAATACTCTAAATATATATATATATATATATATATATATAAAGAGAAGTACCACACTAATAGAAAGTATGAACCTAAACTACTTTCTAATTATTGTATCTCTTTTCTATGCAAATTTATACCATATATATATATTATGATATCTAATTTTTCAATGCAAATCTATATCAATATCTATCAATATATATTATGATATCTATTTTTCAGTTAAAATCGATTTTAATATCTATCTATATATATTTAATTGATGAAACTACGAACATTTATTAATTTTCAAGTTATTATCTATTAAAATATGTTTACTTGATTATCTCTATTATTATTTTTTATTTTTTACTAAAAATGTCAAAAGCTTTTAATTTTTTTAACTTCAATTTAAAAAAAAATATCTTATTAATTATGTTTTGACGATTTTTAATTTGACATACATATTGCATGTATATATACACATACAAACATACATTAAAATTTAATTATGAAATATTAAATATTTTTTCTTAAGTTAAATGTGATATACAGAAAGAGAAATAGTGTCTTAAATATTAAAAAAATTATTTTTTTGGTGCCTTAATTATGTGATATTTTTTATACATATATATTAATATATATCTATATATGAGATATAATAAAATAATTTCATTGATATTTCAATAAAAAAATTATATTTTTTTTATTATTATTTTATTATGAGAGTATATCAAAACAAACTTCTAAATATTCTGTAAATATATTTTATATTTTAATTTAGATCCTATAATTCCATAAATTTTGAGATATATATAACCAATATATTTGTATATATAAGTCAGATTACAGTAGTTCAGTTTGATTTAAAATAAAAATAATTAATATTTTCATAACGTAGTAAGATTAATCCGTATAATTTTATTTTCATCTAATCTATATCTATATGTATATATAATAATAGAAATATCAGCTATTTTTAGTAGTCACTCATTTTCTCACTCATTTCCTTTATACTAATAGTTATTATATTTATTTAGTATTTTTAGCAGATTTTTAGTTAGATATTTTAGAATTGTATGATATCTACAATATAATTGGTATTACATGATATCAAATAAGTTTGAAAATTAAGAGATTTGAATCTATAATATTATTTATAATTTTATTTATATAGAGAGAGACCATTTTTTATTTATAATTATATGATATCAACTAAATTATCAATTATTATATAATTACAATCTTACACGATTTAATAATAGAACACTAATTGTGTTATATTTAATTACTTAATTATTTATACTAATAGTTATTATATTTATTTATTATTTTTTTAGCAGATTTTTAGTTAGATATTTTAGAATTGTATGATATATATAATATATTGATACTATATGATATTAAATAAGTTCGAAAATTAAGAGATTTACATCTATAATTTTATTTATATATATATATATATAGAGAGAGAGAGAGAGAGAGGGAGTTTTTTTTTAATAATTATATGTTATGAACTAAATTATCAATTATTATCTAATTACAATCTTATACAATTTAATTATAGGAGAATTATATTTAACTACTTAATTATTTGTACTATAGTTATTATATTTACTTATTGTTTTTAACAGATTTTTAGTTAGATATTTTAGAATTGTATGATATCTAGAATATATTTGGTACTATATGATATCAAATAAGTTCGAAAATTAAGAGAATTGAATATATAATATTATTTTTAATTATATATATAGAGAGAGAGAGAGGGAGAGAGGGTTTTTTTTTATTTATAATTATATGATACCAACTAAATTATCAATTATTATCAAATTACAATCTTAAATGATTTAATAATAGGAGAACACTAACTGTGTTATATTTAATTACTTAATTATTTTATTGTTTAAAAACTTCTTTGAATTACCGGTTTGTCTTAAACTTAATTTTCCATACTAAAACTTAAAATAGGCAAATATGATATACATTGTAATTATCTTTCCATAATAATATCTTTAATTATAAATAAAATATATTTAAATTATTTAACATAAATTTATTATATATATTTGAATAAATTTTGCATCATATTTTAAGATTTTCATGAAGAAGAAGAAGAAAATTTTATATGAGAAAATAAATGAGGAGTCCTGTGGCAAATTGGCTAAATGGCAAATTGATTTTTTTAATATAAAATTGGTATTTTTGGATAAACCTAATATGTTCTAATACTTAGGATGTGGATACGGACAATGGTTAATTCATGATCAATTGTTGAGATGTGCTAACAATTGATAATATTGTGTGATTTTCTTCATATGCAACTTTAAAATATTATAAATTTCATATGATTTTGCTTATATTGAACTACATATAATTACTTTCCTTCCTCCCAAAATTTCATATTGAAAGAAAATAAAGGATATCATTTTCCAATTTTCTTAACATGAGAATCTCTGCAACTTGGGGAAACGTAGGTAAATTTATTTTATTTTACATAGTATATATTTTTAAAAAATATTAATATTATTTATTTCTTAAATTTAATAATATTATACTATAATAATATTTTTGTGCATCGCACACAGGAGAACTTACTAGTTATTATATAAAATAAAAGACAAACTAGTTAAAAGTAATTATTTATATACAATTCATTTCATATATTAATTAATAAACTAGTAAACAAAATGATTATTTAAATATAATTTATTTAACATTCCTACTCAAAAAAATTAATTATAGACTACTGGATCTTTGTGGCAATCATATATATATACACAATATATATCTATACTCTTCTGAATAAAGAAAGGTCCGACCCTGCGAAGGAAGAGAAGCTCCTCGTAAGGGTGTGGGTCAACATTAGTGAGGAACTAAGAATTGGCAATGCCCAGAAGAATCAAATCTTTTGGGAATGTATCGAAAAACTACAATGACCATCAATCGAATTCTTCGATTGATTGTCAACAAGCTAAAATCACAATTTTTGGGTAGCCTTGAGTGTATGCATAGAGAATGGAAAATTTGTATGTTTGATTATAAAAGCAAATTTACTTGAGGCGATCAAGGGGTTCCAACAATTATGCTTTAAGCAACTGCATCTATAGATTTGTGGATTTGACATGCTTTTTTTGGGTTCTAAGCGTAATGATATCAACGTGCTCAATCAAATCACCTTTATTTAACATCATACAAGGAAATGCACTAAAGAATACTCTCGTCAAGAGTTTTGCCCCATAAATCCTAGAAGAAAAATGTTCAAGAACAAACAGCCAAGCTCGTTTGGCAATATCAGAGGTCCATGATGACTTTGGTACAAGAATAACTTGAGAAAGATTACGTTTACATATAGAAATTTGCACAATATAATTATTGAAGATGAGGGGATGAAACAACAAATTGGTAACAATTGCGACACGATACAAGTGACATATGTAATACTCAAGTAAAATCCCCAACACAAATAATTCAAGGAGCTACCCAAGAATTTGAGGATTACCTTTGAAGACATAGCGAACTACGTCATAGTTAAAAACCAACTTCGAACCGACATAGTTTGACACATTTTTGCACAAAATACATATGAAGAGTAAAATATAAAATGAAAATTATACAAATTCTATGAAAAACACATAAAACATAGTTTAACAGTGAAAAATATAAATTAAAAGATTATAATTGAAGGTGGGACCCATAAATATGTCGTTGGAATGGTTATTGATAATGGAGAAAGGAGCTGGGTTATTTAATTTGATGCAGGGCTGATTTGGCAATGTGGGGTAGTTCGAAGTTACGAATTGGCCATGGTAAGGTATATTAACTATTTGGTTATGTTAGCATCCATTTTCTAGTTTTCTGGTAAACCCCTTTCTCTCTCCCCTGCAACCATTTCCGGTAAGCCCTTTTCTCTCTCTATCTTCGCCACCTTCATCTCCTTGGAATCAATCCATTCTCTCTTCATCCTCATGCACAAGAAATGACGAGTTCAACAAGGTGTCGGTATCTAACAATCGACACCAGCGGTTGCAGTTGCGGGTCAGACGATACCGTATGGAACTGTGTGATCCCATACTTGCAGGACCCGCGTGACCGGGCTGCGGTGTCGTTGGTGTGCAAGCGATGGTACGAGACGGACGGTATGACACGCAAGCACGTGAAAATGGTGTTCCGCTACGCCGCCACTCCACAGCAACTGTCGCGGCGGTTCCCTCAACTTGAGTCGCTGAAGCTTAAGGGTAAGCCACCCGCCGCCATGTTTAATCTGATTGACGAAGATTGGGGCGGTTATGTTAGACCGTGGGTGGAGGAAGTGATGAGGTCTTACAGGAAAATGAAGGCCCTTTCGACCCGACAGCATTTACTCAATCCGATTGAGCGGGTTATGCTTCAAACTGTATAGTCGTTGCATGGGCTCCCTTGGGTTCCTGTTCTGTTATTCAATCCCAGCGGACTCCTGTATAATGCCTCTTTTGACTCCGAATCTTTTCTCTGTATATAGAAATTGGAATTGTGCATTTAGAAGCACGCATCTATCACCTGCTATGATGCTAATCTGGTCATTTCAAAGGTTTGCTTATTAATTGATCTATACTAAAAAAAAAAAACATGTCATCGATTGAAGATAAAAGAAAATTTATACTATTTACCTACTTTCACATCAAATATACAAAATTAGGGTTAATTTGATGAAAAATCATGATTTTTGATCAAATTTACATTTTAATCATAGCCTTTTTTTTTTTTTTTTTTTTTTTGCAATGTCAAGTGCCACCTTTTCAAGTTTTGCAATTCAAATTACATTACAGTTTTATGTTGAATTATTTTTATACTTAGCTTTAAATTATTATTATTATTATTATTATTATTATTGTTGTTGTTGTTGTTGTTGTTGTTGTTGTTGTTGTTGTTATTATTATTATTATTATTATATTTGAAATACTTTCTACAAAATATATAAGAAATTATGTTTTGTATATTATTTATATTACATGTGAAACGATGGTAAAAACATATAAGGAATCTTTTGTATATTATTTATGTAACTTATGAAATAATCGTAAAATTATTGTACCAGTAAAAATTTATTTGTAATTTTGATTTAATTTAATGTAAGATCATGTACTAACAAATAAATTAATATATCAGATTTGGAAGTTAATTATAATTAAATTTAAATTATGTTACTCTAATGGCCCACTTGTTGTGGCCCAATGATATATTTCCTTAAGCCAACTCAAGCTTATGGCAAACATAAGTCAACTCATATATCCCTATATATGTGATGATACACCTATGTGCGTAAGAGAGTTATAGTGAATTACCGAGTTTTGAGTGATTGGACCATATCGTATTACTAATTAATAACGAGGGGAACCACAACCTGAGTCGAGCGAATGTCTCGACAACAATACCCAATAGGGGGTATTAGAGCCACGATTGTGTCGAGATGAGGCTCTCCCGTTATTCTGTGTTACTATTCACAGAACAGAGCATGGTCAATCCGCTACCGCCCCTCCTACTCCTGTGTAGACGAGGGGTACTTCGTAGCAAGTGCACCCGTGTGGAAGCCTGCTGCCCCCTTTGGTGCAGCCAGCCCGGGACCTCGTCAGGTGTATTCTGAGACCCTTACCTAAGGTCTCGCTCCGAAAAAGAGGCTGATACTCTTTTACATTTCAAAATAGACACCGTGGGATTCGGTATAGGATTGGTCTTTGTTGCTCGTAGAATCCATAGAAATACATGTTTGTTGATTTGCTGATAAATTATATCTTGTGTGATATTGGTAATTTATCTGCTTTATTTATGTTGCATATATCAATAGGTGCTATGAGGTTAGTACTCTTACCCTCTATGTGTTTGTGTGTTCGTGATTGCTTATTTGTAAAATATGGATACTCTATCTAATTTATGTCTTATTGAGTTCAATGGTAACTTAAATTTTAGTATCTCGCAACAGAAAATGAAGGGACTCCTTATAAGCAAAATGTGTATAAAAGTATTACCCTAGCAGTTTTTGAAATCGAAACGGAGGATAGAAAATCCAATATGGATTAACACATATTCTTCGATTATCTTGAACTTATCTGATCCTGTGGAAAATGGAGAAGCTAGATTCTGCCAAAGAACTTTGGAAAAAACTGGAAGAATTTTTTACCGACACACACTGCCATGTAAATTGTTCCTCTTGGAGAAATTTTTTTGGTTTAAACTTAACCTAAACAAGGATATGGATGAAAATTTGGATATTTTCACGAAATTAGTTCCAGATATGAAACAACTTGGTGATAAGAACATTGATGACTATTCACCTATTATCCTTCTGAATGCCATCTCTGATACTTATGGGGACATTAACTCTGCTATTAAGTATGGCAGGGATGAAATCTCGCTTGAAATCATAAAAAATGGTCTCATGAGTAAAGAGGTGGATTTAAAGGACAATCTAGGGGTGAAAAGTGAGTCAGTGATATTTGTTAGAGGGAAACTACAAAAAAAAGTTGTTTCTTGCAAAGAAACTCATGATAAGAACTCTGATAAAGAGGGGAACTATAAAACTCCTAATGCGAAAATGTGTTTTAATTGTAATTAAATTGATCATTTTGCTAAAGACTGTCCTAGACCTAAGAAGAAACAGGATAATAACAAGGATAATAAGGTTTCTACTGATTATGGTGAGGTTTTTATGGTGTCTAACATCCGTGATGATTTGTGTATGAATTTTGTGCATTCTAATGAAAATGAATGGCTTGTTGATTCTGGTTACACATTTCATATGTCCCTCTATAAAATTATGTTTTCATCATATAAAGAAACTTCCAATAGTTTTGTTTGCATGGCTAATGATAAAAAAATACCCCGTAATTGGTTTCGGTGATGTGTCTTTGCTGTATAAATCTAGTTATGTGCTTAAGTTGAAAAGTGTTAGGCATATTCCTGATTTGAGTAACAATTTGATGTCATGTGGTGCTCTAGAAGACGATGATCTAGAGGGGAGGTGGAGAAATGGTGTTATGAAAATTATGAGGATAAATTCCATGTTTTTTGAAGCTAGGTAGAAAAATAACTTTTATGTTTACACTGCTGAGTCAAAATCCTTCGTAAATGCTATTAAAGAAGATTATACTGAATTATGGCATACCCAACTCGGGCTTATGAGTGGGAATGGGTTAGAAATTTTGCATAAGGCAGGTTAGTTTAGTAATGCTAGATTGTCATGCATGTCATTTTATGACTCATGTGTGTTAGGCAAGCATCATAAAATTCTATGACTCATGTGTGTTAGGCAAGCATCATAAAATTAGTTTTCCTGCTTCCTCTCATCTTAAGACATCTCATTGTACTAACATTCTTGAGTATTTGCATGCTGATGTGTAGGGCCCTTCCAGTGTACCCACACACGGTGGATGTGTATTTTATTTTATTTTTTTCTATTATTGATGATAACTCAAGAAATATGTGGGTGTTTCTAATGAAAAACAAATCTGTCATTTTTATAAGTTTAAAAATTGGAAAACCCAAATAGAGAATCAAACTGGTAAAAGATTAAATACCTGAACGGTCTGGAATTTTAAAGTAACTATGGATAGATTATGTGTTAGCTTGGGTATTAAGAGGTATAAGTCCATTCCTTACACACCTCAGCAGAACGGTGTGGCTAAAAGAATGAATCAGACCTTAATAGAAAGGGTGAGAAGCATGTTAGCATGTTCTGGCCTTTCTAAGAAATTTTGGGGCAAAGCTGTTTATACTACCGCATATCTGGTTAATATATCCCCTCATGTGCCTCTAAATGGAAAATATCTTGAAAAAATATTTTCTCTAAACTACGTGTGTTCGGTTGTTCTGCTTTTGTGCATAAAAGAAAAAAAGTGATAAATTCAATCCTCAATCTAAAGATGCATTTTCTTGGTGTATCCTGAAGGGGTTAAGCGCTTTAGACCGTGGTCTAATGGTGAACCGGGATATAAGGTGGTTATTACTAGAGATGTCATTTTTAATGAGTCTGAATTTCCATGCTTATTAGATTATGTGCCTTTATCTACTCCTTATGTGACTTCTTCTGAGGTGGAACATGTACCCAGTAATAATGAACCTGACAATGTGCAAAGCGAAACCAACTTACTTGAAAGTGTTGAAAATGGTAATGAGGAAGGTGAATCATTGGACGATTACCAATTAGGTTGGGATAGGACTAGGGGGCAAACTAAGCTCCCATCTAAGCTAAGTGATTTCCACATGGATAATCATGTTTTCAACACTTTTTAGTTCGATGAGAGTGAACCTGAGTCATATGAAGAAGCTTTGAAATCTAAGGAATCGGTAGAATGGTTTAATGCTATGAAAGATGAGATAAGATCCTTGCATGTTAATCAAACTTGGACACTTTTTACCTAGGCCAGAAGCATGCTCCTTAGTGGACTATAGGTGGTTGTTCAAAGTCAAGAACGAAACTGATGGGATTAGATATAATGTTAAATTAGTGACTAAGGGGTTTACTAAAAAAAAAGGGGGATAGATTATACTGAAATATTTTGCTCATATGTGAAAAGTACCATGTTCAAATGCTATTGGTTATGTCATGTAGCTTATGGTGAGCACTAGGTCGAATATTGCATATTCAGTTAGTTGATTAAGTAGGTATATGTCAAACTCGAAAATGCTTCATTGGGAAGCTTTGAAGTGGTTACTTAAGAATGTGAAAGGTTTTAAAAATGTATGCTTAAATTTTTCAAAAAGTGCACAAGGGTTGAAATTAATTGGCTATGTGGACTCAAACTATGCTAATGATAGGGACTGTAGAAAATCCACCGCATCTTATGTATTCACTTTGTGCAGTTCTTGAATAAGTTGGAAATTCCAACTTCAATCGATTGTAGTACTCTCAACTACGGTGTCTGAGTATGTTGCTGCAACCGAGGCTTTGAAAGAGGCTATTTAGTTGAAGGGTATTCTTTTTGAAATTAGATTTCTGGAAGGTAAGGTGGTTTTATACTTTGATAGTCAATCCAGCATACAATTATGTAAGAACCCAATATTTCATGATAGGACTCAACACATCGACATTAGGTTCCATTTCATAAGTGATATTGTTGAAAAAGACATAACTAATTTGGAAAAGATTGCGTCTGATTTAATCCTGCTGATATGGGTACCAAATGTTTGTCCGTTGAAAAATTTAGATCTTGCATGCGGACTCTGAACTTTTTTCATTGATTGAATTTATGAGCATATATGTTTTTTTGGGCTAGGAACCTAGTGAAATTCTGCGATGATGAGTTACGTGCTTCTGCTTCATGATCAGTGATATGGTGTCTGCCAAGGTGGAGATTATTATTCTGATGGTCCACTTGATGTGACCTAATAACATATTTTTCTAAGCTAACTCAAGCACATGACAATCCTAGGCCAACTTATATATCCCTATATATATATGATGATATTCACTAGCCTCCATTTATGAAAAACAAGAACCACATTCTATTATCTTCTCTATTCTCCCTTTTCTTATTATGTGTTCAACCAATTGAGATACACTTGTGCGTGCAAGAGAGTGATAGTGAATTACCTCTTGAGTAGGATTGGACCATATCGTATCACTGATCCATAACGTGGGGAACCACAACCTGAGCCTGGCGAAGGTCCCGACAACAATACCCAACAAAATTGATAATTTTTAATTTAATCGTGATTTTAACTTCAAACATTCAACTAGACGAACTAGATAAAGTATAATAATAATACTGACAATAATATTTATTATAATAAATAATAATAATAATAATAATAATAATAATAATAATAATAATAATAATGATAATAATAATAATAATTTAATCTAAATATATTTAAAAAATCAACATAAAATTTTCATGTATTCGAATTTTAAAAATTGGAAAGTGGTGTTTGAAATTGTAAAAGTTAAATGGTCGTAATTAAAATTTCATCAAAGATTATGATTTTTTATGCCATTAATCCTAAAAATTAATATATTATTATTCTTATCAACCCAAAATCTTTCCCCTATACTTTTAAGGATATATATAGATACATATAATATTCATGATACATAAAATTATATTAGAAAAATATATAGCAATACAAAGTTATAAAAATATTCATGCATGATTTTTCTTATATATAATTAGTCATATCCTACTCTAAAATTGATAAAAATATGTGGATTATAGTTATCTAACTAGAATCCGAGAAAAACAAGTGGATCCCATATTTTCTGCACTCGTTTTTTTTCTAAACATATATTGGAATCGCTGCATATGTTAGGATATGATAAGTATCTCTAAAAAATAATAATAACTTTTTACTTAAAAAAGTTACTATTTTAGGATTGTTAAATTGTAAATTATGGACCCACAAATGCTATCCGGAAAACCGAAACCCCTAAAATTGGTGGTCAAAACATATTCTTACAGTGCAAAGCACGAGAATCATCTGGAAGATGGTAGCAGTTTCTGAATGTCTTGTTCCGGAATTCACAGAACGTGGGAGAATCGTCTCTCCTCCATATAAATAAGCTTGCTCCTCCAATTGAATTATTCAGCAGAGATTAAAGCAAGTATTCATTGCGAACAGAAACTGAGCTAAAATGTCTCATTCCAAGCTTCTTAGGCAACCGACGAAGCAACGTCTTCGATCCATTTTCGTTTGATATTTGGGATCCCTTTGAAGGCTTTCCTTTCTCTTCCTCCGTTGCCAATCTCCCCTCCTTTGCTCAAGAAACAACTACCGTGGCTAATGCTCGCATTGACTGGAAAGAAACGCCGGAGGCACATGTGTTCAAGGTGGACGTTCTCGGATTGAAGAAAGAGGAAGTTAAGGTGGAGGTTGAAGACAGTTCTATTCTCCAAATGAGCGGAGAGAGAAGCAAGGAGCAAGAGGAGAAGAACGACAGGTGATATCATGTGGAGCGGAACAGCGGAAAGTTCCTCCGCCGTTTCAGGCTGCCGGATAATGCAAGGTTAGATCAAGTGAAGGCGGCAATAGAGAATGGGGTTCTGACAGTGAGGGTGCCGAAGGACGAAGAGAGGAAGCCTGAGGTGAAGGCCATTGACATCTCTGGTTGATAAGCCATCATGTCAGCAATTTCTCTGTTATTTTGCATTGAACAATGTTGTTTTATGTAAATGTGGACTCGCATGCAGAAATGTTGTTGTATTTCAATGTCTTATAGGTAGTATTGTTAATATGTGTGTTCATTGATGTATATAATTTAAATATTAGCTAAAAATTTAATTATGCACAGTTTATAAATTTCATAATGTAACTCAATAAAATTTTTAATTAATTTTGTTGCAAGGGTGAATTAAGAAATTTTGATGTTAAAATGTAAATTATTTTTAAATTGGTTCAATTATAAAATTGGAGGTAGTTGAAGCTCTTGGTGTTAAGGAAGTTAAAATATCATAATATTTGCGCGCAAGTTGAGTTTATACTCAACTTTGTACTTGATAATCAAATTTGTGAAAGTTTAAAATAAAAGTAACACGATTGAATTAAGTTTCAAGGAAGAACTCTCATTTTCCTCATCGAGCAAGTATATTGACGAAGTGTCTTATTTTCTAATAAGAAAAATGTATGGTATTACAAGAGTGCAGACTCCCTTTTCACTAAAGGCTCCTACCTCTCTCACACACACTTCTTCTAACACCTTACCCTACTACACAGTCCCCTGAATGGATTTTTCCTCACGTATCTCTATGATGTTGGGCTCCAAGCTGTCAGACTGTTTGATTTCCAACTGGACGTAGAACTCAAATCGTTGAATTATAATGAAAAACAAATGATATCTCCCTCGATCTCTCTCAAAGTACACTAAACGAACTACTCTAATGGTTGTGGGTTTCTCCATATATATAAAAGGAACAACCTTACAATTAAGTTTATAAGGTAAGAATCTCCTATAGTTAATGTGTGCCTATTTTTTAAGATATGTTTCCTTCTTTGTAGCTCCATTATATCTTTTTCATATTTTTTGTGCTATTTTTAGTTGATGTGCATCCGATTGTTATTTAGCATCCAGGTTCAATGAATTTCTTCCTTTCCTTAATATATTGAAAACTCTTCCTTCGATTTTTCTTAGATCGCCATGATATCTATGTTGATTTCATTCCATGATTCTTTGTGTCTTCATAATTTACAAAGATATGAATCTCTGTAAATCTTTCAAGTATCTAAACTTTACAAAATCTGCACATGGGCACATGATTATGATAAATCTAGCAACATCCCAAATTATGTCCGTTTTTGTTCAGTGTCAATTTTTAGTGAACTCAAAATCGAGTTCTTACGAAGCTTTGAGTTGGATTAAGATGCAATCGAGAGGAAGAATGTTTATCAAGATAGGTTGTTTGTTGATTGTTCAAGCAATTTGAAGTAGTACATGAATGCCCTCTTATTTTGGGGTTGTTATTGATGATTGTAAAGATTTGTTGAGAAATTTAACATATGTCTATTTGTTGTTTGTAAAACGATTTGCTAATAGAACTGTATAAATTGTCTAGAGCATTCTATTTTATTTTAGATCTATCTTTAAAGGGGGTAATGTCCCTTCTAAAGTTCAAACTAGTTTACTACCTAATTTGTTAGGTTCAATTGAAATTAAATATAAATTTTTATTGTTGGGATGCAATTTGTATGCATTTATGTTTCTCCGTTGGTAGCTGAAGCGAATAAAGCTTTCAAATTACTTTCAATGCCATACATATTTAACAGTAGCAATCTAATGTGTTGTTTTCCGGCATAATGGAAACATAAAACTTGTAAACAACATCCCAATGTAATCGAATTTCTTGTGTTGCTAATGTGTAATTGTTTTGGCAAAGTGTGAGCAAAGTAATTGCAACCAAGATAACAATGTAATCTAATTTCTTTTTGGCACAACTTAGGGGTTCTTTATTATATTTAGAGGAATGGGCATATTAATGGATATCATGGTAATAAGAAATGGGTGCGTAATTATTATGATTCATCACATTTTAATGGGTTTGGTTGATATTCCAATAATAAAAAATCAAAATTATTATAGCACTGTGATTCTCATGTTTTAAGCAATCTTTTTCATCCCATACTCATTCCCAACTCTTCAACTAGCCCCTTTAGTGTAGGAGTAGTAGGAGAAGGTTTACATATGTCCAAATCAGTTTCACAAAGTAAATCATTAAAATATTTGGATTGTATGAGCAAAATACCAGAAGAACTTTGATGAGCATCCAACCCAAGGAAGTAATGGACCTCTTCTAGATCCTTGTGATAAAATTATTGGTGTAAAATTAGAATGAATTAAGCTATGGAAGTTGCACAACTCCAGATAGTGAGAATATAGTCCACATATACAAAAACCATGATAAATACTCTATGATGTTGTTTGAAAAAAAAACTAAAAAAAAAAACAATGTGATCAAAACTAGATTTAAAGAAGCCAAGAGAGACCAAGAACCCTTTGAGCTTCTCATACCAAGCCTTGGGGATCATATTGGGCTAACAAAAGAAAACAAAAATACATTCATAAGGCTCAAAATGTGGTTGACTAGAAGAATTATGATTCATTGGGATAATTAAGATAAGTAGCTTATGAAGCATGACCTTACATTTTCAATTTTATTGCACATTTGAGCATATTTGAGAAAAAATCAATGCATAATTTCTACTCACAGTAATTACTCATGCTTCAGGCTCAAATGTCACGGGTATATGACATAATTCAAATGCATATTTTTCGATCATGCAGTAAAGTCATCTATCATACCTCATTAGATTTTAATTCAATTTTATCACTAGTTTTAATCATTAATCCACCAATTTGTATATTTAATGTTTCTTCATACATACCATTCCATCGAATTAGATTTTTCCATTACTCTAAAATTCATACTCCTAGAAAGCAAATAAATCCTAAGCTAAAAATCAAAAAAGAAAAAAATAAATTGAAAAGAAAATAAAAATATGTTGAGCCAAATGTTTTCCATGATAAAATACACCCCTCCCCCCTCTACCCCCCAAAAAATAACTGTTAAAAGATGTATATTCATCGAACAAGTTTGAGAAGAAAAAGTGGTTTATCTTGGATACCTTTAAGCATTGATCGATTTGTGCATTTCTTGTGTTTTTTTTGCCCACAATTTGAGATGAGTGTATTAATGTTTTGGGTTTTGACCAATTTCTTTATGTTTATCTCCATATTCGATCATTCCTTCTTCATTTATTTCCATTTCAAACTGTTCAATTTGAGATTAGATTCAAATGACTGTAAAAGAAACAAACACATAATATCCACGCGATACAAATAAAGTTGGATTAAACAAAGGAAATTATATATATTTTGGCATCTACGAGACTCTCAAATCAACCTAAAATACATGGATAAACTATGTTTCGATTAACTAGTTCATTGATAAAATAATATATGATCGAATGCATTGAGCTAAGTACAATTATGCATATATTTCTCTTGTGTAGGGAATTCCATCTCCGAACAACACTTTATCATTTCTTTTTAGATTATTCTTTATATCTAAAACTCGACCAATTAGAGTAGTGTTAATATAATGCACTTTATCCATGTTAAATCTTGTGATCATCTTTTGGATATGTGGAAACTTGTGAATTGGTATTCCACACTCATAGTTATATTCCAAGGCTAGATAAACCCGTGTTTTCCATGATCCATCATCTCAATAAGAATTTCAAATAGCTCAAAATTTCTTATATTTCATTAAGAGTACCAATTGTGTTTGTAACATCAACATATATTACTTAATTAAAAATCTAGAACTTATATTCTTAAAAATGCGCAAGGGTGAGGTTAATTATTCTTATTTCATTAAACATTTTCATATATCTGTGATTTATGATTCCCGTTGAGATATGTCAAAACTACATTCATAAATTTCCTTTTCAATCATTTGGGAACTAATAAGTATAACGTTATAACGACCATTCATGGGGAGTATGTCTCCTCATAATTAATTTGAGAGCATCATTATAGAAACATTTATAATGCAAACTTTGTATCTCAAGACTTATTATTCTCATTATGATTTCTAGCAAAACTCATTTTTGTCTTATTAGCTTTGCACTTAGTGAGGCTAGCACTACCAGGATAAATATATGCTAGTTTGTTAGAAAATCAAGTTCTACATAGATTGATTTTTTTCTTTTTCATTTAGGCCAACATGCTTTTTGTTGATATTTTGCAATAGAATATGGTTGTGTATCATTATGCCTTATGATTTGTTGAGCAACAATGTATGCATCATCAATTTGTGTGGAAGATCTTTCCTCATTATTCTTTGTAATCATATCAAGCATAGGTGCGTCCTCCAGTAATGATTTATGGACATATTATAATAAGAGATAATATCGTCATGTTGATGAATAATTAATCAAGTTGTGTCATTTCTACCCTTCTTCTATAGGCTAGTATCAATCGAACCAGGTGGCTTCCCTCTTTTCATTTTGGGAACCACAACCTCAACCTCAACCATACCTCCTCCAATAATGGTTTCAACACCTCTATTAGCTGTGATGTGCCTCTTACTAGGGACATTTAACATTTCAGACTTATTTGCAGTTGGTATATGTGATACTGTCACATTAGTGATTTTAATAAATATATTAAGAATCAAATCTTATGTGCTTTGAAGATCAGTTATGCATTTGATCACTTTTACATTATGAAGTGCATGCATCAAAATGATACAAAGTTGGAAATAGTTCTTGTCTTTCACTTAGAAAATCTTTTTTTTTTTATCTTCTCCTAATGACGGAAAATCATCTCATTAAAGTGAGAATCCAAAAATCTAATGGTAAACTAATTGTCCGTCAATGGATAAGGATACACGTAAGTAAGGTTGTGTGCAAAACTGCAGAACCCCATGCAAAGATGGACATGTTAGCACACAATAATTTTCCTAATCACCATCTATATATCTTTTATGGTGGCTTATGAGAGAGTGTTTTGTACATGCACATGGGGCATGTGATGCTCTACATAGATCACAATAGACATGAATTACCATCATATTCTTTTGATATAAACTCTCTCGCATTATCAAGTCTTATAGGCTTTCTAGGCTTTTGGTTAAGGTAAGAAACGTATAGCTAGGTGACTCAATCAACATTGGACTCATCAAATTAGTTGGTCTTTACAATCTTTTGCATTCAACTCATGGCCAGAGAGCTGAACTAGATTTTTGTCTAGCTTTATTCCTCCTTCATCAACTTCTTTTCAATACTCAATCAACACCGAATTGTTTTTTAAGAAATGGTTTTAGTAGCTATGAGGAGTCGCTTCATATTTTCAACAACTTTTGTTATTTTATTTGATTTTTTTTCAAGATATTATAGTCATTCATTGCATTTACAAATATCATTTTTCCACAACATGCTCAATTCATCAAGAATCATTATAAAATAAAGCATTATCATCATTAGCATAAGTCAATACCACAATCATCATAAAATAAACAAATGAATCATTGTTTAGGCTTATATTACATATTTTACACTAAGGATTTGGAAAAATAATAAAAATGAAAAGAAAAAGAAAGAAAGAAATAATCTTTTTTGAAAATACCACATTGAAGCCAAATACGCAATTTATGGGGCACGTCTATCTCCCCAAAATTAATTTTTGAGAAGACTAAGTTTGGTAAAATGGACGGATGTCCCTCACTGAGGCGGCGGTGGTGGTGGATAGTTGCGCCGCCAATGTGTGAGCTTTCTCAGATAGAACGACCTCAAAGTTTTGTGGGTTGGCCAAGTTGATTCTTCCCCCACGACATGCTCTATTTCGGTTAGCCATGTCTTGTGAAAAATTCAAAATGAAGAGTGTGAAATACCCTTAAATGTAATTAGGACCATGGCACCATTACATCATTTTCTTCCTATGTGTGTAGTATAAATAATATATGTGACAATGAACGTGGCATATATTGCACATAGTTTTACCTTTGAAATACAATATATAATGTATGTTTATGCCTACCCTCAAACTTGATATGCAATGTATAATAAGCTTCCATTCTTTGCTCAATTCAAATTTATGCTCTCATGCTATATCAAATATGATAGGCATAATATACATTGTCATTCTCATCAAAACATATTGGAGACCCTTATTCATCTAAATTCTCAAAGATATATAAGGGTTCTCTTCCTACCATATAGATCTCATCCCAATAGTTAGGCACATAATGCGTTTGATAATATGCCCAAAAGGACTTGCTATTTTTTATGACAAAAGCTGATGGAATCAAGCAATCCATGAATCAACCTTGATATATATGGACACACATTCAATACCTTCATGTATATTCTAATCCAACCATAGTAGGTTCACATATTTCCAGAAATCAAATACATTACATGAATATTCATCATTCGAATCTCAAATTTCCCCCTAAACTAGCATGCACACAAACTGTTTGATAAAATGTTTAAATAAAATGACCACACCAATGGCAAAACCAACTTGAAATTAAGCTTACCCATCAACTTAGACTCCTATAATTCTAGCTTAACAAAATTTATAGAGAAATTACATACCTTTCTTCTTAAGTTAGAGGTTGAGAAAAAATTGAAGATTTGGGGATGAATCCTTCAACAAATTTGGAGGGGTGTTTGAATGGGGAAATTAAGGGAAGAAGAAGATGAGGTAGTGGGAGAAAAAATGAGAATACCTTTAACTCAAGTTCCTGAAGTGAAGCACGATCTATGCAAGGCCTAGCACGAGCCGTGCTTCATGGCAAAAATTCTTAGGAGACTCTAGTCTGCAGTACAGGCCATGCAGGGGAATGAACGGTCCATGCTTGATGTTTTTTTATCTTATTACATACATTACAATTTCCATTTAACAAATAGGCATTCATAGTAAAATGTGCTTCTACCCCCAAACTAAGTTTAAAAAAAGATAAATAGAAAAGCTATGAATCACTAACCTCTGTTGTATCATTGAGGAGGTCGGTCCGATGGGAGTTTAAACCCCTAATGTTCCATCGTGTCCAATGTGATTGGTACGTTGGCATCAATTTTCTCGATTGTTGAGTTCATGTGGGTGAACTCATTTCTCAATTCCTCCAAACACAACTCATCAAGATTAAAAGGGGTTTCGCTTTTAAACAAAGGCACATAAGTTTTCTAATTCTAGAGAAATTAACCATGAAACTCCTATGAAGCTCAACATGCCCAGGGAAACTATTTTACGCCTTCTCTTTTGCATGAGGATACCCTCTTTCAGTTTCAGTCTCTTTGGCATGATCGACCTCTAAACTTGCACCAAGGTGATCCTTCTTTATTTCCTCTTTGATGCTTCCCTTGTGAGGTGCCTCCGTCTTTGTTTCTATAGACTCCTGCACAACTTAAATTCACACTATCAAAATTAATAGACTTGCAAGGAAGGATAGTGTAGCTTATGCAAGATTTAAGGAACTCTACCGGCAATCTTTTGGGTTCCTTTTGATCAATTGTGTTTTGGACTACATCCACAGACTTGCAATCTTCAACATCTCCTTGAAACATGTTCACATCATATAAGAAATATAACACTTTTTCCTTATTTACTCTTAAAGTCAAATTTTCTTTTGTTATATCAATAAAGGCTCATGCAGTCGTTAAGAATGGTCTACCCAAAATCATTGGCATCTCAGGGTCTTCTTCCATCTCTAACACGACAAAGTCCACCAGAAATATGAACTTGTCCATCTTCACGAGCACGTTTTCCATAATTCATTTTGGGTACTTTATAAACCTATCAGCAAGTTGAAATGTGATGAAAAATGGTTTCACCGTTCCCAAGCCTAGCTTTTTTAATATGAATAATGGCATTAAATTGATGCTTGCCCCCAAATCACACAACACTTTATTGAAGTGAGTGTTAGCGATTTCACATGGAATTGTATATGTTCCAGGATCCTTCAACTTTGTGGAAGCTTTCTTTGAAGAATTGCATTACACCACTCTGTTAGATTGATCATTTAATGATCTTCAATTCTCCTTTTATTTGCTTGATTTTCCTTAAAAAATTTTAGCATAGTTTGGCATTCATTCAATAGCTTCAGCAAAAGGAATATTACTTGATTTTCTAAGAAATTAGTAAATTGTGTCTTCTCCGCTTGCTCCCTTAGGCTTTGTGGAAATGACAATCGTGGAACGTATGCAAGGGGTGACACATATTTGGCTTCATTTGCTTCTTCTTCCCAATCCACTCTCTCACTTTTCTTTTCTTCCTTGTTAGGCACCTCATCCCTCACATGTATGGCATGACATTGCTCCTTTATGTTGATTTTAGTAGTGCTTGGAAATTGTTCCTTTTGTTGTATGCTTCCCACTGTTTTAGCTATTTGGAGTAGATTTCACAAAAACCTTGTACCTGTTGCTCGAATGGAAATGATAAGAATGGTCCTCAATCTCAAAGCTCAATTAGAATTACAAGTTTTCCAGCTTAATGTTAAAACATCTTTCCTCAATGGCGAATAGAAAGATGAGGTTTACGTATTGCAACCTCAAGGATTTGAAGCAAAAGGAAAAGAAGGAAAACTCTACAAGCTGGAAAAAGCCATTATTCCAAAAGCACGCACCGAGATGTAATAGCAAGATTGATTCCCATTTCTTGCAAAATGGATTCGTGAAAAGTCTTAAAGATGGTAATCGAGAGAAGCGAGGTTGAGAAAGAATGACATGATAGAGAGTGAAGAGGGAATCCGTATTCCTTTTATTTTCTTATATTTTTTCATATACATTACACCCTAATATATAGCACAAGAATACACTGTAAATAAGGAAAAAATATATTCCTAATATGTGGTGATCTAATTCCCCTTGATTGTGTTTCTCTATTTTTGGCTATGATATTCTTGACACTCCCCCTCAAGTTAAGCAACAGCATTTCCGATACTTAACTTGTCCAGAACTTCTCTGAAGATTTTTGTGTTGACGGACTTCGTTAATATGTCAGCCAACTGTTCTTTCGATCGTATGAAGGGAAGTTCAATGATCCCACTATCAAGCTTCTTCTTGATGAAATGCCGATCGATCTCCACGTGTTTGGTCCTGTCGTGTTGTACGGGATTTTCAGATATACTAATCGCAGCCTTGTTGTCACAAAAGTGCCGACTTCCCCTTTTTGGAGGAAAGCCAATTTCTATGAGCAATCTCCGAATCCACAGGATTTCAGTTATCCCATTTTTTACTCCTCTGAACTCTGCCTCTGCGCTTGATAGGGCCACTTCTTTCTGTTTTTTGCTTCTCTATGTGACCAAGTTTCCTCCAACGAAGGTGAAATATCCGGCAGTAGATTTCCTATCATTTGGGTTACTGGCCCAATCTGCATCTGTATACCCGTCAACTTCCAAATCTTCTTTTTTTTCAAGCGAAATCCCATAATCAGTGGTTCCTTTCAGGTATCGGATAATTCTCAAAGCTGCCTCCATATGCTCCTTCTGGGGTTTGTGCATAAACTGACTTACTATTCCAACTGCATACGTAATGTCAGGCCGTGTATGGGAGAGATAGATGAGTTTCCCAACAAGGCGCTGGTATTTTCCTTGATCTGTCAAGTCAGCTCCTTCAACAATTGTTAATCCATGATTTATCACAATCGGTGTTTCTGCAGGCTTACACTCGAGTAGCCCAGTTTCTGCAAGTAAGTCAAGGACGTACTTTCTTTGTCTCAGGATGATTCCCTTTTTGGACCTTAAAATCTCAATTCCAAGGAAGTACTTTAGAGATCCAAGGTCTTTCATTTCGAATTCTAGGAACAAGTTTCTCTTTAGACTTTCTATCTCTTCAACATCATCTCCTATGATAATCATGTCATCAACATAAATGATTAAACATGTTACCTTTCCTTCTCTCCTTTTCACGAACAATATATGATCATAGTTACTCTGTTTATAGCCATTTTTTGCCATAGCTAGACAGAATCTCCCGAACCAGACTCTGGGTGATTGCTTCAATCCATAGAGTGTCTTCTTTAGCCTGCACACTTGTCCTACCTCGAACTCTTCGGAATAACCTGGGGGACTTCCATATATATCTCTGCATTTTCCATCAATTCTCCATGTAGGAAGGCATTAGTTACATCCAACTGATGTAAAGGCCAATGCTTGCATGTTGCTACTGAGAGAAGTGTTCTTACTGGTGCTCATCTTGGCCACTGGTGAGAATGTTTCTTCATAGTCTATCCCGTAGGTCTGAGTGTATCCTTTTGCAACCAACCTAGCTTTGTACCTCTCGATTGAACCATCGTGAGCAGATTTAGATTGTGAACACCCATTTGCATCCCACTGGCCTCTTTCCTTCTGGCAGCACACATCTTTCCCATGTCTCATTCTTAATTAGGGCATCCATTTTCTTCTTCATGGCCTCCCTCCAATGTTTATGTCTCCTTGCCTCTTCTACTGTTTGGGGTACATCCTCCTCTTCATACAAAGCTGCTTCAAAGGCCCGTGCCATCTCTGTGAGTTGCCCTTGGGCAAGATTGGCAATCGAGTACCTAGTCTTCCGTCCCTGCCAGTCTGGAGAGTATCGCTTTGGTGGTTTCCCCCTTGTACTTCGAGGAGGCAATGTGTACTGATCTGTGGCACCTACTAACTCAGTACGTTCATCATCTTCATTCGTATCCCCTCCAGTTTCTGTGTCATTGTCTCCATCCCTCTGTTCCTCAATGTTAGTATTAACTTGAGAGCTATTGAGATTACTTACCTCAGGTTTTGAAGATGGGGTTGACAGTGGGATCGAGTCGCTAGACATCTCGTACTGAACCTGTGTTGTAGGTGTCTCGGCGGGTGCGCTAACCTTCTCTGTTAGACCAACGTCTGGCACAGAACCTGGCAATGACACTGAGCTAGTTTCCCCCGGATGAGAAGGTAGAGAAGGAAGGGTTGTTGGGACAGTGGATGGCGTATAGAGCCAACTTAGAAAGTCAACAATCACCTTTTTCTCCCCCTGACTCCCTTGTTGGTGGAAAAAATATTCTGTTTCAACGAAGTCACAGTTTAAGGTAGTGTGTAGGTGATTAGCTACAGGGTCATAACATCTATACCCCTTCTGATTTTTGCCGTACCCCAGGAAAACACACTTAACAGCATTTGGTGAGAACTTTGTACGATTTTGTTTAGGGATATGAACATACACGGTGCATCCAAAAACTCTGGGTTCAAGAGTGAGGGATGAGGGTATTTCAGAGTGGGTAGCTAGGAACTTAAGGTGTGGTTTAAAGTTTAGGATATGAGTTGGCAGTCGATTCAAAAGGTAAACAGAGGTAGCTACAGCTTCGGGCCAGTAAGATTTAGGGACTTGGGAGTCGATGATAAGGGCTCTAGTCATCTCTAAAATGATCCTATTCTTTCGTTCAGCTACCCCATTCTGTTCAGGTGTGTAAGGACAGGTTGTTTGGTGGACAAGACCTTTTTCAGTGAAGAAGTTTTGCATCTTGGAATTAACATACTCCCCCCCATTATCAGATCTAACGATTTGAATAGATTTTTTGTATTGTGTTTGTACTAGATTATAGAAATGGGTGAATTTTTCAAAAACTTCGCTTTTGGATTTTAAGAAATATACCCACGTCATTTTAGAACAGTCATCAACAAATAGCAAAAAATATCTAAACCCATTATCACTAGTAACCGGAGCTGGACCCCAAACATCAGAGTGAAGTAAAGAAAAAACTGACCTCACACGAGTATTATTAAGTTTAAAAGAGTGACGATGGCTCTTAGCCAGAATACATGTCTCACAGTTCAAAGGGTGTGAAGTAACAAGGTTTGGATAAATTAACCGTAGATATCCTATGGATGGGTGTCCTAACCGCCGATGCCAAAGCCAAGTATGTTCCTCTGTCAGTACTTGAGTCAGCATCGCAGCACCCTGTTGAGCTATCCCATCCATATAGTAGAGTCCTCGATGTTCAGTGCCACGCCCAACTATCTTCCCCATCCTCGTATCCTGTAAAGTGCAGAAGCCAGGCTGCATTAGTAAGTTACAATGTAATTCTCTCGTTATGTGGCTAACAGACACCAATTTATGAGATAAAGACGGGATATATAAGCAGTTTGGGAGACATAATTCAGAGGACAATTTAATAGTTCCAGCTCCTTCCACAGATGCTAAATGGCCACTAGCAGTTCTAATATATCTTTGCCGGGTAGGAAAAATCTCCATAAAATCCGAGGCATCAAAGGACATAGTATCTGTTGCTCCACAATCAAAAATCCAATGGTAGTCTTTATCTGGTGTTTCAGAATTAGTGGAGGATAATGCTAAGGCCTGGAAAGAATAAGATTTATGAGTGAGTGAGGGTTTTAAAAAATATAACCCCTCATTACCTCCCCCTTCGTGAACCCGAGCCGCCAGAGCACCTCCTCTCTCCTTGTTGATGTGCGTCTGTGGTGGTGGTGGTTCGATGTTGCCCGTCGGTGTTCCGGCGTTGGCGGCTCGTGTCTCATCGCCTGACCACGTCCCTCCAGTCATTGCTCTGGCAGCCACGGTTAACGTGCTGCTGACTACTACCGCCGCTTGTCCATTCGGGTTCCACGGTTGATTCCGATTTTTGGACGCAGCTCTTGATTTCTTCATTTCGTCCCACCATTCAGGAAATCCGATGAGTAAGAAGCATCCCTCTTTGGTATGCTTTTTACCTCCACAGTGTGTGCATACGAGTTTACTCTTGTCAATTTCCCCTTTTCTGTTGTTCCAGGTTTGATTTCCTTGCTGTGGCCGATTGGAAGGCGGTGGTGGTCGGCTGTGGTTGACCGTGGCAAGTTCGGACCCGATTCCTTCAGTTAGCAATTCAGATGGTTTGAGGATACCCTCATTTGTGGCCTGCCTTCGTACCAGTCCGTAGGCTCTTCGAATAGTTGGTAATGGATCCTTGTCCATAATCTCCCTCTTGATATTTGCATATTTGTCATCCAATGCGCTTAGAAATTGATAGAGGCGATGGCGCTCCTCCTTTTTTTGATATCCCTCTATGTCTGTCGGACTCGGATCTCGGGTATCAATCGAGATCCATAAGTCCTGCATTTTGGTCCACAACCCTTCTAGTGTCATAGATTCTTGTTTGATCGACATGGCTTGCCGGTGCAGATCATAGATTTGGAATGGATCAGATCCACTTCCATAAGTAATCGGCAATCCTTCCCATAGATCGATGGCGGTTGCATACTGTGATACCTCGTTCACAAGTCCGGTTTCGATATTGTTGATCATCCAATTGAAAACGCAGTTATCCCGTTGCTCCCACCTTGTGTAGCTGGGATCGTCAATGGCGGGAGGTTTTGAAACTCCATTAATATGAGATGTCAAACCCTTTCCCGCAATTGCTCGTTTCATGAGGTTAACCCATAACGGGTAATTCTCCCCATTACATTTCGCCTTGATGGAAATCTCTCCAAAGGATTCAGGTTGGTCGTGGTTTGATGGTATATGGGCCAATGATGAATCTGAAATTCTGAGGCTTTGTTTGAGGAATTCTGCAAATTGTGCAGGAAATTCCATCGGAAAATTTGTTGGGGTAAGGCTAGTGTTTTCTGTTTTTGGAGTCTCTGAATCTGACATGGTTTGGTTTGATTTTGGGCAGATTTGTAGAGTTTTTAGGGAATGGTTTTGCAGGTTTCAGCGGAAGGAAATATGATGAACTCAAATCTGAGCCCTCTTTTTGGTGACTTGCCTGCTCTGATACCATCTTAAAGATGGTAATCGAGAGAAGCGAGGTTGAGAAAGAATGACATGATAGAGAGTGAAGAGGGAATCCGTATTCCTTTTATTTTCTTATATTTTTTCATATACATTACACCCCAATATATAGCACAAGAATACACTGTAAATAAGGAAAAAATATATTCCTAATATGTGGTGATCTAATTCCCCTTGATTGTGTTTCTCTATTTTTGGCCATGATATTATTGACAAAAAGTCCATCAGTAACATTTCTTTATGTGAAGAAAAATGGAAGTGATTTTCTGATGATTTGTCTGTACGTTGATGATGTGATCTATGCAAAAACTAATGATGCAATGATACGATGATTCAAAGAAGCAATGATGAAAGAGAATGAAATGACTGATCCGGGATTGATGAAATATTTTCTTGGCATTCAATCGAAACAAGGAAAAGGGCATATTTTTATTTCCCAAGTGAAATATGTTTCTAATTTGCTGAGGAAATTTTGAATAGAGAAATGCAAAGCTGTTGCTAACAAAGGGAATTATCTAGTGTTGAAATCACGCTTTATCGAATATTTGTGTGTAAAAAGTAGTAGAAAATCACGTTTAAGATGTGGAGACTGATCACCCTTCGACCCTTGGGGTCCCTCTTGGCAGCATTAGGTCTATTTCTTTATCAGTTTTAGACCTACAGGAGCCGTTTTGGGTTATATCAGAGCAGTTTTGGGTCTGGCCCATTTGGCAGTATTAGGTCTTGACAATTGTTATAAATACCTTCTTTGTATCTTGTAAACTCAAGTTGTAACAACAGGTCAATAAAATACCTCTTTCTTTCCGCCATGGACGTAGCACAATCACCCTGATTGTGTGAACCACGTAAATCTCTGTGTTGTTTATTATTTCGTGCGTTTTCTATTGTGTGTGTATTATCGATTTTACCTTAACAAGTGGTATTAGAGCTATGGCTGACGAAGAGAAGGTTAAAATCGATAAGTTTGAAGGCCAGGATTTTGCCTTCTGGAAGATGCAGATCGAAGACTATCTTTACCAGAAAAAGCTTCATCTACCTTTGGCTGAACAAAAACCAGAAGGGATGTCGGAGGCAGACTGGAACCTGTTGGATCGACAGGCTCTTGGTGTGGTCAGATTGTCATTGGCGAAGAACTTTGCTTATAACATTGTCAACAAGAAGACAACGTTTGGACTGCTCAAGGCGTTATCCAATATGTACGAGAAATCCTCAGCGGCAAATAAGGTTTTCTTGATCAGGCAGTTGGTAAATACGAAAATGAAGGAGGGCGCATCCGTAACAGATCACATCAACGAATTTAATTCTATAATATCCTGGTTAGGATTGGTTGAAATTAAATTCGATGATGAAGTTTAAGCATTGTTGTTGTTATCTTCATTACCGGATAGTTGGTCTGGAACAGTCACAGCAGTTAGTAGTTCATTTGGAACCACTAAGCTTTCCTTTGAAGGGATTCGAGATCTGATCCTTGGTGAAGATATTCGGAGAAGGAGTGCAGGAGAAAGCCCTAGGAATTTACTGAGTACAGAGGAGAGGGGCAGAAAATCCAACAGAGGGGGTAATGGCAAAGGAAGACCGAAATCGAAATCAAGAAAGAGAGGTCAGTCTAAGACCAGGAAAGACATCACATGTTAGAATTGCAAAGAGAACGGACACTTCAGAAATCAGTGCCCAATACCCGCAATATACAAAGGCAAGAAGGAGATGAATGTGGCAGAAGATTCTGATGATGCCTTGATTTGCAGTGTCGAATGCTCAATTGAATCTTGGATTATGGATTCAGGTACTTTGTTTCATGCCTGTTATTGCAGAGAAGTGATGCAGAATTTCAGACCCTATAGTGGAAAGGTTCGGTTGGCAGATAATAAAAGCCTAGAGATCACAGGTATTGGGGATGTTGTCCTCAAGACTACTTTGGGTACAACCTGAAAACTGAAAAATGTGAGGTATATTCCATACATAAAGAAGATATTGATTTCGGTAGGACAGTTAGATGAAGAAGGTTACCACGTGAATTTTGGTAACCAGCAGTGGAAAGTATCAAAGGGAAACCTAGTTATTAGTCGTGGACACAAACAAAGTACTCTTTACATGGTTCAAGTGTCTGCAGATGGAGCAAATGCAGCAGTTGAAGATACAGGGGTTTCTACACTATGGCACCAAAGGCTTGGTCACATGAGTGAAAAGAGGATGAAGGTGCTAGCTTCTAAAGGGAGAATTCCAGATCTTAAGAATGTGAAAGTTAATTTTTGTGAGTCATGTGTTCTTGGCAAACAAAAGAAACTTTCTTTCATCAAGACGGGACAACCACCCAAGTCTGGGAAGCTAGAGCTCATTCATTCTGATGTTTACGGACCCACAAAAGTTTCTTCAATTGGAGGATCCCGGTTTTATGTTACCTTCATAGACGACTCCACGCGAAAGGTATGGGTTTATTTTCTTAAAAATAAATCTGATGTTTTCTGCACATTTAAAAGGTTTAAAGCTGCTGTTGAGAATGAGACTAACTTGAAGATCAAGTGTTTAAAGTCAGATAATGGGGGTGAGTACAGCAAAACAGAGTTCATCGAATATTGTGCTGAACATGGGATCAGAATGTTAAAGACAGTTCCAGAAACACCACAGCAGAATGGTGTTGCTGAAAGGATGAACAGAGCACTGAATGAGAGGGCTAAGAGCATGAGATTGCATGCAGGTTTGCCAAAGATGTTCTGGGCAGATGCAGTCAACACAGCAGCGTACTTGATCAACAGAGGACCCTCAGCCCCCATAGGGTTCAAGATTCCAGAGGAAGAATGGAAAGGTCGAGAGGTATCCCTTACTCACTTAAAAGTTTTTGGTTGTGTTTCTTATGTTCGTATTAAGGATGCAGATAGAGATAAACTTGAGGCAAAGGCAAAGAAGTGTACTTTTATCGGGTACGGGTTGGATGATATGGGCTACAGATTTTGGGATAACCACAGCAAGAAAGTTATCAGAAGCAGAGATGTTACATTCAATGAGAATGCCTTTTACAAAGATGATATTGCAGCAGGCTCAAGTAAAAGCAAACAACCTGAAAACAAACAACAGGTGGTGTTTGATGGGATAACAGAAGGCGACATAGAACAACCTGTCAGAACACTTGAGACAGGTGAAAGTTCAGGAAGTAGTGGGAGCTCAGTTTTTTCAGGAGGTTCTGATAATAGTGGGAGCATTGAAGACAGTGGGAGTTCAGAAACGGTAGTGCCAGAACCAGAAACTCCACATGTTAGACAGTCCACCAGAGTTCATAGACCTCCAGACAGGTATTCTCCATCAGTAAGTTATATGTTGCTGACAGAGAATGGAGAGCCAGAGTCTTATCCAGAGGCATTAAGAATGAAGGATTCCATACAGTGGAAGAAGGCCATGGAAAATGAACTAGGCTCACTTGACAAGAACCAGACTTGGTCCTTAGTTAAATTACCAGCGGGAAAGAAAGCACTATAGAACAAGTGGGTGTTCAGGGTTAAAGATGAGGCAGATGGCAGCAAGAGATACAAGGCCAGGTTAGTTGTCAAGGGGTTCCAACAAAAGAAGGGGGTTGATTACAACGAGATCTTCTCACCAGTTGTGAAGATGACCACCATCAGATTGGTTCTTGGTATTGTAGCTGTTGAAGGTTTACATCTAGAGCAGTTGGATGTGAAGACAGCTTTTCTACATGGAGACCTTGAGAAAGACATCTACATGGCACAACCAGAAGGTTTTGTGGTGACTGATAAGAAGAACCTGGTGTGCAAACTGAAGAAAAGCCTGTATGGATTGAAGCAAGCTCCGAGGCAGTGGTACTTGAAGTTTGACAGCTTTATGCAGCGGAATGGGTACACCAGATGTGAGATGGACCATTTCTGCTACTTGAAGAATTTCAGGTCATCTTATATCATTCTCTTATTTTATGTTGATGACATGTTGGTGGCTGGATCAGACATGGAGAAAGTTAAAAAATTGAAAGATCAGTTGTCCAGAGAGTTCGAGATGAAGGACTTGGGAGCTGCTAGACAGATTCTTGGCATGACCATAGTCAGAGAAAAAGGAGTTGGTACCTTAAAGCTTTCACAGCAGAATTACATTCGGAGAGTTTTAGAGAAATTCAACATGACAGATGCTAAAGCCAGAAGCACGCCTTTGGGGAGTCATTTAAAATTCTCCAAGGAGCAATCTCCAAAGACAAATGAAGACAAGGAAGAGATGGCTAAATTTCCTTATGCCTCAGCAGTTGGTAGCTTGATGTATGCTATGGTATGCACCAGACCGGATATCGCTCATGCAGTGGGAGTTGTTAGCAGATTCATGTCTAATCTTGGTAAGGAGCATTGGGAAGGAGTCAAGTAGTTGTTATGCTACTTGAAAGGCACTTCTGAGGTTGCCTTGTGTTTCAGGAAGAAGAAGGTGGTTTTAGAAGGTTTCAGTGATGCTGATTTGGGAGGATGTACTGACTCGGGCAAAAGCACTACAGGTTATGTGTTCACTATTGGGGGTACGGCAATCAGCTGGATGTCCATATTACAGAAGAGTGTTGCTCTTTCAACTACAGAAGCAGAGTATATGGCCATTGTTGAAGCGGCCAAGGAGCTGATCTGGTTGAAGAATTTTCTTTCAGAGTTGGGCATGGAACAGGAAGATTATGTCCTATATTGTGATAACCAGAGTGCTATTCATCTTGCAAAGAATCCAGTGTTTCACAGCAGGACGAAACACATTAATTTGCATTATCATTTCATTCGAGAGCAGATTTCTAATGGCACTCTAAATCTGAAGAAGATCCCTGGTACGAAGAATCCAGCAGATATACTTACCAAGGCGGTGAGAACAGAGAAGTTGAAGCTATGTATGGCTTCAACTGGGCTTCTAGAAACTTGAAGAGGAGGCGCGGAAAGGGAGAGAGAGAGTTAGTTTGGGTTTACAGAAGGTACATGGTTGTTTGGATGGCAGCAGAATGTTGATCGAGCCTCCAAGTGGGAGATTGTTAAGATGTGGAGACTGATCCCCCTTCGACCCTTGGGGTCCCACTTGGCAGCATTAGGTCTATTTCTTTATCAGTATTAGACCTACATGAGCCGTTTTGGGTTATATCAGAGCAGTTTTTGGTCTGGCCCATTTGGCAGTATTAGGTTTTGACAATTGTTATAAATACCTTCTTTGTATCTTGTAAACTCAAGTTGTAACAACAGGTCAATAAAATACCTCTTCCTTTCCGCCGTGGATGTAGCACAATCACCCTGATTGTGTGAACCACGTAAATCTCTGTGTTGTTTATTATTTCGTGCGTTTTCTATTCTGTGTGTATTATCGATTTTACCTTAACATATTCATCTGTGGCGCACAACTGGAGACAACACTCTTCTTCCTGTTGCATCAACCTCCAATAAAAATATTCTGAATGATCTTGTAAGGCATCCACTATGTGAAGAAATAACTCTTTTCTAATCTGAAAACATCATGGAATATGCCGGCGAGAAATATAAGAACTTTAGAGAAATAATCCTTGACAAGTTACCCATGTCCGACCTCATGATCACGATCTAAATATCGTCTACTATGTATTCTTCAGACAGAACCTTCAGCTAGTTGACCAAGTAGCACTGTTGCTCTGGAAGCAGCAACAACATCATTTGTTCATTTGCATCATATGCTTGTTGGAGATAGTTTGCTGCAAGATATAAGATTCATGTATTGCAAGAAACATAGGTAAAAAAAATTTTATTTGAGAGAGTTTGAAGTGAACAGGAAGCTACTCCTCTTGCTTTCTTTTTACAGATATATTCTTATTACAAACTCATATGCACCTATGACCTTTTATAATAGACTACTATATCTTGAGAGTTACATATTCACCTAGTGACTTTTGCCTCGAAAAAAGAACTCTAAGAAACACTCATTAAACCATGAATTTTCAATTGCAAATTATCATTTAACACTCTCTCTTAATTTGTAAGTTTCATTTCATCTTTGAATTGTTGAAGCTTTTTTATGGTCGCAACCTTGGTAAGAGCATCAGTTAACTATTCCAAAGTGCTGACATACTCCATGTAAATCTTCTTCTTTTGAACCATATCACGAATGTAGTGATGACGTAGCTCAATGTTTTTCGATCTACCATGGAACACCAAATTCTTGGTCATTGAAAATGGGAGTTGGTTAATAACTTTTTGCTGCAAAATTTCCAGAATTCTTCTCAACCTAATTGCCTCACATGTACCTTCATTTGCTGCAATATACTCTGCCTCTGTAGATGCTAATGTAACTGAACTTTATTTCTTCGAAGTCCACGAGATTGCTTTGGATCCCAAACAAAATATGTAGGTTGAAGTACTCTTCTATCATCTTGACTACCAGGCCAATCACTATCAGTAAAACCGTCCAACTCATTGTCTTCTTCCTTTAAATATTTCATTCCAAGATTTTTCGTACCATGTAGATAACGAAGGATTCTCTTTGCTGCGGCAAAATGGAGCTTGCTTGGTTCACTCATGAACCTGGGAATCAAACTTATTGAATTCAAGATGTCAGGCCTTGTATGATTAAGATAAATCGAAGAACGAACGAGACTTCTATAAACACTTGAATTTGATTTTTCTGCCCAATCATCTTGTTTCAATTTTTTCACTCAGAGCCATATGAGTTGCAACTGAAGCGATGTGTGTTACATCTAGCTTCATCCAAAATGGGCAGAGTTATCGTAGTAATCGGCTCAAATAAGGGTATTGATCCTGCAAAGAATAGGTATATATGAAATTTAGATGGCTATTTAAATTTAACTTGAACTACTATTTAAACTATTGAAATGGAAGAGGTTGGTTAATTAACTAAAATTACCTAAATGAATAAATAAAAAACACAAGAAATACCTTAATCTAAACTAACACTTGAAATGATTTTTGGATTTTCTTAATTAATTTATAGTTGGTTTTAGAAAATTTACCTCTATGTTATATCCGAATTTAGTCTAGAAAGTTGCATATACTTTCATATAGGGTCACGTGTTGAATAATTTTAATTATTGTTAATCTCTCTAGTCATGTAGATTAAGATATGATAAAGAAGAAAATGGGCACCATTCCATCGGTTGACTCGGTCTGGCTGTCATTGGGCACTTGAGTGGTGGTGGTGACTCGATCGACTCACTCAGTCAGCCACTTCACTCGGCTGGCCAAGTGAGCTAAAATTTCTAGAATTTTTCACTCGAGCTAGTTGTTTCTCACTCAGTTGTGTATAATTTCAGTTGTCTCCATCTTCTTATTTTCTAAATTCCTCCAGAAGCTGGATATTAGGCGCTGTTGCTTTAGCGAACGTGCACTGGCAATGGCTGCTGTTCAGACAACTTCTTTAAGATACTTGTGGGTGCAAGGATATCATGACTGTGGAAATAATGGCAGAGATCTCATGGGTATGGTGCGGCCTAACTGGAATATCGAGCTGATACCAAATAGAGAAAGGGAAGACATGGATGTTTTTTGATCATATAGTTGCCTACTATTCTCTTGCTGGCCAGAGAAGTGATTTTCCTCCTACAGTCCTCCCTTTCGACCCGACGGCATTTACTCAATCCGATTGAGCTGGTTATGCTTCAAACTGTATAGTCGTTGCATGGGCTTCATTGGGTTCCTGCTTCTGTTATTCAATCCCAGCAGACTTCTGTATAATGCCTCTTTCGACTCTAAATCTTTTCTAGAAAGTGGTAATGTGCATTTATAAGCACATCTATCTAGCAGTTTCTGAAAGCCTGATTCCTGAATTCACAGAACGTGTGAGAATCGTCTCTCCTCCATATAAATAAGATTGCTCCTTCACTTGAATTATTCAGCAGAGATTAAAGCAAGTATTCACTGCGAAAAAGCCTAGCAACAAAATCTTCTTCGATTGCAGAAACTGAGCTAAAATGGCTCTGATTCCAAGCTTCTTTGCCAACCGCCGGAGCAACATCTTCGATCCATTTTCTTCGGATATTTGGGATCCCTTCGAGGGCTTTCCTTTCTATTCTCCCGTCGCCAATCTCCCCTCCTCCGCTCGAGAAACAACCGCCGTGGCTAATGCTCGGATCGACTGGAAAGAAACGCCGGAGGCACATGTGTTCAAGGTGGACGTTCCCGGATTGAAGAAAGAGGAAGTTAAGTTGGAGGTCGAGGATGGTGATATTCTCCAAATCAGCGGAGAGAGAAGCAAGGAGCAGGAGGACAAGAACGACAGGTGGCATCGTGTGGAGAGGAGCAGTGGAAAGTTCCTCCGCCGTTTCAGGCTGCCGGAAAATGCAAAGTTAAATCAAGTGAAGGCAGCAATGGAGAATGGGGTTCTGACAGTGACGGTGCCGAAGGAGGAAGTGAAGAAGCCTGAGGTGAAGGCCATTGGCATCTCTGGTTAGGCAGCTATCATGTCAGCAATTTCTCTGTTTATTTTGCCTTGAGGAAGGTTGTTTTATGTTAATGTGGACTCGCGTGCTGAAATGTTGTATTTTAGTATCGCAGAGGATGAATTGTTCGTTGATGTATATTGGATGAATAAAACTCAAGAAATATTATACATTTGAATATCCCCTTAATTATGCACAATTTATAAATTTTATAAGTTAGTGAAGGATGTAACTCAAAAAAATGTTATAATTAATTTTGTTGTGATGGTGACTTAAGAAATTTTGATGTTAAAAACATAAAATTTCTTGAAATTTGGTACAATTATAAAACCGAAGGTAGTTGAAGTTTTTGGTGTTAAGGAAGCTTTGAGTTGGAAGATGCAATTGAGGAGAAGAATTTTTAAGTAATTCGAAGTACTATCCGAATGTTCTTTTATTTTGGGGTTCGTATTTGTTGTAAGAAATTTATCATGCCTATTTGTTGTTGGTAAAATGATCTCCTAAGAGGGCTGCTAGAGCATCCTGTTTTAGATAGCATCTTTAAAGGGGTGAGGTCCCTTTTGAAGTTCAAGCTATTTTACTAGCTTATTTGTTAGGTTCAACTGAAACTAAATATAAATTTTTATTGTTGGGATGCAATTTGTATTAAAGCATTTATGTTTCTCGGTTGGAAGCTGAACCCAAAAAAGCTTTCAAATTACTACCAATGTTATGCATATTTAAGAGTAGCAATCTAATGTGTGTGGCAAAAAGGGATCGGAAAACTTGCAACCAACATCTCAATGTAATCTAATTTCTTGTGTCGCTAATGTGTAGTTTTTTTCGCAAAGTGTGAACAAAATAATTGCAACCAAGATAACAATGTAATCTAATTTTTTTTTAGCACAACTTAGGGGTTGCTTGTTATATTTAAAGGAATGTGTATAGGAATATATATTATGACAGTAAGGAATGGGTGTGTAATTGCTTTGATTCCTCACCTTTTTTATGGGTTTCGTTGATTCTCCGATAATAAGAAATCAATATCAATGATTTTCATGTTCCAAGCAATTTTTTTTCATTGCATACCCATTTCCAATTCTCCAAACCCATCAACCAAACACCTCCTTAGAGTAGGAGTAGGTTTACATGTGTCCAAATCAGTGTGATGAAGTAAATCATTAATATATTTGGATTGTGAGAGCAAAATACCAGAAGAACTTTGATGAGCATCCAACCAAAGGAAGTAATTAACCTCTTCTAGATTCTTGAGAGAAAATTGTTGGTGTAAAGTTTGAATAGGTTGAGCTATCGAAGTTGAGCTGCTCCAGATAATGAGAATAACATCAACATATACAAGAACCATGAGAAATACTCAGTGATGTTGTTTTGAAAAAGAAAAGTGAGTGTTCAAAACTAGTTTTAGTAAAGCCAAGAGAGACCAAGAACCCTCTGAACTTGTCATACCAAGCCTTGTGGAATCATATTAGGCTTACAAAAGAAAAACACTCTCATGGCTCAAAATGTGGTTAACTAGAGGAATTATGATTCGTTGGAATAATTCAGATAAGTAGCTTATCAAGGATTCAATTCCCATTGCACATATGAGCATACTTGAGAAAGAAATCAATGCATAATTGCTACTCACAATAAATTACTCATGCTTCAGGCTCAATTCTCATGGGTATATGACATAATTCGAATGCATATTTTTCAATTTCATCTATCATGCAGTAAAGTCATCCATCATACCTCATTTGATTTTAATTCAATTTCATTAATAGGTTTAATCATTAATCCACCAATTCATAAATTTAATGTTTCTTCGTACATACCATTCCAATAAATTAGATTTTTCCATCACTCTAAAAATTTCTACTCCTAGAAAGCAAATAAATCCTAAGCTAAAAATCAAAAAAGAAAAAGAAATTGAAGAGAAGAGAAAAATATGTGGAGGCAAATCTTTCCAAGATAAAGTACAAACCCCTCCCCCCGAAAATTGTTCAAAGATGTATACTGGTCAAACAAGTTCGTGAAGAAAAGTGGTTTATCCTTAAGCACAATCGTTTTGTGCATTTCTTGGCTTTTTATGCCCACGATTTGAGACGAGTGTATTCCTTTTTCGGGTTTTAGCCCAGTTCTTCCTGTTTTTATTCGCTTATTCCTTCTTCATTTATTTCCATTTCAAACTTTTCACTCTGAGATTAAATCAAAATGACTATAAAAGAAACAAATATGTAATATCCACTCGATACAATAAAGTTGGATTAAACGCAGCAATTATACATGTTTTAGCACATAAGATGACTCTCAAATCAGCCCAAAAGGAATAGATAAAACCTTGTTTCGATTAAATAGTTCGTTGAGAAAATAATATATGATTGAATGCATTGAGCTAAGTACAATTATGCACATATTGCACTTGGATAGAGAATTCGAGCTCCCAACAGCTCTTTTTTATTTCTTTTTAGACTATGTTTTATATCTAAAACTCAATCATCAATAGTAGGGTTAATATAATGCACTTTATCCATGCTGAATCTCTTGATCATCTTTTGGATATATGCAAATTGTGAGTTGGTATTCCACACTCATAGTTATATTTCAAGGCTAGACAGAGTTGAGTTTCCTATGATCCTTCATCTCAAGTTGAATTTCAGATAGCCACAATTTCTTATATTTCATTAAGAGAACCAATTATGTTTGTAACATCAACACATATTGCTATAATTAAAAACCTAGAACTTATATTCTTATAAAAGCGCAAGGGTGAGATTAATTATTCTTATTTCATTAAATATTTTCGTATATCTCTAAATCAATATTCCCATTGAGATATGTCATAACTACATTCATAAATTGCATTTTCAATCATTTGGAAACTAATAAGCATAACGTTATAACGACCATTGATGGAGAGTAAGTGTCCTCATAATTAATTCAAAAGCATTGTTAGAGAAGCATTTATAATGCAAACTTTGTATCTCAAGACTTATTATTCTCATTATGCTTTTCTAACCAAACTCATTTGTATCTTATTGACTTTACACTTAGTGAGGCTAGCACTACGAGGCCACAAATCTGCTAGTTTGTTTAAAAATCATATCCTATATAGAATGATTTTTTTTTTTTTTCATTTAGGCCAACATGGTTTTTGTTGATATTTTACAGTAGAATATGTTTCCGTATCATTATGCCTAATGATTTCCTGAGCAACAGTGTATGCATCATCAATGGTTGTGGAAGATCTTTCGTTATATGTTCTTTGTAATCATATCAAACATAGGAGCGTTCTTCAGTAATGATTTATGGACGTAATATAATTAGAGATAATCTCATCATGTTGATGATTATTTGATCAAGTAGTGTCATACCTACCCTTCTTTTGTAGGCTAGCATTAATCTAACCAGGTGGTTGTTTGCTCTTTTATTTCACTAAAAAATGACTCGCATGTGCACGAGGAAAATTATAGAAAACTGTTGGAGAGAACATGTATCATATCCATAGTGACTGTCTGATGTAATTCCAACTAATTACTCGTCTATATTATTCTGCTTTATCTAAATTCTTGAACTATGATGATAGATAAGTTAATTGAAAAGAGTAAAATAAAAGACAAATAAATAAACAATTCAGATTCAAGCACGATAAGTCTCTAGAGATTTGATGGATTCTAGGAATATATAGTCTTATGATTCATATGGTTTCTTTTAATGTATTAAACTATTTTTTCTATATTCGTAAGAGAATCACTAATATATATATATGTGTGTGTGTGTGTGTGTGTGTGTGTATCCTCTCTCTCGAGTTAGATCAAAATTTAAACTATTTACCTGCTTTAACTTCAAACATTAAAAATTAACTATTATTTTACCCGTGTTGCATGACCTATAAGATATGAGTCAATATTTTTATATTAATAATATAAATAAAAATTTATATGTATTATATTTTTAAATATGACTTTAATTATAAATAAGTTAATAATGTTGTAGTATTGTATTTCATGGCATCAAAATTGTGTAATACAACAAAAGATAAGATAATAGAAAAAATGGCAACTTATGTGTAACACCCGGTATTTTTCACTCTTATCTTATTATTTAAATTTTAGGTATATGATGTTTAATTATTATTGGCTAAGATAAGTCAACTAATACACATAATTGTAAATTATTTTTTTAGTCTTAGGTTATAATAGAGTAAAGGCTACTGAGATATCGATATTTTTAATATGCCTCGTTGTATTGAATAAGCCTAGACATGGGCACAGTTCCACGGTTCCAGTTTCGGTTCCAGAACGGCCGGTTTTTGGAACCGTGGAAGGCGGAACCGAAACCGAACCGCCATATATACGGTTCAGGTTCCAGTTTCAGAACCGGCGGTTCCCCCGGTTCCGGTTCCGGTTCCACGATTCTTTTTTTTTTTTGTTAACAACTTTCAAAAATAATTTTGGTATTTTGAATTTGATTATCACAAGAGATTGAATTGAATATATAGTTAACTTAACTAAAACAATTACATTTTACAAAAAAAAAAAAATTACAACAATCAAAACTTAACTTTACAACTTATAATAAAATTACAAAACAAAATAGAAAAATTACAACAAAAAATTAACTTACTTAAAAATATTTTCTTCTTTTAACAAGAGATTACAACTTTATAAGTTTTCAATTACAACATATTAAAAAAAAAATAGAAGAGAGAAAAAAAAAGGACTTGAGCTTAACTATAAATTAGAAATTAAAATTTAATTTCTATTTTAGAATTAAGTTGCCTACGTATCCTCATAGTTGAGGAATCAAAGTCGACGTAGTTCTCTTACCTTCTTGTAAGAAGTGGCGTGACTCAATCACTCCCGGATGTGGTCGAATACTCGTTTCCATCTTCATCCTCATCCTCTTCATCAAAATTTACTTCTTGTGTTCTTACCTCGGCGTTCGACCAATCATGAAGTAAAGCTTGATTTTCTAGATTTTCCACTTTAAAGTGGATCTTCGAAGATCCAAAATGTAACCGCCGGTGCTAAATGCCTGTTCAACGAGACGGTGGATGCCGGGCACGCAAATATTTCCTTTGCCATTAGTGATAAAATAGGAAAGTTTTTTGCTCTTCAAGACCACCATCTCAAAAGCTCGTTAGGTGTATTATATCCAAGTTCTTCAAAAGTAGTAGATAGATAATTATCTAATTCTTGATAAAGACTATTACTCCTAAGTTTTTTTAATTTTCTAATATCATAAAACCTATAATATTGATTAAGGTGTTCAAAGTTCGGATCTTGATGATGATCGAGTTGATCCGAAACCAAACTACCTCCACCAATATCTTCATTTCCGTGATCGCTTGCACTATTTAAACTATCACCATAATAAATTTTATATTCTTTAAAACAATCATAAATTAATTGTTTTGTGTTACCTACAATTATATGCGGATTGGGAGTGTCATCATCTTTAACCGAAAATAATGCATCATAATACATTCTTAGTAATTCTTCTAAACCATCTTCTCTAATTCTAGGATCTAAAAGTTTTGCAACTAAAAATAAATCGGGAATCTCTTGATAATATTTTAACCATTTACTTCTCATGCTTGCAATGCAATTTTGTAAAGTGTCATGCGAATAATATGATTGTAAAATAAGTGCAATTTTAGCACAATGATCTATAACTAAAGGAGAAGTGGGATAGTAACATCCGAATAATTCTTCCGTTGCATCTTTAAAAACTTTCAAAAGAGACATTAATTCAACACATGTATCCCATGAACTTGGAAATAAAGGAATGCCTAATTGTTTTTGTGAAAAAAATGTACATAATTCATTTCTAACCTCATAAGAAGAATTCAACATTTTATATGTTGAATTCCAACGATTAGACATATCTTTAGTGATTTTTTTGGGTGCACTCATACCAAATATTTACAAAATCTTCTCCATTTTTTGCATAAAGTTGCATGTCTAGCTAAATGTCCAATCGCTAATCTAATAGGACCTATATGTGCTTTAAAATGTTTCATGCCATCTTGTACACACAAATTTAAAACATGACACATACATCTAATGTGAAAAAATGTTGACAAATTTGAATTAATAATGGCAAACTAGCAGTATTAGCACTAGCATTGTCAAATGAAATTGAAAAAAATTTTGTAACTAAATTATATTCTTGCAAAATAGTATGAATTTTATGAGAAATATTTGGGGCCGTGTGTGTTTGATCAAATTCTCTATGTGCAAGTAATCTTTTTTGCATTGTCCATGAATTATCTATTCAATAATAAGTAAGTCCTAAAAAACTATGTTCTCTCCAATGATCCGTCCATATATCCGCACAAATTGAAACTTTTTGTTGTAAAGAATTAAACATATCAATTAAAGACAACTTAAATTCACCTACAATTTTTTTAATATCACGAACTAATGTTCTACGTGAAACACCAGACACTTGAGGGTTCATTGATAATGACACAAGGTTTTTATACAAATCATTTTCAGCAAAATTAAAAGGTAAAGACATCCCACAAACCATTTTTGATAAATATTTTCTCATTGTTGGTTCGGAATATTAAAATAAAGAAGCCGTACCTTGTGATTCATCGGTGAATCCAGAGAATCCTCCATGAGGTATTTGTGTTTGACGCCGATCGTTTCCGACTTTGTCCGGATGGTGACGTTGCAAATGTTTTTTGAGCGTGCCATAACCTCCTCCTTTTTGAAAAACATATTCAACCCCGCAATAGTTGCAAATTGATTTATTATTTTGCATATCTCTTTTGAAGTGAACGGCAAAGATATCCGATCTTAGTGCCTCAACTCGTCCACTTTGAGTTTGCCGCGTACTTTGACTTTGACTCTCTTGAGTTGGAAGACGTACTTCTTCGGTAGATTCGTTTTGTGCACCTAAATTGATAATCATAATAAATTATTAACCATAGATAGTTGAGAGAGATATTTAAAATAAAAAGGTATAAAATAATATTTAAGAAAGATATTTTATAAAATAAACACAAACCTAATTGAGCTTTAAAATCTTCTTGCCACTCGATCGGAATTTCAATATCTTCACCATCAAGATTGAGATACCTTGGAACCAAAGGAGATGGTGGTGGTAATCCGATTCTGGTACTTGTACTCGTCGGCATAGGTGCTTTTTCTTTTGCTTGTCGAGATAAAGAAGATGATCCTCTACCTCCACGTCCTCTTTGGCTTGAGCTCGACATTTTGAGAGAGATTGAGAAAGATGATAGATAAAGATAATTGAGAGAGATTGAGGGAGATTGAGAAAAATGACAAGATAATCGGGAGAGATTGAGAGAGATTGAGAAAGATAACAAGATAATCGGGAGAGATTGAGGGAGATCACAAGATAATTGAGAGAGATTGAGAAAGATGTCGGGAGAGATTTAGAGAGATTAAGAGAGATTGAGAGAGATCACAAGATAATTGAGAGAGATTGAGGGAGATTGAGAGAGATTAGATATTTTGAAATAAAATGAGTAGGAAGGGGTATTTATAGGAAAAAAAAAGATCCGTTGGGAACAGCCGGTTCCCAACGTTTCTTCAATCTCGGCCGTTGAAGATCAATGGCTATTTAATCTCAGACGTTGATCTCCAACGGCTATAATTTTCAAATTCGAACTGGAACCGAACCGAATCGGAACCGAACCGTTACTCCGATGGTTTCGGTTCCGGTTTGGAACCGGAACCGGGTCAACGGTTGAACCGAACAGTTGACCGGCGGTTCCGGTTTGGAACCGGAACCGTGCCCATGTCTAGAATAAGACCATGTTGCATTAGATCAGTTGTTTATTGTTAAATTGCATCTTTTGGCCCGAATCAAATTACTTGTTACTAATTTTCATCGCTAGTATAAATTTATCACAGTGAGCAATCCCCAAAAAGAATACAAATAATCAGTGCAAATGAAAGCTCCCTGTGAGGGGAAAGTAGTAGATAAATCACTGTGATTGTTCGAAGCTTTAGTGTTAGTATTTAAAATTTTTATAAGATATTTTTTTATGTAAGATTATCTTTTTCGCTAATTTTTAAACTATTGTAATTGTAATTTTTAAAATATTTAATTAAAATAGTTACTCTTTTACTAAAAATATTACAATCTCATAATGTTACATCACTACTTTAAAACACTTTTTATCTCCACTAAAATTGATTGTAAGTCTTTGACATTTTAATAATGTGTCGGTTCTTAGAAACTTTATGTTTAAATTTTAACGATACAAAATATATACATCAATGAGCGAGTTGAGAGGTGTTGTTCAAAGATTCAATATTTGTGAATCAGCAATATTCTTCTGCTGCTAAATCAAAGGTATTTAGGTGATTTATGTACAAATATATTTCTATTTTGTAACAAATACATTAAAATCACAGTTGTTTATTTAGATATGATAATTTTCTTTAAAAAATAATAATAACTTAACTGGTAATATTTTTGTAAGATTGTTAAATTATAAATTACGGGCCCACAAATGCTATCCGGAAAAGGAAACTTTAAAATTGGTGGTGAAAACATATTATCATCCCATATTCCTACAATGGAAAGCACGAGAATCGTCTGGAAGATGCTAGCAGTTTCTGAAAGCCTGATTCCTGAATTCACAGAACGTGGGAGAATCGTCACTCCTCCATATAAATAAATAAGATTGCTCCTTCACTTGAATTATTCAGCAGAGATTAAAGCAAGTATTCACTGCGAAAAAGCCTAGCAGCAAAATCTTCTTCGATTGCAGAAACTGAGCTAAAATGGCTCTGATTCCAAGCTTCTTTGCCAACCGCCGGAGCAACATCTTCGATCCATTTTCTTCGGATACTTGGGATCCCTTCGAGGGCTTTCCTTTCTATTCTCCCGTCGCCAATCTCCCCTCCTCCGCTCGAGAAACAACCGCCGTGGCTAATGCACGGATCGACTGGAAAGAGACGCCGGAGGCTCATGTGTTCAAGGTGGATGTGCCCGGATTGAAGAAAGAGGAAGTGAAGGTGGAGGTAGAGGATGGTGATATTCTCCAAATTAGTGGAGAGAGAAGCAAAGAGCAGGAGGAGAAGAACGACAGGTGGCACCGCGTGGAGCGGAGCAGCGGCAAGTTCCTCCGCCGATTCAGGCTGCCGGAGAACGCCAAAATGGATCGAGTGAAGGCGGCCATGGAGAATGGGGTGCTGACAGTGACGGTGCCGAAGGAGGAGGTGAAGAAGCCTGAGGTGAAGGCCGTTGACATCTCCGGTTGAGCCTGTAGCTCTCTTCATTATTACTCTGTTTCTTTTATTTTCAAGTTTTTCATAAATTGTAATATGATTACCGTATTATATGATTAATTTTTATTCTGTGTGGAAATAGAATTGGGTCGAAGTGTAATAAACTGTGTATGCATTTGAATTTATGAAAAGCATCCTTCTTCTATGAAGCTTACTTTATAATCAATATTATAAAATCCAAGACCAGTTGGGTGGTTTTTGTTTAAAGTCTAGAATTAAATCAATATTACACAAACTAACTTTTTCGTGAAAGCTAAATCTCAACTCTCCTCGTTACTGAATTCGATTTTTGTTGTAATTCGTGAAAGAAGTGAATAAAGTGTAAGCGCTGAAAGTCAGTGCTGTGGATTGGTTTTGGGATGCATTTTAAAGGTAAGAAATCTTCTATAATTTTTTGAAAACTGTTATTTAATGTCTCTGTGAGTTTAACATTTACAGGGTTGAGTTAAAACATCTAATGGATTAGGTCTGCGGATTAGCTTACACAAATAGTGTGATGAAGACAAACGATTAGCCATACACACATAATGAAGCTTACATGATTATTGATATATTTCACGATCTCTATTTACGATTATGCTGCACAATTAGGTTTTACAATTATGCTGCACAATTAGATTTTACAATTAGGTTCACGATTACTTCAAGATTAGGATACACGATTACCTCTCACAATTAGGTTTCATAATTATCTCTCACGATTAGGTTTCACGAGTACCTCTCACCTTTAAGTTTCACTATTAACTTTTACAATCAACTTTTACAATAAAGTTTCACGATTAAGTTGCTCGATTAAGTTTCACGCTTAAACTTTGCACGAATAAGAACGATTTTTTCTTTTAATATAAGTTAGTTATTTTTTTGGTGGAAGAACAAATTTTTAAATTTACTTAATTTTCTTTCTTAAATTTTCAGATGGTTTGGATATTTTTTTTTTTCATTTTAATGAGTAGTGGGATGGTTTGGACTACAAGGATAGTGAAGAAGAGGTGTTACCTATTCCACATAATATTTACCAATAAATATTTATTCTATCGTCCAGATAGACATCAACCAAAACTCGTATTTGTTGTATTCGCTAGACAAAGATGGAAACAAAATAAGAAAAATAAGAATAATAATGATTCTCATTTGGATTATGTGTTGAAATTTTCAAAAGATGTTATTTATGTAAATCTTAAGAAGTTAAATTTAGGATTTCAATTCCTCAAAGTGGTTATATCAACTACAATAAAACTCAATTTATGGGAAGATCTTGGTATGAAGTTGGACTGCCATCCATTTCTCAAAGTCATCTAGGTTGAAGCAATTTCATGGGTTATTGCACGAACATAGCTGGCCCAAGTTCAAATTCAATACCTTCAAATCTTAATTATTTAGTCTACAAAGCCGGATGGGAGAATGATACAAAAGGGTGGAATGATTTAGATTGTACCAATGTTGATGAGGATACAAATGATAATGATCATGTTGTTGGTATTGGTCATAATGTTGACGATGGTGGTGTTAATGTTGGTGTTGCTGTTGATGAGGAGGAACTCGTATGCAGGTTGATATTGATGTTGGTGACAATTATGTTGGTAATGCAGTCAAGAAATGTGCGTCTTCTTCTGATGATGATAGTAATAATGATGGCAATGATAATGATTTGAAAAATTATTATCAGACATTTAAAAAAATATTTGAGTACATGAAAAGTTAGGGTAGTGCATTTTTGAACCAATGTAGTCAAAATGATGCTCCTCCATAACAAAGTGAGGTTCATCTTAAATCCTCAATCTTGCAAGGTGTTCAAGCTGATGATGAAAAGAAACAGTCATTTACGTTATGACTTAGCATTGAAGGCTTAACATCATACATTTACAATGATTTTTGGAGACGACAAGCAGTCATCTAGAATGTTCTCATCTTATCTATATATGCTACATATGACAAATTCTCGCATAGTAACTGCTCTCGAGGTTGATGGACAAAATATGTTTAAATATATTTTTATGCTTTAGGTGCTTCAATTGCTAGGTTCTGTCATGCTAGAGTTGTTATTGTTGTTGACGGAACATATCTGAAGGGAAAATATCGAGAAATATTGTACGTTGTTGTCACAAAAGATTTAAATGATCGGATATTTCCTCTTGCTATTGGAATTGGTTGTGTAAAGAGTGAGCAGTCATGGACTTGGTTTATGAATCAAATGAGAAAAGATTATGGTGTCTGCATGAATTATTGATTGTTTCAGATGGACATTTAGGCATCGGTGCTACAATTTGTTCGATACTTCTAGAAGCCTCACATGGCCTACACTGTTACTATTTGTAACATAATTTGGCTAAGTATAAGAAACATGTAGTAGCCATTTTCAATAAGGCAGTCTATTGCTATCGTGTTGAGGACTATAATAGATACATGAGTAACTTAGTTATTCCTAGAAAATATGTTGTTGAATCCTTAGTAAAAAATGGGGTAAGTTAACAGGCTCGTTCAATGTGCAAAATTTAGCGATAAGATTTTATGAATTCTAATGTTGTAGACAGTTTTAATAATCTTCCCTTTGTAGGCTAGAAGATTGTTCTATTTTGGAGGCTGCTATCACTATAATTGAACAATGGTTTGTCGAGCGAAGCAGAGCTTTGAATGAGAGAAATTATTTATTAACGGAGGTTGTAACAAAAAAAATTGATTAAAGCAGTTGAACTTGGATCTAGCATGAAGGTTGAGTTCCTTTCTACTTGTATTTTCAAGGTAATGCATGATCAACTTATTTATGTTGTCAACTTGGCTGATCAAACATGCATGTATCTACAATTTGAGTATGACTTAATTCCTTACTCGCATACTGCTGCAACTATTAGATATTTTAACTGCACTACAATGACAAAAAGGTTATTATAGTATGTTAGATATCACATATTATGTATATTAATTAATTAACTATTTTTTTTTTTTTTTTGCAAGAAAGTGTGTCATGACCACTCTTCATACATCGCTAATTATTATATGACATTAACTTTATGAGAAATGTGGTTAGATTTAGTGGTTTCAGTCCCAAATCCTAACGATTGAGTTGTGCCCTCAAATGTTTGAAGCAAAGTTTGTGAACCACCTCCAAATCTAAGGGAGGGCGTCCTAAGCAACAATGAAACCTATAAGAAGGTAAGTCATCATATATTACGATAAACAAAAAAATCAATCATATATATCACATGGTTAATTTGTATGTAGAATTAAATATTACAGTCTATCAAATAAACACCATTTAAATTTAATTTCGATTTTTAAAATTAAAATCATTTATTTTTTTGCTCTTTATATTCAGTTAATTCTCTTTCAAGAAATTAAAAAAAAAATCACTAATTTTAATTCATGAAAACTGAAAATAGAATTTATACTTCAAGAATCCGTCCAAACAAAATCAATCATATTTATGGTGTGTAAACAATATATGTCTTCTTCATTGTTTTGCATTTATTTTCTATATCAATTATATATCTCATTGAAACCTTCAATAAATTCTTATGATCACTATTATAAATTTGTAATCAAATTTTAGTGATTTATCTTTTTTTATTCTATTGTGACCATCTATACTAACTTACGAAAATTAATATGTTAAACTAATTTCACGTGGGACTGTTTTGTTCTTGATTTGCACCTCTAATACTTCCAATTAAGACCCCTAACTTAATTTTTAGGTAAAAAAACATCATTAATTAACCTATTTTTTATAACGTATAATCACTTAAAATTAAATGTATTATTTCTTAAGTTGAAAGGTCCCACAGTTCGACTACAAAAGGTACTACTCTTAGATATTGCCCAATTTATTAAAATATATTATTATTTAATCATAAATGTATTGTATTTTGTATTAAAATTTATTATTTCTTAATTATAAAAGTAAATTGAAGCTGCAACAACGCAGGTTTGGACATCCAGTAATAGTATAAATTGTGCAAAAATAATATTAATAATATCCACATTGTACAAAAATACCAATATACATTATTTATATGTATAATATCTACACTCATTATTTAACTCACAAAATACAAAGAAAGATAATACGACAACATTGATTTTCGCAAATTAAACTTCACAAAAAAGAAACAGAAAAGAAAAACTAAAGCAAATATGAAACAGGGGAATTATTTTACTTTTTTTTAGAGTTTTGACAATTCAAATTTTCACTGTTTGAGTAATGTCTAAATGAAAGCGACTCTTTATTTAACACATTATCCCCACAACGTCTTCACAAATTAAACTTCACAAGAAAAGAAAAAGAAAAGAAACACTCAAGCAAATCTCAACAGGGGAATGATCAAGAGTTGCTTAACCGGAGATGTCAATGGCCTTAACCTCAGGTTTCTTCTTCACTTCCTCCTTCGGCACCTTTACAGTCAGAACCCCGTTCTCCATTGCCGCCTTCACTTGATCTAACTTCACATTTTCCGGCAGCCTGAAACGGCGGAGGAACTTGCCGCTGCTCCTCTCAACGCGGTGCCACTTATCGTTCTTCTCCTCCTGCTCCTTGCTTCTCTCCCCGCTTATTTGGAGAATAGAACCCTCCTCGACCTCCACCTTAACTTCCTCTTTCTTCAATCCTGGAACATCCACCTTAAACACGTGGGCCTCCGGCGTCTCTTTCCAGTCGATGCGAGCGTTAGCCACAGCGGTGGTTTCTCGAGCGGAGGAGGGGAGATTGGCGACGGATGATGAGAAAGGAAAGCCCTCGAAGGGATCCCAAATATCCAACGAAAATGGATCGAAGACGTTGCTCCGGCGGTTGCCAGAGAAGCTTGGAATCAGAGACATCTTATCTTACTTTCTGCAAAGATATTAATGGGCTTTTGTTTAATTAAACAAAGATCTTGTTGCAAAGCTTTATCAGTGAACACTCGTAGTATTTCTTGGGGAATTCGGGTGTGCAGGAGGAAAGCAATTTATAGGGTGAGTGGAGAATTCTGGCGCTTTCTTGAGAATTCCGAACTCATTACTATTGTCGTCTATCTAGATTTTACGCGATCTTTCTTTCAACGTTCCTCCTTCATTCTTGTCTATAATTCTGGCTGTGGGCCTTTTTCTGGTGATATGGATTGTTCCTTAAAAATAGGAATATGGGCTTACAGTGTAATAGTTTGCGGCCCATTCTACATAAGAATTTTTTATTGATATTAGCCCAAGCTGCAGTTGTAGAATCGGGAGTTTGTAATTCCAACTGTTAGTTCAATTCAAAATTGATGGGCTAACGATTAAACCTCGTTTTGATATTGAAATTTTATGGGGCGATTTTTTATTATGCATTGTCCAACCTATCATCTTTAAATTTTCACTATTCAATTTATTATACGCTCACTTATTAGATATTTGAGTTAGATACAATATATATAATCATATCACAAGCCTAAAATTGCAAAACTCAACTAACTTAAGTGTCGAGTACATTATTTTTTTCAAGCTTGATGTATGTCCATCCACAACTTAAATGAAATTTAATGAAAACTTCCGATCATTATTAACTTTCTTCTACTAGTGTAGCATCGTTATTATTATCTTTTTTGGTTTGTCCAAAATACAGTAACGCCTTCCTTATTCTTTTATTTGGATTGATTAAATTTAGCAATGTTCGTTTTATTCGTTGAACTGAGTTATGAGCAGGTAAATGGATAAATAGGAAGAATGGGATAGAAGTAATAGGTAGAATAATACCAATGACCACCAAATTATATTAGAGTACAAGTAGAGTATGAGTTAAATTGATCGTATTGTGGGGCACGTTAAAATTAATTATTTATTCATAATTGTTTTTTATTTTTTTATGTAGTAGTGGAAAGTGAAAATTAATCCCGCAAAACGTATATTATATTTACAATCTTTATATTAATTTATGAGTTCGAATAAAAGGGGGTTTTGATTCAGTGGACTACAATTTAAATGTATAATCAATAAAATAAAATAAAGACAATCAATTCCCTTTCTTTTTACTTTCTCTCCAATGCACCATCTCCCCCTCATTCCACGCCAATTAATTATTCTTTTCATCATCTCCTCTCCCTCTCTCACTCCCCCACTTGTGGAGAAATCTTCTTAATTATTCTTTATGAACCTTCAAAAAAAAAAAAAAAAAAACGTTTCAGGCAGCATAGTATTACTATTGTATATATGTATATAGTAGCTTGATAATTATTCTTTATAGGAATGCATCTAAGGCATTGTTGTTGGGATCAAAGTGGATGATTTTCTAGTTTAAAAAGGGGTTTAGGAATGCATCTAAGGCATTGGTTGTTGTTGTTGTTATTATTATTAGCTCGTCAATAATATTGTATATATTTCTAATAGTTCTACATGCAATTTGGTGTATTTCATATTTCCAAATTCGTCACATGTAATCTTGCATTATCAAAATTTGACACATAATCTCTCTCTTTGACGTTTTAGGTTAAGTGGTTTCTATCTTATAATGTAAACTCAACAAAATGTATCAGTTATATACTAATTATAATTAAATATGAGATAAAATATAAATAAAAATAGAATTTAAATAGCGCAAAGATTATAGAATGAATGTAATGTATGAACTATATTGGCCAATGAGTAGTGAGAAGTTTAGGGTATCACATTTTCCCTTCTTATTAAAATTTCATCCCCGAAATTTACTTACCAGAAGAGTTCTAGGTATTTAGACTTTATTTCATCTTCTCTTTCCCAAGTAATTCCTTCTACTGACTGGTTTCTACACAGGACTTTAACTAATGAAAATTTCTTATTTATTAGTTGCTTCACTTCTCGTAGTAAAATTTGTACAAGCATTTTTTTCATAGCTCAAGTCTGTGTTTAACTCTGTTGGTTCATTGATCAAGACATGGGATGGAGTTGCATCATATTTTCTCAACATAGACACATCAAACACATTGTGTATTTGAGCATTTGACATAGGTAAGTCAAATCTGTAGGCAACATCATCAACTCTCTCAATAATAGGAAATGGGCCAGTGTACCTCGGACTGAGCTTTCCTTTCTTACCAAATCGCATTATTCCCTTCATTGGAGAAACTTTCAAGAATGCATGATCTCCTACAACAAATTTTAATGTTCTTCTTCATTTATCCGCATAAGTCTTCTGGGCAGTTTTCATTCTTTCTTGAATTTATGATACAACTTCTGACACTTCAAGGATATATCTGGACCCAAAAGCTTTCTTTTATCTACCTCATCCCAATGTACAGGTGATTGATATTTTCTACCTTATAGTGCTTCATATGAAACCATTCCGATAGTAGACTTTTCCAAAAGGACAATTGTTTCCCTAATACCTTGTGCAGACTTTTCCATAAGGCAGAAAGAAATCTTAAATATCTATCAGAAACAATAGATAGTGGAACTCCATGAAGCCTGAATATCTCATGCATATATAGTTGAGCATATTGATCCATGGAATAAGTAGAACAAATAGCAAGAAAATGAGCATATTTTGTAAGTTGGTCCACAATAACTCAGATAACATAATGGCCTTTAAATATTTTTGGTAACCCTACAACAATATCTACAGTAATGTTCTTGCATTTCCATTTTGGAATTAGTAAGGGTTGCAAATTACCTACTGGCCTTTAATGTTCCGCCTTTACCTGTTGACATCTCAAAATTATTTGATATACTAAGTGACATCTTTCTACATACCTGGCCACCAATTATACAATTTCAAGTGTATGTACATTTTAGTAGCTCCTAGATGTACTGAATATGATGTCGAGTGTGATTTTGCCATAACATTTTCATGTATGTTATCCACATTAGATACACAGAATCGACTTCTCAATCAAAAGACTTCATCTTTGGACACTTGAAAGTTTGATGTTATTCCGGAATCAACATCATTCTTCACTTTAGCTAAATGCTCATATGTATGATTTCCTTGCTCAATTCTACAAGTAACGTGGGTCGAAGAGTCAAAGCTGCAAATTTTGTTTCCCCAACCGATGCATCATAACTTCAACGTTCATTGTTTGCAGGTCTAACAACTCCTATTTTTTAATTAAAGCCATCATAGTAGTGTTATGGATTGACTTTAAACTTATTGCATCTGTTACAACATATGCTTTACTAAGATGATAATTGATAATATAATCATAATCTTTCATAAGTTCTAACCATCTTCGTTACCTCATATTTAATTCTTTTGTGTGAAGAAATACTTTAAGCTCTTATGATTAGTATATATCTCACATCTCTCTCTGTATAGGTAATGTCTCCAAATTTTAAGTGCAAATACCACTATAGCAAGCTTGAAATCATGAGTAGGATAATTCTTTTCATATTCTACCAGTTGTTTAGATGCATATGTTATTACCTTTCCATTCTGCATTAATATGCAATCTAACTCATTCTTCAATGCATCATTGTAAACCACAAAACCTTCATTATCTAATGAAATTGCAAGGATAGCTGCTTATATTAACCTCTTCTTTAGTTCTTGAAAACTTTTCTCACATGCTTTCGTCCATCTAAAGGTTACAGTCTTTCTGGTCAACTGTGTTAGTGGTAATGTAATTTTTTAGAATCTGTTTACAAACCTACAATAGTACCTAGCTAGACCAAGAAAGCTTCGGAACTCTGAAGGAGTCGTAAGCTTTGGCCAATTGTTAATTGCTTCTACTTTACTTAGGTCAACTGAAATTACTTCTCCTAACACAACATGTCCCAAAAATACTATTCGATCTAACCAGAATTCACATTTCTTCAATTTAGCATACAATTGTTTCTCTCTGAGAATTTCTAACACTTTTCTCAAATCTATATCTTGCTCTTCTTTGGTCTTCGAATAGACAAGATATCATTAATAAACACAATAACAAACTTATGCAAAAGGTCTTTAAATACTCGATTCATCAGATCCATGAAGGCAACCTGGGCATTTGTTATACCAAATGGCATTATTAGAAACTCATAGTGAATGTAACATGTATTGAATGTTATTTTTAGAATGTCTTCCTCTTTAATTTCGAGCTCATGATAACTTGATTGCAAATCAATCTTGGAAAATATCACTACACCTTGAAGTTGGTCAAATAAGTCATCGATTCTAGGCAAAGGATATTTGTTCTTGATTGTAACTTTGTTTAGTTCTCTGTAATCTATAGACATTCTCATAGTGCCATCATTTTTATGAAAGAAAATCGGTGCACCTCATGGTGAAAAACTGGGTCTGATAAAACTTTTATCTAATAAATCCTACAACTGTATCTTCAATTGTTTCAACTTAGTTGGTGCAATTCGATTAGGGGATTTTGATATCAGGGCGGTTCCTGGGTATATATCAATTACAAATTTACTTTCTCGGTCAGGTGGTAAGCCTGGAAGTTCATCTGGAAATACTTCAGAATATTCTTGAACTACCAGTGCTTCATTAACAAATAGGAAATGTTGCTCTTTAGTGGTCACAACACTCATCAAACATCCTTTACAACCTCTTTCTAATAATCATTGTTCTCTAACTCACGATATTAATGAGAATCTAAAGTTCTTCTCTACTCTGTAAAAAATAAACGGTTCCTCCCCAGACAGCTGAAATATAATTATCTTTGTTGGTAGTCTAGGAAGCATAATATTTGGATAGCCAATCCATGCTCAAAATTACATCATAATCATTTATGTCAAGTACAATCAAATTAGCATAAAGATCTCTACCGTCAATAAGGATAACACATGCTTGCGATATTTGATTTGTTTGTTTTGACTCTCCAGAGAGAATCACAACATTGTAGCCATTTTAGCTATATCAGGTTCCCTACCTAGCCTCTTCACATAATCAGTGGATGCAAATGAATACGTAGCTCCAAAATAAAATAATACAAATGTTGAAGTATCTAAGATAAAAAATTTACCTGTTACTACCGATGGGTTTGCCTTAACATCTTCTTTGGTAGTGGTAAAAACTTTAGCTGGTCCTCTCAATTACATCATAGGGTTCAGTTTATTTGGTCGCACAATAGGATATGTCATTCTTGTTCATATGAATAATAAGTTCTAGTATCCACAGGACAGACGCCACTATGTTATTTCCCACATTTAGAGCAAAGGGGTGATGGTCTCGGTGCTTTACCCTCATTAGTTCTCAAATGCTTGTTTGAATCTCATTTTTCTTGTTCTTGTCTAGGCTGAAAACTAGGTCTTGGGCCTTGGAATTGAGGTGACCTCTTCCTTTCATTTTTTACCCAGCGTTGTCCCTGTCTTTGTGTGAATTGATGTTGAATCTCCTATGTATGGCGTGTTCTCTGTTCAGCTTGCTCAGCCACTAAATGTCTCTCAGTTTCCTATAACTAAGTAACTCCCTACATACTAGCCATACAAACATCTCTATAGAGCTCTGGTCTCAGCCCTTCGACAAATCTTTCCACTTTCAGTGCATCAGTTATGACCATATTCTTAGCAAACAATGAAAAATGTTCAAATTTAGTGAAGTAATTTGTAACTGTCATAGGCCCGTGTCTCAATTGTATAAACTCATTCATTTTCATTGCAAAAATTGGAGCAGTGAAATATTTGATTCAAAAAGTTCTTTAAACCTATTCTAGGTCATTGTGACTACATTCTCAATAGCCTTCATTATGTCCAACAGTATCCTCCACTTCCTCGTAACATAAAAGATGCCCACAATACATTTTCCTCATCGCATACTCTGCTTTACGAAAACATGTTTTTGATGGTTTTTAGACATTTCATAAAAGCAGTGGGGTCCACTGCATTTTCAAATGTTGGTTGGTTGAGTTTTATGAATCTTCCCTCAATCACCTCTATATGTTCTACTTGAGGTTGTGGTTGGTTTATCTCATTCCTTGGTTGTCTACCCACGTTCCTTTATTGGATAAGTCTGTTGTTCCACTAATCCTATCAATCATTCGATAAGAGCATCACGATTGGTGCCTGCAGCTTGTGCATTTTGTTCTTCGGCTTTTTCTCCTCACCACCTTTAGTTCTCACCATGGTTGTCATTGACTATATTCGATCCTAAATAAAAGGCCAATATAATTCATGAATTATATAATGCAAAAAAAGACAAAGAAAACTTACCAGCATCGTTATCCTTCACAAGTTTTTAGCTCGTGTACATGGACAGCCTACAAAGCATAAACCGAGCTCTAATACCACTTTGTGACACCCTATCCTTATAAACCTAAACATAAATTACAATTTTCCTTTCTTTTAATCATATAATGCATTACAAAGCACATTATGCGTGTATAAAAGGTAAAGTTTTACCTATATGCGTGTATAAATCTACATATTAGTTTTATCCTTTTGCTTAGCTTTTAAGATTAGAAAGTGACGATTGTTACATATCTCATATCACTGCCTATATTGACCAATATACTATTTTGTTTATTTAAATTTCTATTTTCTTTTACTGTTATTATTATAATTGTTGTTGTTGTTGTTAGCTTGTCAACAATACCTTATATATTTTCTAATATTTCCACGTGCAATTTGGTGCATTTCAAATTTTCACATTCCTCACGTGTAATCTTGCATTATCAAGACTTGATACCTAATCTTCACTATTTATTAATTAGTTTCGTGCAAAATCAAAGGGTCTTAAATGATTGTAATGCAGCTATGAGATAAGCTCAGGTAAAATTTTGGGGTAATATTAGGTTAAAGTGTCACGAGTGATCATGAATTCAGGTATGCCAAACTTTTAATCCCCCTATTTTCAATGTACCCATTTTAAACTAGAAAATCATCCACTTTGATCCCAACAACCAATGCCTTAGATGCATTCCTGTAAAGAATAATTATCAAGCTACTATATACATATATACAATAGTAATACTATGCTGCCTGACTCGTTTTTTTTTTTTTTTTTTTTTTTTTTTTTGAAGGTTCATAAAGAATAATTAAGAAGATTTCTCCACAATTGGGGGTGTGAGAGAGGGAGAGGAGATGATGAAAAGAATAATTAATTGGCATGGAATGAGGGGGAGATAGTGCATTGGAGAGAAAGTAAAAAGAAAGGGAATTGATGGTCTTTGTTTTCTTTTATTGATTATACATTTAAATTGTAGTCCACTAAATAAATGATTCAAAACCCCCTTTTATTCGAACTCATAAATTAATATAAAGATTGTAAATATAATATATATTTTGTGGGATTAATTTTCACTTTCCACTAATACAGAAAAAAATAAAAAACAATTATGAATAAATAATTAATTTTAACGTGCCCCACAATACGATCAATTTAACTCATACTCTACTTGTACTCTAATATAATTTGGTGGTCATTGGTATTATTCTACCTATTACTTCTATCCTATTCTTCCTATTTATCCATTTACCTGCTCATAACTCAGTTCAACGAATGAAACGAACATTGCTAAATTTGATCAATCCAAATAAAAGAATAAGGAAGGTGTTACTGTATTTTGGACAAACCAAAAAAGATAATGATAATGATGCTACACTAGTAGATGAAAGTTAATAATGATCGGAAGTTTTCATTAAATTTCATTTAAGTTGTGGATGGACATACATCAAGCTTGAAAAAAATAATGTACTCGACACTTAAGTTAGTTGATTTTTGAAATTTTAGGCTTGTGATATGATTATATATATTGTATCTAACTCAAATATCTAATAAGTGAGCGGATAATAAATTGAATAGTGAAAATTTAAAGGTGATATGTTGGACAATGCATAATAAAAAACAACCCGATAAAATTTCAATATCAAAACGAGGTTTAATCGTTAGCCTATCAATTTTGAATTAGACTAACAGTTGGAGTTACAAACTCTCGACTCTACAACTGCAGCTTGGGCTAATATATTTAGCATGGGCCGCAAACTATTACGCTGGAAGCCCATATTCCTATTTTTAAGGAACAACCCATATCACCAGAAAAAGGCCCAAAGCCAGAATTATAGGCAAGAATGAAGGAGGAACGTTGAAAGAAAGATCGCGTAAAATCTAGATAGACGACAATAGTAATGAGTTCGGAATTCTCAAGAAAGCGCCAGAATTCTCCACTCACCCTATAAATTGCTTTCCTCCTGCACACCCGAATTCCTCAAGAAATACTACCAGTGTTCACTGACAAAGCTTTGCAACAAGATCTTTCTTCAACTAAACAAAAACCCATTAATATCTTTGCAGGAAATAAGCTAAGATGTCTCTGATTCCAAGCTTCTCTGGCAACCGCCGGAGCAACGTCTTCGATCCATTTTCGTTGGATATTTGGGATCCCTTCGAGGGCTTTCCTTTCTCATCATCCGTCGCCAATCTCCCCTCCTCCGCTCGAGAAACCACCGCTGTGGCTAACGCTCGCATCGACTGGAAAGAGACGCCGGAGGCCCACGTGTTTAAGGTGGATGTTCCAGGATTGAAGAAAGAGGAAGTTAAGGTGGAGGTCGAGGACGGTTCTATTCTCCAAATAAGCGGGGAGAGAAGCAAGGAGCAGGAGGAGAAGAATGATAAGTGGCACCGCGTTGAGAGGAGCAGCGGCAAGTTCCTCCGCCGATTCAGGCTGCCAGAAAATGCAAAGTTAGATCAAGTGAAGGCGGCAATGGAGAACGGGGTTCTGACAGTAACTGTGCCGAAGGAGGAAGTGAAGAAACCTGAGGTAAAGGCCATTGACATATCTGGTTAAGCAAAACTCTTGATTATGCCCCCCTGTTTCAAATTTGCACGAGTTTTTGTGGAAGTTGAATTTGTGAAAACAATGTTGTTGTATTATCTTTATTTGTATTTTGTGAGGAAAGAGAGTTAAGTAAAAAAGTGACTTTCATTTAGATGCTACACAAACAGTATCTCTCGTTTGCAGATATATATATATATATATATATATATATATATATATTTGTAAATTGGTTTATTTCGCATAAATGTGGATATTAATAATATCCTTTTTACACATTTTAGAATATGTTTTGACAATAAACAACGAATATTTACACAAATCTAATTAGAAGAAGCTGAGGTCTCGGCCATGGATATCTCTAGCTAAGCATTGTCAATTTTGAATTTGCTAAGTTTCTGTGCAAAAGTCATTTATTTTGGGATGCACATGGTATAAATTAGGAAATAATATTTTTAATTAAATAATAAATTAATTGTATGTATAGTTGATGTACAAAATGTCTTATGTCTTTATTTTTATAATTAAAGGTTGATTCCATCACATTCATAAACTAGTGTGCGGAAGGATGGGGACACCTTTCTTATGGATATTAACAACAGTTCATGACCATACTACTAAATGAATTAGGGCAAATTTTATTTTATTCATTTAAAATAAAATAAAAAAATTTATGTTCAAAATATAACAAATTATGTTTTATATATCAATATAAAATTGCTTTCACAATTATTTATATCATAAAACTTAAAGTTGATTTTTTCTTTTCTTCGATCTTTCTTCTCTTCTCTTTTTTCTCTCTTCTCTTTTTATTTTTCAATTGTAAATTATTTTTTCAATTCTCTCTTTTTTAATTTATTTTCATCAAATTTTTTTTTTCTGATGAAAGTCTCTTACTTTCATAATTGAATTTCATGAAAGAAAATTACATTCACGAAAAAGTTGAGAAAAAAGAGAAATAAGAGAGAAGAATAAATATGAATACGTTTGTTCATAAATCACAAATATAGGTAAAAAAATTATATTTTTAAATTTTGAGTACAAATTTTTTTTTTCTTATTTTAAGTAGGTGATATTGAGTAGTTTCCACATAGAATTAAGTTAAAAAAAATGGTTTGTGAGAAAAGTTTGGCATGGTAACAAATGATTATATTATATTTCAATTTAATTAAAGTTATAGATCATATTAAATTTACTGAGAAATCATAGATAAAATGTTATGCAATAGCAATGAAAAATATTTAATTTTAATTAATATCTAGACATACTCCAAACATAATAAATTTAAACATAACAAGATCATAATGAATGAGCAACAAAATACTATCATTTTCATGCCAAATATTAAACTTTGTTCTGCTTGTTCAAATTAAACTTGTCAGAGTTAATTTCATGCCAAATATTCAGCAATGCAAAATCATAGTACTAAATCAGAAAGTTTGGGAAAAACCATCTTATGACTGGTCAGTTATAGTCTTACATGAACAAGCAAGATTAACGTGAACCATTGTAGAACTGACCATTGGCATATCATATGTTGTACAACACTGTCTTGTGCATGGAGTGTGACCCAGAACCCTTGATTCAATATTGAACCCTTAGGGTATCTTTGGACTTGGTCGTGTACAGTTGGGTGGGTATTGTGTTACAATTCAATCCCTATTTGTTGTTGTGGGTTGGGGTTGTTCCATCAATAATCCTATCCACTATAAACCTTTTTTTCCTTCCTCATTTCTTATCATTTCCAAGAAAACTATACGATATATATTTTTTCATCCAAAAGTTTTAATTACTTGTAACATATTTTATTTCAATTTTTTTTAAAATAATATTATTAATTATCTTCTTAAGATATTTATTTCGACATCCATATAGCATATATACAAATAAAATATTTTTTAAAATATAAAATATTTTTATTAAGTTAATGGTGATACTTTTTATTTTAAATATTTATTATATAAGAAAAAAAATATGAGATTATTATATCCAAATATCTTTTTTTGGAAAAATAAGACTATTTAAATATTATAATAAAAATATCACATTAATTCTCCATTTTAAGATCTTTATTTTGACATAAATTTATCATATATAAAAATAAAATATTATTTTTTAAATATAAAATATTTTTGTTAAGCTAATGGGGATATAGTTTTTACTTCAGATATTTTTATATAAAATAAAAATATCAAAAGATAATTTTGGGAAAAAAAAAAAAGATTATTTATATATAACATGCAATCAACCATATATATTTAGACATAACATTTAATAATGACAAACATGTAAACCGAAACTTAAAATAAAATTATTGAAATATTCAGGACATAGATCATACAGAATATACAGCGGAAGTAACAATAATAATAAAAAAAAATATAATCTTCATCAAATCATGCACGTCCTTGTATACGTAATTCAAATAATAGTTTAACAATATAATTATATGTGATTCCTCATTCTTAGTAGGGATTTGTAAACCGAAACTTAAAATAAAATTATTGAAATATTCAGGACATAGATCATACAGAATATACAGCGGAAGTAACAATAATAATAAAAAAAAAATATAATCTTCATCAAATCATGCACGTCCTTGTATACGTAATTCAAATAATAGTTTAACAATATAATTATATGTGATTCCTCATTCTTAGTAGGGATTTGGAGATCGCAAGTGTCAATGTTGTTTAAAACATCCTTTCTAAGTTTATTCACGCACAATTTTAACTCGTAGATACACGATTTACCTTGATTCATGCTTGCCCTGTTAGCATATTGCTAAAACTCTAGATATAAAAAGTATAATTGGGCATCTCAACACATGAGAAGAGATAAAAAAAAATCAACAAAGAGAGTTTGAAACTATGTTTATGTGTGTGTGTTGGGCGGCCGATTATAGGGTTGAAAACCTTATGGGGTAATTTATTGATCCCCTCATTTCCCTTAATGAGCCTATTTTTATATCTCTATGTATTGGATCTATGACTAGGTTTTAAGTATTTTCTTGGGCTTTAATTGATTACTATAATAAATTTCGAACCAAAAAGACTACTCCCAATTATTTATTGGTCCAACAAAGACTATTCATAATTATCTTTGGATTTCTCAATCCTTAGGTACTAAAAATATTCATTCATTCATGTCCATCACATAATACTAAAGGGACTCATAAGCAAAAGATGAATTCGGTGAACAAACCTTTCATCCATAGTTACCATGCAGATAGGACCCCTTCGCTCCGTTTTTCGATCAATGTCTAAATATTGGTAATTTACGTAAGGTTTTCTCGGATACAATGAGCGTATGAAATATAGAGAAACAATCCCAACAAATTACTCTGCAGGCAACGAATTCTATCTTACCACTACAATGATCTTAAACATAGTTTCACCGTAACCAGCGGGCCTCCGTTTGGCCTTTCAAGAGAGGTTTAAAAAACCAGTCAAATACACGACTTTCCTCATGTTGGACCACATGCATGCATATAATTTAAGGACTAATTAAAACACCTACAGAAATAGAACCATTTGAGTTGTGATGCAAGATCAGTTCAATGTGATTGTTTGGGACGAACATCACATCCACCAGCCTATGTGGCGTGTCAATATTGATATCCATGGAATGAGATATTTACTTTCCTAGTGACGTACCACTTAGTCAAGGCCGGCCCTAGCCCATATTTGGGCTTGAGTCGAGTTTTTTTAGTGGGCTCCTAAATTATATTTTTTTTCAATGTATAAACTTAAAGAAAAACTTAAAAAATTTAAGCATTTGCAATACTATAGATATTTATATCATCGTAAAAAATAAATGACAAATAAGCTGAAAATAATTACTTAAATACAAGTCGCCCCACGGTTTTGACAGCAAAAGTATTAATATAATCAAGTTGTTGAATATTGTCTTTTTCAATGGATAACATAACTATCCATTCAATCTTTCTTATGACATAGTTGACCGGAGAAAAGTTTTAATAAGTTTCAACTTTGAGAAGCTTCTTTCTGCACTTGCTACTGTAACTGGTATCGTCGATAAATAAGCAAAACACTCTAAATGTAAAGTATAAATTACCTTTTTTTATGATGGTGTGATACTAGGATTTTAAAATTTGAAAATCCTTTAATTGGTATAGAATGTTTTCTAAATTGCTTTACATGAAATTTTTTCATATATAAAGAATGCAACCACAAAAAGACTATAATTATGAAATAATTTCGACAATCACTAAAAATAAATAAGCAAAAAAATTAAATATGAAATATAAATTATCTTTTTTTATGATGATGTGATGACTAAGATTTAAAAATTTGAAAATTCTTCAATTGGTAGAGACATAGGATTCAAACCTATGACACTTAATATGTGAGGAGAGAGCTTGACCACTGGGCTACTGCATACTTTATGTTAAGCATTAATACATTAAATATATATATATATATATATATATACTTAAAATAATTTTGGGCCCCTAAAAGTCAACAATTTCTTGGAGTGATAGAAACTTCATAAACAACACTTTTTCTTTTGCATAACTTCCAACAGCCAAGGTGGTAACTTCCGGTAGCGTGAACTACATGACTCCATCTCTGCATCCGAACTTGTTTGAATCACACACCAGCGGCAACACATGATCTTCACCACTGATCGATAGCTTTGACCTTTAGAAGGGAAGAAACAACACCATCTTCTCTTCCTTCTGGGCTGCCTTTTCCATTAGCATCTCCATTTCCAGGGGGTGGGGGGACAGAAGATGATTCTGTATCTTGATGAAAATATCAGATCCTCTAACTAACAAAAGAAAAACCTACCTTAACCAAATCATTTGACAAACTTTTCACCAACAAAAAGTTATAAATGTAATGATCTCTAGGTCCAACCCCATAACCACTACTCACCTTCTTCCTAACTTCACCCAGTTTAGAATTACCCAGCTCAAAACCAGACCCCAACAAATAGGTTGTCAAAACTCATACAAATTCCAAAAATATCGAGTCAACCTATATTTATAGTAATTTTTAATTAAATTATAAAAAATAACAAATAAATTTTGATAGATATATTTTTGTTAAAAAGTATTTGAAATTTGACCCAAGTTGTATCTACTTATTTGTAACAACAATCACATACATTTAATCTACTTGTTCAAACCCAACTTGATTATTTTGGGGGTATTTGACATTAATTTACATGAAAGTTAAATTGAAGGCCTCTAATTAGATCAATAAAAGGGATTTATCATTTTTTATTGTGTACATTTGTTATACCCTCAAAAAGTTGAGTGTGAAAAGACTCAACAGGTGCGAGGCTGGGGGCGCTGAGCACTGGAAATAGGTGTTGAGAGTAGGAGGCACTTGGTGGGAAAATGGTGCTAGTATCATGGCACGGAGCCATAGGGCACATGGTACGTGGGAAACAAGATATTGGGGCTGCTGCTTGTTGGTGTTGCATAGATGTACAAACGAGGGTTGTACAATGTAGAGTGTTTAATTGTAGAATAAACATGATGAAGTTGAGAGGAAAAAATGAATCAGAATGCTAGAGAATGAGACCCGAATATTAATCTGTTTTGTATTAATCTGTCTATTATTCACAGCAAGGGAACAAGTACATATAGAGGGGAGATACATTTATCTAAGGTAATTATTCTAACTATGGAACTAATCTCTTGTGATTTGATCTGCAGGTTTCAAGGAGCTATTTCCGAATGAAGATTTCGACTTCCTTTGCTGACACTCCCCCTCAAGTTGAGTAGTGGGATCTCCAATATTCAACTTGACAAGTATATTTGCAAAACCTTTTGAATTCACTCCTTTGGTCAGAATATCTGCGAGTTGATCCTCAGATCGAACAAATGGCAGTTCAACAATTCCAGCCTCTATCTTCTCTTTAATGAAATGCCGATCTACCTCTACATGTTTTGTTCTATCATGCTGGACTGGATTTTCAGATATGCTAATAGCTGCATTATTATCACAAAATAACTGACATGTTTGATTTGAATAGAAACCAATTTCTGCTAGCAATCTCCGCAGCTACAAAACTTCTGTCAAACCACTCTTAATTCCTCTGAATTCGGCTTCAGCACTAGAAAGAGCCACCACCTTCTGTTTCTTACTTCTCCAAGTAACTAGATTACCTCCTACAAAGGTAAAATACCTTGCAGTAGACCTCCTATCCAGAGGATTACCTGCCCAGTTGGCATCTGTATACCCATGTTTTCCAAATAACAATCCATACCCAAAAGTACCCTTAAGGTATCGTACGATTCTAAGTGCAGCCTCCATATGATCAACTTGCGGTCTGTGCATGAACTGGCTTACAATTCCAACTGCATAAGCAATATCGGGTCTTGTGTGAGAAAGATAAATAAGCTTCCCTACCAGACATTGATAATGTCCTCGATCGGTTGACTCAACACCCTCAACAATCTGCAATTTGTGGTTTACTGTAATAGGGGTATCAATTGGTTTATAGTCTAACATCCCGGTCTCAGCAAGAAGATCTAGAGTGTATTTTTTCTGGCATATGAAGATCCCTTTAGCTGACCTCAGAACTTCAATGCCGAGGACGTACTTAAGGGCGCCCAAATCTTTCATTTCAAACTCACGGAACAGACTCTTTCAAATTTTCAATTTCTTCTGCGTCACTACCTGTGATAATCATGTCATCAACATAGATGATTAAGCAGGTAACGAGTCCTCCTCGTTTCTTTAAGAAGAGCATGTGATCAGAATTACTCTGTCGGAAACCATAACTCTTCATAGCACTGGTGAATCTCCCAAACCAGGCCCTTGGAGATTGTTTAAGCCCATATAGGGTTTTCTTCAATCTACAAACTTCCCCGTTTCTAAACTCGAACTCAAACCCAGGTGGTGCCTCCATATACACTTCTTTGTTTAATTCCCCATGTAAGAAGGCATTGGTAACGTCAAACTGATGAAGTGTCCAATCCTGGTCTGTTGCAATTGATAGTAAAACTCGTACGATATTCATCTTGGCTACTGGTGAAAAAGTTTATGAGTAGTCCACTCCATAAGTCTGAGTGTACCCTTTTGCAAATAATCGAGCCTTATACCGCTCAGTAGATCCGTTGAGTTTCTGTTTGATGGTAAAGACCCATCTACATCCAACCGGTCTCTTTCCCTGAGGTAATTTGCAAATTTCCCACGTGCTGTTTCGTGCCAAGGCATCCATTTCTTTCTTCATTGCATCTGTCCAGTGCTTAGATAGAAAGGCTTCTTCAACTGTTCTTAGGAGGTTCTCATCCTTATATAGAGCAATTTGGAAAGCTGTTGCAAGGTCCGTGAGATTCCCTTTGCAATATTCCCAATCGAGTATTTGGATTTCCTGCTGGTTCTCTCTGGGGAATATCGCTTTGGAGGAATACCCCTATTATTCCGAGGAGGCAAAGCATACCTGCCAGTATCTTATTCTGTTGTATTCTGTTCAGTAATTTCTAGCATCTCATGAAGCCCACCTGCATTTTGTTCTGTACCATGATCTGTAATTTCTGGGATCTCACAATTAGCGAATTCAGAATTGGTAGAAATGGGAGGTTCAGTATGCTCTCTTACCTCAAATATCCAGTCGGGAGGAACACCACTATTCGGTTCACTCAATTTCGGTGATTGTGACGGAGTTTCAGAAACTGGCTCAGCGGTATGGCTAACTGTCTATGTTGGAACTGCTCTTGGACTGCTTGGGCTTGGCAACCAACTCATTGGATCGAGCCAACTTAGTGTGTCAAGTTTAGAACTCTCCCCTTAACTACTAAGGTGGTGATGATAAAAATACTCGGTTTCAAGAAAATCGCAGTTCATGGTGGTGAACAGGCGACGAGATTTAGGAACATAACATCGATAGCCTTTTTGGTGAACGCCATAACCCACAAAGACGCATTTAACTGCACAGGCGTCTAGTTTTGTGCGTGCACTCCTGGGAATATGAATGAACACAGAGCAGCCAAAGATGCGGGGTTTTAAGGTAAGAGGAACGGGAATTTGGGCAAGCTTAGAAAGACACTGAAGAGGAGTCTGGAGAGCAAGACTCTTCGTGGGTAACCGATTTATGAGATATACAGCTGTAGAAATAGCTTCAAGCCAAAAATGAGTATGCACACGAGACTCGATGAGTAAGGCTCGTGTGATCTCAAGAAGGATTCAATTTTTGTGTTCTGCCACCCAATTTTGTTCGGGTGTGTGAGGACAGGTGGTTTGGTGGACTAACCCATTATCATTGAAGAATTTGGTGATAGAAAAATTTACAAATTCTCCCCCATTATCGGACCGCAAAGATTTAATTTTGGTTTGGAATTGATGGTGAATCATTGTATTAAATTGGACAAATTGTGACGCAGAAAGTAAACCCAAGTCATGCGAGTGTGATTATCTATCAATAATAAAAAATATTTGAAACCCTGTCCACCAACAACAGGTGCAGGGCCCCAAATATCAGAATGCACTAAAGAAAACATAGAGTTCACACGAGTATTATTTGGTTTAAAAGATTGCCTATGGCTTTTTGCCAAAATAAAAGTTTCACAGTACAGATCTGAAGAGGAAAATAACTTAGGAAATAAAAGCTCGAGATAACCGGTAGAAGGATGCCCGAGTCGACGATGCCAAAGCCAAGCAGCTTTAGGTGCAGTTCCGGTAGCCAGCATCACCGTACCTTTTTTAGCAATCTCGTCCACGTAATACAATCCACGGCGCTCAGTGCCACGTCCAATTATCTCCCCCGCCCTAATATCCTGTAAGATACAGAAAGTAGGATGCATCAGAATAGTGCAATTGAGCTCTTTGGTGACATGGCTGATAGACAACAATTTATGAGACAAAGCAGGAACATATAAACAATTGGATATTTTCAGTGTAGGGAAAATTGTGACGGTGCCGACTCCATTAACCGGTGTGATTTCCCCGCTAGCAGTAAGGACATGTGTTTTGGTAGGCTGGGATGGAGAACAAATATCAGAGGCATCAAAAGTCATTGTGTCTGTAGCACCACAGTCAAAGATCCAAACAGCATTTTTATGTTCCCGGTTACAAGTGTCATGTGTAACATTAACATGGGCCATATTAATTATAGAAGAGGAATCTTGAGTTTTAAACAGAAAAGGGGTGAGTGGGTCGGGTGTTAAAACATCCGACCCGGTACCTTCAAAGCCCACTCCGCCATTTAACTCTTCTGCTCCACCACTTGAAACCTTGGCAGCCATAGTCATCCGCCCAACTCCCTCACCGCCGTCTCCTCTGCCATCACCTCAGCTTCCGCTGTTGCTGCCGTTCCGATGGTTGGTGACCTCTAGTCGCCGACGGCGGAGGCAGCTCTGCCACGATTCTCTTTTGGTGGTTTATGGTTGTCCTCCCACCATTCCGGGTACCCAACTAGCTGGAAGCAGGTTTCCTTGGTGTGTTTTGTCATGCCACAATGAGAGCATTTTAGCTTGTTCTTGTCGACTTTTTTTCGGGATGATGTGCCGCCATTGCCCTTGGGTGGGCCTGACCGGTTCGCCGGTCGAAAGACCTTAGCAGCCATTCCAACTGCCTCGCCGTCGTGGTGAGAAGTTTGGATCATCAAGCCACTACCTATTTCACAATCTGCATTGCTGTCAGTCTCTGTGCCCCAAATCCCTCTCCGGGCAGCTCCTTGCCGGAGTAGGGCAAACGCCGCCTCCATATTGGGTAATGGGTCCATTTTTAAGATGTCCCTTCACTCAGGTTCGTACCTTTCGCTTACGCCGGCGAGCAGTTGAAAAAGTCAGGTTTTGGACTGAAGCCGGCGATAGGTGCCGATATCTTTTTCACATTCCATTGGGTTTGGGTGGCTTTCATCAATTTCTACACAAATCCGTTGTAATGTGATGTAAAAATTTTCAATTGATCCTTGCCCTTGCTTGACACTATTAGCCTGCACAATTAATTCAAAAATTTGGGCAGAGTCTACCTATACTGTATGTGTTAGCAAGCCCTTTCCATAAGCTATGGGCTGTCTTGTATTGGACATAGTTGCTTGCTAACTGCGGTTCCATGTTCTGAATGATCCAGGAGATGACTGTGAGGTCGTTTTTATACCATTTGTGGTAGTTGGGATCAGTTGAATCGGGTGGAGGATGATGGTCGGTGATGTGATTGAGGCAGCCCCTCCATCCGATAGCAAGATGCATCATTCGAGACCATAACAAATAATTGAATTCACTGAGTTTGACGTTCACAATAACGGTCTGTCCTTGGCTGGTTTCTGTGGTTCGATTGTCTGTTGTTTGCTGGCTGAATTGTTTGAGGAGCATAGCAAGTTGTTGTGCCAACGCTTCGGCCCCCGGCTGAGGTTGTTGAGTGCTCTCTAGGCTGCTTCCCTCGTCTGCCATGTTGATAGCAGGTTTGGTAAATGATGATGCAGAATAGCAAATATCCGTTAGGATCGCTACTGCTCTGATACCATGTTTAATTGTAGAATAAACATGATGAAGTTGAGAGGAAAAAATGAATCAGAATGCTAGAGAATGAGACCCGAATATTAATATGTTTTGTATTAATCTGTCTATTATTCACAACAAGGGAACAAGTACATATAGAGGGGAGATACATTTGTCTAAGGTAATTATTCTAACTATGGAACTAATCTCTTGTGATTTGATCTGCAGGTTTCAAGGAGCTATTTCCGGACAAAGATTTCGACTTCCTTTACTGACATAGACGGCTATTGGCAAAATCTGGGAATAAGAAAGGAGTTGGGCCTTGTGTGCACTAATGAGTGTTGTCCTTTAAGGTTGAGTGATACAAGCATGGAAAATATATGAATGTGGACGTGCGAGAAAAGGGCGCACCCATATGTCGGAAGTTGTCGGGTGCACACACTATCGGGTGATGATGCATGCTTGAGGAAGGAACACTTGTGCCCGTATGATGGATGCGGGCGCCTAGACAGTAGACACGCACGCAGGCCGCGCACATAGGCTGTTGGGCAGTTGTGTGGGATGTGCACAAATTGTGCAGGAGTGCTGGGCGGTGGTTGAAACCGCCCAACACTCGCTGGCTTATGCTTGACGTGTCACTTGGCACGATTTCAGGTGTCTCTTGCTAGATTAATTCTACGTTGTTGGGGGTGTCCACTAGATGAATTGTAGCTTGTTTATATTTTCTTTCGACATTGAGTTGTAGAACCGGTAATTTGTGAGTGATTGGGTTTTTGTGTATCTGACAATCTCCTGTACAAGTTTATTAAGTGGAAATGAATATAAGTTGGTCATTACCCGTAATTGTTTTGTTGCCTTTATATTTCAGCATATGAGTGAGTAATTTGTTGAACATTTTTGTAATGTGGTTTGTGATGGAGGGCCGTCTAATCCTTTCCAGGGCAGCAAATAAAAGGGTTGTTGGAAAAATGGCCAAGTTCAAAGGCCAAAAATCAAAGGGCAACAGTTAAGCTTGGAAGGAGCATGGGCTTGATTTGAAAGATTGGATGGTGAGGACTGTCCAAATGTCGTTTATTGCTAACAATGTTTTCCTTGCATGATCAAATGAACGAGGATGCTGCAAGTGCGGGGTCCTAACACTAGTGAGGGTGTTAGGGTAGAATATGGCGAGGCTGAGTTGAGTTCGACGAGGACGTGAAAGTCTTCTTGTGGGGTGGCTTGTTACCCCCTCTGCCCCCTCTGAAAGTTGAGTGTGAAAAGACTCAATGGGAACGAGGTCGGGGACACTGAACATTGGAAATGGGTGTCGATAGTAGACGGCACTTGGAGTGAAAACAGTGTTGGTATCATGGCACGAAGCCGTGGGGCACATGGTACGCAAGAAACAAGATATTGGGGTCGCTAATTGTTGGTGTCAGAAAGATGTGCAGGTCGCTAATTGTTGGTGTCAGAAAGATGTGCAGATAAGGGCTACACTTTGCCGACAAGCATAGGCAAAATATGGGAATAAGTAAGGAGTTGGGCCTTACTTGCACTAACGGGTGTTGTCCTTGCGGGTTGAATGATGCAAGCATGGGCAACGTATGAATGTGGGACGTGCAAGAAAAGGGTACACACGTATGTCGGAGGTTGGTGGGTGTGCACACAGTCGGTGATGATGCATGTTTGCAGGAAGGAACACTTGTGCGCGCATGACGGGCAACGGGTCCATGGCTCGGACAATGGGCAGAGGATGCGGGCGCCCAGATGCTGAGCGTGCAAGTAGGTTGCACGGGGCAACGGGCGCCCGAGTGTTGGGTGCGTATAGGCGGTTGGGTGGTTGCACGAAATGTGTGAAAATTGTGCAAGAGTGTTGGGTGGCGGTTGAAACCGCCCGGCACCTACTAGTTGATGTTGGGCGTGACACCAGGCACAATTTCAAGCGTCCCTTGCTTTATTATTCCTTCGTCGTGGGGGATGTCCACCACACAAATTGTAGTCTGCTTATAGTTATTGTTTCAACATTGAGTTGCACAATCGGTAATTAGTGAGTGACTGGTTTTGTGTGCATCTACCCCATCTCTTGTATGATTTTATTAAGTGGAAATGAGTATAAGTTGGGCAGTCCCTGTAATTGTGTTGTAGCCTTTATATTTCAGCATATATATGAGTAGTTTGTTAAACATTGTACACATTCATTTAAATCGGGAAAGTGTTGTACATGAGGTTTGTTGGGCTGTGTGAATTAAACACGGAAGCTATGAGATTCCGGTAGGCTAACTAATCTTGAAAGAGGAGATTAGGACACACATTGGGATGACTTTAGAGCAAAATTTGGTGACAATTTACCCTTAAAGACAACATTCGTATAGTACAACGAATGTTTCTGGTAAAGTTTGTGGCAGTCTCACGCGACATCGTTAATGCCTTGCGCACTTTTAGTAGTGACTATGGATTCCCCAATCATGAAAAATAAGCAAATTGCTTGAATCCACTTGTTTAAGCTTGCCACAATCAAGTTTTAAATAGGATGATAACGTGCTAATTATATCTACAACGACAACTGTTATAATTTGATTGAAATATTGGAAATGATATCGGAAGAATAGTGATTAGAAAATCTAGTTTAGTGTGGTCGCAATCTATTGCTTTTGAAACCCATGTTCCCACTTTAGGCCCAAGAACTCAATAAACAGAAAAGGCCCAAAACATCCACCAGGAATACGATAGAGAAATGTGGAAATATCGCGTATACTCTAGAGACCAGACATAATGCTGGCTCTCAGAATGTGCTAGAACGCACCTGAATTCTCCACTCTCTACAAATTGTTGTCTTACTTCAATCCAGATATCCAACGGAATACGACGAGTGTATGATCTAGAAAGAGTAGTAGCAAATCATCTTCAACCAAACAAAAGCACGCTAGTTTCTTTGCAGAATTCAAACTAAAATGTCTCTGATTCCAAGCATCTTTCGCAACCGCCGGAGCAACGTCTTCGATCCATTTTCATTGGATATTTGGGATCCCTTCGAGAGCTTTCCTTTCTCTTCCTCCGTCTCCAGTCTCCCCTCCTCCGTCCGAGAAACCACCGCGGTGGCTAACGCTCGGATCGACTGGAAAGAGATGCCGGAGGCCCACGTGCTCAAGGTGGATGTTCCTGAATTGAAGAAAGAGGAAGTTAAGGTGGAGGTCGAGGAGGGTTCGGTTCTCCAAATCAGCGGGGAGAGAAGCAAGGAGCAGGAGGAGAAGAATGACAGGTGGCACCGTGTGGAGAGAAGCAACGGCAAATTCCTCCGCCGGTTCCGTCTGCCGGAGAATGCCAAGTTGGATCAGGTGAAGGTGGCCATGGAGAATGGGGTTCTGACAGTGACGGTGCCGAAGGAGAAAGTGAAGAAGCCTGAGGTGAAAGCCATTGACATCAGGTCAAGATTATTCTAGTGCTTAAAGAGGTAAATGCGAAGTATTAGTATCTGGTCATTCTCTATGTAGTTCTGAGGAAGCGTTGTTGAACGAGCATAGTTTGCCTCAGTAAAGAGTGCGCAATTGAACAGAGGAAGTCGAGTCTCTCTTTTCTTTAATCGTTTTATTCCTTATGTTTCAATTAAATATCGCCGCTAGTTTTATCTTCAACAAATAATATATTTTATTACATTAATAAATTATAAGATATTTTAAAGTGAATTTTAAATTATTTTGACATTAAAGAAAAATATTTTAATTTATTAAAAATTTAAAATTAAATAATAAATTATAATATCATGATTTTTTCATTTATATAAAAAATAATATATATATTTTAGTTTAAATATATTTAAATTTGATATACAATTTATTTAAATTCATCATATATATTAAAATTTAAAAAATAATGAAAAGTATATTACATATTTTATATAACTATTTATTTCAATATATATAATATTAATGTCAAATTAAGATTACAAAAATGTTATACTAAAAATTACAAAAATAAATTTAATTTGATATATTATATGTTAAAATGAATTTAAACAAAAAAAATTATTTTTTCAATTTTAATAGAAAATATAAAAAAAAATATAGAAAAAAAGTGTGTATAAAAGATAGATGACAGAGAAATATTCTTATGATTTTTTGTTATATTATAGAACGATGATATTGACTTCTGTAATTATAGTAAGAATTTACTGTTATATAAATATTTTATATCAAATAAAATTGTAAAATTAATTATATTAAACTTGGTATAACGTTGTTAAAATATTGTGGATGAGCGAAATAAAAATATATGCTCCTTACTTACATTGTTATGAATTCATACAGATGGTGGGTCTCTCTTTCATCTCCATAACCTAAAAAACACAACCACCATTGTCACTCAACACCAAAAATCAAGGACACCCTCATATCTCCTTTTGCAGTCTAATATTTGCACATACATTTTTTATTTATATCATACAATCCAGCATATAAATATATATAATTATACATACATATGCGTATTTAGGTAAACACATAAAATTTATATAGAAATTAGAGAAATGTATTTGCATAAGAAATACCTAAAAATTCAAAATTGCCTAGAACAAGAAGTATTTAAAGAAATAAAAGAATACACAATTCATCTAAAAGGTTTTTAATAATCTAAGACTTTCAAAAAAAAGTTAAAATGTATTTCATAATACTAAATATTAACAAATTATGTCTAAACAAATATTTAATCAAATTACTTTTAAATAATTTCAAAGTCTAACAATAACAATAAAATCCAAAATATATATTAAATAAATGGGAAAATGCCTAAATAAAATTAAGAAAGTATTCATAAATTAAAAAAATTAAAATTTATCTGGATATTTTTTAATTAATAGATTATAATTTTTATATTTATTTAATAACTATTTGGTTTCCAATTTTCATTATGTATTTAAAAAATGCTTTTAGATATTTAATTATTTTGGGTTTATTAAATAAAAAATCCTTTTTTAACATTTTTAAAATAGTTTTCAGATTTTTTTAGCTTAAATTTTAGATTTTGTACATAGTTTCCACAAATAAATTTCCGCATATATTTCATAAGTGGTCCGTGTTAACTATTTTAGTTTAATAAACTTCAAATTCAACCCACATATACAATTTTATTAATAAAATTATACAATTTAAGTAAGTTTTTGACCTAATTGAAATGTTCGGACCAAAGTTATTTTTAATTAATAAAGTTATAAAAATTGTTGTTCTTAATTATCAGTAAAATAAATATTAAAAAAAAAAACCTTAACTCCAATGTCTGAAAAAACATAATTCCTAAAATTAGTGGATAAAAATTGCATCCTATATTCGCATCGAGAGGTTTCTGTAGGCGCATTCTAGAACTCACACAGAACATGCCAGAATCCTCCCTCCTCCGTATATATACTCCCCTTCAATTATTCTGCTAGTCTTCATTCCAAGAAAGCCTACCAAATAAATCTTTTTCAATCAATCATAATTTCGGTGGTCTCTTTCCCGAATTTAAGTTGAAATGTCTCTGATTCCAAGCTTTTTTGGCAACCGCCGGAGCAACGTCTTTGATCCATTTTCATCCGATATTTGGGATCCCTTTGAGGGCTTTCCTTTCTCTTCATCTGTCGCCAATCTCCCTTCGTCCGCTCGAGAAACCAACGCTGTGGCTAACGCTCGGATCGACTGGAAAGAGACGCCGGAGGGCCATGTGTTCAAGGTGGATGTTCCCGGATTGAAAAAAGAGGAAGTTAAGGTGGAGGTTGAGGACGGTTCAGTTCTCCAAATCAGCGGGGAGAGAAGCAAGGAGCAGGAGGAGAAGAACGACAGGTGGCACCGTGTGGAGAGGAGCAAAGGCAAGTTCCTCCGCCGTTTCAGGCTGCCTGAAAATGCAAAGTTAGATCAAGTGAAGGCGGCAATGGAGAATGGGGTTCTGACCGTGACGGTGCCGAAGGAGGAAGTGAAGAAGCCTGAGGTCAAGGCTATTGACATCTCTGGTTAAGCAGTTATGGAAACATTTTGTTACTTATCCCTCCATTTTCATGAATACTGCTGCTGAATTTGTAATTTACCAAAAAATAGAAGGAAAAAAAAGGTGCAATTGAGTCTGTTGGAAAATGGAACTTGTACAATACAATAAGACTGTTGCAATATAGATTGTTGCTCAATCTGTTGTGGTGCTTGTCATCTCTGTAAAATTGACACAAGTTTCATTCCTGCATACAAAATTTAAGGCAAACTCATGACACCGTCGACTTCAAAAACTCAATCAATCGATTCAGGTTCGAGTGCGACGATCCTCCTTCACATATAGCCTTGTTTGCTAAAATTGCCATATTCTGAGCCCTCTCAAGAAATTCATCCCTTCTAACTTCCATTACATCTCTAATCATCTTTTCTATTAAGTTTCTATCACAAGTGTCTTTCATATCTAATCCAATCTTCCACACCTCACCCACAAATCTACTATTTGTCGTTTGGTCGGCAAAATAAGGCCAACAAAGCATTGGCAGCCCGATCACAAGACTTTCCAGTGTTGAATTCCAACCGCTGTGTGTAAAGAATGCACCGATTGCTGGATGGCCTAAAACTTCTTGCTGAGGGACCCATCCCACCATCAACCCTCTTGATTTTATAGCTTCCTGTAACTTCACCGGAATTTCATTCCCATTCCCACTCTCACTCCCACTCGCATTATCGTCCCCTACAATGGAATCGGGCCTTACAACCCACAAGAATCTCTGACTACTATTCACCAACCCATGCCAGAACTCCAACAGTTCATCCTTTGTCAACATTGTAATACTTCCAAAGCTCACATATATTACAGAATTGTTGGGCTGAGAATTAAGCCAGGCAATGCAGCTGCCGTCTTCCTCCCAGAAGCTGCTTGAGTAATGCAGTGATTCCATTCCTTTGGACCTCAATCGGGCCTTGAGATGTGCGTGGAGCGGGCCTATGGAATACAAATTGGGAATGTGGTTGCGGATTTGATCAAGAATCGGGCCTTCCAAATCTTCAAACGTATTGAGGATGAGTCCCCTGGCTTCAGTAGTTCTTTTAGTCTCTGTTCTGATGGCCTGAAACCCAGGATCATCAACATCTTCTACTCGGCAAAATCCAGGAATGTCGCGCCGACGGAGAACCCTCTCCATTCCGGGAACGCTTGTTACCATTGAGTCCATTGCTTTCTTCTTCCAGTATGTTAATTTGTCTTCATCTTTCCCTGAATCGAATTTCGCAACAATGAGACTAGAATTGTCTCCTAAATTATACAAATTTATTACATTTTCGGAAAAATAGTTATCGACAAAAGTTAAGACATTTATAATAAGCGAAAATATGTTTTAATCACTTGAAAAAATTAAATAGTTTTAGCTAATTTTTGAACATCATGTATATATCTCAAAACTTGTGAATTTTGAAATATATTACATATTTGATATTTATGACTAAAAAATTGGTGGATGAGTTTCAAATATTATATTTGAAAACTTATTGTATATCTCAAAGCTTATAAATATTACAAGACATACATAAAATAATTTCAAAATATACAGAATCATAGATTAAAACTTATTTTGTGGTTAAAATATTTTAACTAAAAATATACATTTGATTAAAAAATATTATAACAATGATATTTAGCTAGAAATATAATATGGCATAGACATTTATCTTTGACACTAATTGAGGGTAGCTATGAATTTCTAATGTGGTAAGATGATGGTAATAAGTTATTGTTTTTCACAAAAAAAAAAGACAGCCAGCTGCCGGCTAAAAAGAAATGGTTAGGTACCTTTCAAAGGGACCTCGCCCGCGTTGATAATTTCTTCAATGCAGAAATACGGCCAGAAGGAACACGCGCTGATCGTCCTGAAATATATGTAAGGAATCCCCATTTCTTCAACCACCGGAATAGTAAAACTCAACACCCCATCCATGATGAGGCCGCTCACGCACCTCCTAGCACCGCCATCACTCAGCCCATCAGTCGACTCCATCAGGTGCCGAAACTGTGACCCACCCACTTCCTTAAGGCTCAGCACAATATCCAATATGCGCCTGCCAGACCGGGGGTGATCGTCCGGGAGTCCGTCGGAGATGGTGGCGACTCGGAAGCCGGGGTAGCGTGAGAAGCGCGAGTGGAGGCTGGCGTGGCGGAGGAGACGGTTGTGGGTGTAATCAGAGAGGAGGATGGTGACGTGGAGGTCGGAGAGACAGAGGATCTCTGCCAGGTTGAGCATGGAGTTGACGTGGCCTTGCAGCGGTACGGGGAATATGAGGATGTGAGGCGGTGGCGGTGACTTGCCGGCGATTTCTTGGTTGCTCATATCAAGATCCGAGTTCATGTTTTTTTGGAGTACAACGATTGAGTTATGCTAAACATGTGATTCTATCTTAAGTAAGGAAGAAACAGGCTGATGCGACAAAATAAATTAATCTTAAATAAGATCATATTAATTATAAAGATTCCCCATGCGGGCGGTTTTCGTTGTCATATGAAAAATTGCTGGTCCATGATATTAGTTCAATATGAATTAATGTATCGTCCGGATAATCTATCAAGACAAAACTAGCATATAAATTTTGTCCTTTCTAAAATTCATTGATAGAGAGGCTGGTCAATAGCATTCTCAATGTCCCAAGACTAGCTCTTCCAAGCATAGAAGAAAATCTCAAGAATTTGTACATTGGCAACAACAAATGATCACCACCCCGTTGACTTCAAAAACTGAATCAATCGATTCAGATTCAAGTACGACGACCCTCCTTCAGAAATAGCCTTCCTTGCCAACTCTGCCATATTATGAGCTCTCTTCAAGAACTCATCTCTCCTAACTTCCATCAAATCCCTAATCATCCTCTCAATTAAAATTCTATCACAAGTATCTTTTATATCCAATCCGATCCTCCACACCTCACTCACAAACCTACTATTTGTCATTTGATCAGCAAAATAAGCCCAACAAAGCATCGGCAGGCCAATCACAATACTTTCTAGAGTCGAATTCCACCCACTGTGTGTGAAAAATGCACCTATTGACGGATGCGCTAAAACTTCATGCTGCGGGGCCCATCCGACCATCAACCCTCTCAACCTTGTACCTTCCTCTAACTCCACCGGAATCTCATTCTCATTCCCCTCACCCACTATGGAATCGGGCCTTATAACCCACAGGAACCTCTTCCCACTATTCACTAACCCATACCAAAACTCCAACAATTCATCCCTGGTCAATACTGTAACACTTCCAAAGCTCACATACAATACAGAATTGGCAGGCTGAGAATCCAGCCAGGCCATGCAGCTCCGGTCTTCCTCCCAAAAGCTGCTCGAGTAATGCAGTGATTCCATTCCTTTCGCCTCCAAACGAGCTTTCAAATGTGCGTGGAGTGGGCCAATGGAAAACAGATTAGGAATGTGTCTACGGATTTGATCAAGAATCGGGCCTTCCAAATCTTCGAACGTATTGAGTATGAATCCTCTGCCTTCAGCTGTTCTTTTAGTCTCTGTTTTCATAGTCTGCAGTGCAGGATCATTAATGTCTTCTACTCGGCCGAATCCTGGAAGGTCGCGCCGCCTGAGAATCGCTTCCATTCCTGGCACGCTTGTAACCATGAAATCCATTTCTTTCTTTTTCCAGTAAGATAATTTATCTTCATCCTTCCCTGAATCAAAATTGGCAATAATTTTACATTTTAAATTTAGTATTTTGAAATTTTTAAAGTTCCAATTGAAGTGCATTCTTTATGCCAACAATTATACATTAGGATTAGACTAATCAGTGACAGAAAAAGGAAGGGGGGGGGGGATTATATGTACTCTATCATTGATTACTTTCTTTTCCAACACATGAAAAAACGACAAGAATTGTGTGTGTGTGAAGTTCAGAAGCGTACCTTTGAGAGGAACCTCGCCGGCATCTATAACCTCTGGAAAACAAAAATATGACCAGAAAGAGCACGCGCTGATAGTCCTGAAGAAGAGGTAAGGAATCCCCATTTCTTCAACCACCGGTATGGTAAAACTCAACCCTCAATCCATGATGAAGCAGGTCACGCGCCGCCTAGCGCCGCCGTCACTCAGCGCATCGGTGGACTCCATCAGGTGGCGGAACTGCGAATCCCCCACTTTTTTAAGGCTGAGGACAATATCCATGATGCGCTCGCCCATCCGGGGGTGATCGGCGGGGAGGCCGTCGGAGATGGTGGCGACCCGGAAGCCAGGGTAGCGAGAGAAGCGGGAGTGGAGGGTGGCGTGGCGGAGGAGGCGGTTGTGGGAGAAATCGGATAGGATAACGGTGACGTGGAGGTGGGAGAGGCAGAGGATCTCGGCCAGGTTAAGCATGGAGTTGACATGGCCCTGGAAGGGTATGGGGAATATGAGAATGTGAGGCGGCAGATCTGCGGGCGTTTGTGGATGGCTCATCTCGGATGGACTTCTCAATTATTTGGTGAACAATTTCAAGAAGCAAGTATAAGAAGGAAAACTTTATTATTTTTTTATTCTCTTCTTTCTTCTCAACTAAGTTAGCAATCATAAGAATTAGTCCATGCTTTCTCCTATTTAATACAAACTAACTAAATTTCTTTCTTACTTATTTTACTTATTATCTTCTTCTTCTTTTCTATACTTCTTAAATATAAAAATATAAATTAAAATTATAGATTCACTTATGACTCTACTCCAAATCTAAAACATTTCACTATAAAACTCAAACTTAATAAGGAACACATACTTTAATACTATTCTCTAAACACCATTTTTTAGACTTAATTTTGTTAAGAATTGTATATATAAGAGTTTATATATATATATATATAAATATATATATATATATATTCACTCTAGAATCAATTCAATTGTTTTCTCGATCACAATTTGCTCTATGTGGGCATTCTTGGTGGTCTTATAGGCAACTCCCTAAAGTCTGTCACGTTGAAATTCAAGTCACCCACATACAACGAGGTCGTCTGCGACTAGGCTGTCATCGCTCCACCAGGTGCACTGCCACATTCTGGTGTTAAACCTAAATTTGTGTTATTTTTAAATTTTAGCAGGAATAATTTTTCTCTATCCTCGTTGTTACTGATCTGAGAAACAAAACAGAGATATAAACAATGAGAAAAGTGAAAAAAAAATCGATTTTTTTGCAGGTTAAAAGAGAATAAATTTTTGGTAGATTAAAGATAGAGAAATTGCAGAGAGAAATCTTTGGCGTTTCTTTTTCTGGTAGGATAAAGAACTTTTCTACTTTCATTTGTGAATTTGTGTTAGAAATTGTGGAAGGTTGGAGAGTCAAGATTGGGATACTGATTTGTTTTTTTTTAATCTTTATTATTTAATGAAAAGGGTATAATGGATATAAATGGGGTATATTTAGTAAAAAGAAGAAAATTATTAATTCTATATGGAGTGTATTTAGACTTCGGGTATATTTAGAGGTTTTGGGGGTATGAATAGCCACACCAAAGGAAAATGTTGGAAATGAGCAATTAATCTTATACTCAATAAATTTTCATTTTTTTTTTTAATTTTAAAAGATAATGAAGATACACTGCTGCCGTTCTTGTGCCCCTGTCTGGAGTTATGGGCCCCACAGCTAATGCTTTTGAGTTTTTTGATACAATAAGGTGTTGTCCAATTCAAGTTAAGTATTATCTTTATCATTTATATACTCATGTGATTGTTGTAGAAGACTGTTGTAATTTACCTAAATACCCTTGTGGTTAAATAATCAATAGTTTACTTCATATTCCTTTTTTTTTTTTAACTCTACTAGCATCGTTTAGAGAAGTTGGGTTTCATTTCTTCTCATCGCACTCGTCGTTGTGTTCTGACCCTTTAAACCGCGGCACCTGTGAGAAGGCTTGATCTTGGCGACTTCATGGTATAACATATAGGTATCGGTCCTCCTTTGCCCCAAATTCTGATTATTTGTGGGTATTATGTGGTGTTCAATCAACCTGTAGGACTCTAACTTATGTTTCTTGTTTGATGGATTGGTTTGCTTGATGTTGTAGTAGGGTGTCACTATAACAAATCTATGGCGAAAAAATCATCAAATATCGAAGAATCAAATGTTGATATAATTTGTCTTCTTTTCTTTGGGTTACCCCCATCTCATAAACCTCATTCTTGTGAACCACTTCTAACCTAAGTTGTTGTTGTTGTGCGGAAATGAATTTTAATAAAGTATTATGTTAGTCATTCTCAATTAATGTAGATTTTATGTATTACTTATCCAACATTTGAACTAATAAAAAATTTAATTTGGAAATTCATTTAACATTGTATTTGTCTACTATAGAGACGACAACAATATTGTTTGGCATTGTATTTTCTTTTGTTATAATATTTGGTATGAGGTAGGATTTTTAACGGGTGATCTTACTAATGTTTGGACCACTGTACGGGAGTCGTACAATATTTTGTTATGTAATTTGTAAAATACTGGTTGGAAATGGTGTGCTATGAGATGCATGAAGAGATTAAAATGTGTGTTTAATGTCTGTAATGAAGATTAATTCACAATTACATATGAAAGTGTGGTTCGAGTTAAATGCAGTGACCTATTGTTGTTTACTTTTTTTGAAACATATATGTTTCTTCTTTGAGTTGTTCCTATTTTTTGCTATGATTTTGATTGCCAGAGATTTCTATACATGGAATGGGTCACCGAATTGTTGATTAGATGCATGTGGAGTGGATGTTTCTTCTAACTGTGCACTTAGGACTCCGGTGTTAATGAGATGCATGTGAAGTTATTGTTTCTTGTGATTGTGCATTTAGACATCCGTGTTGAAGTATTTCACATTAATTTTACGTGTGTTGAACATGAAGTGTAGTTTTGTAATGAAAGATGTAAATAATATGTGTAATATATTTTCTATTATTTATATTGGTTGTATGTTTAGGTGTCACTTGGTTCAGATTGCCCGCTTAATTTTATTAAACGATTTCGCTGTTATTAAATATGTTGTTTTGGACTGCTAACATTTATTCTATTCCATTTTCATGTAGCGAGCACGATAAGTTATATTTCAATTGCCGGCTCAACAAGTGCTTTGTCATTTAACAATGACTGTTTGACAACTATGCCATCCACGAATGGAAGGAACGATGGTAGATGGGATGGACTAGATGCGCTTACCTACACTTGACGTGGTCGTATCGTTTTTAATGAGTTGTAGGAGACAATACATAAATAAGCAGGAGGTTGCAATAGAGGTACTTAAGTATCGGGAGGTTTTTCTTACCAAAACAATTGATGAGCTAAAGGCTAAGGAGGTGGATTTAGAGGCGAAAATTTGGAGTTTGAGACATGTTGTTTGCAATTGGTTGATAATGTGCATAGTCTGCGACACAACCATCGATGCCTATTGTTCGCTATCTTCTTTTGCATAATTTTCATGTTCCTAGGACTGAGGATGTGTTTAGTATCTTATGGATGTCGGTATCAATGACAAGTACCTTAATATTCGGTTGTAATTTACTGTAAACTCGTTAACTAGTTTTATCGCTTATGTAATGTGTATGTCAGAGAAATATGGTATTAATCGTGTAACTAACTATGGACTCCGGATGTGTGTGGGCACCTTAATTAATATATATAGTTAAGTGTAATTGAGGTCTTATAGACAACACATGAGTGGATGCATATGCAAGTTTCTTCTGCTGGGTATGACAAACAACCTGCCACTAGAGTTCTCAAGTCAAATATACACGGGAAGAATATTATGATAAGTCTTAGAGGTTCCTATAAATAATAATACCACCAGCATTACCCTCACACCTCATATCTTGGTTCCTTTTACACGCAACTCTTAGGCAAAGCCTTAGTATCATTGCCAACCCAAAGCCTTCTCACAACCATGGCTCCAAAAAAAACTCAAGAAAATGTATTTTTCACACATGAATTGACTAGAGAGGTGGAGAGCGGGTTCATTAACTGTCTCCTTGAACAGGTGGAGGCTGGTACGTAGACCATTGGGCAGCTTCATTACCACGCCGTGCTGACAGCAATGTGTACTGTGAATCAAACATTTGATACAAACTTTTCCTATGAATATATTGTTGATCGGCTAGATAAACTAAGCACACGGTATAAGGTATTCAAGTGGCTCACTGAGATAGACAACGTCCTCCATAACCCTACCACTCATCAGGTTTATTGCTCGGACTCACTGTGGAAGACTATATATCACGTGAGTGTGTTTTAATGTGACTAAGTCATTATTTATTTTTAGCTCAAGAAATGTAACTTTACAAGATTATATATGTATTTTGATATGACGTTTATTTTAACCAATGTTAAAAGGAAAAACAAGTAGCAAAGGTGTACAAGCGAGAAGGAGAATCAGCATTTGACGTGTTGTAGACCTTGTTTGAGAAAGCTCCTAGTCGAGCTTCTATAGACATTCCTGAAGAGGTTATTCAGCTTTCAAGTGGAACGAAAGCAGATTCTCCAAATGGGTCATCTGTGATTAAGATATCGAATCTAAATCCCTTGCAACAGAACTTTCTACACTCTTCTAACTACAACTCAATTAATAATGGAAACTTCTTCTGGTATGAGTTAACATGGATCAAAATACTAACATTATATGTTTTATTATATAAAATAATAGAGAAAATATACTCATTATCTTTATCTTTTTAGCAATTTAAACTGTAAAAGTATTTAATACTTCAAATATCTAGGTAGATATATAATAGAGTTTAAATTAAGGCAACCATATATATACATTATATTAGATAATTCATGCTAACACTATTTAGCTTTAGACAATTTGGTATGCGAAAACCAATTCCACCAGTAATTTTGTCTGTGCATAATTCATTGCACAATACATATCGAAGAGGACGATCAAATCAAAATTGATCTGAAACTCAATTTGAGTTGTGCATTTTTGGGTTACTAGAAATCATCATTATTTCTAATGCTCCTTACATTGACCAACAAGAAGTTGAAGTGGACAATGGACATATGGGATAGTATCAAGAAATTATACGATGTTTGATAACTCCAGAATTAGGTGTGCGGGAGGGATCTCAACCAACACTTAATGTATCTATAGAAATTTTGGTATATTAACATTTTTAAAATAAGTATATTTTTATATATTTAACATATGTATGTTATTTTAATTTTTTTTTAATTAAAATATAATTTTAGGAAAGGGCAATTGAGAGAATGCATCAACTAGCAATCCAAGAATCTAAGTATCTCAGAGAGCATACAAGAAGATCTTAGGATTATATCAACATGCTCAGACTCATTTCCACAATCGTCGTTCATCGTTCCATCATATGTACTCGCAACATAATGTGGATCCACCACTTATGTCATATGATACAGAGGAACATGGAGGGAGACATAGTAATCTTCACGTACTAATTCCATACGTAGAGCTACTACTAGTGTATCGCATGACAACTTTCATCCATTTACTACTGTAGACGATCGACAAGGGCCATTATCATATTCTTTTCCTCAAAATCATGGTATGAATATGCATCCTCGATACTATGTGCTTCCAATGGTGCAACAACAAGATCTTGTCACTCATGATGGTTTAATGCAACAAAAGCAGTCGTGCACTGCACTTTTGGAGTCACGGCAGTATATGAGCTCTACGTTCATCTCTATTATCAAACATCGCACTTTTGAATCTGATGCTACATGATAACCATCTTGTTTTCATATGTACATGTCAAGAATTAAATTTGTTATTTAAAAAAAAAAAAAAAGGAGGGACATTCATTAATATTATATATATACACAAAAAAATTTGTCTTTGCCATAAATAACTCTATTATTTAAAACAATGAATATGTATGTTGCCAATGAAAAAGGCGACCATACATATAGTCGCTTCCACAAGTGGCGACTTCACTTAAATTTTTACATCTTAAAAAAATACTTTATTCTGCTAACTTTAGTTTAACATTACATTATTCTATCAAAAATCCCAATGTTTTTCGGTCCTATTTGTCTTCACATTATTCTCACTGAAAAGGTATAATTTAGTTTTTAAATGGCAAAATGAAGAATTATATTCTACCATATATCACGATTTTTAGAATTTTACAATGTTTAAATAATTATTTTTATTTTATCAATTCTACGCTTGGCCTGATTTCTAGTAAACTGAATTACATGTTGTATTTTTATGAATTAAAAGAAAGTAAAATTTCAATGCCGACTCAGAAAATTCTCCTTCTCCCAAGAGAATGAAAAACAGGGGAATAAAAATTCATAATTATGTTTGAATTAGGATTTTCTTGGACAGAAAATAAAGAAGTAGGGGATTCGGAAAGGTGGTTTACTTTTTTGCGTTTAAAAATAGAAACGCATGTTGTGCCTGGTTTCAAATTAGGCGTTTGTAGGCATGCCAATTTCTACCGGCTCACTGGAACCCGTCCTTAGATATGGGCAAAACTTCTATTCTAAATTAGAACGGTGGTTAGAATTATGGGTCAACAATTCGATTTTGGGGTAACATGTTCTAATTTTGATTTCAGTTAAAAATCGAAAGTTTCAAATATAAATTTTAAAATAGGAACCGAAACTGTAGAACCAGCAATTCCGAACCAAAGTCGGAACCAAAGGAACCATGTCCTTGTTTACCCACCCTGCCCCAAGGCTCTTGGAAACCCTTACTTATCCCGTTCTGATATGGGACGGGTCAGCCTTGACCCTCGCACGGATCAGACTAGGTTTGGATCTTATGTTTGTATCATCTTGCCCAGTCCCACCTCATTCGATTTGCTTATTAAAAAATTATATATATATATATAGTCAATTTAATTCAATTAAATATAAACTGTGTTTTTATTTAATGTTTTTTTATGTTTTTCTTATTATATAAATGAGTTTTTCTTGTTATGTAACTCAATTATTGTTCAGGTGTATATAAAATATAAAATTTTATTTTTAATTATAGATGAAATTGATAGCTTCATTTAAATTTAGAATCAAAGATTCTATTAGGGGGTTCATTTACCTCCAATAATTCTTTTCTTCATTACCTTGGGGAGAGGGAGGATTTTCTAAGTTAATGTTAAGATTTTACTTTTTTATTCTTAAAATATGTGTAGGTTTTTTGCCAAGAATTAAAAAATATTTTGTTTGGTTTTAAATTAATTGATAATAATTAAAATGTTATACTAGAATTGTCTATTTTGGAAGGTTTTAAATTTGTACTTGACTTTAGGGCTGAAAATTAAATTAAATTATTTGATACTTGATTTGAGTTCGTTCGTTAAAAGTTTGTTTAAACTCTGTTTGATAATAATGTGAAACAAGCTTGAACACACATATACGTTTGAGAAAATCTAAAACTCAACTCGAGCCTAAGTTTGTTAAGCAAAATTCATTAAAACAATTGTAAAATATCAAACTATTTGATCTCGATTAGTATTCGATTTGATTAAAACTCGTTCAAACTCGACTCAATTAATAATCAAATTAATCTCAAACAAAATATTAAAAACTCGATAATATTCTAAAAAATCTTGAACAATGATACATTTAGCTCAACTAAACTAGCGCACACCCCTTTTGAAGATTTTATCTTCCATGGTAGCAACATAAATAGGACTTGTTTGTAGTGCGGTAACTTGTTCTAAGGCCTTCATGACTTGTCTCTTCAATTTAATGTAATGAAACGGCAGATGAGAGCAGTGGCGGATGTGGTGGTCGTATTATTTTTATTTTTATGTTGAGAAATTATTATAAAAAGATATTATTTATTTCTAAAATTACCTTTATGCTCTTAAATAAATAAAAGTAGGTTCCAACAATTGATGCTCTTCACCATTCTCAATTCAACATTTACGAAAGCAAAAAACATGAGGGACTTTGTGCCACTGACACAGTCCCACCAAATTGAGCATTCGCAGGTGATTTTGTTATTTTGTCTTTTATATATATTTGTATATATCCGATTGTATTTATTTTTCGATAATTTTAAATTTAAGAATTACTTTATATGATTATACTCATATTTTTTATTTTTCAATCAGAAAATAAGAAGGTATGCCTAAATTAAAGAAAACAAAATCAATGGAAATGCAACACGATCTTTGTTAGTGTGTGGCCCAATTCTTTCCTTGACGCTCTTACTTATAATCTTAATTATAAAAAATAAAAAAAATCGAGTAACAAACGATATGAGCCGACGAATTTTGTGAATACCCATCTTTTGTAATTTATGTTTAAAAAGTGAAATTCCAATAATTGATAATGAGTCTCCTTTACCCAATTATTTAATTCCCCGAAACTCAATAAAACAATGGGATTGGGTGCTTCAATTGCTTGTAATATACAATTTGAAAAGGAAGAATTTTTATATGATTTTAAACTTCTTCCCCAGGCTCTATTAATATCAAACAATGTCATATTTTTATTTTATATTTAAACTAAAAATATATTACCATTAACTTAATATAAATATTTTATATTTAAAAAATATTAGTTAATTTTTATATATGATAAATGGATGTCAAAATAAAGATCTTAAAAAAATTTGATATCACATATTTATTATAATATTTAAATAATCTTATTTTTTGCAAAAATTATTTTTCTCAAATAATCTCATTTTTTTATTTAATAATTTTTTTAATAAAAGTTATATATCACCATTGATTTTACAGAAAAATATTTGATATTTAAAAAATAATATTTTATTTGTATATATGATAAATTGATGTCACAACAATGATCTTAAAATGATGGTTGATATGATATAACTATATTCTATATAAAAGAAGGATAGTGAGATTTTTTCTCTTTCTTGGATCTCACAATTAATTGACCTGTATCTTCCATTTTTTCGCTCTCTCCTATTCTTATTTTTCACTCAAATTTTAAAATTTAACTTTTTCATTTTAAATTTGTTTTTAACATATGATATATCAAATTAATATTCTTTTTGTGATCATTATATTAAAATAAATATTACATTTAAAGCATGAATATAATTTTTATGGATGGAATATAATTTTGTATAAATTGAATTATAATTTTTAAAATTTTGATATATATGTTGGTTTTGAATACACAATATGTTAATTTTTATATGAACTTAATCTACAAAATACATAATTTTTTTATAGAAAAAAGTTAATAGTATAAATTTATATAATATTATAATGTTCAACATCAATAATTTTTAGTATGTTAAAATATTTATATTTAGTTCGGGGACAATAAAAAAATTTCTTCAAAATATCGTACAATTTATTATTTAATAAAGCTAATTTTAGAAAATTCAAATTTAATATAACAAACTATATTTCAAATTGAAATATAGTGTTATATATAATTGATATAATATAATAGATTGTGTACATTTTATAATAAAATATATTACATCCCGTGCATTGCAGGGGCAGACAACTTAGTTTATTATAAAAAATGAATTTGAAATAAAAAAGTTATAAGTAATTAAATTTTTAGAGGGACAAAATATTGAGTCATTTTTTTTCAAGAATGATGATAGAGGAGATAAATAAAAGAGGTGTAAAGTGGGTAGAGTTGTGGATAGAACAACCCACAACCCACAACCCACAACTCACAGTCCATAAGCAAATACGGATTGAGTTGTGGTACAACCCAAATCGGTTGTGCTCAATCCAATCCAAACACACCCTAGAGTACACGTGAAACAAACTTTTTCTATCTTTGCCACTTCCTTAAAAAAAAAATTATAAGGGAAAACTAATCAAATTTTGCATTTAAATGCAATTTTAGTCAAAACTTTTAATATTGTCAAATTAAACCATGATTTTGAAAACCAGGTGTCTTGTTTGTTAGATCTTGAGGTCAATTCAAAATAGTTATTAGTAGATATTTATCTCCTTTGTTTTCTCAAGTGACCTTTTTCTATGAAGGAGATTTCCACCGCAAATTTGGAAACACATTTACATGAGTGTGTGAAGTGCGGTTGAAACCACTTGATGCATAATACACCAAGTGTAGATAAGGGGACTCCATTTTTTCCTTATAATACAAGATTCATCAGAAACTAACTAGATTTTCAACACAAGAACGAATCAAATGTCACTTTAAGCTGTCTGGATTTCTTACTTTTCAGCATCAAAACATGAAAAATGCATTACAGAATTGATTGCTGAATACTGGAAGATATATAACTAAACAGAAGATTCAAATGATGAAATGAAATTAATCAAGCTATCAAGTGCTTGGTATGAAGAACCACCTTCACCTAAGCAGAGATCAACATTCTCTTCCAAACACACAACTCTTTGTCTAATTTCTTCGCCTTCTCTTTCTGACATTAATCTTCTGATTGTGTCTTCAATTTCACCTCTCACCAATCCTTTCTCCAACTTGATCCCGATTTTCCAAGTATCATTCACATATCTAGAGTTCACCATCTGATCACCGAAGAAAGGGGAACAAATCATCGGAACTCCTTCACAAATACTCTCGATCGTTGAATTCCATCCACTGTGAGTCCAAAACCCACCAATGGCAGGATGAGATAGAACTTCTTGTTGTGGAGCCCATTTCACTATGTAACTTCTCTCACTAACTGAACTCAAGAACTCAACCGGCAGCATTTCTATCCATTCTGAACCATGGACTAATCCGGGTCGTACCACCCACAAGAATGGCTGCATACTATTGGCTAAACCCCAAGCCACTTCAAGTAGACTCTTTTCATCCATTGCTGCTACACTTCCAAAGCTTACATAAAGCACACACTTGGGTGCTTGTGTATCGAGCCATGGAATAGAGCTTCGATCTTGTGTCAGTAAACTGCTTGCGGCAGCTGAAAAGTACTTATGAAATGGTCCAATGGCAAAACTTGGCATGCGAAATTGCTCATTTAGTTTGGCTAGCTCAGGTTCTTCAAGTTCTTTAAATGTGTTGAAAATAAGGCCTGAAGCTTTCTTGGTTTCTCTTACCATGTTATCTATAACCTTGTACAAATCCTCTGGATTGGGCGTTTCAATTATCGGAATATCCTTTACTTTAAGAGGTGGGAGCTCTAGAATTTTAGCCTCCATTTTCGAATCTGATCAACAAAAGGATTTTGCTAATGTCTACTTCATAAATGAAAAGACAACAGAGATTTAATTATTTTTCCACCCTATAACTATAGTGTTATGGCAAATCAAGGGAGAAAATATTCAGGAAGGAAATTTCGTAAAATAATGCAAAACATTTCATGCATAACGGATATCCAGGCTTGAATTCTGCATAAATATCCTCAATGTGTGAAAACTGCTAAATTGGAGTCCTAAATTGGCAGCTTAAACTCAGGGTTCATGAGTGGTATACATGACCAATTCCAGCCTAACTGGGATTCAAGCCCAAATTCCTTGTGCAAAAGTTTCGAATTATTGTCCAATATTACCAGTCGGAATAAATAGCATCCGCAATTTACTAAACTCCTCTAGTTACAGGAATAGGACGAAACATAAATAATTTTCCAACAGAGGGCCATATCTTTTCTACTAATTTGCATATACAGAAAGAATGAATGAAATAACAGTGAAAAAGACTGCTGTTATGCAGAAATATGAGGTAATAAATAACTACACGTACCCCTGTTGCAGAGGTATCCCTTTTCCTGTAGAAGTGGGAACGCGGAAAAAGCTAGAAACGAACAAATGCTGCTAGTCCGAAGCACAATCCTTGGAAGCTGAAATTTGTCTGCAGCATCTTGTGTGAAGTACCAAATAGCATCTGTAACCAAACACACAACATGATAATCTGAGCATAACTGAGCCAAGCACTGGTGAAATGGCTCCACACAATTGGTGATGAGGACCTTGATAAAGAGTATAGGATCTGATAAAGAAGTTTGAGTTTCTGATAAGTTGTCCGAAATTAGATGGAAGGTGAAGTGAGGGTAATTGGACGTGTTTGGATAGTTATATCGGGTGTGAACTATAGAGATGCTGAATCCTTTGGAATGAAGGATGTTCGCAAGCTGAATCATGGGATTGATATGGCCTTGAAATGGCAATGGAAAGAGCACCAGCCTGCATCTTTCTCTCTTATCCATGGATCCTGTGATATACAATCAAGGCTATGTTGCAGTTCAGATAATGGACATGGTCAAACAAAGGTAAACTGGAAAGTACTTATGATAATTACGAGCACAAGACAATGGACCACAAGTTCGTCTGTTTATCTGTCAGATCTTTACATCAGAGTTATCCAAGAGAGTTACTTGCAGAGTTTTATCCACATAGAATAGTTTACTAATGCTATTCAGTGGCACTCCTTTCTATTTCTTCATTACATTTTCCTGAAATATGATAGCGTAACTTAAATCTGATTAAAGTTGTATAATGCAAGATTTCACAGAAGATTTAAGGGCATATTAAGCAATCTAGCTAGCAACCATTTGATCTTGGTTTAATCTGATCCCAGTTTCCAATTCCCTTTGTCCGTAATTTGTCAATGAAAGAATACAATTACGCCACGCAAAGATGATAAAGACCTAAGCTAAAGAAAAAGAGTGGTCCCAATGAAGCACTGCTCTGTCATGGATTTTGAAAGAACTTAAGTGGAAAAGGAATCTTTCAGAAGTCTATTACATGGCATGGCTCCATCAATATGCTAAAAAGATGTCTGCAATAAAATTTTCAGATGTAAAATATATCTCTCAACCAGAAAACTAAGTTACAAATGCATCCAGAGTCTTACAATGATTAGCAAAAGACAGTCGTAAATCAAATTTGAGGAACCCGAACGATCAGAAGAACGACATATAATTCACCAAGTTATTCAAGGATTCATATGAAGAGCCACCAGGTTGAAGACAAAGTTTAGCCTTCTCTTTCAAACATAAGATCCTTTCTCTAATTTCTTCCCCTTCTTTATCTTCCATTATCCTTCTAATAGCCACCTCAATCTTCTCCCGACTCAAACCATTCTCCAAACATAGACCGACTCTCCAAACATGGCTCACATACCGAGCGTTCACCAGCTGATCGGTGAAACATGGTGAACAAATCATAGGCACCCCTTCACAAATACTCTCGAGAGTCGAATTCCACCCATTATGAGTCCAAAAAGCCCCTATAGATGGATGGGCCAAGACTTCCAGTTGAGGAGCCCATTTCACTATATGCCCTCTCCCATTTAGCATCTCTAGAAAATTTTCTGGCAATGGCTCTAACCATTCAGCCCCACGAATCAATCCAGGGCGTACAACCCATAAAAACGGATGCTTGCTATTGGCTAGTCCCCCAGCTACCTCCAAAAAGTCGTTTTCATCCATTGCTGCTATGCTACCAAAACTCACATAAATGACAGAATTAACCTCCTGTTTGTCTAGCCAAGAGATTGAAGTGTGGTCTTCTGCTAGCAAGCTGCTTGGAGTGGCTGCAAAATTTTTGTGAAATGGACCTAGTGGGAAGATTGGGATTCCAAAGTCTTGGTGCAGTTTAGAAATTGCCAGTTCTTCCAGTTCTTGAAAAGTGTTCCAAATTAATCCTGAAGAAGCTTTTGTTTCCTGCATCATTTTTTGCACTAGCTCATACAGGCTGTCTGGGTAAGCTGTTGCAATCTCTGTATAAGTTCTTGCGATTATCGGAAGATCTTTTATCCTTAGTGGAGGAAGCTCCTTAACTGGCTCTTCCAGTCTATCATCTGCGTAGCATAGAAATAATATCTATATGAATCTTTCAATATGTAGCACTCCATTTGATCTCAAGATTTTGTACCTGATGAGAACACATTGTTCTTCTACATTGCATATGGATTGAGGGATCCGATTCGTGATTGATTTCAAATCCATCAATAAAGTACAAAATGAGAGTGATAAATAACAACACATAAAAAATGGCTTCAATAAATTCCAAATTCATCCTTCAACTCTTTCAATCAAAACACAACCTTAGAAATTTGAAGTCATAAATAGGGGGATATAACACATTTATATAAGCCCAGAAAGGATAAGCCAAAAAAAAGAAAACGAACAACTTCAGCCCTAGAATCTGGAGGGAGGCAAACCTTGAATAGGGAGATAGCCTTTTTCAAGCAGAAGAGGAAATGCAGCAAAAGCCAGAAAAGAACACACAGCTCCGGTCCTCAAAACAATCCTCGGAAGCTTCAAACTCTTACAAACTGCGGTCGTGAAATGCAACACAGCATCCGAGATTAAACACGCAATCGGATCGCCCGAGGTGTCTGCTAGCAGTTGGGCCAAAGCTTCCTTGAAGGGTTCGATACATTTGGCATTAAGCTTGGCAAGAAAGGACAGGAGATCGGTTTTCGAAGCTCCGTCATTTTCGGACAATCCATCGTCGATCGGATAAAACGTGAAGTGGGGGTAATTTGCAGGATCAGGGGAGTTGAGTTTAATGTGTACAATGGTTATGGAGAATCCTTTAGAATGGAGAATGTTAGCGAGCTGAAGCATAGGATTGATATGGCCTTGTAATGGAAGCGGAAACAAGATCAGGCGGCGGCCGATTCTTTCTTGCAGCTGAGGCTCGCCTGTGCTCTCCATCTACGATCAGTTTTCGAAAATGAGACGAGATTTTCAGTCTTGTTCAGATAATTCTATTTTTTCTACAAAGAAATATGTAGTAAGTGAAAATTGGAAATCTCCCGACAACCTTGTAGGGTCCCGCTGTGAAGACAAGTTAGTTTGGTATTTGATTATTCAACATAGGTGTTCTGTACAGTAGATGTCGTTTTCTAACTTGAAGCCACCGTGGGAAATTGGGCATATGTTAAGACTTCTCCATTAGTAGTACATGCCTGGTCAAACAATAAAAACTTTAATCTTGGATATATTATCGAATATCCCTTTAAACAAAACACTTCCTCTTTCAAATGAATTGATTCGCCTACTTTTAAAACATTTAAAACATTTGCTCTGAAATTAATTAAAATTAATCAATAAAAATATTATATAAGTGTGAATGTATGGTTATTAGAAATTGATTAAAAATAATAAATTGTAATCTCACAAAACGAGACTTTTTTTAGGATGGATGAATATTTCAGGTACAGAATAAATGTTCCCTGGGTGAATAATGTGTAATGCGCCGTCAGTAATATTTTTTTAAAGTAAATTAGTGACGTTTTTTTATAAGTAAGATTATAAAAAATTAATAATTATAATTTTAAGGTAATAATTAATACTTTTAAAAAGTAATAAATAATATCTTTTAAATTAGATAAATGATATTATATAAGATCTCTGAATTATACGTTATTTCCAAATGCAGACACTTTAAAAATAAAACAGGTTTAAACTCTATAAAAGAATTTAAAAATAATTTTTTAACACCGTATTTTATGACTCTTATACCCTTACTAAAAGAGGACCCTTGTGCGGACCGAATTGGGTCATGGGCCATTGAAATTTGAACTAAAAGTAAGCCCTTCCAGAAATTCTCAAAGGCCTGGTACAAGGCCCAAGCCCAAGAGGGGGTTTGCAAATAGTTTTCAACCAGACGCCTAAGTTATCATAACCTCACTAGCTGCGTCATTGCCCCAAGCGCAAAGATAGAGCTGAAGATAGTCATTTGTCAATATTTTATTCTCTGTGTCGCTGTTGTAAGTTTGACAAAGCTTACGATGTGGGACCAAATTACTGGCCACCAGTCGACCCGACCCGAAGGAAAAGAATGATTAAAAATTCATACATATATATTTTTATGGATTACATATGTTGGAATTAAGTATAGGTTACAAGTTTCAACACATCCATAGTTTAACCCGACATATGATGTTTAAAAATTGAAAAAAGAAAAAAAATATATGTATATATATATATTTATTTATTTATTTTTCCTTCTTTTTTTTTTTTTTTTAAATCAATATTTAATCCTATATTCTCGTTCAAACTCTATTTCAAATTTTTGGATATTTTCAGATATTTTTTATAACTTATATAAGAGATTTTATTCTAAAATATTATTAAATATATTTTTATATGCAGTACATAAAATAAGAAAAGAGGCAGAATTGATTATAACTTTATTAACAACACTTAATATAAAATAGTTTACATTATAAAATTTTGAATTTTGCTGATTGAGAAGAGGATGTAACTCAATGTAAAATTTTCAAACTCAACTATTAGAGTCTTCCCTTTATAAAGAGGTAAAAAGCAATGAGCTCTAATAAAAGACGAAAGAAGAGTTTGATGTGGCTTTCAATTTGTTTCTAATATTTATTTAGCGTGGAATATTAATTGTTTGAGCTTTTTAAAAGTTTAATGTCCAATCTTTAACTATTTAATAAAATACTTCAGTATTCATAAAAATTATGTCGATGAATTTTTATCTTATGACTTATCAATTTTATAGGATACATAAAAATGAATGCATCAATAAGGTTCGGCTTTTTATAGTATGGATGTAAAAAATTTAGTAAACACTAAATATAAATTAACTACAAAAAAGCGCACACACAATTCATGTATAAAAAATGTACATTATATAACTTGATAATAACTTGATGAACACCACCATTGAGCTACAATAACTGCTCATTTTTCCACATGTATAATGTGAATTTTTATGTAACTGGATTCTGTTAAACCTTAATGCATGGATCCAATGCTATCATCCTCCATACCAAAACTAATCTTTTCTTTTGTGTTAGTACTTCCAACATTACCAATTTCGTTCGCAATTTCCGATGGTGATTTCTACATAATTACTATACAATAAATATACATGCACACACAGAGAGAAATGATAATATACACACCTACGGTTAGCTCCTAGTGGGCACTTGCTGATATTGTTGTATAAACTCAACACCAATTTTCATATCAACATAATTTTACATCTTTCTGTCCAAGTGTTCTCGGAAGATTCAAGTTATGACTGCAGCCTAACTGCCTAAGAAGCCACCAAAATAAATGAAACAATTGTTAGTAAAAAAAATTGAACATTCTGATTCCCATGGGACAGGATCACGTTTTTCTCCTCTTTACCAAATAAAAACTGTTGCATTCTCAAACAAACGAACAACTATACACCATTAAACAAAGAAAAGAAAAGCGTACTTAAGTTGTCGTGTCTTCTGATGCGGTACTTCTTTTGTCCGATACTGTGCGCTGTGTTCTTCCAGCAGCTCTTTGTTTCTTCGTGCTGGGAGTACTACTTTTACCTTCAGAACGCCTAGGCACAGTGCGTTGCATTACACGCAACGGAATTCCTCCTAAATCGAAGTCTTCCTTGAGGGACCTCGTTAGGAACCTCAGGTCCGTATCAGATAGCTGGAGCTTTCCACTGACAAATGCAACAAATGTAGGCGGTCGGGCCTTCACCTGTGTAAAATACTTTATCTTGGGTTGGGCGGACACGTCTTTCCAAGAGTGTCTGCTCATAATCTACACACCAAAGCACCATCATAAATTTGGTCAATAAATGGGAAGTTGACATTTTGCTACCAGAAATATGGCCATTTTCACACTTATCTCCTTTGTCATGCTTAACTACCTGAACTTTGTATTATTTAAACTTTGCAACCTGAGCAAAGCCACGAAGCACTTTTTAGCAGCAGCTCTACATTTCAGGGGCATTTTTGTCAATTCATTGGGTGTGTGAATGTCGCGCAACTAGGCTTCCAGCTAAAAAGCAGCCATTGCCTGCCCCTCAGGTTGCAAAGTGTAAAGGTGACAAAAAATAATAGTAATAGTAAAAAATAGTAATAATAAATAATACTAATAAAGTTTAGGTACTGAAGCAAAATGTAATCAGCAAGAGATTAAGAACAGAAGGACAGAAGGTTAATTCCAGGAATAAGAACAGAAGGTTTGCAGCAGACCTTGCGTAGCCAGCGGTTAAGACGAGCTGTTGGCAATCTACAACACCATTTTTCATATGCTTCAACAACCTGGCGCATTACAGCCAGCCGGCCTTTCCCCTCAAGTGCAGAAACAAATACCACAGGTATTCCAGTCACCTGTCAACTAATCTCCATCAGTGCAAGAACAGCTATTTGATATAATATTTCCTTTGAAGCCAAATCATTTCACAGACAGACCATAGATTTTCACTGTGGCCAAACAGCATAAAATTATTCTCAATTTAATTATTTTAATTCATATACCAACAATACTCCAGTCCAAACAAGAACACGTTCGCCTGAATAATTCGGGTTACGTCCCTTAACTTCGAAGTCTATAATACCTACCAACTGTCCAGTGTTTTCTGCTTTAGGATACATGAGCTGGTATACTGATGGAGATCGCATCTACCAGAGGCGGGGGAAGGTTGCTGCTGTCATTTTATTTGGCTGAGTGATAAGAGTCTTATTTAGTGGTTATTGAATAAAGGCTTAAGTCATGGGCTTGTCATGACTAAGCCCATTTAATTAAGTATTTATGGTGTCTTATAATAAGTCATTAGGTATCTTGAAATTTGGGAAATGCCGCTGTGAGCTTGGGACAGGATCATTCCTGTAATTTGTCTTATTTCCTTCCCATGTCAATAAAAATTACCATTTATCTTCATCTTCTCCAATCTAGAGCACTGTTGATTATTGTTATTGGAATTGAGAGTGGCTAAAACATTATTACGTGAGTGTGTGTGTAACATATAGTCATAATACGATGAAAGATAGTAACTTATTGCATGGGATATCAAGAAGTTTGAGGATGACAAAAAAAAAAAAAAATGTAGGGATGTGCAGATAGACTGCTAGTTTTCAGAAGCCTTTAACTGGAATTCCAGCCAAAAAGAATCAGTATACATATTAAGAAGGCACTATCATATATTATATTACACAGCCTTCTCACTAAAAGGCTATATTACCATTGGATACACCCAATGTGGTGATAATTCACATGATTATGAAACAAGAACCGACTCTAACAAGGTCACATGCTGGAAGAATGAAATTGTCGCACTCAGAGTCCACAATTCTTAGAGGGGAAAAATGAGTTTCTTACAAAACAAATTCAGCCATTTGATCATCCTAACCACCCCCACCAGCGGCCAACTGGCCTCGTCTCACTCTCTCTCTGACACACACACAGGTCACAGAATCAACTAACTCACTCTAGAAAAGTTCCATATGCCTCATCTATCATATAGATCTGCCTAGCAGCATTATTGATTTCCAAGTGAGACAGTATTAGATATTAGAAAATGAGGTGGTTAGCAATATTGCTGCTTATAGTACTCAAGCACTAGGGCATGCACTTATATCTCCATAAAATCACAAAAAAATTGATGAGATAAATATTATTTAAGAAAAGTGACATTCCAAAATAAAATGAAAAGCTATTTGCTGTTCCTATGGTATTCTTTGAGTAAAACTAATGTTTATAAAATTGTACCAGCTGCAGGAAATATAACTACAAATGTACCTGGGGTATTACACTCTGAATTTCCTCAGGTACAGCATTGATGACGCTCTCTTGCCGTTTCCGGTTCAAAAGATCCATCTTGTTCACCACAACAACCAAACCTCTCCCTTCTTCAACTGCTCGCCTTGCTATGACTACTTCAGTGTGCTTCATGCTCCGTCTCGCTTTAACAATCTTTTTTCGGAAAAATTAAAATATGTAAAATTTACAGCTTGTTATATTGAGATAAAAAGTATTAGAGCATTCTTACAGTAACCAAAAGTAGGTTATTTACCATCAACCCACGTGTCCAAGACTCAATAGCTTGGGGTTAGAGAATGGGGGATAATATAATAAGGAAGAAAACGCACCTCTATGACACAGCTCAGAAAGAACTAGATTTTATGCGCTCTCTCTCTCTCTCTCTCTCTCTCTCTCTCTCTCTCTCTCTCTTTATATATATATATATATATATATATATATATATATGTAAACTGTGGAGGATGACGCATGTGAGCAGAAAACTATTTTCTGGAACTAATAATCATATGCTTCATGACCCAGAGAGTTTTCAGAATGGAGAACTTTCATTAATCAATGAAAACACTAACTAATTGACAAATAAACCAAACGAAGTGTTTAACCACTCAACATCAACACAATGCACACACTTAAATACCTGTAGTATGTTTATAGATCACAAAATTGTAGGAGTAAAAGAACATCACATGAAATGTACCTTATTATCTAAGGAGTTTAGGTGCATGAGCTATCTGTTAACGCAACATATGTTTCCCCTTTAACCTATTAAGTCAATTTTCTAGGAGCTACGAAAAAACACAAAGTACTTCACCATATAAGGTGGTTTTGGATGGAGAACAGAGAAATGGATCATATGCATCATTTTACAGGCCCCAACCCAAAGAAAAGAAGAAAAAATTAGAACATTTTAACCACTGAGATATGAACACAGGCTCAACAAAAATGCAAGAGAATACACAATTACATTTCTTTGTCTTAAGTGTCACAAAAAGATCGTAGTGTCCAATGTTGGATATAGCTTTGCATCTTTTCAGTTGCAGAGGAGCAAGTTCAACTATGATAGCAAGTTCGAAACATAATCTAGCATGTGATTATTTAAACAAATTTGCATGAAATACACACAAAAAGAAAAGGACAAGAGCCAATCTTGGCAAGTTTATCACAGAGACCAACTAATGAAATGTATAGCATTGCACATAACATACCTCTTCTGCATCCAGAATTAATGCAATCACATGGGCCCTTAAGAGATGTTTTCTTGATTGAACAATGCTCAAAGATGACGGCCCTTTGTCTTGGTTTGTTCTATCCAACCAACCTGCAGTGTCAACCTGGACAGATAAATTTGTAAACATGAACATTATGGTATAATCTTATGCATTTTGAGAGAATATTTGTTGGGAAATTTTATTGTGGTGGCAGGATTGGGCAGCGAATGTATGGAGAATGAATTTGTTTGTACAAAATTTTGGAACTCAATTTTATTGAGGTGAATGAATCTGGATGCACCATTTACTAACATTTTCTACAATTGATATATCCTTTCCATAAGATTTTGCCTTGTTGTTGTGGTTGTCGTTGTGGTTGTTGTTGTTATTATTATTATTGTTATCATCATCATCCTTACGATGATAAGATATATAAAAGAGTGCACGTGTGTGTGTTCAAAAATTAATGCAAAGATCCAGAAATTGAAAAAACAAAAACAGTCCAGGAATTGAAAATTTCTTTTTTTGGATGTCTTCCAAGAGCAATAGGATATTTGCTTGGAAATTTACCTGAAATGTTTTTCTTTTCATAAGAAAATACAATTGTGAGAAATTAAACATTCGTAGACGCTAGAAATATGTCATTTTGCTTTTTCAATAAAACAATTGGTCTTTTGAGATACTGATTCATGAAATAATTTTCATGTCACTGGAAGCAAGATGAACCTGCCACTTGGTCTACTCCAAAATCAACAAAGAAATGCATAAGAACAGTAATAGACTTCTTTGCAAGCAACATCCTTGATTTAGAAGGTGATATAAGCATAAGAAACAATGGGATAAAACAAACTTTAGTATCAGTAGGTTATAATATTGAGGATGAGCAACATACAGATTTAGAATCAAAATTACATCTGATTGTAACGCATTTGAAATTTCTGGTTTCAAAGATGTATATGCAACTTAAAATAAGTGAGATACATATATTATTTAACTCGAGTACTAGAACAGAAAATCACACAAATTCATATCCGTAGATGCAGCTTACTACCAGAAATTATTGAGCTCTGAGTATTAGAACAAAAAATCACACATATAACAAATTCATACAGGATTACCAATAAAAAAACAATTTCTAGCAAAAAGGAAACTAAAAGAGTGATAATCTTGACACTTACAAGATATATGTTTCTCCCTTCATACTGAAATTCAACTCGAATTGAATCCCGTGTCAAACCAGCTTCTGGTCCAACCAAAACTCGATTTTCTTGTAATAATGCATTCAGCAATGTGGATTTTCCTACATTTGGTCTCCCTACAATTGCCAACTGCAGTGGAAGCTTAGCATCATCCTCCTCACCCTCCTCATCACAAGAGGAACTATTGTCAGGTATATCTTCATCTAGGATCACATATACAAAACATGTATAAGGCAAGTAATTTTATAAGATAAGCTACATTAACATGTAATGGACAGGCCTTGGACTAATCTTGACAAGCATCAGGTAATGCAAGCTCCAATCAATTTAAGAGATTGACTCATGAAAGATTGTGGAAAAGCAGTCTCAGGGGGGAAATGCAAAACTCTTTTCAAGCAAATAATGAACACACTTCTTAAAGCAGGTAAGATCCATGGCATTTGGACATTTAGACTAAATCTAAAGGCCTGCAATTCTATAACCAAGGGATTGACCAGAGCTCAACAGTTACATCGCAAACTGGAACTGACCAGTCAAAAGTATAGATAGTGTAACTAAAAGGTATACATTTGCTCATGTCCTTCATTTTTTGTATAAAAATATATTTTGTAGTTACATGTATCTACATTATGCAATTTCCCCGAACAATTGCAATCAAAAAATCCAATTCTGTATGACATGCTTTCTGCACACAAAGCATATAAAGATATAATTTATTATGAACTTTTATCAGCATCCCTCCATCCTAACCATCTTATTGTTGTAGATAGACCAGATAAATAATATGAAGACATGTTCATGCTTCAAAAACAGGCACTATAACTTTAAAAGTTATATTAATCCAACACCTCATAATATCTGTGGATTTAATCGGTAAAAAAATCTGTAAATCATACTAAACATTAAAAAGTTCAAGAAGATGAAAACCAAGACTATTCTCATTCAGAAAAATGCCTATAGCATTTTACCATCCTAACCATCTTATTGTTGTAGATAGACCAGATAAATAATATGAAGACATGTTCATGCTTCAAAAACAGGCACTATAACTTTAAAAGTTATATTAATCCAACACCTCATAATATCTGTGGATTTAATCGGTAAAAAAATCTGTAAATCATACTAAACATTAAAAAGTTCAAGAAGATGAAAACCAAGACTATTCTCATTCAGAAAAATGCCTATAGCATTTTACCATTTATGTGCTGGAGTACATAGTCCTCAAGAGATGGCCTTAAAGCATCATATAGCTCCCCCAACCCGAACCCAGTTTCAGCAGACAAAGCAATAGGATCCCCAAAACCTAATGTATAAGCTTCACCAGCAGCAGCAGCAAGAGAACCAGTAATGTTGTCAAGCAACTCAGCTTTATTCATCACCACAATAGTCTTCATATCAGGAGCATTCCTTCTTAACCACTTTCCAACATCCAAATCTGAGGGTTGTAGTCCATCTCTAGACTCCACATAAAATGCATAAAGTTAAGAAATAATTTTAGTGTTTTATCCAGGCAGTGTTTCAGGCATAAAATTAGATAATACAAATTAGAATTTCTCGTGGTTCAGATGGAGGAACACATCCATAATCAGTACAGAAGCATGCAACTTTTGATGCTATCAAAACACAGATGTTTTTCTAAAATGTGAAGCCATTAAATTTTCAGCTCACTAAGACTGAGCTGCTCCGTAATAAATTATCATGTGTTTCTCACTTTTTGCATTTTTCTGTCCTTCAATAGCAATTCAAAAGAAAGGTCAATGGAGCAGTACAATTCAAATGTCTACTTATATAAGTAGGGCTCTAGACAAGTAGACATATACTATCATAGAAAGTTATGCAATCAGAAGAAAGCAGATAACATAAAAATATGAACAAGTCTAACCTTGCATCTATCAAAAAGAGTGCAGCATGGGTCTTTGCCAGCACATCTCTGGTCATTGCAGTGGTTCTGCCAAGAACAGAACCTGAAGAAGCCTCTGCTTCCAAACCAGCTGAATCAAGAACACGGAACCGCAAATCACTCAATTTAGCAACTCCATCTCGAATGTCACGTGTAACATGGTCATTAGGGGTGTTGTAAACAAGGGCCTCCCTCCTTCGAATCAAACTACACTTGCAACAAAACTATATTGAAACTACATGCCTATAACATGTCACACACTAAAAGATGCCCTCTTAACTCGCAAATATCAGTTAATATGAATACAAAAACTTAGAAGTATAGACTTGATGCCAACAATGTGACAAAAACTGACCGATTAAATAAAGCCGACTTTCCAACATTAGGACGTCCCATAATTAATACAGTTGGAAGCTTCTCAATGGGAATTTTGGTGAAATCAATAGATTCTCGAGACATAGTTGTAGCTTTTGGCTCTTTACAATCACTATGATCAGCATCCATTCGACACTCTTCATTTACAAAGCTTGAATCTCCAGATGATAATGAAACAATAGAATCAGCCAACTCATCCTGCCCCACATGTTCAGGCATAGAACAGAAATTTGCTGCACTTTGACTGAAGGCAGAAAAAGGTATGGAGAGTAGTGTCTGGTTAACCAATCTGGAGGGTATCACTCCTGCACCACACCCTACAGAACCCCCTAAGCAACAAAATTCCATCAAACATAGTTATAATATATATATATATATATATGTATATATGTAGCATAGAAACAGACACACACACGCACACAATGCATCAGAGCAGGTGCATGAGTGCAATAGATAAACCTGCTAGAAGAACGTCATGTGGAAAAAACGTTGAAAATCACAAGAAAATATAATCAAACACGTAATAAATCCAGAGTCTTTCTGTCTTTGATCAGTCGAATGCAAGAAAATCTTTTTTTTTTTTTAAAAAAAGGCCACTATAAGAGGTAATTCTTCATCATGCTTACTTCACTGATGACCATTAAGAAGATTATATTTCCTTACCTAAGAATTCGGAAATCGGATTGTGCGAAAAATGTTGCAAATTGGCATTTCTTGACAGTAGACCAAGGGCCAGACGGCTTTTCCGGCCCGCAAAGGCCCGAAACAATGAACAGTACATTCCACACTAACAAGTTATAGATGGTAGAGCTACCATGTATATTCACGCAAGAAGTTTTACAGCATCCAACTTTTCCCCTGTGAAATGGGAAAATGGGCAAATGAATATAATTAGTACTGATAAGGATCACTATGCTGGTACGTAATGCTTGCTAAGTTCTAAAGGAAAAATTACACTTGTCTTTGGTTATATATAATACGAGAGGACTGAAGCCCATAGGTATGAAAGGCGGCCGGACGTCGGTGGCCGGGACTCGCAGTGGAGGTGGAGGGTGGGGTTATACAAGGGAAATGGGGTTTAGGGCTTTAAGAGAGAGGATGGTTTCAGAGATCAGAAAATAATATGTATTCGTTGCAACCGGCCGAACCGGATATAGAAACCGAAAGTGTTCATTTTTCAATTGAATGGGAGCAAATTCATATAGTAGTTTTTATTATTTATTTTAAATTTAATGTTTACCTAATTAATAGTTTATCGGCTAATTAACATGAGAAAACCAGTCGGAAGGATCTTGGGGCCTAGTGGTAATAGCAAAATTTAAGGCTGAATTTATTATTGTATGTTTGCTTTGGATTGTGCCACAAATTTTTTCGTAAAAATTTAGATTATATATGATGAGGTAGGTGAATTGTTACATGATCGAAAATCTGAATTATGTGCTAAATTGATGGAGGGTCACAAGGACAGATTTGCAAATCGAAGTCAATCGAAGAATCAACAAACAAATGATATATTCAATGAGGGAAAATCAACAAATAAAAGATAAATAAGAAAGTGAGATCTCGTAGATATGAAAGAGAGGCTGATTGAAGTCTGCGCTCAAATAAGCCACAAAGTTGAGCAAATCACGGATGAAGATTGGAAGATATTGGATGAAAGTCAATCTCTATAAGGTTTGAGGGCGAGAAAGGAAGGAGACATCTCTATTACATTCTATTAAGTAATTTTATGCAGAGAGGAGAGGTGGATCTCGAGAAGAACTATCATATTCTAGGATATGATAAAGCTTAGAATCTACCGGAAGGCAAAAAACACGAGAATAACTATGCTACATAGTTATACTTGCAAGAGTAAGAATAACTGAACTCGGGAGAGTAAAGTTTCCAGTAGACGGGAGTTACAACAAAATTCAATTTAGGAGACTAGATGATCAATTAAGAAATTAGAAAATAAGTGTTGAGATTAGACAAGTGTTTAGAGGGAGTCTAAATACGTATAAGACCAATCTGTACGTTTGTGGGAACAACAATTTTTCTAATTAATACACTTGAGAGGAAGAAGGGATTCTTCCTCGTAATTGTTAAAATTCATATTTAGCTTCCGCAATTTCAATTACTGTTCGAATATCTATTGAACTAGTCACACCTACAAATTCTGATCATTCAATATAAATAAATAAAATATAATTTTTCATTTATTTTTTAATGTTTAATATGACATAATTTATATAACGTATCAAATTATGAAAGTGATGAATAAGTGTCAAAATAGTTTTGTAACAATTAAAAATTGTAAAATAATTCGGTGAGAAAAAAAGGCAGTAGGCTTAACTTTTTTAGAAAGGAGTAACTCAATTAAAGTAAATTCTGATATAAATGCAAGATTAGATGTAGACATTGGCACGGTTTTACTGATATTGGTTTCAATTTCGGAACTGTAGGTTCTTGGAACCGTGACGGATAGAATCAGAATTGAACCGGCATATAGCAGGTTTTAGTTTCGGACCGATTTCACGGTTTCGGTTTCCGCTTCTTTTTTTTCTTCTAAATTTCACATTTGGAACCGCTAGTGTGGAATCGAAACCATCAATTTTTAATAAAAATCGGCGATTTTGAAATCAGAATCAACAAGTTTTAAATCGAAATTACCAAATTAGAATCAAATCAACAGTTAAGTCAAATCGTTAACCATCGATACGAAACCAAAACCGTAACTATGACAAATTAAATGGACACATCCCCCCTTCGGATGAGTCAAAGTCACTGCAAACATCCTCATGATAATTAAGTTAATTCTCAGCCAAGTTAAGAATTGACATACTTTAGTTTAATTATTATAACAGTCATATTTATATTGCATATGAGATTAGTACGCTTTAATAATATTTTTACTAATGTAAAATTTATGAAATCCACGGATTGAAAAAAAAAAAAAAACTATTTTTAAATAAATATAAATATTTTATTTATATATAATTATTAATGTTAGATCAGAATTCGTATGCGTGTGCTTAGTTCAATATATATTCGAACTATTATTGAAATTGCGGAAGTTAAATAGGAATTTCAACGATTACGATTCTTCCTCTCAAGTGTAGAATTGTTTGTTCCCACAAACTTACAGATTAGCTTCGCACATATTTAGACTCCCTCTAAATATTTGCCTAATCTATATACACATCTCCTAATATCTTACTTGACCATCTAGTCCCTAAATAGATTTTGTTATAGACTCCCATCTACAGGAAACTGTTCCTCCCAAGACCAGCTATTGCTACACTTGTACAAAATTACTTTGTTGCCCGGTTGTTCTCTACTTGTTCGCCTTCAGATAGATATTAACCTATTATATTCTCCCGAATAGAATAACTCTTCATAGGAAGACTTACAGCTCTCTGCATAAAACTTTTTAATAAAATGTAACAGAGATAACCTTCTCTTCTCTTGACTTCAGCTTCTTATAGAGTTTGACTTTCACATCAAATCTCTACAAATTTTCGTCCGTGACTTGCTCAACCATGTGCTAATTTTAGCGCAGCTTCACTTAGCCTCTCATTCCATATCTATGAGATCTTTCTTCCTTATTTATCTTTCATATGTTGATCTTTCTTCCTTGAAAATCTCATTTGTTTGTTGATGTTTTGATTTACTCCAATTTGTATATCTTGTCCTTGCAGTCCTGCAGTCAATTAACACACAATTAAGATTTTCAATTATATGACAATATACATGCCTCATCAATTAAAAGAAATAACATACCATGAAAAGGTTTAATAATTAATATTAAAAAAACAAAAAAGAGGTTAAAATTGTAGGAGCTTGACAAAAAAGTATTTGTGTTTCTGAAACCAAAACCAATAAATTTTATTAATTACCTACTTGATTGCAATCATAAACAATAGCATCTCTAGAAAGTTAGAAGCATAAAAAAAAGTCACGGAAACAAGCTTCTTGGAGTGGTCTTAACTAAGTTATGGACAACGCTATTAGCTTGTCCCTAACAAAAGCTAATTCGAAAAGTGGTGAAGATGTAAAAGAAGAACGGCAAGGTGCGAGTTGATATGAATTTAATGAAACATGGGCACGAAGAATGAATTGCATCCACATACACCTGAGAATCCGACTTGAACAATATGAGAACACAATGTACTTGACCCAACTGAGTACCTTTCTTATAGTCATAATTTATTCCTTCCTTAATGTGTGCATCACCATGAAAAAGTATTATTCTACATGCAACAAAATCGTCAGTTGAATCACAAGTAAACACACCTATCAATAACTCCTTCCATTCATTAATGAAATCAGCGTAGATATTGTATTTCATAACACATTGAGTTGGTTTCACCATATTATAGATATTGTCCTGCCATCATCATTCCTCCTCGAGGACATATTTCCAAATAGCAAACCACTCCTTATAAACATCCATGGCAAACCCAAAAGCAAGACTTGCAAAAAAGTAGAGACATTATTCCACAACCTATTATTCCTTGCAGGCCAAACGCCCCGAAGTGTTAATATAAAAATCTTTCTTTGAGAACAATCCAACCTATTAAGAGCATCGAAAACCCAAGGGGGATTTTTTATAATCAACTGGCACATAAATGAGAACATGCTAGAGGCCCGAAGTTTCCCAACAATCCCCGAGAAAAGGATAAAAAAAATAAATGCCATTTATATTTGACATCGTGATTGCAATTTACACAAACTTAAGAAACTCGAACATGTTTAAGCTTAAGCTTGTTGCGAGAAAGGAATCACATTACGAGCGAGTCTCCACGTAAAAGTTTGATTTTGGGGGGAATGACAAGATCCCAAATGTTTTCATGGCCCCTCCACTAGATAACTACAATTAGTATAAGTATGGTGCATGGCAATTTTATACACATATTTCACAGTATAATCCTCGTGACAGCTATAATTCCAAAACCGCAAGCCAACTCCCTCAACTAAAGATAGCGGTATGCTTAAAATCTCTTAAGCATATCTATCATTCAAAATTTCTTCTATATGTTCCTCCTTCTATGATATGGTGGATGGAATTATGAGGTAAAATTGTCAAAGATTCCAAGCTTATTGTAACTAGTGAAGTGATACATAGGTTCGGTAAGTCCCGAAGCCATGTGGGTCATGCTTGCCAAACCAAAATTTTCTCACCATCGTCGACCTCATATGACTACCTTTGCAAAGAAGAGCACGAGAACTCCAGATACTCCTCCAAATAAAACTAGGGTTGGGCCCTATGTTTGCTTTTAAGAAATCCCTACCAGGATAGTATTTGGCTTTGAGTGCTTTTGACATTAGACATGGGCATAGTTCCGCCAGCTCCTGGAACCGGGAGGGGTGGAACCAAAACCGAACCAGTATGTAGCTAGTTTCGATTCCGGAATCGCCGGTTCCACAGTTCCGATTCCCAATTTCTTTTTTTTTACAAATTCACACTTGGAACAGGCGGTTTGGAACCGAAATCGCCTGTTTTTGACCAAAATCGAAGGTTTTAGAACAGTAACCAGCAATTTTGCAATCAAAACAATCGATTTTGGAACCGGAACCGTCGATTTCAGGAACCGGGTATCATGAAACCAGAACCAAATTCGCTATGTTCTGGTTTCGATTTTGATTCCGAACTGAAATTGAGTCAATAATTAAACCGAACTGTTGACCGTCAGTTCCATCTATAAAATAAAGCCTCTATATAAATTTGATTGAACTTGCACACACACACATATATATATACATATACCAATTCACTGTAGAAAAAAACTTGCAGACAATTGTAAAAGTTAGAAGCAAAAATCTTGCTTCTAGTTCCAAAATTTGATTTCACTTTTGTTTGAAAATTGGTTTATTAAATAGGTCTTAAACCTATTTTGACCGATTTTTTAAGTGGTTAAATATTTAATTTTGAAGGAATTAAATAGTGTAACGTTCTGCATTGATAATTGTAGTGGGTTGAAATTCTCAAAATTGATTTTCGGTGAGTGAGAAAATTAAGGCTCAAAGCTTATGATGTAATTAAATGACTTTCACCAGTGGGTGACCAAATGGGGCCGCACATGCACGCGCTCGGCTCGATCTCGAACTCGGCCTTGGCTTGATTTAGTGGAGTCGAGTTTTCTCTGCATGCACCTAGGCAGGTGGATACTCGCACGCACCTAAACAGGTTGATGTCCAGGTTCATGTAACAGTCATGAGTTAATCTCCTAAAGTCATTAAAATCATAATGGGGGTAACCTCCGGGATTTACTTCTCCCGCACACACTTGAACAGGTGGATTTCCAGGTTCGTGTAACTGTCAGGAGTTAACCTCCTAAAGTTATGAACATCATAATTGGGAAGTAACCTCCAAGAGTTACTTCTCCCGCACACACCTAGACAGGTGGATGCATGTACATATATTGACAAGTGGATGTCCAGGTTCATTGTAACCTCTAGGAGTTACTTCTCCCGCACGCACCTGGACAAGTGGATGTCCGTACGTACCTGGACATCCACTGTAGCTACCGGGAGTTACTCTTGGGGGTTTGAATGCCCACTAACTCCATCATTGGAGACTTTAATCCCCGACTAGATTTTATGCCCACATATAGGACTATATCTGCATGCAAAAAGTACACCTGAAAATCTTGCATCCATATTTTCGAAGATCATAGCATATTCGTGATCTCCCAATTCTCACATTGTTCTAGTTCTATTGTGTTAATATTGTTGACTATGTATACATGAAGGTGGAATTGTTCAAGGCACTGCGTCTACTAAGCTGTCGGTATATCGATTTTATTAACTATGGAGGGTTCAAAACCACAAGCTACCTGTCCTTATGCCATAATGTCTCTCGAGGACTGGGTTTCGTGTCTGCATACATCTATGCATTAGTTTCCACTCATGTGGGGGATTGTTAGAAAATTGGTTTATTAAATAGGTGTCAAACCTATTTTGATCGATTTTTTAAGTGGTTAAATATTTAATTTTAGAGGAATTAAATAGTGTAACTAATCTACATTTCGAGTAGATAATTGTAGTGGGTTGAATTTCTCAAAATTGATTTTCAGTGAGTGAGAAAATTAAGGCTCAAAGCTTATGATGTAATTAAATGACTTTCACAGGCGGGTGACCAAATGTGGCACTTGTGCACAATTGGCTCGATCTCGAACTCGGCCTCAGCTCAGTTCAGTGGAGTCGAGTTTTTTCTGCACGCACCAAGACAGGTGGATACTCGCACACATTTGAACAAGTAGATGTCTAGGTTTATGTAACTATCAGGACTTAATCTTCAGAAGTTATGAACATCATAATGAGGGTACCTCCAGGAGCACGCATCTGAATAGGTGGATGCCCGTACGTACCTGGACAAGTGGATGTCTAGGTTCACTGTAACTGCTGGGAGTTACTCTTGGGGGTTTGAATGCCCACTAACTCTATAATTGGAGATTTTAATCACCGACTGGATTTGATGCCTATATATAGGACCACATATGCATGCAAAAAGTACACCTGAAAATCCTGCATCGATATTTTCAAAAAATCATAGCATATTAGTGAGCTCCCAGTTCTCACATTGTTCTAGTTCGTTAGAGCTTCTGTCTAGTAGTGCTACTACCCAAAAGATGGAAAAGTTTCATCTTTGGGAACGATACGTCAAACTGTGAGCACTAGCTGGGCATATTCATTTTGCGGAGAGAGGTCTTTCTCGACTCGATTTCAAACCATCCATTTCTGATCCAGTTCTGGTGTCCTGAAGTAATTTCCAAAGTCAAGAATTTTAAGAACATCTGTTCTTCGCTGCCTTCACAATCCAAGAAAAGAGGAGTAAATCTGGTTACTTTTTCTTCTTTACTCTTGTAAGCCATTGTTGGGTGCTATAACCAACACAATTTTTTCCCTCAATCTAACCCAAATACATTTGGATTGCATCATAATCTCAAATTCATTTTCCCAAAAAAAAAAAAAAAAAAGATAAAGTAGCTAAACAAAAAAAACTCAAACAAAAGATGAGATACAAAGAGAAAAAATAATAATATTGCAGACTTTCATTTCCAAGCTTGCAGAGCTAAAGGAGTTCACAATTCACTTTTCAAAACCCTCCTAAATTGGGGCATCTTCAAAGCTGTGGTTGAAATAAAGTGGATGCTCTTTAGTTAGACTTAGAAAAGTGACAAAAAGAAAAGGGTAAAAAGTTATTTTGAATCAATAATGGTATAACTAGACATGGACACAGTTTCAGTTTGGAATCGAAATTGCCGGTGAACAGTTCGGTTCAACCGTTAACTCGGTTTTGCTTCCAAATCGGAACCAAAACCGTCTGAGTCATGGTTCGGTTTCGGTTCTCTATTTTTCGGTTTTAGGAACCGCCGGTTCCGAACCACCAGCGGTTTCAGTTTCGGTTCCCCCAACTGTTTGAAAATTATAGCCGTTGGAGATCAACGGCTGAGATGGGCTAATCGTTCGGAACCGCAGGTTCTGAACTGGAATTGGGAACCGGCGGTTCCAACTGCTCTTTTGCTTTTTTTTTTCTTTTTTTTTTTTCTATAAATACCCCCTCCCTACTAATTTCTTTCACAATATATAATCTCTCTCAATCTCCCTCAAACTCTCTCAATTATCTTGTGATCTATCTCAATCTCTATCACTCTCTCCCGATTATCTCGTCATCTTTCTCAATCTCCATGAATCTCTCTCAATTATCTTGTGATCTCCCTCAATCTCTCCCAATTATCTTATCATCTTTCTCAATCTCCCTCAATCTTTCCCGATTATCTTGTCATTTTTTTCAATCTCCCTCAATCTCTATCAATTATCTTTATCTTGTCATTTTTCTCAATCTCTCTTCAAATATCGAGCTCAAGCCAAAGAGAATATGGAGGTAGAGGATCATCTTCTTCATCTTGATAAGCAAAAGGAAAATCATCTATGCCGACGAGTACAAGTGTCGGAATCGAATTACCACCACCATCTCCTTTGGTTCCAAGGTATCTTAATTTTGATGGTGAAGATATTGAAATTCCGATCGAGTGACAAGAAGATTTTCAAGCTCAATTAGGTTTGTGTTTATTTTATAAGATATCTCTTTTAAATATTATTTTATACTTTTTTATTTTAAATATCTCTCTCAACTATCTATGATTAATAATTTATTATGATTATCAATTTAGGTGCACAAAACGAATCAACCGATGAAGAACGTCTTCCAGCTCAAGAGAGTCAAAGTCAAAGTACGCGACAAACTCAAAGTGGACGAGATGAGACACTAAGATCAGATATCTTTGCCGTTCACTTCAAAAGATATTTGCAAAATAATAAAGCAATTTGCAACTTTTGCAGGTTGGAATATGTTTTTCAAAAAAGAGGAAGTTATGGCACGCTCAAAAAACATTTGCAACGTCACTATCCGGACAAAGTCGGAAACGATCGGCGTCAAATACAAATACCTCGTGGAGGATTCACCGATTAATCACAAGGTACGACTTTTTTATTTAAATATTCCAAACCAACAATGAGAAAATATTTATAAAAAATGGTTTGTGGCATGTCTTTTCCTTTTAATACAGCTGAAAATGATTTGTTTAAAAATTATGTGTCACTATCACTAAACCCTCAAGCGTCCGGTGTTTCACGTAGAACATTAGTTCGTGATATTGAAAAAATTGTAGGTGAATTTAAGTTGTCTTTAATTGATATGTTTAATTCTTTATAACAAAAAGTTTCAATTTGTGCGGATATATGGACGGATCATTGGAGAGAACATAGTTTTTTAGGATTTACTATATCCATTTATTTTTAGTTGCAAAACTTTTAGATCCTAGAGTTAGAGATGATGGTTTAGAAGAATTACTAAGAATGTATTATGATGCATTATTTCCGATTAAGGATGATGACACTCCTAATCTGCATATAATTGTAGGTAACACAAAATAATTACTTTATGATTGTTTTAAAGAATATAAAATTTATTATGGTGATAATTTAAATAGTGAAAGCGGTCACGAAAATGAAGATATTGGTAGAGGTATTTCTATTTCGGGTCAACCCAAACATCATCCAAATCCGAACTTTGAACACCTTAATCAATATTATAGGTTTTATGATATTAGAAAATTTTAAAAAATCTAGGAGCAATAGTCTTTATCAAGAATTTGATAATTATCTATCTACTACTTTTGAGAAACTTGGATTTGATACACCGAACGAGCTTTTGAGATGGTGGTCCTGAAGAGCAAAACACTTTCCTATTTTATCACTAATCGCAAAGGAAATATTTGCGTGTCCGGCATCCACCGTCTCGGTTGAACAAACATTTAGTACCGACGGTTACATTTTGGATCTTCAAAAATTCAATTTAAAGGTGGAAAATTTAGAAAATCAAGATTTACTTAATGATTGGTCGAACGCCGAGGTAAGAAAACAAGAAGTAAGTTTTGTTGAAAAGGATGAGGATGAAGATGGAAATGAGTATTCGACCACGTCCGGGAGTGATTGAGTCACGCCCCTTCTCAAGCATCAAGGTACATTACAAGAAGGTAAGAGAACTACGTCGACTTTGATTTCTTAACTATGAGGATACGTAGGCAACTTAATTCTAAATTAGAAATTAAATTTTAATTTCTAATTTATAGTTAAGCTCAAGTCTTTTTTTTTCTCTCTTCTATTTTTTTTAATAAGTTGTAATTGAAAACTTGTAAAGTTGTAATCTCTTGTAAAAAAAAGTAAATATTGTTAGGTAAGTTCATTTTTTGTTGTCACTTTTCTATTTTTTTTTTGTAATTTTATTATAAGTTGTAAAATTAAGTTTTGATTGTTATAATTTTTTTGTTGTAAAATGTAATTGTTTTAGTTAAATTAGCTATATTCAATTCAATCTCTTATGATAATCAAATTCAAAAGACCAAGAATTATTTTTGAGAGTTGTTAATTAAAAAAAAAGAGGAACCGGAGAACCGCCGGTTCCGGAACCAGAACCGAAACCATATATATGGCGGTTCGGTTTCAGTTCCGCCCTCAATGATTCCAAGAACCGCTGTTCCGGAACTCAAACCGAAACCGAAGAACCGTGCTCATGTCTAGGTATAACAATCAAACACAACAAACACAATATTATTTGTGAAGAGCCTCTAACAAACAATAAAACTGACGCATAAACTAGGCATATGTATCCCAGCATACTAATAACACATAATCCGATCCCTCACAACATACGAGCCTCATGTGTCTACTCATCAAGGCTAGGCTAGATAAACTTGGAGAGGAGTTTTCAAATGTCCTTGATGAACATGAAATTGCATGCTATATTCCTAAACATTTAATTAGAATTACGTAGATAGAGCTGTGTAAGATTAGACATTAATCATAAAAATAATATTAATTATTTACTTACACTGCATATTTCATATGATCTATTACCTATATATTCCACGAGTTAATGCCTTTAGAAATCGCTCTCCATACCCATCAAAAATAATTTATCATTCTCTGAACCTTGTTGGTCAAAGAGGCTGGGAAACATAATATTTATATTTTTTTGACAAAAAGTAATATTTTTGGATAAAAAATAATAATTTTTAAACTGTTAAAATGTACTATTTTTCCATAATAAACTTATTACTTTTATATCATAAATTATTATTTTTAATAATTAATTACTAAAAAAATTTATGGTCATAATATTTTTTAGCAAAAAATAATAATTTTATTGTGAAAATTTAATATTTTTAAAAATAAAATATGACATAAAAAAAAGTTGATGTAGAACAATTGCACAAACACATCATGTATTGGATCCACATATTTTTACCTTTTGACTCAACACTATGTCCATTTGTCACGAATGTTGCCCTTCTATAGTCCGGATTTATGTGATTAACTACACACTTCATATCAAATACCTCACCACTGGATGCTTGATTACGTTGCAACAAACAAGTTCTGAAGCAAGCGGGTAATTAAAAGGTAAATATAATTATTGCGAGTATCAATCCCACATTGCAAAATTTTATTACTAGCCACCTCAGCGTTTTTATTAGTTCAACATGCGTGTCGGCTTCTTACTGGCTCATTTATATGATCTGGAGACTTCTCCCCTTTCGAGAAAACTCGAAATCGCAAGTTCCGTTTCTGGAATTGTCGTGAACAAGTTCCTGAACTCTCTAAAAACTTCATCCCAATGATTATGAATCAGAAACCCCCCCCCCCCCTATAAATTCTTCCCTCGTTTCCCTTGCAGCAGCAGACAATACATACAACAGGCAGCTGTCAATACGACATCGTATATATCATCAAACTCAGAGTATAAGTTATCGTCGGAAGTGCAGAGAAAAAATGTCGCTGATTCCAAGTGTTTTCGGTCGCCGAAGTGATCCATTCTCCCTCGACGTTTGGGACCCCTTCCGTGACTGGTCTCTCGGCTCCTCCGGCAGCGAGACGTCGCAGTTCGCCGCCACCCGCGTCGACTGGAAGGAGACGCCTGAGGCCCACGTGTTTAAAGCCGATGTACCCGGGCTGAAGAAGGAGGAGGTCAAGGTGGAGGTTGAGGATGGGAATGTCCTCCAGATTAGCGGCGAACGCAGCCGCGAGAAGGAGGAGAAGAACGACACCTGGCACCGCATGGAGAGGAGCTCTGGCAAGTTCCTCCGCCGCTTCCGCCTGCCGGAGAATGCCAAGGTGGATCAGGTCAAAGCGAGCATGGAGAACGGGGTGCTGACTGTGACTGTTCCTAAGGAGGAAGTCAAGAAGCCCGAGACCAAGGCTATTGAGATTTCTGGCTGAGAAACAACTGCTTGTGTTGTGATCGTGTGATATGCCCGCGTGATAATTTTTCTTTTTTCTGTTCAAAGTGACCTACTGTGTGTGTAGCCATTTGGTTATTTGTTTCTGTTGTTCGAGCTATCCTAATGTATTCCATGGCGTGTGCTAAATAAAATACCTTTTGATCAACAATTGATATTATGTTTCGTTTAAAAAATGATAAAATGTTTTAAATAGTGACGAACTCGATATACATATTTTAATTAATATAATAATTAGTTTGAACACAAATACTGTAACAATGTTAGTTTAAACAAAACTACTCTTTAACAATTTTTTTGTAACAAGATTTATGAATGTTACATAATCTATAATAATTATATAAAAACAGGGAAACTCAAAAGATTTTTTATTTTGTTTTGTTTTTAAAATAATTATCATATAATATGTAAATATGATAATATCATTATTAATATATATTATGTATTAAAAGATGGCACCGATTCAAATAAACTATCCCAAATATTAATTATTGACTAAACTACATTTTCAAATCTGCCATCCCAAATAAAACAATTTCATCATATTGGAATTTTGTGTTTTATTATTTATTTTAATAATGAACTAACTACATTTTTTTGTTTTTTCTATTTTATTTATATATTATTGATGCTATCTTTGTCTTTATTAATATTTTATTTCCGTGGTAATTGTTTTATCTATTTTAAGATTATTTAATTTATTTTTATTTAATAATTTCTTTTTAAAGTAATAATTATATTTGTATAATAATAATATTGTAGAAATATATGATGAGGTAATAATTGTCATATATTTGAAGAATTTAATTATATTTGAAATTGCATGTAGGATATAAGGTAGATACTGAAATCAAGTAAAAGAAGTCATCGATTGGAGAAAATAAAAGAAGGAGGATCATCATCCAAGGAAAGACAAATCAGGAAGAGATACATTAGAAAAAGGAGACAGACTGTCTTGAAGAAAGAAGGAAACAAATCAGCAAGATACCAAGAAAACTGATTTGCTAAAATTCAGAAAATAAGAGGACATAAAATCATACGCAAAAGATACTCTTCAACCGAATGTCCAAGAGGAGCGCGTCTTTAAATAAGAAGACTTAAGAAAGCGAAGAATATCTCTGTTACATTTAATTAATACCATACAAGTAGAGAGCTGTGAAAAGATTGGTGGAAAAGCTAGAAGACTCGAGAGAATACGATAGCACAAGAAGTACTCAAAGGCGAACTGACAATGAACAAAGCAGAGACCAAACTATATCATAGTCCCACTACTGACAGGACTCTGGAGAGTTCAGCAATTTGTAAATGGGAGTTAGCAACAAAATTCATCTAGGGGACTAGATGGTTAAGTAAGGTATTAGAAGATGTGGACATGGCCGAAAATGCAGGATGGTAAAGACATAACGAAGATCGTTGAGAAACCAAGAACTCAATGGATTGAGGAAGAAAAGTGTACTGAAGATGCAAACTATATAGCACTATATGCAATGGGATGCACTACAAAAATAATTTGAAGAAAATGAATCGATGAGAAAATCAAAGCTGCAGATATTGGCCACACAATTTAACGGGATCTAGATGACTGAAGAAGAAAACATTGAATTGTATTTTACTAGGTTCAGTGACATACTAAATCAATGTTACACTCTTGGGGATGCGATTCAAGAAGATGTTCAAATCATGAAAATTATGAGAACCCTAACCCCTAGATTCAAAGAAAAGATTACTGTCCTAGAATCCTTCATGAGAGTCATACCAATGTCATTGGATGACTTGATGGGGAAGCTAAGGACCTTTGAGATAAACAATAGAATGGATGCACCAAAGAACAAAGGGATGACACTAAAGTCGAAGTCAAGTACAGAACTGATCGAGAATGAAGTGACAGAGATTGCCAACAAAATGACATTACTGACAAAAAATTACCGCAAGTTCGTCAAAAAGTATAACCAGAAACAGCAGTTCACCAAAAGTGCGAACTATGGTGACAATATCAGAAAAGAAGGATCCAAAACTCAGAACTACAAACAAGGCAATCGAAAAGATTCTGACCAATGCAGAGGATACGAACACTATCATGCTTAATGCCCAAATTTTCTGAGGAAAAACTACGCACTAAAGGCCACCTGGAGTGAATCTGAGCAAGAAGAAGAAGAAAAACATGACGTACTAGAAACGACATACCCTAGTAACTTTGTTGCCTATACATCATCAAAAGATTTGCTGTGTCTCACATCCTCAGTATGAAGTGAAGGAGAACTAGAAAATACTGAAGAACCAGATTTTGATGATCCAACTCTGGAGGATCTGGAGAGAATGTACCTGGATATAACAACCAGATGTACAACAGCTATTGAGGTCATTCAAAGATTGGAGAATTAAGTAAAGGAGCCATTGCCATGGAACATCAAGAACTAAGCCGGGTGAAACATGAACTACAAATCACAAGGAAGATCAATGACTGACTGAGTAATGAACTGATTGCATATCAAAGAAATGTGAGAAATCTGGAACATCAGGTCCAACTTCAAGCAACGAAAAAATTAATTAACTCAAAATTAATCTAGAAACAACACAGAAATCTAATCACAACAACCAGAAGCTAAGTACATCATTAACTGATAAAATAACATAAACTGTATCCAAATTGCAGGATAAGGATTATAAGATGGCTGAAATGCGGTTTGAGCTAGACAAAGCAGTGCGAACTATTCAAGGACTGAACAAAGGAAATGCCAAATTTGATGAGATCCTGGCGTATGGAAGATCACAAAGTAATAAAGCAGGTATTGGATACACTGAAGAAAGATTATTTGGAACAACTATCTTTGTACTAGCCATCTCCTCAACTGTCCAATAAGGAGGTCCAAATACCACAAGTGATTCAGGAAAACAGGACATCCAAGGTACGAAAAAATTCATTCATATATGTCACTAATGTGAAGCACCTGGACACATTCGACCTAAGTGCTACAGAATGAACATGATCTGTGATCAGGTAACATCTCTAACTAGAATATGTTCACTCTTGGTGCGAACAACACTGGAACTTGGTTCTTTGACATCGGATGTTCATGTCACATGGCTGGTTATCCCACTTATCTAACTGATATCACTTCAATAAAAGGAGAATCTGTAACGTTTGGTGATGGTAAGAGTAAACGTGTCATTAGACAAGGAACTCTTAATATACGTGGTTTACCTAAACTGTCGAATGTGTTTCTTGTTGAAATTCTTGTTGAGTATCAGTCAAATATGTGATCAAGGACTTCAAGTAAATTTCACTCATGACAAATGCATGGTTATTGACATTAATGATCAATGCATACTCACTGGTACTCGATCTAAAAATAACTGCTATCTTCTTGACAGGAATCATGTGTGTCATAATGCAAACACCGGAGCAACAGAAGTATGACATAAAATATTAGGACACATAGGATAGAACCACCTCATTGCCCTATCAAAATCCCAATGTGTTCAGGGGTTGCCTAAACTTCCGAACAGGAATCAGGGAATTTTTGGACCGTGTCAACTTGGCGAATAGGTGAAAAACTCACACAAGGTAACACAAGACATATGCACTAAACAGATTATGACCCTATTGCACATGGACTTGATGAGACCAGTCCAGACTAAGAGTCCTGGAGGTAAAAAGTATATTTTTGTGTGTGTTGATGATTTCTCAAGATAACCTGGGTAAGATTTCTTTTAGAGAAATCTAAAACATTTGAAGAATTTGAAAAATTGATAAGATTACTTGAAAACAAAAAACAGGATTCCATTGTTCGAATACGAAGTAACCATGGGAGAGAATTTGAAAATAATGCTTTTACTGATTTTTGCACCTCATGAGGTATTGCTCAGAATTTTTAGCACCCAAAACACCACAAAAAAATGGAGAAGTAGAAAGGAAAATCGTACTTTACAGGAAATGGTCAGGGCCATGATGATTGGTAAGGACGTAGCTCAAAAGTGGTGGACTGAAGCAATAAACACTACATGCTATGTTTCAAACCGTGTCTACATGAGGAAAAGAGTAGGAATGACCTCATATCAAATATGGAAAGACAATACTTCGAATCTGAGTCACTTTCATGTATTCAAGTGTAGGTGCTATGTCTACAATGACCGACAACAGTTAGGTAAATTTGATGCCAAAAGTGATACTGGTATGTTTTTGGGATATTCTTCAAATAGTAGAGCCTTTCGTATATTCAATCTAAGAACTAAAACACTTATTGAAAGTACTAACGTTGTCTTTGATGACTCATTGGTAAGACTGGACATTTATCTGGATGAAGCAAGTTCATCTGCTGTGCGACCTACAGGTGACCTAGATTGTGAAAACACAGGAGAGATTGCTCAGACTCTAAAGAGTGAAGAGTCTGAAAACCATGAACCTTCCACCATAGTTCAAAAGGAACATCCTAAAGAACTTATCATTGGATACCTCGGTGAAGGTGTGAAGTCTCGTGGAAAACCAAAACCCGATTATCGCAAAATGGAGGGTTTAGTACATCATGCATGTTATACCTCTATGATCGAACCCAAGAACATTAAAGAGGCTCTCAAAGATGACAACTGGATATTGGCAATGAAGAGGAGTTGGAACAATTTGCTAGAAATGATGTATGGACCCTTGTATCACGACCGAACAATATAAACATCATTGGAACTAAATGGATTTTCAAAAACAAGACTGATGAGCATGGAAATATTACAAGAAACAAAGCTAGATTGGTAGCTCAAGGATACATGCAAGTTGAAGGAATTGACTTCGAATAAACTTTTGCCCCAGTCGCTCGACTGGAGTCTATGAGAATCCTTCTATGCTTTGCTTGTATTAAAAAATTCATACTTTATCAAATGGATGTAAAGAATGCATTTTAAATGATTTTTAAAAGATGAAGCGTATGTAGAACAACTCAAATGCTTTGAAGATCCACATTACCCAAATCATGTGTATAAACTGATGAAGGCATTGTATGGACTAAAGCAAGCCCCGAGAGCTTGGTATGAGAGACTGATGAAGTTTCTACTTGTGCAATGATACAAGCGAGGAGGGGTAGACCAGACGTTGTTCACCTAGTGGTCAAACAATGACATTATCATTGTATAGATTTATGTGGATGACATTATGTTTGGCTCTACATCCAAAAACAAAGTGAACGACTTTGTCAAGGTAATGTCACAAGAATTTGAAATGAGTATGGTTGGTGAGCTATCTTACTTTCTTGGACTGCAGGTTAAACAAAGTAAAAATGGATCATGATACATCAAGGGAAATATGCCAGGAATTTGGTGAAGAAATTTGGACTTGAAGGGTCCAAAATTGCAGACACGCCAATGGGAACAAACATCAAATTATCCAAAGATGAAAGTTAAACAAACGTTGATCCAACCCTATACAGAAGCATGATAGGAAGTCTCTTATATCTCACTGCAAGTAGACCTGACATAAGTTTTAGCATGGTATTATGTGCTAGATATTAGTCTAATGCAAATGAATCACATCTTAAAGCAGTAAAGAGAACCATCCGCTATGTGGTAGGTACAACTGATTATGGCCTGAAATACTCTTTTGACACTAAGCCCTTCCTTGCAGGATACTGTGATACTGATTGGGCAGGAAATACGGATGATAGAAAAAGCACGTCAGGAGGGTGCTTCTATATCGGGAACAATCTGGTCTCATGGCTCAGCAAGAAGCAAAACATCATTTCTTTATCAACAGCAGAAGCTGAATACATCGTTACTGGGAGCTCATGCTCTCAACTAGTATGGATGATGCACATGTTGTGCGACTACGGTATGAACTTGTTTCCAAGACTCTATTTTTGACAATCTTAGTGCTATAAATATGTCTAAGAATCCCGTGCAACACTCCAGAACTAAGCATATTAACATTAGACACCATTACATTAGAGAGTTGGTTGAGGATGAGGTCATTACTCTAGAACATGTGCCCACTATAAGTCAACTTGATGATATCTTCACAAAGGCCCTAGACTCTCAAAGATTCATATCCCTAATAAAATCATTAGGGCTTTGCTGTGGTAGTTAAATAAAAAAATTGTGTCTGATATTCTATTTTCCATAAAAGACTGTACTCACTCGCAGGTTTAAAATTTGGTTTGTTCTGAACTTCGAATCCTATGTAATTTATTTGGGAAAGAGCTGCAATCTTGAAATAATGCAATGGTAAGCTATCAGCCATATGATTGAGCACCATGCACAGAAAATGACAGATCAATGAAAGCTACCACTTAGTGTTCACTACAAGTTCGCACTCAATCAGGGGTTATAAAGAATTGAGCTTGTCACACAGGGTTTTCCCAGTGTGGTATTTTATTGTGTGGTTTTCGAGCTACTACACAAGGATTCAGTAGATGGAGTCATAAGGGTTATTCAATTCAGTAAAGAAATGCGAATAAGTGAACGCATACTTGAGGACAGATTAAGGATTTTTCCTAGTGTATTTTCAAACCATATTGCCTGAATTGTGGTTAATGTTTTTCCTTGGACTCAGAAATGACACAACAAGAAGTTCTATAATTTTCCACCAGAAAATATTAACAGACAACTTATTAAAAAATTCATACATGATTTTCGTACTATGATTATGCTTTTTTTTTGTGTTGGAGGGAACCTTTGTAGAAATCACTTAGTGGGTCCTGACGGCTGTAGTACATGGGATTAGATGACATGACCTACTTAAGTGACTCTTTCCTGAACGTGGCCTCATGTTTAATGACTGGTTCAGACGGTTGCACAAATAATTCTTTCCTTATTTATAATTCACTATGTATGAACCCAGGAGCCCTGTTCACTGATGGAAATTTTGAGTGTTTTTTGATATTCTGTCCTCTCAATTCTTGGTAACTCACCCTCTGGTTCAGAACCAAAGGAGAAAAATTGTGTGTCTTTCCTTACAGCCATGTACGATTCTAACAATAGGGTCTGCTCCAGTCATAGAGGAAACTACCACTCTGCCTCCTACACATTCACCATACATGGGCGAACCAACACCGGATGACTCCACCTTTCCACTAGCAACCTCACCAGAAAACCCACACACATTTTCATCTCACACATCTGACCCACCAACTGGTCCCCCTAAATCCCCAGTGAACCCCATTCCCAACGAACAAACAATAAAAATAAACCAAAATCCACCGACAAACCCTCGGCCCCACCAGTGAAAAATAACGGCTTGCTGTAGATTCCTCTTCAGAGGAAGAATATACAAAATCTCCTCCTCTTCGATCATACCACACCAGGACTACTTCCCCTGCTGTTGAATCTACCCCGTCTCAACAAAGAACAATAGGTGAACATACAGTCATGATTCGAGGTAAGACATTCTCAAAGACCTTTTATTCTAAAGCAGCTCATGACCGCTACAAACTGTTTGCCTCTATGGACTTTTGGCCGGAACGAAACCTTGATTTAAAACGTTTTGTTAAAACTCATGTGATGAAATGTATACGGAACTGTGGCTTAGAAGTAACCGTCACAAATTTAGGGAGGTACTATGGTACCATCGTGCATGAGTTTTATGCAAACTTGGTCGTGGGTATCCAAGATCCAAACTCTGCTCGCTCTGGAATTTTTTTTGTGCGAAATAAAATTGTTAACTTTAGTATTCCTGCTATAAATGATTTTCTTGAACTTAATGGCTTAGAAGATGGAGAAGAGAATGAGTTACATTTAGGAAAAGTTGTTGACTATTTTAGCAACGAAAAGCTGATGAAATGGACGAAGCCTGGCGTATCAATGTCAATTCTCACACATGACGGGAACTGGATTCACAAAATTGGTAGACACAACTGGACTCCCACTGCTAACAAGTCTCACTTGAATGCTGCTCAATGTGTTTTCATTTATAGAGTTTTGAATAATATCCCTCTTGATTTTGGAAAAGTGGCGTTTGAGACTATTATGTGATTTGCTGAGAAACCAGACCTTCGAAAGAAACTGCCTTTCCCCAGTCTTATCTGGGGAATGCTTTCACACCAAGGCATTCAGCCCAATCCTTCTGATGTTTTGTTCCAGTCCGCACCGTTGCTGAAAATGGCTTCCAGAGAAGCAAATGTCTATATACGACCACGGACTGCTGCCCCAACTCTTCACCCCTTCAGAAGTTGCTGATAATCTACCACTGTTCCTCCATCAACAAATTGAAATTCTGGATACACTTGCTGTTGAAGTTAGTGCTCAAAAACTCTATCTGACGAACATCCTGAAGTCTCTGGACGCGTCTGTAAATGCCGGCCCATCTTGCACATCTAACCCTTTGATACAAAGCTTGAAAAAGGGGGAGACCACTGCAGGCACAAGCGCAAGAACACAATGAAGGAAAAAGAAGCATACTGCAATGAGAAAGCAAAAAGGGCAAAGACTTATCGATGAAAGTGGAAAAAAAGAATCAGAAGAGAACTGGGAGAGTGAAAAAGGGTTGGACTAATGGGGAGACTGATTGTCGGTTGATGTTTTTTCTAATGACTGTGATCTTTAAAAACACTTGTTAAGTTTTTTTTTGGGTTGTAAAAACTAAGGTTCCTGTGGATTATCTTTTCAAGTTTTAGTTTGTTACTAAATCTTAATCCCTATCCTAGTTCCATTTTCGTTTGTGCTCTTATCCTGCAGGAAACCAATTTGACAAGATTTTTGAACCATATACCAAAGGAGGAGATTGATGATGTAATAATTGTCATATATTCGAAGAATCTAATCATATTCAAAATTGCATGCAGGATATGAGGTAGATACTCAAATCAAGGAAAAGAAGTTAACGGTTGGAGAAAATAAAGGAAGGAGGATCATCATCCAAGGAAAGGCAAATCAGGAAGAGATACACTAGAAAAAGGAGACCGGCTGACCTGAAGAAAGAAGGAAACAAATCAGCAAGATACCAAGAAAACTGATTTGCTAAAATCCATGAAATAAGAGGACAAAAAATCAAACACAAAAGATACTCTTCAATCGGATGTCCAAGAGGAGCGCGACTTTAAATAAGAAGACACAAGAAAGCGAAGAGTATCTCTGTTATATTTAATTAACACCATACAAGTAGAGAGCTGTGAAGAGACTGGTGGAAAAACTATCAGACTACGGAGAATACAATAGCACAAGAAGTACTCAAAGGCGAACTGACAGTGAACTATGCAGAGACCAAACTATATCATAGTCCCACTACAGACAGGACTCGGGAGAGTTCAACAATTTGTAAACGGGAGTTTGCAACAAAATCCATCTAGGGGACTAGATGGTCAAGTAAGGTATTAGAAGATGTGGTTACAAGAGTATACTAATATTTAGAAGGAGCCTGATACGAGTAAGTTCTATCAATAGCATTTGTTGGAACAAATTTGTCTTCTAATAAAAATACTTGAGAGGAAGAATGAATTCTTCATCATAAAAACTATAAAGTTTTTCATTTAGCTTCCGCAAATTCAATTATTGTTCGAACTACTACTGAACTAATACACATGTGCAGAAATTCTGATCTATCAATATATTATTAATTAATTAATTAATTAATTAATTTTCTAAAATTAATTATGCATTTTTATGGAATTAATTCTCTATAATGATATAAGGATTCCTACAACTTAGCCTAAACAGATTAAAAAAAAAAAGAATTATGTATCAATTTGTGGAGATGTCATTGTTTCATATTATAAATATTATATGTATCATATATCCTTAATTCTTAATCAAACTTTTATATAATACATGTTTTAAAGAAGGCAGCAATTTTGTAAAATTAATATTATTTCCGTTTCATGGAATAATATATTTTTAGCATTATTCCGAGAGTATTTATGTAGTACGTTTCGAATAATGCATTAAAGTGTTGTCAAAGTATATCCCCGGAATCTTTAAATATATATTATAATAATTATGATAAAATTGGATATAAATAAGTTAACTAAAATACTCTTATATATTTATATATTTTTTATTTTGTTCTTATTTTCAACTGTAGAAATTCGTCTTCTTATTCTCTATATTTTTTCAAACAGAGAAGTTAGAAATGCAGACTTATGGATTTCTTGAGATTTGTCTCCAAATATGAAACCTTTCACCGCAAAAGAGCAAAACCCACTCTTTACACTATTTTTTAAATGTTATTTTTCAAAACTTGATTTTGTTAAGAATTTTGTGTACAAGGGTCCACGTATATATATATATATATATATATTCATATATATATATATGGACACGTCTGCTAATCTTAATCAGCAACTCCCTGGAGTTCGTCATATTGATATCTAAGTTACCCACACAATGAAGTTGTCTATGATTGGGCTGTCGTTGCTTCGCCAGGCGCTGTCATTCCATTGGCGCCAAGCGCCACCACATTCTGATGCTGAACCTAAATTTATATCATTTTTCAATTTCAGCGAGAATTCTTCCTCCCTTCTTGTTGTTACTGATATGAGAAACAAAGAGATTTTTTTTTTTTTTTGGATTTCTGAGTAGAGAAGAGAGGAGGTGCAGGTTAAAAGGGGAATAAATTTATAGTTGATAGAGAAATTGGAGAGAGAAAAAAATTTGTAATATTTTTCTGATTTATGAATTTGTGTTGGAAATTAGAGAGGAGGGCTGGACAGTCAAGTTGGAATATTGAACTTTTTTTTCTTTTTTTTTTATATTGAGAAGGGTATAAGGGGTATAAATGAGGTATATTTAGTAAAATAAAATTATTAATTTTACATGGGGATGTATTTAGACTTCTGGATATGTTTAAAGATTTCGGGGGTATGAATAGCTGCACCCTTTTTTCAATTGTAGCATGTTTGAATTTCTCGACATGTTTTAATTAAAACATTATGGTAAATTTTTGTATATATCGATTTCTTAAATATTTATTATTGTATATATAATTATTGTAGTATCTTTAGATTAATATAATTTGAATATATGTTACTCAAAGAATATAATGTTTATATTTTTAAAATGTTGTATATTAAGTTTTGATAATCCAATTATTTATTTATGTATTTTTTATATTTATTAATACTCTAATTTTGTTTTAACTTTTTTTTTTTTGTAAAATAATATTTATATTTATGTAATATTATTTTATAATCGATTTATTATTTGATGTTGTATGGTTAATTATGCATCTTTATGGGATTAACACTCTATAATCATTTCATATATATAGCACAATCAGTTAGTTTTTTCACTGTGATTTTCGTAAGATTTGACCAATTTACAATGGAAATGTTTCATGCATTAATAATAAAATTGTGTTATGTGTGTGTATATATATATACCCACATATATATATATATTAATATTTTTTTGTTATTCTTCATTCACAACTTTCGCACCAAATTTTCCCACATTTTATAAAACATCCATCCATATTTTGTGTTTCTAATCATTTGTATATTATTTTTGTTTTATTTCTTACATGATTTCTTTTAATTGTTTCTATTACATTGATTAATGTCTTACTTTTAATTTATATCACTATTTATATTCATTTTTTTATTTGTTGTGTGGGATTAAATTATTCCGAATTTCGTATAATTTATGTGCATAATTATGATGTGTGTTTTGTTTTTTGGAATTTGGAAAATGATAATGTTCGAATATGATGTTTTATTATATTGTTTTTTTCTTTCTATTTTTTTAATATTAATAATTATTGTTTTGAAATTAAATATATGATGTAAATCCAATTGGTTTTGTGTAAATATTTATAATTTCATAAAATAATTTTTTAATGTTGGGATCATTGCTTTCATATCTGTGCATTTCAGGTATTCATAATAGTTTATATAGATTATATTTTTAATATTAATATTATTTATTAATTAATTCTATATGTATTATAATATATTTATTATTTAAATAAAGTCATTTGTTTTAATTAAATAATATTCTTATTTCTGTAATATTGTTATATATATATATATATATATATAAAATTTAGGATAAAGTACAATAGACCCTTCAAGTATACCTCCAAGTTCAAATAAGCCCCTCAATTAATTTTTTGTTCAATCGAACACTTATACTTTTAAAATTTAACAAATAAACACTCGAACTTTACAATCAAGAATACATAAATATTTCTGTCAAATTACTCACTTACGGCGTCAATGTTTTAGTTGATGTGGATCGTGGGCCCCACTCTTCTACATTAAGGTGTAAAGAAAAGCAGTACAATAGCGCCTAAAATCTAACCCTAATTTTTTCACTATTGAAATTTTTCTCTGAAAAATGAAAAATTGTTGAAACCTTATAATTTCTACCTTCTCTTGGTGAGCCAGTGGTCCAAGGTTGGAAAAGGCGGTTCAATGCTTCGAAAAGGTTGCTACGACCGTTAAGCCTGCTTGGTCAAAATGTTAGTAACCCATTCTCCAAAGCATTATAATAAGAAAATGGATGAAAAGGTTAGTAACTCCTTCTCCAAAGCAATAGAATAAGAAAATGGATGAAAACGGTGTGGGTGCACTAATTCATGAATGAATTTAAAGGAAAAGGAAAAAAAATATAAAAATGGAGGCAATCTGGAAAACATATATGAAATGGAGTCATTAGTCGTTTTAATATTATTTTATTAGTGATATCAATTCTCATATATTTCTTAATTTTATATGATTTTATCATCTATACTCTTTTATACAAACTAAATCAATTGAAAAACAATTCGGTTTATACAAATTCTGGAAATACAGTTGAACATTTTTGTTTACTTTATTTGTGCTAAATAAATGGGACCAACTTAAACTAGAATTCGGGAATTATTCTTTGTGAATTTAGTGAATTATTGAACGGTTGCTGATGCAATCTGATGTGTAATTTGATTAAATAACAATACATCACATGCAACTTGTTTGTAACCAGAGTATATTATGATTTTTTTTTATTAATGCAAACTGGAGTTATCTTTTGATTTAATTATTCATTATATGGGTAGATGGGAATTTTCACTTGCACTAGCTTATATTGGTGGAGAATGTGAGGTAGTGGAGGACTTTGATGTAGACTTCCTATCATATCCCCATATAATGAAAAAGTACAACAGGTACCTTGGTTGCTCACATATTACAAAGTTGTATGTCTTGGAACCAAGAAAAACAAAGGATAATGGCTTGTTTTTTATTGAAGATGATGATGGGATTAGGATATTGACTAAATTTATAATGCAATCAACTATTAGACTTAAGTTGCATATATATAGCTATGATGATGTAAATCTCCCCCATTTTCAAATAAATGAACTTTTGGAAGATAGTGCAACACAATACAATCAAACTAAAACAAAACTTTGCTCAGTCCTTCCTAAAGAAAATAGACCTAGTGAAAAACGCAAAAAAACTTAGTCTAATTTTTCAGGGTGGATTAGGGAGATGTTTACAGATAATCTTGTTGAACAAAACTTAAGTCAATTTCAAGGGAGTTGTGAAAAAATTGTGGGTGACCAGTTGTGTGAAGAATTCCAAGATAGTGTGCAGTTTGACTTAGGTGATGTAGGACATGAAATTATTGAGGTTGACATAATTGAAGGAATGAGTGTGTAGGCCTAGAGACTGTGCAGGCCTAGAGACTGTGCTTTCTATCAACAGTAAAGTTGAGGATGTTAGTACACCTATGAAGATGAAGATATGGATGATGATGTAGATTGTTCAGATAGTGATGATGCCCAAATAGACACTTTTGTAATGACCCTAAGCATGAAAAAGATTAGACATGATTTGGATTATTTTATGGTAGGAATGGCCTTTATGAATGTAGATGAGGCTCCGGAGCTATTTCTAGATATATCATACAAAGGGGTATGATTTGAAATTAAAACCTAATGAACCCGTTAAATTAGAGCTAAGTGCAAGAGAGAAGATTGTCCATTTGAGCTATACATTTCAAAAGTTGTTAAAAATGGTGGATTGCTTCCAAAAAAGCTAGTGCCTAATCATGATTGTTATCAAGTGTTTAATAACTCATTCGCCACTACCAAATTTCTTGTAAAATATTCAAAGAAAAGTTGTATAAGAATCATTCTACTAGAGTGAACGACGTAGTTATTGAGGCTAAAACAATATTGAAATTGAACATCTCTAATGCCAAGTGTAAAAGGGCTAAAAATAAATTATGATGAATGAACTTGATGGTTGTTATACTAGAGAGTTTGGGTACTTGGTAGCTTATGCTGCAGCCATAAAAAGAACCAATGCATGCAATGCTGCTGAAATCGAGCTATGTAAAGAAGGTCTTAGACAAGGAAAGAAAGATATTCAGAAGAATTTTCATTTTCTTTGATGCCCTTAAGAAAGGATTGAAAGCAAGTTGTAGGCCTTTAATTGGTTTAGATGGATGTTTTCTCAAAGGCATTGTTAAGGGTCAGGTTTTAGTGGCTGTTGGGAAGGATGACCAAGATAAGACTTATCATATTACTTGAGTTGTTTTGACAAAGAGAACAAGTGAACTAGAGTTGGTTCCTCAAGTCGCTTAGAAGAGAACTTCAACTTGATTTTGGGAGAATATTGACGTTGATTTCTGACATGCAAAAGGTAAGAATTGAATGAATTTCAAATATTTTGTTTCATTTAATGTAAGAGAGATTTACATTAATTAATAACTTTACTTTTTATTTTGTTTTTCATAGGGATTACTACAAGCATTATAGAGGTGTTACCAGATGCTGAATATAGATGGTATGCAAGACATGTGGAAGCAAACTGGTCAAAGAAGTGGCACGGTGATAAGCTGAAGAGATTTTGGAATTGTGCTTTAAGTACATATGAAGAGGATTTTCGTGATAATCTCAAGCTCTTAGGTAAGGTTTCTGAAAAAAGCTGCTGAGGATCTCATGAAGTATCCTCCTCAAGTATGGAATAGAGCTTTCATTAGTAGTAGATGAAAGTCAAACTACGCGGATAACAATCTTTGTGAAAGTTTCAATACTACCATATTAGCAGCAAGATAAAAACCAATTATAAGTATGTCAAAAGACATCAGAAAAAAGTGCAATTGAGAGAATTGCTACAAGAAAGGTGTTGGTTGATAAATGGAAAAGTGAATGGAGTCCTTCTTGTATGAATGTATTTCATGATAACAAAAAGAGGCATTTGGTTCAAGAGTTTTGTTTAATGGGGTACAAGGGTATGAGATAAGTGATGGAGATGATGCTCACACTGTTTACATTGAGAAACAGTTGTGCACCTATAGCGTTTGGGATACAACTGGAATTCCTTGCCCACATGCAATCAAAGCACTAGAACACTCCAAGATTGATTCACTCTCTCAAGTTTCGCATTGGTATCATAAGTCTGCATACATTTCCACATACCAATACGCAATGGAGCCTTTGCTTGGAAAAAAATTATGAATTGTGATGCATATAAGCTTATTGAGCCCCCACCTATCATAACAATGCCAGGAAGGTTTCGGAAGAAAAGAGTTAGAGGTGAAAATGAAAGCCAGAAAGAACAAAGAAGTGAAAAGTTGTCTAGGAGAGTCATCATCATTAGATGTGGAAACTGTTATGGTGAAGGACACAATTCGACTTCTTGTACAATGCCAAAACCAAAGGTATCATTACAACGCATGTTTCTTATTGTATGGATCTTGAAATTGATTTGTTCTTATTTATAAAGTTAACTATACATCATCAATACTATTGCAAGGATAAATATTTCACTACTGAAGCAAGAACCTCTACACACACAAAAGATGGATGTAATGTAAACACATATTTTACGAAGTCCAACCAGAAGAGGTCAAAATGAAAGGCTGTTAAAGCAGTAAGTTATATGACTTCATGTTGACACTGAGTGATAGATATTTAACTCTTATTATAAATATATATATATATATATACACACACTTATTTTGTTTTTCCCATAAGTCACAACAAAGGGAAAAACCAACTGGAGTTGGGGTTAATATTGATGAACAAAGTGGTAGTGTCATATAAAATGTAAGTGTTTCATTTTTTAAACTTCTAGGTAGTCATTTTTTACTATAAAAACTTATGTTATATAAATAATTATTCTCAATGCATCGGTATTAGCAGTCTGGTTTAGAGAGTGAAAGTGTTGTATGTGAACCTCATAAAGAGAGTATTATAGATATTGATATATTCAAATTGCCTATTCCAAATGAGAGAGAACTTAAGAAAATCAGAAAGGAATTCAAATACACCTATGAGTAGTGGATCAAGGAAAATAGAATTTGGTGATGGGCTGCAAACTTTGTTTCCGACACAAGGCACTTTCAAAGCATCAAGCTTGGAATCATGGCCAACCATGTGTTACATCAAAACAATTTCAAGAGAAGAAGCAACAAATGATGAACAAGCATGCAAAGTCCTAGAATATTCCAAATTAGTGACTAGAGAGTTGCATCTATAGCTTTTGTGCATGCTATCTATAGCAGTTGCTACTTTGTTTTTATCTATTTATTTTTTTGTGTAACTCTTGTTAGAGATTTGCTTTTGTGCAATGTATAACACATGTGCTACTTTATTTTGATTTATTCCTTTTTGTGTAACTCTTGTAGAAGATTAACTTTTGTGCAACCTATAACAATTATGCTAACTTTATTTTGATCTATTTCTTTTTGTGTAACTCTTGCAGGAGATTAGTTTTTGTACAATCTATATAGCAGCTGTGTTACTTTCTTTTATCAATTTATGAATTTGTGGCATGCACACTTCATGCTAAAAGTATGATATATATTGATATGTTTAGATTGAGTCTTTAAGATGAGAAAGAAATTAGGCTTTTTTTTTTTTTTTTTTTTTTTTTTTTTAACTCTTGTACAAGTTATGCTTAGATGAAATTGGTGATGGTTTCCCATTAGTTTTGTCATTGAAAACTAAATAGCAGTTGGTTTTTTTTTTTTTTTTTTTTAGTTGAACACTTAAAAGAGTTACACTTAATTAAATGGATCTCATCCTTTTGACTTATAACTATTGTTTTTTTGTAATACTCCAGGAGATATTTCATTGAACATTATGTAGTGCTAGCGTTTAAGGAGTCGTGCGGAAGTGAGCGTGTTGTTTTATTTACCGTGGATAGGAACTCTTTTATTTATCTTTGTATTCTTCATTTATTGAGATTATATACTGTTTCTTAGATCTCGATAACAATCTAAAAAATAGACAAATACCTAAACTATAATGAATATTAATCAATTACAAAAATTTCATATCAGCTAACTTTGAATTGACAGCAAACTCATTACAACAATCTCCCACCAATCCCTCTTAGTACACTAATCTCACTAATTACCACAAACTCACTACACAATCTCTCATTACAACAAGTTTCACAAGGAAAAATTGTAGAAATGCTTTACAAAGATGTATTATACTCATAAAAAGATAAACACAAGGATAAAAACTGCATAACTTTCATTACTTTCATATTGAAAACTTTCCAGGGTCAACAAACTAAATATTTTTCGACAGTCATTAAAGGATGAAATCAAAGAATCAAGGTAAGAGATACAATCTACAAATAGGAACATTTTCTTTTAATGATGAATTTCCAATTATTTAACCAATCAAGCATTTTTAAATTTTCACCAGTCACATAACCAAGTATAGAACCAATATATATATATATATATATATATATATATATATATATATTTATATATTATATATATGTCCATGATTATACGATGGTACCTTTGGTGGAGGAAGCAAAATCATAGGGAGAATCCATAAATTTTCCTATCTAATTTTTCTACTGCTCAACCAAACATTGCTGCTACATTTTAGCCACAACCATATAAACAATTATGATCCAACTAACTACAAGATAAGGTCTTGATCTTTTCAAATTACTCCTCATAGTTTCACATTTCAATTGCCCCATCTTTTGTTTTCCTATAGCATGAGTAAGAGATTCCAAAACTTCTACCATTTCATATGTGAAACTTCCTTGTTTATCTTCCTTAATTCATCTCTCTTATTCTTCAACTCAAGAATCACAATCTTTGTCATTTGAGATATCTCTTGATCATACAAAAAAAAAAAAAAATATATATATATGTATATATATATATTGATTGCATCCTTTCTCTCACTCTCTTCCTTTAGGTGGTTGGGGAAAAAAAATTATTTAGTATAATCATATCGCAATATACAGGATGATCGATATATAAATAATATACATAACCATTTGAAAAATAATTATTAAAATGCATCTTTTCTAGCAAACATACACAAATTACAGTATAAATAACATACAAATGATTCTTAACCTACTCTATAATTACGACAACCATAGAACCTTCTACTGTGATGATCAGCAGTCCATGAATTCCACAAAAACTTGATGTCACCACATAGACACTTCATCGTACCTTCTTGGTGATTTAGACGCATTCTTCCATTATAAGTTCGATTGGAGTTTGATGATGAAGAAGTCATTTCTAGGTGGGATGTGATATTACAAACCGTGTTCACTTTTGTCTTCAATTGGGTGAGATTTAGGTTTCCTTGACAAATTAGTTTGAAATCAAAGAGTTTGACCTTGCAATTCTAGGGTTTTTATTATTTATGCATAAATCAACGACTCTTTATTTATTCTACCCTTGAAGTAGGTATGTGAGCCCCTCTCAGCCAAGTCAGTAAAATTTAATGTCTGTTAAATTCAATTTAGATGAGAGTGTGTAATTATTTGTTTTCAAAAGATAAAGTATCTATTTTGTTTATTTCAAAATATAAAGTGTTTAATTGAACAAAAAATTAATTGGGGGATCTATTTGTATTTGAGTGTGTAATTTGAGGGACAATTTGTACATTTTCCCTATATTTATTATTTTTTGTTCTATAATTAATGATGCATTATCTCATTAATACACTATACTCATTTCAGATATTTAATACAAAAGATGACATCCTACGTAAGATATATCCTCGAACAAATTTTTGAAATTTAAATCAACCAATTGAAAATTAGCTGAAACACAAAGAAAAAAAGCTCCAGATGTGTAATTTAAAAAAATATTATGTCTTATTTTATAAAATATTTATTAATTTTTAGCAATATTATTTGTTTATGTAAAAACTATTGTCCCTTTTACGATGTGCTCCAGATGAAAGATTTACTTAAAATAGAGAAGTTTTGGAATGAAAACCCATAGGATCCAATGCGTGCCTATCTCAATCAAAGCTGGTATTAGCTAATTCCGACATCTGTAAGCAACGTGTCGACTTATTATTGGTTTCATTATGTGTACTAGAGACTTCTCCTTGTCGAGAAAGCTCGAAATGGCAAGTCTGGTGTCTGGAATTATCGTGTAAAAATTCCTGAACTCTCTAAAATCTTCATCCCAATGATCAAGAATCTGAAAATCCCCTATAAATTCTTCCCTTGCAGAAGCAGAAGACAATTCACAGAGAGCCGTTCATACGAGATCGCATATATCAAACTTAGAGCATCAGTTATCGTCGGAAGTGCAAAGAAAAATGTCGCTGATTCCAAGTGTTTTCGGTCGCCGAAGTGATCCATTCTCCCTCGACGTTTGGGACCCCTTCCGTGACTTGTCTCTCGGCTCCTTCGGAAACGAGACGTCGCAGTTCGCCGCCACCCGCGTCGACTGGAAGGAGACGCCGGAGGCCCACGTGTTTAAAGCCGATGTACCCGGGCTGAAGAAGGAGGAGGTCAAGGTGGAGGTTGAGGAGGGGAATGTCCTCCAGATTAGCGGCGAACGCAGCCGCGAGAAGGAGGAGAAGAACGACACCTGGCACCGCATGGAGAGGAGCTCTGGCAAGTTCCTCCGCCGCTTCCGCCTGCCGGGGAATGCCAAGGTGGATCAGGTCAAAGCGAGCATGGAGAACGGGGTGCTGACTGTGACTGTTCCTAAGGAGGAAGTCAAGAAGCCTGAGGCCAAGGCTATTGAGATTTCCGGCTGAGAGATATCTGCTTTCCTTTTTCAGTTGAAAGTGAAATACTGTGTGTGCTGCGATTTGGGTATATTTGTTTCTGTCCTCAGTTCGAGCTATCCTAATGTGTATCCATGACGTCAAATAAATAAATACCTTTTCACCAAATTGATATTATGTTTCATTTACAAACTAATAAAATTATATATTTTAATACTCGTTCAATCCGCTATATCCTAATTTACATATATATATATATATAATAGTAATCAATATATTTTTCTAAAATTCTTAGTAATTATAGGATTATATAATTGATCATTATTATAACTAATTAGAGAATTCAAATGAGCCATTTTGATTGTTCATTGATTGAATTATTTGATATCATCAATGCATAAACAACACTTACATTTAATTGCAATTCATCTCGTATTTTATATTTTATATTTTAATTAACAAAGTCAAAGTAAGATCTGTAAGTTTACTCATAACAAAACTTAAAAAGTCTCCTACTTCTTTTAAACATATATTTCAGATTTTATCTATTTCTGTTATTTAATAATTTATAATTTTTTAATAAAAATTATAAAATTCAAATGTTAGATTATATGTTATTTAATTTTATATAATTTATATATACATATTAACAAAAACTATAGCATTTTTTTTGTCAAAAAATAGTTACTAATTTTGAGATTATACATTGCAGCATATTATTAATTTATTGTATATAGGTAATTATCTATCATAATGAAATAATTATCTGGTTTTTTTTCACCAATTTAAAGAAAATTTCGTTTTATATTCATTGAATTATTCAACATCATTTTTTGTTTTACATAATAAGTCAAATTTGTAGCAATTTTACTTAATTGCAAATCTTCTCTTTAGTTTTCAATTTTACATAATAAAGTCAAACTTGCATAATATCTAATTTTGATTGCATTAAATCATATATGATAATTACTTAATTAAAAGGTAAAAAATTCCTTAGATTGTATACATGTAATAAATACACTCATTCTCAACAATAATTACTGAACTAAATTAAATATTTTAATATAGTATCTTTTTAATTTATATTTTTTTATCAACTTATCATTTATAAATTAATTTTCTTTTGATGTAATTCTATTTTTATTGCATATAGAATTATTTTATTTTTTAAATTTAATATTTTAAAACATAATTTTTAACAAAATATTTAAAATTTGCATGCACAATTTTGTCATATTTAATTTTTATTTTAACTTATGTTGTATTATAGTTAGTATTTGTGGGTAAGATTTGTAAGCACATAATTATAGTTAGTATGTAGATATATTTATATCATAATTAAGATAGTTACAAATATTTTTATTCAGATTTTTATTGCTTCGAATTCATAAGATAACCAAGGATGCAATATTTAAATAATCTCTGATTTTTTGGGAGAGGAATTGCAGGCGGATTTTTCTAATTATTTTGTTTTAATAATTTAGAATATATTTTTAATAAAAGTTAAAGAATATGCATTTCAGATTATAAGTTATTTAATTTTTTAATTAGAATTATAAATTAAGTGTATTTATTAATATTTTCAAAATATTACAAATTGAATTGGAAAAAAAATTGTAATTGTAATATTAAGTATGTCATATCCCTAATTTACAAACCAAAGATATGATAATTTTTGCAAACGAAAAATATGCGAAAAAATAAATCAAACTTTGCAAACGAAAAATATGTTAAATCCATAATTTTCAAGATTATAACATGTCCCCTCCATTATTTAATAAGTAAGAATATTAATAATATATATGTATTTAATTAATAGGTCAAAATTTCCTACTATTAGTCATTTTATGAATATAAAATTATTTGGCCATATCATCGTACTCCTTAGAAATCTTTGTCATTTTTTTCATCTAAATCATCTCCCTAATAGCAGGTAATATTCAATCATCTTATTCCCCATATACATATAAATCATATCTCTACAAGTAGGTAATCTTCGTAACTTTGATATTAACTTTGTTTTATTTTTTGTTATGAAATCTATATATTACATGATGAGAATATTTTCAAGATGTTTATTCAGAAATATACAAAGTGTATAAATACAAGGGGAGAGTGTAGGAGACTCTTAAACGTAAATAATGTGGGACAAGAATAAATACAAATACACATATATGCTCCCAATACTCCTAATACACCCCCTCAAGATGGTGGGCGATTAACGACACCAATCTTGTCCAATAAGAGACAAAGGCGAGTCCTAGATAGATGCTTGGTGAGTGATAGTCAATAGCAATGTGATAGTCAAAGTGATAGTCAATAGCAATGTGCTTCATCCGAGAGTGAAATACCAGATTTGCACACAGATACGTAGCCCCAATGTTGTCACAATAAAGAACTGGAGTAGCAGTGGATAGAGAAACGGCTAACTCAGAAAGGAGTGACCGAGTCCATTGGAGTTCCACAGCAGCAGCAGCAATTGCTCGATATTCTGCCTCCGTCGAAGATCGAGCCACAGTCCGCTGCTTACGAGAGCTCCACGAGATGGGATTGGCGCCGAGATAGATAATAAAGGCACCAGTGGATGTGCGGTCGTCACAATTACCAGCCCAATCAGCATCTGTGAAGCAATAAAGAGACAGAGGAGAGTCACGGTGTAGATGCAGAGCAAGATATCGAGTGCCATTGAGATAGCGAAGGAGATGTTTCACTGCCCCCCAGTGAATCTCAGTGGAAGCATGCATGAACTGAGATAACTTGTTGATCGAAAAGGCAATATCTGGCCTAGTAAGAAGAAGATACTGAAGACTGCCCATAATACGATGATATAAGGAAGTATCAGCAGGCTTGCTACCATCATTGAGAGACAATGTGACATTGAGAGCAAGCGGGGTCTGAATCGGTTTAGCATTGAGCATATTATGCTGAGATAGAAGATCAGTGGTGTATTTTCGTTGGGACAAATAACACGAAGACGAGGTACGAAGAATCTCCACACCAAGAAAGTAGGACAAAGGACCAAGGTCCTTAATAGAGAAATGAGAAGCCAAACCATGCACCACACGAGTGAGAAAGCGATCATCACTACCTGTAAGGATAAGATCATCCACATACACCAAGAAGTAGGCAGTAATGCCCTGGGCGTGATAGACAAAGAGGGACTCATCAGATTTAGTGCAGGAAAAACCAACCGAGACCAAAAATGATCGAAGAGCATGATACCACGTCCGAGGAGCTTGCTTGAGGCCGTAAATGGACTTACGGAGTTTGCAGACGAAGGTAGAATGATTCAGATCAGTGAAGCCAGGAGGCTGAGACATATAGACCTCATCCGAAAGCGAGCCATGAAGGAAAGCATTGTTAACATCGAACTGTCGAAGAGGCCAATTACGGGTAGTGGCAATACTCAGAACAATGCGAATAGTAGCGGGCTTGACAACAGGGCTGAAGGTCTCAAAGTAGTCAACTCCAAGGCGTTGATGAAAACCTTTAGCAACGAGGTGAGCCTTATATTTATCAATAGAACCATCAGGCTTTCGTTTGATGCGAAAGACCCATTTGCAGCCAACAACATTTTGGGAGGAGAACGGAGGAACAAGATCCCAAGTACCATTCTCTTGCAAGGCAGTGAATTCACGAGACATAGCCTCACGCTGGGTCACTGTAGAAGGCTCAACATCAAAAGACAAAGCATATGTAAGTCCATACCTTAGATTTGGTTTAACAATGTTGTTGCGAGACCGAGTAACCATCGGATGGTGCGACGGAGGATCCAAGGAGAGCATCGGTGAAGGCACAGGGCTAGGAGGAGAAGACCCAGGAGTAGGCGGTGGCAGGGGTGTATGTGTTGGCACAGGCGGCACAGCATCAACCACAGAAGCGGGAACCAGCACAGGTGGAGGGACAGGGATAGAAGTAGAAGGAAGAGAGTCAGAGTGTGAGGAAGGAAGAGGAGAGGCGATGGAAAAGGGGAAGATATGTTCCACAAATTCCACATGGCGAGAGGCATAAATTCTGGAGGACGAGCAATCAAGACAGAGATAGGCGCTCTGGGTGGGTGAGTATCCAACAAAGACACAAGGATGAGATCGGGTGTCTAATTTGTGAGAGGAGTATGAACGCAGCCAGGGAAAGCACTGACATCTAAAGACACGGAGTTTGGAGAGATTTGGTGGGTGATGAAAAAGTTTCTCAAAGGAAGAAACCATATCAAGATCAACCTTGGGAAGACGATTAATAAGATAAACAGTCGTGGATATAGTGTAAGGCCAGTACTGAAGAGGCATGGAAGAGTGATGAAGCAGGGCAAGACCAGTGTCAACAATGTGATGGTGACGTCGCTCTGCAGCACCATTGTGTTCGGGTGTATGGGGTGGGGTGGTGAGGTGAGTAATACCGGGAGATGTAAGGAAAGGACAAAGAGCTAGGTATTCTTCCACATTATCAGAGTACAGAGTCTTTATTTTTGTATTAAGAAAGTTTTCAACTAACGCTTTGAAGGCAATAAATGTAGACAGAACATCAGATTTCCGCTTAAGCGGGTACAACATGACATACTTCGTAAATTGATCAATAAAAACGACATAATATTTATAACCATCACATGACAAGACAGGAGAAGTCCAAACATCAGAATAAATTAACTGAAGCGGAAAAACAGAATTTAGAAAGGATTCAGTAAATGGCAGTTTGTGACTCTTAATGCATTTACAAGACTCACAACTAAAAACATCGGACTTATTTGTAGGTATATCATGACTAGATAGAGAGGAATGTAAAATCTTTATGGATGGGTGGCCTAGGCGAGAATGCCAGAGAGAGGATGACTGTCTAACTGAGGATAGAGCTGAGAGACGAGGTGGAGACGAAGCACCAACCGGCCACACATACAAGCCATTAACGCGCGGACCCTGAAGTATTACGTCCCCCGTACGACTGTCCTTCACCTGAAAATCAGAAGCAGAAAAGAGAACAACAACATTATTCTGCTGACAAAGTTTAGAGACAGAGAGAAGATTCCTCGCCATAGAGGGAACAAGAAAAACATCTTGAAAATTAAGATAAGAGAAAGCGGGAAAAGCAAGTTGCCCAATATGGGAAATGTGCAGTTTGTTACCGTCCCCCACTATCACATCATCAACGCCACCATACGGAGCATGCAAGGACAGGTTTGCCAAATTAGTGGTGATGTGGTGAGAAGCCCCAGAGTCGGGAATCCAATCAGAAGGCGATGGCACGGACGTAGCAGTGTGAGCAGAAGGATAGGAGTAGGCCGGGGAAGGTGGCTGACCCGACGGAGGAGATGGGGCTGCATAGGCCCGAATTTCCGGGCAGCGGCGTGCCGAGTGGCCATGGGTGCCACATAGCTGGCATCGGCCCTGGTAGCCACGGCCCGACTGATGGGCAGATGAGGCAGGGGCCGGCTGGAACCGAGAGCCACCCGTAGATGGATGGGACGAGGCCTGGCCTCGCTGAGGATGCTGGGACAGGGAGCGGCCTGGTGCAGCAGGGGGACGTCGAGAGGAGGCAGACGTAGGGAAGGCAGTGGCAGGGTGGTTCAATGTGGCTGCCACCCCGGCCGCTTGTTAAGCCTCCGTACTAAGCCACTTGTCCAGAAGTTCGTCGAAAGAAACGGGTGTATCCCTGGCCTGTATAGCGTTGCTAATCTCCTTATACAAGTCATCAAGGCCGTTGAGTACCTTAAGGACCAAGTCCTCCGGATCCGTGACCACACCGAGAAGCGAGAGTTCATCAACAACTCCCTTAATATCAAGCATAAAATTAGAAACCAAACGTGTAACTTTCACCGAATTGTGAATTCAATTCTTGAGCGCAAGAATGCGCCCCCTTGACGATTTGCCGTAGATGGAGGCGAGAGTCTCCCATGCCCCACGAGAGGAAGTGGTGGCAGCAATGAAGGGAATAAGAGTGGGCGAGATGGACCCAATGATGGCCGAGAGTATCAATTGGTCTTGTCGAACCCATTGCTCATGAAGTGGATTCGACTCAGACGTTGTGCCAACAAGAACAGTAGATGATGGACAAGGGTACGTACCATCAACATAACGGTAGAGATCGTAGCCGAAGAGGAGAGTCCGGAACTGGAAACTCCATGCGACGTAATTGGTAGAGGTAAGCTTTAGTGGCGCCTGGGCCGCGGTGTTGAAGGAGACGAGAGGCAGCGGCGTGCCGTCGGCAGTAACAACGGAGAGAGAAGACGACTGCATGGGGTCGGAAGATGCAGCAGTGTGAGGCGACTACACGAGGGATTGCGTGAGGCGGGTGGGAGGTATGAACCAGAGGAGCAGCGGCGTTGCAGTAGGTTCGTGGGAACCAGGACTGGAATCGAAAAAAAAAAAAGGATCAAGGAATTATGACGGATGCCAAATTAGGCTCTGGTTACCATGATCAGAATATTTCCAAGATGTTTATTCAGAAATATACAAAGTGTATAAATACAAGGGGAGAGTGTAGGAGACTCTCAAACGTAAACAATGTGGGACAAGAATAAATACAAATACACATATATGCTCCTAATACTCCTAATATCTCAAACGTAAACAATGTGGGACAAGAATAAATACAAATACACATATATGCTCCCAATACTCCTAATATTACACAGATACTATTGTCATATGAAGGTATGTATTTTTGTGAATAGTAAAATCTCAATAATTTATATTTTTCTAGAAAACTTTTATCTATCTCCATTATCAGTTAATCATTTGAATTTATTTTTATACTTTCATTCAGTTTAATATTATGAATCTCTATTTAGATATTTATATCATCCTATTATTTTAAAAAAATTCGTAATTTTTCCATCAAGCTCATCTCCCTATGAGAAGAAAATATTTGTAATATTTCCACTAACATTGTTTTTTTTTTTTGTTATAAAATTTACATATTAAACAGGCAACACCGTCATACAAATTTATATTTTATGTGAATATTATTTTCTCAAAAAAAAAAAAAATCATGAAATATTTAGCTATCTTCATTATCAACCAATCAATTAGACATATTTTTATAATATAATTCATTTGAAGTTCATCGAAATTGTTCTTATATATATATTTAGTTAATCATTTTTTAAAATATAATATTTGTTGTTAATGTCTTCGTATGCAGTAGATCTCATTCACATCATTCGCACTCGAAGATATGTTTATATTCTACAAGTTACTTACAATTTATGATAATGCTCGTACAAATACATTATGATCTGAAGATGAAATATTTATTTTGTTGATCGAATTAGAAAATATGTCATTTGAAGTTGTTTGCATAATTTTGTATGATAATTTTGTTTGCATAATCTGCCATTCCATTTCTAAAAATGATTTTGTTTTCATGCAAACATCATTCAATTTAAGGTAATTTATTTTCAGTAATTACATATTATACAATATAATAACTAATTTTGTATATTAAATATTAATTAGTTGTTATTGATAAAGCTTAGAGAGAACCATGGGTTAATTATGTTTCCTTAGTAAAGAAATCTTTTAGATTCCTGTTATGTTTTGTTCTTATATATTATTAAGGTAAAGTAGAGAAACCTAGGTTAATTATGTTCCTTAATAAATAAATATTTTAGATTTCTTTTACGTTTTTCTTATATATTTATTATTATGTAATAATGCGCTAAGGTAATGTAATTAGTTAGGTTGAATTTAGATTTAAATATAATTAGCAAAAACTAAAAGATTTATTTAATAACTATATTGCATTAAAACATTAATTTCTATAATAATTGTATACCGTCAAATATTTCTTATTGGTTTTTTTAGTCAATAAATTTTCAACGGTATATTTTATTAACTATAGTAATTTATCATAAAAAATATTTGTTTTAAACTCGATTATACGTACTTACAAAAATTGGATTTTAAGTACATAATCTTAAACATTAGCGTATAATATTAAAATTAAACAAATTAACTTAGACTTGAAGTAATCAATTATGAAAATAGTATTGTAGTTATTATATATGATTAGTATATGTATATATATATATATATATATATATAGTAACTACTTCAGTTTTGTTAATTATATTAGATTACTATATTATTGCATATATAGTGTAGTCATTCATATTCATGTCCATATATGTAATCAAACTTTATTGAGTAAACTTATTTCAAAACATTGTTATTTCATTAAAAATAAAATTTTCAATTTTATAAGTTATTAAATTTTTTTGTATTATTAAATTAATTTTTTTCATTTTATTGTTTCTTTAATACATTAGTTTCAAAACTTTAAATAAATAGTGAAATATTTTTTCGATTAAGTAATATATAATTAGAAATTTAAATTTAAATTATATGGTTATATATATAAATGTGATATATATTTTAATATATATATATATATATGACATTTTATAACACATTTTATTAAAGTATGTAATATAATTTTGTTGAATCTTTATTTTTTATTTTTCTTATATAAGTTAATTTCTTAACTTAACATGATAATTAGTTAATTATGGGCTGTGAATATATAAATTACTATATATTTAATAAAATTTCATTAGTTTAATTAATTTCCTTATTTGTGTGAATTAGGTGCTATAAATATATAAATTAACATAAAGTTTAATAAAGTACTTTAACATATCAAATATCCATTTAAATAATTAAATTAACAACCTTCTCAATTTAAACTAGAATTAAGGGATACATAATTTTATTTCAACATAATTATCTTACCTTAATAAACATATCTTTTTATAATTTTGTTGAGTGATTAAGTAATATACATATATGATTTAATAAATATTATAAATCATTTTTAATTGTATGCATTAATCAATATACATATGTGATATATAACAAGGTGTTATTTTAATTAGTGCATATAATACCATCAATTTTGATTACATTATCTATATTATTAAAAAATAACATAGAAAAATAAAATTTAATTTAAAAATGATAAAATATCTAAATCTTTTGAATATTCACGTATTATGTATTTATTATTTTAATTAGTATTTGGACAAGTTTCATTAAATAAACATAACAACTATGACATAATGATAATTAACTTCATTCAAATCACGTTTATTGAATAATTTTTCTTAGTTATTTTAGTCATGTAAAAACTTACCATTTATCACTTCAAATTCAAACTTTTCACTAATTTTGTAGTCTTACTAAAATTAATTGAGGGCATAAAAAAAAAACAAAAAAAATAAAATATATATATATATATATATATATAAATATAATAGCAGAAACAGTACATATTTAGAAACCATTGTATTTTTCCACCTAAAATCATTACTAAATCTGGAAGTACACATGGCATCATTTAATTGGACAAATTTATATTATTAAATTTATATTTAAGTTAAACAATGAACTAATTGTTTGCATTCAATCTTCAATATTGCTTACTAAATTAATAGGTCAAACTTTATTTAAATGCTTTTTGTAGGAGATATTTATATTTTATAAATGTATATTTTATAAAATACTATCATATTTTACTAAGTAATATTAATATGCTATTTATAAATTGTTCTAATATAATAAACTAAAATAATACATGGTAATATAAAAAATTAATAATTAATCGTTGCTGAAATATACTATTTTCAATAATTCGAAATTAACTTTTAGGGTGATTGATTAGTATATTATTGTGTACTAACTAATTATATTGTGAATAATTCGAAATTGATGTAATCTGAACTTTTGTCCTCATTTTGAAAGCAAGTAATTATCAGCCGCACTAAATCTTGGAAGAACATATTGAAGGTTAACACTAATCAGATATTTAATTGCAACATATTTAATTGCGTAAGTTTTGGAATTAGCAATAAATAAATAAATTGATTTGATCCACAATTTGTGATTTATAAGAAATCAATTAACCGCTGCACTAAATCTCAGAAGAAGATATTGAAGATTAATAGGAATCAATTATTAAATTGCTCCAAATTCGATCCCACTAAAAATTTATTAAGTCAACCAATAAATATTATAATTAATTTAGACCTAATCACTAATTAATTTGATTGTTAATGTACTTTAATAGTTGTTATAGTTAAATGTATTTGCCAACAGATTGTGCTGTGAAGATAATAACATTTGTTTTCTTTTGTTTTTTTAAATTAAAAGGATATAATATATATATATATATATTTAAAAAATAAATATCAATTGTTATGAGGTGGCATTATGTAGATTCAAATATATTTATATAGATTACTTAAATTTTATTCTAATTTCCAATTAATTAATATAAAATGATTAACAATAATATAAAAAAATATATCTGGAAGTACTCTTGACATCATTTAATTGGACAAATTTATATTATTAAATTTATATTTAAGTTAAACAATGAGCTAATTGTTTGCATTCAATAATAAAAATTGTTTACTTAATTAATATGTCAAACTTTCTTTAAATGCTTTTTGTAGGAAATATTCATATTTTATAAATGTATATTAATAAAATACTATCATATTTTACTAAGTAATATTAATATGTTATTTGTAAATTGTCCTAATATAATAAAATAAAATAATACATGGTAATATAAAAAATTAATAATTAATCGTTGCTGAAATATACTATTTTCAATAATTTGAAATTAACTTTTAGGGTGATTGATGTTACAATTATCAGCCGCACTAAATCTTGGAAGAACATATTGAAGATTAACACTATTCAGATACTTAATTGTAACATATTTAATTGCATAAGTTTTGGAACTAGCAATAAATAAATAAAAGAAATTGATTTGATCCACAATTTGTGATTAATAAGAAATCAATTAACCGATGCACTAAATTTTGGAAGAAGATATTGAAGATTAATAGGAATCAGTTATTTAATTGCTCGAAATTCGATCCCAACAAAAAATTATTAAGTCAACCCATAAATATTATAATTCATTTAGACCTAATCACTAATTAATTTGATTTTTAATATATTTTAATAGTTGTTATAGTTAAATGTATTTGCCAACAGATTCTGATGTGAAGATAATAACGTTTTCTTTTGTTTTATAAATTAAAAGGATATAATCTATATATATATATATATATTTAAAAAATAAATATCAATTGTTATGAGGTGACATTCTGTAGATTCAAATATATTTATATAGATTACTTAAATTTTATGCTAATTTCCATTCAATTAATATAAAAATTAATTAACAATAATATGAAAAAATATATCTTTATTATTCATGCATATTGTGGGTTGTTTAAAATCTGTTAAAAAATTTATTATTTTAATACAACTGCATGCTCAAACCACACTCCATTTATTTTTATTAAATTTTAATATTAATAGGTTGAAATTATTATTAAATGTTATGTATTGTATAGGAAAGATTATCTATTTATTAAATACGAAGAAATTTGAAATTCTTTTTTTAATAAAAAAATATCCAATTTTGGATACTATTATTAATATTTTTATAAGAATTTTGTTGAATTTATTATATAGAAATAATTTTAATAATTTAAAATAATAATATATATATTATTTAATTTTAGATTATTAAGCCGTGGCAATTTATTGTTTAGGCATACAAGGAAATTGAGTTATGGCAATAAGAATGTCTAGCATATTTAAATACAAATTCCTTAGAAGAAATAAAATCAAGCACAATCGACAACCAAATACAAGGTCAAGCAAGAAAGTTATCACAACAATTATTTTATTATTTCCCTAATTTTATGCATTAGGAGATTATGAGAATCAAATTTGATGCTAATCTTAATTGAAGATTGATTAATTGGAATAGTCATCACATATACACCATATATCAATATTCAAAGAAGAAAAAGTTTTCAAAAGAATTATCATCCATAGGTATCAACATGAGAAAGCTTGAAGGTTATACAATTATCAATAATAAACGTTCAAGATCCGAATCAAATCCCAAAGGTAGGTACCTTTTTGTTTATATTTCTTATTCGTTATAGTTTTTTTTATTATTTTATAGAATTTAGTAAAAATGTATTCAACTCAACATACTTTATATATTGATAGCAACTCGAAAATAGATTTCTTTGCATATATTATACCACTAATATTCATGCAGTACATTTGCAATTTATACATGCCTTATTAGTGTTTATGCAATAGACTCTCTTTTTTCATCAAGTTATCTTTTTTTCTTTCCTCCATTACCATAATATTATATTTTAAAACTGCCTCCTTCCTTTAGCAAAGTAAGATGCACTCCGGAACGATTTTCACCTGGCGACGTGCTCGTGAGAATTGTCCTTCCATGAGTGAATAGAAAATAGAAAATGTATATAGCTCTTCCCAAAGTATACCCATCCTTTAATTACGGTTATCAAGAATTTAATGCACATTTAGTTATCTGTTTTATTTCAGCACCATTCTGCTATACCCCACTTTTGCTTTAGAATTCTATTTAAACTTTCCTATTTCTCAACTTTTGGAGGTTTCATAAGGTATCCTAAAGACCATTATTTGTGTTAATTATTCTTCCATTAAGAAATCAGAAAGATAGATTTTCCATCATAGCTAAGTAGTTCCTTTGGTTTATGAACCAGTTGTTGATCTTCTTCTGATTCAGCCCCGTTGATTAATTTTTCCGCAATATTGAGCGTAGTTAGCAACAATGGAACCCTGCCTACAACAACGTGGTCATATGGACATCTTAAGGCCATTACCATTTCATTGAATGGGGTTTATTAGTTATATTTGTAAACCAACGCACAATCACTCATAGGCAACCCTTTATATATCATATATATATATATATTGAAATCTCATGTATTCTGCTTTTTTTCTTTTTCTAATAATTATTTGAGTTATTAGGGAAATCTCATAGTTGGGGAACATAAAAAGAAAGCCCTCATTCGTAGGTATTTATTACCTCGACTTTACGTGACTCTAAATATATATATATATATATAAGAAACAATTTATTGAAATAATATAATATATAATTAAACATAATATATTGGAAATCTATTGCAAAACAGTATTGTCAAACTTGTATAAGTATATACACAAATTAGTTGATATAAATTAATAGTAATTGTACTAAAAGTTTAGGTATGTTAACTTAGTTAGTATTCATAATTTTTTTTTGTATATATTATAAATTAACATAACATATAGTCATATATTATTTAATTACAATACATAGTTTGATTACTGATAGTAAATATTAATTTGATCAAACCTCAAAAAAATTTAAGTTATTTAGATAGATTATTAAACACGTGTTTATTGGTAATTTTTTGTTTTGTTTTGTTAAAGTTGTCCATTAATTCCTTAAATCAACAATATAATAATCTTAATTATTACTTAATATCAATATGCTCATTTTCAAATTAGTTGCAACTCTTTGAAGATACTTAATTATAATATTAATTTGAAATGATTTTTTTTTTCATTTATAAGTAGTGTAATATTAAAAATTTTAGTATCTTTGTAAAAATCATTTGGATTTTCAATTCTAATTCTTAAAAATATCCATCTTTGTACTTTGACATCTTATATTGTGTGAATTTCAGAGAACGATGGATCAATTTTATTCAAGAATTCAAGGTCAGATGCTACTCATAGTATTCATTATGTCTTTGGAGAATCTTTTGTAAATTCATCTCATCAATTACATTTAATTTCACCTTTAAGTGACATCACGAATGGTACAGTTTAGTTATTTTAATCTTTAAATATCTATTTTGATACTTAATTCTTATAATTTTAGTTTTTTTCGATAATTTTTTTTATCTCTTTTACAGTTTGCAGCTCATGTAGGTTGTTGGAAAATCTTTTTCATTCCATGAAAACTTGCATTATATAATGAATGAATCAATTACAGTAGTTACACCTGAACAATAACCTGAGATTATTGATCTAACTTATGAAGATGCAATATTGCAAGAGTTTGCAAAAAATGATCAAGTTTTTCAAGAATTGATCGACTTAAACGAGAACAGTCCAGAAATAATAGAAATCCTGATGACACATGTTATGATGATGTTGATTTTGTCAAATGTAAGTTTTTAGTTTTTGGTTGTACTATTATCTATATAAATATTAATTTATATATATATATATATGTGTGTGTGTGTGTAATAAATAATTATAGTAAATTTTAACACATATCAATGCTCAAGTGAATTAACATTTTTAAGTTTTAAATTATTATATATTCAATATTTTAATGGATGTAATGTATAAAATTAATGAGTGGCTTTTTTTGTTATACAGCTGCTGAATATTGGGGCATTGGAGATCCTATACATAGATGTGAATATTGTGGGGCCTCATTTTGGAATCATGAACGAACACGTACAAACCTCAGATACAAAAATCCTAAATTTTCACTATGTTGCATGAATGGTAGGGTACAACTCCCCCCAATCAAGAAACCACCTCAAGTGTTATACGATCTTCTACATGGTGATAGTGATCGAAGCAATCATTTCCTGGAAAATATACGTTCTTACGATAGTATGTTTTATTTTACATCAATGGGAGGTAAGATTGACAAAAGTCATAATAATGGAAATTCTCCTCCAATTTTTAAGCTTAATGGTCAAAACTATCATTTAATGGGTAGTCTATTACCTGTTGATGGTGTTGCGCCAAAATTTGTCCAACTTTATATTTATGATACAACTAATGAAGTTCAGAATTGTCTTCACTCTGTCAAGTATGTTTCATGAATAGCTTATGTTTATTAATTTTATCAGTTTATTTAAAATATATGATTTAAATTATAAACAAATTTATTTAACACTAATAGTTATTAATTTTCATGTATTACAGACATAATGGAGACATAAATACTCTTCATGCTGAAATAGTTGCTGATTTGAAGGATATGCTTGATCAAAACAATGTATTGGTCAAAACTTTTAGAATGGTTGGACAAAAGATATAAGAAGGACATTCTAGAATAAGGTTGAGGTTGTTAGGTAAAAGAGGATGTGATGCTAGAAGATACATTTTAGAATGGTGGTGCTCGTTACATGATACAAAATTACCAAGATGCAATGGCAATTTGCAGGTGGGCAGGATATCCTGATTTGTTTATTACATTTATGTGCAATCCAAAGTGGCCAGAAATAGTTCGTTTTCTTGAGAAAAGAGGTCTTAAACCAGAAGATCGTCCAGATATAATATCTCAAGTATTTAAGGTTAAACTTAACAGCATGATAAAATATTTTCGTAAGAATAAGATTTTTGGTAACGTAAGAGGAGGTAACTTTCATTATTATAATAAAAGTTTATTTGATATAGTTAAAAATGTTTAACAAATATCATTTTTATATGAAATGAATTTTTGTTAATGTTTCTATTAATAGTAGTCGTTATAATTGTTTCAATTGCAGTTGTTTATATTACAGAATTTCATAAACGTGGTTTGCCTCATGCCCACATACTTATCTAGCTTGAAAATGAAGCAAGAGATCCTTCTGCAGTCATATTGACAGTATGATTTCAGCTGAAAACCCTGACAAGGCATCAGACATGAATATTATGCTGCAGTACGTGATTTTATGATTCATGGCCCATGTGGAGCCTTGACGAGGAATTCTCCTTGCATGTCTGAAGAAGGAAATTGCACCAAACATTTTCCAAAAAAGAAAATAGAAGAAACTACTATACATGAGGATGGTTATCCTGTGTATAGAAGGCGAAATGATGGAAGAACTATTTTAAAAAATGGTGTTGAGATTGATAATGGCTTCTTTGTTTCTCAAAATCGATATCTCCTTCTAAATACGGTGCTCATATTAACATCGAATGGTGCAACCAATCTAGGTCCATAAAATACCTATTCAAGTATGTGAATAAGGGACATGACCGTGTAACTGCATCATTTTATCATATTAAGCAGGATGAAGAAACTAGACAAGAAGTAGATGAAGTTAAGATGTACTATGATTGTAAGTACATGTCTCCGTGTAAAACAGCTTGGAGAATTTTTGGATTTCAGATTCAGTTCAGAAATCCTCCAGTTGAGCGTCTAAGTTTTTACCTTCCCGACGAACAAAATATATTTTTAGCTGATTTTGATCCATTAGATGAAGTTATCAACAAGCCATATGTAAAACATAGTATGTTTCTAGCTTGCATGGAGGCAAATAAAAATTACCAGGAAGCGGAGCACCTTACTTACGCGGAATTTCCTCAGAAATTTGCATGGAAACAAGATAAGAGAAAGTGGGTTAAAAGATCAAGAGGGTTTTCAACTGGACGTGTATGTTATGTTCCTCCTGGTTTTGGCGAAGCATATTACCTTCGAATACTCATAATTGTTGTTAAGGGTCCAAAATGCTATGATGATTTCAAATTTTATGAGAACGTAAAGTACGATACATTCCAAGATGCTTGTTATGCAAGGGGACTTCTAGATGATGACAAGGAATACATTGATGATATTGCAGAAGCAAGTCAATAGGCATCTGCTCAATCATTGTGGAATTTATTTGTGACATTATTATTTTCTGGAAGCATTAGCCATCCACAAGTTTTATGGGAAAAGTGTTGGATATATTTGTCAGATGACATTATGTACAGACAACAAAGAATGATGAGTTATCCAGGTATATTCAAAATAAATTTATTTTTACTATTTACAAAATATTTATTGGATTTTTATTATTGTTTATATTTAATAGTAAAGATAATTAATATATTTTACAAATTTGATAATGTCTGATGCCGACATCAGAAACCTTGCTTTAATAGAGGTGGATAAAATGTTGAGAACCCTTGGAAAATGATTGCAAGATTATGATGGTATGCCTGTTATAGATTTTGAATCATCAATGTCTTCACAAAATAGACTGATCTGTAATGAACTGTCATACAATAAAGTTGAGATGAAAAGAGAACATGATTTGTAATAAAGAAGTTAAATGTGGAGCAACATCATGTTTATGATGAAGTTATTTGATCTGTTGTAACTAATAAAGGTGGGGTCTTTTTTGTGTACGGTTATAGTGGTACTGGAAAAATTTTTCTATGGAAGACTATATCTGCATCAATGAGATCTAAGGGATTGAATGTTTTGAATTATTCCCATTAACATACATGATAATTCCACATGCAACATAAAACAGGGCAGCCAATTTTCTGAGCTATTAGTTAGATACAAGTTGATTACTTGGGATGAAGCTCCTATGGTTCATAAAAACTGCATAGAAGCACTGGATAAACGTTGAAGGATATAATGCAGTTAAGTAATTCAACATATTCAGATAAAATTTTTGGAGGAAAAACTGTGGTTTTGGGTAGAGATTTCAAACAGATTCTTCCAGTGATTCTAAAAGGTACCAGAAGGTACCAGACAAGATATTGTTCATGCAACAATTAATTCTTCGTATATTTGGGATGAGTGCACCGTCCTTAGGTTAACAAAAAATATGAGGCTACAAAACATTAATTCAGTCACTAATCGAGATGGTTTGAAGCAATTTTCAGAATGGATGGCTGCATTAGGTGATGGTATAATTGGTGATTATCATGATAGTGGTGCTGAAATTGACATTCCAGAGGATATTTTGCTGAAACCTAGAGAAGATCCGATCAGAACAATTGTTAATAATACTTATCCCAAATTTCAAAGTATTCTTGATGATCCTTTTTTTTTTTTTTTGTAGGATAGGGATTGGCTTGCCCCTACTTTGGATGTGGTTGAATCAATAAATGATCATATGATAAAGATTAACATGCATGAGTCCAAGACATACCTGAGTTCTAATTCTGTATGCAAGTCAGATTCTAATGTACATATTTTGGCTGATGTATATACACCAGAGTTTTTGAATTCTTTGAAATGTTCTGGTGTCCCTAATCATAAACTCATTCTGAAAGTTGGTACACCAGTTATGTTGCTGAGGAATATTGATCATTCAAAGGGTCTATGTAACGGTACGAGACTATTGATAACTAGGCTTGGATATCATGTTCTTGAAGGTAAGGTTCTAACAAGAAATAGTGTTGGTGAACTGGTCTTAATTCCAAGACTATCTCTTACTCCATCAGATCCAAGACCGCCTTTTAAGTTTCAAAGAAGAAAATATCCAATAATTGTATCATATGCAATGTCGATCAACAAGAGTCAAGGCTAATATTTATCTCACATTGGATTATTACTTAAAAAACCAGTCTTAGTCATGGACAGTTGTACGTGGCCGTATCCAGAGTTACAAGTAAAAGTGGTTTGAAGATTCTGATTTCTTCTGAGGATAATATTGGAAAAAGTTCAATAAAAAATGTAGTGTTTCATGAAGTTTTCCGAAATGTATAATCACTTTATTGTTTCAATAAATTGGTTATTTAATTTTATGTATATATATTTTAATTTATGCAAATTATGCATATTAAATTGTTAGATTTAATAAATAATTTACTTATTTTATATGATATTATAGGGTGTATTTAAAAGGAAATATATCTCAATTGCAGATGTTATAAATGACATATATTATTCAATTCATTTTTATTATAATATATTATATTATATAATATATTATATTAAAATAATATAAATTTTCAAACTATTCATTTATATAGTTATAGACTAATAATAGTATTTTAATATAAATATGTTGTTTATATTTAAAATTTAATACAAAAAATATTTAAAAATATTAATAAACTATATATACATTTTTAAACAATTTTATAATATACCGTGCAACGCACGGGTGCATTACTAGTTTCATAAATTACATCATGATTGAATTTGAAAGAGAATGTAACTTCTTTTGATGTGATATTTTCTTTTATTTTAAGTAATTATAAATTATTTAATTTAATATTTAATTAGTACATAAATATAATAATTTATTAGGTTAGTTAGTGTAGATTCAAATATATTTATATTATCATCCAAATTATATATATATAGTAATTTAATATTTTTAAATTATAAATAATTGTTTTTAAGTTTATAAATTGTTACTATTATATGTAAATAAATTATATATTAGTGTACAATTAGAGCAATTTTTTTATATAACTTTATTAATATATGAATTGTATCACAAATTTGAAATTTCAGATATTTATTAATTTCCATAATTGCATCTAATTTTAATATTAATTTTTGCAAATATATATGGTTGTGATAAATCACATCAAAACTGAATTTGAAAGATAATCTCACTAATTTTGATATAACAAATTCCTTTACTGGGAGTATATATATGTTGTTTAGTATATAAATAAATTTAATTACTAGATAAAGTAATTATCCAAATAAGTTTAATTCAATTATCTTCAAATATAATTATCTTAACTTCAAAATTATACATATAATAATTCAAGTTAAATTTAATCAATATTTAAAATAATTATTAAGATAGTTATTAATTATAACAGTTGTTGGATATTATATTATTAATATATAAATTTGTATTTAAAGGTTAAATGCAACATATAACTTCATTTTTGCAATTGTGATAACAATTCTTGCATTTATAAATGTACTAATAGCATTTAAACAAAACTGAAATCAAATTACATATATTTAATAAACTTAATTATTTTAGTCAAGTCAAAACTTACAATTTATTACTTCAATGTCACAATTTGCATTAAATTTTTTGGTCTTTATAACCTTTATTGGGGGCATCAAATTTATCATTGAAAGTTAATACAAAATTTGTTGAATATTTTCTTTTCTTTAAATATGTAAATTAGGTTATAAGAATATGCATAAATAAAAAGTTTACTAAAATGCTTTCAAATATCGCATATCTATAATATATATATATATATATCAAATAGCAAAAGTCGTACATGTTTCTGTCTAAAATAGATACTAATTCCGAAAGTACACATGGCAATATTTAATTGGATATTTTTATATAAATAATTTTGTATCATAATGAAACATCTTCAATAATTATTTGATTTTACAAAAAAATTGGATTATGTTGATTGCCATCGACATGATCAATTTTGTTATTAAATTATAAGTCAAACTTGACAGTATCTAATTGAACTGCTTTTACATAACTAATTTTGTATTTTAAGTAGAAATCATAAATAATGTAATGATTGCTTGAAAATTTCTAATTATTCTATTTGCATTCAATTAGATAATATTTTTACTTAATTAAAATGTAAAACTTTCCTTAGGTTCTTTGATGAAAAATATTCAATTAATGTCTAATAAATTTCAAATAAATGTTTTAATTGACTAGGTAAATGTTCATCTATTTTGATTGCAAGTAGTATTTTGATTTTTTTCAATTTAATATTTTATACCATATTTTTTAATAAAACTTATACATATATATATATAATAACATAAGTCGCATATTTGTAGAAACCATTGCATTTTTTTGTCTAAAATAATTATTAATTCTAGAAGTACACATGCAACATCTAATTCGATATTTTTATATGAATAATTTTGTATCACAGTTAAACATCTTAAATAAGTATATGATTTTACGAAAATATTGGATTATTTTGATTGCATTCGACAACATCAATTTTGTTATTAAATTATAAGTCAAAGTTGGCGGTATTTAATTGGACTGTTTTATATAACTAATTTTGTATTTTAAGTAAAAGTCATAAATAATGTGATGATTGCTTGAAACTTTCTAACTAGTATATTTGCATTCAATTAGATAGGATTTTTACTTAATTAAAATGTCAAAATTTCCTTAGGTTCTTTCATGAAAAATATCGAATTAATGTCTAGTAAATTTCAAATAAATGCTTTAATTAACTAGATAAATGTTCATTTATTTTGTTTGCATGTAATATTTTGAATTTTTTTGGTTTGATATTTTGGACCATATTTTTTAATAAAAACTTATATATATATATATATATAATAGCAGAAGCCGCATATTTGTAGAAACCATGTCATTTTCTTGCCTAAAATAATTATTAATTCTAGAAGTACACATGCAACATCTAATTTAATATTTTTATATAAATAATTTGTTATCATAATTAAACATCTTAAATAATTATGTGATTTTCCAAAAAAAAAAAAGACGGATTATTTTGATTGCATTCAACAACATCAATTTTGTTATTAAATTATAAGTCAAAACTTGGCAGTATCTAATTAAACTACTTTATATAATTAATTATGTATTTTAAGTAAAAATCTTTAAAATGTGATGACTGATAACAAATTTCTGATTAGTTTATCTGCATTCAATCATATTGGATTTTTAATTAATCAAAAGGTCAAACTTTTCTTCGATTCTTTTCATAAAGAATATCCAATTAATGCCTAACAAATTTAAAATAAATGCTTTAGTTGACTAGGTAAATGTTCAATTATTTTGATTGCATATAGTATTTCGGTTTTTTTATTTGATATTTTAGACCATATTTTTCAATAAAATCTAAAAAATTGTGGGTGAAATGATATGATATTTAAATACATTTTTTTAATTAGTACTATAATTAGTATTTATTAGTATTGTAATATTTATTATTAAACTATTTTTTTTATTATCTTCGACATTAGTATTTATATTATATTAATTATATAACATGTATATTACTATTTTTGTTATATATATAAAAAAACAAATTTTATGTATATGTTATAATATGTTATACACACACATATATATATGTATATATATGTATTATATTAACAGTTATATATATATAGAATATTAGTATTATATTAGAATTACAAAACTAAATCATTAATTAACATTTATGAATTATTGGTGTTAGTATGTAAATATTGTGCAAATTTTACGAAAGATTATTGGTATTATATATGTGTGCATTTATGCATTATTATTATTCGCAAATACTCTTATTAATGTTAGTAAATTAGATAATTATGGTAATTTTATATAATTGCTCATACTTAATTTAGTAAAGTCAAATATATATGCATAAATCACATTAATTCAAGTTTTGATTGAGTCTCACTATCTTTGATATATTTTTTCTTTTATTATGTCTATGATTTTTATTTTTGAAAAGGTAAAAAATAAAATAAAAATCATTATTGCAATGATAATTCAATTTGCTTATATAAATATGTATTTCATGAATCATTCCCTCACCCTCATTTGAATTTTTTGGCCTATCAGCATCAACAATAAAGGTAGGTCTATTTGATTGACTAATTGAGCTTCTTTCGTATGGGATATTTTTTTATGTATTTATATTTTATATATTATTATTTTTTGTTTATATATTCCATCACAATCATATTCCTGTTAGTTTTTTATTAAAAATTTCATTTCGTTTAATTATCTATATGGAAGGAAATTAGTTTCATTGTTTTAAATTTATGTTTCAGCTTTGTAATTAAAAAATTAATTATCATTACTTTGATAACATATTCTATTTATCATTAGTTTTGTTTGTTCTCATTATTATATCATTGTTTCTTATAATTTTATTTGATTTATTTTAACATTGTTGGCTTTTATTTTCAAAGAGTTGTTTACACCATATATATCTTTATTCTCATATTTTTTTTATGAAATATAATAGCTTTCTTATTAAAATCATATTTGACTTTTTAATTCTCATTAGTGTTCTACCCTTATTTATAAAATCGATTATTTCATCTTTTCATGACTTGAATCAGAGTTCGCAAGGGCACACCAACAATTATTTAATTTATTTGATTATTTTATAATATGTTTCTTCAACATTTGGGAGTCAACACTACACGTGTAATTTGTATTTTGTAATTTTTTATTTATTTTAATTTGAATCTTTTTTATCCGGTTCTCCTTAGCATTCTCGAAAAATTTGTATCTTTAAAAGTATGTTCGCTTTTATTTTTTGCTTTATTATTTATGCATGTAATTTGCATTTTTTAAAATAATTAGTAGTGATTCAAATTATTTATTTATTTGTATACATAAATATATGCAAATTATTTGGTATATTACATACCGTTAATTGATTATGCATGATGAACATATTTATTTATAATCTCGAATAAAGAAATTAAATTATCTTTATTAAAGTCAATCAAAACGACAATAATTACTTCCATAGTAACAACATATTATTGATTGCAAACATAGGATATTAATTGATCAAAGTATTTTGACATTCTTCTTGTTGTAATAAAAACGTAATGAATACATATTGGAAAAAGTGAAGATCCCAAAATCAAATTACTGTATTATCAAGTTAGTAAGTTAACCATTAGGGATAGTATCTTGTTACTTGATTAGTTGAGTTAAGAGACGATTTCCCTAACTTGATAACAGTAACTAACTAGCTACCAAAGCATAACAATCAAGCTAACTAATCTTTCTAGAAACTTCTGCAAAAGTAATTATATTATCCTATAAATGGTTAACAAAATATATTATGGACACATCATATATTTCTCTCTCAAACATAAACGTTTCCTGCAATTTTGGCTTGAAGCCCACCTAATTTTTGTAATTTTATTATATATACAAATATAAATATCTATATATGATTGATGTTATATTTGTAGTCCAACATTCGCTCCAATCGATCAAAAAATATAGATAAAAAATAAATAAAAAGACAAATATCCTATTTTATTGAATAATCAATTTATCTTTTTTAATATTTTTTTAATAAAATAGAATACTTGTCTTCTTATTGGTTTGGTTTTCTTCTTTTTCATTTTTTAAAAATACAAATAAGTTATTTGTTTATAATTTATTTTTGACATATTATATATCAAATTAATTCTTTTTTCAGAGTCTTTAATTTGATACCTCAGTGAATATTAAACATGAGATTTTAGATTAAAAATAAAAAATACTTATTATTATATTATTTTGGTTAGATTTGATTATTTATTGTGAGTTAGAGTATTTATATTAAGTTTGGGTTTTAAATAAACAATAGGTGCAATTAATCAATCTATTTAAATTTTTATCTTAATTTATTCCATAAGAAAATTTGTATCTATACTAACATGAGTATAAACATGATTAACTGTATATAATTATTCAATTAATTATGTTAATACAAAAATATGTGATTATTTTAAAAATTTATAATAAGATTATTTAAATTATTTTTATCAGACGTTGTTATTCAATTAATTCATATATATCAAGAAGAATACATAACAACTACGAATTTGTTTGAGTATTATAAATAATCAATTAATTTTACATATATATATATATATGTATTTTTATTATAATTAATATTTTATCTTAATTTAATTCTATATTTTATCTATGAAACTAAGTGTATATTCATTGCTCGAAGGAGTAAATTTCATTCCCAATAGTTAAGGCCGGACCTAGTTATATTTGGACCTGAGTAAAATTTATAAAATGAGCTCCTAAATTATATTATTTTCAATATACTAACTTAAAAAATTAAATTAAAATGTTTGCAATATTCTAGATATTAAATATATTGTCGTAAAAAAAAAAAGTCGAAAACAATTATTTAAATATAATTCGTCATAAATTTTCGACAACAAAAATATTAATCAAGTCCGTATAATTAAGTTGTCGAATAATATCTTCATTGGTATATAAATTTTTTCTTGATCCATTTTACATGATGTCGAAAAATTCTTGGTATATAAAAAATCTTAACTTATTTACTTTGATTTTCTTTTGATTCTAATTTGCAGTTGTTTTGCAAATTACTATTTTTTATGATTAAGAATTCGAGTAAAAAAAAAAAATCAAGGAAAACACATAAAATTGAAAATAAAAACTAATGAATTCTAGGGTAGGAGCCGCAGGCTCACCCAGCAGCAACACCCTCGCCCTCACAGACCCAAAGGCAGAGGCCAGTAAAAATTGTAGGAGCAAGTTTCCTAACAAATGAGAGAGCCCTGAACCTCTGGGCTACCCAATATTTTGTGCCATAATTTCATTTAATAATAACACTTTTTATCCTTATGAATATTTTTCATAAGAAAACTGCTATTAAAAATAGCAGAATTGAGGAATATGATATTCCTGAAATTTTAGATTTATTAAATAAATAGACTATTCCTAGAATAAAACCAAATCTGGTTTATGAATTAAGAACATTTGAGAAATTAGGTCTCAAACAGGTAGTTAAAACTACTAAGTCAGCTATATCTCTTAATGATAAAGAGATGACTATTCGTCTCTTAAATGAAAGAGATATTTTACCTTTTGTAGAAACTCATAATTTTCTACATATAGGATGTATTCAAATTGCATTCAGACCTTTAACTTTAGAAGGTCTACCTGAAATGTTTATGGCAACTCTTAGAAATGCCAGAAATCTTGATTTTACACACTCAATTATGGGAATGATTCAATCTAGTCTGGCCCATGGACCAATTTATTTTGATGTTTATCCAAATCTTTCAGTTTCACTAACTGATAAGAATATTCTGGATACTTTAACACTAAATATTTGTACAGAAAATTATAATTATGTTTCTGGAACAGAGGTTATATGTATCTGTTATCGTATATATTTTAAACCCTTATATACTCTTAATCATATGTGTAAAATGGTAGATAAAAAGTTTAATGAGACTATTTTAATTGAAATAAATTTTGGAAAAGCTAATATCACCACTCGAAGAGCCATTAAATGGGAAGAAATTAAATTCCCAGAACATTGGACTCTTACACAGACTTTGCCTAAAATTCCTGTTGTTAATAATAGATTACAACAAATTATTCAGAATAATGAAGGATCAGTTCAGATCAAATTTGCTTCTGATCAAAGGAAATTGATATCTTCCTCGAGATCTTTATCTAGATCAAGATCTAACCATAACTTAATTTCTCCTTTTCAATATGATGTGGAAATTCCACAAACTTCTAGTGCATCAACGTCTTCTTATTTTCAAGAAGATGATAAATCTCAAGAAGATCATACTGAAAATATTTTGATTGATAAAAATAAAATTTTACATAGTAATGTTTATAACATTAAAGATACTGATACAGTATCTCAGATGAATTTCACTATTTAATTATGAATTATACACTAAAATTAGATTTTTCGAAAGGATCTGCTATTAGAAGGCAGATTAATACAGAGTTTTATACATCCAAATGGGAGCCATTTAGAAAATGGTATTTTAAAAGTTTTACTAAAAAAGAATATACTTTCTTTGTTGACTATTTTTATAAATTTTGTGAAGAACATAATCAGATTATTTATTATGTTCCTTGGTTTTTTAAAACTTTTATTACTGATCATATTTTAGTAATTGAAAGAAGTTATAAACTTACTTCAAGATAGATTCAAAAATCTGTTTATCCTCCTCAACAACCTTTTTCAAATTGAAAAGAATAATAAGTCCTTAAATTTTACGGCTTTTTCAAAAATATTTGAAACAGAAATGCTGCCTACTACCACGAAGCATATAAATCAATTAATTGAAAATCAGAATTATACAAATCTGTATTTAACCATTCTTGGTGAAGAGATGATATCTCTACATGATAGAGTTGAAAAAATTATTTCGGCTATAAATCAAATAAAACCTGATGTTCATATTGAGAAAAGAAAAGAAATTGATATTTCTTCTATTGCTTCTTCTTCAATCCAATCTCCTCCTTTAATAAAGGATTTTAAATTAAAAACTTCAGTTTCTGATTTAGAAAAATTATTAGAAGAAAAATTTAAAGCTTTTAATATTTCAGCTTTAGATGATGAAGAAGAATTCCAAAAGAATACTTCTCCTTCTGTTAATAATACAGAAGAAATTAATAAAATGAAATGGGCTGATAGGCCTACTCAGAGCAGGTACTATTATAATAGACCTTCTCTGATAGACGTTTTTCATGAAGAACAAGAGTATTTTCTTTCGAATAATTATAATGGAAAAAGCATTTATGAAAGGAATTTAGATGGTTGCACTGATAGGCACATCTATAATCTTGCACATCGTATGATGATGTATAGTACTGTGTGCAAAGTATCTGGTAATACAGATAAAAACATTGCTATTATGATAACTGCTAGTTTTACTGGCCAACTTAAAGGTTGGTGGGATAATTATTTATCACAAGAACAAAAATCTTCCATTTTTAATTCTATTAAAGTTGAGGATAATATTCCTGTTGAGAACGCAGTATATTCTTTAGTCCTCACCATAATTGATCATTTTACAGGTAAGTTTACTGATAATGGAGAAAATATTAGAACTCTCCTCAGTAATCTTAGATGTAAAACACTATCTGATTTCAGATGGTATAAAGATACATTTTTAACACGTATCTTTGAATTGCCTGACTGTAATAACAGTCATTGGAAGGCCAAATTTATTGATGGTCTTCCTAGTCTTTTTGCTGAAAGAATTCGTAGAATTCTTAGGCAAGATAAGATGTCTATACCTTACGAAAATTATACTTATGGTAATTTAATCTCAACTTATATACAAGAGGGTTTAGCTCTTTGCAATGAGTTGAAATTAAATAACCAAATTAAAAGGCAAAATTTGCTTGAGAAAAACAACTTGGCCAATTTTGTGGTCAATTTGGTATGGAAACTCCTTTTAAAGGAAGAAAACGTCCTTCTAAAGATTTTAGAGAAGGAAAAGATTATAAAAGAAAGAAAAGATATTATTCTGATAAGAAAAAAGAATTAAAAAAATCTAGATCATCTTTTCATAAAAAGGATAAAAGAAAGAATAAAGAATTTTCTATAATTTGTAGAAAATGCAAAAAACCTGGTCATTATGCGAACCAGTGTTGGGCAAAAGATAAAATCAAAGCCCTTGATATTGATGATGATTTAAAAGAAAATTTATATAAAATTGTTTTAGATTCTGATAATAATAAATCAGAAATTTCAGATACTGATTATTCAGAATCAGATAATTCTGAAGATCTTCATCTTCTTGATAATGAATTGTTATTATCAGAAAGTGATGATTGTGAAGCATGTATACAATGACAACCTTGTATTCGTCCTTCAAAGAAAGTCAGTAATACTGAAAATTCTTCTGATGAGTTTTATAAACTTATGTCTCAATTTCAAGACCTTAATCTTAGTGTCCTGAAAAATGATAACACACTAGAATTTCTTAAGATAATTAAAGATCTTCTTTTGAGAACTAGTATTATTGATCAAATGGAAAATATTCCATCTTGTAGTTCTACTAGTCCTACTATTTCTCAGAATACTGAGAATTCATACTCCATGTCTGAAGTTAATAAACTTCTTAGACAGAAGTATGAGAAACAAAATCCTATTTCTGCTCAGGATTTAGTTCATGAGATTGATAATCTCAAAAAAGAAATTAAAAATCTTTATCATATTAATAAAGATTTTCATCAACGTCTTTGTCTTTTGGAAGATAATAAAGAAAAGGAGATTGATAATTCTCCTGATGATTCTATTGAGCATCTTATGCCAATAGAAAAAACCTCCCTACTATTTCCATGATCATATCTCAAAAGTGGTATACTAAAATCACTCTTCTCATAAAAAATCATAAAATTGATTTCATCGCCGTGATTGACAGCGGTGCTGATTTAAATGTCATACAAGAAGGATTAATTCCTACCAGGTATTTTCATAAAACCACTCATTCACTTTCTCATGCTGGAGGTGAACGTCTTGATATAAATTTCAAGATTCCAAAGGCATATATTTGCAAAGATAATTGTTGCATTTCAACAAGTTTTCTTCTTGCAAAAAATATTTCAAGCCAGCTTATACTCGGCTTACCTTTTATTTACAAAATTTATCCTTTAACCCTTGTCAATGAAAAAGGTTTAACTGGAACTTTTGAAGGAAACCCGATATCCTTTAAATTTACTACAAAACCTGTTCATAGAGTTCTTAATGAACTACAAGAACAAATTGAAAGAAAAACCTTTCAAATCAATTCTTTGAAAGAAGAAGTGAGTTTCTTGACTATTGAAGAAAAACTCAAAAATACTAAATTACAGGAAAAAATTAAACTTGTTTATAATAAGTTTTCTATTGATATTTGCAATGATTTACCAAATGCTTTTTTGGGATAGAAAAAAGCATATTATTTCTCTTCCTTATTAAGAAGATTTTAAAGAAAAGGATATTCCTATAAAGGCAAGACCTTGCCAAATGAACTCTGAATATTTGGAGTTATGTAAAAAAGAGATTGATTCTTTATTACAAAAGAAGTTAATAACTGCTTCAAAATCTCCATGGTCATGCACTGTATTTTATGTTAATAAACATTCAGAACAGGAACGAGGAGTTCCTATACTAGTCATTAATTATAAACCTCTTAATAAAGTTTTAAAATGGATTAGACATCCTATTCCTAACAAGAAGGATCTTCTTGACAGACTAGTTAATGTATTAGTCTTTTTAAAATTTGATTTAAAATCAGGATTTTGGCAGATTCAAATAAATGAATCTGACAGATATAAGACTGCCTTTAATGTCCCATTCGGATATTATGAATGGACAGTTATGCCATTTGGATTAAAAAATGCTCCTTCAGAATTTCAACAAATTATGAATGACATTTTTTATCCATTTAGCAATTTTATTATCGTTTATATTGATGACATTCTTGCCTTTTCTAAAGACATTGAATCACACTTTAAACATTTAAATATGTTTAAAGACATTGTTGTTAAAAATGGCCTTGTTATTTCAAAACCAAAAATGATTTTATTCCAATCTAATATTAGATTTCTTGGTCATGTGATTGACAAAGGAAATATTATTCCTATTCAAAGAAGTATTGAATTTGGAAATAAATTTTCAGATATCATTACTGATAAAACTCAATTACAAAGATTTTTAGGAAGTTTAAATTATATCTCTTCCTATATAAAAAATCTTAATGAAGATACTGCTGTTTTATATGATAGACTTAAAAAGAATCCTCCACCTTGGAATGATAATCATACCAAGGCTGTTAAAAGGATTAAAGAGAAGGTTAAAAACCTTCCATGCCTTATGTTGGCAAATCCCTTATGGGAAAAAAATATTGAAACCGATGCCTCTGACATTGGTTATGGTGGAATCTTTAAACAGGTTGATCCCCATAAAAAACAAGAATATCTTGTTCAATTTTATTCTGGAAAATGGAACAATACCCAGAAAAACTATTCGACAGTGGCTAAAGAAATTCTTACCATTGTTAAATGTGTTTTAAAATTCCAAGATGACTTATATAATCAGGAATTCATCATTAAAACTGACTGCAATGCAGCAAAATTCATGTTCCAAAAAGATTTTAAACATAATGTTTCCAAGCAGATGTTTGCCAGATGGTAATCACATCTTGCCTCATTTGGTTTTGTTATTATTCATAAAAAAGGCATTGATAATTATTTGCCTAATTGCCTAAAACGAGAATTTTTGCAGGAATGAGTTTTCCATATCATAATTACTATTCCTCTCATAGAGGAAGAGGAGATCCAGGACGATGTGAACTTTCCTCTTATAGAAGAAGAGGAGGAAGAGGTTATAACCCTCAATCCAAAACAATTGTGCAACATGGAAAACAAAAGCTGATTGCACAAAACATTGCTAATACAGCAAGTTCTTTTGGAGGTAATACTTCCAATCTTGAAGATAAGTTTCAAGAATTCTTGAAACAAAAACAAAAACAAAAACAAAAAGAGAGTGATATCTCTCCTGAGGACACTCAGACTTCGTATGCTAATATAGCAAAAGAAGAAGATTCAGAGAAGTTGTTTATCGAAAATATTGATAGACAAATTATTCTTCTAATAGAAGAAAGAGATAGTCAATGGGCTAATAGTCCATGGACTGTTATGGAAAGATATCTTGCTAACACGTCATACGTGTGTGGCTCCTACAAGCAAAGAGGTTTCTATGAAAACCTCCTCCTCTCCACTAATAGTGTTGAGATCAATCATTTCTCCTCTGGAGAAAAAAGGGAAAGATTATAACTTTTCCAAAATTATTATCAAAAAGATTATATCTTTTGAAAAATGGGGTATTTCTCCATTAGCAGAAAAAGAATTCTTCTCTCAGGTTCATAACCTGAATTTCAAATTCAACTATTTCGATTATATCGAAAGTTTTGAAAAAACTCTTCTATATGAAAACAAGAGGCATAAACACTCTTAGTTTATCAAAGTTTGTGAGAATATTTTCCACAAACAGATTCCAAATTGGTTCTTTACATGGTGGAGAACATTTGGACCGTCGGCAAAAATTTTACCAGATATTTTTCATAATCTTATGAAAGACTGTATATCAGTCTGTCCTGTTATACAGGGAAAAAATTCTGAAAATTTCATTGAAGGAAAGACAACTTGTCTTTTCTTTATTGAATTTGGCATTCCATGGATATGGAAGTGGACTCCAATAGTTGGTTATACTAGCTATGGTGCTCCTTGTCTTTGGCGTATCAGCCATTGTAAATTCTGGAAAAAAATGATGAGAATGGACCTAGAATCTGGAAAATTATTTTCAAAAGAAACATTCGAAAAAATCAATGAGAAGATCAAAGGTTATAAGCAAGATCTTGAAGAAAAAGAAAAAGTAAAGAATGATAATATCAGTCCTTTCAAAATCCTGACCCAGAAATATACTGGGATTCTCTCACAGAAACAGATGATTGAACTATTTGTTTCTGAGATTAAGAAAGATATTTCAAAAAATATCAGTTCAGATTCAAAATCTAACACTTCAATGAGGTCTGAAACTAGTGAAAACCAGTTCACTAGTCTTTTACAAGATTCACAAGACCCGGAGGATGATATTCCTGACTCGGCTTTATTTGAAGCCCTTGAAGAGTTTAAAGACCCTTTAATCAAAGAGACAAAATGAACCCTAATCACATTTTTTATTGTCCAAGATGTTTCTGTTATAATCAATGAAAACAAAATCAAGAGAGAATTTGTACATCTCTTTCTCTTCTCAAAGAAGAAGTCCCATACCAACTTTCAAAGATCTGTGAAAAAGTTGCCAAGATTTATAATCAAGCTTGGGAATTACTAGATTTTCAAGACAACAAGTTCAAAAGATGCATGGAAAAATATTTTCCACAACCAGAATATTCTCATCAAGTCTTGAAGACAGGATTCTGGAAAATTAGATTTAAGAATTCAGGATTTCATAGAGAAAATTTCTCTTCAGAACAAGGCTCACAGGATTCACATTGATGCCTACATGATTCACAGCAGTGGCATTCACGTCACTAAAACCCTCTCTGACAAATTTGTCAGACTCTACTTTTTTTTATAAAAAAAGTAGCTTTTATAAAGCTTTACTGTTTTCTTTTTTACTATTCATTTTTTATTTTGGAATCCGGGGATTCATGTCCAGTTCTTCCTTTATAAATAGGTTGTTTTCATTTAAGAGAGGACACGCTTGAGTTTTCTCACCTCGCTTTTCTTTCTCTCTCTACTCTCTCTTTGTGAACTACAAGTTCTACTACTAATAAATTGCTGCTGAGCACAATTAAAGTGTAAGTTTAAATTTGTAAATTTCTATATATTTTTATTTTTATACATTGATTTATAAGCCGCCTAATATGGCTGGCTAGATCATTGTGTTAGATCATAGCATGGCTTTTCATGTTTCTACTAACATGGTTTTAAACCTTTTAAGGTTTTGGAAACATGATTAAAATCAAATAACTAGAATCAATTATAGGATAAGGAATGTTTGAATCAGGTTTTATTTGATTTATAGCCGAAATAATTTTTTCAACTCTATCATGTAGAGATATCATCTCTTCACCAAGAATGGTTAAATACAGATTTGTATAATTCTGATTTTCAATTAATTGATTTATATGCTTCGTGGTAGTAGGCAGCATTTTTGTTTCAAATATTTTTGAAAAAGCCGTAAAATTTAAGGACTTATTATTCTTTTCAATTTGAAAAGGTTGTTGAGGAGGATAAACATATTTTTGAATCTGTCCTGAAGTAAGTTTATATCTTCTTTCAATTACTGAAATATGATCAGTAATAAAAGTTTTAAAAAACCAAGGAACATATGATTATGTTCTTCACAAAATTTATAAAAATAGTCAACAAAGAAAGTATATTCTTTTTTAGTAAAACTTTTAAAATACCATTTTCTAAATGGCTCCCATCTAGGTGTATAAAACTCTGTATTAATCTGCCTTCTAATTGCAGATCCTTTCGAAAAATCTAATTTTGGTGTATAATTCATAATTAAATAGTGAAATTCATCTGAGATACTGTATCAGTATCTTTAATGTTATAAACATTACTATGTAAAATTTTATTTTTATCAATCAAAATATTTTCAGTATGATCTTCTTGAGATTTATCATCTTCTTGAAAATAAGAAGACGTTGATGCTCTAGAAGTTTGTGGAATTTCCACATCATATTGAAAAGGAGAAATAAAGTTATGGTTAGATCTTGATCTAGATAAAGATCTCGAGGAAGATATCAATTTCCTTTGATCAGAAGCAAATTTGATCTGAACTGATCCTTCATTATTCTGAATAATTTGTTGTAATCTATTATTAACAACAGGGATTTTAGGCAAATCCTGTGTAAGAGTCCAATGTTCTGAGAATTTAATTTCTTCCCATTTAATAGCTCTTCGAGTGGTGATATTAGATTTTTCAAAATTTGTTTCAATTAAAATAGTCTCATTAGACTTTTTATCTATTCTTTTACATATAGGATTAAGAGTATATAAGGGTTTAAAATATATACAATAACAGATACATATAACCTCTATTCCAGAAACATAATTATAATTTTCTGTACAAACATTTAGTGTTAAAGTATCCAGAATATTCTTATCAGTTAGTGAAACTGAAAGATTTGGATAAACATCAAAATAAACTGGTCCATGGGCCAGACTAGATTGAATCATTCCCATAATTGATTGTGTAAAAATCAAGAATTCTAGCATCTCTAAGAGTTACCATAAACATTTCAGGTAGACCTTCTAAAGTTAAAGGTCTGAATGCAATTTGAATGCATCCTATATGTAGAAAATCATGAGTTTTTACAAAAGGTAAAATATCTCTTTCATTTAAGAGACGAATAGTCATCTCTTTATCATTAATAGATATAGCTGACTCAGTAGTTTTAACTACCTGTTTGAGACCTAATTTCTCAAATGTTCCTAATTCATAAACCAGATTTGGTTTTATTCTAGGAATAGTCCATTTATTTAATAAATCTAAAACGAACTTAAACATATTTCTACCTCCATGGCTCTGATACCATTCAAGACCCAGGAGGGACTCTCTTAAAATCAAACTGACTAAGATCCAATTATAGACAGGTGAGGAACAAACAATTTTTACTGAATTCAGGGCTTTTGTATAAGCTTACAAGAAAAACCCCACAAACACCTGCGCCTTCACTCGGCATAACGGCAACAAGGGCACGAAGTAGGCTTATACGACCGTGGGTAAACTCAAACCTGATTCAAACCGTCCTTATCCTATAAATGATTCTATAATTATGATTTTTAGCCTTTTTTTTCATCCGGTTAAAATATTCTAATTCTCTTTAACATGTCTGCCAGGTAGTTTACTTTTTATTTGCTTTTTTTTTTTCTTTTTTACTAATATTACTCTTTTAGCTTATCCTTATATAATAAAAAATTAACTGCAAAATTATTTACATTTTTTTATCTTTTTGATCAAAATTTTAATTTATTTAAAGTTCTAAGGTGTAATATTGACAGCTATGTTAGAGAAAATTAGATAATTTTGATCGAATCTATATATATATATATATATTGTCAAATTGATGGTTTCTATATTTGTTATTGTCATTTTTTCCGTCTATTTTTCATTCACAACTGGAAAGACGGATTTTTTGGACCAATACACATTCATTTCAATATATTTATAATATATTTAGTATTAGGATATATATTGTGGAACTTCTTCTTAAATTTTTCAGCAATACATATCTATTAAATTGAGTATTAATAAATGCAATATTTCATTTAGTAATATTACAAGATTTTTCAAATCTTGTAATATTACTAAATCAAATAGTGCAGTTTATCTCTACATCATATTACACCTCATTAATTTTTTTAATAATATGTCTAACCTTTTTAATTTCCTTAAATAAAGGGACTGTCTTTATATTTTAGAGTATAAAAAACTAATTTAATATAATACAACAAATGAATTTAAATTAATTTACTATAATACTATAAAGTATACGTAATTACAATTATTCAATTACTAAATAGATCTATCTGATATCAATTTGACACATTATTAAATTTTTTACTATATTTTCTTTGCATTATATTTTAATAACATATAATTTCTCCTTTAAGAAATATAAGAGCTTTATATATATCAACAAAATTTAGAACTGTAAATAAAATATTATATTTAATTTAATAATTTACTATCCATTAAGCATTTATTTTCATATATTTATAATATATTTAGAATACGAATATATACTAATATGTTAAACTAATTCCTAGATGTTTTAGGAATACATATCTGTTAAACTGAATGTATATATGTTATAGTTTATCTCTACATCATATTACACCTCATTAAGTTTTTCAATGATATATCTAACCTTTTTAATTTCCTTAAATAAAGGAATTATATTATATTTTAGAGTATAAAAAACTAATGTAATATAATACAACAAACAAATTTAAATTAATTTACTATAGTACTACAAAATACACGTCATTACAATTATTCAATTACTAAATAGATCTATCTGATATCAATTTGACACATTATTAAATTTGTTACTGTTTTTTTTTTTGGATTATATTTTAATAACATATAATTTATCTTTTAAGAAATATAAGAGCTTTATATATATATATATATCAATAAAATTTAGAACTGTAAGTAAACAAATTTATATTTAATTTAGTAATTCGCTAACCATTAAGTATTTATTTTGATATATTTATAATATATTTAGAATACGGATATATACTAATCTGTTGAACTGATTCCTAGATGTTTTAGGAATACCTAATTAAATGTTCGTAACAATAATATTTGATTTAGAAATATTAGAAGATTTGAAAATATATATCTCATATCAATGTTTACAAAATTCTGCAATACTAAAATTTAAAAAATTAACTTACAAAACAATTTTGTGAGAATATTTTATCATGATTTACATCACATATAATTTAAAATCAAAGATATAAAACTTTTATGAGTTATTCTCAACACTTCACTTTTGACGAAATTTTCCTGGGCATTGCGATACACATCTATTTTCACAAACTTTTGCAAAACTAAACTTTGAAAAAACTTACTCACAAACACATTTTATGTGCATATTTTAGCCTAATTATGTAACAGATTATATAAAATCAAAGATATCAATCTGTCATAAGTTATTCTACAGACTTCGTTTTTTGGCAAAATTTTTCTAAGCAGCGGTACACATCAATTTTCACAAACTTTTGCAAATCTAAAATTTGAAAAAAATGACTCTCAGATACATTTCTTATTTAATATTTAATCATGATTTACATAACATATAATTTAAAATAAACAAAATCAAACTTTTATGAATTATTATAAAGATTTCATTTTTTGTCAAATTTTGTCTAGGCAGCGGTACACAATAGCTTTCACAAACTTTTTCAAAACCAAAATTTTCAAATATTGACATTATATCAAACTTTTATTAGCTTTCTACAAAATTCATTTTTGGTGAATTTCTCGAGGCAGCGGTACACATCTGTTTTTACAAACTTTTGCAAAACTAAAATTTGGAAAAGTTGACTCATAAACATGTTTATTGTTAATACTTTCTCATGATTTACATCACACATAATTTAAAATCAAAGATATCCAGCTTTTATTAGTTATTCTACATACTTCATTTTTGCCAAAATTTCCCTAGGCAGTGCGGTTTACAATTGTTTTCACAAAAGTTTACAAAACTAAAATTTGTAAAAACTTATTCACAAACACATTTCTTGTGAATATTTTAACATGATTTACATCAAACATAATTGAAAATCAAAGATATCCAACTTTTATGGGTTATTCTACACACTTCATTTTTGGCAAAAAAATTTAAGCAGTAGTACACATCAATTTTCACAAACTTTTGCAAAACTAACTCACAAACACATTACTTGTGAATATATTATCATGAATTACATCACATAATTTAAAATCAAAGATATCAAGTTTTTATCAGTTATTCTATAGACTTCATCTTTGGGTAAATTTACCTAGGCAGCAGTAAACATAAGTTTTCACAAAATTATGCAAAAACTGATCAAATATTTCTTGGCGAAGCTTTCTTCTTAATATTTTATTACTCTTTACATTATCGATAATTCAAAATCAAAGATATCAAGTTTATAAGTTAATGAGTTATTCTATAAACTTCATTTTTTGGCAAAATTTCCCTAGTGATACACAATAAATTTCGCTAACTTTTGCAAAATTTGTTTCACAAAGACATTTTCTTGTGAATATTTTAATATGATTCACAATAAAAGTAATTTAAAATCAAAGATATCAATTTTTTATGAATTATTTCCAATACATCATTTTTGGCAAAATTTCTCCACACAGTTGTATGCAATAGATTTTACAAACTTTTGCTAAACTAAAATTTGCAAAATCTAACTCACAAAGACATTTCTTGTGAATATTTTATATGATTTAAATTATAGATAATTTAAAATGAAAGATATCAAGATTTTTATGAGTTATTCCGCATACTTCATTTTTGGTGAACTTTCCTTAGGCAGAGGTACACATCAGTTTTCACAAACATTTGCAAAAATTGATTCACAAACAAATTTCTTGTTAATATTTTAACATGATTTATATCACACATAATTTAAAATCAAAGAAATCAAGCTTTTATGAGTTATTCTAAAGACTTCATTTTTTATACAATTTCCATAGGAACAGTACACAATAGATTTCACAAACATTTGCAAATAATTTTTGTTGTAATCCAATGTAAAAAATAGTTGAAAATTTTTTTGTAATAAAAACTTTAATATTTTCAAGTTTTAAGAATTTTAAAATACTATGATGGTACCCATTTGAAAATTCTCAATAAATAGACTTTATAAAATAATATATTAATCCTTTATTTCTTTAAATTTAAATAATGTTAGTAGTTATCCAAAAAACTACACTTAAAAATGTGTCTGCAAATAAAATATGTAATATTTTCAAGTTTTAAGAATTAAAAAAAAAAAAAAATTGTGATTGTACCCCTTTGGAAATTCTAAAAATAATGGTGTCAATAAAATAATATGTTAATCCTTTATTCTTTTAACTTTAAATAATTTTTGTTGTACTCCCAAACAAAATACACTTTAATGTGTCTATAAGTAAAAACAGCTACTATTATCAAGTTCTAACAATTTTAATAAAACTATGATCGTACCACATTGAAAATTCTCAAAAATTGAAGTCAGTAAAATAATAATTTAATCCATTAAGTCTTTACTTTAAATAATTATTGTTGTCATGCTTAATAAAATACACTCGAAAAAGTTTACTATTTTCAAGTTTTAAGAATTAAAAAAAACCTGTGATCTCAAAAAATAAAGTCTATAAAATAATATGTAAATCCTTTATTTCTATAATTTTAAATTATTTTTGTTGTAATTCAAGTAAAAAGCTCTTGAAAATGTGTCTGTAAATAAAAACTTTACTATTTTAAATTTTTAAGAATCAAAAAAAAAAAAAAAAGAAAAAAAAACTATGATTGTACTCTTTTGGAAATTCTCAAAAATGGAGCCTCTAAAATAATATGTTAATCCTTTTTTTTTTTAATTTAAATAACTTTTGTAGTAATACCAAGTAAAATATACTTGAACATTGTTTTTGCAGGTAAAACTTCACTATTTTTAAGTTTTAAGAATTTTGAAAACATTGTGACAGAACCTCTTAAAATTCTTAAAAGTAAAAATAATATGTTAATCCTTTATTTCTTTAACTTTAAGAAAAAAATTGTTGTGATCCACTGTAAAAGACACTTGAAAAATATCTGTATGTAAAAAATTAATATTTTCAAGTTTTAATAATATTAAAATCTTGTGATAGTACCCCTTTGAAAATTCTCAAAATATGGGTTCTGTAAATTAAAATGTTAATCCTTTATTTCTTTAACTATTGTAATATTAAGTAAAAAAACACTTTAAAAAATGTGTCTATAAGTAAAAAAAAACTTACTATTTTTAAGATTTAAAAGTTTTAAAAAAAAAACTCTTTTAAAACTGTGATGGGTACATCTATTAAAATTCTAAAAAATTGGAGTTTATAAAATAATATGATAATCTTTATTTCTATAAGTATAAATAATTTTTGTAGTAAACCAAACTAAAATAATTGATGAATGTGTTTGTAAGTAAAACCTTTACTATTTTCAAATTTTAGGAATTAAAAAAAAAAAAAAAAAAAACTATGATGTACACCTTTGAAAATTCCCAAAAAATGAAGTTTGTAAAGTATTATGTTAATCATTTATTTCTTAAACTTTAAATATTTTTTGTTGTAATACCAACTAAAATAAACTTGAAAATGTGTTTCTTAGTAAAACATTTACTATTTTCAAGTTTAAGAATTTAAATATGTTAATCGTTTATTTCTTTTAACTTTAAATAATTTTTGTTGTAATCCCAAGTGAAATACACTTAAAAATGTGTTTGTAAATATAAATCTTTACTATTTTCCAATTTTCAAAATTTAGAAAAACTGTGATAGTACCCTTTGAAATTCTAAAAATGGAGTTTGTAATATAATATATTTATCCTTTATGTCTTTTACTTTAAATAATCCTTTAAATAAAAAAATTTTGTAGTCCAATGAAAAAAAAACATTTGAAAAAAGAATCTAGAAGTAATAACTTTACTATTTTCAAGATTTAAGAAATTTAAAAATACTATGGTTGTACCCCTGGAAAAATTCTAAAAAAATGGAGTCTATAAAATAATATGTCAATCCTTTATTTCTTTAACTTAAAATAATTTTTGTTGTAATCCCAACTAAAATACACTTGAAAAATATTTATGTAAGTAAAAATTTTACTAATTTCAAGTTTTTATAATTTAAAAAAATTATCAAAAATTGGAGTCAGTAAAATAACATGTTAATCTCTTATATCTTTTACTTTAAATAAATTTTGTTGTAATTCAAAATAAAATACACTTGGAATTTGAGTCTGTAAATAAAATATTTACTATTTTCAAGATTTAAGAATTAAAAAAAAAAAAAATTATGTGAACTCTTTGAAAATTCTGAAAAAAATGGAGTATATAAAATAATATGTTAATCCTTTATTTATTTAACTTCAAATAATTTTGGTTTTAATTACAAATAAAATACACTTGAAAATGTGTTAGTAAGTAAAAAATTTACTTTTTTCGAGTTTTAAAAATTTTAGAAAAACTGTGATAGTACCTCTTTGAAAATTCTAAAAATTGGTGTCTATAAAATAATATATTAATCCTTTATTTTCATAACTTAAAATAATTCTTTTTGTAATCCCTAGTAAAAGACACTTGAAAATGTGTCTGTAAGTAAAACATTACTATTTTCGAGTTTTATGAATTTTAAAAATATGGTGATAGGTACCCCTTTAAAATTTCTCAAAAAATGAAGTTTGTAAAATAATTTGTTAATCCTCTATTTCTTTAGAATTAAATGATTTTCATTGTAATCCCAAGAACAAAACACTAGAAAAATGTATCTGTAAGTAAAATCTTCACTATTTTTAAGTTTAGACTTAAAAAAAAAACTATGATGACTACCCTTTGAAAATTATAAAAAAATGGAGTTTGTAAAATAATATATTAAAACTTTATTTATTTAATTATAAATATTTTTTATTGTAATCCAAAGTAAAAAACACTTGAAAAATGTGTTTGTAAGTAAAAACTTTATTATTTTAAGTTTTTATAATTTTAAAAATATGGTGGTGGTGGCCCTTAGAAAATTCTCAAAAAATAGAGTTTGTAAAATAATATGTTAATCCTTTATCTTTAACTTAAATAATTTATGCTGTAATCCCAAGTAAAAAAAAACACTTGAAAAAATGTGTGTCCAAGTAAACACTTTGCGATTTTTAAGTTTTTAAGAATTTTTAAAACACTATTGTGGTACCTCTTTGAAAAATCTAAAAAAATGGAGTTTGTTAAATAATATGTTAATCATTTATTTCTTTAACTTCAAATATTTTTTGTTATTCTCCCAAGTAAAATAACCTTGAAAATATGTGTGTGAGTAAAAATTTTAGTATTTTAAGAAGTTTAAAAAACTATGATGGGCATCCTTTTGAAATTTCTAAAAAATTAGAGTTTGTAAAATAATATTTTAATCCTTTATATCTTTTGCTTTAAATAATTTTTTTATTATCCTAAGTAAAATACACTTGAAAAATATTTCTATAAGTAAAAACTTTACTATTTTCGAGTTTTATGAATTTAAGAAACTATGATGGTACCCTTTTGAAAATTCTTAAAACACTGGTGAAATAATATGTCAATCCTTTATTTCTATAAATTTAAATTATTTTTTGTTGTAACCCCAAGTAAAATACATTTGAAAAATATATTTGTAAGTAAAAGAGTTACTATTTTAAAGTTTCAAGAATTTAAAACAGCCTGTGATACCCCTTTAAAAATTTTAAACAAAAATGGAGTCTGTAAAAAATATATTTATCCTCTGTTTTTACAGGATTAAATAATTTTTATATTAACCCCAAGTAAAAAAACTTCACTATTTTCAAGTTTTAAGAATTTAAAAAAAAATTGTGATGGTACCCCTTAAAAATTTACGAAAAATGGAGTCTGTAAAATAATATGTTAATTCGTTATTTCTTTAACTTTAAATAATTTTGTTGAAGTCCCAATTAAAATACACTTGAAAATTGTGTTTGAAAAATAGTGATGGTACCCTTTTGAATATCCTCAAAAAATGGAGTTTGTAAAATAATATGTGAATCCTTTATCTATGTAACATTAAATGATTTTTGTTGTAATCCTAAGTATAATACACTTGAAAAATATGCCTGTAAGTATAAAGTTTACTATTTCAAAGTTTTGAAAATAAAAAAAATAAAAAAACTATGATGGGTACCCCTTTGAAAATTCTCAAAAAATGGAGTCTACAAAATAATATGTTTATCTTTTATATCTTTAACTTTAAATAATATTTTTGCTATCCCAAGTAAAATACTCTCGAAAAATATTTCTATAAGCAAAAACTTTACTATTTTTTGGTTTTAAGAATTTTAAAAAATTAGGATGGTACCCCTTTGAAAATTCTTAAAATATTAGTGAAATAATGTGTCAATCTTTTATTTCTATAGCATTACATAATTTTATTTGTAACCCGAATAAAATACACTTGAAAAATGTATTTGAAAGTAAAAAAGTTACTATTTTAAAGTTTCAAGAACTTAAAAGAAACATGTGATGCACTTTTAAAACTTTTAAACAAAAATGGAGTCTTTAAAAAAGTATGTTTATCCTCTATTTTTATAGGATTAAATATTTTTTATTGTAATCCCATGTAAAAAAAAAAAAAAAAAAAAAAAAAAAAAAAAAAAAAAAAAACTTCACTATTTCAACTTTTAAGAATTAAAAAAAACAAAAAGCTATGGTACCCGTTTGAAAATTCACAAAAAATAAAGTTCTTAAAATAATATGTTAGTTCTTTATTTCTTTAACTTTAAATATTTTTTGTTGCAATCCCAGGTAAAATAAACTTGAAAATTATGTTTGAAAAACAATGATTGTACCTTTTTGAAAATTCTCAAAAAATGGAGTTTATAAAATAATATATGAATCCTTTATCTGAGTAGCATTAAATATATTTTTTTGTAATCCCAAGTAGAAACACTTGAAAACTATGTGTGTAAGTAAAATATATTCTATTTTCAACTTTTAAGAACTTAAAGAAAAAGTAATGTGATTGCACCCCTATGAAAATTCTAAAAAATGGAGTATATAAAATAATATGTTAATTCTTTATTTCCTTAACTTTAAATAACTTCTTTTGTAATCCTAATTAAAATACACTTAAAAAATATGTCTGTAATTAAAAACTTTACTATTTTTAAGTTTTAAGAATTTAATAAAAATAATGATGGTAGCCCTTTGTAAATTTTAAAAAAATGGAGTCTGTAGAATAATATGTTACTCCTTTATTTCTTAAATATTAAATAATTTTTGTTTAATCCTAAGTAAAAAAACACTTGAAAAATGTGGTTATAAGTAAAAACTTAACTATTTTCAAGTTTTAAGAACTTTAAAAACATTGGGATGGAACCCCTATGAAATTTTCCAAAAAATTGAGTCCATGAAATAATATGTTAGTCTTTCATTTTATTAACTTTAAATATTTTTTGTTGAATTCTTAAGTAAAATACACTTGAAAAATGTGTCTTTAAGTAAAAATTTTAATATTTTCAAGTTTTAAAAACTTTGATGGTACCCCTATGAAAATTCTTGAAAACATGGAGGCTATAAAATAATAAGTTAATCTTTTATATCTTTAAATTTAAATAATTTGCGTTGAAGTCCCAACTAAAATTCTCTTAAAAAATGTGTATGTAAGTAAAAACTTTAATATATTTAAGTTTTAAGAATTATTAAAAAAAAAAAAAAAAAAACTATGATGGCACACACTTTGAAAATTCAAAAAAAATGGAGTTTATAAAATAATATTTTAATCCTTTATTTTTTATACATTAAATAATTTTTATTGTAATCCCAAGTAAAAAATACTTGAAAAAATGTGTCTGTAAGTAAAAACTTAACTATTTTCAAATTTTAAGAACTTTTAAAAAAATTGGGTTGGAACTCTTTTGAAAATTCTTAAAAAAATGGAGTCAGTAAAATAATAGGTTAATGTATTTGTTGTAATCCAAAGTAAAATAAACTTGAAAAATGTATTTGTATGCAAAAACTTTACCATTTTCAAGTTTTAAGAATTTTTAAAAATTGTGATGATATCTCTTTGAAAATTCTCAAAAAATAGAGTCTGTAAAATAATATATTAATCCTTTACTTATTTAACTTTAAATAATTTTGGTTCCTATCCCAAATAAAATAAATTTGAAAAATGTGTGTGTAAGTAAAATATTTACTACTTTAAAGTAGTAAGAATAAAAAAAAGGAAAATTGTGATGATACCTCCTTTGATTTTTTATTTTTTTTAAACAGAGTCTGAAAAATAATATGTTGATCCATTATTTCTTCAAATTTAAATATTTTTTGTTGAATTCTCAAGTAAAATACACTTACAAATGTGTTTGTAAGTGACACTTCATTATTTTCAAGTTTTAAGAATTTTTAGAAAGATGTGATAGTACTCCTTTAAAAATTCTAAAAAATGGAGTCAATAAAAAATGTTAATCCTTTATTTTTTAAATATTAAATAATTTTTGTTTTACTTCAATGCAAAAAACCTTAAAAAATGTGTCTGTAAGTAAAACTTAAGCATTTACAAGTTTTAATAATTTTGAGAAAAACTGGGATGGAACCCCTTTTAAAATTCTAAAAAATGGAATATGTTATTTTAATCCTTTATTTCTTTAACTTCAAATATTTTTTGTTGAAATCCCAAGTAAAATACAGTTAAAAATTTTGTCTATAAGTAAAAACTTTACTATTTTCAAGTTTTAAGAACTTTTATGGTACCCCTTTGAGAATTCTTAAAAAATGGAATCTATAAAATAATAAGTTAATCATTTATATCTTTAACTTTAAATATATATATATATATATATAAATATATATTTTGTAATCACAAGCAAAACAAATTTGAATAATGTGTTTGTACGTGACAAACTTTACTATTTTAAAGTGTAAAGAACTTTTATAAAAAAAAATGTGATGGTACCCCTTCAAAAATATTTAAAAAATGGAGTCTGTAAAATAATGTGTTAATCCATTATATATTTAACTTTAGAGATTTTTTGTTGTAATCCCAAGTAAAATACACTTGAAAAATATGTTTGTAAGTACAAAACTTTACTATTTCCAAGTTTTAAAAACTTTGAAAAAGCTATGATGGTACCCCTTTGAAATTTCTTAAAAAATGGAGTATGTAAAATAATATGTTAATCCTTTATATCTTTAACTTTAAATAACTTTTGTTGTAACAAGTTATATACACTTGAAAAATATGTATATAAGTCAAAACTTTACTATTCTCAAGTCTTAAGTATTTTGAAAAACATGTGATGGTACCTTAGAAAATCCTCAAAAGATAGAGTTTGCAATATAATATTTTAATCATTTATTTCTCTAACTTTAAATAATTTTGGTTGTAATCCCAAATAAAATGTACTTGAAAAATATGTCTGTAAGTAAAACAATTACTATATTAAACTTTTAAGAATTTTAAAAGTGTGATGGTGCCCTCTTTAAAAATTCTCTAAAAATGAAGTCTGTAAAATAATATGTTAATCCTTTATTTCTTTAAACTTTAAATAATTTTTGTTATAATCCCAAGTAAAATATACTTGAAAAATAGTTCTGTAAGTAAAAAACTTACAATTTTCATGTTTTAAGAATTTAAAACGAAATTGTGATGGTACCCCTACAGAATTTCTCAAAAACTGGAATATGTAAAATAATATGTTAATCCTGTGTTTCTATAACATTAACTAATTTTTTGTAATCCCAAGTAAAATACACTTGAAAAATATCTCTGTAAGTAAAAAATTTACTATTTTGAAGTTACAAGAATTTTAAAAACACGGTGATGGTACCCCTTTGAAATTCTCAAAAAATGCAGTATGTAAAATAATATGTTAATCCATTATTTCTTTAACTTAAAAATTTTGTTGTAGTCCCAAGTAAAATACACTTAAAAAATGTGTCTGTAAATAAACATTTTACTATATTCAAGTTCAAGAATTTTCAAATAAATTGTGGTGGTACTCTTTCTAAAATTCTCAAAAAATGGAGTCTGTAAAATAATATGTTAATTATTTATTTGTTTAACTTTAAACAATATTTGTCATAATCCCAAGTAAAATACAATTGAAAAATGTGTCTGTAAGTAAAAATCTTTATTATTTTCAAGTTTTAGAATTTTAAAAATACTATAATGGCACCTTTTGAAAATTCTCAAAAAAAATGAAGTTGCTAAAATAATATGTTAATCTTTTATTTCTTTAAGTCTAAATAATTTTGGTTGGAATCCCAAATAAAATATAATTGAAAAAAGTGTATGTAAGTAAAAAATTTAGCATTTTAAAGTTTAAGAGTTTTAAAAAAACTTTGATGGAAGCCCTTTGAAAATTCTCCTAAAATGGAGTTTTTTAATGTAATATGTTAATCCTTCAGTTCTTTCAAATTAAATAATTTTTGGTATAATCCCAAGTAAAAAGCGTTTGAAAAATATCTTTGTAAGTAAATACTTTACTATTTTAAAGTTTTAAGAATATTAAAAAAATTTGTGATTGTAACCCTTTGAAAGTTCTCAAAAAATGTAGTCTATTAAAATGTTAATCCTTATTTTATTTTAACTTAAAATAATTGTTTTTGTAATCCCAAGTAAAATACAAGTGAAAAACATTTTTATAAGCAAAAAATTTCCCATTTTCATGCTTTAAGAATTTTTAAAATAGTGTGATGGGACCCTTTGAAAATTCAAAAATAATGGACTCTCTAAAATAATATATTAATTGTTTATTTCTTTAACATTATATAATTATTTTTTGTAATCCCAAGTAAAATACACTTGAAAAATATGTTTCTAATTAAAAACTTTACTATTTTCAAGTTTTAAGAATCTAAACAAAATGTGAAGTTACCTCTTTGAAAATTCTAAAAAACAAGAGTCTCATAAATAGTATATTAATCCTTTATTTTTTTAAATTTTAAATAATTATGGTTATGTTACCAAGTTAAATACACTTAAAAATGTGTTCGTAAGTAAAAATTTTATTATTTTCAAGTTTTAATAATTCCAAGTTTTGTTTCAGTCCTAAGTTAAACACACTTGAAAAATATGTTTGTTAATAAAAACTTTACTATTTTCAAGTTCTAAGAATTAAAAAAAAAAGAATTATGGTGGTACCCCTTTGAATATTCTAAAAAAATAGAGTTTATAAAATAATACGTTTAATCCTACATTTCATTAACATTAAATAATTTTTGTTTTAATACAAGGTAAAAAAAATTGAAAAATGTTTATGTAAGTAAAAACTTTACTATTTTCAAGTTTTAAGAATTTAAACAAAACTGTGATTGTACCTCTTTCAAAATTCTCAAAAGAATAGAGTTTGTAAACTAGTATATTAATCCATTATTTCCTTAACATTAAATAAGTTTGGTTTAATCATAAATAAAATACATTTGAAATTTGTTTTTTAAATGGAGTCCATAAAATAATATGTTAATTATTTATTTCTTTAACTTAAAACAATTTTTCTTTTAACCCCAAGTTAAATTTACTTGAAAAAGTTTTAGTAAGTAAAATACACTTGAAATATATGTCTATAAGTAAAAACTTTACTATATTCAAATTTTAAGAATTAAAAAAAAAAAAAAAAATTGTGATGTTACCCTTATGAAAATTCTCAAAATATAGAGTTTGTAAAATAATATATTAATCTCTTAGTTCTATAACATTAAATAATATTTTTTAAAATCATAATGAAATACACTAGAAAAATGTGTCTAAAAATAAAAATAAAATATTACTATTTTTAAGTTTTATTTTTTTTTCAAAAATCGTGATGGTGTACCCCTTTGAAATTCTAAAAAAATGAACTCATTAAAATAATATGTTAATCCTTTATTTCTTTTAAGTTTAGATAATTTTGATTTAATCATAAATAACTCACCTGAAAAATGTGTTTTTAAAAAAAAAAAAAAATTTATATTTTCAAGTTTCAAGAATTTAAAAAAAAAAAAAAAAAAAAAGAAGAAACTGTGATGACCCCACTTTGAAAAAAAAAAAAAAACAGTCTATAAAATATTATGTAACTCCTTTTTTTCTTTTAACTTTAAATAATTTTTGGTGCCAAGTTAAAAAAATTGTGACGTTTTCTCTATGAAAATTCTCAAAGAATGGAGTCTGTTAAATATTATGTTAATCCTTTATTTTTTTAAATTTGCATAGTTTTGGTTTAATAACAAATAAAATACACTTGAAAAATGTGTGTATAAATAAAAAAAATTATTATTTTCAAGTTTTAAGAATTAAAAAAACTGTTATGGCACCCCTTTGAAAATTCTTAAAAAATGAAGTCTATAAAATAATATGTTAATCATTTATATCTTTAACTTTAAATAATTTGGGATTAATAATTAATAAAACACAACAGAAAAATATGTCTTGTACCTAAGAAATTTATTATTTTCAAGTTTCAATAATTTTTTAAATAATGTAATGGTAGCCCTTGAATTGTTTTTAAAAAATGGAGTTTGTAAAATAATATATTAATCCTTTATTTCTTTAAGTTTAAATTATTTTTGTTTTTATTCAAGGTAAAATACGCTTGAAAAAAATTTCTCTAAGTAAAAACTTTACGATTTTCAACTTTTAAAAATTTTTAAAAAAAAAAACATTGATGGTGGCTCTTTGAAAATTCTAAAAAAAAAGGAGTTTGTAAAATACTATGATAATCATTTATTTCTCTAAGTTTAAATCATTTTTAAGGTTATCCCAAGTAAAATACAATTAAAAAAATCATCTGTAAGTAAAAATTTTACTATTTTTAAGTTTTAAGAATTTTTAAAAAAAACAACGACAGTACTCCTTTGAAAATGCTCAAAAAATAAAGTTTGTAAATTAATATGTTAATCCTTTATTTATTTTACCTTTGACTAATTTTTTGTAATCCAATGTAAAAAACCTTGAAAATGTATATCTAAGTGAAAAATTCACTATTATCAAGTTTTAAGAATTTTAAAAAATTGTGACAGTATCCCTTTGAAAATTTTGTAAAAATAAAGTCTGTAAAATAATATGTTAATCCTTTATTTCCTTAAGTTTAAATATTTTGTTTTTGTAATCCAATGTAAAATATACTTATAAAGGAATTTGTAACTAAAAACTTTACTATTTTCAAATTTTAAGAAATTTTAAAAACAATAGGATGGTACCTCTTTGAAAAAATAATATGTTAATCTTTTATTTCTTTAAGATTAAATAATATTTGTTGTGATCCCAAGTATAAACAGTTGGAAAATGTGTCGGTAAGTAAAAACTTTATTATTTTTAAGTTTTAAGAAGTTTAAAAAAACTATGTTGATACCCCTTTGAAAATTCTAAATAATATGTTAATCCTTTATTTCTTTATTTTTAAATAATTTTTTTTAAACCCGGAGTAAAATTCACTTGCGAAATTTTTATACAAGTAAAATTTTACTATTTTCAAGTCTTAAAAATTTTCAAAAAACTATAATCGTACCCCTTTCAAAATTAGGAAAAAATAGAGTCTGTAAACTAATATGTTTCTAGTTTATTTCTTTAACTTTAAATAATTTTTTTTGCAATCCAATGTAAAAAAAAAAACACTTGAAAATTGTGTCGTAGATACTTTTCTATTTTTAAGTTTTGAGAATTTTTGAAAAGGTGTGATGGTACCATCTGAAAATTCTCAAAACATGTTATTCCTTTATTTCTTTAAATTTAAATAATTTTTTATGTGATCCTAAGTAAGCACTTTACTATTTTAATGTTTCAAGAATTGAAAAAAAAAAAAAAAAAAAAAAAAACTATTATGTATCCCTTTGAAAATTCTCAAAATATGGAGTTTGTAAAATAATATGTTAATCCTTTATTTCTTTAACTTTAAATAATTATTTTCTAATCCCAAATTAAATACACTTGGAAAATATTTATGTACGTAAAAACATTACTATTTTCAAGTTTTAAGAATTTTAAAATTCTCAGAAAATGGAGTATGTAAAGTATGTTTATAATTTATTTCTTTAACTTTAAATAATTTTGGTTGAATAAATAAAATACACTTTCAAAATGTGTGTAGTAAAAATTTACTATTTTCATGTTTTAAGAATTTTTAAAAAATTGTGATGGTACCACTTCAATTTTTTTTTTAATAATAGAGTATGTAAAATAATATGTTAATTCTCATTTCTTTAACTTTAAATAATTTTGGTTTTTTATCCCAAGTTAAATACATTTAAAAAATGTTTATGTAGTTAAAAGTTTTACTATTTTCAAGTTTTAAGAATTTTTAAAAATACCCTAGTGGTACTACTTTGAAAATTCTAAAAAATGGAGTTTGTAAAATAATATGTTAATTATTTATTTTTTTAACTTTAGAACTTTTGTTGTAATCCCAAGTAAAATAAACTTGAAAAATGTGTCTATAAATAAAAACTTTACAATTTTCAAGTTGAAGAATGTTAAAAAAGTTGTGATTACACCCTTTGAAAATTCTAAAAATTGGAACCTTCGAAAAATAATATGTTAATCATTTATTTATTTAACTTCAAATAATTTTTATTGTCAGCCAGGTAAAATACACTTGAAAATGGTTACTATAAGTAAAACAAAAAAACAAAAAACAAACAAAAAAAATTATTATTTTCAATTTTTAAGAATTAAAAAAAAAAACTGTGATACTACGCCATTGAAAATTCTCAAAAAAATAGACTCTACAAAATAATATGGTGATCCTTCATTTCTTTAACTTTAAATAATTTTCGTTGTAATCCCAAATAAAATACACTTGAAAAATATTTTTGTAAGTAAAAATGATGTTTTAATAATTTTATTAAAAAAATAACTATGATGGTACCCCTTTGAGAATTTTCAAAAACTAATCCTTTATTTTTTTAACGTTAAATAATTTTCGTTGTAATCCATAGTAAAAAAAAATCACTTGAAAAATATTTCTGGATGTAAATTCTTTACTATTATCAAGTTATAAGAATTTTTAAAAAACTGTGATGGTACCCCAATGAAAATTCTCAATATATATTAATAATTTATTTCTTTAACTTTAAATAATTTGGTTGTAAACTAAAAATGTTTATGTAAGTAAAAATTTATTACTTTCAAGTTTTAAGAATTTAAAAAAAAAAAAAACTGTGATGCCAGTTGAAAATTCTAGCAACACGGAGTCTCTAAAATAAATGTTAATCCTTTTTTCTTTAACTTTAAATAATTTTGTTAGAAATTACAAGTAAAATACACTTAAAAATTATGTCTATAAGTAAGAACTTTACTATTTTCAAGTTTTGAGAATTAAAAATAAAAAATAAAAAAAAAATAAAAAAAAAACAGTGCTTGTACCCTCTTGAAAGTTCTAAAAAATGGAGTCTGTAAAATAAAATATTAATCCTTTATTTCTTTAACAATAAATATTTTTTTTATGTAATCTCAAGTAAAATACACTTGAAAAATGTGTCTATAAGTAAAACAATTACTATGTTTAAGTTTTAAGAATTTTGATAAATCTGTGATAGTACGTCTTAGAAAATTCAAAAAAACTGGAGTATGTAGATTAATATGTTAATACTTTATTTCTTCAACTTTAAATTTTCTTTTTTGTATTACAAAGTAAAACACACTTGAAAAAATGTGTTTATAAATAAAAACGGTGCTATCTCCAAATTTTTAAGAATTAAAAAAAATGTGATGGTCCCCTTTGAAAATTCTCTAAAATGGAGTCTGTAAACTAATATGTTAATCATTTATTTCTTTAACTTTAAATAATTTTTCTTATAATCCTAAGTAAAATACAATTTAAAAGTGTGTCTGTAAATAAAAACTTTATTATTTCAAATTTTAAGAATTTAAAAAAAAAAAAAAAAACCAATTGTTATGGTACCCCTTTTAAAATTATCAGAATATGGAGTCTGTAAAATAATATGTTTCTCAATTAATTCTTTTACTTTAAAAAAACATTGTTGTAATCCCAATCAAAATACACTTGAAAAATGTATTTGTAAGTAAGAATTTTACTATTTTCTACTTTAAGAATTGTAATAATACTGTAATGGTACCCTTTAGAAAATTCTAAAAAAAATGGGGTCAGTAAAATAATACGTTAATTATTTATTTCTTCAACTTTAAATAATTTTTGTTGTGATCCCAATCAAACTACACTTGAAAATGAGTCTCTAAGTAACAACTTTACTATTTTCAAATTTTAAGAACTAAAAAAAAAAATTGATAGTACCCCTTTGAAAATTCTATAAAAATGGAGTCCTATAGAATAATATGTTAATCATTTATTTCTTTAACTTCAAATTATTTTTAATGTAATCCTAAGTAAAATACACTTAAAAAATGTGTCTGTAAGTAAAAACTTTACTAAATCCAAGTTTTAAGAATTTTTAAGAAGTTGTGATGGTATACCCATTTGAAAATTCTCAAAAAATGGAGTCTGTAAAATAATATGCTAATATTTTATTTCTTTGACTTTAAATAATTTTTATTCTAATCCCAAGTAAAACACAATTCAAAAATGTGTCTGTAAGTAAAAATTTTACTATTTCAAGTTTTAAGAATTTTAAAAAACTATGATGGTACCATTTGAAAATTCTTATAAAAATGGAGTTTGTAAAAGATTATGTTAATTATTTATTTCTTTAACTTTAAATATTTTTTATTGTATTCCCAAGTAAAATATACTTGAAAAGATGTGTGTGTAATTTAAAAATATATATATTTTCAATTTTTAAGAATTTTAAAAAAAAAAATCTATGATGGTACCCTTTTTTAAAAAAATTAAAAAATAGAGTATGTAAAATAATATGTTAAACCCTCATTTCTTCAAATTTAAATAATTTTTGTTGTAATCCCGATCAAAATATATTTGAAAAATATATCTATAAATAAAAAGCTTTAATAATTTCAAGTTTAAGAATTTAGGGGAAAAAAAAAAAAAAAAAAAAAAAAAAACCAAACTTTGATGGTTAGGCTACACTGGGCTTGACCCCCTGTAAAACTGCGGCGTATGACATAGTAAAGTCCTACACAGTTTATAATAACGTGAAGTAGTATTGAATTGCTAAGTAAATGCAGTTTATAAGAACTATTGAAATACTAATGAAATACATGAAGTAGTAACAAACAAAACATGTACTGGAGCAACAAAAGGAAGAACATTAGAATAGTTAAGATAAAATATAAGCACTCTTAACATTAAATTAAACGTTGAAATAGAAAAAATAGAAAAACTGCTAAAGCCCAGAATACAACCACAGACATTTTCTTCAGACAAGTAGCACTTGTAGTTGGTTTCAAAATAATGATTGCAAAGCTTGAAAGAAAATATCATAGACCTTAAAAGAAAATATCATAGACCTTAACCATTGTCCATTGTTTCTCCTTCAAGGATCATGTTTTTTAGTTCATCATCATTACATATTTTGACCAGTCTATTCAACAACTTCATTACCTCATCCTTCAATTTATCATGTTGAATCCTTGTGTTCAACTACAGAGTCTTGAGACTCCTTGGAGATGATGTAATGCTCAACTCTTTGTAGATGTGAGATTTTGTTAGTATAACATTTTCGTTAACAAAAAAATTGAAACGATCTTTGTTTCTCTTTTTTTCTCTCTCTCTGATGACTTGGTTGGTTGATCATATATTTTTCTTACTAACTCTAAAATCTGATGTAGCTCTTCCTTTTGTAGACAATTACTAGGATTTTGATAACCGTCCTATCTCTGTTTTGGAATGAAAAGATATGTACAAATCACACCAAATCGCGAGGGTTAAGATCATATTGCAAGAATAAGCACGGTCCCTGCAAGGCAAGCACGGTCCATGCAAAAGGACCATGCACGGTCCACGCAAGGTCACGCACGGGCCGTGCTTCATGAAGCCAAATATGGGTCAGTCTGATCTGTAACACGGCCGTGCAAGCCCTTGCACGTACGAGTCGTGCTCTCGTCGTGCCTCTGGGGTCCATCCTCGATTCGCGTGCACAGTTCGTGTGACTTAAGACGTGGTCTATATACCTTAATTGCTTGTTTTTCTGTCAAAACTTCAACAAACACATGACGTAACAAAAATATAACAAAATCATTATGAACTCGTGACTTAGGTACGTGCAATTGCCTAAAAATTATACATAATAACCCCAAATTGCACATAAATCCTACGTTTATCAACCCCCAAACTTAACTTATTGTTCATCCTCAAACAATGATAACGCCTTTTCATTACATAATGAAGGGGTGTTTTGACAGTAGGCGATGCTTCAAACATAAAAACCATTATGATTATATCAATATCAACCATATTGCAAATAAACAACTACATGCTATCCAACTAGTATTTATTTAACTTGAATCATTGATCCTCACTAGGTTTGTGTATCTCTCACACTCAAGTATATAGGAAAATATAAATGGCACTTAAAGTTATAATAAATGTAGAATTAACTATATGCTTGCCCATGATTTCATCTCACCTTTACATGCAATAAGTGGATTAAGGATCAGAAAAGACTTTTAATTCGGTTGTAATGTAGGCTTTTGGTCAAGGTAAGGAATGTATGGCTAAGTGACTTACTCAACATTGAACTCGTCGAATTGGTTGGTCTTTAAAACCTTTCACATTCAAGTCATGGCCAACGATCACAACTAGATTTTTGTCTAGCTTTATTCCTTCTTCATCTACTCCTTTCTAATATTCGATCTAACTCCGAATTTTGGTCAATGATTTTATTAGCTATGGGAAGTCACTCTCGATTTTCAACAACTTTTGTTGTTTGATTTTTTTTTTTTTTTTTTTTAGGAAGTGATTCATCTCCCAATTCATAAACATATTTCACAATCTTTCAATTTATTCTCCATATTCGCCAAGGCCATCTAATATGCATATCTTTTACTATTCGACAAGTCCACCTTCTATTTATTACTTTCATGCATAAGCAATGTAACTTAGCTATCAAATAAAGGCTCAATGGGGCTTACTAGGATAATTTTGTGTAATTGTCAAAATTGAAAGAATAACAAAACTACCAAAGATGGCCTAAAATCACTTCCAAAATCCACATTATTCTATTAAACTTGAGCAAATCATAGGTAAATTCTAGACATTCTAACATTTGTCCAACTAAACACACTAGAATGAATCAATAGGCTAAAAATCTCACATGCTATCACGATTCAAGGTATTCAAGTGATTCGTTGCATGCACAAATATTATTTTTCCACAACATGCTCAATTTTTCATCAATAATCATTATCAAATAAAGCATTATCATCATTAGCATCAGTTAAAACCATAATCATCATAAAATAAAGAACAAATTGTTGTTAGGCTTTATATTACATATTTTACACTACGAATTTAGAAAAGAAAATAAAAGTGAAAAGAAAAGAAAAGAAAGAAAGAAAACATTTAGAAAATACCATATTGGGGCCAAATACGCGATTTGTGGGGCACATCCATCCACCACCACCACCCCTGCCAAACTTATTCTTTGAGAAGGACAGGATGTCCCTAAATCACGTATTTTCCTTCACTGAGGCGGTGGTGGTGGTGGATAGTTGAGCTCCCAAAGTTGCATCATCTTCTTTCTATGTATGCAATATAAATAACATATGTGACAATAAATGTGTCATATATTGCATATAATTTTACTTCGAGACTAAAACATCCAATGTAGATTTATGCCTACTCTAAACATGATATGTAATGTATAGTATGCTTACATTGTTTTGCTCAAGTCAAATTCAAGCTTGCATCATATATCAAAAATGATAGACATAATATACATTTACTTCAAAATTGATGTCATTCTCATCAAAACCTATTGGAGGCTCTTATTCATCAAAATTCACCAAGATATATCAAGGGTCCTCTTCCTACCATATACTTTTCATCCCGATAGTTATGCACATAGCCCAAATGGACTTGTTATTTTTTTATGACAAGAGTTGATGGAATCAAGCAATCCATGAGTCAACCATGATATATGTGGGCACTTATTCAATACCTTCAAATATAGTCTAATCCAACCATAGTAGGTTCACATATTTCATGAATTTTGAACACATTGCATGAATATTTGTTGATATATCTTGAATCACACACTTCGCAGAGCTATATATATCAAGGAAGAAAAGGCATGGCTAAAAATAAGGAGAATCAAGAGTAAATCTGGGAACATGATCTATCTCGTCCTGTAAGTGGATGATATGCTCATAGCTGCGAAGTCCAAGTCTGATATTCAGAAGTTGAAGGATCTGCTCAGTGCTGAGTTCGATATGAGATACAAAGCTCGGTTAGTTGCAAGAGGGTTCACACAGAAGGAGGGGGTTGACTATAATGAGAATATCTCATTATAGTCAACCCCCTCCTTCTGTGTGAACCCTCTTGCAACTAGCCGAGCTTTGTATCTCACACCCTCACCAGGTATGGTTTCTTCCTTCTTCTTGAATATCCATTTGCAAGTAACAATCTTTCTCTCCTTAGGCCGTTTGACCAGCTCCCAAGTCTCATTCTTGGCAAGTGATTCCATCTCTTCTCTCATTGCAGCGAGCCATTGGGCTGACTCACTACCTGAAACAGCCTCTCCGTATGTGAATGGTTCACCTGCAGATGGTTCTTCCTCTTCCACCTCGTCAGCCACTTGAGATCTGTAATCTGTAACACACATACCACATAATAAAATCCGTTCTCCTCTCTGCCCGTGGACGTAGCCAATTTATTGGTGAACCACGTAAATCTTGTGTCTTCTTTACGTTTCTTGTTTCTTGTTTATGCTCTATAATCCTATTCTGTCACAACAATATTCATCATTAAAAACTCAAATTTCCCCCTAAACTAGAATACACACCAAGTGTTTGAAAAAGTATTTCAATGAACTTATCACACCAGTGGCAAAACCGACTTGACATTAAGCTTTCCTATCAAACATATACTCATATATTTCAAGCTCAACGAAATTTATGGAGAAATTACATATTTTTATTCTTGAGTTAGAGTTTGAGAACAGGGTGAAGATTTGGGCATGAATCCTTAAACTCGAGTTCCTGAAGCGAAGCACAGTTTGTGCAAGACCTCGCACGGGCCGTGTTTCATGGCACAAATTCCAAGAAGACTCTGCTCTGCAGCATGGGTTGTGCAGGGGCAAGCACGGTCCGTGCTTGATGTGTTTTTTTTTTATTTTTACATATATTACAATTTCCATTTAACGAACAGGGATTCATAGGAAAACATTGGTCTACCTCCAAACTAAGTTTGAAAACAATAGATGGGAAAGCTATGAATCATTAATCTCTATTGTATTATTGAGTAGATAGGTCCGGCGGGAGTTGAAACCCCCAATGTTCCATTGTGTTTAGTGTGATTGCTGTGTTGGCATCAATTTTCTCGATAGTTGAGTTCTGCAAACACAACTCATCAAGATTAAAAGGGGTTTCTCTTTTAAACAATGGACACATAAGTTGTGTAATTCTAGAAAAATTAGCCATGAAACTCCTATGAAGATCGACATCCCCAAGGAGACTCCTTAATGCCTTTTTTTTTGCACGAGGGCATCCTTCAGTTTCAGCCTCCTTGGCATGATCGACCTTTAACTTGCACCAAGGTGATCCCTTTTTATTTCCTCTTTGATGCTTCTCTTTCGAGATGCCTTTGTGTTTGATTCTATAGAATCCTGCACAACTTTGAAATTGTCAATTGAATTCGCACTGTTAAAATGAATAGACCTACAAAGAAGGGCAGTGTGGCTTATGCAAGATTCAAGAGACACTGCCAGTAAACTTTAGGGCTTCTTTTGATCAATGGTGTTTTGGATTACATCCACAGCCTTGCAATCTTCAATATTTCCTTAAAAACTTATTTGCATCATACAAGGAATACACCATTTTCTCTTTATTCACTATTAGAGTCAAATTTCCCTTTTTCATATCAATAAAGGCTCCCGCGGTGGCTAAAAATGGTCTACCCAAAACCAATGACATCTCGTGGTCTTCTTTCATATCCAACACAACAAAATCTTTCGGAAATATGAACTTGTCCACTTTCACGAGCACATTTTCTATAGTTCCTTTTAGGTACTTTATAGATCTATCAGCAAGTTGTATTGTGATGGAGGATGATTTAACTGTTCATAAGTCCCAACTTCTTGAATATGGATAACGGCGTTAAATTGATGCTTGCCCCCTAATCACACCATACTTTATTGAAGTGAGTGTTGCCAACTTCACATGGAATGGTATAGGTTCTCAGCTCCTTCAACTTTTGTGAAAGCTTTCTTTGGAGAATCGCACTATACTCCTCTGTTAGTTTGACCGTCTCATTATCTTCAATTCTTCTTTTCTTTGCCAGAATTTCTTTAAAAAATTCAACATAGTTAGGCATTTGTTCAAAAGCTTTAGCAAAAGGAATATTAATTGATCATTTCTTAAAATTTTCTAAGAAATTAGTAAATTGTCTAATTCGCATGCTCCCTTAGCCTTTGTAGAAATGGCAATGGTGGAACGTATGCAGGGGGCACATATTTGGCTTCCTTTGCTTCTTCCCCCGATCCACTCTCTCACTTTTCTTTTCTTTTCTTTTGTATTAGGTAGTCGTATCTCCAAAAATTTTATTTGAGCTCCAAAATCGGTCATGAATTCGTTCACTGTGATGGCTAAATTGTCAACCATAGTTGCCTCTGTATCCATTCTTTGCTTTGTGGTCTGCATAAACAATGCAAGTATATTCTCCAAATCCAGTTACTTTCCATCATTTATAACTCCATTCGTAATAGTGAAACCGGGTGGTGGCTACAAAAAATTGTTTAGATTTGAATAATTGAGTCTATCTCTTTGTTAAAATTGATTTTGTCAATAATTGTCATTGTAGCCTCGTCCTTGCATATAATTCACATCCTCTGGTGTATCTTGGGCTATAATTACTTGTTCTTGAATATTTTCGGATGGTGACATAGTCTTCTTAGTCAACAATGTGATGGCTTGGGCCATGGTAGCCATTTTTGCAAACAACTCTTTCATTCCATCCATCGTGCTAGAAAGTTTGGCTACCTTTCTAACTGAATTCCTTTGTGATGACCATTATGCACTGTTTGAGGCCATTTTTTCTAGCAAGTCTACGGCCTGATCAATAGTTAAAGATATAATATAGCTCCTCCAGCAACTGCATCAATTTGATTTAGAGTTAGCTCTAATAAACTGTTATAGAAATAACATACCTGTTAATCGGTTGCAAATCCATGTCGAGGGCATTTTCGTAAGAGATCTCTGTACCGCTCCCATGCTTCATACAAAGGCTCTTGATCGAATTGTCTAAAAAAAGTGAATCTCATTCTTTAATCTCAATGTCGTACCAAGTGTATATTATTTGTTGAGGAATTTCTTGCACAAATCTAACCATGTTCGAACTAATTCCTTGTCTAGTGATTGATACCACTTCTTTGTTTTATCCCTTAAAGAGAATGAGAATAATCGAAGCCTTATCACATTAGTTCCCACACCGTTCATCTTAATGTTATCACTAATCTCCAAAAATTGTGCCAGATATGCGTTGGGATCTTCTAGTGCACCACCACCAAATTGATTTTTTTGTACCATAAATATCAAAGAAAGTTAAAGTTCAAAAGTATTTGGACATATGGCTTGTAGTCATCCTCCTCCATAATTTTCAGTAATTAGAGGTTCTAAGGCCTCTTGAATGGGTGGAGTACCAATCGGTGGTGCTGGAAGTTGTTGCTATTGTTGTTTTCTCATCAAAGCTCGCAACTCCTCAATCTCTTTACGCATTACTTTTATTTCTTTCATTCTATTTTCTCGCGTTCTTGAAATACTTCAGTGTTAGGTAGTCATTTTGATCTCTGGATCAATTGGTATCAAATTCCTTGCACCTTTGGATCGAGTGTTCATTAACTTCCTGCAAAAACATGACACGAATCAGATAAAAAACAAAAACTATAAACTAAACTATAATATACACTTTAAATTAGTCTATTATTTAAAACAAATATCTGTTGTAAATTACACTAGTCCCCAGCAACGGCACCATAAACTTATTCATTCTTTTATTTCACATAAAAACGACTCACAAGTGTATGAGGTTATTGGTGATAACATGTATCGTATCCACAGTGATTGTCTATAGTAAATTCAACTAAGTATTCATTTAGGATATTATCATATATCTAACGAATCAAATATTTGGGATCAGTTTTATAAACTAAAATAAAACAAATAAGAAATAGAAATAGATCAAATCAGATTCAAACAACTAAGGAAGCTCAAAGATTAAATAGATTCTAGGGACATACACTTGTATGTTTCATATGAGTTTCTTTAATGTACAAACCATCTTTAATTCATATATTCGTAGGAGAATCACTAATATAATTGGATAATCTCTCTCGAGTAAGATCCAAAAGTAAATTAGACTTCACTGATCACCTATCGATATCACAGTGTTATCTAACTCCCAATCGTGCCTAGGATCTATTCTCATCACAATACTTACAAATCTCTCAATCTAGCAAGTTTATGTTATACATTCTTAATCCGTTAATCGATTACTCCCTCTCGGATAATATTGGATTAACTACACATATGCAATTATTCGCCACATAATTTCATATGACAATCAAATCAAGAAAACTAAACAAATATAGGAGAGGAAATAATCCCATTAAAGTAAAAAAGATGAATTCATACGAATGTAAAACCCTAGAATCACTAGATGTTTAGGCACACGTATTCAATACATAATCCATTAGAAACATATTGATACTCATAGCTAACATATAAGAACAAAAGAAAAGAAGACTATTGAAGCCAAATGATATTCATTTCTCTCTCTCCCTCTTTCTCTCTCTCTCTCTCTGATGACTTGGTTGATTGATCCTGTATCTTTTTTTCTAACTCTAAAATCTGATGTATATTGTATTATATAAAATATGATGTAGCTCCTCCTTATTAGACAATTACTAGGGTTTTGATAGTCGTCGTATCTCTATTTTGTAATGAGAAGATATGCACAAACCACACCAAATCACAATGGTTAAGATCATATCACGAGGATAAGTACCATCCATGCAAAAGGACCACGCACAGTCTATGCAAGGTCACACACGGACCGTGCTTCATGAAGCTCAAAATGGGTCAGTATGATCTACAACACGGGCTGTGCAAGGGTCTGCATAGGTCGTGCTCTGGTTGTGCCTTCGTGGTCCGTTCTCGATTCACGTGCAGGGTTCATGTGACTTAAGACGTGGTCTATATACCCTTAATTGGTTGTTTTCGGTCAAAACTTCAACAAACACGTGATGTAACAAAATATAACCAAATCATTATGAACTAGTCACTTAGGTACGTCAATTGCCTAAAAACTCTACATAATAGACCTGGACTGCACGTAAATCCTATGTTTATCAATGTTCTCACATTGTTTCGTAACTATGCATGTAAGATGAACACCACCCATTGCTTTCAGTCAGTTCGAAAAAAGCCACTTGAATGATTAAGCATCTTTGCGTGCAATCAACACACATCCTAACTAGATGGATCGGCCATGATGATTTACACCAACCATTGTTGCAAAAGGAATCTTATATCTATTCAGAAGGTACATTGTATCAAAGCTTAAGAAATCCTAAAACTCTTCATATGATGCTTTGCTTCGAGGATGAATCCACAACACAGTATGTAACATGGACTTGTCATCAATATCCATCCAATGGAAGAAGTTCTTGTCCTTTTGTTGCAACCTCAAGAACAACTTGCAAATAGCCTATGTATCTCCACATCCAAGTTTCAACCCCCTTCTAGTCTCTATTTAGTTCTTAAAGTCTTTAGGAAGGCACCCTAAATTTTGAGGACCGCCAGCTTGAGCTTCGGCTAATCATACATCTTACATTACCTTATTCCTGCAATGCATTTGCTTCTATTTTCCGTATCATGCTCACTGACATACTTCCATGAGTTGGCATTAAAACTGACATATGATGATATAGTTCAAAGTTGTGTTCAACTACTATTTTTGAAACAATCCAAGTTTCGTTCTCTTGGTTTATGGTATTAATCTGAGCAGGACAACCTATTCTTTTAGATATTTTTTAGTTTTTGTCCTCGGGCCGTCTCACAGACTATGAATGAGTATTTCAAATCTAAATCGCCATCTTTGCAATTTGTTCTCTTTGTAAAACAAAAACCTTTATGATTAGTATGCTCTTGGTAAGCTCTAACAACCCTTCAATGTTCGGATAAATCATACCTAATTAGGCCTAAGCTCAAAATCGTTCATCGATTCAATGTTGTTGAGTTCAAAATCGGCTATCTTCGCTTCACCTCTCGACATATTTTGTGTGTTGTTCAACGAATCTTGATATACTTTCATCACTATCGGAATCGAATATTTCAAGCATCAAAGATAATTTAATGATTTGTATATTTGGAATCTCCGTTAAATAAATTTTTAAATGAAGTTTGGAATCAATTTTGAGTTTATTGTTATCTTCGTATAAATGAGTTTTATTTCAAAAAATAATATGTGATTTTTTTCTCTATTGTTGATATATAATAATTACATCTTGAAACCTAAGCGTGAGACTCGAGAATTCTAGTGGAAATCTAAGAAATAAAAGCTGAAAAATGTGATGGCACCTGTGTGAAAGAGAATAAAGTCAAATTTACTTAAGGGCATAAGTCATTAACTTCATATAATTATACTTAATAAAATAAAATATATTGGCAGACCAGGATTTGGTCATTTAGGACGGTCCATATATTATTTTCTTTACCATATAATATAAAGATAATATAAAGACTGTTATTTTTTAGTTTATCCGTGACTTATTGATTTTGACTCCAGTCTTTTCTTCTAGAAAAAAATAAAGATAGACGAAGTTTGGTTGTAAGTTCAGTTCTAATTTCTAGCTGTCAGTATTTAATATATTTAACCTAGTTTAGAAGGTTATAATTTTTCTAATTGGATAAATGCGATTCATATTAAAATAAACAGGAATCAATACATTGAATATTATAATTATATGTAATATTATGTTATTATAATTTATAAGCGGTGGATCTCATTTAATAATAAAACTTATTGATATTATATATAGAAAATGTGCAAAAAGAACCTTGAAGTTTGTGCTTAGGTAAAAACAATGTGCTTAGGTAAAAACGATGACCCTAAAGTATATTTTGTACGAAAAAAAGCGGGCATTAAATTTTATTGTAATTTTGAACATTAACTAATCTAAATAAATAATTCTAATTTTTTAATTATCTTTCAATAATTACTCTCTCTAAATAGAACTAAGACCTAATATGTCATATATATTTGAAAAGAAAAAACCGAAGCAACGTCTCAAAGAGAAATTTTAATTGTATTAAGATAAATTAATCATTATTTTAAATGTAATTTTAAGAAAATTTAAAAGATTTATATTTCATAGTGAGGGTCAAAAATTACAATGAAACTTGATGCTTTACATGTTTGCACCAAACAAATACTTCAAGGTTTCTGCACCTAATCACACATTCCTGGGTTCTGTTGCCATATTTTTGGTATTTTATTAAAATAGTATATGAGTGGTAAGTCACGTTGGATGCTAAATTGAAATTAATTGTATTTTATTATCTGAATGAATAGTGAAAGAGAATTTTTTCTAATTTTTAATTTAAATAAAATAAGTATAAAGGTGAAGCATGTTTGGGTTATTTAACATAGTAAACAATGAAAGAGGATTCATTTGAAAATATAACAAACAATCCTCTATGTATTTGCATCAGTAACCTAACAACAGCCCAGCCCAAGTTTTCTTATGGTACCAAATCCAACACAAATGTTAGTTCTACGTTTTATTACATATTATAGAAAATAATATAAAAATGTGCATCAAATTCCCCACAAAATAAAAAGGATTTTACAATTAAAGAAAAGGATCTATTCTATTTTAATCCATTATCGCCAAGACATAAACTATTAAAAAAATTTAAGCAATATTACCACTTCATCGCGAATTGTTATTTTCGCTAATTTTTGTACACATGAATAATGATATGTTTGAAGACATTTTGTCCCATCACTCATATAATCATTGACAAAAATACATTTAGTGATCAAGATTCAATATAAAACATATTGAAATTCGATTCCACAAGAACTCGCTCATGTTTTTAAAATCCACCCAAAATAAATAAATAAATGGAACTTCAAGTCTGTAGAACGTCTTACCCAAAAAGGGCACGAGGTAAAATGGTAAAGTATGGAGTATGGTTTGACAATAAATGAAGTATTGACCATCATGTGCCTACCAAAACAGTATCTTCATAGATTTTAATGATAGACCAACTCCAAATGTTAATTATTGCACTTTAAGACAAGACCTACTCTCAAACATAAATACATTCCAATTACTATTATTGATTACTGCAACTCCATACTTGTCTGCACATACATAAAAATGTTAGAGAACCTATAATTATAGTGCGTCCACCACCTACCAACACATAACATAATAATTCAAAGTAGACAGATTCACATTAAATAGTTATATATGTACATTCATAAACAAAACTACCCTTCTTATTACATTTATACTTCAGCAACTGAATACACTATTACATTTGGGGGGTGGGGTGGGGTGGGGTGGGGTATGAACTCCCTCCACTTACAAAATACAAAACATGCTTAAATAACCAAACGCAAACCTAGGACAACTAGCAAGATTACTCTTAACATTCTAAGCCCCACATAAGAAGCTACCATCCACTTATACAATCCACACCACGAATCTAACACCAACCTCCTTTCGAACCACTTTCAAAAGGTTACCTGGCTGTCGATCTAACACAGCCCTCCTTCTGCTGGTTGGGAAACGGGAACCCCAGGCTTGGGACAATTTGCTTATAAGATACCATCCACTTATTTCTTGAAAATATTACCGACAAAATCCACCCTCACCAAGTCTAACTAGTTGATTCTTCTATAAGATTTCCTATTCTTCTTCCTATTACAAAATAACCATGTTAAGCAAAGATACAATCTAAAAAAAGGAAAGAGAACTTGGGATCTTTTCTTATTACCCTTCCCTAACTACACACTTCATCAAATTTGACTAGTAAACCTAAAGAAAAGCAACAATCTGAATAATTTTAGCTGTTAGCAAGTAGGTTTTTTCCACCATCCAAAAGCATCGCTCACATATGAACCTGCACTGCTGAAATGGGCCTGAATCAATAAGTCCACTCCTGAGGAAGGTACGCCCCGCAGTTCACCACCGACGAATGGTGTTGCAACATTATCGCATTTCTCTTAGCCATCAACAAATCTGGTTATATCAATTCCAAAATGTTAAGTACAGAATTACAACATTAAATTTCGTCGCACATTGTATTGATGAACTTTTCAATCATCATACCGTAGTCGGAGATGAGGCCTCGGTTGAACTTGGGCTGAAAGTGTGGTTGAGATTGGGGAAAACCATTCACGTTATTGAAGTTCTTGTTCAGGACATGAACATTTCTGTTTTGAAAGGAAGCAGGTGGATAACCTGAAATAGGGTAAAAAAATAGTCAAAACACAATGGGACAAAACAGCAGAAAAGCTTATGTGAATCAGGTCAAATTGTTGCACTTATGGAATATGAATAAAATGGGGAAAAAAATTAGGCATAATAGTATCTTGTCACAAGAACAGTAAAAGATAGAAAGCATAAGCAGCTTAAAAAATAAAAAAGTCAATTTGCAGAGATACCTATGAATTATTTCTTTCAAAAAAATGTATTTAATATAAGGACTCAATTTGGAAACATAATGAACATTTGCGAATCTTAAGTTTAGGAATAACGCATAATTCAAAAAAAATATAATAATAAAAGTAAAGGGATCAAACTATGCTTTTTTTGCTAATGTTTTTTCACTCTGATAATATCACAACATTCCATGTATATAGAAAGTTCAGATACCGTGTGCACATAAAAACTCCAAATTACCACCACACACCAAATCTATGGAAAACTTGACATTTATTAAAGTGTTGCAAAAGAAAACGGTTACCTCAATGCTAATCCCGAATGACAGCCATGTTATCCCATCTTCTTTAATTTTTTTCACATGGTAAAAGGTATAGACTGAAAATAACTATCTACTAACCGACCCGCGACCCCATGATCCAACTTGTTTGACACCCTAAGGTCCAGGAGTACTCCCTCTAGGAGTACACGTGGATGCTACTAAAATCTGGGATACCTTGCAAACAAATCTTCCGCATATATCTTGCCTTGCAATGCCTCATTCCAGTAAATCGTTACGAGCGGTTCCAGAGTTAAGTCAGATTAAAAAGATGTTTTAGTCTCATCATTCATGCCTTTTAAGAGCATCCATGGTGGATTGCCCGGGAGGAATGCTCTAGGTAGTTAAATAAATGTTGTTTACCTGAGTAAACACTTGAATTTCCAGGTTTTATTTTTTACCAGGTAAACAGAAAAGCAAGATGGAATAGGTGGCTGCAGTTCAATTACCTGAAGTAATCCTTGTAGAGCAGCATTAGGTCACCATAGAAAATAAGATTTTTATTAATTAGAAAACAAGATTTGGAATAGAATAATCCAGGTGAGAGAAAAATGGCTCCAAAACCCAGGAGATGAAAAGAAAATGGTCAAACAAGGGGCCCATTCCAGTAGTTACATACTTTGCAGAGATAAAGACAGAACTGGGTCCATCTCTTTACCCGGTAAGATCCCACTATTTTCATGAAAAAGAATTTCTTCCAGTTTCAAATGAACCATATAAACAACAAAAGGTCAAAAAAAAAAAAAAAAAAAAAAAAAAAAAAAAAAAAGCAGACAAAACCTAAAGACTACAAATTAGAAAGGAAAAAGCAGACAAAACCTAAAGACTTTAAATAATTCCAAAAACACTACTGCAAGAAATTGGGGGAAAAGTAAATGCAATACCTGGCCTCTTGCGAGAATCCGAAGAATAAGCGTTACAAATGTTGTTCCCATATCGCCGTGGCAAAAACACCCCTGTACCAGCACACTCCCTTTTCACCGCCGCACCGCCACTGAAAGGAACGGCCCTGAGACAAGTCCCAACTATACGGCCCGAATCCTGATGAACGGGCCACGCATCTTGAACCCTCCGGGCAGCCGCCGTCCCACTTCTCATTTGATACATTCGCGGCTCTCTGTACCACATTTCATAACCCTGTTTCTGCTGCTCAACCTGTACTCAGAAAAATTCTAAGATATGAGAAACCCACTTAGAATGAACATGCAAATATGGATACAGACTTTGTGGAACGGCTTCTTACATAAATGTTGTGGATAACAGAGGGATTGGGTTTTTTTGGTGGACCCAAAAGACCCTTGTGTTCTGTGGACCCAGGCATACCACCGCCGCTTAGCTTGAGTTTCGCAACTCGGCCGGCAGCAACGTAAATCAGATCCCCAACAGCGTCGTTTATCGCCTCCGACGGCGTCGTCGGCGGTGACGGAAAGCCTTTCGGGCTGCCGTTGCTTGAACCTTCAGCGCTCCTGGCCGCCCATATCTCCATGTTGGACAGTGTAGACTGAGGCGAAGTCGACATCACCCGCCGCTTCTGCCATAGAGCAAATAAAAATGAGGGAAAATGCCAAAAACATAAAGAAAAAAAGTAAGGCAAAAGTAAAGTGGAAGAGTTAGTACCTCGAGATGTTCATCGCTCTTGGTGCCAAAGTCGTAAGGAAACTCGGTTGGGAAGCAAAACTCGGAGTCTGACTCAGGGGTTTGGTTCTTGTCCAAGTTCTCTTTAGCCATGAGACAATCATCGAAGAACTCAGAGGGCAACCAGAACCCAGCTCCTTCAGCGCCGTCCGCCATTTGAGAGAGGGAGAGAGAGTGAGCTGTGAGTGAGTGAGCAAGAGTGTTGTGAGGAATGTTGTTGCTGGTGGAGGAAGATATAATAATGAGGCGGTAAATGGAGTGAGAAGAGAGAGAGGGTCCCAATTTCAAAGGGAGGATAGGAAAGCGAAACAATGAAGCGGAAAACTGGTAGAGAGAGAATGTTAGAAGGGGGCAAAGGGGCTGGATTTAATTAAGGTTAGAGGGACATTTTCGGGCGACAACCGGCTTCTTTTTTCCCTTTTTCTTTTTTGTTTTTTTTTTTTAGGGTTGCGTTAACAAAAAGAGAATTAAATTAGAATAAGAAATCATTTAAAATTGGGTTACTGGAACTAACAATCACTTACTCAACATTCATAATATTAGAATAAATATGAAATTTTTTACATATTTGAATTGATATGTTTAAAATATTTATATTTAAATAAATAATAATAAATTATAGATAGTTTATAATAAAATAAATTTATGAATATGAAAGTGGGTCCATCCCAAAATAAAGAACATAACCATTTTTTTAGTTGGTTAGTAAATATTAATTTTGGAGCTTAACATTATTTCGTTCCAAAACGATTTATAAATGTATAGTCTTATATTGAATTTGAAACCGTACATTGGTTTGTCGGAAAAATAAAACTCTTTTTTTTTTTTTATTAATATTTTCACCAACAAATTTTCTTGGAACATTATAATTATTTTATACACTATACATCTTTTTTAAAATATCAAAATATATATTCATCAAATATACGAAACTCCTTATATAATTACATGGAATGCGTCAAATTCTATTAAAAAGTGATAAAATGAAAGGATCTTAGCAAATCCAACTATGATTCATGCCTATTATGTGTGCACATTTTTTTCCGCATACTATGAACATATTATTTGCTAAAAAACATCATAATTTTTACTAAATATATTTGTAATTAGTTAAATAAATATATATTTTTTTATAAATATAATATTTTCATCATAAAAATATTAAAAAAATTAATAATTTTTTAAAAATTATTTTTTATTTAAAAGTACTACGAGGGCAAATCTACAGAGAGTGATGTCTTAAGCATAATTTGAAATTTTTTTATTTTTAAATGAAATATCAGCAAATTTATATATAAAAATATCGTAAAAACTTATGTGCATCAAGTGCACCATAGAATACGATTGTTAAACATAGAATTTACGTGCAATTCGAGATTATTATTATTATTTATAATTTTCTAGGCAATTGCATATACCAAAATAACGAGTTCATCATGATTTTATTATATTTTGTTATATCACGTGTTTGTTGAAGTTTTGACAGAAAAATAGATAATTAAGGGTGTATAGACCACGTCTCAAGTCACACGACCGTGCTTATTCTCGTGATATGATCATAACCATCGCGAGTTAGTGTGATTTGAGCATATCTTCTCGATTTAAGCATATATTTTCAATTTGGTGTGATTCGAGCACATTTTCTCATTCCAAAACAAAAATATGGTGGCTATCAAAACTCTATTAAGTGTTTATAAAAGAGACTCATCAGACAACATCATCTACAACAGATTTTAGGGCTATAAATAATGATAGAAACAAAGATCAACCAACCAAGTCATAAAGATACAGAGAAACGAAGATCGTTTGGCTTCAACTAGTTTTCTTTTCGTTTGCTCTTTTAATGGTAGTTATGATTATCAATATGTTTCTCATAGATTATGTATTAAATATGGGCAAAAATGACAAAATATTATGTTTTTCAAAAAAAATTGCAAAATTATAATAAAAAAAAAATTTTATTTTAAGTAAAGTCGCCCCTGCGAGGGGCGACAATCAAAATAAATTTTTTTTTAATTTTTTTTTTTGAAGTCGCCCCTGGCAGGGGCGCGACCAAATTTGTTTTTTTTTTTTTTTTTTTTAATGCTGGAGCCTTCACTCGGTCGGGCACTCGGTCGCGCGCCGTACTCGGCCGGCCGAGGGCGAACTCTTACTCGGCCGAGACACTCGGCCCCCGTATTACTCGGCCAACCGAGTACTTCCATCCACTCGGTCACGGCACTCGGTCGACCACTTCACTCGGCTGGCCGAGTGCGAACGCGGATTCTGATTTTTAACATCCACTTCAATTTTTCTCTCTCTATCATATCTATTACCACCCACACACACCACACATTTATCTCTTCCTCATCACTTTCTTCACTTCTTCTTCACTTCTCCTTTCAATTATCCTTCAATTTCCTTTCAATTTTTCTTCTATATTCACGTTTCGGGTTTCTCCATTTCTCAAAGGTAATTTTTATCTTAAATTTTATGTGTTTGGGTGGTGTGTATGTGTACTGTTGTGTGGGTGTGTATATGATTTTTTTGTGGTATTTTGGTGTGTGTATGGTGTGTGTGTGTTGCTTTGTGTTGTGTGTTGCTTTGTGTTGTGTGTGTGTAGATAGTGGTTTTTTCTCCATTGCTTGTATTGTATGTTGTAGGTGTGGTGTATGTATGAAATGTATGTATTGAATGTATGTATGGAATGTGGGTATGAAATGTGGGTATGAAATGTGTGTTGTGATGTGTGTTGTGGTGTGTGTGATGTATGTTGTGGTGTATGCTTGTGTGTGTGTTGCTGTGTGTGTTTGTGTGTTGTGTGTGGGTTGCATTTTTGTGTGTGATAGGTGCGTGTGTATGGTTGTGTGCCGTGTTTTGGATATGTGTATGTCGGTCGGTGTATGGTTGTTGCTATATATATTGTTATAAATTTGTCGTTGATATTTTTCTGTTATACATTATTTGATGTAGGTACTGTTGAAATTGTTGCTGTTGTTGTGCATTTATCGTAACCCTCAAATTGTTGCCGTTGCGTTGACATATTGATTTATTTCAATTTCAGGTTTGAATTTTTCTATTGTATTAGTTTAAATTAGTTTTATTAAACTTTGCAATAAAGTAATTAATTCCCTATTTTAAGATCATTAACACATCTTTATTATTTAAGATATGGGGTCTTCAAACAACATCGGTATTGTTGTTTATATTGGGGATTGTAGCGATGTTCCACCTGTTTGTGCAACTAGGGTACCTCGCGACATTGGATATTCCAGCTTGGTATCAAAATTATTTCAATTGACAAGGATTGATAGCAATGAATACAAATTGAACATATCCGCTTCACTACATGCAAACAACAGATATCATCGTATACCAATCAACAACGATGATAATCTATGGTTTTTCTTTGCACCGGATGCGGATAATCAATATGTAGAATTTCATATTGATCCAGAGAAACTGCAAGATAATGTTCTTCCAGATATTATGCCAAGCAATGAGTATTTTCAATATGCTGCTTATTTAAGAGGGGATGGCATTAATAATCCGGCAGTCGTCAGGCAAGAGCATACAGTTGGAACCTCAAGGTCCAATAATGAGGGTATTCCAAGTGAAAGAGAAAATGCTCAGACCGATGATCAAACAGATGATCCATTGGTTGACACTTTTGGTGCGAATGAACTAGAAGACTCTGAACCCGATGAAGACGAGTTGTCTAGTGAATCAGATGAAGATGGGGTGGATATTGGTGATATTCAAACTATGTATTCCCCAAATCAAGAGAGATCACCATCCAATGAACAACCATCATTTCCATCAGGTGCTCAGAGATACTCCATGCATCCGAATATCCCGTTCTTCAATGCATCATCACATGAAATGCTTGCGGACTCCTTTGATCTTCCCAAAAATTTTAGATACTATGATCCTACTGAAGGAGTGCTCACAAAAGGCATGGTTTTCAAAGATAAGAAGAGTTTGCAGTCTGCAGTTAAAGATTTTGCAATACGTATAGCGAGGCGTGAATATCGAGTAGATGAAAGCACACCTCTTATATGGAAAATCAAATGCAAAAATAATAGTGAGACTACACGCTGCAACTGGTGGTTGCGTGCAGGTTACAGAAAAAGGATTGATATGTGGGAAATCACTAAGTATGGAGGCCCTCATACGTGTCTAATGAACGCGGTGTCTGTTGACCATCGGAACTTGTGCAAAAACATGATCGCTGCGCTGCTAACTGGGGTGGTTCAGACAGATCCCGGGTATGAGATTAAGTGTGTTCAACAGCTAGTGTATGATAAATTTCAATATACAATCTCATACGGTAAGGCATGGCATGGTTTGAAACGGGCAAGAGAAAATGTGTATGGTACATGGGAGAGCTCAGTTTCAGATCTACCCAAATTTTTGGGAGCCCTACAAAAATGGAATCCAGGCACAGTTGTGGAGTGGCGCCACATGCCCGAAGAGACAAATGGTATAAAAATGTTGAAATATGTGTTTTGGGCGTTCAGGCCATGTATAGATGGGTTCCAGCATTGTCGTAAAATAATTAGTGTCGATGGAACTCATCTTTACACTAGATACAAGCACAAGATGTTAATTGCTGTTTCCATGGATGCAAATCAACATCTTTTACCTTTGGCGTATGCACTTGTGGACGAAGAAAGTTTTGGTTCTTGGTCATGGTTTCTTCGTATGATATCGAAACACATTGTTCGCGGTAGAGAAGGAATGTGTCTGATTTCAGATAGACACGCCGGTCTTTTGAAAGCTGTGGAAAGAATTCCAGATTTTCAGCCACCTCTTGGAGTCCATCGTTTCTGTTTGAGACATGTGTGTTCGAATTTTAATAGCAAGGTCAAGAATGTGAAGTTAAAGGACATGTGTTGGCAAGCCGGCTCAGCGTTCACAACCAGAGAGTTTGAAAATATAATGGATCAAATTAAGGTGTTGAATGAGAGGGCATATGACTACCTGTGGAAAATTGAAAAGGAACAATGGACTCTTGCCCATGACGGAGGTTGGAGAAATGGAATTTTGACAACAAATCTGTCAGAGTGCATGAATGGCGTGTTAAAAGGTGCACGACGGCTTCCAATCTGTGCCATTGTGCAGGCTACATTTTATCGGTCGATTAAATATTTTCTTGACCGGTTGACACTGGGCCGTGAGATGCAGCAAAGGAACCAGCCATGGCCTGATGAGGTGTACAAGAAGTATGATCAACGACAACGAAAGGCAATGGAACATCAAGTCCATAAGGTCGATTTCACTGATCAAACAGCTTCAGTGAAGACATTCGTGCCAGGAACAACGAGGTGCTATACCCACATTGTCAAGTTGATGCTAAGAGAGTGTAGCTGTGGAGACTGGAGGCAAAACGGCATACCATGTTCCCATGCAATGCAGACTTGTCGACATTTTGGAGTAAATCCGGTGATTTACATGAACTCAGTTTTCAATACAAGTACGTATGTGGACACCTATAGTGGTAAGTTTGAGCCATTGCCTGATGAATATTATTGGGATGAGGCTTCCTTCCAACTGTGTCATAATCCAGCCTTGCGTGAGAAGAGGACTAAAGGAAGAGGCAAGACGAGTAGAATTGAAAATGAAATGGATTGGGCACAAACACGCGCTAGACAACAATATCGGGCACAGGATCAAGCTGCTACCCAGGCCGGAACTTCATCTGCCCGTAGATGAGATTGTTGTGTCTGAAATATTGTAATGGTGCTTGTTTTAGATATTTGACATGTATTTTGATAATGTGTATTGAAATTTGATTTAGCGTTGATGTTAACTTCGCACGGGTTTTTAGTGAGATGGGTTGCAGATTTTGTCTAATTTGATGATTTTATGTAATTTTCCGATTTTATGTAATTTGTTCCATTTTCACTCATTTATTGTTCATCTTATTGATTTAATCTAATTGCAGTATGGAGTTCTACGGAGAATATGGCCCTATTAGTGGGGATATATTAAAGCAACAGCACATGCACCGATCTGAGGATGTATTTGCAGGAGAAATTGACCTAAAATTAAAGTGCAGACACGGAAGTGGTATCTTTTGGAGACTCGATGACCATGATCCTTATGAGGTTGACCCAGACGATGATGGTAGGGAAATACTCAGACGTACACAAAGGTTGCATTATCGAGTCATATCGATGTTGTATCGTATGGGATTTTATGGTGTCTACCGATGTGGTGATTATGTAATTAATAATTCATTAATCACTGCACTGGTTGAGAGGTGGCGGCCAGAAACGCATACATTTCATTTTAGAGTTGGAGAGGCGACCGTGACATTACAAGATGTCGCATTTATTTGGGGACTGCCAATTGAAGGTGGGCCGGTTATAAGTTCAGATATTTCAACCGGTCGGGCATATTGGACTGCACGTTGTGAAGTCCAACTGGGATGGGAACCCAATGCAGAAGACATAAAAGGGTCACGATTTTCACTTTTAGCCTTGGGTACACACCTAAGCATGCACCCTGTTACCGATAACAGCTCACAACAACATGTTGTCCGATATGCACGTGCATGTGCATTGATTTTGTTAGGATCCATAATGTGCCCGGATACTTCTGGGAATATGGGGTCATTGGTATATTTGAATCAACTAGAGGATATTGATGAATGCAGGAATTTGAGTTGGGGTTCAGCGGTACTAGGTTATTTGTACCATCAGCTGTGCAACGCATCACATAGGGGTCGTACACAAATTGGTGGACCCATGCAACTACTGCAGATATGGGCTTGGTCAAGAATTACCTTTCTCACTCCGCAAATGACGGGAGGCAGACGCCTAAATACAGCGGCAATTGTGGCTGTGGATGGAATTCTACCGGTTGCACCGTACGGTGCTGAGTGGTTACAATACCACAACTTTACAACTAGCTTGACGAACAACTTAAGGGCTATCCGGGAGAGCTTGGACAGGCAAACTCAACAAGAGGTATGTTTGGTACTTGATCAGATTATGTTAAATTTCGATTAAATGTTAGCTAACACGATTTTTATCCAGTTTAATTGGAAACCTTACGACCCATACCCAGCTGCTGTGAGGGCATATATAGACCTTGGCATTATTACAGTGACGGATATGTGGATGTCAAGATGCCCTATGATCCATAATTCAATTGTGGAGTTATATTACCCCGATCGGGTATTGCGACAATTCGGGATGAGACAACGAATTCCAGAAAGCATTACGGATGTGCACGATACATTGCATAATATATGCCGTAGAGGCCGCTCCACTACAAACTGGGTTGAAACACATGCTTTTTTTGTGGAATGGTGGTTTGACAGAAATTGGAATATTGTCTCTGCTCCTGCAATTGGTTGGAATGAGTCAGACGTCGAAGATGGTTATACCAGATGGTATGAAAGAATAACACGTCGTCTAATTACTCCAGGGTTAAATATGCAAGTGGGATATCAACCGCAACCGAATGCACCCATAGAAAAAATGGTATGTGGCAGTATTTTAGTATTCAAATTTATATGTGTGCTGAATATGTATTTCATGTTTTTGCTGTGTATTGCCAACTTACTGCAGGAAAGTTTATGGGAAGATTTAAACAAACTTGTCATAGATGAGGAACCGTATCTTAGGGAGCCCTTCAGACGATCAGTAGACGAAATATACACGCAAGCTAGAGCTCACTTTCATGATCGTCGCCCATCATTCCAACGTATACATTCACATTATGATCCCGAACCGCAACATACATCACAATATAGCCCAGAACCACCCATTTCTACCGGTATCGACATGCAAAGTAACAGTTATTACGCCGCCACCCCAGACTGGGATTTTACGGCAGACGGTCAGTCGTTCACTTCTCTCTTAGAATCTGGCCGTTATACATCTCCGCCTCCAGCATCATGCACTTATGGAAATTTTCTGCCTCAGTTCAATACATCCCCGATCTCATATTCCCATTCTAGCACGCCATTGAATATAGTACATGATCATGTGATTTCGAGGACTGCATCATCATCATCATCAGGTCGTCCATCTTTTAGTTTGAATATTACGACAGATGATAATGATTCGGATAGTGAACCTGTGCCAGAAGAAGAGCGAGGTAGGGGCAAAAGGAAAAAAATAAGGCGTCGTTGTTTTACAGGATCACATTTTGATTATTAGTTTGTTATCTATGTAATTAAACGTACAATGGTTACTTAATTTTACATACGATGTAATTAGACGTACAATCTTTACTATTGTTATTATTATAATTATAATTATAATTATAATTATTATTGTTTTCATTATTAATAAAATCAGAAAAAAGAAAAAAAAAATTTGGTTCGTACTCGGCTGACCGAGTACGAACCCCGGCCGAGTACCCGACCGGGGTCGACCGAGTGCGAAGGGTGCAGGATTTTGTTCGCACTCGGTCGGCCGAGTACCGCAACATGACCGAGTAAGACAACGTGATGCCCGAGTGCGAAGCATTTCGGACTTCCTTCGCACTCGGGCGGCCGAGTATCTGCGCGGACCGAGTGCAGGAGATCGAGTATATCAGGTGCACTCGGGCGGCCGAGTAAGGCGCGCGACCGAGTGCGAGACCGAGTGCGAGAGCACGGAAACATTTTATAACCCCTCTTTTCCTCATTCTTCTCACACACAAACACACCCAAACCCTAGCCTCTTCCAATCTCTCATCCTCAATCCAAAAATTTTCATTCAAAGCCATCAATTTCTCAATCAAAATCATTGTACCCATTATTTCAAACAACAAATTGCTCCAATTTTGGGATAAGGTGGTGGATATTTGAAGGATTCAACCAAAAACACCAACTTTCGTTTTTTCAATCTAAAGGTATGTTTTCATTAACCATTGCTTTTGTTCATTACATATGTTGATGAGAGTCTTATTAGGAGCATTTTGACATGAAACTTGATATGTTTTCTTGCAATTTTTCATTGAAGTTTTTTATCGAACACTTGGTGTGCATGATTTTTTGTTCTATATAGATATGTTTTCATGTTAATCTAAGGTTGTTGTTTGATTATGTTAATGCTCTACTAATTTGGAGTATTATGGGATGAAAGAATATAGATTTTTGGTTAGTTTTCATTGAAGTTTTTTATCGAACAATTGATATGCATTATAGAAATTGGGAATGTGGCATGATTTAGAGTGAGACCATGATGAAATGATCTTAATACCCCATGAATTTCAATGTTGAATTATGAAATTGCAAAGATGAATATTGTATCATAGGAATCTTCATTTTTTGTTCACATGGATTGGATGTAATACTAATTCATTATCATCTAGGTACCCACAATGGAGCATAGCATGGATGTTGTGAATTCTACTTTCCAATGGAGCGAACACTCCATTGAAGAACAACAAGCTGAGTACGAAAGAATTTTAGCGACCATGCCGGATGCCTACGGCATAAACTTTCCTGATTGGGAGACCGACAGTCATAGGTGGTTTGAGGTACAACAGAAAAGAAGGCGAGCCACTCGATGGGCCGATGTTGAGTGCATGCAAGAAATGGGCATCTACGAAGATTTAAAAAAAATGTGCAAGGCTATCGGGTGGACTAAGTTCTTTGGCATGCACGAGAAGACGTATGAGTCTCTCGTTCTTGAATTCTTCTCCCAGCTTCAGGTTGGATACAATGACACGGTGCCCGAATCCGTGATATTTCAGCTGGGGAACGAGTCGCTATCTTTCGGCCGAAGACCTCAATGGGATTTTTGGATTTCCCAAGAAGAGGTACTCAAATCTGCCCAATGAGAGGGTCAGTTTTCCGGAGTTCAATGTTGTGACTTTTTGGAAGGACATTACAGAGTCTGATCCAGCTCACCCATCGGAGTACCAAGTTAGTCGGTCGAAAGCATCTAGTATTCGAAGCCCGGTCCTTCGATATTTTCACAGGTTCATCGCCAATACAGTTTTAGCAAAACCTGAGCCTGGAGCGGTCAGTATGGATGAGTTGTTTGTGCTGTGGTGCTTGGTGAAAGGGAAGAAATTCAATGTGGCACCAATGCTGTTAAGGCAATTCGTTCGATCCAAAAAACAAGTTGCATCCACATTGGAGGTTTGATCACTCCCATTGCTCGCCACTTCGGGGTGAACTTGGAAGGGATGGAAGAGACACCAGGCGAGACAACTATAAACCTGGAAATGCTGTGCAACATGAAGATGTGCCAATTACATCCCGGCACCAGACGATTGTATCTGATTTTATCAGACAAGAAGAGGTTTGCACTGCCGAACTCTCGCCTGACTAATATTGCTGGAGGGAAGGGCCATAATCTTCTACTGAATGGCTCGGCTCATACGGAAGCTATTGAAGGGAGCGAGAATGAATTGAGGAATGAGGAGGAATGAAGGAAGAGGAGGAGAAGGACTACGGATGCCCGATCAGAGCCGATGGAACTTGATGTGGATCATGCACAGGCCGATGAAATGATGGGTGAAGCACAAATGCCCTCGGACGATCAGGCCGGACCTTCACAGCATCCACAGTATCCACCCCAGTATCAAGGGGGGTGGAATGATTGGTCGGATTGGAGAACCGCCTTGGATGCACGTCTGACCAACATAGAAGGGGATGTTGCCGACATGAAAGAGTATATCCATCGTGAAGCTTACAACTCCCAAATTTTACTTGACATGCAAAGGCAACAATACGAGTGGCATGTGCAACAAGGCCATTTCTAGGAAAGGGAATATCCACCGTATCAACCATTCGGCCCATCGAACACACCTTACCGACCCCCTCAGTGAGCCGGCGCCGACTAATTTTTTGTTGTTTTTTGTTGTTTTTATTTCAAACACTTGACTTTGTTGTTTTTTGTTCTTCATTCATGATTTTGAGAACTATTGTTTATTCATGTTTTTGGTTTTTTGTTGTTTATTCATTATTTCTTTATTAAACATAATTTTTACTTATAAAACAAAATTATAGTTATTTGTTGGAAATTCAATTAATCAATATATTTCAAGATGTTATAACAATCTCACTTAACAATTTCATCGAATTTTTACCAAACTAAATAAATTATCTAATTTAACTATAACACGATAAAAAAAAAAGGAAAATGTACAAAATCAGGACGACGAACGAGAAAACGAGAAGAATACAAAAATGAGAAAAATTGAAGTGGATGTTAAAAATCAGAATCCGCGTTCGCACTCGGCCAGCCGAGTGAAGTGGTCGATCGAGTGCCGTGACCGAGTGGATGGCAGTACTCGGTTGGCCGAGTAATACGGGGGCCGAGTGTCTCGGCCGAGTAAGAGTTCGCACTCGGCCGGCCGAGTACGGCGCGCGACCGAGTGCCCGACCGAGTGAAGGCTCCAGCATTAAAAAAAAAAAAAAAAAAAAAAAAAAAAATTTGGTCGCCCCTGCCAGGGGCGACTTCAAAAAAAAAAATTAAAAAAAAAATTTATTTTGATTGTCGCCCCTCGCAGGGGCGACTTTACTTAAAATAAAAATTTTTTTTTTTATTATAATTTTGCAATTTTTTTTGAAAAACATAATATTTTGTCATTTTTGCCTTAAATATGAGTAGCTAAATATCTAGTGATTCTAGGGCTTTCATTTGTATGGATTCATCTATTTTTATTTAATGATATTATTACCTTCCTATATTTGTTTATGTTTTTTTCATTTGAATGTTGGAGTTATGTGACGAATAATTGCATATGTGCAGTTAATCCAATATTGTCCAGGAGGGAGCAATTGATTAAAGGATTAGGAATGTACAACATGAACTTGCTAAATTGGAAAATTGATAAGCATTGTGATGAGAATAGATCCTAGACACGATTGAAAGTTAGATGACTCTGTGAGATCGGGAGATGACCAGTGTTATCTAATCTACATTTAGATGTAACTCGGAAGAGATGATCTAAATATATTAATATGGTTTGATACATTAAAGGAACTCATATGATTGAATGCATGTTCCTGGAATCCATAGAATTTCTGAATATCTAAAAATCTTTATTGGTTTGAATCTGAGTTGATATCTATTTCTTTTTTTTTATTCCCAAATATTTAATTATTTAGATAAAGGATAGTATCATAAACGAATACTTAATTGAATTTATTATATATCATTCCTGTTGATACGATACATGTTCTCACCATAATTTTACTGTAATTTACCTCGTGTACTTGCGAGTCGTATTTTAAGTGAAATAAAATAGTGAACAACGATCTAAAGTATTATTTGTTTAATTATAAAGTATTACTTGTTTAACTATAAAATATTACTTATTTATTTAAAATATATTATTTCTGATTAATTACCTTAAAAAGTAGTGATACTTTATAGTTAAACAAATAATAACGTAAATTGAGTTTACAGACTCACTCTAAAATATATGTGTGCTTATACACATTAAACCAACTATTTTCTTTTAAAAAAGAAAATTCATACTTTAAAAATACACCTGTCAATCTAGAAATTATACATTTAAAAAAAATGATAATAATGATGATAATAATGATAATAGTAATAATAGTAATAATAATAATAATAATAATCCCTTCTCTTGAGGAGAGTGAAGCAGCAGCAAGAATTTATATATATATATATATATATATATATATATACATACACACAACAATTTATATATATATATATATATATAATAAAAAAAATAAAAATAAAATGATGAAGGAAAAAGACAGTCGAAGGCGGGAGGAGCATTTTCTTTGTAGAGAGACGATGAGGAAGATAGGAGAGTAAAAGAGGCGGAAGATGAAGAAAAATTCAGCTATAAAATAAATAGATTGCAGATTAAATATAACGTATAATATTTACAGAAGTGCAACAAATTCTTACAGTAACAGTAATCTGTAATGGAAGAACAATTAGATTTCGGATTTCCTACATAATTAAAAAAGACTGCCATTTTCACTTATTTTCTTTCTGCATATTTATTTTTCTTCTTTTTCATTTTTATTTTATATTACGGACATTAATTTTTGTGGTTTAAATAGAAATACTTTTCATTGGATTTTGAATTTTACACAACTTTAAAACAATTTTCAGACAAAATTAAACATAATACTTGAAACACCCCACTTATTATCAATTTTGCTTTAATATTTTTTATGTCACCTACTCCTATAAATAGGAGCATTCTAGGGGTTTAGGAATACATTGTCATGCATACACTCTTAATATTCTGTACACATTATTTTCATTATATATATACATATATCTATATGCATGCATGTATTTATATAGTGACAGATCCAGAAATTTAACTTAGGGGTTCAATGAATAAAAGTTTATATTTTTTAAAGAGACAATAGTAAATATAATGTATACATTATTTGAAAATAATGTAATTACAAATTAAAATCATTTGTAATAAAATCAATATACTATGTTGATTACATGTCAATATCCAAATTAAATAATGCCGTGCAATTACTATAACAAATCTACAATAAAATAATTACAAAAACTATAGCTTAAATCCAAAACAATCACATAATCATAATCAAACAATTAATACCATAACAAAAAAAAACATAAATAATATTTACATTTTTAACTGCAAAAAACACACAAAAAATGGTAAAAAAAAATGAATATTATATAGTGTTTATGATAGATGGAAAACAAAAAAAAATTAAAAAATTAAAAAAATTGAACTTCAACTTTTCAATACTTTATTGAAACTTGATAAAAACAAGTAAAAAAATACTGAAAATTCTAAATATTAGTGGTGTATTATGCATCCTAATAGAGTATCTATACAATTTTATCAATATATAATTTTATTTATTTATATATTTATTTATTTATTTAATTTGAGGGGGCCAAGAACCCCTTGGGCCCATGTAGGTCCATCAATATATATATATATAAAGTTTGTAGTAGAAATGTTGAAGCATGTTGTGTAGTAATGAAGCTGAGATATTAATATATGTGTGGTAGAAATCAACAAAGTTTGTAGTAGAAATGTTGAGGCATATTGTGTAGTAATCAAGCTAAAGTATATCTAAGCTGAGAGGAAAGAAGCAAAAAATGTGTGACACTGTTATTAAACTTAATTAATGTTGAGCTAAAATACTAAGGAACGAAAAGTAGGACCCAAAGACTGGGCAAGAATATGGTTGAGCTCCATGGAAGAGGAGATATGAGATAAATGTAGGAATTCATTTTGTAATGAGTAAGCACGAGGTAAGAATCAATTTTAAGATTCTTTGTGCATTCCTGAAGACATGATTTTCTATAATATGAACAACACAATTGTCACATAAAAGAGAAACATGGGTGAAATCGGTAGGAGGAAATTAATATCAATATACAAAATTCGAAAGAGTTCACAAAGTGTGGACTCAAGAGAATAACACTCTATTTCTACGGAGGAAAGTGGCAATGTATTATATTTTTTCATCTTTCAAGACACCAGACAATCACCTAAATAGACACAATAACCATTGAGTGAGCACTAGTATCAAAACAAGATCCCCAGTCAGAATCATTAAATCTTAAAATTGAAAATTTCCAATAATTGGATAGTAAAGCTTTTAAGATGGACAACCCTTCAAATAATGTAAGACATGCAAGCTGCATTCCAATGAGAACTATAATGTGAGTGAACAAATTGGCTCAATGTTGAACAACAAATGTGATACACGGCCTAGTAAAATTCAACTAAAGCAATCAGCCAACCAATCGCCTATATGATTTAAGATCAGGTAGGGGAGTACCTATCTTGCAATTGAAGTTCAATGCAGGTGGAAATGGTGTAGAAGCTGGTTTGTTGGCTAAACATTTTGTATCGTTAAGTATATCAAGAACATATAATATACTTGTCTTAATTGAGAAAGTTCAAAGTTCTCTAAGCCAAGAAAATACTTGACAAAGCCAAGATCCTTGATAGTGAACTTCTTGTCAAGGAAGGATTTGAGATCATCAATGACTATCATAGAAGAACCAATAATGAGCACATCGTCCACATATACGAGCAAGGCCATAAAATCTGAACCTTTAGACCAAGTAAAGGAGTAAGGCCATAAAATCTGAACCTTTAGACCAAGTAAAGAAGCAGTGATCGTATGGCCATAAAATCAGAACCTTTAAACCAAGTAAAGTGGCATATTTTTATATCCTTTGGAGTTGTCCCAACTAAAATTTTGTGTCATCTAATTTGACCCTATATACAAATTAGGTGGATCGTTTGAGATAACCTGAAATACAAATAATATTTTTAGTTAAAAAAAAAAAATTCTTATGCATAATTTGAAATATATAATTTTTTTATTAAAAATAATATAAATTAAATGTTTCTTATATTCTTTAAAAAAGAAGAATTTTAAATTATCTTAAATTTTTATTTTATAAAAAATCTTTAATTAGTCTTGTATGTACACATAGTTCAACTCACAATGAATAAATAAACCCACCCCAAATAATGAAGAAAAAATAATTGCATATTTTGAATCTAATATCTTATATAAAAATATGCAATATCGATGTCAAATTAAAATTCAAAATAAATTATTAATTTGATATATTATACGTCAAAAACTTATAAGAAACAAAATTTTTGTTTGTGTTTTAACTATTTTTAAAAAGTTTTTCAAACAAAAATACGGAACATTCACAGTTTATTATATTACTATTTTTTATGAATAGTTTAAGAACCTTAAAATACATTTTATCATATATATATATATATCATTAGAAAAATAAAATAGTGACACATCAACATTTATCAGTTATGTTACATCTAATAGTCGATAACTGGATATTTTTTATCAAAATTTTCAAAGTTAGTTGAAATTTACATAAATTGGTAATATTATTGGCTATTGTCATTAATAGTGCAAAGTTACGGGATGTTTTTACAAAATTTTCAAAATTAAAAATTAAACATTACTCAAGGGGGTGACAGAACAAGTATAACATAATTTAAGAGTGGAGAACTCAAATTGAGCCATTCGATGTATACATATAAACCAAACCTGATAAACTAATACAAATATACGAGATGAGAACTCAAATAACTCATTATCCTAAACTGTTTGTTTCCATATATAATTAATTTCTGTGTGAAAACATGTTTTAATTTCAAACATAAAAAAACTTTGCCATTTCAACTATTAGTCTACTTGTACTATCTTATGCCACCCCTGGCAAACGTCAATCGTCGTATTTGAACTATCCTCTATCACCGTCAGTATACGTCAATCGTCGTGCTTGGACTATTCTCTGCCACCATCAGTATACATGTTTACTCCGACATCATCAATGATTGTATTTGGTGCCTCATTGTTGATGTACAAGTTTGCACTACTACCCTTCTTCTATGTTGTCATATCGAGAGTAAAATGTAAAAAAATATTTAAAAATGTGAATATCTATAAATGAACATGCCCCTTATTATGCGCTGGGTGACACGTTTTTATTATGTTGATGTTAATAACTACGATTATGAATCAGGAATATTGTTTACAACCAAAATTTTAAACCCTTGTATTCTTTTTTATTTTATGGGAATAAATTGTAGTAAATACATTCAATTCAATATATTTATTAATATGAATATTATATATGATATGTTAGACCAAGTGGATACTATTACTAGTAGAAGTAAAAGTTTAGGTGGAGCATACTAAAAAGTGAGAGAGAATGATGAGAAGAGATCCAAAAATCATTGTTTAGGGTGAATTAATTGTTATGGTAATACATCACTTTCAATTACAATGTCATGCCCCTCCCTTTAATTGCGCCTAACGACGAATGTTTCCCAAAAGTTGAGATTTTTTGAAATATAAATAAAATTAGGTGGCTAATCAATTTGCATAATGCCCCACCCACATCATTATCTTTTGTAATCCTATGTTGTATTTAATATTATTGTTATTATAAAAAATAAAATGCTACAATAAAATCAAACCTTATATTTGAACTTATAATTCGAATTTCCTAATGTGGGAAATATTTGTGTTTAATTATTCCATAATTCTGAAAGAGTGTTTAATAACTTTTTGAAAAGGGCTTCAAAAAAAGAAAAAAAAATATTGAAATTAGAAAATAATATTAATAAAAAAAAAAAAGTATGGTTATTGGGTAAATGAGTGGGTGTGGGTGACGGGCGCAGTGCTTTTTAGCAATTATTATGATGAGTCGTGAGTGATAGGAGGGACATTTAAAGAAGCTGGGTCGGAAATCTGCTGCTGCTTCGAATTCCCGAAAAAGTCCTTCGCCCAATGCTTAATGAATCTTTTCTTCTAATGTCCTTTTCAACTTCGGGAGTTGAGATTCCAATGTCATTGCCTGGATAAAATAAATCGAATCCAGCGATTCGGTTCAATTAGATCTATTATATTTATTTAATAGTTCAACTCAGTTAAAATTAAAATATTCAACTTTCAAAAATATTGATTGGTTGCACAGAACCAAAATATATATAAATCTATGTTTTTAAATATTCAATTGAGTTTATATTATTTTTATTTTATAAAAAATTGATTATACCCTACAAGTTCTCTCTCAAAAAGTTCTGTCACATAATTTCATTCAAACAAAGTCTTAAATATAATTAATTCAAAACAAAACAATGTAAAAAGAAAATAGGGTTTTTTACCTAAATAATGTAAAAAAAATATAATTTGTCAAATAGGTTAGTTTCGAAAAGTGTTTTGAAAATAGAATAAAACGTCAAACTCGTTGACTTTTTTGGTAAAAACGTTAGCGGGCCTGGCGATTTAATTTTGAAATTAAAAACGTCAGGTCCCCTGACATTTTTAATTTCAAATGATATATATATATATATATATATATGCATTATGTTTAATGCACCCATACATTCCCATATATATATATACACACACACACACACATAGTGTACCGCTTATATATATGAGCAATTATATATATATATATGCAATTATATATATATTTTTTTAATTTGTATTATATTTATTTATATTATTAGAAATCATTTGTTTTTATATTTCCTGAACATAAATCAAATATAATATTAAATATATTTTTAAGTTTCTAATTATATAAATATACATATTTCAATACTATATAAAATAATAATATATTGATAAATAATAAAAATTCTAAACATAAAAAAATTATAATATAAAAAAACATATTCAGAAATGATGTAATTTAAGATATTTTTTAATAATTATTATTTATAATTTGAATTTCAGAAAAAAAAATATTTATATTAATACATAAATATATACATACATATATACATTTAAAAAAAGAAAAAAAAATCGTTTCACGATTCTTTTATATTTTTTGTTTTTTTAATATGTATATAATATATATTATATAAATATATATATATATATTATTTCTTATATATTCTGAATAAATTAAATATAAGTATCGTTTAAGTTTTTTTTTGTTATGTAAATATATATATATATATATATAGAAATTTATGTATATATATTTTATAGAAATATATATTATATTATACAAATTTAAAAAGTAAAATATTATATTATTATTTAAGATAATAAAAAAATTATCTAATTTAAAGAATATTTTTTAATAATTATTACTTATAATTTGAATTTAAAAAAAAAATATATATATTAATACATAAATATGTACATACATATATACATTTAAATAAAAGAAAAAAATTAAAAATCATCAGGCCCACTAACGTTTTAAAGAAACGTCAAAGAAACGTCAGTGGGCCTAACGTTTCTTTTATATATATATATATATTAATATGTAGATAATATATATTATAAATAAATATATATATTATTTCTTATATATTTTGAATAAATTAAATATTAGTATCGTTTAAGTTTTTTTTGTTATGTAAATATATATATATATAGAAATTATGTATATATATTTTACAGAAATATATATTATATTATATAATTTTAAAAAGTAAAATATTATATTATTATTTAAGATAATAAAAAAATTCTCTAATTTAAAGAATATTTTTAATAATTATTATTTACAATTTGAATTTTCTAACACTGAAGTCCCAGTTGTTTTATATTGTCTGAAAAAGTCATGGACAATGCGATAACCTGGAAACCACAAAAAACCAAAATTTGATAATGCAAGTTGGGGGCGCTTTGTGGAGGACACGAAATTGAATTTGGGCGATTTATGTATTTTCTCATTGGTTGAAAATATTGGAACGAAAGTCACTTTTAAAATTGGTTTGGTCAGGCTGAGCGCTTCATTATTGTCTCGAGACGTATCAGGTACAAGTGGTGGTTCATGTGGTTAATTGTGTCCATGAAGAATTTCTAATAAGGATTTTATTTTGTTTGTTGTGTTTTTTTAGGAAAATTTATTCGGTGTAATAGTTTATTGTTGTTTTATATATATGTTATTGTATAATAATAAAATTAATTTATTATAATTTTCCCTAATATTGTTATTTAAATATAACTCTTGGTGTTGAATAAGATGAAGAAATAAATAATATATATAAAGCTAAGTGAATTAACGGCGATTACAACTCCTAGCAGCTTAACCTATACATATACTATAACACTTAATAAATAATACCCTAATACTATTACAATACCCATGAACATTCAACATTTGAAACAACAATCGTAGCTATACCAAATCATTTTTTCTTTGCCTTGGATCTCTCCATACTTGAGGAAGATGGTCTACTGACGACATCATTATCTTCAAACTTGAAAAGCTTCTCTAGTTGGTCGAAGAATGGCTCGTCACCCATTACGTATGCAATTGTATTTTTTTATTTTGGGATCACGATCCTATAAATGTAAAAATAATTAATATAAGTCTAAATTAGATATTTACAATCAAGAAAATGAATGCTTGCTTAAATTTAGAGAAAATTATCCATAAACGCCAATGATCCGGTATAGCGTTTATATACTATCGTTCACCAACCATACGAACTCCAGCCGTCATTACCATTTTTTTGAACGTGTAGTGACGAGATTGTAGCAAATCAACGCGACTTTTCACGTCAGCATAAGAGAACTTACGCTCCTTGAATTGGTTCTTCAAAATATTTCTTATGTTCAATAAGCAGTTGCTATTATTGTTACCGATTTCCCAATCACCTGCTTCGACATCCTTGACAAGAGTATTCACAAGCACTGTCTCCATCTCCTTTGTCCAGTCGGTGTTCGAGTAGAACTCATCTTCAAACAAGTTATATCATTTTGATTGTGGAGGAAGAGGAGAGAATTCCAATGGGTGATCCATATTTGTATGTAAGTAAAATAAATGTCACCACACACGTATTTATAATGCTAACATCTTGCTGGGTCCGTACAAATTTTTAATGTTCATTAACTGTTTATAAAATCGTTAATGGGACGTTTGATTTCATATGATATTAATATATTAAAATAAATAAATATACAAACCAATTTTAAATGATTGCAGATAATTATTATTATAAATAAACATAGTCAAACACATTTTCTATCATTTTAACAATAGTAATGAATATGAGTTTATAAGCAAAACAAGAAGAACACTTTGACCACCTACTTCTAGATAGAATAAATTCATGGTCGATATGGAGTGTTTGATGGGTTGAAAGGTTGATATGCAAGATATTCACGCTCTTCAAAATGCCCTTGCTGCACATGCCACTCGTACTATTGTCTCTGCATATCAAGTGCAATTTGAGAATTATATGTCTGACGATGCATATATTCTTCGATGTTGGTAACTCGTGTAACCAAGGCATTTCTCCATTCTGACCAATCGTTCCAACCTGTATGAAGTTGATGTGAAGGGTGGGGCTGCTGGGAAGTCCCGGCCTCATACTGTGGGAGATTTTCTTTTCTTCTTCCATGTGCGTATCCAAGTAGTTCTGCTTCCCCCATCATCTCATCTTCATTTTGTTCTTCGTTATCGACATCCATAGGTTCTGTTCTTGTATCTGTACTTCTTCTCCTCCTCTTCCTGCTATCCTCTTCATTGTTCAGTTCTCTTTCGCTCTCCTCGATGGCTTCAGTGTGGATTGAGCCATTAAACGGAGACATTTGTTAGACGAGATTTGGGCAGAGCATGTCTTTTCTTATCAGATAAAATAAGATACAATTTTCTCGTGCCGGGGTGCAACATACACATCTTCAAGTTGATTAGAAGTTCGAGGTTGATGGTTGTTTCGCCTGAAGTCTCTTTCAACCCTTCCAAATTAATCCCGACATATCAATCAATTAGAGTAATCAACCCTCCAATATGGTTTGCTACTTGCTGTTTTGTTCGAACAAACTACCTTAAAAGCATCGGTGCTACATTGAATTTTTTTCCATTAAAAAAACACCATAAATGAACAACTCGTCCAATGTAATAACCCCCAGTTCTGGTTTCACATGGGGAATTGGACCTAAAGAATCTGCACAATGGTCAATGTCTTCTGTATTGTCCGTATTACTAGGACCAATTATATCTTCAGGTTCATTCCTAGTATTACTGGGACTAATTATATTTTGACCTGGAACTACTGAAAACAGTGTTTCTTAAAACAAGGTTCTCCAAGCCCTTAATGATTTCGGGCACATAATCACAAGGGTTACTTAAATTTTGGACTGATGTGATGGGCATATCTTGTTGGGACATCAACGACATATAATATCCCCACTCTTGGCTCATAAGCATAACTTCATGTTCGCTAAGATTTTGACATGGTTCTTTCTCAACGAAAATGTTCATAGAGTTTAATCCATCATTAGGATCTAGGAAGAACCTAAGATTATCGTCAGTCTCAATCTGAACTACAGACTCTAGGATATTATTGTGACCGTAAACTTTCCCCCATTTTGTGAAAAGTTTAAGATGAAACTGGTCTTTAGGCATACCAAGAAATTGGTAAATTTGATCTTTCAATGCAGATAAGTCTGTATTTCGATCAATTCGTGTGTAACAATTGGGCGCATAACTATACAATACTTTTCCATTTTTCTGTATAATTTCACCTCCGCTATAAACTCTAATTGTAACTCGTCGGTGACTCGCATTGCTTGAAAGTGATATTTATACTTTGTTTCACTGTGAAATATATGAATTTCATACAAACATGCAGAACAATAAAAATTAGAATGAGTAATTATGAACCACATAGTACGTATGAAAAACATGATAAATAATGCATTACATTTCACAACAAAGATACCATTACATGGAATATACATCACTCCGTGAATGATCATTAGCGGGTAAATTTTCTACAACATTATTATCATCCACGACTTCTATATCAACATTTTCGTTCTCTACTGGATCATGCCACATATTTAAGCCAGGGTGACATTTATAAGATCTAGTATGTGTGATCGCATCATATTCACATGATGAAAGTTAGTCGTACTCTTTTGTTGGATAATTTCATTTTGGTGTCTCTCATTATCCAATTTACAAATCTTATCAGATAAATGTATATACGAAACCAAATAAACATTCACAGAATTAAATGATAGTAAAATAAATGATGTATATGTATACTACTTACCTTATTTTAGGTTACGGAGATGTTTGTGCAAGTTGAAGTTTTTGTTGTTCAACACAATCTATACAATATAGCATAAAAAATAAAAACAAATTGATGATTAGTGTTTAAGAAAAAAATTATGTCATATCATGCCAAAAATTTAGAGGATATAATGTTAATTGGTGATATATAAAAAAAATTGGTAACAATTATAACAAAAACAAATCGCATCATGTTAAAGGAAAAATAAATGAAGTAATGATATATTATAAATATAATTATAATTAAAATAAATAATACATACCTTTTTATAAGAAGAGAAGAAGGAAAGATGCAGACACAATAGTAGCAGCAAGAAATCGAGCAGCAACAAGAATGAGCAGCAGCAACAAATTTAGCAAATAAAGAAGAACAAGAAGGAGAAAGCAAGAAGAAGAATGAAGGAGAAGGAAGGAAGGTGGATCCGTGAGTGAAGAGAGAGTGATTGAATTTGCTACACCTACCTCTGCCAATTCACATGAATTGCATGTGAAATTGTGTAAAAGTTGGCTGCATGAATGACAAATGTGATGGATTGGCAGTATGAATGATGTATCACTGCAGTAAATTTTGCAGGCATGTGAAATGGCATAACGATAAATACGAGTGTAGTATTTTATCAGGTTTTATTTTATTAAGGTAGTGTATTTATTTTTATAGACTCTGATACTATTTTGTTGAAAAAATATTTAGTATGTGATATATTTTCATTATAAAAATATATAATATGCTATTATGGTGTTGTAAAATTATATAAGTGATAATATGTTTTTATAAATATATGTATATATATATATATATATGATAATGTCATCATTTTATTAGTTTAATTTTGGAAATATTTTAATTTAATAAATTGTTTGGGTATTATGTATATAATTTTTATTAATTTTGATTATTTATAATTAATTTAATAATAAAAATATATCATGTATTATTAGATATAAACATATATCTTTGTCAAAAATATTCAAATAATAATCAAAATAAATTTTTTAAATAATACTAAAAATAAAAATGTAATAATATTAAAACATATTCTTATAATTTTAGAGAATAAAGAAGAAATAATATATATAATAAATTTAACATATATATACTATAATATTTATGAATATATGCATATATTTATGTATTGATATATATATACATATTTTATAATATATTTATGGATTATTATATATATATATATATATATATAAATATATATATATTTCAAAATTTGAAATTATACTTAAAATAAATGTGTAATAATTATTAAAATTTATCTTTTAAGTTATATAATTTTTTTATAATATTATATAATAATATAAAATTTGATTACAATCATATAAAATATATTTCTATAAAATATATATACATAAATTTCTATATATATATATATATTTATATAACAAAAAAATTAAATAAACAATACTGTTATTCAATATATAAAAAATAATATATATATATATATATAATACTACATATAAATTAAACAAAATAAAAATATAAAAAGAAACGTCAGGCCCACTGACGTTTCTGTAAAATATCAGTGGGCCAGACGATGTATTGTTCTTTTATTTATATATGTGTATATATTTATGACATACTATATATATACATAGTTTATATTATATTTAAAAAATATACTTTAAATTACATAATTTAGTTTTTATCTTAAATAATAATATAAACTTTATCTTTTTAAAATTATATAATATAATATATATTTCTATAAAATACATATACATAAATTTCTATATATATATATATTTATATATAAAAAATATAAGCGATAATTATATTTAATTATTTCAGAATATATAAGAAATAATTTATATATATATATTATATACATATTACAAAATAAAAAAATAAAAATATTTAAAAGAAACGTCAGGCCCATTGACGATTTTTATTTATTTTTCTTTTTTTTCATGTATATATGTATATATATTATATTTTTTCTTAAATTCAAATTATAAATAATAATTATTAAACATTATTCTTTAAAATTACATAATTTATTTTTTATCTTAAATAATAATATAAAATTTAACTTTTTAAAATTATATAATATAATATATATTTCTATAAAATATATATACATAAATTTCCATATATATATATATATATTTATATAAAAAAATATAAACGATAATTATATTTAATTATTTCAGAATATATAAGAAATAATATATATATATATATATTTATAATATATATTATATACATATTACAAAATAAAAAAATAAAAAAATTTAAAAGAAACATAAGGCCCACTGACGTTTCTTTAAAACGTCAGTGGGCCTAACGATTTTTAATTTTTTTTCTTTTTTTAAATGTATATATGTATATATTTATGTATTAATATATATATATATATATATATATATTCTGAAATTCAAATTATAAATATTAATTATTAAAAATTATTCTTTAAATTACATAATTTTTTATTATCTTAATTAATAATATAATATTTTACTTTTAAATTTATATAATATAATATATATTTCTATAAAATATATATACATAAATGTCTATATATATATATATTTACATAACAAAAAAAACTTAAACGATACTTATATTTAATTTATTCTGAATATATATGAAATAATATATATATATATATATTATATACATATTAAAAAAACAACAAATATAAAAGAAACGTCTTGAAACGTCAGTGGGCCTGACGAATTTTTTTTAAATGTATATATGTATGTATATATTTATGTATTGACACACATATATATATATATATATATTTGGGAAATTCAAATTATATATAATAATTATTAAAAATATTCTTTAAATTACATCATTTTTGAATATATTTTTTTATATTATAATTTTTTCATATTTAGAATTTTTATTAATTTACCAATATATTAATATTTTATATATTATTGAAATATGTATATATTTATATAATTAAAAACTTAAAAATATATTTAATATTATATTTGATTTATGTTCAGTAAATATAATAATTTCTAATGATATAAATAAATATAATACAAATTATAAATATATATATATCTTTATATATATATAATTGCATATATACATATAAATGCCGTACACTATATATATATATATATAATTTGAAATTAAAAACGTGAGGGGGTTTGACATTTTTAATTTTAAAATTAAATCGTCAGTCCCGCTGACGTTAGTGGGCTTGACGTTTTACCCTATTTTCAAAACACTTTTCGAAACTAACCTACTTTACAATTTTTTTTTTTACATTATTTAGGTAAAAAACCCAAAGAAAATATCCATATGATTAAACCGCCCAGTCTGAATCGAATTATTTCAATTCGGTTATATTCGATTTCTTGATTTGATTCGAATGTAAAAATAAAAAAAAATTGGTTTTTGATTTTCCGTATAAAACCAAATCGATCGAATGATCAGCCGTACTTAGTCTCCCATCGTCACTTGAAGCCTAGATTAGAATACATTGCTTAAGTGCCATGAACAGTTTGTCATATGTTAAAAACATATGATAAAATATATTTATAGTAATAATTTTAAGTTAATTAATTTATTGAAAATAAATATGAAAAAATTGTATTATTTTACTTGTAAAAACGTGTACAAATATAATTTTATATAAAAAATTTAATTTTTTCTGTCTCAAAATAAAAGTTCTACGTTTATAGTAAATTAATTAATCGTACAAAAATAAAATTATTTAATAATTTTTAAAAAATTTACTAATCAATAATTATTTATAATTAAATTCAATACATAATAAATATTAAAGTTAATCCTGAATAATCAAGATTAATTATATTATAAGCAGCTAATAATTTGTTTTAATATTATGAAAATTGAGTCTCAAGATCAGCAAAAAATGTCACCTTACTTGTTGGCTATTGAGGTATAAAACTAAATGATGAAATGCAGAGCAAGCACATCTCCCACGATTGGGTCACCAAATGCTTCTCCAGTTTCTCTCTCTCCCATCTAATATGCCAATCATGATTAAAATAATGAAACTTTTACATGTTAGTCGTTCTATATTCAAATAATAAAGAAAATAATATTTATATATTTAGTTAGACATTTTTTTTATTATTAATTTATTTTAGGATGAAAACTCAAGTTTGTGAAGAACTAAACTATCTGTATGGATTTCATAGTCTTGCTCTTTTAGTTTTCTTAATCTTTCTTGTAGAATGTTAAATATGGAACAAGCTCAGGGATATAATAACGTATGAATATGTCTATTCATATCTTATCCATACCTTACTGTATATTCATATTTTTATATTGGGTAAAGTATGGAAAATACTCAATAGATATATGACTACTCGTAGTCGTTTATATATTATTTCATAAAAATAAATCTGACCGACCTAATTTCATAGAAGATAATTCATTTTTTTGGGACAAAAAAGCATTTCAACCTTAGTCATAAATTAATAAAAAAAATAACAGTACAAATAATTAATGGAAGACGCAGAGAAAGTAGAACCTGGAATCAGACAAAAGGGTTTAGCAGATCTAGTAGTTATGTTAAAGTATGTTTCTAAACAGTCCATAAACTATGGATTAATAAAATAAAATAAAATAGAGACAGGGATCAGCCCATTTGGGACTGTCTTAATCCCACGCTACATGATTTGTGTGCTTCCATTATAACGTCGTCTTGATGCTCTATATTATAATTTTAGATGCCTGTCTCATATGGTCATATATACACTATCATAAAGCACATCATTGCTTTATTTTGATATTAAATGGATTGAAGAAGTAATATCCCCAAATAAAGGTACAGTTGATAAGATAAAAATGTGAATAATTAATATATATATATATATTATAATTTTTTATGTTTGAGGTGTGTTTGGGTGCAATAAGGCATGGTTTATGATTATCATTTTCTTTCCACTAAAAGACATAAGTTAAAGAAATTATAATGTTATAGATTGCAGGTTATGGGGGTCTGTGTATGGAGGGACATGCATTCATTGACTCCATTAAGAAAAGAAGCACTATGTCGGAGTTTAAAGCAAATAACTTCTTTATTTTTAGCATGTCCCTGTCTTCCATTCTCCAAATTTATTTATTCTATATGACTCCCAACCCTAGTAAATGGATTTTCTTCTACAAATGATGCAACTATATTATGATTAAGTTGTATTAATATAATATATATGAAATTATTAATTATAATTTATTCTAAATATTTTTGAACGATCTTATTTCTTAATAGTCTCGTTCACCTTCTACCGTGAACAACTGTTAAAGTGTCTACTCACTGACATGTCAAAATTTTATACAAATCAATTATTTTTTATCTAACATTGTTGGAAAATTGGTATAAATATAGTGGGTGTTAGCCTGACTTTGATCGATTTTTAATGGTTAATTATTTAATTATGAAGGAATTAAAATTGAATAGGATCAATTTATGTTTTGAGTAGATACTCGTTGTGTGCTAAATTACTTCAAATCGATGTGAGTTAGAAATTAATGCAGGAGGTTAACCACATATAAAGGATATTATATATATGTGATTGTGAGGATGTGATAAGCTTGATTAAAACTTATCCCATATTGAATTAATGACAATATTAATTCTAATATAAATACTATAATATGTGTATTGAATTATGTACATTTCCAATGACCAAGCTAAATGCACGCTTGTGGGCCAAGTGATGTACGGGCATATTGAAACAATTGAGTTAATCTTGTCCATAACGGAAGAATATACATACTTGCAAAAACTGAAGATAAATACATTATATGTGAGCACCAACCAAGACATATTTCGTCTTGCAATACCCCAACTAGGTTTCAGTGGTGAATCAAGATACCCCTTTCACTCCAGTTGCCATTTTCACCAGATGCAAAAGGAGTAACAAATCTATTTGTTATTTATAATTTCATTGCAAGTCATTATGGGGGTGTTATAGCCAATAAAAGTAACAATAAATATATTAACACATTCACACAACGTAGGTGAATATTTTTATAATTGTTCTCTTCCTTTATAGAAAAAAAGGTTTTAAGAACTTTTTCTATTATAAAAAAGACATTTCTAAAGTCAAAGTTAATTGTTAGAAGAAATTTAATTTTAAAGCCATCAGCCATGGTGAGATGAAGGGGGCAAGTCTTCTTCGAAATGACTGGCGTAACGGGCACGTAGGTGATGAATTGGGTCTAAAGTGAAAGTCGCTAAAAAATGGCGGAATGCTCTCAAAACCATTTCACTTGGGTGGGACAGGAAGTGGAATTTCGATGTCCTCAAGATAAAGATGGTTTTGAATCAAATATAATTAAAATAGTCAAATCGGAAAAAAAAAAGTACATTAATAATAACAAGAACCTTTTCCAAACTTAGGAAATATATCATAAATAAGATATAATTACATAAAAAAATCATAACCTATGAGTCAATTTTCGTGATAACATGAATTTTAAAAAGTAACATAAAAAATATAAAATGTGAAAAAATTCAATTGCAACATCAACCAAAATTTTCGATATAAAATTATGGTGTCACCACCATCATCATGAATAGAGGGTGAAAGACACAAAAATTTAGCTTCTATATTTAATTCATAATAAGGGTAGTAAAGGATATAAAATAAGTGTTGAATTTGAGACAACCTCATCGAGCTATAACCAATGATGGTGGTGGTCTCACAATTTGATGTTAAAAAATATAATATTTTATAATTGAAAAAAATAATAATATATCATAGATCGTGATACTTTTATTTTCTTTTAAAGTTTATTTTGTAATTCAAAATTGCCATAATTTAACACTAAAATTATAATTACAATTTGCGCCCGAAGATTTTAGGTCAGTTCTAGTTGGGTTTCAGATGTTAGTCGGTCATACATGCTTTTATTAGTATTTGTTATTCATATATATATATATATATATATATATATATATATATAAAGATATAGAAGTTACATTCGGACAAAAAAATTATCCAAAATTGCCACTAGAAAAATTACTTTCGAAAAAACCAAACCCCATAACTTACTAGATACAAAAATTATTTATCCCTCTTATTACATGAATGACAATATTATGGTAATTTAACATAAACTTTTTTTTTTTCCCTTTATTTCTAGGAATTACAAAATTTTAGGAGAATATTTAAAGTTAATATAAAAGGATTTAGTGGCTTTTTTTGTTTATTTTAAGTAATAATAAAAAAAGGGACAACGTTAAATTTGGTGCAAAATTGGGGAAACAACCGGAAACGACTGTTTCATCTGCACAACAACATTTGTTGGCTTAAATCCATGGCACGGGTCTGTCGTCAAGTTGGAATTTTTTATTTTATTTTATATTTTAAATTATTATCATACATCATATATATATATATATGTGTGTGTGTGTGTGTTAATCAGGAGTTTAAGTGTAACTCATGATTATCAGTTAATAATGAAGCAGAAGTTGGTGCATGGTTCAGTATGATCATGCACAGCTGGAGCAGCTGCGATGCAGCAGATCATTTAGATCACTACAGCTAATTCAAGATTGGTTGGCACGTGCAGTTAGTTAGCTTGTGGTAGAAGTTCATGCCACGTGGATAAGAATCGATTAAAAATGGGATCTACGCGTTTCGACGTGGAGAAGTTAACAGAAAAAGTGGATTTTGGCCTGTGGAAAGTGAAGGTGAAGGCTCTGCTAATTCAGCAGGGTCTGGGCAATGCATTGATGAAGAAACCTGAAGGTGGAACTGGGAAAGAGAAAGTAGAAGATCAAGCAGAGATAAACGAGAAGGCTCACAACTTGATCATTCTATGTCTGGGCGATAAAGCACTAAGAGAAGTAGCAAAGGAAACATCAGCCATAGGAGTATGGGAGAAGCTAGAGAGCCTGTATATGGTGAAAACTCTAGCAAATCGCCTATACATGAAATAGAAGTTATACTCATTCAAGATGGCAGAAGAGAAGCCAATCTTGAAGCAGCTGGATGAGTTCAACAGGGTTCTTGATGATTTAGACAACATTGAAGTCAAATTGGAGCAAGAAGATAAGGCTCTGATACTTCTATCTGCCTTGCTGAAATCATTTGAGAATTTCAAAAGACACTCTACTCTTGGGCAGCAGAGAAACCATCACAATCGAGAAGGTCCAGATGGCATTAAAATACAAGGAATTGCAGAAGGCCAGCAGCTCTAGAACCAGCACAAATGGTGGAGAAAGTCTGCACGTCAAGAAGGGTAAACCACATAAGAAATATGAGAAGAAAGAAAGTCCTAAGGCAAACTTCAGATCAGATAAGAAGGCTGATAACACACCAAACAATCCTAATTTGAATTGTTTCCACTGCCATGAGCCCGGGCGTTTCAAGAAGCAGTGCTCGAAGTGGAAAGAAATGATGGCAAGATATGAGAAGGAAGATGGGAAGAAAGCTCAAAGACATCAGGCAAACCAGACCACCACTGGGAAGGATGAAGGCTATGAGTCTTGTGAGGCACTCTGTGTCACAACTGAAGAGATAAGTGAAGATTGGGTACTTGATTCAGGGTGTAGGTTTCATATGACACCCATTAGGAAGTAGTTTTTCAAACTTACACCATCAACTGGAGGAACAGTTTTACTGGGCAATGATCAGACATTCCAAATTAAGGGCATTGGCTCTATCAAGATAAGGATGCATGATGAAGCAATAAGAGTGTTGAAGGATGTAAGATTTGTACCAAACCTAAGAAGAAACTTAATATCATTGGGGATGTTTGATTCCTTAGGATACAGATTTGCTTCACAGGTTGGAAGGCTCAGAGTCTACAAAGATGAAAATATTATCATAAAGGGAAGAAGGAGGAATGATCTCTACTTTCTTGTAGGGAAAACAATAGCAGGTCAGACAAATTCTGTCACTGGAGAAGACAACACTTACCTGTGGCATTCGAGGCTTGCTCACATTGGGGAGAAAGGCCTGCAGGAGTTGTTAGAGCAGGGCCTGCTACTTGGTGATAAGATTGGAAACCTTAAAATGTGTGAGCACTGCATATATGGGAAAGCTAAGAGGAAGAGTTTTGATGCTACGACTCACAACACTACAGGTATCTTAGAGTATGCTCATTCAGATTTATGGGGACCATCATAAGTGACAACAAAGGGAGGTGGAAACTATTTCATGAGCATCATAGATGATTACTCTAGGAAAGTATGGATTTATATTTTCAAATCCGAAGATGAGGCTTATGGAAAGTTCAAAGAATGGCACACAACTATGGAGAATAAGACAGGAAAGAAACTGAAAAGTTTGAGGACATATAGTGGTTTGGAATACTTATCAAATGAGTTCCAAAACTACTGTAAAGAGAAAGGCACCACAAGGCATAAGGTAGTGCCTGAGACACCACATTAGTATGGTGTTGTAGAAAGGTTAAACCAAACTTTTCTTGAAAGAGTGAGGTGCATGTTGAGCAGCTCAACAAGTCATTTTGGGGTGAATTGGTATGCACAACTCCATATCTCATAAATAGAAGTCCCAGTTCAGCCGGCAAAACTTGAGAAAATAAGTGTGTTGGCTTTTGATTGGTGTAGATTCAATTTCTAGCAAGAGTTGGACCTTTACCTTAAACATGGGGTAAAATGTTAATTTTCCTTTCTTGATCTCTAGGAAGCTGGTGCACATCCCACGGACCCACGGTTTTATTATTCTTGTGAATGTAAGACCAAATATGATGACCGCTCCAAATAGAATGTTATTCAATTTTTTAAAAAATAAAAATTAAAGAGTTTAGCGAAATTGATTAAAAATTTATAATAAAATATTATGTTTGAATCACTTTAAGATAAACTATTGGGAATTTTAAAATGCTGTCATAAAATGAAATTATCAAAATATATTATCATTATAATATTAAAATTCATAGTTTTATGCAAATGCTTCTTAGTCTTTTCATTTTGCTTCCCTACTGGATGTAATCATTCTTTAAACCTACAAAAGGAATTAAAGAAAACCTACAGATTAAACAAATGAAAACTAAGATCGAAAAGTAATGGCGTGAATTGAAGTTGTTGATCAAGTATGATATGTATCTGCCTATGGTGAATTTGAATTAAATCAATTTCATAGTTTTCTTAAGCAGGCCTATTTGGTTAACCTTAATTCAAGAAATAATAAGAATTAGCATATACAGTCACCCCAATATCTACTTCATTTGGTCCAGCTTAACTTATTTAACACATATCATAACTAGGTTTATTAAAAAAGTTTATTAAGCTTATCAGGCCAACCTAATCCATCTACTTTTCCTTTAGTTTACTACATTTTTCTTGATGAACATTGAAGAAATAGGTTTCATTTTACTTGATTTTCTTAGGTAAAGCCTATTTTGAAATTGGAGTATGATAGTGGTAGATTATTTAGTAGGCTCCATATTATTTTAGATACATATCATATTAAGGCTGAAAAAAAAAATACCTGATGAGGTATAGATATTAACATATTGGCTGAAAAAAAAAAAAAAAAACCTTATGAGGTATAAATATTGACATATATTCAAAAATCTAACGTAAATAAATTGTCTGCAAGATCTTGCGTGAATATGCAAATTAAGGGAAGTCAAGGGAGAAACAAATTAGGAGATATTCAAGGAAGTAAAAATCGGCTAGTTGCAGAAAAATGAGAAAATGATATCATGAAGATATGGCAGGATCAGACTTACTGAAATTAAGTAAGACAGTTGATGGAATCAAGCGTGAAGATCCCTGGTGATTGGATGTAGAAGTCAACTAATATAAGTATCTGAAGTTGAGAGAAATAAATTATCTCTGTTACGATAGTATAAGAAGTATTTGAAGGCGACCTGTCAGTGAATATCACAGAGACTGTTTAACTATACTCATGCATTACTTGCTGTGCTCGAGAGAGTCCAACGACTTGTAAACGAGAGTTTACAACAAAATTCTTCTAGTGGTCTAGAAGGTCAAGTAAGCTAGTAGATGATGTATTTATAGAGTAGACAAGTCTTTAGGGGAGTCTAAATACGTATAAGTTCTATCTGTAATGTTTGTGGAAACAAATAGTTCTTCTAATAAAGATATTTGACAGGAAGAAGGAATTCTTCCTCGTAACCACTAAAATTCTGATTTTAGCTTCCGCACTTTCAATCATAGTTCAAAAATCTATTGAACTAATACATATACACACAATTCTAGTCTAAAAAAACCTATCTGTGTATAACGGACAACTTTCGACCTTACATTTATAGATCAAGCCTAACTCATGTGTTCTCACTCCTACTTATCAAATCACATCGGGAGGAACAACATTTCCAAATTTTAATGTCACACAAAATGTGAGAATTATAAATTGGATATCTACTGGCTTATTAAGTTTTTCAAAAGTATTCTGATAATTGCAATACATATGGCACGGTTCTAAATTGAAATTAGCGGTTCGAACTGTCGGTCAATAATTTGATTTATCGTTGATCTGATTTTGGTTCAGAATCAAAATTGAAATCGAAACCTGGTCAGTTTTGTTTCGATTTTTGGCTTCAGAAATTGACGGTTCCAAGAGTGAACTAAAGAAAAAAAATCTAAAATCAGAACTATAAAACTGACAATTCTGAAACTAAAACTAATAATCGTTTATATGTTTAAATTATATGAAAAGGGTGAAGAAAATATTGGTCATAATAACTTAGTATTTTAATAAAAGTGAACATTTAAATAAGATCGTTTATGGATTCCACCAATCTAATCCATAACCCAACAATTTATAATTCATTTAACAACCCAACAATTATAATTCATTTTTAAAAGATTGAAGTAAGCATTGCTGCTCATTTCAAAAGTAGCAATTATTATGATAAAAATAATAAAATTTACTTCAAAAGCATTTTTTATTTATGCAGAAAATATTAAAAAATTGATATAATATTTCATAATATTTTCTTGTTTTTCAAATATTTGTTGTAGTTATTGCCTTAGTGATTTCACCTACTTTATACACATCCAACAAGAAATTATTTTCTGCAAAATGATTTATGTGATGTTAATATTGCCTCACCTACAGTTGCTTATGAATAGAAAATTAATATCGATTCTAAAAATAACTTTTATATGCAAGCTCGCTAGTAAATGCTCAATCAGGAGCCCAACTTTATAATTTGAATCGTCATTTTTTATGTAAAAAATGCTCACAATTTTTTATCATATTTTTCAATAATTTTGAAAATTAAAAAATTAGTGCACCAGAGTTTATACTCAACTTGTTAATGAGTAGTAAAATTTACAAAAGTATAAATAAATAAAGTAGGATTAAGTTATATTTGGAAGAAGAACTCCCTTCGTATTTGCAAGCAAATTTATTAGAGTAGTGTCTTGTTTCTCAACAAAGTGAAAGTATGAATTTACAATAGTGTGAACCTCCTTCTTCGCTTAATACTCCAACCTAAATACCTCAACTTAGATCATGCACATTCCCCCTAACAACTAACCCAATCACTCAGTCTCCTGAATATATTTCACCACACGAATTCCTTTGGTGTTTTTCGAAACTATCAAACAATCTGAGTTCTAATTGAATTCAGATCGTTGAAGTAAAATAAAATAAATTAATGATCTCTCTCTCTCTCTCTCTCTATATATATATATATATATCTCACTCAAATAAAAATAAACTCAACAGCTCTAATTGGTGTGGTTGCCCTTTACATACAAGTGATGGACGACCCTAAAATTTAATTTACTTGGAAAGTATATCCTTCAACTGATAAGTACATATCTTCAAGATTTGTTTCTTAGTTGATAACTTCTTCATAAGGAAAATATCCTTCACTTCAAACCTCTTGTTGTTATTTTGGCTGATTTTGTTTTCTAGTGTCATTACGAGTCATTCTTTGATAGCGTTTTTGGTAGATTTACTTTCCTAATGACATAAAAAATATTCCTTCAATTTGTCTTGAATTCACACAACTCCTTAACGTTGCTTCCTGTCCAAGATGATCACGTGTCTTCTTAATTTTCAAATATATGAATTTTTGCAAAAATCCTCCAAATATATTGCTTCACAAAATCTATACATGAACACAAAATCTAGTTAAATCTAACATCCCCAATTATTTTCATTTTTGTTCAATGTCAATTTTGAAGAACTCAAAAACGAGTTCTTACAAAAGTAACACATTTTTACCCAAAATTAACATTTGTTTGTTTATGCTGAAAATGTCCAAAATTTGTTAGAATATTTCAAAAGTGATATTTTTTAACTCAAAAGTGAATGTTCATTATAAAAATAACACTTCTATACTTTATATTTGCTTATTAAATGGTTACTTTTAATGAAAAAAGTTACTAAAAACAAATGTAACATTTTTTATGCTTAAAGTTACATTTTTATGCAATTTTAGCGTGATATTCCCGTTTGTTTTCAAGTTATAGTTCAATTTTCAACCCATGGTATCTATTTATTTTATATAAATTTTCGATCGCTTCAAATCCAAATTTAAAATGGTCCTTCTTTTCTAATTTGATAATTCAAAATATTTAATAATATCTCTAGATCTTATAATTCTTTTTATTCGTCCATATTTTAGTATGGTTTATAAAGTTTTCAGATTATTGTAGATTATATTGTTCAAGTTAAAAAAAAAAATTTCTATGGTTGTACAAATTTTACTGTATTTGCTATTTCGATTTCAAATTACGAAACCCATCAATATACTTAGAATTTAAATTTTTTTGACTATAATAATTTTTACTGAATCTAGTATATAAAGTTAATATGTCGAATTTTCCCTCTATGACATAAAATATGAAAAGTTTGAGCACTAGAGAACACAAGATGGCCTGGGCAGAATGGATTATGAACTCAGCTCTATGGACACACAAGTCATTAGAGATCATAATTTGGTCTCCATATATGCACACATATCACTAGGGATCATGTATTGGTCTCCAAAGACACATAATACAAAAGAATATTTATGATACGATTGTATTAAATAATTGTTCGCTTGTTGTATTTAATATTGATAAATAAAAAGTCGGTAAATTATCCCTTTTTTCAGGTGAAAGACATTTTCTTTAGAATTCAGTATTTGTTATAAGCATATATGTTTATTTTAAGAGCAGAAAGCAGGTGATACAACTTATGAATGAGTTTGGCATTTAGCAAGAAAGACAACGACAGGTGGTATCTCCACAGCGTGAAGCTCCATGTCCAGGCTGCAAAGGAAATTGACACAGATGTCTGATTGCTTAAGCACTGAGACTCAGTTGAAGAGCAAAACAAAGTAATACTCACACAAGCAGCGACGAACAAAGGGTCAGAGGAGGATTTTGATGATGTATCAAGTATTTCTGGATCAGACGAAGAGGATGAGAGAGAAAGAGAGTAGCAGGCAACGTGAACTTTGTGGAATGTACAAGACTAAAATATTTATGCAATTGCATAATGAGGAGAGAGTATCATTCTTTTCTTTTTATGTTTTTTTTTTATAATTATTTTATTAAAAGAGAATAGTAAATATAAATGAAACATATTTAGTATAAAAAAATATATTAATTTTATATGAACAATCTGTCACGGACTTGTTCTCTTAACAAAGAACCGTGCGGCCTTAGCTTATTTTCGCTCCTCGCGGTAGCTAAGTCAGCCTCACTCGAACACTTAGTGTGTGCAAAAGTGTTGGCAAGAAAGTAAAGAAAGCAAGTAAGAGGAATATTCACTCAAACTCTCTTGGAGAAATCTTGATAAGAACTTGATGCCTTGATCAAAACTTGATAGAAAGCTTGATGATTATAAATGAAATGAATGACCCCTATTTATACTACTCCACCTCCTCAATAGACGGTGGTGATCGGTTAGATCCTACGGTAGAGATCAAGTCTCTAGAATTCTCTACAACTTACTATACATATACACATTCTCTAGAATATTCTCAAACCCTAATATTCTAGAGAGTTCTATGTACAAAGGGGTTCGAAATGTGGAAGACTGGGTGAATTTTTAAAGTGCTAGGTAGGTCAACACGATAAGATACCTTGCCTACCTTAGCACTGATAGGAAAGGGACCTTCGTACCTTCGGACCAATCCTTTGTGCAAACTTCGTAGAGCTTTGAATTGTTGTAGCAAGAGCTTCACAAGGACTTGGTCGCCAATGGTAAACTCCCGGGGTCGCCTCTTCTCGTCTGCCCACTCCCTCATAAGCTTGCGGGCCTTCTCCAAGCATGCTCGGGCGATGTCGGCTTCTTCTTCCCACGACTTCGCCATCTTGGTTGTTCCCGGACTTTTTCTATCAATAAGGGGTGTAGCCAGGGTGTGGGGAGTCAAAGGTTGTTGTCCCGTGGCTAACTCTAATGGACTCATTCCTGTGGTTTCACTCCTTTGCAGTGTCTTGCCCTCCTCGGCTAGCTTTTTCAACTCCCTAGTCATTGGGTCGTGCTCAAGTCCCTCCTTGATGCAATCGATAATGTCCCCTTTGGCTAAGGTGATGGCTGCAAGCTCCGATTTTTGACTAAGTGTCTCGACCACCATATTGGTTTCTCCCGGCTTGTACCACCTCCTGCCTTGGTGTAAGTTTGTTGGGTAATGTGGCCGGCATGATGTCCTTGTTCTCCTCAAGGACCCTTTTAATTATAGATGGTGCTCCTCCATCTTCTCGGTAGCTTGATGCTCCTTTTTAACCACGGCCAAGTATGTTGATTCCTCTCGTTTCACCCCCTTGGTGATTTTCAAGGCCGATAGTTGCTTGCCTCCTCGAGTTTGGCCGTCACGTAACTCGATGGTAGGAATCAAGCAAGGTGCTCCTTTTCCAAGGATACACACCGTACTATATGAAGGCATTGGAATAGCAGTTACCTCTCGTAAGAATTCCATGCCAAGCACGACTTTGAAGTCGTCCATGGGTGCCACTGAAAGATTCACTTGGCCCTTCCAAGTGCCCAATTGTAGCTCCACGCTTCGAGCTACGCCATTGAGTGGTTGAGCTTTGGCATTTACCGTCTTGAGCTAACCCTCGCCCTTTGTCCACCGAAGCTTCAACCTCTTTGCTTCATCTTCCGTCATGAAATTGTGAGTGGCTCCCGTGTCCACCAATGCTTTGGTTGGCACACCATTGATGTATGCTTCCACGTACATTAGCCCCTTGCTAGATGTTGTTGGCATTGGCTTGGCCGTTTGAGCGTTGAGGATTTGGAGTGATCCCATGTGACTCGGCTCCTCTTCCGTGCAAGTCCCCAACTCGTGCCTCTCCACCATTGCGGACAGTGACCCAAGTTTTGGGCAGTTCTTCATGGCATGGGGTCCCTTGCATAAGAAACATCCATCCTTGGGGATGAAGGCCTTATTCCTCTCCTCATAGTTGGATCGGGTTGGTTGCTTGTCCCTTCCTCCGAAGTTGTGCATTCGGTTGTCTTTGCCCCGATCATCTCTATCTTTCTCATCCCGCCTTTCTCCCCCATCTTTGGTATGGTACCTTTCTTTCCTTGGGGAAGCATCTGTGCATGGATGTGGTTGGAAGTCGGCTATGGATTCAACGATGGCAATGGCCTCATCTACAGTTTTGACACCCCGTCGATGTATCTTTTGCTTGGCCCAACTTTGCAAACCATCAATGAAGTAGAACAGGAGATCATCGTCTCTTAGGCCGGGGATTTGAAGCATAAGGGTTGTGAACTCTTTCATATACTCTCGGATGGTACCCTTTTGTTTCAATTCCTTTAACTTTCTCCGAGCTTCATAGACCACATTCTCAGGATAGAAGTGGCGCTTGAGTTCCCTCTTGAAGTTATCCCAAGTGTCTATCCGGCATGAACCACGTTCCATGTCGGCATGCTTTCGACGCCACCATAGCATGGCAGTATCGGAAAGGTAAAGAGAAGCGGTCCTTACCTTAGCCGCCTCATCCATGAGGTTGAGTCCCTCAAAGTATTGCTCCATCCGCCATAGGTAGTTCTCAACTTCCTTGGCGTCCCTTGCTCCATTGAACCCAGTTGGCTTGGGGCATTCCACCCTTGGTGGAGCAACGGAAATGCTAGCCTCCCCTCTAGCTGCGGCCCTCTTGCACAAAGCCAAGTCCTCCAACATCCCCTCAATGCTGGTTCGTAGGGCTTGGATGATATCCTCGATGTTGGCAAAGCGAGCCTCCACATCATTGTTAGTTACTTCCACGTCCCCCTTGAACGTGTCAAGTTCCTCCAAGACATGATCCTCCAAGGTCTTGAAATCATATTGGACCTTCTCAAGTTTTTCCCCAAGTTCGGCAGCAACAGGCTCCCACGAAGGACCCTCACGATCCTTGCTTTGATCACTCCTCTTCTTGGGTTGGACTTGAACGGTCTCTCGGCCTCGTTCCTCGGCTATGTTGGATTCGATACCCGCCATCACTTTCCTTGCGCACAACTCTTAACCCAAACCGGATTCTGATTCCACCTGTCACGGACTTGTTCTCTTAATAAAGAACCGTGCGGCCTTAGCTTATTTCCGTCCCTCGAGGTAGCTAAGTCAGCCTCACTCGAACACTTAGGGTGTGCAAAAGTGTTGGCAAGAAAGTAAAGAAAGCAAGTAAGAGGAATATTCACTCAAACTCTCTTGGAGAATGCTTGATAAGAACTTGATGCCTTGATCAAAACTTGATAGAAAGCTTGATGATTACAAATGAAATGAATGACCCCTATTTATACTACTCCACCTCCTCAATGGACGGTGGTGATCGGTTAGATCCTACGGTAGAGATCAAGTCTCTAGAATTCTCTACAACTTACTATACATATACACATTCTCTAGAATATTCTCAAACCCTAATATTCTAGAGAGTTCTATGTACAAAGGGGTTAGAAATGTGGGCCAAGCCCTTGGGCTTAAAGATTGGGCTTGGTAAGGCATGAACCTCCCAAGTCTAAGTGCAAAAGTGGCCCAAGAGGCCCAATTTCGTGACATTCTCCCCCACCTATTCCGGTGGCGCCCTCGTCGCCTCGTATTGATGAAGTTGTTTCTTGAACTGCCACAAGTCATCTTCGGGTTCCCATGTTGCCTCAGAATCTGGCAGTCCCTTCCACTTGATTAAGTACTCGGTACGGGGTGGAACGCCTCTCCTCCGGATGACTCTCTTTGATAACACCTCTTGAAGACCCTTGTCGAATGACTTGGTGACTATTGGAGGTGCTCGTTGAGAATACCCTCGGCTTTGGTCTTCCATGTCTCCATTGTATGGCTTCAACATACTCACGTGGAAGACTGGGTGAATTTTTAAAGTGCTAGGTAGGTCAACACGATAAGATACCTTGCCTACCTTAGCACTGATAGGAAAGGGACCTTCGTACCTTCGGACCAATCCTTTGTGCAAACTTCGTAGAGCTTTGAATTGTTGTAGCAAGAGCTTCACAAGGACTTGGTCGCCAATGGTAAACTCCCGGGGTCGCCTCTTCTCGTCTGCCCACTCCCTCATAAGCTTGCGGGCCTTCTCCAAGCATGCTCGGGCGATGTCGGCTTCTTCTTCCCACGACTTCGCCATCTTGGTTGTTCCCGGACTTTTTCTATCAATAAGGGGTGTAGCCAGGGTGTGGGGAGTCAAAGGTTGTTGTCCCGTGGCTAACTCTAATGGACTCATTCCTGTGGTTTCACTCCTTTGCAGTGTCTTGCCCTCCTCGGCTAGCTTTTTCAACTCCCTAGTCATTGGGTCGTGCTCAAGTCCCTCCTTGATGCAATCGATAATGTCCCCTTTGGCTAAGGTGATGGCTGCAAGCTCCGCTTTTTGACTAAGTGTCTCGACCACCATATTGGTTTCTCCCGGCTTGTACGCCACCTCCTGCCTTGGTGTAAGTTTGTTGGGTAATGTGGCCGGCATGATGTCCTTGTTCTCCTCAAGGACCCTTTTAATTATAGATGGTGCTCCTCCATCTTCTCGGTAGCTTGATGCTCCTTTTTAACCACGGCCAAGTATGTTGATTCCTCTCGTTTCACCCCCTTGGTGATTTTCAAGGCCGATAGTTGCTTGCCTCCTCGAGTTTGGCCGTCACGTAACTCGATGGTAGGAATCAAGCAAGGTGCTCCTTTTCCAAGGATACACACCGTACTATATGAAGGCATTGGAATAGCAGTTACCTCTCGTAAGAATTCCATGCCAAGCACGACTTTGAAGTCGTCCATGGGTGCCACTGAAAGATTCACTTGGCCCTTCCAAGTGCCCAATTGTAGCTCCACGCTTCGAGCTATGCCATTGAGTGGTTGAGCTTTGGCATTTACCGTCTTGAGCTAACCCTCGCCCTTTGTCCACCGAAGCTTCAACCTCTTGGCTTCATCTTCCATCATGAAATTGTGAGTGGCTCCCGTGTCCACCAATGCTTTGGTTGGCACACCATTGATGTATGCTTCCATGTACATTAGCCCCTTGCTAGATGTTGTTGGCATTGGCTTGGCCGTTGGAGCGTTGAGGATTTGGAGTGATCCCATGTGACTCGGCTCCTCTTCCGTGCAAGTCCCCAACTCGTGCCTCTCCACCATTGCGGACAGTGACCTAAGTTTTGGGCAGTTCTTCATGGCATGGGGTCCCTTGCATACGAAACATCCATCCTTGGGGATGAAGGCCTTATTCCTCTCCTCATAGTTGGATCGGGTTGGTTTCTTGTCCCTTCCTCCGAAGTTGTGCATTCGGTTGTCTTTGCCCCGATCATCTCTATCTTTCTCGTCCCGCCTTTCTCCCCCACCTTTGGTATGGTACCTTTCTTTCCTTGGGGAAGCATCTGTGCATGGATGTGGTTGGAAGTCGGCTATGGATTCAACGATGGCAATGGCCTCATCTACAGTTTTGACACCCCGTCGATGTATCTTTTGCTTGGCCCAACTTTGCAAACCATCAATGAAGTAGAACAGGAGATCATCGTCTCTTAGGCCGGGGATTTGAAGCATAAGGGTTGTGAACTCTTTCATATACTCTCGGATGGTACCCTTTTGTTTCAATTCCTTTAACTTTCTCCGAGCTTCATAGACCACATTCTCGGGATAGAAGTGGCGCTTGAGTTCCCTCTTGAAGTTATCCCAAGTGTCTATCCGGCATGAACCACGTTCCATGTCGGCATGCTTTCGACGCCACCATAGCATGGCAGTATCGGAAAGGTAAAGAGAAGCGGTCCTTACCTTAGCCGCCTCATCCATGAGGTTGAGTCCCTCAAAGTATTGCTCCATCCGCCATAGGTAGTTCTCAACTTCCTTGGCGTCCCTTGCTCCATTGAACCCAGTTGGCTTGGGGCATTCCACCCTTGGTGGAGCAACGGAAATGCTAGCCTCCCCTCTAGCTGCGGCCCTCTTGCACAAAGCCAAGTCCTCCAACATCCCCTCAATGCTGGTTCGTAGGGCTTGGATGATATCCTCGATGTTGGCAAAGCGAGCCTCCACATCATTGTTAGTTACTTCCACGTCCCCCTTGAACGTGTCAAGTTCCTCCAAGACATGATCCTCCAAGGTCTTGAAATCATATTGGACCTTCTCAAGTTTTTCCCCAAGTTCGGCAGCAACAGGCTCCCACGAAGGACCCTCACGATCCTTGCTTTGATCACTCCTCTTCTTGGGTTGGACTTGAACGGTCTCTCGGCCTCGTTCCTCGGCTATGTTGGATTCGATACCCGCCATCACTTTCCTTGCGCACAACTCTTAACCCAAACCGGATTCTGATTCCACCTGTCACGGACTTGTTCTCTTAATAAAGAACCGTGCGGCCTTAGCTTATTTCCGTCCCTCGCGGTAGCTAAGTCAGCCTCACTCGAACACTTAGGGTGTGCAAAAGTGTTGGCAAGAAAGTAAAGAAAGCAAGTAAGAGGAATATTCACTCAAACTCTCTTGGAGAATGCTTGATAAGAACTTGATGCCTTGATCAAAACTTGATAGAAAGCTTGATGATTACAAATGAAATGAATGACCCCTATTTATACTACTCCACCTCCTCAATGGACGGTGGTGATCAGTTAGATCCTACGGTAGAGATCAAGTCTCTAGAATTCTCTACAACTTACTATACATATACACATTCTCTAGAATATTCTCAAACCCTAATATTCTAGAGAGTTCTATGTACAAAGGGCTTAGAAATGTGGGCCAAGCCCTTGGGCTTAAAGATTGGGCTTGGTAAGGCATGAACCTCCCAAATCTAAGTGCAAAAGTGGCCCAAGAGGCCCAATTTCGTAACAAATCGTACCCTTAAAATAAGGATTGGGATTATTAATGCCACATAATTTTATAAACAATATTTACAAGATATGGTATAAAATCATAATTTATTTTATATAATAAAATATATCAGTTAATTGGGAAATGTATATAGTTATCAATTATAAACAGAAAAACCTCTTCTTTTTTTTTATGCTATTTGATTATATTGAAATTAAATGGTTGCAAAATTTGCTAACAGCAACCTCTATGGAGAAAGAGAGAGTCTTTCAAACATATTACAATCAAGTTAGCCTTACTACTTGTAAACATTTTGAAACTCTATTATATTTAATATCAACAAATTGGGCAGACTTACAAAAATATTAAAATACCACTCAACTATTTAATTTTTTCGATCTGTTTGCAATTACTATACAATATAGATAAATTACAATTGTAATCACTAATAGAAATAAAATTTTATATTTTTCTTAAAATTGAATATATTTAAATATAAAATTATTTACATAAAATATTGATATACTTACTAGTTTGTGAATTTATTCATATATTTTGTTGATAGGTATAAAAATTCATTCCTATAAATTACTATCTCTTAAAATTCTAAACTTCACACGTTGTGATATAATTTTTTAATTAAACAGATAATGTTAGTACATTTAAATAATATTAATTTATCTTTTAATAGTAGTACTTATTTTCCTAAAATATATTAATCTGAAAGTAACATTAAATTTTTTCAATTAAAAATAAAAAATATATGATATTGTAATATACAAATTGGGTTGATTTCAAAATAAAATATTATTACATCCTAATAGACTAATTTGTAGAATTAATTGTGAAATTAATTTTTAAATTAATTTTGATTATGTCTCCATAAATAATCTTTTAGAATGTTTATTATATTAATAGGTAAATTATTTTAAAATATGAATGAAATTCAAATTAATTTATTTACTTTTTTCTTTGTTTGAAAAATCTCATATTTATATATGTGTTTAGAAGTTGAACCTAAAGAATTTTTCAATGTTACTATTCATTTTAAAAAAGAAACAAACATATGACTACTTGTTAAATTTTAATAAATATTTTATAGGGGAAAATGAGGTGTATTTGTTAATCTGAAGATATCCATGATTCTCGCTTTTGTCCTATATTGAAAGTATTATTTTCTTATTGTAAATGTATTATTTTCTTATTCAAAAGGTATTACTTTCTTATTTAAATGGTATTACTACTTATTTTAAGAAACAAACACATAACTGCTTTTTAAATTTTAGAAAATATTTTATAGAGGGGGAATGATGTCTATTTGTTGATCTGAAGATGTCTAGGACACTTTTGTCGAATATTAATAGTATTATTTTCTTATTAAAAATGTATTACTTTTTTTATTCAAAATGTATTGCTTTCTTATTCAAAAGATATTACTACTAATTGTTTTTAAAAAACAAATACATGATTGTTTGTTAAATGCCAGGATATATTTTATAGTGGGGGAAGTGATGTGTATTTGTTAATTTGAAAATGTTTATGATTCTCGTTTTGTCGAATATTAAGAATATTACTTTCTTATTAAAAATATATTACTTTCTTATTCAAAAAGTATTACGTTGTTATTCAAAAGGTATTACTACTTATTTTTAAAAGAAATAAATACATGACTGTCTGTTAAATTTTCAAAAATGTTTCATAATGGGGGGAATGATGTAGATTTGTTAATCTAAAGATGTCTATGATTCTTGCTTTTGTCGAATATTAACAATATTACTTTCTTATTCAAAATGTATAACCTTCTTATTAAAAAATATTATAGCTTATTTTTTAAAAGTAAAAAATACATGACTACGTGTTAAATTTTAGGATATATTTTATAGTGGAGAATGATGTGTATTTGTTAATATGAAGATGTGTATGATTCTCACTTTTGTCGAATATTAACAATATTACTTTCTTATTGAAAATATATTACTTTCTTATTCAAAATGTATTACTTTCTAATTCAAAAGGTATTACTATTTACTTTTTTAAAAGAAACAAATACATGATTATTTGTAAAATTCTAGAATATATTTTATAGTGGGAGATGATGTGTATTGTTAATTTGAAAATCTCTAGGATTCTCGCTTTTGTCGAATATTAACAATTGTACTTTCTTATTGAAAAAGTATTACTTTCTTAATCAAAATGTATTACCTTCTTATTCAAAATGTATTACTACTTATTTGTTAAATTGAAAAAAGTAATAAGATATCATAATTTATCATTAATTTACAGTTAAACAAATAATATTGAACAATTTTAACAAACAAATAATACCTTTTAGCAAATAAATAATATCTTTTAGTTAAACAAGTAATATTGAACAATTTTTAGTTTAGTTTGAATTGAATATATACTAATATAATAACAAAGTAGTCTAAAAGAAAATTTTATCATCTATTTACAGTAAATAAATAAATATTACATAATAATTTCTTAGAAACTTACTAAAATTTTAATTTTTAATACAATAATTATTTTATATATTAATATTAGTTTCAAATTAATATATTTTAAGAAAATGAGTAATATTGTTAAAAGAAAAAGTAATATTATTTAAATGTAATAATATTATTTGTTTAACTAAAACAAAAAAACTATCATAACGTGTGAAGTTTACAATTTTAAGGGATAATAATTTATAGGAATGAATTTTTATATCTATGAACAAATAATTTTTTTTTTTTATGTAAATAATTTTATTTTACTTATATGGAATTAAGAAAACTATACATTTTTATTTCTATTAGTGATTATATATGTAATTTATCTAGATTGAATAGCTACGGTAAATGATTCCAAAAATTAAATAGTTGAGTGGTAATTGTAATAGCAAAATAGTCTAAAAAGTATTATTATGTTAACTAAAAAACATTACTCGTAAAATTTATTTATTGACTTTAAATAAATGATAAATTCTTCTTTTAGACTACTTCGTTATTATATTAGTATATATTGAATTCAAATTAAACAAAAAAAAAATTGTTTAATATTACTTGTTTAACTAAAATGTATTATTTGTTTAGCTAAAAAGTATTATTGGATTAACTAAAAAGTATAACTGACGCCTAGTGATAACAACCGCAAATGTGATATTTATTTATATGAAATGTATATTTATATGAAATGTAATAACATTGTTTGTTTAATTAAAAAAAATCATTTAATAACGAGTGACGTTTAAAATAAAATAAAAAAATTATTGAAATGAAGCATCAACATCAAAACCAAACAAGCAATTAGAAACATATTATTATTCTCAACATTTATCCTTTAACTTTAATGTAATTAAATTTAAAATCTACATAAACTACTTTTTTGAATTATGGTATTTATTTTTCTATATATTTATATCAATATCTATTTGTATATCAATAGAGCCACGATTTTCAATGTTCAAATTACATTTATTATTTTCAAGATATACTTAAATTATGTTGTATTATTATTATCTATAAAAATATATTTATTGATTATTTTTTATTTTTAACTAAAAAATTTAAAAGCTTATAAATTTTTTATTTCAACTCTATTTTTTATGAAAAATATATGTAATTAATTATATTTTACCAATCTTTAAGTAGATAACCATATTGCATATATACATATATATATATATATATATATACTTCATTATTAAATATAAAATACTTTTTCTTAAGTTAATTGTTATATATTTCTATATTTAACTAGAATAATTAAGTAGATCTGAACTAATCATTTTCTAAATATCGAAGCAAGAAATTAATCTTATAAGATTATGTACATCTTTTGATATTTGTCTATCTAAAGACATAAAAAAACTACAAAAATAAATATCCTATGGTGGTAATTTTTTTTTTTTTTATTCTTTACTAATAATTTTTGTTAAAAATTTTGAGATTTGCGTGTGTAATGAAATTGAAGATTATGATTACCATTTCTAATTACTTGACAATATTTGTTCTTTTTTAATATCATAATGTTAATGAATATTTATTTAATCTTATCATTGATATAGTATTTCATCATATAAATGTTTCGTTGGAACAATTTATTTTATGACTGAATTATTGAATGAAATTCTAATCTTTTTTATAAATATTTCACTAAAAATTCTTTTAAGGTATGTGTGTGTGTATATATATATATTTTCAAACATATAAGTTTTACTACGACCACAAATATAATTTTTTTTTCAAACCAATGCTTTTTCATAATCATAAAAACTACTATGCAATATTTTTATATGCTTACTGTAAATATACGTATTATGATGTGTTGAAAATATTACATTCAGTCACTTTTTAAAATATAATAAATACATATATGTATATGTGGGGGATGGGACGGGGCAGGGCAAGGTGAATAAAATTATCGTATCATATTAAAAATTATAATAATTTGCACCGCACATATTTTAGGCTAACTATTGAATATATTTGATTATAAAATAAAAGAGATGGAGAAAGAAATAGATATAGATATAAATGTTATGTAATACTTGAATATAATAATATTATATAACTAAATTAAATTAGAAAAATTCACACGTTATCCTTGCATCGTACAAGAGCTTAACTAGTATATATAAAAACCGAAGTTGCCCTAAAAATTGTAGCAACAAATTTTCCCTCCTAAATTAATTTCTAAATTTGGAAAATGCCTAATTTAAAAAAAAAAAAAAAAGTCAGCATAATTATAATGATATAATATTTCATTTACATTCATTAAACCAAATAAATATTTCAATAAACAATTTATTATGAAGATTACAATACAAAATTTTTGCCAAACTTCTATTTAGAATCATAATCTTTCTATATTAAAAGATTTGATTTTCTTTGAATCATGATCTTCATATATTTCTTTGAAAACATTATATTTATTATTTTTATTGATTCTAATATATATATATATATATCAGTACCTATATAAATAAAATTTATAGCATTTTCCGTCGTAACTTTCTTACTAAATTTGGTTATTTTTATTTCTTATGCGGAATAAAAGATATAATTAATTTTAAATAGCTTATAGACTACCACTATTTGTATGTATATATAAAAGAGAAGTATCGCCTAAAAAACATTAGATTTTTCTACATAAACTAATTTCTAATTATGGTATTTATTTTTCTATATAGCTATATCAATATCTATTTGTATAAAATATATAATAATACAATTTGATTAATGGAGCCACGATTTTCAATTTTGAAATTACACTTATCATTTTCAAGATATACTAAAATTATGTTGTATTATTATTATCTATAAAAATATATTTATTTGATTATTTTTTATTTTTCACTAAAAAATTCAAAAGCATATAAATTCTATTTTTTATGAAAAATATATGTAATTAATTCTATTTTAACAATTTTTAAGTAGACATCCAAATTGCATATATAAACTTAATTATTAAATATAAAATATTTTTTCTTAAGTTAATTGCTATGTATTTTTATATTTAACTAAAATAATTAAGTAGATATGAACAAATCATTCTCTAAATATCGAAGCAAGAAATCAATCTTAGAAGATCATGTATATCTTTTGATATTTGTCTATCTAAAGATAAAAAAAATACAAAAATAAATATCCTATGATGGTAAATTTTTTGTTCTTTACTAATAGTTTTTGTTAAAACAATTGAGATTTACGTGTTTAATAAAATTGAAGGATATGATTATAGTTTTTAATTATTTGACAATATATGTTCTTTTTTAATATTATAATGTTAATGTATATTTATTTATTTATTTATCATTGATACATTGTTTCAACATATACATATTTCGTTGAAACAATTTATTTTATCAGTGAATTTTTAAAGAAATTCTAATCTTTTAGAAATATTCCACTAAAAATTCTTCTAAGGTATGTGAATATATATATATAGATATATATATATATTATATATTGTCAAACATATAAGTTTTACTATGACCACAAAAAAAATAGTTTGTTTTCAGACCAATGTATTTTCATAATCATAAAATTTATTATGCAATTTTTTTATATGCTTACTATAAATATACATATTTATGTTGTGTTGAAAATATTATATTCACTCACTCTTTAAAATATAATAAATTCATATATGTATGTGTAGGGGATGGGACGGGGCGAGGTGAATAAGATTATGGTATCATATTAATAATTGTAAGAATTTGCACAGTACATATTTGAGGCCAACTATTAAACATACTTTGATTAGAAAATAAAAGAGAGAGAGAGAGAGAAAGAAATACATATAAATGTTATATAATACTCAAATTTAATAATATTATATAACTAAACTAAATTTGAAAAATTCACACATTGTCCGTGCATCGCACTTGAGCTTAAATAGTAATGATAAAATTCGAACAAGAAACAAATGACGAACAAAATGATGAATTAATTTAAATCTCGAATGTCAACCTTTTACCACTCACACAACGTGAGATAATTTAGATCTTCTTTTTTAAGTTTTTTAATCACGATAAAAATTATAAATATATAAAATTTGTTAAATTTAATTATTTCTAACATATACTATTATATAAAATAATTGTTTAAAAATTAACAATATTTCATCAGCTTATAAGTGAAGGATAGAGATTTTCGGATCTATTTTATAGAAAAACATGAATTTATATTCAATATTAGAAATCTGTACAAAATATTTGATATAAAATAAAATTAATATAAATACTCATCTTAGCTTGGTGGTTAGAGCCCCCTTTCTATTTAAAGAAATTTAAAGGTTCGAATCTTATTTCTCTCAAATCTATTTCTATTTTGCCCGCTACAGCTCTTATATTAAATAAGTATCGTTTAAAAAGAATGCAAAGTAAGATTAGCATGTATATACTATATTAATTTTTTTAGACTCTCTTACAGATCAAATAGAATAAAGATTACAAATTAAATAGTTTGTGATATTGTATAAAAGCATAATTTATTAATTAAATTTATACCAAACAAGTATTAGTTAAGAAGAATATAATGTAATATTAGCATGCATATATTATAATATTTTGTTCCAAACTGTTTTATAAATCAATTAGAACAAAGAATACACGTTACAAGTGTAGAATGATAATGTATGTTGTTGATTTATTTAAAAAAGAAAAAAAGGGTTATATTGAGATATTATAAAGCATCTACTAAAGTATTATGCCAAATTAACAGCTACCTCATAAACAAAATACGAATATAATTAATATTGAATATTAAAAAAAAAATATTTATGGAGTAGAAGATAAATAATAGATTCAGTGGTTAAGATGAAAAAAGAGACGAATCAATGGTCCAGATCATAGATGTATTAATACACCAAGTGTATCATAGAAGAATTCATCATATTTATATGTTAAATGAATATTCAATGAAATAATTGGAACATTAATTTAGTTTGTAATTATTTTCAGGCAATTTGCAACTTGACATATAATATAAGGTTTTCATATATAATTATGAATTATTTTTTTATTCACGAAATTATGTGACATTTGGTTAATGACATGTCATATTTGTTCGATTTAAATGGACAATAAATTATAGAACTCTAATTTTACGTCTCGTGGAACATTTGATAGCTATATTAATAATATATAAATAAATATATGTTAGTATAATACTTGATATTCTAAAAATTTTAAACAATTTAAAGATACATTCATCCATTCTTCAGACATTATTCCTTATTTTTCATATACAAATATCATGTGATATAAATTAATAAATAGCTCAAATTAATTCAAGTTACACAACATACAAATTTATTAAAAATCTATAGACATAATTTTGTATAATAAAAATAATTATAACTAAATTAACATTTAAGCATGCTCTAGAAAAATAAATATGTAAAATTAAATAAAACAATATCACAATTAATATAATAAGCCACGGAGGACTTAGCATATTCAACTAAATTAAATAATCAATTTGAATTAAATAAGAAGATTGTATCAAGGCTACTACTAAGCTAGAAATTATCAAATAATTCCGGGAAAATTTTTGCTCATATGCTCTAGGTTTCGTCTTGCCTTCACTACTCGTTCTGTTCAACCTAAAATGAGTAATTTAATGAGAGTTCAACTTATGAGAGTTCAACTTAACAAAACTTATTGCACATTTAAAAACATAGTATATAAAACTGATAAGGTAATTATTGTCAATATTATTCAAAAATTCTAATTAATTTATTATTGGTTGCATATATTGTGGAGATATTCTTGGAAGAAAGTCAAGGTTGAATGCCAAGAGAAAAAGAAGGAAAGACACAGCTAAATACAAGGAGAATCAAGAGGAATCTGGTAACAAATCTTTGAAAGATATGATATATGCATATCAAGGCCATCTATACAAAGATATGCATATCACAACCAAGATATGAGAAGATACCGGCAGATTCCTTGGAGGACATGGAGAGACTATAAATACAACCTCAAGCTGTAGAGGCTGGTAACTCTCCAGGATATTCAATTACCATTATATGGGCAGAGAGAAATTGAGAGGCTGATGAGTGTGCTGTTATATTCGTGAGAATACAACAGACTGGGAATAACTCAAGGGCGAACCAAAGGCGAACCTCGCAGAGTCTGGATTACTTTGGAATTTCATCACACGTTGATTTCGGGAGATTTCAACTTCGTACAAACGGGAGTTTGTATTCAAATCCATCTAGGGGACTAGATGGTCAAGTAAGTGTTTTAGAAGATTTAGTTACACGGGTAGATAAGTATTTAGGGGGAGCCAAAGTCTTCTAATGAAATTACTTGAGAGGAAGAAGGGATTTCTTCCTCGCTTAAAATCAAACTTTATTTTAAGCTTCCGCATGTTCATTTATAGTTCGAACTACTGTTGAACACATACACACACGCACATATTCTGATCTAACAAAAACAAATTATAAACTTGAATTTGTTGCTTGAAAATGAGATATATACGTATAAGCATGAGTAACTTGTACTTGTACTTGATCATATAACTACAAACATATAACAAATTAACATACATAATTAATAACGACAAATAATAACCCGCACATAAAAAATATTTGGTGATATGTATACGCAAGTTTCATATTTTTCTTGGCATTCGTGTACCTCGCTCTTCCTTGTAACTAACCATGAAACTAAAGTTGGGAATTTGGGTGAAATTTTAGGGCTATTAAAACTGAAAATTTGAAAGTGTAGAACTTGGTAGAGATTTTTTTGTAAAGTTCGAGTATAAATTTCAAAAAAAATATAGAAATTTTCAACGTGTTTATTCACTATGCAATCGTGAATGAATATTTTATATTTCATAAAATATAAGCTGGAAAGTTATAAATATTGAACTTTAGACACAAGAATCATATAAAGTTTTCATAATTTTCTAAGAATAGTTACCGTAGGTTTTGAATTTTGAAGTCGATATAGTTGAAGCTGAAATTGTTTTGCAGCCTTGGGATATGCTATATAACCTGATAAATACAATATTGATTTAAGATTTTTAAGGAAGATACAAAAAGAAAAAAAATAATGACATATACAAAGTTCAAGAAACATGGAGACTTAAAACTATAAATTTTGAATTTTCAAAATCAGAGATGTAGAACTTTGTGAATTTGGATTTAGAATGATAGAAAATTAATATAAAATAAACTCAGTATTCAATGCGGTTAAAAGTTTAATTGAAATCGAAATCATGAAAAAGGAATGACATACTAAAATTTCATAAAATTTGGACCAGTAGAAATAGGATTCTTTAATTTTCAAAGTAAGAGCACTATAAATTGCATAGAAGGAAAAAAAATGTCGAGATGATGGCGACAGCTTGACCGATAAAAGGGAGAAGGGATGGACAAGATTTTCCGTGGAGGAAGAAGAAAATATGTTATCTCATAATTTTTGTTTTGTATAATTATATATTTTAAATTAATTCGTCCAATTCTCTTTTTTTATTGGGAATTGATGGATTCGCCCCTTATATCATATGGTTTAGTTGACTTTATTTTGTAATATTTATATGTTTAGAAAATTTGTCATTATAAATTGTAATCATGAATATATTATATATAATAAAAGATATATGCTGTATTCACATAATGACCACAAATATTTGTAAGAATATATTACATATAAGTATAATTTTAATATACATATAACATGAGTTATTTTAGGTTCATATATATGACCTTATTTGATTTTCGTCTATTTGAATACATTACAAAATAGAAATAACTCTAATCTAAATGTCGTAGAACATAAATTTTAACAATTATTAAGTAGAAATTCATTAATTAAATTTGTCTTTAATAATGATTATTTATAGTAGGTTTACACGATTACAATTTGTCAATATTGGTGGTATATACCAAATTAAATATAAATATGTATTCTATATATTGATTAAATATAATAAAAGCTTTGGTGGGATTAATATTATTTAGAGCTTAAATTCTTAGTGAACAAATTATGCAAAAAAAATAATTTAAAAATAGTTCTAATACAATATTTTTATGAAGAAAGTTTTTACTTAAACATATATTTTGCCTATTAACCAATTTAATTAATTAATTAATTAATATGGTTTTTACTTAAACATTTATTTTTTTCTATTACATGTCAATATAATTAAAAAAATAATTTAAATTCTGGTTATGGTGTTAATGAATGCATAGCAGTATATATTATATGCAACATATCCTTAACTTTCATGAATTTTTCTGAAATTATATTTGATTTATTAATGAATTATATGTCAATGGTAATGACAGATTGATTTAGATGAAATATAATTAAGTTATTTACAAAATAAACATCTGGAAAGCATATTATGGTCAAACTACATTTTTTGTATAATAAAATAAAATTATAATTTTTTAATTATGTTAAATATTAATAATGATTATATGGAAATGATTAACAGCTTTACGTAAAAGAATGGAGATTCAATTAGTTAGAAAAGCTCATATAGAAATCATAATTAGTCATACTAACTTATTTATATATAACCCCAAAATATATATTATAATATGGAAATAATTTATATTTTCACTTAATCCAAAAATTATGATTCCCAATATAAATGAGAAGATTTATTAATGATTATCGATTGCAATTTATTATAAATCATTTTTGTAGATTTTCCTATTATAAAATAACTAGATGGCTGCCTATGTAATACACGCGATATAATATATTTTATTATATTAATAATATATGATATAATTATATTAGTATTATAAAAATTTATATAAGAATTATTTATATCAATTATATTTATATAAATATTATGCAATTTAAATATTATATTATATTATATTAAATTGTTATTCTCTTAAAAGTTATCTTTATTGAATAATAAATTGCACGATTTTTTGAAGTTAATTTTAAAGTATTCCTAACTCAATTCAAAATATTTAACTCACTAAAACCTATTAAGGTGGAACAATAAATTATAATATTATATAAATTAAATCATACAATATTTTACTTTTTTAAAAATATTTATATTTTTTGATCAAGTCCATATAAAAATTAATATATTATTTATACAAATTCACCTACATGTATCAAAATAAAAATAAGTAATTAAATTCATAAAAAGACTATATTATACCCATACATAATTATATATCATACTTGAAATATAATTTTTTTATTTTAAAGTATGCAATATTGATGTTAAATTAAAGATCAGGAAAAGATAATTAATTTGATATATCATACGTCAAAAACGAATTTAAAACGAAGAAAATTATTTAGTTCTAAATTTTAGTAATATATAAAAAATAAAATATATAGAAAAATACACATGTCATTAAATGATAGGAACATATGTCAAAAAATAAGAAAAATTAAAAGTTTATTATTGAGAATAAATATGGTGATACATGTGTGTATAGACTATCATTTTTTTATAAAAAAAAAAAAAGAGAGAGAGAATTAATAACATAACTGACACATGACACCAAACTTTCCTTCTTTTAGATAGAGAAGGATATATTGTATAAACATAATAATCACAAATATTTGTAAAGATATATTACATATAAATTATAATTTTTTACGTATATAATGTGAGATGCTTTAGGTGCATGTATATGGCCTTATTTGATTTTGGTATTTACTATTTATATAGTCTTCACATAATATTTATATAATATAATTGATATAAATAATTATTGTGTAAATTTTATAGTAATAAAATAACAATAATAATAATTATTGTAATATATTATTAATATAATAAAATATATTATGTATAATATATAATATGTAATATTTTATAGATAGAATATAATTTTTTATGAATTAAATTATTTATTTTTATTTTAATATATTGTTGAATTTGAATAAATATAAAGATGTTTGTTAACCAATCAGAAAAAAGTCCTTCATTAAATAAAATATTTAAATCAAATTTTTTTTTTTTTTTTTTTTTTGTCCTTTTAAATGAACGGAGTATATTGGCAGTAGCTGTTGCAATTTGGTAAAGGGGTACATTTTTATTATGTTTCCATTAAATGACGGCTATGAATTGGATAGTTTTGACAAATTTAAATTATTTTAAAGGTATTATTGTTCCCAATTTAAACGCATGATTAAACTCAACTTCTTCTCAGATTTCTTTTGATAGTGCTCTTCCAAAATGATTTGTCTAGGACGCTTTTATTTGGGCTTCAATCATAAGGTACCCTTTAAATTTAAGAAGAGTAAAAAACCAGATTCGGAGTTCATGATTGAGAGAGATAAGAAAAGCAAACATATAATGAAAAACAAAAACAAAAAAGACGAAGGTGCCTTCATCCTCTTCTCCAAGTTCCGGCTCCAGTGGGTCTTCTTTCTCGATTTCTCCTTCATCTTCTTCAGTCGACCCAAAACATTTGTGCCGTCCTAAATAATTTCAATTTTACAATTTCAAGCACAATTTTTCAATTTTTGCAATTTAAAGTACATAATAGTTTTATGTCAATTTAAAAAAAATATATATTTAGCATAAATTATTATTATTACTATATTTAAAATAATTTCTATTAAATTATATATAAAAAATTATGCTTTATATAAGAATACCTACAAATTCATACATAATTATTTATCTAGTTTGTCCTTGAAATTTTGAATGCAATTAAATCCATTTAAAAGTGATTATTTGTTCTGTAAAAAGTTGACTTTTTACTTGTACAGTTAGTTAAATAAACGATAAAACCAGTTTTAAAAAACAAAAAAATTTCCGACCTGCCGGATTCGAACCAGCGACCTAAGGATTGCTATAATCAAACTACAGTCCTCCGCTCTACCAACTGAGCTAAGGTCGGTTGTTGTATTCTGCAGGCACAAGTTATTTATTGTTCAAATTATGGAATTATTTTAATTTTCAAGTGATGCACCATCATATATTTTATTCCTAGTTTCAGATTTATTATTTTTTTAGTAATTCCATTCACACATATGATTTATGATGATAATCTTAAAATAAGAACTCAAATATTATCTAAAACATAGTCTTATGGATAAGAAAAACGAATTTTTATTTATTGAACATTAAGGGGCCATTGGTTTTTCTTATTCCAAACACTCCTTTCTAACTCTATATTATGTTACAATTAAATCGTATTTGTTTATAATTTTCAGTAATATTTTTCTCAGCTAAATTATCACATGTAATTAATATTTAAAATTGATATTGTTACAATCAACTCATCTAATATAATAAAATAATTTTTTTTAAAATAAATTATTAAATGAGACATATCACTTACATATTATTATAATAAAAGTATTACATTTAACAGCCGTCAAAATAATGAATTACCACTACCAATAAATTTAACATAATAAACTTTAAATATTATCATTCAGTGAACTGCCACTTATTCGCTAACATATGACCATAGCATTCAAAATGTGAATTCACTTAACTTCCCAACATATAATAAATATAATTCTGTAAATAACATAAAGATCACTAAACCTAAAAAATTGAGATTGAAACTAAAATCAAAGTCCTCTCTATATGTATTGGTTGCAAGTTTATGGGAACTTCATCCTTGTTAAAGTCATCATATGTTGTGTTTATTTTCATGTTTCAAGCTCAATTCTCATATAGGAATTCAAACTCATTCATGCATCATATTTCATTTAGTTTCTTAAACTCAATTTCACATAAAATTCAATATTTCAAGTCCAACAAACAATGTAAGATCCAAATCTTAAGCTCACAAATTTAAGATTTATATAGTTTTTAGACTGGGGTGTTAGTGGGTCAGTGGGAAGAGTGAAATATTAGCGGGTTAATGTTTGTAGGTTAGTGGGTTAATGTTAATGAGTAGTGTGTAAAAATAAAATTCACATAATTTTATACAAGTGATAATCTACTGCTATCACCCATGTCAACTATAATCTGACCAATAATCACCACCATATATCCATCCTAAGAAATCAAACCCTAAAGCAACAAATTCTAAATCTTAATTCAAATCATTAAAATCACCAACATCATTCATTTCATGGTGGCTTTATGTCACTCGTTGTTTTTCACCCCTCAACTGAGAATCAAAATTGTTTCGGTACCCCAAATGTGGATAATTAAGTTCTTGTATATCTCTTTTTATCCATGCGCAAGCAAGTTTAAGAATAATTGATGGTCGATTAAGCAGCGGGTTCCATTGCTGCTAGTCACCACAATGCCCCTATAATAAACCAGATTTATGCCAAGTTTCTACATTACCCCCCAAATTAAGTCAAATACATTATTTGAATTCCTTTAATAAAATTTAGTAGTAATAATAGTTTTAATTCACTATTATTTTTAGGATACTTATTTTTAGGTCACTAAATTATCTGCATAAATGTTCTAATTATGCTGTCGTCCTAAATACTAATATAATTGAGGATTTTTAGAGATTTAAATATATTTTTAAATTACAGTAGGTTAATTCGTTACTTATAATTAGGATTAGTTGTAATGAAAATGATTGAATTTGAAGCATGCTTAGGTTGAACTTTCAGTTATGAAATTATTTTGGTTTAATAATATACTTTAATTGTTTGTTGAATTTCATGAGCATGACAAGTTAATTATTTATTTTTATGTTCTTCGTTGTTACTTTGTGCTATATTTTTTAATATTAATTTTTTAGGTTAAAATTAAAAGACATATTAGATTTAAAATATTATGAAAGTAAACTTATTAATATTCTATTTTAGTGATTGGAATAATTGGTATATCTATGTGGTCCCTCTTTAATGGTTTCATTTTACGGAGGAAAATAATACGTGAAATATGTTAGCGTGTTTATCTATAAGATATATAATTTATTTAAGAGTATGTTTCTTGTGCATCAGTTGTACGGACCTTAGATCCATCAACTCAATCCACTCAAAATGCATTTAAAATTTATGGGTGGACCTAAAAAAATGTCACACTAATTTTATTATTATTATTATTGTTGTTGTTATTATTATTACTATTATTATTATTATTATTATTATTATTATTATTATTATTATTATTATTATTATTATTTTGCGTCCAGCCACTTAGCTTGCATCCAAATGCTCAGACTATGAGTTCTCGCTGGGTGCAAGTAATACTTTTTAGTTAACACAATAATATTTTTTAGCCAAATATTTAATATTTTTCAGTTAAATAAGTATTGAATTAATTTTTATCTTAATGTTCATTGAATTTATACCAATCAGATAACAAAATAGTTTGATAAAGAATTTGCACATTCCCCACAATAAATAAATATTAACTTATAATTTCTTAGAAATTTATTAATATTTTAATTTTTAATATAATTAATTAATTTATATTTTAATATTAGTTTCAAAATAATATATTTGAAGTAAATGAGTAATACTATTAAAAATAAAATAATATTATATAAATAAACAAGCAATACTATTTTAAAAATAAGTAATATTGATCATTTTTTTGAACATTGCTTAACCGTGAAAGTGTTACTCTTTTTGTTGCAAGTTAATATTGTTTAACCATAATGGATATTATTGTTCTACCTTAAATTTATTACTCTTTATATTGAAAATATTACTGCTCAAACTATAATATGCATTAGTAATTGTTTTGAAATATATTACCTATTAACTATAAATATATTACTCTTTGTATTTAAAGATATTATTCTTTAATTGTAAAAGTATTGCTCATTGTGTTGAAGGTATTATTTTTAACCATAAATACATTACTCTATGTGTTGAAAAAGTACTACTGCTTAATCGTAAATGTATTAAATAAATGTATTATTTTTTGTGTTGTTTATCATAAATGTATATGCTGGTAGTGAGTTTGAAGTTTGCCCTCAACGATTATATTGTAACTTTTTCTTGATTTTTGACATTACAAATGAATACAATATAGTTGCTCAAAAATTAAGAAAAGACTGCACTGGTGTATCGAGTTATTGTAATAGAATTTCTCACATTAATAGTTGCTTAAAAATTAAAAAAAGATTGCACTGATATATCGTGTTATTGTAATATAATTTCTCACATTACGAATTAATACAACAAAGTTGCTTAAAAATTAGAAAAAATAAAATTTAGTTAGAGTGGTTGTAAGAGCATGGACGCGATCGCATTCATCTAGTGACTCGGCGCACATGCAAGGTTCACCAAACTGCCCCCTTTCACCTGGATTCCAAACCCTCACATAATTCTCGCAGGAAAAAAAGACGTCGTCGGTAGCAACAAAATTCGTACAACCGGTGTATAAAAGTCAATGGAGTTGGTTTCATACTTTACCAATGGTGTTCCGTTTTTAATTTCTACATTAATTACATTTGTCGGTTCTATTACACACTTCAATTAACATTTCATTCATAACAGATCTGAAAGCCAAGGAGAGAGACATAATCATAGTTTTCCTGTCTTTGAACTAATAACAATTGAATCATACTAAATACATTTATCTTTAAGTGGATTTTATAAACTCATAAAAGAAAATAACTCCTAAAACAAGTTTAAAGGCATTTTAAAAGCGGGTTTAAGATGACACAAAGGCCCTCCTGGATGCTTAAAAACATCTCTACTATTTATTAAGATGGTAATAAAATTAACAATTGACTGCAGATGATGCTTCATACCATGATCTATTTCATGAGAGAGATACAATAATAAAATTATTACATTTTAATGAATCTAAAAGGGACAGAGAGATAGAGACTAAAATTTGAGATGAAGGTGTATATCAAATTAGTTATACATTTACAATGAAGCGATCAATTTAGTGAATTAACATGGGGGCAGAAACAATGCACCACCTGTGATTTATATACAGACATGTACAGAAACCAAGATAAGGCATAATATGTGCACGAGACAAAGGCAAACGGCTAACCACCTTTCGAATGATTCAACAATCTTTCAATGAAACAGTATCGAAGCACGCTGTCTGATTCCGTTCCATCTCAAGCAATAACAATGTCACAATGACAAGAATCCTGGAGCGGTGTCTTCATCTCCTCCCTTCTCAAGAGAAATCTGAAGGCAACTCAACATAAGCATAGGCACTTTAGTAAATTCACACTCTCAGCAACAACCTAGCTCTCAAATACATCATCAAAAAAGAGACAAACAAAAACAAAAAAGACGGCCAACACTTGAATATTCTCATCTCCTAGTCGAGATGTCCAAAAACCGTTTCCCCTCTTAATGACTAGTTAATTTCTGATAAGTTCTTTTGTGTTCGAGCAAAAGATGCCATGGCTGGCGAGTGTGAGGTCAGGTGTGGAAGAGACTGATTTACAAGATAACAAATGATATGAAAAAACACCAATCAAATTATACAAACATGGAAGTACTACTTCTATCCTAGACAAATAAAAATAAAGGATGAACTGATATAGTTTGAACATCAATGCTGTATGCAAATGCAAAGTCGATGCACACTCCACAAAGAATAAAACTTAATATCATTTTCAAGAGCAACGATCTTTTTCTCTACCATCTTTTTGGGATCACCGATCATCACAGTATCCTTGTTATTTTTCTACATTCCTATGTTATTCTAAATATAAACAGCTAGTTTACATGCCAACATCACTCGATCATCTTAGTGATATTTCTGTAATCCTTCTAATTACACACTTCCAGGCTTCTTAGCAGGTCTATATGTTATTGTGATCCTATGGCTGTTCAATTTAATAATTGTCTACATAAAATTTAGGCTCCTTTAAGAAATTTTTATGATTCTTTATTTTTATGTATTGCTCTTACTCATGTAATGACATAATTATCATTTCATGTGTTTTCTAACCATCCATCAGGAGATTTAGTTATTTAAGGATCATTTTCATTTTTCAGGAATATTTTGGTTACTTTTCATTCTATTCATACTTTATTCAAGTACATACTAGTCTGTTTTGCTTTCTTGATAGAATTAGAGATGTGAGAGGATCAACAAGAACATCAATCAAAGCAAATTACAAGATTTATTTTATTTTATTTGATTATTAGTCATGAAATTTAAGATGTAAGCAAATACTTTGTTTATTCCTAGTTTAAGTATCAACATCATAATTCAGCTCTAATTAATGAACAACCAACTATACTGCCAATGTTACAAAAGGAATGAGCAATATAGTTCATAAACAAATTTACCAGCAGCAGGTCCTCATCAGTGCCAAAGGATTTGTGAGCCATTTCTAAACACCATGAACTGACCCTCTCACAATTCCTGGGGAGGAAAAAGAAAAATCTGAAGTTAGCAGTTTACTATCATGATTTCACAATAATCAGAAGGGAAGCAAAAGGAAACTTTTTTCTAGAAACACAATTCAATTCACAAGCTCTGTAACATGAACAAACAGCAGCCCATGAATTTGGTAGTGATATAGAAAGACGGAAAAACCTTGAGCTGGCAGGATCTCGAATCTCAAACTCATTTGTAACAGCATCATATCCACAAATAACAATATAATGACCTGCAGAGGCCATAGTCTAAATCAATATCTGAAAAATGGAGGGCCACAATCATGGACTAAACCTCATATGCAGATTGCGATCAAGAAGAAGGCTGGCTATTTATGTGGAAAACTAGAATTTGATTCAAACAAAAATTGACATGTTTTTTTTCAGAAAAAAGATATTGGAAATTTTCTTATGTACATGCATGAATTGTGACCAATTGAAATCACCCAGCCACCGTGAGACAAGTGATAATAATCTATAAACATATACAGTCTATTTTCAGCAGTGAGCAAAGACAAGTTAAGTATGGTCATCATTCTTACCTGTGTAGCCAGGGCTGCCACTATAGAAGTCTGAGACACAAACATCGTCAAGCTGAGACTGACTGCAATCATGGAAAACAGAAACTTAAGACTCCATTTATGGCTGCATGCCTAAATGATCAACTATGAGAAGAAAGAAAGAACAGTTAGTATTTCTTCCTTCTGAAAAAATTTATATGTATAATTGAAGCATGTAAAACTTTATAAGGGCCATAATGGTGAACCAGGACTTTGAAACAGAAAAATGAAAAAGATAATGTCTATGTTAGGATATGTTTTGGTCATGTAATCTGCAATGAGCATAATATATGTTATGTATTGGTTTTAATGGAAGAAGAATGAAATGGAAATGAGATTGGAAAATGAAACCAAAAGTAGCCTACTTTGCTTGAACATTCAAAGAGAAAAAAAAGGTACATGATACCTTAATTTTTGCTGATCGACCAAAGCAATAGCAACATATTTTCCAGACAGGATAAAGTCAGAAATTTTTTTGATGCTAATGGACCTACCCTGTAAAAACAAGCATTTTTGTCATTCCTACAGGAGACCAAACATCATATATAATGTATGTTGATAAAATTGAATGTGGAAAAGGTACATGGCAAGGTTAAACCGTCCAAATAATTTAGCAAACAGGGAATAGAGCATACAATCTGAAAACTTACACCAAGGAATTCCAGAAACAAGGCCACACAATCAGAAGAATTTAGAATAAAGGTGTCATTAAACTGTTTAACATGGGAAAAGTTCTTAGCATCAGATGCAAATAGCAGGATGGAATCTCATGTTGTTGTCCCATGTTACAGAAACTGGGAGAGTTTTATAATAATAAAATCCATTGATAATCAATCTTTATCAGATCTTCTCTGAGTATTGTTAATGACAATTCTCAGGAGTGTTTGCATACACATGCATATTCAATTACACAACGACAAACAAAGCTCTTCTATTTTTTTCTCCCTTTCTTTTGTTTTGCAGGTTGGTGGGGGAATGCTTCAGTGTATTAAAAGATTTAGTTTATGATTTCTTCACAATGAACTTTACAATTCTCCAGAAAATGATCCAAGATTCTGTCATTACACTTGAATGTAGGATGCTAATTACTCACTGCTTAACCTTAGTGCAAATAGATTACCTCAGTAATTATATATATTGGTCACTGTACTTACAAACAAACAAATTTAAGCATAGAATATCCTATAGAAAATCTTGTACCATATTAAAAGAGATCATACATAGTCTTGAGACTCTCAACGCTAATGATGAACTAGAGAACATCTTTATAGGACCTAATTGATGCATATACATTAGGAAGTAGGCCGCCAACAGTTGGTGCTGAAAAGATCATATATGAACTTTGAGAAGATATTTATCGATTTAAATGAGTAGATTTTACCTGTATATGGATTCCAGCTTCACGAGCTTCCTGGAAGAGCATATTTACTCGTACAAGATCATTAGGTAATTGGTCCTGCAAAAATATATCTTTAATACTGATACCAACTCTAAAAAACCAAATTGACTTTTAATTAATCATGCAAATTACTTCCAGATAAATCCACTTTCTGGTGAAAACAACTCACATGTACAAGTCCTTTCATGAGACTGGAAGTTACCTTGTAAAATGTCTCGACAGAAAAATCTGGATTGGCTCCAAATGTAACAGTGCAGTATGTAAAACTTACAGAAAACTTCTGCAGCAAATATGCCAAATCAACAGTCCAAATACTGAAACATAAGTATAGCAGGCTATCAGAACGATATTTGCACCAATAAACTTTATAGACTTGACTTTTTGTCATTATCATCACCAATTTTGTAACAAACTTGCAAACTTAGTAGAAGAAAAACTTAAAAAGAAGCTCATCTAGTTGGTAGCTCAATAACATAGAAGGCACAGACTTGCTGGTATCTTCAGACAGAAAATATTAGCAAGGAGACAAGTCTAAATAGAGCACATACATGGAGATCAAACTAGATATACATGTGAGTTATAGGCTATGGCCACCTTGCATTTTCCTGCTCGAGCTTATGGCTACAATACATTTTCCAGATTTAAGCATGGATACATTGTACTTGCCTGATTTGTTTTACTAACGTTGTTTGTTAAGAAAATGGTTCTTATCCCATATTTTGGAAACCTTCTTGTATTATTGATGAAGACTATCTTATGAAGAGTTTAAGGCAGCACATAGGTTTCCAATTGGCTTATCGTCCACTATGTTGAATATTGCTCCAAAAGGCATCCCTCGGGTAAATTTCATTAAAACGAGTTCTGTGTCCCTATAGGTACAGGATAGCTTTGCGTGAATATTCCTGAATATTTACGACTTTCCGAAGCAGAACTCATAAGTGATCATGTATATGCCACTTCTTCAAGGAAAAATATTCAGACATCACAAGCTTGTAAGTATGTTTGCTCAACTAACAAGTTCTTATAAAGCAACATGAGAAGGAAAAAAAACTACAAAGCTTTGAGCTGCAGGCAGTCTATTTAATAGATCATATTTGAATATATTTACAAAATATTTTTCTTGCTGAAAATTCATGTGCATGGCACAAGTACTTGCAAGGATCTCATGACAAGAAGCTAGAAACGTTTCTCAAACATTCTGCCTGCAATTGACCATTATCTTCCAAAATAATTAAATATTTTCTGTACTTATTCAACTTGATTGCACCAAAGCATATCAAGGATTGTTAGCAAGAAAACATGGTCCATGATTTTAAATTTTCTTAAAAGAAGTTACCTTGTGGTACAACAGAGCTCCACTAGTTCTTGAATATCATAGTCATAGACACCAAGAGTTCTCAAAACCATTAGAACACAAGCAAGACCACAATCCCATGTATGTTGTTGGTTTATGTGAGGCACCTATAAATCAAAAACACATAATTTACATGATATCAATATACTAAAGAATTCAAACTATTACAGCACCAACATAACACAGACAAACAGACAGCGCGTCAATGGCAGAGATAAAGGACGAAGTACGATACTTACTTCAACAAAGTGGGACAAGACCGAACTTCTGCACTGGTCTTTGTTTGATGACTGTTGGATAGTGTAGGAATCGACAAAGTTAAAGTGATTTCCAGCAGATCCCTCAGAATTTTCTTCAACCGCTTTCAAAAGTTTGTTCATGAAAAGATGTATAGACCACATCTTTCAGTAGTTGTCAACAGAAGCAGTGTAATCAAATTGATCTCTGCGATATTTGTGAACCCTCTTATAATCTCAAAAAAAGTAGACTTTCCTTGAATAGTGGGTTGACTGAAATACTTCTGTGAGCATGAAGACAAAAATGATTATACTCCACGTTTCCAAGCAGTGATCACAGGAAAATCTACAATGCTTTTCCATATAAAGCAGAACCTTGAATAAAAGTAAACCAAACTTCAGTTTCTATTCATGGTATGGCCATTATTGATGAAATCAACACATGTATGGAAATTGACATAAAGAAAATTGTGACAGCTTAATCACAATTAATCAATGCTGTTCTAGATGTGAAGAAAATCTGTTCGTTTTTTGATTTTGAAAGAAGTTCCCACAGCAACAAAGTGGGCAAGCTCAAGTGCTAAACATCCACTACCCAGAAGCAACCGTCTGGGGTGCGAGTCACCTTGGGTAGGAATAATAATATTAAAAAGTAAATAAAAATACAGCAGCTCAAATTCCTCAACTGATGAACTCAAACAGAACCCTACTGATTGACAAGATTGAACAGACCGGATCACATAGATACATGAAAATACATCTAAATGTCGATCAACTCATTCTTACACAATATGAATATTTGTTCCCATATTTAGTGAGTTCCCTTCATAATTTATTCTAGAATACACACACACGCACACATTAGAATACACACACACACACATTATCGTTAGCAGCTAGTCCACGCCAAACCCAAAACATGATTAAGCAGAGAAATTCGAATCTAAACAACTCCAAACAATCAAATCCACAGCTGATCATCGAACAACAACCTATTAATCGAAGAAAACTATTTCCTTGGCGATGATCATAACATACTCGAGAATTTTAATTTGTTCAGCAACAAAGGTAGAACCAAATCAATGCTGCAACAATAATTGACCAACAAACAGAACGTCGGAACAAAGATCAAATAGGGCCAGATTACCACCGGGAAAATCGAAGATAAACATTCCAAATCACCATAAAAAGAAAAGGATCATTTCAAGCCACCCTAATATAATCAACAAGAAAATCCCACTCAGAGTAAATCAAATACCTGCAAAAATACAAACACTGGAAGTTTTTGTCATAAAGTTGTATATACGTCTTGTGCAAGGGAAAAAGGGTGCTTTATGAGCATTAAAGAGATGCAAATGGAAAGGCCAATTGGGACAGGAGCTTCATTCTATTGCCATGTCCCTAAAATTGGTACTTTTTTCCTCTTTCATAAAAAAAGAGATAAACAGGAATTACCCAATCAGAGAGCAGCAGGTGCTTGGTTTCTTTTTTGCTGCAAACAGAACTTTCATTTGTTGGTGCAGCCGTGGGGTGGGGGGGTTGTCCGGTTTGGTGGGGGGGGGGGGGGGGGGGGGGGGGGGGGGGGGGTTGGGTTGGGTGAGCTAAAAGGCGCATTCTGGAAGTAGGGTTGCAATGATATTCAATGGCTGGGGCCCATTATCGCGAGATTTTTTTTTTTTTTTTTTACATTTCTTCTTGTTTCAATATATCTAATATCCATGTAAAAGCGGATAGTTTGGCCAAATTACAATAATGTCATTTTTTCATAACAACTGTCCTGCTATTTAATAATAGAAAAATAGTGTCTTCTATTCGAAATTCTGAAATTCTGATCTTTATTAAATATGTTAAAAAGATATTATCTCACGTGTCAGTGTTGAATTGAATGATTATAAGAAAAAATTGATTAATACTTTTTTGGGTTTTTACACATCAGCCGTCTACACTTTTATGAGTTGTGAATATATTTTGTATTTTTTTCTTTGTTTGTATGTAAATGTATTCTTTTTTTAAATTAATAGGTATCAGAAAACCTGATTCATAGACATAATAATACCTATGAAATCCCAAAAAAAAAAAAAAAAGGAAAAATGTATATACAAATATCTTATTAAAGCAGTCCTGTTTAAATTTGTACTACATAAATTATGTTGTACAAATACATGAGTAATAGAAATAACCTGTACAATTTTTTAACGCTTCAAGTATAAATTGAAATGTAAAGAAAACAACAATTTTCAGGCCTTGATTTAAAGACTAGACATGCCAAACGTTGAAATAATATATAAAATAATACTTTCCATATAATTATATCATCAATCAACAGTAAGTATTTATTTAGATTGGCACCCGAGACATAAAATGCCCAGCATGTATTTTATAGATTCCTTAAAATAGTTCCGGTTAAAAACAAGAAAAATAAAATAATGGATTAGTTAATTAGTACAGAAACACATAATATAATTTTCTGATATTACAAAATTGGAAATTTGAATCAAATACTTCACATGCAATGAGACTTAAACTCACCTTTTATATATTCTGCAGAAAGAAATCAAAATATAATTATCTAAATATGAAGCCGTGATTGTTGACATGTATTTTAAACATATTCTATGAAAATCTTGAGTGATTGTTCAACTTTAGCAAGTTGCTTTCCATTTGGAAGAACAAACAAAATGAAGGTAATGATAACAGTCAAGATCACGATTTCCAGAAAAAAGCCTTGGTGTGTGTAAGCTCTAATTAGATGTTGCTAATTTCTACTTTTTTATACTAATTCAAATTTCAAATCCGTTACTGACTCTTGAACTTCACCTTTGTTGTATTCAAATTTAAAATAACATATTTAATAAGTAAAACTGAATGATACTTTGATGATGCCAATTAACCAAGAAGATTAAAAAAAAGTTACCCATATTTAGACATTATTTTCACAAAGAACTATTGGTGCATGTACGAAGGTAGTCAATGATTGGTTGTATCTATTTAAGCTTAAAGTAATTATTTTGCAAGATCTTTTTTTTTTTTTTTTTAGAATACCAACATATTATAGACATGATCAAGTTATCAGATAAAATAGATTGCAGTAAAAAATTTGGTGTGTTTATCCAAGAACAAGAAAACAATGATTCGCTCTTTTATGTTTTTTTTTTTGTTTTTTTTCAAAGGTCAGTGGCTTTTCAAATTTGAGTTTCCCTCTCTCTCTCTCTCTCTCACTCTCTCTCTCTCTCTATATATATATATATGCTTTCAGATTTGGTAACTCACCTGATATTCCTGTAGCTTGCTTCTTCATATTATGCTTTTGTAAGATGGCTCCATTGTTCAGTCTCTTGAAAGATGTTGGCCCTTCCGGTACCAAGTGGGCAGTGAAGCTTCGACTTATTCGATCCTACCAAGTCTCTGTTTATGGAAATCTATGAGAATTCAGATCACAAACTGTATATTTCATGACTATGAGGTACTGAATACAAGCTATTGTACATTCAGTAATTAGATTCCCTCTAGTTTTATTTATTTCTACTAATCATTATTTTTCTTATAATATAGGGTGAAAGAATCTATGCTACTATTAGAACTGATATAATGCGGAGATTCAATGTCACCTTCACAGAAGGAAGCGTTTTTACAGTGAAAAACTTTGTTGTAACAAACAACAAAATGTGTTACAAGACAACTAACCACCGTTACATGCTAATAATGATCATGATACAAAAATCACTAAAATATTTGATGTTGCATTTCCTTTGCAGCTGTTTAATTTCAAACCTTTCCTAGAAATTGCAATGCTGATGAAATGAAAGAAAATGAGATGTTTGGTATTATTACCTCAAAATTAGCAATTTCTTTAATATTCTTTATATGCATTTATATATTGTTTTCTCATATATGATACATTTCTTTGGCAGACGTAATTGGTAGGGTTTGTAGTGTTGGTCCGCATCAGAACTGTGTGCCCAATGAGCAAGAAACAACAACATGGATGGAAGTAGTTTTGGAGGATCCTCAGTTAATATTTTTAAAATATTATTATATTATTTTTATTATTAAGACTTAACTTCATTTGTTTTGATCTAATATGCAACTGAAGAATTATTACTTTATGTGCAGACAAAATAGATTGTATTATACTCTTTGGGGAAAATATGCTGATTAGATGATGGATCGTGTAAGAGCTGGTGGTGAGGCTTCTATTATGGTTTTGCAGTTTTGGAGGGGGAAACTTTATAGAGGTCTAATTTTTTTGTATCTTAAATTTAAAAGAAATCAATACAGATTTCTATGGCAATAATTTAAACTGACTTTAATTTGTTCTATATATCCCCTTAACAAATAGAATATCTATCTCTACTACCTATTATGCAAGCAAGTTGATACTGGATGGTGACATAGGTGAAATTTCAGAATTTAGGACAAGGTTAAATATTATTCATTCTTATTTGAGGTATTATTACTTTAGGACTATAAAATTTATAGTCAGATTATAATAAAATTATATGATTTAGGTTTTCAGTGGAAAGTAATGGACAATCTGCAATAACCTCAAGGTCGTTTCCTTCTATGACTCTAGAAACTGATGATATAGTAAATGGAGTAGGTACTGTACGCACTATAGAACATATCAGAACCTAATGAGAGGTATGTCTTGCTTCTTTTTACATTTTAATGATCTTTTATTAATATGTTGATATAATTATTTAAAGTACTTAAAGAAGACCATATTTGAAGTATCATATAACTAAGAATTGTCATTTCTACATTTTCACCTAGGTTGGTAGTTTCCGGGTGTTTGCCCGAATAATAACAATTGAAACTAATGGAAAGTGGTGGTATTTAACTTGCCCCAAGTGCTATCGAAAGATCAGTAAAGATGAAAACAAAATTTATTGTGTGAATTGTGATTTTTTTTATTCTACCGGGATGCCCATGTTTGATGTATTTCATAAAATATTCATTTTATTGTTTTCATATACACCAAATGATTCGTCTTTAATTTAATTATATAATTTTTTTTGAAAGGTATAAAATGCAAGTTCTGATTCAAGATGACACATATAACACATCTGTATTATTGTGGGATCAACATTGCACTGATTAATTGACAAGACTACTTTGGACTTGTTTGAACATAACTTGGAGGTTCTATAATTTTTAATCATAATATTTTTTTCTTCTCCTAAAAATAATACTTTACTTAATATTATATGAACAATTTGTTCATTCTTTTGTTTTAGTTGGGTGACTCTGATTTATATCCCGAAGACATGTACAATCTCCTAGACCATGAGGTATATTTCAAGATTTAAGTGGCACCTGAGCAGATATCTAATTTCTATGGAGCTTATAGTGTGAAGAAGTTGAGTAAGGAGAATAGTGTTATCTCTAACACTGGTACTACTTTGGTTGGAAGTCAGATAGTTTCAAAATATACATACATTAATAACAAACAAAATATATACTTAGAAATTTTCAAAAATTAATTAATTCAATATTTTCTCCAATTTGTTGTGAAAATAGGGGTCACATATGGTGGGTAAAAGTGAAAGGGATGTACTGGGACCTTTATGATAATTTTTGAAATTACTGTTTTACTAAATTTTATCACTTTAATGTTCATTAATCCTTTTAGTCTAATTATATTAGTGAATTTTGTTGTAGGTTGGTGGTTCAAAATGTGAGGTATCTACACCATCTAAGAGCGTATCTAAAGTGCATAAAGAAAAAGAAAAATTGAAGAAAAAACTGTGAAGTGAAGTTGTTTGATGAGTTCTCCACAAATGCAGGTGACAAAAAGAAATTTTTCATTAAGCAAGAGAAGTGAAGAAAACGTAAGTCTAAATCCAAACTGTAGTTTTTGAATGAATTATAAGATTGAAACAACAATCTTTTTGGCCCGGTAGAATGTCTTTTTGATTCTAAAGTTTAAGTATGTTTCTATCCCTTGTGGACTATAAGGAGCTAGGGATTAGGATTTTAGAATCGTTTTGATATTTTAAGGATGTTCTACTTAGGATGTAATGACATTATTAGGTAGTTTATGCTTTTTCAATCTATTATGATTTATTCGAATTGATTGGTTGTTTTATTAATTTTCTCTAAAGTCAATTACATTATACCTAAGACATAGATAAATAACATAAAATTATTATTTCTAAATTCTATTTTATTGAATTATCTGCAATTAAAGTAACTCATGATTTTAGTTACTGAATATTGTTATCTTGTTTGGTGAATTTAGTTCATCTGTTCGTAGTAAATATAGTCACTGTAACAAATCTGCGAAAGGCATGATAATCTATGAAAAACATTACATAAGTTGGTGAATTTACTTACTACATGCATAACAAATATAGTCACTGTAACAAGTAAACAAACTAACAATATTCAATATTCCAATCGTTGCAAGTCATCTAAAATCTATGAATTCAGTCTGAAAACAATTCTACTAAACAGATAAATGAAGAATTTATATAACAGTATAGAAAGGGATACACTTATCTTTTGCAAGCTTCTTTATAGATTTCACTTCAGTCAAACGAATTGAAATATGATTCAGTAGTCGATTATTCTGTAACAAAAAAAGCTGTGTTAGTTAGACAATAAAACTTAAAGTTGATATAACTTAAAACATAACAATAATGAGAAAGAGGTTAACTTATGACTGGTTTTCTATATGCATAAACAATATCATATAAACTTTATAGATTATACAACAGTAAGTAAGATAATAAATTATCTTTTCCTTCCTTCTGCATAACTTTCAGTGGACTATTGTAATGAAAAGATTTATATGTTACAATTGATTCATAATAATAAAAAAAAAATTGTCGTATTTGCATGATACCTTAGCGAAATAAAAAAATTTAAAAACAGAAATTAACAGGTGCTAAATCTTTTAAATACACACACACACACACATATATATATATATATATATATATTAATTTTGGGAAATACATAGGAGCCAAAAAAATAGTCATGAATTAAGTTGCTGATCAACATTACCCAAGTTGGTAAATTTAGTTATTACATTCATAAAAAATACAATCAGAGTAAGAAGCAAACAAATAAACAATATTCAATATACAAATATCAAAAAGCGATAATAAATCTATGATTTCAGTCTAAAACCCAAAATAAATAAAGGATAAATGAGGATTTTAGAAAATAGTATAGAAAGGGAAACACTTATATTTTGCAGACTTCTTCATAGCTTTTGCTTGATTCATTAAAATGGAAATATGATTCAGTAGCAGATGATTCAGTAAGAAAATAAACTATGTTAAATTTACACTAAGAGTTTATGCTCATAATACTTAAAACATAACAATAATGTCAAAGAGGTCAACTTATCAACGATTATTTATATGCATTTCTTTGACCTACACTATTTTTTATGAAAACAAAAATATTATGCACAAGTTATCAGAATGTCAGAAAACTTTCTTTCTGAGCAGCAATCATTGAAGTGTATTCAGTTTTTACCAAAAAACTTGTTATTATTATGTTCATCTATTCAATTATTATTATATACTTATCACTAATTTCCTATATGCATTTTTTTGACCTACTTTATTTATAAAAAAACACAAAGATATTATGCACAAGTTAGCAACATATTAGAAAACTTTATTTTTCAGCACCAATTACATTGAACTGTGTTCCAGACTTTCCAAAAAGCTATTATTATGATATTACTCTATTGAAGAATAATAATTTCTAAAGTCATCTTTACACATTAAAACCACTATAAGAAGGCCTACGTTCTTCTAAATTCATACATCACAGATGGTCAATTTATTTTTGCCAGACTCCCAAATAAAGATAACAAAGTGTAGCTACACTGATGAGAAAGATAACACGTTCTACATTCATAAACAAGAAACTAAAATAGATTTACACCTTGATGAAGGTTAGTGTACAGAGTGTTTAAGTTTTCAGAAGCATATACATATCACATATACTACATTTCTAACGAGATATATATCACAAATTTGAAATACTTGGATTTTACCAGTTTATACATGCATGAAATGTGACAAGTTTTGCCTATTGTATAAGTTTTTGAAACCTCTGTTATCAGATTCATGATCATCAACCTGCTATACAACTTAAAGTCCTACAGGTAGTCTAAGTTTAACAAAAAATATTAAGACACTTATATAAGGTAATGCATTCATATGTATGTACATTTCTTCATGTTTGAAATTATGTTTTAATTGAAAAGAAAGACTGCTTCACTTTTGTAGCTTTTTTACAAAATGAATAGTCATGAAGATAATACATCTAAAAAAAAAACGTACCTCAATATAATTTAATCAACCACCTTTTGAAAATTCCCTTCACCTTTGAATATTTCAGCTACTAGCACATATTATGAGTACATTAATGCTATTTCAAAAATAGTAGAAAATGAGCATGGAGTGTATGGATTTCATAACACGTTAATTAGTACTAGAAAATAAGTAATAAATAATTTAAATAATACAATAACCCATGAAAATAGTGCAGAAATCCATTCAGTCCCATTCTATCTTTGTATATACTCAGTTAATTGCATACATCAGGCCTATGGAAGCTTTTATAAAACAATTAGTACTGAAAAGTTGAACTTCATCAGAAACACATGCATTCACCCCAAAAAATTGCTCAATTCTACAACTATTTAATTACATTACCCAACAGAGCAATAATTTTTTTTCACATATATTATGTGAAAGAGATAATAACCATAAAACTTAACCTAACAAATATAAATAGAGATAAACGTGTTCTTAATACTATATATCAATCGGTGGAAATTGAAGATACAAACAAAGCTTTTTTTTTTCCTTGAACAAAAATGTCTGATGAAAGAAAATTTCATCTATTTATGTTCACGTAGGAATAAATCTACGAATTGAACCTTAAGCATATTTCTCATCACTTATGTTTTATACCAATCTCGAATCCAATACAGCATACAAGAGTAACCCATCCATCAACGATAACAAAAATCGCAGGTTAAGGATATAGTAGAATTAGCTTTTTGAACAGTCGGAAACTCAGAACCCCATTCAGATACCCATTGATTGAATGAAGAACATAGAAGTCCTCATATTTTTCTTCAGAAATCGATAGAAGAGGAATGGTGACAAGTCTGTGAACACAAAAATTCATTCTGAAAAATAAGGAGATAGGTTAGAAATTAGGGTTTCAAGCAAGATAAAATAAATTGAATCTTAAGGATAGAATACAATAATTAGCTATTCGAACCTTCTAAAACTCTGAAATCGATTAAGATAGCAATCGGTTGAATGAAGATAATTTTAATCCTCATTCTTTTCTTCTGAACCACAAACAAGATGATAGGTGAAAAGTTTGCACACACAGAGATTGACTCTGAAGAACGAAAGGTAGGTTAGAAATTAGGGTTTCAGGCAATCGTCGTTATAGGTTATGAGCCCGACTTCCCATTACCTTTTCCTTTTTTTTTTTTTAAATTTAATTAAGTAAGACACAAAGCTTATGGGCCTATTCAGGGAATGGGCCAATTTTTTTAATTTTTTTAAAAGGGCCACAAAAATTAACGTGAAATTAAAATCAGGCCAAAGAAATATTGAAGAACATATTCGGTTATTAGATGGGCCTATTGAAGTACTATATTGATTTAAAACAACATATTAATTTAGATATTTTTATTATTGGCCCATTTATTTTTTATTTTCAATTTTATATTTCTATAATTATACATAAATTTAAATAAAATTTATGTTTAATTTTTAAAGCAATATTATTAATTTCTCGATTTTAAAAATTAAATTTAATCTTTTTTATTATTGTTCACTATTTTATTTAACTTAAAGTACGACTCGCAAGTGCACAAGGCAAATTATATTAAAATATGGTAAGAACATCTATCGTATCCACATGGACTATATATTGTAAAATCAACTAAGTATTTGTTTGTGATATTTTCCTTTATCTAAAGAATTCAATTAATGGAATGAGTTTTATAAAATAAACTAAAGCAAATAAAGAGAAGAAATATATAACAAAGCAAGTCAAACAACTAAAGATATTCAGAGATTATATGGATTCCAAGGACATGCATTCATATGGCTCTCATATGAGTTCCTTTTAATGTATCAAACCATATGTAATTCCTATATTTGTATGAGAATCACTAAGATGTTTGGATCCTCTCTTTAGAGTTAGATCCAAAAGTAGATTAGACAACATTGATCATTCTCAAGATATTATCTAACTCCCAATCGTGTCTAAGATCTATTCTCATCATAATACTTACCAATCTCCCGATCTAGCAAGTTTTATGTTATGCATTCCTAATCCGTTAACCAATTACTCCCCCTTGGGTAATAATGGATCAACTACACACATGCAATTAGTCATCACATAATTCCATACGACATTCAAGTCAAGTAAGCATAAACAAATATAGGAAGGAAAATAATATGATTAAAGAAAAATATATGAATCCATAATTATGCACTCCCTAGAATCACTAGATGTTTAGTGACACATATTCAATACATAATCCATGAGAAACATGTTGATAATCATGGCTAATATCAAAAAGAATAAAAGAAAAGAAGACTATTGAAGCCTAAATGATCTTTGTTTCTCTCTCTCTCTCTCTCTGATAACTTGGTTGGTTGATCCTTCTTTGTATCCTTGTTTCTAACCCAAATATATGTTGTATATTGTGTTATATGATCCTCCTATAAGTTGATATAGCTCCTTTTTTTATAAACAATTACTAGGGTTTTAATAGCTGTCGTATCTCTGATTGGAATGGGAAGATATGCCCGAATCACACCAAATCTAGAAAATATGCCAGAATCACACCAAATCAAGAAGATATGCCCAAATCACACCAAATCAAGAAGATATGCTTGAATCACACCAAATCGCGATGGTTAAGATCATATCACAAGGATAAACACAATCCATGTGACTTGAGATGTAGTCTATATACATCCTTAATTATATATTTTTCTATCAAAACTTCAACAAACACGTGACGTAACAAAATATAACAAAATCATGATGAACTCGTCACTTAAATACATGCAATTGCCTAAAAACCTATACATAATAACCCCGAATTGCACATAAATCATATGTTTATCAACTCCCCAAACTTAACCTATTGTTCATCCTCGAACAATGATAACGAGTCTTCATTTCAGAATGAAGGGGTTTTTTGACAGTACACGATGCTTCAAACACAAAAATCATTATGATTATATCAAAATAAACCATATTGCAAATAAATAATTTCATGTCCTGCAACTAATACTTATTTAACATCCTGAATCATTGATCCTCACCAGGTTTGTGTATCTCTCACACTCAAGTGTATAGGAAAATATAAACGACACTCAAAGTTAAAATAAATGTAGAACTAACCATATGTTTGCCCATGATTTCATCTCATCTTTACATGAAATAAGTGGATTAAGGATGAGAAAGGACTTTAAATTTGATTTTAATGTAGGCTTTTTGGTCAAGGTAAGGAATGTATGGCTAAGTGACTTAATCAAGAGTGGACTCGTCAAATTTGTTGGTCTTTACGACCTTTCACATTCAATTCATTGCCAATGAACACAACTAGATTCTTGTCTAGCTATATTCCTCCTTCATCAACTCTTTTCCAATATTCAATCAACTCCGAATTTTATTCATTGGTTTTATTAGCTATGGGGAGTCACTTCCGATTTTCAACAACTTTTGTTGTTTGATTTTTTATTTTTTGAGGAAGTAACTCATCTCCCAATTTTTAGTCTTTTATTATTATTTTTTTTAAGGAAAAGACTTTTCTCCCAATTTATAGCCATTTTTCACAATCTTTCAATACATTCCTCCACATTTACCAAGGCCTTCTAACATGCAACATTCTTTTCTATTCGAAAGTCCTCTCTATTTATATTACTTTCATGTAAAAATAATGTAACTTGGCTGTCAAAGAATGACTCAAGGCTCAACGGGGCTTACTAGGATAATTTTGTGTAAATGATCAAAATTGAAAGGATAACAGGCTGCCAAAGATGGCCTAAAATCACTTCCAAAATCCACATTATTCTGTTAAACTTGAGCAAATCATAGACAATTTCTAGACATTCTAACATTTATCCAACTAAACACACTAGAAAGAATAAATAGGCTCAAAATCTCACATTTTGATCACGATTCAAGATATTCAAGTCCTTCATTGCATGCACAAATATCATTTTTTCACAATATGCTCAATTCATCAATAATCATTATCAAATAAAACATTATCATCATTAGCATTAGTCAATACCACAATCATCATAAAATAGAGAAACGAATCGTTGTTTAGACTTTATATTATATATTTTACATTACTAATTTAGAAAGAAAACGTGTACTAAAAATTCCAAGTAAGAAAATAGATTCATGATACGACGTCCATCCCCCCCCCCCCTAAACTTATTCTTTGGGAAGAATAAGTTTGAAAAGATAGACGGGAAAACTATGAATCACTAACCTCCATTGTATTATGTAGGTGGGTCCGGTGGTAGTTGAAACCCCCAATGTTCCATTGTGTTCAGTGTGATTGCTATGTTGGCATCAATTCTCTTGACAGTTGAGTTTATGTGGATGAACTCGTTCCTCAATTTCTACAAACAAAACTCATCAAGATTAAAAGGGGCTTCATTTTTAAACAATGGACACATAAGTTGTGTAATTCTAAAAAAATTAGCCATGAACTTCTTATGAAGCTCGGCATGCCCAAGGAGACTCTTTAATGCATTCTCTTTTGCATGAGGGTGCCATCCTTTAGTTTCAGCCTCCTTGGCATGAACGGCTTCTAAACTTGTACCAAGGCGATCCTGCTTTAGTTCCTCTTTGATACTTCCCTTACGAAATGCCTCCGTCTTTGGTTCTATAGAAGAATCCTGCCCACCTTCAAAATTGTCAATTAAATTCACACTAGCAAAATTAATTGACTTGCAAGGAAGGATGGTGTGACTTATGCAAGATTTAAGGGCTCTGCGGGCAAGCTTTTGGACTTCTTTTGATCGATGGTGTTTTGGACTATATCCGCAGGCTTGCAATCTTCAATATCCACTTGAAACTTCTTTGCATCATACATGGAATACACAACTTCCTCATTATTTACTCTTAGAGTCAAATTTCCTTTTCACATGTCAATGAGGGCCCCCGCAGTGGCTAAGAATGGTCTACCCAAAACCAATGACATCTCGTGGTCTTCTTTCATATCCAACACAACAAAGTCCACGGGAAATATGAACTTATCTATTTTCACAAGCACATTTTCTATAATTTCTTTTGGGTACTTTATAGACCTATCAACAAGTTGTAATGTGATGGATGATGATTTCACTATCCCTAAGCCCAACTTCTTGAATATGGATAATGGCATTAAATTGATGCTTGCCCCCAAATCACACAACACTTTATTGAAGTGAGTGTTGCCAATTTCACATGGTATTGTATAGCTTCCCAGATCCTTCAACTTTTATGGAAGCTTTCTTTGGAGAATTGCACTCCACTCCTCCGTTAGATTGACCATATCATGGTCTTCAAGTCTCTTTTTCTCTGCTAGAATTTTCCTTAAAAAATTTAGCATAGTTAGGCATTTGTTCAATAATTTCAGCAAAGGGAATATTAATTGATAATTTCTTAAAATTTTCTATGAAATTAGTAAATTGTGTCTCCTTGGCTTGCTTCCTTATCCTTTGTGGAAATGGCAAAGGTGGAACATATGTAGGGGGTGGCACATATTTGACTTCCTTTGTTTCTTCCCCGCGGTCCACTCTCTCACTTCTCTTTTCTTCTTTGTCAGGCAGCTCATCCTTCACATGTACGCCATGACATTGCTCCTTTAGGTTGATTTCAATGGTACTTGGAAATTGTCCCTTTTGTTGTATGCTTCCCAGTATTTTAGCGATTTGACCAACTTGTATCTCCAAAGATTTTATTTGAGCTCTGAACTTAGTTGTGAATTTGTTCACCGTGATGGCTAAATTATCAACCTTTACTGCTTTCGTATTCATCATTTGCTTGTGGTCTGCATAAAGGATGCAAGTATATTCTCCAAATTCGGTTTCTTTCCATTATTTATAACTTCATTCGTAATAGAGAAACTGGATGGTGGCTGCAAAAAATTGTTTAGATTAGAATAATTGAGTCTATCTCTTTGTCCAAACTGATTTTGTCTATAATTGTTATTGTAGTCACGTCCTTGCATATAATTCATATTCTCCATTGTGTCTTAGGCTACAATTGCTTGTTCTTGAGTATTTTCAGATATTGACATGGCAATTTTAGTTAACAATTTGATGGTTTGGCCATGGTTGCCATTTGTGTAGACAACTCTTTCATTGCATCCGCCGTGTTAGAAATTTTAGCTACCTTTTTATTGAATTCATTTGCGAGGGCCATTGTGCACTGTTTGAGGCTTTTTTTTTCTAGCAAGTCTATAGCCTTATCAGTAGTTAATAATAATAGAGTTCCTCCTGCGGCTGCATCAATTTGATAATAAACCATTGTAGAAATGATATACCTGCTTATCGTTTGCAAAACCACGTCGGGGGAACTTTCTTTAGAGATCTCTATACCGCTACCATGCTTTATATAAAGGCTCTTGATCGAATTATCTAAATGCAGTGATCTCGTTCTTTAATCTCAATGTCATTACAGGGGGATAATATTTGTTGAGGAATTTCTTGCACAATCTGACCATGTTCGGATGGATTCCTCATCTAGTGATTGATACCACTGCTTTGCTTTATCCCTCAAAGAGAACGAAAAATAATCGAAGCCTTATCATATCAGCTGCCACACCGTTCATCTTGATAGTGTCACTAATCTCTAAAAATTGTGACAAATGTGTGTTGGGATCTTCTAATGCTCCACCACCAAATTGATTATGTTGTACCATAGATATTAAGACAAGTTTATGCTCAAAATTATTTGCACCTATGGTTTGCAGTCGTCCTCCTCCATAATATGCAGTAATTAGAGGTTCGAAGGACTCTCGAATCGGTGGGGCTAGAGGCTGTTGTTGTTGTTGTTGGTGTTATCTCATCAAGGTCCGCAACTCCTCCATCTCTCTACGCATTGCTTCTATTTCATCCAACCTGTTTACTTGCGTTCTTGAAGTACTTTTGTGTCGGGCAGGGTTTATAGATCAAATGGTATCAAATGCCTTTCACCTTTGGATTGAATGTTCATAAACTACCTGTAAACACGACAGAAATAAATTAAAGAACTAAAAACTATATACTAAACTATAATATACACTTTAAATTAAAGTCTAGTATCCAAAAAGAATATCAGTTGTAAATTATGCCAGCCCCCGGCAACGGCTCCATAAACTTGTTTGCTATTTTATTTCACTTAAAATACGACTCGCAAGTGCACGAGGTAAATTATAGTAAAATATGGTAAGAACAGGTATCGTATCCACAGAGACTGTATATTGTAAAATCAACTAAGTATATGTTTATAATATTTTTCTTTATCTAAAGAATTCAATTAATGAAATGAGTTTTATAAAAATAAAAATTAAAAATTAAAAAAAAGAAGAAAAAGATAACAAAGCAAGTCACACAACTAAAGATATTTAGAGATTATATGGATTTGAGGGACATGCATTCATATGACTCTCATATGAGTTCCTTTTAATGTATCAAACCATATTTAATTTTTATATTTGTATGAGGATCACTAAGATATTTAGATCATCTCTCGAGTTAGATCCAAAAGTAGATTAGACAATATTGATCATTCTTAAGATATTATCTAACTCTCAGTCGTGCCTAGGATATATTCTTATCATAATACTTACCAATCTCTCGATCTAGCAAATTTTATGTTATGCATTCCTAATCCTTTAACTACTTACTCTCTCTCGGGTAATAATGGATTAACTACACATATGAAATTAGCCATCACATAATTCCATACGACATTCAAGTCAAGGAAGCATAAACAAATATAGGAAGGGAAATAATATGATTAAAGAAAAACATATGAATCCATAATTATGCACTCCCTAGAATCACTAGATGTTTAGCCACACATATTCAATACATAATTCATGAGAAATATTGATAATCGTGGCTAACATAAAAAGAACAAAAGAAAAGAAGACTATTGAAGCCCAAACGATTTTCGTTTCTCTCTCTCTCTAATAATTTGGTTGGTTGATCATTCTATGTATCCTTGTTTCTAACCCTAAAATCTGTTGTATATATTGTGTTGTATGATCCCCTTATAATCTGATGTAGCTCCTCCCTTTATAGACAATTAATAGGGTTTTGACCGTATCTCTTATTGGAATGGGAAGATATGCCTGAATCACACAAAATCTAGAAGATGTGCCCGAATCACACAAAATCTAGAAGATATGCCCGAATCACACCAAATTAAGAAGATATGCCCGAATCACACCAAATTGCAACGCTTAAGATTATATCACGAGGATAAGCACAATCCATTTGACTTGAGACGTAGTCTATACATCCTTAATTACTTGTTTTTCTGTCAAAACTTCAACAAACACGTAACGTAACAAAATATAACAAAATCATGATGAACTCATCACTTTAGTAGACGCAATTGCCTAAAAACTTACACATAATAACCTCGAATTACACGTAAATCCTATGTTTATCAATTATGTAGTTGTTAAGGTGTTGTAAATTTTTTCAATATATAATTTTATTAAATTAATTTAATAGCAATCCTAATTACTCTGTGAAATCCTGTAGTTTCAATTATTTTCTTGAAATGCAAAATATTTTATTATTCATGTGAAATATCTATTGCTTATATAATTAAAGTTTGAAAGTAAGTTATTTTTTTATACATAGTTTTACTATATTTATTATTTATTATTATATTTTATTTTTAAATTATGTTTTTTTTCATTTATTTAATTTGTAATTCATATACTTAAAATTATTATTTTATGTTATATATATAAACATATTATAAAGTATTTCTATTTTGCATTATCATATTAAAATTATTTTGTGTTTTTCTATCACAATATTACATTTATATTATTATTTATATATATATATATAAAGATATTTAATGAATTATGTAATAGAGTTCTTATAAATTATATTTCTAATTGTAAAGCTAACTAATTGAATTGATGTAAACTAATAAACATTATTACTCTATTTAAATCACTTACATATCATTTCATATTATTTAAATTAGAACCTATAATATATTAATTAATGTCAGCATACATTACAATAAGTTTAATCGAACTTATCATAATATGTTTTGTTAGAATAGTATGTTAGTTAATCTTTCACATTTCTTTTCTAATATAATTTAACGCATTCTTTTGTTTTGATCAATATTTTTTTTATTGAATTGATATGTTTTGTTTATTTAATTTTTGTAGTAGAAAATCGTTCTTCGTGTTCAGATATTTTGGCACTGGATGGAATTAAAAATACTTTAAAAAACACATTCAAATATTTTGATCGAACTAGCTTGAGCAGGTCGCCGACTAACTTAGATATAATGATTCTTAAAAAGATATAAAAGAATAAGAGTTGAGTGAGATAAAAATAAATGGACACCATCTGTCGCATTCGCATCTACCTATAAACAAACGATAAAGAAGTCTCAATTGCAAATTAAAAAATAAAACACCCGAATAAAAGAGGGATTTTAAATAGAATCTCCAAATTTATCACTACTATATATTTTCTAATTACAGCACCATATCTTAAAAGAAAATCAAAATTCATGACACACAACCCCATATTCAACTCTAAATTAAAAAATAAAACATCCTTGCAAAAAACAAAACAAAGATTAAAAAAAATAAACCCTCAAATTTATAATTACATCTCATTTTCTAACCACAACCGCTATATATTATGAGACATTTTCAAAGTTCATCCATACAACCCACGGAGACTAGACATGAGCACAGTTTCATCGGTTTTGGTTTTGGTTATGAAATTATCGGTTTTTAAAATTAGGAGGGATGGAATCGAAATCAAGCTGGCATATAGTCGGTTCCAATTTTGAAATCGTTGGTTTTACGGTTCTCAGTTTCCTATTTTTTTTACAAATGTACACTTGGAATCGTTGATTTAGAACTGAAACCATCGATTTTTTACCAAAATTGGCAGTTTTAAAATCGAAACCACAGTTTTGAAACCAAAACCGTCGGTTTTAGAATTCAAACCACCAATTCCAAAAATTGAGTATCCTGAAACCGTAAACTGAACCGTCTAAATTTTGATTCCAGTTCCAATTCTGAACCGAAACCTGGTCAACGGTTAAACCAAACCGTTGACCAACCCATGTCTAACGGAAACCCTCGAAACATCCCCAACCCCAAGCAATATTTTTATATTATATTTTTTAAATTGTTAAAAAAATATATTTTTACCAAAAAGATATTGTGTCCTGCGCACATTAAATAATTTCATTCGAACATGTTAATAGGGTGAATTTTGTAAGTTTTTTGTACCAATTTTCGTCAGATTGAACCAATTACATAAATTTAAAGATACAACTATGGCACAACAGATAAATCCTCAATTGTATTATGTAAAAGTTCCCCAAGCTTGTGTGATAATCCATCCTCAACTTGCCACGTATGAACAATTAGTTGAGTACAAGTTTGTTTAGGTAATTAAAGATATCACACAATTATCCACATAAAGTAGATGCATAATCACAACTTGCTTTTACCAAATTTGCTTACATTTTTTTTTTAATATACATACAGGAGTGAAATTGCATACCACGAAAGTTATTTTATACTTTTTTATTACTATTTTGTGTTTAATATTTTCATACTTATTAAATACTATTTTATAAATTTTTATTTTCTTAATATGTTTAAAGTCAATTTATATTCATAATAGTATTTCAAGATTTGTTTAAACATATTCAAGGAGATATCATTATTAGATCTACCGATACATATTTTTCATAATATAATAATGTAAAACAACTTCATTAAACCACGTTTACAGTACAACCTACTGTATTACAATTCAAAACAAACACAATTTTTTATTATATATTTTGTTGTGCACAGTCACCCATAATCGATTGTACTATGTAGACCGATTATACTATGGAGGCCTACGGCACAATCCAAACACAACCATTATTATACACACAACTAATCAAAGCCTCCAAAATATATCAAGGAAAAAAAATTCAAGTTCTTTTTCTTCTTATTATTATTACTATTATTATATTTAAATATATTTAAATTTTTAAAAACTTCAGAAAATTTATTTTCTTAAATTAAACAAAAAAATCTATTACAACGTAGGGAGAACGAATTTTAGGAATGGGAACAATATCCACAATGTCCATATGCACTCCCTCAGAAGTGGAAGGAGAAATGCGATGATATATATATATATATATATATTATATGACCTATTTAATTCTTTTCAATTATAATGTTGACAATAATGTTGATCACCTAATTACAATGCCAGTATCATTATTGAATGAGACTTTGTTGGACACACCATTTATTTCCTCATTCATCATCCAATGATGGAATTTAAGCTAAAATTGCTTTCATTTGACGAAATAGACAATTAGAGATGGTCCCACTGAGCCTAATACAATAATGATAATGATCATAAATATAATTGATGTTGTAACAGAAACTCATAATTTTAGCATGTTTTGGGCATGTTATTTTTATATATGATTGTTGGCGGGTTGCTATACTCCAAGAAACAACTGTAGGATGGTTCATTCACTGTCACCTCTCATATATAATGAAATGTTGATAAAACAAATTTTCTACCCACTTCTCCACTTTTGAAGGAGCTTGACTTGGTCTTCAAATTTGACTGTTTCAGCTCTAAATATTTCCTGCAAAATACATGTAAATTATGTATTAAAAATTTATAATATAGTTTTGTGAATTAAGAAAAATTTAGGTTTAATTATTAAGGATTTATCAAATAAAAATCCCAACAATCTTCCCCTTTTTTACTTTCTTCACAAAACCAATAAAATCATTTATCAAGAACAAGATTTTCAATTAACTCTGTATGAGAAAAAATATAGTCCCCATTAACGTAATATCCCCCTGAGTAAAGCAATGTGTAGTCCTGTGTTGTTGAACATCCGGACCAACATATGAATATATTTCACCAATATGTGCTCATTTTTCAAATGTTGTATCTTATCCTTTGAACAAATACTAGAAGACAAATATAGATAGCGTTCATAAAATTATTTAATCAAAAAATGCTTCCGTCACAAGTACTAAGAATGCTACAAAAAGAATTAAAACACATGGATTATCCAAACCAAATAGTCAAATAAGGATTATCCAAAAATATTCAATAAAACAACAACATCAAAATCATCCAAATTACTCAACATTATGAGAACTCTTTTCAAATTTTTTTTTTTTCATTTTCTTCAACCAAGTTCGGACTCAAGTTAGTCACTACACTAGATCCATTCGGATTTGGGTTATTCACTACACTAGATCTATCTCCCCATTTTTTAGAAGAAAAGGACCTGAAAAAGTTGGTCACGAACCTGTGATTCATGATCTTGAATAATGAGGGAGAAAACTAATGATGATTCAGAGTTTCTAGTGAGGAAGATGAAAGGTCAATTTGATTTAATAATTAGAGCTGTTAGAGCTTCTCCAAAAAGAAGCTATTTTGGTATTTGGTGTCAGTTTTCACCCTCCAGCAGTGCTCCATTCTCTGCACCAGTTTGAAGTTTTTGAAATCTTTGCACTACTTTTAGCGCAGATTTTTTATTGCGCTACTTTTTTTCTTTTCTTTTTTATATAATTATATATACATTTTTTAATATTTAAAACTCAATTATCCAGACTGAAATTAAATCAAGTTTTTTAAATTTATATGATGTGTAATTTAAATAATAATATAAATATAATTTAAATAAGTATATGAGATTTTAAATATTATATACAAATTTAAATAGAAATGCATAACATTACCCGACATTCAATTTTACATATATATTTTTTGAATAAGATAGTTTAAGAATATAAGTAAAATAAATATTATCTCAAAATCTAATGTTAAATAAAATTACATATATAATGTTTTTAACAAATATTTAGTACTAAAAATAAATATTAAAAATAAAGAAAATAAAGATTATTGTGTAATATTATTTTTTAGTGGAGAAAGTAGTGCAAACTATTGGAGAGAATATGTAAATTTTACGCTAAAGTGGTGCATAATTTGCACTAAAATAATGAACACTGCTGGAGATGGTTTTAGAAAACCCTAAGATAAATCTGCCCTGTTTCTAGATGAACCTTTGATTCAACAAATCTCAAACAAACCTGAAATATAGGACCAAAATATCCGCTTTTGATTTTTGAAAAAAAATATATATATATATATATATATTCAAAAAATAGTAATAAACCTCAAGGATATGGTCAATCAGATATATTTACAAAAACAATGAGATCTGCAAAATTATAAGGATACATTCCAAAAATATCTCACCTGAATATTATTTGTTCTTGAATTCATGACACGTGTTACTGATAAGTAGGAAATTGTACGTATTTTTAATTGATAAAATTGTATTTTTAATACAATTAATTCTAGTGCATCCTCTATTTCTTACTTATTTAATCTTTCGACGAAACTTATTTTCTTTTAGTTTTTGTGGTTTTTTGTATGGGCTACAAAAATTAAGGGCTTAATTAATTAATTATTTAAATCCAAAACTTAATTAAGCTTATAATAATGAAAAGAGAATTAGGGCAAGTTTTGGGACAGCAGTTTGGTGGGGGGGGGGGGGGGGAACACACATCAGCAGTCACAAGAAATCCACCCTTAGGATTCACGCGAACAACAGCAAGGAGAGAGGGAGGAAGGAAATTGTTGGAATTGGCAGCCACCCATGAAAGACTCATTCATTCATGCTGGGAAAGGAGATGAGGCGGTTGTTGGGAAGAGAAAGGAGACAAAGGAGAGAGAGAGAGAGACAGAGAGTTGTTGCTGTCATCTACGTTTTTTGATCCAATTTTTCTCTTATATTTTTATTAATTAATGATTATGAATTTTAATTCGAAGATGTGTAACTAAATTTCATACTTTGGTATAGGGGATGTTGAACCCTATTTTGATATTACGTGACTTAAATTTTCGTGACATCGTATTGATTTAATATGTGTGAATTTATTATGTTGATTGTTTGAATGAATTTATGATATATATATATTATCAATTGTGATTGATCAACTCATTTGATAATTTATATATTTAGTGTTTGATGTGGACTAAACCATATTTCAGAATTGATCTACAGTGAAAAACTCATTGCACTCTATAAGCAGACCTCAGATACCGCCTGTCAGAGAAAATACCGCTTGTCAGACACTTCAAATTTAGAACCATATCTTAAGATTCCAAGACTGGAGTGGTATTTCAGATCAGATCTGACACAGACACCTCAGGGCAGAGCAGATCAGATCTAACACAGACACCTCAAGGCAAAGCAGATCAGATCTAACACAGATGCCTCAAGGTAAAGCAGAACATATCTGACACAGATGTTTTAGAGCATATTAGATCTGACAAAGATACCTCAGGGCAGAGCAGAGTAGAGCTTCCACATATGCCTCAAAGCAGATCAGAGCTGACACAGACGCATTAGGGCAGAGCAGATCTTCCACATATACCTCAGAGTAGATCAGATCAAACACAGACGCTTCAGGGTAGAGCATATTAGATCTGACATGGACGCCTCAAGGCAAAGCAGAACAAATCTGACACATATGTCTCTGAGCAGAGCAGATCTGACACAGATGCCTTAGAGCAGATTCGACCTGACATAGTTGCCTCAGAGTAGATCAGATCTGATGCAGACGCCTTAGGGCAGAGCATAGCAGATCTGACACAGATGCCTCAGAGCAGATCCGATCTGACACTGACGCTTCAGAGCAGAGCATACATGCTCTTTCATCCAGGCTAGTATTACTAATAGCCTTATTTATCAGAATGATTAGGTTCCATTAATTACACCTGCTAGTGGGTGTCAAATTCCACTCTTTACGGGATTTGAGGGTATCCACCGCTCCTGTCAGATATCCTTTTTTTGTAAAAGGACATCGGTGTCCTTCTTACAAAGATATGAATGGAAGGTACATTACATTTAACAACACACTGTTACATGACCACACTCAAATGTTTCTCTCTCTAAAAATTAGAAGGATTCACTCACTAACTTGAGCGTCGGAGTGTCCTCTCGAAACCCCCTCAGGGAGTTTATGCAGGTCTTTCCGATGAAACTTTTAGCAACCTAGATCCACCCTCTATTGATGAATCGTTGGCACTTCTTACCCATCAGAGTTGATCTTTATTTCTTTATCAGAGGGTAAAAAACCTTCATAAAATGGCGCGGTCTGTGGGAACGACATGATGAACTTTTGTGGGTAAAGATCACCAGCAATATAATCTAGTGTATAGCAGATCACATCTGACGCAGACGTCTCAAGGCAAAGCTGAACAGATCTAACACAGATGTCTCAGAGCAAAGCAGATCTGACGTAGATGCCTCAGAGCACATCCGACCTGACACAGTTGCCTTTGATTAGATCAGATCTGAAATAGATGCCTTAGGGCAGCGTAGAGCAAATCTGACACAGATGCCTCAGAGCAAATCCGATCTAACATTGACACCTTAGAATAGAGCATGCAAGCTAGTACTACTAATAGGCTTAGCTATTAAAATGATTATGTTCCATTAATTACACCTGCTAATGGGAGTCAAATCCCACATTTTATGGGATTTGAGTGTATCCACCGCCCCTATCAAATATCCTTTTATCTAAATGGACATTAGTGTCCTTCTCACAAAGATATAAAAGGAAGGTATATTTCATTTAACAACACATTATTACATGACCACACCCAAATATTTCTCTCTCTAAAAATTAGAAGGATTTACTCACTAACTTGAGCGTCGGAGTGCTCTCGTCGAAACCCCTGTGGCGAGTTTATGTAGGTATTTCCGAAGAAACTTTGAGCAACCCAGATCCATCCTCTACTGATCAACCGTTGGCATTTCGTCCCCATCAGAGTTCATCTTATTTATTTATCAAAGGGAAAAAAAACCTTCATCAATGCTAGGGTTTAAATTGTAATATGTAATTGTTGTGATGTTGGACCCGTTTGTAGCGACAAATAATATTTATTATTAGAATCAACGTAATTCGAGATTAATTGAATCGAGCATATGAATTCGATAACCTGCCTACCCTATTATCCTAATTGATAATGCGTTTAACGAATTAAATCCAAAGAGCGTATTTTGAACCGATTAAATAGGTTAATTAGAGAGTTTATTCTAATTAATTACACATAAGGGATAAAATGAGTCAATAGAGCTTGTTGTTGGTTTAGGGGTAGGAATTCCAAATTAAATTGATAAAGTGTCACATAATTATATAATTTGGAATAGGAAAAAACTGAACCGTGAACCGGAATTGATCATTATATATTATTGTTTGCTATTTGTTCGCTTGTTTGATTTTTATTGACTAGAATAGATTGGATTTTATTAGTTTAGTAAATAAATCAACAACCCCCCTTTTTTATTTACATTTGTAAAATTAACATAAAAAAGAAACAAATAATTCAACCGTTCTCTATGGGATCAAACCTTACTCCTTAGTACTACAAATTTGTAGGGGAAAACAAGGAAAATAAATTAATTAATTTTGACGTGCCCCGATAGCACAGTCTGTTACATAGTACCGTATATCACATTACTGCCTGATCCAATGTTTTTTTTACTTAAAAAAATACGTAAGAATTCTTAAGATTTAATCACTTTTGGCAAAGAAGTATCGTAACAATGAATGTCATACTCTTTTTTACTTCATGACTTAAATTTCAAGAAGATAAATTCAAAATAAGTTTTGTCAAGGTAGCATAACCGTAGCGAGCGCCGTACCCCCCAAGTTACTCAACTTATTTTGAATTTCTCACTCTATCAATATTTTTCGAGGTAGCATCGTCGTAGCGAGTGTCATGCCCCCAAGTGACTCTATTGATAAGTATTCTTAGATACAATTTAAGTTATCTCAACTTATCAACGTTTTGACAAGGAAGCATCGTCTGAGCGAGCCCCGTGCCCCGTGCCCCGAGCTACTTTGTTGATAAGTATCATTGATGATTATATGGATCAAATAACCAATAGTAGAAGTAAATATAGAAACCCATATTTTTATATATATATTTACATGACAATGTTACATCACCAGTGATAACATCTGATGTAACATTTTCGAAAATTACCCTACATAATGCAAACTCCAACAGATTTTCGTAAACTAAAAAATATCTTGAAGTGAAATGCTTTTGTAAATATATCCGCGAGCTAATTTTCAGTATTCAAATACTCCATTTGAATTATATTTTTCTCAACCAAATCACGGATAAAATGGTGACGGATATCAATATGATTTGTTTGAGAATGTTGAACTAAGTTTTTAGCTATGTTAATTGCGCTTGAGTTGTCACAAGATATGGTTACTATATTGCTTTCACATCCAAAATCAACTAGCATTTGGTTTAGCCATATAAATTGTCTACTACAACTTCAAGCTGCAACATATTCAGATTCAGAATTCGTAAGTGATACGCAATTTTGTTTTCGGTTATGTATGGAACCCAAATAATTGTTATGAGGTAATTTTCCTAGAATGTTGTTTTGGGTGACAGATGACACTCATGATAACATAATACCTATTTCCATGTCATTTCTCATTTTATGACAATACAACTTAATATTTTCTGGAAACATGCAATAGTGACAAATATACCTACATTTTTTATCAACGGATTGTTTAGGTTCATTTACAGCAAGTAAAATCTTATCTTTGTCTTTAAACATGTTTGAAAAATTAGTTTCTAGAGAATCTAAAATGGAGGAATATGTCCTACCAAATGATAAAACTTTGTCAAGATTAGAGATACCTGTGTTGAGTTTTTTTAAGATTAATGTCGGAAGATGAAGGTTATGGTTTACCTTTTCTAATGCAAGTTCTCTTTTTGTGCTTCAAGTTTGTTGACAATTTCTTTAAACTTATTGTTATCATTCTTCAGGATCTCCAACTGAAAATTTTGATTTTCCCAACTCACGAGATGTTCATTATGAATTATCCGCATCTCTTTAATGATTTATTGATCCTCACAATCACTGATTAATTCTGTGTCATCACAAATACGAATATTAAAACAATTTACATTAAATTATAAAAAAAAAACTTGAAATTCATTCGTTGTTGTGTCAGTATACTGGTCAACATCGTCACCCTCATCATGCTCTTGTATCGAGGTCAACATTATCTTGTCGTCTCTATCTTCATCTAGATCTTCAAGTTCCTCATCACTAAGAGATACCCACATGCTCTTTCCTCATCTTCGAAGAATGTTCACACATTCATTCGCATAATGGCCAAATCCAGAACATGCGTGACATTGGATGCTATTTAGATTCTTTGGGTCATTCTTGAGTTTATCTAAAACACATCTTTTCAATGGTTTAGTTTTCGGCATAACCGGCTCAAAATTTCTTGGAGGAGCAATTACTTCTCATCTTTGTTCAGCCTCTTTTGGTCTTGGTGTCTTCTTGTATTTCATGGCAAGAGAATTAAAACGTTTTGCTAACATTGAAAAACTGGCCTGAACATTTGGACTGATTTGAATTTCTTCAATATTGTTATTGTCATCCTTCAGTCCTGATGTTATGAATAATGTTGTCGATGATGTTCTTGCCTTGAATACATTTGCATTATTTCCACCATACAATTTTTTTTCCTGGTCCATGTTCAGCTCATAGGTTTGTAGAATACCCACTAAGGTATCCAAATCCATCAAAGAATGTCGATAGGACTCCTCTATTGCCGAAACTTTAGTATTGTATTTTGGTAGAAGAGTGCGTAAGACTTTACTTACCAGAATCTTGTTAGAGAATGTCTCACAAAGCGAGTATGCTTCATTTGAAAATTCAATCACCCAATTGTAATATGATGAAATTGATTCATCTTCCTCCATCTTCAAGTGTTCGAACTTATCTTGTACCATCCTAAGCATTCCCTCACGGACACAATCACTTCCTTCCCAATGTCATTCCAGAATCTCCCATGCTTCTTTGGCATGGTTGCTCATCTTGATGAGACATATAAATCGATAGATTGACAAGTTCAACAATAATGTTCAAAGGCTTCTCATTATAGTTCGCCAATCTAGATTCTACGACAGTCCACTTCGATAGCTGTTGTGGATGGGAATTGCCATCCCTGTCAAGTTTCTTTGGAGCTGATCATCCATCAATAACAGCTGCCCATGCTCGTAAATCAATAGATTTGATTAGTTGACGAATTCTGTTCCAGTAGTTGTAATAGTCTCTTGTGAGAATCGGAGGTCGTGGAAGATACACATGATTCATATCAACACACAAAAAAATACCAGGAAAACATTTGGTGTATCAAGTGTAGGCTCTTGATGCCAATTGCAAGAAAATGTGTGTTGCAAATAGAGTATAATGTTGTACACAACCAACAACAATACGAAAAACACAGTGGAAAAAATAAAACAAAGAGAGATTAAACTTTTATCACAATATATGAATAACTTTTGATTGCCAGTACGGCAAAAAGATTCACTATGAATATCGTGACTACAAAAAATTCTCAACTAAAAAACAACCTAATACTTGTTGTTCCACCTAGAAAATTCCATTGTCTTAAGGACAACTAAAAATAGCTGAGAAAAACTTATACTAAAAACACACAATCAAAGATATCTTGTAGACGCTCACATCACACTTAGAAAGTGTGAGTTACATAATATAATGAAATGTTGTTACAGGTGTGAGATAACACTCTTAGCGACATAAAACAAATTCATTGCGTCTTTTGAAATGAAGTCTACTTCCTCCTTTTATAGTTGTTAGATTGGTTGTTGGCCAAGGTCCTCAGACCATGATTCAACACTTTAGTTAGTGGCTAATGATATGGGATGTGTATAACTAAACTTTAAAGATTTTCTGCCCACTTCTCAACTTTTGAAGGAGCTTTACTTGATCTACAAATTTGACTTTTTGAGCTCTAAATATTTCCTACAAAATACATGTCAATCATTTATTAAAAATATATAATATAGTTTTGTAAATTAGAACAAACTTAGGATTTAATTATTAAGGATTTTTATCAAATAAAAATCCCAACATATACTAATGATAAAGTAGTTTAAATATACATTTTCAGTTTATTTTAAGTTTTCAAAATTGAAAATATTTTTAGAAAATAACACTAAAGAAAAACGTGTTTTCAACACACCCGACAATAGATATGACCTCAAAATTTGTCTTTTCAATATTTGAACATTTACACCCATATTGTTTATATTGAAATGAAATATTAGATTCCAAAAATACAATTAATTTTGCAATTTAGGTTATATTTGAATATTTAATTTAAAATAGTTGTACTGAATAATTTTAAAACAATTAATCAATTTTTTAAAAAAACAAGACCCTTATTTTGGAACATAAAAAATATAATTTTTAATATAAAACTATATATATTTATATATTTTTGGCAATAGTATAATAAAGTGCTTCAAATAATTTTAAATATTTATTTTTAAATATGAATTTACTTATATTATAAATGTACTTAATATATTAACTGTGTATTGCACGAGCAATACTAGTCACCGTTAATAAATCACACAAACTCATATATAAAAATCAACGCAAAATATTATGCTATCAAGGTTTTGGGTTTATCTTTTGTTCTTCAAATGAAAAATTCTTTTTATATATAAATGGATTAATTCGATGGAAAATGTTGTACATGAATTTGTTCTAAGGGGTTACTAACTGGTAGATATGTCCCCTGCATGCATAACATGATACTATATCATTAAAAAAATATTTTTTAAAAATTGTTTAAAATGTATAAATTTTCACGATAAAAATATTACTTTACATTATAAAAATATCATTTTTATTTAATTAATTACAAAAAAATTGAAGTCTTTATATTATTTCAACAAAAAATAATATTTTTTTTTGTAAAAAATTAATAATTTTTACAATATAAACAATTATTATTTTTTACCAAAATAATATTAATCTATTTCGAAAAGTATCATGTGCACATAAAAGTAGCTTACACATAACAAATACAAGATTCACATAATTTTTAGTGGATTCAGATCAAACAGACTAGGATCCACATATTTTTGCCATTTTAAAATAAAATTTGTTATATTGTATATAAAGAGATTAACATAGTGTATATAATTTTTTATACAATAGTTAAACATTGACATAATTTAACACATAGCAATCTTATGGATAGGATGGATCAAAATTCAGTCCTTGTGTCCTTAGAAAAAGTCTTGCTTGACAAGTGTACAATTTTTATTTTTATTTTGTTAATTTTTATTTTGTTACTTAATGTGACAAACATATAACCTTTTAAATAATCATAATTCACCCTTATATCTTTTTTTATTTATCGGTTAGATTCATTCAATTATATATAACTTGTTTGTAAAAAAAAAAAAAATTATGTTAACTAATAAAACAAGATCTTGATTTTGAAAATAAAAATTTGTTTCGGGATTAAATATTTTGAAAAATATGATTTATTTTATGATATTACTCTATGGATTCCAACATGGATGCCCTATATTTATTAAAAGAATACGAGAATGTTTTTATTTTTTTTTTTCTGTTTTTTATTCAAGAGAAACTCACAAATGTAGTGGGCCGGTCGTAATGTTCAACCCAACTTCTAGAACTTTCCTAATATAATGTGGAAAGCCTATTTATGTTTTTGGCCCATTATTTCCTTCTCTTCATCCACTCTTCTTGTTTGTGGCAATTTGAATTTCCTATCACAAAAGTATCATTTCATATACCACTTTACAATTTGAATCTTCTCTTCTTTTCTTTTTCTTTTTTTTTTTTTTTTTCTTGAGAAAATAAAGAATTTCACGCTGAATCAACGAGTTGCCATGAACTTTCACAAACTAAATTACTTTAAACGATAAAACAAGCTCATGCAGTACAATGTTTATATCGATGAACCCAAAATAGGCCCAAGTGAAACATTACTTAGAGGTTATTTTAGATATGTTGAAGAAGGTAAACAGGGCAAAGAGCAATTTTGTGGTTGCAGAGAGCAGCAATTGAGCATCGTGCATAACCCCTTCAAAAAGCTTCCTATTTCCATGAAGTTTACAAGAGAACACCTCCGAACAAATGATAAGAAAAGATATGGTGAGAGAACCAAAGGAGCATCCAGTAAGCTTGAAGAAAAGCCGACAGTAAACAGGCATGCATATATGAATCAATTTTACCACTTTGTAGTTGTCATTACATTTTGTGTCACAAAAATAACAAAAATCTTAATATAATCACTTTTAGCACTTGAGTAAAGGCTGATCAATTCTACAGACAAACAGTAGCTTTTCCTAAAAGAGAGACAACAATGTTGACAAAATACCAGTTTTTCTTGGAAAGGACAGTTATGTTTCCTGGACGCAGATTTTAAAAATTGAAATGTTATTGATGCATACGAGTTGTTTGCTTCTTTTTCTCAGCAACTTTCCCTCTCTCTGGATTTTGAATTTATTCTTTTTTCACTTCATTTTGGTTACTGAGAGACTGAGAAAACGAGGGAGAAAGAATATGATGAATTTAGCGTGGGTAGGTAAGCCGTCGTGTATTATCAATTTGAATTCGAATTGTTTTTAGGGGTTCAAGAAGATTAAATTAAAGATGGATAAAATTAAAAAATATAATGTATTTGAATGAGAGCGGACATGAATGTATTTTGGGGAGAAAAAATTTCTTAATTCTTAAACATCGATCAATTTTAGTATTTGATTGTATTGTTTTGCCTTTTGATCGATTTTTTTCCCAAAGGAATTTCATACCTATAGTTGGGGAAATTGGGTGCTAAATTAAGTGCAATCACCCTTGGAAATAAGTGAAGTGATTGTTGAGGTAATTATTTAAATTTCACCAACTTTGTTTAGGCTATCAATTGTAGACATACATTATTCCAACTCCAAGGAACATATAGTTATCATAATTAAAAGAATATTTTCCGTGTCCGTTTCCTTCATTGCTCATCAATATTTATACAATTTACATGGAGTAATTCAACCATAATTCTAGGCTACAAACTAGGCAATAAACTAGGAAACAATAAACATATCCTACAAACTAGGAAACGATATATACACTTGACTAAGATAATTATATACATAATTATCTTAACATAAACATATCCTACAAACTAGGAAACGATATATATACTTGACTAAGATAATTATATACATAATTATCTTAACACATAGACTAGGAAACAATAAACATATCCTACAAACTAGGAAACGATATATACACTTGACTAAGATAATTATATACATAATTATCTTAACACACCCCCGTAGTCAAAGCGGGAGGGCCACAGACGCTGAGACTATCCCGAAAATCTTCAAACAATATACGTGGAAGTCCCTTAGTAAAAATGTCCGCTATTTGATGCCGAGATGGAACATGAAGCACTCGGACATCACCACGCACAACCTTCTCCCTAACAAAGAGTATATCCATCTCGATGTGTTTGGTTCGCTGATGATGCACTGGATTACCCGAGAGATAGATGGCGCTTACATTGTCACAGTACACTAAAGTCGCCTTCTTTAGTGGACAATGCAACTCGAGTAGCAAGTTTCGAAGCCAGCAAGATTCGGACACCACATTTGCTACTCCCCTATATTCAGCTTCGGCACTTGACTTGGAGAGTGTAGCTTGGCGTTTTGAAGACCAAGATACCAAATTATCCCCTAAATAAACACAATATCCCGATATAGAACGCCGTGTATCGGGGCACCCTCCCCAATCCGCATCGGTGTAGGAGATAAGAGACAAGGTAGATGATGGATATAAATGTAACCCATGATCCTTAGTACCTTGAACATAGCGAATTATTCGCTTAAGAGCAGCCATATGACAGTCCTTTGGGTCGTGCATATGTAAACATACCTGCTGGACTGCGTATGATATGTCGGGCCTCGTGAACGTCAGATATTGCAATGCCCCTGCCAGGCTGCGGTAGTGAGTCGGGTTAGCATAAGGAGTGCCCGACGCACCTACTTTCGGCTTGGTATCAACCAGTGTGGCTGATGGTTTACAAGCCGACATACCTGCTCTCTCAATTATGTCCTCAGCATACTTGCGTTGAGAAAGAAAGATACCCCCTTTGTGTCGAGTCACAGCGATGCCAAGGAAATAATTTAAAGGACCTAAATCCTTCATTGCAAATTCGGAGCCAAGAAGAGACATAATAGAACACCGGAGAGCATGGGACGAAGCTGTCAAAATTATATCATCCACATACAATAAAAGATATGCCATTTGTGACCCCGAATGATAGATGAATAAAGAATTATCAGACTTGCTGTTAGTAAAACCAATGGACAACACGTAATCAGCAAACCTGTTGTACCATGCCCGGGGTGCTTGCTTAAGACCATATAATGACTTACGCAACAAACACACATAATCTGGTTTAGTGTGATCACAAAAACCGAGAGGTTGATGCATATACACTATCTCATTAAGCTCACCATGTAAGAATGCATTCTTGACATCAAGTTGATGAATCGGCCAAGCCTTAGATAAAGCAAGGCTAAGAACAGTTCGAATGGTCGCTAGCTTGACCACCGGACTAAAAGTTTCTCCACAATCTATGCCAACCTGCTGACTTTTGCCATCACCTACAAGACATGCTTTATGCCTCTCAAAATCACCGTTAGACTTCACTTTATGAGTAAAAATCCACATAGAACGAATGATATTAACATCAGGTGGATGGGGCACAAACTCCCACGTCTTATTTTTAATAAGAGCATTATATTCATCATCCATAGCCATATTCCAATTTGGATCACGAAGAGCATCAATTGGGTTACGAGGAATAGGAGATTTTGTAACTTTAGAAATTGTAGCAACATTGCAATATTTTTTATTTGGCTTAAAAATGCCATGTTGGCTTCGTGTGACCATTTTTAGAATAGGAGTGGGCTGGGAAGGATGTGAGATAGTGGGCTGGGGAGGTTGTTGGGCCGTGGATGTCACCGAACTGGGTGATGGATGAGATGGTGATGGCGGCCCATGCTCAGGCGTTGGGTCCTTGAGCTGGGTTGGAGTAGCAGGAGAGGGAGAGTGATGTTGAGGGGAAGAAACATCCTCACCCATGTGAGGTTGGGCCGTGGGAATGGGCCTAGATGGAGTAGAAGTCTGCACATGATGAATGAGAGAAGGAGAGAAGCCTTCATCCAAAAAATCATAGGCAGTAGAAGAAGGAGAATGTAGCTTGGCAAAGGGAAATACGGTTTCATAAAAAAGCACATGTCGGCATATGATTATTTTATTTGATGACAAGTTATAACACTTATATCCTCTATGATTAGGAGGGAATCCCAAAAACACACAAGGGGTGGAACATGGTTGGAGCTTATGTATCGTGGTGGAAGGAATAAGAGGATAGCAAAGACACCCAAAAACTCGTACGTGAGAATATGACAGTTCCCGACGATAGAGGACATGAACAGGAGACTTGTTCCCTAACAGCTTGCTAGGAATAATGTTATGCAAATAAGTGGCCATTTGTAAGGCATGATGCCAAAAGGAAGGTGGTAGAGATGCATGAGCAAGAAGAGTGCGAGTGATATTATTTAGAGATCGTACTTTTCTCTCGGCTTTTCCATTTTGTGATGAAGTATGAGGACAAGAGAGACGGAAAGACAACCCATTAGACTCACAAAATGCCCAAAAAGAACTATTATCATACTCCCTCCCATTGTCACATTGGACATTCTTAATTGGTCGCTCAAATTGTAATATGAGATTGAAAAGCTAAAAATGTATCAAAGACATCAGATTTTTTAGCCAAAGGAAAAGTCCACACAAATTTCGAGAAATCATCCAAAATGAGCATATAATAACGATGTCCCGAAGAACTTAAAACGGGAGAAGTCCAAAGATCACTATGTACTATATCAAAAGGTAAAGAAGTAGATGACATAGAAGAATAAAATGGCAACTTAATGTGTTTCCCAAATACACAAGAACGACAAATACTAGAACTTGAAGTAAGAGTACATTCAATACTTTTATTACTACGAAGAGTAGCTAAAATAGATGACCCGGGATGACCCAAACGATCATGCCAAAGAGAGGGGGCTAAAGCTGCAAAACTCGAAGGAGTAGAAAGATTGGTGGAAGTGATGTTGGTGAGAGGATAGAGATCACCCGTGCTATTACATCTCATTATTGGCATCCCCGTACGATAATCCTTCACAAAGAAACCATAGGGGTCAAACTCAACAGTCACATTATTATCTAAGGTAAATTTGCGAACTGAAATAAGATTTTTTATGAGTTTGGGAGCATGAAGGACATTACTGAGAGATAAAGGAGGATGTGGGGATGAGAGTGTAGTACGACCACAACCAAGAATTGGAATAGTATGACCACTTCCAACAACAATATTATTAGGATGATTGCTCAAATTAAAATAAGACGAGAGATTACCCTTGGAGGATGTCATGTGAGAAGTGGCTCCGGTGTCCATGTACCACGAAGGATCGGGTTGGCTCAAAGTCATAGTATGCATTGCCGACTCGATATCCGTGGGAGTGTACTGTACGGACTGATTGGATGCGGCATAGGCTTGTTGAGGACGCGGACCCAAAATACCGGACTGCCTTGCTGGGCCTTGAGGACGAGCCCACCCTTGGTTGGGGTACGGGCATGGAGGAGCAGCCCGCTGAGGACCCCACCCCCAACCAGGGAACTGCGGCCACTGTGGCTATTGCTGCCATTTGGGTGGCGGGGACTGCCACTGCGGCTGCTGTTGCTGGGTAGAGCCACCCCGGCCACCACTACTGCCCCCGGATTTTCCACCTTTGCCACCGGATTTTCCTCCCTTACCACCGCCCTGTTTTCGGCCACCAGAATTCTTTTGTGGGTTTTTTCGGCCACGAGAACCACCAGACGTATCATACCCATCATCAGAATCCCGAGAAGTAACCACCATTGCCGACGCCGAACTGGTTGCTGCCTGTTTAGCGAGCCCCGCCTCCTCAAGCGTGAGCATTGATCGAGCCTGGTAAAACAGAGGGAGTGGTGAACTCTGTCGGATAAGGGTACCAACACCCTTATAAGGTTCGGTGAGTCCCGAAACCAACTAAAGGACCAATCGATTATTATCGACCGGTGCTCCAACATTTCGCAATTGATCGGAAAGACCCTTGAGCCTTTTACAGTAAGCCGATGCATTGGGAAAATCCTCCATTTTTGTAGTGGAGAATTCTTGTTCTAGAGTTACGGCACGAGAGTTTTGGTTGTCTTGGAAGATGTCACGCAACCTATCCCAAGCCTCCATGGCCGTAGCGTCGGGTTCGATAATGGTCTGCAAAAGATCGTTGGAAATTGTGGAATAAATCCAAGAGATCACGGCTGCATCCAAAGTAGACCATAACTCCTTCTCCTCATCAGTGAGAGGAGCCTTTTCCTTCCCCTTATCCTTAGACTTATGAGGAATAATATGATCCAGAACCCCCTTAGAACAAGCGTGAAGTTTGAAGAGTTCCGCCCAAGTAGAATATTGTGAGTTTTCGAATTCAAGAACAATCGGGATGGCGTTCTTGATATTCGTCACAGTAAGTGCGGGGTGAAACGATGACTTTGATTCCCCCATTGAAAGAAGCAGAGAAGAGGTAGAGAAAGAGAAAGATGGGCGGAAACGAGAGCTAGGGTGCAGCGGAAGAAAGTCGCCCTAGTGCTCTGATACCATAAAAGTGTCCGTTTCCTTCATTGTTCATCAATATTTATACAATTTACATAGAGTAATTCAGCCATAATTCTATGTTACAAACTAGGCAATAAACTAGGAAACAATAAACATATCCTACAAACTAGGAAACGATATATACACTTGACTAAGATAATTATATACATAATTATCTTAACATAAACATATCCTACAAACTAGGAAACGATATATATACTTGACTAAGATAATTATATACATAACTATCTTAACACAATAGACTAGGAAACAATAAACATATCCTACAAACTAGGAAACGATATATACACTTGACTAAGATAATTATATACATAATTATCTTAACAATAATGATTAGTATTGTAATATATCATAATATACACACAGGGGCCACTTATAAAATTGCTGCAAATTACTAATTTAATAATTTATTGGTGTAAATAAATAGTACATAATTACATATATGTAATAACAGAATACAACATATTTACGAAAACCCCATGTCTATTAATGTATGAATATTACTAATTTAACGTATGAAATTCGTTAATAATTCCAATTTAAAAAACTTCATTCATAATTTGAAGATATAGTGTTTCTTAAAAATTTCCATAATAATTTAGTCAAACTAAATCTATGGACAAATCACATAAATTCATACTTTGGATGAAATCTCACATAACTATCTAGTCAAACACATTGCACCGACAAATCACATCAATTCATAATTATAAATTATAAATCGCTCTCTCACTTCAGTATAAGATAAAAAAAAATCTCAGTTAATAATTCGAAAAATTAATTTTATTTTTCAAAAATTCTTCCATAATTATTTAGTCAAACACAATCTATGAACAAATTACACCAATTCATAATTTTAATGGATTCTCACATCTTTTTATAGACATCTATGACCTTAAATGAGTGTTTGGATTGCATCAGTGGGAAAAATAATTATAAAATTGTAATTTTATGTCGAATTTCTTATATGAATTACCAAGTGCTTTATAGGTTAATAGTATACAAGAAATAAAGGTGGTAAGAGCAAGAACTGTAAACATGAAGCAAAGGGATGTGTTCACGGATTGGCAATGTTTTATTAGGATGGTTAGTGTGCTTTTATGAGCTTCTTGAATTCGAAGCACTTAAGAGAACAAGGTACGTTGTTGGAAAAATTATAAAACCCTTCAATAAATATTAAATTCATGTAATTATAGATGTTGGTGATCCCCTCTCACAAAGATAAAAAATGTGAAATCTAATCTAATTTTCATTGGCTCAAGACTCTGTGAATCATGTTGTCAATAATACATGATATTATGGTAGTGAATTTTGCCATGGCCAATGTATTTGTGCTTGCTTGTAGGTTGAAAGGTATTGTTTGTAACACCCAATGATGACTTATAAAAAAGTTAAAAAAAACATAAGACAAAAGAAGAACTTGATGTTGCTCCTTCTTAATTCTAGACTTTCGGAAGAACAACTACTGAAATGAGTTGTAGCAGGTACTAGAACCAGAAGATGATGAAACTACAATGGAACCTTCAACTGGAATTTAAAGTGAAATTGAGTCGATGTAGCCCTCTCTTCGTAAGATAAATACATCTCAAGTAGTGCTCACGATTTGATGTATCCTCTCCAAAGACAAAATAATTTTTATCTTTTGAGTAGTAGCACAACTAGTTCGGAAACTCCAACGAACTAGAAAGAGTAAATCTTGAAAACTCTAGTGTTGAATGCTTTTGTAATTTTTTTAAATTTATATGCAATATAAGTTTTCACATGTTTTCCATGCAACTATAGTGGCCTATTTATAGGCATAAAAAATCACCTTTAGAGGAGTTAAAAGTTGAATTAATGGGTATTAGTGGACATGTATGCCCCTAGAAGTAACTCTTAGAAGTTACTCTTCTATACTGATATGCATAGTATAGGAAAGTAAGTCCTGGCCGTTTCCATATACTTAGACGACCACTTGTCAAGGTTAATACACATTTCTAAATGATTGCAAAACCCAACTTCACTAAACGAATCCAACCCAAAGCCGCCAAAGTCCAAAACCACAAGGCACAAAGCCCAAGGCTAAAGGCACATGGCCTACCGCCCAAAACTAAAGCCATGTTCGAGTCAAGCCAAGCGCACGTCATGTATGACTCTACTTGGTCAAATGAAAGTAAACTTCATTCAAAGATATTATAAGTTTTCTAATTTTTACTAGAGCCGTCAAGATGGGTTGATGGGGTGGGGCGGTCAAAATCCACCAAGCTCAGCATTTGATGGGTAAGGGCAGGGTGGGTCAGAAAAAAAAAATTGCTAAAACCCCCAACCCATGATCCACCTTTATATATATATATATATATATATATATATAACCATAAATAAGGAAGTAATGATTTTCTATACTCATCCCATGTTAAATTATAATTTTAGTTGAAGAATCATTGTTATTTGAATATAATAAATTATGTTATGATTATATTCTCTTGATCATATATTTTTTTTTTTTTACTTATATGGATTTATATTGTAAAAGTATCTTAAATCTATTTATGTATGATTATAATTTGATTAATTTATATATACACACATGTAAAATATATGTAATTGAAGGAAAATAGAGTATAATAAATTATAACAATGTGTTAGGTGGGTGGCTGAATGAGTGTTAGGGGTTAATTAATCTTTAAATTTAAAATATCTTAATAAATATTTTTAAAATATTATGAAAAAAAACAAAAAGATGCTCCCACCTCCAACCCATCTCAACCCGTGGCCTACGTGACCCAGCCTCCTGCGGCTTGTCAGTTGGTAAACTGTGAAATCCCTAGCCCAACACACTCATTTTGCGGGGCAGGATGAACGGGCCGGTGAGCCTGACCCATTTTGGTAGCTCTAATTTATACTAGAATTAATGGCATCATTAATTAAATATGTGATGAACTTTAAATAAACTTCTTCACATTCCGACAGTATAATATCCCTTTAATCTATAGCAAACTTTGTGCATTAACTTCTCACTTATCAAAAATTGGTTTTGAGAAATGTAACACACTATACTCGAAACATAGAATAATCCGACATAATTTAATTCCTCTGGAATTAATTATTTAGCCATTCAAAATCGATCAAAGTTGAGTCAGGACCCATTTTATTAAATCAATTTTCTAACAATTCCCGCATGAGTGGAAAAAATGCATATAACTAGAGAAGTATGTCGATTAGTCTTCGAGAGACATTATTGCATCAGGAATGACAGTTTCTAGCTTTGAACCCTCCATAGTCCATACCATCAGATATACCCGTGGCTTAGGGGACTATATGTCTTGAACTACTCCACGTTCGTTTATACCAACTCAATAATATCAACAGAATAATACCTCACCATTTTATGTTCTTACATTAGTGTCCATTTTGACATAAATAATCTCTTTGGACTCATAAGTGTTACTATGAAACACACTTCTCACTTATATAGGTTACCTCTTATCTTGAGTATTATGGCATACTCTCTTCTCAAAGAGACTTGGGGGTCATTAAAAGTCAAAAGACTTAACCCCAACACACTTTGGAGGTGTCAGCACTTGGTATTGCCGACTGGGGATGGGTTGAATAAGGTTTCCAAGTGTTCCAACTGACTTTCCCATTGAACCAAATTCTTAGGATCTCTAATCAACATGGAAGGGTTAACACTTTGATTATCCTTTGGTATGTGGATTTTAAACCTATTCCCTCTAGCAAACGTATTTATTTGATCTTGGTTTAGCCCTTTGGTGAATGGATCTGCAAATTATCTTTTAACTTAACGTATTCAATTAATATTATCCCACTTGAGATCAAATGTCCAACAATATTAAGTCTACATGAATGTGCTGGGACTTGATCTTATACATATTTTTTTGTACTCTACCAATAGGAGCTTGACAATCACAATGAATCATCACTATGGGCACAAGTTTGCGCCAACATATAATGATTTTAAGAAAGTTACAATGTCATTCTATTACTTCCCCAGCTTTATCCAAAGCTATAAACTTAGATTCCATTGTGGATCGGGATATACATCTTTGCTTTGTGGATCTCCAAGATACCACTCTATCTCTGATAGTGAAAAATATATCCACTAGTGGAAAATGTTTCTTTTGTGTTTGATATCCAATTAGCATCACAGTATCCTTCAAGTATAATTGGATATATCATGTAAGACAATCCATATTTAAGGTGTATTTCGAGTATCATAGAACAACTACCAGTTGCACTTTATTTGGGTTACTTGTAAACCTACTCAATTTGTTCACCAAGCATGAAAGACTGGGACATGTATAGTTTATAATGTACATCAAGCTCCCTATGATCATAGCATATTCTAGTTGTGCCACTGGATCATCATTATTCTTACTTAAGTGGATGTTATGTTCCATGGATGTTTTGGAGGTGGACCATCATAAGCATTGAACTTCTCTAGCACTTTCTCCATGTAGTGAGATTGTGATAACAAAATTCCCTCAGATGTCTATTCATTTTTTATTTTGAGAATCACAAAGCTAATCCCATATATTTTTATGTAAAAATTGCAGTTCGACATGCATTTTGTATCAATAATTATGTTATGAATGCTTCCCATGATCAATATATCATCTATGTACAAGTTGACTATGACAAAAGCATTTAATGTATCTTTAACATACTTACACTTGCCACACTCATTGATTTTGAAGTAATTTGACAACATCCAGTTATCAAACATCACATATCACCACTTTGGTGTTTGCAGAAGCCTATATAGTGACAAAATGAGTTTGCATCCCTTTCTTTCTTAACCAAGTACTGTATATAAACCCTTTTGGTTGATCCATATAAATTTCTTCTTCCAACTTGCCATTTAAGAACACATTCTTCATATCCATTTGGCGATTTTCAAGATTGTGCAGAGCAATGATCGAGATAAACACATGAATGAATGTTATTCATGTCACTAGAGCATAGGTGTCAAATAAATCATATCATTTCATTTGTTTAAATCTGTAGCTACCAACGTGGCTTTAAACTTGTCAATCGTTCCACATGCTTTATATTTTCATTTAAGGTTCCACTTGCATTCTAGGATCTTGCAACCTTGTGGAAGGTCAACTAGCTCCTAGGCGTGATTTTGCATGATGAAATCAATCTTGCAATTTATAGCGCTTCTTTCTAGTACGATGCGTCTGAACTTAATAGAGCTTACCATCTTTGGCTCATCTTTTAACACGTATGTTATAAAGTCAAGGCCAAATGTCTTAGTTGTTTTAACTTTTTTTTTTTTTTTTTTTTTTTTTTTTTGGTGTCTGGTTTTTCACTCTCTTGAGCATAATTATTTGCAATTTCATAAGTTCTTTTTTCCAAACTCATGTCTACCCTAACCTTGCAAGGATATATATTTTTAAAGAATAATGCATTTCTTGATTCAATCATAGTGCCTTAAGACATATTGGGAATTTATGAATTGTGAATTAAAAATCGATAAACACTACTATTGAGAACATATCCCGAAAAAATACAATAGACCAACTTTTGGTCTGATCCAAACTTGTTTAGGACTAGAGATCTCAACCTTTGTCAAAGATCCTCACACTTTGACGTATTTGTAGGATGATTTTTCGACCCTTCTACACTTATAAGAAGTTTCATCTTTATATTCTTGTAGAACTTTGTTATGTATGCAGTTGGTTGTCAAGACAATTTCTCCCCACATGTTTTGTGTTAAACTAGAACTTATCAACATAACATTCACATCTCTTTTAGAGTTTGGTTATTGCATTCAAAAACACCGTTAGACTATTGTTAATATGGACTTGTTGTTTGATGAACTATGTCTGATTCATAGCATAATTATTCAAATAGAGCTGTATAATCTTTACCTTTACCACTCTAAAATTGATTTAATTGACTACTTAGTTAATTTCCCACTTCATTATTGTGGAGCTTAAAATATTTTATAGTTTCACCCTTACTTCTTATGAGATAGACTTAACAAAATTTGTCAGTCATCAATAAAATTAATGAAACCACCTCTAGTTGCACATATTTTAAGTCACACACATCGGTGTGATCTAATTCTCTAGGTGAAAAGCTCCATATAACCAAATGAAAAGTAACTTGGCCATTTTGGCTTCAACATAAACTTCACATTTTTCTTGTGAGTTATTTCAGTATTACAAGTGAATCTAAATTTACCATGTTTTTTATAGTATTCAAATTAACATGTCTTAATCTAATATGCCATAAATTAGAGCACTCGAGCATATAAGAAAAAGTAGATTCTTTATTAATGCTTCTCTCGCTGTTATGATGTACATTCATTACATTTATTTAGAATAGTTCATTATCTAGATAACCCTTACCGATGAACTGTCCAAATTTGATAAGTACAAACTTTTCATATTATATGACTAGCCTAAACCCATGGGTGACTAGGAGAGAGCCTGAAACCAAGTTCTTGCGGATGCCCCAGACATTCTACCAAAGTTACTTTTCAGAAGTTAGCTGTATTATCACATTACCAATACATGATACTTTAGAAGTAGCACAGTTTCTCATGAGAAGCTTTTGGCTAGAAATGCGGTTATAGGAGGAGAATGCATCATTTTCAGAACATATGTGTCAAGTGGCACCAGTATTCACAAACCATTCATTCGGGTTGTCCACCATGTTGGCTGCAAACACCACAACCGACATGTCTATCGGCCAGCTCCTTGTTTTCCACCATGTTTGCATTTAGTATTTGTTTTTCCTTTTTTCTTAGGATGCAACAATCCCTATCCATGTGGGTCAGTTTGGCACAGTTTTAGAAATTACTTTGGAACGTTGGCTAGTGTTAACTCATCGGAGTTTTGCCCCTGTCATTGGGCCTCTTCCTTTTCTTCAAGGACCTATGTTCCAATAAGATTTGCTTTGAGATCCATTGAGATACAAGCTAACTTGGAGTCGATTCTTCAATTGTCTTCCTCAATTTTAAGATTAATAATAAAATATTCCAACATCATCCCTTTTTGCTTGTGCTTGAGATAACTCTTGAAATCCTTCCAACTTGGAAGCAACTTCTCAATCACCACATTAACCTGGAATGGTTATGGAAAACCCATTTCTTATACAGTGATATCATGTAGGATTAGTTGAAACTCATATACTTGTTACATCAAGGATTTTGCAACCACCTTTTGAAATTACTACCTGCATATTTTCAAGCTTTTTAGCAACATAAGACTGGTTCTTGAAGAACAAACCATCATGAGGGGTGTGTGTGTGAGTTGAACATAAAACAATTATTCACTTGCGATTGTTGGTTATAACATCTAACAATGACTTACAACAGAATTACAAAAAATCAGAGAAATAGAAATCTTGGTGTTGCTCGTTTCTTGATTTTAGACTTCGGGAATATCACCTACTAAAATGAGTTGTAGCAAGAACTAGAACTGAAAGATGATGAGACCCGAACTGAAGCTCCAATCGGAATTTAAGGTGAAATTGACTCAAGAAAACCCTTTCTCCAGAAGATGAATACGTCTCAGCTCGTGCTCATAGTTTGATGTATCATCTCCAAAGTCCAACAATTTATGTCTTCTAAGGAGCATCAAAGCTCCAATGAGAGAAAGAGTGATGTTGGATAACTCTAAAATGTTGAAAGCTTTTGTGAAAATTTTAGAAAAGACGCCTTTGCCTATCTATTAAGGCTTTCGCTATGCAATGTAGGTTTTCAAGTGTTTTCCCTGCACCTATGATGACCTATTTATAGACACCTATTTATAGACATTAAAAGCTACATCTAAAGGACTTAAAATTCAAATTAGTGTATACTAGTAGACATTCACGCCCCTAAGAGTTAATCTTGGAAGTTACTCCACCACTATTGATGTCTATAATGTATGAGAGTACATTCTGACCTTTTCAATGTACCTAGACGACCATTTATTCAAGTTCGTGCACATTTTTGAATTATTGCAAAACTCAAGTTCACTGAACCGAGCTGGCTCAAAGCTCAATGCCCAAGTCGCACAATCAAGTATGAATTCGGGCCTAGTGCGCACCCGCATGTCTGACCCTACTTGGTTGCTTGAATGTGAACTTCATTCAAAAACATTATAAGTGTTCTAATATTTATACTAGAATTAATGACATCATTAATTCAATGTGAGATAATTTTTTAAATAAAATTTTCACATCATCACATTATAGTACCCCTTCAGATGTATGGAAAATGCATTATTATTATCTACTCGCAATGTAGATTAATTATACACAATTTTTTTTAAAGTAAATATTTAACCACTGAAAACCAGTCAAAGTTAGGTCATGACCCTCTTTATTAAATCAATTTTCTACCAAAAGGAACATGTTCCCTGCCATTTTTCAAGAAGGTAATGACACAAAGATCCTATGTGATACATAAGTCGAGGTAATTTCAATGACTAGAGATGTGCTCCACATATTGTTCTTGAAATTTTGTGAGTCCAATAGACTGAGTACAAAAACGAGCTGAAGAAATAATTTTGATTGATAAATGTAACTAGTAAAGAAGGCTAAAGTGGTGATTGACCTTGTTGACAAATGTTAAGTGGCAAAAGTCCAAACATGCAAATGCTTTGGGCCTCGACATAGAGCTAGTCAGATCAGAGTTGGATCCGAACAAGACAGACTTGCTCGACTAGATGCATAACATAATGCATGAAGTTTCCAACTTGGATTGTTGAATTTTAATAATAAATTTTTATTCATGTGTTACAACAAAAAATATTTACCTTTAATATGAGAGACCATTCTAGAAAAAAATAAAATAAAATAGGGTATAGGGGGCAAGAAAAAGCTAACAGTCGGTATAATAAATTGTGTCCCCCCTATGAAACGGAGGAGCAAGCCTTTTTACTTGGGGCAAGCCTTTTTACTGAATACCGACCAATAATTAAACATGGGGAAATTGTTGGAGAGCCCCCATTCAAAATTTATTAGCTACCCCCACTTCCATTCTACTCTATAACTCTAGTCCCACAAAGGGGTAAAATCGGAAATTAATAAAGCATCGGCTGATCCGTCTTCACTCCTCTACGGCTATTCCAACCCTTGGATTATAATATCAATATTTTGAATGGGACTCCCAGACATTGAAAATAGACGTTGGCTTCTGGCACTTGGCAGTTATCTTACAACCTCCGAAATCAAATTCTTGCAGTAGCATCTGATAATAACAGAGAATAAAATCGCTTTGCCAAGATTTCATTTATGTTAACCCCACCTCTCGAAATCCTTCATAAATTCCTTTTGGTTTTCTCTCTCTCTCTCTCTCAATTTTTTCCTTTTTAACTCTTCAAGAGCAGTAAAGACTGAATCTCTGCAGTGGAATTAATGGGTTTTCATGAGCCCATTTTGCAAACAGGGGAAATCTGGAACACCGCTTCTTTTTCTTGAATAGAAATACTGTATTTTGCTTTTTGGGTCTCTCTTTTGTTGCTCAAATGGAAAGAATAGGTGTGTTGAACAAGGAGAAAGATGGGTCCGAGTCGGTTAGTGATGACTCAGTGACTGAGTCAAGAGTTAGCAGCCGCAGCACGAGTTCCGATAGCAGATCGAGTTCTGATAATTCTTCTTCCGCTCAATTTGGATGGCCCATTGGAAAGGCCGCAATTGGTTTGAAAAGTGATGTTTCAGATGGAAAAATGAAGCCCCATTTGAATGTTGAAAGTGTTGATGATGAGTCGAAGATAAAGAAGCAGGTTTCAAAATTTTCAGGTATTTTGTTTGCTTATTGTTAATATTTTTTTAAAATAAAGATACACTTTATTTGAATTTCCTACGTGAAAAAAAGTGTGGGGGTTAAGACAAATAAAAGAGGAAAACACTTGAATTTAAAAGACCTTCTTTTATCTTTTCTGCTCTTCTTTTTTGGTTGTATTCACTGTAATCATTGAACAATTCAAATTTGAACTTTTTAAATTGTTCGAATTTGAATAGAACTGGTGATGATGAAAGAGCGGTTTGCAAAGTTGTTGCTTGGTGAAGACATGTCTGGGAGTGGTAAAGGAGTTTGCCCTGCATTGACTATTTCAAATGCCATCACCAATCTATGTGGTAATAATTAGCTTCCTTCAATTCTAGGGATCCTCTGTCCGATTTTGTTTTGAAGTATTTATTGTATTTCTGCAACATTTTCATGTAGCTACTGTGTTTGGACAATTGTGGAGATTGGAACCTTTGCCATCTGAAAAGAAATCAATGTGGCAAAGAGAGATGGATTGGCTTCTTTCTGTGAGTGATCATATTGTTGAAATGATACCGGCTTGGCAAACAATCCCAGATGGGAATAGAGTTGAGGTAATTTTCGTTCGATTTCTTGCTACACTTTAGGTCAAAGCTGTTATTTAAAGGCGCATTTGCGTTGAATGATTTGAGGATGGATTTGAAATTCAGGATAGCAAATCTATTGATTGTTAGGATGGAAGGTTTAGTGAATGGATTTGAAATCCACCACTCTCTCTTGGAAGTAGTTATGGAATGATTCCAGTCGATTTTAAATCCACTATAAGTTGAATCCAAATCCACTCGTTTCAAATCCTTCAACCCATATGCAACCTAACTTCCATCGTTGTGTGTACTTTATTATCATTTTTTTAATGGATGCACCCTAGGCTTTTTGCTTGAAATTTTCCCGAGTTAAAATTTACTGGAACCTACCTCCCCTTTTCACCTTTTATCAGATATTTGACTCACTGAATTAAGTCTTTTTCTTTTTACAAGTTTGAGGGAGTCATATTGTGTTTTAGACGCATATCTAGTGGAAGTTGGGCATAACTTCTCATCAGTTTAACTGATATCTCTAAGGGAAACTAGCCTTGACCTTGAGATAATTTTTTTTTTTTTGTAATTTAAATCATTATTCATTTTTCTGTTTCCAGGTTATGACTTGTCGGCCAAGATCCGATATATTCATCAATCTGCCAGCTCTCCGCAAACTTGACAACATGCTACTAGTAAGAGTTGAATAGCTTTCACGTTATCATCAGTTTAGTGCTGCTATAAATATGTCTTATTTCCGATCCTTCTATATTCCAGGAAATATTAAATGGATTTACAAATACAGAGTTTTGGTATGTGGATCAAGGTATAGCAGCACCAGAAGCTGATGGATCCGTGTCTTTCCAGAAAGCGATCCAGAGGCAGGAGGACAAATGGTGGCTGCCTGTGCCACGTGTCCCACCTGGTGGTCTTCCTGAGGCCACAAGAAAGAAATTAAGTCACAAACTTGAATGTGCAAATCAGATTCTTAAAGCTGCTACAGCCATTAACAGCCTTGCTTTGGCTGAGATGGAAGTTCCTGAGTCGTACTTGGAAACGCTTCCAAAGGTTGATATAAACTTAGCCTTTCAAGTTTCAATAATAAACAGTGAGAACTATTGTGATCAAATATCAAATAATTTGTCTGGATCTTGGCTATCTAATCTGTATAACTTGCAAATATGCTCTTAGTTTTTCAATGGGAACACAAATTTGATCAGAATTAGTAAGATATAAAGACATACTCTAGACAGAAATCACTCTGAAGATGAAAATATGCAGTTCTCTCAGACTTGATATTTTTTTTATGTATTTTATTATTGTGGGCTTAAAAAAGGATAATTTAAAAACATTTTCGTCACTTGCTAATGTCTTTCTAACTGTTTAGCTGCTTTCCACTTATATGTATGCACCTATATAAGTGCTAAAAAATGTAATATAACGTTGTACTTGTTAAAATTCAGAATGGGAGAGCCTGTCTTGGGGACATCATATACCGCTACATTACTTCAGAGCATTTCTCGTCGGAGTGCTTGCTTGATTGCCTTGATCTATCTTCGGAACATGCTGCTCTGGAGATAGCAAATCGTGTGGAGGCAGCAATCTATGTATGGCGTAGAAGACAACATCCCAAAGCCACACCTATTCCGAACCATTGTGCTACTAAGTCGTCTTGGGAGATGGTTAAAGATCTCATGATTCATGGAGACAAGAGGGAATTGCTTGCTGAAAGAGCTGAAACTCTCCTTCTATCTTTGAAACAGCGATTTCCAGGGCTTACACAAACTACTTTGGATGCCAGCAAAATTCAGTGCAACAAGGTTGATATCTCATATACTCTTTACCAGCTTAATGCTCTTTTAAACATGGTTTCCTTTGACCCAATCCTGTTAACACCATTTGAAATGCATAGACCTCTTTTTGGTCATAACTGAATTCCATTTTCTTAAAGCCAATATAAATGTTTTTAGAAATCTTCACCCATTTTACCCGTACTATAAAAGAAACTAGGTCGTTTTCTAGCTCATACCGACAGAATTTAGGTCATTCCACCAACACCTGAGATCCCTTAACATTAAAAAACTGCGCCTTTCCACCTAACAGTAGCTTGGACCAGCAAATCCCAGAAGAGTGTAATTGACAAAAAGTTTTTTGTTGTAAACATGGTTTTTCTCAGACCACCAAAACTGAGAAGTGAATGAAACTTAAGTTGTGTAATTATTATTGTTATTTGTTATTTTATTTTTCCACAAGTGGCTAAGTTTGGGGGTTCTTAACTTAGTGGTATTCTTTTCTGCTCTCTCTTCAGGATATTGGCAAGTCTATTTTAGAGAGCTACTCAAGGGTCTTGGAAAGCTTGGCATACAATATTGTAGCACGTATTGAGGATCTACTGTACGTCGACGATATAAATAAGCAGTCGGATAAACTGTCATCAGTATCTGCAGTCAGTTTCATCTCCCACAAGAAAGTTCCAATCCCATATTCAGTGCCTGTCTCAGGCACTCCATACAAGACTGCATACCCGACTCCCAACTTTTCGCCTTGTTCTCTAGTCAGCCCTTCAAGAGGTGAGCGAACCCCGTTTCTGAATGGCAATAGCAACAAGCCTGCACGTCGTGGTTTGGGAGTTAAAAGGGTCCTCACGAACTATCTCGTTGGTGAGGCAAAGGGGAAGGATTGTGATCCAAGCGTTGATTTGAAGGAGTCGTCTTCAATTCGTAATGAGTCAAATTCACAGGTAATAGATAGATAGATAGGTAGTAGTATTCTTGGCTTAGTTTACTTTCTTGTACTTAGTTGGAAAGAGTTGCAAAACACAGAGGAACTGATCCTAGTTTGTGAAAGAGACGTTTTTACAGAGTGAGAGATGTATTTGGCCGATCGCTTTTTTTCTTTTTTTTCTTGGGTTTGGTTTGTGTTAATATTGTCAGGTTTCAATGTCATAGATTGTTTATGTTTATTTAAAAAACTAGTATTTCTCTCGTGCGTTGCACGATTTATAATATCATAATATAATAAAATTATTATAAAAATAATAATATAATTTTTAAAATAAAATACATAATATACTTTGATGAAATTGGCTTAAAATAAAATATTTAACAATATCAAAATACACTATAACTAATATATCAAAAAATGTAATTTATATTTAAAAATAATATTTTATTATTATATATACAATATGGATATTAAATTAAGGATCTTAAAAAAAAATTAATTTGATATATTTTTCATAATAAATAGAGTTGAGATGAAAAAATTAGAGTCATTTGAAAATTCGAGTGATAAAAAGTAAGAAAAAAGAATACAATTTGACTGGACATCATAGTTTCTAATAGAAAGTTGATTTTGAGTGTAAATTAGTCAAAGTGTCTTGCTTTTAACAATATAATTTTTAAAATAAAATAAAAATTATATAAAATATATTTTTAATAAAAATTGTTTAAATAAAAATATCTCACTATATAAAAATATATTAAATATTAAAATATACCATAATTAATTTATGAAAAAAATATATTTAAAATTAATATTTTTTATATATGCAATATGGATATTAAATTGAAAATCATGAAAAGATGATTAATTTGATATATTTTCATAAAAAATAAAGTTGAGATGAAAAAATTATAAGCATTTGAAAATTATAGTGAAAAAACAAAAAGAAAAAAAAATCTGATTGGATGTTATATTTTCTAAAAATAGAAAGAAAATTGAGACGAAAAAATGACAATCTTATAAATATTTCTAAGTGTTCTACTATTGTATAGATATAGATGAATAGGTAGATAACATGATTCTAATATTGCGAGTTCATGGATATGTTATAACATCGTCAACATCAACATGTGTAGAATGACTTTATAGTAGTAAAATAATTCACAACCAAATGAAGTCAACAAAATCCAATTATGGGTAAATTGAACCCACACTTAAACCATTGTAAAATTTGCACAAGTTACACATAATTTTAAAAAATTGTACGAAATCTTTCAATAATACAACATACATCAATAAACTTTTATCAAATATAAAAATATTTAATAAACTATTATGAAATTTGTACTCTTTGGCATATTGGATTATATAAATTGAATTTTAAAGGTGTGCAAGCTTTAGATTAATAAGAAATAAAATAGATAATAATTAACTTATTTTCTAATTGAAGAATATTGAAAATAAAAGAATTTCAACATTCATTTTAATGTTGTATTTCAAAGGTAAGATCACATATACATATTTGAAAAACACAATCAAAGCTCAATATCTTTTTTAATTTCAAATGCATCCACATTGCATGCTCAAATAACATCCTTAATTAAATAATAATTTGAGACAACTCTTCGTATTATTAATAAATATATGCAGTAAAATAAAATTGATTAGGCTTACCGCACGCCTAATCCCACATAATCAGTAAACATTAAATATTCAACAATAATACTGTTTATTTAAAAAAAATTATATTCCAAACTAAATGGAGTTTGCAAAAATAATATGATTATAGAAACTATGCAATTCAAAATTACTCAAACACGTAAATTTAACAATAATATTGGATTGACAATTTTTTTAAAGAATAAACGCAAAAAAAGAAAATATAAAATATAATTTACATAATATAAAACAGAATAGACAGAAAACATTTATGGGAAAATGATTTACATACTATTGAAGAATAAGAAGAGAGGATTGTACATTATAAAAAAACTTAATTTTTAATTTATTTATAATTGATGAGAATACAAATATTAATAAGTATGATATTGATGATTTATGGAGAAATAAATTAAAGAAAATATTTTACTAATGAGGAGATCTCAACAGATTTGTGAAGATGATGAATTGCAAAATCACGAAACATTATTTGCAGCTGAGATTGAATATTCTCAATATTATTAGAAAATATATTTAAAAAAAAACATATATATATATATATGTTAAAAACAAAAACCAGAAGTAAGCGCAAAATAAAAGTAGAAAATGTCTTTTACATTGATATGGGTTATTCCAATAATTGAGTATAGGCTCTGGAGATGGGGTGGTAGGCTGGCTGAGGCTAAGCGTATGAGTCAGCTTAGATTATTTGAGGTTTGTGCCTACGTTGATTCATCTCATTCAGATTTTATTCCTACTTCATATATATTTTAAAATAATTACACGTATATATAATAATATTATTAATTATTATATAATATATATTAAAAAATAATAAAATAAAATAGAATTCAAATTATGGTCGTAACGGACTTGTGTTATCTCTATTTTGCTAATGAAATTGTTCAATTATTTTCTTTTGGATCCTAATTCCTTTTACATTTTTAGATATTTGTTAATGCTTGGTTCTTCAACTTAAAAAATAAATAAGGTTTTATAATTTCAATTCTATCCTTCGTGTATTTTTCAGTTCAAAAATTCAAACTTAATCTTTCATATTTTTACAATTTTATCTCATTCATTCAAAATCTATGTTTAACTTAATTAAAAATTATAATAATAAAAAAAGTATGTAAATAATAGAAAACTAAATATTATGTACAAACTTTTAGAAATATAAAACGATATAAATAACATATTTCATAAGTAGAAAAATTGTTAAATAAAATTTTAAGCATAACTAAAAATTATGTGTCAAACGGATGATAATTAATAAAAACTATATGTTGCAACAAAACTATAAAAATAAAAATGAAACTCTAGAAAATATCATTTTTATGAATAATTAAAAAATATATTTAATTAAAAAGTATTACTCGTAATATTTATTTATTGATTGTAAATAGATGATAAATTCTTTTTTTAGACTACTTTGTTATTAATTTAGTATAGATTCTATTAGATATATGTGCCGTTTGCACGATAGTTAGGAAATTAGTTAAATGGTTATGCCACTTGCATGGTAATAGTAGTTGCAACTTGTTTTATAAGTTATGAATTTAGTTAGAAATTTGTTAGATGGTTATACCACTTGCATGAAATTAAACTTGTTTCATAAGTTAGTTTTGAACCTTCTATATCTTGTATATAGTTGTTCTTTGATGAATTCAATATATTTTTATTTTATAATTTGTGTGGGATCTTGAGCCAGTATTTTTGCGGCAGAAGGAATTTTTTTGGGGCAGAAGGAATTTTTTTTTTAATGCAAAATTATATTTTGTACATGTTTTTACAAATAAAATAATGAAATAATTCATATACTCTTAAATATTTAAAATTATTTAAGGGTACATTTCACTGTTTTTTATTATATTACAAACTGTACATGCATCGAGTTTTAAGTAATATTTGGCCAATTATTATTTATAGTTTATTTTTATCTTTCTAATTTCATTAATCACCAACGCATACACTTGGATTTGTGGTATTTGTATGCACATATACAAAAATATCGTAAATTCTGGAACCTGCACGACACAATTTATACGTTAGCTTAATTTATGCCCAAATCTCTTGGAGAGAAAAAGGAGTAAAGAGTTGTCGAGACATGGATATCTAAAGTAAGGAAAAGTTGAAGACATGAGTAACAGAATGACAGAAATTTATAGAGAGAAGAAGGCGAAAATATAGCTAAAATTTCAAGATTTTGCCAAACATTGCTGATTAAGCAGCCGATGCGTTGATGTGGCTCTCTTAATTTGAGAATTTTACCTAATTATATACATGTCATATACACATCATCAAATATTAAAAATGGAAATAAAAACCGTAAATGGATTAAATGGCCAATAAATTACTTAACAAAAAAAAAATAATAATAAAAAAAAAATTAAAACTTCACTTTTGATCGACTAGTTTATGGTCAAAACTGGTTTGGTTTCCGCACTTGGCTTTCTATTCCCAATTTATTTATTTTTTATTTTTTATTTTTTTTGCACTTTTGATCCCCAAAAATGTACCTTTAAACTCTAATCAACTTATAGGCCGAGTTGGTCAAGAATTACTTATTTCAACTAAAATACTCCACCGCTTCTTTCTTTTTCATTAGAATTTTTCTCTCACCTTCTACTTGGGTCTGCTACTCCACTGCTTTTTCCTTGCATCCTTGTTTTCTTCTCTCTATAAATCTCTTCGTCCTTTTACTCCTTTCTCTAGAGATCCATTTCTCTAAAAATCACTTTAACTCTCTACTCTTTTCTCTCTCTCTACTCTTTCTTCTCTCTCTTAATGATGTATTAAAATTAAAGAGAAACAAAATGATCAACATGTATAGCTGTTCATCAAGAGCGTTGCCTAGGAATGGGCAGATTGCTAGCCATTTACACATTCATGTTAGGCATCAGAGGTCGGGTCTTGGCTGTAACTCGACCTGTCTTAGATTTGCTCCACAACATGTTCTAGTTCCAAATTTGTATTCAATGGTTGTGTATAAAATAATGCCCCCAACCTAAATAGGAAGAAAGGGATTAATGCCCTCAACATGGGGGCAAAGTAAATCGTAACATGGATATAAGCAGCTCAAAAGGTGAACTAAGATTTTCATTTTAATGCAACATGATTTTTATTTTTATTTTTGGTAACGATATCTAAATTTAGTTTATATCTTTTTTCTACGACAATATTCAATAGTCTATCTACTCAAAGATCTAAGATGATGAGATTCCTATATATTAATAACACGGAAGAGATGACAACCCATACCATCATTAGTGGTTCATATGCCCAAGTACTACAAGTCTCGATTCAGGTCTCGTGTATAGGAAATGTTGAAGAATCCGAGTTCAAAGCAATTGTTGGAAGACATTGAAGTCCCTCTATTTTTCAGAATTAGACCAACATTTTCAACCTCAATGCTAGTGATGATTGAGGTTAACCAAGCAAACAGAAAGCATATTTTCAATGAACAGGAGAAAGTAGCCATTTTAAGATGTTGAGTTCTTTAATTTGCACAAATTGCATCGATAAAGTAGGTTTACGATTGAAATTTTGTAGATTTCAGCGTCTTAACTTTTTTTACTTAGGCAGAGAACAAGGTTTTCTTCTTTCTTCCTCTATTTTGTTCAATATTTTTTGTTGATTTTTTTCCTAGTCATTTTTAATTTATGTTTGTTGACATTGGTCTATCCAACATAAATTTTTTAATTCTACTGATTTTTTATTTTTTATAATGACCTCTTTCTTTTAATACTGTCCAATTTATTCTCAATTTACAAACTTGTCAAAAATTGCTGATGTGGCCAATGAATTTAGGAATAAATGTTCGAAATTCAACACATGTTTGTGTTTTATTACTATCCAATTTATTCCCAATTTCACAAACTCATCAGAAATAGCTGATGTGGCAAGTGAAATTACATGGTTGCAATTTCAAGTTGTTTTTAAAATTCTGGAGACATTGTGTATAAATTGAACAAAATTAAAATATAGAGATCTTTATAAGAAAAAAATAGTAAAATTAAAAGTTATATGTTGGATTGGCCAACGTTAAAGGGTATAAAATTAAATTCCCCAAAACTGTTTCTTCATGATATGAAAGATTTATGTATTAGTTCAATCTAAATGCTTGTATTTATAGGAAAATATTCAATCCAAAGAACCATGGATCACAAAATGTAGCAATTTAACACGGGTACATTTTTCACTTATATGATATATGATCCTATGTTTAAGAAAGTAAGACCGGAAGTTTTTCAAGATGTTGGAAATATAAAATTTAATTAAAATGTGGAATACCAACCTTTTCAACCATTTGCTGCGATATATATATTTATTTCAGTTTGAATAAAAAAATAAATATATAATATATATATGGTCCAATTTTTTGACCCAATCTATATATATATATATATATATATATATATATATATAAAATAAGGGAACCATAATAAGAATAATAAGTACAAAATATGAGAATTTGTTTATTTGGTGAGTGGAAAATTGTATTTAAAGTTTGAGAATTTGTTTGATGAACTACAAATTCTGATAGATTTTATAAACTAGACTAAATCGAACATTTGTTTTTACAAATCGTATCCTAAAAACTTATTTTTGTAAAGTTTTATGATTATGATATTGAAGAATTATTTCAAAGTGTTATTATATAATCAAAAGTTAACATATATGTTTAAATTGCATGACAAATAAAGTTTTTGTTAGAATATCTAGGCCGTAGATCATATGAAATACGAAGCAAAAGTAAATCATTAAAATTATTTCTACAATCTATGCTCAATTTACATGACCCCATTTACATAATTATACTTAAAAGTTTAATAATAAACCAAGAGATTCACGTTCTTGGCGAGAATCCACGGATGACCAGATCGGATGTTCATCAAGGACATTTAAGACCTACTCTCCAAGTTTATCTACACTCAACCTTGATGTGTTGACACACAGTGTAGCTTGATTCCAGTATATCCTCCATAGAATGAGATGAATAATTTAGAACTAAAAATATAATTGGGAATCTCAACACATGAGAGGAGAGAGAAGAGAGAAGAGAGAACACAAGACGAAGAGAGAAATCGTCTTCTTTAGTTGTGCTATTTAATGAATGCTCGATTCTCGCTTTGGGGGATCTATTTATTGAAATCCGCTTAAGTCTCTTCATCTTTACAAACCTTTCATCTGTAGTTACCATGTAGATACAGTCCTTCATTCGATTCTTTGATTAATAACTAGGGCTTGGTCATTTTATACGAATTGATAATTGACATTAATAAATAATTAATCCTCACAAACTCATTCGATCCGTTGGCCAGTAATGCAATCACATCTGTTATATTCTAGCCAAGTGCCTTGCGCAAGGTCTTATTGGATACGATGAGTCTATGAAATATAGATAAATAATCCCAACAGATTACTCTGTGGGCCAGCAAATTAGTTCTTTTTACTACACTGGTCTTAAACATAGTTTCATCGTACCAATGAGCCCCTGTTTGGCATCTCAAGAGTGGTTTGAGGAACCAGTTAAATATACGACTTCTCTCATGCAGAAGCATATGTATGCATACATTTTAAGGACTAATTAGTGCAATTATATAAATTAGAACCTCAATTTTTCCGTTGCCACTACTGCTACCAAATGATTTGAGTTCTGATACATGATAAGTTCAATGTGGTCATTTGGGATGAACATCACATCCACTAGCCTACATGGTATCTCAACACCAATATCCATGGGATCAGATATCCACTCCTTGAGTGGCGTACCACTCAATGCAAGTCTATCTGAATCCTGCAATATCCCTTCTTATAAATTCTTCGTCTTAGGACATTTATGATTTCAATCACCGAGACTTATTTCATAACCTAAGTCCATGCGTGACCAAGTCACCTAGTGACCAAGATCATACAATATCAATATCATATAATATGTAAACACAAATAAATATAGTAAAGAAGAAATGACTTTAATTTACATTCATAAAAATTGTAATTGGAATATGTAAAATAGGCAATCCAACAGTTGTCTGCTAGAGCACATATTCCTACAATTTTGTGGGAATTGAAATAAAATATTTACTATGAAGTGTCAATTTGACTAGGATGATGTATGATATGCAAGTATCTTAGCTAGAACTTGATTTTATTGTTTTTATAGAATGAAACTTAAATGTTTTATTTGTGTAATGTACTTGGGTAAATAAACTTATTAAACCCAAATTGAGAATTTGGTTATTTTCATTTATATATTATATGGTCATAAGTTGATTAAATGATTATAATCAAATGAATCTAAGTATGAAATGTGTCGAATGCAGTTTGAGTAAAAACCATGCTCCTGAAGCTATCCTCGCACATCAAACTAGAAAAGCGAGTAACTTTTAAATATTTTGTCTTAATTAAATTAATTGATATCTTGAAACTAATATTTGGGCTATTGGGCCTCATAGTGGTATTATGTTGCCAAGCTAACTCTGAGTGGAATTATGTTTTCACCGTATGTACTATCTACTAGTGGTATTATGTTACCACAACAGACACGAGTGAGACTACATTTCCTCTATGTCTTCTAGTAAGTGTACAGGCTCACAACGATCATTGTACAAGTATGTACGACCTAGATAGGTGAACAACTTTGATTTGTTTGTTAATTTAATTAATGCAATATATTTTTGAGTTATCCCACTGGGCATCTCCTCTGGGAGATATCTTATGATGCTATTATGATGAAGATCAGTAGTTGTTGGCAGGGCTCTTTCTCGTACTCAATTTTTGGTCTTGTTATATGTAAGTATATATAGTTAATGTTAGTTTAAGAAAGTGTGGGTTAATACAAATATTTTGAACTTATTAAATCAAATGAAATTTCTTTTTCAAAATATTCTTTTTTACAACTTGTATTTTCTTTAAGACTTCTATTGATGTTTAATTAAAAGAATTTGGTCACGCTAATCACACTGTCACGGTATGGATCCCACTTATGGGATCGAGGCTTTACACTGACTCCCAATGTTCTTATAGCTAATGTCTTACACTAGAACCAAGTTTTTATAAAATAAGTGAAAGTACAAGGAGTCAATTTTTAGAAACAAAATCACAAGGTTCAATTTGAAATTATCAAACATAAGTATTGTAAATGTTTACAAATGAAGATGTAGCGATTCAAAATTATTTATAGTAAAGTGACCAAATAAATACAACATTTGTAATATATTTTAAAAAATTTATTTGAAAAATTACAATAATAGAAAGATGAAACGACCATGAATTAATTTTTCAAATATGCGCCGCAATAAACTATAATGAATTATGAAATGAATATATCAGTCATGGAAGACAATTAAACCTACATAATCATTCTTGTTTGTAAAAGCTATGATCTCTAAGTTAGTGGAAATACAGGAAGCATAACAGAATGTGTTATTACTGTTAGATCGGAATTTGTGCGCGTGTGTATTAGTTCAATATTTGTTTCGAACAATAATTGAATTTTCGGAAGCTAAAAGAAGGCTTGAAGATTTTTCCGAGGAAGTGTTCCATCTTCCTCTCAAGTATTTTATATTAGAAGATTACTTTGTTTCCAAAAATGATACAAGAAGAACTTACACGTATCAGACTCCCCTTAAATAATAGTCTACTCTTGCAAACATATTTTCTAATACCTCACTTGACCATCTAGTCCCCTAGATGGATTTTGTTGCAAACTCCCATTTGTAGATTGCTGAACTCTCCCGAATCCAGTCAATGGTGGGTCAATGATGTTGTTCAGTCTCTCTGTGGTTTATTGTCAGTTCGCCTTTGAGTGCTCCTTGTGCTATCATATTCTCCCAAATCCGATGGCTTTTCCACCCGCCTCTTCATCGCTCTCTTCTTGTATGGTGTTAATCGAATGTAACAGAGGTGCATTTATTTTTCTTGTGCCTTCTTATTTAAAGCTGCGCTCATCTTGGATATCTAGTTGTACAACATCTTTTCATTAGATTTTCTACCCGCTGATTTCCTGGATTTTAGCAAATCAGTTTTCTTGATATCTTGCTGAGTTGTTTCCTTCTTTCTTCAAGTTGGCCGATTTCCTCTCCTAGTGTATCTCTTTATGATTTTTCCTTCTTTGGATGATGATCCTCATTCCTTTATTTTCTCCAACCATTGATTCCCTTTCCTTAGTTTGAGTATCTACTTCACATCCTGCATACAATTTTGAATATGATTAGATTCTTCGAATATATGACAATTTTTACCTCATCAATCTCCCCCTTTGACATATGGTTCAAAAATCTTGATTAAGTTGATTTCCTAGAGGATAAGAGCATATACGAACATGGAACTGGGATAGCTACTAAGATTTAGTTACAAACTAAAATATGAAAAGATGATCCACATAAATATTAGTTTTTACAAACCAGACAGAAGCTTAACAAATGTTTTTTAACAGATCACATTCATTAACAAAAATATCATTAGACAATCAGTTTCCCTCTTAGTCTAACCCTTCTTCACTCTCCCAACTCTCTTTTGATTCTTTTGTTCTCACTTTCATCGATAAGTCTTTTCCCTTTTTTTGCTTCTTGCTGCAGTATGCTTCTTCTTCCTACTTTGTTCTCTTGTGCTTGTGCTTGTAGTGGTCTCCCCCTTTTTCGAGCCTTGTGTCAAAGGGTTTGAAGTGTGGGATGACCCGACATTTATAGGTACATCCAAAGACTTAAGGATATTCGTCATATAGAGCTTTTGAGCACTAACTTCAGCAGCGAGGGTGTCCAGAATTTCAATTTGTTGATGGAGGAACAGTGGTAGATTATCAGCAACTTCTGAGGGGCGAAGTGTTGGGGCAGGAGTCTGTGGTCGTGTATAGACATTGGCTTCTCGGGAAGCCATTTTCAGCGGTGGGGTGGACTAGAACAGAACATCAGAAGGATTGGGTTGAACGCCTTGGTGTGAAAGCAGACCCCAGATAAGACTAGGGAAAGGTAATTTCTTGCGAGGGTCTGGTTTCTCAGCCAATCCCATAATAGTCTCAAACACCACTCTTCCAAAATCAAGGGGAATATTATTCAAAACTCTGTAAATGAAAACACATTGAGCAGCATTCATGTGAAACTTGTTGGCAGTGGGCATCCAATTGTGTCCACCAATTTTGTGCATCCAGTTTTCGTCATAGTTCTCCCATCAGGTCATCCAACAACATTGGGGTGACCCTCATGAAAGATTCTAGAACTGTAATCTTCTCCCTGAATCTTGGTGCCAAGGTTCTCATGATTTTCATGATTTTTACATTCTCTTGAATTGTATCTCCAAGAGTATATCATTGATTTACTATGTCACTGAACCTTGCAAAATATTTCAATATTTTCTTCTTCGGTCATTTGAACCCATCAATTTGTGTAGCCAGTCTTTATAGTTTTGATTTACTCAGTGACTCATTTCCTTCAAACTGTTTTTGTTTGTACATCTCATCCGTCCTTGGCAGTTTGACAGTGTATCACCAATTTGTGCCTCATTGAGTCCACCGAGGCTAGTATTGCATATAGTACGATGTAGTTCACATCTTCTACACACTTTTCGTCCTCAGTCCACAATGTTCTAGGTTTGTCAACAATTTTTGTTATATCTTTTCCATCATTCATTTTCGGCCATGTTCACTAGGTTTGAATTACTTCTCCACATCTTTTAGATCTTAAGTAGATGATCATCATGGATTTCCAGAATGAGTAATTTTGTCCATCAAGAGATAGTGGTCGTAGCGATGTTCCTTCATATGATCTCATGTTTCTGTCCCTGGATCTACCTGTTTTAACAAAAAAATATGGAACCTGTTCTGGTGCCAATTGTTAGATCAGAATTTGTGCGCGTGTGTATTAGTTCAAAATATTTGTTCGAATAATAATTGAATTTGCGGAAGCTAAAAGAAGGCTTGAAGATTTTATGAGGAAGTGTTCCATCTTCCTCTCAAGTATTTTTATTAGAAGATTACTTTGTTCCCACAAATATTACAAGAAGAACTTACACGTATTAGGCTCCCCCTAAATACTAGTCTATTCTTGCAAACATATCTTCTAATACCTCACTTGACCATCTAGTCCCCTAGATGGATTTTGTTGCAAACTCTCATTTGCAGAGAGCTGAACTCTCCCGAGTCCAGTCAATGGTGGGTCAATGATGTTATTCAGTCTCTGTGTGGTTCACTGTCAGTTCGCCTTTGAGTACTCCTTATGCCATCGTATTCTCTCGAATTCGATGGTTTTTCCACCTGCTTCTTCACTGCTCTCTGCTTGTATGGTGTTAATCGAATGTTACAGAGGTGCATTTAGTTTTCTTGTGCCTTCTTATTTAGAGCCGTGCTCATGTTGGATATCCAGTTGTAGAGCATCTTTTCGTTAGATTTTCTACCCACTAATTTCCTGAATTTTAGCAAATCAGTTTTCTTGATATCTTGCTGATTTGTTTCCTTCTTTCTTCAAGTCAGTCGATTTCCTCTCTTATTGTATCTCTTTATGATTTGTCCTTCTTTGGATGATGATCCTCATTCCTTTATTTTCTCTAATCGTTGATTCTCTTTCCTTAGTTTAAGTATCTACTTTATATCCGACTTGCAATTTTGAATGTGATTAGATTCTTCGAATATATGACAATTTTTACCTCATCAATTACAAGTATTCGATATTTAATCATTCATAGTATTATTACACCTTTTCTATTTATTGCAGTTTGGTTATTTGTATTAATGTAAATTTGATTATATTATGTTTATTTTTTATTATTATGTTTTTGTTTATAATAAGTGGTCGAATTTATACTGTTGATCAAATAATATTGTAATACAATGTCACTAAACTATTAATTAATACCGAGACAGGACTGAACAAATCACCCTCTTCACCATTCATATTATTAAAACAAATATATAAACACTACACCATGATGACACACTCTGCCTTACATTACCACAAGAAGCCGCCACCTACTAATGAAGCGGAATTTTAAAATATCAAGTGCTGCACTAGAAATTTGGAGCTCCCATTTGTGCTCCCCCCCACTAATTGAATGGTGGATTTCGAGTCATCCCATGTTTAAACTAAACTAAACCCCCCCCAACAACCACAACTGATCACCAATATATAAACACCAATATACTCATTGCCTTTGAGTACCACCACCACAACAACAACAACAAAAAAAGGATAATCAAGAAAATGGAAGCATCACTGAAGTGTTTCTGCATTTTGGGATTCCTCGCAATCTCGGGGATCGCCTCTGCGTATGCAGCAGGCGAGTGCCCAAAATCGACGCCTGATATGGAGGCCATGAAACTGTTCCCATGCGCAACAGCAGCACAGGACGCGAATGCAGCTGTTCCTGCGAGCTGCTGCGCACAGGTGAAGAAACTCGGGCAGAACCCGAAATGCCTGTGCGCGGTTATGCTATCGGATACTGCTAAGAGCGCCGGAGTTAAGCCAGAGATTGCCTTATCCATTCCAAAGAGATGCAACTTTGCTGACAGGCCTGTGGGTTACAAGTGTGGAGGTCAGCCATCATTTCACTACTTCTACTTCTTTCCACCCTTCTTTTAGGGAATTATATTACTTAGAAATGGTGGCATAGCATTTATCATTTTCCATCTAAGGAAATTTTATATTATTGGCGCATATAGTGTCTGCATTTTTAGACGTGCAATGAGTCGTGAAAAAACTAAAGAAAAATAATTTATTACTAACTAAATCTCAGAATAAAATTACAAAGATACGATAATTATTGGGATGTTTTTAGTTTTAGCCACCTGTAATAAATAACATTCATTTTTTTGTCACAACATAAAATTCAATTTTTTTTTTAAATTCAATTTTAACATTTTTATCTTTCGCTGATACCACCTGTATCAAACCATAACATATAGGGCAGTGAAGGCCGTACCATCCTATGCAATATCAATAATATCAGGTGCATTGGATGAAAAATTAGCTAAAAAATATGAAATTTAAGTTGTGGTTGGACTATATTCTCTTTTTTCCGAAGTGGCTATGAATAGGGATTTTGATTTTCAATTTTTCAAGTAAAATTGCAAAATGTCCTTTAACTTTAGGTCCAGTGTCTTCTTCATATTATAATTTCGCTATGTATATTTCTAATTGTGTGAATTTAGTCATATTTTTCACCAGAAAATTGAATTTCTCGTTGAATAATTTATATTCTATTTCCACCAATAGGGGACATATTTTGCAGTTTTCTGGTCTGTGGACTAGAGTATTGTGTAAACTTATTTTATTTTATTGGACTACTTTTACCATGTACGACCAGTTTGTAAGAATTCATTCTTGGATTGTTTTGCAGCCTACACATTGCCATGAGAGTTGGTGGAAGAATTGGAAGGCACGAAGATTATGTGTGCTTTGATTGCAAGTTACTATTAGCAGTGTCGTCGGGATATGGTCGTGTGTCCCGGCTTGTTTATCTATCTTTTTAATAATTGTAATCATGGATTACATAAGTAAAGAATTAATGTATTTTCCTATCCTTTTTTATCCGAGTGAATCTATTGTGCATCATGCACCTAATCTACGACATTATTTTTATTTCTTTAAATTATTTCTAATCTAAATTCTCTCCTCTCTTTTGTAGATAATTCAAATCTAGGATCATTAAGTTTTAAACTTCTTGAGGTATATTTAGATCTGTTGGACTAGACTAAATGTACAATAACTTTAGTGGAGAGGAGCTTTGATGTATGAGCATGGGGTTTGTGCCTGTAGTCACGTAGATGGTAGGACGAAGTCCCTCCCTTTAGCTAACTGATGCTCTCTAGTTCATTTGATTGACGCCAAATAAATAATCGATATTACTCAGATTAGAATTGTAACAAAGGGCACACTTTTACTTCATATATATATATATATAGATTAAGTTTTCACCTAAAAGTGTTATATATTTCTTTATAAAAAAGAAGGATTGTCTATCGCCACGTGTCACCATCACATTTATTCGTAGTAATATACCTTTTAAGTTTTCTCCTTCTTTGACACATGTCCCAATAATTTATTAACATTTCTAATTTTCTCTATCTTTTTTTTTAAATTAATTTTACTAAAATTTTAAAAATCAATTAACTTTTTTGTTTTAAATACATTTTTAACTTATGATATATCAAATTAATCAAATTTAAGTGATATTTAATAAGACACTAATATATTTAAAGTATGATATAATATTTTTAAAGGATAAAATATAGTTTTTTAATGAATTTTAAATATTTCTTTTTATTTTGATATATGTATTGAATTTGAATAAATAATATTAATTTTTATATGAATTTGATCTAAAAGTATAAATATTGTTTTAAAAATAAAGATATTATATGATTTAATTTATATGTATTATAATTTATAGTTCCACTTTAATAGGGTTTAGTAAATTGAATATTTGTATTAAGTTGGGAACACTCTAAAATTGACTTCGAAAGTCATGCAATTTATTATTTAATTATGATTACTCGTAAGAGAATGACAATACTATATAACATAATAAAAAATCAAATCGCATAATATTATATAAATATAAATGACATAAATAATTCTTATATAATTTTTAAATAATAATAAAATAATAATAATAATAATAATAATATAATTTTAATATAATAAAAATATATTATGTCCCGTGCATTGCACCAACAAAAATCTAGTTTTCATCTCAAAAGTGTTATATTTTCTTTTTCTTGTTAATTGTGTATAAATTAAGATAACATCTATATATATTCACTAGTAATTAGCACATGCGGTGCACGTGATTTTATATTTTGTTGAAATATTATATTATTTTGTAGTTTTGTTACAAATTATATTAAATTGTGGGATAAAACTATTTTATTTATCTTTTCCATTTGTTATTTAATTTAAATAGCTTAAGTTCCTTTAAAAATTATATAATCTACATATATATGATTGGTTAAATAAAAAAAGAATTATATTATAAAACATGTTTAAACTAAATAATATCATAAAAACTAAATATTTTCATTTTTAATTATATTTTCCATACATTTTATAATTTTTTTCACAATATATGACATGATCTAATATCTAATTAAAAAGTAAACTATGTCATAAAATCACTAAGCTCTACTTACAAAACAATAGAACATTTATTTTGAATTAAATTACATTCTTAGGTAATTATTCAATATCATATTGTATATTATGTGCACCTCATATTTAACTTCAAGTAATAAATAAAAATAATACTTTTATTGTTTATTCTTATTAATTTTTTTCTTTCCAGCATTTGAGTACGAACAAAAAATATATTTTATAATACACAACATATTTGAATAAAAATATTTGAAATAGACTTGGCAATGTGAAACTTTACATGATCTAAGTTCAATCATTTTAAATCAAACATCACAATGTCTGCTCTTTTATTTCACTTTAAAACTGAATTGTAAGTGCACGACATTAATTGCAGTAAAATTTAGTGAGAATAGATATTGTATCCACAATGAATGACTAACTAATCCAACTAAGTACTCAATGATGTTATTTTACTTTATTGAAATATCCAGATAGAAAATCGATTGTGTGATTAAAAGAACAAATAACACAAGACTCAAAATTAATTTTGTTTACTATTTTATTTCACTTAAATTACGACTCGCAAGTGCATGAAATAAATTATAGTAAAATATGGTGAGAATATGTATCGTATCCACAGGGACTGTATATTGTAAATTCAATTGAGTATTTGTTTATGATATTTTTCTTTACCTAAAGGAATTCAATTAATGGAATGAGTTTTATAAAATAAACTAAAACAAATAAAGAGAAGAAATATATAAAAAAACAAGTCAAACAACTACTGATATTCAGAAATTATATAGATTCTAAGGACATGCATTCTTATGACTCATATGAGTTCCTTTTAATGTATCAAACCATATTTAATTCCTATATTTGTATGAGGATCACTAAAATATTTGGATCCTCTCTCTCGTGTTAGATCCAAAAATAAATTAGACTACACTCATCATTCTCAAGATATTATCTAACTCTCAATCGTGCCTAGGATCTATTCTCATTATAATACTTACGAATCTCTCGATCTAGCAAGTTTTATGTTATGCATTCCTAATCCGTTAACCAATTACTCATCATAATAATGGATTAACTGCACAAATACAATTAGTCGTCACATAATTCCATGCAACATTCAAGTCAAGGAAGCATAAAAAAATATAGGAAGGAAAATAATATCATTAAAGAAAAATATATGAATCCATAATTATGCACTCCCTAAAATCACTAGATGTTTAGCCACACATATTCAATACATAATTCATCGAAAACATATTGATAATCATGGCTAACATAAAAAGAACAAAAGAAAAGAAGACTATTGAAGCCCAAACGATCTTCGTTTCTCTCTCTCTCTCTCTCTCTCTCTGATGACTTGGTTGGTTGATCCTCCTTTGTATCTTTGTTTCTAACCCTAAAATCTATTGTATATTGTGTTGTATGATCTCTATAATTTGATGTAGCTCCTCCTTTTATAGAGTTTTGATAGCCTCCATATCTCTAATTGAAATGGGAAGATATGCCCGAATCACACCAGATCAAGAAGATATGCCGAATCACATCAAATCGCGACAGTTAAGATTATATCACAAGGATAAACACGGTCCATGTGACTTGAGAAGTGGTCTATACATCCTTAATTATCTGTTTTTATGTCAAAAATTCAATAAACATATGACGTAACAAAAATATAACAAAATCATGATGAACTTGTCACTTAAGTACATGCATTTGCCTAAACAATTATACATAATAACTCCGAATTGCACGTAAATCCTATGTTTATCAACCCCCCAAACTTAACCTATTGTCCATCCTCGAACAATAAAAGCGAGTCTTCATTTCAGAATGAAGAGGTGTTCTGACAGTACACGATGCTTCAAACACAAAAGTCATTATGATTGTATCAAAATTAACCATATTGCAAATAAACAACTTCATACCATGCAACTAGTACTTATTTAATATCTTGAATCATTGATCCTCACCAGGTTTGTGTATCTCTCACACTCAAGTGTATAGAAAAATATAAACAACACTCAAAGTTAAAATAAATGTTGAATTAACCATATGCTAGCCAATGATTTCATCTCGCCTTTACATGCAATGAGTGGATTAATGATAAAAAAGGACTTTAAATTTGGTTTTAATGTAGACTTTTGGTTAAGATAAGGAATGTATGGCTAAGTGACTTAATCAATAGTGGACTCGTCGAATTTTTTGGTCTTTATGACGTTTCACATTCAACTCAGGCCAACGAGCACAACTAGATTCTTGTCTAACTTTATTCCTCCTTCATCAACTCTTTTCTAATATTCAATCAACTCTGAATTTTACTCAATGGTTTTATTACCTATGAGGAGTCACTTTTGATTTTCTACAACTTTTGTTGTTTGATTTTTTTTTTTTTAAGGAAGTGACTTGCTCCCAATTCATAACCATTTTTCACAATCTTTCAATTCATTCCTCCATATTCACCAAGGCCTTCTAGCATGCAATATTCTTTTCTATTCGACAAGTCCACTCTATTTATATTACTTTCACGTACAAACACTGTAACTTGGCTATCAAAAAACGACTCAAGGCTCAAAGGGGCTTACTAGGATAATTTTGTGTAAATGGTCAAAATTGAAAGGATAACACGGCTACCAAAGATGGCCTAAAATTACTTTCGAAATCCAAATTATTTTGCTAAACTTGAGCAAATCATAGGCAAGTTCTAGACATTCCAACTTTAGCCAACTAAATGCACTAGAAAGAATCAATACGTTCAAAATCTCACATGCTAATCACGATTCAAGATATTCAAGTTCTTCATTGCATGCACAAATATCATTTTTTCACAATATGCTCAATTCATCGATAATCATTATCAAATAAAACATTATCATCATTAGCATAAGTCAATACCACAATCATTATAAAATAGAGAAATGAGTCATTGTTTAGGCTTTATATTACATATTTTACACTACTAATTTCGAAAGAAAACATGTACTAAAAATTTCAAGTAAGAACAGGGATTCATGGTACGACGTCCATCCACCCCCCCTCCCCAAACTTATTCTTTGGGAATAATATGTTGAAAAGATAGACAGAAAAGTCATGAATCACTAACCTCCATTATATTATTGAGAAGGTGGGTCCGGTAAGAGTTGAAACCTCCAATGTTTCATCGTGTTTTGCGTGATTGCTATGTTGGCATCAATTCTCTTAACAGTTAAGTTCATGTGGATGAACTAGTTTCTCAATTTCTGCAAACACAACTCATCAAGATTAAAAAGGACTTTCTTTTTAAACAATGGACACAGAAATTGTGTAATTCTAACAAAATTAGCCATGAAATTCTTATGAAGCTCGGCATGCCCAAGGAGACTCTTTAATGCCTTCTCTTTTGCATGAGGGTGCCATCTTTCAGTTTTAGCCTTCTTGGCATGATCGACTTCTAAAATTGTACAAAGGTGAGCCCGCTTTAATTCCTCTTTGATGATTCCCTGACGAGATGTCTTCGTCTTTGGTTCTATAGAAGAATCCTGCATAACTTTAAAATTGTTAATTAAATTCACACTATCAAAATTAATAGACTTGCAAGGAAGAATAATGTGGCTTATGCATCACTTAAAAGACTCTGCTGGCAAACTTTTGGGCTTCTTTTGATCGATGGTGTTTTGGACTATATCCGCAGCCTTGCGATCTTCAATATCCCCTTGGAACTTCTTTACATCATATAAGGAATACACCACTTTCTCATTATTTACTCTTAGAGTCAAAATTTCTATTCTCGTGTCAGTGAAGGCTCCCGCAGTGGCTAAGAATGGTCTACCCAAAATCAGTGGCATCTCGTGGTCTTCCTCCATTTCCAACACAACAAAGTCCACAGAAAATATGAACTTATCTACTTGCACGAGAACATGTTCTATAATTCCTTTCGATTACTTTATAGACCTATCAGCAAATTGTAATGTGATGGAGGATGGTTTCACTGCTCCTAAGCCCAACTTCTTGAATATGGATAATGTCATTAAATTTATGCTTGCCCCCAAATCACACAATACTTTATTAAAGTGACCGTTGCCAATTTCACATGCAATTGTATAGCTTCCTGGATCCTTCAACTTTTGTGGAAGCTTATTTCAAAGAATTGCACTACTCTCCTCTGTTAGATTGACCGTCTCATGATCTTCAATTGTGTTTTTCTTTTCTAGAATTTCTTTCAAAAAATTAGCATAGTCAGGCATTTGTTCAATAGTTTGAGCAAAGGGAATATTAATTGGTAATTTCTTAAAATTTTCTAAGAAATTAGTAAATTGTATCTCATTCGCTTGCTTCCTTAACCTTTATGGAAATGGCAATGGTGGAATGTATGTAGGGGGTGGCACATATTTGACCTTCTTTGCTTCTTCCCCCCGATCCACTCTCTCACTTTTCTTTTCTTCTTTGTTAGGCAGCTCGTCCTTCACATGTACGACATGACATTGCTCCTTCGGGTTGATTCAGTGGTACTTGAAAATTGTCCCTTTCGTTGTCCGTTTTCCAGTAGTTTAGCCATTTAACCAACTTGCACCTCCAAAGATTTTATTTGAGCTTTGAATTCGGTCATGAATTTGTTCACCGTGATGGCTAAATTGTCAACCTTTGTTGCCTGCGTATCCATCATTTGCGTTATGGTCTGCATAAAGGATGTAAGTATATTCTCCAAATCCAGTTTCTTTCCATCATTTATAACTCCATTCGTAAGAGAAAAATTGGGTAGTGGCTGCAAAAAAATATTTGGATTAGAATAATTGAGTCTATCTCTTTGTATAAACTGATTTTGTCTATAATTGTCATTGTAGCCTTGTCCTTACGTAGAATTCAAATTCTCTAGTGTGTCTTGGGCTACAATTTCTTGTTTTTTGTGTATTTTTAGATGGTGACATGACATTCTTAGTCAACAATTTGATGGCTTGGGCCATGGTCGCCATTTGTGCAGACAACTCTTTCTTTTTATCCATCGTGTTAGAAATTTCAGCTACCTTTGTTACTGAATTTCTTTGTGATGGCCATTGTGCACTGTTTGAAGCCATTTTTTTAGCAAGTCTACAGCCTTATCAGCGGTTAATGTTAGAACTGCTCATGCGGCTGCATCAATTTGATTTTGAGTTAACTCTAATAAACCATTATAAAAATGACATACCTACTGATCGGTTGAAAAACCATGTCAGGGGCACTTTCTTAAGAGATCTCTATTCCGCTTCCATGCTTCATATAAAGGCTCTTGATCAAATTGTCTAACCGTAATGATCTCGTTCTTTAATTTCAATGTCATCCTAGGTGGATAATTTGTTGAGGAATTTCTTGTTTTAATCTGACCCTGGTCGAACTGATTCCTCATCCAGTAAATGATACCATTGCTTTGCTTTATCCCTCAAAGAGAACGAGAACAATCAAAGCCTTATCACATCAGTTCCCATGCCGTTCATCTTGATGGTGTCACTAATCTCCAAAAATTGTGTCAGATGTGTGTTGGGATCTTCTAGTGCACCACCACCAAATTGATATTATTGTACCATAGATATTAAGGCAGGTTCAAGCTCAAAATTATTTGCACCTATGGTTTGCAGTCGTCCTCCTCCTCCATAATTTGTAGTAATTAGAGTTTAAGGAACTCTCAAATCGGTGGGGCTGGAGGTTGTTGTTGTTGATGTTATCTTATCAATGCCTGCAACTCTTCCATCTCTCTATGCATTGCTTCTATTTCATCCATCCTATTTACTTGCGTTCTTGAAGTGCTTTTGTGTCAGGCAGTTGTTTCTCTCTAGATCAATTAGTATCAAACGTCTTGCACCTTTGGATTGAGTGTTCATAAACTACCTGCAAGCACGACACGAATCAAATTAAGAAATAAAAACTATATACTAAACTATAATATACACTTTAAATTAAAGTTTAATGTCTAAAACGAGTATCAGTTGTAAATTACGCCAGTCGCCGGCAATGACGCCATAAATTTGTTTGCTATTTTATTTCACTTAAATTACGACTCGTAAGTGCACGAGGTAAATTATAGTAAAACATGAAAAGAACAGGTATCGTATCCATAGGGACTGTATATTGTAAATTCAACTGAGTATTTGTTTATAATATTTTCCTTTATCTAAAGAATTCAATTAATGGAATGAGTTTTATAAAATAAATTAAAACAAATAAAGAGAAGAAATAAATAACAAAGCAAGTCAGACAACTAATGATATTCAGAGATTAAATGGATTCTAGGGACATGCATTCATATGGCTCATATGAGTCATTTTTAATGTATCAAACCATATTAAATTTCTATATTTGTATGAGGACCGCTAAGATATTTGGATTCTCTCTCTTTCTCTCGAGTTAGATCCAAAAGTAGACTAGACAACACTCATCATCTCAAGATATATCTAACTCTCAATCATGCCTGTGATCTATTCTCATCATAATACTTACCAATCTCTCGATATAGCAAGTTTTATAATATGCATTCCTAATCCGTTAGCCCATTACTCCCTCTTGGGTAGTAATGGATTAACTGTAGATATGCAATTAGTCGTCACATAATTCTATACGACATACAAGTCAAGGAAGCATAAACCAATGTAGGAAGGGAAATAATATCATTAAAGAAAAATATATGATTCAATAATTTTACACTCCCTAGAATCACTAGATGTTTAGTCACACATATTCAATTCATAATCCATGGAAAACATATTGATAATCATGGCTAACATAAAAAGAACAAAAGAAAAGAAGACTATTGAAGCCCAAACGATCTTCGTTTCTCTCTCTCTCTCTATCTCTCTCTCTCTCTGTCTCTCTCTGATGACTAGGTTGGTTGATCCTCCTTTTTATCCTTGTTTCTAATCCTAAAATCTATTGTATATTGTGTTGTATGATCTCTATAATATGATGTAGCTCCTCCTTTTATAGACAACTGATATGGTTTTGTTAGCCTCCATATCTCTAATTGAAATGGGAAGATATGTCTGAATCACACCAAATCGCGACAGTTAAGATCATATCGCAAGGATAAACACGGTCCATGTGACTTGAGATGTGGTCTATACATACTTAATTATCTGTTTTTCTGTCAAAATTTCAACACATACGTGACGTAACAAAATATAATAAAATCATGATGAACTTGTCATTTAAGTACATGCAATTGCCTAAAAAACTATACATAATAACCCCAAATTGCACGTAAATCCTATTTTATCAGATTTCTCGAGTATTTCTCTGAATTTATTAAGGCATGTTGTGCATTATAATAATATTTAGGGTAATTTTTTTTATATATTCTCACTTAATCGAGATAACCTAGTTACGTATCTGTGTTTTTTGTATATTATGTTAAACGCTCGTATTTTAGTGAAATTTGTATAATTTATGATGAATTTTATATGTGCTTTGTGTTCTACCTGAGAAAGAATTCAATTTACATCTTTATTGACTATAAATTTTTTACAATGCACATAAAATGTTATTTGGGACTGATTTTTACTCTAACACGTCCCAATATGTTAGTATTATATAAATATTTCACATTTATATCTCAAATGTTTTAATGTTATGAATTTCAAAGTTCATGTGCCACTGCGAATAGAAATCCTGGTAGTTTTTGTGTTTGCCTATATAAATAAATTTTTCCTACCACAAGACTAAATCATTTTGAAAATTTTATTGGATATGTATAAGAGAGTTATTTATTGGATCTATCCATCCAAAATGCAGTTCATCAAGTATTTATAATCATGGAAGATGTTTTGACATGTTAATCAGATGTGATGTTATTGTCCGACAAGAAATGATGTATTTTGCGAATTCAAGCACATATTATATGTTTAAGGACTCACTATCTTGATTGCCCTATAAACTCCACAAGACTTGATAATGCTAGAGTTTATATCAAAATCATTTGATGATTATTGCTTGTCAATCGGGATCGAGTTTGAGCATTTAATGCTCAATATGCATACACAAAACGGTCTCACAGAAGCCACCATCAAAAGACTATAGATAGTGACTAGGAGAATGATTATCTGCACCAATATATCTCTCTTTGTGTTGGGGTTATGCAATATTGCACACAACTTTACTTATTTGTATCTAGACCTATTGCTAATCATTTTTTTTGTACTAATTGGTAACTTATATAAGACTAATATTATTAACACACGTTTGATTAATCAATATATGTGCCTATTGCACCTCCACACCGCATCAAAATGGGTTCTTAACGGCGATTAAGTATTTATGTTGGATATGAATCTCCACAATTATGCGCCAGTTAGAATCCTTGACATATGCTAACAACTAAATTTGAAAATTGTCACTTTAATAAGACAATATTTTCGTCGTTAAGGGGAGATAAGAAAATATATTATTTAAAAGGAATGACATAAATTGTTTTCAACTATGTCTCATTATTATCTCCGCACTTCATAATGTAAAAAAGGGAGGTAAAATGAATAATCGATCTTCACAACACATGAGATTGCATTCCTAATGTGTTTATCAATATCACTGAGGTGACCAGATCACACATAACAATTGCAAATACGCGTTGATATGGTCTTGTATTCGCTAGAGAAAATGTTGAGGTCATCTCCTACCGTGAAACAACAAATATTATTTTTAATTGGTTTTGGTGGATATTGGTTACTTGTGTAAACCCAAATAAAGAGATTATTTGTCATATATTTAGTGGTTCGTGAATGTTCATGGTTAAGGTTATTATAGTACATATTTAATGACTAGTAGATTGAATTATAGTAGTGAAGAGTTTTTTTGTAGTTATGAAGACGATGCAACATGCAACATACAAATGAGGTTATGCTACATCAAGATGACAATACAAAACATATATATTATCATAGTTTTCCACAACGATCAACTACAGACTTTCCTCAAAATTGAAGTAAATGAAGAATCTAGAAACTTTTAAAGGTCCCCTATTAATATATATGAATATACAAAAATAAGAGGGAGTGTCAACATAGGTGCGTTGTGCTATTTTTCCTTTCGACCAACATTTATTGTACCCATTGAATTTTGTTACTTGACAAGGTTTTTAACAAGGCAACAATATCCATGCACCATTTACCCCTCGACTCGAAAAAGATACATAGTGTGCAGTCATCAAAACTATCCGATGAGGGACAATTCAGATATTTACAAATTTTGATGGAACCCTAACCCTATACTTGATAATCTATATGAAGGGGATCTTTGATGAATAAGAGAGCTCTAATTCAATGCCTTTTTATGTCTTATTTTCTTCTTGTTCTTTTACAATAAGTTTTTTGTTTTTTTATTTTTTATGTTATTTACTTATTTTTGGTTTTGAATTAAAAAAGACTTATATTTTATATATCTTTTGATAGATATTTATTGTCATCCAATTAATTGTTTTTTTCTAGATGGAAAATTATTTTACTTGTCATTATGTGAATTAGTGGAGTCATAATAATTGTAAATTTGTAATTGGTGCGTAATTGTTAGGTTAAGCTACTGCTAGTGAATGCTTCTTATATAATTTATTTTTTATTAGATAATAGAATGATTTCGTAAGAGAAGATCAAATGTATTACTAATTTTAAATTAAAGTAAAATAGTAGAATCGATGTATCTTAATTTTACACAAACACAAACACACACACACACACACACACATATATATATATATATATGTATATATATAAAGATTTTAGAATATTGGAGGTGGATAATGAAAAAGAAGGTGAAATCATTCTCATTGATATTGTTTAGTATTAGTCAATAAAAATGAAAATAGAATAATGATTTCTCCATTTTGATTCCCTCATCAATTAAAATCCTCAATCAATTGATACTCTCCATATCAATTTTATACACTTCCTATTTATTATATTGTATATCTAACATTTAAAAATAATATTACTCTATTAATATATAAACTATTAAATAATAATATAATATATTATATATATGAGAATTATAATATATATACATTTTATACAAATTTCAATATTTTAATATAATATATATATATTTATATTTATATAGATATACATATGATACATATATATATATAAATTATATACATCAATATAAACATATATACTAACAATTTTATATTTGTACTATATATTTAAGATATAAAAAATATATGATATAATAATAAAATTTTATTTGTGACATATTATAATATAATTAACTTGTTTATTATTACATAAATGGGATATTTATAAGAAAATAAAAATTAAATCTATTATATATTAAAATAAATATGTAACATTTTCATATACTTATAAATTTATTATATATTATATATATGTAATAATTTTATACATTTATTTATATATAAATATATTATGTATGATATATATCTATCATATATAATAATTTAATTAATATATTTTCTATTAATTGATAAGGGTATAATAAATATTTTAATTGATTTTTATTACTAAAATTAAATTAAATCAAGCAGGAATAATTCACTAATAATTTCCATTGAAGTATTTTCTTACCGAGCAGCCCTTAGAATCCCCAATCTCATTATTAAAGCGTCTCTTTAGCATATCACCATATAATTAAGTGATTATCCAAATGTTAAACTGTTTTTCACTTTAAGTATAACATCTCATCTACAAATAATATATTTATTTATAGAAAACATTAAATTAAATAAATTATAAATTAAACATATATTTTCATTTTTTCAAATAATAAAGAACATTAACTTGTTTGATAACTTTTATTTTATAAAACGTATAATTATAGTTTTTTAATTTAATATTTTATTTTAAAATATATAATATGAAAGTCTAAATAAAAGCTTGTGACATAGAATCAATATGATACATTATCTGTCCAAAACATATAAGAAACAAGAACGTTATTTGTGTTTTAAATATTTTTTTTTTTTTAAGTGAAAGAGAAATTTAAACCAATCACAATGGGACCCAACTTTCTTTTGTTCCGTTCCAAAGCCATCCTACCTATGTTCTTCCAAATATGCGGTACTGGAAGGTGCGGCTGCATCACCTCGAAATCCGTGTGATGGTTCGAAAGTCGTTTCAAATATTATTCGTGTCATTTACTCCTTTATCTTTTGTTCAAGAAAATTATAACAAAAATTAAAATTTGGAAAATGATTTTTCGGAGATGTTTTTACAATTTATAGGTGATTTTATTATTTTATTAGTATAAATATAGATTTTTTTTTATTTAAAAATATGAAAGAAAATAGTACAACATAAAAAATGGCGGTATTTTGTCCAAATAACTCCGGTGAATTAAAAATAGTGTGTGGCTATTCGCACGCCAAATCATCTAAATATACCCTGCATAAATTTAATTTTTATTTTCTTTACTTAAATACTTGTTTTTAGGACAATTATACCCTTTTAATTAAATAAAATAAAATAAAAATTTATATTTTAATATCTTCAGAAACAATTCACGCGCTAGGACCGCTGTGATTTTATGGATTGATGACTGCTTCATATATACATATATCAAAACAATCATGATTGCAATCGAAAAATTCATTCAAGAAATAATGATTGCCTTTTTTCTAGATTTGCATTTCACCGACTGCTTCATATATACATATATCAAAACATTTACTGCAATCGAAAATTTCGTTCAAGAACTGATAATTGTCTGTTTCTCTAGATTTGTATTTCACCGACTGCTTCATATATATACCCCCTCCCCACAACACTATTTATATTTTTGTTTTCTAAATTTTTTTGAGTGAAGTATCTGTAATTTTGAATTGGAGTGAAGGTTTTCGTTACGCAAGGTTATGTATGATCGTTGTTTATGTTGGTGAAGTTTATGCAGAGCGATTTCTTTGTTAAGTAATGTTTTCTATTTCATGTGTATGAGAAGGGGATAGGGTGACATCTCAGATTTGATTCGAAAAAATTGGGAGAGAAAGACGTAATTTTCTTGAGAAGGAAAAAGTCACTGACTTACTTTCTTTACGTTGAAACTTCCTCATATTGTAACCTTAAAAATGAGAGTGGAGAGGACATAAATTTTGTTTTAATAAATAAAATTAAAAATCAATTTTAAATAAAGTATATTTAAAAAATTTAAGGGTTCAAATAGCATCAATTGTTTCCAGATACACTGTTAGGGTAGGTGAAAGGAAGTTCTTGACAAATCACCCTCTCCACCAATAAGCAACACCATGATTACACTGATCAATCACTTTGCCTCACATTCCACAAGGAGCCGCCACATAACCAACAATCCATGGTTTAATATTTCAAGTGCTGCACTTCAATTCTGAATTCCCCATTTGTGATTTCCCCACTAAAATAGTGGAATTCCACTCATCCCATCTTTAAACTAACCACCTACAAACTCACCGCTATATAAACACCAACATGTTTGTATAGCATGGAAACAAACAAGTTGAACAACAACAACAACACGGAGAAGAAGTATATATCAAGTAGAAAATCAAGACAATGGAGGTGTCAGTTAAAGGTTTCTGCATTCTTGGACTTCTCGCAGTTTTCGGGATAAGCTGTGCGTATGGAGCCGGAGAGTGCCCAAAATCGACACCTGATGCAGAGGCCATGAAGCTGTACCCATGCGCAACGGCAGCACAGGATGCGAATGCTGCCGTTCCAGCGAGCTGCTGTGCACAAGTAAAGAGACTCGGGCAGAACCCAAAATGCCTGTGCGCAGTTATGCTCTCTGATACTGCTAAGAGCTCCGGCGTTAAGCCCGAGATTGCTCTGTCCATTCCAAAGAGATGCAACTTTGCTGACAGGCCTGTGGGCTACAAGTGTGGCGGTTAGTTTTTCCTATCGTATTTTATTTTATCATTGCACAGCATGCAATGCTAATCGAACGTTAATTGGAACAACTGCTAATTATTTTGATTTTATATAGCAGCAGTTCATGTGACTATTTTAATTTGATTTGTTTTGCAGCCTACACATTGCCTTGAGATATGGTTGAATGCGTGGATAATTATATGTACTTTGTGTCTATGTTGTCTACGGGATAGTCCTGTGTATCCCGGGCTAGTCCCTCTAGCTTAAATAATGTAAAATTTATGAATTAAATAAAGGATTACTGCATTTGTCGATCATTTTTATTCTAGTTCACTTATTGTCAGATGGATTTTAATTTCTTTTGTTTGACATGATTATATTTTAAATTTAGGACTTCTTTGTTTCATTTGATAGAGTAACACATGGTAAACAATATTAGGATATGTGATCCACTAGTATAATTTATATTTGTAATGCGGTATTACAATGCATGATATTTTATATTGGTATATAATATAGTGTTTGTTATAACATATTAGAATTAGGATAATGTGTATATTAATTTTAGACCCCCGACAATTTTTAAATATTTACAAGTTTTCCCTAATTTTTTTTTCATATATCATGCCTTCCCCAAATTTTTTATTCCATTTTTTTTTTTTGCTTATATTTTCATATTTTTTCCAGGTTTTGTAATTTCTTCATATTGAATCAACTACAAAATATTTAGGAATTCATATAAAACTGTCTTCTTACTTGAATTGTTGTAGTATAAAAATATTAGAAAATTTCACTTGAACAATTGTGCATTCGTAGTTCATGTGGCAAAATGCATAATTGAATAGTATAATTGTAAATTAGGGTAGTGAATAAGTGTAGACAATTTTATGTTCATATTTATTAGAAATAATAAAATAAAATATAGTATTAAACATATTCCCAAAAAACCAAATTGTTAATCAATTAATTTTTATATAACTTTTTTAGTACAATCTTATAACACATATTGCTAAATAGTTAAAAAAATATTATTTATTTTAATTAAAGAAATAAAATAAATAACACATATCTATGGAAAAAGGACATAAGGAAAAATGTGCTGTACCCTAGAATATGGTAAATTAGTAATGCAACATCAATCAAAATTTTTGCTGAAATAATGGGGAAATAACTTTATCTTTGCTTTTGTAAAGAAGAAGAAGGATGAGAATACTCCACTCAATTGATGTAGATGGTAGTATATACAAGACTATTTAGAGGATATAAGAGGAGCTAAGTACAACAAGAATTGACTAAATAATTACATAATAAATCACCTAAAGAATGACCATAAATCATACAAGAAAGATTAGTCAAAATTATTCTTGATTCACATCTTCAATCACTTGATTTACGCCAATAGCCCCTTTCAAGTGTGACGTCGGGTTGGAGCCGACACAAAGCTTGGAATGAAAGCTGAGAAAGAACGGACAGGCCAAGCATTTCGTAAGAACATTGGCGATATTGAGCTTGGTTGGGATGTAATCTTACTCAATATCCTTGGCACATTTGTGAGAAATCGTATTTGCACTTACAAAGATTGCACTTTTGTTATCATTTGAGATGGTGGGAGTACGCAAAATGGAAATGTGTAAGTCACTGAGTAAATGAGTTATCCAAATTACATCTGTTGTAGTATTAGCAAGAGCTTGATATTCAGTTTCGTAACTAGATCGAGCAACAGTCTATTGTTTCTTTGAACTCCAAGTGACTAGGTGTGGCCCAATAAATATAGAATAGCCTCAGCATTGCGAGCTCGATTTCCGTGAAGTGATGGTGTTTTCTTTCCACTCTCGTTTTGTGATGGCGTATACGGACTAGATAATTGATGATGAACTCCATAAGATATAAGGTGAATTTGAAAGCAGTGACTTGTAAATTATGATCCTCCATAGCTGTGAATTTTTTTAATCTTACGATCAAAATAGTTTTCCACAAACACTTAAAAACGGATAAAGATTATTTTTGATTCACATCTTCAATCACTTGATTTACGCCAATAGCTTTCATCATTGTCAATTTAAATTATCTGACGATGGTCTTGTGCGCCCAATTGATGGTCTTTATCCTCATCATTGTCGTCAATTTCAATAACCTCATGAGGCTCCATTTGGAAATAAAATAAAAAAACTATTGGTTCATCATTTATGATTTGAATGGTATGCACGTAGTTATTAGCTTTTGTGTCCCAATAAACACTTGTGGTAGAGATTATTTTTTTGGACTGTAATGAAATTCTCTGAGCATTCCCACACGTTGGCAAACTTCTCCCATGCTAAAATTCTTGTTGAATCGAGAATTGATGAGAAGGGAACACCTATATTGCATTGACTCTTGTATTCATCTACTTGCCAATTGTCTAGATTGTGGTCATGGACAAGTACCTCAACAAAGAAGAGGGTAATCTTTTTTTGTCCATATTGGACCATAAAATAAATTAGTTAATAGAGTTTTATTTGTATTTACCATTGAAAGTGATATGTGAAGTGTCGAATGTGTATTGAGCATATCATTGTGTAATGCATGTACTCATTGTGGCTTTTTATAATAATGGTGAAGAACACTTCCAAGTCAAAAGAAACAAATATAATAATTATTATTATTCCTCAATTGTAGGAATTTATTTTTCTATTTATATTTATTGTTACTGAAGAAGATAAGGATCAACCAGCTACCTTAAACCCAGCCATCTTGGATCAGAACAATCATCGAGTATCGGTGTAGGTGATAAGTAGAAATTGGGTGTATTTTTAATTGATAGAATTGTATTTTTAATACAATTAATTCTTGTGCATCCTCTATTTCCTACTTATTTAATATTTCGACAAGAATTACATCCTTTCTGTTTTTGTGGTTATTTGCAGCGAATTATGAACAATTTCTAGTAATAACCTACATGAGAGGTGGGCCAAGGAGAAAAAAGAAGAAATACTTGCTGCATTAAGAAGAGATTATGGGTTAAAGATTAAGGGCTTAATTATTAAATAATTAAGCCCATTATTAACTAAGTCCAGCAAAGAATTAGGACTTCCATCACTTTTAGAGCAGCAGCCGCCGAGGGAGGAGGGAGGCAAAGTGAAATCACCTTTCCTATTCTTTCCCCCAACCCCGCTGTATTCAACCTTAAGGCTCAAGACAATCAAGATGTACTCCAAACTTTAAAAAGGGGGATGCCTCAGCAGGGAGAGGCATGAATGGATAGAGATAGAGAGAGAGAGAGAGAGACGCCAGGAGAGAGAGAAGAAAATACCGTGTGAACACAGCAGAGGAAATATTCACGCAAGCAATATCAAGCCTCTAGGGTGTGAACGCAGCAAGGCAACAGATTCACAGAATAATTCATCTTTTATGGATTTCGGTTTATTCTTTCCTTCTTATCTTGGTTTTGATGACTCCAATTCTTAGACACGTGATGTGTAACTAAATTTTATATTCTGGTTTAGGGAATGTTTGAACCCTATTTCAATATTATGTGATTCATATTTTTGTGACACCGTATTGATTTAAGATGTGTGAATTTATTATGTTGATTGGTTGAATTGATTTATGATATATATATATATATATATTGTTAATTGTGATTGATCACCTCAATTAATAGTTTATATATTTAGGGCTAGGGTTTAAATTGCAATCCGTAATTGTTGTGATGTTGAACCCGTCTGTAGCAACTAATAATTTTTATTATTAGAATCAACATAATTCAAGATTAATTGAATCGAGCGTGTGAATTCGACAACCTGCCTACCTCATTATCCTAGTTGATAATGCTTTAACAAATTAAATCTAAAGAGTGTATTTTGGACTATTTGATTAAATAGGTTAATTAGAGAGTTTATTCTAATTAATTACACTTAAGGGATAAAGCGAATCAACAGAGCTTGTTGTTGGTTTAGGGGCAGGAATTTCACGATTAAATTAATAATGTGTTGCACGATCATATGATATGGAATAGGGGGAAAACTGAACCATTAACCGGAATTGATTCTTATTACTGTTTGTCTTCTGTTTATTCGCTTGATTTTTATTCATTAGAGTAGATTTTATTTTATTAGTTTAGTGGACAAAATTCATCAACAACCCACAAAAAGATATACAAATAATTCAACTGTTCTCTGTGGGATCGACCCTTACTTCCCACTACTACAAAATAGTAGAGAAAAACGAGGTAAAATAATATAATTAATTTTGACGTGCCCCGACAGCACGGTCAGTAGGACTAACAACAAATAGAGAATGAAGTTTCAAGACTATCTTGAGAACCACGTGGAAGTGTTCTGATATTGTTTGGCCCGAGCTTTTAAAATTGAAGTTTACAATCCTTTTTTTCTCATGCTGTGCTAATATAGATAGAAACAAAGCAACATTTTCTTCAACACTAACATACCTAGATTTTCCTAAACACCTATGTTTTTCAACAAGAAAATGTTGGAATTATTGAAAAATATGAGCAAATACTTGAGGCGTGTCCAAGATAGGTTCCTGAAGGATTTACTTTTGTAATCCCCAAGATACAACAAGTCTTCTAGTATATGACTAGGAGCAAGAACAGCAATGTTATGGAATCAAAATACCTCCAACTGATTCCCTATATTTAGGAGTTAGTGGGGGAAGACTATTTCTTCTCGATTATTTCAATAAGTTTATAAGAAAGAATATGCATTGACTAAGTCATAACTTATAAGAAGAATGGATATGCATTTACTAAGTTGTAATTTAAAGAAATCAATTAAATAAAGTATTTTGTACACTAACATGTTTATAAATCTTTTGAAATATATATTAATTTTCCAACAATCCCCTGCATATTTCAAAAGATTCAAAACAAACAATGATCACAAGAATTTCTTTGCAGGGTTAAAAAGAAGAGTATTGAATACATCGAATCTAGTGTCTTTTGGACTATGAACCAGACCTAGAAAGATAAGATATAATTTATAGAGTTTCGGTGAAGCTTTTTGATTCTATGAGCCAAAAGACTCTTTGATGTAAATTAACTTCTTATCCATCACATTATACTCACACCAATATTGGTGCTCAACGCGTTGTTGCGCTAATAGGCCATACGCATGCTTGGTAATTCATGAGTGCTCTAGAGACTTTAACCATCATCTCATAGGAGTGGCCCCACTCCATAGTCATATAGATGAGTTCATCAAGTATATTCTACAATTAATATACCACCCATAAAGGATATGAAACTCATTAAAAGATTTAATCTTACCCTCTCAATTTTGTAGTCTAGCAGCACACACTCACCATAGGAAGGGATTAACTTTTTGTGCTAGCAGGACAAACAAGTGTCTTTTGGACTATGAACTAGACCTAGAAAGATAAGATATAATTTACAGAGTTTTGGTGAAGCTTTTTTATTCTATGAAATAAAAGACTCTTTGATGTAAATTAACTTCTTATCCATCACATTATACTCATACCAATATTGGTGCTCAATGCGTTGTTGCGCTAATAGGTCATGCGCGTGCTTGATAATTCATGAGTGCTCTAGAGACTTTAACCATCATCTCATAGGAGCGGCCCTACTCCACGCTCACATAGGTGAGTTCATAAAGTATATTCTACAATTAATATACCACCCATAAGGGATAGGAAACTCATTAAAAGCTTTTAGTTTACCCTCTCAATTTTGTAGTCTAGCAACACACACACCATACGAAGAGATTAAATATATTGTGCTAGAAGGACAAACAAGTGACTTGTTATTACCCATATGAACCTTATTCATGGAATCTCCAATCACAAATGTTGGGTTACAATAACTTTTAAGTCTTCAATTGGAATAAACCCCATTCCCCTCGATGTTTATTTATTAGTCAAAGGGATGGTCATACCCACTCGAACTTCACAAAATGGATCCAATGTCATTATAAGAGTTGTTCCTTCACAACCACATTGTATAACACGACTAACTAAGAAGTTTTTCAACTACATAGTCTCGTAACCACAAAGAAGTTTTTCAACTTCTTAGTCTCATACCCGATTACAATGAAGAAGTTTTTCAACTTCAAAATTTCATACCCAAGTAATTGAATAAAGAAGTTTTTCAACTTCTTAGTCTCATACTCAATTAATTCCAAATAAATGTATATCATATATACTCGTATATATTCGAGATCAACCATCATCCCTGTATTATTTCAGTATACAGTGAAATACCCGTAAAAATCATCATGGTAATTTTCAAATATATCATAATTATTATCAATAACCTCATATAAAATCTTAAGCAATTGCAATTCCCATACTCAAAAAGATAAAATCACATTAAAATTCATGTCTCAATTTTACGTTTACAACTATGAAAATAGTTCAACACAACAAATTTATTATTTTGAAATCTTTCCCAGCTAATTAGGCAATTGGGGAGATAGTCAAAACACATGTTATAGTTATGGGATACAATCATATATTAATTTTGTTAAGCCATAGCAAAAGGTTAATCAATATACAATAGGTGACAAAAATTTATTTTTCAACCTTTATGTTTCCAATATCATTTTATTGGAGTAACTCAAACATATTAGAATGCAATAAAATTCATCCATCAAAATTAAGGTCACCAAAGAGCCAAAATCTTGCCAAATATACATATTCTTCTCCATTTCCCATTGGATTATATGAAGAAAAAGATCTTTGTTTGCACAAATATGCTTAGTAGCCCTAGAGTCTACCACCCAATCTTTCACATTACCCACAATCTTTTACATCGGCCACAATGTTAGCTTGAGAAATGACCGCAATAATAATGTCATCTCGTTGAGCCATATTTGCAACTAGCCAAGGACTCGTATTTGGATTTGTCCTATGACCCGTATTTGCATTTGGCCTAGGAGGATTATCATTTCTCACTCAATACAGATGATTTGGATTTCACAAACAAAACAATTACCCTTTTTCTTAAAGTGTTTTGATTAACTTTGGGTATGTACCAGTGTCTATAGGTTTTGAATCGTACATTTTATTCATTTTGTTTTCTTGCACCAAGTTTGCTTTAGCAGCTATCTCTTTTTCTTTTGTAGCTTTTATTTACCTTCGATTTGTATCTTAGATGATGATATGAGTAAATAACTCTGAAAGCGACAATTGTTTGTGTTTATGCTTCAATTGTTGTTGTAGTCATTCCACAACTCCCGTAGCTTTTCAATCAACATTTTAGCAACTAATTCCTCCTGAAAATTCCTAAGCATGCCCATATTTTATTTCCATCTTGTTTTTCGTTGTTGGTATCTTTGGGATTCATAAACCCTTTATATTGTTGGAATTATTGAAAAAGATAAGCAAATATTTGAGGCGTGTCAAAGACAATGTCCTAAAGGATTTACTTTTGTAATCCCCCAAGATACAACAAGTCTTCTAGTATAAAACTAGAAGCAGACACAACAATGTTATGGAATCAAAATTACCCAGCAAAGAAATAAAATGAAAGAAAGAAGAAAACTACTAAAAAGAATTATGCGTTCCTTTTCTTATCCCTATCATATGCTAATTTTATATATATATATATATATATATATATATAGTGGGGGAAGACTATTTCTTCTTGACTATTTCAATAAATTAATAAGAATGAATATGCATTGACTAAGTCATAACTTACAAGAAGAATGGATATGCATTGACTAAGTGGTAATTTAAGAATTCAATTAAATAAATTATTTTGTACACTAACATGTTTATAATTTTTTTGAAATATATATTAATTTTCCAACAGAAACGTAGACAAGAAAAGGCATCTCGGTTCATACTATGGTTGTTCTTACAATCATCATCACTCATATTAATCAATTTCCCAATGTACTTTACTTGATCAAAGATCTGATCTATAATGTTGTATCTTCATAGTTTCATATTTCTAGGGTTTTTTATTGTCTTATTTCTAGTAGAACATGAAAGATCAAAGAGAGAGAGAAGGGAGAGAGGCGGGGGGGGGGGGGGAGAAAGAGATAGAGCGAGAGAGAACAAGGGATAGAGAGGGAGGGAGGGAGGGAGAGAGTGTGTGGAAGAGAGAGAGCGAAAGATGGAGAGACAGAGAGGGCACGAGAGAGAGAGAGAGGGGGAGGAAGGGAGGAAAGATTACACAGAAAATATTAAAATAATTAAAAAACAAAATAAATAATAGTAAAGAGAGAGCATGAGGAAAAAAAAAAAATAATAGTAAAGAGAGAGAATGAGGGAGGGAGGGACTGACTAAATAGAAAATATTAAAATATTTTAAAAAATACAGACTAAATAAAAGTAAAAATAACATAATTCCATAACACTTCACTACCAAATAGTCCAAATTCAAACAAACATTATCACCAACTGCTATCCATTTTAATTATAAAGTACTTTGATGTTGCAAGTAGATACAAAATGTCTCTAACAAACTCAAGGATTTAAAGAAATTCTTTAGAAAGTTGTACGATTGGTTTGAGTGCTAATAACGTTTCTTGTAAAAACTAGCATTCATCAAACATTATTAAAGAGACTGCCCTATATTCAATGTTTACTTTCTCATTTAACTTTTGAGGTAAGAGGGCTTAGCCCATTAGTTAAGTAAATCCAGAATCATTTCTAGTGCAGAAAATATAGGAGAACATTTCAGGGGGGTGGGGGTTGAAGACTTGAACATCACTGAGAGGCAAAAGAACTTGGTAATGGATTGCTGCAGGATAAGAAGGCCAAGAAACTAGCTCTGCATCATTTGCTAATAGCAGGACATCTTTCTTTTCGTGCGGAATTTTATTTTATAACCCCCTCCAAAAAGAAAAAAAGAAAGATTTTTTTTTTTACTTTTTATTTTAATTATAGAAACAAGACTTATATATATATATATATATATAATTATGATTTGATTGTTTGAACAGATTGATCGTCGGCATACCATGATGTATGGGTCGAAAGAAAAAGGTAACCAAATGATTATAGTTTTCTCATCCAAAAATAGTGCGTTTTTAATATCCAATCAATAATCATATAATATTCAATTGTACGTCATTATGGAAGGTTGGACATTGGTGATTGGAAAGCACCTCAATTAATTTTCAGACCTTTACTTTTCCAGAACAGGAAGAGAAGGGATTTAATCTCAAGAAATAAAATGCATATTGAAATAAAATGCATATTGAAATAAAATGGCTTCATAGATAACTCTCCAACCAAGCAACAAAGATACATCATACAAATTGAAAAGAAATGATAATTTGATAGATTTCAGCGCACAAATTAGAAGGGAAAAAAAAAAGTTTCAACCTGAGAAATTACCTGAAATTTGAAATAAAATGGCTTCATAGATAACTCTCCAACCAAGCAACAAAGATACATCATACAAATTGAAAAGAAATGATAATTTGATAGATTTCAGCGCACAAATTAGAAGGGAAAAAAAAAAGTTTCAACCTGAGAAATTACCTGAAATTTTCTTCGTCTGTCAAATCTTTTGAATATGATAAAATTTATAATTTAAATTTAACTTTCAATATTTGATGTAAACAAATTGAGCAAAATGAAACAATTGATTAGGGCTCATATTAATAGAAATACTAAAAAAATTGAGATAAAATACATACTTCTCACTTTGCCTTTTTTCTTCGCGTATGCTTTTTTTCTTTCTTTATATCCGTCCTTCTTTTCTTTTCTCTTGGCCTACTTCCTCTCTCTAGGCCTATGTCTTTCTTTTTTCTTCGAGCCATTCTTCTCTCTTTGCCTAAGCCTTTCTTCTTTTCCCTTGCATCAATTCTAATATATGGAGGAAGTAGTACTGCAGTTAGAAAGAAAATGTGGATTAATGTGGTTAGTTTTGAAGTGGAAAATGGACATAATCGAATTTTAGTTCTAATCCCAATTGGAAAATAAGGTAGAACAATTGATCTCACCCTATAAATTGGATCTACTATCATATATGCTAGGGATGCATACTCTTGAATGAATTTTTCATCCTTCAAAACAAACACCAAATTCTATGGGATAAATCTATCTCAGGCTTATCATGCCTAACAAACAAATCCTTACAATTGTTAACCTACATTTCTTTATGAATGCAGTAACGAAAGCCTTTCATACACAACTAGCACCAAATGAATTTGATTTTTTTTGTTATATTTATTAAGATTTACTCTTTCTGAAAATTAATTGTTGAATATAATTTTAGTATGAAATTGTTAACCTACACTTCTTTTAAATGTTTTTTGTAGGTCCTACTCTTTATAGAATTGATATTTTGGAGAATTGAATTGAATTGATGAAAAGTGTCGTGCCTCTATATAGAGGAGTTACAAGAATTAGTCAACAATACAAAAATAGTAAAGATACAACAATATTTACACAATCAATTTGAGATACAAAAATCCCTAAATAATAGGCAAAGATTAAGTAATTGATTATTGCCTTATACGCCCCCGCAAAATTGACGTGCCGTCGGCGACGGAAAGTTTGGATCGAAGATGCTGGAAGCGAGCACGAGCTAAAGGCTTCGTCAACAGGTCGGCAAGCGATCTTGAGTATTGACATAGGAGACAGATAATCGACCCTTGGTGGCAAGATCATGAACAAAATGAAGATCGATGGCGATGTGCTTCATACGGGAGTGCTGAACTGGATTGAGGGCCAACCGAGTCGCCCCCATGTTATCACAAAGAAGGCGAGGAGTGGAGCGCGGCCGAATGCCAAGGTCGGAAAAGAGATGATGGAGCCAACACACTTCAGAGGCCGCCGTGGCTAAGGCACGATACTCAGCTTCAGTGGATGATCGAGCAACACCACGTTGTTTTCTAGAGCGCCAAGATATAGGGGTTGAACCAAGGAAAACAACATAGGCTGAAGTGGACTTGCCGTCAACAAGGTCACCGCCAAAATCCGAATCAGAGAAGGCGGTAAGCTCAAGAGAGGAGGAGTGACGAAGAAGAAGACCATGATGCAAGGTAGACTTGAGATATCTGAAGAGACGCTTGACAGCCTCCCAATGCGAAGCAAGGGGTGAAGCCATGTGCTGAGCTAGCTTATTCACTGTAAACGCGATATCGGGACGAGTAATAGTCAAGTACTGGAGACCGCCAATAGCACTGCGGTACTCGGTGGCGTTAGAGGGGCCAGGAATGACAGGAGCCTTGGTGGTCATAGGTGTGGAGACTGGTTTGGCACCATCCATCTGAAACCGGCGAAGGAGATCCAAGATGTACTTGTGCTGGGACAAGAAAAGACCCTCCTGACAGTGGGCGACCTCAACACCAAGAAAATACGTTAAGGGGCCAAGCTCCTTGACCAAAAAGGACTTCAAAAGATGAGTCGTAACAGCAGTAATGAGAGTGGAGGAGGTACCGGTGATAATCAGATCATCAACATAAGCGAGCACAAAGAGGCGGGCTTCACCTTTACAGAATGTGAATAACGATGAGTCAGCCTTGGATTGAACAAAGCCAAAGGACAGTAGAGACTCACTCAGAGCAGTAAACCAAGCTCTCGGGGCTTGACGTAAACCATATAGAGTACGACGCAACAATCAAACATGCGACGGAGCAGACTGATCTTTGAAACCGGGAGGCTATTGCATGTACACAGGAACATCCAATGACCCATGCAAGAAGGCATTGCTGACGTCGAGTTGGCGGAGAGGCCAATTATGCTGAAGAGCAAGGGTGAGAAGAGTACGAATGGTGACAGGCTTGACCACAGGACTGAATGTCTCACAGAAATCGACACCAGGACGCTGATGAAAGCCCTTTGCAACTAACCGGGACTTGTACTTGTCAATCGAACCATCAGGCTTACTTTTGATACGGAACACCCATTTGCAGCCGATGATATTGCAACCAGGGGGTGGTGCCACTAAATCCCACGTGCCAAAGCGCTGTAAAGCCGTAAACTCCTCAGCCATAGCTGATCGCCAAAGAGGACTGGAAAGAGCCTGAGCAACTGTGGATGGCTCAACATCAGAGGGCAGAGGATGCTTCGTTGCAGCAAAGAAGCGTTTTGGCTTATGAATATTATTGAGCCCGCGAGTGCGCATAGGATGAGTGCGCTGAGGATCAGCAGGAGGAGAAGGAACGAGATCAGGGGCATGCGGAGGAGCTGGCAAGGCAGGTGAGGGACCGGGATCGGGTACACGATCAATCGGCGGAGGAAGAGGATCCGCAGGCGGCGGCTGCTGAGGCTGCCGAGGATGCAGGACCGAAAGAGTGAGAGCAGGGGACGGTTCAGGAGGGGGCTGCGATACAGCAGGCGAGGAACCGGGAAATGAGTCTTCAATAAACTGCACATGACGTGAAAGATAGATGCGACCAGTCTGCATATCAAGACATTTATAAGCATTCTGCGTAGTAGAATATCCCACAAAAACACAGGGGAGAGAGGGGGTCGTAAGCTTCTCCGGGAAATAAGGCCGGAGCCACGGAAAACAGAGACAGCCAAAAACACGCAGCTTAGCATAATTCGGTTGGGAACCAAATAGGAGCTGATACGGACTCTTCTTGGCCAAAAGAGAGGTGGGCATGTGATTGATTAGATACACGGCGGTTTGAACAGCAAACGACCAGTAAGATGGAGGTAGTGAGGCACAATGTAGTAGGGCACGACTGACTTCCAAAACATGACGATTCCGGCGCTCAACTAGGCCATCTGTTGAGGAGTGTGAGGTGCAGTTGTAAGCCAGGAAATACCACAATTAACCAAAAAGGACCGCAAAGCAACAAATTCACCACCATTATCAGTAAATAGATTTTTAATCGAGTGTCCAAACTGTTTTTCCACAAGCAACCGAAATTGAGGAAAAAGAGTAGCAACTTGAGACTTAGCATGCAGATGATAGACCCAACAGCATCGAGTAAACAAATCCACAATAAGCAAAAAATATTTAGAGCCATCCAAAGACGGAACAGATGCAGGGCCCCAAACATCGGCATAAACATAATGCAAAGGATGTAAAGCAATAAATGACGATGTACTAAACGGTAAACGATGGGACTTGCTCAGCTGGCAAGAAACACAATTATTGCTCAAAACTTGGGACTTGTTCACAACTGGTAAATTAAAACAGCTAATAATTAAAGAGCTGGTATCCACAGACGGATGACCAAGGCGAGCATGCCAACGAGATGGAGAAGCCCGAACTCCAACACAAGCAGAAACTTTATTGCGGGAATCAATCACAGCAGGCTGGAATTGTGGCCTCCACGAGAGCCACGAGGCGGGCCCCTACCCTGGGCGTTCGAATTGCTGCGGGAAGAGGCAGCATTTGCCGTTGCCAAAAGCTGGCGCTGAGAAGATTCTGCTGCCTTGATCGACTACTCATGGGCATATAACAAATCATGCAGTTCTTCGTACCTTAATGGAGTCTCCCGAGTGCGGATGGGACCAACGATCGACGCATACTCCGGGCCCAATCCATTGATGACAAAAAGCGTGAGATCATCAATACTCACAGGTTCATCAATCAAAGCCAACTCATCCGCTTTGGCTTTCACGTAATGAAGATATTGGGTGATCGAACGATCCTTTATCTCAATGCGAAAAAGTTCGCTCTTCAATTGGTTGACACGGGTACGAGAACGACCCGCACAAAGGCGAGTGAGAATGTCCCAGGCTTCGGACGAGGAAGAAGCAGACGACACAAGAGGCAAAATATCGGCAGAAAGAGAGCCGAAAATTGCAGCCAATAGAAGGTTGTCTTGCCGAATCCAATGCGTGACATCCATTGCGTTGGACCCATCTGGCAAGAGAACCGGTTTCTTCAGGGTGCCATTGATATACCCGAGAAGATCATGGCCCGTCAGTAGCGCGATCAAGTGGGCTCTCCAGGATGAGTAATTTGTCTGCGTCAACTTTATCGGCAGATGATGGTGAGCCGTGATAGGCACCAGCGGAGGGGAAGAGGTCGCAGAAGCAGTGGGCGTGAGGGCTGTGGAATCAGACGGGAAAGACATAGTGCAGCAGGTGGTTTTGCACGGTTGAAAAAAAAAATTAGGGTTTAACAGGTGTAGATCGAAACTGCTCTGATACCATATAGAATTGATATTTTGGAGAATTGAATTGAATTGATGAAAAGTGTCGTGCCTCTATATAGAGGAGTTACAAGAATTAGTCAACAATACAAAAATAGGAAAGATACAACAATATTTACACAATCAATTTGAGATACAAAAATCCCTAAATAATAGGCAAAGATTAAGTAATTGATTATTGCCTTATACTCTTATCTACAAATTATAATTAGGGTCTGGCATTTTACCATTTTGAACAGAGTTTAACTGATATGAAGTCTATTACATCATATTTACTTTAATATGTTTTTTTTTTTTGGTTTGATACGCATTAACATTTGATGGAAAAATACACTTATTAATATTTCAAAAATAACATTTTTCTTAATGCTTCCATGTTCCAAATTTACTATAATCTTAAAAAATAAAACTACTTTTCAAAGATGTTAGTTTTTCTCTGAAATATAACATTAATATTTTTTGTCTATGTAGAAAATATCTAAAATTGTGATTTTCAAAACAATCAGTATATAACTCAAAAGTTAAAAAGTAAAATTTACTATGAAATTCAAGAGTAACATTAGCTTTCTCAAAAGTAACATTTCTTTCTTCTCAAAATGAACATTTTTTCCCGCAAAAGTATCATCTTTTTATTTATGTAGAAATATTCAAAATTTGTTATGATTTTTAAAATATCACTATTTAACTTAAAAGTAACACTTTTATGTTTGCGCTGAAAATCTTAAAAATTTGTTGTGATGTTCAAAAGTAACACTTTTTCTTCCGAAGTAACAATTTTATGTTTACGTATGAAATTTTCAAAATTTGTTGTTATATTCAGAAGTATCACTATTTAATTCAAACCCCCTATGAATTTTTATTCAGCCCAACACCCAGCTACTTCAAGTTGCGTGAAAACAATATATCATTTCATTGATCTTATATACACTACTTTTCGCAAACTAAATTCTAATAGGATTATTTTTTGGATATTTTTCCATTATATCCTTGCATTGCCTTTGTTAATTATCTCATTTTTCTTAACTCATTTTCGATTTAGAAAGAGAAAAAAATAAACAAAGAAAAATATTGAGAGAAATATCAAGAGATTGAAACACAAAAACAAACAGATCGAAACACAAAAACAAAGAGATTGAAAACAAAACTCTGGGCCTTATGTAGAATTCTTTTGGGTGTACCTATGTAATACCCCAATCTCCCCCCGCTGCTTGTTTTCTTTCATTGTCTTCATTCTACGATGATGAATCGGTGGCGATAATGGTTGTTGGTGATGATGATGGTGGTTGTTCTGATTCTATTTATTTAAATTTTTTTTTTTTCTGTTTAGTTGTGATTGTGTTTGGATGAAGGAGGAATTACAATCAAGTAAAATTGACCTAAAAAATTAGGTAAAAATAAAATGAAAAATAAGTACAATTTTATGGTCTTCAATTTCTAATTTTTTGTTTTGTTTTATTTTATGATGTATAGTGTCCAAGAATGGGTGGAATGAAATTTGAACATATTGAGTTGATTAGGGTTGATATGTTCAGAAGAATAAGAGAAAGACAAAATGTATCTTAAGGTCCCTAAACTATTTAAAAATATTTTTAGAGGGCCTTGAACTATGAAATTGTTTGAAAAGATTCTTCAACTATGTACAAATGTTTGAAAAGGTCCTTCAATTATTCATAAATGAGTGACAAGATTCCTGAATTATTAACTAAAATTTAAAAAGTTTCCTTAAGTATGAAAAAATGTTGTGTGCAAATTCATCCATAATAAATAGTTTTTAGTGTAAACAAGGATTAGGGACTTTTACATAACAATTACTTAAAATTCAGAGACCTTTCAAATATTTTTATAATTCAAAGATCTTTCCAAATATTTATGAATAGTTGAAGAACCTTAATATACATTTTGTCTAAGAGAAATATATCCCCTTTTCTAGGATTTCTTTGTTCACTAAATTGTCATTCTTCCTGTTCTCTGTTTTCTGGGTTTTTTCTTTTTTTGTGAAATTTCATTCTTCCTCTTCTTGTTCTTTTTGTTCATAATTTTGCATAATGTGCTCTTGAGATGGAGATTCTGAATCTTAAAAAAATTCAAAGTAACTCACTTGTTCATTTTCTTAATTTATGTATCTTTAAATTGATTATAATATTTGATTTTATCCAAAGATTAAATTTGTTGGTAGATGAATCACCTTAAAGTCAATATTCTTAATATGAGCACCTTCAAACTGAGATTTTTCGAAATATAATTCTCAAGGAATTTGAATCGATCGTCTACCTAGAAATTGTCACCTGGCTCTCCTACCAAACAACATCTGGACTTCTGAGAAAAGAAAGAAGAAAAATAAAATTATTTTTATAAATGGCAGAATTATAATTATAGAAGCTAAAAATTGAAAAACAAAAATGTTAATTTGCATTAAACACACGTGCATTTTAACTTCATTAAAACTGACAACTTTGAAAATTTTGTACAATACTAATGATATTACATAAGAACTACACACAATTTCATAATCACATAATGGTGTCGCACTGAATTATTAAACCACAATCGAATTTGGTGCATTTTAGACTTTTGATTACCTTAAGAATGTTAAAACTTTCTTGTGATATTCAAAAGTAACAATATTTTTATTCAAAAGTAACATTGTTTTCTACAAAAGTAACTCTCTTTATTTACAAAGAACTTTTCTAAACTTTTTTTGTGGTTTCAAAGGTATTTTTATTTACAATGAAAAATGTTAAGCATTTGCTGTGATATTTAAAATTAAGACTATTTTTTCAAAAATATCATTATTAAAAAAAAATTAAAAGTAACAATTTATTTATTTATTTTTTAATGTAGAAAATATTGAAAAATATTATGTAGAAAATATTTTTTTCTTACAATAAAAATGTTCAAAAGTCGTTTTAAGATGTTTTAAAACTAATAGTGTTTAGCTAAAAAATATCAGTTCTTTCCTCAAAGTAGCATTTATTTGAGCATAAACAAAAATGTCATTTTTGAGGAAAAACATATCAGTTTGATGTAAACAATAATACTTTTAAAACATCATGTCAAATTTTGTGTCTTTTAGCATAAATGAAACATTGTTATGTATGAGGGAAATGTGTTACTTTTGAAACCTCAAAGAAAATTTGAACATTTCAGTTTAAAAAAAATATATATATAACTTTTAATGAAAAGAAAAAAAAAATTACTTGTAAGCAATTGACCGTACTGTCGGAGCATGTCAAAATTAATTCAAATATATTTTATCGTTTTTCTTTACTATTTTGTAGTAGTGGGAAGAAAGTTGTCGATCCCACAATGAACGGTTGAATTATATATGTGCTTTGTTTATGTAAGTTCATGAGTGTAAATAAAAAGGGGGAGTTTGATTGATTTGATCCTACCAACTAATAGAATTTCAATATAATCTAATAAAATAAAATCAAGCAAGCAAACAAATAACATATAATAATATATACCAAACAATTCCGGTTCATAGTTCAATTTTCCCCATATTCCAAATTATGTGATTATGTGACACCTTATCAATTTAGTTGTGGAATTCCTACCTCCTAAACCAACGACACGCTCTGTTGATTCATTTTATTCCTTAAGTATAATTAATTAGAATACGCTCTCTAATTAACATATTTAATCGAACAGTCCAAAATACACTCTTTGAATTTAATTCGTTAAATGCATTATCAATTAGAATAATAGGGTAGGTAAGTTATCAAATTCATATGTTCGATTCAATTAATCCTAAATTATGTTAATTCTAATAATTATTATTATTACTTGCTACAAATGGTTTCAACATCACAACAATTACGGATTGCAATTTAAACCATATAACTAAATATGCAAACTACCAATAGAGTTGATCAATCACAATGAACAATCTATACATCACAAACTCATTCAAACAATCAACGTAATAAATTCACACCTATTAAATCAAAACGATATCACATAAATTAAATCATATAATATCGAAATAGGGTTCAAACATCCCCTAAATTATAATATCAAATTTAGTCACACATCATCAAATTAAAATCCATTATCGTTAATTAATAAAAGCATGGAGAGAAAATTGGATCAAATACGATCATAAACTCATTCAAACAATCAACGTAATAAATTCACTATTATTAAATCAATATAATGTCACGAAAATTAAATCATATAATATTGAAATAAGGTTCAAACATCCTCTAAACCGCAATATAAAATTTAATCACATATTATCAAATTAAAATCCATGATCGTTAATTAATAAATACATGAAAGATAAATTGAATCAAATAACCGAATAACGGCAACAATTGCCTTTCTCCCTCTCCAGCCAAGTCCCTCTCTCTCCTCCTTGCGGCTGAATGTCTCCAGCCCAAAATGAATCAGTCTCCCCTGCGGCCAACTTCCTCTCTCCACAATTGGATCAATCTTTCCTTCCCTGGTGACTGCCTCTTGCGTGAATCAATGAATGTCTTTGGTGGTTGCCTCCAAAAGCTCTCCCTTGCTCTAATTCTCTTATGGTCTTAATTAATTATAGACTTAATTAGTTATTAAGTAAGCTCTTAATTTCTAGTTCATGAACTCTTCCTTAATGCAGCAATTATGTCTTCTTTATTTAGGTGGATCAAGGAGTGGCCCACTTCTTATGTAGGCAATTGCCCGAAAATATTCATAATTCGCTACAAATAACCACACAAACAAAAAGGAAGTAGTTTTTGTTAAAAGATTAAATAAATAAGAAATATAGGGTGCACAAGAATTAATTATATTAAAATTACTATTTTATCAATTTAAAAGACGCACAATTTACTACTTATCAAATCCCCAAACTCAAACATTTGTTTGTCCTCAAGCAAACACAGAACAAATGCATAAACATGGTTGAAATCAGGAATAGTACATAAAGTCCAAATGGGGATACCTAAGTGCCCTTATCATTTAAAACACAAATCCAAAACAATGATTTCAAAAAGTATAATCGAACACATTCTAGAATAAACAAACTAAGTGTGATAGCCCACATGAAAAGAAATAGAGCTTCTCAATTATTATTTATGTTCAAAGGCTCAAATCTCATAAGAAGGGCTTCTTGTATCAAATCATGCATATTTCAAGTGATCGTATTGTTGGTTCCAATAAAACAAAATTCATAGAACATTAATCAACCAATACCGGGTGCCATAGAAAAATCAATCCTACACTCATGAAATCAATAACACCACACACGGACGAATATCAACATTGCTAGATTCCCCTCATCCTTTTAATATCAACAAGAACTAGAAACATGCTAAAGCACGTAAACATACATCCTAAAATCATAATTATTAACTCTAGAAAAATGCAATCTATATGCTCGATGCAAATGTAAATATGACATGGAATATTTCAGGCACACTAAACTACACAACCTCCCCCAAACTTAAAATTTAAATATATACATACATATATATATATATAAACTTATCAATCAATCATTCAATTTTAAGTAAATAAAGGAGTGTAAAGTTTAGTGTAAAAGTTATCGGGTCAGTTTGATGAGAAATGATGATGTTTGCGTCCAAAAGCTAGATGAGGGCATCCAATATTGGGTAGCCCAATGTCACTTGTCTACAACATACAAAACTTGTTACTCCTTTCAATTTCCTCATCAACTAATATGTATGTGACCTCATTTTCCTAAAAATAACATAAAAAAATAAAATAAAATAAAAAATAAACTAAATAGAACATTGTCTAATTAAAAATGTAAAAAAAAGAAAAACTAAACATGGGTTGCCTCCGAATCAGCGCCCTTTTTTAATGTTGTTGGCTCGACTCAAGACTTTCCTTTCAATAAACAATCCAAGGAGGTTTTGGATATGATCTCAAAGATGGCATATCTGCTACTACATTTAGAATTCATCCATTCAACTCTATCTCTCCCACCATTTTAGATTTTGAAAACTCGATAAAAAGAAAGCCCATATGTGATATTTTAAAAAAAATATATTAGCACCCTTTTGATCTCATCATGTAAGGGTATACATATTCCGTCTATTTTGAGCACTTCTTTAATTTCATTCTCTTTCAATTATATAGTTGACTTTTCCAAACTACAAGGAAAAAGAAATGGATCAACATAAAATTGAATTGAAAGAGTGGATTCTACCTGATTTTCGTTATGCGCCATGTTGGGTAACCTAGTGTTAGAATTATCAACAAGTTTTTCGCCCCCTTCTTCACTTTTTAGAACATGTCCGGGCTTTTTAGGCTCACCAAATTGCTTTCCACTCCTTACAGTTATGGCACTGACATTCCTTGAATTTATCTCAAGTTGAAAGGGTAATTTCACACTATTCTGAGCTTTCAAACGACTCACCACAGTAGCCAATTGACTCATCTGTGTCTCAATGTTTTTTATGCTAGATTAGGTGTCCTGCTGCAATTGTCGCACATTCTATTGAAGTTGCACAGTGTTCGAAGTTAAAGTTTTCATCATTTCTTCCAATGATACACTGGAAATTTTCTCCGGTTGATGTCTCTGAAACTATTAGCCTTTCGGTTATGGTGGCAGATAAGTCTGTTTGGTAGGTGGTCCATTGTGTGAATTTCCCTACCGAATTAGGATGATATCTCCTTCCCAGGTTGTAGGTATTCAAATGAGAATCATATCTCTTTCCTTGCAAATTCATGGTACCAATGGCTTTGACATGTGCATCCATCTACTCAAGGAGAATTCTATATTCGTCGGTGGTATGATTGGTGATCTCACAAATTTTGCACGGTTTGACTTGTTGACTAGTTCCAGCTACCATTTTTCTAACAAAAGAGGTGAGCTCATTTAATTGATTTTGAATTGATGAATCATTTACCTACTTTTACCATCTTATACAATGCATCATGGCTGCCAAACTGCTACGAGTTTGCCGCCATGTTTGAAATCAGCTTTTTTGCTGCCACTGGAGTCTTGTCTGCCAGTGCTCATTGGCTGTGTCGATCATGTTTTGATCCATTAGCTCTAAGCCCTCATTAAAATACTGAAATTGAAGGTGCTCACTAATTTGATGGTTTGGACAACTTGCAACAAGTCTCTGGAATCACTCCCAATATGCATGAAGTGTCTCACCATAAATTTGCATTATACCACAAATCTCCTTCCTAATATTGCTTACTCGAAAGGCTGAAAAATATTTTGTAAAAACAAACTCTCCAACTCTACATATGTGGTGATAGTCCTAGCAAACAATATAGTCAATCCTTTGCCAAGTCCTTCAAGAAAAATGTAAAAGCTCTAAACTTAATTTGTTCATCAGTAATTCTCGTAGTCTTCAGATTAGAGAAAACCAAATGAAACTCCTTAAGGTGCGTATATGAGTCATCACTTGTATAACCATAAAAAAAAGGTAATAAGTGTATAATATCATAATTAAACTCAAAAGTGGTATTTGCACTAAAATTGAGAAATGTAATGCAAAAAGATTGTTGAGCAATAGTAGAATTTGTGAGCTCCTTCAAGATTTTTGTTGCAACCATTATAATTTGAAAATTGATGTTAGCCCAATATGTACAAAATTCTCCAAAAGTATGTCATAAAACTACATAAAACTAAGGAAAAAACATAGAAAGAAAAAATAATACGAAAAAGAAAAGAAAAATTACAAAAACTTCATAGCTGAAGAGACACTAGATGACCCAGTGTCAGTCGTGGTACCAATATATCAACTACAAAAAGACAAAAACAAATTTCTCGATTTTTTTTCAAAGCATCTAACTCAAATATTTACAGAAAAATATAAAAGAAAATAAAGTAAAATGAATTTACACTCACGAAAATTTAATATATATTAGTAACACAAATAAGATTCACACCGTTCCCCAACAACGGCGCCAAAATTTTGACTCACGTCAAAAGTAATTAAATGTATTTCCTCATTTTCCTCTATTTGTAGTAGTGGGAAGTAAGGGTCAATCCTACAAAGAACGGTTGAATTATTAGTGTGTTTTTTTATGTAAATTCATCAGTGTAAATAAAAAGGAGGGAGTTTGATTGATTTGATCATACCCACTAATAGAAATTCAATATAATCTAATAAAATAAAATCAAGTAAACAAACCAATAGCAAACAATAATCTATAACAAACAATTTCGGTTCACGATTCAGTTTTTTCGCTATTCCAAATTATGTGATTATGTAACCCCTTATCAATTTTTCCTTTTATTGGGGGCTTTTATACGTAATACTTCCTTCTTTCAAAAAAAATATAAATAATATATTTTTTAATATAATAAAAAATAATTATAAAAATATAATTTTTTTAATGTTTTTTTATAAAAACAGAGGGACAAATATTTATTTGATCTATTGGGGGAGTTATAGTTTTTATAAAAAGACTCATTTTTTTATCACTGCAATAAAAATGTTTTATTAAAAACAACTGCAATTGTATTTTAATTCAAACATTAAGAAATAAAGTGAGGAATATTCCACTCATATATATATATATATATATATATATAAATATATATGTAGCTTGTCTTTCAAAATGGAACGTAGAAGATACTTCTTCGGTATAATTCGATATGTATGTTATGTTTAAATTCTTCCCTAATTATGTGATTATGTAACCTTCTATCAATTTAACTGTGGAATTCCTAACTCTAAACCAACAACACTCTCTGTTGATTCTTTTTATCTCTTAAGTACAATTAATTAGAATATACTTTCTAATTAATCTATTTAATCGAACAGTGCAAAATATTCTCTTTGGATTTAATTCGTTAAACGCATTATCAATTAATGTAATAGGGTAAGCAGGTTAGCGAATTCATACGCTCGATTCAATTAATCCTGAATTACCTTGATTCTAATAATAATTATTATTAGCTACTACAAATGGGTTCAACATCACAACAATCAGAGATTACAATTTAAACCCTAGCACTAAATACAAACTATCAATTGAGTTGATAAATCACAATTAACAATCTACTTATCATAAACTCATTTAAACAAACAATGTAACAAACTCACACATATTAAATTAATACGATGTCACAAAAATTAAATCATATAATATTGAAATAGGGTTCAAACATCCCTAAATTGCAATATAAAATTTAGTCACATATCATAAAATTAAATTCATAATCGTTAATTAATAAAAGTATGGAAGATAAATTGAATCTGGAATAACGCCAACTATTGCCTTTTTCCCTCTCCAACCAAGTCCCTCTCTCTTCTCCTCGCGTTTGAATGTCTCCTGCCCAAAATGAATCAGTCTCCCCTGTAGCCAACTTCCTCTCTCCACAATTGGATCAATCTTTCCTCCAATTCCATGGTGGCTGCCCCTGCGTGGATCAATGAATGTCTTAGGTGGCTGCCTCCAAAAGCTCTCCTACCCCTAATTTTTTTATAGGCTTAATTAATAATTAATTAAACCTTTAATTTTTTGTATATAAACTTTTTCATAATGCATCAGCTACGTCTTCTTTTCTTGGTCCACCACTAGTGTGGGCTATTATCGAAAAATATTCATAATTGGCTGCATATAACTATAAAAACATAAAAAAATACTTCTCGTCGAAAAATTAAATAAATAAAAAATATAGGGTGCACAAAAATTAATTATATTGAAAATAGAATTTTATCAATTAAAAATATGCACAATTTTCTACTTATCAGCACTTAATGATATTTTTTCTACAAGCATGCGAGCACACCAAATTTGTGAAAAATATACAAAGAATTTCCACGAACATTATCATGTCCCAAATTTATATTTGAAACATTATTATTTGGTACTTAAACATAGTACATTTTTACAAAATATCTTACTTTGAAAGATGAGAATTGAATTGAGAAATCATATGATGAATATGAGCATAATTCTTTCATACAAAATTTGCTTTTAAATCATGTTATGTATGCTATTTACTTAGTTTAGCACACGAAAGAGCACATCAATCTTGTTTAGAACACGTAATGTCTTGTTCAAGCATCATGAGTTAAGGAGCTACCCAAATTGATTTTTCAATAAGAATCTTGTATGGGTCATAACCACGAATCTTAGTAATATCTTTGTACAATATTATCTATATACTTTACATATTGTGCGATTTTAACGTGAATCTTATACATAAGAAATTATGTATCAATCATATTCTTCATATAGTCTTGTTATCAAAATCAACATCTTAATATTATATCATATTTAAATTTCACAATGCTAGTTCATATTCAACGCATCATAGTCTTCATTCAAGCATTCAATCAATACATGTATCATATCATAAAGTTCTCAACATTTAAAATTAATAAAACAACACTAAGCATTAAGCACCAACATGCTATAGCCATACAGCATATGATAAACATTTGTCATATAATCATGTACATTTTTCTACAAGGTAATTTAATTTAACCATAACACATAAATAATGTGAGAACATAACCCACCTTGTAGACGGACATAATCGTTGAAGTTTCTCCTAGATCCTGTAGCCTCCGTAGCTCTTACAATAGGATAATTCCTTCTATTAGAATATTTAAAAAATGATTTAGAGTTTTTACCAAATCATAAGCAAACACTTCAACCTTTGAAAACCTTATACATTCACTTAAAAGGCATTAGGAAGTGAAAACAAAAACTAATTTTAAGGGTCCTACACAGGCAAGCAATCTATTGTTTCTCATCCCTACATTGTATAAGATAAAATTTGTGACATTTTTTCATTGATTTAAGCTCAATAGAACTTGAAAAGAGTAATTTATGACTAGTTGAAATTTGAGGGACTAAACTGAAAATATTGGAGAACTAATTTGATGAGTCAACAAAGTTGAGGGTGAGACTCAAAATTTTCGGAAATATGCAAATGAAATGAAAATAAGGAGTAATTAAAGTCCACAGGGATTGAATTGAATTTTTCCAAAAACTACAGTTTAGGATAGAATTTTTAAAAACACTAAAATTGACCCCGAAACCCTAGCTGGCTCTTCCTTTGACTCCAGCAGCTCCATGGCTGGCGGCGAGGGCACGGCCGCCGGCAGAAACCCTTTTCCACAGCCAGCGACCATCCCCACGTTACGCTATCCCTGAATTTGGCCGTCGCGTGGCTGAAATTTAAAAAAGAAGGTGCATATGATGTTCGGTCGCTACCCTGTGCACCCGTGCACTTTGACAGTAAATTCTAATGATGGTGAGTCCTAATCTTGCCGATTACCTTGGGGTAAATGAAGTACATAAGGAGACCGAATCACAGACTCTAGTTTGAAGAATTCCGACGACGAAGGTGGTTGTATTAACACGCAAAGACAAGGACTTTTGTTAAAGAAACGATGATTGTCGATGACCTTGAGGCTGGTCAACCGAATTGACCGAGGGGATGGGTTCGCCAGGGTAACCTGAGGACCCTTTTTGTGGTTGAGTGCAGCGGTGGAGAATAAACTAGGGTTTGATAACCTAGTTCACCGGAAAATTGGGAGTTTTTTCAACTGCCTTACACACGGTGGCCTCGTCCCCACAGACTTCCATACTCTATTTTTCTGAAATCTTACTAATAAGCCTAATATTATGTAATCAATTATTCATGCTTATTCCAATTATCATTCAACGTACAAATTTTAAAATCATGCGATGGTTCATAAATCATATTCTATACCCAAATCATAGGCTCATTCTAATTTAGTCTCTTAATCATAAAATTCATAAAAAATATCTTATAGTTTCACATGAAACAATGGAATTTTTATAATTATTTAATCATAAAATTAACAAATTATGAAATCCAATTATGCCACCAAAATGTTTGAGTTACAGCACATAGTAAATAAATCGCTTAATCATTCTCTAACTTCAATGTCATCACATAAAATCATAAGAATAACAATTAAAAAATTTTAATTAAATTTTAATCACAAAAATGTATATTTAAATCATATAATTATTACATAAAATCTTAGAAAATTTCCATAATTTTCAAAAATGAAATTATATATATATAAAGAAGTTTAATGATGCCATTAAAGAATGAGTGTTTCCATTCATACCACAAAATTTACTTTGCACACCACTTTTACTATGCACACCATATAAATTATATTTAAAATTTTAATTTTACTAAACCAACCCCCGAAAATACCTATTCTACCAAAAAGAAAAAAAAAACAAAAAAACAAACAACCTCAATTTGAAACATTAACTTCAGTTCCCCAATTTGGAACCCTAACTTCACCTACACATACTTTCCTTTCTCTCCTCATCCAAAAATCTTTGGCCTCACAACTACTTCTCCAAGCATTCTTGTCAACAATGAGTAATGGATGCAGAAGGTGACGATGTATCGAGTTCTCAAGGTAATTTTTTCATTCCATGTTCAAAAATGATAGAAATTTATGTTTAGCACTGTGAATCGTTCGGCGCTGGTTGGCCGAACTCCCTGCGGGGCGTTCAACGCTGGTTGGCCGAGACACTTGTGACACGTTCAGCATGCATTGGCCGAACGTCCTGTGAGGCGTTCAGCACACCCTTGCCGAACGCCCTTTCATTGGCTGTGCAGTTGATTATCTCTCTTAATCTAATTGTTTTAATATAGTGTATTGACATTCTATATTGATTAAGTCCAAATTCATAAAATATATATATAGATATGTGTGTGTGTGTGTGTGTGGATTTCATGCTTGTTGCGTGCATATAGTGTTGAGTGATTTAAACATATCACTCCATTCCTTGCCTTGATTTGCGTTCGGCGCTCCCTGGCTGAATGCCCTGGAATCCGTTAGGCATGCGTTCGGCGTGTCCTGAACGACACTCTGCGATGAGTTCGGCGTTCACCGGCCGAACACCATGCAATTTGATTTTTTTTAATTTATAATAAGGGTATATATGTCATTTACATCATGTCTATTTTTATCCAAAATATTAATATAGTGTACAAAGTAAATTTTGTGATGTGAATTAAAAACACCCTTAAAGAATTCAGGTTATTACAAACAAATAAGATATGGCTTATAAATCTTAAAATTAAGAAAGAGTAAGAAATGTGGAATATTTCAAAAGTATCACTTTATACCTTAAAGTAAAAACTTTTTCTATTTACGTTGAAAACATTCAAAATTTGTTATTTGTTTCAAAAGTATCTCTTTTTATCTTAAAACTACCACTTACTTTTTTTCTTTTTTTTTTTTTTTAATTGGTAGGAAATATTCAAATTAAAAATATATAAAATACCTTTGTTGCTGATGATTTTTATTATACTTTGTTTTTCAATGTAAGTATGACAAAAATCCAAACATAATGCATCCATTATAATATGGTATGAATATTATCATCGTAATCAAAAAATAAAATAAACAGCAAAGCTACAAAGTAGTGTTTAATTGTTCTTTTTTTTTTTTTTTTTTTTTTTTGCTGCTAATTAAATATAGAAAAAAAAATATATATATAAATGAGTGCTGTTTAAAATGTTATATGAAGGTGGATTAGTTTGAATGGTAAAATGAGTGCATATTAGTTACACAAGTTAATTTTTTTTAAAAGGAAAAAAACAACAAATAATCACGCAAGTTGATTCGTTTGCCTTGTTTAAGTTGTATCTATGACATTTAAAGGGTGAAAATTCAAAATAACCACTTAAAATAGAAAAAACTATTTTGTACCGAAAATATAAAAAATTATGTTTTATATCCAAGATATCAGTTTTGCATTAATAAAGTGGGACCCACATTCCTTTACTATTGGGAAGCAAAGAGATGAGAGAGAAAATGGAGGAGAAGAGAAGAAATAGGCGAGAAAAGAGGAAAAATAACTTACACGAATGAAAAGGGAAGAGAGAGAAAATAGAAAAATGAAGAAATGGATTTCACAATTATTTATTCCTATCGTGAAAATCAGTCTTTCTGCTTTTTATGATTAACAATAATCCTGAACGCCTTTCACAAATTAACATAATAGTCAAAACTTTTCTGCCTTTTACGATTAATTATAATCGTGAAAACTTTTCACGATTACATAATCGTGAAAGCCTTTCTGCCTGAAAGCCTTTCTGTCTTTCATGATTAACTAACTATAAACGTGAAAGCCTTTCATAATTAACATAATGGTGAAAGCTTTTATGTCTTTCCCAATGCCTTTCACGATTAACGAATGGACGAGGAGAGAAGAAAGAGGCAAGAAAAAAGGACAGATAATTTTGATTATTGAAAAGGGAAGAGAGAGGAGAAAGAAAAATGAAGAGATGTATTTCATGATTATCCTTAATTGTGAAACGCTTTCTGTCTTTCACGGTTATCGTTAATCGTGAAATTCTTTATGCCTTTCACGATTAACATAATCGTGAAAGCCTTTCACGATTATGAAAGTCTTTAACGATTAATATAATCCAGAAAACCTTTCTGCCTTTTATGATGTTAACGATAATCGTGAAAGCCTTTCACAATTAAGTGAAAGCCTTTCAGGATTAAGTGAAAGCCTTTCTACCTTTTACAATTTAGGATAATCGTGAAAGCCAAACCTATCACATCATTGTTCTCTCTCCTCTCTCTTTCCTTTACAGTCGTGGTCTTCCTCCTTTCTCTCCTCTTTCTTTGTCTCCTCTTTTTTTTCTCTCCTCTCTCTACTTCCCAATTGTAAATTTCTTTTCCTTTTTCTTTCTTATCTATTGCTCTAAGTTCTTCTGTGAAAGTCTTTTTCTTGCTTTCACGATTGAGTACGAGAAAGTTGATAAAAGAAAGGGAGAGAGGAGATAAGAATAAATAAGGGTACATTCCTTAATAAATCACAAATGTTGGTAGAAAAGTTATATTTTTAAATTTTGGACAAAAAAGAGTTTTTCTTATTTGAAGTGGGTAAAATGAGTAGTTTCCTCATATTTAAAAGTAGTAAATGAAACATTGGAAAGGGATTTTAGTAAATGAAACATTGGAAAGGGATTTTAGTTGAGTAAGGTCGTGGTTGGTTAGTGCTGATTTTTTGTATCATCGTTTTCTAATATTTAATTTAGAGTGAGTATCTTGTACAACAGGTGCACACAATTTAAAATATTATTTGTTTAATTATAAAGTATTATTTATTTAAAAATAAAATGTCACTATTTTTTTAAGATAACTAACTAGAAGTAATATATTTTTTGAGTAAGAAGTAATAATTTATAATTAAAAAAGTAATAATTTATAGTTAAACAAATAATAATTTATGATTAAAAATAATATTTTAAATTATATATACATGCATATGATGCACATGAGTTTTTGTGTTGAACTTAAAGTAACTTGAGTTCCATTTTCGTTGAAGCTTCAATATCTTGTTTGAAATCACTAACATGACAACCAATTTACATATGTGGCACATTAAAATTAGAATTTAAAAAATAATACTGAAAATTGGCTTATAACATAAACTTGAGGAGAAATTTTATACATCAATATGTTTTTCTAAATGCAAATCGGTAAATTATGAAAAAATTAGAATTGTAGAATATATTTTAAAATTACAAATAACTTTCTAACAAAATATGGAAATTATATATTAAACAAAATAAAATACAGCGATAGGAAATCATAGTTTATAATGATACATTATATTCCAAAAAAAAAAAAAATTGACAATCTGGGAATTTATTTTAAAAAATGAAAATCAGAATATTATTAAAAAATATGAAAGCGAGGAATTTATTAAAAAGATGAAAATTCGAAAATTATACTTTAAAATGAAAATATTAAGAAAAAAATTATAAAAGGATCTCAAAATTTTGAAAAACAAAAAACTGGAAATTATAATTTAAAATTAAAAAGATTTTATAAGAATCAAAATATGTTAAAATTTTGAATCTTAGATAATTATATAAATAAAGTTAAAATTTAAAGATTTCCATTTTTTTAGATTTTTAGGAATAGTATTTAGTATTTGTAAATTATATATTTTTTTTTAAATTACTGATTTTTCAGTTTTTCACAATTTCCATATTTTCAGATTTTATGTAATATCAAATTTCATTTCCCAATTTTCAGATTCTTAAGAATTTCATTTATAATTTAAAATGTATTTTCCACTTTTATTTTAATATTGTTCAATTTCGATATACATTTTGAAATATATGTAATTTTAAATTATAAATTCAACACATTAAATTATTTAATAATTTTCATATTTTTCTTTTTATTAATTGTTTAAAAAAAAAATTAAAAGTCATCTCTCAATTTTGTGCAACATAAGCCTATTTCCTTTTGGTTTTTGCTTCTCAGATATCCTCAATTTAATATCACATGACTGATATGTCAGTAATTTTCGACAAGGAAAAAAGTTTATAATGAAAACCAAATCAAAATTGGACAAATTTAAATTTAGAAAATTGAATTTTTCCTCATTATTTTAGTACTTACTTTCCGATACAAGTCATCTAGAAAGTGTGGAGATAAATTTTCTTTATTTTTGAACTATAAATTAAACTAAATAAATAAATAAGCCTTGCAACTTATTTATTCTCATCTCCTATATTTGTATTCTTTACTTCTCAACTACTTCTTTTATATGTACTCTTCGCAATTTACCAATATAAATAGATAATATATATTATTGTAATTAATAAAATTTAGTTAATATATATATATATATATATAATAATTTAACTGCAGCAATATATCTAAATATGATTATTAATTGTATAGAAAACAACACAAATTACTCAAGAAACGAGAAGTAAAAAAAGAAGATCAATGCATGTTTTTCTTGATTTATATTCAAGTTCTTCTTTAACGAAAGGAAGATGAATAGAAAAATTAGTTCTACTACAACGAAATTTGGACTTTGAAAGAGAACGATAAACAAGGTTATGCAATGAACAAAAATGAGGAAATTATTATTACTAAACTAGATAAAAAGAAATTTACACACTAAAATGGGAAACAAATGTTAACAATCATCTGCTCCAATACTTGATACTCTTCATCATTCGGCATAATGCATATTCTGCCCTCTTCCTAAAAAAAAAAAAAAAAAAAAAAAAAAAAAAAAAAAAAAAAAGAATACCAATCAAAATTTGAAAGAAAATTATTTTCCTCCAATGTTTGAATATATAGATATAGTGAATTCTTGTGCATCGGGTGCACCGTACACCCGATTCACAGTATTACTTATTTAACTAAAATGTATTATTTGTTGACTTGAAAAGTATAAATAATTTTTTTAAGGTAATAAATCAGTAGTAATATTTTTTAAATAAATAGATTATATTTTTGAATTAAATAAGTAACACTTTATATTGTATTGCATGATGCACCCGATGGATATAAATTTTGTGAGATATATATACTATATATATTGGAATATACCTTGTTCTTACTGTACGTGGTAATTGCCAATTAAGTCCTTAATAATAAAGTGATCCTGCAACACGATATAACTTGGATCTTTTAGCAATTTCTTCACTAAAAATAAAAATAAAAAATTGATTTGGCAAAAAGCGAAAAATGAATTTGATACCTTGCCACCAATTTCCTCTTGAGGCACAATTACTTGAATTACTTTCATTCTGATCAACATTTCCCCCTTTTTTTTTGAACTGATCAATCAAAATAATTTAATAAATAAGGATGGCAATTATTTAAACTTTAGTATGAAGCTTATTTACAATTATCTAGCAGAAATTTCAATTTTTAAATTATCTTTATATTTCTAATATTTCTATCTTTTGTCAATTTAATGGAGATATAACCAACTAAAAATTTTAAAAAAATTATTTTTAATTTTGACAAATAAATCGAGGTATTTACTTATGAAAAACTATTTATTTTGAAACATAAATATATAATTTCTTTTCTTAAGATCAACTTACATTATTTGGAGGGCTAGTGCGAGTTGTGGGAGAGTAAACTTCTTGACCACCATAGTAGATGGATGAATTGTAGTAACACGGTTCAGCTGATCTTCCATTGTCATAACTGCAGTTCTTCTCTTTCTTCATTGGGTTACCTTTCTCACTCTTATAATCTGATTATTATTATTATAAAAATTAATTACAATAAAAACTGATATAATAATAAAATAAATGTTTGAGGTGTAATTAGTGTGACAAACCTGTCATAGTTCCATGTTTGGTATTGCCATACCCATTTGCAAAATCTGGGGGAGGGTTGTCTCTTTCAGGCACCTGAAATTCAAGAATGAATATTCAATAATTGCAATTTAAGTACATATATATATATATATATATATATATATAATTTTCTCATTTTAAATTTAATAATGTGTAATTAATTATCACTTTCTTGATTATGACGTGCAATAATGCAGGTAGTATACCCTACTTAGAAGAATATTCTCTAGTCTTGCACTAAACCAAAAAATATCTCTACAAGATTCACAAATTTTAGATGTCAATCTGAAATCTTGCAGGGGAATTTCTACGAATATATATCCTTTGTCAGGGAATATTTGTTAACCGTCCCAAGCAATGGTGTATGTCAGGAATTGAATCCCCAAATAATTAAAAAAAAAAAAATTGAAAGCATAATATCACAATTAAAACATAATAATTAACTTGAATCATCATAATAAAAAATAAATTAAAACATTAATCAAGAGAGATTATACAACTTAAATAAGAAACTGAGACTGAATAAGGGAGAAAAGGAAAAAAAAGAGATAGGGATGAAAAATATACGATGGGTGTTGGTGAACCAAAGATGGAGCCGAAGAAGCCTGCGGACGAGGTTGGAGATTTTGAGGAGTCTCTGGGACCAAACAGATCCGCCGTAAATGACGATGATGATCCCACCTGCTTATCTGCTGTTTTCTCCATTATATTTCCGACAAAATAAAAACTGGAGTTTTGATGTAATTAATAATTGAGGTTGTACAAGGAAACCCAAATCGAGAAATGGATAAGATTCAGAGTTCAGAAAGAAAGAGGAAGAAGAAGAAAAAGAAGAAGAAGAAGAAGAAGATAATATATGTAAGTGTATGAAGGAGGGCACGTGAAGCTCTGAGTATGAAGAAAACGTAGTTGTCATCACTCCTTTTTATAGGCGACGAATATGGTATCGTCCTTTATAAAATGGTTTCATCTCCTACTTTATGTTTCTAACTAAATTAATAATTATACCTTCGATCCTACTATATACAATAGATCAAATTTTAGACAATAGACTCAGATTTTGGGCAAAAACACATGGATCTAGTAGATGTCGTGCCCGTGTATCTTAGACATGATATTTTTTTAATTAGGCTAAAAATCATTTTTTTATATTGTCACAAAAATTATTAATTTTTCATCAAAAAATATTATTTTTTGTTGTCAAAATATTAAAATTTTACTAACTATTTTTTGTTAGCAATCAAATAAAAGTAATATTTTTATGGTTAAAAATATTATGATTATTATTTTCTGTTTTTTTGGGAGGGGTAGGATTGCATAACCTAGGTTTGGGATTGTATAGTGGGCCATTTCAAAGAATGTCACCTTTTGAAGATCCAAAGGCACTCAATATTCTGGTTTAGGCGTGATGTTAGGGTCAAATGAGATTTTAGCAACTTGGGGATTGGATTCATGCGGTCTAACTATTCTTTAGGAGGCATAATCTATAGTGGTTGAAATATAATAGGTGTTATCTTTGATGGAATTTATGCTTTATTCTGTATCGAGTATATAGAAGTCATGTTAAGGATATTATAAAAATAAGAAAAATCCAGACACTTTGTGTGAAGGATGTTGCATTTTGCATTATCACGTGCGTTTGACTATGAATACATTTGAGGCACGTTTGGTAGCTTAGATTAGGCCAAGATGGTAAAGATATCTTCCCTTATAAGCTTTTGGCAGCCCTAAATTACTAATGTGCTCAGCGTCATGGACTTCTTTTAAGAGATTCGTATATATTATACTGTGGAATTGTTGTCTTGATAAAGAGTTGAACAGATAAATTTGACCATCTTCTTAAACAAAACAAAACAAAAAAAGAGTTTTGACCTCTTTTGCTCTAATGCCCAACATGATGAGGATGATGAACACAATTTAGGTCAGATTATAATCTTCAGCTCTCATGTCAATGATAGTTTTGGCCAATATGAAATCAAAAAATATTCTATATCATTACATTCATCAAAATAGTGATAGTTAGCAGAACACATCAATTACACTAGTTAAGCAAAGTCGATAGATTTGTTAGGAATTCGAAAAAACTTGGATTCACTGAAGTAGGCGTATTTTGAAAATGCATATTCTTGTTGTCAAGAAGAAAACTTCGAAATCACAATATATTGATAAGCCTTTACACTACAAGAAAACATAGATTTTAAGGGAAATGCAAACTACGCTGCTACATTCAAGATTTGTGGTAATATAATGACATTCTAGCTAATTTTTATTTATGGTGAATATTTATATTTTGTTACCAAAATTAGTTGTTCAATTATGAATTTCACAACAAGCTCTTCAATATATTTTTAAATAGTTATTTTTTTAGTTAAGTAACACATGATTTTCTTCTTTTTAAATATATTAAAACTTCTTTAACTACGAAACAATGCATTTTGTTGTATACATTAACGACAAACACTTTGACATTCATCGCAAACCAAATACATTTCTAAATGAATAGTTATTTATTATGTATTTATTTATTTGTATGATTACTTAATTAGCACCAAAATAGTATTTTTTTTGTCGTGAACTTACGTCGGGCTGAAAATCAAATTAAGTTATTCGATACTTGATTCGAGCTTGTTCGCTAAAAGCTCGGTTGAACTCGGTTTGATAATAATATCAAACAAGCTTGAACACACTTTTATGTTTGCTAAAATCTAAAGCTCGACTTGAGCTCAAACTTGTTAAATAAAATTCATTAAAACAAGTGTAAAAAATCAAACTATTTGAGCTCGATTCGTGTTCGACTCGATTAATAATCGAACCAATCTCAAACAAAATATTAGAAGCTCGATAATATTTCAAACAATTTTAAACTTGACTCCACGGCTCGACTCATTTATACCTAAAGTATGGGACAACTTAATTAGCAATAAATAACTTGAAAATCATACAAACAAAATATTTTGGTATTAATAGTAGTGACGAATCTCTTTCATCGCTAAATTTCAGCGATGAAGCCTTATTTAACAGATGGGTTTGTAATGTGAGATGTGAAGGTTCAAAAGAATTTCAGAGGACATTCTTTGGTATTTGGTACGAACAAAAATGTAAAAGTTTAAGTCATGAGTTTAAACAACTCTACCAAACACTCAACTTACATTGTTTGATTCTCATATTTTTCATATCAAACACAAAGACATGATACATTTAACTTGTCAGCAACCAAACACATTCTTAACCTAAACTATCTTGTCATATCACAACTTCCATACCAAACTAGTCGCCTGAGAACAACAAATGTGGTGTTAAAATTCATGATGTACTATTCAACAAATTATACCTCTTCGGTTCCATAAAGGAAAGAGTCTTGAATTACATTTTAATTAAAATAATTAACTATTATTTATACCATTTTTTATTTATTAGTTTAACTTTACTAATTATATATGAATTGAAAGTATCTTTGTCATAAGAATATTGTTGAAATTCTATCTGATAAACTTGGACATTTCAAATAGAATTTTATGTTGAAAAATAAAATTTGCAAGTAAAACTCTTTTTGAATAAGTCTCTTGTACGATACATGTAATTGGCCAACCGATATGGATTGCAAAACTCCCTAAACACGCGCTGCAAAACATTTTTCCTACACATAGAGAACATTATATTTTTCTAATTGAAAAATATTATTTTTATGGTGTAGACTAATATTTTTTTCTTAAAAACTAAGAAAGGAAGCTATTTTTTCACTATAAAATATTAAGTTTTATTAAAACATATTATTTGTGACTTAACTAATTACAAAAAAAAAAAAATAGACAAAACATTCTCATCAAGAAACAAAGAAAAAAAAAAGCGGATTTAAAACATAATAAATTTTACAATGAAAAGAAATCATTTTTGAACAATCATAAAAAGTGTGACTTTTCATTAAAAATATATTATCCTTTATCAAAAAAATATTATGTTTAAAACACCAATGCGCATGGAAGGCATCAAATCCATATATTTTTTACCCAGAAAAAAAAGAAAGAAAAAAGAGTCGAATCCAACTTGTTGCACGAATTTTTATTAATACAACTGTAACATATAAAAAACTTTCAACTTTTTTAGTGGAGCAGAGGGTTTGTTTGGTAGTTATATATCACATTATTTATGAGGTTATGAAGTCAAACCTATGTTTGTATTGCACTAATTTCAATACATAGTGAAATGTAGATATAGGGTATGGTCAAAATCAATATAGATATTGGAAAACATACATATACATTGCATTAATATTTGATTAGAAAGTAAAAAATGTTATGAGATTCATAGAACATATATTGAGAATCCAATGAAGTTGTGGATAGCCTAAGGAAGCTTGGTAATGAATGTCAGTGTCATTGTTTGACCTTTCTGCATATATGTTTCCACATTGGGAGAGAACCTTATCCAGTTATCTAGGATTATCTTCTTCTGTGGGACTCTACCACATGCCCTTTCGGACAGCAGTCATAGATTCGGATATGTATGTCATAAACAGTTGACTCTTAATTGTTCCATTTTGCTTAACTTCATACTAGTTTTTTGTTCTTCGACAACCGGCCTATATCTCCATTGACCAATCTATACTGAGAATATTTGGTTTCAGAAAAGGTGGAGATCATTTCAACATGTGATGATTTGTTCCATACTAATTTTTTTTTTTTCTTTGTTGAATAGAAAATTTATATATGTAAAAAGTGAGTTTTTTGTCTATCAAATATGTTATGTATTCAAATTATATAGCATCTTATCTATATATATATATATGTTTATGAATTACAAAATATATATATATATATATGGCTATCTGGCCGTGACTTTAATTAATTTTTGTTTAATTCTTATCTCTCTCTCCTATTATCCTAAGGAATTTTTCCCCTTTACCTAATATACTGCTACTTTATTGACCCGTTAAAAAAGATAATAGTTTTGGTGTATGGGTATATTTCCATTTGCGTATAGTTGATTCCAGAAAATAAAGTTAAGATTCCAACATGTGTCCTTAAAATCCGATATCCACCCCCACCCCCTCTTTTTTCTTTATCTTTTTTTTTTAAAATTAAATTAAAATAATAATAATAATAATAATAATAATAATAATAATAATAATAATAATAATGATAATAATAATAATAATAATAATAATAATAATAATAATAATAATAATAATAATAATAATAATAATAATAATAATAAACCAAGTTCCCTGAATTTTAAGGATAATAGGTGATCCCATCCATATATACTTCTAGGGATTTTTGCGCCTGTTTGGAATGCATGATTTCTGCAAAAATGCATATTTAAACTATAATATTTTTCCTTCTTCCTAAAAATATATTTTTTAATTGAAAAGTATTATTATTTTTATAAAAATATTATGTTTTAAAAGAATACCATAAATTGCAATACTTCTATAGATTTTCAAAAAGTTTTATAGTTCACCTAATTAGTATTATAATGCGAGTGTGCACAAGCAGTGCGTGGCTAATCCGCTCGACCATGTTTTTTCAAATATGCAACTATTGTAATGGTTTATGAGTATTTCATTATATATTTTATTGCTTTTAATATACGTCATTTATTTGTTATTAATATTATGAACTACACATGACACGTAGTAATTATTGTAGAAAATATATAAGATAAAACATATAATAAAATAGAATATGGTACCATGGTTTATTGGAATATTGTTATTCCTCAACTTGTTATTGTGTATGTTAGTGTTTCAGTATTCTACGATGGTATTAAAATTATTCGAAATTGAACGAGAAGAAATAAGAAGTAAACAACACAATTAAAAGCCTACATACTTTGATACACTCTAATATAAAAAAATAATAATAAATAACAATAGTAAACAAAATAGATGGATTAGGCTGTCCATCTTACCTACTTAACGTTCTTGGCAGCCTATCTCTCTTTTTTTCAGTTTTTCTTAAATTAAGTAGTGCCATTGAAGATCGATCCAAGCAAAAGAGAAAAAATAACTTTCATTAGTAGATGATTTAGATACATTAAATATCTTGAATTGAAGCACTTATACTCATCCAATGTAAAATTTTGGCAGAAGAATTTCAGCTTCAATTTTGTATACCAGTTAATATTTGTTTTCTTTATAAGTTATTTAGATTTTTATAATTTTTGTTGGTATGAACTGAAAAGGCGAATGTTTACAAAAAATGAAACTCCAAATCAATGCATGAATGGTTTTTTAATGCACAATTTGATGAATTCAATCAATTCTATTGTCACTTCAAAACTTAGAATCGAACGAAATGAGTCACTTCTATTTCATAATAATATTATACATCACGTGTATAATTGCTTGCCATCTAAAAGTCCACAATTAATCATATCTAGGACGGACCCACACCCCTTGGCCCCTCAAATAATATATATATATATATATATATATTAATAATTTAAAATTATGTATTAAAAAAAGTATATATTGGTAAATTGTAAAGATATTCTACTAAAATTCATAAATACGTTATTAATATTTAAAAATTTGAGATAGTTTTTTACTTAATTGTATCAAGTTTGAACTAAAATATTGAAAAGTTAGAGTTCAATTTTTCTTTAATCATTATATTTTTTTGGTTCTACATTCATCATTAACTCGTGTTACTTAGTATTCATTCTTACCATTTTCTTTTATATTTTTTGTACTTAGGGTTTATCTTTTCCTCTTACGTATTGATCATGAAATTTTTAGGATAAATTCTCCATATCAAAAGTTTATAATTTATTTCTGCAACAAGTACCAAATATAAATATTATTTATATTTTTATCTTATACTATTAATTATTTGATTATTATTATGTAAATCTTTTGGATTTATGCTATAGTTTTGTAATTATTTTATTGTACGACATTAGTTAATTTGGATATTGATATGAGTACATTAGCTTTATTACAAATGATTATAATTTATAATTATATTTTTTTACAAATGATAGTATATATATATATATATATATATAATGAGATATGTGATGTACTTACTAAGAATTTGCTTGTATACTACCTCATATTGCAAATAAATACAAAATTAATGTATGAAGGTTGGAGGTAGTGGGGCTGATTTGAGTAAAAGTAAATTCGTGCGGATAAAGGGTGTTTGGTGTGCATATGCATGTGCTCGTGCTTGTGCTTGTGCTTGTGCATGTGCATTGTATTTTGGAGCTACTACTAACCTTCTCTTATTTTTATAGTTATTTATACATATAATTATAACTATTAGATGATCGTCCGTGCATTGTACGGGATATAATATATGTTTTTTTATTAATAATATATAATAAAATTATATCATTATTATTTATAAAAATCTACATAATAACTATTTATGTTAATTATATTTATATAAATATTATGTGATTTAATTTTTTTATTATTTTATATTGCGTTGTTATTCTCTAAAAATGTATTTTCATTAAATAATAAATTGAACGATTTTACAAACAAAATTTTAGAGGGTTCCCAATTGTATACAAAATTTTCAAACTCACTAAAACCTATTAAGGTAGAGGAATAAATTATAATCTATACTCTATCTAAAAGAAGAATACCGCAATTTTTTCTATTCTTGTGACATGTGTCTCACAATTAATTGACACATGTCTTCAACTTTTTTCTATCTCCTATTTTTTATTAAAAATTTTAAATTTAAATAACTTTTTCGTTTTAAATTTATTATTAACATATGATATATCAAATTAATATTATTTTTGTGATCATTAAATTGATATCAATATTATATATATTGAAATAAATAATTACTTTTGAAACATGAAATATAGTTTTTATTAATGAAATATAATTTTTTATTAATTGAATTATAATTTTTTTGATATATATGTTGGATTTGAATAAGTAATACATTAATTTTTATATAATTTTATTTACAAAAGTATACATAATTATTTTTTAAATAAAAAAGTTATACTATTAATTAATATAATATTATAAAATTCAATTTAATATAACAAACTATATTTCAAATTGAAATATAATTTTATATATATTAATTTATATAATATAATAGATTATGTACATTTTTTTAATAAAATGTACTACATCTTGTGCATTGTACGGGCATTGAAATAAATAATTATATTTAAAATTACGCAAAAACTCATGTGAAACGGTTGCACGTGTGACACGATTTAATATATTACTTGTTCAATTATAAAGTATTACTTCTTTAACTATAAAGTATCACTATTTTTTTAAGTGTATTACTGTTTATTAGTAACCTTAAAAGGTAGTGATATTTTATAAACAAGTAATATTTTATAGTTACACAAATAATGTCTTACATTGTGTCACACGTGCACCGTTTCATAAGAGAAAAATTATGGAATATAATTTTTATGGATGAAATATAAAATTTATACATTCAATTATTAATTTTAAAATCTATACTCAATATAAAAGAGATACTTTTTCTCTTCTCATCCGTCTCTCTTTTTTCCTATCTCCTATTTAATTTTTAACTAAAATTTAAAAATTCGAATAACTTTTTCATTTCAAGTTCGTTTTTAATATATGATATATCAAATTAATCTTCTTTTCGTGATATTTAATTTGACACCAATATTGCACATATTGAAATAAATAATTATATTTAAACTTATGGAATATAATTTTTATGGATGAAATATAAAATTTTATATATTGAATTATTAATTTTCGAGTTTTGATATATGTGATGAATTTGAATAAATAGTATATCAAACTTTTACATGGATTTAACCTAAAAATATAAATAATTATTTTATAAAAATAAAAATATTATATTATTAATTTATTGTTCAACTTCAATAGTTTTTAGTAAAGTAAAATATTTATATTCAGTTGAGGGATAATTCAAATTCACTTCAAAATAATGTCCCAATTTATTATTTAATAAAAGTAACTTAAAAAAATAAATATGCAATTTAATATATAAAACTATATTTCAAATTGAATAATATTTATATAAATATAATTGATATAAATAATTGATTATGTCATTTTTTATGAACAATAACATAATTTTATTATAAATTACTAATATAATAAATATATTATATCACGTGCATCACACGGACGGACATCTAGCTTAATGTAAAAGCATGAATGCTGGAAAGTAGGAATGTGTGTCTTCTCTTTACACGTGTCTCTACAAATAATTGACATGTGTCTTTTATATACTTTTTCTCCCTCTTATTTATTTGTATTTTCCTCTAAAATTGAAAAATCAAAATATCTTTTTCATTTTAAATTTATTTTTAACATATAATATATCAAATTAGTCTTCTTTTTTTTATCTTTAATTTAACATCATTATTGTATTTATTGAAATAAATAATTATATTTAAAGTATTGAATTTTATTTCTTAAATTTTAATATATACGATAGATTTGAATAAATAGTATATCAAATTTTAAAATGGATTTAAGCTAAAAATATATATTATTTTTATAAAAATAATAAATATTATAATATTAATTTATATAATATTATAATTTATTGTTTAACCTCACTAGTTGTAGTAAATTAAAATATTTATTTTCATTTCAAGAAAAATTCAAAATTCACTTCAAAATATCGCACAATTTATTATTTAATAAAACTAATTTTAAGGAAATAAAATACAATGTAATACACCAAACTATTTTCTAAATTGAATAATATTTATATAATTGATATAAATAATAAGTTATGTATATTTTTGTAATAATAATAATAATAATAATAATAATAATAATAATAAGTGTAATTTTGCTATAACTTCTTAATATAATAAAATATATTATATCACGTGCATTGCACGGATGGACATCTAGTTTTTATAATAAAATGTATTACATCCTGTGCATTGCACGAGCGGATAACTCATATTATATAAAATTAATAGTTTAAATTTTTTTACAAAAAAATATTTATATTTGTAAATATACTATTTATTCAAATCTAACACATATATCAAAATAAAAATAATAATTCAATCCATTAATTATATTATAACCATAAAAAAATTAAATATCACAATTTTAAATATTATTATTTATTTTAAAATATAAAATAGTGTTGTCAAATTAAAGATCACGAAAGAAGGATGAATTTGATATATGATACATCAAAAACGGATTTAAAACGAAAAATCTATTTGAATTTTTTAATTTTAGTAAAAAATATAAAATTTAAGAAAGATAGTAATATAGTTGAGATACATATCTTCAGCTATTCTTATTTTATATAAAGAATGATAGTTAAAATTAGGAGAGAGAAATTTTTTATTTTATATAAAGAATGATAGTTAAAATTAGGAGAGAGAAAAAAATTAAGAGAGAAAAAAAATTGAATAATATGTGTCAATTAATTGTAAAACACATGTAAAAAAAAAAAAAAAAAAAAAAAAAAAAAAAAAAAAAAAAGAGAAAAAGTCTCTAATCTTCTTGTTTACATTATATATTTTTTAATTTGTATAAAATAATATTTTAAAAATGACGGAGTCCAATTTGTGGTAGTTATAGTGGTTTCAATTTGCGGCTTAAACAAAACAAAAAATATCATTCGATAGGGAGATGTAGTGGGTCCATATCTAGTTATGTAAGTGATTGATAGCTCCAATAGTGTAGCATCTATTGTAATTTGCAGTCCACACACATATATCGAATGTCACTTGTCCTCTATTATTATTATTATTATTATTTGTTTTATTTTTTCCCGGAATTGGACTATTATATATGTGTTCCATATTAGTCGAGCATTCTCTATCATCTCAGCTAATGCTTTAATTTATTGAATACATATCGTATCACATATCTATATATATAATATCAAAAGCATAACTAAAATTAAAAAGTAGTATTTTTCTATTTAAATTATATTTTTATTTTAAAAATATTTGATCCAATCGTATTTTTTTCTTTATTTTCACTTTATTTTTAAATACTTATAATTTTTCGTCTCAACTCATTTTTCTATGAAAAATATATCAAATTAATCATATTTTCATTAGCTTCAATTTAATATTCACATTGCATATATATAATATTAATTTTAAATATACATCTTTTTTATAGAATAATTGTATAGTATATTTTAATACTTAATATATTTTTATATTGTGAGATTTTTTATTTTAAACAAGTTTTTATTAAAAATGTATTTTATATAATTATGTATTTTATTTTTAAAAAAATAAATATTAATATTCTTATAATAAATTATTACATTATCATATTATAAAAATCGTACAAAGCACGAGAGAAATACAAGTTAATATAATTAGTGGGTAACTTTTTTTTTTTTTTTTTTTCCAGTAATGTAATATGTGACACATCTAATAAAGTTGAAGCACTAATCTATAAGATATCCGAGAATTTTCCATAAAAATTGATATAATAAATTAAGCAAATTAAACTACTAAGATTGGGTCTCCTGTGAAACGGTTGCACGTGTGACACGATTTAAGGTATTACTTATATAACTATAAAGTATTCCTTATTTGACTATAAAGTATCACTATTTTTTAAGGTAACTAATTAGTAGTAATAAACTTAAAGAAATAGTGATATTTTATAGTTAAACAAGTAATATTTTATATTTAAATACATCGTGTTACACGTGCAACCGTTTCACAGGAGTTTTTGCGAACTATTAATAACTTAATTTGGTCAACTATCATTAAGGAAATGTCAAATTGTTAAGTTTTGAATTAGTCAAACTTTTTAAGAAGATATGTTTTGCCGGTTTCTTCCTTGATAAAAGACCAGATAATGTTCTCAAACTTGGGCATCAAGTATTATCCCACCAGAATAGGGAAACAGTTGAAGACCGAGTCAAAACTTTATCCTGAAAGAGAGACGGTTGAGGAAAGAAAGGAGAAGTGGAGATCATCATTCCACGAACGTGGCTAAGTGGAAAAGGAAGAGAACAAGAACTGGAAAACTCTATAAAGGAAACGGAAGAAGAAAGGAAGAGGCATGGACTGAAACGATACAATATTCTGATATAGCAGATCGATGTTGCCAAGAAAGTTGTCGTCACTCTGTTGTTGTCAATTCATACACTGAGAGTTGAAGTGATACTTTGTTTCTCTTTGTTTACTTTCTTGGCTAGTTTAGTTGACTTGAAATCTATATTGGATTTCAAGCACTTAAGGATCGTAGGAAGCATTACACGATTCCTTTTTGTAATTCACTTTTATTAGTGGATAATTTTCGCCCTGTTGGCTTCACAAGTCATTCTTGACTTGTGAATATTTTATTCTGGTGTCTTTTATCTATTTCCATTCAGCACCGTACTTTCACAAATGAATTAGAAAATTGTATGTATTCAAAAGGATAGGTTGGAACAATTTGTTACTCATAATATCATAAACTCATTTCAAACGAAAAATTTACAAATGTAATTTAACATTTCACGATTTTCATAATTCTAGCATAACGTTTCAATAAATGTGAATTAATTTATAATTTATCAAAAATTATTAATTATATCCACAGTTCAATTTTTTGTCCATGAAATAATTTGAACCAATAAAAATACACAATTAATCTCGTTCAAACTAATGATTAAAGTAATGAAAATTAAAATTAAAATATGAAAATAATAGAAATAATTTTTTCGTCAAAAGTTTAGGAAGTATAAAACAAGACAATAAATAGAAAAACTATAGAATAAAATTTGATAATTACTTAATTAGTAAGATCAATAATTATTATCAAATAATGACATTCACTACAAAATATATGTTAGCTCGAAAATTTTCTATGTTGTATGAAAATTGTAGAAAACAAAAAACTGAAAATTTAGAAAAATATTTCATACAAAAAAATGTAAAAAAATATAAAACAAATTTCCAAACTATTTAAATTAATAGAAAATTATTAAATAAAATTTTGAAAGTATTTTAATTTGTTTTGTATCAATTTTCAAGTATTTAATATAACGAGTAAAAATAATTTTTCAAATTTCCAAATATATATATATATATATATATATATATATATATATATAAATTTTTTCCCAAAATAAAAATTGTATTTAATATCACCATTTCCAGACTTAATTTTTAGTTATGATTTTATAAATAATTTTGAAAGTTTATTTAATATCTTTCTATTCATTTTAATTTTTTTATCTTATTTTATATTTGTCAAATTTTAGACATAATATTTTATTCTTTTTTTTTTTCATATTTGTTTAGCATATTATATTTATAATAATTATTATATTAAATATATATTTTGAATGAACGGGATAAAATTATAAATATATATGGAATAAATTTTATATGGTTTATCTGTTCAAATAACAGTGGAACGAAAAAATTAACGGAGTATAGAATTGATATCTTTTTATAGAATTTAAATTTAACAAACGTTATTGAAATATTATGCTAGAATTGTTAAAATCATAAAACGATGATATATATTTATAAATTTTGATATTGTCGGTCTCTTTTTTCATCTATGCATTGTGTAGGCTTAATTTGCATGTTGTGGTTTAAAAAGTGGGGCCAAAATTAGACGTGTTTGGTGTAGAAGATCACATTTACCAAACTAGGAAACAATTCTACTCCATAACTGCTCTATTTACAATTATCAATTCTAACAATAAGATTCCACTAAAATTATATCTTATTACTCTTAAGTTTTGGCTCTCGTTCAATTATCGATAACAATTCAATATTTTGTGTCTCATTTCTCATGCCAATTGACATGTCATAAAGGTATATTGTTCCTCCTCAAACGAAATATTCATCAGCTGCAAGATCAACATTAATTTCAGAGTTATTTCTTGTATTAGCTCTTTTATTTTTTTTTTCTTAACATTTTCATTTCTTATACATGATTCTCTACATTTTCAGCAAACTATTTTTATTTGGAGTCCTTCTTTCTCCCTTCTCAAGTTGCTACCAATACCACATTTTTGGTTGAAATGCAACATTTACTTATTAGTCTTCTTTCCTCGTATAGAAGTTTTCTAGTGACTTCAACAAAATATGATGTTTCCATCTCATATATTAAGATCAACTTCATGTGCTCATAGAAATATGGAAGCGAAAAGAAGGGTTTCAATGCTTTAATCTTATCTTCTATTTTTACTTTAATTGCCTCAAGTTTAAAGATGATACCATTGAGAGTACTACGATGTTTCTAATTTTTTGCACCATGACTTTTTGAAAATCACCCAATCCCGACCGGAGCTTCCTTTTAGATCCATATGTAACCCAACTTGTATTTACACAGTTTTAACTTGTATTTTCGATAAGTCAAAGTTGATACTTTCATCGACTTTCTCCACCTTCTCAAACCACGTTGAATTTGAAAGTCTTGAAATACTTAACACCCTTAACTTATAAACGTCTGCTTCATAGAATTTTTTTTTAAATTTTTTTTTAATGTTAAGATCAAACATGCTGCAACTAGGTATGTCATTGAGCCAAGCTAGCTTGCGAGTTGTTCAAGCTTGACTTGGTCAAAATTTGGTCAAAGCTCGACTTGATTAGGCTCAGCTCGAGCTCAAGCTCGACTTAAAAATTAATGAGTCAAGCCAAGCTTATTTAGGCTCGGCACGAAAGCTCGTGAACAGGCTTGATAACTTTTTAATTAATTAATTAGTTTATAATATATTACTCAAAAAATGAGTAATAGGTAATTTTTTATTCAAAAAAACTTAAAGAAACTTATGATGGTGTAAGGAGAATTGCAAGGAAGAAGACAACTGTTGAGTATTTTGTAATAATGTTTTACTTATGAAAATATGAAGTATTATTTATTGTGAGATTTTTTAATGGTGTAAACTTTGAACTTTTTTTGCTGTCAGATATGAGACATTTAACTATAAACATTGTAATTTTCTTTGTTAAATTTATTATTTTCAAATGTTAAGTTCATGTCTTTTCTTTGGAAGGTTGAAAATTGTTAGAAAAATGTTGAAACATGTATAAATAGTATTAATAGAGCAAAAAATAAACCTTATAGAATAAACTGAGTTTCAAGACAAGCCGAGCCGAGCTCGTAATTGTATGTCATGAGCTCGAGCCGAGCCTAACATTTTGAGCTCGCCGAGCTTCGAGCTCGAGCACAAGCCGACCCAACCCAGGCTTGACCTCAGCTCGGCTCATTTACTACCCTACCTGCAAGCAAAGAGCATATTGCGAATTTCAAGAGACCCAAACCCGGGCTCTCTAATACCACTTGTTAGGCCAAAAAATCTCCCCATATATCATATTCATCCGTAAGAAAAAATAAATAAATAACTTAGAAATAAAATGAAAATAACAGCCCACAATATAAGAATTTATGTAAAAATTTCAAAATCAGAGAAAAATCACGACTCACAAATTAATAAATAACACTATTATCTCAAAAACCTTACAATCACACATATATGAACACTAAAATTAAGGTGCATTTGAGTATTGCACTTGAAACCTATACTAATGAGTTTCCTAAATAGCCATAACTACGGGTCATCATGGTGCGGTTTGAGCGGTATTTAATATAATTTTAAACTGAATTGTCAAGTCCGGTTCAGTTAACAAATAAATTTTAAGCCAAGGTATTCAAAAGTGTGCGGTTTTTTGCGGTTTGTAGGGTTCATGGTGGTTTTGCCTCTTTCGAAGTTGATTTATTTTTGTTATATAATATATAAAAAAAAAATTAACTTTAGCAATCAACATTATAATTCACAATTATTAATAGTTATTTTTTCCCAACTGAAGTGAGAAATGAATATTCTTATCATAGATTCAATTGGTAAAAATTAAGAAGTATTTATACATACAAAAAAACTTCAGGAGCATTTTTACGCTAGAAATAATATCAAATTAAATTTAAATATAAATATTAATAAATTTTAACTATAAATATACCTAGTATTAGTAAGTATATATATATATACTGATATACACACATATAACTTGTTGTGAATTTTGCTTCAATTTCGATACGCAAGCGCACGTAGTCACACATGTAATATAATGATAAGTAAATCATCTCCACGGGGATTGAATTTAAAATATATTGCAAATACCAATCACAAAACAATTTAGCAAAGAAAAAAAGTAATAAATCTAGTGGATGTTCGATTCTATCACTCAATCAACAAAGAAATAAAGAAAACATTTCTAGCAATTAACTGTTCAATTCACAAGCTAACAACAGCAAGAAAACTCACAAAATGGAGATGTAGACTTGAATTACTAATTTCCCTTGAATCGTTTTTTATTGATTGATGTTCATCGACATTGTTTTAAGTGAAACACCCCAAAGTTAACAAGAATTTCCTCTCTCTACATATAATTTTTCCAAATGCTATGCTACACATTCCTTTCCCTAATCGAACATATTCCTATGCCCAATAGAAATTGGAACATCAATCAAGCTTCAATTCTTATAGTTATGCAAGGTGAACAATATATTCTAATACCACTCGCTACTATAACCTAAAATCGGCTATAATCTTGCATCATTCAAGTACTTTCCACTAGATTAAACCTTCCCATAATAAATATAGCTTATCAATTCATCATTGATGGCCAAACAACAACAAATATTAATAATAAGCACACTTGAATAAACAATAGCACGCATCACTCAACAATGCATAAAAATCTCAATAAAACGATTCAAAATTCATTAGCAATTCAAGTCTTGAACAAGTTTAGCTTATGAATAACTTAAAAAATACAATCCCAAAGTTTTATTCATCATCCATAGTAATTGAAAAGTAATTCTAAAAACAGGGGATAAAAGAGTTGAAGAAGAGAGAACTGAGCTGATGATGATGCTGATTTTTTGTGTATCCTCCTTTTTCTTCCTTCTTGATGTTGTTTTCTTCTGAACCCTCTAATTTCATGATCAAAATCTATTGTTGAATGATGGTCTTCTTGCTGAATGTTTAGTTTTTGTTCTTCCTCCTGTGTGTTGCGCTACTGTATTTCCCTAATTTTGTAACCCTGCTTCTTTTTCTTGGCTGCTGATTTTGAAGGCCCACCATCGTCTTTCCATTTTAGGCAGCCTATTAGTTATGGTATCAATTTTGCCTATATTATTCTTTTTCTTATACAGTCATTCAATTAAGTTTAAAGTTGGCCCAAGCTAATTAGGAGGTGAATAAATTACATAGTCAGCAATTTGGGTCGAATTTCCTGTGTCAAAAATTGACTTCCAGCGTTGCTAGAGCACTGCTCCCGGTAACTGGGGACTCTCTCAACCAATCTGAACTCCTTAGCTTCCATGTTTAGCTCCAGCCTTATTTTTCAATATATGATTTAGAAATAATAGCTCCATTAGCCGAAGCATCCAACACTATGCGAGTGGAAGATTAAGACCATTGTAGAAAGTTTCCATTTGAATGCAACGAGGAATACCATGATGGGGACACTTGGTCAACAACTCTTTGAATCTCTCACAAGCTTCACACACAGATTCATTCTTCGATTGTTGAAAATAAATAATCTCATCCGATACTTGGCATTTTTTATAGGAGGAAAGTACTTCATCAAGAATTTCTCAACAAGATCATTCTAAGAAGAAATAGAATCCGATGAAGAGTGTTAAGCCATGCTCTAGCTCGGTCCCTCAACGAGAAAGGGAATAATTTTAGCCTCAAGGCCTCCTCCGTAATACCTTGGAGCATGAAAGAATCACACATCTCTAAAAATGAATAAAGATGAAGGTGATGATTTTTAATGGCTAGCCCGCTAAATTGACCTACCGTTTGCAACATTTGGAACATCACTGGCTTCAACTCAAATTGAGGTGCTTGAATTTCAGGTCGAATGATGCCTAAATTAAGGTCACTAAACATTGGGTCAGCATACTCCCGTATGGATCTCTCTTGATCGTCGACCATTACAATTGCATTGGCAGCCACGTTTACATCCTCCTCGGCCATATTTCTTTGATATGGAGCCCGCTGTTCTCGTTGTTCCCTTCTTCCTCTTATAAATGTGCATTCAATTTTGAGGTCAAAAGGAGCTAGCTCACGATCTTGTTGCTCGTTCATATACAAAATCAGCCTATTAAAACCCAATAACAACAATCAAGATTAGAACAAAATAGTAAAAATAAATTGCAAAGTTACCGATATTACAAAACTTCTAAATTACGATCCCCAACAATGGCGCCAAAACCTTGTTGTGAAGTTAGCTTCAATTTCAATACGCAAGCGCACGTAGTCACATAAGTAATATAATGATAAGAAATCGTCTCCACAGGGATTGAACTTAAAATATATTCCAAATACCAATCACTAAATAATTTAGCAAAGAAAAAGAGTAATAAATAGAGTCGATGTTTGGTTCTATCACTACAACTCAACAAAGAAATAAAGAATTTTTTTTCAGCAATTAAGTGTTCAATTCACAAGCTAACAACAAGAAGAAAATTCACAAAACGGAGATGTAAACTTGAATTACTAATTTCCCTTGAATAGTTTTTTTTTTTTTTTTTTTTTTTTTTTTTTTTTTTTTTTTATCGATGTTCATTGGCATTGTTTTAAGTGAAACGCCCCAAAGTTAACAACAATTCCCTCTCGGTACATAGAATTTTTTCAAATGCTATGCTACACATTCCTTTCCCTAATCGAACATATTCCTATGGCTAATAGAAATTGAAACATCAATACAAGCTTCAATTCTTATAGTTATGCAAGGTGAACAATATATTCATATACCACCCGCTACTACAACCTAAAATCGGCTATAATCTTGCATCATTCAAGTAATTTCCACTAGATTTAATCTTCCCAGAATTAATCTAGCTTATCAATTCATCATTGATAGCCAAATAACAACAAATATTAATAATAAGAACACTTGAATGAACAATGGCACGCATCACTCAACAATGCATACAAATCTCAATAAAATGATTCAAAGTTCATTAGCAATTCAAGTCTTGAACAAGTTTAGCTCATGACTAACTTAGAAAATATAATCCCAAAGTTTAATTCATCATAGTAATTGAAAAGTAATTCTAAAAACAAGGGATAAAAGAGTTGAAGAAGAGAGAAGTGAGCTGATGGTGATGCTGATTTTTCGTGTATCCTCCTTCTTCTTCCTTCTTGATGTCATTTTCTTCTTTTCCCTCTGATTTCACACTCAAAATCTGCTTCTGAATGATGGTCATCTTGTTGAATGTTTAGTTGCTGTTCTTCCTCCTGCTGTGTTGCGCTGCTATTTTTCCCTAATTGTGTAACCCTGCTTCTTTTCTTTGGCTGCTAATTTTGAAGGCCCATCATCCTCTTTCCACTTTAGGCAACCCATTAGTTATGATGTCAATCTGGCCCAAATTGTTCCTCTACTAATACAGTTATTCAATTAAGTCTAAAGCTGACCCACGCTAGCTAGGAAGAGAATAAATTACATAGTCAACAATTTGGGTTGCATTTCCTGTGTCAAAAATTGACTTCCAGCATTGTTGTAACACTGCTTCCAGCAACTGGAGACTTCCTCAACTAATCTGCAGTCTTTAGCTTTAAGATTTAGCTCCAGCCCTATTTTTCATAGGAAATTACGGGATAAATTAGACAGGTAATTTGTACAAACTACAAAACAAAAACAAAGATCTAATTCTATTATATTATACTAAAATTTGCTAAATTCATCACTATTTTCTACATGATTTTAAATTTAAAGGTACAAAATTACTCTATTACATAGAGTTATCATAACTATAGGTGATGCAGGTTGAATCTAAAATCACAATTAAACCACTAAAGCAACGCAAATTTAGTAAAATATTTAAACTGCTGTTAATGCAATAATATAATAAAAACGATTTGATGCGATGTGGTGCGTTGATTTTGGAGGTTTTTAAATTTAATTGATCACCCCTAGCCATAACAAACCTTTAAGGTTTAATTCAAAATCAGTGTTGGATATTTCCCTTTTATTTTGGGCACAAATTATAACACTTACATGTAAATCGGTTGGTTCGTCAGTCATGAGAGTCAATGCCTACTTGACTCAGCAAGAAGTTCTACTAGGACCGAAAGCCCCAAAAGGCTAGTGCTTAGTCATCCCTTTGCAACAGAAGAGAAATGGCGAAGTACTGGAAATGATTTGCCTTAGCATTTTTTATTCATTTTCTGTTTCGATCATGCAACTTGAAATCTCTTAAGAGTAGAAGGCGACCCTATTTACAAAATCTTAAATACTCGTGAATCTTGCATAAGGCGTTGTTCCCCTGGCGTGTTTGCCTCATGCACGAAAGACCTAAGTCTTTTCAGAAAAAAGTAATATATTGTATAAAGCGTAATACATTTTTAACTATTAAAAAATATTATTCTTTTATGATAAAAATATAATTTCTCTTCATAAAAATATTAGTCTTATTTGACTAATTATAGAAAAAAATTAATTAAAACTAATATATTTTTTCAGCAAAAACTATTATTTTTATTGTGAAAAATAAATACTTTTGAACAATTTAAAAGTATTACTTCTTGTCCAAAAAATATTATTTTTAATAAAAAAAATCAAATCCAAAATATGTGCCTGCAGAAAAAAAATGATCACATAGTAACATATTTTAGAACAAAATCTGATCCTGTATGAAAATCTATGTATTTGTTTGTGCGCTCTATCGTCCCCTCCATTTTAGACGCACTCACATTGCAGGATTTGTTTAAATGTAAATGAAGACGTGATACGATATTTGATTAGCCTACCTACGATTTTACTTCTTTAATTCTGCCTCTTCATATCCTCACAAGTTTCACTGTCAACTTCAGATAATTAATTACATTATGTAATACTGTAGTTAAAAGTGGTACACTTGTTTTATGATTTAAGAAAGAGGATAAAATGAAGTTGTGGGGCCTACTCTGATTGGTCGAATCTTTGTTACATTTGGAACCACGTTTAAATAGATAGAGATCAAAGACAGTCATAAATACAAAGATTTGATTCCTTTTCAAAATAGTTTCAGCATAATTATTATTGTCTTAAAATTTTAATAAAAATCTATACAACTTAATTCACATAATATTCCCTTAATTGATCCATCTCCATCCTTCTCCTCATAATTTTTATACCACCTTACTTAAATCTACCAATTTATATTAATTAAATTCCATTAAATATATCTTGATTTTTAAATCTCTACCTATTATATTAGTTAAGTCCCAAAATATGCCCCGTGGCATGAAATTGAGGTATCAAATTTTGAATTGATTAAAGAGAAAATTCAAGGGTTCCAACTCATACTAAAATGTCCGTAACATCATGTAATATTATAAATAAATGGCAAAAACTTCTGTAAAATAGTTCTGTGCAATCGGGTTGCGGGTTATTTTTTTTGCTATTTTATTGTATTTATATATATTGGTTGCGAAATTTGTCCTTGACAAGGGGTGCGTTTTCAAAACCATCAGGCTAGCCTGACTTCTTATGCAATTTTGAAATTCTGTTATATTATATTAATAAATTGGACAGACTTACAAAAATATTAAAATATCACTGAAATATTTAATCTTTTGAATCATTTATAATTACTTTACAATATAGATAAATTACAATTGTAATCACTAATAGAAATAAAATTTTATTTCTTTCGTAAAATGCAATATAATTAAAAATAAAATTATTTACATAAAAACATTGATATACTTATTAGTTTATGAATTTATGTATATATTTTGTTGATAGGTATAAACTTTCATTCCTATAATTATTATCCCTTAAAATTTTAAACTTCACACGTTGTGATATAATTTTTTTTAATTAAACATATAATATTATTACATTTAAATTTCTAAAACTTCAATTTTTATATTATTTTTAAATGGATTTATACAATCAATTTTTCCTTTTATTTATTTTTTCATTCTAATTTCAAAAACTTATAACTTTTCCATTTCAAATTTGTTTTCAACGAAAAATATGTCAATTGTTAAATCATCTTTTTATGATCTTCAATTTGATATCCATATTGCATATATAAAAATATTTTTTTATAGATTAATTGTAGCATATTTTAATAATTAATATATTTTTATTTTGTAAGATATTTCATTTCAAATCATTTTTATTAAAATATATTTTTGAAATTTTGTATTTTATTTAAAAAAATAATATTACTATTTTTATAATAATTTATTATATTATGACATCGTAATTATGCAACACACAGAAGAATATACTTGTTATTTGAAATAATAGGAAACTATATATCCGTCTATGCAATGTACGGGATATAATATATTTAATTATATTAAAATTTTATAGTAAATTATATTTATTATCATTATTATAAAAATGATCATAACTTATTATTAATTAATTTAATTTTTTTCTTTTTTTGAAAAGTCAGATATTTATATATGTGTTTAGAAATTAAACAAAAAATAATTGCTCAATGTTGCTACTTATTTTTTAAAAGGAAGAAACACATGACTATTTTTTTTTAAATTATAGAAAATATTTTATAGTAGAAGGAATGATGTTTATTTGTTTATCTAAAGATGTATAGGATTATGACTTTTTTTTGAATATTAACAATATTAGTTTCTTATTGAAAAAGTATTACTTTCTTAATCAAAACATATTAATTTTTGATTCAAAAGGTATTACTACTTATTTATTAAAAGAAATAAACAAATTGCTCGTTTTTAGAATTTAGAAAATATTTTACAGTAGGGAAAATAATATGTATTTGTTCATCAGAAGATGTATAGGATTATCGTTTTTTCGAATATTAACAGTATTACTTTCTTATTGAAAATGTATTACTTTTTTATTCAAAAAGTATTACTTTCTGATTCAAAAGGTATTACTACTTATTTAAGAAAAACAAACAAATACACGACTGCTAGTTAAATTCTATTATTTTATAGTGGGGGAATGACATTTATTTGTTAATCTAAAAATGTCTAGGATTCTCAATTTTGTCGAATATTAACAGTATTACTTTCTAAATGAAAAAGCATTACTTTCTTATTCAAAAAGTATTACTACTTATTAAAAAAAATATATATATTACTACTTATACATGATTGCTTGTAAAATTCTAGGATATATTTTATAGTGAGGGAATGATATGTATTTGTTAATCTAAAAATGTCTAGGATTCTCTCTTTTGTCGAATATTAACAGTATTACATTCTTATTGAAAATGTATTACTTTCTTATTTAAAATGTATTATCTTCTTATTCAAAAGGTATTTCTACTTTTTTTTTTAAAAGAAACAAACACATGACTACTTTTTAAATTTTAAGAAATTTTTTATAGTTGAGGGAATCTATTTGTTAATCTGAAGATGTTTAGGATTATCACTTTTGTCGAATATTAATAGTATTACTTTATTATTCAAAATGTATTACTTTCTTATTCAAAAAGTATTACTACTTATTTTTTATAAGAAACAAATACATAATTGCTTGTTAAATTCTAGGATATATTTTATTGTAGGGGAATGATGTGTATTTGTTAATTTGAAAATGTTTAGGATTCTCGCTTTTGTCGAATATTAACAGTATTAATTTCTTATGGAAAATGTATTGCTTTCTTATTCAAACGACATTACCTTCTTATTCAAAAGGTATTAGTACTTATTTTTAAAAATGAACAAACACATGAATACTTGTTAAATTTTAGGAAATACTTTATAGTGGGGGAATGATGTGTATTTGTTAATCTAAAAATGTCTAGGATTCTCTCTTTTGCGGAATACTATCAGTATTATTTTCTTATTGAAAAGATATTACTTTCATATTCAAAAGATTTTTCTTTCAGATTTTAAAGGTATTACTACTTATTTTTTAAAAGAAACAACTACATGACTCCTTGTTAAATTCTAGAAAATATTTTATAGTGGAGGGAATGATGTGTATTTGTTAATCTGAAGATGTCTAGGATTCTCCCTTTTGTCGAATATTACGAGTATTACTTTCTTATTGAAAATGTATTACTTTCTTATTCAAAAGGTATTACATTATTATTCAAAATGTATTACTACTTATTTGTTAAATTGAAAAAAGGAATAATACATCACAATTTATCATCTATTTACAGTGAATAAATAGTTATTACGAGTAATACTTTTTGGTTAACTCAATAATACTTTTTAGCTAAACAAATAATACCTTTCAGTTAAACAAGTAATATTGAACAATTTTCAGTTAAACAAGTAATATTGAATCTATACTAATATAATAACAAAGTAGTCTAAAAGAAAATTTTATCATCTATTTATAGTAAATAAATAAATATTACCTAATAATTTCTTAGAAAACTTACTAAAATTTTAATTTTTAATACAATTAATCATTTTATATTTTAATATTAGTTTGAAATATATTTTAAGAAAAGGAGTAATACTACTAAAATATAAAGTAATATTATTTAAATGTAATAATATTATTTGTTTGATTAAAAAAAGTAATATTATTTAAATGTAATAATATTATTTGTTTGATTAAAAAAAGTAATATTATTCAAATGTAATAATATTATTTGTTTAATTAAAAAAATTATATCAAAACATGTGAAGTTTATAATTTTAAGGAATAATAATTTATAAGAATGAATTTTATACCTATCAAAAAATAATATAAATAAATTCAAAACTAAAAAGTATATCAATAAAAATAATCATGTGTTTGTTTCATTTAAAAACAAATTAAGTAGTAACATTGATCAATTTTTTTTTTAATTCAACACACATATATAAATATGTGAATTCTCAAACAAAGAAATTTTTTTTTATCATTTATTTACAGTAAATAAATAAATATTGCCTAATAATTTTTCAGAAAACTTACTAAAATTAATCATTTTATATTTTAAATATTAGTTTCAACTTAATAGATTTTAAGAAAATGAGTAATAATGTTAAAAGATAAAGTAATATTATTTAAATGTAATAATTTTATTTGTTTACTTAAAGACAATTCTATCATAACGTGTGAGTTTAGAATTTTAACGGATAATAATTTATAAGAATAAATTTTTATACCTACCAACAAAATATATAAATAAATTCAGTAAATAATTTTATTTTTAATTATATTAAATTTTAAGAAAAATATAAAATTTTATTTTTATTAGTGTTTACAATTCTAATTTATCTATTTTGTAAAGTAATTGTAAATGATTCAAAAAAATAAAATAGGTGAGTTGTATTTTAATATTTTTCTAAGCCTGCTCAGTTATTGATATAAAATTATAGAGTTTCGAATTTTCTATAAATAGGTTGGCTAGACTGATGGTAAGATGGTTGAAGATCTCTATGAGATCACATCCCAGATCAGCTCCCGGTTCGGGTCGACCCTGTTGCACCGTGCAACAGTTTCAAATGAGACCAATTCTAAATAAATTTATTATTACTATATTGTATTATATTGTATATAATTCATAATTAATTCAAATTTTCATTATTAACATTAATGTATTGCCCAAAATTAGATTTTGGAGTTATTGCACTTGGGACAATTTACATGCAAAATATGAGACCCATTTCCTTATTTCCTAGGTTGCAAGCCCGAAAAATGTTCATTCCTAATTAAATTAGGATAGGTATAGTTAAGATATTTAGGAGACGTAGGACTCCAGCCCCTAATTATTTTTATAAATACTTTTATTTAAATCATAAAATATGACAATAATTTTGTGGTTAATTACAAAAAAAATCTAAACTTTTATGGTTAATCAGCATTAATTTGAGTGATACAACATTAGCATGTTTTAAATAAGATAATAATTTTGGTAAATGAAACTTTATTTAATAAACGGAAATATAGCTTCTTGAAACCGTGTGTATTATAATTTGTGTTCACATACCTTGATTTTCGTTATGGTATATATAATTTTAGGTAAATTTGACTTTCACGCCAAAAATTAAATAAATAACTTTGGAACTTTTGAACTTTGCTATAATAATACTTTATGTAATAAAATATTGTGAAATTAATTTATATTTATCATTTTATAATAAGTTTGTATATTAAAAACATATTATGTGTACCTTTTTGTTTGCAAATATGGCCTATAGCTTTCATACTTCTAAATATTGATGGGCATGTCTTTCTTATTTTGTCCAAAATTCACAAAGTTCGTTTACATTACGGTAAAATAATGAAATAAAAAATTATTTAATTATCGTCATTGTGGTTTTCATTTAACTAGTATTTATTTTGTTTGTTGCACAATTTATAAGATAAAAATATAATAATTTAATACAAAAACAGTAATATAAGTTTTTAAAATATAATACATAATTATATAAAATATATTTTAATAAAAATTGTTTAAAATTCAAATATATTACAATATAAAAATATATTAAATATTAAACTATACCATAATTAATTTATGAAGGCATATGTTTTATATTTAAAAATTAATATTTCATTTTATATGTGCAATAGGGATATCAAAATGAAGAATATGAAAAGATGATTAATTTGATACATTTTTCATAAAAATGGAGTTGTGGTGAAAACTTATAAGGCTTTGAATACTGGAGTGAAAAAACATTTGATTGGCTATCATATTTTCTAAAAATGAAATGGTGTATTCACCAGAAACGACAGTGAATATTCCGGCATTTTGGTGTATTCACCAGAAACGACAAGCTCTCAAGTGAAGTGACAATCAATATCAATGTGTTTGGGGTGCTTTTCAGCAACAAGATTTTGAGTGAGGAAAAATGCACTAACTTTATCACAAAGAAGTAGAGAATGGGGCAAGGAAGGCAAACACAACTCAAGAAGAAACTGAGACAGCCAAATAATCTCCTGACTTGCATGTGAAAGAGAACGGTATTAAGACTTGCAATTGGAACGAGCAACCAGGGGTTGTTTCTTTGAACTCCAAGAAACTAAATTGGCCCCAAGAAAATTGAGTAACTATAAGTAGAACGACGTGTCTCAACACATCGCGCCCAATTCGGGTTAGAATAACCAACAATTGAGGAATCTAAACCATGGACAAAATCTATGCCAAAATTCAAAGTGCCCTTAACATAACGAAGAATATGCTTAAAAGAAGCAAAGTGATCAAAAGTAAGAAACTGTAAGAATTGACTAACATGGTTCACAACATAAGAAAGATCAAGTCTCGTAATGGTGAGATACTAAAGAGCACCAACGAGCGAACGATATAGACTGGGTTGTCAAATGGCTGACCAATCTGAGTCACTTGCGGCAAGAGGAGTGGAAACAGGTTTGGAGTTGAATAATTGAGCATGAGAAAGAATATCACTAGCTTACTTAGCTTGACCCAAAATAAGACCATCCGAAAAGAGTGAGACCTCAAGGCCAAGAAAATAGCTCAAGGAGCCCAAGTCCTTCGCATCAAAGTCATTGTCCACTCGAGTGATGAAATGATGTAGAATGGTACCTATGACAATAATGTCATCATCATAAAGAAGGAAGTAAATGGTGACACCCTTGTTGGAGAAGTAGAACAAAGAGGTGTCCAAACGAGTGCAATAAAAGCCAAAACTAAGCAAAAACTTATTGAAACAAACAAACCATGCCCGAGGAGCCCGACGAAAACCATAGAGCGACTTTTTGAGGCAGCAAACATGATTCGAGAAATGAGGATCCACGAAGCTAGGAGGTTGAGCCATAAAAATAGGCTTAGGTAGAATGCTAGGGAGAAAGGAATTGTTAACATTGAGCTGATCCAAATGCTAACTTTTGCGAACATCAAGAGACAAAATAACATGCAAGGTAGTAGCCCACTCTACAGGGCTAAATGTGTGAGAGAAGTCAAAACCAGGAATCAGAGAGAGCCCCTTAGCAACCAGACGAGCCTTATAACGCTCCAAAGAACTATCAACAAGATATTTAGTACAAAATACCCACTTGGAACCCACGATATTAGCATGAGCAGGACTAGGGACCAAGTCCCATGTATGATTAGCATTAAGAGCATCATGCTCAATCACAACAAGCCAATGAGGAAGCTTAACTAACAGATTTGAATAGGTTCATAAAAGACAGATAGTGCAGATAACAAAATAGTAGAAGCAATATCAGCAACATAGCGTGACTTATAAATACCTGCCCGAGCAAGAGTAATCATAGGATGAGGAACAGGTGCAGGAACAAGAGTAGGGTCTAGGTCCGAGACTGGAGCAACTGGATGTTGAACTTCAGTTTGTAACTGAAAAATAGCTGGGATAGGTGCCGCTGCAACAGCAGGCGCAGGATGAGTCGGAGCAGGAGTAGCCGAAGTGCCAGAGACAAATGGGTGAAATGGACCGGGCAATGGGCACATGCTGCAAGGCACGTGAGACAAAGCGGGCTGCTAAACTTGAGTCGAAGGAATGTGAGCCCATGTAGGCGGTGACAAAGGAGTAGTAGTAGAAGAAACATATCTAGGCTCCAAAAAAGAAGAAATGCCAAGGGACTGTACATCCGAAAAAATACACGGGATACTGCGAGGAGCCAATTTTTTAGGAGCATAGTTATAAAGATAGGTAAATACCCGACATTCCAAAACCTTAAACAAGGCATAGTTTGGGAAAACATCATAGAGAAGCTCAAATGGAGACTTGTTGTTGAGCGAGGGACAAGGAACCCGATTAATAACATAGACAACCGTAGAGAAAGCATTAAGCAAGAAACAAGCAAGAATATGAGTATGAAACATCAAGGATAACCTATTTTAGAAATATGACAACGCTTTCTCTCATCACAATTGTTTTTTTGACACGTATAGGACACGAAAACTGATGATGAACCCCATGGGGTTGAAGAAGTTTCAAACTCGATGATTTACAAATTCAGAGCCACCATCACTCTCTAAAACTTGCAACCTTTTGGAAAATTTGAGTGAGATAAAAGTATGAAAATGAACAACATATCAAAAAACCGCGACTTAGTGTGTAAGGGGGTCCAACCACGTAATCAGGAAAAATCATCAAGAAATATAGCATAATATCGATAACCCTCTTTTGAACAAATAGGAACAGGGCCCCACAAATCACAATGAATTAAGTCTAAAACATTGAAAGCACGTTTATCATTCAATGCAAAAGGCAAGTGTTTACTCTTAGCCAACTGACACGGAGTACACAAAGTAGGTTTGGGCAAAACTGAAGTAACAAGTAATTTACCCGATGAGTTCTACAATTTAATAATTGAAACTGAAACATACCTTATGTATATTAGTAAGCTCATTTCTGATTATCCTGTCGATGTTTTGTTTACTAACTACTTTTTGATCCATGGAGACCCAAGCGATATATTCCATATTTGGAATCGTATCATCATCGAATTTAATCTTCTTAGATGGAGGAGATGACGTGCTGTCAACATAAGAGAAGAGATTATGACTAGAGAAGGCGGGGTTGATTTCTCAATGAGAGATAGTTGTTCAATGTTAACTTGACAATTAACAAATGTGTGATCGCATTGATAAAAGGAGAGGTGGAAGCTGTTGTTATGATTTAGGGAAAGAAAAAATGAAGTAGAACAACATTGATATAGCGTGAAAGAAGAAAAATAGGGTTTAGATGAAGGTGATAAAATAAGTCTGCTATGTATTCATAAATTACACAAGATAATTAAAAAAGATCACAACAAGAATATTTAACCATATCTAAAGAATATGTACAAGAAAAGAATATTTGACCATATCTAAAGAATATATACAAGCATATCACTTATTTACTAATAGTTCGGCCATATATATATATATATATGTATATATATATATATTTATATATATATATATATATTGAATTTTTGGTTTTAGAAAGTATGGATAACATCTTCCGAAATACCTTATTCAAATATTGTTAGTTACAAACTAAATATATTTATGTTATTCTGAACTATTTAGTATCAATAGATATTTATGTGATTTATTAATATCTATTATGATTTATGAATATTCTGACTTTATTGATACTAAATTTTAGTTTTAATTATTTCCAAATTTATTTCAAAAAAACATTTTTCATAATGAATCATTTGTTTTTTAAATTAACAAGTAAGTTCCCTCGTGCCCTGCACAGATATATTATTATAATATAATATTATTAAATTTAAGAAATGTATAACATTAATATTTAAAAAATAATTATATTTAATAATTTGTATATGTAGCATGATTATGATAAAGATATAAATATTATACATAAATTTATGTATATATATGTATGTAATCAACACAATGGAATAAATTTACTTACATTTTCCTCAAGTTGCAGAAATTTTCATGTTAAGAAAGTAATAAGAGGGTACCCTTTATTTTCTTTAAATTTGCATGTTTGGGATGGAAGAAAGTAATGTATATTATCTATATATATATTTATAATATATTTAGAATACGGATATGTACCAACCTGTTGAACTGATTCCTATAATTTTTAGCAATACCTATCTATTAAACTGAATGTTCGTAACTGCAATATTTGATTTAGTAATATTACAAGATTTGAAAAAATATATCTCATACCTATCTGTTAAATTGAATGTATACATATTATAGTTTATCTCTACATCATATTACACCTCATAATTTTTTTTTAATGATATATCTAACCTTTTTAATTTCCTTAAATAAAGGATATGTATTATATTTTAGAGTATAAAAAATTAATTTAATATAATACAACAAATGAATTTAAATTAATTTGCTATAATACTACAAAATACACGTCATTACAATTATTAAATTACTAAATAGATCTATTTGATGTGAATTTGACACATTATTAAATTTGTTACTATATTTTCCTTGCATTATATTTTAATAACATATATTTTCACTTTTAAGAAATATAAGAGCTTTATATATATCAATAAATTTAGAACTGTAAATAAAAGTTTATATTTAATTTAATAATTTGATAACTATTAAGCATTTAATTTGATATAATTTATAATATATTTAGAATACGGATATATAATAATCTGTTGAACTGATTCCTAGATGTTTTAGGAATACCTATTTATTAAACTGAATGTTCGTAAAGGATAATTGATTCCTAGATTTTTCATCAATACCTAACTATATATTGAACTTACTTTTATTATAAATAGTGTATCATTTTGTGTGGTCTACATTGTGCATTCTCACTATTCATATACTTTTTTTATCTTGCTTTATTAATTTGTAATGTCGACTATTTTTTCAAGTTTGTGAAAGATGTTCATCCGAAGAGAAGGGATTGGTCTCTTAGACTTCATCTGATTCGTGCTTACGATATACCTACATTTGCAGACAAAAATCAGATCTTCAGTTTTGAGTGTGTTTTTAAGGATGAACAAGTATGGTCAAAAAATAAGTTTAATAATAAACATGATAAAATGGGTAGTATGAAATATGCAACATTTAACATATTTAATTTCATTATTTTTGCAGGGTGATACTATTCGTTGTCAAGCAAGAAGTTCACACATCCATAGTTTTAAAAAACTTATTTGAAGGAAAACTATATATTGTCTCTGATATCATGGTGTCAACTGACGAATTTAAATTCAAGACAGCAAGCCATGGATATAAGTTCAATTTTTATGGCAAAACAAAGGTTAACGATTTTAAGGACTCATTGTTTCCTATGAACAAATTCAATGTCAAATCATTCGATTGAATATCTGGTCTAGAGAAGAAAGAAGAAACCCTTTTCTTTGGTACTCTATTTTTTATTTATTATAGTTTTAATTATTTAAAATTTTTCTATGTGCTATTCTAATCAGATTTATTAATTTTTTGTGTTGATTAAGATGTGATTGTTTGAGTTTATGGGATGCAGCCACCTAGATCCATGCCGACGAAGGATAGTCCGAAGAGACTCATGGAGATAACTCTTGAAGATCACATATATTTTAAAATTTCTAAATTATATAATTTAATCTATAATATATTAATTTTTTCAACATAAATTTAATCATGTTGGACTATTATTGAAGAAACCTGTCTTCAGTCATGGTCAATTATATGCTGCTGTTTCCAGAGTTACAAGTCGTAAAGGATTGAAGATTTTGATTTTTGATGATGATGATCTTGATAGGAGAACTACTACAAATGTAGTTTATAAAGAAGTGTTTCAAAATTTGTGAACAATAATTTTTTTTTTGAAGTAACACAATTTTTTTGTTTTACATTTCTCATTTTGTAATATTTTAAATTTATTTCATGTTGATTGCTTTGTTATTATATATGTCATATTTTTTTCAATTATAATAATAGTTCTTCATATGGTTTATTAACTTTTATATGTATTTTATACTAAACTTCACAAAATATTAAGAAATATAGAAATTTACTTCACTTATATAAATTATTCATAATAAAATATTATACTAATTCATATATTCAGATTATCCAAATAATATAATATAATAAAATAAACATATAACACTAAACTAAACAAAATACTAAATGTATAAAATATTACACATAATATCTTCCATGTATCGCACGGGTCATGTACTAGTTTGACAAAAGTAATAGGCCAAAACATGTAAAAATAAATAAAACTATTAATATAAGCAAAATTATATGAAATTTATGATATTTTAAAGTTGCATATTAGCAAAACCATACAATATTATCTATAATTTGGCACACCCCAATAGATCATTACATAAGCATTTCCCCTATCAAATTTCTTTCACTCTATGTATATATAAATAATATTATATATTAGTATTGATCAAATATCTTAATTTTCGAACTTAATTAATATCATATAGTCCCAATCGTACAATCCTAAATTATCCAACTAAAAATTTGCTAAAATAATAAATAAATATAATAACTATTAGTAGAAGGAAAATAAGCTGAAAAATTAATTTCTTTGAAGTTCAAATTTGTGGATTCCTCCAACTTAATTTTTTAAAATAATAATAATAATTTTAAAAATTGTATTCTTTTTTACAAAAAATTATAATATAATCGTCGCTAACTTAAGCATATATGTTCACGACAATATATTATTTTGCCGCAAAGTAATAAATAATATATATATATATATATATATATATATATATTAAGCCCTAACATTCGCAATTAGCAATAAATAAACTAATGAGAAAAAAAGAAAGAAAGATAAAATAAACTTATAAACACATAGCATTAATATCAGATACAACTTACAAACACATATTAGAGAGATTACAAATAATTAATCTATTCAACATAAGTGATCCTCATATGAAAGTATATACAACTGATTATTGAATAATTCTCTAGATTAAATTCGAAGATAACATAGAGGCAAGTTTTCCAAGACCACCTTTAAATTAATTAAGAAAATCTAAAAAAACATTTCTAGTGTTAATTTAGATTAAGGTAATTTTCGTATTTTTCATTTATTAATTTAAGTAGTTTTAGTAAATGAACCAACCTCTTCAAATTCGATACTTTAAATAGTAGCTCAAATTAAATTTAAATAGCCATGTAAAATTTTACATATACCTATTCTTCATAGGATCGATACCCTTATTTGAATCGGTTGCTACAATAACTGTGTACATTTTGGGTGTAGCTGAACGTAACCCACTTTCACTTCAGAATTCCTCCGGCTTAATCTTGAGTAATAAGAATAACAATTTAAACAATTAGTGGCCTCCAAAAACTTATTATATAGTCATCACTAAACTTAAGCATATTCACAAAAAAAAAAAAAAAAAAAAAAAAAAAGTAATTATAGCAAGTTTGTCGTTAAATTGGAAAACTTTCACAAAGTATCTTTTAATTCTTTTAATTTAATTTTAGCATGAAATTTTATGAGATAATGTAATAAAAGCAAGTATATACCAAGTTTGTAGTTAAATTGGGAAACTTGAAACTTCCTTTCTTATTCTTATATATATATATATATATATATATATATATAGTTAGCAAATAAATATGATATTTGGTAATATCTTTATTGAAAGTAATATTTGGTCTTATATTCAAGAATAGTTATTTATTTCAGGTTAGATTATTGGTTACAAAAAAGGAAAATATATATTTATCGATCATGATATATTTACTTTATTTGTTATAATTGTCTAATTTGGTATTGAATTTCGGGGGATTTTCTTAAATATTTACTAATTTCTTTTTATTTCTAGTTTTTTATATATATTTTCAAAATAGTAATTTTTTAATTTTTTAGATTTTCTAAATTTAAAATATAATATATATATAAAATTTTAATTTATTTTATAACTAGAGTATATGGTATATTATTAATACAATATAAAAACTTTAGCAAATTAACATTTTTTCAATTGGATAATATTAACTTTTTGTGTCAATGTATGGTACGTAGCAAGATATAATTTATATGGTGAATTGTTAAACTGAATAACAAAATATCATAAAGAGTATTTCTAATATAGTAACATTGACTTTTATTGTTTTAATGTATTAACTGTTGATTTTCAGGGTGTTTTTTCAAAATAATGCAAAAAGAAAAAAAATTACAAAATAGGTATAATTTGGAACAGTTTTAAAAAATAGGTAAAACGTCAGTGTGGATGACCTTTTTTTACATAAAACGTCACAGGGGCTGACGATTTAAATTTGAAATTAAAAACATCAGCCCCGCTTACCTTTTAATTTCAAATATATATACATATATATGCACTCCTCCTTTACATTACATACATACACATGCATCCACACACACACACATAAAGCATGCATGCATCATATATATATATACACACACACACCACAAAAACAATATATATATATATATATATATATAATAAAAGCAGATACATATATTATATATACAATATATATCTATCTATATATTTTTTTTTGTTTTTAATTATTTGCATTATTAAAAATTATTTTTTTATATATATGTTCAGTAAAAGTATAATATTATATTTATATATATGTATAAATTTATGTATATATATTTTTAAAATATATATAATAAAATATAATTTTAAAAAGTAAAATAATATAATGTTATTTAAGATAATAAAAAAATATTTTAATAAAAGAATTTCTTTTTAATTATTAATATGTATAATTTTATTTCCTGAAAAAAATATAAATATATATATTTTTTAATAATACACACACACACATATATATATATATATATAAATAAGTAAAAAAATTAAAAAACGTCACCAACACTGACGTTTTATAAAAATGTCAGTGGGGTCGACGTTTATTTGTTTTTTATTTTATATATATAATATATATTATAAATATATATATATAATTTTTATTTGTTACGTAAAATATATATATATATAGAAATTTATTTTTATATATTTTATAAATATATATTAAGTTATATAAATTTAAAAAGTAAATTAATATAATGTTATTTAAGATAAAAAAATTATTTAATTAAAGAATAATTTTTAATTATTAGTATGTAAAATTTTATTTCCTGAAAATAAATATATATATAGATATATTTAATAATACATAAATATATATACACACAAATAATAAAAAAGAAAAAAGAAAAATTGTCACCCACACAGACGTTTTAAGGAAATGTCAGTGTGGTTGACGTTTATTTAATTTTTTTATTTTCTAATATGTTTATATATATAATATATATTATAAATATATATATATATATATAATTTCATATTCTGAATATATATATAATTTTTATTTGTTAAGTAAATATATATATTATATAAATATATATTAAATTATATAATTTTAAAAAGTAAAATATTATAATATTATTTAAGATAATAAAAAAATTATTTAAATTAAAGAATAATTTTTAATTATTATGTATAATTTGATTTTCGAAAAACAATTATATATATATTTTTAATAGTACATATATATATATATTTAAATAATTAAATATATATATATATATAATTAAAAAAATAAAAAAAATCAGCCGCACTGACATTTTAAAAAAAGTCAGTTGCGGTGACGTTCCTTTATTTTAAAAAAAATATATGTTAATATATATAATATATATTATATATATATGTATATTATAAATATATATTCTGAATATATATATATATATATTTTTTTTATTAGTTAAGTAAATATATATATATATAAATTTATGTGTATTTATTTTATAAAAATATATATTAAATTATAATTTTAAAAAGTAAAATATTATAATGTTATTCAAGATAATAAAAAAATTATTTAAATTATAGAATAATTTTTAATTATTATTATTTATAATTTCATTTTCTAAGAAAAAAATAATATACAATCATTAATTATATATAATTAAATTTGAAATAAATAATTTTAATAAATAAATGAGTTAATATATAATATATATATATATATATATATATATATATAAATTAATTTATATATACATAGCCCAATAATCAGGCCCACTGACGTTGGGGTTGCCAGGATTCGAACTCAGATTCAAACTCATAACCTCTAATGAGAGGTTGCATGTCTTTAACCACTGGAGCAGATTCCATGTTTGATATTTATATGATTTAATTATATTTATATAATATAAATTCAAAATATAAAAAATATATTTATAATATTTTCGATAATTAATTATAAGATGTATTAATTAATTTATAAATTTTTACAAAAATATATATTAAATTACATTCAATAAATAAAAATACTTCAAATAAAAATATAATAATTATTAATAAATATTATTTAATTTATAGAATTGTTTTATAATATGATTTAATTATCTTAAATAAAAATATAATTATTTACAATATAATAATTTACTTTTTAAAATTATATAATTTAATATATATTTCTAAATATATATATATATATTTACTTAACATAAAAATTTAAACGATACATTTTAAAATATGAAATATATATATATATATTTAATAAATATTATTTATATATATAAACATATTATAAGATAAAAAAATTAAATTTTTTAAAGAAACGTCAGCCCCAGTGACGTTTCTTTAAAACGTTAGTGTGGGTGACGATTTTTTTTTTTTCCTTTTTTTATTATTTGTGTGTATATATATATATTTATGTAATATATATATATTCAGGAATTAAAATTATACATATTAATAATTAAAATTTATTATTTAATTTAAATAATTTTTTTATTATTTTAAATAACATTATATTATTTTACTTTTTAAATTTATATAACTTAATAATATTTATATAAAATATATATACATAAATTTCTATATATATTTTTACGTAACAGATAAAAATTATACATATATTTTGAGAATATATATTATATATATGAAGATACAAGAAAATAAAAAACAAACAAATAAACATCGATCCCACTGACGTTTCTTTAAAACGTTTGTGTGGGTGATGTTTTTTAATTTTTTTAATTATTTATACATATATATATATATATATTTGTATTATTAATATATATATTTTTTTTTCAAGAAATAAAATTATACATATTAATAATTAAAAATTATTCTTTAATTTAAATAATTTTTTTATTATCTTTAATAACATTATATTACTTTACTTTTTACAATTATATTTTATTATATATTTTTAAAAAATATATATACATAAATTTATACATATATATAAATATAATATTATATTTTTACTGAACATAAATATAAAAAAATATATATCGATAGATATATATATTATATATAATATATGTATCAGCTTTTATTATATATATATATTGTGTTTGCGGTGTGTGTATATATATGTATATGTGTGTGTGTGTGGATGCATGTGTATGTAAGTAATGTAAAGGAGGAGTTCATATATATATATATATACATATATATATTTGAAATAAAAAATGTCAGCCTCCGTGACGTTTTATCTAAAAAACGTCACCCGCATTGACGTTTTACCTATTTTTTAAAACTGTTCCAAATTATACCTATTTTGAATTTTTTAATTTTTTTTTTGCATTATTAGAAAAAAAACCCTTGAGTTTCATTACTTCTAATACAGTAAGATTGACTTTTATTATGTTAATGTATTAACTGTTGATTTTCATTACTAGATTTTATTTATTTTGGAAAGTATGACTATTCTGATTTAAAAGCCATGTAATATGAGGTCCGGCCATATGTTTTTTTTTTTTTTTTAATTTATGGTTTTTAAAAGTATGAATAATATCTTCCGAAATCATTTATTCAAATAATTTTTAGTTATAAACTAAATAAATTTATAGAATTCTGAACTATTTAATATCAATAGTAATATTTTAAAAATTATATTCTTTTTTACAAAAATTCATAATATAATCGTCGCTAACTTAAGCATATATATTCACGACAATATATTATTTTGCCGCTAAAGTAATAAATAATATATATATATATATATATATTATTTATCATATACGCATAGCATTATAATCAAATACGCGGTGTGCGAGGATTTTCAAGTTATTTTTGGCTAATAAATTAGTCATTACATGTACGCCAAAATGAAATATATTGCCATTAATTAGACTGTCGTACAAATAAATGAATACATAATCAAAAAAATATTAATTTAGAAAATTATTCGATTTGCCATGAAAATTATTTAAGTTTATTAAAAAGAAAGAGAATAATATGATAATTAATAAAAAGTTACTAATTTAAAAAATATTGGAGTGTTTGTTGTGAAATTCACTAATTTAATAACTAATTTTAGGAATGAAAAATAATTTATGGTCATGAATTAAAATTAGTGACAAAAGACTCGTTTATGAAGAAAATATTAGCTGCAAATCACATTATATTCTCACAAAACTTGTATTTGGCAATGAAATTATCTTTTGCCACATAATAGAGTTTTCGGATTGAAAAATAAGATAAATTCGATATTTATATCTATATATATAATAATAATAAAATGAATTTTTCGAAAATGTTATTATATGGCTAACCAATATCATTGTCATAATAATAACAAGTGGAAAACTTCCTATTATCTCTATCATTGGCATAATTAGAATCAGTGTAACCAATCAAATTCACACATTGAGCACATTTTGAAAATCTAAGGCAAGTTTTAACATATCCTTTTAAATACTTTAAAAGCCATTTCAATGCATCCCAATGAGGCAAACCAGGGTTAAACATGTATCTACTTAAGCAGCTTACCGAGTATGCAATATCCGGTCGAGTGCTTACCATAAGATACATAACCGAGCCTATAGCATTAGCATATGGCACCTTAGACATTTCATCAATTTGAGAATCAGTTTTGGGGGACAGACTCTTACTTAGCACAAAATGAGCAGCAAGGGGAACACTTGTAGGTTTAGCATTAGACATAGAGAATTTACTCAAAATCTTATTCACATAAAAAATCCGATTCAAATGCAAAGCATGATTTTTTCTATCCCCTCTTTTTGAGTAAAACCTTTTGCTACAAGTTTAACTTTAAACCTAGTGCCATTACTTTCCTTTTTTACCTTATACAACCATTTACATGCAAAAATAGAGCAATTATTAGGCTTAGGTACAAGAGTCCAATTTTGGTTAACATGGAGAGAGTTCATTTAATCATTCATAGAATTTAACCAGTCAACATAATTTTTGGAGTTCACAGCTTCCTTATTGGACTTAGATTCAAAATCAGTAGAAGATTCATACACATTCAAAGCATGCATATCCATGTGATAATCATTAAGTCTAGATGGTTGCCTAATGTTTCTTCTAGGTCTATCCCTAATAAATTGATAATCATCATTTTCAATATTTTCACCATCACTTAAATTATCATGCAAGCTATCAGAATCTGAATCAGGCAAAACAGACAAGTTTAGTGTGTGCTCCACCTCACTTAGAGTCGTGTCATGAGCAACAATAGGCACAGAAATAGGCAAACAAGAAAATTCAGTTTCATTAAAGACAACATCACTGCTGATAGTTACTTTAAAACCATGTTCATTCCTTAACCACAATCTATAACCTTTCACACCTTCATGTTAACCAAGGAAAACACATTTTTTAGACCTTGATTCTAATTTGTTAAGTTTTTAATGCACAAAATCAGCACAACCAAAGATTTTTAAATTTGAAAAATCAACAATTTTACCAGACCATACAAGTTCTGGATATTTTCCATTCAAAGGCATAAAAGGGGACCTATTAATCAAATAGGCAGTAATAGCAACTACTTCACCCCAAAACTTCTTAGAAAGTCCAGAAGCAGCCAACATGCTTCTTACTTTCTCAAGTAAGGTTCTGTTCATCCGTTCTGCCACACCATTTTGCTGTGGTGTGTAAGGAACAATTTTGTGTCTGTGAATTCCAGAATCAGCACATAAGTAATCAAGTAAGTGATTAAAGAATTCTAGTCCATTATCAGTTCTTAGTTTCTTGATTTTCTTGCCAGTTTGATTCTCAATTAAAGATTTTCAGTTTTTAAAAGCTTCAAAAACATCAAATTTATCTTTTAATAGCAGAACCCAAACTTTTCGAGAAAAATCATCAATAATGGACATAAACCAATATTTGTTACCATGTGTAGGGGTACTGGTAGGACCCCACACATCAGCATGTAGGTATTCAAGTATGCCATTGCTTTTTGATAGATTAGGGGCAGGGAAAATAGAAAAACTTATCCTATATTGCTTACCCTTAACACAAGACTCACAGAAAGGCATGCATGACAGTTTATCATTACTAAATGATCCTACTTTTTGTAATAATTCAAGACCTTTACTACTCATGTGTCCTAGTCTATAATGCCAAAGTGCAGTCTTATTATCTTTTACTACATTTGCATGCAAGACATGTTTGGTAAAGCACATAAATAGGTTGTTACGCTTTTCAGCTTTAAGAACCACAGAAGTCCCTTTCATGATAGACATAACACTCTTTCCCCATTTTTCCTCATAACCTTCATCTTCTAACGTTGCACAAGATATGAGAGTACTATGTAAAGCAGACACATATCTTACATTTTTCAGGTTAAGAGTATGTCTAGATTCACACATAAGTGAAATACTACATATACTTAGGATAGGACATTTTTTATCATTTGCCATGAATACAAAACCATCTTTTATTTCTTTAAAGGAGCATAATAGATTTTTAAACGGAGTTAAGTGAAATATGTAGCCAGAGTCAATAAGCCATTCATTTTCACATAAGAAAGATGAATTCACAGAATTTGCCACAGAAGTTTCACAAAAATCAGTTACCATAAAAACATCTTTATGCATTTCTTTTTCAGACACAGTGTTAGCCTTAGGCCTTTTAAGGTGAGGACAAGTATTAGCAAAGTGGCCAGGTTTTCCACAATTGAAACACTTCTTGTTTTTATTAGAAGGATTATTCACCTTTGCATTTTTATCCTTAGATTTTTCTTGTCCAATTTTGTTTTCAGGAAACTTTTTCTTTTTCTTAAAATTCTTTCCCTTAACAAACATGGCCTCGACATGATTTTGATGCTTTATACTCATATTTGCTTTTAAGTCTATTTCTTTACTCTTAAGACCATTTATTACAGTGTCAAGATTAACCTGATTTCTACCATACTTAATAGCAGATTTGACATCGCTAAATGAATCAGGTATAACATTCAAAAGCACAATAGCAGTATATTTATCAATAGATTTATCACTAGCATATAACAAAATATCATAAAGAGTATCTCTAATACAGTAAGATTGACTTTTATTATGTTAATGTATTAACTGTTGATTTTCATTACTAGATTTTATTTATTTTGGAAAGTATGACTATTCTAATTTAAAAGACATGTAATATGATATCCGGCCATATGTTTTTTTTTTTTTTTTTTTTTAATTTATGGTTTCGAAAAGTATGAATAATATCTTCCGAAATCATTTATTCAAATAATTTTTAGTTATAAACTAAATAAATTTATAGAATTCTAAACTATTTAATATCAATAGTAATAATTTAAAAAATTATATTTTGTTTTACAAAAAATCATAATATAATCATCGCTAACTTAAGCATATATATTCACGACAATATATTATTTTGCCGCTAAAGTAATAAATAATATATATATATATATATAAATATATATATATATATATATATATATATATATATAAAGCCCTGACATTCGCAATTAGCAATAAATAAACTAATGAGAAGAAAAAAAGATAAAATAAACTTATAAACACATAGCATTAATATCAAATACGCGGTGTGCGAGGATTTTCAAGTTATTTGTGGTTAATTAATTAGTAATTACATTTACGCCAAAATGAAATATATTGCCATTAATTAGACTGTCGTACAAATAAATGAATACATAATCAAAAAAATATTAATTTATAAATTATTCGATTTGCAATGAAAATTATTTAAGTTTATTAAAAAGGAAGAGAATAATATGATAATTAATAAAAAGTAACTAATTTAAAAAATATTGGAGTGTTTGTTGTGAAATTCACTAATTTAATAACTAATTTTAGGAATGAAAAATAATTTATGGTCATGAATTAAAATTAGTGACAAAAGACTCGTTTATGAAGACAATATTAGCTGCAAATCACATTATATTTTTACAAAACTTGTATTTGGCAATGAAATTATCTTTTGCCACATATTAGAGTTTTCGGATTGAAAAATAAGATAAATTCTATATCTATATCTATATATATAATAATAATAAAATGAATTTTTCGGAAATGTTATTATATGGCTAACTAATATCATTGGCATAATAATAACAAGTGGAACACTTCCTATTATCTCTATCATTGGCATAATTAGAATTAGTTTAACCAATCAAATTCACACCTTGAGCACTTTTTGAAAATCTAAGGCAAGTTTTAACAGATCCTTTTAAATATTTTAAAAGCCATTTCAATGCATCCCAATGAGGCAAACCAAGGTTAAACATGTATCTACTTAAGCAGCTTACCGAATATGCAATATCCGGTTGAGTGCTTACCATAAGATACATAACCGAGCCTATAGCATTAGCATATGGCACCTTAGACATTTCATCAATTTCAGAATCAGTTTTGGGAGATTGACCCTTAGTTAAAACAAAATGAGCAGCAAGGGGAACATTTGTAGGTTTAGCATTAGACATAGAGAATTTACTCAAAATCTTATTCACATAAGAAATCCGATTCAAATGCAAAGTATGATTTTTTCTATCTTTAACCATATCCATGCCTAGTATTCGTTTAGCATCTCCTAGATATTTCATATAAAAGTTTTCACTTAAGCAATTCTGCACATATTCGATAGATTTAATGAAGGGACTCACAAGTAGCATATCATCGACATATATCAGTAGATAAGTAGGAACAGAGGCATCACACTTAAAGTAAAGGCAGTGGTCATGCACGCTTCTTTTGAACTTAAGATTTTTCAAGCACGAATCAAATTTTCCTTTCCATTACCTAGGAGATTATTTTAAACCATACAAGGATTTTTTGAGTTAGCATACATGGTCAGACTTTTGAGGATCAACAAAACCATCAGGTTGATACATGTATATTTGTTTATCAAGTTCACCATGCAGGAATGCAATATTTACATCAAGCTGTTTTAATTCTCAGTTAAAATGAGCAACTAATGCAAGCATTATGCGCACAGTGACAAACTTAACAACATGAGCAAAAATTTATGTATAATCTATCCCCTCTTTTTGAGTAAAACATTTTGCTACAAGTTTAACTTTAAACCTAGTGCCATTACTTTTAGAGTTGCATTGTCCAATTAAAAATGCTACCCTCGTTTATTATGACAATGTAAGTGATATTTATTTGTACGAAAATCCATTTCAACATCAACTGAAATGGATATTCATTTTGTTAGAGAGAAGGTTGTCTGTGGACAGGTCCGGGTTCTTCATGTGCATATCAGATTGTGGATATATTCACGAAGGGTCTGCCATTAATATTGTTTGAGGATTTTCGGGACAGTTTTAGCGTCCGCAAACCTCCCGCTTCGACTGTGGAGTGTGTTTTAAATATATTGTATATATTTAGTGGTAAATGTAAATAATTAATTTTCTAATTAATAACTTATATTTATGCTACAGTTAGGCTTCATATCTTGTAATTATTAGCCTAAATTTATACTACAATTAGAATTCATATATTGTAATTATTAGTCTAGATTTATGCCTACAATTAGGCCTCATATCTAATATATATATATATATATATATTTATATGGTTGTGTTAATGAGAATGATCAAGGATTATAATTCCTTTCGTAATCAAACAAAATGAAATATAGAAATGTTAAACGGGCTAACCCTGTCGGTTTCGGGCTAGCCCTAACGGGTTTCGGGTTAATCGGGTCTCAATTTTAATTAAATGCATATTATACTCTATTTAAAATACAATTTTAGATAACATTAAAAAATTATATATTTTATAACATTTATATCACTATACAAAATTTAAAGATTCAATATTTAAACTATATATACTATTTCATCCTCTCAATTCTAGCTTTCAAAGCACTCACGTCATAAATATTTGAAATCATGTTTCATTTAAATCTAAATTTCAATGAGAATATTTATAATCTTCTTGTAATTAAACATAAATTTTAATATCTTCTACTAAAAATCAAATATGAAAAATAATTCAAAATTGTGTATATTATTAATTCGATATTAAGAAATAGACAAATAAGAAGAAAAGTTCGGGGTATCGGGCTAGCCCTAATCCTAAGTGGGCAAGCCCTAAAGGGCTTCGGGCTAACCCGGCTGATTTTTAAACGGGGTAATAAAACTAAGCCCCAACCCTATAATTTTTCGGGCGAAACGGGCCGGCCCGTTGGGCCACAGCCCTTGTAACATCCCTAACGTAATAGACCGAGAATCATTTACCTTAATACAAAAATTATTCAAAACAATTGTACTAAAAATACTGGAAATTAAAAAATATATATTCAGAAAAAATAAGAAAAAAGAATAGGATCCTTATTGAAGTAGTGAAGTTTCAAGGTTTTGCTTGAAAATGTAAGCAGAGGTGAGGGTTTTGTCGTCGATAACCTCGTATTTCCAACTTGGTCCCTTTTTCAAACCCATTCTCCTTCTTAATCTGGTTCCATGGTTTGCCTATGGCGTAGGTCTTACCTTTGTACCCCGTCTTCCTCAACTTCAGAAATGTATCGTATTCTCTATTACCTGCACCTGCACCTCCTTTTTGAGGTACTATCACTTTGATCTCAACCAGCTCCTCATTCTCCAGTGCTCTTTCCTCTGCTTCTGTAAGAAAGCTTCTGTCCTCTGTTTGCTCGTAAGGCATCGACAGCCTGTGCTGGTGGTCATCCATGTCCGTACCCGTCAGCACCCGCGTTATGAATAAAACCCCTGGAGTTCCCTTCACGGCCTCGTCTGAAGACGTACCCTTCCTACTTTCTTCTGTTGTGGGATTCTGATTACTGGGTTGTTTGCTCATCGCCTTGAATTTGTCGGACGTACCCTTCCTACTTGTGGGATTCTGATTCCTGCGTTGTTTGCTCATCGCCTTGAATTTGTCGTCTGATTTCTTCAGCTTCTTCACGATGTCATCCATGTCGATGACTTTTCCCCAACCGTATTTCTCGTTGGCTTCTCTAAAGAATTTGGCCGTACTTTCAGGATCAGAATCCCACGGCATATGCCCCAGCCCGCGTGCAGCAACCATAACACGATCGCAGGCAGCCCGGAGACTTATTTTCTTCATGCTTCTCTCTCTCTCTCTCTCTCTCTCTCTGCTACCTCTTAGATTCCTCGAAAAATTTCTATAGGTCCTTGTATTTATAACACACATTTTCCTTAATTCCTAGATTTTTTTATTTTCTAATTTTGTTGTAGATTGAAGTAGGAAAGAGAGTTGAATCCTAGTTTGACAAGGACTATAACACAAATTTCTTTTAATTCTTGAAATTATTGATTTCATAATTTCTTTTATGATGTTATCTCTCTCTAGATTAGAAGATATATACGAAGATTTCAATTGTTTCCAGCAAATTAAAGGTGCTGTAAATTTTGAAGTGCAAATTTGTAATAATATATATATATATATATATATATATATATATTATGATATTTAATTTTTCAATTCAAATTTATATCAATATCTATCAATATATATATATTATGATATTTATTTTTCAATTAAAATATATATCAATATCTATCTATATTTATTTAATTGATGAAACTACTAACATTTATTAATTTTCAAATTATTATCTATCAAAATATATTTATTTGATTATCTTTTTTATTATTTTTTATTTTTACTAATAATATCAAAAGCGTATAACTTTTTTTTTTTTTTTATTTTAACTCCAATTTTAAAAAAAAAATATATCTAAGTAATTATGTTTTCACTATCTTTAATTTGACATTCATATTGCATATATATATACACATACATACATACATTAAAATTTAATTATGAAATATTAAATATTTTTTCTTAAGTTAATTGTGATATACATGAAGAGAAATAATGTCTTAAATATTTAAAAAAAAAAAATTTGCTTCCTAAATTATTTTTAACTATGCAACCTCAGATTTTAGTTTTTTCTGTCAAAACTTTAACAAACCCACGTAACAAAATATAGCAAAATCATTATAAATTCGTCACTTAAGTACATGCAATTTCCTAAAAGCTATGCATAATGACCCCGAACTGCACGTAAATTCTATTGTTTATCAATTATAAATTTATTTTGACAAAAAAAATTAATAAAAATGTAATATTTGAGAAACATGATTATTTTTTGAGATAGAGATAATATAATTTATTTTTCTTTATTTCATAATTTAAGAATCGAATTTCTTTACTATATGATGAGGTAATAACTAGATATTATTAAATGGAATAAACTATATACGAAAATGCTCCTATCCTTAATTACATATCTATAATCTAAATTCTTTAAAATGCAAAATTCATGCAGACGAAATGCCCTATAACAAAAAAATTAAATGACAAGCTATGTTAAAAGTGAAGAAAAGAAAGAATACCAACTTTAAATGACAAAAGTTTCTCTAAAACAACCTAAATTTAATAAATACGAAATATTTCTTTTAAGAAATAAATATCAACATATATTTTTGGTTGAAATGAAACACTAACCAAGTTACAATATAAGTTTATAATAATATAAACTCACTTAAATAAACGAAATGAATGAAGTATTCACAAAATAAGGGTGCTTTCTTGTTCCATCATGCTTTTATACGTGGCTTTTGAGTGATTGAAGCAGTGATTGAGTAATCACAAATCAAGAAATTGAGAAAGAGAACCATTTAATTTAATAAAAAACATATATTTTAAATTCTGAAAATCTGAAAGAAAATCAGAAAAATAAAAAAAAAAAATTGAAAAAATGGGACCTCAGCTAGTGAAGTTTCAAAGCATTATTTCAATAACTTAATCCTCTCTTTTACTGCTTTTGAAAAAGTAATAGTCGTGATTCGCCGTTAGAATCAATAGTTTGCGGTTGCTAATTTGATATATTGTGTGATTTGGTAAACTTATTTGTTTTGTTTCGTTGCTAAAGCACTCTGAGCATTTGTGTCGTTTTGTGTTTCACCATTTGTGTGTTTGTTTAAGATGACTACATTATCTAATTTTCTGAAGTGCAAATTCGTAATAATTTGTGGATTAACCATCAACCTTATTTTTTTGTAATAATAATAATAATTTAAACAATTATAGTGGACTGCAAAAATTTATAATATAATCATCCCTAACTTAAGCATATTCACAACAAAATAAAAAAGTAATCATAACAAGTTTTCGTTAAATTAGGAAACTGAGAACTTTCATTCTTATATATATAGTTAGTTAGTTAGTTAGCCACTAAATATGATATTTGGTAATATTTTTATTGAAAGTAATATTTGGTTTTATATTCTACTTTATATTATTGGATACAAAAGAAATAATTATATATGATATTGATTATAGTATATTTACTTTATTTGTTATAAAATTTAGGTGGAATGTTCTTAAATATTTACGAATTTCTATTTATATTAAATTTATCGTTTCTTTCTAATTTATTTTATTTATTTTCAAAATAGTATTTATTTTATTTTTTACACTGAATTTAAAATATAATATATTTTTAAAATTTTAATTTATTTATAACTAGAGTATATTTTGGCAAATTTTCCATATCCTACATACCTATTTAGTTGTATTTAGTAATAAATATGATAAGCATCATACTAATTAAGAATGTTTCTTATTTAGTCAAATTCATATTTTATATGTGGCTTGACGAAAACAGAAAATTATTTAAACTAATAAAAATTTTTATTCAAAATTAATATATTAAAAATTTGATATAATTAAATGTTGATCACACGTAGATATATCTCTCTAGATTCTGTGATATTTACCTAGATTCAATTATATTCTTTGTTAAAATTATATTCTACTATATATATCATCTAATCAATTGTTTCCAACAAATTAAGGGTATTGTAAGCTTCTCCTGTCATTATGGAAAATATTTGAATAAATCATATCAACATATAATAAAAGAAGTCCTATAATTATGATTTTAAGATTTATATAATATTATTGTTCGCTATTTTATTTCACTTAAAAACAACTCGTAAATGCACGAGGTAAATTACAGCAAAATTATGGTGGGAACAGGTACCGTATCTACAGGGATTGTCTAAAGACGTTTATATTATCCTACTTTAATCTAAAGACTTGAACTTTGATGATAGATGAATTAATTGAAAATAATAAAATAAATAAACAATTTAGATTTAAGTAAGATAAGCCTCTAGAGATTTGATGGATTTTAGGGATATATACTCTTATGGATCATATGACTTTTTTTAATGTTCCAAACCATATTTAATTTATGTACTTGTAGGAGAATCACTAATATATCTAGATCTTCTCTCTCGAGTTAGATTTAAATGTGAATTATATAACACTTACCATTCTCATGATATTACCTCTCTCCCGATAGTTCATCGGATTTATTCTCATCACAATAACCTACCAATCTATCGATCTAGTAGGTTCGTGTTATACATTAATAATCCGTTAACCAATTCACCTCTCTTGGATAATAACTAATTAACTATACATATGTAATTGGTGGCCAAACAATTTAATATCATAAATCAAAAACCATATGAATTCCTAATTGTATAAACCCTAGAATCTCTAATTGTTTAACTACTCATCATCAACTCACAATCCATAGACCATGAATTGACAATGAGAGCAAACATCTATATAAAAGAGAAAATAATAAGATATGACTTATTCCCAATTATCTTCATTTCTCTTCTCCCTAATGACTTGATTGCTTGTCTCTTCTTCGTATATATATTTCTAGCTCTGAAAAGTGATTATCAATTATGAAAATTGACGTCCAAATCTTATACACTGATCCCCTTCATCGCGAGTGCTTCGACGACCAAATCTGCTGGGATATTCTAGCTAACACAAACAGCCGGCTATCTTTGGGTCGTATTTTGACACTAAAAAAAATTCACAATTCAGAGATGGGTAACAGATTCATCACCGATTATATGCTTGACATTAAGGGGGTGGTGGATGAACTTGCTCTTCTGGTGTTACCACTGACCCGGAGGATATTACGCTAAAAATCTTGAATGGCCTGGATGAATCCTACAAAGAATTATCGAATACCATACAAGCTCGTGAAACTCCAATCTTATTTGATGAGTTACAAAAGAAACTCCTCACTACTGAAGCACAATTAAGGGTTCGTTTATCTGTTTCTTTCTCTCAGTTAGAGACGTCTTTTTTCTCAGGCCATAACCGTGGCCCTTCCTCCATGAATGAGAAATGAAAGACCAAATCCAAATCTAGCTCCCCTTTATCGGTGATTTCTCACCTGATTCAGTCTCCTTCTCAGTCACAATAATCGGGGTCACGTCGACCCTACCAGGTCGATGTCAATTATGCCGAGAGCATGGCCATTCGGCCCGTTATTGTTGGGATCCTCAATTTACTACTCTAACCCAGGCAGCAGCGCATCGCACAACCCCTCCTCGGCTAGCATATTCTCTGGCTTTGGCTCACACAACCCTTCCTTGGCCAGCATACTCTCTGGCTTCAGCTCACACAACATCCTGTCATCCCTTACCCTCTGATTGGATTCTAGATTCAGTTGCATCGCATCACGTTAATATTGACCTTGCTAATCTCAGTCTTCACTCTCCCTACCATGGTAATGATGGGGTAGTACGCATGCTCATTTTGGATGTTTAAATTTTGAGAATAGTTCTTGACTGTTATTTAATCAATCCTTGCATGTTTCAGATATGTCTCGTAATTTATTATCAGTCTCTCGCCTGTATACCAATAATAATGTGGTGGTGGTATTCTCTGATTGTGAATTTTAGATGAAGGATCAGGCAACGAGGGACACTCGCCTACGCGGTCTCCACGTTAACGGGCTATACATATGGCCTGCTACTTCATTTTCTGCTTTGTCCTGGTCAAACAATCCTCTTCAACGTGGCATGCTAGGCTTGATCATCCCTCCCCAAGAATTCTTATTCTATTATTGCTAGTTATCAGTTACCCGTACCTGAAACTTTATCATTTTCATGCAATTCTTGCAAATGCGTAAAGTCACATAAACTAACATTTTCTGATTCCTCTCTTACTTCATCTATGCCACTTGAATTATTTTTTTCTGATGTATGGACGCCACTTGTGCTCTCATTTGATGGTTACAAATACTGTATGATTTTTGTGGATCATTTTACAAAATATGTGTTATTATATCCTGTCAAAAGGAAATCTAATGTGTACTTTCATGGCTTTTAAATCTTTAGTTAAAAATTTCCTTAATCACAAAATCATCACATTATATACTGATAATGGGGGGAGAGTTTCTTGCTTTGCATCTCTTTTTCAGATCTCATGGGATCACACATCTCACCACTCCAACTCACATGCCTGAACATAATAGGAGTGCTGAGCGTCGTCATTGTCACATTGTTGACACTGGTCTTGCCATGCTTTATCAGTCCTCAATGCCATTATCCTACTGGTTATTTACCATGTCCGTTGTCACCTATCTCATTAATCGTCTTCCAAAAGTAGATATTTCCATGACTTCATCCTTTGAAAAATCATTTAATCACACCCCTAATATAATCAAACTTCATATGTTCGGCTGTTTGTGTTATCCATGGCTTCGACCTTACTCTACACATAAGCTGGACACACGTTCCTCTCGCCGTGTATTTTGGATACTCTCTCACTCAAAGTGCTTACCTATGTCTCGATTTGATCCCCAACAAAATCTACACTTCTCGACATGTTGAGTTTGTTGAAGATCAGTTTCCCTTTGCAGCCAAACCACCCTCCTTACCCACCCCTAATCCACCTACGATCGATACCATTCCCTTACCACCACTTGTTCCGATAACCCCACCTGCAGTTGTTCTGCCCCCTTTGCCCAATCCTCCACCTGCTCCTGCGGTTCGATACCCCATGGTAACTCGTGCCCAGAACAATATTTTTAAACCAAATCTGAGGTATGGTCTATCTTTAGTTGTTCATTCTGATATCGACCTTAACACTATTACTCAGGCTCTCTCTGATACTCGTTAGCGTGATTTCATGTCTACTGAGTCCACTGCTCTACTAAAAAATGGCACGTGGGATCTTCTTCTTCCAGATTCCTCTCAGAATGTTATTAGGTGCAAGTGGGTATTTTGTATCAAACGAAACCCCGATGGTTCTGTTGAAAAGTTTAATGCACGGTTAGTAGCCAAAGGTTTCCATCAGCATTCGGGCATAGATTATACTGAAACTTTTAGCCCTGTTGTCAAGCTTGCCACAGTTCGATTGGTTATTAGTCTTGTTGTCTCTTGCGATTAGCCCTTACATCAGTTTGACATAAATAATGTGTTCGTACATGGTACCTTGACTGATGATGTCTATATGTCACAGCCTCCTGGCTTCATTGACAAAAACTTCATATCCTATGTCTGCAAACTTCAAAAATTTATATATGGACTGAAATAAGCTCCAAGAACGTGGGACAACTCTCTTCACTAATTCTTGGTCTCACTTGGCTTCTCTTACACCAAGTCAGATGAATCTCTTTTTGTATACGAGCGTGATGGGGTACTTGCCTACTTCCTCATTTACTTTGATGATCTTATTCTCACAGGAATAATAATGTCTTCTAAATTCAATTGTTACTGCTCTTTCCTTGGCCTTCTTAGTTAAGGATTTGGGTCCTCTGTCTTACTTTGTAGGCATTGAGGTTCTACGTACATCTTCCTCGTGCTTTCTTTCCCAACAAAAGTACATCACTTATCTGCTTTCGAGGTATAACATGCTTAATGCTAAGCAAGTTCATACTCCTCTTGGCACTAGAGCTACTCTTTCCTTGCATGACGGCTCTAAGCCTGTTGATGCTTCTTCTTATCGCCGAGCTCTAGGCAGTCTGCAGTATCTCTCATTTACACGGCCTGACATTGCATTTGCTGTTAATAAACTTTCTCAATTCATGCATGCTCCTATAGAATGTCATTGGGGTGCAGTCAAATGGTTATTTCGATACTTAAATCGTACTCGTGATTCCGGTATCACATTGAGACGTGATTCATCTCTATCTCTTCACTGTTTCTCGGATGTAGACTGGGCCAGTGACTGTGATGACCATACTTCCACTACTGCTTATGTTATCGTTTTGGTCTCCAACCCTATAACATGGTCTTCTAAAAAACAACGGTCAGTTGCTCGCTCTTCCACTGAAGCTAAATATCGCTCCATTGCTGCCATTGTTGCTGAGCTCCAATGTATGCGCTCGATTCTTCCAAAAGTCCACATTCCAATCTCGTCTACTCCGGTAATCTACTGTGACAACTTTGGTGCTACTTATATCTGCTCCAATCCTGTTTTTCACACACGAATGAAACAATTTGCCATTAACTATCACTTTGTCTGTGCCTTGGTGAAGGCTTCCACTATTTGGGTATCCCATGTTTCTTCAGCTGATCATCTTACACATGCCCTCACAAAGCCTCTCTCTCGTCGTTATCTTCAACTGCTCATGGACAATATTGGACTCACTATTCATACTCCATCTTGAGGGGTTGTATTATGGATGTATATATGTAGTTTTAACTTTATATTTTCTTGAATGTATTTTGTCACTCATCGCTTTCCCAATTGTATTGGATTGATTGTAATTTGTATATATTCATATATTACTTAATGAGATAATCATCTTCTCTCATACTCTATAGTTATAAAAATCGACCTAGGCGCCGTCTAGGAGCCCCTAGGCCGAATCAAACTATCTCAACTCGGCTAACAAATGTGGTTAGGCTATTAGGCGCCGCCTAGGGCACACAACCCCCTATCCGTACAGGATTTTTCTTTTTTTAAAAGAAATTCTTTTCTAAATTTTTCAATTTTTAGACTTAAGTTATAACAATTTTTTGGTTTGTTTGGAATTTTTTGGTCCGTTTGGAAATATTCATTTGTTTTGTCATTTTTATATTTAGAACTATAACTTGTTACTTGTGAGATTTGCATTTCAACTTTGATGTGTAATGCATTAGTTATTATGACTAACTAGTATGTTCTCTCGTATGATGTATGGACATATTAATTTTTTTATGAATTTATTTTTATATTATTTTATAGTATAATATTATTAAATTTAAAAATGCATAACATTGCTATATTTCAAAATTATATAATTATGGTTAATAATTTGTATGTGTAGCATGATTATGATAAGTGATATAAATATTATACATAAATCTGCATTTTTTCAAGTTACAAACATTCCAATATAAGAAAATAATACCCTCTGTCTTTTATAGTGTGACATTAACTTTCTTAATTTACAATGAATTTGTTATTTAATAATAATAATAACATTGTTCAATAATTAAAAATATATTATATATGGTTAAAAGAATCTAATTTAGAAAGCTATTTTAACAGATATTTCTCTTTATATATATATATATATATTTGTACAGTTCTTTTATATATTATATATATTATAGGCCAAATTTACTATAAAGCAAATCACAGAATTTCCTAAAAAATCTGAACAACGACTATTATTCTAGCAAATCATGGTATTCTCTAAAAAATCTTAACAACAACACCCCTTCTTAATATTATAATAAATATAAAAATTAATAAAATCAATAGCAAATTTAATATTACTATTTTTGTATATGAAAAAGTCGGAAAAATCATATATATATATATAGATTGGTATAATTCTTTTATATTTTATATATTATATGTTAGATTTACTATAAAGCAAATCACGGGATTTTCTAAAAAATCTGAATAACAACTATATTATAGCAAATCACTGAATTCTCTAAAAAATCTTGACAAAGAATAGTCATTCTTAATATTATAATAAATATAAAAACTAATATTATTATTTTTGTGAATGAAAAAGGCGGGAAAAATATTTGTTACTATAAATAGACGGACTTCTGCTATTATATATATATATATATATATAGATTAACTAGGAGACAACTAACATGTTTTGACCTTTTTACTTATATTATGATATTGTTCATATTATCTTGTTGTGATATTTTGGTTTTAGAAAGTTTGAAATTTGAATTAGTATTGGTAAAATTTGATATATCAGTAATATATTACACACTTTATAATTTATACTATAAATTAATTGATTTTAGTATGTCTGTCTAAGACCCGCCTAGACCCTGCCTAGGCGCCCTAGGCGCTAGCATACCGTATGGCTAGTGCCTAGTGAATTTTAGAACATTGGTATCTATAGATGATATATTCACACATATTCAATATGGATATGTAAAATATATGATGGAAAATATGTCAACTGCAACTAAGAAATAACCAACTTTTAGGCACATCCTTTTACCTTCACCTTCATCTTCAAAATATTTTATCATGATTTGCATGTCAAATAATTTCAAATCAAAGATATAAGGTTTTTAAGAGTGATACAACAGACTTCATTTTTTGAAAAAAATCCGTAGGCAGCAGTACACGAGTTTTTGTAAAATTTTGCAAAACTAAAATTTGCGTAAATTGAGTCACAAACACATTTCTTGTGAATATTTTATCATGATTTATATGGAACATAATTTAAAATCAAAGATATCAAGCTTTTATGAGTGATATAATAAACTTCATTTTTTGGAAAAAAAAATCCCTAGGCAAATGTACACGAGTTTTCGTAAAATTTTGCAAAACTGAAACTTACGTAAATTGTGTCACAAACACATTTCATGTGAGTATTTTATAATGATTTGCGTATCACATAATTTATAATCAAGGATATGAAGCTTTTTTGAGTAATACAAGAGACTTCAATTTTTGGAAAAAAATCCCTAGGCTACTACACGAGCTTTTGTAAAATTTTGCAAAATCAAAATTAGCGTAAATTGGATGGAAAACACATTAATTTTGAATATTTTATCAATATTTTCATGGTAAATAATTTCAAATCAAACATATCAAGCTTTTATGAGTGATACAACATACTTCATTTTTTTTTTAAAAATCCCTAGGTAGCGGTACACGAGTTTTCGTAAAATTTTGTAAAATTGAAATTAGCATAAATTGGGTCTCATACACATTTCTTGTGAATATTTTATGATGATTTGCATGTCACATAATTTAAAATCAAAGATATCAAACTTTTATGAGTGATACAACAGACTTCATATTTTGAAAAAATTCCTAGGCAGCGGTACACGAGTTTTCGTAAAATTTTGCAAAACTAAAATTTACGTAAATTGGGTCACAAAAACATTTCTTGTGAATATTTTATCATGATTTGCATGGCATATAATTTAAAATCATGGATATCAAGCTTTTATGAGTGATACAACAGACTTCATTTTTTAGAAAAAATCCCACGGCAGCGGTACACGAGTTTTCATAAAATTTTGAAAAACTAAAAGTTGAGTAAATTGGGTCACAAACACATTTCTTGTGAATATATTATCATGATTTTCATGGCACATAATTTAAAATCAAAGATATCAAACTTTTATGAGTGATACAATAGACTTCATATTTTGAAAAAATTCCTAGGCAGCGGTACACGAGTTTTCGTAAAATTTTGCAAAACTAAAATTTACGTAAATTGGGTAATAAAAACATTTCTTGTGAATATTTTATCATTATTTGCATGGCATATAATTTAAAATCATGGATATCAAGCTTTTATGAGTGATACAACATACTTCATTTTTTAGAAAAAATCCCACGGCAGCGGTACACGAGTTTTCATAAAATTTTGAAAAACTAAAAGTTGAGTAAATTGGGTCACAAACACATTTCTTGTGAATATATTATCATGATTTTCATGGCAAATAATTTAAAATCAAAGATATCAAACTTTTATGAGTGATACAACATACTTCATTTTTTCGAAAAAAAATCCCTAGGCAGGGTACATGAGCGTTTGTAAAATGATTTTTCAAAACTAAAATTTGTGTAAATTGGATAACAAACACATTTCTTTTGAGTATTTTATAATGTCTTTCATGGCACATAATTTAAAATCAAAGATATCAAGCTTTTATGAATGATACAACATACTTCATCTTCTGGAAAAAAATTCCAAGGAAGTTGTACACGAGTTTTTGTAAAATTTTGCAAAACTGAAATTAGCATAAATTGGGTCACAAATATATTTCTCGTGAATATTTTATCATGATTTTCCTGGCACATAATTTAAAATCAAAGATATCAAGCTTTTATGAGTGATACAACAAACTTCATTGTTTTGAAAAACTCCCTAAGTAGCGGTACACGAGTTTTCGTAAAATTCTACAAATCTGAAATTAGCATAATTGGGTCACAAACACATTTTATGTGAATATTTTATCATGATTTGAATGGAACATAATTTAAAATCAAAGATATCAAGATTTTATGAGTGATACAATATACTTTATTTTTTGGAAAAAATCCCTAGGCAGCGGTACACGAGTTTTCGTACAATTTTGCGAAACTGAAATTTGTGGATTGGGTCACAAACACATTTCTTGTGAATATTTAATCACGATTTTCATGGCACATAATTTAAAATCACGGATATCAAGTTTTTATGAGTGTTACAACAAACTTCATTTTTTAGAAGAAAAAAATCTCAAGGCAGTGGTACACGACTTTTTGTAAAATTTTGAAAAACTGAAATTAGCGTAAATTGGCTCACTCATGAAGGTGTAAAAGGTAATAGTTTATGGCTAAGAACTGAACTCGAGTTTAAAGTAACTATAAGTAGGGACGTTATTTTTAATGAAACTGAATTTTCTTGCTTGCATATTTCTATGCCTATTCCTGCTCCTGATACGACTCCAAGTGAGGTGGAGCATACACTTAATTTTCCTATTTTGCCTGATTCTGATTCTGTAAGCGTGCATGATAATATTGATAATTTAAGTGATGCTGATAGTATTGAAAATGATGACTATCAACTTGCTAGGGATAGACCTAGAAGAAATATTAGGCAACTATCTAAACTTAATGATTTTATCATATGGATATATTTGCATGTATATGAATCCCCAACAGAATGTGAACCGAAGTTCAATAAGGAAGCTATAAACTCTAGAAACAATATTAATTGGTTAAATGCTATGTATGACAAAACGAATACTATGCAAGTTAATCAAACTTGGACTCTAATACCTAAGCCTAATACTTGTCAGTTGTTACATGCAAATGGTTTTATAAAGTAAAAGAGAAAGTAACAACGTTAGATTTAAAGATAGACTTGTAGAAAAAGATTTTACTCATAAAGAGGGGATATATTATACATAAATCTTTGCTCGTGTAGTAAAGTTTGTCATTGTGCACACAATACTTGTTTTAGTTGCTCATTTTAATTGGGGATTAAAACAACAAGATATTAAAACTGCATTTCTACAAGGTGAACTTGACAAACCGATTTTCATGAGTAACCCTGATGGTTTTATTGACCCTAAAAAACAACCTAACCATGTATGTTTGCTAAACAAGTTCTTGTATGGTTTAAAACAATCTCATAGGCAATGGAAAAAAAAATTGACTTTTGCATGAAATCTCTTAAGTTTAAAAGAAGTGTGCACGATCACTGTCTTTACTAAAAGAGTGATACTCATGTTCCTAATTTTCTGCTGATATATGTCGATAATATGCTATGTGTGAGTCCTTGCATGAAATATATCGAATATGTGAAAAAATGCTTAAGTGAAAATTTTGATATGAAATATCTAGGATATTCTAAGCGAATACTTAGCATGGACATTGTTAGAGATAGAGAAAATCTCATCTTGCATTTGAACTAGATTTCTTAAGTGAATAAGATTTCGAGTAAATTTTCTATGTCTAATGCTAAATCTGCAAATGTTCCTCTTGCTGCTCATTTGGTACTAAGTAAGGATCAATCTCCCAAGGATGATTCTGAAATTGATGAAATGTCTAAGGTACCACATACTAATGTTATGTACCGTATGGTAAGCAGCCCACCAGATATTGCATATTTGGTAAGTTGTTTAAGTAGATACATGTCTAACCCTAGTATGCCTCATTGGGATGCATCAAAATGGCTTTTAAGGTATTTAAAGGATTTGTGAATACTTCCCTTAGATTTTCTGAATATGCTCACGGTGTGAACTTGATTGGATATACTGATTCTAATTATGCCAATGATAGAGATAATAAGAAGTCTTCCACTTATTATGTGTTCACTCTATCTGGGTCGTGTATTAGATGGAAATCCCAACTTTAGCATGTTGTTTCTTTATCCACTACTGAATCTGAATATATGATTATAACTGATGCTTTAAAGGAGTCTGTGTGGTTAAAAGGCTTAGAAGGTTATGTAGTCGTATATTCCGATAGTCAATCTATAATTTAGTTATGTAAAAATCACTTTAGACGTAAGGTATCACTTTATTTGGGATATTATTAAAAGGGTACTGTTAAACTAGAGAAAATACATTCACAATTCAACCATACTGATATGGGAACAAAATGTTTATATGTTGAGAAAAGTAAAGATTGCAAAAATACTTTGTACTTTGATTCCTTGGATTAAGTTGTGCATTTCTTGCTTTTAGGTTTGTCGATTTCGTTTGTCTCACCAATTTTATTTCACTTAAAATACGACTCGCAAGTGCATGAAGCAATTTATAGTAAAAATGTGGGGAGAACATGTACCGTATCCACAAGGACTATATATAGTAAAATCAACTAAGTGCTCGTTTATAATATTATCCTTTATCTAAAGAATTGAATAATTGTGATTGATTTTATAAACTGAAATCAAATAAATAAAGATATCAAATTCAAACAACTAAGAAAGTTTAGAGATTAAATGGATTTCAGGAACATGCATTCATATGGTTCATATGAGGTTTTTTAATGTATCAACCCATCTTTAATTCCTATATTTGTAGGAGAATCACTAATATAGTTGGATCCTCTCTCTCGAGTAAGATCCAAAAGTAGATTAGACTCCACTGATCATCTCGATCTCACAGTGTTATATAACTCCCAATCGTGCATATGATATATTCTCATCACAATGCTTACTAGCAAGTTCATGTTATGCATTTCTAATCCATTAATCAGTTACTCCCTCCCGGGCAATAATGGGTAAACTACACATATGCAATTATTTGCCACATAATTTTATACGACATTCAAATTAAAGAAGCATTAACAAAGATAGAAAAGGAAATAATATCATTAGAAAAACAGGTGAATCCATAATCATGTTGGCCCTACAATAACTAGATGTTTAGCCATTCATATTCAATATATAATCCATGGGAAACATATTGATAATCATAGCTAATATATAAGAACAAAAGAAAAGAAAACTATAAAAGTCAAATGATCTTCATTTTTCTTTGTCTCTCTCTCCTTCTGTCTCTCTCTCCTTCTGTCTCTCTCTGATGACTTCTGATGTCTTTTGTTGTTCCCACCCTTCTTTTATAGGCAATGAGCAGGATTTTCATAGCGGCCGAATCTCTGTTTTGAAATGCAAAGATATATTCGAATCATAGCAAATCGCAACGGTTAAAACATTATGAATAAAATTATTACAATTAATTTATATTACAATATATAAAAGCAAAGTAGTTAATATATTAACTGTGCACTGCACAGGAGCAATGCTAGTTAATAATTAATAACAGAGTAAAAACTTTTATTATTTTGTCTAATATTTATTATTATTATGACTTATAATTTATAAAAAAAAAAAAAAAAAAAAAAGAAAAAAAAAAAACCTTTTGCATGTCCCCTTCTGGGTTCTCACCTCCTTAAGTCATCCCTCCCGGCAAGGCTGCATGGTAGAACCGGAACCAGCACCTCCACCAAGACCTCCAAACCCATTGCCACCTCAAAGTTGATCGTCACCTGCACATCCACCGCCAAGGCCACCGTCTACACCAATAAATTATAAACAATTGAAGAAAGAAATATGAAATCGTAAAAATTATTTTAAAAATCTACAATTAATAACAATTAATATAAATAAATAGATAGATAATAAAAAATATATTCTTATATTACAAAATTATTCGACTTGTAATGAAGGTCAAAGTGTTTGTTGCTAAAGTTTATGACGAAGCGAATTATCTATCTGCTAAAGTTATTTATATATATTTAAAAGGAAGAGAACCATGTAGTAATTATATAAAAAGTAGCTAATTAAAAAATATTGAAGTGTTTATTGTGAAATTCAATAATTTAATAACTAATTTTAGCAATGAAAATTAAATTTTCTTCATTAATTAAATTACAAAAGTCTCGTTTGTGTAGCGAGCAGCAAATGTTATTATCGTCGCAAAATTTGAATTTGAAAATGGAGTTATGTTTCACTGCAATATTAGCTTTTCTGGTAGTTACACAATATGAAATACAAGCTAAAATAAAGGCTTTGACAGAATATATGCAGAATATTGTTGTAAATATATATTAATGATGTAAATATTTATATCATATTAGTTTGATATAGTCAAAGATATCCCTAAATTGTATGGATTCCTTTTGTATGCACAAGATTGTCAAGACGATCCCATAAAGCTTTCTCAGCAAGAAATTCGTCGTCCATTTTGGTAGAAGATGCTGGTTGTTTGTCGTTTTTAGGAGGGGGAATGATGTTGTCAATTACGAGATGAGCACGGGCATAATTTTTGAAGAGAGCTGCCCAATTATTGTATTGACCAGTCTCATAATCGAAGGTGGCTGAAATGGCAGTCTTGATGTTGTTAGCACCATCAGTAGAATGAAATTTTATGGTGGCCATTGAAAGAAAGAGGAAGCAAGGATGGTGGGTAAGGACTGATGAAAAGGAGGATGAATGTAAACCCTAACTGCTCATACCACCATAATAGTAGGTCCCTATAATTTAGGGATATCTTCGACTCTATAAATTAATATGATATAAAGATTTACATCATTGATATATATATGTATACATATATATAATAGTAAACTGACCCCATTATTTTTTTCACAAATGGAAAGACAGATTTTTATCTTTTATATTTTTATTTGTTAATACTGGTAATGTTACTAATTTTATTAAAATTAATAAAAACATTCATATATCTTCATAATTACTTGATTTTAACAAATCAATTAAGAATTTGTGGCAGATTCAATGCTATATATAATAATAAAAAATGTTCACATTGATATATGAGATTTTATTCAATTTTCTTGATTTAAATGAAAATATTATATATTTGGTAATTTGATAATGTATTTTATAAATAAAATTAAAGGTAATGTACAAATTATTAAACATAATTACATATATTTTTTAAAAATATTAATTATATGTATTTCTGAAATTTAATAATATTATATTATAATAATATATTTGTGCAACGCACGGGAGAACATACTAGTATTTACAATAACTAGTAATTTATCTCGTGCGAAGCACATCTATTTATTTTTTTATTAATTATTTGTTTAACTTTTATAACTTTATTAATTTAAAGAATATAGAGTTTAAAAATTTAAGATTATAAGGTATTAGACAAACAGAATTAGTGTCTCAACTTCAGACTCTTGGTCTTAATCCCAATATTCTTTCATGGTTTAAGTGGAAAAATTATATTTTAAAAAATTATGAAATGCTAAATTTTTTGAGAAAGCAAAACTTTGTTTTTAAAACATATTTTGCTTTGATATATAAACTAATATGTGTCCAATGATAGATATTTTTTGACTTAAAAAAATATTTAAAATAACAACCACTAAATTATTAAACAAATTTATCAAAATATGATTGATATTTAAATATTTTTATTTTATCGAACTTTTTTGTTAATTTTTTATTGGTTTTGCTAGTATTTATTTTTATTCTTTTTTTTAAAAAAAAAAAAAGTGAATGTAATTCTAAGCGAAAGAAGAGGAAAAAAATTCAGGAATTACAATATAACTTATATCTAACTTAAACAAATTATAATTATTTATAGTGATTCATAATGAATTATTAAAAAGAAAATTGTTATGTTATAAACTATTTATATGTGTGTGTGTGTGTATTGCAAAAATTATAGAAACTAATAAAATGAAACCACATAAATTTTACATATAAATATTAGTCAAATAAATATTTAATGGCAAAAACGAATGTTAAGGCCTACTTTTATATTATTGATCAACACAAAAAAAAAAAAAAAAATAAAAAAAAAAAAAAATTCTTGTGTCATATTCTAATATAATATGATTCTCATAATTTTCATTATTTATCCTAATTAATCTATTTTATTTAATAATGTTAAATTAGAAGATTTTACATTAGTGGGAAAGATAATTGGATGAATTTTTTGGGATGAATAACAAAATCAAATTTTAGATTAGTGTTATATTGTCTATCAAATATGATACTCCACAACATAATTGGTGACGTGTTACTTATTAAGTACTGACGAAGCACAATATCTCCTTAATTTTGGAATACATCTAAGTATTATTTTAAAAGTAATTTTTATTATCAATAGGTTATGGAGAAATATAAAAAATAAAAAATAAAAAATAGATTAAAGATATCTACGGTAAGCATAAGACCTGGTCAAAGACTAACTATATTTACAATATTATAGTAGATAACGAAAAATATTATATATATATATATATATATATATATATATTTAGTAATAATAAATTTGAAGTCTAGAGAAAATGATAAAGGTAAAGAAGAAATATAGATTTATTCAAAATTTGTGCTAATCTACTTAATTTTTTTCTTATCATCTTGTTGTAGCTTAAGCCGAGAATGGTATGATTTTTTTATTTTTTTTTTCAGTAGAAGATAAGAGAAGAAATTTTATTTTTTATTTTATTTTTATAAACTATAATATCTTCATTTTGGAGGAAATTAAAAAAAATCATAATAATTGAGACATTGACTTTTGATATACTCTAGAATTAATGTTAATGAGTTTCATAATCCTGAAATTTATGTTAAGTAGTTACATAATTCCAAAATTTATGTTAATTAGCTTCATAATCCCAAAATCCCAAGAACGCTACTTTGAACGGAAAAAATTGTTAGCTTCTTAACTTTTATGGTACTTCTCTTAATATATATATATATATATATGTGTGTGTGTGTGTGTGTGTGAATCTATCCAAAAGACCTGCAACATAGAACATTTTCTTCTTTTTATGCCAATGTTTCTATCAAAATATAATCTTAATTTTTCCCGTCATTTAAAATTTACAAAATAAAATATTAAATCTTAGTTCTTCTTTTAACGCTAAATTCGATGAAATAAAATAACACCGATTAACTTATTGTATTATGTAAATATTAATTATTATTATTTTATAGTAAATCGATTTATTGTACTCTAACTTATTAGATATGTTGGTTATTTTTTAGAAGAAAATAATATTTTTTTTATTTAAGATCATACTTCTCTTTTGAAATATATATCACAATTAACTTAAGAAAAAATATTTTATAGTTAATGATTAAATTTAGTGTATCTATATGTTTGTATATATGTGCAATATGGATGTCAAATTAAAGATCGTAAAAAGAGAATTAATTATATAACTTTAAAAAAATGAAGATGGAACAAAAAAGTTATAAGTTTTTGAAAATTTTAATAAGGGTGCGGCTATTCGTACCCCCAAAACCTCTAAATATACTTCGTTGTCTAAATATACCTCCAATAAAATTAAAGTTTCTTTTCTTTTTACTAAATATACCCCATTTATGTAAAAAAAAAAAAAAATAATAATAATAATAATAATAATAATTGCACGAAGGAAGAAAATAAAAAGAAAAACAAGTCCTCCAAATTCAATCGACAACTTTGGAAGGTTCGACTATACTACTCAAGTTCAGGTCAGTTTTGCAAGTATGAACTTCTCCAGAAATATTGACTGAAAACAGATATCGATCCACTAGCTCATTTCTCAATTCTCAGCATCAGTGCTATGATAATGAATTTTTACAAAGCAAACTAATGTCATCACCAAGGCTGTTCACCGACTCATTGCTTCCAAGTTTTTTACTTCCCCAATAAAAAAGTAAACACAACATCAAATTGTATCTGCAAACACAGGCCCGTTTATTCACCAGCTTGAGGTGATATACAGCACATGGCCCCCACATTTGAGGGCCCCACAAAATATATACACACACGCGCACAAATAGTTCAAACTCCACAGGGCCAAAAGCCCATAAAAAAAAAAAAGAAAAAAAATACAAAATCAGCAACAAACCTAACCATAACAAACTCTATGTACTCTATTTTATATGCATTAGCTGTATAAAGTAAAATTGGAAATTCAAGTCTTCAATTATTGGGAGAAAGATACTGAAAAACGTAGTGCCTTCAAATTTAAAGAAAATTAGAAAGTGATAATTTTGGGCAAAAAGAGGTGAAATTCGGCTTGCCGAATTCAAATTTTCAGGTGTATTTTGTTCTTAATATTTTGTAGAAGTTATTATTATTATTTTTTGGTTACTTCTTTATTTATTTATAAATGCATATTTCTTTTTGTTGATTTCAATTATGCCTCATAAAATTAGGAAATATGAATCTGGATATGAAAATGTAAGAAAAGAAAGAAAATTGAAATGTTAACTCAATCCCAAAGAGGAGCTCTTGATCAGTTTATTGTAAAAGAATTACAAGTCTCTATTGAAACATACTGAAAATGATAATATTGTTGTAGAGGATGAAGTAACTTTGATTGATAATTGTGTTATTCCTCCTGATAATGTGCCCTTAGATGCAGAAAATACTTTTATTGATGATAATGTGTCGATTGAGATTGATAATGGTATGAAAAAATTGTGATTCTGATGATAATGATAATAGTTTGAATGAAAACAATGATGATAGGGATGTTGATACAAACAATGATGGACAAACAAACATGCTTAATATATTTGACCCAAGAAATTGAGATGGCCTTTTCTAAATTGACTGATGTTAGTAGTAGCAAAGGGCCCTAAAAGAGATTTGTCTATTGAAAAAGGTCCCACAGATAAATTTTCTAAACGGTTTTTTGCGACTTTATATACTAGAGTCTTATCAAATAGAGAGAAGTGTGATAGAGAATGGTTTGTATATTCAAAGGAGCTTAATAAAAATTATTGTTTTTGTTGTAAACTATTTAAAAAATGTCTTGGAAGAGGCCAATTAGTTAATGAAGTCTTTATTGATTGGTCACATGTTAGTACAAGACTGAAAGAGCATGAGACAAGTATATAATTTTTAAAGAATATGACAACTTGGTGTAATTTGCATCTAAGATTCAAAAGGAACGAGACTATTAACAAAGTGGCACAAAAACAACTTCAAAAAGAAAAAGATAATTGGAAAAAGATTTTGTTAAGAATTATTTCAGTTGTAAAATTTCTTGCAAAACATTTTTAGCCTTTCGTGGTTCTGATGAGAAATTATTTTTAAAAAGTAATGGAATTTTTTTGGGCTTGATTGAAATGTTGTTAGAGTTTGATCATGTTGTTTAAGAGCATGTTCAACGTATTACGAATGATGAAATTCATTGATATTATCTTGGTCATAATATTCAAAATGAGTTAATAATTTTGCTTGGCTCTAGAATTAAATCTGAAATTATTAAAAAAATAAAACAAGTAAAGTATTTATCAGTTATTCTTGATTGCACACCCGATGTTAGTCACCAAGAACAAATGTCTTTTATATTAAGATACGTTGATGTCTTTTCAAGTTCTATTACTATTGAGGAGTCTTTTTGAGGATTTTTGATTGAGAATGATACAAGTGGTCAAGGGCTTTTTGATATTTTACAAAATGAGTTGAAGGATATTGGTCTTGATATAGATAATGTGCGAGGACAAGGTTATGATAATGGATGAAATATGAAAGGAAAACATCAAGGAGTACAAAAAAAAACTTTTAGATATAAATCCTAGAGCCTTTTATACTCCTTGTGGCTATCATAGTCTTAACTTAGCATTATGTGATATGGCCAACACTTTTGGTAAGGCTAGAGATATTTTAGGCATCATACAACATATTTATACTATATTTGCATATTCTACAAAAAGGTGGAAAATTTTGAAAAATAATGTAAAAGGATTTACTTTTAAGTCATTGTCATCCACTCGTTAGGAGAGTCGTGTTGAAAGTGTTAAAGCAATAAGGTCTGAAATGTTGGAAATACAAGAAGCTTTACTTCAAGTAGCGGAAAATGATCATGATTTTAAAATACAAAGTGAAGTTAAATCCTTAGCGACAAATGAGCTTGGTGATTTTGAGTTTTTAATGGCAATTATTATTTGGTTTGAAATATTATGTGCCGTTAATTTTGTTAGTAAGCATTTCTAGTCAAGTGATATGTATATAGATGTTGTCATTGAAAAAATAAGGGGGCTTATTTCTTTCTTTGAGCGGTATAGTGAAATAGGCATTGATCCTATTTTTCCTAAAAGATGTGAAATTCGAAGAAAAAGATTTTTTGACGAGAATCCAAATAATAGATCATCCGTTATCTTGCAATCTCATGACGAATCATTTAGAGTTAATTATTTCTTATATATTGTTGACCAAGCTATAGTTTCTCTTAATAAGAGATTTGAACAGTACAAAGAATATGAAAATATTTTTGGTTTCTTGTTTACTTCTCATAAGTTACAATCACTAGATGATGCGGATCTAAAGTCTTGTTGTTCTCAACTAAAAGTTTCACTTGAGAATAATGAACAATCTGATATTGATGGAAATGAATTTTACGTGGATTTAAAATTACTTAAAGAATTCTTGCCTATGGAAAAAATGGGTCCAATTGAGATTTTATGATTTTCAAAGGTTTAGACTTTTTTCCCAATGCTATTATTGCTTATAGAATCTTGTTGACCATTCCTGCGACTGTTGCATTTGCAGAAAGAAGTTTTTTTCTATATTGAAGTTGTTGAAATCTTATATGCGTTCTACTATGTCACAAGAAAGACTCAATAGGTTAGCGTTGATAGCAATCGAGAATGATATTTTGGAGAAAGTTGATTATAAAAATTTGGTCGATGATTTCGCTTCAAAAAATGCAAGAAGGATGACCCTTTTTAAATAAAAGATCACTTCTAGTTTAGAGTGCACTTATTCTTCATTTGTAAGAAACTATTGTATATAATTATTTAATAATTTTTCCATTTTGTGATTTTACCTTTTTAAATTTTTTATAGAGGCCTAATTTTAATAATGAGCACAGGGTCTCAAAATTGTTTGAGACGCCCCGGCAAACCATACCTCAATTTCAAAAAATGAATTATTCATACATATATATACACACAATTTCAAAACCCTAATGGTTAAATTCTCAAACCATTAAATGTAAACTATGAGAATCTTGAAATCTGATTGGCAATTCACCAAAATAAAAACAGCATCAACCACAATACAAATCTTGAATACGACACTCAAACTGAGGTCAAGAAGCAAGTGTATAGAAGCAAATATAATCAACACCACAAATAAAACATTCTTTGTTTCCCAGCTTAACAAGATTCCTTTCTTTTCTTCTACCATCACCTGAATTGGTTTCGTACCGTACTTAAAACATTACCCTACGAAATTGATGCTTCTTGTTAATAGGTCCGCTGCAGCCACCAACGCTGTCGGTAGCGGCGGTGGCCCAGAAGTTCTTGGGCATCTTGGCGGAGGTGGAGCGGCCGCGCAAAGTGCCGGAAAACCTATAAGTTCCAGACGAGGTTGTTTGCGACGTCGTGGAGATCGAAGATGGTGCGGGGAGATTCATTTCAGAAGTTTCCATTGAAATTCAAACTATCACGACGATAAAGAATGTTCCTTGTATATCCCCTTTTGAAATAGGGTATTGCAATATCAAGACGGTTGATGATTCATTCCTTGGTGTAAACATAGAAAATTGAAGAGATAATGAGAAGAAAGAAAAAGAATAAAATTAGATTTGTTTTATGTATATGTATATATAAGGGTATTCTAGTCAATTTAAATGAGTTTATTTTTGTCTTAATTATTTAAGAGTATATTTAGAGAATTTGGGGATACGAATAGCTCCATTCAAATAAAAAAAAATAATCAAATTAACATATTTTGATTGATAATAACTTGAAAATAAGTAAGTGTTGTAGCTTTATTAATCAAATATATATATATATATAGATATAGATATAGATTTGTATTAAAAATAGATATCATAATATATATACATACATATGATTTAAATTTGCATAGCAAATACATACCATAATTAGAAAGTAGTTTAGACGAAAAATTTATACTTTCTACTAATGGCGTTACTTCTGTTATTATATATATATAGATATATATAGATAAATATTGATTTAGATTTACATAGAAAAATATATATCATAATATATATACACACACACACACACATAAATATAGTATGTATTTGCATAGAAAATAAATATCATAATTAGAAAGTAGTTTAGGCGGGAAATGTTGATGCTTTCTAATTATGATTGATATAGAATTACATAGAAAAATATATATCATAATATATAAATACACACATAAATATGGTATATATTTGCATATAAATTGATAAGGTAATTATTGTCAATATTATTCGAAAATTCTAATTAATTTATTATTGATTGCAGATTTAAAAGATATTATGGAGATATTCTTGGAAGAAGATCACGGTTGAACGAGTAGAAAAACGAAAGGGAAGTCATGGCTAAAAATAAGGAGAATCAAGAGTAAATCTGGGAACAAATCTTTGAAAGATATAATAAAGATATAAGATATGCATATCCAGGCCATATATACAAAGATATGTATATCACAACCAAGATAGGAGAAGATACCGGCAGATTTCATGGAGGACATGAGAGATTATAAATACAACCTCAAGCTGTTGAGACGGCAACTCTCCGAGATATTCAGTTATCATCATATGGGCAGAGATACATTGAGAGGCTAATGAGTGTGCTATTATATTCGTAAGAATACAACAGATTGGGAAGAACTCAAGGGCGAACCAAAAGCGAACCTCGCAGAGTCTGGATTACTTTGGAAATTCAGCACACGTTGATTTTGGGAGATCTCAACTCAGTACAAACGGGAGTTTGTATTCAAATCCATCTAGGGGACTAGATGGTCAAGTAAGTATTTTAGAAGATTTAGTTACACGGGTAGACAAGTATTTAGGGGAAGCCAAATACGTGTAAGTTCTACTGTAACATTTGTAGGAACAAATATGTCTTCTAATAAAATTACTTGAGAGGAAGAAGGGATTTCTTCCTTGCTTAAAATCAAACTTTATTTTAAGATTCCGCATGTTCATTTACAATTCGAACTACTGTTGAACACATACACACGCGCATATATTCTGATCTATCAATTGGCACCAGAGCAGGTTCCAGTTTTTTTTTTTTTTTTTTTTAAACAGGTAGATCCAGGGACAGACACATGGGTTCACATGAAAGGACCATACTACGCCCACCCTCTCTTGATGGACAAAACTATCCGTTCTGGAAATCAATGATGTTTATATATCTAAGATCCAAACGATGTGGAGAAGCAATCCAAACAAAGTGGACGTGGCCTAAGATGCAGGATAAAATGGATATAACTAAGGTTGTAGACAAACCAAGAACACTATGGACGGAGGATGAAAAGTGTGCTGAAGAGGCAAACTACATAGCATTGTATGCTATTCTTGCTTCGGTTGATGTCATGAGACACAAGTTGATTATACACTGCCAAACTGCCAAAGATGCTTGGGATGCTCTACAAAAACAATTTGAAGGAAATGAGTCCGTAAGAAAATCAAAGTTGTAAAGATTGGCCACACTATTCGATGGAATACAAATGAACGAAGATGAAAACATTGAGATGTACTATGCCACGTTCAATGACATAGTAAATCAATGTTACACCCTCGGTGATGCTATCAAGGAAGATGTTCAAATCATGAAAATCATGAGAACACTAGCTCCTAGATTCAGAGAAAAAAATCATAGTTCTAGAATCATTCATGAGAGTCACACCGATGACATTAGATGACTTGATGGGAGAGTTGAGGACGTTTGAGTTGAACAATTGCATGGGCACACCCAAAAATAAAGGGATAGCCCTAAAGATGGAGACAACAACTGAACAATTCAAGGATGATGTAACAACAGTTGCTGACAAAATTGCACTTCAATTACAGCAAACTTGTGAAAAAATACAATCAGAGGCACTAGTTCAACAGAAGTCCGAACTTTGAAGAGAACATCAGAAAAAGTGGAAACAAATCGTCAATTACTAGGTAGGTAAATCGGAAGGACTGTGAACAATGTAGAGATTGCAGTGGATTCGGACACTATCAAGCAGAATGTCCAAATTTTCTAAGAAAGACCAAAGCACTAAAAACCACCTGGAGTGAATCTGGATCTGAAGGAGAAGAAGAAACTGATGAACAATAGACATAATACCCCAGTAACCTTACCATCTATACATCATCAAAGGACCTGGGGTGTCTCACATCTGCTGTTCGAACTGATGAGGAACTAGAGTACACTGAGGAATCCGATTTTGACGATCCAACTCTGGAAGACATAGAGAAATTGTTTCTAGACGTATCTACCAGATGTACCATATTGGAGAATCAAGCAAGAGAATACAAATGTAAAGACGCACTAATCATCGAAAATTAGGAACTCGGTCAAGTGAAACATGAACTGCACATCATTAGGGAAATAAATGAAAGATTGAGAGATGACTTGATTATGTCCCAAAAGAATGTGAGGAATCTCGAACATCAGGTCCAACTTTACGAGACGGAAATTGAGTCACTTAATGCCAACTCTGAAACATCTCGGACAACTACAACAAGCAATCATCAGGTAAACCCTTCCCTTACAAATGAACTAACAGATTACTTCTCAAAATTGCAGGATAAGGATCGTGAGTTAGCAGAGTTACGAGCTGACCTGGAGAAAGCAGTGCAAACCATACAAGGACTGAACAAAGGAAAAGCTAAATTTGACGAAATCCTGGCATATGGAAGACCACAAAATAATAAAACAGGAATAGGATATATTGAAGAAAGAACATCGGGATCAACAGTTTTTGTACCAGCTACAATTCCTACGTTCGACCATGGGGGACAGAACACTACAAGACAACCTGGGAAACAAGACACAAAAGGTATGAGAAAATTTATTCCTATTTGCCATTACTATGATGCACCTGAGCACATCCGACCAAAATGCTACAGAATGAAACGTGACCTACAATCAGGTAATATTTCAACTTGGAATTTATATGGTGTTCCTGTAAAAAATCATAGGCCTCTAGACTCTTCGAACGTAAGAAAATTCAAAAACAGTAAAACAAATGTGAAACAGGTTTGGGTTGTCAAGAAAAACATGTGCCTTACTTCATCAGTAGTCTCACTCGGGGCGAACAATACTGGAACATGGTTCTTTGACTGTGCATGCTCACAACATATGATAGGTAATGCAACATACTTATCTGATATCACCCCAATAAAAGGAGAGTCAGTAATCTTTGGAGATGGTAAGAGTGAGTGTGTCATTGGGAAAGGAACTCTCAATATTAATGGCATGCCTAAATTGTCTAATGTGTATCTTGTTGAAAATCTTAAGGCAAATCTGTTGAGCATTAGCCAAATTTGTGACCAAGGACTCGAAGTAAACTTCACTCATGACAAATGCTTGGTGTTAAACAAAAATAATGAATGCATGCTTACCGGAACTCGATCCACTAACAATTGTTATCTTCTTGACAGGAGTCATGAATGCTACAATGCTAGCTCGGGAGCAACAAAAATATGGCATCAAAAGTTGGGACACTTAGGATACAAACATCTCATTGCCTTGTCTAAGTCACAATGTGTACGAGGACTAGAGATGTTAAACGGGCTAGCCGTGTCGGTTTCGGGCTAGCCCTAGCGAATTTCAGGTTAATCGGGACTTGATTTAATCAGGTCACTTTAAACGGGCTTGATTATGGAGAACCTAACCCTAACCCTAACGGTTTTCGGGCTAAACGGGCCACTATCGGACCATGAGTCAAAATAGTCAAATTATATATTTAAATTTAAAATTTTAATTAAATACATATTATGCTCTATTTAAAATACAATTTTAGATAACATTAAAAAATTATATATTTTAGAACTTTTATATCACTATACAAAATTTAAAAATTCAAACATTTAAGTCATATACACTATTTCATGCTCTCAATTATAACTTTAAGAGTATTCACTGTCATAAAATTTGAAATCATGTTACATTTAAGTTCTAAATTTAAATGACATTATTTAGAATCTTCTAGTAATTAAATTTAAATTTTAATATATTATACTAAAAACAAAATAAGGTATATGAAAAATAATAAAAAATGGTGTATATTATTAATTCGATATTAAAAATAGACAACTAAGAAGAAAAGTTCGGGCTATCAGGTTAGCCCTAACCCTAAGCGGGCTAGCCCTATAGGGCTTCGGGCTAATCGGGCTCGGGCTAAATGGGTTGACTTTTAAACGGGCTAATAAAATCAAGCCCTAACCCTAAAAATTTTTGGGCTAAACGGGTCGGCCCGTCGGGCCATGGCCCTTTTAACATCCCTAACGAGGACTGCCTAAACTCCCAAGAAAAGATCAAGGTATATGTGGACCATGCCAACTCGGTAAACAGGTAAAAAGCTCACACAAGGTAACACAAGATGTTTGCACAAAACAAATCATGGCCTTGCTACATATGGACTTGATGGGTCCTGTTCAAATTGAAAGTGCGGGAGATAAGAGATATGTTTTTGTTTGTGTTGATGATTTCTCTAGATATACATGGGTAATATTTCTTCATGATAAATCAGACACCTTTGATGAATTTGAAAATTAAAACGTTTGATAGAAAATAAAAAACAGGATTCTGTTGTTCGAATATGAAGTGACCATGGTCGAGAATTTGAAAATACTGCATTCACTGATTTTTGTACCTCTCGAGGTATTGTTCATGAATTCTCTACACCAAAAATACCTCAACAAAATGGAGTAGTAGAAAGGAAAAATCGTACATTGCAAGAAATGGTTAGAGCTATGATGATAGGCAAGGAAGTAGCCCAAAAATGGTGGGCTGAAGCCATAAATAAAGCATGCTATGTTATAAATAGGGTATATCTTAGGAAAGAAATGGGAATGACTTCTTATCAAATCTAGAAAGGAAAAACTCCTAATTTAAGTCACTTCCATGTGTTTGGTTGTAAGTGTTATGTATATAATGATAGACAACAGTTAGGTAAATTTGATGCTAAAAGTGATGTTGGTATGTTCCTAGGATATTCGACCAACAATAGAGCCTATCGTGTCTATAATCTGAGAACTCAAACACTCATTGAAAGCACTAACATTGTATTTGATGATTCTTTGATAAGATAGGAAGTTTACTTGGAAGAAGCAGGTTCATCAGCAGGTCAACCAATGAGAAACCAGAATAGTGAAAACATCACAGAAACTTACCAAGAACCAACAAATGAAAACAGTAATAAAGGTGAACCCTCAACAAAGATTCAGAAAGAACATCCCAAGGAACTCATCATTGGAGAACTTAATGAAGGGATAAAGATATGATGTAAACCAAAACCTGACTATAGAAAAATGGAGGGACTGGTTCACCATGCTTGCTACACCTCTGTGGTTGAACCCAAAAATGTCAAAGAAGCACTCAAGGATGATAACTGGATACTAGCAATGTAGAAGGAATTGGAACAGTTTTCCAGAAATGATGTCTGGACACTTGTACCAAGACTTGACAGTTCGAACATCATCGGAACAAAATGGATCTTCAAGAACAAAACTGATGAACAAGGTAACATCACTAAAAAAAAGCAAGACTCATGGCCCAAGGATACACACAGGTAGAAGGAATTGACTTTGAGGAAACATACACTTCAGTTGTACGACTGGAGTCACTAAGAATCCTTCTCTCCTTTGCATGTCTTAAGAAATTTATTCTTTCTCAAATGGATGTAAAAAGTTCTTTCTTGAACGGTTTCTTGAAAGATGAAGCGTATGTTGAACAACTAAAGAGGTTTGAAGATCCACACTTTCCAAACCATGTCTACAAACTGAAGAAAGCCCTTTATGGATTGAAGAAAGCTCCAAAAGCATGGTATGAAAGACTGACAAAGTTTCTGATCGGTCAAGGGTACAAACGAGGAGGAGTCGATCAGACTCTGTTCATCCAGTGGTCGAACAATGATATCACTGTTGCACAAATCTATGTAGATGACATTGTGTTTGGATCCACATCCAACTAAAAAGTGAATGACTTCGTCCAGGTAATGTCTCGTGAATTTGAAATGAGTATGGTTGGTGAACTTTCCTACTTTCTTGGTCTACAGGTCAAACAATGTAAAAGTGGAATCACGATACACCAAGAAAAGTATACCAAGAACCTGGTAAAGAAATTTGGACTTGAAGGGTGCAAAGTAGCACACACACCCATGGGGACAAATACCAAATTATTCAAGGACGAAGGTGGAACATGTGTTGATCCAACACTCTACAGAAGCATGATAGGAAGTCTCTTGTAACTCACTGCTAGTCGACCTGACATAAGCTTTAGTGTTGGACTATGCGCTAGATACCAATCAAATGCTAAGGAGTCTCACCTCAAGGCCGTAAAAAGAATCATACGATATGTGGCAGGTACAACTAACTATGGTTTGAAGTATTCCTTTGAGACTAAACCTTTCATTGCAGGATACTGTGACGCCGATTGGGCTGGCGACGTGGATGATAGAAAGAGTACTTTAGGAGGATGCTTCTTTATTGGAAACAATCTTGTATCCTGGCAAGGCAAAAAGAAAAACAACATTTCACTATCAACTGCAGAAGCTGAATACATAGCTGCAGGCAGCTCATGGTCTCAACTGGTATGGATGATGCACATATTGTGCGACTATGGTATGAACTTGACTTCTATGACTCTGTTTTGTAACAATCTGAGTGCCATTAATATGTCTAAAAACTCTATGCAACACTCTAGAACTAAACATATAGACAATAGGCACCATTACATCCGAGAGTTAGTTGAAGATGGAGTCATTACCCTTGAACATGTTCCTACCATAAGTCAACTGGATGATATTTTCACAAAGGCTCTAGATGCGCAAAAATTAATATCCCTGAGAAAATCTTTAGGGATTTGCTGTGCTATGTAAGTGTTGTATCAAAAAAAAAAAAAATAATAATAATAAAGGGGAGGTGGAAGTCTCGGATTGCCTAGGATAACTATAAGTCTCGCACAGGTTCAAAATTTTGTTTGTCTTGAACTTTGAATCCATTATTTCTTCTCCCAGTATAAGGAAAAGAGCTACGACCTTGAAATGATGCTGTGGAATGCTGTCACCAATGTGATAGAGCACCAAGCACAGAAAATGACAGGTCTGTAAAAGCTTCCTTAATAATGTTCACCTCTAAGTTGCACCAAATATAGGGGTTACAAGGTTCTGAGCTTGTCACACAGGGTTTTCCCAGTGTGGTACTTTATTGTGTGGTTTTCGAGCTACTACACAAGGATTCGGCAGAAGGAGCAATAAGGAAAAATCATACAACTCACTTAGCAATCAAAATGGGGTGAACATATACTGGAAGAGAAGACTTGCGGATTTTTCTTAGTGCATTTTCAAAAATTGTTGTCTGACTGAGACTTGTGTTTAATATAGTGATTTATGATTTCATTCCTCCAATTAAAAAAAAAAAAAATCAGCCTCTTTTATTTTTCTCTTGGGATTATATGGATTATTTTATGCAAAATGGGCCCGGATGATTATCCAGTCGTGACTTATTTTTGGAACACGTGTCAAAATGGGGATGTGGTCTTTCTTTTTTCAACCATCTGGATGTGTGATCGTGTTCCTTAATGACTATATAACTGCAATGAGTGGGCACCGAAAAGGGTTTAAGTAGCCCGTATAAAATCTTGTGAATAGACAGGAATCGAGGCGTCAGCCTTCCTCATTTCACATCATTGTCAGGCTATGATTAACCAGGGCTAATCTCTTTTATAGTTCACTTTCATGCCTGTGTTCTTGTGTTTCTTCTTCAACATCTATTTGCAGAGGTTTAATGGCTAACCACGGAGATTCACCCAGCAGTAGACGACCAAGCTGGATCTTGGTTCCATTCTAGAATCCAGAACCATTAGAGACTATCCCTCCGTCCGAATCTGATAAATCACCATCAGCCGACCAGGGCAAGAACACGCCTCCTCCCGGTCCTTCGTCTCCGCCGTGTCCCGATGCCCCTTAGACCGAAACTACTCCAACAAATGTTTCGTAGCCAAGTGCGACTACTCCGCCCCCTGCTACCGCTGTTCCACAAGAAGGAGATCCTTCCCCCATGGCGGAATCTCCACTTCCTCCACAAGATCTCCCTTCCAGGACGACCTCACATCCACCTCCAAAGTCCAAGGTTCCCCGCAAGGCAAAACCTACAGGCAAAACCCCAATTCCTACGCCACTGCATCAACATCTCACTGATGAGTCCTCGTCCGAGGACGAAGTGGCAAGATCTCTGCCTCGCCGTTCGCACCGTCACAAAAAGCCTTCTCCTGCTGCTTTTACTGGGTCATCTCCAGGGCGCCTTCGCAACAAAAATGACGTACTAGTCCGCGGTAAGGCCTTCTCCAAGTGGTTCTACACGAAGGCTGCTTCCGACCTCTACAAATTGTTTTCTGGTATGGACTTCTGGCCTGAACGTAATCTTGATCTTAAACATTTTACGAAAATGTGTGTTATGGAGTTTATCCAAAAATCTGGATTAGAGGTTATTGTGATAAACTTGGGTAGGTTTTATAGTTCTATTGTCCATGAGTTCTATGTTAATTTGGTCACTGGCATTCAGGATCCCGAATCCCCTCGGTTCGGGAGAGTTTTTGTTCGTAATAAAATTGTTAATTTCAGTCCTGATGCCATTAATGATTATTTGGAACTGACTGGTCTGGATGAGGAAGAGGAGGTTGAAGTCGACCTTGGATAGGTGGTCGACTTCCTCAGCGACGGGAAGCTCACCAGTTGGACAAAGCCTGGGATTTCTCCCTCAATACTGACATAGGAGGCCAACTGGCTTCATAAAATAGGGAGGCAAAATTGGACACCCACGTCCAATAAGTCTCACCTAACATCGGCCTAGTGTCAGGTAATCTTCAAAGTCCTGAAGGCCATACCGATTGACTTTGCGAGGATAGCATTTGAGGCCATCATGAGTTTTGCCGAGAAGCTCGACTCTCGGAAGAAGCTTCCGTTCCCTACCCTCATTTGGGGCCTCTTATCGCATCAGGGCATCCAGGCTCAGTCTACTGATATTCTTCAGAAAGCCGCCCCTTCACTGAACATGGCCTCTAGAGAGGCCAATGTTGCCTATAGGCCACACACCATTGCGTCCACCCTTCCTCCCTCAGAAGTTGCGGCCAATCTTCCGCTCTTTCTACATCAGCAACTAGAGATTCTTGATACTTTAGATATTGAGGTAGCTACTCAGAAGCTTTATTTTACTAATGTCTTGAAATCTCTGGATGTTCCCTCTCAGGGCGCATCACACAGAGGTTCCACTCCTTTGGCAGGAAGCTCGAAAAGGGAGAGAAGAGACCATCTGCCGCGGATAAAGGGAAGAGGAAGGTGTCAGGCAAGGCAATAAAAAGAAAAAGGGTGGCCGAGGAGACTGAAGCGGATGATACTGAGGAAGAAGAAGAATGGGAATCTGGGAGTGATTCTGTTTGAATTTGGGATGTTTTTATTAAACAATTTGAACAAATTTTTAAGGGTCTGTAATATTGATACTACGATCTCCAGTAGCTAGAATGTTAACAACAATATCCGTAGTATAGTTGTTTTATTGACTATCTGAACATGATGAATGATACTTCTGCTATATGTGAACATCCTTCTCTTCAGCATACAATTCTCCTGCTTGTTTCTTTTTGCAGGTAGTAGATGGTCCTGGAATTTTCGAACAACATGCCAAAGGGGGAGATTGATAAGGTAATTATTGTCAATATTATTCAAAAATTCTAATTAATTTATTATTGATTACAGATTTAAAAGATATTGTGGAGATATTCTTGGAAGAAGATCACGGTTGAACGAGTAGAAAAACGAAAGGGAAGTCATGGCTAAAAAGAAGGAGAATCAAGAGTAAATCTGGGAACAAATCTTTGAAAGATATGATAAAGATATAAGATATGCATATTCAGGCCATATATACAAAGATATGCATATCACAACCAAGATATGAGAAGATACCGGCAGATTTCGTGGAGGACATGAGAGACTATAAATACAACATCAAGCTGTAGAGACGGCAACTCTCCGAGATATTCAATTACCATCATATGGGCAGAGAGACATAGAGAGGCTGATGAGTGTGCTGTTATATTCGTAAGAATACAACAGACTGGGAAGAACTCAAGGGCGAACTGAAGGCGAACCTCGCAGAGTCTGGATTACTTTGGAAATTCACCACACGTTGATTTCGGTAGATCTCAACTCAGTACAAACGGGAGTTTGTATTCAAATCCATCTAGGGGACTAGATGGTCAAGTAAGTGTTTTAGAAGATTTAGTTACACGGGTAGACAAGTATTTAGGGGGAGCCAAATACATGTAAGTTCTACTGTAACATTTGTGGGAACAAATATGTCTTATAATAAAATTACTTGATAGGAACAAGTGATTTCTTCCTCGCTTAAAATCAAACTTTATTTTAAACTTCCGCATGTTCATTTACAGTTCGACCTACTGTTGAACACATACACACGCGCACATATTATGATCTATTAGAAATTAAATAACATAAATAGAAGATAGGTTAGGCGGAAATTTTTGATGCTTTCTAATTATGATTGATATAGATTTACATAGAAAAATATATATCATAATATATATACACACACATAAATATAGTATATATTTGCATAGAAAATAAATACCATAATTAGAAAGTAGTTTAGGCGGAAAATTTTGATATTTTTTAATTATGGTGATACTTCTATTATATATATATATATATAGATATTCTACATATATTCTGTCAGGATGTTAGTATGAAAATTTAGATTTTCTAATTTCGTGTAGATTCGCTAGGTGTAATATATGTTGTCTGGTTTCGAATTTATTTTGAATATGGAACTCTAGGGGTGATCTATGGAAGAAAGAAATTTAATTTAGTTTTAGTATGAAAGTTTAAGAGAACATAATCGAAGCAAGTATATATCAAGTTTATCGTTAATTGGGGAACTTTATTTTATTAATAGATCTTCTTATTTAATTATTTTTAAATTTTATTTTATTATTAATATAAGTTTTTAATGTAGAAAAGTTTGAATCAAGCTGTTGAATATCTTTTTATGTTCTATGATGTTTTCATACATGGCTTTTGAGTGATTGAAACAATGTCGGAGTAATCATAGATAAAGAAACTGAGAAAGAGAATCATTTAATTGAATAAGAAAAATTATTCGAAAGAAATATATATTACAAATTCTGAAAATCTTAAGAAATAAAAAAATAAATTCAGAAAAAATGAAAAAATGGGATTTTCTTCAACTAGTGAAGTTTCTCCCGGCAGATGGTCAGGGGCCGAAAGGAACGAAAGTAGAGGTCGGTCTTTAGTCCTCGACAACGCCGGAGTTCCGCTCATGGCTGAGCAAGTACCGTTCTGTTGTGGGATTTTGATTCCTGTGTTGTGTGCTCGTGGCCTTGATTTTGTGGTCTGATTTCTTGAGCTTCTTTTGTAGATCATCCTAATAGAGATAATACCAATTGATTTGAATTAGTTGTAAATATTGATTTGATTTGTGTCTATCCTGTATTTTAGGTATACCTTACTTGACCATATCCTTTCCTTAATTATATGATATTGTTGTAACTACACATACGTGTATATATATATGTGAATATACTCTCACCAGTTCTTACGGTGAATTTTCCAATCTTCTCTCAATTCTCAATTATGTGCTGTACATATTCTGTCATGGTATCAGCCTAACTCGTTCCTAAACCCTACATTCTTCCGCCGTCCTCCTTCTCTACCTCGCCGGTGTTTACATCCGGCTCTCCGCTTCTCCTGTTTCGGTGATATTGGTCGGTATCCGCCATCGCCATATCTCAGTTTCATCATCATCATGTCGAACTCTGCTAATGATCCTCTCCCTGTTACCACAATGATAAATATGATGAAAATTAAACTTGAAGCCTCCACATATTTGATGTGGCGCCGCCAAACAATACACATGGCTGAGTGTTTTGATATTTTGGGCCATCTCGACGGTACAACTCCAGCGCCGTCTTCCACGATCACGCCGGAGAGCGGCCCTGCCACAGCAAACCCGGCTTACACAACGTGGCGTCTGAAGGATAAATGTCTTCTCAGTGTCATATATACCTCTCTCTCTGCCAACGCAGCCTCGGAGGTCATCGATTGCACATCCACCAATCAAGCATGGGAGGCGCTTGAGAGTGTCTATGCCTCTGCGTCCCATTCTCATCAACTCCGGGAGGAGTTGTTATCACTTTGCCGAGGAGATCTGTCCGTTGAAGACTATTGAAAGAAGTTTAAACATCTCTGTGATCAGCTGCAGGCCATCGGCCATCCCATTGACACCGACGATAAAAGGTACTGGTTCCTCCGCGGGTTGGGGGTTCAATTTACAGGTTTTGCCGACACTAGGATGGCTATCTCTCTAGTTCTGCCTCTCCGTGATCTCCTCCACCAGGCTGTACAATTTGATATGATGCTTAAATCCATGGAGGGTTCGTCTCCCTCTCCTGCCTTCTCCGCCGTTCGCTAGAATTTTCAGACGGCTGCCCCTAAGCCGTTGCCTCAACCATCGTCTCGTACCTCTCAGCAGCAGCACTCTTCTCGCTGAGGAGTAATTTTAATTATGGTAACAATGGTTCAGGTTCAGGTGCTTCATTTAATTCTGGTCGTCGTGACAATTCTGGTGGAGGTGGGTTTCGTCGAACGCCTAGATGCCAAATATGCCGTGGGGAGCACTACCCTGATAAGTGCTCTAAATACTTGAATGCTCTCAACTCTAACTCAGCTGCCCACCTTGCTCAGGCGTTCACGTCCACTTGCAATGTCTCGGATCAAACGCCTCGGCTCATATGACGAACCAACTTTCAGCTCTTGACACTCATGAGTCCTATTCTGGTAACGGTTCTGTTATAGTTGGTAATGGCAATGTTTTAAATATCTCGCATATTGCCAATACTAAAATTTCTGAGGATGTTCAATTGTTAGATGTACTTGTCGTCCCTCATATCACAAAGAACCTTCTGTCTATAAGTAAATTAACTGCGGATTATCCTGTGGATGTTATTTTTTCTAATAAGTTCTTCGCCATTCAGAACCGGCTCACAAAGAAAATCCTGGCTCAGGGAAGGTGTAATCAGGGACTTTATTTACTTGATCGGGGTATTCCAACTTTGGTTGCAGCTATTCGGGCCAAGAGGTTGAAAGCGAGCTTTGATTTGTGGCATTTACTCCTGGGGCATGTCCCATTTTTTGTTATTTCATTGTTAAATAAGCAGGGTTGTTTATCTGTTACTTCAGCTTTACCAAACCCTAGCCTCTGCTCTTCTTGCCAGTTGGCCAAGAGCAAGCGTTTACCATTTTCATTGAATGACAAACGTGCTACTGCTGTTCTTGACTTAATTCATTGTGATTTGTGGGGTCCTGCACCCGTTTCCACTTCTGATGGGTTTAAATATTATGTGGCTTTTGTGGATGATTTTTCTCGATTTTCGTGGATATATCCTTTGCGTGCTAAGTCCGAGTTTTATGATGTGTTTGTTCGATTTCATGCTTTCATCTGCAATCAATTTTCTCGAACTATTAAAAGATTTCAGTCTGATGGGGTACTGAGTTTATAAATGGAAGGGTTCGTGATTTTATGCATCTGCATGGTATACATCACCGGATTTCTTGTGCTTATACACCACAGCAAAATGGCAGGGTCGAACGTAAACATCGTCATATCTCTCAATCTAGTTTATCTATGTTATTTCATGCTCAGACGCCAGCTTCGCTTTGGTTTGATGCTTTTGCCACTGCCGTTTATGTCATTAATAGGCTACCCTCTGTGATACTTCATAACATTTATCCCTTTCAGGTGTTATTTGGTTATCCGCCTAGTTATGATACTTTTAAGCCCTTTGGTTGCCATGTCTATCCGTATCTTCGTGACTATGCAGCTAATAAATTGGAACCTCACAGTCGGCCTTGCGTCTTTCTGGGTTATAGCAGCACGCATAAGGTTTTTGTTGTTTTGATCTGGACTCTTCTCGAGTTTTTATCACTCGCCATGCTCAGTTTGATGAGCTCCACTTTCCTTTCTCATGGGTACCATCTGTTACGAAAGTCATTGATCTAGATATCTTGACGTTTCTTGATATCTCATCTTACTCTTCTCTGGCTCCTGTCTCGGGTCCAGTTCGTCCTCCACATCATTTTTTGGTTGATAACGATGCTCGTTCACCATCCTTGGTTCTCGATGAACCTCCTTTGGAGCCGCCTACTGTTGATCCTATCGTGCTTCCTGTTCCCGACATTGAGCCTCCAGCTCCAGAACCACCCCAGGACATTTAGCCTCCAGCTCCAGAACCACCCCAGGCTCCTCAGCTCACTCATCATATGATCACTCGAGCTCGTGCTGGTATTTTTAAGCCGCGCTATCCAATTGATTTAGCATCTTCTGCCCTTCTCTCAACTCTTGTTGTCACCTCTGAGCCCCGTGGCTTCAAGTCTGCTGTTAAGCTTCCTCAGTGGCTTGCTGCCATGCAAGAAGAGATTGATGCTCTTCGCTCAAACTCGACTTGGGATTTAGTGCCTCGACCTTCTGGCACTAATATTGTTGGCTCCAGGTGGGTCTTTCGTACAAAATTTCTTGCAGATGGGTCAATCGAACGTAACAAAGCTCGTTTAGTGGCTCAGGGTTTTACTCAGGTTCCTGGTTTAGATTTCCATCATACATTCAGCCCTGTTGTGAAGGCGGCCACAGTTAGGGTTGTTCTAGCCTTATCTGTTCAGTGTGGCTGGCCTCTTCACCAGCTTGATATTAAGAATGCCTTCCTGAATGGGGTTCTTCACAAGCCTGTCTTCATGGCCCAGCCCCCTGGCTTTGTTGATCCTCGGTACCCTGATCATGTCTGTCGACTGAAGAAGGCACTTTATGGTCTTCGCCAGGCTCCCCTTGCCTGGTACCAGCGTTTCAGCTCGTTTCTCTTCAGTCTAGGTTTTTCACAGAGTCATTCTGATTCGTCTCTATTTCATCTGCATCAGGGTAAGACCATTATATATCTTCTCTTGTATGTTGACGATATTATTGTCACAGGCAATGATCTTGCTGCCCTTCGCCAGTTCATAGCTGATACTGGAGATGAGTTTGCCATCAAGGATCTGGGCTCCTTGAGCTATTTTCTTGGTCTTGAGGTCTCTCACACCGATACTGGGTTGTTTGTTGGTCAGGCCAAGTATGCACTTGATATTCTTGAGCGTGCAGACTTGGTTGAGGCGAAACCTGTTTCCACCCCATTGGCGACAGGTGAATCTCTTGTCCGTACAGGTCCTGCTTTCAAGGACCCCACATTATACAGATCTCTGGTTGATGCTTTGCAGTACTTGACCATCACTAGACCAGATTTATCCTATGCTGTCAGCTCTGTTAGTCAGTTTCTTCAGTCGCCTATTGAAGATCATTTTTTGGCTGTTAAACGTATCCTTCGTTATGTGAAGGGTACTCTCCATTTTGGTCTCTCGTTCACTAAGCGTCCTGACTCTTCCATCTTGGGATACTCTGGTGCGGATTGGGCTCGTTGTGTTGAGACCCGTCGCTCAACTTATGGGTACTCTATATTTCTTGGGGGTAATCTTGTTTCTTGGAGTGCAAAGAAATAACCAACTGTTGCTCGTTCCAGCTGTGAGTCTGAGTATCGGGCACTGGCTAATGCAGCTGCTGAACTTGTTTGGGTTATTAATCTTCTTCGGGAATTGTGGGCTCTTCCTCCTACTCGGCCAGTTCTGTTGTGTGATAACAAGAGTGCCATTTTTTTGTGTCAGAATCCTGTTGCACACAAGCGAGTTAAACACATTGATCTGGATTATCACTTTGTTCGTGAATTGGTCTCATCTGGGCGCATTTCCACTGAGTTCGTTCCCTCTCATCTTCAGCTTGCGGATATTTTCACGAAGAGTCTTCCTCGTCCGGCCTTTGAGTTTCTACGGTCCAAGCTTTGCGTGTGTCTTCACCCCACGCAGCCCTTGACGGGGGGTAATAGAGATAATACCAATTGATTTGAATTAGTAGTAAATATTGATTTGATTTGTGTCTGTCCTGTATTTTAGGTATACCTTACTTGACCATATCCTTTCCTTAATTATAGGATATTGTTGTAACTACACCTACGTGTATATATATGTGAATATACTCTCACCAGTTCTTACGGTGATTTTTCCAATCTTCTCTCAATTCTCAATTATGTGATGTACATATTCTGTCACATCCATGTCGATGGGTTTTCCCCACACGTATTTCTCGTTGGATTCTATAAAGAAATTAACTGTACTTACAGGATCGGAATCCCACGGCATATGGCCCAGCTCGCGTGCAGCAACTATAATACGGTCGTAGACGGTTCGAAGACTTCTACTTTTCGTCATGCTTCTCTCTCTCTCTCTCTCTCTCTAGGTGTTAGCTCTTAGATTAATCGAAAAAACCCTGTAGCCCTTTGTGTTTAAATACTAGCATGAGAGAAACCCAATTGAAATAGGAAAGAGCTTGAGTTGAAGCCCACCTTTATAGGGATTCTATAACACACATTTTCTTTAATTCTTGGTTTCCTAATTTCATTTATGATCACCTATAGATTCATATCTCTGGATTCTAGGTCATCTACTAGATTACAATTGTATTCTTTTTTAGAATTATATTTTATTGGGTATGATCAAATCAAGTGTTCCAACAAATTAAAGCTTGTAATGTTTGGAAATCTTCTACACACATTCTTATCCTTTCTAAATATAAGAGTTCGAAACGTTGAAAAGTAGGAATATATCACCACAAAAAATGTTATAATTAATATAAATAAAAAAACCCTAAAAATATGCTAAAACACACATGTCACTTCTAGAATATTTTTGCATATTTTACTTTAAAAATATAATAAGAAAAATGGCATATTAAAAAAATACAAAAACTTGTGTGCATCAGCTGCAAGTACAATGCGATTTAAAATATTTACTTATTTAACAATAAAGTATTATTTGTTTAACTATAAATTATTACTTATTACCTAAAATGCATTACATCTCATTAGTTACCTTAAAAAATGTGATGCTTTATAGTTAAACAAATAGTATTTTAAATCGTGTTGCACGTGCACCTGATTTACAAGAGACTCACTCTTAAAAAAATGTAGTTTTATTTAAATAAAAGTAGAATTTTCAAACTAAAATTTAGAAATTTAAATAACTTTTTTTGTTACAAACTCGTTTCTAACATGCGATACATCAAATTAATCTTCTTTTTACAATCTTTAATTTGATACCAATATTGTATATATTAAACTAAAATATTAAATGACAAACATGAAATAAATATTTTATGAGTTAAATTATTTATTTCGTTTGAAATATGTGTTAAGTTTGAACAAAAAAATTGGTTAATTTCTTATATAAATTTGAGTGAAATAGGAGAGAATAAATAAATTTGTATATTTCATAATAACAATAATAATAATAATAATAATAATAATAATAATAATAATAATAATAATAATAATAATAATAATAATAATAATAATAATAATAATAATAAATATTTTCATAAGTTAAAAAACAAATTATATTATTCAAGTATATATTTAGTTATTTCATTTTAAATTTTTTTTACTAATTTTAAATATTTGTATTGATTTTGAGAAATTATAGTAAGTTGGATTGAGTTTGAATTCTAAAATTCATTTCATTATGTAATTTTTTATATTTTATTTATTAGACAAACTTTTTGAGAGCATAACAATGCTCTATACATATGAAATTATATTTCAAATTGATTTGAGTGAAAATTTCTAATTTCTAATTTCTTATATCTACTAGATATTGTGAATGTTATTTCATATTTGATTTTATAAGCCAAAAAAAATTTAAATTACATAAAGAAAAATAAATACACAAAATATATTTAGAAAATACGGTATTGTAATTTATTTTTATATCATGCACAAAAAGTGATCTACAAGTATGTGTAAGTCACACACAAAATTTATTAATTTTTTCCTATTTTATGTTTTATAAGTATTCTGTTTGCATCATGATTTCTTGCTTTGTTATATAATTATATGTTTTAATTTTTTTCATATTACTTATATACTTTATAATCTTTTATAACAATAATATAATTTTATAACATGTTATTAATATAATAAAATATATTTTATTTCATACAACGCACTTGCGAATATTTAGTTGTGAAAACAATTGAGTAAGCCAAATGTACATATAAAAACAAAATCTATAACTACAATTTTAAAGTTTTTAGAAGATTTAACATTCATTTAATTGACAAAAAAAAAATGCACTCTTAATAAAAATGATTGTTATATGAGATGCAGAGAGTACAATATATGATTTTTCATCTAATAATCTAAGAATCAAACTTCTGGCTGATGAGATAATAACATTATGCATTATTAAAAGGAAAAATTAATATACAGAAATGCTCCTTTTATCAATCACCTATCTATAATTCAAATTCATTGAAACATGAAATCCAATGTAGATTAAATGTCTTACTATTATTCTGATCACCTTTAGTGTGGTACAATAATATATTTTCCTAACCCAATGTAAGTATATGGCAATTCTAGGTCCAACTTATTACTCATATATATTTATATATATATATATATTAGATGATATTGACTAGCTACCATATACGAAAAACTAGAATGGTATTCTATTGTCTTTTTATTCTTCATTTTTTTAATTTGTTTTGACCGACTGGAATATACTTGTGTCTGTAAAAGATTGATAGTGAGTTACCGAGTTTTGAGTGTGGTTATGATTGAACCACATCATATCATTAATCAATAACAAGAGGAACCACAATCTGAATCGGACTATGATCTCGACAAGAATACCCAATAGATTAAGTCAAGACTAGGCTTTTTTTTTTTGGGTTTAGTGTTCACGTTAACGGTAACCACTCTATTTCAATTTATGTCGCTGCTATTATTTCGCTGATGGAAGACAAAAAATTAAATAAATAAATAAATAAATAAGAGGACTATTCATTGTTCTGGCGAGAAAAGCACAACAGCAAACAAAGAAAGAAAAAGAGAAAGAGGGGGCATCGTTACTTAATTGTTGCAAGAATAGCATAACACCAAAAAAAAGAAAGAAAAAAAAAAACCCTAGTAACCCCATGCCGCCTGCCTGCGCAAATCGTGCACCACCAGCATTGTTCCTGCACGATTGTACCCCTCAGAACCGTCTGTGTCCCTCTGCGCCCATTATCGCCAGCCGGCACGACCGAACGCTTGCCTACGCCACCCCGCGTCCCAACACCCGTTCCTGTCTGCGACCACTCCCAAGCGGCCCTTCACATGGACTCATGCCCACACGCTCTGCGAGCGACCACTACCTACTACCCTTCGACAGTGTGCCCAACACTCGCTGTCCAATGTGTGGATTATTCACTACTGCTCCTCCTATTGATTAGTAGACGAGGGATGGCGTGGGGAAAAGTCCGCTACCCCTTTGGTGAAGTCGGTCCGGTTATCCATGACAGACAGTAAAATGAGGACTTTAACGTAGGGTCTCGCTCTGGTCAAGCGGCTTGAATATATTTACATTTCTGAATAGTTGCCGCAATTCAGCATAGGTTGGTGATTATTTGTTAGTAGTGGCCGTGACTCGGCATAGGATTATGTATTCTACATGATTCATGATTTTTATACTGTGTGCAATATTGTGAAAATTATCTACTTATAATTCGTTGTTTTAATCTCAAAAGTATTTTGAGGTCAGTGCTCTAATCCTCTATGTGATTATGTTTTTTCTGTGCTTGTTTGTTTATGGGATATGGGTACTTTATCTAATTTATGTCTTGCTCCATTCGAGGTAACTCAGATTTTAGTATCTCGGAACATAAAATGAGGGACTCCTTATACAACAGAAAGTGTATAAAAGTATCACCCTTGCATTTTCTGAAACTAAAATGGACGTGAGGAAATCCGATATGGATGAGTTAGCATTTTTTTCAATTATCTTGAACATATCTGATTTTGTGATTAGGAAAGTGGGGAAGCTAGATTCCGCCAAAGAGCTTTGGGGATGTCGAGGAAAAATCAAGCTGAAACCGCGATCGAAAACAACACAGCAACAGATTGAAAAATTGAAGAACTCACACACAATGCAATCGGATTTACGTGGTTCGATCTGTGAAAGATCTACATCCACGGCAGAGAAACCAGAAGAATATTATTACTGAAAAATCTTACAAATCACTCACTGAATTACACTTCAAGATCTTGATCAATGTGATCAAATCTTCACTCACAACTCACTGCCCTCTTCTCTTCTCTTTTTCTTCCCTTCCGAAAAACTGATGGAATGAATTAATCGTCTGAATTTATTCACCCATTCCCCCCTAGTTAGTTGAAGCTAACAACTAACCAACCAACTAACTAACTAATCAACCAACTAACTAATCAACCAACTAACTAACTAATCAACTAACTAACTAACCAACCAACCAACTAACTAACCAATTAACCAACTGCATTAACTAATGCTTCATTACCCATGCACTCGGCCAATCGATTTCTGAGACTTGAGATAAGTGATTCAGAAGCTACACTTAAGCTTCAGCTTCACAAATCTCCACTTTAGCTATGAATCACTCCATAGCCATACTTAATGACTAACTTCAAAAGAAATGTAAGCTCCACATAGAGCTTCACTTCCTAGCAGCTCCACTTTGAGCTGCTACTTCCACAGAACCTAATTATACCATCCCAATAGAAGCAAGACTAAGCTCAAACTTAGGAGCTTGCAAAGCCTTGGTGAATGCATCAGCGGGATTGACAGCAGTGTCAATTTTGCTCACCACAATACTTCCTTTCTCAGTTAAATCTCTAACAAAGTAAAGCTTAACATCAATATATTTCGTGCGTTCGTGGTACACCTGATGTTTGGATAAGTGAATAGCAGATTGATTGTCACAAAACACAGTTACCTTATCCTGCACTATTCCAAACTCTGACAAAATACCTTGCAACCAAATCCCTTCCTTCACAGCCTCTGTCAAGGCCACATATTCTGCTTCTGTAGTAGAAAGAGCTACCACAGATTAATGCGTTGCTTTCCAACTAACTGTTGTTCCAAACAAGGTGAACATATACCCAGTTAGACTCTTCCTTGTATCAATGTTTGCATAGTCAGCGTCAACATATCCAACAAGTGAATCACCATCTGAGGTAGACTGCTTGAACTTCAAACACTTCGCAACAAATCCTTTCAAGTATTTCATTGCCCACTTTGCAGCCTCCCAGTGTATCTTCCCAGGATTGCACATAAACCTGCTCAACACACTCATCACATAAGTCAAATCCGGTCTGCAACAGACCATTGGATACATCAAAGATCCCACACTACTCGCATACGGAATCACTGCCATTCCCTTCATCTCTTCTTCTGTTTTAGCTCCTTGATGTATAGACAACTTCAAACCAGTCTTGATAAAGTTACATGGACTACGATTGATAAGATAAGCCACAGAGCTGACAATCTCACCCCAAGATGACTTGTGTAGACAAGAGTCACTTAGCACACACCTCACTCTCTCAAGTAAGGTTTGATTCATCCTCTCAGCTACTCCATTCTGCTGTGGAGTACCAGGAACTGTGAGATGCTTGGTAATCCCTTTTTCTTTGCAAAATGTAATGAACTCTTGTGACATAAATTCCAGTCCATTGTCTGTTCTCAAATGCTGCACTTTCTTACCACTTTTGTTCTCAACTTCAGCAACCCAATCTCTGAATTTTGAGAATGCTTCTGACTTTGTTTTGAGAATGTAAATCGAGACTTTTCTGTTGTAATCATCAATCAAAGACATGAAGTACCTTCCTCCACCTTTTGTATAATGTTGTGATGGCCCCCATAAATCTGAATGTATGTATTTCAGCTTCTCAGTAGAGACATAAACACCAGTTGGAAACCTTAACCTTCTTGTTTTGCCTGCAATGCAATGTTCACACAGCTGTACCCGAGTTACATGATTTCCAGCTAGTAAACCATCTTTTGCCAGAACTTCAAGACCTCTATTTCCCAGATTACCCAACCTTGAATGCCATAGGTATGAGTTGTTTCTATGAGTGAAAACATGAGACTGACCAGTGACAGTATTTCCCAACAGAAAATACAAGTCATTACTTCTAACTCCCTTCATGACAATCAGACCTTCACCACCAGCAGCCACCACCTTATGATATGAAGACTTGTGTAATTCTTTACACTTCAAAGCTACCTGGACATCTTCCAAAGATATAGACTCCCTATTTCCAAATAGAAGAGTATCTCTGAAATTTTCAAACTCTTTCGGCAGAGAATTCAGAAGAATCAATGCCTTATCTTCCTCTTCTAACTTCACTTCAATATTGACAAGGTCATCAAGAATCTTATTGAACTCATCAATTTGACTCAGAACAGGTTTGTCTCCAGCCATTCTAAACGAATACAATTTATGTTTCATGTAGAGTCTATTGGCTAGAGTCTTTACCATGTAGAGAGATCCTAACTTTTCCCAGACTGCCAAAGCAGTGGTTTCTTTGGAGACTTCACGTAGAGCCTTGTCCCCCAAACACAGGAAAATCATGCTTCGAGCCTTTGCATCAATCTGAGCATGATCATCTAGTTTATCTTCCTTCTCTTTTCCAGATGAAGAGATTTTCTTCTTCACTAGAGCCTCGCCTAATCCTTGTTGGATTAGCAGAGCTTCCATTTTCACCTTCCATAGACCGAAGTCTATCTTATCCGAGAGCTTTTCCACATCAAAGTCGTTGCCATTGAATCGATCAGGTAGTCTTCCCACAGACTGAGCCAATTGTCGAGGAAAAATCAAGCTGAAATCGCGATCGAAAACAACACAGCAACAGATTGAAAAATTGAAGAACTCACACACAATGCAATCGGATTTACGTGGTTTGATCTGTAAAAGATCTACATCCACGGCAGAGAAACCAGAAGAATATTATTACTGAAAAATCTTACAAATCACTCACTGAATTACACTTCAAGATCTTGATCAATGTGATCAAATCTTCACTCACAACTCACTGCCCTCTTCTCTTCTCTTTTTCTTCCCTTCTGAAAAACTGATGGAATGAATTAATCGTCTGAATTTATTCACCCATTCCCCCCTAGTTAGTTGAAGCTAACAACTAACCAACCAACTAACTAACCAACCAACCAACCAACTAACTAATCAACCAACCAACTAACTAATCAACCAACCAACTAACTAATCAACCAACCAACCAACTAACCAATTAACCAACTGCATTAACTAACGCTTCATTACCCATGCACTCGGCCAATCGATTTCTGAGACTTGAGATGAGTGATTCAGAAGCTACACTTAAGCTTCAACTTCACAGGGGAAAACTAGAAGATCTTTATACTGACAATACATTGCCGTGAAACTTGTTCCTCCTAGAATAAAAAATTCGGTCAAACTTGACATGAATATAGATATGAATGAAAATTTGGATATTTTCACTAAATTGATTCAAGATATAAAACAAACAAGAGATAAAAACATTAACGATTATTAACCCATTGTATTGTTAAATGCCATCCCTCATACTTATGGAAACATTACGTCTGCTATTAAGTATAGCAAGGATGAAATCTCGCTCGAGATTGTTATAAAAGGTCTTAAGACTAAGAAGATGGATTTAAAATGCAATACGAGTGTGGATAATGAATCGGTGATGTTTGTTAAAGGGAAACACAATAAAAAGCTTGCTCACAACAAACAAACTCACGACAAGAAATTTGACAAGAACTCTAATAAAGTTTCAGATTATTATGGTGAGGTTTTTATGGTGACTGATATATGTGAGAAAATGTCTATGGATCTTTTGCATTCTAACGAAAATAAATTGCTAATAGATTATGAATACACATTTCATATGTCTCCTTATAAACTATCTTGAATGTCTTTATGTAGCGGCTGTGTTAGATTTTATGTTTACCCATTATCTATAGAATTTTGTGTGAATTTGTTGTGGTTATTGTTGATTTTTTGTGGAATCAACAAGAAGTAAAAAATGAACATTGTTTGTGTTAACTCGAATTTTGTGTGCATTCATATGTTTATTTAGATATTTTTATTTTCATGATACTTGATATATCCGTCCTTGCATATATGTCTTGATTTGCTAACAGGTGATTTGGGTCTTGGTGAGCTGATTTGAGGTTAGTAATCATAAATCTTTTATGTGGTTTGATATATGTGTTTTTAAGAAATATGTTTTCTCAAGGTATCTAGATAAGTAAAAGGCTATAGATTTTGGTCTAAGGGTGAACCGGGCTATAAGGTGGTAATAAGTCGGTTGGTCATTTTTTCTAAATGAGTCTGATTTATTTGTTTACCTCGTTATATGTTTATTACTTGCTATCTGATACGGTTCCATTTGAGGTGGAGAATCTCAATGTCCTTGATGGACTGTGTTAGGACTTTATGTCTCATATGTGGATTTTATGTCTCGTATGTGGATTTCATATCTTGTTTCGACTTTGTATCTTAAGTTGACTTTGTGTCTTATTTTGATTTTTTGTTGTATACGGACTTTGTCCAATCTTGAAATTTGTGTCCTTGTATTTTTCTTTGTGAGAGACTTTATGTCTCGAACTTTGTATCCAAACTTGAACTTTATGTCATTATATTTTCCTTGGTGAGAGACTTTGTGTCTCGGATTTTGTGTCCAAATCTGGATTTTGTGTCCTTGTATTTCCGTTGGTGAGTGATTTTGTGTCTCAAACTTCATGTCAAATCTTGGACTTTGTGTCCACTGGTTGCTTCCTGTATTGACTTTGTGTCTTACAGAAGGAAGCCCGACGATAATGAGTTATGTGTTTCTGTCTCGTAATCAGTGATATGATGTGTGTCAAGGTGGAGATTATTATTCTGATGGCCCAATTGGTGTGACCCAATAATATATAACCCTAACCCAACCCAAATCTATGGCAACTCTAGGTCAACTTATATACCCATATATATATTTAATGATATCATTAGCCACCATATATGAAAACAAACGGTATTCTATTGTTTTATGTATTCTCTCTTCTTACTTTGTGTTTGACCGATTGGGATACACCTGTGTCTGTAAGAGAGTAATAGTGAGTTACCAAATTTTGAGTGTGTTTAGGATTGGACCAAATCGTATGACTGATTAATAACAAAAGAAACCACAACTTGAGCCGGACGAAGGTCTTTATAACAATACCCAACACCTACAATAAACAAAATTAACTGACAAGCTATGTTAAAAGTGAACAATGAAGAAATAACACTTTCAAATCTTTAATAGACTAAAGTATCTCTACAAGAACCTAAATTTAATAAATATGATATATTTCTTTTGAGAAATAAATATCAACATAAATTCTTCATTCTAAAGAAATACCGACCAAGTTACAATGCATGATTTTAATAATATAAACTCATTAAATAAAGGAAACGAATGAAGAACTCACAAAATTAGGGCTTTTAGGGTGATCACTATATTACACTATGATTGCACCTGATGTATTTTCTACAACGTATTCACACAAATTCGATATGCACCTGATGTATTTTATACCATGTATTCACACACATTTGATATGTATGTGTAAAATATATGGTAAAAAATAAAAAGTACCACACAGTAGCATTGTCTCTCATATCATTTTTACAAAATTAATTAAGTTATGATATAACGATATCAATATTTGTTAAATTATTAAATTTGATAAAACGTAATGCATATAAATTTGAATACAAATGTCTGACCTCTAAATAAAAGGAGATGGTAAAAATACAATCTTATATATTGATTATTTAGTTATTTCACTGTTTATTCCAGTGAAAGGCATACAAAAATCTCTATTTTTTTCTATCAAAAAACTGATTATTCTAACATAGCGATAAATTGCAAAATATGTAGTGTAAGTTTAGTGAAATCCTCAAAAAAAAAAAAAAAAAAGGGAACAACCTATTCCATATATTTTTAATGTTACAATTGTATTATTTATATTTCTAATTATACTTTTTCTTTTAAAAATAGGTGGCGATTATTCATGATCTAATTGTTTTCTTAACGCAACTCATTTCTAAAGACAAACCACTAATAAGGAAAAAACAAATTCTTAAAACTTTATAATTAACTCCACCAATTACAATTATAAATTTTTTCTTATTTTATAATAAAAATAAAGTAAAACTTTAAATAAAGAGCATATATGCACCCTCATTTAAAAAAGATTAAAAGAAACACTCACTCTCTCATTCACTCCTCACTTCTACAGAAGAAAGGAGACATAGCAACAAAAAAATTTAATGAACATCTCCGATCCGACTACAACCACGTTCTTCTTTTCCAAGCCCTACCGCATTTGAACATCAAAAATATAAAAGATGTGTGCACATCTCTTTGTCTGTCTCTGTCTGATCTAGTCAAAACATGGTTATGATAACTATGAATACACACATTCAAGGCCTGAACTTTCAACACCAATTCAAACTTGTCCTCTACACTATCCAATCAATTCTCTAGGCTCTAATTAAAGATGTATGAAGATCACCAAATTCAAATAATATCAGCATCCACCATCAAAGTTGAATCCACTGCTACTGCTAGAATCAACTTAACCCCATGGGGTCTTGAGCCTCTTTGTCAAATACTATCAAGAGGGTCTTCTCTTCCACAAGCCCACTCCGCTTGAGGAAGCCACTATCACCGTTAAAACTGGCACGATCTGCTTAAGATAATTAATTCATGGTGGAGATGAATAAATACCTTGGAAAAGAACAACCGGAAGGCTTACAAGCTAAGGGATAAGGAAAATGTGCTTGTAAAAGTATAATTAGTGATTGTAGCAAAGAGGAAGCCACGTTGGAAGACGAGGCATTTCAAGCTTGTTATCCAAATTTTATTTCAGTATTATTATTATTTTTAATTATTTATTTTATCTTTGTCATGCTTTATAACCCTACGGCACAATTCTGCTCCAAGTTGGCCCATTTATTTTTTGAAGCCAAGAACTATTTGAAAGCCTAAATCTTGAATTGATTCTCCATGTCTAGAATTGATTCTCCATGTCGCACATTATATGTTAGGTTTATCTTAATGTTTCAAACCAATGTCTGATATATAAATTCAAACTAATTCATGTATCATATTTTATTTAATTTCTTAAGCTTAGTTTCATAATATTTCAAGTCTAGATCTCATATAGGAATTTAAGCTCATTCTTGTATCATATTTTATTCAATTTTCTTAAACCCAGTTTCACAATGAGTCCGATATTTCAATTCCAACTAAAAGTAAGACCCAAATCACAAACTTAAGATCTATGTAGTTTTTATAATGTGAGTTAGTGGAAATAGTGGAGTGTCAGTGGGTTAATAGGAAGAGTGGAGTGTTATTGGGTAAGTGGGAAGAGAAGAGTGACAATGGTTAATGTCAGTGGATTGGTGCAAACAATAGATGGTTAGCGGTTAATGTTAGTGAGTTAGTGGGAACAGTGGATTTTTTTTTTTTTTTTTTAAATCATAGAGGAATAACCAATCAAAAATAAAAAGGTATACTACAATATATGAACAAAAATCCCAATTTTATCACTCTTTAAATATAATGGTTGCCAACGGTTATCACCCAAGTTTAATATAATCTCACCAAAAATCACCACCATCATGTATCTAAAAAAGAAAAAAGAAAAAAAGAAAAAAAACAGTTTTAAATCTCAATTAAAATCATCAAAATCACCATCATCCTTCATTCCACATTGGGTTTATCCCACCCATCTTTATTCACCCCTCAACTTAATCAAATTAGAGTTTATGCCACATATCTCTATTCATCCCTCAACTTAATCAACGTAGAGTTTATGCCACCCATCTATCTCTCTTCACCCCTCAACCTAATCAACAGCGTTCCTATACCCCAAAAGTCGAGAACCTCATCAGCATATCTCTTCTCCTCCATAGTGAAAGTGTAACAAACAAAAAAGTCCAACAAGAATTATCTGCTAGACATCCCTATTGTTCTCCCACTTCCGACAAGTTCCACCGCAAATAATACTAACAGACATGCTTTTATAATTATAGGAAGTAAGGATCAAGAACACGAGACCCAGATTCCTTGCATGAAATTTTTCAAAGTTCATTCAAGCATCAAGAAGGTGGGGGTTTTAGTAGGTCAATTTTAATTGTCTTAATTGGTTTATATAGGTGATATATGTTATGTTTAGAAGTTGCAAGTTATTAATTATTCCAAGTATCAAGTTATGCATGTTTACGCTAAACATATTTTCAAGTACAAGTTATAAGTTATGACTATATATTCATGTTATGCCTTCAATTCTATTATTATTGTTGACATGTTTAACCAGCACGAGATGAGGAAGCTCACCCCAACCTATATTGACCCTTTTAGGTATCGAAATGGAGCCAATGGACTTATGATAAGATTTAATATTTCCAAATAATCAGTAATATAGACTATTTTATAATACTTGAATTATTGTTAATTCCATTAGCCTTTATTGAATAAATTGTTCACGTATAAATTGTTGTGTAATGTTCAATTGATATTATTTGGTGTACATTTTATATTATTTGGATATTGAAAATTATGGTCACCAGCTCGGCATTCGGCAAAGACTTCCTCCCGCCTAGTGTTTTGTTGATTATGATAAAAATATTCCACTATATATGCCAATAATTTTTATACACTTGATGACATTTACTGGATGTACGACTAGATGCTAATTATAATTTATTGAATTTTATTGTTAAATATATGTATTGATATGAAGAATGTTTAATTGAATATTGAGTTTATCTAGTTAGTTAAAAATGACTTAAGTTTTTGCTACTAAATGTGATACTTATGTGTGTGTCTATATGTGAGTGTATATATATATATATGTATATATATGTTATGACAATTATTTAGGTTCATTTAGTGTACTATTATGATGTAAAGCTTTAAGGAATATTATGGTTTGTGCTACATGAAAATTTATATTTATGTTGAGGTAATTAAGATTAATTTTTTTTTTTGTTGCTAATGTTTCAAATTATGCTTAGTAATTGCTTTAATCCAATACATTAAGGGTGAAGTATCATAAAGAGAAAGAGATATTATAAGGTTTATATGATATGTTATTTGTTGTAAACTTAAGGAATGTGTTATGCTTATGTGACTTTTTATGGCTTGATTTATGATTATTTATATATTAAATTGAAGAAATTATTCTCTTGATTATATATAGAAGTCTACGCAAAAGCAGAATATTTTGACTTATTTTTATTACTTTATTTTTGGCAAATATATCTTAGCCTTTGGTAATTAGTAGGTGGATCCCTTGATTAGTGGATCTGTGCTTTGTCCACTTTGATTAGTGGATCTGTGCTTTGTATATTAGGATCGCTCCCACTCATTTAACGAGATAGAGTAGAACACAAAAATATTATTCTCGAATTCATCTGTTTCTATGTCATTTTCTTCATGGTATCAAAGCAGATTAAGATCCTGAGATAATAAAAGCTTCCGCATATTTTGTTTCTTTTGTTTTGGAACACATCAAATGGCGAAAGAAGGTGACAGTGGTAAAACTGTAACCACCATTGATGTGATGTCCCCCTATTACATTGGCTCGTCTGATAATCCGAGTAATGTGTTTGTTACTGATCTCCTTAGTGATGGAAACTATGGAGATTGGGTTGAAGAAATGAGCAATTGTCTCTTTGCGAAAAATAAATATGGTTTCATTGATGGATCCATACCAGTGCCTGGCGAAGATTCGTCTGATTTGCCTCTATGGAGACGTTGCAATGCCATGGTCAAAGGATGGTTGACAGTTGCTATGGACAAGGAAATTCGAAACAGTGTGAAACACACGAAGACTGCGCAGGAAATCTGGAGAGATCTTGAAGAAAGATTCGGAAAAGAGAGTGCACCAAAGGCATATGAACTGAAAAGAAATCTCACCCTCACCCGTCAAGACAAATCGTCAGTCTCTGCATATTACAAAAAATTAAAAGGGATCTGGGATGAGATGGACACAGTCTCAGCTGTTCCAAAGTGCACCTGTGGTAAGTGTACTTGCAACTTGTCCAAACTCATAGTCGAAAAGAGAGAAAATGAGCGGATCTATGAATTCCTCATGGGTCTAGATGATGTTTTCAACACCATCAAAACTCAGATTTTAAGCACAAAACCGAACCCAAGCCTTGGAGTGGCTTATCACTTAGTTGCAGAAGATGAACAACAATGATTGATATCTGCTTCAAGACGACCAACTGTCGATGGAGCTGCATTTCAAGTGCAGCGACAAGGGAGTAAAGAGAGTAACTACAACAAAAGTCCTCCAACATGATGTGATCATTGTGGGAAGAACTGGCATACCATTGAGAACTGCTACGAAATAGTTGGGTATCCCGAGTCATGGAAAGGTAATAAAACAGGGAAGTCAAAGGAGAAAGTGAAGCAACCTATGCATAGGGCTGCACATGTTGATGCAAAACTCTCGAATGAGCCAAACCTTCCATCAAGTTTCACCGCTGAACAAATGGCACAATTGAGAGATCTTCTTAGCCAGAGCGCCAATATTGCAAATTTGGCTCAAGCTCCCTCAATAAATATGGCCGGTAAGATCACTCCCAATAAACCATGGATAATAGATTTAAGAGCTACTGAACATATTACACATGAAGAGGGTATCATTAAACCTCGTACCAATGCGAATACTGAGGTGCCTGTCAAAATTCCTAATGGAGATAAAGTACCTGTTCGATGCATTGGTGATGTCGATTTACCTAATGGCTTGAATATTGAGCATGTATTGCATGTGCCAGATTTTTTATGCAACTTACTCTCTGTCAGTCGGCTTACTAAGGATCTAAAATGTCTTGTATCATTTTCTCCTGATTTCTATATCATGCAGGACTTAGCTTCGAGGAACCTGATTGGAGTGGGTAAAGAGCGTGATGGTCTATATCTTCTTGAGCCTGTTGCTGGTAATCGAAGGGCCTTTGCGGTATCTGTTGATCCAGAAGTATGGCATAGAAGATTAGGACACGCCTCCAAAGTAAAACTCCAGAGTATTCGTCCTTTTACTAAGACTATAGATAATTTTTGTGAATCTTGCGTAAGAGCAAAGCAGACTAGAACTCCTTTTCCTTCAAGTTCCATTCAGACTACTGCATGTTTTGATTTAATACACTGTGATATTTGGGGTGGATATAGAACTGCTTCATTCACAGGGGCTTATTATTTCCTTACTATTGTTGATGATTATAGTCGAGGTGTTTGGGTTTACTTGATGAAATTTAAGTCAGAAGCAGCCAAATATCTTCAATTATTTTGCAATATGGTGAAAACACAATTTGGTCAGCAGGTAAAGTGTATACGAACTGATAATGGAGGGGAGTTTCAGTCGAATGAAATGATGAATTATTATATTCAAACCGGAGTCATTCTTGAAACTTCTTGTGTTCATACACCTCAACAAAATGGGGTAGTAGAACGTAAACATAGATATATTCTAGAAGTTGCTAGAGCATTACGTTTTCAAGCAAATTTGCCAGTTGTGTTCTGGGGTGAATGTGTGTTGACTGCTGTTTACATTATAAATAGACTTCCTTCCAAAATTCTCCAAAATCGCACCCCTCATAAGATTTTATTGAGTAAGAAACCCAGTTATGAGCACTTACGAGTGTTTGGTTGTCTTGTTTATGCAAAAGATACAAAAAAGGGAGGTGACAAGTTTGATGAAAGGGGGAGGGCGTGTGTATTTATTGGTTACCCACATGGGCAAAAGGGTTACAAGGTGTATGACATAAAGAGCAAAAGGATATATACTTCACGTGATGTAAAGTATTTTGAAAATATATTTCCTTATGCATCTCGTGTTGATGAAATCCGAGAGAAAAGGAACACAGAATAGAACACTCTCATCGATAGCGATGAGCCCCTTAACGAGGTGCATCATAGAGAGGATACATGTGAAAAGACATCAGGTGTTGATCAATCTGACAGCACTCATGTTGATCAATCTGATAGCAATGAGGGTAATGGTCAAGAGGAAATTGTGAATACCCGACCAAGTGGTCGAGTGAGACGGAAACCTTCACATCTCCGAGACTATGAGGTTGATCTGCCATGTTCTATAGACCACACGCAACCCACGTCCAACTCAGAATCCTCGACGGTACACCCTCTCGCTAACTATGTTTCTTATAATAAATTCTCTCCTGCTCACAAATGTTTTCTTGTGGCTATCAATAAACATGATGAGCCGAAGTTTTTTTCTCAAGCCGTTAAGGTGCCTCATTGGCAAGAAGCTATGACAAAGGAAATTGCAGCATTAGAGGTAAATGGAACTTGGCACTTGGAACATTTACCACCTGGAAAACGTGCAATTGATTCGAAGTGGGTCTATAAAGTGAAGTATAAACCCACGGGAGAAGTCGAGCGCTGCAAAGCAAGGTTAGTAGCCAAAGGCTTTACCCAGATTGAGGGCATCGATTTTCATGAGACATTCGCCCCAGTCGCAAAGCTTGTTACAGTTCGAAGTTTGTTGGCAGTCGCTGTGAAGCGAAATTGGATACTTCATCAATTAGATGTCAATAATTCTTTTCTGCATGGTGATTTGATTGAAGACGTGTATATGAAAATTCCACAAGGATTTGCCAAGAGTGGAGACACACGGGTATGCAAATTGCGCAAGTCTCTCTACGGCTTGCGCCAAGCATCACGAAATTGGTATCATAAGTTTACTCAGGCCATACTCGATGCTGGCTTTCGACAATCCCGTGCTGATCATTCACTTTTTATTTTTAAACAAGGTCATGTATATGTTGCTGTACTCATATACGTGGACGACGTCATTCTCGCTGGCAATAATGAGGTCAAAATTCAAGAGCTCAAGATATACCTTGATCGTAAATTCAGCATAAAGGATTTAGGTCCTTTGAAGTATTTTTTGGGTATTGAAGTCGCGCGATCAGCTGATGGTATTGTGCTTAGTCAACGCAAGTATACATTAGATATCTTAAAGGATTGTGGCATAGAGGGGTGTCGTACCAGTTTATTTCCCATGGAGCAGAACGCCCGCTACGATCTTGATGAGAAAAGTCCTGTTGTGGATGCTATGAAGTATCGTCGCTAGATTGGCAAACTTTTATACCTCACAGTGACCAGACCAGATATTCAGTATGCTGTCAACGTGTTGAGTCAATTCATTTCCTCCCCACGGGAATCACACATGAATGCTGTTCTACGGGTCTTGCGTTATCTCAAAGGGGCACCTGGACAGGGTCTCTTTCTTCCAGCAGCAGGTGACTTGTCACTGGAAGCATATTGCGATTTTGATTGGGGTGGATGTCCGATGACGAGACGCTCTAGGACTGGTTATTTTATCTCCCTTGGGGGAGCTCCTATTTCTTGGCGAACCAAGAAGCAAACTATTGTCTCTCGGTCCTCTGCCGAAGCAGAATATCGTGCGATGGCAGCCACAGTTAGTGAAGTTGTGTGGCTTCGTTGGCTACTGACTGATTTGGAGGCACGACAAATGCAGTCCACACCACTTCATTGCGACAATCAAGCTGCACGACACATTGCCAACAATCCAGTTTTTCATGAGAGAACAAAGCATGTTGAGATGGACTGTTACTTTGTTCGGGAATGTATTGTGTCCAAGGATGTAGAGACACGGAAGATTGCCACTTCTGAACAGCTCGCTGACGTTTTCACTAAGGCGCTAGGCGCAGATCAATTCTTACGACTAATTGGCAAGTTGGGGATTCGTGACCTTCATCTTCCAACTTGAGGGGGAGTATAGAAGTCTACGCAAAAGCAGAATATTTTGACTTATTTTTATTACTTTATTTTTGGCAAATATATCTTAGCCTTTGGTAATTAGTAGGTGGATCCCTTGATTAGTGGATCTGTGCTTTGTCCACTTTGATTAGTGGATCTGTGCTTTGTATATTAGGATCGCTCCCACTCATTTAACGAGATAGAGTAGAACACAAAAATATTATTCTCGAATTCATCTGTTTCTATGTCATTTTCTTCATTATATGTATTTAAAATGCTTTTAAAATATTTTACAAAAATCCGACTGTTCCGACATCCATTAATAGAAAGAATAGAAATTGGTTTATGTGAAAGGTTCTATACTACCACCATGAATACTACATTTATGTGGTACACCACTGAAATAATGGCTCTCTTGCTACATTTGGTCTATCATATATATTGAATGTTTTTCATTATTTATTTTACACACATTTATATAGATATGTATATAAATGTTGGAAATGCACAAGAAATACACTAAGTGTAGCATGGAAAAGGCAAAAAATGAATATTTTTTGTCGGGATAAATTTTGTCATAAAATAACAACAAAATTTATCAATATTTAAGAATCAAAATATTCTCAAAGTATCTACACTCTACTATATTATTATTATTAACTTTATAATTTTATGTATATTTAATAAATTTAATTTTATTATTATTTTTGTACAATCCATGAATTTCACAAACTTTATACTAGAAAGTAGAATAACGTTTGAACAAGTGGTAAAAAAATAAAAAATAATATTTAATTTGTAAGAAATTTGATCGAGTTCTCATTACTGTCGTTTATTACTTTCTGATTAGTAGCTTTAATTTGTTCGCTTAGGGAGACTAAATTTTTTTTGTTTTTTCATGTATAAAATGAAGTATTTATTATACTATATAAGCTAACAAAATTCTCTAATGTTTTTCAATTTTTCGTATTTATCACAATTGTTTTAATGATAAAATATAATTAAAACTCATTATTATTAATATATGCATATATATCGTTAATAATACCTTAATATATCCCAATAAATATGAAATTATCTCATATATTTTTTTATCTTCCATTCTTATGTATATTTTTGTAAATTTAAAATTGTACATTAATATGTTGATTTAAATACACAGTAACCCAATTGTATTAACTTAGAATAATAAATTCGACATGACAATAAAATAAAATTTAACTAAATCAAAAATATATGTTTAAAATAATCAATAAATACATATATAATAAAATTATAACATAATTAATATGTAATAAAAAAATTTAGAATGATCATATTAATAATACAGTTTCAAACATTTTAATAATAGACTACAAGAATTATGAAGAATTAATAGTACAATATCAAAGTAATCAAATAAAATTATTTTTAATTGATAAATGTAGCATGTTTTAAGAAACTTTTTTGGTTAAATATAAGATAATTAATAAAAATAAAAATGTTAACGATTAATTTAACGTATTAAATCCGATTTATTTCCCAATAATTTGCCCAATTTTATTGATTCAACGTTATTTTTCCTATATCATTTGTTTTATACCTGAATAAAACTCAATTTACAAACTATTAATAAAGTCAAATATTATAAAATCTCAATTTTTGTTAAGCGTGATAAGAATTTATGCGTGATGGTATTATTATGATATGGAGTAATAGTTTTGAATCAGCCAACCGAAGCAAGTATTATGATGGAAGGATGCTAGGAATTTAAGTTTTTTTTTTCTTGAAATTTGAATGTATTATAGGTAAAGTTAAAATATTGTCAAATCTCAAAGGACATCCATGATATAGAGATTAGAAATAGTTTATCTGAAAGGTTCTATACTACCACAGCCACAAACTACATTTATGTCGTACATCATTGAAATTATGGTTCTCTTGCCGTATTTGGTGTATGATATATCAGAGTATTTTCACTATATATTTTACACATGTTCAAGTAGGTATGTACATGAGTGTGTGCAAATGTATGAATAAAAGCAGATATGATTCAGTTTCTTTTTTCTTTTCTTTTTTTAATATGCAATAATGTATCAAATATGACAAATAGAATTTCCCATTTTATTTGAAGTGTCACAAGTAGTACATTAAACTTATTCAAAAATTTCTCCATGGAAGACACTTAAGAAGTTTAGGGCAACTCCCCTCCCAATTGTTAAGGCATTCTCTATTTCCATGATCGCAACAGTAGCACACCAATCCAACCCTGGAAAATGTCCCTGTATATTATTAAAATATTAATAAAATATTTTAAACATGTTTTCTAAAAATTAAAAGACTTTAAGAGGTGTTTTTAATTTGTAAATTTAATGGAATAATTTTTAGGCTTAATTATATCAAAATTTCTAATATTTAAATCAATAATCAATTACAATATATCTTTATTAATTTAGTATAGAAATACACCATTTTTATTTTATTTTTTAATTTGATGAACGTGGGTTAATTTTAAAATCCAATTACACATGGGTAATTCAAGAGTTTAGTCAATTTTAAAAATAAGTTGAACTATCTAATGAAAGGTAAACATTCTAAAGGGTTTTCTAGAGGGTTTCCTTTGTACTTAAATGTAGTAAATAAAACAAAGTTTTACTAAAGAATCTATGTTGGAATGATATATTTTGACACCCCAAAATCGAAGGTGTATTTGACATAATTTAATTATCTTAATTTATTTATAGAAATCGCTAATTGGTGTAACGATTTATTTATACTTCCGTCGGCATAAAATTTTTGAATTCGTCAGCCATTACAATTTATTATTTGAATTATTCCTTATTAAATAAATCCCACAGTTCTACCTAATAAAATAAATTGACTTTACTGGCTATTTCCAAATAGGGGACCATAACCTATAACAACAACAACAATAATAATAATAAAGACTTACTATAAAAGTTTGGTACAATGCCCTTTGATGTCACTCCCTCCATCATAAAAATATTATTTTAAATTTTATTTTATTTTATTTTTATTTTAAAATTAGATTTTTATTTTAAAATTAATATCTCACTTCATTAGTCAAAATAAAATTTTTATTTTTAATTTCACGTATAAGTTCATTGTTATTGAATAAATTAAATTAATAATAAAATGGGCAAATTTCATTTTATCTATTTGAAATAGAAAAACTCTTATATGCTCAAAATATAACAAATTATGTTAGAAAAGAGAAAAGAGGAAAAATAACTTCCACAACTGAAAAGGGAAGAGAGAGGAGAAAGAAAAGTGAAGAGAGAGGAGAGAGAAAAGTAAAGAGATGTCTATTTTGGGCAGTTCTACCTTTCACGAGAAACGATTAGCATAATCGTGAAAACATTTCTGCGTTTCACGATTACCATAATCGTGAAAGTCATAATCGTAAAAGTCTTTCTGTCTTTCACGATAATCGTGAAATCCTTTCGGCCTTTCACGATTAACAATAATCGTGAAAGCCTTTCACGATTATCCATATCGTGAAACCTATCTTTCCATTTTTCACTCTCCTCTTTCTTCCATTTTCAATCGTGGTTTTCATCTTTTCTCTTCTCTTTCTTGTCTCCTCCATTTTCTCTCTCCTTTGTCTACTTCCCAATTGTAAATTCATTTTCCCCTTTCTCTCTTCTCCATTCCTCTAAATTCATCTTATTTCTTTACTCTGAAAAAAAAGTCTCTTTCTTGCTTTCATGAGAAAAAGTCATATTCACGAGAAAGTTGAGAAAGTTGAAAAAGGAAAGAAAGAGAAGAGAGAAGAATAATTAAGGGTATATTCATAAAGTTGAGAAAGTTGAAAAAGGAAAGAAAGAGAAGAGAGAAGAATAATTAAGGGTATATTCATAAACTATAAATGTGGGTAGAAAAATTATATTTTTAAGTTTTGAGTATAGAAGAGTTTTTCTTATTTTAACTGGGTATAGTGAATAGTTTCCACAGAATAAAAATATCGCATGAGTAAGAATACCTGATTTTAGAAATTTATGCATTCATTCAACTAACAAAAAATAAAAAATTGTACTTTTACAAATTAAAACGAAAAAAGTTTTACAAAGTAAGAATAATACATAGTGATGCTAATCCACCCAACCGGGGGAAGTTTTGGCCTCCGCATTAATTCATTAACTATATATATATGAAAAAGATATAAATTAATCCTTGAACTAGCACCTCATGTACAAATTGGACCCTAAATTTATTTTTTGTACAAATAGAATCTTTGACTTTTAAAATGGATCAAATAAGCACCTGAACTTTTTATTTCCGAATAAATAGCCAATTTCAATAAATTAAAATAACAAAATAAATCTAAAAAAATATTTATATAAATAAAAAATTATTAAAATAAAATCAATAAATATTTTAAAAATTAAATGATAAAATTTTAAGTTATTTAATACATAAAAAATATCACAAGACCCTTAAATGATTTAAATATAAGAAAAAATGGAATATATAAAAACATAACAAATCATCACATCTCAAAGCCTTTTTTATATTTAAATTATTAATAAATTTTACTTTATTCATTTATTGATTTATTTAAGTATATTTATGATTTAATTTGTTAATATTTAGATTTATGTAATCTTTTTAAAATTTTAAGAACTCGGTTATGGTTTATTTAAAATTTGAGGGGCTTATTTGACCTATTTTAAAAGTTTAGAGACTTATTTGACCTATTTTAGAAGTCAAATGTTCTATTTGTACAAAAAATTAATTTAGGGTCAATTTGAACATGAGTTATTAATTTAGGGGCTAATTTGTACATTTTTTCCTATATATATATTATAAAAAGATCACTACTCCCTGCCGAATAAAGATTTGTAAAAGAATTATCTTGTTTATTTTAAACTGCGAATGATAAATCAATTTATGTAATAATAAATTTGAATAAAAATTGAATAATTCAACATTTTATTATTGAAATCATCATCAAAAATGAATTTCTGTAATAAATCTGAAGAAAAATATTGTAGTCGCAACCCGAGATGGGGAATCGAAGACAAAGTGTGAAGAAAAAGAATTGAATCTATCACCTCATGCAATCATTTACTACAAACGAATAAATCTAGTTATTTACGGTATTGAAAGAAAGAAAACACAACAAATGATCTACACTTTATGCAATAACTCGAATTTTACCTTTAAAATGACAAACACAAATAGATCATAATCGATCTAATTTTAAAAAACACATAAAACGTGTGAATTTAACATTTCTTGTATACCCACACTTTTTGCGGCAAATATTTTGCATTTGATATTTTTTGAAAAAATATAATGCTTTTTTAGGTTGTTAAAAAATTATTAGTTTTACATTGAAAAATATTATTCTTTCAACTTAACTCTTTTTGTAATTAGTTAAACAAAATTAATATTCTTTTGGTGAAAAGTAATACTCGAATCGTGAAAAAATATTATTTATTGAACAATCTAAATATTATTTTTTTGCTGAAAAATATTATGTTCTACATGCACAAAACAAATCTATCGAAAAGAGAAAATTTAAACCAAATCCACCAACATTATAAAATTCTTTAATTAGATTGGATCAATCTAGTTGCACGAACCTCGCCCTACAAAATTGGCTAGAACACTCAAATTTGGTCAATTATTTTTCACGTAGTCATCACATTTCAATGGTGAAACTACCGATCCCCAAACATAGTTTGGTGTGACTATATTACCTTCGCAACAAATTTCTATCAATACAATCAAACTCAACAATTAGTTAATTAGAACCAAATACCATCAATTATAATTTATGAATTCTGAATCACATACCCCGACACAACAACACATTAATTTAAAACAAAAATAAGAAAACGAACAGGAGACGAACATCAGAAGTCATCCATCCATTCAACTCTAGAAGGTAACCCTAACTAATAAAGAACCATTGCATGAATAGACACACACATACAAGCATACATGTAAAGAAACTTACTTTGCTGATTTAAGACACCAGCTTCGGCTTGAAAGGTTTGTTCATGATGACTTATGGCGATAACAGTTATGAGAAATAAAAACAAGCACCGCATATACTCAGACATGCCCCTTTTAGCTTTTCTCAGCCAAGAGAGAGAAAGTGAGGAGAGAAGAAGAGGTAAACTAATTGTATTGTAAGGTACAAGTTAGTAGAAAGATCAATATTTAATTTATAGGCAAACTTTCCAAATTAACTCTGAAATTGTGCAGTCCTCAAGTCAACTCGCCCCAAAAAATGATCAATTTTGAAAAAAGTTTGAAGTTTCTAGAGAAATTCAATAGAAACCTTATTGAAAGAAAAGAAAAAATATATATTACTCTGAAAGGAAAAAGAAATTCCTACTCAATCTTTTGAACTTTTTTTTTTCAAACTATACTACCCCTTCTTTATTTTATTATGAAATTAAATGAACTAATTAATGGAGAGTTGAAGTAATTTAAAATAATTTTATTTGTATCAGTGTATAGGGTCCCACTTATAAATTTATATTATTGTTATTTTATCTTATGCTTTATATGCTAGTATAGAATCAAAGATATCATTAGAATATAATATAAGAATGATCGATAATTTATAATTGTGGACATCTAGTACGACCGTTTTGAAGGAGTTCAAAAAAATTTATCTAAATTTGAAAAGTTTGAGAGAAATAAAGTCATATCAACCTGGAGATCTATACCTCGAGGGTTAATTAACTCAATAGTGATATTAATGCCCTATTAATCTAATAATGTTGTTGGATATGTCGATGGGTTTGTATTTATGACAGTTAACAACATCTCTATTAGTATAACGCTCTAGGAATTATATAAGTGAATTGTATTGCTATGTAGCAATCGAACAATATCATACCAATATGAATATATAAACTCTTGGCAAGAACAAATGGATCGAGCCAAAAGAGCTATCAAAGTTTGGAAATATAAACATTATACGTAGTTTCAGTACAAATATATTAAAATATTAATTCCTGAAAATTTGGAAATTTGAAAACTTAAAGAGATTGGTGTATGTGCAATCGAAGTCACATATGGATTTACATATGAAGAAGATTTTAAATTTAATTACATATATATTAGTGTAAGGTTTTCTGGAAGAAACCCCAAAACAACAATGTAATTTAGAGAAAGTTCAAATAAATAATATGATATGAATCTCAAAATTAATATTATCCACACAAAAAATTGAGAAACCAAAACCAATAATCTTCAATTTATGAGATGTGCATAAAGCTAAGCATTGACATGACATAGTCCCAAGTCCAATGGCTAGCCGTCTTTACCTAATCTCTTGATTAGAGGCGTGGATTGACCATGAATTAAACTAACTCAAAATATAATGGATCTAACTAGCTTGGTCCGATTCGTTCAATGCACAAAACTAGTTAAAATTTGTAGAAAATGTTGGGACAATATAATCTTGGCTTGAATACAGTTGAGACTAATCAACCTAGCTGGTTCTGTCTTGGATTGGTGAGCCCAACTCACGCCAAGATGAACTACTTGATTTATCATACATGCTCATGGTTTCACCGATTGTTGTTTCTTATAAAAAAAATAAAAATAAATAAATAAATAAATAAAATAAAAAATTAATAGTAATAAAAATAAAAAGGTAAATGAAAGGTGTTATACATTTACAGTAATTTAAAAAGAGAATTGGAGGATTGTTATGACCAATTTTTTATTCAAAGGCTGAAATTTGCAGAAAGTAAGAACAAATTGAAGCTTCCGAAGAATTTCCAATAAATTTACAATGTTTCTATTCCAAAAGTAAAACATTCACTTTATTAAAAATTCCAACATTGGATTGACATATGATATCATATGCTTTGTTTGAGTCTGATATTCAAACATTAAACTTACGGCTAAATAACATATTGTTTTGCTTTCAATTTTTTACTTACTAAAATTCAGAGTGCATATTAAACATGATATTAATAAATGTTGTGTATCGAAAGTATCAAATCCTACAAATTTTATATTTTAATATATTTGATATATTTCATTCGCAAACTCTACATGTCAATCAAATATTCTTTTTTCTATATTTGTCATATTTTACTTGTGTTTCATTGTAAAATTAAAAGTTTAAACCATAAATTGTGAATCGTGAATTGTGAATTGTGAATCGTGAATCATGAAACAATGAATAATGAATCTTGAAACCGGAACCAACTTATGTATAAAAAGTATTGATATTATTTAATTTAGAGGTCATAAGTTGCAAGAACTTTTTTTTTTTTTTCTTTTAAAACATGTGTTGAGTAGTTGGAATTTATATATCAGTTGTGAGTTGTAGGAATTCGAAAACTTAGGTTGACGAACATTAATAAATGAGTGAGTCTCTTGTGAAATGTTTGTGCGTGTGACATAATTTAAATTATTACTTATTTCATTATAAAGTATCACTATTCTTAAAATTAATTAATCAGAACAAGTGATACTTTATAGTTAAATAAGTAATACTTTAAATTGTATCATAAAAATTTTTGTGTTAATAAATTATCAATATTTGATCATATACAAAAAAGTGGATGTGTTAAACATGTCTTGTTAAGCGTAATACAAAGGCAGAATTTCCCTGTCGAGAAAGATAAGGACACGTATGTCAATTTCCATGTGAAGCTCAAAAAAAGACAGCTGAAAATATGGCGTAGAATATGGGTTCGACAGACTAATGGTATAATGTCAAAGCTAATATGAAAATTAAAATTATGGTAATTATTAATACAACAAATTTATCATCTTTGATGCATGATTTATAGTAAACTTATTTATACAAAAAATTAAATTACATATTACTCTTTTTTCAGAAAATAAAGAATTGTGAATTATCTAATTACTTTTTTTTTGTAAAATACTACTTAAGTTTTGTGTGTAGAATACAAATATTCTAACCCAAAATGAATGAAAAAATATAACTTAAATAATTAATAAAAATATTTTTTTATTGAATCGAATATATTATTCAAAATATGTAACATAGATATAAACTTAATGATTGAAAAGTTATAAGAAATGAAAAAGTTATTTATTTTAAAATATTTAGAAAAAGTTTCCAAAACTAAAATTAAAGAAAAAAGATATATGACCAAATAAACTGACACCCATAATTTTTATTTTCGTTTTTAATACATAAAACGGTCAAAAAAATTCAATTTAAGACTGAATGTTTACGGGATTTTAATATTTATAAATTGTTATATTAATATATTAGTATAGATTATGATGTAAAATAAAATCCTTCCGTTATATAAAAGGAAGATAGTAAATATTATTTTGATATTTGTCTTCATCGTCAAATAATATCTGTCTTTTTAAAATTATTTATTAATTGTTTATTATTTATAAAAATTAATAACTTCTCCTAACTTTTCATTTTTTACTTTTTTTTTCCTACTAAAATTTTAAAACTCACATAATATTTTCTATTTCAAATTTAATTTTTACGTATCATATGTCCAATGAATTTTATTTTTATAATATTTAATTCGACATTAATATTGCATATACAAAGTATTATATCTACAATATGAAATATTATTTTTGTTAAATTAATTGTTTTTATTTTAGTATATATCTTAAAATTCAAATTCATTACACACATATAATATATCAAATTAATTATTTTTTTCCATGATCATTAGTTTGACACAAATATTGCATAGATTATAACAAAATAGTATATCTAAAATATGGAATATTTTTATAGTGTTGAATTATTTATTTTATTATGATATGCGTGTTGGATTTGAATAGATAGTGGATTAAATTCTTATATGGATTCGAACTACAAATATAAAAATTATTGAATACTTTTATATATATATAAAATAAATACTTTATTGTTTAACTTATAATTTTACTGTTGCACCTTTAAAATATTTGAATTGAGTTTGAAGAATTATAGTGAGATGGACAATTTGTACTCGGTTTGAATTACAAAGTTCACATCAAAATGTTGTGAATTAATTATTTGATAGAGATAATTTTTGAGTAAATGACAATACAATATAACATAAAAATTATCTTTCAAATCGATAATATTTATATAAATTATGATATAAATTCATCTTATAATTATGAGAATATAATTTATCACATATTCTTAATATAATAAAGTATAGTATATAATGTGCATCACACTCACGGATATCTAGTATAATTAAAAAAACAAAGTTATAACTGCAAAATGGGTCTTCTTAAAAAGGTGAGTTGCATGTAATTTTAATACATTTAAAAATAATGGACTAATTATTTATAAGGTATATAAGCATTTTAAAAAGTGGGAAATTATGTTTGTTTCATACAAAAATAAACAAATCATCCAATCAGATTGGGCAGCAGTATATTTGTTTTTTAAATTGATTAAATATTATAAGGTATAAGTGTTTTAATAAATGGGATTTTTTGTTGGTTTTAAAAAAAACAAATAAACAAATCATCCAATCAGATTTGACTAACGGTATATTTTAAAAATAATGGATTAAATATTAATAAGGTAAAAGTATTTTAATAAGTGGGAAATAATGTTCGTTTCATTAAAAAAAAAAAAAAAAAAAAAAAAAAAAAAAAAAAAAAAAAAAGCAAATTTGGTCAGCAGTATTTGTAAAAAATAATGGATAACTATTATTAAAGGCATAAGCGTTTTAATAGGTGGGAATTTATGTTGCTTTCATACAAAAAAAAATTATAATAATAAACAAATCATCATTTTTACTGAGAAAAAAATATTTCCAACATTAGTAAGAGTGTTGTTTTGGTGACATTTTACTTTTTTTTTAAAAATCATGTTATTATATTAGTATTTATATACATATATATAGAGGTGTGTCATGTGTAATATAATTCTAACTCAAAATTTTATGTACTTTCGTCTACTCCATCTTAATTATATTATGCCTTCTAAAATGTACGTTATGTAGACAAAGTAACATCATAATAATATCATAAATATAAAAGTTGATTTTATGTGCATCAAATACGTAGATGTTTTTACATGAAAGTAGTGTCACCCGACCCACAAAGTCTTAAAATCTCGCATTTGCCTAAGGCGCCCCCAAAAAATTTGTTGCGCCCATACAAAATATGATACTTTACCAAAAAAAAAACAAAGTAGTTGTGGATAAAACGTAAAATTTATGTAGTATATTATGGATAAAACCATATAAGAAATTGTGGATGTCATTTCCATGGTTTGTTTACTTTAATACAAAGACGAATTATGAGTAAGGACAGGAATGTCACTTTTTCAGTCCGCATGGACAGCTCAGTTGGTTCCTGGGTGGCAGATTGCCCCAAGGACGCAGGATCGAGTCCTGTTCATCTGAAGCTGAAAAGAAGATGTGAAAATATGGGAAGGTTTGCGTGTAATATGGGTTCGATAGACTATTCTGCATTTTACAATACAGCCAAAATAGATGAAGTGACGTCGTAATGAAATTACAAATAAACACGTGATTTTTACTCACAACAATGTACGCGTAACGCACTCAATGCATCTTTGTATTACTATGGGGATTCAGGAAACAATACACTCACCTCACGGAAGATATATCTGATTAGTCGTCTGTAATATTAGTAATGCCTCCATGCAATCAACATTTATGAATATAATATAATATATATAATCAGATTTGAATAATTAATTGATTTTATGATTAAAACTATCACAAAAATTGAAAATCAGTGCATAAAAAGAATATAAATTATTTATATAAAAAACATATTTACATGATTAAGAAAATAATAAGGTATAAATTTTATATATGGGTTTGATGTTGACTAAGAATTAAGTTAATTAATCATTAACTTCAAGAAAAAGTCTTCAATTATTTATTCAATGTTAAAAATAATGAGTACAATTGGGGTATTAAAGTTATATATGTGATTAAAGACCTAAAATGAATTTTGTTTACCCTAAAACACTTTAACTATACGTATCATAATTAAGCTATGAGTGGGTTTGAGGCCATTGTGCAAAAAATTTAGAATCATAAGCCTACAAAAGCAATATAATAATTAGTCCAATACCACAAATCCAAGCCCATTTTTTTGGACACATACATCACTACCCTCAATTTGATTTACAAATAGTAATAATTGGAAGTAGGTCTCTTGTTATGTGGATCAATCTTCGAGAGATGTTTCTTCAAATCTAGGACCTCCCTTTTGAAGTCGAAAATATCCCATGTAAGTTCTCTTTCTTCCCTTGTATACTTGATAAATATTCTTTAAGAAATGTCTTAAGCTTGATGTGTTCATAAATTCTTTAGTATGATGAAATAGTATCTTGGGCCCTTTTAAAAGAATCATAGTATGCCCAATGATAACTTAGAAAAGATTACCTCAGTTAAAATTTATCAATCCGTCGAGAAAATGATACAAAACACATTGAATAGTGATATCATTAGTTCTTATTGTGGTCTAGTGCCTTCTAACTCTTAAGGAATAAAAACTATACTTAGCAAGAAAATGGAGTGATTTATTGATTTAAGTTGAAAGCTGGTTGATATTGCTACTTTTGATATCAAGTAGAGGGAGACAAAATGTCTATGATAGAAGAACACATAATTGATCAAGGTAGAATTAGTCGTATCAGATAACATCAACAAGCTAAAATATCATTAGGAATAAAGTGGATTATTGCACAAATTCATGTTTGGCATGGCAAGTGTTGAAAATCAAGGGGCGGGGGCATCGTCTCACTATGAAAATAATTTGGAAAATTTTAAAAGAGGACATCGAGATGAGACGTTCTCTGCAGCGTGGCGGTGAGGAAAGAAATTCATAATGCCAAGAAGGGGTTGTGCGATTGTCTCAGCATGACAATGTGATTGGGAAGTCTTTGCGGCACCATGAGGTGGAATTGTTGAGATGGCGAACGACAACATCACGGCACAATATAAGGCTAATCAACTTGGCAAAATATGAAACTGCACAACACGCTAGCATGGGCAGTGGTGGTGCGCAGCGCACCTAAGTGGATGAAGGATCACACGACATAGATGGCAGTGGCACGTGACATGATAGTGTGCACTAAACGATTAAGCTTCAAACAAGTCATGGTGTGACGACACAATGAGAATGACATGTAGCACAACATAAATAAGTTAGTAGCACGTTGGAGTGATGAAAAAATGGAGGTGTCAGTTCTAAGGGTTCCTTCATTCACTTCAAGGAACCTCGGTTAGCCCCCACACATTATCTCTTATATATAATGCTTATTTTTCTATTATGTTAAAGATTGTTTTAAGCTTCCAAAGAAAAACATAGGTTTGAATCCATTCCAACGAGCATAAACGAAACATGAAAGTAATATGATCCCCCAAGTAATTTTAAGTTAGCAAAAGAATGCACAAAAACTACAAATGTAACATGAGCAGGTCGAGTAACCTGACTTATGCTAATCCAAAAGTTTGAGCTAATCTCCTTCAGTAGGTTAGACGACAACAAGGTAAAGTCGTGCAAGAATTGGACCAAGAAAAAACTGAAGAATCATTTTTGAGGATTTGTGATACTATCTTTCTCATAAGGAATTAACATCTCTATCTAAGATTCATCAAACACCTAACATAGACAAATTATGCTCAAGTTCTTCTTGCATAACAATAGAATGAATCTTGCAAAATTCTCAAAAAATCAGCAAGCATATCATTATCATCTTATTTTTCAAACTTGTTAAAGAAGTCATCTTCACTTGAACTTTGGGTAATTAGACTAAAGCTTGTAACATCTTTATCATCTTATTGCAATAGTTCCACTACTTATAGTGCTATATGAAAAATACAAATTCCAAAGTATATTGAGCTAAGCCAATAATACTTCTTCTTCTATGTGGTGAACAAACTAATATCTGAAGTACTTTAGACAACTTCTAGTAATATCACAAACCTATTGGATCCAAAAAATATCAGCAGAAGGACTATGAGTTTCAATCCCATCACCCCCATCATATCGAGAGACATCAATCCTAACATCATATTGATGCATCGCCCATCTTTTCTGTCACATTACGATGTTATTTTTGTCACAATGTTGTGCCGCATACAGTCTCTCATTGCGTCTTCATAACAGAACTTATTGCATCCTCACAGCAGAATTTCTATGTAGCTCAGTGGTACAACATGCTCTCAGCAACCACATCTTTACATCACGCACCATGACATCCATCTTATCATGCTACGTGCCACAACCTCTCATGTCGTCGCACCACACAATTCTGCCACCCATGTCATTGTGTCTAGTCAACCCAATACTACATTGCTATGTTTCTTTTAGCCTGTCATCGCACCACCCAACATTCCCATCCGATTGAGCTGCAAAGACTTGCCAATATCTCCATCACACTAAGCCAATCACACAACCCCATCTTACCACCAAGAGTTTTTAATCTCGCTGCAACGTCACATAGAATTTGTTATCTTGACGCCATGTTGTGAAAAGTCTCCAAATCACCATCGCGCTGAGACAATGACCTTGCCCATTGATTTTCAACACCTTCCATGTTGGCCCGATTGTATCTCTTTAGATCCATATCCATATTCTTAATCCCATTAACCATGGATATTCTCAACAATGCGTTCTATTCTTAATTATATTTTAGCCCGATGATGTATAATCATACGACTAACTCTACTTTGATTAATTTCATGTTCTTTTTTTATAATTAAATAAATTTTGCCTTCTCTATTTGATTTAGTATGAAAAGAAAAGAAAAAACTAGTAAAGAAATTATGTTCCGGCTTAAATCAATAATCACTTTATTTTCTTGCCAAACATATCTTTTGATGCCACTAGGAGGAAAAGACACATGGCCACAATAAGAACTAATAGTTCCATGATTCAATGAGTTTTGTATCGGTTCATTGGTGTATTGATAAATTCTAATTGAGGTATTCTTTTCTAGGTTCTCATTGAGCATACTAAGATTTTTTTACAAGGATCTTAGATATTATTTCATCATACCGAAGCATTTATGTACATCAAACTTAAAGAATATTTCTTACATAACATGGAATGAATTTGGCAGAGAACTTACTTGGGACATTTTCAACTTCAAAAGAAAGGTTCAAGACTTGAAGAAATTTATCTCGATTGATCCACACGACATGAGTCTTGCTGCTCCCAAATTATTACTATTTGTGAATCAAATTGGGAGTGAGGGGGGATAATAATGATGTATGTGCCCAAACACTAGGCTTGGGTTTTCTTGTATTCGGCTAATTATTATGCTTTTGTAGACCATAATTCAATATGTTTTGTATAAAAGCCCTAAATCTCACACATGGTTTAATTAGGATAAATATGCTTACGATGTTTTGGGATAGTGAAACTCTTTCTTAGACCCATAATCGGATAAATACCCCTCTCAATTGTAATAATTATTTTCCAGGTTGCACCCATTTTCGCCTTTTTCTTACTCAAGTTGGAGGAATTTGACATGGGCATGTTTGAGTGAAAAGTGTAGTATGCACTATTTGATGTGTAACAATCAAGTTCAATTGAAACATAAATGCACTAGCACTTATTCAAGTTGCACAGTTACTATTATGGATTTCTTGTAAGAAATTATGCTATGTCATTTTTAGAGATTTTGAAGTTCGAGTAACCATTATGAGATCCTAGACCTTAAAGATGAACCATATAACTCTTGGAGCTCTATCTATAATGTTAAATAGCTCTTAGTTTCTTCTATTTGGAGAATGTAGTTTTTACTTATAAGTGTTGCAACATAGATTTCTTGTAATGCAAGCCATATTTTTCTAATCACTTAAATATTTTTATTTTATCTATTGAATGTAAACATTTACACGTACTAAATAAAAAACCACCTCCTAGACTTTTCTCTCAAGTTCACATCAAATCATTTATTTTTCTTCATTTAATTATATTGAGTTGATGACCACATGGTCCACTTAGTTTATAATCAAATATCGATTTACAGTCTCTAAGAATCATATGGCAACTTTAGTTAAAATAAGAGTCATTTTATGTGTTGTTTGTCATGCAAATCGGCTACCTATTTCACTAACTTGGATATCGTGTAATTACTCATAAAGAACTAATGATGATACTATATGAGTACATGTTAAAGGATATAATACGAGAAATGTGTTTTATGCATTAAGGAATTTGTCTGTTGTGTAAAGGAAAAAGACATACGTAATTTTGAGCATACATGTTTGGGACAAGGTATTCTTGGAAAAGCTCTTCAGTCAAATCACCCATTTTCTACCTTAATGTGTGGGAATACCATGTGAGCAAGTACCCATTGGTCTATCATGCCATAAATTTGGCTTGATTATTGTTGTTGTTATTAGGCTAAAAAGTATTTGCAATAGTGACAATGACTATATATTGGAGTTCATTCTTCCTAGAATAAGAAAGGAAGTGCAGAACAAAAGCTCTTTCTTAGAAACCTCTCCATTACCATTTAAAAGGTCTAAGAGAGTTTAAGGAATGTGTCTAGTGTTGAATCACTGAAGGCAAAGGTTTCTCAAGTTAAATTATGGGGTAATAACGTAAAAAGTTTAGTAGATGAGGGTTTTTCTGTTAGGAGTTGTGAACAGTTGATTCTTAGTGGAAACTCAACCCACCTCTATGGTTCAACGAAAAATGCATTTGAGTAATGGGCAAAAGAGTGGAAGTTAATTGTCCTCATCAACACGTACTTCTATATCTGCTCTTCTATGATATGCCAGTACAACATCCCTATATTACTACACTTGATTCTTTTTTTACACTTATTTTTTGTCCCACCAACTACAAATTGTAGTACCACTTTGATTTTTAATGTAGTATAGCTCTTAACTCTTCTTGTTATTGTTGTATCCAATTTTTGGGTTAAGATAACAAACAAATATTAAGCAAAGCACATATGTAAAGCATGTTAGTTCAAATGTGATTCAAACAAATACTCCTTAAGTAAACTAAAGGATATTTCAAAAATCATAGACAATGGGTCTTTATGCTCACACATATCAAAAAGTGTGGTCCTCATCACCATGCACACACACAATTACCTAATGAACATATGCTTTAGATTATTTTGGGTCATTATCTATAGCACACACACTCATCAAGACATTCAATAATGATTTTCTTATTTTTGTAACACGCCCAACTACCCTAAAAGACATATACAGATAATATAGCATCAAGATGGCCTTATCATAAGGTAAATAAAGTGAATCATTCTTTGAGAAAAATATAAAAATATGTTCGACTTGTTGAGGCATTAATAGAAAAATAAAGTTTGGTCCAACTATAAGGGGCATTGTCCCACAAACTCTCACTTGATATAAAGAATTCGACAAATAACTCATATATAGAGTGAGAAATCCACACATCTATCATTTTTTATATATCCACTTACACTACCATTGTGAAAACAAAAGAGGATTTTCTTTTATATGAATATATAAGGGTGGGGGTAAATTTGAGTGATCCAAATACGTGCTCAGCAAGTCTAAACATCATACCATGGAAAGTATCTCCGGATGTTCCAAAAAGTTCTTTCAATGCCATGAGAGGATGTCATGAGTGGATGTTGAATAGTGGTATAAGAGCTTTTGCATCCCTCTTCACTTCTCTAAGCCCAAATAGGAAAGATTTTGGGATGGATAAGAATGATAGATTATTTTAGTATAACCATCCCAATTGTTTTGGAACAATATACTCATCCAATGGATCCAAATCTAGGTTTGGGTCGATGATGAATGGGTGCTCATCAAGCTCAAGAAGTTGTGAGGAAAGACGAATTCATGAGACCAAGACAAGCTATGCTGATAATGGGTCAAAATTAGTGTTAAAGCTACTTACAAAGAAGATCTAATTCAATTTGAATTCAAATTAATGGCTAAATTTATTCAATTGTATGAAGAAGTGATTAAATGGCTCAAACAACAAATTGGGCACCCAACTCAATTACTTCGATCATGAATAAGAATGGATAATGGTAGCAAGTGATTCCATTTTCTTCAGTGCCATGAAGTATTGGAATTTAAGAGCAAAAGTACTCTAAAGTTCAGGATGGGTGATATGGCATGGAAACATAAGAAGCTCAATGTGATACCCCAAGCCTCTCACTACTCACCGGTCAATATAATTCATGCATTGCATTCATTTTATAATTTTATTTGCTATTTAAATTGTATTTTATTGGTATCACAACTCGTGTTTAATTATGCTTAGGATATTGCTATTAAATTTTGTAGGGTTTACATTATAGGTTGGAACCTTTTAGGCTGAAAGAGATAACGTATCAAGTTCTAATAAAATATGATTACACGTGGCGAGATAATAATAATAATAATAATATTCATTATGCTGATAGTGGGTGTGTATATATATATATGTAATTGGGGTAGGTAATAATTAGTAATAAAATAATACTAATCCTAATTAAAAGTGCGAACGCATATACATATAAAGCGGCTGCCTTTATATATGTAATTAAGGTGTGTACATATATATATAAATATATATAAGGGGAAAGCGGCTGCTTTATTCCTTACGAGGGAAGGAAAAGAAAAGGAAAAGAGAGAAAAGGAAGGAGCTCATTCTGGAGGGTGCACGAGAGTCCAGCGAAGAAGAAGAAGAGAAAAAGAAAAAAAATGGGGGAGAAGAAAAAGAAAAAGAGAAAAAAAAAAGAAAGGAGAGAAGAGAGGTTACAGGAGAGAGAGGGAGAGAGAGAACGCAAGTCTTCGGTTCCGGAAAAAAATTACTAACTTGTCCGTACGTGTAGGGGTCCTGGATATATACTATCGGGAAAGAGGTAAGTAGAAATTCATTTGCACCTACAATGCACAAATATAATACTTGTTCGTATTATCTTACAGAATATTTGTGAACTATGCCTTTTGATATTGTTATATAAGAATATTAACTTAGGGAATATGTGTGATTTGTGCCTTTTGATATTGAGAAATATGAATATTATCTTATGGAATAATTGTGATACGTGCCTCTGGATATTGATGGATAAGAATTATGTGATGCGAATGATTCATTTGATATTGTATAAATATAATATTCACGAACACGGGCATGTGCATTGCATAAGTTGTACATAGTCTGTTTTGGAAGGATTGATTGATTTGGTATTGTATAAACATAACATTCACGAGCATTGGCATGTGTACGCAAGGGTCGTATATTGCCTGCTTTGCATTCATTGTGTGGTGAAAAGAAATGAAAAATGTAATGTTGACCACTACTAGTGTACCGAGGCCGGTGGCATATGAGACATGGATAGGCTTGATTTGTCAAGCTGGTGGCATGTGAGACATGGATAGGCTTTATGATATATTGAGTCGGTGGCATGTGAGAAATGGATAGGCTCGATTTGTCGGGCCGTTGGCATGTGAGACATGGATGGACTCTATGATTATGATTATTTATTGAGCTAGCTCTTTTCGGTGCACAGTAGGTGGGTCACGGGCCCTATAAAGCTAAAATATCCAGAACATTAGTTAGGGTTTCAGTAGTATGCATTTCAGATCTCTTATAATGTTTCTGCAAGCATTTAATTTATCGTACATGCATGATTTCTGCTTACTGGGCTATAGCTCACCTAGTTTGTGCATTGTAGGTGAGCATGTTGATGATGTGTAAGCTTACGGCTTATTGGGCATGTTGTTCGTGCTTCAACAAGTTTTCGGGATCGATGTATATGGATGACGACCTTTGGGGCTAAACCATGGGCGTAATATGCTTTTGGCCTTCTATTTTGCTATTTAGTTTGAGTTTATATAATGTTAATCGATTTTTGGGCATGTATATATTTGTGTGGTTGGGATGGATATGTTTATGTCTATTGTGGATGCTTCTTGAATGTGAAAGAGCTGCGGTTTCGGGGATAAATTATATATCGTAAATATGTTACAGGTTAATGAAAAAAAAATGTACAGGTTTAAACAGGTTATAAGTAACCTTTGTTTTGTGGGTTTTATAAGGGTGGGGGTGTCACAGAGTGGTATCAGAGCCCGGTTTATGTCCTGTAGACTATCCATGTACACGAGCTCAAACTTGTGGAGCATAACCATGCCGGTAAGTTTTATTTATCTTTGTTATGCATTATATATTTTATGAATTATATTGGCCTGTGATCTAGGATTGAGTACAGTCGGTGGTACAATGGTAAGGACTAGAGGTGAATGTGATGGGGAAAATAGAGCTCCAGAACAAAGTTCACAAACTTCAGGCACTGATCGCGATGCACTTATTGAAAGATTGACAGTATTAGTGGAGCGACAGTCACAACAAATTCAGAATATAATCGAACAAAGAAATGCTGGTGGACAACAAAGGAATGAGATGAACTAGCCACAGCCTCGGATAGAACAAATGGAGCTGATTGGGGAAGGTTCAGAAGGCTTAACCCACCAACATTTGAAAATGCACTGGATCCCACAGCTGCAGAGGATTGGCTGAGAACCATTGCAAAACATGTTTTTGTACAGCAGAGTACCAGATGAGGAAAAGGTATTGTGTGCATCTTTTATGTTACGGGGGAGTGCAGGATACTGGTGGGACACAATGAAGGCCATCGAAAACGTAGCCACTATGACTTGGAACAGGTTCAAAGAACTTTTCAGGAACAAATATTTTACTACTCCAGTCCGTGCGATGAAAATGAATGAGTTTATACAGTTGAGACAAGGGCCTATGACAGTTACGGACTACATCTCCAAATTTGAGAAATTGTCAATGTTTGCTGAACATGGTTAGAACAGATGTACTGAAAGTTGAAAGATTTGTCGAAGGGCTGAGACCGAAACTTTATAGGGATGTTTGTATGGCTGGTATGCAGGGAGTTACTTACTCCCAAGTTGCTGAGAGGGCCTTGGTAGCAGAGCAAGCTGAACAGAGGATACGTCAGGCACAGGAGATTCGATGTCAGTTCACACAAAGACAGGGACAGCGTTGGGTAGGAAATGAAAGGAAGAGGCCACAACAATTTCAGGGCCCAAGATCTAGTTTTCAGCTTAGACAGGGACAGGGACAGGAACAAGGAGATTCAAGCAAGCGTCTGAAAACTGTTCAGGGTAAATCACAAGGACCACTACCTCTTTGCTGTAAATGTGGGAAACAACACAGTGGTGTCTATCTTGTGGGTACCAGAACTTGCTATTCGTGTGGACAACCAGGACATATCTCTATTACCTGCCCAAACAAACCGAGCCCCATGACATAAGGGAGAGTACCAGCTAGGGTCTTTACCATGACCAGAGAAGATGCTGAGGTAAACCCATCGGTAGTAACAGGTACATTTTCTATCTTTAGTACTTCAGCATTCGTATTATTTGATTCTGGAGCTACGCATTCATTTACATCCACTGAGTATGTGAGAAGGCTAGGCAGAGAACCTGATATAGCAGAGAATGATTACAATGTAGTGATTCCATCTGGAGAGTCAAAATAAACAAATCAAATATTACGAGCATGTCTTATCCCGATTGATGGTAGAGAACTTTATGCTAATTTGATTGTACTTGATATGAACGATTATGATGTAATTTTAGGGATGGACTGGCTATCAAAATATTATGCATCCATAGACTGTCAGAAAAAGATAATTACATTTCAGCCACCTAGGGAGGAACCTTTTATCTTTGTTGGAGTAAAGAAGAACTTCAGATTCCCACTGATATCTGCAGTTAGAGCACAACGGCTGTTAGAAAGTGGTTGTGAGGGCTATTTGATGAGTGTTGTGACTACTGAAGAACAACATTGTCTATCTGTGGATGAAGAGCCGATAGTTAAAGAATATCCTGAAGTATTTCCAAATGATCTTCCAAGCATACCACCTGATCGAGAGATAGAATTTGTAAATGATATACACCCAGGGGCCGCCCCGATATCAAAGTCCCCTTATCGAATGGCACCAACTGAATTGAAAGAATTGAAGATACAACTGCAAGATTTACTAGACAAAGGTTTTATCAGGCCCAGCTTTTCACCTTGGGGTGCACCGATTTTGTTTGTTCGAAAGAAGGATGGCAGTATGAGAATGTGTATAGATTACAGAGAACTAAACAAATTTACAATCAAGAACAAGTATCCTTTGCCTAGAATTGATGATTTACTTGACCAGCTTCAGGGTGCAGCAATATTTTCGAAGATTGATTTGCGATCGGGTTATCATCAGCTGAAAATTAAAGAGGGAGATATTCCAAAGACAGCATTCAGTACCAGGTATGGACATTATAAGTTTCTAGTAATGCCATTTGGTTTAACAAATGCCCCAGCTGCCTTTATGGATCTAATGAATCGAGTGTTTAAAGATCTCCTAGATAAGTTCGTTATTGTGTTTATTAATGATATTTTGATATATTCAAAGACCAAAGAAGAGTATGTTATCCACTTGAGAAAAGTGTTAGAAATTTTGAAAGAGAAACAATTGTATGCTAAGTTCAAGAAATGCGAATTCTGGATAGATCGAGTAGTATTTCTAGGACATGTAGTGTCAGGAGAAGGAATTTCAGTTGACCCAAGTAAAGTTGAAGCAATTAACAATTGGCCACAGCCTACTACTCCTTCCGAGATACGTAGTTTTTTGGGTCTAGCCAGGTATTATCGCAGATTTGTAGAAGGATTTTCAAAAATTGCATCTCTACTGACACAGTTGACTAGAAAGAATGTAGCCTTCCGATGGACAGAAGCCTGTGAGCAAAGTTTCCAAGAACTAAAGAGGAGGTTGACTTCAGCATCCATCCTTGCAATTCCATCAGGTAATGAAGGTTTAGTGGTTTACAGTGATGCTTCGAAGAATGGTTTAGGTTGTGTATTAATGCAGAATGGAAAGGTAATAGCATATGCATCTAGACAGCTGAAAAAATATGAAAAGATTTACCCTACTCATGATTTAGAGCTTGTTGTAGTGGTATTTGCACTTAAAATTTGGAGGCATTATCTATACGGAGCGAGATATATACTGACCATAAGAGCTTAAAGTATTTCTTCACACAGAAAGAGATGAACATGCGGCAACAAAGATGGTTGGAACTAGTGAAAGATTATGATTGTGTTATCAACTATCACCCTGGTAAAGCAAATGTTGTAGCAGATGCATTAAGCAGAAAGTCAACTCATAACACTATTGCGATGGCTATAATTCAGAAACAGGAGTTATTGGACCTGCAGAGAATGAACGTCGAAGTTGTAATCATGGATTAGTGGAAGTAAAATTAGCAGCGTTAACTCTTCGACCTACCTTACTTGATCGAATTGAGCAGGGACAACTCACAGATGAATATTTGGCTAAACTAAAGGAAGAAGTTGCTTCCGGAAAAGCATCAAATTTTCGAACAACAAAAGAAGGGGTCCTTCGATTCCAAAATTGATTATGTGTACCTAATGTGGATGACTTACGTGAAAATATTATGGCAGAAGCACACTCAACACCGTATTCAGTACATCCAGGAGCTACAAAAATGTACAGAGACTTGAAATTGCATTATTGGTGGCCAGGTATGAAGAGAGATGTTGCTCAGTATAGGGAACAATGTTTGACATGTCAACAGGTAAAGGCAGAACATCAAAGGCCAGCAGGAACCTTGCAGCCCTTACTGATTTCGGAATGGAAATGGGAGAACATTACTATGGATTTTGTCGTGGGATTACCAAAAACAGTAAAAGGTCATAATGCTATCTGGTTTATTATGGATCGACTTACAAAATCTGCCCATTTTCTTGCTATTTGTTCTACTTATTCAATGGATCGATATGCTCAACTATACATACAAGAGATAGTCCGACTTCATGGAGTTCCACTGTCCATTATTTCTGATAGGGATTAAAGATTTCTTTCTACCTTTTGGAAGAGTCTACACAAGGCATTGGGGACACAGTTATCCTTCAGTACTGCATATCATCCTCAGTCAGATGGGCAGTCGGAGTGAACAATACAAACATTGGAGGACATGCTCAGAACCTGCGTGTTAGACTTTTAGGGACAATGGAGCAAGTTTTTGCCTTTGATAGAGTTTTCTTATAATAATAGCTATCAGTCAACTATTGGAATGGCTCTATATGAAGCACTATACGGCAGAAAATGTCGATCACCGATACATTGGGATGAGGTTGGTGAACGAAAGCTTTTGGGTCCAGATATGATTATAGAAATGTCAGAAGCTGTAGCACAGATTCGAGAAAGAATGAAAGCTGCTCAGAGTCGACAGAAAAGTTATGCAGATAAAAGAAGGAGAACATTGGAATTTGCAGTAGGAGATCAGGTGTTTTTGAAAGTTTCTCCGATGAAAGGAATAATGCGGTTTGGTAAGAAAGGAAAGCTCAGTCCGAGGTATATTGGCCCCTTTCCTATCATTGAGAGAATTGGTGATGTTGCCTACAGACTTGACCTGCCTGGATCAATGACTCAGATTCACAGTGTGTTCCATGTGTCTGTGTTGAGGAAGTATGTAGCGAATCCATCTCATATTCTAAATGATGAACCCGCAGAGTTAAAAACAGACTTAAGCTATGAAGAAATGCCTGTGGAAATATTACTACGAGAAGTGAAGCAACAGAGAAATAAGGAAATTCCACTAGTCAAAGTCCTATGGAGAAATCAGTCAGTAGAAGAAGCTATTTGGGAAAGAAAAGATGAAATGAAGTCGAAATACCCAGAACTCTTCAGGTAAGTAAATTTCGAGGACGAAATTTTTATAAGGAGAGGAGGATGTGATACCCCAAGCCTCTCACTACTCACCGGTCAATATAATTCATGCATTGCATTCATTTTATAATTTTATTTGCTAATTAAATTGCATTTTATTGGTATCACAACTCGTGTTTAATTATGCTTAGGATATTGCTATTAAATTTTGTAGGGTTTACATTATAGATTGGAACCCTTTAGGCTGAAAGAGATAACGTATCAAGTTCTAATAAAATATGATTACACGTGGCGAGATAATAATAATAATAATAATAATAATAATAATAATAATAATAATAATAATAATAATAATAATAATAATATTCATTATGCTGATAGTGGGTGTGTATATATATATGTAATTAGGGTAGGTAATAATTAGTAATAAAATAATACTAATCCTAATTAAGAGTGTGAACGAATATACATATAAGGCGGCTGCCTTTATATATGTAATTAAGGTGTGTACATATATATATAAATATATTTAAGGGGAAAGCGGCTGCTTTATTCCTTACGAGGGAAGGAAAAGAAAAAGAAAAGAGAGAAAAGGAAAGAGCTCATTCTGGAGGGTGCGCGAGAGTCCAGCGAAGAAGAAGAAGAGAAAAAGAAAAAGAAAAAGGGGGGAGAAGAAAAAGAAAAAGAGAAAAAAAAAGGAGAGAAGAGAGGTTACGGGAGTGAGTGAGAGAGAGAGAGACAGAGAGAGAGAGAGAGAGAGAGAGAACGCAAGTCTTCGGTTCCTGGAAAAAATTACTAACTTGTCCGTACATGTAGGGGTCTCGGATATATACTATCGGGAAAGAGGTAAGTAGATGTTAAGGTAAAATCGATAATACACACACAATAGAAAATGCATAAAATAATAAACAACACAGAGATTTACGTGGTTCACACAATCAGGGTGATTGTGCTACGTACACGGCGGAAAGGAAGAGGTATTTTATTGACCTGTTGTTACAACTTGAGTTTACAAGATACAAAGAAGGTATTTATGACAATTGTCAAGACCTAATACTGCCAAATGGGCCAGACCCAAAACGGCTCCTGTAGGTCTAAAACTGATAAAGAAATAGACCTAATGCTGCCAAGCGGGACCCCAAGGGTTGAAGGGTGATCAGTCTCCACATCTTAACAATCTCCCACTTGAAGGCTCGATCAACATTCTGCTGCCATCCAAACAACCATGTACCTTCTGTAAACCCAAACTAACTCTCTTTCTCCCTTTCCGCGCCTCCTCTTCAAGTTTCTAGAAGCCCAGTTGAAGCCATACATAGCTTCAACTTCTCTATTGTCACCGCCTTGGTAAGTATATCTGCTGGATTCTTCGTACCAGGGACCTTCTTCAGATTTAGAGTGCCATTAGAAATCTGCTCTCGAATGAAATGATAACGCAAATTAATGTGTTTCGTCCTGCTGTGAAACACTGGATTCTTCACAAGATGAATAGCACTCTAGTTATCACAATATAGGACATAATCTTCCTGTTCCATGCCCAACTCTGAAAGAAAATTCTTCAACCAGATCAGCTCCTTGGCCGCTTCAGCAATGTCCATATACTTTGCCTCTGTAGTTGAAAGAGCAACACTCTTCTGTAATTTGGACATCCAGCTGATTGTCGTACCCCCAATAGTGAACACATAACCTGTAGTGCTTTTGCCCGAGACAGTACATCCTCCCAAATCAGCATCACTGAAACCTTCTAAAACCACCTTCTTCTTCCTGAAACACAAGGCAACCTCAGAAGTGCCTTTCAAGTAGCGTAACAGCCACTTGACTCCTTCCCAATGCTTATTACCAGGATTAGACATGAATCTGATAACAACTCCCACTGCATGAGCGATATCCAGTCTGGTGCATACCATAGCATACATCAAGCTACCAACTGCTGAGGCATAAGGAACTTTAGCCATCTCTTCCTTTTCTTCATTTGTCTTTGGAGATTGCTCCTTGGAGAATTTTAAATGACTCCCCAAAGGCGTGCTTCTGGCTTTAGCATCTGTCATGTTGAATTTCTCTAAAACTCTCCGAATGTACTTCTGCTGTGAAAGCTTTAAGGTACCAACTCCTTTTTCTCTGACTATGGTCATGACAAGAATCTGTCTAGCAGCTCCCAAGTCCTTCATCTCGAACTCTCTGGACAACTGATTTTTCAATTTTTTAACTTCCTCCATGTCTGATCCAGCCACTAACATGTCATCAACATATAATAAGAGAATGATATAAGATGACCTGAAATTCTTCAAGTAGCAGCAATGGTCCATCTCACATCTGGTGTACCCATTCCGCTGCATAAAGCTGTTAAACTTCAAGTACCACTGCCTCGGAGCTTGCTTCAATCCATACAGGCTTTTCTTCAGTTTGCACACCAGGTTCTTCTTATCAGTCACCACAAAACCTTCTGGTTGTGCCATGTAGATGTCTATCTCAAGGTCTCCATGTAGAAAAGTTGTCTTCACATCCAACTGCTCCAGATGTAAACCTTCAGTAGCTACAATACCAAGAACTAATCTGATGGTGGTCATCTTCACAACTTGTGAGAAGATCTCATTGTAATCAACACCCTACTTCTGTTGGAACCCCTTGACAACTAACCTAGCCTTGTATCTCTTGCTGCCATCTGCCTCATCTTTAACCCTGAACACCCACTTGTTCTGTAGTGCTTTCTTTCCCACTGGTAATTTGACTAAGGACCAAGTCTGGTTCTTGTCAAGTGAGCCTAGTTCATCTTCCATGGCCTTCTTCCACTGTATGGAATCCTTCATTCTTAACGCCTCTGGATAAGACTCTGGCTCTCCATTCTCTGTCAGCAACAGATAACTTACTGATAGAGAATACCTGTCTGGAGGTCTATGAACTCTGGTGGACTGTCTAAAATGTGGAGTTTCTGGTTCTGGCACTACCGTTTCTGAACTCCCACTGTCTTCAATGCTCCTACTATTATCAGAACCTCCTGAAAAAACTGAGCTCCCACTGCTTCCTGAACTTTCACCTGTCTCAAGTGTTCTGACAGGTTGTGCTATGTCGCCTTCTGTTTATCCCATCAAACACCACCTGTTGTTTGTTTTCAGGTTGTTTGCTTTTACTTGAGCCTGCTGCAATATCATCTTTGTAAAAGGCATTCTCATTGAATGTAACATCTCTGCTTATGATAACTTTCTTGCTGTGGTTATCCCAAAATCTGTAGCCCATATCATCCAACCCGTACCCGATAAAAGTACACTTCTTTGCCTTTGCCTCAAGTTTATCTCTATCTGCATCCTTAATACGAACATAAGAAACACAACCAAAAACTTTCAAGTGAGTAAGGGATACCTCTCGACCTTTCCATTCTTCCTCTGGAATCTTGAACCCTATAGGGGCTGAGGGTCCTCTGTTGATCAAGTACGCTGCTGTGTTGACTGCATCTGCCCAGAACATCTTTGGCAAACCTGCATGCAATCTCATGCTCTTAGCCCTCTCATTCAGTGTTCTGTTCATCCTTTCAGCAACACCATTCTGCTGTGGTGTTTCTGGAACTGTCTTTAACATTCTGATCCCATGTTCAGCACAATATTCGATGAACTCTATTTTGTTGTACTCACCCCCATTATCTGACTTTAAACACTTGATCTTCAAGTTAGTCTCGTTCTCAACAGCAGCTTTAAACCTTTTAAATGTGTAGAAAACATCAGATTTATTTTTAAGAAAATAAATCCATACCTTTCACGTGGAGTCGTCTATGAAGGTAACATAAAATCGGGATCCTCCAACTGAAGAAACTTTTGTGGGTCCGTAAACATCAGAATGAATGAGCTCTAGCTTCCCAGACTTGGGTGGTTGTCCCGTCTTGACGAAAGAAAGTTTCTTTTGTTTGCCAAGAACACATGGCTCACAAAAATTAACTTTCACATTCTTAAGATCTGGAATTCTCCCTTTAGAAAGCTAGCACCTTCATCCCCTTTTCACTCATGTGACCAAGCCTTTGGTGCCATAGTGTAGAAACCCCTGTATCTTCAACTGCTGCATTTGCTCCATCTGCAGACACTTGAACCATGTAAAGAGTACTTTGTTTGTGTCAACGACCAATAACTAGCTTTCCCTTTGATACTTTCCACTGCTGGTTACCAAAATTCACGTGGTAACCTTCTTCATCTAACTGTCCTACCGAAATCAACATCTTCTTTATGTATGGAATATACCTCACATTTTTCAGTTTCCAGGTTGTACCCAAAGTAGTCTTGACGACAACATCCCCAATACCTGTGATCTCTAGGCTTTTATTATCTGCCAACCGAACCTTTCCACTATAGGGTCTGAAATTCTGCATCACTTCTCTGCAACAACAGGCATGAAACAAAGCACCTGAATCCATAATCTAAGATTCAATTGAGCATTCAACACTGCAAATCAAGGCATCATCAGAATCTTCTGCCACATTCATCTCCTTCTTGCCTTTGTTTATTACGGGTATTGGGCACTGATTTCTGAAGTGTCCGTTCTCTTTGTAATTCCAACATGTGATGTCTTTCCTAGTCTTAGACTGACCTCTCTTTCTTGATTTCGATTTTGGTCTCCCTTTGCCATTACCCCCTCTATTGGATTTTCTGCCCCTCTCCTCTGTACTCAATAAATTGCTAGGGTTTCTCCTGCACTCCTTCTCCGAATATCTTCACCAAGGATTAGATCTCAAATCCCTTCAAAGGAAAGCTTAGTGGTTCCAGATGAACTACTAACTGCTGTGACTGTTCCAGACCAACTATCCGTCAACGAAGATAACAACAACAATGCTTGAACTTCATCATCGAATTTAATTTTAACCGATCCTAACCTGGATATTATAGAATTAAATTCGTTGATGTGATCTGTTACGGATGCGCCCTCCTTCATTTTCGTGTTTACCAACTGCCTGATCAAGAAAACCTTATTTGCCGCTGAGGGTTTCTCGTATATATTGGATAACGCCTTGAGCAGTCCAAATGTTGTCTTCTCGTTGACTATGTTATAAGCAACATTCTTTGCCAATGGCAATCTGACCACACCAAGAGCCTGTCGATCCAACAGGTTCCAATCTGCCTCCGACATCCCTTCTGGTTTTTGTTCAGCCCAAGGTAGATGAAGCTTTTTCTGGTAAAGATAGTCTTCGATCTGCATCTTCCAAAAGGCAAAATCCTGGCCTTCAAACTTATCGATTTTAACCTTCCATTCATCAGCCATAGCTCTGATACCACTTGTTAAGGTAAAATCGATAATACACACACAATAGAAAACGCATGAAATAATAAACAACACAGAGATTTACGTGGTTCACACAATCAGGGTGATTGTGCTACGTCCACGGCGGAAAGGAAGAGGTATTTTATTGACCTGTTGTTACATCCTGAGTTTACAAGATACAAAGAAGGTATTTATAACAATTGTCAAGACCTAATATTGCCAAATGGGCCAGACCCAAAACGGCTCCTGTAGGTCTAAAACTGATAAAGAAATAGACCTAATGCTGCCAAGCGGGACCCCAAGGGTCGAAGGGTGATCAGTCTCCACATCTTAACAGTAGAAATCCATTTGCACCTACAATGCATAAATATAATACTTGTTCGAATTATCTTACAGAATATTTGTGAACTATGCCTTTTGATATTGTTATATAAGAATATTAACTCAGGGAATATGTGTGATTTGTGCCTTTTGATATTGAGAAATATGAATATTATCTTATGGAATAATTGTGATATGTGCCTCTGGATATTGATGGATAAGAATTATGTGATGCGAATGATTCATTTGATATTGTATAAATATAATATTCACGAACACGGGCATGTGCATTGCATAAGTTGTACATAGTCTGTTTTGGCAGGATTGATTGATTTGGTATTGTATAAACATAACATTCACGAGCATTGGCATGTGTACGCAAGGGTCGTATATTGCCAGCTATGCATTCATTGTGTGGTGAAAAGAAATGAAAAATGTAATGTTGACCACTACTAGTGTACCGAGACCGGTGGTATGTGAGACATGGATAGGCTTGATTTGTCAAGCCGGTGGCATGTGAGACATGGATAGGCTTTATGATATATTGAGTCGGTGGCATGTGAGACATGGATAGGCTCGATTTGTCAGGCCGGTGGCATGTGAGATATGGATAGACTCTATGATTATGATTATTTATTGAGCTAGCTCTTTCCGGTGCACAGTAGGTGGGTCACAGGCCCTATAAAGCTAAAATATCCTGAACATTAGTTAGGGTTTCAGTAGTATGCATTTCAGATCTCTTATAATGTTTCTGCAAGCATTTAATTTATCGTACATGCATGATTTTTGCTTACTGGGCTATAGCTCACCTAGTTTGTGCATTGTAGGTGAGCATGTTGATGATGTGTAAGCTTACGGCTTACTGGGCATGTTGTTCGTGCTTCAACAAGTTTTTGGGATCGATGTACATGGATAACGACCGTTGGGGCTAAACCATGGGCGTACTATGCTTTTGGCCTTCTATTTTGTTATTTAGTTTGAGTTTGTATAATGTTAATCGACTTTTGGGTATGTATATATTTTTGTGGTTGGGATGGATATGTTTGTAGCTATTGTGGATGTTTCTTGAATGTGAAAGAGCTGTGGTTTCGGGGATAAATTATATATCGTAAATATGTTACAGGTTAATGAAAAAAAAAATGTACAAGTTTAAACAGGTTAGAAGTAACCTTTGTTTTGTGGGTTTTATAAGGGTGGGGTGTCACACTCAAGTGGTAGCAATAGCTAGAAGTCCACGATAGGGAAGGTTCAACCTAATTATTAAAAGAACCCAAGAAGGTTTTGTATCATGAAAATTATACCAATTGAGGAAAGTTTGTAAGAAGAAAAAATAAACCTCAGATATGTTTTTTGTAATACACTAAGGGGGCATTTGTGAGAAAAACAAGCTCTGTTATATTTTTCTATTGTAATTAGGTTAAATATCAAGGATAGTTTTTGTTACAACTTTATGCCTATTAGTATCGTATGTTGATTTTTTTTCTACAATGAAAAGTTAGCGGTTAAAGAAAATGCAAGTGGTGAAAAGGGTTGGGTGCTTCTCTTATGTGTTGCTTACATCTACTAATGATGTGCAATCTTGAAGAATTACGAAGGTTGTTATTGGTCAGACGAAGCACCATGTGTAGTGGACTAGTGTAGCTTATACAATAGGTTTTGAGTGTTGAGGGTTGTAATATTAAAGTATTGGGTAATTATATATATAGAGGAATCATTTGATTCAGATGAAGTTATAGCTTTTGTGTTCAGTATGTTAATTTTGTTGGGCGTGACACTTCCACAGGGTGTCCCACCATAACGAAATGCTCCTTTTCAATAGGGCATTCGATCTCCATTTGACATCCCACTTCGATAAGTCATGCAACCTCCACCCGATATTCCATTTTGTTAGAGCAATGTCTCAACAATGGATTCATTCTCGAATCAGTACTTATCCATGACAAGGAAAGAACTAGCAAATATTTCAACAACTAACCCCCATTCAACAACAAAAATTTCGACGGTGCAAAAGAAAAGCAGTCACATAATACATAGCAACCGAGGTTTAGAAAAATGTCATCCCATCACAATACACGAGAAAATTATCAAAATGAAGATGATCTCTATGGAAGAAGACTTTTAGTTGATGAACAAAATAGAAAACTATTTCAAGAGCTATATTTTTCTTAATTCATACAAAAAGATCCGAGTAGTCCATTGGCCAAAAAAGTGAACAATCTCCTAAAGAAAATTCAAGCAAGAAAAAAAACGAGATCTATAAAATTTACCTTCACATGAGTGGTTGGAATGATTTTTGGAGGAACTGCTGGTGAGGACTCTCGAAATACACACCGAGCACCAGTATATGACAATTCTTAATACAAGACATGCCCATTTGGGGTAGTATCATCAACTTGTCACATGAAAATAAAAGTTTTGAAAACTAAATGAATTAGAGAGGAATTTAGAGATAAACAATTATCTTGAGAATGTTACACCAAAACTTTATAGAGAATTATCCCATAAGCCCTCTCACAAAGTGACAAGCTTCAAATTTAAAGGAAAAGAGATAATCTTAATGAAAGTGAAAAATCACCAAACGATCCCTTCCCAACAACTTGACATGCAACTGCTTCTTGAAAACCCACCAAAACCTCATGGCATACACTTGAACCTGTGAAAAATTCTAACGACATCGAAATAACAAAAGGAAATCCATAAAAAAATAAGAAAGAAAAAAAACTTCAAGAATGGAGCCCAAAATAGGTCCACTTGTTTTGAACGAGTTTATGAAACAACTCTAATGTATTTACTGGGAAGGCAGAAGATATCCCTAGCTTTCTAGAGGAATTCATTATTCATCAGTTGAACATTGAACTTTCTTCGAAAATTATAAAATAATGAAAGTGAGCCATTAGTGGAGAAAGAAACTAATATATTCAAGTTGAAGTTGAGAAATTATTAATGGTAGGCCAATATATATACAATACCCTTTTTGTTGACCACTGTTGTTTTAGTTCCTAAAATCGAGGGATGATTGAGACTTTGAATTGATTTTATAGACCTCAATAGGGCATCTCCAAAACCTCCCCTCATAAAGACATATTGGTGGATTCAATAGCTAGTTGTGAGCTATTATGTTTATGTTATACCTACCAAGGTTAGAACCAAATCTACCTCGCCCCTAAAGATCAAGAAAAGTCAAGTTTTTTTCATATAGCAAGGTTTTATTGCTATGAAGTTCTACCATTGACCTTGAAGGATATTAGTGCAACATATCAACACTTGGTGAACACGATGTTTGCAAACCAAATTGAAGAAAACACGAAATTCTACATTGGTGGCAAGCTTGTCAGAAGTATGTAAACCAAGAGTCACCGTAGAAGACCTTAAATAAATGTTTCCAAACCTTATGAAAGTTTCAAATAAAACTCAATCCTACTAAATGAATGTTCATTCACAGAGGAAAATTACATAAATATATGATCTCACAAAGAGGGATAGAGGTGAATCCCACAATGATTACATTGATTAGTGTTATAATGAACCTGCCACCTCTGCAAATCGTGTATGAAGTCAACATTTAGCTAGAAACCTAGCGGGACTAAATTGCATCATCTCCTGCTCCATCGACAAAGGTTTCCAAACTTCTCTGAGGAAGGTAAGATTTTAACCTCTCCACCCTAGTTGACTAAATTGTAAGAGAGTGAACATTTTTACCTTTAGCTAAAGCGGTCACCGTCATCCTAGCAAAAGAGCATATTTGTAAACACAACCCAATTTACAATATTGGTAGTATTTTACAAAGTGCAGCACAATGATACCCCTACATTACAATGTAAGATTTTTCCTTGATAAGACAACAAGAAAATTACAGCTAATTCCAAAATGTTATCTTCCTGACAAACTCTCCATCAAAAGAAGTGCCTGGAGGCCCTATAATATCAAGACGTTTGGTCAAATGGGCAATTGAGCTCATTCAGCATGACACAGAATTTTGAGTGTGTCCAACCATCACCTTTAAGATTTCTAGTCGAAACCTAAGAACCAACATGCTCTATCCTAACTTGGCAAGTTTTTGTAGATGGCTCATCCACTTCAACTGGTAGTGGTGCAGGGATAGTTCTCGAAACACCTCGAGAGGGTAAATTGGAAGACACCATTACATTTAAATGTCCTTCCTCAAACAATGAGACAAAATACGAAGCCTTTATTGCAAATTTCAAACTCGCAAAAGCTAGAAGGGCAACAAAAATAGTAGCTTACAACGATTCACAATTAGTCATTGGACAAGTTTCAAGAAATGTTGATGAAGAGATGAAAAAAAAAAAAAAAGATAAAACACCTCCAAAAGGTTTACTCACTCAAATATAAATACAAAAAGACTTCTCATTTTGTCAACTCCCTCAAGAGTAGAACAACAGGGAAGATCACTAACAAAATGATTAGGCGCATTGATGTTGGACCATTTAGTTGGGCACAAAGGATGCAATGCGCCGAACTGATGTAAGCTGTAGCCAAACCATTCGTGCAATGTCCGAGCGGTGCGGTTAGCACTGATTAGGTCCAAATAATGTGTCAATTTTGGAAAGTCACCACAACTCTTCAATTAATATGAATAGACCTCAAAATCAGTCATTTCATTCATTCAATTACAATTTACATTCCAAACATTTTAGCATTTGTAGTTTGCTCCTCTCTAGTCTAAAGAAAGTCAGGAATTATCAAATCGTACACCAATAACTTTTGGTAATATTTTATGTGATCTTTAAGCTCAAAATTGTTGTATCTTCAAAACATTGACATAGACCGGAAGCATTGAATACGAGGCAATTTTGTCTTACAAAAAAAGAGTCTTGCCTTTAGATATAGAAAATTAATTAAATTGATTTTTTTAGAATAAGTATAATAGATTATTTTCAAAATTTCGATTTTTTTTCAACAATAGAATATTATCTAGTTTACTCAATTTTTATATTTAATTTGTTTGTGTTGGATTTTGTATATTTGTGATGGAATTGAAAAATTTTAGCAGGCTATGCTATTTGTCGAGGTTTGAGCTATTTGTCGTATGGTTTACATCATGATAGAAAATTAATCAAAATTAATTATTTAGATTAAAAACAATACATGTTTTAGGAAAATTGAAATAAAAATATACTAATATTATTCACTTTAGTCAATTCTTAATATTTTAATAATTTTACGTTTGATTTGTATATTTGTGAAATGCAATTTTTGTTGTAGGTTTAAGATACAAATAGAAAAATTAATTAAATATATTTATTTAGAATAAAAATACTTTCTTCGATCTCTTTTCTTGAAACGAAGACAATAATAGATGGCTACTATATCCTTCGTTCCAAAATACATACTCCCGTCCTATAACTATTCCCCCTCCCTCCATACGCACCAATCAAGGGAACTCCATCCTTCCTGAAAGAAAAACTGTTTCTATAACAATTTCCCTAAAACAGAGTTGGAGGGAGGAGTAACAGCAACAATATTAATGATAAAGCAACATAAATACATATGTAAATTAGAGTTTGCTGGTCTCATGTCACCAAACTTTCATTATTTGAATTTTTTTCTTTTTATATCAGAACTTTTTATGTCAATGAATTTGTTTATTATATCAATTTATGAAATTATTTACAATTTCTTATATTAAAATTTTTTAAACAACCTATAAATTTTACGAATTTTACAACAATGAGGTGTATTCTCATCAATCAGATTTTATCAAAACTACTTTTCAAGACGTTTGGTTATTCATATATATTTAAAACATTTCTTAGAGATACATTTTTTCATGTTTCATCCTCCCAAAAAAATTTGGAAAAATCATAGCAAACATAAAACTTAACGTTATTTTTTTATTATTATTGCACTATTTTGAATTAAATAAAATTACATATATAATGTTTTTAACAAATATTTAGTAATAAAAGTAATATTAAAAATAAAGAAAATAAAGATTATTGTGTAATATTATTTTATCGTGGAGAAAGTAGTGCAAACTGTTGGAGAGAGTATGCAAATTTTACGTTAAAGTGGTGCATAATTTGTACTAGAATAATGAACACTACTGGAGATGGTCTAAGAATCCAGCTCATTTCCAAATGTGGACAAGTGGATTAATGCAAAGATAGCCCATACAAAATTATTGTTCAAACTTTTTTTTTTCTCCTTACATCTATCTATACAATTAATTGACATATGTTCGTCTCTAATTTTTTTCCCCCTCTCTCTCTCTCTCTCTCTCTCTCTCTCTCTCTCTCTCTCTCTCTCTCTCTCTCTCTCTCTCTTATTTTAATTTTTTCTCTCAAATTTAAAAATTCAAATAAAATTTTTATTTTAAGTTCGTTTTTAATATATGATATATCAAATTAATTTTTTTTTTTGTGATCATTAATTTGATGCCAATATTGTATATATTGAAAAAAAAAATTATATTTAAAATAGCGGAATATAATTTTAATGGATGAAATATTATTTTTTTATGTATTAAATTATTAATTTTAAAATTTTGATATATGTGATGAATTTGAATAAATAGTATATCAACTTTTTATATGAATTTAAAATAAAAATATAAACATTTTTTTTTACAAAAATAAAATATTATACTACTAATTTATTGAAGGACAGTTTAAAATTTACAAAAATAAAATATTATATCAATAGTTTTTAATAAATTAAAATATTTATATATAGTTTAGGGACAATTTAAAATTTATTTTAAAATATTGACCAATTTATTATTTAATAAAACTAACTTAAAAAGTTAAAATACAATTTAATATATAAAACTATATTTTAAATTGAAAAATATTTACATAAATGTAGTTAATATAAATAATAGGATATGAACATTTTTTAATAATAATAACATAATTTTATTAAAAAATTACTAATATAATAAATATAGGCGGACATCTAGACCTACTTAAAACACAACAATTAATCTTAGATATGTGACAGACTTCTCTAATCTTACTAGGTTGCGTTTACTTTTGAAGTCAGGATTGAACAGGATTGGACAGAAAGTGGGATTAAAGTTGGGATAGGGATAATTTTGAAATTTATATCCTCCGTTTACTTCGTTGGATAACATTAGGATAGGGGAAGACAAATTTATACTATCTACCGTTTACTTCGTTGGATTAGCTCGGATAAGGCAGAAATTACAAATTTGCCCTTAATATATGATACCATATTCAAAACCCTTCTCTCCCAAACCTACGTTGTTTTCAAACAAATCCAATCTTGGGCCAAGGCCAGCCGGCAATAGCCGAAGGAAAAAAAGGGGTTTCCACTTACACCTCCCAGTCGCTGCTCCCCACTCTCCTCCTAGCCGCTGCTCCCGACTCCCCTCCCGCCGCTGAGCCTTCGTTACTCACCATCGACATCCGGAAGCATTTCTTCGTGTTTTTCATGAGGTTAACCTTTATAAGTAGTGATTTTGTAGTTATTATTGTGGTAAGTAATGGTGTTGTTGCAAGTGCATTTTTCAGGAATTACATTTTAGTTTCGAATTTGTTCATGTCAATTCTTTGTTGTTTTGGAATAGCTGTTTTGATTTGCTTTTTCTAAAATTATGATATAGCTATTAGTTAATGGTTTTTTTTTTTTTTTTTTTTGTAGGATGGATCTTGCCCTCAATAGTGAAGGTTTGAGAGATGAAGAAATTTTTATTTTCTTAACTAAGTTAATGAATGCGTGTTTTGGTTACATGAGCTTCATCAATATCTTTTTAATGCATAGAAGTCCTGCTATTTCAAGTGAAGTACGTGGACGTATTCGCGAACGATATAGTTTGATTAGTAGAATTCCTAAGCAAATCAAATTTTTGCGTATTGTTATTGGAATTTCTTATGAGGACTGGATAAACCATTTGATGATGAATAGGACAGCCTTTTCGCAATTGTGTCATCTTTTGCAAGTGTCCGGTGGTCTACGAACAAGTCGAAACAGTAGCATAGCAGAGCAGGTTGCTATGTTTTTGTCTATAATTGGACATCACACAAAAATTTATGTCTTGAAATCTAACTATAAAAGATCCGGGCGAACTGTTAGTATACACTTCCACAAAGTGTTAAATGTTGTAATCAGACTACACTCTTTACTCCTAGTAACCCGGAGCCAATCGATGAAGACTGTACAAATAATCGATGGAAGTATTTCAAGGTAATATTAATACCCAAAGCTGTATAGTTGATGTACTTTATCTTAGAAAATTCATCTTAATTGAAAGATTCCATGTTTCAGGGTTGTTTAGGTGCACTAGATGGAACATATGTTGATGTCACTATGCCTAAATATGATAGGCCTCGTTATTGAAATAGAAAAGGGAACGTATCGGTGAATGTATTGGTTGTTTGTGACTTTAATATGAAGTTCATATATGTGTTGGGTGGTTGGGAATGAAGTACAATGGATTCACGGGTGTTGAGAGATGCAATAACTAGAAATAACGGACTTCGCGTTCCTAGAGGTAGTATTTAACATCACATGCACATAATTTTATTTATGTTTATTACATATGGTTTTGATTCTAATTCGATCCATGCTTGTTTTTTGAAGGTAACTATTATCTGTACGATTGTGGATACACAAACGACAGAGGTTTCCTTACACCATATCGAGGAGTTAGGTACCATCTGGATAAGTGGGGGGTAGAAACATCAGCCCTACGAAATAAGAATGAGTATTTCAATATGAAGCATTGAAAGGCCCAAAACGTGATTGAAAGATCATTCGGATTGCTAAAAAATAGATGGCCCATTCTCCGTAGTCCGGCCTTTTACCCAATAAAAGTGCAGAATCGTATTATTTTGGTGTGTTTCTTAATACATAACTTCATAAGAACAACTACAGCATTAGACCTGTTAGAAGCCGATCTACCTAATCATGAATGATAATGATGATGACTACATTGATGAGATTGAATTCACAGAAGATTGGCCGAATTGGAGAGATGAATTAGCAACTTCTATGTACAATGAGTGGAGACAATGCAGTGAATATTATTAGTGTAGTTTGTTATCTGCAAATGTGACTTGTTATGATATTGTATGCCTTTTTTCCTTATGTTTTAATTGTAAACTACGTTTATGATATTAATTTTATTTTGGGGCATTTACCTCGTTCTCTTAAAGTCACAAACTAATTGATTATTTTTTGTTGGTAATTTTTTCGTTTTGTTGGTATATTTGTTTTTTACTTCACATGATTGTTAGTATGTGTTAGAACTTTTTTGTTTTCTGAATAGGTCCACATTTTATGCACATTGATTCTATGTAGGCTTGATGGATCCTGATAGTAGTAGTCGAGAAGATAGTGGAGTCTCACGGGACAGCAGGGACCATCGTCGAGTCTAGTCACCTAGAGTGGAAGAATTATTGATTCAGGCACTCAAAGAAATTATTCAAGAAGGGTGGAAATGTGAAAATGGTTTTCGTAGTGGTTATCTTGGTGCTCTCGAGAGGGTCATGTGGAAGATACTTCCTGATGCTAATATTCGTGCTGAACCATACATAAGTTCAAAAATACATGTTTGGAAGAAAAATCATAGGAGTCTACAGTGTATGTTGAGCCAATCTGGACTGGCTTGGAGTGTTGAGTCTGGTATGATAATAGTTGTAAGTGAATCTGTTTGGGATGAGTAATGTAAGGTTAGAATATTATCTTGTCTCTCAACACACATTACACTTATGTCTTTTATTTGAATAACTATGAATACAGTATCTAACATTGTTTCATGAAACACCCATACTTGTATAAATCTGTAGACGGACACATGGGGTAAGAAAATGTGATACAAGTCATACAAGCTCTACCCTGAGTGATGTGAGATATTCGGGACAGATAGAGCAACCGGCGCTCATGCGGAGGATTGGAGGTGGGTGAAGATAATCCTACTGCCAATCAATTGAACGTGGACCTATCTACCGACAATGAGATTGACTCTCCACTGCCACCATCGGACAACTCCACCGAAAATAAAGGAAAGGGTCGCAATAAAAAGGCTACAGACATGATGGGTGAGGAGATGGTGAATTTGATGAGTAGGTTCTGTGATCGCACTGATGAAAGGCTAGGTGAAATAGCCCAACATATAGGCTATGAGTTCAAAATGTCTAAGAAACGAGAAGTTTTCTATGAAGCTTTGGGTAAGCTGGATGTATTGGATCCTGACCAACAAATTGTTGTTGCTAAGATTTTAGTGAACAACAATAAAGATCTTCAACTTTTCTTCAGCCTCCCTCATGCTGACAAAGCTCGGATGGTATTAATGATGTTGTCGGGCCGTCTATAAGCATTGTTAGTAGTATGTTTATCTATAATTTGGAAGAAGTCTTGGAACTTGTAGGACTTGTGTTATTTTTCCACGTGGATTATTAATTTAAACAATATGTATGTCCACATGTAATATTTAGTTTAGGTTAGTTCAGTTGGTGTCCTACCAAATCTAGATTTCAATGTGTATTGCTCACTTCTTTAACAAGTATAATTGGTATAATTTGTGGTTGACGAATTAGATGTTCTTAAATGTTTGTGCACATCTTAGAGTCTTTTACAAAATTTGTGCTAACAACCCATATATCGTTTTTTTATTTATAGTACTACACCTTAAGTTTGAACAAACGGTGGATGTGAACCCATATGGTGGATCATGAAGTTGGTGTGCAATACATGAGTGCAAGAAATTGTGAACATTGACAACAAGTAACAGAATAACAAAAATTTCTCGAAAACACACAATTGACATCGGTTCTACAACAAATTGTAAAACTAAGTGATTCAATATAGTACCTAAACAGTGAGAATTCCGGAATGTGACATTAAAAAATATTACCAAGAAAACTTTACTATACCACCAACTTAATACCAATCCATCAGATACACATGCAATGTAACAGGAATTCATAACTAATATTCCCCAACAAATGGATAATAGGCATGTAATATATAGACAACCATATCGTAAAGTTCAGGAATGTTGGGTTACTTAAAATAGTAAAAAAAAATATTCATCAAACAGATTCAAATCAAAATAAGTCATTCGATTTTTTAGATAAGAAACAAAAAAAATTCATCAGCCTTTCGATGGCTCATCGCTAGAAGCTTCGTCCTCACACTCAATCTTCACTGAAGCCATCGATTCACCCTCACTTATAGCACCGTCTGAAAGCTCCATCGCATTGTTGTAGCTTTCCCCATGTAAAATATCCCACTTTTCATAGCAGCTCGTCTCCAAAAAAACAACAGTAACAGTTGCTTCATTGATGACAAGGAAAAAGATGAATTCCCCTAGGTGGATTTGGTAGTGAACAAGAAATCTGTCCAGCCCAGTTGTCTACACAACACTTAAGAGAGAAGGATATTCCACGCCAATGACCCACCGCGCACCGTACCTATTCACTAGTGCCACATTGGTCGGTCCTGTATTAGCGAAGTTGGGCATGGCATCTGGGGTAATTCTTGCATGAAGAATAACATAAATACGTTCAAATATAATGTACAGGAACCAAAACGAAGATAGACAAAGGTGGAAAACTATGAAATCGGATACCGTACCATTCGTACAGGAGTTTGGTTTAGGAGATTTGGGAAAAATACCTTAAAAAACCTCTTCCAAATTGGAGGTTGCTACACAACACCTACGGGAGTGTACACTTATCAGAAAAATGGTGAACTTCAAGCATAATAAAGTACTGATAAATAGTGTTAACCTTGCAACGTGGGGGGAAATTTCTGACATGCATTTTTCATGAAGACGCAAACGTAGAAGTTATAAGCACCATCATACAAGAATAGGAATATGTCCTGATGCTTAACATCGTTGTCATCATGAAATTGTGGCCACCCTTCCGTCAGGAGTATGGCCCCATCATAATCCACCACAGTAAATATAACCCACTGCTGGCCCAACTCATTGATAAGGGTAACCGATGGAGAAAGCCTCCCACCAACTTCGGTGGCAAATTTTGGGGATAGTCTCTGCAATCATCGGAAAAAATAAATATAGGGCGTGTGTTATCAGAATAAACATTTTCAGGTTCTCATTTAAGGAACGTACCAAATGTCCTACCAAGCCTTTGGGATGATAGATAAACTTATCCCAATATAGTTTCATACAGTTGAAATATCCTTCAAAGTCCATTATCCATGTTTCAAGTAAATGGTACATTATTTATGTCACATTTTGCATAAACTAATCAGATAAATTGAATAAGCTATTCATGTATCTTAAACTCACAACACAACACATTGGTTTAAGAGTTTCTTTCATCACTTCATACAACGAAAACAACTAAGTTCCAAGCCTAAAATCTAATTAACAGCAAATTCGTGGCAGAGGCAGAGAGATCCATTACCGAAAGTTATCTTAAAGGACATGTTTGAAGTTCATAATGCAAAAACGAATTCACAACAACCAAAAGTAAGTTGGAACCTTGTATCACACAAAATCAATGCATGGCAGGGGCAGAGCTAACCAATACGGGAAGAGAATCACAAGGCAGCAGTTTCTAATCATGTAAAGAGGCCCTAAATTAACACAAGCTAACTCTGGACCTAACAAACAACTCGAAAGGGAAAATTTAACTAAGGACACACATTTCCAAAATATGTAAAAGGTTCTCCTGCCCACAACAGAAGGCCGAAATAATACAGACATTGCAAATTTGCAGAGAAAGTAAATCACCTTATTTTCAAAACACAGAAATGGAAGAATCCTTCATTGTTGTCCCATTCCAAATGTTCGTGCAGCATCATTGGAAAATATGAAACCAAATACAAATAATATATCATGAGACATGAATAGGATAGCCGAAAAATGACACTCCACAAAACCAATCCCACAAATCAAATAAGAATCGAAACTGTGCGAAGAATGCAAGAAGAATTTCGACACCAACAGACATGGAAGGAACACTTACATGATATGCAGTGGCGCAGGGATATGCTTCGATGAAAATTGATGGTGGTGCGGCGTGGCGATTGGGTGCGGTTAAGAAAGGGCTGAGGAGCGGTGTCTTCGTGGGGAGGGGCAAGGGTCCATGCAGGACATAGTGGCGAAACGGCCTGGGCGAACTGTAATCGATGGGCAGAAGAGGTTTGGAAGAAGGGTGGAAATCTCTCGCGAGAAGTGAAGACGAGTGCGACGCAAGTAGGGTTTGTGAAGTAAAGGCTAGTGCGGCGTAGGTAGGGTTTGTGGATTTTATGAATGAATGAAGGATAACTGAGTCAAAACAATCAAAATCCAAAAAAAATTTGTGAGTGTATGTTTTACTTGGCAACCGAGTGACGTTCCAACCGGGTGACACGATCGAGTGGATAAGTTATATACATTGTTCGAAAAATATTTTTCACTCGGCTACCCATGTGAAGGGTCTGACCGAGTGCAACGACCGAGTGGGTAACTTGGAACAAAACTCCAAAAAACTTATTATCACTCGGCAGACCGCGTTAGAGGTCTGACTGAGTGGACCGGCCGAGTGGATCACTTTCAACATAATTCCAGATCAATTTGTCGACTCAGCCACCCAAGTAATGGGGGCGACCGAATATAACGACCGAGTTCATAAATTTGACATGACTCCAGATACTTTTTTCCACTCGAACGCCCGAGTGATGCGCCCGACCGAGTGGAACGGCTGAGTTGACAAATTTGAAAATAATTCTAGAAACTTTTCTCCACTCGGGCTCCCGAGTTTGCATCCGACTGAGCGGAACGGCCGAGTTGATATCTTTTAACACCATTCCAGAGAATATTCTTAACTCGGCCGCCTGAGTTAGGGGTTCGGCCGAGTGAGGCTCTAGATTTTTATATAAACATTTTATCTCTCTTATTTCCTCATACTTCTAATTTCAAAAACCCAACTCTCTTCATCTTTCATGGCCGTTTTTACATAAGCAATCAAAGAGCAAAATTATATTGATTATTATCTCATTCAATTCATCCAAGAAATCATCACCAACACCAAATATTTCCAAATTTTCATAAGACTTGTTTTGGGTTTTGAAGGTTGTAGCAATAACGTAAAATCTCTATTCATATATGTTTTGCTAAATCATTCATTTTGTTCATTAAATATCTTGATAATAGACGAAGTTGTAGTATCATGGAATGAAGCATGTTTTGTTTTCTTGCAAATTTCATTTGAGTCTTTTATCGAACAGTTGGCGTGCATGGTATAATTAGGATTTTGACATGCTTTGTCTTGATTAAAGATGATGTGTGGTTAATATCTTATCAACTACAATGTTTACATACTCAGTTCATTTGAGGAATACCATTTCTACATGTAAGAACGGAATTGAGGAAATGTGTAATGTTTAGTTATTTTGTATTTTAGATTGATGAATTGGAAATTATATTGCAATGTTACAAAATAATAGAAAGGTTTTATATTGAAAAGGATTGAGGTTTCAACTCATTTATTTATATGAGTCGACTACACTAACTTAATTTACTCTAGGTATGATTGAGACAATGTTTCCGTATCCCTTTGGTGCTCGAGGTTTCACTGTTAATGATATGGAAAGAGAACTGGAAGACAGGCGTAGAATTTAAGAGAAACAAAGAACAAGAACTGAGATCCACTCAATGGAGGTTGTCAATACTAATTTCGATTGGGATTAATACTCCGTCAATGAATAACAACAAGAATACGAGAGAATTCTTTCAACTATGCCTGATGCATACGACATACAATTTCGACATTGGGAGACAAGTAGCAAGAGATGGTTTGAGGTGTACAGGAAGAAAAGACGAGCGACTCATTTTGCAGATGAAGAGTGCATGAAAGAGATGGGTATTTATGAGGATCTAAAAAAAGCTGTGCAGAAATATAGGGTGGTCTAAATTCTTCACCTTAAAAGAGAAGACATATGAGTTGTTGGTCTTGGAATTTTTCTCGACCGTTGATGTGGGATACAATGATACGGTTCCGGCATCAATGGTATTTTTTTTTGGGAAATGAGTTCCACCTACTTGAGTCCGAAATTATAAATGAAATTTATGGCTTCCCCAAGAATAAATTCTCCAATCTACCCGATGCCAAGGAACACTTTCTCAGATTCAATCCAATAATCTTTTGGAATGAGATAACAGAGACATCTCCAGATAAGCCAACTGTGTACAACCCTAGCCGATCGAATCGATATTTCCAACAATTCATCTCAAATACAATTTTGTCCAAACTTGAGCCTGGGGTAGTTACCTTGGATGAGTTGTTCATCTTATGGTGCTTGCCAAATGGAAAAAAGTTTAATGTAGCGCCGATGCTTTTAAGGCAATTTGTTAGAACGAAACAACAATTAGCAAATCATATCGGAGGGTTGATAACTCCGATTGCTCGATATTTCGGGATAAACTTGAAAGGTTTGGAACAAAATCTTGGTGAGACAACCTTAAATCTTGAGGTTGTTTGGAACATGAGGATGTGCCAGTTCCATCCAGGCACGAGAAAATTGTATCTCATCTTATCTTATAAGAAGAGGCTTTCTTTGCCTAACTCAAGCCTCACAAATGTCATCAGGGGAAAAGTTTCGAATATTCTACTGAACGACTCGATCCATATTCAAGAGATCAAGGAGAGTGAAAGAGAATTGAAGAATGTAGATGAAAGAAGGAAAAGGAGGAGAAGATCCTCAGATACTCAAACACATCCTATAGAGGTGGAGGCGGAACAGCAAAACGTGGATGAGATGATGGAAAAAGCAGAACTACATGCTTACGCACATAGAAGAACAAGGAAAAATCTCCCACATTTTGAGGCCAGAAGTTCACAGCAGACCCAACCTTCACGTCAGTTTCAAGGGGGGTGGAACGATTGGACCGAGTGGAGAAATGCGTTGGATACACGTGTCAGCAACCTTGAAGAGTATATGCATCGTCAAGCGTATAACTCTCAAATTGCACTTGACATGCAGAGGCAACAATATGAGTGGCACATATAGCAAGGTCATTTCAAGGAGCGTGAATATCCAACATATCAACCATTGAACCCATCCAACCCCCCTTACCGACCACCTTAGAGAGGCATGTAGGAGAAATCATGTGTAATTGCAAAACTCCATATTTGGGGAAGATAAATTTCGTTTGGAATAATATATTGTTTTCATATTCCCCTTTTGCTCGTTGGCCGATTTTTTTCCACTTTCTTGTTTCACCCGTCAAGTTCAATTTTCATTTTGGAATTTTATTTTGTTCAATGTATTTCAAGAAAACTCCTTTCAAATAATGGATACGATAAGATTGCAAAATGAAGGTAGAAGCATAACAAACGGGGATTATTAAGACACCAATGTTCAAGTCCAACATTATTTGTACCGGGCACTAAACTCGGTTGAAATACACACAGAGATACTCCAAAATATATTACAAACCAAATAAACACTCAACTTAATATAGAAAGCACAAAGTGCGTACTGAATAATGGGAAGCATATACTAATAAACCATGCATTGACTACAGTTACGAGGTGCAACGGTGCTCTTAGACTGGGTTATTTCTTTTGCAAAGATGACCATGATGCAGTAGAGCTACGACCTTCCACACCATGCCGATAACGGCTACTAGAAGGCATAGATTTCTTTCCTTTCTTGTCAGAAGCTTGAATTGGAGAGCTTGTTGATGTTAATGATGTTTGATCATTTCCGTACAATGACTTGGTACTTTGGCTATCATTATCCAACCACGCCTGCTCCTTCCAAAATGCATTATCAGTGTCCAACGAGCTGTCCTCACTCTCGTAGATGCTCGAAAGGTTCAAACAATTCGGATTGCTTATCTCTATGATGGATGAATCATTACCCGTCCCTTTCTCAGTATAACTTGAAATTTGAATAACTAAAAGCTCATCGCTGACACTTTTTGCATTCTCTTCATCAAATAACTCTTTAAGAGCCTGAAATGTGTTTTCTCCCTCTTTATAATATGTAGCAGCAAGCTTTTCTTGCAATGAAATAAAATAAAAGTTATAAAAAATTTAGAAAATTGTAAAGAATTTTTTAATTTAGACAAATTTGCATAAAAATATACTTACAAACTTGGAAAACTTACTTCACATAAAGATGTCCAAATCGAGTCTGAGCACCGAATCTCATTTGTGGTAGGGTCATAGGCAACCATTGGCATATCAATTAGCCATTTGAACACCTTGTAACGTTTGTGTAACTTTCGAGTTTGTTCCATGCAAAAGTTGAAGTTGAACTGTGAGCCAAAGTAGTGGTTCAGATCACACATGGCAAAGAAAACAGCACGCTCATTTTATTCCCCAACAACCCAAGCACCGGATTGGAGTTGTTCAATGAGACGCAGAATAAATTGACGATCAATCTCTCATGTCCAGATGGAGTTAAAGAAAACTTTATCTTCATTCGTTGCTTGTTTCGGAACACCACTCGGCGCCATAAGGCTAGATAGTCCAAAGGATAAGAAGTGAAGCAATTTGTTGATTGTTTCTTAATATTTGTGTTGCAGTTTATGTGAGTTGCAATGCCTGGCCTGGGAATTCACTCATTATATAGGAATTCTGGGTGTACACTATTTTGAATAATGTGGGGTCACTATCTTGTTTGATTCAATGTAAAAAAAAAAGTGTGAATCTTTATCTTTCGTACAATAAAGGATATAGTTGTTGGTTCCCCTGTTGCTTGTGAAAAGTGTGTATTATTATCAATACACATAATTGTTGGGAGAGTATATGTATGGTGACATGATGCTTCAAGAGTAGAGGGCCCCCATGATGTGAACAATTTGTATGGATGTGTCTTTACAGCTGGAATATATTGTTACATCAGCCTATTTTCAATGAACAATATATTACATCCGAATTTTATGAGAAGTATTGTATCCTAAACAAAACGGCAGAATTTTGCAGGCAACCATAACTTTATCCTATTTCGTATGCAATGTTCGCAAATATTTACATTTACATCATCTATCTTTCTGAAAAATCAAACATTAATAAGCAAATAACAATTAAAGGTAACATGTCGACCTATATTTACATGGGAATAAGTTATGAAGTTGTTTCAAAATGTAATAACCCTAATACCATCAAATCCACAAATTAAGCAACAATATCACAAAAACAAAAAAGATAAACAAATACAAAATGGTCCATACTCAAGGACCTAATTGGAATTGATGGTGATTTATTGAGGCTGGTTGTGCAAACACAACGAATAGGATAATAATTATACCAACAACTAACACAAATGAAACTTTTTTATAGTTTCTATTCAACGCATAAACGTAACCAATTAGCTTCACATCGCATTGCTTCGTCTCATGAAGAGAAGCTCTAAGAGAACTTTCGTTCAACTTGATATCCTCAATTATTGTATTCATTATGATCTTATTATTTTCCAACTCCTCCAAACGCCTTTATGTATATTTAATTGTTGTCATCAAAGCAGAAAGGTCTTACTGCAACGTTTACAATAGTCTTCATCAACCCATTCCCAAAACCCACAACCCTGTCGCTAGAAACAAAATAACAATTATCATAGTTGAAGTTATAAACATAAATTGTTGTTAAGATGAAGGTTTTCTATACTTGTATTTTATTTGTTAAAACATAATATTAGATATGCTGAAGACATTAATAGAACAATGAGATATATCCAACATAATATTAGAACTAATAACACAAACTCAACAAAATTCTCAAAAAACACAAAATTCTTATATGTTGCAGTCGACAACGTATAAACCTACAATCACGGTTATTTTCTGTCCGAGATATGAACTGAACAACAGTTTCCTCACAATAACAAGTTCTTCGTGAATTTGCACTCGATGCAGGACTTGTCAACGAATTACAGATGCTCACTACATATTCCGTAGTCACAAAGACATGAGATATGATTAAGCAATATATGGAAAAACTAATTGCAAGAAAATGATATTATTTTATCAATAAAAAAAGATATGATGCTAATACCTACTTTTCCAAATATTTGGAACGCAATGGATTCTCTATTCTTTTTTTCCTGTTCACCTGCATAACAATAAGGAAAGTTAAAATGAATTTATCTCAGGATTCTACAAAGAGTTATGGAAATATTGAAGGCCCAAAAACGTCTCCATTCACAACATCATCTCTAAACCAACCGAAATTAATAGAAGAAAGGTAAGGAATTTGTTGAAAATCATAAATACTATGTGTTTGGTCATTCAAAGTCTCATCTACGTCCACCCACCTCATCTTATATTTGTCAGTATTGTTTGTAAGTTTGTATGATGTATCACTGAAGGTAATGAATCTCATTCCTTCCCATCATATTTTAGCAATAATATGTCCTTAGCATTAACATGATTGCTTTGGCACAAGTAATTCATGACGTCCACAGACTCCAGGAATATTAACTGTCCTCATGAACAGAGTGCTGGATAGAAAAAACCTGTAATTATCCTTTACTGATTCCTTGTTCAGTGCTTTCTACCAATTTGACTTCTTGAATATATGCAGCTAAATTTCTTTGAAACTCTTCTGCAAATGTTGGTTCAGCAACCTGCATGGCCAACATAAATTTAATGAAAGTTGACCGTGCTAAATTGCTTTGGTTTTATTTTGTAAGGAATTTGTTGAAAATCATAAATATTCGAAAGGAGAAAATGTTACCCAAATAACGCAAATCTTCTCTAAACCAGCCGCATAAACTTCAATTGGCCCAAAACCTCTTTTTACGTACTAAACATTACAAGAGCTTGAATTAGTATTGTTACATATCAAACATCCATAATGAAACTACAACTCAATTGAAGCCATAAACAAAAGTTTGGGCTACTCCGTAATATTGGAAACCAACACAACTATTTGCACTTGACAAAGACAATCCAAAACAAACATATTAACGCATCAAGTTTGTCAAATGATGCATGCTAATACCCCTATTCAATTTTAACTCCACAACTTTGCATTGACAGATGATTAATGATGTCATATATTTCATAATTTATATCAAATTCGTATCTATTCGGTCTAATTTCTCACAATCAAAAAAGCACAATAGTTACCAAATAATATAACTTTACGAAAATAACAACATATTAGGAACGAACAAGAATAATGAGTTAGATAACAAGAAACCGATTCATCCTCATTTCGGTGGTGGGTGTTGGTGGCGCCCCTTCCGTCGAAGAATTTTCAGAATTTGACGGCAAGTGTTTCTGTGGGAGACGTACGCTTCTGGGGGACGGCCGGAAAGGGAGTGCCGACCATTCGTGAGAGAGCCGGAGGATGACCCAACCTAACGCCGGCGCCAGGCGTTCGGTGGCGACGCTGCTCTGGCCTAAGCGGCGGTAGCAGGAGAAATCGCCCATGGGAGAAATCGAGGATGAAAATGGTAGGGTTTGCTCAGAAAATGTGAATGGGAACAACCGGAAAGGGAGTGCCGACCGTTCGGGGGAGAAGCCGAAGGATTACCGAACGTAACTGCGGTGCCGGCCGTGCGGTGCTGACGTTGCTCTGGGCCCAGCGGCTATAGTTCCAGAAATTGCCCACAGGAGAAATCGAGGATGAAAATGGTAAATTTTGCTCAGAAAATGTGAATTATATATGAAGACATTTCTGTAATTTAAAATGTGAATAAAGGTTAAAAGAGTTCATTCTTATTTCTTATCCGATGGGATAATTTTTATCCCAAGGATCATGGAGGGATTAGTATCCTTCGATTTATCCCGATTTTTTGAATTCATCACGGGTCGGCTGGATTGACCCGAAAAAATATCTTAGAAAGTACATGCCGGATAACTCTGGACTATTCCCACAAATCCAGGTTTATCAGCCAAAGTAAATGCTACCTTAAAGATTTCGTGAGTTTGTCCACTTTGCACCATTATTTAGTGAATACATAGAGATAGCTACAAAATCTTAATACAGTAAGGATACAGACAAATTACAAAAACTACCCTTGAGGCTCAAAACTTTTACAAAGAAAAACCTGTTATGTCCTAAGATCACCCCCCTTGATGTTTGAGTTTTCTTACAACTAGCCCCCTCAACAGGTGCAGTTCATGAAAAGAAAACAAAAGTCCAGGATGGTATTTGTAAGTTGTGAGATAGAACTCGTTTCTTTCGTGGGATAATTTTGTAACTACGCACTCCAGAAATATTTGTCAGTTTATGAAGACTTGATCGAAGGTATTCATAAACCAAAGCAAGTACCATAGTCAGCAGTGCTACTCAGATTTCCAAGAGGAGAGAGGAGGTGTCTCTGAATTGATCCAAGTAGTCGCCATGGAAACATGCCTGTCTCCCTTAACGGCATCAGCTGAGGCATAGGACTCGAGTTCAGCCATCTCTTCTCGAGTTAGCTTCACGGAGAGAGCACCAATATTTTGGTTGAAGTTGTCTATCTTGGTGGTACCAGGTATGGGACACACATCATCTCCTTGGTGATGAACCCAAGCCAACGCTAGTTGAGCCGTGGTGCAACTTTTCCTTGTAGCCATCTCGCTCACCCTTTCGAACACCAGCTTGTTCTTTTCAAGATTTTCAGCCTTGAACCTCGGAAAATTCTACAAAAAGTGATGGATTAATATCAGCACATACGTTTACCAAAAAAGCATTGTATAGGAAGAGTAAGTTCAAAACAGAAGAAATAAAAAATAATTTGATAAAATTCAATTCACCACTTTCAATTCCAATTCCCATGACTGCCATTGGACACCTAACTACCAATATTTTTATCAACAAGGATGATGCTAAAATACCACAAATCATACTTTCCAAGATAATATAACTTGTTTGCAGCACTGACCGATACACGATAATATCAAACCTTAAACTAATAGACAAGCTTAGACTGAAAAATTAGAAGTCCAGGATAAACATTTTCTGCTAGACAGTATTTAAAGTTCAGTCTGTTCACAGTCATATACGGAGAAACAAAGCCTTCATCTCTAGCACGAAGTCATGATGGATCAATACAGTATGCTCCATTCATTGCACGTACATTGTCCACATTGGTTTTGCACACAGATTAAGAAATAGTATTGGAAAAACAAATTATATAAATTACTTATTACAAAGCCTTTTTTGCTGCGTATTTCAATTAACATAATGAGTAAAGGTAAAGTGTTAAAACATAAGAATACATATTTAAAGGAATGTAAAAAAAGAACAGCAACTGTGGAAATACGACTGTATATTTGGGACAACTCAAAAAAGGAATAATGGACAATAATTTGAGAGTATCGGAAAAATGAAGATTGAACAGCTAATTGTAAGTGGCAGGTTTCCTATCTATTACTCAAGGCGGTAGGTTTTAGTTTTATGAGTATTTCTCCCGTGTGTTGCACGTTTTCTAATAATTATGACAATATTATAAGTTATTACAAGAAATAGTAATATAATTTTTTTAAATAAAATGCATAAATATAAAAAATGCATTTTTAACATTAATTTGTATAAAAATATTTTAAATATCAAAATATAGCACAATCAATCTAAGAAAAAATATTATATATGTAAAAATTAAGATTTTATTTGTATGTATGCATTATGGATATCAAACTAAAGATCATGAAAAAATGATTAATTTGATATATTTTCATAAAAAATAGAGTTGAGACGAAAAAATTAAAAGCTTTTCGAAAATTAGGGTGGAAAAGCTAAAAACAAAAATCAACAAACAAAAACAAAAATCGAATTGGTTGTCTGACATTCTAAAAATAGCAAGTATTTTTTGCAGAAAAATCTTAACCAACTATTTTTGTTGTGGTTCTTTTATTATATAGATATAGTTATGGATTTAATGCCCTTTCATCCTCATTTCACCTTATTAGTAAAACAGGCACTTGTCAACTTACATGACTCAAATATAATGCGCCTCGAAGATGGAAAAGTTGAAATGATTTCAACAATAAGTTTATAGCAACGCCTTTGCTTCTTTTCTTTTCTTTCTTTTCTTTTCTTCCCCCTCTTTTTCTCTTTTTCGTTTTTTACCTCAAAAGATGGATAGCACACCAAATCAAGTCCTCGACACACTATCCGTTTGCGCAAAATACATTAATAGCAGGATTATGTATCTGATCAATGAGTATAATTGGTTCAAGATTGAAAACAAACAATACCACCTAAAAGAATCAGAGTACTCCAAAAGCTTTAAGAGAAACACAATCTATTGTATTGATGCAAGCAATCATTCTTTCTTTTTCTATTGATTTGGGGTGGGGGGGAGGGAGTTGTGGGGTGGGGTATGAATCCAAATTGTACCAACCTTTCGGGAGTCGCCTTCTGCCAAATTCTGTATCACGGTTGCTCCTGATGACAGGAAACCCCGCCCAAGTGGACTGTATGGAACAATTCCAATACCAAGCTCTCTAAAATTCACAAGATAAGATAGAGATGAGTGTTCAATTTCTCCAACATCCTACAATATTGAAATCAATTTCCCTAACATCCTACAATATTGAAAAATAAGAAAAGGAAATCTTACCTGCATGCAGGAACTATTTCTTCTTCCAAATCCCTTGACCACAGAGACCACTCGTTTTGAACTGCAGTTACCGGATGAACAGCATGAGCCCTTCTAATTGTTAAAGCAGAGGCCTCAGACAGACCAACATATTTTATTTTCCCTTCCTCAACGAGTTTCTTCAGTTCTCCCATCTTGAAAACCATACCACATGTTATTAGTAAGAACACCATAAAAATTAATACAATGAGGTCATATAACATTTATACATTTCTGGTTTGCTTAGCTCCGATTAATTATCAGCTACAAACTAAACTACACAAGAAAGTTAGAGCTTCATTGTGCTTCTGCAAAACTGTTTTGTCAATCCTCTCTCTATTTACTGAAAATTTCAAATCCTCCATTCCAAACACCGCCTTACAGAACATTCATATGAGAGGAATAAATACAAATATGCGTTTGGTGGTTGTTTTGTCAGTTATGCTGCAAGGTATTGGTTCTTCCATTATTAACAAAAGAACTTCAATAGATAATAACTTTCAGGACAAAGGAAAACGCAATTATCTGAATATAAACTACTAAACCGAGAGCAGACAACCATCACTTCAAATTCAAATATGAAATTCATGGACTTTAGTACTAAACCAAATACTGCTACAGGAAGAGATCAAACCGTGACTTCAATAGGCACACGAGTATCAATCCGATGAGCATAATAGAGATCAATGCAGTCGATGTCAAGACGCTTCAAGCTTGCTTCACATGCCGCCCTCACATAGGCTGGATCACCACGTATTTCCGTCTTCCCATCCTTCATACTTATTCCAAACTTCGTCGCTATTTGTACTTTTTCTCTCCCAACCCCTTTCAATGCCTGCGCCATTTCCAGTAAATAAGTCATCAGTGTTACTTTCCATCGCAAAAACATTAAATAAATAAAATAATAATCGAAGCTAGTTTCCAAGATTATTCTCCCAACAAAACTACGGGTTTGTATTTCTTCTCCTTCCCACATATTTTCACTTTAATACACCTATAACACAAAATAGTATAAAAATGTTTAAGAATTCAAATTTCTTCAACAAGAAGGAAGTGATTTTCACATGAACACTAATTTCTCCAACCGACATAAAAACAAAACAATATTTCAATATACTTTGATCCCATAAACCTATAAATGGTATTAAAAAGTTATTATATTCAACTACAAACCCAATATAGTTTTTAAATATTATGCTTCCCCAAAACCATGTATTGCTTGCATTTATTTTCAGAATCATCTAATCGCTCCCGATATATACATACAAACACACACACATATATACCAAACAAAAGATAGAGCCAAAACATTAAAGAGAAGGGAAGAAGAGAAGTTGTCGGTGCACCTTGCCTATGAGAACCTCATTGGTGTGGGGGCCGTAGACATCGGAAGTGTCGAGAAACGTGACGCCGGAATTGATAGCATGGTGAATAAGCTTGATCATATCGGGCTCGGGCTTCGGCGGGCCGTACATAAAGGACATGCCCATACAGCCCAGCCCTTGCTTGGAAACCTCAAGGCCCTGCGATCCCAGCTTGATTCTCGGCACATTCACCGCCATTTTTTTACTGTTCTTCTTCAATCAATTTGAGTTTGTGCGTTTCTGTGATTTTTCCGCATCAATCACACACTATTTGTAGTGACGATACAGTCGTTCAAAGTTTAGGATAACTTTTGGGGAAATAATGCCCACGCGATACTCGCGTACCTTGTATTGTGTAATTCAGTTGAGTCCCTCATGTTCTGATACATTATCAGTTTGGTCCACAACATTTTCAGAAAATTTTGATTTCAATTTAAAATGATTAAATCCTAAGGGGATGTTTGGAGTAGAATGGAGGCCTTCGTAGCACAATCAGTTGTGGGTTGTAAGGTTGTGTCGCAATTAAATGCATAGTAAAAATTGGTGTTTGTTTTGGGTTGTGATAAAATAATTTCTTATTGACATATCAAATCAATAGATTTAGTAGAGTTTTGTTTATATTATTATATTATGGAAGATAAAGATTTGTGGATTTAATAATTAGGATGGATTATTTTATATATATGCTAAATGGATGTGAAATAAAGATATTAAGAAGAGAATCAATATGATATAATTTTTATAAAAAATAGATTTAAAATAAAAAAGTTATAAGTATTTAAAAGTTTTGGGTGAAAAATATAAATTGAATAGTTTTATTGGGAATGAGGAAAGAATGAGGAGGAAAAAAAAGTGTAAAGTGGGTAGGGTTGTAGATGGAATGACTACAACCCACAACCTCATAAACAAACACAGACTGAGTTACGGCACAACCCACAACCGATCGTGCCCAACCTAGTCCAAACATATCCTAAGAAAACTCAAAAAAAAAAAAAAAAGGGGGACAGACATTCTCATATTGAGATTGAAAGACATGATATATGCTAGTTTTATCTTCTCCGGCTCTGCCTGAATTGAAATCAACAAAATTGAATAAAATTTAGTAACTCAATGTGAACATTTTTTATTATTATATATAAAATCGAATCTGCTACAAATTTATAATTGATTTGTTAAATCAAGTAATTATAAAGATATAAAAAAAATTATTAGTTCTCATAAAATTAGTAACATTACCAATATTAACAAATAAAAATATATAAAATTAAAATAAATGTTTAGCAATATAACAACATTTTCTAAAAATTGGTCTTTTCATTTATGAAAAAAAAATAGGGCAAAAAAATTGATAATAACAAATATAAAAACAGTCATTTATTATTATTATTATTATTATTATTATTATTATTATTATTTAGATTATAAATAGTACAACATACGAGAAATACTAGTTATACATAATAAAACGATTACATTACCCACTTATAGAATCTTAAGAAATATGTGTCAGTTAAACTCATAGTATTCAATTGTTGACTGAAATATTGTTACAAAAATTAAGAGAATAACGAAATTGAAAGAAAGTATTTAATGCTTCTTGATGAACAAAAAAATAAATGCTGAATAAGTGAAACTAATTTTCTTCATCAATCACTTTCATATTGAATTATGTTTTAATTGAATAACTACCACACATCATATGTATTAACGGCAACAAATTGTAATACGGGAGTGGGGTGTCTAGTGTCTATTGGTAAACATGAAGCAACAAGAATGGTGCTTCAGTCTTGAGATTTCCAAGAGGATAAAGGAGGAGTCTCCGAATTCATCCAAGTGTTGGACATGAAAGCATGTCTCGCCCCCTTAACAACATCATCCGAAGCATAGGATTCCAGTTCCCTCATCTCTTCTGGAGTTAATGTCACTGATAGAGCCCCCATATTTTCGTTGAAGTTCTCGATTTTGGTGGTTCCCGGTATAGGACAAACATCGTCTCCTTGGTGATGAACCCAACCCAATGCTAGTTGTGATGGGGTGCAACCTTTTCTTCTCGCCATTTCAGCAACCCACTCATATACTTGCTTGTTGTTTTCAAGATTTTCTCCTTGGAATCTTGGGAAATTCTACCAAACATGTTCTTGTATTAGTATATATACGATCAAGGAGGACCTCAATGTTCCTCACTTCACATCTAACCTTTGAAGTGTGCAACAATTTCAAACGAGTAGCCGTGATCAAGTGCTTGTAAGAGAAACAGGAATCTTGCATTGTATGTTACATATATGTAATGAACTGATATACACTAACCTTGCGAAAGTCATTCTCAGACAAGTTCTGTATCAACTTGGCACCTACTGAGAAGAAACCACGCGCAAGTGGGCTGTAAGCAACAATTCCAATTCCGAGTTCTCTATAAGATTCATAAGACACAAACACGAAATGTTAGTATTTTTCGAATCCTAAATTTGCTGAACCCAAAAAAGAAAAAAAGAAAATACCGGCAAGTAGGGATTATTTCTTCTTCCAAATCTCTTGACCACAAAGACCATTCATTCTGAACTGCGGTTATAGGGTGAACAGCATGAGCCCTTCTGATTGTTGAAGCAGAGGCCTCTGAAAGGCCAACATATTTTATTTTGCCTTCTTCAACCAGCATCTTCAGCTCTCCCATCTTGAAAGTATGCCACAACATATTGCGTTACGAATCAAAACCGACGTAACCAAGGACATGAGCCATTTGAAGAACAGATCAATAGAAGAACCATTGCAAATCATACAAGTGTAGTCTTGTAGAGTCGAATCTTTTCAAAAATTGGGTGTCCTAATTGAATAATACCTCTTATTCAAGACTATGAGAAAAATTACTGAACGCCAATAAACCTCCAAATATGTTTTATAATGTTAATGATAATTGAGAGTCATAAAACTGCAGAATACAAGTTTCCACATTGACATCCCATCATCATGTAATTTATGAATTAGTGAGAGGTGGACCTGGAGGGACAAGTGAGAGCGACTGCACCCCGGACACATTTGAAACCTTCCATATATTATATATGAGTGGGGTAAATGTATATTAACACAACTTCAGTATAATTTCTGAAAAAGCACAAAGAACATAAAACAGATCTTTAGCTAAACAATCCTCATGACAATTCCAAATAAAATTGCAAATACAGCAAGTCCCTCTAGATAAATAAGTTAACTTAATACTATAATAAAATATAAACAACAATGGCGTCATGAATGGAAGAATGTGTACCGTGATTTCGATAGGCACACTAGTATCGATCCGATGAACATAATAGAGATCAATGCAGTCGACATCAAGACGCTTCAAGCTTGCCTCACATGAAGACCTCACATATGCTGGGTCGCCTCTTGCGTACAACTTCCCGTCTGTGTGTATCACCCCAAACTTGGAAGCCAATTGCACTTTCTCTCTCATCCCCCCTTTCAAAGCCTGTACCAATATCCAATAATTATAAAATATTACTTCACCTTTAAATAAGAAACATTAGGGGCATCAATTGGAAATTCAATGTTTTCAGTAGTTTGCTTCATTCAGCACCAAAATTGGTTAATGCGAGCATATTCATTACAGATCGAGTTCGGACCCTTCAAAGAACCATGCTGGACTGAAAGTAAGTTTGAAAAATGTCTTGGAGAAATTGGGTCTTTCTGGTGAAACACACTGAGTTGCAAAACCTATTGCCCATTTGATTCTGTGTATAAATAGCAAATTTTGCATCTGGTGTATTTCACTTAATTTAGTATCAGTAAACCGAGAAAGTGGAAACTAAGGGTGTACCTTTCCGATGAGGATTTCGTTGTCGCCGTAGGCGTCGGAGGTGTCGAGAAATGTGACGCCGGTGTTAATGGCGTGGTGGATAAGTTTGATCATATCGGGCTCGGCCTTGGGCTGACCGTAGTATTTGGACATGCTCATGCAGCCCAGACCCTGCTTCGACACCTCAAACCCCTGCGTGCCCAGCTTGATTCTCTGTACATTCGCCGCCATTGTGACTGTTTTGGGGGTTTAGAGCACGGATGTCAGAGGATACGTTATTATTGGGGAGGGAAAATACCCACGCGATACTCGCGAGCCATGATGATTTTGTTTTACCAATTTAAATATTATTTTTAAGACTTAATTACCCACAAAGAAAAAAAAAATAAAAAATAAAAAAATTAATAATAATAATAATAATAATAATAATAATAATAATAATAATAATAATAATAATAATAATATCTCATTCACAGAAAAACATTGAGAGGATAATGGTAAGGAAAATCTCACAGTAAATCATTGCTTAATTAACATAATTAATATCTTTTTAATATAATTTTTATTTATTGTTATGTATGCTTTTAGTATTAGATATTGTAATTTTTGTATCATAATTAATTTCATCAAATAAATTATGAAATTATTTTATTGATTATGTTATAAATTAACAAATAATATGAGGTGTAATTTCAATATTAATAAATATTACTAGAGAATTTAAAATACTTCACATGAAATATTAAATATTAAATAGATAAAATTACAACAATAACAATCATAAAACACAAAATAGAGATAAATTACACAATATAATTAAAAAACGAAGTTACTAATGAAAACACAAAAGAAAAGAAATTTTCACAATTTTAAGGTTTTAAATCATTTTAAGCTTTTTCAGTTTTTTGGAATTTTAAATTTAGTTTTCAGGTTTTTTATATATATTTATTGATCTTTCATATTTTATTTTTCGGAATTTTTCAAAAACACAATTCTAAGATGTTTAGGAATTCTCGAAATCATTTTTTTCTTAATTGTATAGATAAGTTAAAGGTTCTTAATATAATACTTATTGATTTCAACTACTATTCATTTTCTGTACATTATTTATTTATTTTAATTTTTCAAATAAATTTCAGAAATATTTTCAAATATAATTTTCAGATTTTTAAGCAATTTTCAGTTTTTCTTTTTAGATCTTTTAAACAATTTTATATATTTTTATTGATTTGCAGTTTTTCAATTGACTTTCAGGTTTTTTAGATAATATTTATTGATTTTTAAATTTTCAAGATTTTTCAAAAATATATTTTTTAGAATTAGAATTTCAGAAATTAAGAGATTTTGAGACTTCTTCAAATAATGTTCAGGTTTTTTTTTTTAATATATAATTCATTGAGGCTCAGATTTCTCAATCAATTTTAAGTTTGTATATTATTTATTGAGTTTTTAATTTCTAAAGTAACTTCTTAATTTTTTGAATAATTTCCACGTTTTCAATAATTCATAAGATTAATAGATAATATTTTGTTTTTTAAGATAATTATTCATTTAATTTCTATGGTTTAATTATAGTATGCAGTTTGTTAACAATAATATAAACATTTTATACTGATTCGAAAGTAAGGTAATTCTTGTACGAACAATAGACGTGTATGAGTTCTTTTAAGTTTGCCCACTATGTCTACTCTCGCAGAATTATCAAATACATTCATGAGCTACTTTGAGTGAGAATTAACACTTACAAACATACTTTTTTTTTTTTTTTTTTTTTGGGATAGTGATAGTATTATAAATGAATAACATGTATATGTATACATGTTAATGGGATGATAGATCCAATAATATTAGTATTTGTTCATTTTTATTTGTAAGATTGATAATTACTAATTAATATGTTTTACATGCTAAGTTTTTGGTGTAATTATGAAGGCTTAATTATTAATTAAATTGATGTGAATAACAACAAATTGTAAGTATCATATAATTCATTAGTTATATATAAATATATGTGAAAGACTTTTTTTTTTATTTCTTACTATTTGTAACTCTATGTAATAGAGTTATTTTCGTACCTTTAAACTTAGAATCATGTAGGAAATAGTGATGAGTTTATGTGAAAGACTCTTTTTTCATATAATTCATTAGTTATATATAAATATATGTGAAAAACTTTTTTTTTATTTCTTACTATTTGTAACTATATGTAATAGAGTTATTTTCGTACCTTTAAACTTAGAATCATGTAGGAAATAGGGATGAATTTAGCGAATTTTAGTATAATATAGTAGAATTGGATCGATCTTTTGTTTTGTAGTTTGTATAAATTAAGTGTTTATTTTTTTCTTAATATTATGTAAAAAAAACAAGGCTGAAGCTGAACTTGAAAAACCGAAGATAAAAGTGCAGACTGATTGAGGAAGTCCCCAGTTGCTGGGAGCAATGCTGCAGCAACACTGGAAGTAAATTTTTTTCACCTAGGAAATTCGAACTCAGACTACTGACTGTGTAAATTAATACTCCCAAGCTCACGTGGGCCAGCTTTTAAAGTAAAGGACTGACTGAATCAGCAGGAGAATAATCATGGGCCAACTAAATGGGCTACCTTGTGTGGGAAGGATTGGTGGGCCTTGATCATGATTAGCCAAAGGAAGTAGGGTAGCAACACAAGAGGGGAAAGAAAACAGCAGCAGCACGTAGGGAACAGGGACAAGCACAACAGCTGAAATTGGAATGAAAAGATCATCATTCTCAGCAGATTTTCAGCTAGAATTCAAGGGGAAAAGAAGAAAACGACAACAAGAAGGAGAAGAAGAAGAAGAAGAAGAAGAAGAAGAAGAAGAAGAAGAAGAAGAAGAAGAAGGAAGCTAAAAAAAACAGCATTCCCAAGAGCTTATTCCTCTCTTCCTTACTCTCTTTTTATTCCCCTGTGTTTTGGAATTTGATTTCAAATACAATGGATAATGAATTAGACATTTGGATTGTATTTTGTAAGCTAATCATGAGCTAAACATATTAAAGACTTGAATCGCTAATGGACTTTGAATCGTTTTATTGAGACTTTTATGCATTGTTGAGTGATTTGTACTATTGTTCATTCAAGTGTTCCTATGGTTAATATTTGTTATTTTTTGGCCAGCAATGATGAATTGATAGTTAGATTTAATACTGAGAATGTTAGGTCTAGTGGAAATTGCTTGAATGATGCAAGTTTATAACCGTTTTTAGGTTGTAGTTGTAAATGGTATAGGAATATATTGTTCGCCTTGCATAACTAAACGAATTGATACTTACATCGATGTTTCAATTTCTTTTAGGCATAGGAATATGTTCAATTAGGAAAAGGAATGTGTAACATAGCATTTGGAAAAATTCTATGTGGCGGGAGAGAATTCTTGTTAACTTGGGCATTTCACTCAAAAACAATGTCGTTGAACAGTGATCAATAAAATCCGATTCAAAAGAAAATTAGTAATTCAAGTCTACTACTCAATCTTGTGAAATTTCTTGTTGTTGTTCATTGTGAATTGAACAACAAATTGTTGGAAATATTTTTTTTAATTCTTTGCTTGAATTGTAGAAGTAAAACCAAACCATCCACCCAAATTATTATCCATTTCCTTAGTTAAAATTACTAGTAATTGGTATTTGCAATTTATTTTAAATTCAATCTCTGTGGAGATGATAAACTCATCATTATATTACTTGTGTGACTACGTGCACTTGCGTATCCACAACAAGTTTTTGGCGCCGTTGTCAGGGATTGTAATTTAAAATTTTTGTGATATTGATAACTTTGCAATTTTTTTCTTTTATTTTGTTATAATCTTGATTGTTGTTCTTGTGCTTCAATAGGCTGATTTTGTGTATGAACGAACAACAAGATTTTGGGCTAGCTCATTTTGACCCCGAGATTAAATGCACATTTAGAAGAGGAAGAAAGGGAACAAAGAGGACAGCGGACTCAACATCAAAGCAACATGGCCGAAGAAGATGTAAATGTAGTGCCAATGCAATTGTGATGGCCTATGATCGAGAGAGAGCCATACGGGAGTATACTACCCCAATGTTCAATGACCTTAATCGGGGCATCATTCGACCTGAAATTCAAGCACCTCAATTTGAGTTGAAGCCGGTGATGTTCCAAATGTTGCAAACGGTGGGTCAATTTAGCGGGCTAACCACTGAAGATCCTCACCTTCATCTTCGTTCACTTTTAGAGGTGAGTGACTCTTTCAAGCTCCAAGGCGTTACGGAGGAGGCCTTGAGGCTGAAATTATTCTCTTTCTCATTGAGGAATCGAGCTAGAGCATGGTTTAACACTCTTCCACTGGATTCTATTGCTTCTTGGAATGATCTTGCCCAGAAAGTTTTGATGGAACACTTTCCTCCTACAAAAAAATGCCCAGTACCGGAATGAGATTATTTCTTTCCAACAATTGGAGGATGAATCCGTGTGTGAAGCTTGGGAGAGATTCAAGGAATTATTGAGGAAGTGCCCCCACCATGTTATTCCTCATTGTATCCAAATGGAGACTTTCTACAATGGTCTTAATGCTTCTACTCGCTTGGTGTTTGATGCTTCGGCAAATGGATCTATTCTTTCTAAATCATACAATGATGCATATGAGATCTTGGAGAGGATTGCCAATAATAACTATCAATGGTCCAATACAAGAGCACCAACTGGTAAGAAAACAACAAGAATTTATGAAGTATATGCATTGACAACTTTGACAGCTCAAGTTTCTTCCATGAGCAACATTTTGAAGAATTTAAGTTTGGGGGGAATGGCACCAACAACCCCTATGGAACAAGCAGCGGCTATTTCATGTGTTTATTGTGGAAATTGTCACACATTTGATTGTTGTCCTTCCAATCAACCTCAGTTTGCTATATGGGAAATCAAAACTCGAACTGCAACAATCCATATTCCAACTCTTATAATCCGGGGTGGAGGCGACATCCAAATTTCTCTTGGGGAGGTCAAGGCAGCAACTCAAACAACGCACCAATGCAAGGCAAGCCTAACTTTCCACCAGGATTCTCCAATCAACAACAACAACAAAGGTTTCCTCCACAAGCTACCCAAACCAACTCTCTTGAAAATTTGATGAAGGAGTATATGGCTAAGAACGATGCAATGATTCAAAGTCTAGCAACTTCGTTGAGAAATCTTGAGGTTCAAGTGGGGTAATTAGGAAATGAGTTGAGAAATCGATCTCAAGGTGCTTTGCAAAGTGATACTAAAAATCCAAGAAGAGAGGGTAAAGAACATTGCAAGGCTGTCACATTGAGGAATGGTAAGCATTGAGGAATGGTAAGCATTTAGAGCTGAATGCCAAAGAAGGTAACCAGGGAAACGAGCCCACTTCAATCCAAGGGGATGTTGAAACAGAAAAATAAGTTGGAAATTAGAATTTAATTACCACAGAATCTGCCCAGAATGCTTCAGCACCAATTCAACAAACTACAGAGCAGCAAACATGTGCAAAACTACCACCTTCATTTCCTCAACGTTTTCAAAAGCAGCAATAAGATGTCCAATTCCAGAGATTCTTAGATGTTTTAAAGCAGCTCCACATCAATATTCCATTGGTACAGGCCTTGGAACAAATGCCCAATTACGTGAAGTTTTTGAAGGACATCTTGACCAAGAAGAGACGGCTTGGAGAGTTTGAAATGGTTGCTTTGACTGAAGGATCCACTCCAATTTTTAAAAACAAAATTCCTCTTAAATTAATGGATCCAGGGAGTTTTACTATCCCTTGTTCTATTGGTGGTAGAGATGTTGGTAGAGCTTTATGTGATTTGGGAGCAAGTATTAACTTGATGCATATATTTATTTTCATGAAACTCGGGATTGGCGAAGTAAGACCAACCACCGTAACATTGCAATTGGTCGATCCATCCATGGCACATCCGGAGGGTAAGATTGAAGATGTTTTAGTGCAAGTGGATAAGTTCATCTTTCCGGCGGACTTCATCATTCTTGATTATTAAGCGGATCATGAGGTTCCAATTATTTTGGGGAGATCATTTCTTGCCACCGGGACAACATTAATTGATGTTCAAAACGGAGAGCTTAAAATGAGGGTCAATGATCAACAAGTGACTTTTAATATGTTTAATGCTATGAGGTTCCCGGATAAAATTGAAGAATGCCCTTTTGTGAATGTTATTGACACTATTGTGGCTGAAAAAGTACAAAAAGAAACATGTGAAGACATTGTGGGGATGACCTCTCTTGACAAAAATGACGAGATAAGTGATGATGAAGGAGCACAAGTCAAATGGGTAGAGCCGAAGCAATTATACACCAAATTTGGGAGACACTTTGAATCTTTGGATCTATCGGAAAGGAATTTCACACCATCCAAGTCATCCATTGAAGAACCACCAAGGTTAGAATTAAAGACTTTGCATAATCATTTGAAGTATGCTTACTTGGGAGAAGAATAGACTTTACCCATGATAATTTCTGCATTATTGAGTCTTAAAAAGGAAAGTTTGTCGCTCAATGTGCTGAGAAAATACAAAAAGGCAATAGGGTGGACAATGGCAGATATAAAGGGAATAAACCCCTCTCTATGTATGCATAAAATTTTGCTAGAAAAGAGTTGCAACAAATATGTAGAACATCAAAGAAGGCTTAACCCCATTATGAAGGAAGTGGTGAAAAAGGAAGTAATCAAATGACTCGATGCTGGAATTATCTACCCAATCTCGGATAGCTCTTGGGTCAGCCTGGTTCAATGTGTCCCAAGAAAGGTGGAGTCACTGTGGTGGCAAATGAAAACAATGAGTTAATTCCCACAAGAACGGTGATGGGATGGCGTGTTTGCATGAATTATCGGAAGCTAAACAAGGCATCAAGAAAAGATCATTTCCTAATGCCATTCATTGATCAAATGTTGGACATATTAGGACGAAAAGAATACTATTATTTTCTTGACGGGTATTCGGGATACAATCAAATATCTATTGCTTCGGAATATCAAGAGAAGACCACTTTCACATGCCCTTATGATACATTTGCTTTCCGAAGAATGCCATTTGGATTATGAAATGCCCCTGCCACCTTTCAGCGATGCATGATGGCCATCTTTTCCGACCTGGTGGAGAAATTTCTTAAGGTATTTATTTTCCGACATGGTGGATTATGTAATAGAGTTATTTTCGTACCTTTAAACTTAAAATCATGTAGGAAATAGTGACGAATTTAGCGAATTTTAGTATAATATAGTTGAATTAGATCGATCTTTTGTTTTGTAGTTTGTATAAATTAAATGTTTAATTTTTTCTTAATCTTATGTAAAAAAAAAAAAGGCTGGAGCTGAACTTGAAAAACTGAAGATAAAAGTGCAGACTTGTTGAGGAAGTCCCTAGTTGCTAGGTGTTACCCCCTTAATGCGGGCAAAAATATTTGGTGCTATTTTACCCGTGTGACACTAGGAGCAATGCTGCAACAACACTGAATTAAATTTTTTTAACCTAGGAAATTCGAACTCAAACTACGGACTGTGTAAATTAATATTGTCAAGCTGGTGTGGGTCAGCTTTTAAAGTAAAGGAGTAATTGAATCAGCAGAGGAATAATCATGGGCCAACTAAATGGACTACCTAATGTGGAAAGGATTGGTGGGCCTTGATCATGATCAGCCAAAGGAAGTAGGGCAGCAGCACAAGAGGGGAAAGAAGACAGCAGCAGCACGCAGGGAACAGGGACAAGCACATCAGCTAGAATTGGAATGAAAAGATCATTATTCTTAGCAGATGTTCAGCTATAATTCAAGGGGAAAAGAAGAAAATGACAACAAGAAGGAGAAGAAGAAGGAAGCTCGCAAAAACAGCACTCCCAACAGCTTATTGCTCTCTTCCTTACTCTCTTTTTATTCCCATGTTTTTGGAATTTAATTTCAAATACTATGGATGATGAATTAGACATTTGGATTGTATTTTCTAAGCTAATCATGAGCTAAACATATTAAAGACTTGAATTGCTAATGGACTTTGAATTGTTTTATTGAGACTTTTATGCATTGTTAAGTGATTTGTGCTATTGTTCATTCAAGTGTGCCTATGGTTAATATTTTTGTTGTTGTTTGGCCAGCAATGATGAATTGATAGCTAGATTTAATAATGGGAATGTTAGGTCTAGTGGAAATTGCTTGAATGATGCAAGTTTATAACCGCTTCTAGGTTGTAGTTGTGAATGATATAGGAATATATTGTTCGCCTTGCATAACTAAACGAATTGATACTTACATCGATGTTCCAATTTCTTTTAGGCATAGGAATATGTTCAATTAGAAAAAGAAATGTGTAATATAACATTTGAAAAAATTCTATGTGCGGGAGAGAATTCTTGTTAACTTTGGGGCATTTCACTCAAAAACAATGATCAATAAAATCCGATTCAAAATAAAATTAGTAATTCAAGTATATATCTCTATCTTGTGAAATTTCTTGGTGTTGTTGGTTGTGAATTGAACAACAAATTGTTGAAAATATTTTATTTAATTCTTTGCTTGAATTGTAGAAGTAGAACCAAACCATCCACCCAAATTATTATCCATTTCCTTAATTAAAATTGCTAATAATTTGTATTTGCAATTTATTTTAAATTCAATCCCCGTGAAGACAATAAAATCATCATTATATTATTTGTGTGACTACATGCACTTGCATATCCACAACACTATTAGATATTCAAATATTTTAATTATTCATATTATTAATTGTTTTACAATATTTACAATAAAAGAATTCTAAATGACATATTATATTATATAATCTGTTGTTCATTAAAAAAACAAATGTTCTGATATTTTATAAATGTATAGGAGCAATATATTTGCTTTTGATAAAGTATCTTAGACATAGAAATGTTGACCATAATATATATATATATATATATTATGGTCAACATTTCTATGTCTAAGATATATATTAGATTAAAGCTAATTTGCATGTATCTATAATCAATTTCTCATTTAAGAATATACACATTATTGAATTATAACAATCATCTTTTATGCAAATTTAATGTATTAAATAATTATATATACAATAGTTGCTTATTTATTAAATCATATAATTGAAATTAATCTTCATCTATATCTATATTTATATCTATATATATAATTAAAAAGTTCACAACTAATAAGAAAAAGCAGTATTCTTTCATCCAAATCAACTTTCTATTTTTAGAAAATTTGATATTGAATAAAAAGAATCTTTGTTTTTCATTCTGATTTTCAAAGGTTCATAATATTTCCATCTTAAATCTGTTTTTCATTAAAAACATATCAAATTAATCATCTTTTATGATCTTCAATTTGATTGATATTGCATCTATAAAAATAAAATCTTAAATATAAAATATTTTTCATAGATTAATTGTGGTATATTTAATACTTCATATATTTTATATTGTAAGATATTATTGTTTTAAACAAATTTTTATTAAAATATATTTTATATAATTATTTATTTTATTTACAAAATTATATTAATATTTTTTAAATATTTTTTATATTATTATATTATAAATCGTGCAATGCACGAAAAAATACTAATCGTATAAAAAAGTAATTATGATAAGTTTAATACTGATGACACAAAATAGGAGCTCTACAATTTTATTGTCCATTCTAATCTCATAAATTCACAAAATCAATTAACAATTGCCACATTATAATCTTAAAAACTGTTAATTCATAATTCAATACAGTATAGTCATAGTATAAAAGCTAATATAGATATTTATAATGTGCATACATTTATAATCAAATTTTTTTATTTACAAATGTACAAATTATTGAAATATAATAATCACCATTTATTTGAATTTAATGTATTATATATATATAGTATAATCAGTTTTACTTAGCAATTTGATAATTATAGTATTAAAAAATTATTTTATTAAAAATTAGTTATATATATGTATAACTATGCATATAGAATACATGTTAGGTTTACAAGTTCTACTCTAGTTTCAGCTAATTTATTATGAAGACGTATTAGAATGATGGGAAATTTAATTTTACCAATTAATCCACAAATATTTGATGCATATCTATAAATTAATTATATAGGTTTATTTTTATATGATAATTTGGTATATTTAATAATAGATGCTAAAAAAATCACAAATATTATCTTAACCTAGTGCTAACTCGTAAGCAACACATCAATTATGAGGTGGGTCGGAAAAATGATGAATTTAGATATATATATATATATATATATATAGTTTTTATAATTAAACTAAAAAACTTATATATAATAAAAATATTAAAATATGATTCACCAATTCTATAAGAAGTAACATCATATACAAAAATGTAGTAGATGCAATTGCACAAAGAACAATTCTTAATAACCATCATCTAGAACAACGACTCATTTATTTAAAAAAACGTATTTCGAAAGATAAAAAGGATAGCATTGACAACATCTAGTAAATTGTGCAATTCTTACCTTACGACTTTTTTAAATTTTGAATATTAAAAAAATAAATAGAGAAAGAAGTTTCTTATTGTTATTTGTGTTATTATAGAGAAATTTAAAAAAGTTAAAAGTAAAAAGGAGAGACTAAAGAAAATTAGGAATAATTTAATTTTTAATTTATATTCAAACTAATCCTATAGAGGTAATTTAATTTAAGAATTTTATTTGTAAATTGAATTAGCTATTTTGTTCAAAATATTTCATAATGATTTCGTACGGTTTTTAGTTTTGATAATTGAAAAATATCAAAATTCATATCATAAAATAAAAGTAAACTCAGTTCAATTAAAAAAATATCAAATGGTGAATGAATTTTTTCTGTGCAGAACTTATTCAGTTCGAATACTTTTCTTATAGTTTTTTATAATTTTTCTTTTGTGTGTCAATAGTCGTATTTCACTGAAATTTTTATTATTGTTAAATTATCTCTTATATGTAACTTTATATTTTTTTATGTATTTTTTTAGTAATTTTATGTTGATTGAATTTAAAAATGGTGAGAATAGAATATGAAGCATTAGATGGGAGATTCATTTTTCGGACAAATCTTGAAAAATAAGAAAAGATAAGTCCACCGGAGCTAAATTGGATAGAGGCAATTCAAATGGATATATATGTTCTATGTTAAATCAAGAAGTCACTCATCGACTTAGGAGAATTTATTTCTGAAGATTTTACTATCATTCTAACCAAAGAAACCTCATCAACTTTGCATTGTGACACTTAAAGATGTCTTGAAAGATTCATATTATGAAGAGGGCGTGAAAGATGAACTTTATTCTTTGAAGTCCAATTCTACGTGGCGCATAGTCGCTTGAATTAATATAATCATTTTGAATTAGGTTTTGAATAAAATATTAGAGAATATAATTATTAGGGTATGTTTCTTTGGGACTTATATGGGATTTAGAAAATCTAAATTTTAAAATCTTAGAATTTTAAAATTTAATAATCTTTATGTGTGTTAGTTTTTTAATTGTGTAGAGCAGAACATGTGCGGAAATATCACGTTAATAGGTTGTAACTAGTGATATTGGTGTATTGCAGTATTAGATAAAAGAAAATAAAAAATTGTATGATTGGATGATTGTTATGACTTATGTTTCAACATAAAATTTTAAAAATAAAGAGATAAGTACGTGGGGTTATTAAAAAATGAAAAATTAAATGAATAGTTTTATACAGTTAGATTTTATAGGAAATTAAAAAAAATGAGAATTTTGAAAATCAAATTCAAATCCATCCTAGTAAATTCCAAAAGAAACAGGCTCCACATGATTCTTTCAGCCACTTAGTTTGACCAACTACTACGTCTTAATTAGTAAAATTCCGCTCCAGTTCATCCAAATGAAAGATAAGGTAGCATGATATCAGGAACATATTCTTATATATGTATATGGAACAACCGTCATCGAATGAGATTCAAATGAAAAGTGATCATCCATGAAATTAGGCAGACATTTCACACAAAAACTGTTGCAAGATTTACATTGATTTTACGAAGAATGAATGAATTGCTAGCAAATCTCAACAAGAGGAGTCGATGGGTCTGTCGTGGATAGCGAATCGGAATAAGGAGTCATTCTTTCATCTTTCGTTCGGTAACGTTTGATGGAGAAGGAATCCCATTAAATTGTGTGTAATTTGTTTTTATTAATACATGATATGCCTTATATATTACTAGTATATTACACATGCGATGCACGGAAGATATTATGTATAATATTTTATATATTTAATATTTTGTTTAGTTTAGTGTTACATGTTTATTTTGTTATATTATATTATTTTGAATAATCTGGATATACGAATTAGTATAATATTTTGATTATGAATAATTTATATAAGTGAAGTAAATTTCTATATTTCTTAATGTTTCGTGAAACTTAGTATAAAATACACATAAAATTTAATAAACCATATGCAGAACTATTATTATAATTGAAAAAAATCTGAACATATATAACAACAAAGTAATCAACATGAAATAAATTTAAAATATTACAAAATGAGAAATGTAAAACAAAAAAACAAACTGTGTTACTTCAAAAAAAAATTGTTCACAAATTTTGAAACACTTCTTTATAAACTACATTTGTCGTATTTCACCTATCAAGATCCTTATCATCAAAAATCAAAATTTTCAATCATTTACGATTTGTAACTTTGGAAACAACAACATATAATTGACCATGACTGAAGACAGGTTTCTTCAATAATAGTTCAACATGATTTAATGATTGTCCTTGACTCTTGTTTATCGTCATTACATAAGAAACAAGTAAAGAAAATTGTCTTCGTTGAAACTTGAAAGACATCTTACGATCAGATGGAGTAACAGAAAGCCGAGGAATCAAAGCTTTTGACCTGCATTACTTCCTGAAATAATCTTTGCTTCAACAAAATGTGCACCAAGCTTGGTAATTACCATCTGAGTTCCATTGCATAAACCAAGAGAATAATCTAAATTTCGCAATAGCATAACTGGTGTACCAATTTTTAAAATAAGCTCATGATTCGGTACACCAGAATATTTAATTGCATTTAATTGTAGGTGTTGGAGACCTTAACAGTGTCAGCATTTATTCAAAAAATAAATATATAATAATGAAATAACATTGATAATATTAAGTTATATAATTTATACCATTGAGCAGTTTTGGTCGACAACATTGCAAAACAACAATAATTGGCTCGGTACTGCCACCATTCAGATAAGGCATCAGTTTCTCAAAAAACTCATCCCATAAGGCCACTATCAGTTTATTATTCCTTCAATACAATAGAAAATATACCAATATTGACAATAATTTTGAATCTTACATTTAAATTTAAGTTGAAAAAAATTATATTATAGATTATATTATATAATTTAGAAAATTTAAAATACATGTGATCTTCAAGAGTTATCTCCATGAGCCTCTTCGGACCATCCTTCGTTGGCATGGATCTAGGTGGCTGCCTTCCCATAAACTCGACCAATCACATCTTAATCAACACAAAAAATAATAAATCTGATTAGAATAGCGCATAAAAAAATTTATAAATAAGTAAAACTATAATAAATAAAAAATAGAGTACCAAACAAATGGGTTTCATCTTTCTTCTCTAGACTAGATATCCAATCGAATGATTTGAAATTGAATCTGTTCATAGGAAACAATGAGTCCTTAAACTCGTTACCCTTTGTTTTGCCATAATAATTGAACTTATATCCATGACTTGCTATTTTGAATTTAAATTCATCAGTTGACACCATGATATCAGAAACAATATATAGTATTCTCTCAAATAAGAGTTTTTTATAACTATGGATGTGTGAACTTCTTGCTTGACCACAAATAATACCACCCTCCAAAAATAATGAAATTAAATATGTTAACTACTTCATATTTCATACTACCCATTTTATTATGTTTATTAAACTTATTTTTTTATCATACATGTTCATCCTTAAAAACACACTCAAACTGAGGATCTGATTTTTTTCCGCAAATATAGGTATATCGTAAGCGTGAATCAGATGAAGTCTAAGAGTCCAATCTCTTCTCTTCGGATGAACATCTTTCACAAAATTAAAAATAGTCGACATTACAAATCAATAAAGCAAGATAAAAAAATATATGGATAGTGAGAGTATACAATGTAAACCACACAAAATGATACACTATTTATAATAAAAATTAAGTTTAATATATAGTTAGGTATTGCTGAAAAATCTAGGAATAAGTTATCTGTATTTATCAGCATTCTATGGTGCAAATTATTTAGATATGAGATATATTTTTTTAAATCTTGTAATATTACTAAATCAAATATTATTGTTACGAACATTCAGTTTAATAAATAGGTATTCCTAAAACATCTTGGAATCAGTTCAACAGATTAGTATATATCCGTATTCTAAATATATTATAAATACATCAAAATAAATGCTTAATGGTTAGCAAATTATTAAATTAAATATAAAATTTTATTTACAGTTCTAAATTTTGTTGATATATATAAAACTCTTATATTTCTTAAAAGAGAAATTATATGTTATTAAATTATAATGCAAAGAAAACATAGTAACAAATTTAATAATGTGTCAAATTGATATTAGATAGATCTATTAAGTAATTGCATAATTGTAATGACGTGTATTATATTAAATTAGTTTTTTATACTCTAAAATATAATACAGTTTCTTTATTTATGAAAATTAAAAAGGTTAGATATATCCTTAAAAAAAAATAATTAGGTGTAATATGATGTAGAGATAAACTATTACATATATACATCCAGCTTAATAAATAGGTATGAGATATATTTTTTAAATCTTGTAATATTACTAAATCAAATATTGCAGTTACGAACATTCAGTTTAATAGCTAGGTATTGCTAAAAAATCTAAGAATCAATTCAACAGATTGATACATATCTGCATTCTAAATATATTATAAATATATTAAAATGAATGTTTATTGGTTAATGATATTCCTAAAAATCCATTTTTCCATTTGTGGAAAGAAAAATGGGCGGGAAAAATGAAAATAACAAATATAGAAACTATCAGTTTGCTATTATATATATAGATTTTTATAACTATATACTGATAAGTAAATTTTTGTATGACTTAGATTAATTTTATAATTTAATCCAATCATAAATTTGAAGTGCTTCAATTTTATGTCATTTATCATATTTATCTTTTATGCCATTAAATATTTGGGGGATAAATCCTTTTGTAAAAATTAGTTTTAAATAAAAAGGTTTATATTTGTTTTAATAAATATACACATCGCATAAATGTTGAAGTAGCATTTTCTTTATTGGCTAAAGTATTATATTGCTTTGCTATTAGTATAACTACTTTTATTTTTTTTTAAACAAGAACCGTTCTTTTATATTACTGCTCAACAAATTTCAACTGTTCAAAATATATATTGATCCAACAAATTTATGAAAATTTAAAGTTGGCCAACAGTAATTAATCTTGTAATACTTTTACAACATTGAATATTAGAGAAATACAAAGAGTTTTCTAGCTCCACAGCTTTATAAGCTAAACAATCTGCCACACGCTTGCCTTCATGAAAAATTTGAGATATCTTCAAGTTGAGTAACTTCTTTAGCCTAAAACAAATCACTAATCAGCTCCTGAAGCCTCCAATGACCAACCTGTTTTTGCTCTAATATGAAAATAATAGTGAGAGCACCGACTTCTAACCAAATATGTACAAATCCCAAATTTTTACACACTTTTAAACCTTCCACAACATCATCTAATTCAGTCACTATATTATCAGCTATATCCAAAAAATTATAAAAACTGTATCTAAAACGAACATCTGTATTACGGATAATACCCCCTGCCCCAGTCCTCCCCGGATTTTCCTTCGATGCCCCATCAGTATTTAGTTTAATATATACACATCATTTGGGGGGATCCACCTAACCATAAACGGGTTAAATGAGATTCTATATATAATAAAAAAAAACCCCACTGTCTAGCCACATGCCAATATCTATTCCAAAAACCAACCGACAACTTAGAAGAGCTAAGAATAAACTTAACCCTGCTAGCTACCAACAACTAGTATCGAGAAATATCATGACGACCATCATCAAATTTTTTTACATTTTTAGCCTTCCATATAAACCAACAATCCAAAATAGGAATAACCGATCAAATGTAATCATGATTTTTGACTCTCTGAAACCAAAGTAGAATAAGCTGATTTATATTGCAATCCTATGTAATTTGAAGCTGCAAAAAAAAAAAAAAAAAAAAAAAAAAAAAAAGAGGAGAAAAAAACACCATAGCTATTTGGAGAAAGGACACTGAATGAAAAGATGATATGTGTCTTCACTATGCGACAAACAAAAATTGCATATGGACACCACCTCAAGCCCCTTTTTAATGAGATTATTATCAAGGGGAAGAAAATTGTTGATTAATCTCCAAAAAAAGTGGCATGCGATTCTAACAGGGTTTTAGGCCACGCCATTGACTTCCAAACCCCAATTGGTGAGATACATGCTGAATAAAAAGTGAAATATCCATTGGAGGCTAATTTCCAAACAGGTATATCAAACGATTCAGAATTAACAGATAACTCAAGGATGTCATTTATCATATTGGGAGGTAAAAGATGTGAAATAGAAGACAAGTCCCAAGTATTAATGTACCAAAAATTAGCCACAGTTTGAGAACAGTTAAAGACATCCACATATTGATATAAGGGCCCATACTTAGACCATGAATCAAACCATAATGAAATATTACCACAACCCAATCTCCAAAAAATTTGAGATTATGCAAATGTCTTATTACTTAAAGATCTCCTCCAAAAGTGAGATTGATTATACCCCTCATCAACCACAAGAGGATGATAATTTTTACATTGCTTTTCTTTCAAATATTTACACCACAACCTATTATCAGTACAAAACTTCCACCAAGGTTGAACAGTGAATGCTTTAACTACATCCCCCAAATTCCTAAACCCCAAACCCCTTCACTTTTAGGCAAACAGACCCGAAAGAACCCCACAAGAACTGATTAAATAACTAGTGAAATCTCTTAATGACAGTTTTCAGACGCCCTATAACTCTCAATGTATATAAAGGTATCGAGTTAAGGATGCTCTTAAGCAATACCATCTTGCTTCCCATACTTAGAAAATGTTTATCTCACCCTCCTAGTCTACCCTTCACCTTCTCAAACAATTCCTGAAAATGGATATTTTTAACCCTTCCACGAAATAAAGGAACACCCAAGTATTTCACAGGCAACCCTTCCTCCACAAAATTAGATAACTCCATGATCCTATTCTTCCTATAATTCGACACATGTTTACCAAATATCACATAACTTTTTGAATGGTTAATCTTTGGTTGGTGGCCATTTCAAATTTAGTAACAAATTCCAACAGTAATTTGAAAGACTGAATATGTGTTGAACCAAAAATAATAGTGTCATTAGCAAAAGACAATTAAGGATTGTCAGATTCTTTTTTTAAAACAAAGTTTAGGATTCTCTTGAAACAAATTTGAAAGGCTATTAAAGAGTATTAGAAAATTTACAAAAAGGCTAGGAGATAATGGATCTCCTTGCCTTATGCCTCTAGGGCACTGTTTACTTCATGGAAAAAGGTTGGATAAAGATACTTATCCAACTTATCCAACCTTTTTCCATGTTTACTTTAAAGGTTGAAAAGGTTGTTCAAATTTCGGGCCCGAGATTGGCACGGAACTCGAGTCAAAATGGGTGGATTTAGTATCCACTCAATACTGAACTGATATCTAATCCCATGTTGTATGACCCTGTACAATTACATTTTTATCCTTGTACTTGAAGTGAAAATCAGCAAATTCACCCCTCCTCTCACAAAACCTTTCCACATTCCTCACAAGTCACAACCTTTACAGTGGCGGATGCTCGTAAAATTCTCCGACTGAAAAAATCTGCCTCCTGCATCCGTGGTAGGTCCTACAACTTAAATCGATGTTCTTCTTTAGTTGTGGTGTAAACATCTTCTGATTTATTTTACTATTGTTTATATGCGTCATCCTGTGATGTTGTTGAAGAAGTCGTGAAATTAATGTGATCATTCATCTGTGAAGGCTCCTTCGATGATTGAGGTATTATGTGTCAGAAATGATTTGTATAATTTTAGGGGAGGTAATCTTCTGTACTTGGTCAGTCAGAATTTGTGATTTGGGGGAGAATTGTGTTCCATTAATTTATGTTTGGATACTGGTAAATTTACTATTTTGAATATTTCATAATGTTTTTTGGTTGTCATTTGTTTGGTGGAGGGTTCACTTGCACGTTAGAAGGGTCAAATACACAATTTTGATATATTTATCTGCATTTCTTAAGTTTTATTATCTCCTTACTTCTGCCATTGTAATTCTTTTACTGTGAAATGCTTGTGTCTATACAAAAATAGAAATGCAAATTGTGACATTCTGTTGTGCCAACATTTGTAACTTCTTGTGGCTGCTTAGTCCAATGTAGACCATGGATGAACAATAAAATTTATACAATGTGAGGAATAAGTTTTTGGGTTTGTATATACACGAACCGTAGTTAAGTAGATTATCTATGCTACAGTGAGTATAATATTGTTGTCATAATGTAGTGGTGAGGATTGAGGACAAATTTGTGCTTCTATTTGGCGGATGTTTGTGTACTGGTCATGAGTCTAAGTGTGCTAGGAGGCTGTACAATTTTTATTTTATCAACAGGCAACATTACGATTCCTACCTATTTGTCTACTATGTGAATGGAGGCCGATCTCCTTGCTCACCACTGTAAATAACACTTTATGTTTGCCCTCTTACTGTGTCGTGCAGTATTTTCTTGAAGAAATCAATGCTTCTCGGTTAATTATATGTTTAATTTCCTAAGATACAATGGTAATAAAGGATCGGAGTATGATTAACAATGATATAGACTTGGTAGTGGATTCTGGCTTTTGGAGAATGATATCTCAAAATAGTGATACTGAATCCAACAATTATAATTTAGGTGGTATCAACAACTAATCCTTGGTATGATTGCTGGTAAATATGGATTGTACCTCATAGAAAATTTGAGCTCATGTCTCATAGCTATATTTATTTTCAATGGGTTTCTTAGAAAATATGAAATCTTTCTTTTCCTCTAGAGAGAGAAATTAATAAATTTTAATACGTGATGAAGATTTTGAAACCTGTACAAGTAGTTTGGGGCGGGGGGTGCGGCTGGAAGGCTGCGGGGGCATCATGTCTTGTTTGTAAATTGAGACCTGATTTGTTCATCTGAGGATGTTAATGACATGCATATATTATTTTAGATTCATAATTTGTGTAAAATTCTTGATCTCAATGTCTTTTTTGATAGTTTTCGTTTAATCCAAAGATTGCATTTGTTGTTTCAGTTTCTACTTTTAGTAATTATAATTTACATGATGAAAGCTATATATATATATATATATATACAACTAATAAGTCATTTGCGTATTGCAGAGAACTTTTGACGCTATTTTTCACTGATGCAAAGAGTGGATTGAAATCAATGGCTGCAAAGCTGTGGAAAGATGACCGAAAGATTCCCAAATGGCCCAAATGTAAAGAACCTAGTTATCTTCTTCCTATAGTGAAGAACAAAAGAATGATCACACTTGAGGGTGCTAGGTGTCAATTCGTCTAATCTCTTAGTGCACATAGCCAGACAATGTGCTTGGATGATTGATGGACTGAAAGACGAGGAGGATGCTATAACTGACATTTACCTTGCCTCGTCTGTGAAATAAAGTAGAAATAGTGTTGTATCATTAGCAGATTCAGCCGTGTGTTTGCTGTTTTTTTACTTGCATATGGTTGTGTGTATATCTTATCTTGCTAAATCTTGAAAAGCTAAGATGCCTTGTAATGAAGTTACAGTTTCGTTGGAGACATCTGTTGTAGTATTATCTCCACTCTTTGTTATCCATGGACATGTCTTCTTTTCTATTCATTTAAACTCTTCTACTGAGCATGCATTGTATATTTGGATTGCAGGACAAATTATGAATCCATTGCCTAGTTTGTCAGTAGTCACAATGAATCATAATGTGCATTTGTCTGTGCTACTATGTGCGATTGTGTTGTCTTTGCTGTAATTGTGCGTTACTTCATGTGATTGTCTAATATGACTTGATTTCAATTTCTTACAAAACATAGTGAATTTCAATGAGGAATCTAACACTCTTTGATTTGAGTTTTAAGAAAAATTCAATTATCATGCTTTTATATAAGTGTATAGTTTTGAATAATTCAATTGACTAGTATTGCACCCGTGTGTTGCATACTTTGTAATACACAAATATTTAAAAATTATATAAATTTAATTGAATATTATATAATAATTATTTTTAATTTAAAATATAAACAATATATTTATATTAAGATATTATTTTATTTATTTATAATTTAAAACACTTATTAATTTATATTATTTTAATATAATACAATATAATCAATTAAAATTTATATGCATATATAAATTCAATTAAACATAGATAAAATTCAAAACAATTGTAGATGACATGAAAATAGAAAAAATATAAAATCAATAATCCTTATCATTTCTAAAATCCGCAAATAACATGTTTTTCATTTCAACTGAATATAGTTAAAAACATGCAAATTCTAGAAAAAATACAAAAATTGGTAGACTGAAGTTATATAAATTAAAAAAAAAAAAGTAAAAATATATTCATAAAATTAAATATGCAAATTATAGAAGAGATAAATGATAACTTTATAAAATAACTGAGTATATTACAAAAACAAATATGATAAAAGAATTACACATTTCAAAAAAAAAATTCATGAAACACCACATTTTTTCTTCAATACCAATATTTTCAAAACAAATCAAAATTCGCAAATCACTTCTACGGTAACTTTGGAGACAACCACATTCAATTGTCCATAACTAACCATTGAATTTTTAATCTCTTAAAACTAAGAATCATAGAAGTTTGATAATCTATTTCCTACAACACATATGCAAAATATTCTCTTGTACTAACCTTTTTTCTTCCACGAGGTTTGTCCAATATATGATCAGCATATGAAATATTTTCTTCATAACATTTGATGTAAGGAAAAGTAAATGGTATTGCAATCAAACATATGGCATTAAGTTTACTGATGTGTTGAAGATATCCATATTTGAATCTCCATTAAAATATCTCGATCGTCCATATTTTCTTCTAAATCACCAACAATTAATGTAGCAACTGCAGAAGTTGATAAAATGTTCTAACATCACATCCTTTTTAACCTAACAAAATTTCAACCTCATTTCAAAATGTCCCTCTTATAGCTTTTGTCTAATTTTTTTAAAGCTTTTAACAAAAACATTGCTTTGATCAAGCATATATTTCAAATTAGGGACTATATTGACATGAAGAATATTGATATCTTCATTATCCCTATAAACATAAAATTACATGATTGATTTAAAACATAAAATGATATAATTGATTTAATTAAACAAATTTGTATATAATTCAATTCACATATTTTATATAAAATTAATATAGGTATAGATTTTTGAATAATTCAATTGATTTAGCCTGAAAAAAAAAAGAATAAAAAGCAGAAGAGTCTAGATTCTTGATTGAAACGTAATCCCATTGCCATACTGCCGTAGTCAAACCATCAAACCTTTTTGGAAATTGGGTTTGACGCGGTGGTCTATCCACAGTCATGGCCGTACAGTTATCTTATTTTAAATTTGTAGAATTATAAATTTATTTATTTATTTTTATTAATTGCAGGACCTTTGTAGTGCAATTGGCATCGGTACATTTGATATATATTTTCTCGAATTTCTAAATTTAATCTATCTAAAAATATCAACATATGTGGTTTGGTAGATTAACAAATTGGATCATTATTTTTAACTTTAATTGGATCATTATTTTTTAACTTCAATTAGATATTTTTTAAATATTTTTGTCAATTATTAATTACAATATAAATTTTTAAATATCACAAAGAAGTATGCTTGTCTTAGTATTTTTCAATTTAATAAATAGTAAATTAATTTCAAATTTTAATTGTTTATATGATGTTGATGTCGGCTCCAACGGCCATATGCATGTCATAAATTATTTTTAACGCTAAAATTTATGTGTATTGGGTGCACGGGCAACACAATTGAAAATATTATTGTTTAACTATAAAATATTATTTATTTACTTAAAATGTGCTACTTTGATTAATTATTTTAAAATATAGTGATATTTTATAGTTAAACAAGTAATACTGTCGATTGGATGTATGATGTACCTAATGTATAAGATACTCACTCATCTTTTAATCATATAAAAAATCATGACATTTTGGTCAATTATTATTTACAACATGTCTCAAAAAAATATAGCAAAGAAGTACCACATTTTGATTATTTTTTTCAACTCGACGCACTTGAGTCAATTTTCAACTACAATTGATCACATATCCCTTTGTGCCCCCACTACTATATTCATTGAATAAATTGATTTTATTTAATTTAAAACTCAAAATAATTTTAATGACATTGTTTTCTAACAAAAAAGAAGACTACTTATGTTTCCATTTCACGACATAAGCAGTCACTACCATCAATTTTACAATTTATTTATTTATAGTTATAGGTTTCCTTAAGATATATTATACTATATTGAAAATTAAATTACTATAAAAATATAAAAATAATACTATTTAATATGCATTAATTAGGTACTAATACTAAAACCAATGATGTTATATGAAACTAAGAAATTTTTGAAGATATTTTACAAGCATTCATAAACAATAAAATAGATTAAACAAGTGGATGATGGTGGTTGCTTATGCCACCAATTGAAGGCAACTTTTTTTCTTTTATAAAAAAAATGGTTTTGATAAGTACAGTTTCAAAAATAAAAATAAATATGAAAAAGAAAATTACCAACATGTATAGCAATGCGGGGCTTTGACATCATTAATTGTAACTTGAAATTAGCACTCGTATTAGAAAAAAGTTATGTATTTTTATGTTGAAAGGTTAAAAGATATGTTATAAATAATAATTAATCTAACGATTGTGAATTTTGTTTTCATGTAATTTAAAGGAATCAACTTATGAGGTTATGCCATATGCACAGTGGTGTGACCAAAAATACGAAATTTAAGCTTTATGTCAGCTTCGAATTAAATTTTGAAATAGTCTTACATGCATTGAACTGAAAGAATTTCAATGACGACACTTTTTTTCATTATGTTTATGTTACAATTAATAATTGATGAAAATGTAATAAAATTTTATATATTAAATCTTATTTTTAATAAAATTTCCATATTGGAATCAACAATATATATTTTTCTATATTTAGATGTGAAAGCACAAAAAAGAAATTTAAAAGAAAAAATATACAAATTAACCTCTAAACTAGTACCTCAGTTTCAAATTAGACTTAAATTTTGTACAAATAAGACCTTTAATTTTTTAAATAAGTCAAATAAGCTCCTAAACTTTTAAAATATATCAAATAAGCCCTATAAAATTTTAAATATACGATAAGTAGGACTCTACTAAATATTAAATTGACTAAGCAATTTTTAAAAATACTAAATAAATCTAAAACTCAACAAATTAAACTATAAATATATTTAAATAAATTAATAAAGTATAAAGTAAAATTTATTAATATATATATATATATATATATAAAGGATTTGAGATTGATGATTTATTATATTTTTTAGATATTTTATTATTTATTATATTTAAAAGTAAAAGATAATATTTGTATGGAAAAAAAATTAGAGCCTAATTTAAATCTAAGATACTAACTTAAAAATTAATTTGTGACTTTGTTCAATCTAAAATAATTATGCCTACACTTCAATGTTATTAATCCCATAATATTTTAATTAAAAAAACTGAGACTATCCGTTGGTTATTTGATTACCAACAATAGAATATAAAATGTTGTGTGCACACCAAATTTTTCTATAGTTTGATATATAGAAAGTTTAAATTTGGTATTTAACTAATGTTTTAAATTTATTTATAGTTACTTAAATTTCTAAGATTATAATATATTTATATGGATTAATCTGTTATGTATTGAATGCATCGTGCACTTAATCTATAATATTAATTAAAAAAATATTATTTGTTTAATTAAATTTTTTTTTTTTGTTAAAATAACAAATTGATAGTAATACTTTTTAAGTAAACAAATAATACTAAAATTGCATATTTATTTTGGTTAGATATTTTTTCTTTGTTTGTTACCCATAGCTAACATTTTGTTTTTCCTTTTGTAATTAACCATAAAATAGTTCATTGTAGTGAAAAATGACATGAAGCTCGACCATAGAAATTTTTCATAATAATACCGGTATAAATTAAGGGCATCCCACATTTGAGATTCTTGATTAAGTCAATTAGCTTGGCATATTATATTGTACATAGATATATAGTTGATAATTTGAATAAAATAGTAAGATGCTGAGTTCCAACAATATTTTTCCAAGTCAATATGCAACAAAGTGTCCGCAGGCCACACCCTCCAACTTGACACAATAAATTGGACCACCTCAACATATCCAAAAAAACATAAAAAAAATAACATAAAATATATAAATAAATAATTAATTTAATAAAAGTAAAACCCAAAGAAAAAAGTTGAGACTTCAAGAACAGCATAGACCCACAAACCAAGAGAAACTCCTCTTCTCGCTCAAAAGCAGAATACACACACTCGTGTGTGTGAGTGTGTGAATAAAACTCAAGGAAAAAAGGGTGGAAGTGGGCAGCTGGGCGGCTAATGGACCCTGCAGTCGTGGACAGGATAATTGAGAAACTGATTGAAGTCCGATCCTCAAAGCCAGGGAAATTAGTGCAGCTCACAGAGTCTGAGATTAAGCAGCTTTGTGCTGCGTCCCGTGAAATCTTCATCAACCAGCCCAATCTTCTGGAACTTGAGGCACCCATCAAGATTTGTGGTATATTTATCCGACTTCCTTGATGATTGTGTTATTTGTCTGCCTGTATGTGCGTAAAGTTCGACACTAGTGCTGTAAAATAAGTACCGAGTTTGGGTGGATTTTCCTGTTGCTAAAAAGGATTTTATGGTGTTGCCCCCCCGATTTGCGGTTATCAGTGTTTTGCTTTAGTTGGTTTAGGGGTTTTCAGCACTTAGCGTTCAAGGTTCTATGTACTCGTTTTCTTCTTCTGCTCTTCTCTTTCTTCTTTTATTTGTATTTTTAGTTTTGGGTATTTTGGTCCTCAGGTGAAATTGCTTATTCTTGTAGTATTCGGACTTCTCTGCTGGATTTTTGCTTTACGCACATAAGGACTCGTTGCTTCTGTCAAATTCTATGAATTTTCTTATTTTGCACTAACTTTTCCGATTTCTGTTCTAAGCACAGTTCCGGGAAACTTTTTAGGGTTTTTGTTCTATGATTTGCATGAATTATGTGACTGAAACATCCACGCAGAATACTTTTTGCTCCTGAATTCTTGAGATGTATGGACTGTTCAGAAATACGTCTTTGTTTATTTTGATAAACGAAGGTTAACGAGCCATATTGCTGAATAATTAGCTCAGACGTAGCTTAAGCACAATGTCATGATATAGCTACTTGTGTTAATCACATTATATTGATGATGAAGATCATCAATATATTTTTTTATTTTTCCTATAAAAAATGATGAAAAGCATGCAAGTAGTTTTGGTTGGCATCTTTCAATTTATTTGATAAGGCATCAACCAATGTTCTCCAAAGAAATCTTCAATGTTTCATATACCAAGATCTCCAACTCCTGCTAGGCCAGGGTATTTTATAATGAACATCATAGTATTCCGACAATCTCTAAGCTCACAAATCCTAGCATGCACACAAAACATAATACCTTAGCAGTTTGGCATCTAGACATCTCATAATGGTTTTAGGAGATGGAGGATGTTAATTATATGAGACGGGAACACACCAAACTAATAACATGATGGGGGGGGGGGGGGGGCGAGAGAGAGAGAGAGAGAGAGAGTAAATAAAACTTGTTGAGGTTTTTTTATGTCATACACGTTCTCTCTAAATTGAAGGCGCTCAGGGGAGATACTGTGGTCATTTGTTGTAAATGAAAACAATATAACTTTTTCAATTTTGTAAAGTTACAGGATTTGCATTTGGTCCCATCATTTTTTGGTGTTGAAATGGAAAAATGAACGGCTTGACAACCTGAAAGAATGATCCATTAGAGGGAGGAAATAGTGTTGGATGGCTTAGCTGTATGATATGTCATGGTCTTTGGTGTGCTTCACTGTAAGATTTGTACTGGACTACTGCTTGAACCGATCTGCTCACAAATTTGACACATTTGCTAAATCTTCTGGCTCTACCATCTTTTTGTTCTGTTACTCTTGCTGCAAATGATTGAACAAAGATTCCCTCTGATGGCTCAATATTTGTAGCCCATTGCCTTCTTAAATTAAGCAAATACACTGATGTTGTAAGAAAAAGAACATTAGCTAGGCTGCTTCAGAGTCCACATTTAATAGTTTTGCGACCTGACTTAGTAGTTTGGTATGTCAACTGTAGGAAAGGGCAAAGGCAAAGTAAAAATCATTTTTGGCTATTATACTCTTGAGATAATGGTTCTTCTTTTTTTATTTATTTTTATTTATTTATTTATTTTTAGTTTTTATAATCTTATGATTATTATTGTGTTATCAATTGAAATTATCTGTACATCAATTTCAGTTGTGTCAACTAGAAAGGCACGTTGTCTTGAAGCATTGTGAACAATCAACCATGTCCTCTAATGGTGCCGTGTAGTGAGTTTAATTGAACTAATTATATTTAAGTTTGTTCTTATTTCAGGTGACATTCATGGGCAATATAGTGATCTCCTAAGGCTTTTTGAGTATGGGGGATTTCCTCCGAAATCCAACTACCTATTCTTGGGTGATTATGTGGATCGTGGAAAGCAGAGTTTGGAGACAATATGCTTGTTGCTTGCATATAAAATCAAGTACCCAGAGAACTTTTTCCTCCTTAGAGGAAACCATGAATGTGCTTCTATAAATAGGATATATGGATTTTATGATGAATGTAAGCGCCGGTTCAATGTGAAATTGTGGAAAGCCTTCACTGATTGCTTCAATTGCCTTCCTGTTGCTGCACTTGTTGATGACAAGATATTGTGCATGCATGGGGGTCTTTCTCCAGAACTGAACAACTTAGATCAGATTAGAAATCTGCCCCGTCCAACTGCAATTCCGGATACAGGCCTGCTTTGTGATTTACTTTGGTCAGATCCTGGTAAAGATGTCAAAGGATGGGGAATGAATGATAGAGGAGTTTCATTTACTTTCGGCCCTGATAAAGTCTCAGAATTCTTGGCAAAACATGATTTGGACCTAGTTTGCCGTGCTCATCAGGTAAAGAGCAATCATCTCTTCTCTTTTTTAAGTTCAGACCATTCGCCAAAACTGTGCTTATTTTGCAGGTTGTGGAGGATGGTTACGAGTTTTTTGCAGAAAGGCAACTTGTTACTGTCTTTTCAGCACCAAACTACTGTGGTGAATTTGACAATGCTGGTGCAATGATGAGTGTTGACGAAAACTTAATGTGCTCTTTCCAAATCCTGAAGCCAGCAGAAAGGAAAAACAAGTTTATGATGTCCACTAAAATGTGATGCTCCCCTGCTGCATAATTTCCATGGTTAGTTCAAGTTTTTCCTTATCTCTTTATTTTCCTTATCTCTTTATTTTCCTCTCCTTCTATCTCTCTCTCTCTTTGTCTGTCTGTGTATATGTGTGCGTGTTTTTTTTTTTCTTTTTCATTTTCTGTTATGGTGAAATTGCTGAATAATCTTATTGATGCCACCCCCTGGATTTGCTTGAACTTTACTTATGAACATTTTGAATGGTGTACAAAGATGCTTAAACTGTTTTACATTATTGGCCCAAAAATAGATTTAGTTATATAACATTAAGAATAGAAGTTATTGCAGATTAAAATCATGCTCCTCCTTCTCCTATGTTCTTACTTAATAATTAGTTTATTGTAGACCATTAATCTTACACGACTTCATATATGTTCTGTCGTCTTCATCTGTTCTCATCCATTCTGGGATTCTGCGGCTAACACAGTCATGCTTCCATGAGACCATTTATTCCAATCCTATTGTCTAACCACAGAGCATCAGCTCATCGGATGTGTTACTTATTTTATTGTAAACAGTTCATTCCAAACTAGAAATGCTATTTTCCTTAAACTGTTCTGGATATTTGCAACTAAAATATATATCGTGTTTCCTAAGTTTTTGAAGACCATTCTTCCCAAACATCAATGCATCCTGAAGTTATGGCTAGTGGCCTCCTATTCAGAGTTTTTGAAGAATGAGGGATTTGTAGTTTCACATTAACCTTATCTGGTCTGTTGCTTAATCTTTTAACTAAGAGTTCTAATTAAAGCCTCCTGCAAAATGGATAAAGATTCTCCTACCTCAGGAGTAAATTGGATGTGCTCTAATTTTGGTATTGTCAAGAGCTTAAGGGTTCAACAGAGAAAAACTAAAAAAGAGGCGAAAGAATCTGATGGATGATGATAATGACCAAATGATCCTATGCATAGGCATATGTAAGTGGTGATGCTAGATTCTCATGTTAAAGCATCTGACTTCAAGTTGGATACATCTCATATCTGAGCAGCATCAATCATTACATTAGAACCAATCAACAAAAAGTTGGGGCTTTATATCTTTTATTTGCAAATTTTCCTTGAGGTTGTGTTTGGACTTTGGATTGAGGGCTTTGAAATATAATGGAGTTTCAAATCCACCCGAGTTAAGAGTGGATTTCAAATCCCACAAAATCTCTCAATATTAGATCAAAACGAAAGCCATAATTTCAAATCCACATAATCCAAACAACCACCAATGGACTTGCTACCATGAATTTCAAATCCATCCTCAATCCATTCAATCCAAACCCGCCCTTCATAAATTTTAACACAAAGGAAATTGTTTCCACAGATCAATTGTAACCTCTTCTTTTCACCTTTTAGTTAGACAAAATGACCCGTGAAATTAGTATGACGTTTCCCCTTCAATTCTTATTCTGAATTTATTGAACAATTCATTATGGATCCACTTGGAGGGAGGGATTTAGATGGATTGATTTTAAATAATTTGTATTTGAAAGTCCACTCATTTCAATCCCTTGTTTGGATGTTTGGATCTGACATGAGTGGATTTTAATTGTTTGATTATTTTAATCTTTATTAAAAAAAAAAAAAAGAAAAAGGTGAGAGAATAATGAAAGTGTGTGCGAGTCTGTGAATTTTGTTTTTTTACATTTCTCATATTTTTATTAATAAGGTTATGGTATAATATATAAGGTTTAGGCATGTGTGTTTACATACTATATTCATATATGTACTTTTATACAAGTGTATATTGATATGAATGTAAATATGATTGTACACACACACACACACACACATATATATATTATATTATAATATGTGTTCGTACTGTGTTTGTGTACAGAGAGTGTGCTGTGTGTGTGCAGGGTGTTGTGTGTGTGGCTATGCGACTGTGTCTGAGGTTATGCGGCTATATATATGAGAGAGTTAAGATGTATTTCAAATGACTAAGTTGTAGAAAGAATTTCAAATCCATAAAAAATTAAGTAAACATTTAGAAGGGATATATCTACTATTGATTTGAGATTTGGGCCAAACAAGTTGAGTGGATTTGATTGTGGATTTCAAATCAATCCTCCAAATCCATAGTCAAATCCCTCCTTCCTAATGGAGTCTAAGATTCCAAATTAATGCTGTTTCTGACCACAAATTCAATGAAAAATGTTGAGCATCCATGAGAATAATGCTCTCTGAGTGCTTTACAAACAGATTACAAAAGGTTAGCATGTAGAAGTGTTTTTAAGACAAATCACCGTCATATCCAACTAGTTCATCTATTTTATTTACACATTTGAACTAAATGTGCTGCCTGCATGTTTAACAATGGGAACTACAGGCTTCTCAGTTGCTGTGGTTATGATGGTTCAGAAGTTCATTTTTCTGGCTTTATTTTGTAAATTTGGTGGAGAAGAGACTTGGCTATTCTTTCAATTAGGGTTCTATAAGAATTTGCGATTTTGGTAGTGTATTTGCTCTATCTAAGTTGATCCATTCTAGCAAGAAATAGACCTATTTGATGATGGTGTTTGAAGTCATTTTTATTAATCACCTTTCCCTGTACCTTTATGTCCTGTCCATCCCCATACTACAGGAATGCCTGTTTAAAATTTCCCAGAACATTCTCCTTCTCAATTCCTTCTTCTGAAAAACACATTCACGTTTTCCAATGTATTTTCCCACTAATGCACCACAATTTCCAAGATATTTATTTTCCATTTCTTCTTGATAATACCAGAAGTCATCAATTGATCTAAATTTACATGAGATAACAGTCAAAGGCAGACCAGACACTAGTCGACATTAATGCATATCTGTTGAAGTATCCATGTTTTCAATTCTTTGCTTGTCTTTCCCATCATTGTTCTCAAATATTGACAGATTTTCTTCCTCTCTCCTTATCATTTTTCTCTTCTGTTCGGCACTTTATTTTGCTTCTGTTCAAAATCATTTTCTTGTAATTCTGCTCAAGTTATCTTTTTTAAATTTTCAATTAGTTTCGATTTAAGATCTGAGTTTCAATTATTCCATAAAAGAATGCATTTATATTTGAAGATTTTGGTTGTGCATTTGCTCTGTTACTTTAGCTGACTTATAGAGTTCATTATTGATTGGAAAGATTCCTAATTACTTAAGTTAGTATAAATGGATATATGTTCGTTAATTGGACGTTTAGGAGGAACTTAATCTTTAACAATTCATTTATAACATTTTGTAATAAAATGTCGGTCCTATTAAACTAAGAAATTTTATTCAGTTATTCCCAAAAAACTCAGAGAAAGTTGTTATGATTTTGCTTCATTGTCTTTGCCTTCACTGTGATCTTTAAACTACGATCAATAGTGGATCAAGACATAGTCAATGACAATCCAATGAGTCTTATATCATAAGTCATGTCTAGACAAACATGCTCCCTGTTGACTCGAGGTGCATGTTAAATGAGTAGCCCGGCATGCCTCTTACACAGTTCATCATGTCTAAAATTCTGTTTAGAGCTGACTGTTTGATTTCTTTTCTTTTTTGGATTCCTATTTTGAAATGTTTCTATTTTATTTTTTCCAACTCTTTGAGTAATTTATCAAAGTCTGATTTACTGGCTTATTGTCTCATTATTTGTTATTATATAAAAGACATGGCCTTGAAAATATGCTCCAATACCTATCAATATAAAAGGCACGTTGCTTCATTTCTCAACTTCATAAGCACTGCTGTTTAAATAAAGCTAGAATATCTCTATCTTTCTGGATCTGATTTCCTGTTACTGTATCATATGCAGTGGCTTAGAATTCTATCTACTCTCTTTGTTGTGTTATCTGTCGCTCTCATGTGTAAATGTGTGTGTTTATGCCAACCCTAGTTCACGATCCTAGCTGCTAGAAGACCTCAGATCTTCTCTGCCACTGAATGAAGATTTTTTATGGGGTTTCTCGTTCTATAATTATGTTCTTAGAATCATGACAGAATCTTTATCACTTTTGAGTTGTTCCAGCCAATTTGTTTCTGATTTTGGAGATGAATGATTTGAGTCTGAATTATCACAGAACAGTTTGTGCTCTTAACCAATTCTGTGTCATTTAACACTTTTTTGTTGCTGCAGGCGACACTTTTTAATTAGTAGAAGTTGAAGCTGCACCTGTCTGCAAATCCACCCGAGCACTGAATAAGAACCCTTGATTAAGCTTTTACCTCAAAAATATTTAGTATGCTTAGCAATGGGGTTTTATTGGTGCGTTTTTCAGGGGGGCGGATTAGCTGAACTGCTCCCCCTTCACCCCTTGCTTGAAGGGTGAATTCATGTAGATAAAATTGTTTGGGAACTATTCTTAAAGAAGTATGGGCACCAAAACAGGCCAATTTTCTTTGAAAATTTGGCAAATTTTGCCCAGATTCTAACTGTACTTGGAATTGAAATGTGTGTTTTATTAGCTAGAAGATTAGAGATACTCATGTGAACATGTTATCTTGTTTGATGTTAGTCGCTTCAACTTCTCCATGATTGCTAATTAGCTTAAATTTTCTTATTCGTAAGCTAGAATTGAGAATTTGAGATTTTAGTGTTGGAACCTAAATTATTTTAGATAGATGGATGTTATTCAGATTGCATCAGATGATGAATATGTTTCGTATGGCTGTTGTTTCACTTTGTTATGATAGTCGGGTAGATTGCAATTTTATGTTCAGGAAACTATATAGTTTGTATGCAAGACATGTTCAAATTTAGAAATATCTTTTAAATATTTCCTATTATAAATATATTTTTAAATAACAAATAATAATTATAGAAAGTCAAAAAATATGAAATCTTGAAAAAATTGGTATTATGAAATAACAAAATTTTTACTTGAAATAAAAATATGAAAATTTGGTAATTAAAAAAAATGGATATTTAAAAATTAAAAATTTAAATTTTGAATAATTTTCTAAAAAATAAAAAATTAGAAACTAAAAAAACATGAAACTCTAAGCATTATATTTAATATACAAAATAATATTAATAAAAAATCTAAAAATTATATTAAAAAATAAAAATCAGAGATTTATGAAAAATAAAAATTAGAAAATTATAATTTCAAATTACAACTAATTATCAAAAATACCGAAAATTTGAAAACAAAAGAGAAATTATATTTAAAATACTAAATAGTATTCCTAAAAATCATAACATTATAAGAAAATTTTGGAAATATGAAAATTATAATGTCTATATGGTTTTGTAACATATGCATTTATAATTTTTTGAATTTTAGTTTTTGGGAATATGTTTTATGATTTTAAAATATAATTTCCTAATTTTAGTTTTTTTTTTAAATTTAATATTTTTTTAATGATGTGTACATTTTGGCCACGTAATCAAATTGATTGCCATGTTAGTAATTCCGACAAAATATTGAAACTCTAGTAAAAATTTAACAAAAATTGAAAGTTAGAGAACGAAAAAAATCGTAAAGCTTGAAGACACGCAAAATAAAAATTTTATTAAATTTTCATAAAAATAAAAATCCACAAGAACGCAACACTTTTATCTTAAATCATATCTACTACAATTTTTTTTTTTCATATTTACGTCTATGATACAAAGTTTATTTTTAAGGTGTCCTAATAAATTTTAAAATTAAGGACCTCCTGATTATTATTATTATTATTATTATTATTATTATTATTATTATTATTATTATTATTATTATATTACAAATTGTCAAATGTAAAATTTGCAAAGAAAATTTTGAATTTTATGTTGAGCTTGTTCGATTCTTTAAAATGTGATAAAGAGAAAAAATATGTAAAAGCAACTTGTGTATTTCTTTTTTATCAAATGAAAATATGTGTAATGTGTGTAAATTATTAAAAATGTTAGTGGGTATAATAGCCAATATATCATTATACATAATTTTAATATATTGAACCAAACACCATACATATTAATATGGGATATTATGCATTCAATTTTGCATAACAAACATAGGATTGATACATAATAATGGACTTGACTGGAGGTCTCCGTAGCACAATCGGTTGTGGGTTGTAAGGTTGTGTCACAATCAAATGCATAGTAAAAAGTAGTGTTTGTTTTGAGTTGTGATAAGGTAGATTGTTATTGATATGTCAAATCAATATGTTTAGTAGAGTTTTGTTTGTATTATTATATTATGAGAGATAAATATTTGTGGATTTAATAATTGGTGATGGATTATTATATATATATGCAAAATGGATGTCAAAATAAAGATCTTAAGAAGAGAATTAATATGGTATAATTTTTATAAAAAATGGATTTGAAATTAAAAAAGTTATAAAACTTTAAAAATTTTGGGTGAAAAAATATATATTGAATAGTTTTCTTGGGAATGATGAGAGAAGAGTGAGAAAAAAGAGGTGTAGAGTGGGTAGGATTGTGGATGGAATAACCACAACTCACAATCTCGTAAACAAACACGAGTTGGGTTGTGGCACAATCCACAACCAATTGTGCAAAGGCGTGTCCAAACATACATTATGTATCAAACATTATCTTATCAAGTAAAACAAATGAGCCTTAACTATTATATCCTCTAAATGTTGATATTATTAAAAAAAAAAAAAATTGAAATCTTAAAATTATAATTTTTCATGTTTCCAAAATTCTTATAATATTATGATTTTTTTGGAATATTTATTTGTATTTTTAAAATTTTTAAATTTATAATTGTTTAGCTAATTATTTGTAATTTTAAATTGTAATTCCTGATTTTAATTTTTAAAAATAATTCAACTTCTTTCTTTAATCATTTTTAGATGTTATATTAATATTTTGGACATTTAAATATAGTTTTAAGAGTTTAATGTTTTTATAGTTTCTAGATTTTCAATTTTTAAAAATGTTTCGTAATTTTAGAATTTTCAGTTTTTAATTTTTAATATTTTTTTACAATATCAGAATTTTTAATATTTCTTTTATAAGTTTTCATATTTTTAGATTTTCTATGATTATTATTTGTTATTTGAAAAAACACACACACACACACACACACACATATATATATATATATATATGTAGAAGTCGCACCAATTTTTCACGCCTAAATTGATTTCTGAATTGGAAAAATATCTAATTTTTCAAAGAAAAAAAAGAAAGAAAGTCTAATGTTATAAATAATATTCCTTTTTCATTCATTAAACCAAATAAATATCTCCATGAATAATAATTATGAAGATTACAATACAAAAATTTCACCAAACTTCTATTTAGAATCATAATCTTTCTATATTAAACAATTTGATTATTTATGAATCATGGTCTTCGTATATTTCTTTGACACAATTTTCAATAATATAAAACAATAATTAAGAAACTCCTTAGGAGATCAGTACAAGTAATTAATTTATCTAAAATTTAATTTTCATGAAACATGAAAATGAAAATGAAAATTCAATCAACAAAATTATGAAATAATTAGATCAACATTTCAGGCATACAAAATGAGATGTGATTTTGAATTACACAATGAAGTTGTGAATGCATCTCAATCCCTCTTAACCTTGTCAATACATCTCAATCCCTTTCAAAAAAAACAATAATGTCATTTCAATTTTTGCCATAAAAAACACACATATAGATAGGTAAGTGTGACAATATCAATATATATATATATATATACACACATAAGTCACTCTAAAAATAGCACCAACAATTTTTTCCACCTAATTGATTTCTAAATCGGTAAAATGCCTTTTTTTTTAATAAATAAAGTTAGTACAATTATAATGTTATACATTCATTAAACAAAATAAATATTTTCATAAACAATAAATTATGAAGATTACAATACAAATAATTCACCAAACTTCTATTTAGAATCATAATCTTTCTATATTTAAAAATTTTATTTTCCTAAAATCATGATCTTCATATATTTCTTTTACACAATTTCATTTATAATTTTTATTCATTCTGACATATATATATATATATATATATATATATATGTGTGTGTGTGTGTGTGTGTGTGTGTGTGTGTATCAGTACCTCTGTAAATGAACTTTATAACACTTTTCCGTCGTTAACTTTCTTACTAAATTTGGTTGTTTTTATTTCTTATGTTGAATAGATGATATAATTAATTTTAAGTAGCTTATAGACACCACTATCTGTATGTGTATGTATAAAAAGAGAAATATCGCCTAGAAAATATTAAAATTTTCCACATAAATTACTTCCTAATTATAATATTTATTTTTCTGTATATCTATATTAATCTATATCTCTATATAAGATATAATAATATAATTTGATTAATAGAGCCACGGTTTTCAATTTTGAAATTACCCTTATTATTTTCAAGATATACTAAAATTATGTTGTATTATTATCATCTATCCAAATATATTACTTTTATTATCTTTTCTATTATTATTTTTATTTTTCACTAAAAAATTTAAAAGATTATAAATTTTTGTTTCAACTCTATTTTTTATGGAAAAATATATGTAAGTAATTCTATTTTAACAATATTTAAGTAGACATCCATATTGCATATATACATATATATACATAAAAAATTAATTATTAAATATAAAACACTTTTTTCTTAAGTTAATTGTTATATATTTTTATATTTAAATAAAATAACTAAGTATATATTGAACAAATCATTTTCTAAATATCGAAGAAAGAAATCAATCTTATAAGATTATGTATATCTTTTGATATTTGTCTATCTAAGGACATAAAAAAAAATACAAAAAATAGTGTCCTATGTTGGTGATTTTTTTGTTCTTTTCTAATAGTTTTTGTTAAAAAAAATTGAGATTTGCGTGTTTAATGAAATTGAAGAATATGATTATAAATTCTAATAACTTGGCAATGTTGGCTCTTTTTTAATATTATAATGTTAATGTATATTTATTTATTTAATTTATCATTGATATATTGTTTCAACATATATATGTTTCGTTGAAACAATTTATTTTATTTGTGAAATTTTGAAAGAAATTCTAATCTTTTAGAGATATTCCACTAAAAATTTTCTAAGGTAAGTGAATATATATATATATACACATATATATTTTGTCAAACATATAAGTTTTATTACGATCACAAAAAAATAATTTATTTTTTAAACCAAATGCACAATCATAAAAACTATATGCATTATTTTTATATGCTTTATGTAAATATACATATTAATGTTGGTTGAAAATATTATATTCACTTGCTCTTTAAAATATAATAAATTCATATATGTATATGTGGGGATGGGGCGGGTTGAGGTGAATAAAATTATCGTATCACGTTAATAATTGTAATAATTTGCATCACACATATTTGAGCCTAACTATTGAACATACTTTGATCAGAAAATAAAAGAGAGAGAGAGAGAGAGAGAAATACATGTGAATGTTATATTATACTTTGAATATTACATAGTTAAATTAAATTAGAGAAATTCACACAATAATATCTCCGTGCATCGCACGGAAGCTTAACTAGTATAAAAGTAAAATAACTTTTTTCATTTTCGTTTTCCCACCTAAATATGGTTTCCTAATAAAATGTAATTTGTTTTCTATTATTTAAGATATTCGTGTTCCTAAATAAAATATATAGAATAGGACTGTTTGTGTGCAAATCATTATTTTTTAAATCTTAATTACTAAAATATTTGATTTGATTATCATTCCATCAATTATGGATATCATGTTTATCAATATTTTCATTGTTATCAGAACGGTGACTTATGCTATGCACACAAACACGTTGAAATAATTTTATGGGCTCAAAACATTGGGCCTAAATTAATTCGAACCAAAAGATGCAATTTAAAATAAACAATTGATATAATGCAATATGGGCTTATTCAATACAACGAGACATATTCACTAGACTTTACTTAATAAAATAAATTGGGCTTAAAACTTAAAATTAATTAGAGATTTAAATCTCTTGAATTTATTCTTAAACTTGAATAATCAATTGAGCTATCTTAAAAATAGAATTGGGGCATTATAACCCAAGACTTAAAAAATAATTAAAAATTATGCGTACTAATGGACTTATCCTAGCCCATAATTAAATGATGATGCGTATTCCTAAAATTTAATTAATAAAATAAGGGCAAAAAATAACGGGCATTACATCCTACTTCGGTTGCAAAAATTTTCGTCCTAAAAAATTTGTAACGTACCATAAGTAAGGAAATTGGGATAACGAGCTTTCATCTTTTCCTTGCATTCCAACGTAGCTTCCTCTTTGCTATGATTATGCCATTGTATTTTGATAAACACTTTCTCCTTATTCCTTAGCCTTTGGATCTTCTTATCTAAGATCTCTTCGGGTTGCTCTTCATAGGTGAGATCTTGGTTCACCTCCACCGTAGAGTAGTTGATGATGTGACTTGGGTCAGTACATATTTTCTCAACATAGATACATGGAAGACGTCGTGGACGTATGTAAACTTGGGTGGCAAGGCCAATCTATATACCAAATCACCAATACGATCGACGATTTCAAATGACCCTATGTATCTTAGCTCCAACTTACCTCTTCTTCCTAAACGAATTACTCCCTTCATCGGAGCTACTTTCAAAAATACCTTCTCACCTACATAAAACTCGAGATCCTTCCTACGTTTGTCAACATAAAACTTTTGATGATCTTGTGCTATCTTAATCTTTTCTCGTATCTTCTCAACAACATCAATAGTTTTCTCAATCATTTTGGGCCCCAAAATCTTCCTTTCGCCAACTTCATCCCAATACATCGGTGATCTACATTTCCTTCCATACAATGCTTCAAAAGGAACCATTCCAATGGTTGATTGAAATATGTTGTTATACGTAAAATCCACCAAAGGCAAAAGTTGTTCCCAATTTTCACCCATGTCCAGAACACAAGCTCTCAACATATCTTCAAGTATTTGAATCATTCTCTCGGATTGACCATCGGTTTGAGGGTGATAAACGGTACTAAAATTTAAATTAGTACCCATAGCCTCTTGCAAACTCTTCCAAAAACTTGATGTGAAACATGTATCTCGGTCAAAGACAATGGAAATAGACACTCCATGCAATTTCATGATCTCACGAATAAAAATCTGAGCATATTGATCCACACGATATGTCATCTTCACCGAAATGAAATGTGTTGACTTCGTAAGACGATCAACTACGACCCACACTGCTTTATTTCCTTTCTTGGATCTCGGTAAGCCCACCATGAAGTCCATCATAATATGCTCCCATTTTCACTCCGGTATATGGAGTGGTTTAAGCATTCCAAAAGGTCTCTGATGTTCGGCTTTCACTTGCTGACAAGTAATGCATCTTAAACAAAATCAGGAACATCCCTCTTCAATCCTTCCTACCAAAAGGTCTTTCTCAAATCTTGATACATTTTTGTACTACCGGGATGAGCGGTATAAGGAGTTTTGTGTGCCTTCTCCAAAATCATCTTCTTCAACTATGTAATATTTGGCACACAAATTCTTCCTTCATGATACATTGTACCATCTACGGATATTTGAAATCCTTTATGTTCGCTAGCAACGGTACGCTCCTTCATTTTAAGCAGAAAATCATTTTGAATTTGACTTTCTTTGATTCTCTCTTTCAAGGTTGGTTGTACCACTAAGGCTGCTAGAACTGACCTCACAGTCTTAGGTGGTGTAACCACTTTAAGATTCATTCTTGCAAATTCTTTGATTAGCTCTCCCTCCTTAGTCAAAATGCAAGTTAGTTCTCCTCGTGTTTTCCGACTTAGAGCATCGACCACTACATTAGCCTTCCCTGGATGGTAGTGAATTATACAATCATAATCCTTCACTAGTTTGAGCCATCTTCTTTGCCTCATATTCAACTCCTTCTGCGTGAATAAATACTTTAGACTTCTGTGGTCCGTGTAGATTTTATACTTACCTCCGTAAAGGTAGTGTCGCCATATCTTTAAAGTATGAATAACATCAGCTAATTCCAAATCATGTGTAGGGTAGTTCAATTCGTGTGTCTTTAGTTGCCTCGATCTGTAGGCAACTACCTTACCATGTTGCATTAGCATACATCCTAATCCTTGCTTGGATGCATTACTATAAATTACGAATTCCTCGATGGGTCTGGCATAGTCAGCATAGGAGTTGTAGTAAGCCTTTGCTTCAATTCTCAGAAACTATCCTAACACTTGTCATCCCACATGAACATCTCACCCTTCCTCGTCAAACGGGTTATTGGAGCGGATATTTTTGAAAATCCCTCAATGAATCTTCGATAATAACCAACAAGACCCAAAAGCTACGAGCTTCATCCGCATTTGTTGGTGCCTTCCAATCATTAACTGCTTCCACTTCGGCTGGGTCAACTTCTATTCTACGAGTGGTGACAACGTGCCCGAGAAATGCAACTCGATCAAGCCAAAACTCACATTTATTGAATTTTGCGTACAACTTCTCCTTGCAAAGTGTCTCCAAAACTACCCTCAAGTGTTGCTTGTGTTCATCCTTATTTTTTGAATACACTAGAATGTCGTCGATGAAAACAATGACAAATTGATCCAAGTAAGGATGAAATACTTGATTCATTAAGTCCATAAAAACATTTGGTGCATTACTCTAACCAAATGACTATTTTTATTTTTTAATGAAAAAGGTATAATGACTATAAATGAGGTATATTTAGTACGAAAAAGAAAATTATTAATTTTAGATGAGTTGTATTTAGATTTCGGGATATGAATAGTGGCACTTTTGGTACATAATTGAGAAAAATGCAAAATAGAATTACTCCTTCAAGATTTAAAGTTTGATTTTTCTTTTCTTTTTTTTTTCTAGGGAAAATTTGAAGTTTGTTAACTAAAATAAAATTGAATATTAGATGAGTGAATAGTGATCACTGATCACATGTATAATTGCGGATTTATGAAATTTGAATTTCTTTCCGTGTGCATGATGATCATTTCTATCCACCTCCTACTCTTCTCATAGTTCCAAAAACGCAATCGTTTTTCCTGAATTTCACATCTATATACAAACCATACTTTTCGCAATCGCCGATCACTCGGATTCTATTATTGAAAAGTATGAATTCGTTTGAATCGGTGAAGCTGCTGTTGGCGGCAAGCGGCGGCCACACCGTTAAACTTTTTGACATGTCATTGGACGCTCACAACCAGTGCGTTCTCACCTATTCTCCATCACCGGGGCATACCGTAAATTCAGTCAAGTGGAATCACAACAGTCAGTGGACACTCAATTTGTATTTTCGAAAATTAATGTCACGATTAAATTTTCCAGTTAAATTGCTATTTTCTCCATTTAAAACCTGTGTTATTTAATTTCATGTTGTTCTTATTGTTATTATTTTCCCTTTTTTGGAAGATATGGTGTTGGCGAGTGCAGGCGACGATGGTAAAGTGTCACTATGGAAGAAAAATGGGCAAAGCTTGTGGACGGTGCCTGCCAAAACCGATTGGGGTGGAACTATTGAGGTACATTATCTATTTATCTTGTATAGATGTGAAGTTGGAATTAAAGGGAATGTTTATTGTGTATTTGAATAATTTGTGCCTTATTATGCATCAATGATGTTCAATTTATTGTCATGATTAAGATGGTGGGTGTTCTATAGAAAGTTGGTTTCTTAATCAGCCTTAGCTGTGGCATCAAGTACTCTCCAGTGTTGAACGTGTTGTAGATGCTATAAGTGTGTTCTCAACTTTTGTCGATCTGCACATATGCACGTGTATTTACTGAGTGCATATTACGTCCAAGTTGTATTTCACATGGTGTAAAATTGAGAAATCATTATTGATCGCTAATACGTGTACCTAGTGCCTAGTGGGTTTGAGCTGCAATATCATGAGATTGCTTATCTTCATGAATGCCTAATTGACTGAGTGACCCCTCTTAAGTTGTAATATTTCAAGCTTGCAGCTAATAATGTTAACATTGCCTTAATGAAGCAGTAGAGTTCAGACTTGTGATCAAAGGGTTACTTCTTATATTCTAGTTGACTCTATAAATGCTACAATGAGGAAGCAATGAACTTCGATTAAATCTTTTATCTAGTGAAACTTCTGGCTGAAGCTTTCAAATTTGAATTCCTTCAACATAAATTGTTTTCCACCCCGTAATCAAGCTTCATTTCTTTAATTTTTAGTTTGAAACAACGACTTGATTTTTTCTGCTTTTTTCTCCTTCCAAATTTTGTGTTTCTTTGTTCTGCTTAAACATATAAGCCTCCAGAGTCCATATCAACCATCAACTTTTGCAACAAAGGGTCTCGATATCTTTGCTCAGGTGGAACTGGTCATGTTGTAAGAATATGGGATTTGCAGAACAAGCGTTGTGTCAAATGGTTGAAAGGGCATACTGATGCCATAACAGGTGTAATGTGCAACTGCAAGAATGAGCATATAGCTTCTGTTAGCCGTAAAGGAGACCTCATTGTTCACAACCTTGCATCTGGCGCAAAGGCTGCTGAACTTAAGGACCCAAATGGACAGGTAGCTTGTAGTGCTCTGATCTCTCTCTTGATACGAGGCCACTTTTGAGCAATATAATCTTTCATTTTATTCAATAATAATTATAAGACCAGGTTTTGGGGGCCCTTGATTATTCTAGGATGAGCAGGCACCTGTTAGTTACGGCCGGTGATGATGGGTCCATCAACCTGTGGGACACTACTAGCCGGAGCCCAAAGGTATGCAATATAAGAATTGGTTATATCTTGTTGAGATAGCATGATTACTCCATGTGACGTATGTTACTGTGGAACTTGGACTTCTTTTCTGGTCTTTATTTTAACAGCTGAAGCTGTTGCCAGCTGGTTGTTTACTTTCTAATGTGAAATGTCGTTGTGTTTTCCTGTTCGTCTGTCTAAGAATCAGTTCAAACATTACTGCTTTCCTGGTTTTCTAAAGTTTTCTCAGGTCACCGTCAAGATAAATTTGGTTCCCTAGCTTTGTGGATTATTATGGCCGTTAATTAATTGTAAATCATCAACATAATCCAGGCCACTGAAAAAATGCACATGTAACGAAAGATGTGCTTACTTGATCAATGAAAAGGAACAGTTTTATCATTTAATGTTATATCAAGATGGAATGCTCATCTTACATCAGGACATTCAAGTAAATAACAGAAATCACAGGTGTACAACACAATAGATAAAACACACTGACTTTAGGTTCTGATGAATAAGTTCATGATTTCTACTGCATGTAAAGCAGCACCATCTCTTTCTTTGCAGACTTCTTTTTTATCAGCCCCTTATTTGCTCAACCTGTGATGCTTTGAAACTCAGTAGTGATCAGTACACTGTTGAAACTCACTAGTGATCAGTGCAACTATTTTAGTGGTTGCACCAAGAGAGATGCTGGGTGTAAGCCTCTTGGCCAAATGACTATCATTCGGGTGATAATTTATAGAAGTTATGTTCGTTCTTTTTAATCACAATGCACAAAAGCATAGAATAAATAATAATCTTGGTTTCTTTGCTTTGTTGAAGATTGAACCCTGCATAGACCGTCTAAAAGTTCTCAATTATTGAAAAGGTATTTCAACCACTGGCCACATGCAATAGGCAGTTCACAAAGAGGAAGACGGAGAAAAATAAGGGGCATGATTCTCCTTGTGAATTTACATTCCAGAATAAAAGGTGTTTATTGATTATGGTAAAGCCTATGCCAACCAGATCTCATTCATTGATAAACTAACTTCTTTAACTGAAACACCCATTTTCTGGTGGGGTAACTACTACTAACACTAGAAGTTTTCCACAAATCAAAAAACAAACTCAAGTGACAAAATCGCCGTAATAATTTCTTATTAAAAAAACAATTTACTAGAAAACTGAAATAAACTTTACCTTATTAAAAAACATGAACACATTGTTAACTTTATAATCAACATAAAATGATCCTTGTAAAGAACCAATCAGCTTCCAACTTTAATAAAAGTGTTTAACACTATGTAAAAATCCTAAATCAATTCCAAACTGGTTTAACTTCTCAAAACACAAGAATCCAAAATGAAAACTAGATTCATAACCTTATGAGTATCTGCCGCCACAACCATTTGCACGTCAGCCTTACTCCCTTCTAGCATTACATTTAACTCTAACCTTTTTCTGCAATATGAGGTAAAACTATAACCGAATGCTTAGCAAGCACACCACTTATCTCACAAAACATTTTCTTTTCAACTTAAGCTAAGTGCTAGAAAATCATTTTACAAATAAATACTCATATACTATAATATAAAAACTACTATGGGGCCCGGACATGGTACCAATGTATGCAACTTCTAGCTAATAGGGCGGTGTAGGAGCCCCTGAATTTCTAGCAGGCGGTCTAAGAGTCCTGAGACTCTTGTGGGTATTACATTAGCTCATTGCACTGCCAATTAAGTATTATGATGACAGGATGCATAGACTTAGATTTTCTGTCACGAACTATGTAATCATTAAGATTCAGGATTGAATCCTAGAATTTGCATACTGAGGTACAATTTTTTGTACGCCTTAGCTAACAAGATCTTTTTAATGCTTCATTTAATTATAGATTACAAACAGCTTCTTTGAATTACAGGTTTCTTGGTTGAAGCAGCATTCTGCCCCTACCTCTGGAGTTAGTTTTGCACCATCCAATGACAAGGTCTTTTCTTTTCTGGCTTGAATTTTCTGTGTGTCAGCATAGGACAATTATGTCCATAGAAGTGAGACTCGCTGTACTAATATGCATGCCAGTACTAATTTATTGTTCAATCTCACTTTATGGGTTTTGCCAGATTATTGCTAGTGTTGGTCTTGACAAGAAGTTATACATCTTCGACACAGGGTCCAGGAAGCCAGCTTCTTGCATACCCTATGAGGCTCCCTTCTCTTCATTGGATTTCTGTGATGATAGATTGACCGTAGGTGCTGGTACAACTACTGGTGAGGTTATACTCTATGATCTTCGAGGGAAGCCTCAACCATTAACTATTCTTCGTGCATATTATGAGGTGATTTGAATTCCCCTATGTTTGAATATTTATTTATTTATTTTCAGTGCATGACCGAATATGTTCCAAGTTTCTGTATCAAGCATTTTTTATGTTAGTGCTACATTATGATGTTGGGATTCCAATTTGTCGTTAAATACTTGTCTAAAGATCCTATTAGTGATGCACCAAATTTGTGTGTGGTTTCATTTTTGTGCTTCAACACTGTGAGATTCAAAATTCGTCTCCTGCTGTTTAAATGTTCACCTTGTTTGTCAATGGTTCATATTGGAGCTGAGTCACTGACATTATCTCATTGCAGCTGTAAAACTGTTAGTTATCAGTTAGGGCTATACTCAGGATCAGTTAGTCTAGCTAAACAATGTGAATTTGTAATGTCAGTATTTACTTTTAATCTGCTTGTCAGATTGATTTGAAAGGTTAAACATTAAGTTTTCCTTTTACAAATCTGCCCAAAAGATTTCAGAACAACTTGATACCATTATTATACATCGTTTGATCTGCATCAGGCCATATCAAATCTATGCTGGCAGAGGTCAAAACCTGTAACCTTCAATGAATACAATTGCACAGATGAGATGATTCTTGTGGCTGGTGATAGAGGGGATTCAATCCTTATTCCTGATCCACTTCCTTCTAGGTCATCATCAAGCTTTTTAATGCCCAAAGTAGTATCTGGATCTCAAAATCCTAGCCATGCAGCTTCTTTGGGACGCCTAGTTTCTTCTTCATTGGTTAGTTCTGGATCCACATCAACCACTGTCAGTATATCTGCTTCTGAGAAGTCTCCTCCCAGAAGCAGCCTATTAACAAATCTAACTCTTGCAAGACTGCATGCACCTCATGTCAAGGATGATATGGACGTGTTTTCTCCTCTGGTAGAAGTTCAGCCACTTACGCCCTCCACTCTTGATAAGTTATGGGATGATCATGATGGTTCAAAGAAAGATCAGGATAGAAAACATTCATTTCTATTACCTTCTCAGACAGAGAAAGGGGCCAGCAGTGATCATCCAATTTTCGACTGGAAATCCAACTCAGCACCGAAACAGGTATTTCATTTCCAAACTCAGTTGTTTTTTGTTCTTTTAATGTGTTCATCTACGTAATAGATATTCTTGTGATTTTCTTGTATGTAGAGATGATCTAATGAGTATTCGTCCAAGATAACAGCTGTTATCATTAATTCGGCAATTTACTCAGTATAGTTTCACGAAGTATAATTTGGATTATGGTCTGCATTCAAATTTAAAAATTAAAGAAAAAAGAACAATAGTATTTGTCTTCGAAGCAGTGATGTAGTGGATATGTTAGGACGCAATTGCCCTCACGACGTAAATTGTTTTAGTGTGAGGAAAAGATGGACATCTAATTGGTGAAAATCATCTCTTTCATGGGAGTTACAGAAGACTGCTCCTATAATTAACAGTATGATGTTTTCTTGTACATCATAGAGCGTGGATCTCCTGAATTCCATAATTTATAAGATTAGAAATTTGGTCACTCCACAGGATGATAATATGTGTTGGATAAGATTTTGATATTCTTCTAAAATGCTTGCAGCTAACTACCGACTATTTGGTGCTCTTTCAGGATGACGGCCATTCTACTGTCTCACAGATGACATCCGACTATGCATCTACTCGTACTAATATGACTTCCTCCGTTGCTCCACCCAAAGCTTTTCACGGCAGATTCTTAGATAAATTCATTCACCGTAAATCCGTTAAAATGCCTTCTCGTTTTGCAATGTCTACATCCAGTAGTTCATCATCATCGGCATTACAAGATGGTATGCCCACAAGTCAGAGTACAGCCAGCAGCTTAACATCAGACCTGAGCCTGCCTAATTTGCGTGGCATAAAAACCTCCCATCAAGCAACTTCCTCAGGATCATCAGAAGCTGTTTTTTCTCCTTTAAGTACTAAAAAATATACTGTGAGCCCGACATTGTTTTCTCCTAGAAGATTCCCCAGTTATACTGACAGAATAGGTGCTACACTATCCATGAGTGGAGCATCATCTCTATCAGTGGGGTCACCAAAATCCCCGAAAACTGGACTGGAAACGAGGGAAGAACTTCTCAATAGCTTGTTAGGTGCTGCACCATCCATGAATGAGGTGGGGTCACCGAAATCCAAGAAAACAGGACTGGAAACTGGGGAAGAACTTCTAAATAGCTTGTTGTCAAACAGTCAATCTGCCACAGGAACTGGTGGTGTCCCTACTTCAAATGTAAGGACTGTACTATTAATGTTTCAATCTATCGGTGCAGTTAGTTGATATAATACACTATCTTAATTTTACCAATTCATGAAGGAAATTTTGCATGGTACCCCCGTTTTGTGGGACAAGTTATATAACTTTACCTTTCAAGCTTTATATCCTTACCAATTTCCTATGATCAATTTTTATCCATGGCAGGGTGGAGTGACACGATTGCAGGACGCCTACTTGCAGCCTGACTCACAGCAGGGAACTGTTACTATAGAGCTTGAAGAAACTCTAGCTTCGTTTCAAGAATCTGTTCACGAAGATATGCGCAATCTTCACTTAGAAATATTAAGACAATTCCATATGCATGAGGTAACATCTGATAGCATGCCTCTCTCCCTTCCAAACGCGGCTGTTCTTTTTTTTTTTTTTTTTTTTTTTTTTTTCTCTCTCTCTCTCTCTTAATCCAAATTATAATGTTTGGAACTATATGCAGATGGAGATGTCAAGTGTGATGAGATTAATCTTGGAAAATCAAGCTGAAATCATGAAAGAAATTCAATCACTTCGAAAGGAAACACAGCATCTTCGTCAGTTACTGTGAATATATTTGGATCACTTAATACATTCTATATTTTAACTGTTCTTCCGTACATTCAATTTTGTAGAGAGAGAAGCTTAGTCTGAATTTCAGTTGTATCATCTAAGTTGGAACATATTGTAGCTACCATCCATTTAAGCTTCAATTTACATTATATGCAGTTGGTTGATTTTATGACATATGTAAAGTCTTACAAGAGCCATGTGTTTATCATAATAATATTGCTTAGTTTACATGGGTGGGAGTAAGATTGAGATACATCTCAATTAAAAAGACTTGTGTTTTCTTAATATTTTACTATTTATGCAAGTTACAATATTTATTTGGAATACATGATGTTTGATTACAATCTTTCCGCATCATTATTTCTCCAATCTGGTATGGCATGGCGTGATATTCCACGCTAGCACTATCATGTAATTGAGTTGATCGAAATATTATAAAGCCTCAATTTATTTGAGATCACGAGAGAGACACATGTTTTTTCTAACAACGTTATTAATTATCGTAAAAAACAGAATTGAAATCGAGCATTAAAAAAAATTCAAGATGAAATTGATAAAATAAAAAAAATACAGAACTAATTTTAAAAAACTTGAAAGTTATACAACTAATTTTGCATTTTTTTCCCATTCAGTGTGATAATCACAAGTTGGGAATTTCGTTAACTATAAACTTGAACCTTATCTATTCAGCTTATTTTCAACACAAGTCCCTGTATTAGTTGTTCCATAGTCCTCCCTACCAAAAAAAAAAAAAAAAAAAAAAAAAAAATTCTGATTTTTAGTAGTCACACAACTTTCGAATTGCTGGAGACCATTATCCATGACTATTAGATTTATCCTCAACTCAGCAACTTTTAAATAGTTTGGGATTAGGGATTAAATTTCAATTTTAAATGCAAGCAAGACTATATTCTTATACTCATTTAGTTATGTGACTAATTTTGCAATATGCCCTAACATTTTTTGCATTGTACTTTCAAATTAATATTCAAACGCTCGAGCTTGTATTTTTTTGGAATTTGAATGTGATGAATATTACCATTGAGACACGTTATACAACTCAATGAAAATGTAATTTAATTCTTCTGTATAATACCAGTTTACTTGAACAATGAACCACACAACACCCGAACTCGATAACCAGTTAGTCAATCCCACACTTACTGACAAGTGTATCCCAAGCAAAAGACACTAAGTTAGAAGATGGAATATAAAAATAGAAGACACATATTGCTTTAGTCGGGGCTAATAAATGACAACATGAGAGGTTCATATATACAGGAGAAGAAGTGAAACTGTAGAGACTAGGGCTGCCATAGATTGGGTCTGATTTAAGGGAATATGTATTGGGCCACATAAAACAACAATCTTCCTCCTTAATGACACAAAGTTAGTATAGAAAGCAACAGGCAGACACATAGTCCTATAAAATACAAGAACTCAAAATCCAAGTTTGAACAAAAAGTTCGAGACACAAAGTTTATCACAAAACATAATGCATGCATAAGTAAATCAAGCAATTAAAATCAAAATTCAGAGTATACATATACAAGATCTAAAATTTTCAACACATAAAATTTAGTATCCTATTAGTAAGTAGGATTAAATTCAGATGCTATCATGGAATATTGGATTCTTACACAATTTCATGCTGACTATCTGAATACAACATCACATTTTCTTCTAGAAAACCAATTTAAGAAAGAACCCCTTCAACCAAATAGCCTATTTTAAGGTGTCAGTTACAACAACATACTCTGACTCTATTGTCAAAAGTGTTACAATTGATTGAAGTTGATATTTTCAACTTATGCACGAACCGCACAAGGCAAATGCATAATAAGTGGTGGACTTTCTACAATCCTTATCGTTATCATAGTTTGAACTCACATAGCTGATTAAATTCACCACTTGAACACATTTGTAAAAATATAAGCACACTTTTTAAGAACCATTCAAATACATAAGTAGCCATTTTAAAGCTTCTCCATAGTGTAAACCCGAATTCGACATGTACCTACTTAAGAAACTAACCGAATCACAATATCCAACCTTGTCCTTACCATAAGGTACATGACAGAACCAATTTTTTGCATATCAACAATTTTAGAATCAGTTTTGTAAGATTGCTCCTTACTTAGCACGAAATGAGCCGCTAAGAGCACATTGACAGATTTAGCAGAGAACACTGAAAATTTCCTCAAAATATTATCCACATAAAAAGAGTGTGGCTATTTATACTCCCGAAATCTCTAAACATACCCAGAAGTCTAAATACACTCCATGTAAAATTAACAATTCTCTAATTTTTACTAATTATACCCCATTTATATCCCTTATACACTTCTCACTAAAAAATAAAATAAAAAAATAAAAAAATAAATCAGTATCCCAACCTGATTCCCAACCCTCTGTAATTGCAACACCAATAACTTCCTAGAAAAAAATTCCCATTTTTTTAAAAATCCTCTTTGTTTCTCAGATCAGTAACAATGGCACAAATTTAGGTTCAACACCAGAATGTGGCAGCGCCTGGCGCCATGGAATGATAGGGCCTGTCCGAGTAATGACAGCCCAATCACAGACAACTTCATGGAATGACAGGGCCTGGCCGAGTAATGACAGCCCAATCACAGACATCTTTGCTGTATGTAGGAGACTTGGATTTTAATGTGATGTATTCCAGGGAGTTGCTGATTAAGACCACCAGACGTCCCGCATACAACGAGCACATATATATATATATATATATATATATGAACTCTTGTGCACAAAATTCTTAAAAAAATCAAGTTTGGGGAAATAACATTTAAAAAAATTCCAACTTTTCTGTATTGAAGAAACAAAGAGAAGAAGAAGATAAGATGAGATTTCTGCAGTTGAGAATATGAACAAAATAAAAATTGTTGTGACAGAATAGGATTATAGAGCATAAGCAAGAAACAGGAAACGTAAAGAAGACACAAGATTTACGTGGTTCACCAATAAATTGGCTACGTCCACGGGCAGAGAGAGAACGGATTTTATTATGCGGTATGTGTTACAGATTACAGATCTCAAATACCATATATATAGTACTGAGGAAAACCTAAAACACCGAAATTGGGCTTAAGGCGAGACCCCCGTGACAGCTCTGCGAAGTGTGTGATTCAAGACATATCAACAAATCTCCACCTTGACTTGAATCTTCCTTGCAGATGCATCATTACAATGCCAGATGAACAGATTCCTCCTTTCTGCCTCAGATTTGCCCTCCTTGGGCATCTAACAGCTTGTGACGTTTAGCAAGTCCAAACAATGTCGAAACTTGCTATGCGGGACCGGCTTGGTGAACATGTCAGCAGGATTATCAGCAGTACCTACTTTCATCACCTTGATTCTCTGCTCATTCCTCAGAAAATGATACCTCACATCAATATGCTTGGTCCTCTCATGATGGACCTGATCCTTGGTCAAACAGATTGCACTCAAACTGTCACATAATACAATAACTTGATCATGATGTAGACCAAGATCACCTACAAGCCCTTTCAACCAAACTTCCTCTTTAGCAGCTTCTGTCAGTGCCATATACTCTGCTTCAGTTGTAGACAAAGTAACTGTAGCCTGTAGAGTTGCCTTCCAACTAACAACAGAACCACCAAGAGTGAAAACATAACCAGTCATAGATCTTCTACTATCAACATCTCCAGCATAGTCAGAATCAGAATAACCAGTCACAGAAACGTGGGCATCACCTCCATAAATGAGACCAACATCAGACGTACCTCTAAGATAACGGAAAATCCTCTTCACAGCTTGCCAATGCTCCTTTCCAGGTTGTCCCATGAACCTGCTGACAACACTAACAGCATGTGCAAGATCTGGTCTAGTGCAGACCATAGCATACATCAAACTCCCTACTGCATTAGAGTGTGGGACTCGAGACATGTACACATGCTCAGCTACAGATTTCGGTGCATAATCAGTGGATAAATGAATATTTGTAGCACTTGGAGTATCAATAGGCTTGGCGGTAGACATGCCAAATCTAGACAAGATCTTCTGAATGTAACTCTTCTGTGACAAGAAAAGCTTCTTCTTCTCTCTTTCCCTATATATCTCCATACCCAGAATTTTCTTGGCAGCACCCAAATCCTTCATATCGAACTCAGCACTGAGCAGATCCTTCAACTTCTGAATATCAGACTTGGACTTCGCAGCTATGAGCATATCATCCACATACAGGACGAGGTAGATCATGGAACCATCATCAGCTTTGTTGTGATACACACAACAATCATACGGACTCCTGTTGTATCCCAACTGGATCATGTAACTGTCAAACCTCTTATACCACTGCCTTGGAGACTGCTTTAGCCCATATAAAGACCTCATCAACTTGCAAACATAATCTTCCTTCCCCAGAACCTGGAACCCCTTTGGCTGAGTCATGTAGATATCGTCTTCGAGCTTTCCATGTAGAAAAGCTGTCTTCATATCTAGTTGCTCAAGTTCTAAATCTTGATGTGCAACCATTGCTAGTAACACTCTGATGGAAGTGTGTCTTACCACTGGTGAGAATATCTCATTATAGTCAACCCCCTCCTTTTGTGTGAACCCTCTTGCAACTAGCCGGGCTTTATATCTCACACCCTCACCATGTGTGGTTTCTTCTTTCTTCTTGAATATCCATTTGCAAGTAACAATCTTTCTCTCCTTAGGCCGTTTGACCAGCTCCCAAGTCTCATTCTTGGCAAGTGATTCCATCTCTTCTCTCATTGCAGCGAGCCATTGGGCCGACTCACTACCTGAAACAGCCTCTCTGTATGTGAATGGTTCACCTGCAGATGGTTCTTCCTCTTCCACCTCGTCAGCAACTTGTAATGCGTAAGTCACCATATCCTCAAAACCATACCGCACAGGAGGCTTCACACCTGTTCTCCTAGCTCTATCAACCGCTATGCTTGTCTGGTGAGCTTCTGGATGAACATCTGAATTTGCACTTTCAGCTGTAGTATGTTGATCTTCTCCACCTTGGAGTTGTGATTTACACTCATCGAGAGTGACTTGCAGCTCCACCTGTTTATCAACACTACTACAATTTTCTGTACAAATAGTCTTCACAATGGGGTTAAGCATAGAATTCTCATCAAAAATCACATTCCTACTGAATATAACTCTATTCTCTGAAGGTGACCAGATTGTATATCCCTTAACTCCATCCCCGAAACCAACAAATATACCCTTCTTAGCTCTTTGCTCTAATTTACCCTCACTAACATGATAGTAAACATTACAACCAAAAACCTTTAACAGTGAATAATCTGCAAGTCTATTAGACCATACCTCATAAGGTGTCTTGCAATGAATGCCAATGTGAGGACCACGGTTGATCAGATAGCACACCGTGTTTACTGCTTCTGCTCAGAACTTTCTAGCCAAACCAGCATTCGAGAGCATGCATCTCGCTCTCTCCAGCAATGTCTGATTCATGCGCTCTGCCACACCATTCTGCTGCGGTGTATGTCGAATAGTGTGGTGTCGAGCAATCCCTGCATCCTTGCAGAACTCGTTGAACTCAGACGAACAGAACTCCAGGCCATTATCAGTTCGCAGTCGCTTGATCTTCTTCCCAGTCTGATTTTCTACCAACGCTTTCCACTGCTTGAATTTCTTGAAAGCTTCACTTTTGTGTTTCATCATAATTACCCAAGTCATCCTAGAGTAGTCATCAATCATAGACACAAAATATCTGTGGCCTCCAATAGACTCAACACGTGACGGACCCCAACAATCCATATGAATGTAGTCAAGAGTCCCCTTGGTCTGATGGACTGCCTTCTTTGGAAACTTGCTGCGATGAAGCTTCCCAAAAACACAATGTTCGCAGAATTCAAGACTCTGCACTTTATGCCCAGAAAGAAGATCCCGCTTTGACAAAATCTCCATCCCTCTTTCTCCCATATGACCGAGCCTCATATGCCACAGCCTGGTCATATCCATGGTCTGAACCTCAGATGATGCAACATCAGAAGAACCTGTCACAGTGGAACCTCGCAGATAATATAAGGTACCACGTTTCAAGCCTGTCAGAACCACCTTTGAACCTTGACAGACATACATAACTCCACCTTCACCTTTGAAACTGAAACCCTTGCTGTCAAGGAGACTCAAAGATATCAGATTTTTCGTCATCTGTGGAACATGCCTGACTTCATTCAAGGTGCAGAATACCCCATCATGTGTCCGTATCCTGACTGAGCCAATCCCAACCACCTTGCAGGCAGCACTGTTAGCCATGGTAACATTTCCTCCATCTATCTGCTCATAGGTCGAGAAGAAATCCCTGTTAGGACAAATATGATATGATGCCCCAGAATCAAGAACCCACACATCATTACGATGTGACTGTTCGGCTGCAACCAAGGCCAGATCATCTTCAGAATTTGTATCTGTTTCTGCAACAGCTGCAGAACCGCCGACACCCTCTTTCTTCTCCTGTTTCCTCTTCTTCCTAGGACAATCATTCTTCCAGTGCCCTGGTTCTTTACAATAGTTGCAGATGTCATCGGGTTTAGGACCTTTTGAACCTTTCTGATTCGGCTTCCCACTTTTCTTCCCAGATTTCTTTTGTCCCTTACCCGTGACAAACAGCCCCGATGCCTGATTTTCTGTGGCCGAGCCAGTTGCCTGTTGACGGTCTTCTCTGCTGTGGAGGGCAGATCGAACATCTTCCAGAGACCTCTTTCCCAGTAATAAACGATTCAACAAAATTCTCATACGATTCAGGCAAAGATACTAACAGAATTAAAGCAGCGTCCTCATCTTCTACTTTAACATCAATATTACGCAAATCTAGTAGAATTTTGTTTAATTTATCTAGATGATCCCGAAGGGGTGTACCTTCCTGTATGCGTAAACGAAACAGACGTTGTTTCAGAAGTAATTTGTTGGTTAGAGACTTCGTCATGTAGAGACTCTCTAATTTCTTCCAGAGACCATCGGCAGTTTCCTGATCCGCAACCTCGATGATAACATTGTCAGACAGACATAGCATGATAGTCGAGTGGGCCTTTTCTTCTAGGGTATTCCACTCTCCTTCATCTGCATCCTCAGATTTAGGTTTTCCTGATAGCGGCGCCCACAAACCCTGCTGCTTCAGCGGAGATCGCATCTTGATCTGCCATAAGCCAAAACTATTTCTCCCGGTGAATTTGTCAACCTTTACGTTGATAGCAGACATTCTTGATCGGCTCTAAAAAACCCTAACAGTGCGGAAAATACCCTGATCGAAACGACCAGGCTCTGATACCAGTTTGTTGTGACAGAATAGGATTATAGAGCATAAACAAGAAACAGGAAACGTAAAGAAGACACAAGATTTACGTGGTTCACCAATAAATTGGCTACGTCCACGGGCAGAGAGAGAACGGATTTTATTATGCGGTATGTGTTACAGATTACAGATCTCAAATACCATATATATAGTACTGAGGAAAACCTAAAACACCGAAATTGGGCTTAAGGCGAGACCCCCGTGACAGCTCTGCGAAGTGTGTGATTCAAGACATATCAACAAAAATATATATAAATAAATAAGGGTATTTTAGTCAACTTATTTATGTCTAATTTTGTCATAATTATTATGGGGTATATTTAGAGGTTTTGGGTGTATGAATAGTCACACCCACATAAAAAATCTGGTTCAACCATAAAACATGATTTTTTCTATCTTTTACTATGTTCATACCAAAATTGTTTTAACATTCTCCAAGTCTTTCATGCCAAAATTATCACACAAATATTTCTGTACATGCTTAATAAATTCCAAATAAGGACCAATCAATAACATGTCATCCACATGATCAAGAAAACAAGAACATATGCATTCTTTTGAAATAGAGACAATGATCATTTACACTTGTTTTAAAGTTCAATGACAACATGCATTCATCAAATTTCCTATTCCATTGCTTAGGTGAGTGCTTTAGGCCATACAATGACTTTTTCAATAGCACATTTATTTAGATCTTTTTAGGATCCAGAAAACCATTAGGTTGATCTATGTAATCTTTTTTGTTAATATCACCATGCAAAAAACTGTTTTCAGATCCATTTGTTTTAGTTCCCCAATTATGATGAGCAACTAGTGTAAACATAATGAGCAAAGTGGTAAACTTGACAATAAGAGCAAATGATTAAATATAATATATCCCCTCTTTTTGAGTAAACCGCTTAGCTTGTAATCTAGCCTTATATCTAATCCCATTAGTTTCATTCTTAATCTTGAATAGCCACCTATAGTCACTAATGAACAAACTTCTAGTTTAGGTACAAGAGTCTAAGTTTGGTTAACATGCAAAGGTTTCATTTCTTCTTTCATAACATTTAACTACTCTATTGATTCTTTGGATTTTAAGATTTCTTTATATGACTTAGGTTCATTTGAATCAAATTCAAAGGTGTTGAAGGCATGACTATGAATGTGAAACCATACAGTATAGATGAAATCCTAGTTTGTCTCCTAGCTCTATCTCGAGCTGACTAATAATCATCTAATGTTTCATTGTTAGATTCATTTTCCACATTATCATTTTCAATATTTTCAGGCAAATGTTTCAATTTGCACATTATCAGATTCATTATCACAGGGTAAATGCTCCACTTCAAATGAAGTCATATCAGAATTAGGTAAAGGCACATATATAGGCAAACAAGGCATTAAAAATTATGTCCCATTTGTTATTACCTTGTAACCCGATTTACACCTAGACCCTATGGTCCTTTACCCTTTTAGGTGATACCCAAGAAAATGCATTTCTTAAATCTAGGATATAATTTATCACCTTTTTTATGCACAGCAACAGAACAACCAAATATACGCAGTTTAGAGAAATCAACTTTTACTAGAAAATGATTTTGAGCATAAACACCATTCAAAGGCTAACAAGGGGATCTATTAATCATATATACAACAATATCTACACCTTCTCCCTGAAATTTCTTAAAATTTCATAATGCTTCTCAGCCTTTCTAATGATGTTCGATTCATCCTTTTAGTCACACCATTCTACTGAGGTGTGTAAAAAGCAGACTTATGTCTTTTTATACCTATCTTTGAACACAATCTATCCATAGAATTATTGCAAATTCAAGACTGTTATCAGTCTTCACATATTTAAATTTTTTTATGAGCTTGATTCCGAGTGAGTGTTTCCAATCTTTAAACTTATGAACTATGCCATACTTGTTTTTCATTAAAACTTTCTATACTTTTCTCGAGTAATCACCTATCATAGACAAAAAATATGCACATCCACCATGAGTGGGCTCACTGGCAAGGATCCACCCAACAACAAACAAATACTCAAGAATTCCATTACATATCATTGTCTTATGGTAAAGGGAAGCATGAAAACTAACTTTATGTTGTTTACCAAGCATACATGAGTCTCAAAACTACATGAAAAACAGTTTATCGTTCCCAACGAACATATCACTTGCAAGATTTCCAACCCCCTTTGACTCATATGCTCAAGATCTTTATGCCATAATTCAATTTTATCTTCTTAGCAACATTAATGAAATATATGAATTTGGCAACACATACACACAAGTTATTTTTCTTTTTAGCTTCGAAAATCTTTAAACTCATAATTTTCATAACATCATTTCCCCACCTCCCTTCTAGACCATCGTTCCCTCGAGTAGTACAAAACATCAAATTGTTACTCAAAGTTAGCCATGCAAATGAAGCTAAGTCTCTTTATATGATGAAAACAAGATTTTATATGGGGACATATGAAATGTGCATCCAAAATCTATCAACCATCCATTTTTGTTATGAAGCACATAATTCACATACATATATTATCACATATATCCAACCACATAAAAACTTCACCAAGTTTATCAAAAAATTTATTAACTTGGTTATTGTCATGTTTCTTTTTCGGTATAGGACAATATTTAGCAAAGTGGCCAATTTCATTGCAATTATAAACCTTTTTGCTTTAAGAGTTTAATTTTTATTCCTACATTTATCAAAATTTTTGTCATAAGTTTGTTTGTTACAAACACTCTTTTTTTGTGCCTCTCTATAACCAACATCACTTCAAATGCATATTCTTGCACTCAAGACCCTTTTTTACGGTCTTAAGTGAGATTTTTACCCTGCCATTCTTAATAGCAGATTTAACCTCTCCATAAGTATTAAACAATACAATTGGTGAAAAATCATAAATTTTTTTATCCCTTATTTGTTTTATATCTTCAATTAACTTTGTGAAAATATCCAATTTTTCATCCATATCTTTATTAAGGTCATGTTTGACTGGAGGAATTCTCTGGAAAGAACAATTAACGACAATGTCTTGTCTTTCTAACTTCTCCCAAAGTTCTTCGGTGGAATCTAACTTCTCCATTTTCTTAATGGCGACTCAGATAAATTTAAGATAATCAACAAATATTCTAGTTCATCCATCCAGTTTTCTCTCCTCCGCTTCAGTTTCAGAAAATGCTAGAGTCATGCTCTTATACACTTTTGTTGTATAAGAGGCCCCTTCATTTTCTGTTGCCAGATACTGAAATTTGACTTTCCATCAAACGGGGTAAGGCAAAAATTAGATATTTCAACCATCTTAAACAAACGCAAAAATAGTGACACACAAGACGACACAAGGGGTTAGAGTACTATCCTAAAACAACTTGTTGAAATTATAGCAATGGAAAAAATAAAATAATATAACCAAAATTCCACAATATATCAAATATCAATTAAGCAACCCAAATAATCCTACTAGCATCAAAATATCGATTCCAAAGTTGAATCATGACCATCACTTCTTCAAAAGTAGTAAAATAGAGGATTTAGCTACTGAACATGTGCAAGACTTTAGTTAAGAACCTAAAGTTACCACTTGACGAGGATTTTCGAACTGGCTGCACCAAAAGAGGCAACAAGCTACACTCGGGCGTAAGGATAGGTCACTACAAATTCTCTCTCATCTATACCGATTGCAGGAAACACTGTAGTGATACGTTTTGCATGTTGGTTCACTATTCGGACAATTATGGTTCACGCCTACAATGATTGAGAAGGATTTAAACTCGTGTAAGGGCATGCTAGTGGGTAGCCAGGGTGAGGGCGCAACACCTAGGGTTTCAGGTGTACATAGAGAGCAGACGGCAACATTGGAAGCATAGGGACAACAGTGGACATCGGGCGCTAGGTGTGTAGAGATGGAAGCATGGCATTAGGTGCGCAGGGACAACATCAACAGAAGACTTGTTCGCCTAAATCTATTAGCTATCCTGCAAGTGTACGGAGTAGTTATAGATAACAATGAGCAATGTAGTATACCACAAGAATCGGTGAAGACTATTAAGTGTTATAATTAATTTATACTTTATTTGTACGATTAAAAAAATGATGAGTGATTAATTAACAAATACTTGAACTAAAGAAAATAAATAATAGAACCAAGTCATATTTAATGACTAAACAAGTAAGATTTTGAATGAATATGATTGAGTATGGTAGATCTTAGGGTCATGCTTTCAACTATCAATAATTATGTTGTTAAATTAATCTAATCTAAGTTTACTCTTCTTTATCCTTATAAGACAATCATAATAGTAAATTACCTTCCTTCAGAAGTGCATGTAATTCATAGATTGATTATTCTTGCTAATATCCCTATTCCACACAAGAAACACTAGTAAAAAAGAAATATAAATCAATATATATATATATATATATATTAGAAATTTGAAGAAGAATTTGAATATAAATTAAGTATCCAACAATCATTAAACAGTCTAATACATGCCCAAAGACTACACATTTCTTTAGCTAGAAATAATTAAAATAAATATCATAAGAAATTTATATTTAATCATCTCTATCATAAAATAATAAAGAGGAAAGGGAAAAAATTTGAATTTTAGTAGGATGATTTGTCGATGCATCCCTTGAAGCACGTGGAGGGATAGTGGATCGTTTTTTTTCTTGCTACCCAAAGTATTTTCTTATATCTTAGTATCTCGATATGTCTTGATATGTCTTGATATGTCTTGTTTGTGTAAAGATGGTAGAAACTCAAATTCTATATTTTTTTTAGTCATGGGTTAAAATATGTACAGGTAAGAGGTGGATAGCTTGTCTAAGGTACTACCCGAAGCTGATATTGTTTTGATCGGGTAGGGTAGGATATGAGCATAGGCTATTACTCGATTATCCTACCCGTTTACCCATTTAGAAAATATATATATTATTATATAAGTTATATATTATATATAATAATATATTGCATATATAATATATTATATAATATAAAAAACTATTATAAAGAAAAAGTATAATATTTACATGCTATATATATATATATTATATGTGTGGTTTTATTATATAAGCTTTTACATTTTATATATGCATATTATATATTATTTAGAAAAATTAAATATATTCAGGTAACCCGATTACCCGACGGGTTACCCACTTACCCGACGGGTAATACCTGAATCTAATAAGGTAGGGCATGGAAAGGTTATTTTCGTACCCTACCCGACTTGTTTACATCCTTAAGCTTGTCAAAAAGGTTAAATCTTATCCCAACAAAATAGAATTTCCCATGTGCTTCAACTTTATTATGAATTTTAGAGGTTTTCAAATCCAAATTGGGATTTATTTATTTATTATTATTATTATTTTTAAACAGACACCGCTTCAAATTCATGAAAATCACTAAAAAATGAGCAAACGTGTAATATCAACCTTATATAAAAAATTTGAACTATATTATATTAAATGATATATAAATAAGATATGTAATTTTTATATTTATATATCTAAATTTGTAAAATAATTACATATTACCATATTTTTTCATATATATATTTATATATATATATATTAATATTGTATGATTAAACAAATTTTATAGTTTTATAACTTAAAAATTAAATTAATAAACTAACTACGTATACTATATATCTATTCTTGAAATATTATAAATATGCATCTATTTTACAATAAAAAATTATTACATGTTAAAAATCTATGCTATGTTTTGAAATTAATTTTTTTTTTGTTACGAATGTTATGATACAATAAAATTTCAATAATAACACTTGATTAATTGGTTCATGGTTTATATTCATTATGTCAGGTCATGTGTTCAAATCACATTCACAACACTTCCATGTTGAAAGAAAAAAAGAAAAAATTGTGGGTCTCACGATTTAAAGCTTAGTTGATGGCACCGATGGGCATGGGCCAAGTAACGTCAGACCCGCAGACCATGCCCCTGCCAACTAATGCTGCATCCTTCTAACACACAATTATGAATCCCATCCATTAATAGCACATGAATTAGCTAACAAAATTCCAAACCTAAAAATTACAAAATCTAAAAACTTGAAATAAAAAATGAAAAATTGGTTTTAAAAATTGGAGATATAGATTAATGTTTAAAATTTTAAATAATTTTCTAAAAATAAAAAAATTAAGAAATTGAAACTATAAAAACACAAAAAATAAAAATTATATTTTAATATACAAAACAATATTAATATAATCTGAAAATTATATTAAAAATGAAAATCATAAAATTATGAAAAATAAAAATTAGGAAATTACAATTTAAAATTACAATGAATTATCTAAAGAACTAAAAATTTGAAAATAAAAGATAAAAGTATTATTAAAAAAAAACAATATTCCTAAAAATTATAACTTCATAAAAAAATTAGAAACATGAAAATTATAATTTTCAGATTTTTATTTGATTTTGTAACATATGCATTTCTAATTTTTGAATTTTAGTTTTTGTGGATTTTTATGAATTCAAAATATAATTTCCTAAATCTAGTTTTTCTTTATAATCTAAAAAAATTTCATTTTCTTTAATGATGTGTAAATTTTCTCCCATATTTTCTACCTTTTTAAAAAAATCTCGATAGAGGGCCACATAATTAAATCGGCTGACACGCAAACAATTCATGAAAAGAAGTTGAAACTCTAGTGAAAATCGAACAAAAATTGACATTTAGAGAATTAAAAAAAAATTGTAAAACTAAAACACATATTGATTAAGCTCAAGTTAAATAATAATGAAAATCCCCTATTAAAACATTTCTAACTTTTCACAGAATAAAAATCCACAAAAGCGCTACAATTTTATCCTAAACCATATCAAGTATAATTTTTATTATATTTAAATCCATGCTACAAAATTTACTTTTAAGGTGTTCAAATAAGTTTTAAAATAAAGGACCTCATGATAAATATAAAAAAAAATTACAAATTATCATATATAAAAATATGCAAAGAAAATGGTAGAATTTATATAAAGCTTGCTCGATTTTTAAAAATATAATAAAATAGAAAAATATGTAAAAGCAAATTGTGAACTTTTATTTTGATTTAAATAAATATATGAGTAAAGTGTGTAAATTATTGAAAATGTTAGTGGATATAATAGTCAATATATACATTTTAAATAATTTTAATATATTGAACCAAACACCATATTTATATACATACATACATATATATATATATATATATATAATGACTTTTTCTAATTTTGTTTTCCCGCCTAAACTTCATTACTTAATTTAGAATGGCTATATTATTATTAAATTAAAATTAGACGTTTTTATTCTAGAAATTTTGATTCCATTTCAAAATTTAAATTATTTCACAAATTTAGGTGTTTCAAAATTAGATGATATCAAAATGAATATACTGCAATATTTAATAATAGATTCGAAATCTAGATATTTTATCGAATATTAATCAAATAACTGAATTATGAAATTCAAGAAATATATGAAATCTAATAAATATATGATTAGATTTCCTCGATTCTTTTATCAAACCAAACACATATATAAGTAAAATAAAATTTCTATATTTTGTTTTTTTTTGGCTTAAATTTTTATCATATATAAGTAAAACTATATATATTTATGGAACTCTTTAATATACATTATTACAATTAAAGTGAAGAGATTAATATCAACAGTCTTCGAAATTTGTTTAGTTTATGTTGTTCAGCATAAATAAATTCGAATTTCTAAAGAATTTTTGTTAACTCATAATATATTCAAAATAAAAAATAAATTTGTTAGGAATGCTAAATCATTGTTTCATTATATTGTGGAAAGTCATTAATAATTTTCCTATTATTAAGCTATCAATTATTTAAAATCATCCAATCACATGTATAGAATCTGATTTTGTCAAATATGAAATTAAATTTTCACGATCTATATATGTATAAAAACAAAATGACTTTTTTTCAATTTTGTTTTTCCGTCTAAACTTCATTACTTAGCTTAAAATAACTATATTATTATTAAATTAAAATTAGACGTTTTTATTCTAGAAATTTTGATTCCATTTCAAAATTTAAATTATTCCACAAATTTAGGTGTTTCAAAATTAGATGATATCAAAATGAATATACTGCAATATTTAATAATAGATTCAAAATCTAGATATTTTATCGAATATTAATCAAATAACTGAATTATGAAATTCAAGAAATATATGAAATCTAATAAATATATGATTTGATTTTCTCGATTCTTTTATCAAACCAAATATATACATATATATATATAAGTAAAATAAATTTTCTATATTTTGTTTTTTATTGGGCTTAAATTTTTATCATATATGTGAAACTATTTATATCTTTATGGAACTCTTTACGATACATTATTACAATTAAAGTGAAGAGATTAATATCAACAATCTTCGGGATTTGTTTAGTTTCTGTTGTTCAGCATAAATAAATTCGAATTTTAAGAAATTTTTGTTAACTCATAATATATTCAAAATAAGAAATAAATTTGTTAGGAATGCTAAATCATTGTTTCGTTATATTATGGAAAGTCATTAATAATTTTCCTATTATTAAGCTATGAATTATTTAAAATCATCCAATCACATTGATAGAATCTGATTTTGTCAAATATGAAAATAAATTTTCACCATTTTACAAAATATGTATAAGAGTTGAGTAGGGTTTGAATACAAAACCTTATAGGAAGAATTGAAGCTACAAGCCACTGCACCAAATGCTATTTTTACAACTAACATATCTATGTTAATAACCATGTATTTATTGTCATGTATTCTATACATTCTCTCTCTCTTTTTCTGTCTCATTCTTATTCATATATTTTTTTTAAATTAAAAAAATTAAAATATCTTTTTTTGTTAAAATTCTATTTTTAACATATGATACATCAAATTAATCTTCATTTTGTATTCTTTAATTTGACTGTATATATTTGAATAAAAAAAATTAAATTTAAAATATGAAATATTTTTTTTTGACTTGGATTATTATTTATTAAATTTTGATATACCATTTTTAACATATGATATACCAAATTAATATTCTTTTTGTAATCGTTAATTTGACTGTATCTATTGAAATAAACAATTATATTTAAAGTATGAAATATTTTTTTTTATGAATTGAATTATTATTTATTAAATTTTTATATCTATGATGGAGTTGAATAAATATTATATCAAAATTTTAAATGGATTTAAGCTAAAAAATAAATATTATTTTAAAAAAAAATTATAATATTAAATTTATATGATATTATAATTTATTGTTTAACCTTAATAGTTTTTAGTAAATTAAAATATTTATCTTCAATTTAGGGACCATTCAAAATTCACTTCAAAATTTTGTACAAATAATTCTTTAATAAAATTATTTTAAAGAAATAAAAATGTAATGTAATATAAGAAACTATATTTCAAATTGACTAATATTTATATAATTGATATAACCAATAGGTTATATACATTTTTATAATAATAAATTTAATTATATTATATATTTTTAATATAATAATATATATTATATCTCGTGCATTGTACGGACGAATAATTAGTATACTTAATTTGTGTGTACATATATATATATATATTAATTAAAAAATAAAGAAGTCCTTGGTGTGATGTTTTTATTCTTAATTTTCTACAAGAAATAAAAAAAATTGTTACGCCCGATCATATTTTACTATACTTTAGGAAACCATTTTAGACCCACCATAATTTAGAAAAAGTTGTAAAATTTGGACAATAACTTTAAGAGTCTGGCAAAAATAGTACACATGTTTTCGGGCTTGCGAATTAGGATAATAAGTTTTTAATTTTTGCAATTTAGGACAAAATAACCCACACCTAGCAAATTCGGACATTTTTGCTGATTTTGACCCTAGTCAAAATTGAAAAAATTACAAAGTTAGGACATTAATTTTAAGGGTTTGGCAAAAATAGGACACTATGTTTCGAACTTGCAAATTAGGACCATAAGCCTTTAATTTTTGCGATTTTAGAACAAAATATCCCAAATTCGGACCTTTTTCTTTTTTTTGCTGATTTTGACCCTAGTCAAAATCGAAAAAATTACAAAGTTAGGACATTAATTTTAAGGGTTTGGAAAAAATAGGACACTATGTTTTGAACTTACAACTTAGAACTATAAATCTTTTAATTTTTGCAATTTTAGAACAAAATAGCCCAAATTCTAGCTTCTTGCTGATTTTGAAGAACTTATATAACCTACGTGACTGTAACCATGAAAGCAACTCCAACAAATTAAATTTAATATAAACTAGCATTAATTGATATTGATTAATATATAATTAGTTTATATTTTTATGTTTCAAACTAATTGTTTCTTTGGAAGAAAAATATTTTTGTTGTGCATATTTTTCAAGAACTATTCCATTATAATTTCTTAAATAAAATTTATTTTGACCAAAAAAATATTAGTATGAAATGTTATAGATTGATATCTAGTTTAGAGTGTTTAAAGAAAAAGATGTGTGAAAGTTTTCTTAAAAATATCAAATATGTTTAAAAAATGATTAGATTATTATATTCTAAAACATAGTCATGTGGTATGAAATTGTCACGTCAGAAGCAAATATGGAAAAAATTATCATCTCACAATCAAAATCAACAAATAATTCAGCAGTTTTGAGCTATTTTGTCCTAAAATAGCAAAAATTAAAGATATAAGGCCGAAATCATATATAGTTCCTATATTTACAAGACCTCTAAAGTTGTTTTCCTAATTTTGTAATTTTCCTACAAAAAAGCCCGAATATGATAGGTTTGGTCTACTTTGTTTTAATGGTGCAAAAATAAAAAAATTATTATCCTAATTCACAAGCTCAAAAATATAGTGTCCTAGTTTTGCGAGATTCCTAAAGTTCTTGTCCTACTTTTGCATTTTTCTTCCATAACTTATTAATTTTGTATTTAAAATAATAATATTGTGGTAATTAAGCCAAAACTGAAAAATAGGGTGCATCACCACCAAACTCATAGTTTATAAAATCCGAAAAGGAGATGAAGAGCTTGCACTAGAAACACACTAGACACATTGTGAATAAGAATTCGGGATTCGTTGTGAGAAATTGGGCGTATAGAGAAATCTAGAAGATCAAGTCCAAACTCTGTGTCCCGCAATTGTTTCGACGTCATTTCTATCATAAACTTCTGTTCTGTCGGAACGTCGGAGACATGTCTGGTAAAGAATGGGACCTTGGTTTTTACAGTGAAAGTTTGGTTCCTTATTTCTTTCCAATTATAAATAGGTTAGATCAGGTTAATTTGACGCGTTTACATCACGAAGAAGAAACCAAAGGTTTTTTATTGCTTCAACAATTTGAATATCAATATTTTTAAAAAGATGAAGGCATATTAGAAATATAAAGGACAAATTTACAAAAAATATACAACAAGTTTTGAGATTGGACAAAAGTTACATATTTTTTAATTTGTCCCTAAATTAGAATAATCATTTATTTCACTAAAAAACGACTTGGAAGTGTACGAGACAAATTATAGTAAAATTATGGTGAGAACATGTATTCTGTCCACATGAATTGTGTAAAGTAATTCTAACTAATTATTCCTTTATATTATCCTACTTTATCTAATGACTCAAATTTTGATGATTGATTAGTTAATTGAATAGAATAAAATAAAAGATAGAAATAAATAAACAATTCAGGTTCAAGCAAAATAAGCCTCTAGAGATTTGATGTATATCATTTCATACGATTTCTTTTAATGTATTAAATAGTCACTAATATATCTAGCTCATCTCTTTCGAGTTAGATCTAAATGTGGAATATATAACACTGGCTATTCTCAAGATATTATCTCACTCTCAATAGTTCTTAGAATTTATTATTATGACGATATATAATCTACCAATCTCTAGATTTAGCAGGTTCGTGTTATGCATTCCTAATCCGTTAACCAATTAACTCCTCTTGAGTGATAATTAATTAACTACATATATGTAATTGCTGGCCAAACAATTCCACAAGACAGTCATATCAAGGAAACATAAACGAATAAAGGAAAGGAATAATATCATAAATCAAAGAAATGTAAATCTTCTAAAACTCATAAATTTATACCTATACAACTTTTTTATATGTGGATTTGACTTATTCAATTATTTTATAACATCTTTTACTTTTTTTTTTTTTTGATGTGTTTTTTTGAGGTTGAGCCTCAAAAAAATATTCAGATAATGTTTAGGGGTTTCTTATTTCCGGAGGAGACCCACTCCAAGCTAAATTAATTTCTACCATGAGAGCAGAAGCTTAATTTTCCAAGTTTGCAACACCTTTAATTTGTTGGAAACACTTGATTAGATGATATCATGTAGAATATAATTCTAAAAAAGAATACAATTGCAATCTAGCTCAATATGCTAGAATCTGGTGAGATGAATCTGAAAGCCCTTAATGTAATATAGTGAACACCCTAAAGCTTTATTTTTGTGAATACTTCATTTGTCTCCTTTGTTTAATTCAGTTTATACTATTATAAACATATATTGCAACTTGGTTGATGTTTCTTTAGAACCAAGAATTTATGCTGATATTTATTTCTCATAAATATATCATATTTATTAATTTTAGGTTCTTTTAGAGATACTTTTGTCTATGAAAGATTTGAAATTGTTCGTCTACTCTACATGGATTTCGCATTTTATTGAATTTGGATTATAGATATGTAATTGATAAAAGGAGCATTTCTGTATGTTATTTTTTCCTTTTAATAAGTTATTATCTCATAATTAGTTTGATTTTAGTTATAATTTTTTTTTAATACATTCATTTGACTTATTCAATTATTTTCAGATAGCAGAGGATTTCCATAATTTATAACACGTTTAATTTGTAGGAATCCCTTGACTAGGTCATATTTAGTAGAATATAATTATAAAATAAAAAATAAAAATGCAATATAGATAGATATCCTAGAATCTTTAGAGATGAATCTACACATGATCAAGGAAACAAGGAAACCAATAATTTCAAGAAATAAATAAAATTTGTGTTATAGAATCCTTATAAAACTAGATTCAACTCTCTTTTCCACATCAATCTAAAACGAAATTAAAAAACCAAAAAAATCAAGAATTAAAGAAAATTTGTGTTATAGAGTCCGTATAAAATTAGGATTGAAATCGAGCTCTATTTAAACACAAAGAGCTACAGGATTTTTATTAATTCATCTAAGAGCTAGCAGCGAGAGAGAGAGAAGCATGACGAAAAGTAGAACTCTTCGGGCTGCCTGCGATCGTCTTATGGTTGCTGCACGAGAGCTGGGGCATGTGCCGTGGGATTCTGATCCTGTATGTTAAAATAGATGATCTAGAAGGATCTTAGATGAGTTGTCATATCTTCACATATATTTGTACATATTTGATTTCCTTAATTTTAGGATCGTAATTGATGTAATTGTAATTATATATTTGTGAATAACAGACTCTCATCCTCAATTGAGGAATTACAATTACTCTCACATGGTATCAGCCTAACACACGCTGAAACTCTAAACTACCCGCCTCACGCTTCCTCCTTCTCGTTTCTGCCCACTCTTCACCATGACAGGCGAGAATTCCTTCAATTCAACCCTCACGCTTCAAGCCATAACCCATATGGTCACAATCAAACTCAAATCTACCAACTACTTGATGTGGTATGGTCAGATTCATCCTTATCTCTCCACTCAAAAATTTCTTCCGTACGTTGATGGTTCTCGCTCTCCTCCCTCTCAAACTATTTCCGACAGTGGGACGTCTTCTCCCAATCCAGCGTACATTGAATGGCTGGAGAAGGACCAAATTGTACGTGTCTTCATCGTCTCAACTCTCACTGAAGAAGCGATGGCCCTGGTGGTCGGCTGCTCCACTTCGCATGCCGTCTGGACCACGCTCGCAACAGCCTTCAATCAAACCTCCAAGGCCCGTGAATTATGGATCAAGGATGAACTCCAATTCCTAAAAAAAGGCGCACGATCAGTTACAGATTATGGAGCAGTTTTCAAAAATCTCTGTGATCAATTGGCTTCCATGGGACGACCCGTCGATGAAACTAATAAATCCCACTGGTTTCTTCGTGGGTTGGGATCAGAGTTTCAAAGTTTTTCTGCCTCTATGATTAATCTGGACCCGCTGCCCATTTTTCTCGATCTGTTATCAAAGGCCGAGTCTCACAATTTATTCACTCGTGCTCTTGATTCGGGTTCTGCCGCGTCTCAGCCCGCCTTTGCGGCCTCTCGTTCCTTCTCTTCTGGTGGTCGCGGACCTTCTCACAGCGGCCATGGCGGTTCGTCTCGTCCTCCTTTGTCTGCTTCTGGGGGTCGCAGTCTGTCGAAACAACAAGGCAAAGGAAAGGGGCGGTTTCTGCGTCGCTGTCACATTTGTCGTACAGAAGGTCACTACGCTCCGGCATGTCCTCATCGTTATATATCTGCGCCTCTATCTCGCAAAGCCAACCTTGCAGAGGCCTTCAACTCCTCCTGCTCGTTGACTCCTCAAAATGCGTCTGACTGGTTCATTGATACAGGCGCATCAGCCCATATGACCAATGATCCCTCTTCTCTTGCTCGTGTCTCGCCGTATTCTGGTTCTGATCATGTCATCGTTGGTAATGGCGCTAAATTAAATATATCTCATGTTGGTAAATTCGATGTTTCTCATGATTTACCTTTATTGGATGTGTTGGTAGTGCCTCATATTACAAAGAATCTGCTCTCTGTCAGTAAACTCACGCATGATTATCCTGTTTAAGTTATTTTTACTGATTAGTGCTTTGAAATTTAGACAAAGGAAACAGGGAAGCTTTTGGCTCGGGGTCGTCGTGAGAATGGCGTCTACATTTTGGATCATGGACACTCTGCTCTTGTTGCTGCTTTACGGACTAAGGGACTTCGTGGCTCATTTGAACTTTGGCATCGTCGCTTAGGACATGCTAACTTTTCAGTTATTTCTTTGTTGAATAAATTGGGATTGTTGTCGGTTACCTCATTATTGCCGACACCCACTATTTGTTCGTCCTGTCAAATTGCCAAAAGCAAAACATTTATCGTATTCTCTTAATCATAAACGAGCTTCTCATGTTTTGCAATTAATTCATTGTGATTTATGGGGTCCGGCGCCTGTGCGATCTCATGATGGATATTTATACTATGCTCTGTTTATTGCTGATTTTTCGAGGTTTACGTGGCTGTTTCCCTTGCGCTTGAAATCAGATTTTTATTCGGTTTTTTGTTCAATTTCAAGCATTGGTTGAAAATCAATTTTCTTGCAAAATTCAGTCGTTTCGAAGCGACGGGGGCACTGAATTTACAAATCATAAGTTGCAGGGTTTATTTCGTGATTGTGGTATTCGGCATTCTGTTTCCTGTCCATACACTCCAGCTCAAAATGGGAGAGCTGAGCGTAAGCACCGTCACGTTACTGAGACAGGGTTGTCAAAGTTATTTCATGCATCTGTTCCCTTATCTTATTGGGTTGAGACATTTTCTACCGTTGTTCATATTATCAACAGGTTACCTACTGCAGTTCTTGAGAATAAATCTCCCTTTGAATTGCTATTCTCCCTTGCTCCTGCTTATGATTATTTTCATATATTCGGGTGTCGAGTCTATCCATGTTTACATGCCTATGCAGCAAACAAATTTTCTCCCAGAAGTTTTGCTTGTGTTTTCATTGGTTACAGTACTCGGCATAAAGGGTTTATTTGTCTTGACCCGGTCTCTTCCAAACGTCTTCATGCTCGTTTTGACGAGGGTTGCTTTCCATTCTCGGCTTCTCCAATTTCACAGGCTGTTCATTCGCTTGAGTTTTCGTCATTTTTGGACCCAGCCCCTGCAGTTCCCTCCTTGGCCGCGCCTTCAGAGCCACCTGCCACGGTTCCTCCTGGCGCTCCGTCCTGCCCATTATGTCCCGGTGATGACACCCTGGTCCACCAGCCTCCTGACGACCAGCCACTGGACGCACCTGCTCTGGCCGACCCTGTTCCAGCTGTCCCACCGGTTACGGGCAATTTCTTTATAGAAGCCAACGACATGGATGATATCCAGAAGAAGCTCCAGAAATTGGACCACAAAATCAAGGCGATGAGCAAACAAAACAGGAATCAGAATCCCAAAACTGAAGAAAATTAGGAAGGGTACTTGGTCAGCCATGAACGGAACTCCGGCATTATCAAGGACAAAAGGCCGAGCTCTGCTTACGTTTTGAAATAATACCTTGTAACTTGGTTGGTGTTTCTTTGGAACCAAGAATTTATGTTGATATTTGTTTCATAAAAGAAATATTTAGTATTTATTAAATTTAGGTTCTTTTACAGATATTTTTGTCTGTTAAAGATTTGAAGTTGTTATTCCTTTTTTTTTCATCACTTTTAACATAGCTTGTCATTTGAATTTTTTTTTTTTTTTTTTTTTGTTTTTTTTATGTAGGGCATTTCGTCTACATGAATTTTGTGTTTTAAAGAATTTGAATTATAGATAGGTAATTAAGGATAAGAGCTTTTTCGTATATTATTTTTCATTTAATAATGTCTAGTTATTACCTCATCGAATAAAGATGTATATGATTCTTAAATTATTTTATTAATTCTATTATCTTCGTCTCAGGAAAAAAATCAAGTTTCTCAAATATGATGGAACCAAAAAAGATATCACTAAATACAACTATAGAGGTACTTAGTAGGATAGGAAAAATTTGACAGAATATACTCTAGTTATAAATAAAATAAATTTTTTAAAATATATTATATTTTAAATTTGGTGTGAAAAATAAAATAAATATTATTTTGAAAATAAATAAAAAAATTTGAAATAAATTGATAAATTTAAAATAAATAGAAATTAGTAAATATTTAAGAAAATTCCACCAAAATTCAATACAAAATTAGTCAATTATAACAAATAAAGTAAATATACCAGAATCAAAATATCATATATATTTTCCTTTATTGTATCCAATACTACAATGTGAAATAAATAACTATTGTTGAATATAAGACCAAATATTACTTTCAATAAACATATTACCAAATATCACATTTATATGCTAACTAACTAACTAACTATATATATATATATATATATATATATATATATATATATAAAAGAAAGGAAGTTACAAGTTTCCCAATTTAACGAAAACTAACTATAATTACTTTTTTTTTTTGTGTGAATATACTTAAGTTAGCGATCAGTATATTATAAAGTTTTGAAAGAAAAAATTAAAATTTGAGGTCGTAAACATACTGTACGTCGGATCAAGATTTGTACATATTCTTTCGTTTCAAAGAAGATTATCGGGGATCACAATTTGTACTTATCTTCTGGTTCCAAAGGAGATTTTCAAGGGATTGAAACCCTAGCGCTTAAAGAGCAACGTGGGAATAAAGAAAAACATCAATTTTCAGAGCTAGAAATATATATACGAAGAGGAGACGAGCAACTAAGTCAATAGAGAGAAGAGAAACAAAGATTCTTGGAAATAAGTCATATCTTATTATTTTCTCTTTTATATAGATATTTGCTCTAATTGTCAATTCATGGTCTATGGATTGTGAGTTAATGATGAGCAGCTAAACAATTAGTGATTTTTAGGATTTATACAATTATATATTCATATGGTTTTGATTTATGATATATTCCTCTTGTTTATTATTTATGCTTTCTTCATATGATTGTCTTGTGTAATTGTTTGGCCAGCAATTACATACGTGTATTTAATTAGTTATTATCCAAGAGGGGTTAATTGGTTAACGGATTAGAAATGCATAACACGAACCTACTAGATCGAGGGATTGGTAGGTTATCGTGATGAGAATAAATACTAGGAACTATTGGGAGTTAGATAATATTTTGACAATGATTAGTGTTATCTAATCAACATTCAGATATAACTTGAAAGAGGGTTTAGATATATTAGTGATTCTCCTACAAATACATGATTTAAATGATCCATAAGAGCATATATGGCTAAATCCATCAAATATCTAGAGGCTTATCTTGTTTAAATCTGAATTGTTATTTATTTCTATCTTTTATTTTATTATTTTCAATTAATTCATCTATCATCAAAGTTCGAGTCTTTACATAAAGTAGAATAATATAAACGAATAATTAGTTGCAATTATATTTAGACAATCCTGTGGATACGATATATGTTCTCACCATAATTTTACTATAATTTGCTTCATACACTTGCGAGTCGCTTGTAAATGAAATAAAAGAGCGAACAATAGTTTTCTAAAAATCTTAAAATCATAGTTATACGACTTCTTTCATATGTTGATATGACTTATTCAACTATTCTCCATAACGAGAGTAGAAGCTTTAAAAAATTTACAACACCCATAATTTGTGGGAAACAATTGATTAGATCATATCTAGTAGAATATAATTTTAATAAAGAATACAATTAAAAACTAGGTAGATATCATAGAATCTAGAGAGATATCTACCTGTGATCATAAACGAATTAGGAAACCAAGAGATATCATCAATTAAATAAATATAGATAGATATTGATATATATTTTAATTGAAAAATAAATATCATAATATATATATATATATATATATTGATAGATATTGATATAGATATGAATTGAAAAATTAGATATCATAATATATATATATATATATATTGATAGATATTGATATAGATTTGAATTGAAAAATTAGATATCATAATATATATATATATATATATATTATTACAAATTTGCACTTCAAAATTTACAACACCTTTAATTTGTTGGAAACAATTGATTAGATCATATCTAGTAGTATATAATTCTAAAGAAGAAAACAATTTAAATCTTGGTAGATATCTTCTAATCTAGAGAGAGATATCATCATAAAAGAAATTATGAAATCAATAATTTCAAGAATTAAAAGAAATTTGTGTTATGGTCCTTGTCAAACTAGGATTCAACTCTCTTTCCTACTTTAATCTACAACAAAATTAGAAAATAAAAAATTCTAGGAATTAAGGAAAATGTGTGTTATAAATACAAGGACAAATTTTTCGAGGAATCTTAGAGAGAGAGAAGCATGAAGAAAATAAGTCTCCGGGCTGCCTGCGATCGTGTTATGGTTGCTGCACGCGGGCTGGGGCATATGCCGTGGGATTCTGATCCTGAAAGTACGGCCAAATTCTTTAGAGAATCCAACGAGAAATACGGTTGGGGAAAAGTCATCGACATGGATGACATCGTGAAGAAGCTGAAGAAATCAGACGACAAATTCAAGGCGATGAGCAAACAACGCAGGAATCAGAATCCCACAAGTAGGAAGGGTACGTCCGACAAATTCAAGGTGATGAGCAAACAACCCAGGAATCAGAATCCCACAACAGAAGAAAGTAGGAAGGGTACGTCTTCAGACGAGGCCGTGAAGGGAACTCCAGGGGTTTTATTCATAACGCGGGTGCTGACGGGTACGGACATGGATGACCACCAGCACAGGCTGTCGATGCCTTACGAGCAAACAGAGGACAGAAGCTTTCTTACAGAAGCAGAGGAAAGAGCACTGGAGAATGAGGAGCTGGTTGAGATCAAAGTGATAGTACCTCAAAAAGGAGGTGCAGGTGCAGGTAATAGAGAATACGATACATTTCTGAAGTTGAGGAAGACGGGGTACAAAGGTAAGACCTACGCCATAGGCAAACCATGGAACCAGATTAAGAAGGAGAATGGGTTTAAAAAAGGGACCAAGTTGGAAATACGAGGTTATCGACGACAAAACCCTCACCTCTGCTTACATTTTCAAACAAAACCTTGAAACTTCACTACTTCAACAAGGATCCTACTCTTTTTTCTTATTTTTTCTGAATATTGTTTTTTTAATTTCCAGATTTTTTAATACAATTGTTTTGAATAATTTTTTTATTAATGTAAATGATTCTCGGTCTATGTTTGATTACGAAATGAATTATAATCCTTGATCATTCTCATTTATGTGGTATTTTATTTTATTGTGTGACTTTTTTTTTGTGTAGGTTGTGTGGAAATTTAAAAGCCACATCGAACAAGTTTCATCGAAAAAAGGCAAGCACGTGAAACGCATATGTCAAATTCCAACAAAATTCTCAATTTCCATCAAAATAAGGATTAAATTTGCAAAATTAAAATTGTTAAGGAACAAAATTATGAATTTAAATTTGAATGGGACTGCAATGGCAAATGTCCTACAGTTGTGGGACTAATTTTGCAACTGTTTGATTCAAATTTGACTTAATATAAAACCTTCTTAATTAGTATGATATTTATCATATTAATAACTAAATACAACTATAGAGGTACGTAGTAGGATAGGCAAAATTGGCCAGAATATACTCTAGTTACAAAATAAATTAAAATTTTATAAATATATTATATTTTAAATTTGGAAAATCCATAAACTGTGAAAAATAAAATAAATAAATATTTTGAAAATAAATATAAAAAATTAGAAATAAATAGAAATTAGTAAATATTTAAGAAAAATCCACCTAATTCAATACCAAATTAGACTATAACAAATAAAATAAATATACAAGAATCAATATCATATATATTTTCCTTTTTTTTGTATACAATAATCTGACGTGAAATAAATAACTAGTGTTAAATATAAGATCAAATATTACTTTCAATCACACACACACACACACACACATATATATATATATATAAGTAGTGTTGAATAGAAAACCAAATATTACTTTCAATCATATATATATAATAAGAATGGAAGTTTCAAGTTTCCCAATTTAACCACAAACTTGGTATATGCTAGCTTTTATTACATTATCTCATAAAATTTCATACTAAAATTATATTAAAAGAATTAAAAGATACTTTGTGAAAGTTTTCCAATTTAACGACAAACTTGCTATAATTACTTTTGTTGTTGTTGTGAATATACTGTAAAAATATGTGTAGGTCCCCTTATGTTTAGCGATGATTATATAATAATTTTTTTCAGGCCACTAATGGTTTACATTGTTATTCTTATTACAAAAAATAAAGCTGGAGGAATCCTCAAATTTGCTGTTCAAAGAAAGACCGGCCAACTGTAGAAGAAAATATAAAAATAAATAATCAATATGAATCAAAATACGTAGAAAAATATCGAAATTAATATTTAAATATATCAACCTTATAAAAATAGTATTAATATTTAATTTTATTTTTAAATTTGATGTATTAAAACGTTATATCACACTCTTAAGGCTTGCCCCATCAATTTTTTTTCGTTTTATGAATTGTCATAAGTCACTATGAATAATAAATAATAAAAAATAAAAAAAACAAAACAAAACAAAAGAGTAAGAAATGTTTCAATAAAGAAATAAAGAAGGGTGGGGAATTAGAACAAATGGAAATGAAGAATTGCATGAAAATGATAAAGTTTTAGGTACGGGTAACTGATAACTAGCAATAATAGAATTAAGAATTCTTGGGGAGGGATGACCAAGCCTGGCATGCCAGGTTGATGAGGATTGTTTGACCAGGACAAAGTAGAAAATGAAGTAGCAGGCCATATGTATAGCCCGTTAACGTGGAGATCACGTAGGCGAGTGTCCCTCGTTGCCCGAACCTTTACCTAAAAATCACAGTCAGAGAACACCACCGCCATATTATTATTGGTATACAAGCGAGAGACTGATAATAAATTATGAGACATATCCGAAACATGCAAGGATTGATTAAATAACAGTCAAGAACTATTCTCAAAATTTAAATATCCAAAATGAGCAATGCGTATTACCCCATCATTAACGTGGTAGGGAGAGTGAAGACTGAGATTGGCAAGGTCAATAGTAACATGTTGCGACGCACCTGAATCTAGAATCCAATCAGAGGGTAAGGGATGAGAGGATGCTGTGTGAGCTGAAGCCAGAGAATATGCTGGCCAAAGAGGGGTTGTGTGAGCCGAAGCCAGAGAATATACTGGCCGAGGAGGGGCTGTGCGATGCGCTACTGCCTGGCTTAGAGCAGTAAACTGAGGATCCCTACAATAACGGGCTGAATGGCCATGCTCTCGGCATAATAGACATCGACCTGGTAGGGTCGACGCAACCCCGATTATTGCGACTGAGAAGGAGACTGAATCAGGTGAGAAATCGCCGATAAAAGGGAGCTAGATTTGGATTTGGTCTTTCATTTCTCATTCATGGAGGAAGGACCACGGTTCTGACCTGAGAAAAAAACCGTCTCTGACTGAGAGGAAGAAGCAGATAAACGCACCTTATGCTTCAGTGGTGAGGAGTTTCTTGTGTAACTCGTCAAATAAGATTGGAGTTTCACGAGCTTGTATGGTATTTGATAATTATTTGTAGGATTCATCTAGGCCATTCAAGATTTTTAGCGCAATATCCTCCGGGTCAGTGGTAACACCAAGAAGAGCAAGTTCATCCACCACCCCCTTAATCTCAAGCATATAATCCATGATGAATCTGTTACCCTTCTCTGGATTGTGAATTTTTTTTAGTGTCAAAATACAACCCAAAGATAGCCGGCCGTTTGTGTTAGCTAGAATATCCCAGCAGATTTGGACGTCGTAGCACTCACGATGAAGGGGATCAGTGTATAAGATTTGGACATCAATTTTCATAATTGATAATCACTTTTCAAAGCTAGAAATATATATACGAATAGGAGACAAGCAATCAAGTCATTAGGGAGAAGAGAAACAAAGATAATTGGGAATAAGTCATATCTTATTATTTTCTCTTTTATATAGATGTTTGCTCTAATTCTCAATTCATGGTCTATGGATTGTGAGTTGATGATGAGTAGTTAAACTGTTGTGACAGAATAGGATTATAGAGCATAAACAAGAAACAGGAAACGTAAAGAAGACACAAGATTTACGTGGTTCACCAATAAATTGGCTACGACCACGGGCAGAGAGGAGAACGGATTATATTATGCGGTATATGTTACAGATTACAGATCTCAAATACCATATATATAGTACTGAGGAAAACCTAAAACACCGAAATTGGGCTTAAGGCCTAATAGCGAGACCCCCGTGACAGCTCTGCGAAGTGTGTGATTCAAGACAATCAACAAATCTCCATCTTGACTTGAATCTTCCTTGCAGATGCATCATTACAATGCCAGATGAACAGACTCCTCCTTTCTGCCTCAGATTTGCCCTCCTTGGGCATCTAACAGCTTGTGACATTTAGCAAGTCCAAACAATGTCGCAACTTGCTATGCGGGACCGGCTTGGTGAACATGTCAGCAGGATTATCAGCAGTACCTACTTTCATCACCTTGATTCTCTGCTCATTCCTCAGAAAATGATACCTCACATCAATATGCTTGGTCCTCTCATGATGGACCTGATCCTTGGTCAAACAGATTGCACTCAAACTGTCACAGAATACAATAACTTGATCATGATGTAGACCAAGATCACCTATAAGCCCTTTCAACCAAACTCTCTTTTTAGCAGCTTCTGTCAGTGCCATATACTCTGCTTCAGTTGTAGACAAAGTAACTGTAGCCTGCAGAGTTGCCTTCCAACTAACAACAGAACCACCAAGAGTGAAAACATAACCAGTCATAGATCTTCTACTATCAACATCTCCAGCATAGTCAGAATCAGAATAACCAGTCACAGAAACGTGAGAATCACCTCCATAAATGAGACCAACATCAGACGTACCTCTGAGATAACGGAAAATCCTCTTCACAGCTTGCCAATGCTCCTTTCCAGGTTGTCCCATGAACCTGCTCACAACACTAACAGCATGTGCAAGATCTGGTCTAGTGCATACCATAGCATACATCAAACTCCCTACTGCATTAGAGTATGGGACTCGAGACATGTACACATGCTCAGCTACAGATTTCGGTGCATAATCAGTGGATAAATGAATATTTGTAGCACTTGGAGTATCAATAGGCTTGGCGGTAGACATGCCAAATCTAGACAAGATCTTCTGAATGTAACTCTTCTGTGACAAGAAAAGCTTCTTCTTCTCTCTTTCCCTATATATCTCCATACCCAGAATTTTCTTGGCAGCACCCAAATCCTTCATATCGAACTCAGCACTGAGCAGATCCTTCAACTTCTGAATATCAGACTTGGACTTCGCAGCTATGAGCATATCATCCACATACAGGACGAGATAGATCATGGAACCATCATCAGCTTTGTTGTGATACACACAACAATCATACGGACTCCTGTTGTATCCCAACTGGATCATGTAACTGTCAAACCTTTTATACCACTGCCTTGGAGACTGCTTTAGCCCATATAAAGACCTCATCAACTTGCAAACATAATCTTCCTTCCCCAGAACCTGGAACCCCTCTGGCTGAGTTATGTAGATATCGTCTTCGAGCTTTCCATGTAGAAAAGCTGTCTTCACATCTAGTTGCTCAAGTTCTAAATCTTGATGTGCAACCATTGCTAGTAACACTCTGATGGAAGTGTGTCTTACCACTGGTGAGAATATCTCATTATAGTCAACCCCCTCCTTCTGTGTGAACCCTCTTGCAACTAGCCGGGCTTTATATCTCACACCCTCACCATGTGTGGTTTCTTCTTTCTTCTTGAATATCCATTTGCAAGTAACAATCTTTCTCTCCTTAGGCCGTTTGACCAGCTCCCAAGTCTCATTCTTGGCAAGTGATTCCATCTCTTCTCTCATTGCAGCGAGCCATTGGGCCGACTCACTACCTGAAACAGCCTCTCTGTATGTGAATGGTTCACCTGCAGATGGTTCTTCCTCTTCCACCTCGTCAGCAACTTGTAATGCGTAAGTCACCATATCCTCAAAACCATACCGCACAGGAGGCTTCACACCTGTTCTCCTAGCTCTATCAACCGCTATGCTTGTCTGGTGAGCTTCTGGATGAACATCTGAATTTGCACTTTCAGCTGTAGTATGTTGATCTTCTCCACCTTGGAGTTGTGATTTACACTCATCGAGAGTGACTTGCAGCTCCACCTGTTTATCAACACTACTACAATTTTCTGTACAAATGGACTTCACAGTGGGGTTAAGCATAAAATTCTCATCAAAAATCACATTCCTACTGAATATAACTCTATTCTCTGAAGGTGACCAGATTCTATATCCCTTAACTCCATCCCCGAAATCAACAAATATACCCTTCTTAGCTCTTGGCTCTAATTTATCCTCACTAACATGATAGTAAACATTACAACCAAAAACCTTTAACAGTGAATAATCTGCAAGTTTATTAGACCATACCTCATAAGGTGTCTTGCAATCAATGCCAGCGTGAGGACCACGGTTGATCAGATAGCACACCGTGTTTACTGCTTCTGCCCAGAACTTTCTAGCCAAACCAGCATTCGAGAGCATGCATCTCGCTCTCTCCAGCAATGTCTGATTCATGCGCTCTGCCACACCATTCTGCTGCAGTGTATGTCGAATAGTGTGGTGTCGAGCAATCCCTGCATCCTTGCAGAACTCGTTGAACTCAGACGAACAGAACTCCAGGCCATTATCAGTTCGCAGTCGCTTGATCTTCTTCCCAGTCTGATTTTCTACCAACGCTTTCCACTGCTTGAATTTCTTGAAAGCTTCACTTTTGTGTTTCATCATAATTACCCAAGTCATCCTAGAGTAGTCATCAATCATAGACACAAAATATCTGTGGCCTCCAATAGACTCAACACGTGACGGACCCCAACAATCCATATGAATGTAGTCAAGAGTCCCCTTGGTCTGATGGACTGCCTTCTTTGGAAACTTGCTGCGATGAAGCTTCCCAAAAACACAATGTTCGCAGAATTCAAGACTCTGCACTTTATGCCCAGAAAGAAGATCCCGCTTTGACAAAATCTCCATCCCTCTTTCTCCCATATGACCGAGCCTCATATGCCACAGCCTGGTCATATCCATGGTCTGAACCTCAGATGATGCAACATCAGAAGAACCTGTCACAGTGGAACCTCGCAGATAATATAAGGTACCACGTTTCAAGCCTGTCAGAACCACCTTTGAACCTTGACAGACATACATAACTCCACCTTCACCTTTGAAACTGAAACCCTTGCTGTCAAGGAGACTCAAAGATATCAGATTTTTCGTCATCTGTGGAACATGCCTGACTTCATTCAAGGTGCAGAATACCCCATCATGTGTCCGTATCCTGACTGAGCGAATCCCAACCACCTTGCAGGCAGCACTGTTAGCCATGGTAACATTTTCTCCATCTATCTGCTCATAGGTCGAGAAGAACTCCCTGTTAGGACAAATATGATATGATGCCCCAGAATCAAGAACCCACACATCATTACGATGTGACTGTCCAGCTGCAACCAAGGCCAGATCATCTTCAGAATTTGTATCAGTTTCTGCAACAGCTGCAGAACCGCCGACACCCTCTTTCTTCTCCTGTTTTCTCTTCTTCCTAGGACAATCATTCTTCCAGTGCCCTGGTTCTTTACAGTAATTGCAGATGTCATCGGGTTTAGGACCTTTTGAACCTTTCTGATTCGGCTTCCCATTTTTCTTCCCAGATTTCTTTTGTCCCTTACCCGTGACAAATAGCCCTGATGCCTGATTTTATGTGGCCGAGCCAGTTGCCTATTGACGGTCTTCTCTGCTGTGGAGGGCAGATCGAACATCTTCCAGAGACAGAGTATCTTTCCCAGTAATAAACGATTCAACAAAATTCTCATACGATTCAGGCAAAGATACTAACAGAATTAAAGCAGCGTCCTCATCTTCTACTTTAACATCAATATTACGTAAATCTAGTAAAATTTTGTTTAATTTATCTAGATGATCCCGAAGGGGTGTACCTTCCTGCATGCGTAAACGGAACAGACGTTGCTTCAGAAGCAATTTGTTGGTTAGAGACTTCGTCATGTAGAGACTCTCTAACTTCTTCCAGAGACCATCGGCAGTTTCTTGATCCGCAACCTCGATGATAACATCGTCAGACAGACATAGCATGATAGTCGAGTGGGCCTTTTCTTCTAGGGTATTCCACTCTTCTTTATCTGCATCCTCAGATTTAGGTTTTCCTGATAGCGGCGCCCACAAACCCTGCTGCTTCAGCAGAGATCGCATCTTGATCTGCCATAAGCCAAAACTATTTCTCCCGGTGAATTTGTCAACCTTTACGTTGAAAGCAGACATTCTTGATCGGCTCCAAAAAGCCCTAACAGTGCGGAAAATACCCTGATCGAAATGACCAGGCTCTGATACCAGTTTGTTGTGACAGAATAGGATTATAGAGCATAAACAAGAAACAGGAAACGTAAAGAAGACACAAGATTTACGTGGTTCACCAATAAATTGGCTACGTCCACGGGCAGAGAGGAGAACGGATTATATTATGCGGTATATGTTACAGATTACAGATCTCAAATACCATATATATAGTACTGAGGAAAACCTAAAACACCGAAATTGGGCTTAAGGCCCAATAGCGAGACCCCCATGACAGCTCTGCGAAGTGTGTGATTCAAGACATATCAACATAAACAATTAGTGTTTCTAGGGTTTATACAATTATGAATTCATATGGTTTTGATTTATGATATTAAATTGTTTGGCCACCAATTACATATGTATAGTTAATTAGTTATTATTCGAGAGAGGTTAATTGGTTAACGGATTATTATGCATAACACGAACCTGCTAGATCGAGAGATTGTAAGTTATTGTGATGAGAATAAATCCGATGAACTATTGGGAGTGAGGTAATATCATGAGAATGGTAAGTGTTATATAATTCACATTTAAATCTAACTCGAGAGAGAAGATCTAGATATATTAGTGATTCTCCTACAAGTACATAAATTAAATATGGTCTGAAACATTAAAAAAAGTCATATGATCCATAAGAGTATATATCCCTAAAATCCATCAAATCTCTAGAGGCTTATCTTACTTAAATCTAAATTGTTTATTTATTTTATTATTTTCAATTAATTCATCTATCATCAAAGTTCAAGTCTTTAGATTAAAGTAGGATAATATAAACGTCTTTAGACAATCCCTGTAGATACGGTACCTGTTCCCACCATAATTTTGCTGTAATTTACCTCGTGCATTTACGAGTTGTTTTTAAGTGAAATAAAATAGCGAACAATAATATTATATAAATCTTAAAATCATAATTATAGGACTTCTTTTTTTATATGTTGATATGACTTATTCAAATATTTTCCATAATGACAGGAGAAGCTTACAATACCCTTAATTTGTTGGAAACAATTGATTAGATGATATATATAGTAGAATATAATTTTAACAAAGAATATAATTGAATCTAGGTAAATATCACAGAATCTAGAGAGATATATCTACGTGTGATCAAAAATTAATTATATCAAATTTTTAATATATTAATTTTGAATAAAATTTTTTATTATTTTAAATAATTTTCTGTTTTCGTCAAGCCACATATAAAATATGAATTTGACTAAATAAGAAACATTCTTAATTAGTATGATGCTTATCATATTTATTACTAAATACAACTAAATAGGTATGTAGGATATGGAAAATTTGCCAAAATATACTCTAGTTATAAATAAATTAAAATTTTAAAAATATATTGTATTTTAAATTCAGTGTAAAAAATAAAATAAATACTATTTTGAAAATAAATAAAATAAATTAGAAAGAAACGATAAATTTAATATAAATAGAAATTCGTAAATATTTAAGAACATTCCACCTAAATTTTATAACAAATAAAGTAAATATACTATAATCAATATCATATATAATTATTTCTTTTGTATCCAATAATATAAAGTAGAATATAAAACCAAATATTACTTTCAATAAAAATATTACCAAATATCAGATTTAGTGGCTAACTAACTAACTAACTATATATATATATAAGAATGAAAGTTCTCAGTTTCCTAATTTAACGAAAACTTGTTATGATTACTTTTTTATTTTGTTGTGAATATGCTTAAGTTAGGGATGATTATATTATAAATTTTTGCAGTCCACTATAATTGTTTAAATTATTATTATTATTACAAAAAAATAAGGTTGATGGTTAATCCACAAATTATTACGAATTTGCACTTCAGAAAATTAGATAATGTAGTCATCTTAAACAAACACACAAATGGTGAAACACAAAACGACACAAATGCTCAGAGTGCTTTAGCAACGAAACAAAACAAATAAGTTTACCAAATCACACAATATATCAAATTAGCAACCGCAAACTATTGATTCTAACGGCGAATCACGACTATTACTTTTTCAAAAGCAGTAAAAGAGAGGATTAAGTTATTGAAATAATGCTTTGAAACTTCACTAGCTGAGGTCCCATTTTTTCAATTTTTTTTTTTTATTTTTCTGATTTTCTTTCAGATTTTCAGAATTTAAAATATATGTTTTTTATTAAATTAAATGGTTCTCTTTCTCAATTTCTTGATTTGTGATTACTCAATCACTGCTTCAATCACTCAAAAGCCACGTATAAAAACATGATGGAACAAGAAAGCACCCTTATTTTGTGAATACAGTGAACATCCAAAAAGCACCCTTATTTTGTGAATACTTCATTCATTTCCTTTATTTAAGTGAGTTTATATTATTATAAACTTATATTGTAACTTGGTTAGTGTTTCTTTAGGAACAAAAAATTATGTTGATATTTATTTCTTAAAAGAAATATTTCGTATTTATTAAATTTAGGTTCTTTTAGAGAAACTTTAGCCAATTAAAGTTGTTATTCCTTCTTTTCTTCACTTTTAACATACTTTGTCATTTAAATTTTTTATCGTAGGGCATTTCGTCTACATGAATTTTGCGTTTTAAAGAATTTAGATTAAAGAAGTTCGATTCTTAAATTATGAAATAAAACGAAATAAATTGTTTTTTTTTTGTCAAAATAAATGTATAATTGATAAAACATAGGATTTACATGTAGTTCGGGGTCATTATGCATAGATTTTAGGAAATTGCATGTACCTAAGTGACAAGTTTATAATGATTTTGCTATATTTTGTTACGTTATGGATTTGTTAAAGTTTTGACAGAAAAAACAAAAATATGAGGTTGCATAGTTAAAACTAATTTAGGAAGCAAATGTTTTTTTTTTTAATATTTAAGACACTATTTCTCTTTATGTATATCACAATTAACTTAAGAAAAAATATTTAATATTTCATAATTAAATTTTAATGTATGTATGTATGTGTATATATATATGCAATATGGATTTCAAATCAAAGATAGTGAAAATATAATAAATTAGATATATATATTTTTAAATTGGAGTTAAAATAAAAATAAAAAGTTATAAGCTTTTGATATTTTTAGTAAAAATAAAAAATAATAAAAAAGATAATCAAATAAATAAATTTTGATAGATAATAATTTGAAAATTATTAAATGTTAGTAGTTTCATCAATTAAATTAATATAGATAGATATTGATATATATTTTAATTGAAAAATAAATATCATAATATAATATATATATATATATTGATAGATATTGATATAGATTTGAATTGAAAAATTAGATATCATAATATATATATATATATTATTACAAATTTGCACTTCAAAATTTACAACACCTTTAATTTGTTGGAAACAATTGATTAGATCATATCTAGTAGTATATAATTCTAAATAAAAAAACAATTGAAATCTTCGTAGATATCTTCTAATCTAGAGAGAGATAACATCATAAAAGAAATTATGAAATCAATAATTTCAAGAATTAAAAGAAATTTGTGTTATAGTCCTTGTCAAACTAGGATTCAACTCTCTTTCCTACTTTAATCTACAACAAAATTAGAAAATAAAAAATTCTAGGAATTAAGGAAAATGTGTGTTATAAATACAAGGACAAATTTTTCGAGGAATCTTAGAGAGAGAGAAGCATGAAGAAAATAAGTCTCCGGGCTGCCTGCGATCGTGTTATGGTTGCTGCACGCGGGCTGGGGCATATGCCGTGGGATTCTGATCCTGAAAGTACGGCCAAATTCTTTAGAGAAGCCAACGAGAAATACGGTTGGGGAAAAGTCATCGACATGGATGACATCGTGAAGAAGCTGAAGAAATCAGACGACAAATTCAAGGCGATGAGCAAACAACGCAGGAATCAGAATCCCACAAGTAGGAAGGGTACGTCCGACAAATTCAAGGCGATGAGCAAACAACCCAGTAATCAGAATCCCACAACAGAAGAAAGTAGGAAGGGTACGTCTTCAGACGAGGCCGTGAAGGGAACTCCAGGGGTTTTATTCATAACGCGGGTGCTGACGGGTACGGACATGGATGACCACCAGCACAGGCTGTCGATGCCTTACGAGCAAACAGAGGACAGAAGCTTTCTTACAGAAGCAGAGGAAAGAGCACTGGAGAATGAGGAGCTGGTTGAGATCAAAGTGATAGTACCTCAAAAAGGAGGTGCAGGTGCAGGTAATAGAGAATACGATACATTTCTGAAGTTGAGGAAGACGGGGTACAAAGGTAAGACCTACGCCATAGGCAAACCATGGAACCAGATTAAGAAGGAGAATGGGTTTAAAAAAGGGACCAAGTTGGAAATACGAGGTTATCGACGACAAAACCCTCACCTCTGCTTACATTTTCAAACAAAACCTTGAAACTTCACTACTTCAACAAGGATCCTACTCTTTTTTCTTATTTTTTCTGAATATTGTTTTTTTAATTTCCAGATTTTTTAATACAATTGTTTTGAATAATTTTTTTATTAATGTAAATGATTCTCGGTCTATGTTTATTAATTTTAGGATCGTAATTGATGTAATTGTAATTATATATTTGTGAATAACAGACTCTCATCCTCAATTGAGGAATTACAATTACTCTCACATGGTATCAGCCTAACACACGCTGAAACTCTAAACTACCCGCCTCACGCTTCCTCCTTCTCGTTTCTGCCCACTCTTCACCATGACAGGCGAGAATTCCTTCAATTCAACCCTCACGCTTCAAGCCATAACCCATATGGTCACAATCAAACTCAAATCTACCAACTACTTGATGTGGTATGGTCAGATTCATCCTTATCTCTCCACTCAAAAATTTCTTCCGTACGTTGATGGTTCTCGCTCTCCTCCCTCTCAAACTATTTCCGACAGTGGGACGTCTTCTCCCAATCCAGCGTACATTGAATGGCTGGAGAAGGACCAAATTGTACGTGTCTTCATCGTCTCAACTCTCACTGAAGAAGCGATGGCCCTGGTGGTCGGCTGCTCCACTTCGCATGCCGTCTGGACCACGCTCGCAACAGCCTTCAATCAAACCTCCAAGGCCCGTGAATTATGGATCAAGGATGAACTCCAATTCCTAAAAAAAGGCGCACGATCAGTTACAGATTATGGAGCAGTTTTCAAAAATCTCTGTGATCAATTGGCTTCCATGGGACGACCCGTCGATGAAACTAATAAATCCCACTGGTTTCTTCGTGGGTTGGGATCAGAGTTTCAAAGTTTTTCTGCCTCTATGATTAATCTGGACCCGCTGCCCATTTTTCTCGATCTGTTATCAAAGGCCGAGTCTCACAATTTATTCACTCGTGCTCTTGATTCGGGTTCTGCCGCGTCTCAGCCCGCCTTTGCGGCCTCTCGTTCCTTCTCTTCTGGTGGTCGCGGACCTTCTCACAGCGGCCATGGCGGTTCGTCTCGTCCTCCTTTGTCTGCTTCTGGGGGTCGCAGTCTGTCGAAACAACAAGGCAAAGGAAAGGGGCGGTTTCTGCGTCGCTGTCACATTTGTCGTACAGAAGGTCACTACGCTCCGGCATGTCCTCATCGTTATATATCTGCGCCTCTATCTCGCAAAGCCAACCTTGCAGAGGCCTTCAACTCCTCCTGCTCGTTGACTCCTCAAAATGCGTCTGACTGGTTCATTGATACAGGCGCATCAGCCCATATGACCAATGATCCCTCTTCTCTTGCTCGTGTCTCGCCGTATTCTGGTTCTGATCATGTCATCGTTGGTAATGGCGCTAAATTAAATATATCTCATGTTGGTAAATTCGATGTTTCTCATGATTTACCTTTATTGGATGTGTTGGTAGTGCCTCATATTACAAAGAATCTGCTCTCTGTCAGTAAACTCACGCATGATTATCCTGTTTAAGTTATTTTTACTGATTAGTGCTTTGAAATTTAGACAAAGGAAACAGGGAAGCTTTTGGCTCGGGGTCGTCGTGAGAATGGCGTCTACATTTTGGATCATGGACACTCTGCTCTTGTTGCTGCTTTACGGACTAAGGGACTTCGTGGCTCATTTGAACTTTGGCATCGTCGCTTAGGACATGCTAACTTTTCAGTTATTTCTTTGTTGAATAAATTGGGATTGTTGTCGGTTACCTCATTATTGCCGACACCCACTATTTGTTCGTCCTGTCAAATTGCCAAAAGCAAAACATTTATCGTATTCTCTTAATCATAAACGAGCTTCTCATGTTTTGCAATTAATTCATTGTGATTTATGGGGTCCGGCGCCTGTGCGATCTCATGATGGATATTTATACTATGCTCTGTTTATTGCTGATTTTTCGAGGTTTACGTGGCTGTTTCCCTTGCGCTTGAAATCAGATTTTTATTCGGTTTTTTGTTCAATTTCAAGCATTGGTTGAAAATCAATTTTCTTGCAAAATTCAGTCGTTTCGAAGCGACGGGGGCACTGAATTTACAAATCATAAGTTGCAGGGTTTATTTCGTGATTGTGGTATTCGGCATTCTGTTTCCTGTCCATACACTCCAGCTCAAAATGGGAGAGCTGAGCGTAAGCACCGTCACGTTACTGAGACAGGGTTGTCAAAGTTATTTCATGCATCTGTTCCCTTATCTTATTGGGTTGAGACATTTTCTACCGTTGTTCATATTATCAACAGGTTACCTACTGCAGTTCTTGAGAATAAATCTCCCTTTGAATTGCTATTCTCCCTTGCTCCTGCTTATGATTATTTTCATATATTCGGGTGTCGAGTCTATCCATGTTTACATGCCTATGCAGCAAACAAATTTTCTCCCAGAAGTTTTGCTTGTGTTTTCATTGGTTACAGTACTCGGCATAAAGGGTTTATTTGTCTTGACCCGGTCTCTTCCAAACGTCTTCATGCTCGTTTTGACGAGGGTTGCTTTCCATTCTCGGCTTCTCCAATTTCACAGGCTGTTCATTCGCTTGAGTTTTCGTCATTTTTGGACCCAGCCCCTGCAGTTCCCTCCTTGGCCGCGCCTTCAGAGCCACCTGCCACGGTTCCTCCTGGCGCTCCGTCCTGCCCATTATGTCCCGGTGATGACACCCTGGTCCACCAGCCTCCTGACGACCAGCCACTGGACGCACCTGCTCTGGCCGACCCTGTTCCAGCTGTCCCACCGGTTACGGGCAATTTCTTTATAGAAGCCAACGACATGGATGATATCCAGAAGAAGCTCCAGAAATTGGACCACAAAATCAAGGCGATGAGCAAACAAAACAGGAATCAGAATCCCAAAACTGAAGAAAATTAGGAAGGGTACTTGGTCAGCCATGAACGGAACTCCGGCATTATCAAGGACAAAAGGCCGAGCTCTGCTTACGTTTTGAAATAATACCTTGTAACTTGGTTGGTGTTTCTTTGGAACCAAGAATTTATGTTGATATTTGTTTCATAAAAGAAATATTTAGTATTTATTAAATTTAGGTTCTTTTACAGATATTTTTGTCTGTTAAAGATTTGAAGTTGTTATTCCTTTTTTTTTCATCACTTTTAACATAGCTTGTCATTTGAATTTTTTTTTTTTTTTTTTTTTTTTGTTTTTTTTATGTAGGGCATTTCGTCTACATGAATTTTGTGTTTTAAAGAATTTGAATTATAGATAGGTAATTAAGGATAAGAGCTTTTTCGTATATTATTTTTCATTTAATAATGTCTAGTTATTACCTCATCGAATAAAGATGTATATGATTCTTAAATTATTTTATTAATTCTATTATCTTCGTCTCAGGAAAAAAATCAAGTTTCTCAAATATGATGGAACCAAAAAAGATATCACTAAATACAACTATAGAGGTACTTAGTAGGATAGGAAAAATTTGACAGAATATACTCTAGTTATAAATAAAATAAATTTTTTAAAATATATTATATTTTAAATTTGGTGTGAAAAATAAAATAAATATTATTTTGAAAATAAATAAAAAAATTTGAAATAAATTGATAAATTTAAAATAAATAGAAATTAGTAAATATTTAAGAAAATTCCACCAAAATTCAATACAAAATTAGTCAATTATAACAAATAAAGTAAATATACCAGAATCAAAATATCATATATATTTTCCTTTATTGTATCCAATACTACAATGTGAAATAAATAACTATTGTTGAATATAAGACCAAATATTACTTTCAATAAACATATTACCAAATATCACATTTATATGCTAACTAACTAACTAACTATATATATATATATATATATATATATATAAAAGAAAGGAAGTTACATGTTTCCCAATTTAACGAAAACTAACTATAATTACTTTTTTTTTTTGTGTGAATATACTTAAGTTAGCGATCAGTATATTATAAAGTTTTGAAAGAAAAAATTAAAATTTGAGGTCGTAAACATACTGTACGTCGGATCAAGATTTGTACATATTCTTTCGTTTCAAAGAAGATTATCGGGGATCACAATTTGTACTTATCTTCTGGTTCCAAAGGAGATTTTCAAGGGATTGAAACCCTAGCGCTTAAAGAGCAACGTGGGAATAAAGAAAAACATCAATTTTCAGAGCTAGAAATATATATACGAAGAGGAGACGAGCAACTAAGTCAATAGAGAGAAGAGAAACAAAGATTCTTGGAAATAAGTCATATCTTATTATTTTCTCTTTTATATAGATATTTGCTCTAATTGTCAATTCATGGTCTATGGATTGTGAGTTAATGATGAGCAGCTAAACAATTAGTGATTTTTAGGATTTATACAATTATATATTCATATGGTTTTGATTTATGATATATTCCTCTTGTTTATTATTTATGCTTTCTTCATATGATTGTCTTGTGTAATTGTTTGGCCAGCAATTACATACGTGTATTTAATTAGTTATTATCCAAGAGGGGTTAATTGGTTAACGGATTAGAAATGCATAACACGAACCTACTAGATCGAGGGATTGGTAGGTTATCGTGATGAGAATAAATACTAGGAACTATTGGGAGTTAGATAATATTTTGACAATGATTAGTGTTATCTAATCAACATTCAGATATAACTTGAAAGAGGGTTTAGATATATTAGTGATTCTCCTACAAATACATGATTTAAATGATCCATAAGAGCATATATGGCTAAATCCATCAAATATCTAGAGGCTTATCTTGTTTAAATCTGAATTGTTATTTATTTCTATCTTTTATTTTATTATTTTCAATTAATTCATCTATCATCAAAGTTCGAGTCTTTACATAAAGTAGAATAATATAAACGAATAATTAGTTGCAATTATATTTAGACAATCCTGTGGATACGATATATGTTCTCACCATAATTTTACTATAATTTGCTTCATACACTTGCGAGTCGCTTGTAAATGAAATAAAAGAGCGAACAATAGTTTTCTAAAAATCTTAAAATCATAGTTATACGACTTCTTTCATATGTTGATATGACTTATTCAACTATTCTCCATAACGAGAGTAGAAGCTTTAAAAAATTTACAACACCCATAATTTGTGGGAAACAATTGATTAGATCATATCTAGTAGAATATAATTTTAATAAAGAATACAATTAAAAACTAGGTAGATATCATAGAATCTAGAGAGATATCTACCTGTGATCATAAACGAATTAGGAAACCAAGAGATATCATCAATTAAATAAATATAGATAGATATTGATATATATTTTAATTGAAAAATAAATATCATAATATATATATATATATATATTGATAGATATTGATATAGATATGAATTGAAAAATTAGATATCATAATATATATATATATATTGATAGATATTGATATAGATTTGAATTGAAAAATTAGATATCATAATATATATATATATATATTATTACAAATTTGCACTTCAAAATTTACAACACCTTTAATTTGTTGGAAACAATTGATTAGATCATATCTAGTAGTATATAATTCTAAAGAAGAAAACAATTTAAATCTTGGTAGATATCTTCTAATCTAGAGAGAGATATCATCATAAAAGAAATTATGAAATCAATAATTTCAAGAATTAAAAGAAATTTGTGTTATGGTCCTTGTCAAACTAGGATTCAACTCTCTTTCCTACTTTAATCTACAACAAAATTAGAAAATAAAAAATTCTAGGAATTAAGGAAAATGTGTGTTATAAATACAAGGACAAATTTTTCGAGGAATCTTAGAGAGAGAGAAGCATGAAGAAAATAAGTCTCCGGGCTGCCTGCGATCGTGTTATGGTTGCTGCACGCGGGCTGGGGCATATGCCGTGGGATTCTGATCCTGAAAGTACGGCCAAATTCTTTAGAGAATCCAACGAGAAATACGGTTGGGGAAAAGTCATCGACATGGATGACATCGTGAAGAAGCTGAAGAAATCAGACGACAAATTCAAGGCGATGAGCAAACAACGCAGGAATCAGAATCCCACAAGTAGGAAGGGTACGTCCGACAAATTCAAGGTGATGAGCAAACAACCCAGGAATCAGAATCCCACAACAGAAGAAAGTAGGAAGGGTACGTCTTCAGACGAGGCCGTGAAGGGAACTCCAGGGGTTTTATTCATAACGCGGGTGCTGACGGGTACGGACATGGATGACCACCAGCACAGGCTGTCGATGCCTTACGAGCAAACAGAGGACAGAAGCTTTCTTACAGAAGCAGAGGAAAGAGCACTGGAGAATGAGGAGCTGGTTGAGATCAAAGTGATAGTACCTCAAAAAGGAGGTGCAGGTGCAGGTAATAGAGAATACGATACATTTCTGAAGTTGAGGAAGACGGGGTACAAAGGTAAGACCTACGCCATAGGCAAACCATGGAACCAGATTAAGAAGGAGAATGGGTTTAAAAAAGGGACCAAGTTGGAAATACGAGGTTATCGACGACAAAACCCTCACCTCTGCTTACATTTTCAAACAAAACCTTGAAACTTCACTACTTCAACAAGGATCCTACTCTTTTTTCTTATTTTTTCTGAATATTTTTTTTTTTTTTAATTTTGCAGTATTTTTAATACAATTGTTTTGAATAATTTTTTTATTAATGTAAATGATTCTTGGTCTATTTCGTTAGGGATGTTAAAAGGGCTGGCCCGTCGTTTAGCCCGAAAAATTATAGAGTTAGGGCTTAGTTGTATTAGCCCGTTTAAAAATAAGCCCGGTTAGCCCGAGCTCAATTAGCTCGAAGCCTATAGGGCTAGCTCGCTTAGGGTTAGGGCTAGCCTGATACCCCGAACTTTTCTTTTTATTTGTCTATTTTTTAATATCAAATTAATAATATACACAATTTTGAATTATTTTTCATATACCATATTTGATTTTTAGTAGAAGATATTAAAATTTATGTTTAATTACAAGAAGATTATAAATATTCTTATTTAAATTTAGAACTTAAATGTAACATGATTTCAAATTTTATGACGTGAATACTCTTAAAGCTAGAATTGAGAGCATAAAATAGTGTATATTATTTAAATGTTTGAATCTTTAAATTTTGCATAGTGATATAAAGGTTATAAAATATATAATTTTTTAATGTTATCTAAAATTGTATTTTAAATAGAGTATAATATGCATTTAATTAAAATTTAAAATTTAAATATATAATTTGACTATTTCGACTCATAGCCCAATAGTGGCCCGATTAGCCCGAAAACCGATAGGGTTAGGGTTAAGTTCACCATAATACAAGCCCGTTTAAAATGACCCGATTAAACCGAGGCCCGATTAATCCAAAACCCGTTAGGGCTAGCCCGAAACCGACAGGGTTAGCCCGTTTAACATTTTTATATTTCATTTTGTTTGATTACGAAAGGAATTATAATCCTCGATCATTCTCATTAACACAATATATATATATATATATATATGTATATATATATATTAGATATGAGGCCTAATTGTAGGCATAAATCTAGACTAATAATTACAAGATATGAATTCTAACTGTAGTATAAATTTAAGCTAATAATTACAAGATATGAAGCCTAACTGTAGGCATAAATATAGTATCTAAATAAAAAAAATTTGAAATAAATTGATAAATTTAAAATAAATAGAAATTAGTAAATATTTAAGAAAATTCCACCTAAATTCAATACAAAATTAGTCAATTATAACAAATAAAGTAAATATACCATAATCAATATCATATATATTTTCCTTTTTGTATCCAATACTACAATGTGAAATAAATAACTATTGTTGAATATAAGACCAAATATTACTTTCAATAAAAATATTTCCAAATATCACATTTATATGCTAACTAACTATATATATATATATATATATATATATATATATATTTGCATATATATAAAAGAAAGGAAGTTACAAGTTTTAACGAAAACTAACTATAATTACTTTTTTTTTTTTTTTTGTGAATATACTTAAGTTAGCGATCAGTATATTATAAAGTTTTGAAAGAAAAAATTGAAATTTGAGGTCGCAAACATATCGTGCGTCGGATCAAGATTTGTACATATTCTTTCATTTCAAAGAAGATTTTTGGGGATCACAATTTGTACTTATCTTTTGGTTCCAAAGGAGATTTTCAACGGATTTAAACCCTAATGCTTAAAAAAGAGCAACGTGGGAACGAAGAAAAATATCAATTTTCATAGTTGATCATCACTTTTCAGAGCTAGAAATATATATACGAAGAGGAGACGAGCAACTAAGTCATTAGAGAGAAGAGAAACGAAGATCCTTGGAAATAAGTCATATCTTATTATTTTCTCTTTTATATAAATATTTGCTCTAGTTGTCAATTCATGGTCTATGGATTGTGAGTTAATGATGAGCAGCTAAACAATTAATGATTTTTAGGATTTATACAATTATATATTCATATGGTTTTGATTTATTATATTATTCCTCTTGTTTATTATTTATGCTTTCTTCATATGATTGTCTTGTGTAATTGTTTGGCCAGCAATTACATACGTGTATTTAATTAGTTATCATCCGAGAGAGGTTAATTTGTTATCGGATTATAAATACATAACACAAACCTACTAGATCAAGGGATTGGTAGGTTATCGTGATGAGAATAGTTACTAAGAACTATTGGGAGTTAGATAATATCTTGACAATGATTAGCGTTATCTAATCAACATTTAGATATAACTTGAGAGAGGGTCTAGATATATTAGTGATTCTCCTACAAATACATGAATTAAATGATCCATAAGAGCATATATGGCTAAGTCTATCAAATATCTAGAGGTTTATCTTGCTTAAATCTGAATTGTTTATTTATTTCTATCTTTTATTTTATTATTTTCAATTAATTCATCTATCATCAAGTTCGAGTCTTTAGATAAAGTAGAATAATATAAATGAATAATTAGTTGCAATTATATTTAGACAATCCTGTGGATACGATATATGCTCTCACCATAATTTTACTATAATTTGTTTCGTACACTTGCCAGTCGCTTGTACGTGAAATAAAAGAGCAAACAATAATTTTATAAAAATCTTAAAATCATAGTTATACGACTTCTTTTATATGTTGATATGACTTATTCAACTATTCTCCAGAATGAGAGTAGAAGCTTTAAAAAATTTACAACACCCATAATTTGTTGGAAACAATTCATTAGATCATATCTAGTAGAATATAATTTTAATAAAGAATACAATTAAAAACTAGGTAGATATCATAGAATCTAGAGAGATATCTACCTGTAATCATAAACGAATTGGGAAACCAAGAATTTAAAGAATTAAAGAAATTTATGTTATAGAGTCCTTGTAAAACTAGGATTCAACTCTCTTTCCTACTTCAATCAACAATAAAATCAGGAAATAAAAAATTCTAGAAATTAAGAAAAATGTGTGTTATAAATACAAGGACCAATAGAGTTTTTTCGAGGAATCTAAGAGGTAGCAGAGAGAGAGAGATAAAGAAGCATGAAGAAAATAAGTCTTCGAGCTTCGTGCGATCGTGTTATGGTTGCTACACGTGGGGTGGGGCATATGCCTTGGGATTCTCATCCTGAAAGTATGGCCAAATTCTTTAGAAAAGCCAACGAGAAATACAGTTGGGGAAAAGTCATTGACATGGATGATATCGTGAAGAAGCTGAAGAAATCAGATGACAAATTTATGGCGATGAGCAAACAACACAGGAATCAGAATCCCACAAGTAGGAAGGGTACGTCCGACAAATTCAAGGCGATGAGCAAACAACCCAAGAATCAGAAACCCACAACAGAAGAAAATAGGAAAGGTGTGTCTTCAGACGAGGCCATGAAGGGAACTCCAAGGGTTTTATTCATAACGCGGGTGCTGACGGGTACAGACATGGATGACCACCAGCATAGGCTGTCGATGTCTTACGAGCAAACAGAGGATAGAAGGTTTTGATAAGGTTAGGATATTGTCATTTATTCAAAAATCTTAATCCATCTATATTAATATGCACGATATAAACCAAAGATATGGAAAAGAAGGAAAGTAAACAAAACACAAGATACTCAAAGATACATGCAAATAATAATAGATTCAATCACCAACCATCTAGAGATATTCAAGGGAAGAGAAGACACAGCTGGAAACATGTAAGGAGATAATCTGATCTTCGAAGAAGATTCCTGAAGCAAATCAAGGTTGATATGATGAAGATACCGGAGGATTCAAGATAGGCAAATCAAGGTTGATATGGTGAAGATACCGGAGGACTCAAGATACACAAATATAAATAAGACTACGGGCTGAAGATGGAATTATCTTTGTTACATTCTATTATCCTTATACGTGCAGAGAGTTGTTGAGAGGCTGGTGGAAAAGCTATCGGATTCGGGAGAATACTACAGCTCAAGAAGTACTCAAAGGCGAACTGACTGTCAACCACGCAGAGACCATTCAATATGACTGATTCACCGCTGTCTGGACTCGGGAGAGTTCAACAACTTGCAAACAGGAGTTTGCATCAAAATCCATCTAGGGGACTAGATAGCTAAATAACGTATTAGAAGAAGTAGTTACACGAGTAGACTAGTATTTAGGGGGAACCTACTACATGTAAGTTCTATTTGTAATATTTGTGGGAACAAATTGTTCTTCTAATAAAAGTACTTAAGAGGAAGAAGGGATTCTTCCTCGTAAAAATCATAAAGATCTTTTTAGCTTCCACAATTTCAATTACAGTTTGAACCACATCTAAACTAATTCACACGCGCACAAATTCGCATCTAACAATTGGTACCAGAGCAGGTTCCAATTTTTTTTTGGTTAAACAGGTAGATCCAAGGACGGACACATGAGACCATATGAAGGAACGTTACTACGCCCACCCTCGCTAGATGGACAAAACTATCCATTTTGGAAATCCATGATGATCATCTATTTGAGATCCAAATGGTGTAGAGAAACAATTCAAACAACGTCGACGTGGTCGAAAATGCAGGATGGGAAAGATATAATGAAGATTGTTGACAAACCAAGACCTTTATGGAAAGAGGACGAAAAGTGTACTAAAGATGCAAACTACATATCATTGTATGCAATCCTAGCTTCAATTGATGCAGTGAGGCACAAATTGATCATACACTGTCAAACGGCTAAAGACGGATGGGATGCACTACAAAAACAATTTGAAGGGAATGAGTCCGTGAGAAAATCAAAATTGTAGAGATTGGCCACATTATTCGATGGAATATAAATGACGGAAGAAGAGAACATTGAAATGTACTTTGCTAGATTCAGTGATATAATGAATCAATTGTCCAAATCATGAAAATCATGAGAACCTTAGCTCCTAGATTCAGAGAAAAATTACAGTCATAGAATCTTTCATGAGAGTCACACCAATAACGTTGGATGACTTGATGGGAGAACTAAGGACCTTTGAGATAAATAATCGAATGGACGCACAAAAAATTAAAGGGATGGCACTAAAATTGGAGTCAACCACATAACTGATCGAGAATGATGTAATAGAAATTGCTGGCAAAATGGCACTACTAACAAAGAATTACAGCAAGTTCGTAAAAAATTACAACCAGAGGCAGCAGTTTACCAAAAGTTCGAACCTTGGTGAAAATATCAGAATAGAAGGAACCAGAACACCAAACTCCAAACAAGGTAATCGAAAAGACTCTGACCAATGTAGGGAATGCAGAGGATATGGACACTATCAAGCTGAATGCCCAGATTTTCTAAGAAAAAAACAAAGCACTGAAAGCCACTTGGAGTGAATCTGAATCTGAAGGAGAAGAAGAACCTGACGAAAAAGAAACAACATACCCCAGTAACTTTGCTATATATACATCATCGAAAGATCTGGTATGTCTCACTTCAGTTGTACGAACTGAAGAGGAACTGGAAAGTACTGAAGAACCTGACTTTGATGATCCGACTCTGGAGGATCTGGAAAGAATGTACCTGAACGTAACCGCCAGATGTACCGCAGCCACTGAGGTTATTCAAAGACTGGAGAATCAAGTAGAAGAATACAAAAGTAGAGGTGTAGTTGCCATGAAGCATTAAGAACTAAGTCAGGTGAAACGTGAACTACAAATCACAAGGGAGATCAATGAAAGGTTAAGTGATGAACTGACTGTATCTCAAAGAAATGTGAGAAATCTGGAATATCAGGTTCAACTTCACCAGATGGAAATTGAGTCAGTCAAAATCAATTTAGAAACAACACAGAAATGTACTCATAACAACCACCAGGTAAGCACTTCATTAGCTAATAAACTAACAGAAACCGTTTCCAAATTGCAGGATAAGAACTATGAGATGACTGAACTACGGGCTGAGCTGGACAAAGCGGTGCGAACTATACAAGGACTGAACAAAGGAAAGGCTAAATTTGATGAGATCCTAGAATACAGAAGGTTACAGAGTAATAAAATCGGAATTGGATACACTGAAGAAAGACCATCTGGATCAACAACCTTTGTACCAGCCTCGGTCTCAGCGGCCGAACATGAAAGTTCAAATACTGCAAGTGAGTTAGGAAAACATGAAACAAAAGGTATAAGAAAATTCATTCCTATTTGTCATTATTGTGAAGCACCCAAACACATTCGACCAAGGTGCTACAAAATAAAACATGACATCCGATTAGGTAACATCTTTAATTGGAATATGTATGGTGTCCCTATGAAAGGTCCTACATCATCAAAAACTGTGAAAGCAAGAAATGTCAAAAACAAAATGTCACATGTAAAAAAAATATGGGTTGCTAAGAACAGCATGTGTCTTACTTCATCAGTAGTCTCACTCAGGGCGAACAACATCGGAACATGATTTTCTGACAGCGGATGCTCCCGTCATATGACCTATAATGTTACATATCTTACAGATATCACTTCAATAAATGGGGAATCAGTTACCTTCGGTGATGGTAAGAGTGAACGAGTCATTGGACAAGGACCTCTCAATAAACATAGCATGCCTAAACTATCTAATGTGTTCCTTGTTGAAAATCTTAAGGCAAATCTATTAAGTATCAGTAAAATTTGTGATCAAGGACTACAAGTGAACTTCACTCATTACAAATGCATAGTTGTTGATAGGAAAGATCAATGCATACTTACTGGGACTCGATCCACTAACAACTGTTATCTTCTTGACAGGAGTCATGTGTGTCATAATGCCAGTACAGGGGCAACGAAAGTGTGGCATCAAAAATTAGGACATATAGGATACAACCACCTCATTACCTTGTCAAAGTCACAATGCGTTCAAGGGTTGCCTAAACTTCCAAACAGAAATCAAGGAATCTGTAGACCGTGTCAACTCGAGAAATAGGTAAAAAGTTCACATAAGGTAACACAAGACATATGCACGAAACAAATTATGGCCTTATTGCACATGGACTTGATGGGACCAGTTCAAACTAAAAGTGCTGGAGGTAAGAGATATATTTTTATTGTGTTGATGATTTTTCAAGATATACCTGGGTAATATTCCTTTGAGAAAAATCAGAAACTTTTGATGAATTTGAAAAATTGATACAATTACTTGAAAATAAAAAACAGGACTCCGTTGTTCGAATATGAAGTGACCATGGAAGAGAATTTGAAAATACTGCTTTCACTGATTTTTGTACTTTGTGAGGTATTGCTCATGAGTTTTCAGCGCCTAAAAAACCACAACAAAATAGACTAGTAGAAAGAAAAAATTGTACCTTGCAGGAAATGGCCAGAGCCATGATGATTGGTAAGGAAGTAGCCCAAAAGTGGTGGGCTGAAGCAATAAATACTGCATGTTATGTTTCAGACAGGGTGTACCTGAGAAAAGGAGTAGGAATGACCTCATACTAAATCTGGAAAGGCAAAACCCCTAATCTAAGTCATCTTCATGTATTTGGTTGCAAGTGTTATGTATACAATTATACACAACAATTACGTAAATTTGATGCCAAAAGTGATACTGGAATGTTCTTGGGATATTCGACTAACAGTAAAGCCTATCATATCTTCAATCTTAGAACTAAAACATTTATTGAAAATATTAATGTTTTATTTGATGACTCTTTGATAAGACAGGACACATACTTAGATGAATTAGGTTCATCTGCTGTACGCCCTACAGGCAACCAGAAGTGTGGGGATATCGCAGAAACTGAACAGGAACCATCAAGGGACGAATCTGACAAAGGTGAACCTTCCACCAGAGTTCAGAAAGAACATTCCAAGGAACTCATCATTGGAGATCTCAACGAAGGAGTAAAGACACGCTGTAAGCCTAAACCAGATTACAGGAAAATGGAGTGACTAGTTCATCATGTCTGCTATACCTCTGTGATAGAACGTAAAAATGTTAAGGAGGCTCTCAAGGATAACAACTGGATCCTGGCAATGCAAGAAGAATTGGAACAATTTGCCAGAAATGATGTGTGGACATTTGTATCACGACCTGACAGTGCGAACATCATTGGAACCAAATGGATTTTCAAAAACAAAACTGATGAACAAGAAAACATCACCAAAAATAAAGCCCGATTGGTGGCCCAAGGATACACACAGGTAGAAGGGATTGACTTCGAAGAGACATTTGCTTCAGTTGCACGACTGGAGTCTGTAAGAACCCTTCTTTCCTTTGCTTGTCTTAAGAAGTTTATACTTTATCAAATGGATATGAAAAGTGCGTTTTTAAATGGTTTCTTAAAAGATGAAGTGTATGTTGAGCAACTCAAAGGGTTTGAGGATCCACATTACCCAAATCATGTCTACAAACTAAAGAAGGCTCTGTACGGCTTGAAGCAAGCTCCAAGAGCTTAGTATGTATGATAGACTAACAAAGTTTCTAGTTGCCCAAGGATACAAGCGGGGAGGAGTAGACCAGACCTATTTCATCCAATGGTCAAACAATGACATTATCATTGCACATATTTATATAGATGACATTGTGTTTGGATCCACATCCAAACATAAAGTAAAAGACTTTGTCAAGGTAATGTCACAAGAATTTGAAATGAGTATGGTAGGTGAATTATCCCACTTTCTTGGTCTGCAGGTGGAAGAAAGCAAAACTGGAATCACGATACATCAAGGGAAATATGCCAGAAACTTGGTGAGGAAATTTGGACTTGAAGGGTGCAAAGTTGCACATATGCCGATGAGAACAAACACAAAATTATCTAAAGATTAAAATGGGATAAGCGTTGACCCAACTCTATACAGAAGCAAGATTGGAAGTCTCCTGTACCTCACTGGTAGTAAACCCAGCATAAGTTTCAGTGTGGGACTATGTGCTAGATATCATTCGAATGAAAAAGGAATCACATCTCAAGGTAGTAAAGAGGATCATACGTTATGTGGCAGGTACCACCGACTGTGGGCTAAAATACTCCTTTGATACTAAACCTTTTCTTGCAGGGTATTGTAATGCTGACTGGACAGGTGATGTGGATGATAGAAATAGCACATCAGGAGGGTGTTTCTTCATCAGGAACAATCTAGTCTCATGGCTCAGCAAGAAGCAAAACATCATCTCTTTATCAACTGCAGAAGCAGAATACATAGCTGCCGGGAGCTCATGCTCCCAACTAGTGTGGATGATGCACATGTTGTGCGACTATGGTATGAAATTGACTTCCATGACTTTATTCTGTGATAATCTGAGTGCTATCAATATGTCTAAAAAACCCCGTGCAACACTCCAGAACTAAACATATAGACATTAGACACCGCTACATCTGGGAGTTGGTTGAAGATGGAGTCATCACTCTTGAACATGTTCCGACCTTAAGTCAACTAGCGAATATTTTCACAAAGGCCTTAGATTCTCAAAAATTCATATCCCTGAGGAAATAATTAGGGATCTGTTGTGCTGTCTAAATAAAAAAAATTTTGAAAGGTGTTGATGTCCTAAACCTTGTTAATAACAAAAGTCTCGCACAGGTTTTAAATTTGGTTTGTTTTTAACTTTGAATCCATTTATACTTCTCTCTTATATAAGGAAAGAGCTATGACCTAGAAATGATGTTGTGGTAAGCTGTCAGCCATATGATTGAGCATCAAGTACAGAAAATGACAGGTCTGTGAAAGCTACCTTCTCATGTTCACTTAAGAGTCGCACAAAAGTAGGGGTTACAAGGTCTTGAGCTCGTCACACAGGATTTTTCCAGTGTGGTCTTTTATTGTGTGGTTTGCGAGCTACTACACAAGAGATCGGCAGAAGGAGTTATAAGGATCAGTCATAAAAAAATTACCTTAATGCAAAACAGTGAACGTATACATGAGAGAAGGATTGAGGATTTTTCTTAGTGAATCTTCAAACTGAATTATCTGATAGAGATTAATGCACAAAAATGGTTCACAATTTTATCTACACCTTTCCAAAAAAAAAAAAAAAAAAAAAAGCCTCTCTACAATTGTTTCTTGGGAAAATATGAATTTTCAGATATATAGAAGTATTGTTGATCTCTGTCCTTTAGTAGCATCTACGGAAATGGGACATGGAGAAAAGAAAATGTGACTTTCCACTCTCACCATTTCCGAACGTGGGTTCATGTGTTTGTTTAGTCAGGGAGGTTGGTACATGGGGTATTAATAGAATAAAGTGGGCCCTACCTATATCCTCATACATTTATAAGAAGTCGAAGCATCAGTTCACTTATTTCCTTTCTCTCGTGACAATTGATACTGACATTGCTCGGTCATTCGCCATAGACCATCTTCTATTTCATTTTTCCTTGCAGAAAATCAATGGCTGACTTCGGCGATGAGTTTAACGAGCGACAACCGAGCTGGGCGATAATTCCATTTATCGACCCTGAACTTTTGGAAATCTTACCCCCACTAATCCCTGAGACGGAGCCTCAAGGTCACCCTTCGACTGCACACAATGATGAACAGTCTACACCAGTTCCCTCGTCACCTACACATGACGTTTCACCACCACCTAGTTCCCTCCACCAGGCGAACCACAGGCAAATGTCTCCGTATCCACACATCAACCAAAACCCTCTGAAACACCAGATGTTGAACCCTCACCATCGGCTGAATCCCCAAATCAACCAAGCATACCATCGACCAAATCCCCTCTGAAACCTAGCACAAAAACCGAAACCTAGACAGCCTCAAAACCCACCGGAAGGACCTCCACTCCATAAGCTAAATGAAGGTATTTAACGGTCAACTCAACATCTGAGGAGAAAGTACCCAAATCTCCTCCAAGACGTTCACACCGAACTAGAGGACCCTCTCCTACTGTTCACATTGCCTCTTCTCAGGGTCGACCCACCAATGAGAATGATACAATGGTGAAAGGTAAAGCCTTCTCCAAGACCTTTTATTCAAAAGCTACATCTGATAGGTTAAAACATTTTTCGGCTATAGACTTTTGGCCTGAGAGGAACTTAGACTTGAAACAATTTGATAAAACTCCCATCATGCCTTACATTAGAGATTTTGGACTAGAGGTGATTGAGACCAATTTAGGAAGGTTCTAATGATCGATTGTGCATGAATTTTACTCTAATCTTGTCACGGGAATTCAAGACCCTGACTCCCGTAGGTTTGGTAAATTTTTTATCCGTAACAAGATAGTGAACTTCAGTATTTCTGCCATAAATGACTTCTTGGAATTGAATGGGGTGAATGATGAGGATGAAAATGATGTCGACCTAGGAGAGGTCATTGAATGCCTCAGCGACGGTAAACTCACACGCTGGACTAAGCCAGGAATCTCCCCTTCGATCTTAACTCATGATGGTAACTGGCTGTACAAGATCGAAAGGCACAATTGGACTCCTACATCCTATAAGTCCCACTTAAATGCAGCATAGTGTGTATTCCTCTACAAGGTGCTAAAAACCATTCCTATTGACTTCGGAAGGATAGCATTCGAGGTCATCATGGGGTTTGCTGAACGACTTGACCCCCGCAAGAAGCTTCCCTTCCCAACTCTTATTTGGGGCTTGCTTTCTTATCAGCGGATCCAGGCTCAATCATCTGATGTCTTCCTCAAGTCCGCACCTCCGTTGAAAATGTCTTCCCAAGAAGCAAATGTTTACACCAAACCTCGAGCCATTGAACCTACGCTCAAGCCCTCTGAAGTGGCCCAAAATTTACCTCTATTTCTTCATCAGCAACTAGAAATTCTGGATACTCTTGCTGCCGAGGTGGTAGCTCAAAAACTGTACCTAACTAACATTTTTAAATCTTTAGATGTTCCCCTGCAGAGACCTCTCATCCTTTGGCAACCATTTCTAAAAAGGGGGAGACATAAGCCAGAAGATCCTCAGCTGCTGACAAGGGGAAGAAGAAAATGGAGACGGATAAGCACAAAAGAAAAATGGTGGAGGAGAGTGAGCAAGAGGAGTCCGGGGAGGTTGAAGAAAATGAATGGGAGAGTGGAAGCAGTTCTGTGATACCCCAATATAGTTCATGCATTGAATTCATTTTATAATTTTACTTGCTATTTAAGTTGCATTTTTATTTGTATTGCAACTCATATTTAATTATAGTGTTACTTTTAAACTTTTAAGGGTTTACAGTATAGGTTGGAAATTAGATGTCGAATATTAATAAAGTAGAATTACATGCGGCGAGTTTGGAACAACAACAACAACAATAATAATAATAATAATAATAATAATAATAATAATAATAATAATAATAATAATAATAATAATAATAATAATAATAATAATAATAATAATAATAATAATAATAATAATAATAATAATAATAATAATAATAATAATAATAGTAATAATAATAATAATAGTAATAATAGTAATAATAATAATAATAATAATAATAATAATAATAATAATATAGGTATATATATATATATATATATGGAAGAGAAAGGAAAAAAAAAAGAGAAGAAAATATAAGATATATTAAAGTTAGGCGATGACTTCACTATTAAGCTTCTACCGAACAAAACTTTAAGGGTCATTCTTAAATTAGAAATAGTTAAGCTACTAGATTTTATACAACAAAAGAAAGGAAGAAGAAATTTGGGGAAGGCTCATGATAACCACCGGTTAAGAGAACAACTAATTAATTTTTTATTAATTCAATTATTATACCTTCCAAATCTAATTTGCAAATCTCATAATTAGGTTGTGAACTCAATTCCATAAAGTCTTCAGAAAAGATAAATGGTGTAAAGACAAATTTTGATAAACCATAATTATTTTAAGAAAAAGGGATAATTGTTTATTATTATAATGTAAATAATGGTTTAATGCTTGACTTCATTATTTGATTAGTTACTGATGCTTAACTAATGAGCTATAGTGGCACTGAATATTCATGAATGTATACATATATTGACCTGCATATTAAGTTTAAGGTTATGTTATTTGGGATTGTGATAAAAGAATTAATTTATGTAATGATGTCCTACAAAATCAAGTTTAATGTGAATTAAAAGTGAAAGAAAGATAATAATACCCTATTAACTATTGCTTGGTTTGTTCTAGATTAACTACAATAGTGGAGTAAGAGACCGAAATTTCTAATAATTTTGTTCCAGGAGAAAGGTAAGTGGAAATCCATCTGCACCTACAATGCATAAACTTTGGATTTAACAGAAAGGAATTTCACACCATCCAAGCCATCCATTGAAGAACCACTAAGGTTAGAATTGAAAACTTTGCCTAATCACTTGAAGCATGTTTATTTGGGAGAAGAAGAGACTTTACCCGTGATAATTTATGCATTCTTGAGTTTTAAAAAGGAAAGTTTGTTGTTCAATGTGTTAAGGAAATACAAAAAAACAATAAGGTGGATAATGGCGGATATCAAAGGAATAAGCCCTTCTCTTTGTATGCATAAAATTCTGCTAGAAGAGAGTTGCAGCAAATCTGTCGAACACCAAAGAAGGCTCAACCCCATTATGAAGGAAGTGGTGAAAAAGAAAGTAATCAAATGGCTCGATGCTGGAATTATCTACCCAATCTTGAACAGCTCTTAGATCAACTCTGTTCAATGCGTTCCTGAGAAAGGTGGAGTCACGGTGGTGGCAAATGAAAACAATGAATTAATTACCACAAGAACGATGACGGGATGGCGTGTTTGCATGGATTATCGAAAGCTAAACAAGGCCACAAGAAAAGATCATTTTCCGCTGCCATTCATTGATCAAATGTTGGACAGATTAGCAGGGAAGGAATATTATTGTTTTCATGACAGGTATTCGGGTTACAATCAAATATCTATTGCTCTGGAAGATCAATAGAAGACCACTTTCACATACTCTTATGGTACATTTACTTTCCGGAGAATGCCATTTAGATTATGCAATGCCCATGCCACCTTTCAGCAATGCATGATGGCCATCTTTTCCGACATGGTGGAAAAATCTCTTGAGGTATTTATGGATTTTGGTATTTGGTGAAACTTTTGATGCTTGGTTGGCTAACTTGGAATAGGTACCTGAGAGATATGAAGAAACCAACTTGGTACTTAATTGGGAGAAATGTCATTTCATGGTACAAGAGGGAATTATCTTGGGACATCGTATTTCTCATCCCAGAATCGAAGTGGATAGAGCAAAGATTGAGGTAATTGAGAAGCTGCCACCACCTACCACAGGTAAGGGCATTCGAAGCTTTTTGGGGCATGCGGGATTCTACCAAAGGTTTATCAAAGATTTTTCAAAAACATTCAAGCCTCTTTGTTCTCTACTTGAGCACAATTGGTCCTTCGAATTCAGAAAGGAGTGTCAAGAAGCATTTTTACCTTGAAGAAAGCACTTATGTCTGCCCCGATTATTCTTCCCCAGATTGGTCTCTTCCTTTCGAATTAATGTGTGATGCTAGTGATTTTTCCATTGGTGTTGTGCTAGGGCAAAAAAGAAATAAGGTATTCCACTTTATTTACTATGCTGGCAAAACTTTAATGGATGCTCAATTAATTTACACAACAACCGAAAAGGAGCTTTTGGCCGTGGTCTTTGCCTTTGACAAAGTTTGAGCTTATTTGGTGGGAACTAAGGTGGTTGTATACACGGATCATTCGGCTATGAAGTATCTTGTTGCTAAGAAGGATGCCAAACCAAGACTCATTCAATGGGTGTTACTTCTTCAAGAATTTGACTTGAAAAATTGAGATAGGAGAGGAGCCGAGAACCAAGTGGCCGACCATTTATCTAGACTTGAAGATGGAGGTGAAGAGAAGAATAAAGGGCCTATTAAGGAGACATTTCCCTAATGAACAAATCTTGGAGGTTAGTCAAGTTTCAACACAATGGTATACCAATTTTGTGAATTATTTGGTGAGTGGATTGACTCCTCCCGATTTAAATAGTCAACAACTCAAGAAATTCTTCTATGATTTGAAGTCATATTATTGGGATGATCCTTATCTTTACAAGCAATGCCTCCTGTGTTGAGACGATGTGTACCCGAAGAGGAAGTACCAAGCATTTTGGATCATTGTCATTCTTATGCATATGGAGGTCATTTTGGGAGACAAAGGACAGCAGCTAAGGCTTTTCAATCAGGATACTATTGGCCTTCTATTTTTAAAGATGCTCATAACTTTGCAAAGAAATGTGATAGGTGCCAACGGGTAGGTAATATTTTGACAAGGAACGAGATGCCTTTGAACAACATTCTTGAGGTGGAACTCTTTGATATTTGGGGAATCGATTTCATGGGGCCATTTCCTTCTTCTTTCAGAAATGTGTACATATTGGTGGCCATCGATTACGTGTCCAAATGGGTTGAAGTTGTGGCAAGTCATAAGAATGATGTTAAATTGGTTATGAAATTTCTACATAAGCATGTGTTCACTCGTTTTGGCACTCCAAAATCCTTTATAAGTGACGAAGGCACCCCCTTTGTGAACAAACTCATGGCTATATTTTCGGCTAAGTATGATGTGAGACACAAGATTGTTATGGCTTATCATCCTCAAACAAATGGCCAAGCCGAGCGTTCCAATAGAGAAATCAAAAGCATACTTGAAAAGGTCATGAATCCTAATCAAATGGATTGGTCCAAAGATTGGAGAATGTTTTATGGGCATATCGGACAGCCTTCAAGACACCTTTAGGCATGTTTCCATATCGGTTGGTGTTTGGAAAGTATGTCATTTACCCATGAGGTTAGAACATAAAGCATATTGGGCCATCAAGAAGCTCAACATGGACCTTCAAGTTGTCGGTGCACTTCGAATATTGTAATTAAATGAGCTTGATGAAATGAGATTGTTCTCCTATGAAAATGCCAACTCTACAAAGGAAAAACTAAGAAGTGGCATGACAAGAGGATTTAGCCTAGAGTCTTTGAGAAGGGGCAACTAGTTTTACTTTTTAACTCTCGCCTTAAGTTGTTCCCTGGAAAACTGAAGTCTCGATGGTCCGGACCATTTCTTGTGACCAATGTGTACCCTTATGGAGCTGTTGAAGTAAAGAAAGAGCACTCGGGAATAGAATTTAAAGTGAATGGGTAATGAATCAAGCATTATTGGGGAGGGGAGGTCGATCGAATGAAGACCTATATTACTTTGGAAGAACCATGACAAGGGAGGTGGTTTTAGGTTGCTTATGGTTTTAAAAGAATTATTTTTTTAGAGCAATCCAAAAATATATTTTTTTATGTAAATAGTATTACTTTTTACTTACTTAGTTGGTTATTAAGTTTTATATCACTAATCCTTACTTTGATGAACACCCGCTATTTTGGAATCACATCAGTTCTGACTGTCGAATGGGAGCAACCTAATTTTGGTCATGGAAGGGACAGCTACAAAGAATTTTTAATATTGCCCAGTTTGCTACAGCATCTCGTGTAGCAATTGGGCCCAAAAATAAAAATAAAAATTTACCCAATTTGCTGCAGCATCTCGTGTAGCAACTAGGCGTAAATTCAAAAGAAATGTAGGACTTGAAGGGCAAAAGGGGAATTTCGCTCCTTTATTCTTAAAAAAACTAAAAATAAAAAATCCCTATCCCCACAAGAAACCCCACCTCCCTCCCTAACACTCACCATCCGCCGCTGCCCCTCTTAACCTCCTCACCGTCCACCGCCGTTCTACTCCACCTCCACTACTCATTCACCACTCATCCACCACCATCTCCCCGCCGACACCAGTCACCACCACTTCTCCCCTTCCCTCTTTTCACTCACCGAGCATATCCCCTTTCCTCTTTCACTCGTCGAGTAATTGCCACCTATCGTCCACCACCGTTCACCACCTGCTCGCCTAGTCCAATAGATGTGCAGCATTTCACCACCATCTGTCGCCGTCATCATTCTCAACCTACCACCATCTTGCCTTCTCTTCACCGCTGGTTTCCCTAGTTCGAACAAAGAGTAGTCTCCCTCATCACTCATCGACCACCGTCCGCCACCGACATCAGCCTCCCGTTTCTCCTCATATTAGTTCCATCAAACAAAGTGCCAAGAAACTTCATACAATTAACCCATTCATCTCAGACGAAACCCAGGAGCGATACAACTCATTCATTTCAAAGAAGTATATCTACCCCAAGTACAGGTTCCTAGCCCGACCCAATTCGTTTGTCAGCATCCCTCAGTGGATGGCCGATAATATCAAGCAATGAAAATGGGAAGCCCTTTGTCTCCACTTCAAAGAAGCTACGATCATGTTGGTTAGGGAGTTTTACTCCAACATTATTGACTTTGAAGTGGAGCATATCACTGTTCGAGAGACAAAAATTGTGTTTTCTACTGCTGCCATCAACAGGTTATTTAAACTGTCGAAAATCAAGTGCCAATATGTTGAAATGGTCGAAAGTGCCATCGATGAGCAGGTTGAGGAGATCATTCAGATCGTGGCTTGAGAAGGAGCTGAATGGAATATCAGTTCAGGCTCATTTACTTTTCAGCGGATGAATTTGCAACCTCAAGCACGAATATGGTACAGTTTTGTGAAGACCAACCTCTTGCCCACATCTCATGATTATACGGTCGATCGAAAGCGTTTGATACTCTTCTAGTGCATTATGATGAGGAAGGGGGTCAATGTGGGTCAAATTATTTCCAAAGAAATTTGCGATTGTGCTTCGAAAATTAACCGGGAAGTTGTTCTTTGCATCCCTTATCACACAGGTTTGTGCAGCCCGAGGCATGCCCACTTCTGACCATGAGGAAATCCTTTACAACAAAGATGTATTGACCACTCGCGACTCGACCCATCAGCAAGCAGCATCGTCCTCAACCAATATCCTCAATGTCATGGAGAGACTTGATCGACAAGAGGCTCGAAAAAACCAACTACATGAATTCCTACATGATTGTTGGGCATATGAGCAGCAGAGAGATGAGGTGTTGCATCGAGCCCTCTAGCGGAACTTGCCAATGATAGCCCCCATTCTCGCATTCTCGGACAGCATCCTCAAACCATGGACGGATAACCCCAATCAAGAAGAGGAATCCGAGGAGCAGGACTCCGACTAGCCCACTAGGGAGTTCTTCAACCCCAGCTTATATGTCTCTTTGTGTTTTCATTTTGTGATATGTCGTTTGTGTTTGAGTCATAGTGGTAGTTATGTGTTAATCTTGTTTTATTCGTGGTAGGAATGTGTATGGGATGTTGGCATAATGATGTGTAGTTGTTGTTTTTATGTGATGTTTAAGAAGTTTTTTTTTTTTTCCTAGCATGGCTGATATAGGTGTGTTGCTCAATTATGATGCTTGCAATGTGTTATTTTGTTTTTGAGAACTAGCATAATATGCTTGCATACACTCGGTTGTTTCTTGTGTTGTGGGTTTGAGAAGAATTGCAATAATAGTGTCATTTCCATCATGGGTGCATAGCTTGACCAATCAATATTGAATCCCTACGAGCCGGTTAGATTCTTTGGAGAGCTTAAGTCTTCAAAATGTTGATTAGTGTTCCCTTTGAGATGAAATATTAGATGACACTTATTCGATGATGTGATTTAGGCCATCCTTGAATCGTTTGAGCCTTTCTAAACAATTCGTACATATTTTCCCCTAGTCACCCCATTTGAGCGTAATTAACAATTTTCTTCTTAGCCAATAATTAGCCTTGTCTATAAGGATAATCCTCCATTTTACCCCCCTTATGCATCTCGATTTTGTTTAAACATACACTAAAGGCTACATTTCAAGGGAAAGTGAAACACTCTCATTTTGTGGTATGCATCATATTTAAAAGAGAACATAAATTCTATTACTTTTGATACCACATTGGGGACAATGTATTCCTAAGCTTGGGGAAAGGAATGTGTTACATTTGAAGAGCCAGCTGCTGTGTTCGTTTAAAAAAAAATTTGCCCAGTTTGCTGCAGCAATACTCGTAGCAACTGGGCACGAAAAAAAATAGCTGATCTCAAATTATTAACAGTGGCAAGAGTAGAATTAAATAATTTATGGGGTGCACGTGTAAAAATAAGGGGAGTGTTTGAAAGAGTTAGCGTGGGTCCTAAAAAGTCGAGATGTTAAGGTATTTTGAGCCAAAAATTTCCTCCATTATCCTACCCTCACCTAAGCCTAACATTACAAGCTTAATGAAGTCCTATTGATCTTTATTTAGGTGTAAGTCTACATTAGTGGAAAAGGGTTCATCAAGTTAATCGATGGAGACACAACATTAGGCTTTAAGGATAGAGGTCTGTCTTGTTTTAGGGAAATCGAGTCTGTTTTGAGAAAAGCTATGAACATAATGTGGAGAGACACATGCATTATGATTTCATCATGCCATTAACAATTAAGGGACTGGGTTGAAAGCTATTGCACGAAGATATCATTCTCATCACTTTTGGATAAATTTCTGAGAGCATGCACCATTGTCAAGCCATGCATAAGATTCACATATTCTCTCTTTGTGTTGTGTTTGTATATTCTCATTCGTCTTTTTGTATGTCTAGATTCATCACTCGAGGACGAGCAATGGCTTAATTTTGGGGGTGTGATAACTCTATGTAATAAAGTTATTTTTATACCTTTAAACTTAAAATCATGTAGGAAATAGTGATGAATTTAGCGAATTTTAATATAATATAGTAGAATTAGATCGTTCTTTTATTTTGTAGTTTGTATAATTTAAATGTTTAAGTGTTTTACTTGATCTTATATAAAAAAAAATAGGGCTAGAGCTGAACTTGGAAAACTGAAGCTAAAAGTGCAAACTAGTTGAGGAAGTCCCCAGTTGCTGGGAGCAATGCTGCAGCAACACTGGAAGTAAATTTTTGACCCAGGAAATTCGAACCTAGATTATTGACTGTGTAAATTAATACTGCCAAGCTGGCGTGGGCCAGCTTTTAAAGTTGAATGAGTGACTGAATTAGCAGGAGAATAATCTTGGGCCAAAGTTACATCATAACTAAATGGGCTGCCAATGTGGAAAGAATTGGTGGGCCTTCATCATCAGCAGCCAAAGGAAGTAGGCCAGCAGCACAAGAAAGGAAGGAACAGCAACAGCACGCAGGAAAGCAAGGGACAAACACAACAGCTGAAACTGGGGCAAAAATCATCATTCTCAGCAGATTTTCAGCTTGAATTCAAAGGGGAAAGAATAAAATAACAACAAGGAAGAAGAAGAAGGAAGCACGAAAAAACAGCAAATCCACCAGCTTATTCCTCTCTTCCTTACTCTTTTTTTTGTTCCCTATTTTAGAAATTTCATTTCAAACACTATGGATGATGAATTAGACTTTTGGATTGTATTTTCTAAGTTAGTCATGAGCTAAACTTATTGAAGACTTGAATTGCAAATTAACTTTGAATCGTTTAATTGAGACTTTTATGCATTGTTGAGTGATTTATGTCATTATTCATTCAAGTGTGCCTATTGTTAATATTTGTTGTTGTTTGGCCAGCAATAATGAATTGATGAGCTTGATGTAATACTGGGAAGGTTAGGTCTAGTGAAAATTGCTTGAATGAATCAAGTTTATAACCGATTCTAGGTTGTAATAGTGAATGGTATATGAATATATTGATCGCCTTGCATAACTATAAGAATTGAGATTTACATCGATGTTTCAATTTCTATTAGGCATAGGAATATATTCAATTAGAAAAAGGAATGTGTAACATAGCATTTGGAAAAATTCTATGTGCGAGAGGGAATTTTTGTTAACTTTGGAGCATTTCACTCAAAAAAATAATGTCGATGAACATTGATCAATAAAACCCAATTCAAGGAAAATTAGTAATTCAAGTCTACATCTCCATTTTGTGAGCTTTATTGCTGTTGTTGGTTTGTGAATTGAATGATTCATGGCTGGAAATATTTTTTTTACTTCTTTGTTTGAATTGTAGTAATAGAACCGAACATCCACCTAATTTATTGTTCTTTTTCTTGGTTAAAATTGTTTAGTGATTGGTATTTGCAAATTATTTTGAATTCAATTCCTATGGAGACGATCAACTTATCATTATATTACTTGTACGACTACGTGCACTTGCGTATTAAAGTTGAAGCATAGAAAAGTCACAACAAGTAACTCAAATTTTATGTAGTTTTCACTTATTTCAAATCTCTAACTTTTTTCGAAACTTTTGAATTATGAAATTACATAATTTTATATTAAAATAAATGTAAAAAGCTTTCGAATTATACATGATAATCATATATAAATAAAATTCTACTATATAATTTAATTACTTAAAATAAGGTATTATGCAAAATTAATGATTTTCGTAATCTTCCCTATAACAATAATACTTTTAATATTACGAGAAAAAATATTAGATGATGGATTTAAGAAAATTAAAAAGAAATATAGATGTGGAGGTCAAGAATATTCAAGAGGCGCTAGAGATGAGCAAGTGATTATTTTTACCTAATTATGGATTTAGACTTATTCCACGGTGGTTTTGAATATAATACATCAAGATTTATCAATTCATTAGGTTATTTATAGTTAAGGGTAATTAAAAAAATTAAAATACTAAAAATTTCAATTGCCACCTAAACTTTAAACTTATCAGTATTTGTCACAAACGATGAAATTCGTTCAATTATATTATCGATCACATTTTTGTAACATAATTACAACCCCACTACCATCATTGAATGGGGACATCAACGAAGTCATCCTAAATCCATCACTTATTTTATAATTTGCTGCCATCTCCGCCATGAATTGAGAGTGCAGGATGTGACAATCTTAACTTCAATTCTTGATTTTTGGAAGAATCTCATAAGGGTAGTGGCGACATAATTGGATGTGAAAAAATTGTGTGGATGTTATAATTGAAAAACCTTCATAGTTGTGACAAACATTAGTAAGATTTAAAATTCATCGTTCATGATTTTTTTAGTAATTAAAGGAAACATATATTGTTTGTATTTTTTTTAACTAAAAGAGGGATTAGTCTAATATAAAACCCCTAACAAAAAATTTAATTAGGATTAACCTATATAAAAACATAGCGATATTCAATTAATCACCAGGAAAGCAACAAAAAAAAACACTTATATATGTGTAAACAACAAAGATTTAACAACCACGTTTACAACTAATCTCCTTTATTTTAGCATTTTCACTACACCTTCTAATTAAAAGTCAACCAAAACTTATAAGTATGTTCAAATATTTTGAAATGAAAAATTCACATTAATAAAAATATTAACAAATACAAAATCAAACTAACCTCGAAGTGAAAAAAGAACATACATATATAAAAAATAAAAATAAAATGATGTGCACTTAAAATGTAATTACATGTAGCAATTATATTTAACTGTGATATATGTACATATGTACAATGTAAGTGTGCAATATATGGGTTCTATATATAATATATATTATATATTAAAAAAGAAAATATAGTACTTGTTCAGTAACCGCCGCTCTGATGAAAACTTGCAAGGCCAGAAGACAAAAGTAACATTAAATTTTGCACCATATATATATATATATATATATATATATATATATATATAAGATGATAAATGGAGTAAATGCTTGGGAGTAGAGGCGTGCCGTCCCGGTTTGGAACTGGAACCGTCAGTTCGAACCATCGGTCAACGACTCAATTTAACCGTTGACTCGATTTCGGTTCCGTTCAACCGTTGATCCGATTCCGGTTTCAAACCGAAACCGAAACTGTCTGACTCACAGTTCAGTTCCAGTTTCCTGCTTGCCAGTTTCAGAAACCGTCGATTCCGAAACCGTGAGAACCGACGGTTCTAACCGCCTTTTTGAAGTTTCTAGCCGTTGATCTCCAACGGCTGAGATTCTGTAATCATTGAAGAACCACCAATTCGAACCGGAACTGAAAACCGACGGTTCTAACGGATATTTTGTTTTTTTTTAAGTTGTTTATTAGAAAAAAAAAAGAAAAAAAAAACCAAAAAACCAGAACCGGAACCCACGAAACGTGCTCATGTCTACTTGGGAGGGGGTGCCTCCTTGATATATACTTGTGCGCCCGCCCCTGGTTATTTACATATACAATTATTTAATTTAAAGTAACTTTTATAATGTATTTGCACTAATCGTATGATTAAATACTAAATAAAAATTAAGTAATTAGTTATAATCCTTTTATAAAATATGACTAGTAATATAATTTCACAAAATTACAAATATTTTAATATTTTTACGAAAAATAATAACCACGTGCAAAGTACGCATATTTTTTTCTACTTAAATAAGTGAGTAAATATTTAGTAACTATGTGCAATAGTAACTATATTTGTCAAGAAATTCACTTCATGTGTTTTCAATTGTGTCGACGCATAAGTTATGATCCTTTCTTGTTCCAATACAACACGTCACAGATCTGTAATTATGTGTCAGTACGTATCACCTATCCTATCCTAAAACAAGTCTTCGATGTGTTTTATTACAACAAAAAAGGGTCATAACTTATGCATCGAGACAACTGAAACCACATGAAGTGTTTCTCTTTCAATTCTTGAAAGCTCTCCTCGCACTCAGATGTACAAGTGAATTTCCCACCTTTCTTTGTAAGTTGTTAGTGGCTTCACTACTCGTGAGAATATATGTATGAACCTCCTGTAATAACCTACTAACCTAACAAACTTTGTATCCCGTTCACATTAAAATTGCATCAATTTATCGTTCAGATCCTTCTCAAATAATGTCTTCTTTTTTTTTTTTTTTTTATATACGGGTGCAATGTTTTATAGCTTCAGAATCGCAGACAGGCAATGGGTGACAACATGTTCAGTTATTTTGCAGAGTTTGCATGTGTGAAAGCATCAACAATATCTTTTGAAATAGAATTCAGAATCCAAGACACTGTCATAAACATAATGAGATCATTAAGATTATGGAAGCAGATATACTGAAACATAAATGCTTTCGAGTTCATCAACTAAAAGCTAGCCGGATAAAACCCGAATCGGACAAAGAAAAGAGCCATCAGGTTAGTTGATCAACAGAATAAATGATTTTCCATGGTTCAAGAAACACAATTGCACATCATGGTACCAATGTAAAGGACATAAAACCGTAACCTCAGTCAAGAAAATACCTTGTCACCTTCACATCATGCCATTAGTGAAATTAGATGTACAGAAAATCAACTCTATTCCTATCAAGTCACTTCTTGATTAGTCGCAATACATCGCCCACTAGATGTAGAGAACCCGTCACTAGGACCTGGTCAAGCAAATAGAGAAGAAAATCTTGTTAAAGATTTTCAAGTGCAGAATGGAGAAACCAAGCGTAATTACAAACACTACAATTGGCTTTTGACTTTTTTATAGAAAATTATGCAGTAAAGTTTGTAAATTACAAGTATTTCCCTTGACCTTTGCTTCTGTTTTACAAATTGCACCTACCAATGGGGTGGTTAAGAAAAATATAAACCAGAAGGGAATCTTCGTAGTATCTCAAGGTGATATTTGTAATTTCAGAACATAATATGGTGTCTCTCTAAATAGGTCAAAACCTCAGGTCTGGTTTTTGCAATTTACCACAAAAATAATGCTCTACAAGAATCCGAAACATCTTTATGAACTAATACGAAGCAAGCATTTGTTTAGATCATGCTACAGGCATTAATGTTAAAGCAGTCAAGTCAGTTGAAAATATGGGTAACAACTGTGCATTTACGTTAATATTTCTCAAAAGCCGACACCACAAGAGGTGCACAACTGTGCTTTACATGATGAAATAGATGCTTATCTCAGACAAGTAGAAACTGGAATATATTTCACATTCGGGATAACCATTGCAAAGCAAAATTTATTAATTACCTGAAAGCGAACAGATTGATTATTTCTGGCACTGTCCCTTAGCCAATTAATAGCTAGAGGAAGGGATGTGAAAACTGTGCTGTTCTCAGAACTATGAGCACCTTTCTCAGTATCATCACTGACTGCTTCACAAGTTAAATCTGCATTCTTTGGATCCCTACCTATAATATTTAAATAATGCGATTTCATAATTAAATCAATTCTAATATTCCCATCTAAAATGCAGGAAAAGCATTGAAACTACTGTGCATGGAAATTATGGGAGCACAAAAAACACCTGCATTCCAGCTGTACAACTAAGGAATTGAAGGATTTAAACAGATGCTAACTAGTTTGCTATCTTAGAAAAGTAAAAATATTAATAGGACAACAATACCTTAGTGAAGTCATGAGGAGGCATTTAGTAAAGGACCATCCATAGAATATTATCACATACTCTAAAACAAAAATGCTATACAAACAGAATAAAGTCCATCTGCGAAGAAGCTCCTTCATGCTATATAGGAAGAACACTGCCAAGCAAACCATCGATTGATATTATATAATTATTTTTTATAAGACGTAGATATTACATGATTGTAAGAGAGAAAGCACAACTATGTAAGTGAAAACGACATAGAAAAGGCAACAAAATCCATAACTAGAAAAATTCGAGAAACCCCTAGCAGAAGTCCATGCTTCAGATACTTAAATATGCATGTCCTCAAGGCGCCCATAAATCTTACGCCAGCTCTCCCCTCTACTAAAAAACATGTCTTCTCACTCTGAAACTGTTCAATCAACAAACTGAAAAAAGTGTCCATTTCTCCATTCATAAGTTGTTAAGAGGAATGGATTTATTTAAATTATACAGCATGCATGAAAACAGAAGCGCTATTCGCTCCAGCTGAGGCTGATTCTTTTGGGTCTAAAATGTTGCCTTAGCTGCATAGAGTTTCTTTATTAAGAAACAAAGCATCAAGCTGGTTTAAAATTACTTAATACAAGATGTGGCTAATATCCAAGGATAAAACAGAAGCAATTCTCTAGGATCTCAAATGCACCAGCAGCACTGCCCTTCGCCATATAAAGCCACTAACTTCCAAGCCAATATCTCTAGTTAGAACTTAAATATATGGTTACCCATTTTCTTTCTTTTTTTCCTTTTTTCTTTTTTTACCTAAGAAACCAAATTTTATTGATGTAGAAAAAAAGTACTAGGGATGAGAAATCCCTTGCATTCATTACAAGCATCAGTTACAAAACATAACTCCAATCTCTTAATAAATCCAATACATGGAAAGCTCTTAAATTCCTATGACTTCATAACCAAAGGGCTACTCTATATTTGATCCTACTCCAAACATCCTCTAAAGCCTCACTAGAATTCTCAAAAATTCTCTTATTTCTTTCAAGCCAGATTGACCAAAATACAACCGGGACTATAAACCCCCAAAAGGCTCTACCTTCTTGTTAATAATACTGCACAAGTTTGCCAATAACAAAACTAAAGAAGAATGTGGTACCACCCAATGTAAACCCAACTCATTGAGCACTTTGTTCCAAAGACCTCGACCAAAGGGATAATGCAAAAATAAGTGAAACCTGCAAGCACACACCAATTTGGGGACAAAACATTCGGGAAGTGTTTTTGCAATAACTCACAGGTGGGTAACCTCCCCAGACCATCAACCACAAAAAGACTTGAACTTTCTTAGGTATCGAAAACTTCAAAATTGCTTTGAACCAAGGAAAAGTAGATACGCTGTTATTCAGCCATAAGGACACAAGGAAGGATTTACAAGTAAATGAACAGGATGAATCTAAATCCAATACCTTGTATCTTCCTCTGATTCACTCAACCTGACACCCTCCGACAACACTAACAATTGAATTAACTCATCCAAATCATCATCCCTCAAATTTCTAAGAAAGTGCAGATCCCAGGAAGGAGTTGAAGGCATGGGAGACATTGGGGAGATAAAGGAATTTCATTACAGATAGAGAATAGGCGGTACAAAAATGGGTGGTTACCCATTTTCAATTCAACATGCTATGTCAACACTTAAGCCTTTCATTTGACCGCATCTATATTATACATTCAATTCGTAATTGGCTAAGCCTGTAGTGGTTGTAATGCACCAGCTCAAATTCGTCTAATGTTAATCTTCCATTCATAAATTATATTTAAACAACAATATTTCCTCATAAGTGTATTGTCCAAATGCTGTATACATCATTTTGGAAAAAGGCAAGTTTTATTTATTTATCATGTCAATCTAGCCCATAATCATAGTTCTCTAATAATGTAAGCAGAATTTTGAACTAAAATTTAGCTAACGGGATGAAAGAGTCACAGATGAGATTGAGTGTAATAATATAAACTCGACCATGACAAGGGACACTGAGAGGCAATAATGCAGAGACTCTGGTTGCACCAAATCTGAACTGCTTAGCTCCATGGGAAAGACGGTTTTAAATGAATGGAAAATTGCAGGACATTGGCAATTACCTTTTTCCACAAGAATGAGGCTTTCCCATACTCTTTGAAGAGCCATCTGCCATGACACATCAACTTGAGCATCAGCTGCAGGTGACTGTAAGGAAGCACCCACCTTGTTGTATACTGATGTGTTTGGGACAAACAATGCCTTCTTAAAGTGGACTCCTGAAACCATCAGTGCAAAACAAAGCATTAAAAAGTGGGGGTTTCTTTCTTTTTTTTTTTTTTTTTTAAGTTATTTATTCTTCTTGGGGGTGTGTGTGTTGGGGGATGCAGGTGGGGGGGGGGTGCTAAGGGAGGTGTGTGTTACAAAACCCATTTTGGAAGTTTGCTAAAACTTGTTCAATAAGCTAACCATTTTGCACTATCTTTAAAGAAATCAAATAAATAAATATTTTAGAATACAATGTATCTTTCCTCATCAAACACTGCATCCTACAACAAGTAGACTTGGCAAACTTCGTATTTACCATGACTAGCACATGCATTTACTAAGCGAGGAAGAAGCAACTGAGGGTCTCTCACAGACATACAATTGAACAACAGAATCTGCACATTTGCAACAAATTAAAGTCATCAGTGTCCATTAATGAAGAACCAATTATATGAAGGAAAGAGACTATTATAGGACGGAAATATAGATATAATTACTACGAGTGAGTATCGGAAAGCTCTATTTTATGAGTCAATCTAGATTCAGTCACTGGAATGGTCTGGGTTCTCAGAGCATTCTAGGTACAACACCAGCTCACAAGAAGGCAAGTAATTTAAACATTAAGCTTCTGACCATATTGAATTACAAACTTTTCTCAGAATATTTTCTTGTCAAACAAACACTGTTATATAAATAAATAAATAAATATGAAATCATTCATTCATAGGTATCAACCGTATCATGGAATTTATATCCTCTGTTAGCTGGCTGGTGTTACAACTGAAAATTCACCAAAGCAAATGGGAATGATAGAGCTGACACATGTAGTGCATCAATGACGACAATGCTATACCCGCTGCACCTGAGCATAGCTGACAGAGAGATGAGAATCACTCAAATGGAATGTGTTTGCTTATGTCAAACACGATAATTCTGCACCAATGTGCTATCCAGCAAATTATTAAGAGCTTGACATCAATTTCAAGTAAAACTGAAAGTGTTGGTGTTTTGATAAATAAAAGTTATTCCCTGTAATCAACAATTTCCCTTCCATGGAAAATTTTGAGCACCTTTTGAAATCTAATTTTGCTAGAGGATTTAAGGCTTCTTTCGCCTGAATTAAGGAATCAAATATCTCCCGGGCACATTAAAGCTTCACAAAACCCAAGTAAGATCAGCTTCCACGACTTGACTACAATCTGTGAAAAAATAGGGTTGCTTAACGGACCGTTATCATGATGAAAATTTGATGCTAAGCATCAGTTATGTACCTTTTTTTGTCTCAAGGACTCAAGCTTTTTTTTTTTTTTTTTTTTTTTTTTCCAAACAAAAGGGAGAATAAGATTTTCTGTCTATTCTGCATTTGGTGTTGGTCACCTACAACCAAAACTTTCTGAAGCTCATATTGAACACCTGCACCATAGCAGTGGAATAATTGCATCCAGTAAAAGTATGTTTTCCAAAGCGTAAACACTTTTGGTGTAATCCGTTCTGTCTTTGCCAAGCCATAAAACAAAGACTTGCAGCAAGCCTGAGTGCAGATTATTTCCAATTGGTCAACTATTTGAAATCCACAAGCATTGTCAATTTAATCAGAGACAGTAGTAGAAGTTTTCAATGAACTGATCAAGATCATAAACTATGAGTTTAAGTAAATTGTGGGGCAATGAGCACCATATCCTGTAATCACGTCAGGGCTATCCACCTTAAGTGCCCTCGCCATTATTAACTTGAATCCTATATCAATGGCAAGGGTTTTTTCATTCAATTTGCAAAGGCCATTGAAGCATCATGCTAATCTTTGCATGAAACTTGTATCGTTCTGCTGAGTGCTCTAGAGGCACTATAATACTTAAATAGTTCTGAGCTCTCTGTAATTTTATTTAGTAGATCTGTTTATGTAAGATGTCAGAGTATTTCAAATTTTAAATTTCTTTCAAGCTAGGATGTAATCAGACTCAACTGATCATAGAGGAATTTCATATGCTTTTTCAGAATGAAAGGACTTTAAAGTTGAATTGACCTAATATGCCAGAGATTGCTAACTCTTACATCACTTGAAGAAGGTTCGTTAAGAAACGACTGACTTGACAATAAAATTAAGAAAAAAAATATAATATAATATAAAAAAACCCAATAATCCTGGCACAAAGAGAATAACCCTTAACAGAAACATTTACAGTTTTGCTGCCAAAGCCTTTTTTAACACTGTGACAAAAGTATACTATGATATGATTATGACATAATCAGTTACATGTGATGCAAAGCATTACCTGAGTAGGATGTTTTCTGATTGGTCTATTTTGTCCTGAGTCATGTGATCTGTTACTGTCCCCTAAAGCCTGGTTATATGGAGAGCGATAATCTTCTTTGGTTGCTAGGCAAAACCATTTTGCACAGACATCCATGCTTTCTGGACTATGGGCACCATCCAAGTAGAACACAAGATCCCCTGGGCTCTCACTCTCAATGAACTGATCAGGCACAATTTGAGCACGTCCTTGCAAAGAAGCAGCTGCAAGCCCTTTGATGAATTCCTCAGGGAGAGAAGTCTACTTCCATGTGAAACAAAAAAAAAAAAAAAAAAAGAAAAATGGTTGAGCACGCAGAGTAGTGGTGCAATAATGTAAAGCCTGTCTGATAGAGCTTACAGTCTGGTTTAAGTAATTGAATCCAACGTGACCGGTCCTCAGAAGCCAAGTTGAGCATAATGCAATTGCAAGGCCGGCATTATAGTATTGGTGTTCACCCTCGAGCCCAAGATGTAGGCCGCTCAGTAAGCTAGGATCCAATGGAGCAGCTACTCGAAGCTTTACCTGTTAGTATTATTATGTATGAGCTTTACGCAGTATATATTTTGTTTCTCTTGCACATCCCTGGAATGTATCTGCTCAGTTGTTACAAAGACAAGTAAAATAGAGCTTGCCGTGTATTCAGTTAACAGTCTAAAAGTTACACATGGAATCATTAAACATAATTTTCCCAGTTCAAATGTTATAAAAAAACAGGAATAATAAAGGTACACCAATAGATTTCTTCCCTTTCCATCTTAGTTCACTTTGAACTATGTGATCATATATATGAGGTCCAACATTCCCAGACCACACAAGTTCACACTCTGAAGCAAAGAAGACAGCTAGCTACTTCTTAGTAATAGCAGTACTCTCAGCAACAGAATAAATCAGGTATTGTCATCAAGTTTCTCAATGAAATTTAATAGGTAAGACTTAAAACTCACAACTTCAATGCAGCAGATAATCAATGCCTGTAGAAAAATTAACTCACATCCAGCTCTGCCGCCTTCTGTTCAAGAACGCTCATTGCCTCTTCAGGTTGTGACACAGTAAAGGCTGGAACACCACTCTAATTAAAGCAGTGAAGGGTTAAGGAAAATAAATGACGAGACAAATAAAGGAATCAAGCATTTGTCCATTGCAAGAAAAAAAATTGAATTACTGAATATGTCAGAGGAACAATAGTGACAAACCTTAAATATTCCAGCCTTTTCCCCAGCAATTTGTCCAAGTGTGTTTCCTGCCCGAGGTATCCAATCACCAATGTAAAAGAACCACATAGCAATACTTCTTTTCCACAAATAAAAACATAGGCTTATCTTTTGAGTTAGAGAAGACTATACAAATTACTATATTAGGATTTGACAACTAAAAAGAGTTGAGATCCACAATCATTATGACTATTGAAAATCAATCAGAACAACTGATCAAACAAAATTTGCTTGTAAATAACAATGCCAAATTTAGGTAAGCCCAAGGTCTTCATGGGTTTAGCTGTCCAAAGAAAATTGATTTTGCAATAAATTTTTACTTGTCCCTCGAAAAAAAAAAAAATGATATTCTATTTATAGCAAGAAATACCTGGTAACAAGAACAAAAAAAATCAGATTTTTCAATTGCAGAAACATCATGAAGAGAAGCACTAACCAAGAATTTCCATGTGGTCATACCCTAGAGAAGCTATACCACAGACAACTGGGTTCTCAACCTGAAAGGATACCAATAACCATGATGTTAGAGATCCAGTAACCACTAAACTTTTCATGGTTCAATTTAGCCAGATCGGTTCATGATTGACTATAACAATTTCAGGTGAGTGCACAAAGCATACCACATTTGTTGCATCAAATTTTCCACCTAAACCAACTTCCAAAATGACAACATCCACCTGGATACAATAATGTCAAAAATGAGAAAATTTCCCAAATGGGTACGAAGTAGCTCATAGTACAGTTCAAATACCTGTTCAGATGCGAATATCTTAAAGGCAAGCAAAGCAAGGAAGCGAAAATATGTTGGCATAGGTACCTCATCAGAGGTTCCTTCCTACAAGGAAACAATAAAATCATTGAGAAGAAGGAAATGTGAAGCACAAGCAGGCCCACAAGAAGCATGGCAGCAGTACCCAATCTTATAGGGAAGAATACAGCATACCAACATCAAAAATAAAAATACTAGTCAATCCAGTGATCAGATCCCAAGAATCAGATATCCAACCTTGGGTTCATCGCTTTATAGAATTAAGAAGTTGTTTGAAACTTGAATTGATTTTCTTTATTGACCAATTTCACAGGAAAAATTATCAAGCTGAATAGGAGTTGAGGTTGATGCTTGATAATAAGCCACTTCAACAGTGTTATAGATAAAATATAACCTATCAAACAAATGAATGACCTAATGCCTAAAACCTAAACGCTTCCAGGCTTGGTTCATGCAATTCGCTGTCAATCATAAATGAACCTAGAATAAGCAATCTGGGATGAAATTTTCATCTATCAGCTAATACAACGATCTTTTTACTCTACTTATGAAAATCTTGACAGGAAACAAAAGAGTTGTGTAAGTTACTTTGATGCAGTTATCCAGTACAACATGAAGCAAAACACATAAAAATGAACAAGTTCACCCACCAAAAGAAAAAAATAATAAATAGAAAGTACTAGTGGCTACCAGAGTCAAGGTCCAGAAGGATCCAAGAGTTTACAAGTGAATATCGCATGCCGATGAATGATCAGATAGAGGAACCTTTTGAATATATTATCTTAATAGAAAATAGATGTAATACATGTAATCCTTGAGTCTCAATCAATGAATCAAAGCTCCAGGCTCTACCAGAACCGAGCACACCTTGGGTTTCTCTAATGTCATTCTGTGAGGTAGTCAGTTAAAAACAAAATTAAATCTCATAATGGTTCAGAAAAATTAAATTTGTATCTTTAACCCCAACATTATCAAAGAAGTGAAGCAGCCAGATACAATGTTTACAGCTCAGAATATAAACAATTTTAATAGATATCACGACACAAGGCTAGTTCAGTTACCAATCTTGTCATTTCCATATGGAAAACTAAAAACTTTTCCATCTCAAAACATAAAAAATATCTTAAAGAGTGATTTCCTACGGTAGCTACTAAAAATACCCATAATCCAACATTTAAATTTTGAAACCTTGCATTCCTTAATAGAGGCTACAAAAACGAGATGCTGGACAACTAACAAGTTGAATAAGATAAGATAATCACAAAAATGGCCTAAATAATCGAAGTGGTGGCTTTGGCTGCATGAGTACTCAATTATGGATCTAAATGTACACATTCTGATGATTTGTAGCATAAAATAACAACCTCACAAGCCAAAAAAAATTGAACTAAATGTTACATGTATCTTAAAACACATTAACATGTTTTCTACATCAATATAAAAAGTAATTCACGAATATATCACTTTCTTTGTTTATGATTTGGTCAGTAAAGCATTCTTTCATACAGTAGAGTGTCAGCAGCCAAATTAATGTCAAGTTATTTTCTTAAAGGCTTGGCAGGTAATACACCAAAAAACGATACAAATCTACAACTAAATAAGCCTATTGTAGAAGAAGCTATGTACTTGCCTTCAATCGATCCCAACACCACCAAAAGTATTCCAAAAACTTCTCTTCAGATACATCTAAACTGAAATGCCAAAGGACAAAAAAAAAAAAAAAAAAAGGTGAGAAGAAGATGGTCAATTTGAGTACATTGGGAACAACTTCAAAGAATATGGCAATAGAGTAAAAGCTAGAAGTATGCGTAAATCGTAATATGGCAAGAGGTCGGCATTCTTGCCAAATGTTATTTTTAAGCACATACCCATCCAATCTAAATCTTTCCCGAACATCGATGAGGTGAGGAGATGTGAAAAGTCCAGTACGGAAGCCACAACTACGCAGAATAGATTCTGTGAAAGTGCAAGTTGATCCCTTCGCATTGCAGTAGCCCAAATGAAAGCTATATCAGTTTAAATCTCACAACAAAACCAGCTCAAAAAAAGTGAACACAATATTAATCAACCCACAACTTCATTAAATAGAGCGGTATGGCTTATCACCATTTCAAAATGAAACCCAAAACAGTAATCAATTCCTTCTCTCACCTTTCCTTTGGTGCCCGCCACATGAATCACCTTCATCTGTTTTATTGGTTCCTCCAATTCCAATATCTACATTACATCAACCAGAGACGATAAACAATTGCTCACAAGATTTAATTACGTGAAAGAGTAATTCTTTATGTAATCATCTAAAAGGAAGAGGAAGTGAAAGTAGAGATACCTTAATATAATCAAACAATAAGTCAAAACGATCACCGCTGTTGCTCTTATCTGCTCGACTGCGTTTAGTTATCAGTGAGGACAATGCATCCATTACCTCATCATACGGAGACAGTACAGTGTTTGCTGATCCACTTCCCTCTTCATGATATTAAAAAGACCAGAAAATTGAAAATAAATTAACAGTGATGCCTAAGCTTCGAAAGATATTCAATAACTAATGAGCATGATGCATACCAAGATTATGGAACCAAACAGTAGATTAACAGGACTTCTAATATAATCATTTCTGCATTGGATAACTATTATAAAATGAGTAAACACACTAACAGTCATTCGGATCGAATCTAGGCGTGCTCACCGTGCGACATTTCTTCTGATTCAGTTCGAATGTGTGACAGCTATTCTAAAGATAGTTAGACTCAAACACACACAGGTATTGCAGATATATATATATAGATATATATTTGTAGAGAGAGAGAGAGAGAGAGAGAGAGTTGGTGAGAAGCTGACGAGAGTAAAAGATTGACGAAGGGATGCGCAGTGATGGGTGAGTGCCAGGAATAGGATGATGATGAAGAGATTGGATTGTCTGGGAGTTAAAAATCAAAACCCCTGAGAAAAGCGTTCTACACATATTTTTTGCGTTTTTAGTTGTTCTCTTCTTTTTCTTACTTTCTAGTTTCCTTTTTTCTCCTTCAGCCCCTCCTCCTTCCATTCTTTTTTTTTTTTCCCTCTATTTCTTTTCAATCAAAACCTAACAGATACTATAAAGATCTCGAAATATAGGTTCAATTTTTATAGATGTCGAAAAAAATCTCTTTTTTTTTTTTTAAATTTTATGTTTTTTAATGCATTGAAATTTCATAATTCAATATATTTGTTAGAAAATTGGTTTATTAAGTAGGTTTCAAACTTACTTTGATCAATTTTTTTAATGGTTAGATATTTAATTTTGGGAAAATTAAATAGTGTATAATTAATCAATGTTTTGATTAGATAATTGTAGTGAGTTAAATTTCTCAAAGTCGGTTTTCGGTGAGTGAAAATTAATGCTCAAAGTTTAGTACTTACAAAAGGTGTTATATGTTTGAGAGGTGAAAGGTTAACATTAATTCATCCCACTTTGAATTAATGTCTAATATAAATATTATAATACTTATATGTAATTAAAATTACTTTCATCAGCGGGTGACGAAGTGAGGCCACACACGTACGTGCACTTGGCTCGACTCGGACTCGGCCTCGGCCTTGGTCATGGTCCATGGGCGGTGGGTCTTGGCCTTATATGCCTTGGGGCCTCGGTTAATCTCCTGAAGTTATAAACACGCACCGCGTGCACATGGACAGGTGGATATTTAGGTTCATTGTAACTGACATGAGTTAATCTCCTAAAGTTATGAACATCATAATAGTCGAGGAATAACAAGCCCACTAACACCATAAATTCTGCATACAAAAACCACTTGAAAATTCCTACATTCCAAATTTTTGAAAATCAAAGCATTAGCATTTTAGTGTACACCCAAATTCTCACACAGTTTTAGTTCATTGGAGTTTCTGGTCTAGTGGTGTTACTATCCAAAAGACGAAAATTAATTCATCTTTGGGAACAATACGTTAAACCGTGAGCACTAGCCGGGATGTATTCGTTTTGCGAAGGACGTCTTCCTTGACTCGAGTTCAACCAATTTGTCCAATTTTTCTAAAGTATGCATTTTAGTGTGCACCTAGATTCTCATATAGTTATATTCATTGGAGCTTCTAATCTAGTCGTGCTACTCAAAAGATGAAAATCATTTTATCTTTGGGAACGAGAGCTTCTGGTTTAGTGGTTCTACTATCCAAAAGACGGAAATTGTTTCATATTTGGGAATGTGCGTCAAACTGTAAGCACTAGTCGGGATGTATGTATATTGCGGAGAGAGGTCTTTCTCAACTCAATTTCAACCAATCTATTTCCATTCCAGTTCTAGCATCCCAAAGTCATTCCTGAAGTTTAAAGTTAAAGAATATCCATTCTTCATTGTCTTCATAAACCAAAAAAGAAAGGAGTAACATATTTGAAACATTATTTTTTCTATTACACTTTGTAAATTATTATTGAGTATTATAACCAACAATATTTATACCGCATCAAAACATCGATAATTTAAGCACTCTAAATTACAAATTTTCAAAATCAAATACTAATATACACTAATGTAGTCATAATTAAGTAGTGAAATATAGTTTCTTTCAAATATTACCAAGAACAAGAAAGCATGTCAGCAATCTAATCTAATAAGAAAAAAATATTTCATAACTTCATTTACTAATATAATATTTGATTCTCCTATAGTATCCAGTACAGCGCATGCGCACCAAACGCTAGTGGTTCTAACGTGAGGTTAGTTTAACTGATCAATATTTTATAATTTTTAACTTGAAGTTTTACTTTTTTATTAAAATTTCAAAAGTTTATAACTTTTTGGTCTCAATACATTTTTTAATCAAATATATATCAAATTAATTATTTTATAACTTTCAATTTGCATTTATATTGCATATATATATATATATAATTTTAATTTTTATAAATAAAATATTTCTCTTAAGTTATATAGTTATGATATAGTTGATATTCAAAATATTTTTATATAAAACAAAATGTGAGATTATTCTAAAAGTATTTTTTTCTAGAAAAAATAAAATTATTTGATAAAGGTTGAACTGAAGCTTTTAGGACTAATTTTATGTGCTTCAATTGTCAAAAATTGATTTATCATATAATTTATTATTTGTCTTAGGAATAATAGAATATTTTAAGTTAAAGTTATTTGGCTCGATTCACAAATAATCTTGTAATTTGTATGAATTTATCGGCATAATTAAATGTGCTTTAAATTCTTTAAAATAAATTAGGAAAATTGAGTTGGTACAACGATGCTAGATAGAGATAGAGTTGCGGGCAACGCAAGTTATCAAAGGTAATCCTGATGGTGAAGATAGAATCAGAGAGTCGCTTAGGCACCTCAAGAAAATCATATTGTTCCCTAACCACTCTGTGAGATTTGAGCCAACAAGGATGATTCATGAGATGGAGAAATATTAGAAATCTTTGGTAGAAACCAAACCTTAAGGAAAATCGACAGTACGGACAAGATGAATTTTGATTGAAGGTGTATCACTTCCTTCAATGGAAATTTATATAAAGAAGATTTTCTTAATTGGGTGGCAAAAGTAGAGAGTTTTCAGAATTACTAATGATAAGTAAGTGAAGTTGGTTGCCTATCATTTGAAAGGAAGGGAATCATTTTGGTTGGAACAAGTTCGGGCCGAACGATGGCGTTTAGGGAAGTAGCTTGTTAAGTTGTGATTGGAGATGAAGAAGATGTTGAGGGCCAGATTCCTTTCTTCGAATTACAATAATTTCTGATTCCATCAATATCAGACACAAAGGCTAAAATTTGTAGATGAATATACTACAAACTTCTTACATCTTTCATTGGGCATGTGTTGTGTGAGAATGGTTTTGAGAATCTATGGCACGATAAATATTGGGATAAAACTCATGTTAACCCATGCAAACTACATGTGTCTTTGACTTAATTATTGAATCGAAATCCTTGAAGCCATATGAAATAAATCATGATTATTCTTTGGGTACAACAAGTGAGTAGTCGATGCCTCCTTTTTAGTACTTAAAGGTGTAATATAGATGTAACTATTTTTTGGCAAGATAATATTGTAACAACAAATTCTTATTTCCAAAAATAACAAACAAGAAAATTTTTACAAATTGAATTTATTGGATCAAAAGAATGTATGTGGGTTACAATCTCCAATATATCTCCTCTGATTCTTCTCTTGAAGTTGATGTTTTGGTTGACTTTGAGATTTGATGGTGGAGTTGATAACTCAATTTTCTCCCAATTGGGTTTGAATTGTATAATGTCAATTTGAAGGGTTAATAGCTTGATTTCGAATCATGGTGATCTCCGTAAAGAACGCCTTTGAGTCTACAAAGAACATTGTTTGATTTGATGAATTTATGACTTGGGAAAACAATGTCGATCAAAGGGATTTAACACCTTGGTCTCAGATTGAATGTTGTTTATGGTGAACTTTTATGGAAAACGACTTGAATGCCTTCGTAGAATTCCTTGATTGTTGGAGAGAATTTCACTTTGCTCTGGAATTCAACTTGAGTTGTGGTGTCTCTTATGGTGGAGAATCGGTCATTATTTATAGTTGTAGGATATGAACTATTTCTATATGCCCATTGAAATAACATAATTTGATTGGTTGTTCAAAATTTGATGCCACTTCCTGCCTTCAATATGATGATATGATTTTATAACCAAAATTTAGGTAATTCTCTTCCATATTTGCATGATATGATTTTGATTGCCAAAGAAATAAGATTTTGACACTTGAAAATATTTGATTGGTCGGTAAATATTTATATTATAATATGTATCATGATCTATAAATAGATAATTTAAATTGATATTTCATATAAATTTTTCACATGTCACCATTTGATCAAACACAAAATTCATGTGACTACAAATGTCCCCTTGAGACTTGTTCACGAACAACGTATTTTGGAGTGAATGAGTCTCTAAATCTTTCACTGCGGAGATCAAAGTCTTCTTTATGTTGAGTAGATAGTTTATACTCATGTCTGGGAGTTCAGTTTAATTTGGATTTGGTAGATGATTTATACTCATATCTAGGGGCCTTCATTTGGACTTGATAGATAGTTTATACTCGCATCAATGAGTTCTCTAATTTAAATTTGTAGATAATTTATACTTATATCAAGGAGTCCTTCAATGTGAATTTGTAAATAGTTTATACTCGTATTAAGGAGTTCTTGAATTTATATTTGTAGATAAAATATACTCCTATCAACGAGTCCTTAATTTGAATTTGTAAATAGTTTATATTCGTAATAAGGAGTTCTTGAATTTGAATTTGTATATAGTTTATACTTGTGTCGAGGAGTTCTTTAATTTAAATTTATTGATATACACGTATCAAGGACCTCTTCAATTTGAATTTATTAATAGTGTATACTCGTATCAAGAAGTTCTTCGATTTGAATTTATTAATAGTTTATACTCGTGAAGGTGTTCTTCAATTTGAATTTATTGATAGTTTATACTCGTATCAAGGAGTTCTTCAATTTGAATTTATTGATAGTTTATACTCGTAACAAAGAGTTCTTCAATTTGAATTTGTTGACAGTTTATACTCGTATGAAGGAGCATTGTAGATAGTTTAAGCTCGTATCAAGGAGCATTGTAGATAATTTAAGCTCGTATCAAGGAACATTGTAGATACATTAAGCATGTATAGATAAGCAGTGTAGATAGTTTAAACTTTTATCAAGGAGCATTGTAGGTAGTTTAAGCTCGTATCAAGGAAGCATTGTAGATAGTTTAAGCTCGTATCAAGGAGCACTGATGATCGATTAATTTAGGATGTTGGCGATAACTTTGCCCTATTTTTCATCTTCTTCTTCTTGAACAGGTGGATCATTGATTTCATTTATAGTCAAACTCAATTGTATATCATGAGCTCGAGAAGCCAATTCTTCGAAGAACTTTAGTTGAATTGCTTGAAGGATATATATATATATATATATATATATATATATCGAAGGCTCTAATGCATTCCTTGAATGCACATCTCAAATTTTGAAGCCTCTCACAGTTGATCTTTGCAGCTTAAACTTAAATTTCTCCAACAATTGATATAGTCGGTGCCAGTTGGCATGAATTTGTAATCTTAAGCATGTTGGTCATCCATCGGGTGTTGTAGAAGCGGTTGAAAAATTATTTTTTCAATTGCTCCCAAATATAGATTGAATTTGCCTCCAATTCAGAGTATCAGTAAAATACATTTCCTTTCAAGGAGCGGACAAACTACTTCACTGGGTGATCTCCATGTATCCCAACATCATTACAGGTTTTTATGAAGTGAGCCACATGTTGCCTTTGCCATCAAATTGTTGAAATTTTGGGCATTGGTAGTTGTCTGACATTCTCAAGTTGATAATCCTTGATGTGTATGGCTTTATGTAAGTTAAAGAAGATCTAGAGTTGCCATCAAACTTATCATTGATAGTTTCCAAGATGAGCTCCTTTAGTTGATTTGTAGGAATCACTCCATCTCATCAGACTAGCATATGTTTTGTTAGAGACTTCTTTTATTCACTTCCTTGTGATTTTGTGTGTGTCTCAATTTCATCATGATCCTTGAATTGTCCTTCCATCATGCGACTTGTATCAGCATTATCTTTAATGTTCATTAGCTTTGTCATCAGAGTATCTCGTGCATGAACATATTTGGTGAGCCCTTCGACAACTCTCGTTAGACTATAAATTTTCTCTTCAAGGGTTGTCATGGACATCACTTTATATTTCTTGAGATTTAAGGAATTTGGAGAAGAGATGAGAGGTGGAGATTGTCCCACTGGGCGTGCCAAAAATTTGTAACAATAAATTTCTTATCTGCAAAAATAACAAACAAGAAAAATTATGCAAATTGAATTTATTGGATCAAGAGAATATTTGTGGATTACAATCTTCAATGTGTCTTTTGATTCTTCTCTTGAAGTTGATGTTTTAGTTGACTTTGAGATTTGATGGTGGAGTTGATAACTCAATTTTCTCCCCGATTGGGTTTGACTTGTATAACGTCAGTTTGAAGGCTTAATAGCTTGATTTCAAATTTGACGTTATTTATGGTGATCTCCGCAAAGAACGCCTTTGAGTCTACGAAGAACGTTGTTTGATTTGATGAATTTCTGACTTAAAAAAATAATGTACAATCGAAGGGATTTAGCACCTTGGTCTCAGATCGAATGTTGTGTATGGTAGACTTCTTTGGAAAATGCCTTGAATGTCTTTGTAGAACTCCTTGATTGCGGGAGAGAATTTCACCTTTACTCTGGAATTCTTCAACTTCGGGTGTTGTGCCTCTTATGGCGGAGAATAGGACAATATTTATAGTTTTAGGATATGAACTATTTTCATATGCACTTGATAAAATGACACAATTTGGTTGGTCATTTAAGATTTCATAACACTTCCTGCCTTTAATATGAAGATACGATTTGATTTGATTTTATTTTATTACCAACATTTAGGTAATTCTCTTCCATATTATATGAAGATACGATTTGATTTGATTTGATTTGATTACCAACATTTAGGTAATTTTCTTCCATATTTGCATGATGTGATTTTGAATTCCAAAGAAATAAAATCTGGACACATGGAAATATTTGATTGGCCGGTAAATATTTATATTATAATATGAATCATTATCTACAAATAGATAATTTAAATTGATATTTCATATAATATTTTCTATATGTCACCATTTGATTGAACATAAAATTCATGTGACTACAAATATCTTTGGCATTGGGATGGTGCTTCGTGATGACTGTGTAAATTTTATCAAGGTTTTAATGTATTTTTTAAGTAGCTTATTTTTTGCTAAGGAGGTTGACGCGCTTGGTCTTCTTGAAGGTTTTCTTTGAACTTGTGGCCTTAATTTGCATAATGTTATCCTAGAGTTGGATGCAAAAGAAGTTGTAGATGCAGTTATTAATCAAGTGCATGACCTTTATGAGTTCGGGGGAGTTGTAAACAAGTATCAATTGGTGTTTAAGTAATTTGGTAAATGCTAGTGTTTTTTTTAACGTATAGGCAGGCCAACGAATTTACTCATCGTTTAACTAAGTGTTCTTGTCACTATGCTTGTCTCTCAGATAAGGAGTCTCCGCCTCCTTGTATTTTTACTCTATTTACTTAATAAAATCTCTTTAAGAATACTACACTTAGATATAATAATAATAATAATAATAATAATAATAATAATAATAATAATAATAATAATAATATAGTAGTAGTAGCCGCAACATCAACAATAATAGTAGCAGTAGTAGTAATAATTAAGAAAAAATAAAACAATGAAAAACAAGCTCCTATTTATAATTGTGGATGAGAATTTTCGATAGATGTAGAAGCAAAATGAAGTAAAAAGATTGGTCCACCAAAGTTATGTATATATGTATGTATGTATGTATCCAACATTTTTGGTCCAAGTAAATGAGGTTTAGAAGGAGGTTGAATAAACCTCTAATTTTTTCAAAATTTTCTGGAAGTATAGTTTATTTTTAGTCTTCTATAAGAAATATTCCTTACTAAAAATCCTAAAACTTTTATAACTTAAAAAGTTTACTTACAACAAACTTGTTAAGTTATGGTGCTTTAGAAAGTTATTGTTTTATGTATGATATATTATGCAAAGTTTATTTTTTACAATATCATCAAATATATGCTCGATTGTGAAAGTGAATGAATGTAACAGTAAATAAATAATTTAAATTAAATTTATAGTTGTTAGAAGGTGGGGTGATTCATGTAATTTCACTCTATTCCTTTTTTCAAAAGAAAATTCACTAAAATTTGTTCAACAATTCACATAGCCACGTAACAAAGTTCTATGAATTATAACAATCAAATCTCAACTTATGCTCCACTCACTCAATTCACACAAAACCCTAACTTCTTGTTGAATCTTAAACTCACACAAGAAATACCCTTAACCTCACTTTTGCAAATTGGTTCAGATTTTTCTTCAACTAAGAAAACTACTAGCTTAAAGCTTTCACTACGAGTTGCTTTTAGCAAGAATGAAAAGTTAGAACTTAGAAAATGATAGCTTGAACTTTTTTCATTTGATTGCACGTGATGTCGTTGTAGTTCTTCATTATTCTTCTCTTTTTGTGAGCTTTATTGTTGGCTGGTAATCTCATAGTAACTAAGTCTTGTCAATTTGTTCATTGTAAGCTTCTTATCTTCATGTCGTAGAAAATCGCTCTTACAACATTGTTGTATTCAGTCAACAAGCTTGTTGTGTTTTCCTTTTTACAATTGCAAAGACCCTTCTTCTTGTTGTTTTCATTGTTGAATGTTTTAGGCTTCTTCTTTATAGTCAGCTTGCTCTTTTTTAAGTTTGAGTTAGTTACTAAAAAATCACGATCTTTGGTCCAATTTTCAATTGCAACATGACTTTTAAATTAATCGATATTTGTCAAATTTGTTTAATTTCTTTCAATTATAACATAGCTGCTTCATTCCAGCGCCCAGACGACGTTTGTTCATTTAACAAATCTTGTCTAAAGTTATGTACAATTGAAAATTGGAGCCAATATCATATTTTTTTGGTAATTAACTTTTTTTAATCAATTATTTAGATTAAATTATGATGTTTAGATCGCTCCACCAACTACGTCAGTAGTTGGGCACCGAAATGAGTCGGTAATGTTGTAATTGAAGGAAATTAAAAATACATGACAAAAATTGATAAATTTTAAAAGTCACGTTACGGTTGAAAATTGGACAAAAGACTATTATTATTTTGGTAATTAACTCTTTAACTTTTACATTGATAATAATTTCTTTTTGGAGGGAGGGGTGTTAATTCCTACGTCAAATGTGTCTTAACATCATGAAAATTAAACATAAGTTTTCGTAACAAACATTTTTATGATAATTATAAAATTAATTATATTTAATTTTTTATTGGTAAAAACAATTCACAAAAATTTGGGCTCTTTGCAACTCCCACACCATATTTAAAATTTGGCATTTTCAGCTTTAATTGAATTATTTATGCAATTCACATATTGTAATTAATTACCGTGACATTAGGAGGCGGCTTAAGTAGTTTTTAATAAAATTGAGTTGGGATTTTGTGTTGACATATAATTTAGATCGGTCACATAGTGGAATGACAAGATGATGGAGCTTTTTCGCTTTTCATCAATCTCAAAATTTATTTCTATTAATGGGTTGGGAATGGACAAATATAGCACAAATTTATGATCCTAGTGTTCGAATATTCTAAAAGATGGTATGGATATTGACCACCTCATCAAATTTTTGGGCAACTCGACATAATTTTATCTAGATTTTTGTTGGTGTGAGAATTACAAAACAATTAAGTTTGTAATGAAAATTGTTAATTTAAAAAAAATGGGTGAAATTTGCAAGTTGACTCAAAGTTTGGGATTTTTTACCAATCATTATATGGGGGCTTTCCTGGCCAATAATACATATTAAAATATCCTTATATCCAATCTATTAAATTTGGTTGTTCAATTTATCCAAAGTTCGTTCGGAATATCGTACCAAATAATTGAAGTAGTATTTGACAATCTTTGTCGGATGCTATTTTACTTATTTAGCTGAATATTATGAACAAACTTTGGGCAAATTGAACAATCAAATTTAATAGATTGGATACAAGGATATTTTAATTATTTTAATAATATTTAATTATATATATATATATTTGAAATGTGTTTAAAAAATTTGGGTGCGAACAACGACACCCTATTCTAATTTTATTGGAACTAGCGTGAGACCTATGCGATACACAAAATATATTTTTTAATTATATTTTGTAATGTAAGTATATACTTAAGTTATATATATATATAGTTATATATATATATATATAGTGAATGAAATTATTCAAGCATATATAAATTCAACAATAATATTGTATTTACAAAAAATAGTACTTTAAAGATCCAATTTTAATGTTGTTGGATAAAAACAAAAAATAAATATAAGATATAATATACATAATATCAAATAAAATTACAAATGAAAATGTATCTACTATTCAAGAATTGTACGTGAAAGAATTATGTAGAAAATGACTGTTATTCGTAAATATGATATTCATACTTTATGAAATGATGAATCAAATCATATATTTTAGTAATTAAGATTTACCAAAAATAGTAATTTGCACACAAAGATATCCTAAATAATAGATAATAAATTATTTTTTATTAAAAAATCATATTTAAGCAGAATTTTTTTTTTATTTTTATATATATAATGAGAAAAAATTATTCTACTTTTATATTTATATATATATATATAGAGAGAGAGAGAGAGAGCGAGAGAGAGAGAGAGAGAGAGAGCGAGAGATAGATAGATAGATAGATAGGGAAATATCTATTTCTATTGCAATCATTTGCAAAATTTTCATTTTGTCACTAAAATACCCTCCCTCCCCATAAAACCTTCCAGCAACGTATCGTACAAAGTGTATGCACACTTTAGGGCTCCTCCTCGAAACCTGTAACTCATTACATATTTCTGATTTCATCCCAATATTTCCTCGAATTCAACAATTAGCCCCAAGATAATATGATCATTTACACGATACCCTCTCCGCATTGCTAAACCGATTGAATCCAATGGAAGAAACCTACCCCAATATCCCCAGCAGCCAATTTGCTGGTTCTGTCCCGGTACGCTGTCCAGTCTTCGTTATAATTTCTGTAATTGTGCTTTTGAGTTTTGCGTTTCTTTGTATTTTTGCCCCCGATCAATTTTCACTCGGGATTTTAGTGATTGCATTGTGATATTGTATGGAGATGGAGGTCGTTTCCAATTTAATTTGCGGTTTGGAAGTGAAGAAATGTTGGGTATTTTGAGAATGGGCTTTCTTTCTCCTTTTGTCTCGATCTTCTTTTGACTCACGAGGAATTTCCTTCTCTACTTTGTCGTTTCTTGTATGATAATTGAGTAAGTGTTTGATGAAGATTTCTGAGGATGAGAATAGATTATCTATATGCTGTTTGTTGAAGGATCCATTTGAAGTTTTTGGTCAATCTAGGTGTATATAGGTGGTTAGGAGTTTGGTAATTCGCTATTAACTAGACAAATACACGTAAAATGTAATTTATCACTAGATTCCTTACAAAAATCAATTACCGACACCTATTTTTTTTTTGGCATGCATGAGTGCTCTAATAGATTCTTTCCATCCAATAATACTCATTTGTGCTCTAATAATATTTTTCTTTATTTTCGGGATGTTTTTCTGATAAATTAAGCATTTGAGGATGCTTTCATAGTTAATCTGCTTAGAGAACTAACCTACATGTGTTTGAATATTAAATGTAAATGGTTCCATAGTTATTACAAATTCGTTCTTCTATTTTGGGTGTTGGAAATGTGCAGGCTGTTATTGGTGAAGATAAGAAACCCACTAACCAAGAAGGTAGAAGATCTTGCGACTGTTTCTATGTATTCAACCATTGGCTAAAATGTTTTCAGAAGTGCATTCTTTAATTTGACTCCGTTCACAATGCAGTTCCTGGAGCAAATTTACAGATATTTCCTCCCAATAGTCAGGGATACCAGACTATAGGCGCTCCCAATGGTACACAGTACAATCCAATCAATCCATCTTCATATAAATCATACTTTATAGGGAGCATGGAATATTTAACTACTGCATCCTATACTTGTGCTGTTTAAAAGTAGTACTTTGACATTTGGCTGTTATGTTTACCAAGCTTGCAATTATTTGATTGGTTGTTCTTTCTTCTCAATTTGAGTTGAATGAACAAAATAATCATTTTTGAATAAGGATACATGAGCATGATCCAAAAACAAAGGTGAATGTTGACTTGTGAAGCACTGTATAGAACAGCAGAAATGTAGTGGAATTGTAGAGTGATGTGATTAGGAATCATTTTTCCTAATTGATTTGTGGCCATTTACTCCGGAACACCCCATCCCCCTCCCCCCCCCCCCCTCAACGAGTCTTAAACCTGTTCTATCATAAGTTGCTGCTGTTGCCAATTGTGGCTGACATGATTTACTTAGCCACATTCATTTCAAGAAATAAGAACGAAGACTGATGAAGAATCTTTGTAGTGCTTCAGAGCATCATTACTATCACATGAAAACCTATTGTCAATTGCCTGCCCCTTTAATTCATTAAAAGAATCAAAGAATGTACAGAGCTCGAGAAAGGCTTGCTTATTTGTCTGGAACATTATATGAAAATCTATTTCACTATAGCAAACAGGGGCTCATTTAGAGATGCATATTCAATGTCTTTTTTAATAATCACAATGGAAGTGTTTGCCCCATCCTATAGTTCTCCATACTTTAATTAAGGTTTCCCTTGCAATAACTCTTGCGGAATTTTGACAATTTTTCATTCTCTTACTTCTGATCTGATGCTCCAAAGTCATCTTTTTAAGTACTACTGTTTTTAGGTAATGGAAATATGTTCAAGTACTATACTAAATACATAGGAAAAATCTCACTTTGATATTGAATTCGCTCTACCTTTATGGAGTAAAAATCATATGCTAATGATTCCAACATCAATGTGTTAAAATTAAGCTGTATGTCTATTGAGTTTCTTTACTGTACAGCAGTGACTAAATAAGCAAAAGGTGCACTGAGGTGCCAAACCTGTTTCACTGCCTAGGCATGAGGTGTGCGAACGCCTCACTGAACTGAGGCACCCAAACAAAAAGAATTGCAAAAATAATATTGTTATGTTTATATTACACAAATTTATTGAATATATATAGATATCCCTTCATCTCTCTCTCTCTCTCTCTCTATATATATATATATATATATATGTACACCCACACATATATAAATATTAAATGACATATAATTGCTGCATCCAGAAAAGCCAAATAAAATACATACAGTGATACAGTCCTATTTTTTGGTCCAATATGTTAAAGAAGAAAGGGGATGGTTTTGTTAATAAAGATTGAATATATTTTCATCCTTCCAAACACACTTTACCCATTTTCCAGCCTTCAGGAATTAGGACTCACTTTTGACCCACTTTCCAGTTTTCAAAGTTGAATCTAAATTAGAGAAGAGTGAGCCGTCAAACTCAAGGACGATTCATCTTCATTTCTAAACTTCACCAACCCCCCCAAAAGATATTATGTTTTCTGGCACATCTCCAAGCTTCCCAGTGTTTCTGGTCACTGGTAGCTGCCGGAAAGAAAACCAGGTCACTGGAGGAGGAACTTCCACTAAGCAAAGCTTAAGAAAAGTGGTAGAAAGAAGGAAAAAGATGAATTTTGAAGAGGCGCGCCTGTCCCTCGCTTCGTCTTGAAAAAAGGTGCCCAAGGCAAGCTCCTAGGCGCGCCTTTTTAGTCACTGCTGTAGAGCCATATGCTTGATTTCATGGAAGTGCTACTTGGCCTTGGCTTTTGGACTCAAACATAGTTACTCATTGATCTTTGGTGTGTTCTTGTTTTTGTCAAAAAGCAATTTATGTTTTTGTCCCGCACCTTTGTACTTTTGAAATTTAACAGGAGTATAGTACCACATAGCATTGTTGTAGAAGTATTGCAGGATACAAATATCTCGATGATAGCTCGTTTTTTCACTTCTTTGCTCCATGTCAAGCAGCATGTTTTAGATACTTTAAGGTGAATTTCTCTAATGAGAAAAATCCGGAGAGTATTATGGTTTATGTTGAATTGTTTTCTTACAACCAATTCACATTACATATCAAACATCTTAAAACCATTCTTTCTTATTAAGTAAATTATCTTGTCCAAAGCAGTATATCATGTGTAATGTTTTCAGATGAAGGTGGGCAACAGCCAGCGAACAACTGGAAGGGATTCTTTAGCATCTCTTCATACACACAATATTTTAATGTAGATACAGACATTGTTTTGAACAGATTGATAAGTTCTCTGTATCCTACAGCTGGAGATTTTGTCAGCAAGATCGACGCAAATCCAGACCTGTAAGTTGATTGATGATGGAATAAACCCATGTTAAGAATTTTCTATCAGAAAGATTTAGTCATGTATGAAATCAATTATTGCTGGCCCATACCAAGCTTTGCCTTTGTGACTGTATTTTTTCTTGGAATAGTTGGAATGAAAAATGATGCTTACTTTATGTAACAGGGACATGAAAGAACATTTTGGTGTGTGTATGGTAGAGGTTTAAATGTGCTTTAAGTTGGGTCAGGTTGTATGCACATTTTATATCTCATCCACCTGTTACTGTGTGTAAAAGTGTTATTATTGACTCAAGAGAGTCTGTATGTAAGTGATTGCTTGCAAACACTCTTTATGAGTTGCTGAAACATAAATTCTTATCTTGATTAATTCTTTTAATGACATTCAGCAAATTGTTGCATAGCATAAAAGAGGCTAATATTATTTGTGTGAAATGCTTATTTTCTAATTCTTCTAAGCATTAAGAACCTTCTCCTCCATTTTTTTTTTCTTTTTCTATGCCTTAATCTTCAACTGCTAAGATGATTCAGGGTACAGTATCTTCTCTATAAAGTTTATTAATTGTATACAATACATTATTTGATTACTTGATTATGAAGTTCCATCTATTCTATTTATATTCTCTTCCCTATGGACATTCAGTTTCTAGTTTTGCATTATATATAGTATTTAGTGGGTCATAGTTAAAGGAGATAACACGAAGGAACAAAACTGTTTACCAGGACTGATATATTTAAGTTACTGCTATTGTTTGATTAAGCATATAATGTTCTCACGCTTTGCTTAATGATTATGTCTTGAATAGTATTTATGAATAGTATTTCTGGGAAACATATTTATGGTTATATATGTGGCCTAACTAGATTGTTTTCTGAGATGGAAAGGCGGAATATTACTTGGAAGGCTGGATATAAAGGGGAATTATGTTGACTTATGTTTTTCTTTGCATGTTTCAGCTATGGGCTTGTGTGGATCTCTACAACATTGGTTTTCGTGATTGCCTCCCTGGGAAATTGTGCCACCTACTTAATGAACAGGAGGAGTGACCCCACCACTTCGTGGACATTTGATGTCAACTATGTACATGTGGCAGCAGGCTCAATTTATGGATATGCTCTCATAGTTCCTCTGGGATATTACTTTCTGCTTCAGTACTTGGGTTCAAGTGTCAGCCTCGTGCGCTTTTGGTGCTTGTGGGGATATTCCTTTTTCATTTTTATCCTCACTTCTGTAAGTATCCTTCTTTACCATAACCCTGTATTACATAATAATTGTGTGATTTTCAAGTATCTGTCACTCCATATTGCCTTTTATTATGTGTTTGCATTGTTTTTCTGTTCCATTCAATTCCTCTTTCTTTTTAGCTGTAGGTTTCATGACTTAATGAGGTCTCAGATGTTTGTAGTAGTGATTGATTGTATGGCAGCTTTATCAAACTTTTAACTAGCCTACTAAAAGTTTGGACTATGTATCTGTTCATAATGATCTTACTGGTTGAAACCTCTATGTCTCACTCTAATTGTGAGATATCTGATGCTCGTTTTTCATGGTATTGTCCAGTTTCTGTTGGTTATTCCCATAGAGTTTCTACGGTGGATCATCATATTAATCGCGGGTGCTGCATCTTCCAGCTTTGTTAGTTTGAACCTCAGATCCTACGTACAACCTAATGATCTCACGATAGTGGTAATCTCTGCATTCGTGCTGCAAATGGGTTTGTCGATCTTCATCAAGACATGGTTCTTTGCTTAGCTTTATATCGGTATGCAATGAGATTTTGTGGTTGTGTTGGAATATAAACTGAAGTTACCAACCTAGTTAATGTTCATTTTAACCGTTTAGCTTCTGGTAGTTGGTTGCTGGGTATGTTGTAACAGCAGTGTATATTCTCAAAAAAAGAAAAAAAAAAAAAGAAAAAAAGACGGTGGATCTGTAAAATGATGTAAAATCTGATGAACAGCTAATCAGAGATAATTGATTGTGTTGTTTTGAACATGTAACACGAATCCATCTTTTGCTTGTGGATAAAAAAAGTTGCACAAATACGGAATGCCTCCTTTGTGTTTGGATTTAGGGGACAGTCTACAGTCTACGACCACCTTTCTTGGAATTTCTATAAATTCTATTTTATATATATTTTATTCTTTTAAAATTTATATTCTTTAATTTTCAAAATTCGTCACCATTATTTGGTAATTATAGTTAACATATATATATATATATATATATATATATATGATTACCTTTACTTTATGTAATAGTTAAAAAATTGTTTGCCCTGAGTAAATTTCTAAATCCGTTCATACCGTTACCTATATTTTCACATATTTGATGGAATATTCATGATATTTGCTAATTTTTGTTTAATATTTAATTATCCTGCGTGTTTTATATAGATAGGCAAAGATTTTTGTTGATAGTTGCTTAATATTTTTACTATCTTAGCATATTTGAAATTGATAAATGGAAATATCCATTATTCATCTTCTATTGATACGAAAATACTAAAATGAAAATATTGGTGAGGTATTTTCGTCGTAAGGTGTATCATTGAATTTCATGCTCCGTGTTAGGATATGCATGTGCGGAGCTTAGGTAAATCAGGATTCAGGCTCGATTGCCGAGTCAATAGCATTGTCAATTGGTTCGCCTTCTTGCAAACATTGAGCTCTAAGGTCACCACACGTTGAGGATTCGTCCCCGGGTTTTGTTTAGTGCAATCCAATGTGCACGAATCTTATCATCAAACCTCCAACAATCATTTTTATGCCTAAAATTCATTTGCCCTCAACCCACAACGATTCATTGCCGTCTCTGCATCCACCATCATTTGACCATCGACATCGCCATCATAGTCGACCCTAGGTTTGAGTTTAAAATTAGTTAAAATCTCATACACATACCTTTTAGCCTATTTTATCAATGTTTTAGGTCCTTCTCTTTGTTCGGGTTTTCAATATGATAGATTTGAGGATGGGAGTAAGTCGATCGTTGTATAAAATTAGATAAGTAAACTAGTTCAAACTCATAAAATTTTAAGACACGGTATTAGAAACTTTTCATATAATCAACACGTCCCAAAATATTAAAATTAGGAAACACTATTTTCATATTGATCTTGGATTGTGTTTAACACTCATCATGTCAGTTTTTATGTTTGCACAAACTAATTTTAACTAAAAAATTGATTTTTATAGTTCAAATATATTGTAATGAACGTATATTATCGAGTGAGTCTCTTGTTAGTCGATTGCATGGATCCTAGAGTTTGTGCAACCACAACCTGGCCAAATCTGAAAATCCATGGATATGACCCAAATTTTTTTTAAGTCGGACCTAAAAAACGCACCAAACTAAAAAAAATTGCATCCAACATGCGTGCAGCTCGCGTCAAGGATGGGTGCACCTCGCGCCCAACAATTTGAATTTCAGCTGCGCACACAATATTTTTTAATTAAATTATTAATACTTATTAGATAAACAAATAATATATTTTCATAACACGTAATACTTTTAAATTAAATCAATAATACTATTTAAATTAACAAAGCCTACCTTTCAATTAAATAAGTACATATTGAGCAACAAAATCAATATTGGACATTCACCCAGGACAACCGCTTAGCCCATTGCTTGTAATGCAACGCAAGTATGTCTCTGAGCAATGGTTTATAGCGTCTATCTCTCCATTTATCATTGGATCATAAGCGGAACTCATCTACAACTTAGTTCCCAATACCCGATACAACTCCTTCCAAAAGAGTTGAGAAACACGGAATCTCGATCCAAGAATCTCGTTCAAGCGAACAACATCCTTAGCAAAGCATTCCGCCACTTGTCGTGCTGTAAACGGGTGCCCTTTTATGTGAAAACTTAGAAAGTCTATCAACCACAACCAAAATGTAATCGAAATGCTTTGATCGTGGTAGACCCGTAATAAAATCCATGCTCAAATCTTCCCAAACTCGATCCAGTTGGGTAATGGTTGAAGGAAGCCTGTCGGTGAACGTGTATCATATTTCTGTTGCTGACAAACTAAGCACTCGGCCACAAATTGAGTGGCCTGATGCATCATCCTCAACCAATTAACATTTGTTCCTAATCAGCGGTGAATGTGCCTGTATGACCACCCACTGCGGTAGAATGAAACTCGACCATAAGCTTCGTAACCCAAGGTGAAGAAGATGGGATAGCCAAGTGGTCCTTGTAGAACAAATTCCCGTGGATCAATGCATAAGGTTGGGACACTAGCTGACCAAGTTCCACCTCCTGAATAATTAATCCACAAGTAAGATTAGCTTGGACCTCACATTGCAAGACTGATAAATCCACCCACTAAGGTAACGAGATTGCCTGAGACTCGAGCTCGCAATCCCTATGATTAACGCGTTGGCTACTACATTGGATACCCTTGATTTATGCTCTATGAAAAAATTGTAGCCCAAGAGTTTAGCTATCAAAATTTGTTATGTCGGCGTCTGCACGGGTTTGCCCAATAAGTGGTGCAGACTCGGATGGTCCATTCGCACTACAAAGCTCCTACCCAATAGATAATATAGTCAATGGTGCACTGCAAATACTAAATCCATGAGTTTTGTTTCATACGTGGACTTAGCTGCATAGCGAGAAGATAATGTTTTTTTACTATAGAAAACAATGGGCCGATTATGCTTAATGAAGACGGTACCCAACCGGTGCCTCAAAGCGTCACACTCAACAATGAAAGGAATCATGAAATACAGTATATCCAAAATTGGAGCTGATGTGATAGCCGATTGTAGGGATTGAAAGGCAGCTTGGGCTTCTATCGTCCAACAGAAACAATTGGCCTAATGCTTGCACAATAATTGAGTAAGGAGTCGTGCAATGGTGCCATAGTAATGGATGAACCACCAATAATAACTCGTCAACCCTCAAACCCTCAAACCCCCTTCATCGATTTAGGAATTCGCCTATGTAGCACCGCTAAAATCATGCTAGGGTCCATTCGACACCATTGGTCAAAATCACGCGGCCCAAGTATTTTATAGAGCTCTACGCCCATGAACACTTCTTGAAAAGAATGACAAAGCTAGCTGAAGACAGAAGGGAGAACACCTGGCATAAATGAATTTTAGGCTCTTCTCAAGTGACACTATACACGAGAATACTATCAAAGAATACCAAAAACAAACTTCTGCAACATTGGCTGAAACAAATCATTCATGGCTACATAGAAGGTAGCAGGTGCATTCATAAGGCTGAACACCATGACTACAAATTCATAATGGCTAAAAGAAGTGTGGATCCCTATTTTAGAAATGTCTTCCTCTGCAATGTGAATATGGTGATAGCTTGCCTGTAGATCCAATTTAGTGATCCTAGATGCACTGTGTAGCTCATCCACCAACTCTTGGATTATGTAATGAGAAATTTGTCCAGACTAGTGCGTTTGTTCAACTTTTTGTAATCCATGCAAAATTGTTAGCTAGAGTCTTTTTTCTTCACCGGTAGAATATGACTAGAACAAGGACCAATGCTTGGTTGAATAATTCCAACGGATAGCATATCAACCACTAAACACTTGATTTCGTCCTCTTAGGAGGGGCTGTACCGATAAGGATGAGCAAAAATGGGTGCAACTTTAGGAGCGAGAGGAATGCGATGATTGCATGATTGTTGTAGAGGTAAGCCGAATGACTTCTGGAAGACTTTTGAAAACTCATCTAATATGAACTGAAGCTCGGAAGGAAGGCAAATCGAATGATCAATTATCTCTACCCTATCTAACACAACCATGACATTCACCTTAATTCATAAGTTTAGCACAACTCAGAGTTGAGATCTCTCTACTATCAAGCACCGGATCGCCCGCAATTGAACAATCACATCATTCGCCATAAAGTTCATTGTGAGATATGCCCAATCAACCCGGAAGTCACTCAGACATGCTAGCCATGCTATACCCAAGATGACATCAATGTCACCCATGGGAAAAACGTAAGTAGTGTATAATTGTGTATCACCTAACACAATTGAGTATAACATATGCCATTAATCGAAGTACACTTTCTGCCGCCCAACTGAACTGATACTCGGAGCAAAGTATCAATGGAAATATTAACTCCTTTATTACCTACTCTGAAAAAAAATGAGTGGCCCCGATGTCTATCATTACTCGAATGTTGCTATTCATCATAGTACCGCCAACTTCATAGTGCGCAAACCATCAAAGCTCGCAGCTCCGAGATAAAAAAGCTCAATTTTGTGCAATTCCTGCTCTAACAACCCCGTATCCTCATTGACTCCACCAGGTAGTTATAGATCCGTCTCTTGTTTAGCATACTTCAGTTCATAAATGAGAACATGCGTGACCGATTTTGGAAAGTATGGAGTGGAGACTAAGGTTCACGACATCGAAAACACAATCCATTTTCATAGAAATCCAAATATTTATTTTACACCCCAAAAATGAAAAAGTCGTGGACAAGCTGACCGAGTTAGTTGGAGCACCTGTCCCAGAAGTGGTGTGCGAAGGGAAACCGATAACTGAAGGGTTTACCTTAGTAGAGATGTCTGAAGAGTCACAATGGGGAATAGTTAGTCGCAGCAAAAAGATTGTCGAACACAGCAACCGGGTCGCTTGCAACTCACGTTCTATCTCCCGAGTGAGATGCATGGTGAAAAACAAATTTATGGTATTTTTCAAATGAATGCAAAAGTCCTCACAGAGACCATTCAGAAATAAACCTAAACAGTAGTTAACATAGTTGGGGAGATGAATAAGTTGACATAGGCGTGAACTGTTGGTTTTTGGCAAGGTGAGGCCAAAGACTAAAATGGATTAGCCAACAGGTCATCATCTTTGCAATGGAGTAACTCATATGGAAGTTTAGACTGAGTAAATGATGGCGAATGACTCACCATCTACTACAACCATTGCAACGCTGAACGCTCCATGGCAATCAGAGCCAACTCCACCTATGAAGTATCTAGAGTGTTGTGTATACAAAAGAACTATTCCGCATAAAAGAGCCAAGAGATGGGATTATGGCCACAAAAAGACAGAAGTGACAAAGTAGACATGGCCTGTTGTGTTAGATTTCCAACTTGTGGAAGATCGCAATACCCAACTTAATTGAGCCCCATATGTTGGCCCAATTACTGGAAGAAGTGAGAGCCCATCTAGTGTATTAAATTTAACCTAAATACACTAGACATATGTTGATATATATGGTAGAAGATCAACCAAAATTATAAGCCAAGTTTGGAGAAAGACAAGAGAGAAAAGAGAGATTTTGATTTTTGAAGGTGTTCCCAGTCCACGTTCTGGACATAATGAGGTATATTCTGAACGGTGGAGATCGGATTTTGATTCTTCTAGAGTTGGAAATCGGTGACGGACAATATTTTTGTGAGATCTTTCAAACTCTTGTTTAATGTCAAGATTATATTATCTTGAATCACATTAGGGAGGTTTTCCATGTTAAAGTTGCTCGTGTCTATTGTTTTATTGCTAATTGGTTTTCTTTGTTCTTTTGATCGTGCATCTTTGGTATTGGTTATCTTATTTGATATTGCTTCCTAACATATTCAGACAAGAGAGGGATAATTATTGTTTTCATAGTGTAGTCAATTGGTCGTCTTTTGAATTAGTTGAGTGTGTTTATCCCAGCAGGTCTGCCCCACTACAGCCACAGGTGAAAGGGAGTCAACATCGTCAGTTGCCGATGCCAAGTCCGGCAAAGCTGCGGAACCCTGAGCCGTCGTACCCTTCCCACAAACCAATTGGCACAACAATGATTTCATCTTGGATACACGGGATTGGCTTTAAACGGATTCGATCTCCTGAGCCTTGCACAAGTCATCCAACCCTTTCTCCATTGTGTCCAAACATTGAGCTTGAGAGCGGGTCATCATGATCGAACAAAGGTCGGCAGAGGTTGGATCAAATTGATGAAGGTAAGGGATGGATAAACTGAATTTGTATTGAAAAAAATGAAGGAAAATAGTCCACAAGAATTATCTGCCTATGCATACATATTCATCCTACCGTGTGTTCATAACAAGCCTATGATAGCCCGCCAATTAATAAAAACAAAAAAGAATTAAAAAAAGAAATAAAAAACAGCAACACTTAAGCATCCACTGCCCCGCAACATCAATAAATTCAATCCCCATCATCTTATGTTATAACTATCATTTAAAATATATTAAATATTTTCCAACTGAAATACCCATTTCAGAATGAAAGTAAGTACAATTAATTATATTAAGTTAGTACAATTAGTGGAAACTATTTACTATGCCAACCTTTAATAAGAAAATATATATTTTGACCAAATTTTAAAAATATAACTTTTCTATTTATTTTTGAAGGATAATGACCAAATTGTCCTTTTTCTTCTTTCATTTTTATTCTTTTCTTCTTCTTCCATTCTTCCTTCCATTCCTCCTTCCTTCTTCTCCCCATTACTGAACTGGATTTTCGTTCTTATTCGTGAAAAAAGTGAAAGAGACGGCTATGGATTTTTGTTCTTATTGAAGATAAAAACACATTTTCTAATTTGTTGAAGAGTGTTATTTTATTTCACTGTTAGGTCACATTTTGTGTTGAAGCTTACACGAATAGTATGAAGTCACTTATGTGCATTTTGGTTCTTATGTTTCACGATTGCCATTTACATCTATGTTGCACAATTAGGTTTCACAACTGTGTTTAACTATTACCTCTCACGATTAGGTTGACAACTCTCACAATGAGGTTTCATGATTACCTTTGACGATCAGGTTTCATAATTATCTATCACGATTACGTCTCACAATTAAGTTTCACTATTATCTCTCACGATTAGGTTTCACAATTAGCTTTCACAATTAGGTTTAACGATTAACACCTCAAGATTAGATTTCACGATTAACTTCCACGATTATGTTTCACGATTATTTATCATGATTATGTTTCACGAGTAGGTTCCACGATAATATTTCATGATTAGGTTTCACGAATATTTCTCACGATTAGGTTTCACAATTAAATGTGACGAAAATGTTTCACGATTGGTTTTCATGATTATCTCTCATAGTTAAGTTTCACAATTAATTTTCACTAGAAAGATTCACGATTAATTTTCACTATTAAGTTTCACGATTAATTTTGATTACATTATGACGATTAAGTTCATGATTAAGTTTCAAGATTAAGTTGCACAATGAACTTTCACGATTACCTTCACGATGATGTTATGTTTGCATGGATAAAGTTGCTCGAATTAGAATTGTGAGATCTATTTCAACATACGAATCGTGAAACCGAAATTCAACATAAGAATCGAAAACATACTCGTGATACGCATCGTGAAAGCTACATTATACATTCACCATTTCGTGAGTGCCCAATCAACAAAAGTACTTCAAACAGTCTGAATTTGATTTTACTTACCTCCCCGACGAGATTGGTTGAAGGAGACGAACCCGGGCGCATCCTCTCGACCTCACTGAAACTTTCCGCCATTACATATATCAAATATTTGGGATTGCAAGGTTTCACAATTGGAAGTCGAAGCTTTCACGATTGAAAGTCGAAGCTTTGGCGACTGAGAGTCCAAAGTTTCACGATTGGGAGGGCAATGATTTCATGAGAATGAGTGCAACAAGAGAGGGCAAGGATTTCATGAGAATGACGGAAGGGTTTCACGAGAATGAGGGCAAGGGTTTCACAAGAAGGTGGACCTCACTTCATTAAGGATATAATTGATATTTTGGGTATAAAACATTATTTCTTATATTTTGGGCACAAAATAATTTTTTCTATTTTGAGTGGATAAGTAAAATTGTACAATTAATTATATTAATATGGTGATAAATTATAACTCACATAATTTACCTAATTCCATTATGGAGTCACCTTGCACTCTTAAATTTGATTATGTAACTCATAATCAAATTATTATTAGAACCCTATTTTTAGAAAGGTGAAAAGACAGTGACGAGTCTCATAATTCCATCCACTGTACTTAATTCTACATTAGGATCCAAAACCTACGATCTACAATAATTAGGTGTGATTTTCTATAATTTCTAAATCATGAAAGCTTGATAGAAGAGCTAATTTTAGATAGAACTAAATCAGTAGTGAAGAATCACTAATAAAGCATTTGTAATCCGGGCAAGAAATGAATATGGTCAAATGATAAGAAAATCTGTCTGGTTTCCTTCAAACAAAGGGAATGCGATGAACAAAAGAACATTAATGGTTTTACACTGCAAAAGGAAGTAATTATCACACAAGCAGAAACGACTCAAAATTTCCAAAATAAAGCTCCACCAGTTCACAATTGATCATTGCAATTACAATTACAAGTGCAATCTTGATAACACGGATTCTGGCTAATCAAGATTAACACTTAGAAGTTTCACAACTTATAGCCAGATCAGAACTGCAATAGTGCAGAATCTGATGGAAGTATATAATACTTGTATAATCGTTCGTAAAAAAAATCCCACTGAGTTTATTCTAATCTCTGTCACTTATCCCTCAACAAATTTCTGCAGGTTCCTCAACCAAGTGATGTACTCTCTGTTGTCTTTGTTCACCATGTAAGCATGCAAGAAATTGGATGTGCTGGGTTTGATTCCTCGCATCTCCAGATACTTGTGGAAAGCCTTCTGCAAATTCTCATCCAAATCTCTGAGAGAAGGAACCCACCATTTCAAGCAGAAGAGCAAAGCATGAGAATCACCAATATCACATAGATAAATCAATAAACATTAAACTATACAAAACTCACCCGAAATCAGGTCCCTCGTATGCTATTTGTTCATCGGCATTTTCAGGATCCTTGATGGACAGGCTATCAATAGCAATCTCATCAGGGTAAGCAGTACAACCGAACTCCAAAGAGGGTCCACTGTCCTTGGAGACTCTAACAACTAGTGGCATGCTGGGCTGATTTCCCCTTAATGCCCCTTCCTCATCATCGTCCTCGCTGTCATTCTCCTCATCCATACCAAGGTCAGGCATGTGAACTTCAACAGTTATGTTTTCTCCTTGATACGTTCTGGTTAGTGTTATTGTCTGCTGTCCAGGATGGTCTACAATTTCAAAGGGGAATCCCTGAGGAACCTCCTCAGCCTAACAAATTATGAAAATGGGAAAACACTGAATAAGTTCTATTTCATTGAGACTCTAACGTGAGAAAACATACTACAAAGACACAACCCTAGAAAAAAAAAGAAATGCACAATGCAGTTTCAAATACACAAAACAGCAAACCAGTTGGATACACAAATGATGGATACATAAGATAAGACTCACAAAATAATAATAATTGTGTAGAACAAGCTCCACTCACATGAAATTATATATATATATATATATATATTATATATTCTCTTCTGACTTCCCCAATTCTCATTAGTCTTATCTAATAATAACTCCCGAAATTCTCATTTTCAATATTTTCAAGGCGTGTAATACTCGTGACACTCTAATAGTTCAGTTGAGTGAGAAAATGATTTAATTTCTAACTTGAAAGAGAATTCTCATTCTTAGTATAATTTCTAACAGCTTTCAAGGCTAACAATACTAGCAAATAGATTTATGAATAAATTTCAAGAAGCAGAAAGAACAAGATGGACCCCATTGAATAAATAAATTTAGCAAATCCAAGTGACTTGCTAGCATTTCCACAAGACAACACCAAATATAATATTGTCCTGCAGTCATGCTCAACATAGATCACCAGAAACTTAAATTGTTGTACACAGTTCAATTTCACCCATGCATTAGATTCCCAAAGAAAACAATTCTACAAACTAAATCAATTCTAGTCACTTCCACAAACGATATAAAAAAGCTGAGTATTTAAAAAATATATTGAAGGAAGAAAAAGAGATAAAAGGACCTCTTCCTCATTCTGAGACTCCTCGGCACACTGAATCTCCGACTCGAGAACTCCAAGGAGTGACTTATCCGATTCTGGCCTGGTGGAGTAGTGGTGGAGTAATGACTGCGAGAGACTACGCAAGGGTTGGTTGACGGCGGCGAACAGGGCCGTGGTCCGGTGGTGGTGTAGGCACCTTTGACTTCCCGTGGAAGCCCTGATAGCCAAAGGTACAACTCTTGAAGCTGCTCTACGACTCGCGTTCAGAGCCATTTTTGCGGGTGCTTTAATGATATGAAGAAAAAAGAACGTGGAGAAGAAGGGGTTTTTTGTCAACTGAGGGAAGCGTAGGGGTTTTGTATTTAATGGGTTTAGGGTTTATTTATTTATTTATTTTATTATTATTATTATTATTATTATTATTATTATTATTATTATTATTATTAATTTTTTGTGATATTATAAATTTTATTTTTAATTTAAAATTCCCACCCTTATTTCTCATTTTTAAAGGGTTTAAAAGTTATTTTTTAGTCCTCTAACTCGACATAAATAATTTGTTCTTTTGCTTCCCTAACTGAATTTAATAATTGACATATATTTAAAAACTATTTTTAAATAAAAAAAAATAATAGTTCGGCCATTTTGGCTGATTATACCAATTTTAATGGATTTTGATTGATTCAATCCCAACATGATATTTAGTATTCAAACAGATTCAGACATTGATTCCCAATTATCAAAACACCACACCAATTGATAATAATGAGTGATTATCAAATGAGTAAATATGATGAGGAGGATCACTTTGGAGATCATTTGATCATAAAAATTGAAGTTTGGGATTCAATTGTTGTTGTTCATATGCTAAGAGGAAATATTTAATATTCCTTTCCTTCAAAACAAAAAAGAAAAAATTATATTTTTAAAATGTACAATTTTTATTTTTAATTAATTAAATGAAGGTATAATTTCTTACAAACTACAATTTGCATTATTTGACAGTTTAATTCTTTCAATAACATTTGACTAGATGTACTCTCTTCATCCAAAAAAAGAAAAAAGAAAAAAAAAATAATTGTTAGAAAGTTAATATCTCATTTTAAAGTAATTTTTTTTTAATTCCACAAACAAATTATATAGGATATAATAAGTCAATTAACAAATAAAAAAATCGTATAAGCGTAAGTTTATGAATTTTAGGCAATCATACATTTATCAAATTAATCAATAATAAATAGTTATACTCTTAAGAAACTAGATTTTTTTTGTCGGCGTGAGTATTAATTATAAAAATATTATTGAATTTCAACAAATAAGGAACTTTGAATTTTTAAACAAAATTATATTTTTTGAACATTTTTCTCTTAGAAATTGTCTTTTTTGGGACATAGAAATCCCTATTTAAATCCTTAAAATATATAACAATGATATATATATATATATATATATATATAATTTTATGACTTTTTAATAAACTAGTAGTTGCCCCAAGTCATGCCCCAGCATATATATATATATATATATATATATAGTATTTCTCTCTAATTTAATTTATTTGTATGCTATTGTGGAATTTAAGTATGGTATAATATTCATTGATTTTTTTTTTTTTTTTTTTTTATAAAGTATGTTCCTTGATTATCTTCAAATACTATGGAGTATATTATTATAATTATTAATGGAGCAAGATGGGTTTATGGGTTGAGTCACCTTGTCCACCCCGATCCCCATTTATGCATAATTGAATTTATTATATTTTAAAGACTAAATAAATATAACACTTACACTACTACATAAACATGCATATGTGCAATACTCAAATATGTATTGCAAAATAATTTGCATAATTGTAAACACAATAAAATATGTAAATTAATAATCTTGCGATAGGAAGAATTTTGAAAAACAAAAATATATATATTTTAATTAAATTAAAATAAATAAACAATAATAAATATGATTCCAAATAAAGATATGACAACCAATTAATTCAAAATATACTTATTTATTTTACATTTTTCTAAATCAATCAGTTCCGCTCATCTCTTTCAATCACATGAATAATTAGCTGCCAAATATATAAATAATATTTCGAATATTATTATACTTGGTAGAAACCATGAACACCAGGCTTGATAAGATTCATAAAATTTTATCCTATTTTTGTTCTTTTATATAGTTGCGAGTTGTACAAGATGAAACGACTCGAACGGTACAAAACCATCTAGTTGTTCATGTTATATTATACAAAGTAGTTCAGGAGACGAAAACGTACTTTGTTCTATATTTATTTCATGCTAAGATGTGTTAATCTTATGGGACCGTGTTGCGTTTCAAATGTAATAATAGGTTGAGGAACTGGAGAAGGAGTTGGAGGAAACAAGAAAGAAATGTGCTAGATTTTCTTCTCACTTGGAAGCTCAGAGGAAGGAAACACTAGCCATACGACAGTAGTACAATAATAATCGGCTTTGTTTCATGAAAAGATAACATAACATTCTTCAAAAATTCCTACGCCATAATTAGTATGTAAGAACTAAATAACGGTTAGGAAATGAAAGATATAAATACACTTATTCCAATCCTATAAGCAGAATCGACTCAAGTTTTCAAAAAACAATGCTCTGGCAATTAAGAAATGATCATTGCAAGCCACCATGCAATTAGAATTACAAGCACAATCATGATAGGGCGAATACCGACTAAGCAAGATTGCAGTTTAGGAGTTTCACAACTTCACAGCCACATCAGAACAGCAGTACTGCATAATGAGATGGAAGTAGACAATATATGTAAAGCTAGTTACCAAAACTCCACTGATATTCTTACCCCTCAACAAACTTCTGTAGGTTCTTCAACCAAGTGATGTACTCTCTGTTGTCCTTGTTACCCATGTATTCATGCAAGAAATTTGTTGTGCTGGGCTTGATTCCTCTCATCTCCAGATACTTGTGGAAACCCTTCTGCAAATTTTCATCCAAATCCCTGACAACAAACAAAAACACCCACCATTTCAGTCAAGAAAGAACAGAGCCTGAGAATCAACAGCAACCTCAAACAATCATAAAACATTGAACTATGTAAACTTACCCGAAATCGGGTCCCTCATATGCTATTTGTTCGTCAGCATTTTCAGGATCCTTGATGGACAGGCTATCAATTGCAATCTCATCAGGGTAAGCAGTGCAACCAAACTCCAAAGAGGGGCTACTGCCCTTGGAGACTCTAACAATCAATGGTATGCTAGATTGACCTTCCCTTAATGCCTCTTCCTCCTCATCATCATCGGCATCATTCTCCTCATCCACAAGTAAAGGCATGTGAACTTCAACAGTTATGTCTTCTCCTTGATATTTTCTTCTTAGCGTTACAGTCTGCTGTCCAGGATGGTCTTCAATCTCAAAAGGGAAGTCCTGGGGAACCTCCTCAGCCTATCAAATCATAGAAACAAAGAAGTAGAATAAGTCCTATTCCATTGAGCCTCTAACTTGAGAAAACATACCATAAATTACACAAGCTCGGACAAGAACAATGCAAAATGGGTGAAATGACGGAAATATAATATAAGATTTACCAATTATTCACTTGAGTTGTAAAGCATCATACCAAGTTCTTAAATCTCAAGTAAAGCATCACATAATTGGGGCAGAATCTTTTCTCTCCACATTTTTTAACGAAGTAATACTCAACCAAAAAGATAAAAGTTCACTCATATTACTCGTACAAATTTAGAGATTACTATTCCCCACCAGCTATAGAAACATAGCTTCCTCAATATATTTCCTACAACTGAAAAGAGTAAAACTAAATCAAACTAATAAAAGCTATCAAACCCAATAAAATTTCTAAATATTTACAAAAGCCAAAACATTCATGAAAATATTCTCATAATAATCACCAGAAATCAAAATATACACAATTCAACATCAAATTCACCCATCTCACAGATTATAAGAAATACATGTATTTTACAAATTGAATAAAAACTGAATCATTCCTTGTCACCTTGACCTTCCCACAGGAAATCAGAAATATTGAACGAAAAAAGAAAAGAGAAAGCGAGAGTAAAGAACCTCTCCAGCCTCATTAGACTCCACGGCGCACTGAATCTCGGACTCGAGGACTCGGAGGAGTGACTTATCCGATTCTGGCCTGCTGCTGTAGCTGTGGATTAATGACGGAATTGGCCTCTGCAAGAGACCACGGCAGGGTTGGTTGGCGGAGGCGGCCAAAAGGGCCGAGTTTCGGTGGTGGTGTAGGTGCCTTTGACTTCCGGCAGAAGCCCTAATGGCCAAAGGTACAATTCTTGAAGCTGCTCTACGAATCGCGTTGTTCAGAGCCATTTTTGGGGTAGCTAGAGCGAGAGAGAAGAGGAGGGTATATTGTGAGGGGAAGTGGGCAGAGTGACTGTGAATAGGGTTTTAGGGCTTAGGGTTTTGTGTGGGTAAAATTGTCTATTCCTTTTAAGACGGAAGAATCGTGAGAGCCTAATTACCGTATAGTTTATTTTAATATTTTGTACTCAAGTAGAGTGTTATTTTGTGTCCCAATGTCTAGAACCAGCGGTGTAGAACTCGCTAAAATTTACATGATTTTTTTAAAAAGGCATCCATTATTTATTGTTCATTTTTTTAATGTAATTCGTTATTAAATTTAGTTCATAAATAATAAACAATAATTTGAAATTTCTTAATCTAACCCACCTAATTTCTATTTACCATTTACCATTTCTATTAGATAAAAATAAAAACAAGATAATTTAATTAGAAAAAATGCAGCAAAAACATTAAAAATAGAGAACGAAGAAAAATTGAGAGTTGTATTATAAAATTGCATATTTTAGATTTAGTATATTTTCGTAAAAATATTGAAAGACGAGAATTAATTTAAGGTTGAGAAAATATAAAATTACAACATGGGCGAGTATGATGTTCGACACTAATAGTTTGAACAGGTTGCGTGCAGATCGGTCAAGGAGGCTGAATATAACAAGTAAGGTTCGGCTTCCTAAGTCGAATAAGATGCATGTTGTTCGATCTTCTTTCTGAACAATATTATTTGTATATTTTTTTATCGTCCTAATATTTTATTTTTTGTTTTTTCTTTTTATATTGATGTTAAGGCAAAAAAGGAGAAAAAAATTCAAATGTGCGACACAACATAAATTTTAAGCTTATTATATTAAATTATTAAATGATTAATTAAATTTATAACTATTATTATTTAATACCCCGTAGAAAATTGATTTTAACTTTTGTAGAATGAAATTGATTTTACTCCGCAGAAGAAATTATTTATTCTCTCAACTCACTTCTTTATATATCACTCTTAACTCACTTCTTTTCATCACTTCATCATCAAACACAAGAATGCTTCTCCTCAAAGAGAATGAGCTTCATAGTTTTTCTCATTCAGGTAAAATATATATTTGAGTATTATTAATTAATTTATTTTTTATATTATAGATTATCATTAATTCTTATTTTATTTTCTTATTTTATATGTCAACAACATTATATCGCATTTAATATTCATCAAGAATATATCAACTGAAATAATTCTTATTCTTATAGTTTATTTTATTTTATTTTAGTACTAATCTTTTTATTTTTGTTATTTTGCATGAACAATAATAATTTTTTTTCTACAATATAATTTGTCTATTCAAAAAATATATATTTTTTCTTTCGAAGTAAGATGTGTTTGAGATAATGAACAATACTATATTTACATAGCAAGTAATAATGTTCCAAATATAAATTTGGGTGTTGGTACCTTATGCATGTGGGGAAGAGGCTTTAATCCGAAGCTCACACACATTGATGCAGACGACAGTAGTTATTACCCATCCTAACACATGTGTCTTGTTTATACATCAACTAGGTAGGTCCCTTGTGATAAAAGAGAAAGGCTCAAATTTATGAGATTGTATTGAAATTGATGAATCTAACTTGAAAAAAACTAATTGGGAAGAACTTAAAATGAATCTATATAATGTAGGTATTAAATTCACATTAATCACTCAAAAATATTTCAAAAATTTGATAGATTTTTTGTTATATATTTTAAATATGCACTTCAAATCCTTCATATTTCCCAAACACTTGAATTATTTGGTACCATATATGAACTTTCGAGCTACTCAAATCCTAGTATTACAAAAATAGGATGACATGTTTTTTTAGGAATTGAACAAGTGTTCTTATAAAAAAATTTCGTAAATTTTCACAATTAGATCGATTGTAAATACTAAAAAAAAAAAAAAAAAAAGAGTCAGACGCATGGGCAGAAGAATTGGCTGGAGAATGTAAAGTTTCCCCCCATTTTTTTATTTTATTATTATTATTATTATTATTATTATTATTATTATTATTATTATTATTATTATTATTATTATTATTATTATTATTTTTGCACTAAAAGTTTAAAATTTAAATAATTTCTAGATTAAAATATGCTTTTATTTATTTATGTTACATCAAATTAATAATATTTTCGTAAACTTCTATTTAGCATCAATATTGTTTATAATAAAATAAAATATTAAGTCCTTTCACAATAACATTTTGTTTCAATCATTAAGGAGATGTTTGTGTTGGGATGTAGGTGGCCGTAGCACATCCGGCTGTGGACATCTAAGATATGGAAATGAGTTTGAATATTAAAAGTTATGTTTGTATTGGTATATAATAGGGTAGTATGTGCACTGTAGATGTCAAATTAGTAGATTTAGTAGGTTGTTTTAATATAGTTTTATTGTGAAAAGTGATGTTTGTAGTGATTGGTTGATTCGGTAATTATTAAAGATGGAGTTTGAATTGTGAAATGAATGATTAGTTGATAATATGTGATGATTTTTATGTTGTTGATGATGAATTGTTTTATTTTTATTATTTGTTTTAGTTTATATAAATTCATTTATTTTATTTACCTAATTTTTTCATTTTTTAAACGTATTTTTTATTTAAAAATAATTATTTTCCCATATTTTTATATGCGAAAAAAAAGAATTAATACTCGCCTAAAATTTTCCATTATTTTGATTTTTATTAATAATTTGTTTTAACAATTTTAAATTTGTAATATATGAGTTGTCATAGAATTTATTGATCAATATTTTTTAAATACCTTCACAATTTTCCTTTAAAAAATATTTATGCAAATTAAAACACAACATATAAATTAATTTCTACAATAGAAACATTGCCAACCATCCATCTATTATAATTAAATATTGTCATACACATATTTTGTTTGTAATAAAAAAAAATATTTTATATCAGATTAATAAAATTCCTACGCAAACAAGCATTTAATTAAGACCGCCAAAATGAGCACATATATGGGCAATATAAACAAGAGTAACGACCGATAGGATATTTGAGTTGTATCGTGTGGTGCTGCGGGCCCAGTGACATCTGAGCTACCCATGTCACTGTAGTTTCCTCTAAGGGTACGTATAGTACCCTCATGATATGTCATCGTATGTAGAGTATGTCGTGAGTTGGGACACTCAATCATCAGCTGTTTGTATCTCATCCAAGCGTCGGCCCAAATAAAGCCACTTGCATAGTCTACACTAGTAGGACAACGATAGAAATATCGGCCCTTGTTTCTGCTTGTATTGGCCACTAGAAGCAACATCTGGCCAGCCCCACATCTACACATAGGATGCTCTAAAATAGTTTCCATAGGAATCTCTGATAAATAAAATAAACATAGTTTAACAAACTTATTTATACATTCACAATGCGCATACAAAGCATTACACAAAACAAAATATTATACATGGATAATACGTAGAAACAATCCTACATAAATATTAGTCAACAATACTTGTTCACCATAGTCATACAATCTCTAAAAAACGTATTAAATATTCCTATTCGCCCATATAGTTTGAACAATATCTTCTCCCATCTAGCCCTATGAATTAATATCAATCGCGTTAGGGAATGACCTTTGGGAAAATATTAGCTTATCGTCTGCATAGTGTGGATGAATGCCATCAAACAATTGGTCATCTCGACCTTATCTGCGTACAAAATTGTGTATAACACAACAAGCTAGGACGAACGACACCTGATGTTGGATCATATAACTAGGCATGCCCCAACGCAGGATTAAAAATTGACTCTTAAGCACTCCAAACGCACGATCGATACAGTTTCTCAAATGGGCATGGCGAAGGTTGAACAACTCCTGAGGTGTTTGAGCTTGAACACCATTACTATTCCACTCACATAAGTGATATCATACGTTCCTATATGGTGCTAGAAAAGGTTCATAGTTGGTGTAACCAGCATCCACGAGATAATATCGCCCTGTTGAGAGATCGTGAGTATAAACTATTCAACATAATACCCAAATAATCACTTATTAAAAATTTAAAATGTCCATTATTACCATCAGGAGGCCATGGGAAAGATGGATCAATTCTCACTGCATTTGTTAACACATGAGCATCACTTGCACTCCCCTCCCATCGAACTAACACGTACCTGAACTCCAAATCAAAATCACATATTATAAGCAAATTTTGGGACACTGTGTGCTTGTGGGATAGATATGCATTTTGTCGACTAGTGGGTACCCAAGCAAGAATTAGCGTACCATCCATGGCTCCAACCACACTCTAATTATAATTTTCATAAGTAGAGTATGGTTTCATTACAACAAAAAGTTGAAATTGCAGTTTATGTATACCTCGAAGGAGGGGAAGAAACTTGGATTATATAGCACCAAAGGGAAGATAAAGTTGAAATTTGGAGGAGTAATAAACTCTGATGCAAGAGTGATTAGAGCATTCATGATACATCATACATAACAATTAATTATCTCTGAAGAATGTTGGAAGCACTCCATACTGTCCCGATGTCTGAGATGAATTGAAATCGTTCTCAAGAAAATTGCCACTGACTCGATGCAAGACACTCGTGTTTGTTGGCAATCTGAAATCAATCCTCTCGATTCTAATAATCTTATAAGGGCATAGAAATGGGGCATTGTCAATCTTATATTATCAAAAAAGTGTTTGTCAGTACCCATAATAATCTCTCCAACCCAGTCATTTTCTATTAAAATCAACGTATGGCGAGGGATCCTTTCTCGACTACGTAAATGAGGCCACAAAACTTGCCCCATGAATCTAGTAATAGTCTCCTCCTCAGATGATGTATTTTCTTCACGATCTTCATGGTCTTCATCAACATCGGACGTGTGATAATCTCCATTGTCGTCCATCGTCCTTAATTTCACAAACTATCATGAGTGTAATATCCAAAACATATATATAGAAAATATGACATAAGAGAGAATCAACCAACATAAAGAAAATCGGGGCACTTAACCTTTTACTATTTATACTAATAATACTTACAATAAGTGGCACAAATCAACAAATACCCATTGTTCCAAATAAAACAAACAAACAAACACACAAACAAAAGCAAACATACAAGAAATGCAAATAGTAGATTATCACACTTAATACATGCCTAATATAATAACAAACTAGATTGTTCATGGAAATGGGAGGTCAATAATAGGAAAGACTCAGACAGGGGAATCAACCTACTTGCGCTGCTCCTCAGGCGAGAAGGACAAGAACATACAACAGGTAACCTCGGTCTTCAAACGTTCTGCCGCTTTTAACTTCTTTGTCATTGAAACTCCAAGCATGTCACGAATGGCTTCAAGGCATGTCTTGAATGGGCCCGACATCTTGCTCTAGTAACCTCTCTTGGATGTGAGATAGGCATCAAAGTTGTCAAGGATACGAGTAAGAGCATCATCTTTCTCACCAGATCCACTCCCTCATCTGCAAGATAGAATACAAGAACCACCAACACCATCTTGATTCGTGATTTTAGGAGAAAGATCGAAAGTGACTTGAGCAGGAGTATCGAAGTCGGTCTTGCCTTCTTGGGGCTAGCCATCCTCGTTCCCATCATCAGAAATGGTTGGAGTACCGCTAGAATGGGCTTTAGTTCTCATGGTTGTATTTTTTCCAAAGAGGTCCGTGCACAAGTCGAAATGTGGATGCACCCTTCTAATAATAGTTTTGTTGTCATGGTGCTCGTAAAAAGGTTGGGCATTGGTAGATTTTTAATAGCTTTATTAAAATTTTCAATATATTTAAGGGCATATAAGTTAAATATTTAAGTACCTCATAAATAAGCGCTAGCACATCTTATGGCCCCGTGATTGTCTTTCGAGTCTCAGACCATGACAAATCGGACTCAAGTTTATATCGTAGATTATAAAAAAAAACTTCCACGACTGCTTTAAGTTCTTGAACTTAATTTTACAGTGGTGAAGCTTGTATATCATTCGATCAGTGGACATAACATTGAGTTTTAGGCGAATGGAATTCATTACTTGGTTGGAAAAAATCATTGTGAGTGAATGATCATTTAGATATTCTTGGTGACACAAGAAAATGAAGTTCAAGTCATTTTCACGAGATCACGCGACTTTGTCATTCATGTTCACCCTAGACATCTATAAACGTTCAAGGAATTTAGTTTAGCATTTTCACGGAAGTGCTTATGTAAAATTATAACTTGTATTTATACCTTATTTGCTTATTTATAAAATTGCCTGAATTATTTTACGTTCATTATTATAGAAAGGAAAAAACAAAAGCATACCTTATACAAAATGAGATTTTTTAGTAAAAAAACATACTTTATACCAAATTATCATACAAAATTAACATAAAAAGAATTTTAAATCCAATCAGTTTCATCAAATTGATAAATACATGTATCTATTTTCACCAAATCAAAAAATGTATATAAGTTCTAGTTTGGATCATTTTCATGGGTATCTTTCAAATTAATTTTTCACTTTAGAAAAAAAATATTTTGTTATCATTTCTGTCAAAATAATTTTCTTCATGAATTTGAAAAAAATAAAGCCTTTCAAATTAAGTTTTACTTTAGCAGCAAAATAATTTATGTTGCCATTATTTCTGTTAAAATATTATTCTTAATTAATTAGAACAACAATAACTTTTTATTGTCAGTTAAACATACAAAAGTAATGTTTTTTTATAATTCAATAATTTTTGATAAACAATTAACTAGATGAATTTCATTTTTTTTTTGCCAAGTTTTAGTAATATAATTTTTCAGTTTGTTGTAGGTGAAGTTTAATATGCAGAATTAATATTGGTATAGTAAATTGGTATGAACTTCATCAGAATTAAACGAAATTAATTGCAATAAACTAACTAACACACTATTGAATGTAAAATTATCAATTATATTAAATATTCAACAAAATAGATCATATACGAGTTTAAATTTGGCAAACAAAAATATTTTTAGAAAAATGCTGGATCGTTCACAATTACGAAGCAACAAAGAATGCAACGTAAAATGGAAAAAAAATCCTTATTTATTTAAGTGATCACATGAAGCGTCCCACACATAAATACAGTCTACCAACATATTTAACAAACAAATCACATATTTATACTTATGTAATGAAGACAATACATGCCCAAAAAAAGGGGATGCATTTATATGTGATCATTATGCCATCCTCCACCTCAAAACGAAACGAAAATTTACCCAAAAAAAAAGAAAAAAAAAAAAAACCTAAACCCATCATGGGGGAATGACTTACTCCCCCACTCAACAAGTGAGAGAACCCCAAAAATGATGGACAAAACTATAGGATAGTGGATACAAAACGAATCTCAGTTCATAGTGGATACAAATTAACGTAAAGAAATCATGATGAAAGAATACAAAGCAAGAAACATAAGATCCTTGTTGAACCAAATAAAACATGTATGGCAAATGCAAACTGAGAAACACAAAATTTATCACATCAATCAGACGTAATATACATAATAAATCAAAGAAGCCTTCATAAACATAAGTTGAATTTAAGATAAAAGGCCAGATGAACATCATAAACCTTATAAATGTAGACACAATAAGACAAAAAAAAAAAAAAAAAAAAAACATAGATAGAAAAACCCAATAATTTCATAAACAGAACACCATATAGAATACCGAAGACCAAAATATTACACAGAACAACCCCCGTTATATCAGATATCTTAGATATCGAAACACTTTGGTATAATATACAAAATAAATCACATAATTGATGGGTGATTAATTGCTACATATTTTTGGGGAGTTTTGGTGTAATTTTGATGATCAATATCCCTTCACCACATATGTTTTCGAGCTAATTCCAGTTGGTAAATAATTATAGGTAAATACTCAATTTTGGAGAAAACAGAGCAGAATTTTTGGAAGAATCGAGCAAGGGATTTACCTGGTGGACGGGCAGTTTGACCATACCAACCAGTCGGGCTTGAACATATTTTTAGCGGCCCAAGAACAATTTAAAGGCCCAATTCCACTACACATATGGGCTCCCCCCAGGACTAAACAACAGGATATCAGCTTAAACTTGTAATTATGGGCTTCATCAACATTTAAACATGACCTTTTAGTTTTGAATTTGTATATGTAGTTTAATTAGGGTTTGATTAGAAACATCATCACATTTAGCTCTACTCCAAGAAACCAAGGGAGGCAGCCATTTTCTTCTCTGCACAGCAGTTGCTCGGTTCTATCTTTCTATCTTCTTATTTTGGTTTCTAGTTCGTATTTGGGTTGTAGCTAAACTCTTTTATTCCGGTGAGAATTAAAGAATCTTTAGCTAATCTATTTTATGAGATCAAATTTGTTCGTATACTTTATTTTATGCAAGTATCTGTGATTCTCTGAGTTTAGTACTGTTAATTGTTTGGGGTCTATTGGGTAGTTCAAAATATTCATTAGTCAGGGATTAATTAGTAGCCAATTAAATCGGCCATCCGTAATTGTGGTTTAGATTTAATTAGTGGTACATTGATTCTTCAGAATCAAGGGAAGATCAGTCTTAATTCAATAATCCTGCGTCTGTGTTTATTGATTATTGATTTTGAATTGGATCTCTCTAATTATTAATACTGTTAGCTCATTAAATTTGTAGAGCGTCTCTTGGGTTGTCAGTCGATTAGGGAAATAATTGGTGAAGCGTCCTCCTGGTTATCAATAAATTAAGGAGAGATAAGACCGTGTTAGAAGTGTCTTTAGCGGTTATAACTGATTTATTTGAATGAATTAAAGTCAAATTTACATCGATGATTGAAATAATTAGCTAGAGTGGAATTAATTGGAAACCGGAATGTTTTACATATCTGATAAAAATCCTTTTCTCAATTTTAGCTATTAAATTACATTCCCAAACTACAAATATTTGTTATTGATTTTTGTGTTAATTGACAGATCAAAAGATTAGAAAAATCCTCGCCGGTCCTTTGGGAGACAATATTGCTTGCCACTGTCCAGTTTCAGTGTGGGCATACCGACAGCTGGTTGGATTATTTTTGGTGGAGAAACGACACTACCAGATTTTGGCGCCGTTGCCAGGGACTGGTTTTAAGTTGTGATTATTCTGATCTACTGGTTTGATAATTTTTTTATTTTATTTTTTCAGTTTTATGCCCCGTTCTTCACGTACAAGAAAATTGATTTTTGATCCGGAAGTGGAGAAAACTGCCAGGAACTTGAGGAAAAGAGCCAAAGAACTGAAGGAGGCTGTTATTTCAGAATTAGAAGAGATGGCTGATAATGAAGAACGTGGACTCTCACCAAGAGAAGAAGTTAAACCTCTTATAAAAGAATTGGGTCGTCACCGAAACTATTGACCAATTTGCATTGTGCTGCCACACATATTTCTCAAAATGCTGAAATTAAGCCTGGTTTTATTCAGGTGCTGCCCAAGTTCGGTGATCTACCCGGAGAGAGTGCACACAAGCATCTTGCTGAATTTGATTTAGTTTGCTCCACTCTACGCCCTCAAGTTTTTTCTGAAAATAATTTGAGATTACTAACTTTTTCTTATACATTGCAAGGAAAGGCTAGAGACTGGCTTTTTGACCTTCCATCGGGCTCAATTCGGACTTGGAATGATTTGGAGGAGCAATTCTTGCGTAAATTCTTTCCAAAATCGAGGGTTGCTAATTTAAGAATGACGATTAGCAGCATAAAGCAAAAATCAAGAGAGAGCATGACTGATTATTGGGAGAGATTTCAGAAGCTATGTCGTAAATGTCCCGACCATGGATTTTTTTAATATCAATTGCTAACTAATTATTTTTATTGTGGTATGTGTTCATTTGACAGGAAAATTATTAATGCTTCTTATGGAGGATCCTTAACCAACAAGACCTTAGCTGAAGCAAAGCAACTCATTGTGGATGTGGTCTCCAATGGCCAACAATATGAAGATGAGGATGATGATAGATATCGGCCTATGAAAGGAGCTAAAGGAATAGAGAATTCAAGTGTTAATGATGTGATCGATGTTCTCACCTCTTTAGTTATAGGACTTGTTGTCGCTCAAACTTAAAAAGTTGTATGTGAAATTTGTTCAGAAAATGGTCATGCTACTGATTTTTATCCTATTTTGCTGAATTCTCAACCGAACAAGTATGCTATGGATTGAAAGATGTCCAATATGATGCACTAAGAAATAAGAGAAATGATCCGTTCTCAAACACATATAACCCAGGCTGGAGAAATCACCCCAATTTCAACTAGGAACAACAAAATCAGAGAATACCTGGGAATCTGCCATTCAGATAGCCGCAGGTCGAACAGTATGTACATACGGACCGCTTAGAACCCAAAATGAATGATATTCTAAAGATTTTGGCACACAACAATGAAATTGTTAAGAACGTGGTACAGAGTCAGCAAGCTTTCCAGCAGGAGACACAAGCTACCTTGGGAAGTATGGGTACACAAATCACCCAACTCGCCACTCAAATGAACAAAATGCAAGCGAATCAAGGCAAATTGCCATCTCAAGCGGAGATAAATCCTAAGGAGAATGTTAGTTCTATAACTTTAAGGAGTGAAAAGGAGCTGGTCGAGCAAGAGGTTAAGAAGAAAGAGAAGGACCCGAAAGATAAGGGTGAAGATCAAACGAAGGAAGTTGTTGAAGAGACACAACAACCGGATAAGCCTCTTCCCCCTAAGGTAATCATGAATTCTAAAGTTTCTAATTCTCAATCTATTATGGCAGTACATTTTCCTTCCAGGCTGGTTCAAAACAAGAATGAGGATGATGAGAAAGAAATTCTTGAGTTGTTCAAAAAGGAAGAAATTAACTTGCCCTTGATTGATGCTATTAAGCAAGTGCCAACGTACGCAAAATTTTTGAAAGAATTATGTGCTAAAAAGATGAGATATGGGAAAGATGTAAAAATCAAGATTAGTGAAAATGCTGCAGCTGTTATTCGAAGGAAATTATTGGAAAAATGTAGGGATCCTGGCATGTTTACTATTCCCTGCATCATTGGTAGTAAGAAAGTTGAGAGAGCTATGTTAGATTTAGGTGCTTCCATCAATGTTATGCCATTCTCTATGTATAAGGAGCTACAGTTAGGAGATATGAAGGAAACTCATGTGATAATTCAACTAGCTGATAGGTCTAATACATATCCTAAAGGTGTGGTGGAAGATGTTTTGGTGAAGGTAAATAACTTAAGTTTTCCTGTAGATTTTTACATAGTTGACATGGATGATACTTTTTCTGCGCATAGGTCTTTGATTCTTTTAGAAAGACCATTCATGAAAACTGTAAGAACTGAAATTGATGTTGATAAAGGCATTCTTAGCTTTGAATTTGATGGTGATACTGTTACATTTAATATTTTTGAAGCTATGAAGCATGTTGAAGATCGTGAAGGTTTGTATATGGTTGATGTTGTTGATTCTTTAATTGATGATTTTGTTGAGAATCATTTTAGGGAAGACAAGCTGGAGCAGGTACTGCTCAATGGGATAACTGGAACAAAATTAACAAGTGAAGACGATGATGAGATTTGAGATGTTATAATGCAGCTGTATTCCACTAATGAATTCCACACTCGGCATCTGTCGAGCAAAATGCCCATACCGACCAATCTTGAACCTATTTTACCAACTGTAGTGAAGGCTCCAGTGCTGGAATTGAAGGTACTGCCCCAGCATCTGAAATATGCGTTCCTGGGTGAAAAGGAGTTGCTGACAGTCATCATAAGCAATGATCTTTGCAAGGAGCAAGAGGAAAGGTTGGTTGAGCTCTTCAAAAAGCATAAAATAGCAATTGGGTGGACTTTAGCCAACATAAAAGGTATCAGCCCCTCTATATGCATGCATCAAATTTTACTTGAACCTGATTGTAAACCTTCTAGAGACCCACAAAGAAAATTGAATCCTGTCATGAAAGAGGTTGTGCTTAAGGAAATTCTCAAATTGTTAGAGTTGGGGATTATTTATCCAATTTTTTATAGTGTTTGGATTAGTCATGTTTATGTGGTCCCTAAAAAATCTGGATTTCAGCTGGTTAAGAATGAAAATAATGAATTGATTCCAATGAGACTTCAAACTGGTTGGCGTATGTGCATAGACTTTAGGAAGTTGAATGATACTATTAGGAAAGATCATTTTCCATTGCCTTTTATTGATGAGATGCTTGAAAGGTTGGCTGGAAAATTATTCTTTTATTTTCGTGATGGTTATTCGAGATATTTTCAAATTTTTGTGGCACAAGAGGATCAAAAGAAAACAACTTTCACTTGTCCATTTGGTACTTTTGCTTGTCGTCGTATGCCTTTTGGTTTATGTAATGCCCCTGACACTTTCCAAAGATGTATGATGAGTATTTTTCTGATTTGATCGAAAATTGCATTGAGATTTTCATGGATGATTTTACTGTTCATGTTGCTACTTTTGATCATTGTTTGAGTAATTTGGAACAAGTTTTGGAGAGGTGTGTTGAAACTAATCTTGTGTTGAATTTTGAAAAATGTCATTTCATGGTAATACATGGTATAGTGCTCGGACATGTTATATCTAAAAATGGGATAGAAGTGGATAAGGCGAAGGTTTATATGATTGTAAAATTACGTTACCCTTCTAACAAAAAAGATATTTAAACTTTCTTAGGTCATGCAGGTTTCTATAGACATTTCATTCAAGATTTTTTGAAGATTGCACAACCCATAACAAAGTTGTTGCAAAAAGAGGTGTCATTCGTCTTTGATGAAAAGTGCAAGGAAGCTTACGATCTCTTGAAGAGCAAGCTGACTTCTACTCCCATAACCCAGCCACCGAAATGGGGAATGCCGTTTGAGATCATGTGTGATGCACGTGATTTCGCCGTTGGAGCTGTACTTGGGCAAAAGAATGGGAAATAGAGTCATGTAATATATTATGCTCCAAAAACCCTCAACCTTGCCCAATGTAATTATACAACGATGGAAAAGGAGCTGCTAGCTGTTTTTTTTGCTTGTGAAAAATTTAGATCTTATCTTATTGGTTCTAAAGTTGTTTATTCCGACCATGCAGCTTTAAAGTATTTGCTCTCCAAGAAGGAATCCAAGCCACGTCTCATCCGGTGGATACTGCTGTTACAGGAATTTGACCTAGAGATCAAAGATAAAAAGGGGGCTAAAAACAAACTTGCTGACCATTTGAGCATATTGAAAATAGAGTCGGACAGCATGGCCATATCATACAATTTTTCTGATGAGTTGTTACTGGCAGATGAAGCTACGATTCCTTGGTATACTAATTTGGTCAATTATTTAACCACTAGAATTTTTCCAAAAGGGAGCGAGACAGCTAGAAAGAATAAGTTGAAGAGCCAAGAAAAATATTTCATATGGGACGACCCCAATTTGTGGAAACTTGTGCTAACCAAGTGATTCGGAGATGCGTTCCTGAAACTGAGATTCCATCCATTCTGCATTTTTGTCATGCTCATGCATGTGGTGGTCATTTTGGACCAAGAAGGATAACCCGTAAGGTTCTTGATTCCGGTTTTTATTGGGAGACCATTTTTAAGGATGCTTATTTTTTCTGCAAAAATTGTGATCGCTGTCAAAGAACAGGTAACATCTCATCTCGAAATGAAATGCCCCAAACTCCTATTTTAGTGTGTGAAATTTTTGATGTGTGGGGGATGGACTTTATTGGTCCATTCCCGAGTTCATTTGGAAATTCTTACATCTTATTGGCAGTTGATTATGTGTTCAAGTGGATTGAAGTAAAGGCTACTCACACCAATGATTCTAAGGTTGTTGCAAGTTTTCTTAAGACTAACATTTTTAATAGGGTCGGTGTGCCACGTGCTATTATCAGTGATCAAGGAACACATTTTTGTAATCGAACATTAGAGGCTCTTTTTAAGAGATACAGGGTTCACCACCGAGTTGCTACTGCTTACCACCCACAATCAAATGGACAGGCTGAGGTGTCCAACCGAGAGATCAAATACATTCTGAAAAAAAAACAGTAAACCGAAACTAAAAGAACTGGAGTCTCCAACTGGATGATACAGTATGGACATACCAAACTGCCTACCGTTTGATTTTCGGAAAGCAGTGCCATTTACCGATCGAACTATAGCATAAGGCGTTCTGGGTAGTGAAAAAATGTTGTCGTGACTAAGAGCTTGTTGGTCAAGAAAGGAAACTTCAGTTGCAAGAATTATAGGAGATTCGGTTGGAAGCCTACAATAGTGCCAGCTTCTACAAGGAACGCACCAAGTTTCTACACGAAAAATATATTCGAAGAAAATCTTTTGAGATTGGGCAGAAAGTTCTCTTGTTCAATTCCCGACTTTGAATCATGCCAGGTAAACTAAAATCCCGTTGCATGGGACCCTTTGAAGTAATAAATGTAAGTTCTCATGGAGCCATCGAGGTTCAAAGTTTGAGTACTTCCAAGGTGTTGAAGGTGAATGGCCAACTGTTGAAACCTTACTACGGGGGAATGAAAATAGCTACCATAGATGGAATGACCTTGACAGCCCCCAAGATCTTTTCATAATCAATTACTTGATACGTCGGGCCTAAGACGTTAAACAAGGGCGCTTCTTGGGAGGCAACCCAAGCTTTTTGATTTTTATCTTCTTAGTGTCTTTTTTTTTCTTGTTTTTTTTTTTTTTTTTATGTTAGTCTATTTAAAAGAAAATGAGAAAGTTGTGTAAATTTATAAGTCTATAGTGTTAATTTCATTTCATTTGGGTATTGTTGGCATATTATTAACATGTATGGGGACCAAGTTTCATGCTCCAAAGTAAAGAAGGGGCCAAATTGGTGAAGTGGAAGTCCAGGAACTTAATTGAAAAAAGAGTGAAAGTTTTTTATTGGGGGAAATCAAGCCCTAATTTCCATTCCCTCACCCGTCTCTCTCTCACCGTCACACACATCTCTCTCACCGTCATCCGCCGCTGCTCACAGCCCTCACCCGAACTCGCTAGCCGCCACCAACACTACCGCATCAGATGGCCCCCAACGCCAAACACGTCGACAAGATGCGATGCCGTCTGCCTCTACACAGCTGCCGCCGATGCGAAGCCCGTCGCCTCCAGCCGCCGTAGACGATTCTTTCTTTCTCTCGATAGCACCAGCCACATGCTAGATAATGCTCCATCAACGCCCCGCTGCACCCACCGAAGTCGTAGCCCCGGTGGCTAGGTGCACCTGCTTCTAGGCCCTTGTCCCCAAGCACTGTCGGATGATGATTCAGACCCTGAGTAAGCTGCTCCCTCCCTGTCGCACTCCCCGTCGCCGGTCCCATCCCAGTCGCCTCAATCAAGTCCTCTTGCTCCCTACCCAGATTTTTTTCTACAGACGAGGTAGAGATTTGACTCAGTAAGAATTATTTTCATCAATTTGTCAATAATCGTTTGTTTGATTGGGATGCTATAGAGAGTATATGTGTTAACGGTTCCATCAGGCGGTACTTTGGTAATATTGGTTGGTCTCAATTCCTGGATATTGCTGAGCCTGTGTATAAAGAAATGGCACTATAATTTATTTCCTCATTTGTTTTTTAGCCATCTCGGCCATTATCTTCCACATGCTATATTGTTTGAATTAAAGGGTCACAAATTTTATTTTTTTGTGGATTAACTGAATGTGTTGCTTGGCTTTGAAACTGAAGAATCTTCACAAACCCCTGAATATGATTCTTCTGTGTGTGATGTGCCTGATAATCTGTCTTCCACCATTAATGAGAAATGGCGTGCTTTGTCTGTGGGACCATCGTATGCAAAAGGGTATTCCAAGAGTGCTAATATTGTTGATAGTGGATTACGTTTGTGCCATAGGTTTTTTGTGCATAATCTGTTTTCTAGGCTGGACTCCTTGAACATTGTCACCATGAATGATATTTTTATCTTGATCAATATGTTTGCTGGTGTGAAAATGAACTTTGGCTTTTGGGCTGCCAAACAATGGCATGTAAGCTCTACCCGCTTCAATGAAAAATTTCCTTTGGGTGCTTTTATTACTAGGTTAGCCTATAAACTGAATGCCTTTGCTGTTGAGTCTGTGTTTTTTCCACCATATTATTTCACCCTTACTGATCTCCACAACATGTGCCTACTGTTTATCAATAATGAAGGAACTATCAATTGTTGAAGCCGGGTGCTTCAGCCCTGAGCAATACTTTTCCTACAGGTTGTTCTTCTGCAGGTTCCTCATCTGCCCCATCTCTAACTGACATCAAGGATCGGTTCGAGAACTCCGTACCCCGTTGGACTGTAGCTTTAGAAGATAAGATAAGAACTTAACTTGATGCTCTCAGCGATCGAGTTACAGCTATGGACCAAGCGTCCGCCGGATGTCCCGTTCTTCAAAGCCTTAACACCTATCCAGGGGAGTTTTTGTTCCTTTTACCTTTTGTTAGTTCTTGTTTGTTTTTAGTTTTTGTCGTATCTTTCCCTTTTCCACAGTGAGGATACTATAGTTTCCAAGTGTGGGGGGATGAGGGAGTATACATATTTTTTTATATAAAAAAAATAAGAGTCTTGGTTGAGTTGTTGGCAGCGTTGAAATGGTCAATAAGAAAAGTTGGTTTGTGGCTTGCTTGGTTGTTGTTCTTTTTGTGGTGAAATTGTGTCTATGCTCGTATGTGTTCTATCTGGGATGAAAAAAATTGCATAGTTGATCACATGATTACAACTTTATATATTGTGAGAATTGAGCCTGATGAGCATGCTTTTATATATGAAAATTGCTCAATTTGTTTCTTAATGAGTGTATCGAACTTGTATGCTGGATTTCTTGTTTGCCCGATTGCCATAGTTGAAACCCTTTTGAGGTTCTTGCATGAAAGTGATTAAGGCATTTAGGATTAACCAAGTTTTGGCCTGAATATATTATCCGAACAATGCATATCCACTAGTGAAACTGTTGTGCCTTAGCCATTCTTTATTGATAACAACCACTAAATCATTAAGCCAGAACCTTTTAGCCTGCTTTTGTCCCATGGAAATATGAGAGTACGTTGGAATATGCTGAAAATGAAAGCTCCTATACTTAGAATATGTTATGTGCTGAAATACTGATTTTTGTGGAAATATGTTCCTGTTCTATGAATAACAAAATGCTGACCTGCTGAAAAAAAAAATGAACATCCAACCCCTATTCGGTCAGAAAAAAAATCAAAAAATAATTGGTGAGGGTCTTTCTGTTTATCAAGAAATTAAGGAGAGATAAGACCACGTCAGAAGAGTCTTCAACGTTTATAACTGATTTATTTGCATGAATTAAAGTCAATTTTGCATCGATGATTGAAATAATTAGCTAGAGTGGAATTAATTGTAAACTGGAATGTTTTACATATCTGATAAAAATCATTTTCTCAATTTTAGCTATTAGATTATATTCCCAAACTACAAATATTTGTTACGTATTTTGTGTTAATTGATAGATCAAAAGATTAGAAAAATCCTCGCCGGTCCTTTGGGAGACGATCTTGCTTGCCACTATCTTGTTTTAGTGTGAGCATACCGACATCTGGTCGGATTATTTTTGGTGGAGAAATGATGCTACCAATAATCCACCAAAAAAATCAAAACAAAACCACAAAAATGAGACAAATATACAAAAATATTAAAAAAAAAAAAAACAAAAACAAAAACAAAAACAGAGAGACATGCAAATAAACAAATAGTTACAACATTCAACCAAACAATTTTATCAGTACCTTCCTATCCACTTCTTGTTTCCCTCTTCCCAGTATTAGATCTCGCCGCAACCTCACTCAAGATGGGTTTCGTGCACAGTGTGTGCGTTGTGTGTAGTTATTTCTCCATGTGTACCCTCTATGTATACACAAGAACCTACCATCTACTATTATTACACATGAACTTAAAAACCACAATAAATCACTAAGCTACAAAAAATACAGCAAATCAATAAAATTACAATACGAAAATACAGAAAAACAAAAAAGAAGCAAAAAACAGACAACTTTTCAGAGTTGCAGTCAAAGTGGAAGAAGTAGGGAGAGCCTTTGCGTGTGAGAGATATCAGAGAATAATATACTCTCACAGAGATCAGCAATTATGGAGGTGGTTGGGGCCATTAAACAATTTCAAAAAGCGACGGAGTTATGGAGGCACAGTAGTCTCTTTTGAGGCAAGGAGAGACTGAGAAATCGTCCATAAAGCGATGGAGTTACATCTACAATGCAAACGATAATGGAGAAAACAGAGATTTCTCTTACATAGCAGAAGAAAAATCATCCATTGATGATGATAATCGAGGAGAGAGAAGAGAGAAGCTTTGCACCTCAGAATGACAGAAAAAGAAAAGTGGAGAGGAGAGGCATGTCGGAGACTCAGAAGTCACGAGGGGCTAGGGTTTCGGATGTAGATGGGTAATTCCCCATCTACATCTTATAAACAAACACCACTTGGGTTGGGCCCATCCGGATAGGGGATGGGCCCAGCCCAGCCCAAACATCCCCTAAGTGTTGGAATATTTAGGTCATAAATCATATAAAAATACGCTGAGGAAGTAATAATTAAAATAATTTATATGATCCATGTCTAAACTTGCACATTTACATATACATGATTCAAATTATAGTTTATAAATATACCTATCGAGGTTTCACATTCTTTGCGAGAATCCACAAATATTCCATCACATGTTATCAAGAATGTTTGAGACCTCCAATCTCTATTTATTCTCACCTAGTTGTGATGTGTAGACATGCATTGTAGCTTGATTCATGTATATTCTATTTAGAACAAGATAAATAATTTAAAACTAAAAATATAATTGACAATCTCAACACGTGAGAAGAGGAGGAGGAGAGCACAATAGAGAATTCATGCATATAAAGGTGGCCGAATTTCACCAATGGGGATCAACTTATATTGATCCCTTAGGTCTCCTAATAGACAAATGTTTCATTGTCTTCATGTGTTGGACTTATCTTCAAGATTAGACCTATAATAGTGTTTTTGGACTTAAATTAATTTTTGGAATTAATTTCTAAGCCCAAAAGACTACCCTAATTAATTATTTAATTCGCTAGCATTATTCAAGTCTAATTAATTATTTGTCCAGCAAATAAAATTAGCCCAATAATTAATTATCTCAATGATCATTTAATTACTTAGGTTCAATAATTAATTTTTCCAACAAATATTATTAGCCTAATAATTAATCCATTTATGATTAATTAGATATATATCTCCACTTCAACGCACCATAATTTGGACAAACGTGTGACCCCTTAGGTATATTAATTCACATAGTCCAAGAGTAATTAATCACATTTGGATTTCTCAATTCTTAGGTACTGGAACCATCTATTCGTTCATATTCAGCGAACGCTACTAGAGGAACTCATAGGAAAAAGAGGAATTTGGTGTTCTAACATTTCATCCATAGTTATCATGCAGATACAGTTGTCTTCGCTCAATTCTTCAAATAATGTCTAGGGCATGGTCATTTTATACATACCCAATTGACATTAATAACTATAATGATTGATAAACATAGGATTTACATGCAATTTAGGTTTATTATGCATAGTTTTACGAAATTGTATGTACTTAAGTGACGAGTTTATAGTAATTTTGTTATATTTTGTTACGTCATGGTTTTGTTGAAGTTTTAACAGAAAAACAAACATTTAAAGGTTGCACAGACCATGCCACGAGTCACACAAACCGTACATGCAAATTAAGGAATGGGCCCTAGAAGCACAGACTATGCTACGTGAAGCATGAGCCGTGCAAGGTGAAAGCATGGCCGTGCTCTATTCCAGAACACCCTATTTTTGAGTCTCTGAAGCACGGACGTGCGCCATGATGTACATACTGTGCTTGGTCATTTAGCATGGACCGTGCATGCCTTTCACGGACTATGCTTCTATGCGAGATACACTCCTAGCCGTCACGATTTGTCATGATTTGTGTTGATCCTCTCATTCTAAAATAGTTATTCGATGGCTCTGAAACCCTAATCATGGACTATAAAAGGAGGAGTGTGGGAATAACGAAGGACATCACATCTTAGAACAATAACAAGTATACAAAGTAGAATCGAACAACCGGTCATCAGAGAGAAGAGAAACGAAGATCGTTGGGCATAATTCATAGTTTTATTTATTTTCTCTTTTTCATAGATGTTAGTTATGATTATCAATTTGTTTCCCACGGATTACACATTGATTATGAGTAGCTAAACAGTTAGTGATTCTAGGGCATGCCCAATTATTGACTCATATTTTTTTCTTTGATGATATTATTCCTTTTCTATATTCGTTTATGCTTCATACATTTTATTGTCGTATGAAATTATCTGGCGAATAATTGCATATGTCTAGTTAATCCATTATTACCCTATAGAGAGTAATGATTAACATATTAGGAATGCATAAAATGAACTTACTAGATCGAGAGATTGGTAAGTATTATGATGAGAATAAATCCGAGGAACGATTAGAAGTTGGATGACATTGTGATATCGAAAGATGATCAGTGGAGTCTAATCTACTTTTGGATCTAACTCGAGAGAGAGGGTCTGATTATATTAGTGATTATCCTACGAATATAAAAATTAAAGATGGTTTGATACATCAGAAGAAGTCATATGAACCATAGGAGTCCATGTCCCTAGGATCCATTTAATCTCTAAAGTAGTTTAATTGTTAAATCATGATTTGTGTTATTCATTGTTATCTTTTGTTTTATTTTCGTGAATACCATCAATCATTACTATTTGAATCTTTAAATAAAGTAGAATAATATAGACGAGTACTTAGTTGAATTTACATAAGACAGTCTATGTGGATACGATACCTGTTCTCACCATAATTTTACTATAATTTACCTCATGCACTTGCGAGTCGTTTATTAGTGGAATAAAATAGTGAACAATGATCCTCACAAACTTCGTCAATCCATTGGTCCATAACAAGATCTCATCTCTTATGTTCTGGTCGGTGCTTTGTGCAAGGTCTTCATTGGATATGATAAGTGTGGAAAATATAGAGATAATACCAACAAATTAGTCTACGAGCCAACAAATTTTGTTTTGCCACTACTTTGACCTTAAATATAGTTTCACTTTAACCAATAAGGCCCCGTTTGGCCCCTCAAAAGAAGTTTAAGGAACTACTAAAATATACGATTTTCCTCATGCATGATCACATGCATGCGTACAGTTTAAGAATTAATTAAAACACCTATAGAAATTAGAACCACAAGTTTTTTGTTGTCATTACGGCTACCAAATGGTTTGAGTTTTAAAGTGAGATCAATTCAATGTGATCGTTTGGGATGAATATTACACCCACCAACCTACATGGTGTCTCAGCATCGATATTCAGTTTGCGAGTGACGTAACGCTGAGTGCAAGCCTATCCGAATTCTACGATAACTCTTTTCATTGATTTTTTGGCTTAAAGCATTTATAATTTCAACTGCCGAGACTTATTCTATGACCAAACCCGTGCATAGCTAAGTCTCCTTCTTTTGAATTTATTTGCTAATTTCTTTGTTTGTTTAAATATATATTTGATTTGATATCTTAATGTTTATATTTATTAAATACTTTTGATTATTTATTTAATATTAAGGAGGGTCATATTTGTATCATATTTATAAATTTAGTCATTCATTTGCTTTACTTTAAATGTTAAAGTACCTATTTAACAATAAAGATAATAATCAAGTTTAAGATTTAATTTAAACATCATGTGTTAGTTTATTGGCTAATGTGTACATTTTATTTATTTATTTACACATAATTACGCATACGAATATAAATGTGCCTAAAATGAACAATAAATATCATGACATTGTTACAGCGGCACGCTGAACCGTTGCTCTTAAATACTATACTCAATAAAAGTTAGTGAATACAGTACGCTAGGACCATATTTTTTTATATTTTCTTTGACTAAAGTAAATTGGCCAAGGAATATCTTCAATGAGAAAGAAATGGGACCCATATCACCTAAGGTGTTCTTATGTTGGATTTTCTACTTAGAAAGTGAAAGAATGAGATCATTGTGGACCTTGTTGCTACACAACTATGATAGAAAAAATATAATCAAATAGAGAATTTAATCCCAATGTTTTACGATATTTATAATATATTATAACAATTTATATAATTATATTTAAATGTTAATTAATTCACAACCTATAAAAGAATCATTATATTCTTCGTAAAAAATCATCATATGTGGCTTAATGGAGTTGCGCACTGTAATTCGAAACTTTAAAAATGAATTATTTCATCACGTTCTTTCACATTTTTATAACTCTCCATATTTTTTGAAAATATATGTTTAACTTAATTATAATTAAGATAACATAAAATAAATTATTATGTCTAGAAGTTGAGAAATATTATACAAGAAAAATGAAAGATTTAAAAATATAATAATTGCAAAAATTTTAAATTATTTAAATACGAATAAGTTAAAATTGTATTTCAAAAGGGGATATCAACTAAAAATTATATTTTGCACAAAATGATAAAATCAATCTTAGAATCTAGAATAATATTTGACATAAAAAATATAAAACAACACAAATAAAATTATTAAAATTAATAAAAACAATCTATCATTTATATTTTTCAGATTTCTAGATTTCATGTATTTGTATATTTTTGCCTAAAATATATTTTTCAAGTTAATATCATGATTTTGCAATTTTAAGTTATTTTTTAAATATATTTTTCATTTTTTTTTAAATTTCATATGGAAAATATAAAATGAAACAAATTATTTATGTAATTATTTAAATTAATAAAACAATTATAGCTTTGTAATTTTAGATTTATTGATTTTCAGGTTTTGTTAATTTTTTTGTGCAAAATGTTGTTTTTAGTTAATATTATTTTGAGATTCAATTTTGGTTATGTTGATCCAAATAATGATTTTATTTTATATTTCTTCTATTTTCTAAATATTTGAATCGTCTATATTCTCAATTTTCAGGCGTAACATTTTTTTTTGTTATCTTCATATTTTAATTATATTTTAATTAAAGAAACATAAAATTTCAATAAACTATTTTTTTTTAAATGTGTAAATTTACATTTTTAAAATGTTCAAATTATAGCTTAATGCTCAGTCATGTCGCATCATATAGCTTAAAAAAACGGTTTAGAAAGTATAATTGAATTTTTTCTTTTATATTTTATGATTTAATTAATAATTATTTAAATGCGTGCAAGAATAAAAAAAAATGTAACGTTTGGATTAAATTGTATATATTTTGTTACAAAAGTTGAGCACACATCAAATCTCCATCTGAGTCCAACCCAAAAGAGCATCCATGCAAGAATTCAAAGCCCTTAATAGTGAAATGGAAGAAAGAAGGGTTCTGATTATTTATTTAAAATTGAACTCTTTTTGTTGGTTAGTTGAGTGAATAGTAAATATTTTTGGGCTTTACATTCCAGAACGCATGCTATATTTACATTCACCATCTTCTTCAATCACATATTCATTTGCTATTTATATTTTTCTGAGAAATTAGGTGAAATGTACTTTGCTAATTAAAATTATTAATATGTATTTTGCTTCTTAACATTATGGATACATGTAGCAATATTTCTATTATTTTTCTCAAATAAACATAAGAGATATAGTAATTTTTAATTCATGTCACGAAAATACAATTAATATATTAATTTATACATATGAGATTTGAATACTGTAATTTAAAACATAATAAAATCCACATGGATTAACCAATGACTTTATGTAATATATTATGTTACATGTACAAGAATTGCAAATAATATAATGAAAGAATCTAAAATTAACATAATTTAAATATATTATTTTTGGGATTAAGTGAAAAAAAACAAGAATATATAAACAGATATACAAAAATACAAAACACATTTAAATAATTATAAACTTATTTCAAATAACTGAAGATAATCATAAAGATCCATTATGTAGCTTATGTCCCATTATATACACAACTACGACCCCTTATTTACATAAATACATGAGCATAATACAGATATAGAGAAACACACTATGCAACAATAACATATGACACAGTCATAGGCTCATGATTATTTGCAAACATTTTGAATATACAACTATCACATATGCATACATACTAAAAAAGAAAAAAAAAACTACATTTAAATACTTATGCACTTAGTTTAAATAACTGAAGATAATTGTAAGGATCCACCATGTAGTTTATCTATGTACACAAACTGCACATACGCATATAGATATACAAAAAAACTAAATACATTTAAATAATTATTTACTTTGTATTTTCAGTAGGAGAACATATTATATATATGATGCAATAATAGGTGATACGATTATCGTGTGCTAGAATTAATTCAAAATTTAATACTTATTGCTCAATGTCTCCTCTTTTTTCTTTGATCCGAGATGTCAATCCTTCGAAGGCTGAGTGGACAAAGTGAGACAACTAGTTTGGAATGTGTGTTTCATGGTCATGAGGTATTTATTACAGTTTATTTGACATATGTTGTCATGCATAGGTTGCATGGTCTAATGAAAGAGGGTAAATTATATATTGTCAAGAATTTCATCATGGCATGAAATACAAGACCACAACAAATAGGTTCAAACTGGTTTTTATAAACAAGACAAATCATGTGGAGTTTATTGACGAGTCTTTTCCATCGTTTATGTTTCGATTTTGAAATTTTAATGAATTTGCTGCTGATAAGGAGATCAATGAATTTGAACTATTTGGTAATATTTTTATATTTTTGAAAATTTGAATTTTACTTTATGCTTTTATATGTAAATTAATATTATTAATTAGTTTTATTTTTCAGATATTATTGGAAGAGTCATTTCTTTCTAATCCTCTGCACCACCTATTATGGTAGATAGGCAGCAGGAGGATGGATTTTCAGATAGAAAATTTGGAATTAATATGATATTACTATTGTTTATTTTAATTATATGTTTTTAATGTTTTCTCTCACTTATAGAATTTATGATATGTTTTAGGAAAAATTGTGTTTCGTGTACACTGTGGGAAGATTACATATATTACTTATTGCCTTATCTTGAGAAAGAGACCAGTCAGTTGTTGTTTTGATCTAGTTTACAAGTGCAAATCTTTTTGGTGGTAGGTTTTTTTGTTAATATTATTTATGTATGTTTTATTAATATTTTCTTGTTAAATGTGCAGATAAAATAAATATATTAAATACTTTTAATGGGTCTAGTGATTGTTAATGGAGATGCAAAACCATCCAAGGTGTACAAACAGAACTACAATATATGTATTTAATTTTATTTTGCTCTTAATAGTATTATAAAATTTTAGCATAAATTAATAATTTGTTCTTGATTCATGATTTTTGAACTTACTGAATATATAATTTAAGGTCTCTGGAATTTGGAGAACCAAGTCCTTCCATATGCCGGGTCACCTTACTACTCTTATCTTTGATGAATTCTCTGAGTGAAAAGTAGACGTTCGAACATGATGATTTGATTAAGGTACAAATTATTCCTAATTTTTATGTTGATTTATTTTATGTTTATTTAATACCTATTTTATAAATTAATTATGGTGGACTGTATTGGGTTGATGCAAGAATAGTAGACATTGAAATGATTGGTGAATGATGGTATATTGCATGTAAATGTTGTTCAAAGAAATTGGTGTCTTGTAATTCTTCTTTTAATTGTACCAAGTGTGGAAGCAATGATTCAAGTGGCAATATAAGTATATTTTTTATGTTGGTTATAACATCCAACAATGATAATAAAAAGAACAAGAATAAATTCCTTTCTTGGATTCTGAAGAAACCAGGAAGACAATCCTTGCTTTTGAACTTTGGGAAAAGCTTCGAGATTCTAGAACTAGAACAGAAACGGGAAGTTTTTAAATCAAGTCAAGGAACACCTCTCTCTGCAAAACAAATATGACCTGATTAGTGCTCATGGTTTGATGTATGGTTCTCAAAGATGAAACGATTTTCATCTTCTGGATAATAGCACCACTAGACCAAAAGCTCCAATGAACTAGACTATGTGAGAATCTAGGTACACGCTAAAATGCCTTGATTTTAAAAAATATGGAATGCAAGAATTTTCAGGTGATTTTTTCATGCAGCTATGGTCCTAGTTATAGGCATTAACTTCGATTGGGAATTAAAGTTTTTGAATTAATGGTGTTAGTGGGCATTCAAGCCTCTGAGAGTAACTCCCGGAGGTTACAACAAACCTGAACATCCACGTATTTAGGTACGTGCGGGCATCCATGTGTCTATGTGCGTTCGGGCATCCATGTGTCTATGTGCATCCACATCCACATCTCCTATCCTAAGTATCCTGCCATACTCTACCTCAACGAGGGTTAGGAATCATTAAAAGTCAAAGGACTTAACCTCACCACAACTTTGAAGGATTCAACACTTGGTTTTCGCTCTCTAGAGAAGGGTTGAAGTAATTTTCAAGTGTTCCAACTGAACATTCATAACTTAGTTTTCCCATTGCACCAAGTTCTTAGGATCTCCAGTCAACATGGTTAGGTTACCACTTTATCGATTCTTGCTTTGTAGATTTTTAACCCATTTCCTCTAACAATATGTTCATCTGATCTCGATTTAGCCCATTTGTGAAGGATCCGCCAAAATATCTTTGACTTTACGCAGTTAATCGATATTATACCACTTGAGATCAAATGTCTTACAGTATTATGTCTACGACGAATGTGTCTAAACTTATCGTTATACATATTTCTTTATGCCCTACCAATGGTGGCTTGACAGTCACAATGTATCATCACTGTTGGGACAAGCTTATTCCAACATGAAATATATTCAAGTAATGTGTCATCACTGTTGGCACAAGTTTATTCCAACATGGAATATATTCAAGCAAATTACGAAGCTATTCAGCTTCTTATGCAGCTTTGTCCAAAGCCATCAACTTTAATTCCACAGTGAATTAAGCTATAAACGTTTGTTTAGTCGATCTCTACGACAATGCTTCACTCTCAATACTGAAAACGTATTCACTAGTGGAGAAGAAGTCTTTGGTATCTGATATCCAATTTGCATTGCAGTATGATTCAAATATCTTATGTAGTTCAACCCGTAGTTAAGAGTGTACTTCAAGTATCTTATAACCCTTATTAGTGCTGTTCAATGCTCTTTATTTGAATTACTCGTAAACCTACCTAGTTTGTTTATCGAACATGCTGGATCGGGATGCATACAATTTGTAATGTACATTAAAATCTCTATAATACTCACATATTCAAGTTGAGACACTATATCACCTTTATTCTTACTAAAATGCACATTGAGTTCCATGGGTGTCTTTGTCGATGGACCATCATAAGCATTGAACTTCTTAAGAACTTTCTTAATGTAGTGAGATTGTATCAAGATAATTCCCTTAGATGTCCGTTCAAATTATGATTTCTAGAATCACATCGGCTAATCCCATATCTTTCATGTCGAAATTGCGTTTCAACATAAATTCCTTATCAATGATTATGTTGTGACCTCTCCCCATGATTAACATGCCAATGTACAAGCAAATTATAACAAATGAGGTAGATGTACCTTTAATCTATACACATTTGCGACACTCATTGAGTTTGAAACCATTTGACAACATCATGTTATCAAATTTCACATTCCACTGTTTGGAGCTTGCTGAAGCCCATGTTATGATCGAACGAGTTTGCATACCTTTCTTTCTTGACCAGGTACTACAAACCCTTCAGGCTGATCTATATAGATTTCTTTTTCCAACTCGCTATTTAAGAACATATTTTTTACATCGATCTAGTGAATTTCAAGATTGTGCAGAGTAGTAATCGGAATGAGTACACGACTATATGTTATTCTTGTCATTGGATAATAGGTGTCAAAGAAATCATAACCTTCCTTTTGTTTTAAACCATTTAGCTACTAATCGGGCATTAAACTTGTCAATTGTTCCATCTTCTCTATATTTTCTTTTACGCAAAAACGTATGTGCACGTGCAACACAAGTTAAAATATTACTTGTTTAACTATAAAATATTACTTGTTAATTGAAATGTATTACTTCTTATTAGTTACCTTAAAAAATAGTGATACTTTAAAGTTAAACAAACAATATTTTATAGATGAACAAGTTTTACTTTAAATCGTGTTGCTCGTGCACCAGATATACAAGAGACTCACTCACAATCCACTTGCATCCTAAGATAATTTGAATATTTATTATTTATTGAATTATTTGAATAGAATTTGAGCTATAAATAAGTAGTAACTAATATTTTTTTAGAAACTTATTATATAAATTATTTTTATATAATTAATCAATTTATTAAAACAAGACTCTTATTTTAAAAATATATATATATTTATTACTTCCAAAAATTATTATCACTAAAACAATAAAATACTTTAGATATTCTAAAACTTAAATTTACTCAAAATTATATTATAACAATATATTACAAATAATATATCCCAAATATGAGGGGACCCTGCATAAACAATAACAACCTAGGAAAGAAATCCACGGATTTTCAATGAGATAAAAATTAAACAATTCTTAATGCAATTGACTATGCGCCGTCACACAAAACAAAAACAAATGGACTGGATTTTACAATTATGCCAAAAACAAAAACAAAAAAAATTACCAGCAATTAATAGTTTATTTTCTATGTACAAGACACATTACGAACATAGCTAGGGGACCTAACAAATGGACTAGATTTTACAATTACTTTTAAGCAAAACCGAATAAAACAAAATAATAATTTAACAAAATAAAAATTGGAAACACTTGAAACGATACAAACCGATTGAGATTGGTAGACAATCCAACTTACTAAACAACATCTGTAACAACAGGCCTTACATTTCAATCTCGGACTTCAAGATGCTGGACTTGATCTCCTTGTGAGGCAAAACAACCCCTCCATTAGTATAAACCTCGTCGCCAACATGAACGTATTCGCCTAGTATGGTCATATTCTCCACACGGGCCCACTGTCCAACAATCGAGTGCCATCCAATGATACTTCTTGAAATGCAAGCATGTTTCTTGATGCGAACCCCACGCATAACCGTGCAGCGGGAGAGCCTCACACCCGACTCAACAACACATTCTGGGACCGATTGCAACATCAGGCCCGATTAAGCATGCCTCCCCAATTTTGGCACTTTTATCAACCAACACATTGCCAATTATATAAGCCCCCGAGGCCAACTTGGGAGAAGATTTCTTCCTTAAGGAATCCAAATACAGCCTCAGGCCTATACTGTAATCTTTGGGCTGCCCAATGTCCAGCCAAAAACCCGGAAGCACCATAGCATATAGTTTTTTTGCAGATGCAATCTTTGGGAACACCTCTTTTTCAATAGAGGTGGGGCGTAACTCAATACGATCAAGAACTGAGGGGTTTAGTAGGTAAAAATGCCAGCATTGATCTTGTTACCCACAAATAACTTTGGTTTCTCAACAAACCTCTCAACTTGACCGGTTGATTCTTCCATGACAACAACACCATATTTTGAAGGCTCATCCACCTACATTAATATTTAAAAAGAACAGAATCTAAGTTATATAACCCTTAGAAATATTATTTTTGGAATTTGTAATGGTTGCGTTACCTTGGTCACCATGATAGAAGCCTCACCTCCATGGGATTTGTGGAATACAATCATCTCTTTTAGTGGATATTCACTAATAACATCACTGTTAAGTACAAAAAAGGGTTCACCAGAATTATCTATTAGTTTGTCTCTAGCCAAAGCAAGGGGGCCTGCAGTTCCGAGTGGCTCAGTCTCTTATGACCATGTAATCTTTATCTCAAGCTTTGCCTCGAAATCTTTCAAGAAATTCAGCATCACCTATGAAAGGTCTGTTGTCATTAATGACAATTCCCTGAAAAGCTAAAATCATTAATGTAGAAAGGAGAGAGAGAGAGTGAGAGATCAACAGCTTACGTCTGGCTAATAATTGATTGCCAAGACCACTTCGGTCACTCCAATAGCCTTGAGGGCTTCAATCTAATTCAACACCAATTACTATATCAGAATGCATATTAAAGAACACACACATTATCCAGGTGCTATGGAAAGCAGTAAAGCAAGGCACATAAGACCAAATTTAACATTCAACAAACACACATAATTTTCTACGTATTATGATTATATTCACAAATAATTTTGATTTTGATTAGATGTCAAAGGATATTTGAGGTACTCTAAAAACTAATTTGTGACAAGAGTAGCAAACTAAGATAACCAGATTGAAATGTAATACCTGATGCAAAATCATGGGCTTGTTAGCAAAATCAACAAGCGGTTTTGGTACACTTAATGTCAGTGGCCTCAATCTGGTTCCAAACCCTCCAACAAGAATTAGTGCCTTCATCTTAACCTCAGATGCTTTCTTTATATAAGCTCTATTATAACCTGCAGACAATTACAAAACTAAGTCCTTGCCCCTGTCTCTATTTATGCATGAAAAAGGGAAAGAAGCATGCAACTCTAGCAAAACTCTAAACTGCCATCTGTAATGGATATAAATTATAAATGTCGCATTCTCATCAAATTCGTCATTATCCATGAGTGTTTTACACTAATATTGACACGACTGCAAAACGCACATGGAGGTATAAACAAAGAAATCCACAATGAGAGATGGAAAGAGAACGAACATGAAGATTCAAAGCTGTAGTTGAGGGAAGTGGATATTAGTATATACGTCACATGATCGATGAAGTTTCTAGGAAGTCAAGAGAAACCATCCAAACCGTTAGCTAAAAGGAAACAAATTTTCCAGCTAGATTACAGTTGGGTATTTAATTCAAGTGACAAAGATAAGGAATTTTCAGAGGATCATCGGATATACATCCTCAAGTGCACCGTTCAATAATTTATAATAGAGAGGTGGTGGGGCCCAACATGCTACGGAGTACAAAATGCAACTCCTAACTAATTATTTATCATTGCATTGAAGAAAGTAGAAAACTAATTAATGGCATAAAAATTTAAGTAGGAAACTTTACAATGAGAAAATGAGACCAGTATCCAATCTAGATAACAAGGATGAACTTCTTATACCACTCAGATTAATATTATCCAATGCACTAATGAATAAATGAAGTGAACTAAAGGGAAGCCAATTTAATCAATTGATGAAAACAAAAGATTACTATATATTCACAAACCTAATGTTTGAAGTTGATCACAAATGGCTCAAAGATCATACTCATGCTATAATTTCTTTTTCTCCTCCCCCCCTTCTTTGGGTCAAATTCATCCAAATGAGCGCCCTAAAAATCTTAGTGGAGATCACACATTGCATCATCAAAATACAGAAAGCACCAACTTCAAGAACGTGTCATGGTAACCTAAGCATAGGAAAATAGTTGAAATGACCAATTTGACTCTCATTTCCAAAATTAGCATCTAGCAAGAGAAATCATCTTTGATTTGATCCCCAAAACCAAAATCATATGAAACTCAATTAAAATGTACTATATTTACAACGGTAGAGTGAACTTTTGATTGTAGATTCATGACTATATCATTTGATGATGTACTTCACAAGTATATCAAGAAAATCATAAGAAGGTATGATACGCATATGCAACATAAATAACTAATATGCAAAGCCTCGGGAAAATCAGATCCAATTCAAAAAAAAAAATCAAATCTCCTCGTTTAGAGAATAGTGTTAAAGTGTGTGTTGCTTATGAAGTTTGGCCTTTGCGATAAAAGCTTCAGATTTGGAGCCGAGCCTCAAGAAAGTCATGAATGAGTCTGCAATTCCAGTTTTTTATCTATGTATTCAAGAAACATAGAAGACAATAAAAGTAACAAATAAGAAACGTGAAAAGGAGTTTAAAAACATTTGATTAATTCTTATGATTGCAAGTTGTAAACGTAATTGAGGATTGGAGTTTCTGCATTTGAGAAGAATAAGAGAATAAAAAAAGAATAAAATTAAATAATTTTTAAATATATAAGGATATTTTAGTCAATTTATTTATGTCTAATTTTATCATAATTATTATGGCGTATGTTTAGAGGTTTTGGGGAATGAATAGCTGCACCTATTTTTTTAATATTGAAACTAGAAAATGATCAGAATAAAAATTACTTAATATGTGTGTGTATATATATATATATTTAATATATTTTTTAATTTTTATTTATTTTTATTTTATATTTAACAGTAAAATGATTTAAATTTATTTCATAAAAAGGATTTATAAATTTATTTATATGTAAAAGCAATTTTATAAATATATAAAAACATTTTTTACACAATATTAATGGGTATATATGCATATATAAAAATATGCACACACATATTATTATTAATCATTTATCCAATCATTACACATATCACTTTTCACAATATAAACATTTACAATAACAACCTACCCTATATCTACCCTATCATAACCCAAAACAAACACCACTTTTCACTTTGCATGGGTTGTGGCACAACCGATTGTACATATGCTCACTATAAAGTTATCTTCCATGAACTATCTCCTATGGCGAAGTCAAATTCAGCCTCTCCTCATTAGACAGGGGTTTATCAGTCTCGTCGACGGCTCCTTTTCAGCACCACCTCCTATTGTGACGCCAAATCCTGCCTTTGACTCATGGCGTGTTGCTGATGAAAGACTTGTTGGTCTCATTTTCTCCTTTCTCATCAAGTAGGCCATGGCTATCGTGGTTGGATGTACCACCGCCCGTGATGTTTGGCTTGCACTCGAACATGCCTTTAGCCATTAATCCAAAGCTCGCGAACTCTGACTAAAATGCCAACTTCAGTCTATCAAGAAAGGGGATTGCTCGGTTACCGATTTTGGTCGTGACTTCAAACTCATTTACGAATAATTATCTGCGATTGGTCATTCCATTGATCAATAAAATTCACTTATTCATGAAAGGCCTTGGATCGGCCTTCTCTAGTTTCTTGGTTGCGCATATAACTAAGTCGCCTTTACCATCATTTTTTTATCTTCTCAACAACACTGAGGCCTGGGATATGTTCCAACAAGCTCTAGAACCAGACACCCCATCTCTGGTTGCTTTCATTGTAAGCACCGACTCTCGGCCCCCGTTAACCTAGAATTTTCGTGGTCGCAACTCTGGTCCTGAGAGAGGTGGCATGGCCTTGGCTAAAGACGCTCTCCTCACTGTAAAATATGTTGCACGAATGGCCACTACGCTATGCTTGCCCAAGTCGGTTTGATCAAAATGTTGTTGCTCCGGCAGCTAACATTGCCGAGGCATTCTCTACCGCCTGCACCATATCTGAACAGCCTGCGTCTGACTGGTACATGGATAGGGGTGCATCAGCCCATATGGTTCCTTCTCTAGCCCACTTACAGTCCTCTATGCCCTACACACGTTCAGACTCCGTCAGAGTCAGTAATAGTGCCCTTCTACCCATCTCTCATATTGGTTTTTGTATTTTGAATCATGCCATCCACTTATCAAAAGTCTTAGTTGTCCCAGGGCTCACTAAGCATTTGCTTTCCGTAAGTTAGCTGACTATTGATTTACCAGTTGATGTGGTTTTCATTAACAAGTGTTTTACGATTCAACATCGGGTCAATTGGAACATCCTAGCTCAACGAAGACTTAAGCATGGACTTTATACTTTGGGTACACCTTACCCGGTCTTAGTTCCAACTCGTTAGCGACATGTTTCTTTTGAATTATGGCACCGGGACTTTATCTAGTACTTCTTTATTACCCAAACCATTGATATGTGACCATGTGAAAAAGCTAAAAGCAAATGTCTACCTTTTCATTTGGATGATAAATGCCCATCCTCTATTTTGGATTTAATTCATTGTGATTTATGGGGGCCTGTGCCTCCTCATTCTAATTCTGGGTTTCGATACTATGTTATTTTTGTGGATAATTTTTCCCGATTCCCTTCGTTTTACCCTTGGAGGTAAAAATCAGATTTCTATGATGTGTTATGTTAATTTGTTACATTTGTTGAAAATCAATTCTTTGGTCGCATTAAAACCTTTCACAGTGATGAGCGCACAGAGTTACGAATAATAAGGTGCACAAGTTGTTTACATAGTCTAGCATTTGTCATATTTTCTCTCGTCTGTATATGCCGTCTCAAAATGGTCGAGTGGAACATGAATATAGACATGTTATTGAAACAGGTCTTGCCATGTTATTTCATTCCCACACTCCTCTAAAATATTGGGTTGAAGCATTCAACAGTGCTATTTATGTTATTAATATCTTGCCGACAAAGGTGTTAGAAGGAAAATCGTCATTTCAATCACTATTCTCCACTACTCCAAATTTTGCAAACTTTCATCCATTTGGTTGCAGGGTTTATCCATGTCTACATGATTATATAACTAACAAATTTGTACCCAGAAGCACAGTTTGTGTAGTTATGGGCTATAGTAGGTCACACAAAGGGTTTCGTTGCTACGATCCTCAGTCTTCCTGCATTTATATCTCTCGTCATGCCAAGTTTGATGAGTTATTTTTTCCGTTCTCAAATTCTTCTGAGAGGTCTACTTCCATGTCACACATTGTTTCTAAATTCTTTGAATCGGAATGTTTTTTTGGTCTCCCAGACCACACCTCTCCTGCCTCAATAAAGCATACTCAATTAAGTCCGTGCAAAATTTTGTGATGTCTCTCCTTTGCCTATATCGTAGCTGAACACCGCTAAGATTCCTAAGTTACATGCCCGCATTCATCCTTCTCATGAGCCACCTGCTGACCCTGGCTTTCCTGGTGCACCGTCCCCTGTTCTTCCTACTCATCCTATGCAGACTCGAGCGAAGTCAGGTATATTTAAGCCGCGACACTTGCTAAATTATGCTTTCTCTTACCTATTTAATGCTCTTATCACAGTAAGCGAGCCTCGGGGAGTTAAATCTACCTTAAAATGACCAGAATGGGATGCAGCTATGCATGATGAACTTTATGCCTTACACTCAAATCAGACCTGGGATCTTATTCCACATCCAGCAGATACGAACATTGTGGGTTCTAAATGGGTTTTTAGAACAAAATTTTTAGCTAATAGATCAGCTGATCACCACAAGGCCCGTCTTGTTGCTTAGGGCTTCACCCAGCCTCGATTTTTGATTATTCTCATACATTCAACCTTGTGGTTCGGGCTTCTACAGTACGCATTGTGCTCTCTATTGTTGTCCTACACAAATTGGCCTCTCCATCAGTTAGACGTAAAAAAGTGCCTTCTTTAATGGATTTTTATCAAAACCTCTGTTCATGGAGCAACCTCTTGGATTCATGGATTCCAATTTTCCTAATCATATATGTCTCTTTAAAAAGGTGTTATATGGTCTCAAACAGGCACCTCGTGCCTGGTTTCAACGACTCAATGATTTTCTCTTGAACATTGTTTTCATATGTTGTCGCTCTGATTCCTCTATATTCATCTACATTCTTGGGAAATCTATATTATATCTCTTGGTGTATGTTGATGATTTTATTCTCAAAGAAAATTCTTCAAACTACATGCATGTTTTCATTACTCGCCTCCGTCGAGAATTTGCCATCAAAGACCTTGGTAAGCTAAGCTATTTTTTGGGCCTTGAAGTTACTTATACCACTGCGGGAAATTTTTTGAATTAGGCCAAATATACTCGTGACATTCTTCAACGGGCTGCTCTGGAAGATTCTAAACTAGTGTCCACACCTCTAGCTACGGGTTGCCAACTCACCACGGACGTCCGCCCTTTGATGATCCTTCTCTATATCGATTATTAGTCGGTGCTCTCCAATACCTTACTATTACACTCCCGGATCTATCATTTGCTGTAAATCTTGTCAGTCAGCATCTTTAGAAACCCACTATTAGCATTTTCAGGCCGTTAAGCGAATTCTTCGCTATGTGAAAAGTACTCTAGCTTTTGGTTTATCTTTCACTCGTAGCTCTTCGCCTTCCCTCGTTGCATACTCTGATACAGATTGGGCTTGCTGCACTGAACAAGCTTTTGTTCTAGCTGTGAGTCTGAATATGGTGCCCTTGCGGATGTGGCTTCCGAACTTGTGTGTTATTCAACTTCTTCGTGAACTATAGATTCGGCTCCCCTCTTGTCCAGTCCTCTACTCTGATAACAACAATGCTATTTTTCTAAGTCAAAACCCAAGTGCTCATAAAGGTACTAAACACATCGATATTGACTTTCACTTTATTAGAGTGCTTGTCTCCAATGGGCATTTACAAATGTAGTTGTAGATATTTTTACAAAGGCACCCCTCGTCCTCTCTTCAAGTTTTTCCAAGTCAAGCTATGCATCGGATCTCATCCCACATCTTGCTTGAGGGGGATAATAGCATAAAATAATGCATCAATTTGTCCTTGATTCTGTATTATATTATGCCTATAATTTAGGATCTTGTTTATTCCATTACATGTATAGATTAGGTAAAATCTCCCTTTATATTTTATAATGCCTATACAGTTTATTCACTTGAGGGAAATACAATATTTCATTCACTTGTTATACTATGCAACAATAACATATGAAAGAGTCCTTGGCTAATTATTATTTGCAAACATTTTGAATGTGTAACCATAACATATGTACAAAAACTGCGCATGCGTATTCAAATTTACAAAAATACAAACTACATGTAAATAATTATGAACTTATTTTAAATAACTGAAGATAACTATAAGGCTCCACTATGTAGTTTATTTCCCACTTTGTACCCAAACTACCATCTTTAATTTACATAAATACACGTTATGCAACAATAATATATGAGTCGGTCCTTGGCTAATGATTATTCGCAAGCATTTTGAATATGCAACCGTAACATATGTACTAAAACTGCACATACGTGTATAGATATACCAAAATACAAACTAAATTTAAATAATTATGAACTTATTTTAAATAATTGAAGATAACTGTAAGGATCCACTGTGTAATTTATTTCCCACTATGTACACAAACAACCATATTATGTATATAAATACACACTATGCAACAATAACATATAAGACAGTCTTTGGCTAATGATTATTTGCAAACATGTTGAGTATGCGACCATAACATATGTACACAAACTGCGCATAAATATACATATACAAAAAATACAAACTACATTTAAATAAATATGAACTTATTTTAAATAACTGAAGATAACTATAAGGATCCACTATGTAGTTTATCTCCCACTATATACACAAACTATGGTCTTTTATTTACATAAATACAGTAGCATACATATATAGATATACAAAAACACAATGATACATTTAAATAATAATTAATTGTTTCACTAAAAACCTTATTAACTACATATAACCACCCCATATGTACACAAATCGTGCATACGTATACAAATATAAAAAAAAAAAAAAAAAAAAAACAACTAAATACATTTAAATAATTATTACTTATTTCAAATAAGTGAAGATAACTATAAGGATCCACTATGCCAATCCTTCAAAGACTGAGCGAGGTGAGGGCAGATCATGTACCTGTATTTGGCAGGCCAAGGGAGACAACGAGTTTGGAATGTGTGTTTCGTGATCATGAGCTATGCATGTTTTTTTGATTCACTGTTGTTTATTTGACATATGTTAGTACAAAACTGATTGTTTTTTAGGGTGATAAGATACATGCAACCATGAAGGGTGGACTCATGCATAAGCTGCAGGGTGTACTGATAGAGGGTAAATTTTATGTTATCAAGAATTTCATCGTAACTGAGAATACAAGACCACAATAATAAGTTCAAACTAGTTTTTATAAACAAGACAAAACATGTGGAGTTTATTCACGAGTCTTTTCCATCATTTATGTTTCAATTTAGAAGTTTTAATGAATTTGCTACTGACAAGGAGATCAATGAATTTGAACTATTTGGTAATATTTTTTGAATTTTACTTTAAACTTTTATATGTAGATTAATATTATTAATTAGTTATATTTTTCAGATATTATTGGAAGAGTGGTCTCTTTTCAATACCCCGCACCACCTATTATGGCAGATATAGGCAGCAGAAGCATGGATTTCCGGGTAGAAAATTTGGAGTTAATATGATATTAAGATTGTTTATTTTAATTATATGTTTTTAATGTTGTCGCTCACTTATAGTATTTATGATATGTTTTAGGAAAATTTGTGTTTCCTGTACACTGTGCGAAGATTACATAGATTACTTATTGCCTAATCTTGAGAAAGAGACCAGTGAGACTGTTGTTGTTGTTTTGATCCAATTTGCACGTGCAAGGCTTTTTGGTGGTAGGTTGTTTGTTACTATTATTTATGTGTGTTTTATTAATATTTTCTTCTTTTTTTTTTTTTTTTTTTTTGGTTAAATGTGCGGATAAAATAAAGCTTTCATGTGACTAAAGTGATTGTTAATAGATATGCAAAGCCATTCAAAGCGTACAAGCAGAACTACAATATGTATTTAATTTTATTTTGCTCTTAATAGTATTATAAACTTGTAGCATTAATTAATTATTTGTTCTTTGTTCATGATTTTTAAACTTATTGAGTATATTAATTAAGGTCTCTGGAAGTTGGACAACCAAGTCCTTCTATAATCTGGTTCACCTGTAGTTAATTCTTGAGTGGGAATGATGACGTCCGAACATTAACACAAATTGACGATTTGGTTGAGGTACAATTTATTCATATTTTTTTTGTTGATTTATTTTATGTTTTATTAATATCTATTCTATAAATTAATTAGGGTGGGCTGTATTGGGTTGATGCAATAATAGTAGATATTGAAACGGTTGGTGAATGCTAGTATCTTGCATTTAAATGTTGTTCAAAGAAATTGGTGTATGGTAATTCTTCTTTTAGTTGTACCAAGTGTAGAAGGAACGATTAAGTGGCAATTATAAGTATTCGCGTTTCATAATATAAGTATTTTTTAATTTTTTTTAAAATTCATCTATGATTCTAATGAAACATTATTCATTTATTTGTTTTAGGTATAAAATAAAAGTCAGAGTTGTTGATGGCAAAGGGAATGCACACTTCTTTTTGTGGGATAAAAAGTGTATTGAACGTATTGGGAAAACTGCTAATGAATTGAAATCTCAGCATGTACACATTTTATAATATTTCATATTTATTATATAGTCTATGTTATTCTAAACTTTTTTTAGTAATATGTTTTTTTCCATAAATAGGTGGAATGCACGGATTTGCTTTTTAAGTAATACTAAATGGTTGTCCCTGCAATACACGGGATATAATATATGATAAAGTTATGTTATTATTATTATTATAAAAATTTACAAAAGAATTATTTATATAAATTATATTTATAAGTTATGTCAACAAAATACTCGTTTTGGTCAAATTTTGACATTAGGTCAGCCAAACTGAATACCCACACCGGTCAAATCCAGACCTAAGGCCTCCAAATTGAATACCCTATTTGAACAAATGCTGACCAAAGCCCAATTGAATTGGATACTATCACTAGTCAAATCCAAACCTAAGGCTAGCCAAATTGAATATCCTAGCCGGTCAAATCCAGTCCTACGCTAAGCCAAATAGAATACCTTCGACGGTAATATCTTGACCATAGGCTAGCCAACCTACCTTTGACGGTCATATTCAAACCTTAGAAAATCAAACTGGATACCTTCAACAGTCATATCCCAACTCAGGCAAATTGAATACATTCGACGGTCAAATCTTGGCCTTAGGCCAGCCAAACTGAATACCTTCGACGGTGATATCCTCTAATTTCTCTATTTTTCCATTGCACTAGCCAACAAATGTAAGAATAATGAGTGGATCTCTCTCAAAATAGTGGCCCGAGTTCAGTTTTAACAAACCGAGCCACTGTTCACTCCATACCATCAGTGGGTGGATGAAGCAATACCTCATTTTACCCTCTCAATAAATACTCACTCATATGAAGTCCCATTTGTAATCAAATCTCAACAGTGCATATATCAAAATTCCACACTAAAAAAATAGAGTAAATCGAAGTTCAAATCTGTCTTCTAGAAGCATCAAAGTTACTTCTCATTTTTTATTGTAGAGCCAATCATGTTGTCTCATTTGCTTAATTTGGATGAAGATCTCCTTTGACTTCTTCCATATACTTATTTTCAATTTTATTTCGTTGTTCTAGTTAAAAAAATAGCTTATGCAAAAAAAAAAAAAAAAAAAAAAAAAAAAAAAAACACCACAACATCATTCTCATAGTGAAAACCAGAATGGAATATAACTAGGACATTTTAGTCGAAAAACAAAATATCTCAAGAATTCCAACATTCTTGTAAAAGCTAAAGATTTGGGAACACCGTACACCAAAAGCTCAAGTGTTCCCACAGACAATGCCATTTGATGAGTGTTAATACATCAAATTACATCAGAAATACAACAATCATACAAGTGAGTTAACATGGTGATTTTACCCCATTTATGATTTGGAATAACGAGCAATTGATCTTCTCCCAACAGTGGAGTACAATTGAAAATGAAACTTGCAAGAACTCTTTGGAGGTGTGACAACTCTATGTAATAGAGTTATTAATATTACCTTTGAACTTAATTTTATATAGGAATATTGAAGAATTTAACAATTTTAGTATAATATAGTCAAATTATGTTTTCATATTTTATTTTGTTGATCATAGAATCTGGAAGTGTTTTAAGTTGGTTTGTGTAGTTATTTGTCTAAATTGTTCTTATTTTTCTCTGTAAACAAGAGGTGGAGCTGATATTGGAAGAATCGAATCGGAAGGTGCAAGTTGGAAGTCAAGAAAGAAGAAAGTTCTTAGTTACTAAAAGGAGTGTTGCATCATTCTAACAGATAGTCCTTGACCTAAAAGACTAAATCAAGCTGCTGACTATGCGCCTGTTGACTAGACAGCTGGCGTGGGCTAGGATAAAAATTAAATGGACGTATTTTTCTAGCAGGAGATGACTTGGGCCAAATTGACATCAAGAATAATAGGCTTCCTAATTTGGAAAAGAGGATTGTGGGCCTTCCAAGCTAAGGGAGGAAAGAAAAGCAGGGTTACATGAAGAAGGAAAAGTAGCACAACAGAGCAGGGGAAAATCAGCGAAAAATAGAGCAGGAGAATCATTAAACAATCAAAGGAGAAAAGAAGAAAGAAATCGGAAAAGAAAGAGAAGGAGCACGAGGAGAATACAAGGTTGGAAGAAGAGGAAGAAGATGCGCAGGAAATGGCATCATCGACTTCGTTCTTATATCCTTCTTCTCTCTAGTTTTGTATTCCCTGTTTTGAATATCTATTTTAGTAGCCATGGATATTGAACTAATTTTTGGGTCTGTAATTTCGAATTTTTTATGCAGTGTGAAGTGAATCGTATCATTGTTCATTGAAGTGTGCTTTATATTAATATTTGTTGTTATTGTTTTGCCATCAATGACAAATTGCTACACGAATTTTAATTCTGAAAAGGTTAAGTCTAGTGGAAATTGCATGCATGATGCAAGAATATAACCGATGTTAGGTTGTATTAGTGAGTAATATATGAATATATTACTTGTGTTGCATAATCTTGAGAATAGGTGCTTATGTTGGTGTTCCTAAACTCTGTTGGGCATAGGAATATGTTTAATTTGGGTGAGGGGCGTATATCATAGCAGTTGGAAAAATTCTATGTATTGATTATGCCTAACTCTGGCATGTTTGGCTAAAAATAATGCTGAAGCATATCGTTCAGTAAAATTGATTCAAGGGAAATTAGTAATTTAAGTCCAAATTTCCATTTTGTGATCTCTCTTGTTGTCATTCACATTTTTAATTGAAATAATTGCTGGTCATAATTTAATTTCTTTTATTTTTACTATAGTTATAAAAACCACTCCCCGATTTTTATTTGTTTTCTTCATTTCTACATTGTTTAGTAATTAATATTCACAATACATTTGAATACAATCCATGTGGAACGACCTACTCATCATTATATTAATTGTGTGACTACATGCACTTGTGTATTGAAATCAACATAATCATTTCATAAATAAACACAACATTTTTCACAACAACTCTAGTGAAAATCAATGCAACATTTTTCACAACAACTCTAGTGAGGAAGTGGGATGCTCAAGTTAGTATTGCATCCATTCCTAAGTTTTTTGAGAAAATGTTAATGGGAGAATGAGAAAACATTACCCAAAGTCTATATATGAGAGGTATTTATACCTATGTAATGTAGAAGGGAAATTTTGTATTATCCAAAAGTTCCAAAAACCTTAATCATATTGTAAATAAGGTCCCACCAAATTATGGATTTGATTTGGTGTGATGCTTTTCAATTAATGTTGGCAGGCATAACACATGGGCGTTAATGTCTGGTAGTCGTACACTTGTTAGTGGCTATAATCTGACGACATGATCCTTAAAGTAGAAGAACAAATTAGAGTTGAGATCAAGTATAATTCTTTAGTTTCTTCTATAACTGAATTGATATCAACTTTCTCGAGGTGTGAATAATTAAGTTCCTACCAAAATTGAACTGATGTGATGTTTGGGCTCGAACTAACATAAATCATAGGCCTGACTTATCAAGTTCTTGTTTAAAATGACTGGCATACTTGGCTTTCCAACAAATATCAATCCACTGTTATTTCCCTTTCTTTAAGGAGAGAATACCATTCATCTGAAGTGATCATCTAGGAGAGAACTGAGTTTATCCTCTCTAGTAGCAAATAGGCGACAAGGTGAGGACGTTTATCCTGTAGCTCATCTATGCTTCTTCATTATTGCCCCACACTCTTATTTTTTAGCAACTTTCGAGGGTCATATTGGTCATGACCGCTCCACTGAGCTATTGCAACGTCATGTTTTGGCCATCTTCATACCGTGACATCTCTCATTTTGTCGCCCGTTATCGTACATGCCAAGTTTCAAATGGTACAACCACTAACATTGGTTTGTTTTAACCCTTACTGTTCCTTCACGACCTTAGGAAATCGCTAATATGAACTTCATTTTGGGTTTTCCATGTACTTAGCGTGGTTATGAGTTCATCGTTTTTCCAAAACAGTCCCTTTCTTGTCGTGTAAGCGTTACTACGAATGTGTGCATGTGGCTCAACTATTTTTTCAGAAAGTGTATCATTTGCATTGCTTTTCTTTATCCATCATGTCTAATTGGGAAACTTGTTTCCTTAATCATTTTTGGCACAACCTGTGCCGTATGGTTCATATGAGCTCCATTTCAATAGCGCTTACCACCCTCAAAATGGTGGGCAAATGAAGATGGTTAGAAGAATCGTTAAATTACTTGCTTTAGTGTTTAGTGGGTGAAATTTTAAAGTTGATATTCTAGACTCGCTGAGGCTGAGTTTGCTCATAATTTGCTATTAACCATAGTATGGATTTCTGTCCTTTTTAGGTTGTTATGCAATTCTTACTTGTGGGTCAGTGGATCTCTTCATATTACCTTCTCCACAACTTGGTGACCGTTGTGTGTCAGAGTTTATAGCCAATATACAATCCATTCATGCTACTACTACTTAGTCCCACTTGCAGGAGTCGAACGCCTTTTATAGGGAGGCCGCATATTGTCTTCGTAGTGATGTTTAGTTTGAGGTGGGCGGTTTTGTTTGGGTTGTCCTCATGAAGGATATTTTCCAGCTCATGAGTACAATAAATTATCTTCTTAGAAGCTTCGTCCTTTAGAGGGTGTGGTGAAGATGAATCCTAAGGCTTATCGTGTGCGTTTGCCCAACCATGTTCGCATTTCTGGCATGTTTAATGTGAAGCACCTTGTCCCTTACTTTGTTGATAACTCTTCTCGTAGTAAAGCTTATTTCGATTCGAGGTTGAATTATTTCAACAATGGGGAGAATGATTGTGATGAAGTTACAATGTCCTTCTCGGCTATGCATGATCAACATTTGGTTGACAAAGCAACATCTATTTTACATTATTAATATTTCTTATCTTTGTTCCTCATTTTTATTTCTTAATTTTATTTAGATTTGGGCTTGTGGATTGGACTCTTTTTTAGTTTCAGTACAAATACGGATTCTTAGTATTTTGCAACAACAATTTTAATGAAAGGAAAAGCCTAGAGTTTTCTTCTTATTAGAATGTTTTGTTCTGGGTATTCATAGAATCAACGGAAAAAATGTGTGTTTTGTGCGTTTGATCTTTTGTTTACAAGGTCTCATTATATCATGTTTGAACTTTAAACTACTATGTTTAGAATGTATGATATTTTTATCGTTAAATTTGCTTTGATCTTATTTTTTAAGTATACTAGAATGAGACCCCGTACGCTGCCCAAAAATTAGTCTTTTACGTTTTTATTATTAAAAATATATTATTTAATACTAAAAATATTAGTAAAAGAAAATGATAATTATACATAATATTTAAGTTAATAACTTTCATAATTGATTATGAATTTATTTAAAAAATCAGAGTCAAATAACGTCAAATTATGAATTGAATTTAAGTTTATCTATTTAACATTCAAATTCAAACTCGAACTTTGTATTGAATTAATAAAATCATAATTAAAAAGTTATATATCTTAATTGTTTCATTTAAAAAATTTAATATATAAAGTTTAATAAACAAAATTATTATATAGATATTTTGGCACTTTCATAGCAGATTGAAGATTAACTTGTAACAAAAAATTCAAAATAAAGTAACACTATTTTAATTTTCCATTATTTGGTTTTAAGCACATCAAATCTAATCCAAATTTAAATATTGATTTTTTTTTACTACAGAGAATTTGAATATTGATTTGAAACGTACCAAATTCATTGTAAATCCAATATTAATGGCTAAAATCACGTAATATATATAAATTGAATATTAAAAAATAAATAATATGTCATTACTAATTCTATTTTATATTTTTAGAAATAAAATTTAATTGAGAAAATAAATTGTACAATTTAGATATTTATAATATTGATACCTAATATGTATATATATATATATATATGGATATATAGTCAAATCCATAATATATATATATATATAAAGAAGGAGGGAGAGAGATTTTCTTATTCCTAATTATTAGGGATGATACGATATCTGTCCAATAATTAACATAATTTTTTTATTTTTTATATTATATAAAGAATATTTTAATAACAAAATGTAAAAACGAAAACAACATTTGAACGGAAAAATAAAAATGAAAACATTCATTATGTTATTATATATATAAATTTCTATCGTGAATATGTATTAAAATATATAAAAATATTATTTATATATATATATTAGGAATATATATTTATAAAAATATATAAAATACTTCAATTTGAAATTCCCACCTAGTCTCCGCCTAATTAACTCGCAGAGGCTAGGCTCTAACATTTTCTAAAACACTGTTTTTCACTAAGCTCAATCATAACATTTTCTAAAACACTGTTTTTCACTAAGCTCAATCAAATTAAATGAAATAAAAAATATTAAGCACTTAAATATGTGAAAGTGGATTTAGATAAATACAATAAATCAATTAGTTCCTAAACTATTCTTACAAAACACTCTACGTCAAAAAAATTGTAGGGAATTATCTATATAGGAGCCGCCTACACTTTGAAATTAATTGAAACTAAAGAAAAAATATTGAGATTAATATAAGGATCAAATACTCGCATAAAATATTCTTTTATTAAACTAATTGAAGGAAGAGAACATGCAATGTTAACTTTACATCACGATTGCATGTTTTTCTTATTATTTTATAATATTTTTATTCTTATATATTTATCATGATATTATTAATATTACAAACATTTCAATTATAATAAATGCATTTTATCAAGTAATTTTGCATGAACATGAGGTATTTTTATCATTGAATGAATATATTATTTTTATTTTAAATTATATATTCTTTTCTTCTCAATTGTGTACGCATGATTATGTATGGATAAGACCAAGTACTCAAGCCTAAGAATAAGGAAGTAGTTGGTTGAATAAGTCGACAAAATAATGGAAGGAGATCACAGAGCATATCCAAGAGTGGAGAAGTGGATATCAAAGAGTGGAAAAAGTAGGTTTCAAGTCTAATAACCATAGCCTCGAAACGGGCTACAAATAGGAAGTAAAATTGGTCAAAAGAAATGTATCGAGGATATTATATTCGAATCCGATCGAATTTTTGCTGAGAAAGTTGGCATCACTTTTGCTACATCATTCTTGTCTTTTGTATAAAAAATTATTCTGATCTGGTGTGTACGCTTTTTAGAATGTTTTAGTGAGTGGTATTTTGTAAGTTTGTTTTTCTCAGCTTGTATTTAGTCGTTCTGAATTTCATCTTTGAAATTAAGAACGTTAAGGGTCGATAGGTTAGATTAGTTCTTTCTCTTGATTCTTTCTGTAATTCACTATATATTAGTGGATTCTTTTCGCCCTGATGGCACTCACAAGTTTTTTATAACTTGTAAAAATTTATCTCGGTGCTATTTTTATTTTCCGCTGGTGTTTTCCATTGGTATCACACTTTCAAGTGGTATCAGAGCCATCACTTGATACACTAAATGTGGTTCTGAAGTTTTGGTGGTATAATGGAAATTATAAGTTTTCCATGTCCTCCTATTCTTTCAAAAGAAAATTATGACTAGTGGAAGTATCGAACCAGACAGACAATAAAATCTATTGACTTCTGAGCTTAGATTGTTGTCACTGACGGATGGTCACCTCCAAAGAAAGTTGATCAAGACGGAGATACTGTCATAAAGCCACTATCCAAATGGATAGCTGAGGAGATAGCTCAAGGGAATTATCACGAAAAGACCATGAACATAATTATGGGAGTTGTGGATCTTCACATGTACAGACTCATTAAAACATGTTCTACAGCTAAGGAGGCTTGGGATACCCTCGAGAGACATTGTGAAGGAAGTGACAGTGTACGAGAAAGGAAGCTGCGAATGGTTTGAGACAAATTTGAAAATCTAAAAATGGAAGAACATGAAACAATATCTACCGACTATGATCGTGTCATTGATCTATTCAATGAAGTCTATTCTCTTGGAGGACAAATCAACAACAAATTCTGGAAAGAAAAGTTATTCGCACACTTCCATCTAGATATATCCGAAAGTATGTGCAGTTGAAGAATCTCATAACTTGAATACATTAAAGTTAGATACTCTGATTCGTATTCAAAGAACTTACGAGATGAATATGGATAATCAAGAGAGACTCTACAACAAAGGATAAAACATGATAGCCTTCACTTCAATGACAAAGGAAGACGAAGTCGAAGATGACGATGAGGATGGAGAAGTAGAACCCATTGGTCCAGATGAGAATTTAAGTATTGCTCTTCTCAACAAACGATACAACAATCTTATCAAGAAATTCAATAATAAGAAAAAGAACTCAAAGATACGAGTTGCAGAATCAACAGAATCCACCTCTAAAAGAGTCATTGAATCGGCTGGCTCAAAAGGAAACTCTGTCAAAAGGTCCATATCCGATCACTTTAAGAACAATTCTCAAAATCTTGATGATGTCCAATGTCGAGCCTGCAAAGGATTTGGACATTATGTAAATGAGTGTGCAAATTTTCTTCACATACATGGAAAAACGATGTGGACATCCCTAAGCAAGGAAGAAATTGATGAAATGCACCCGAAAGAAGAAGAATCAACAGCCATGTTGACGTCTATCTATGAAGATTCCTATGAAGAACGTGTGGATGGAGTACCTATGCCCTCCATTGCTACCTCTGATAGGTACAACTTCTTTGACTCTCCGATTTTAATTATTTTAATAGGTTTGTTAATGATACAGAGTTAGAGAAAGGAGACTATGATACACACGTGATCGAGGAGATGCAGGCTATTCAAGAAGAACTTCTAAAAAATTTGGAGTTGCGAACTCGAGAAGTGAAAATCTTGAACAAAGAAAATGAAGAACTTAAAGGAACGATAACAAGACTGGAGATATCACTGACAAAGAAAGATGCAGAGTTGAGTAAACTTGAAACCGAACTCCAACTTGCAAATGAGACGTTCAAAAAGCTGGATACAAGTACATCAAAACTTGATGAGATTTCAATGTAGATAATACAGATAAATCTGGGTTAGGATTGTAGGATACTCTTTGCAATGTGTTTCCAAATTTGTTCAATGATAAGAATTCTACAATATTTGTAAGAGAAAATGGAGAAAACTTATCAAAAACTGATAATGGTAAATTAACTAAGAGAAAAAGGAGGTTTGTTTGTCATTATTACTTCATACCTGGGCACATAAGACCGTAGTGTCAAAAAATAAAATCTGATGTGTCGCTGAACAGAATGTTGCCCGAAATGTTTTCAACGTTCGCAACAACATTCTGGTTTAGAAAGTGAAAATTTCTCCAAAAATGATGGGGGTTCGAAAATCAAATTTGACCTACAACGTTGTTTTTCCTGTTTTAAAAGCTAACAATTCAGAGTCTTGGTATTTTGATAGCTGGTGCTCTAGGCACATGATAGGTACAAAGAGCTATCTTGCAAACTACAAACCATTTCAAGGTGGTACAGTAAGTTACGGTGGACGAACGAAAAGAAAAGTGGTAGGAAAAAAAACTCTAAGTGTTATTGGCTTTCCAAAGTTAGGAAATGTATTTCATATGGGAGGGCTTATGGCTAATTTGATTAGCATAAGTCAGTTGTGTGATGATGATCTTTAGGTAAAGTTTAATACAAATAAATGTGAAGTTTTTTATAACTCTAATTTTTGTGTGATGACAGGAAGAAGATCAGCTGATAATTATTACCTCGTTAGAGACAGTCTACCGTGCATTAAGGCAAGAATTGAGGAGACTGTTTTATGGAATCAGAAGTTGGGACATACAAATTTTAGAAGTATTGGCAGACTAATTAGAATTGATGCAGTAAAAAGCTTGCCAAAACTAAATCAAGATAAACAAATTGTGTGTGGTGATGATTCGTTTAGTGAAATTAATATCTTGAAAAATCTTGTTCAACATTCACACACAATACACATAGACATACACCATTTTTTTATTTGTGATTTGGTAGAAAAAGAGATTATCTGGATTGAATGTGTAAATATTGGAAATCAGATTACAAATATATTCATAACAACTCTTGATTTGGAGAGATTCTCCAGCCTTAGGAAATCTCTCGGTCTTTGTATTATGTAGCGTAAGATAACCGAAATGTTGCACCTAATGCCGAATAGACATTTGAGACAACGTTTCTATTATGTAAATAGTTCATTTTCTGTTTCCCTTTTTCTTTCATTTCTATAGGACGTTTTTTAATCTGGATTATTCTCTAAATTTTTCCAGCTCTTTTGGTCTTGAACGCCAATAAAAATATACATATAATTTTTTTTAAAAAAAATCGATGATGTTGGTCAACTAGTAACTCGGGGCACGACGCTCACTACAACGATACTTTCTTGTCAAACGTTGAACAAGCTGAGAAATTTAAGATTCAATCTAAAAATACTTATCAACTAAAGTAACTTGGGGGCACGGTGCTCACTACAACGATGCTAGCTTGTAAAATATTGATAAGTTGAATAATCTAAGAAATACTTGAGTAACTAGGGACATGACGTTCGCTGCAACGATGTTCTCTAGGTAAAAAGGGTGTTTCCAAATTATTCTTCCTACCTCACATCATAAAGCATCTTGGGGGGCATGGTGTTTGCTGCAACGATGCTACCTGGAAAATACGATCCGAAATCGGAATTCTTACTTGAAACTTAAATCTTTATGTTAAAAAAAAGGATCAAATTGATAAAAATATGGGAACGTTTTTTGAACATCTGATCATTTATTAGAGGTTTAAATTCTCCAATCTTCCCTATATTTTTTATCTTCTTTGTTGAGAGTTTGAAGGAATATAATTTGAGATTTGACTGTTCAATATATATTTACTCGGATATATATCCTATTTACCTTATTCCATTTAAATTTGGTGAGTCTAATGTGGATTAGTGTGAATAAATGCAATAGATTTGGTTGAGATATTTTTGGCACTACGTGTTCTTATTTTTCTATCACCAAATATTCACTCCACTCATCTCAATCCACTCACCCATCATTCTCTCACACTCCCAAAGAGTCACTCCACCCCTTTCGCAAATACCATTCCCATCTCTCTCCTCAAATCTACCGTGGTCAATGACCTTCAGCGAATCTTAGTAAACATCCCAAATCTGCTCATCAAAGCAGTTGTCTTCTCATCATTATTCCTCATAGTTGAAAATTCGTATTTTTACATACTCGAATTGTCGCCATTTAGTCAGTTCCTCTTGGCGATGAAGATTTTGATATTGAGAAATCATTGATGACTTCCATGATGATGAGAGTGATCAAGATTTCATTCTACGGGACGATGGGTCTGAAAAACTAAGGGGGAGAATGTCTAATGGAATCTGGTTCAATATCGCAAGAATAATGGAAAACATTTTGCTGATACAGAATGTTCCCCAGAAGTTCCCAAGATATTCAGTCCAACATCAGGTTCTACCTTTTATCTCTCACCACTTAATTCTGGATCTCAGGTATCATTCAATTTACCTAGTCATGATTTTTGTAATGCTGATATTTTGAAAAAGTGGGATGTTGACAATTTGAACTATGTGTGTTTCCATGAACGAGAATTGATTTATATAACTTTCCTTGATTTAACCTTGATACTTTTTCCATGGTCGAAAGTTTTTTCTGATATAACGTATGTTGAATCTGTTGTTAATTCAAGTGATTCATATTTTTCATGCTATGTTATCTTGCTAGATTCATAGTCTAGCTAAACAGATTCTTTGTCTCCAAGTTGCTATGATGTTCTTTCTTCACAATTAGGGGGGGAGGGGGGAAAAATATTATTGTTTTGTTTAGGGGAAGAACCGAACCGAACCATTTTGTGATTCCTTTGTTTAGGGGGACAACTGTTGCTGTATTTTGGGGGAGAAAAAACACATGATTATCTGTATTTTGCAGATTTGATGCTGCTTTGATTTGTCTTGGAAATTTATTTTGGAGATACTCTTGGGATATTTGTGTACTGGTTAACTCGGCGTTGATTTCTGGTGTGGTTCTGATTTTTGTTGAATAATTCTGGATACTACTATGTGCTGCATTGGTATTATATATCATGTACGTAGGGGGAGTTTTGTAGGATTTACAATGTTTGACACATATATTGGATAAACATTTTAGTCAACATATATGATACATGATACTCTCGAAATTCTTGTTTAATCTCTTGGACATGATCGTATTTTGTATTGTGTCCTGTGTTCTGATTTTTATTCTCAGGTATTGAGGAATTGTGAAGAAAGGCAAAAAGGGAGAGATTATTGAAGTTCGCCTGGTCGAACTTATAATATATTTATGGATAAGACCAAGTCCTAAAGGCTAAAAATAAAGAAGTAATTGGTGGAATAAGTCAACAAAATAATGGAAGGAGATCATGGAGCATATCCAAGAGTCGAGAAGTGGATATCTAAGAGTGAAAAACGTGGGTTTCAAGTATGATAACTATAGCCTCAAAATGGGCTACAAATAGGGAGCAAAATCGGTCACAAGAAATACACCAAGGATATTATTACTCGAATCTGATCGAATTGGTGCTGGGAAAGTTGGAATCACTTTTACTACAACATTTTTGTCTTTTGTACAATAGACTATTCTGATCTGGTGTGTATGCATTTTTAGAGTGTTGTAGTGAGTGATATTTTGTAAGTCTGTTTTTTCTCAGCTTGTGTTTAGTCATTCTTCATAAACATATTTGAAATCAATAATGTTAAGAATCGATAGTTAGATTAGTTCTTTCTCTCGATTTTTTTTATAATTCCTTTATATTAGTGGATTTTTTTCGTCCTAACGGGACTCACAAGTTATTTATAACTTGTGAAAATTTACTTGGTGCAATTTTTATTTTCCGTTGCTGTTTTCCATTGATACACACGTTCATATAGTATTTAAAAATAAAAGTGATTTTGATAAAAAAATTGAAAGTTAAATATTTGTTAAATAATTAAAATTTCACTAATTTATTAACAAAATGTTTGTGCGGATTGTAAAAATCAGCTTAGAGCTGATTTTGAGAATTAATTTTTAGAATTTACAAATATTTTAAAATTACTTTTATTTAAAAAGAAAAGTGTTTTTAATTGTAAAAAAGAGTTTGCAAACACCCCTTATATCTTGCTAATGGGCCTTTTTCTTTAAATTTGTGGGCTGGGTCCAAAGTTTGTTTTGTATAACCCATCGTCATCTGTATAAGCCCATCTTGCCCATCCAATTAACACACAAAAATTAGGGCAAGTCTCCCAATTAGGGAAGAATCGATAGCGAATTGTGCGCGATCTTGAAGGTAATTCTTCTGTTATTTAACTTTCTTTTTTGTTTCTTTTCCTTTCTTTATTTCCTTCGTTATTTTCCTGTGCTATCTTTCTTCTCATTCATCAATTCCCAGCTGGCAAAAGCTAGATTCTCCGCCGTAAAACCGATTACATCGTGGTATCTAAGTTTGAAATCTGTAAAAATTGCACTATATCGTGATGGTTGCTTAATTATACAAAGAAAAGCTTGATACATAAACACTAATTGGTCCAAAAGTAACATGTTGGACGAAATATTTTGCTATATTGTGCTCAATTTTGTTAGTATATATTTATATTAAGCTTTTGACTATCTTGATTTTCAAGTTTCATCTTCTTACTTAATTTGGGTTCTATAAATTCATCTCCTATGATGATGGCTTATCTGTGCACTTATTTTTTGGCTATTGGTTTCATTTTGTCCACTTTGGTTAGTAGTGAAAATTAAATAAGATCATACCAAGTAGACTGCCTTAATTATGTAAACGCTGCACTGCTAATTGATATTGGTTGTGTATTTAGTTAGCATTTGAACTATGCTCAGTAAGGTTTGACGCTTTCCTCATTTTACGAATGCTTACCTGCATTCTGATAGAATTTACGTTTGGTGTGGTGCATATGTTTTCAGGGATTCGCTCATGTTCCTTGTATCTATTGCAATGCTGATGGAATTATTTGTAGTATTGTTATTGTATTTGATTCATTTATTGCTGACTCTTTTTGTGTTCTTTGGATTGAGTTGATTCTACGGATATCTTTTATTTTCTGTGTTGGAGTTGTAGAAATAGAAAATTTGGCCCTTTTTTGATTGGCTATGCGAGGAGATTTGATTGTTTTGAATTGGATCTTATTTTATAGAGGCTTTGAATATTCGTTATTTGTGTTGCATATGCTTATCATACCTTCTTCTGATTTTCTTGATATGCCTATAAAGTACATTTTCATATGATGTAGTCATGAATCTTCAATTGAATGTTCACTCTACCATTGTAAATATAGTACATTTTGATTGAGTTTCTTATGATTTGGTATTGGGCTCAAATCAAAGATGAATTCTCTTGCTAGACGGTGATTTTGGAAATGAGGTTCAAGTTGGACTCTTCAACTATTATCCTATGCTTAGGTTATCTTTGCACATTCTTTGAATTTGGTGCTTTCTGTATTGTGACGATTCAATGTGTGATCTCTACTAAGATTTTTATGGCACTGGTTAGGATTAAATCTAACCCAAAGCCCGATTAAGGGCCTTAACGACTGTCTCGCGGGTGGGGACGGGAAAGGATACCAACAGCACTGCTTTATCGACTGATAGTGGGAGATTCTCTAGCTTATCAGACCAAAAAAAAGAAATACTATTGATCTCTAAGCCATTTGTGATCAACTTCAAACATTAGGTTTGTAAATATGTAGTTAATAAATGCCAAAATCTTTTGTTTTCATAGATCAGTTAAATTGTCTTCCCTTTAGCTCACTTCATTTTTAAATTAGTGCATTGGATACTAATCTGAGTGGTATAAGAAGTTCCTCTGTGTCATTTAGATTGGAACTCTCATTTTCTCATTGTAGAGTTTTGTGCCCTAATTTTTATGCCATTAAGGAGTTGATTATTGAATAAAAAAATTGGTTGGCAGAAAAATGGAGGCAGCACTGGGATTGATGCGAAGAATTCCACCAAAGCATTCGGAAGCAGCTTTGTCTGCACTGTTGAGCCTTTTGCCGAACCATTCTTCCGATCTTCTTTCTCAAGTCGACCAGCCTCTTCAGGTGAAATAATTACAAATGTGTCTGAACATGTCTCTGTTTGTGTTTGTGTGGGAATATGTTTAGGAACAGTTATAATGAAATTTGTTTGTGTGTTTGTTTGTTTGTTGAATTTTTTTTTTCTTTAAATTTATAGTAGTTGAGTGTTCTTTTAGGAATTAGGATTTCTTAATTTCTACTTTTTTCTGGAAATGTTTGGAAAAATGATGATAGTGTTGGAAGAAATGAGTTCTCTAATGTGGGAGGATGTGCTAGTTTTCTGAGTTATCGAGTTGAAATTACTCAGTTTTTGGTTTAAATATGTTGTGGTTCTGATCTGGGTCTTGCAATTGTATTTGTATTTGTATTTATTAATTTGCTGTCCAATCAGCAGCTGGACTTTCTTTACTTGTGCAATTTTCTTCGACTTGTGTTGGCGACTTGGCATGGTCAATTTTCCAGCAGATTCTTGAAATGTGGTGGTAGAGGGTGGTGGAGTTAACTGACATCTAAATGTAGGGTTGATTATTTTGCTGTTTGAAGTGCAAAGGATGTTACAGAACATAAAGTTGGGTGCATAACTGGCAGCTCGTACAGGAGATTTACATCCTAATATTTGTTCTCTTTTGTTTTAATATATCAATGGATTTTGAGTTTAAAGCTTTGGGGTTGTAGAAGTTGGTGAGGGGTATTAGGATAATTTACTTGTTGGTTTATTTTCACGATTTTTTTGCTTATTTATTTATTCTTCTTAGTTGCTTGAGATTGTAAAGCTGAGTAGAGAGAGCAAAAAAAGGGGAGACAAAATCAATACTCTATTTGATACTATGCTGTCTCAGTTGTGACTGCAAATGGTGCCTTATAATTTAGAATCGCCGTACTTAATACATGTACCTTCTCTTTTTGCAAAGTATTAGTAGCTAGGATGTTATTTTGATCGCCGTCTTTGAATATAATGTTGTTTGTTGTTCTTGGTTGCACCAATATAGTAAATCAACACAAGGCTGTTAACTTTGGTGTTTTGTTAACGAGGAAACTATTAAAAGCTGTCTCTTCAGTAAACATGATTTCTTGATAGTTATTATTATTATTGTTGTTGGTTGTTTTTGTTGTTGTTGTTGGAGCTTTTTTTCGGTGTACCCCTTCTGATCTTGTGCCCTCCTCTCTTGTATTGGCATCTGTGGTACTCACAATTTTAATAACATCACCATTGCTTGGGACTCTAACATATGCTTTTCGTGCCATGGCACTAATTGTTTCCGTCTTTAACTGATCAATTCTGTTAGGCATTCATATTTATTAACTAGATTAGATTTTATTGCGCTGAACATAGTGTTCTTCCTCAGGTATTATGTGATGTGGATAGTGGAAAGGAGTTCATATTATGTGAGTATAATAGAGATGCAGATTCTTATAGGTACGTCTTATAGTATACATGTTCAAAAGTCCTTTTTATACAACATCATGAATAGCAAATTGTTCCTTCAAGATCTGAAAGAATGTTAGCTTTAACCACTAAAATAAAAATATCTTTAAAGTTCTGCTAAATTTGTCACAATTTACGTTAACATCTATCGATCAAACTCCTTGGAGGATTTATGTGTGCACTTGGTATATCGTGGCAGGCATTTAAAAGTGATTTTATCTTCTTTTTTCATTTAATGGCACAACTAATTACATATTTTGATTTGTTTCTTTTTTTCCTCCTGAAGATCACCTTGGTCAAATAAGTACCATCCCCCAATAGATGACGCACTTTATCCATCTCTGGAGTTGAGGAAACTTGAGATTGAAGCAAATGATGTGTTTTCTATCTATCGTGACCAGTGAGCTCCTTTACTTACCTCGTACTTTCTCTAACTGTTTTTGAGCTTCATGCATTATGAATGCATGTGATATCTTTGTTGACATGATATTTAGTGTGGTAATTTATAATGTTCTTGTATCTCGTTTTCTAAGAGCTTCTATCAGGTTAAGTTAACCAATCAATTGGTAGGTACTATGAAGGTGGCATTTCATCTGTGTATATTTGGGAGAATGAAGATGAAGGATTTATAGGTTGCTTCTTAATTAAAAAAGGTGACGATTTCCCCCAAGTTTATGGTCTATAACGCATTTCTTCCTCTAATCTAGCAATGGTATTCCCTGTTGAAGATGGCTCAAGGACTGCAGATGGTAGAAGAGGTTATCTACAAGAAGGGTCTTGGGAAGCTATACATGTTATTGAGGTACACCACCTGCCTCACCAAATGGAAGGGAGAATTTCAAGAATCCTGGAGGTGGGAGGTAAGAAAAAAAGACTGTCCATGATTATGTCTGTTTGTTTTCGTACATATAGGTGGGACCCGAGGAGGAAGAAACTGCTAGATACTGTTTGACTAGCTCGGTGATGCTCTCATTGACCACAAATGATGAATCCTCTGGCACCTTCAATTTGTCAGGATCGATCAGAAGACAGGTATTTTACTTTTGCCTAGGATCTACATATGTGCCAACGTCTTAATTTGAAATAGCACATCCATTCTTGTTTTCACTGGAAGAAGTAGAAAATATCCCACCTTGCTTATAACATTTTCTTCGGTTCTATATACAGATGAATATGGAGCTCTCAGTTGCAGAGGGTCATTTATGTAATATGGGAAGGATGATAGAAGAAATGGAGAGCAAGCTAAGGAACTCATTGGATCAGGTATTGCCTTCTTGATTTTCTTTCATTTTTTCGTTTTAAAAATACAAATCCTACCCTTTATGTTCATAACAAAAACCGTAAGGGGTGGTTTGTAATATTCGAAGGGGGTATTTGTAAGAATGTGAGCTTCATCGGGTATCTTGGTAATCAGACTAGACTTCTAGGATAGTTTTGTGATTATACTATTTCTTAAACGATTGGAAACTAAGCAAAATGTGTGTTTCCAGGTCTATTTTGGGAAGACGAAAGAGATGGTTTGTACATTGCGACCACCTTCTGAAGTTGTCCTAACGAGACTTCCCGATAGCTAAGTAAAGTGACATTCTAGTACAAATATTTGAGTGTTTTTGTTGTGGAATTTTGTCAATCAGTCGGCTAACTCTGTGCTAGCAGCCGCAGTAAGACAGTACCACAGAGGATGCAAGCGTTTCTGAATTGATGGTGATTGTTGTGTATTCTTGAAATTGATCAAGACTGCATGAGTAATTCAAATATGTTATAAAAATATATTGAAAAATGAGGAAAACAAGTTATATATATTGGAAAATGAGAAAAGCAGTGTGTATACACAAGGCGCCGCTTGCTAATGGAAATAATGAATTGTTACTGCTTGATTTAATTTAATTGACAACAATTAAAATGTTCATTATATCCTTATTAATTAATATTATATGTATTAATTAAATTATTATATTTGTATTGTATATAATATATTTATATATAAATGAATGTATAAGATAATTACATATAAATATAATATATAATAAATTTATAAGTATATGAAAATGTTACATATTTATTCTAATATATAATAAATTTATTTATTTTTCTTATAAATATCCCATAAAATAATAAACAGATCAATTATATTATAATATATCATAAATAAAATTTCATTATTATAATATGTATTTTATATAAATCTTAGTATAAATTAAAAATATAAAATATAATATATATATATATATATATATTAAGATATTGAAATTCGTATAAAATGTCTATATTATAATTTCATTTATATAGTATATTATATTATTATTTAATAGTTTATATAATAATATAGTAATATTATTTTTAAATATTAGCGTAATAGTTTAAATAAAAGAGGGTAAAATTGATATGAAGAATTTTAAGTGATTAATAAGTTTGATTGATGAGGGGCACTAGTGAATTCCATATAAATTCTGAGTTGGGCTTAAATTGGCGATTCTATTTAAGGTTCAAAGTATATTCAGATCGAGTCAAGACCCGTAAACTGGGTCAAGGAGTCGCTTGTGTCAATTAACAACAAACCATTGCTTATTGCGAAACGGGAAAACGAGGTTTGTTTTGCGAGTGTTAATACATATGGTGAGTATTTCTCCTAATGCTAAAGCACCATATTCTTTTTTACTATTTGGCCTCTTCTAATTTTTTAATGAAGAAAATAGTTGCTATTATCATGATCCATAACAAACATCATCACATAAATATCTCATCCATGGCATAAGTATCGAATCCATGGGAAAAGTTCTATGCTCATTAAATATGTATCACATGACATAAAAAATATAATTATTATTTTTTAAATGTTTTATATCATCTGTGTATTGGTAGTATGAAATTTCTCCAAGTGTACTTTATCTCTTATACTATTGATGTCAATCTCAAATCCTTACTCAATTTAAAATTAAAATCGTTACAAAGTAGGAATCTGTGATAGTCATCACAACAAAAAATTATATTTAATATAAATAAAAAATTCCTAAAAGTATGCTAAAGAGACATATGGTACTTCTAAAAAATTTGTTATTTTTTATTTAAAAAATATAGTAAAAAAATTACAGGTTAAAAAAAAGTAGTTTTTTTATTAAAATTTTAAAATTCAAATAACTTTTTTGTTACAAATTTATTTTTGACATGTGATACATCAAATTAATCGTCTTTTTATAATCTTTAATTTGATACCAATATTATATATTACAATAAAGTATTACATTTAAAATATGAAATAATTTTTTTATGAGTTAAATTATTTAATTTGATTTGAAATTTGTGTTATGTTTGAATAAAAAATGGGTTAAATTCGTTTATGAATTTGAGACAAATAAAAAAAAAATTTATTTTATATTTTTTTAGAATAATAATAATAAATATTTTCATAAATTAATAATATTACATTATTTAAGTATACATTCAGTTGTTTTATTTTAATTTTTGAGAGAATGACAATGCACTATACATATGAAACTATACTTTAAATTGATTTGGGTGAAAATTTAAGATTTTTAATTTCTTATATCTACTACATATTGCAAATGCTATTTGATATTTGATTTTATAAGTAGAGAAATAAACAATTAATAAAAATATATACACACAAAATATTTTTAGAAAATAGCATATTTTAATTTCTTTTTGCATCATGTATCATGTAAAAAACTTATCTACAAATATGTGTAAGTTACACGCAAAATTTATTAATTGTTTTCTTTGTATATTATATTTAATAAATATTTTATTTACATCATGATCTCTTGCTTTGTTATATAATTATATATTTTAATTTTTTTCACATCACTTATATATTTTATAATCTTATATAACAATAATATAATTTTATAACATATTATTAATATAATAAAATATATTTTATCTCTTGATGGACTAACATTTAACTAATTTAAATTAGTATTTATTAAACTTAATTAAATATGATTGGATTAGTTTAAAGAGAATGGTTAAGCAGTCACTAAATAAAAAAGTTTGAGAATGATTTAATATTTCTAAGTCGAAATTAATTAAGGAATCCCAAGTAACTTAGTTTAATAATTAATCTAAGGATTCAATGTTACTTTGCCTTTGGGTTTGATCCTCAAATCATGTTGAATAAAATGTTCATATTATTGTATTTGTGCACTTAGTACCAACTATAGGTTATCTAGGGAACAAATTAAAAATTATTTTTTTCTCCTCAAAAATCAATTTCAGATGGAATGAGTGGAGTCTGGCACTTAATACAGCACGTGATGGTTTCCCGGTTGAGAAATAAACACAAAAGGTAAAACTATGCTCTTTAATTTATACTTGTTTGATGAAATATGTAATAACATAAAGGTATTTTCAAACTCGATCAATTTTGATTCACGTTTTTGAGTTTAATTTTTCTTACAATTTTATTTACTTATGAATGTATGTCATATTGAGTAATGTTTATTGGTATAATATGAGATATACATGATAGAAAGTTATGAAGACTCTTTCTCCGTAATATAAAAATGCCCCATATACAATACTCATGGTTTACGATAATTGTCTTCAAAATACAACAATTTTTAACTTGAGCATCACAACACAATGGTATGAAATTTATAGGCAAACAACTCAATATTTTGGAACTTTCTTTAGATTAGAGAGGGGAATATTATAAATGCATAGGAATGCAAGGCGTGGTTGAGTGAATGAAATGATTGATTTTGAGGTCTATTGTTGAACGATTGTCTTTTCGAAAATAGGGAACTATTTGGACTGAATTAGTGTGAATTGCACCCGTTCAACCTTAATCGCATTGTTTCGCACAACTCGACTCTTTCGGCACGCCGACACACAACTTTGCCTGAATCGCATCGGTTTGGCGCCTAATTTCCTGCCCCATCGAGCCATGAGTGAGCGAGCCATGGATCCCTAGTTTGATTTGTCATAATGTCTGGGCCTTCTTAGTCACTTGGTTTAGTCATAAGACTAATACAAAATACTATTAGATTGCACCATGTGAAGAATACACTTGATAACTTTTTATCAAAAGGTGAACAACCTTTCCTCATTTTTTCTATGTGGGATGTGGCTTTCCATATCCCACAACATTTCACATGTTTAAGTTGTTAACTTTAGGAATTAATTTCTCATTCACCAAAAATTAGATATGTACAACTTATTTTCATTTTTCTCAAATAGAATATAAAATTAAAATTCTTCAAAGATTGGTCAACAACAATTTATATAAGCTAATTTCCAAGACAATAAAATTTACACAATAACAATTTTAATATCTTTTGTTCCTACCTTGTGTCCTATACGACTATAGACCATATCTTTGATTCATAAGTGTTTTTCTATTTAAGGCGGCTAAATTTTACACTTTTATAAGTGATATCTTATAAAGAGCATCCTGCAATACTCCACCTCTAATAGATGTAGGAACCATTAAAACATAGATGCTTACCCATGTTTGTAGGTTAGCACTTGGATAACTTCGAGAATGAGGTACTGGATGGGCCTGAAGTGTGCATCTAAACCATTCATAACTTATTTGTCTCATGAATCAAGTTTGTGAGATCTCCACTCATCATAGTTGAGTTACCGCTATGAACGTTCTTTATTATCTGGGTTTTAAGTTTATAATCTCATTCTCATTACTTCATTGTACATTAGATTTCTATTTATGTCTTTTGTTAATAGACTGATATATTTTCCTTTTACTTTAAGTAACCAATAAAAACATTTCACTAGAGATGAATTGTTTAATGTTCTTATATCTCCCAGGAATGTATCGAAACTTACTGTTGTACATACTAGTTTGTGCCTGCCTGACTGATGACATGTTAGCATATGTAGAGGCACTAGTTTTTTCTAACAAGGGATATCCTCTAAGAAGTTTTTAAGTCATTCAGTTTCCTCGTCGGCCTTATCTAATGCAATAAATTTTGGCTCTTGTGGTGAACACGTAACCACTTGTGGATTTGGAGCTTTTTGTGTATGATATCCAATTTTACTTAATTGTATCATTCTAATACAACTAGATATCTATTATAACTTATTAGGGATGTGCAAAGTCGAGAAATCAAACTAAATTGAGTGATTCAGTTTGATTTAGATTAGTTTTATATGTTTAAGTAGTTTGATTCGATTACAAATACTATAACTGAATTAAAAATTGGTTCAATTTGATTTTTTATTTAAAAAAATCGATCGATCAAACTAAACCGACTATATGTAAATATATATTTTATAAATATTCATTTCAGTTTGTGTTATTCTTATTTCTAGAAAATTGTTTTTGCCCAGTGTGTGTGTGTCTTTATGTGTGTGTGTGTGGAGGGGGTGGGTGGGTGGGCTGGTCTGTAGGAAATGTATACAAATTCTTTAATTTTAATTCAAAACAAGAAAAATGTAAAAAAAAAAAAAAATTGTATGAAGTCGATCGATGCGAACCGACTTATTTTGGTTGGATATGTTCGATTTCATACAAACTTCGGTTCGGTACTGATGTATAAATTTACAATTATTGAGTTTTTACTTTCAACGGTTCATGATATGTTCAAAATACCTTAGAACGCTTGATGTTGTCTAATAATCTTTTCCTGAATTTATCATGAATCTAGTAAATTTGCTAACTAAATATGCAATGTCAGAGTGTGTACAATTTGTTAGGTACATCAAGGTGACTATATCTCTTGCACAGTATAGTTGAGATATTAGGTCTCCTTTGTTTTTGGCTAAGTATAGACTTAGGTCAACCAATATCTTAGCTGGAGGTAAATGAAAAGCTTCAAATTCCTAGAGTACATTCTCAATATAATGAGATTGTGTAAGACGTCCTAGAGATCTTTATTCCTAATATGACGTCTACTAGACTCATATCTTTATGTCAAATTTTTCTTTAACACGTTCTTAGTTCTTATGATTATATCAAGATTGATTCCAATGATTTGCATGTTGTCTACGTATAGACAAGTAATTTACATATTCATCTAATATGGCCTTTATGTATACACATTTGTCAAGTTCATTGATGTTTTAAATTTATTTGATAGCATTGTTTTTGTCAAATTCTCATGCCATTATTAAGGTGCTTGTTTCAGACAATATAATTAATTAGCAAGTTTGCCTACTCTATGTTATTGTCCGGGTGCAACAAACCCTTCAAATTGTTCCATATATATCTTTTTTTCCAGTTCTCCATTTAGAAATGTTGTTTTTACATTCATCTGATTGTATCTTAAAGTTACGCACTGTTGCAATGACTACGAGCACTCTAATGGATTTGAATTTTTGACAGGTAAGTACGTCTCAAGGAAGTTTTATCCTTCCTTTTGTTTAAATACTTTAGCTACCAAACAAGTTTGGTACTTGTCGATTGATCCATCAACTTTATATTTTTTTTAAGGATCCATTTTCATTCTAAGGGTTAGCAATGATCAACTCAATCTCACTATTAATAATTTCTTTCTAGAGAGGAATATTTGGACTAGACAATACTTCTTAGATTGTTTAAAGTTCATTTTTTATAATATAAGTAAGAAAATTTGGACCAAATGATTTGGCTATTTTCATCCTTTTGCTGCATTTTGGTTCCTCAACGTCTAGATGAGAACCGTATAATCTCATAATTTCTGTTTTTTTTGGAACTTATCTATTACTTTCTTTGTTCAAAATGCTAATGGACACAGAAGATCACAATCTAGAAAGTCTTAATGATATAGGCGAACTTTGATTTTTTCATTATTTTTTTTGTAGACGTAGATGAAAAAATAATAGTGCGGTCGACTTTCGTTAATTGAACACATCACAAAAGTTCAAGTTCTGTAAATCAAATGTATCATACAACGTTCGATTTCTATGAGCTAAACATTCTATGAAGTGTTTGATTTTGGTTTGTGTTTGCAGAACGCTTCATAAAGTGTTTGATTTATATTAGCCGAACACTCTATTATGAGTTCGATTTGTGTTAGCCGAATATTCTACCAGAGAATCACTTTATTTAATTATTTATTTATTATTATTATTATTATTATTATTATTATTATTATTATTATTATTATTATTATTATTATTATTATTATGAGGAAATATGCTACTGCATCTATTTAGAATAGTCAAACTTCTTTTCTGACAAAAAAAAAAATGTTTTCTACCCATATTTATAGTTTATAGACGAATGTACCTCTTATTTATTATTTTTTTCGTGAATACCACTTTCTCTCTCCTCTTTCTTGGTTTTTCTTAATCATGAAAGCCGCTTTCGCGGTTATTGTGAAAGCCATCATGAAAGTCATATCGTGAAAGTCATTAAGAATAAAAGTGGTATCTTGAACATAAAATATTATTTGTTATTATTATTATTTACATAATTAACACGATATATTATACTTAATGTCAACAATTTTAAATGCCAAAGCCACGAATTCAACATTGAAAATCATTTTCATTTTTGTTTGTCATCGCCAGTTTCTGCCACCCACCGTAAATGTTAGAATTTTTATTTTCTTAGATTTAAAATAAAGATATATATGTTATTTATGTTACATCTAATTTTGACCAAAAATATAATATTGTGGGGTGAGTAAATTTGAAATATGAGAGATGGTTGGTTCGGGGGGGCATAATATTTCTTTTTACTTAATTAATTTATTACTAAAATTAATTAGCAAAATAAATCTTCTTCTTCAGTTTGAAGGAGGTAAGGGGCATGGCGCCTCATAGACTTCCTGGTACGATGTTGGTTTTAAAGTTTTAGATCGTCTTGTTCAGTAAATTAGTGTGAGACCTGTGTGATATACGAAAGTTTTTTTTTGTATTATTTTATTATTAAAAAATATATTATTTATTACAATATATACTAACAAACAATTAATAATGATACTTAAAATATGAATTTATAATTTTCATCGCTCATGGAATATTACTGAAGTTAATAATTAATATATTTTGTTATACATATTTTTATATCACTAATGTTAATGGATTTTGATAAAGATATTAATAAATTTTTATTTATATACAAACAAATTTGCTGCAAATATAAATATTATTTTATAATTTAAAAATTCAAATTTCCAAACATATCTACTACAAATCTAAATTTTATTGAATAAAATTAATAAATTTATTATTATATATATAAAAAATAAAAAAAAATTAAAAATTAAAAATAAAAATAAAAACATTTATTTTATTATTATTATATATATAGATGAGCAAAGTAAATTTTTTTTTGTCTCTCATTCACTTTAATTTTATTTTGAGACATTTAATACAATATTATCATATCTAATTGTTCACAAATTCGATATTTTATTTTAAAATGATTCAACTTTATCAATACACATTATGTTTATATTAATAATAATACTATATATGTATAAATATATATTAATAAAATTAAAATATAAAATAAATTACAAAATGTTTGTGTGAAATTATCTAACCAAAAAACAAGCATACTTAATAAATTTCTATAAAAAAAGGCTCTACATAAGGGCAAAAATGCCAAAATATGGCAAAAAAAAAAAATTAATTACAAAATTATAGTAAAAAAAAAAAATTAAAAATCTAAGTAAAGTCGCCCCTCGCAGGGGCGACATTCAATTTTTGATTATTTTTAAAATTTTTTTTTTTAGTGTCGCCCCTGCCAGGGGCGACTTTCAATTTTTTTTTTTTTTTTTTTATAATGCTGGAAGGCTCATTCGGTCGGGCACTCGGTCGGGTCACCACTAGGCCGGCCGAGTGGTACTTGTTACTCGGCCGAGACACTCGGCCCCCTTATTACTCGGCCGACCGAGTTCTCGGAATCCACTCGGTCGCACATTTCACTCGGCTGGCCGAGTGCGAAGGCAAATTTTCTAAAATATGTAATCTCTCCACTTGGTTCTGATTTTTTATTCTTCTCGTTTTCTCGTTGGTTCTCCTATTTTTGTACATTCTCTTATTTTTATTTTCTCGTGTTATAGTTAAATTTATTAATTTATTTAGTTTGGTAAAAATTCGATGAAATTGTTAAATGAGATTGTTATAATATCTTGAAATGTATTGATTAATTGAATTTCCAACAAATAACAATAATTATGTTTTATAAGGAAAAATTCCAAATAAAATTTAATAGTACTCAAAATCATGAATAAACAACAAAAAACAACAAAGTCAAGAGTTTGAAATCAAAGCAATACATTCTTAAAAATTAGTCGGCGCCGTTTCATTGGAATGGAGTGTGCTCACTGAGGGGGTCGGTACGGTGTGTTGGATGGGCCGAATGGTTGATAAGGTGGATATTCCCTTTCTTGAAAATGGCCTTGTTGCACATGCCACTCATATTGTTGCCTTTGCATGTCAAGTAAAATTTCAGAATTGTAAGTTTCATGACGGACATACTCTTTTATGTCGGCAACATCCCCTTCTATGTTGGCAAAACGTGCATCCAAGGCATTTCTCCAATCCGACCAATCATTCCACCCCCCTTGATACTGAGGTGGATACTGTGGATGCTGTGAAGGTCCTGCCTGATCGTACGAGGGCATTTGTGCTTCACCCATCATTTCATCCGCCTGTACTTGATCCACATCAAGGTCCATTGGCTCTGATCGGGCATCCGTAGTTCTTCTCCTCCGCTTCCTTCGTTCCTCCTCATTCCTTAATTCATTCTCACTCTCTTCAATTGCTTCCGTATGAACCGGGCCATTCAGTAAAAGATTATGGCCCTTCCCTCCAGCAATATTAGTCAGGCGAGAGTTAGGCAGTGCAAACCTCTTCTTATCTGATAAAATCAGATACAATTTTCTGGTGCCGGGATGTAATTGGCACATCTTCATGTTGCACATCATTTCGAGGTTTATACTTGTCTCGCCTGGTGTCTCTTCCATCCCTTCCAAGTTGACCCCGAAGTGGCGAGCTATTGGAGTGATCAAACCTCCAATGTGATTAGCAACCTGATTTTTTGTTCGGACAAATTGCCTTAACAGCATTGGTGCCACATTGAACTTCTTCCCTTTCACCAAGCACCATAGCACGAACAGCTCATCCACACTGACCGCACCAGGCTCAGGTTTTGCTAAAACTGTATTGGAGATGAACCTCTGAAAATATCGAAGGACCGGGCTTCGAATACTCGATGCTTTCGACCGACTAGAGTGGTAGGCCGATGGGTTAGCTAGATCAAACTCTGATATTTCCTTCCAAAAAGTCACTGCATTGAACTCCGAAAAATTGATCCTCTCATTGGGCAGATTTGAGTACTTCTTCTTGGGAAATCCATAAATGTGATTGAGCTCTTCGGCCGAAAGATGGTGACACTCGTTTTCCACATAAAATATCACGGATTTCGGCACCGTGTCATTGTATCCAACCTGAAGCTGTGAGAAGAATTCAAGAACTAGGGGCTCATACGTCTTCTCGTGCATGCCAAAGAATTTAGTCCACCCGATGTTCTTGCACATTTTTTTCAAATCTTCATAGATGCCCATTTCTTGCATGCACTCAACATCGGCCCAACGAATGGCTCGTCTTTTCTTCTGTTGTACCTCAAACCACCTATCACTTTCTGTCTTCCAATTAGCAAAGTTTATACCGTAGGCATCCGGCATGGTGGCTAAAATTATTTCATACTCAGCTTGTTGTTCTTCAATGGAGTGTTCGCTCCATTCGAAAGTAGAATTCACAATATCCATGCTATGATCCATTGTGGGTACCTAGATGATAATGAATTAATATTACATTCATGTGAACAAAAAATCAAAAGTCATATAATACAATTTTCATCTTAAGCAATTTCATAATTCAACATTGAAATTCATGGGGTATTAAGATCATTTCATCATGGTCTCACACTAAATCATGCCACATTCCCAATTTCTATGATGCATACCAAGTGTTCGATAAAAAACTTCAATGAAAACTTACAAAAAAACTTAACTTCTTTCATGCCATAATGCTCCAAATTAGTCCCTCATGAACATAATCAAACAACAACCTCAATGTAACATGAAAACATATCTATATAGAACAAAAAATCAAGCACATCAAGTGTTCGATAAAAAACTTCAATGAAAAATTGCAAGAAAACATATCAAGTTTCATGTCAAAATACTCCCAATAAGGCCCTCATCAACATTTGTTGAACACACTTAATCTCATACCCGGGATCTGTCTGAACCATCCCAGTTAGCAACGCAGCGATCATGTTTTTGCACAAGTTTTGATGGTCAACAGACACCGCGTTCATTAGGCACGTATGAGGGCCTCCATACTTAGTGATTTCCCACATATCAATCCTTTTTTTGTAACCTGCGCGCAACCACCAGTTGCAATGTGTAGTCTCACTATTATTTTTGCATTTGATTTTCCATATACGAGGTGTGCTTTCCTCTACTCGATATTCACGCCTCGCTATACGTATTGCAAAATCTTTAACTGCAGACTGCAAATTCTTCTTATCTTTGAATACCATGCCTTTTGTGAGCACTCCTTCAGTAGGATCATAATATCTAAAAATTTTTGGAAGATCAAAGGAGTCCGCAAGCATTTCATGTGATGATGCATTGAAGAACGGGATATTCGGATGCATGGAGTATCTCTAAGCACTTGATGGAAATGATGGTTGTTGATTGGATGGTGATCTCTCTTGATTTTGGGAATACATAGTTTGAATATCACCAATATCCACCCCATCTTCATCTGATTCACTAGACAACTCGTCTTCGTCAGGTTCGGAGTCTTCTAGTTCATTCACACCAAAAGTGTCAATCAATGGATCCTCTGTTTGATCCTCGGTCTGAGCATTTTCTCTTTCACTTGGAATACCCTCATTATTGGACCTTGAGATTCCAACAGTATGCTCTTGGCTGACGAGTGCCGGATTATTAATGTCATCCCCTCTTAAGTAAGAAGCATATTGAAAATACTCATTGCTTGGCAGAATATCTGGAAGAGCATTATCTTGCAGTTTCTCTGGATCAATATGAAATTCTTCATATTGATTATCCGCATCCGGTGCAAAGAAAAACCATAGATTATCATCGTTGTTGATTGGTATACGATGATATCTGTTGTTTGCATGTAGTGAAGCGGATACGTTCAATTTATATTCATTGCTATCAATCCTTGTCAGTTGAAAGAATTTTGATACTAAGCCAGAATATCCAATGTCGCGAGGTACCCTTGTTGCACAAACAGGTGAAACATCGCTACGATCCCCAATATAAACAACAATACCGACGTTTTTTGAAGACTCCATATCTTAAATAATAAAGATGTATTAATGATCTTAAAATATGGAATTAAGTATTTTTTTGCATGCAAGAGGTATTATTAAGCTATATAATTACAAAGTTTAATAAAACTAATTTAAACTAATACATTAGAAAAATTCAAACCTGAAATTGAAATGAATCAATATGTCAACGCGACGGCAACAATTTGAGGGTTGCGATAAATGCACAACAACGACAACAATTTCTACAGTTCCTACATCAAATAATGTATAACAGAAAAATATTAATGACAAATTTATAACAATATATATAGCAACAACCATACACCGACCGACATACACATATCCAAAATACGGCACACACGCACACGTCACACAACCATACACACGCACCCATCACACACAAAAATGCAAGCCACACACAACACACAAACACACACAGCAACACACACACAAGCATACACCACAACATACACCATAACATACATCACACACACCACAACACACATCACAACACACATTTCATACCCACATTTCATACATACATTCCATATATACATTTCATACATACACCACACCAACAACATACAATACAAGCACAAAACACAAAGCAACACACACACACCATACACACACAAAAATTACCACACAAAAACCACATACACAGACACACACAACACTACACACACACACCACCAAAACACATAAAAATTAAGATAAAAATTACCTCAACGAACTTTTGAGAAATGGAGAACAACGAAACGTGAATATTGAAAGGAAATTGAAAGGAAATTGAAGGATAATTGAAAGGAGAAGTGAAGAAGAAGTGTAGAAGAAGTGAAGAAGAAGTGAAGAAGAAGTGAAGAAAGTGATGAGGAAGAGAGAAATGTGTGGTGTGGGTGGGTGGTAATAGATATGATAGAGAGAGAAATATTGAAGTGGATGTCAAAAATCCAAATCCGCCATCGCACTCGGCCAGCCGAGTGAAGTGTGCGACCGAGTGGATTCCCAGAACTCGGTCGGCCGAGTAATAAGGGGGCCGAATGTCTCGGCCGAGTGGTGACCCGACCGAGTGAGCCTTCGAGCACTAAAAAAAAAAAAAAAAATTGAAAGTCGCCCCTGGCAGGGGCGACACTAATTTTTTTTTTTTTAAAAATAATCAAAAATTGAATGTCGCCCCTGCGAGGGACGACTTTACTTAGATTTTTAATTTTTTTTTTTTACTATAATTTTGTAATTAATTTTTTTTTTTTTTTGCCATATTTTGGCATTTTTGCCCTACATAAGGACGTTCCTCTTTTAAACTTTTTTTATTTATTTTTTGTTTGGGAAATTGCATGAGGAGATGTATATCAAAATGAAAAGGTTTGGTGTGGCGTTACAGAACTTTTTCTGGCAATATCATAAGCCTAAATATGTGGATCGATAGGTACAGCTGTGCCTGTATCCACATCAGACATGACAGCTATGACTTTTGGATGACTTCTTTTAGTTTATTTTATTTTGGAATTGAAGAAACAACGGCCAGCCTGGAGTAGTGCAGATTAGGCCACTTTTCCTTTTTATTATTTTCTATTTTATTTTCTGGATACAGGATTCCATTTTATTATATTTTATTCTTGTATGTAATTTATGCGTGAAATTACTTATATACCAATTATTAAAGAGTAAATATTGTAAATATATTTATAGAATAGTCGACTTGATTTGATTTGTAATTTTTTTTATAGTCCTTTGATGTACTGCCTATATTGAAGATATTATCCATTTAATAATAATAATCTGATGTAGTGTTTGCCACATCGTGCGAGCATCATGCGTCGTCGACGCAAAGGGAGACTTCTTTGGGGAGAGACCCCATGATAGTAGCGAGAATCAATTGATCTTGTTGAAACCATCGTTTGAACGTGGATGATGTCTTTTTCGGAGGAGAGACATCACCATTAATGTATCTCTGTAGATCGAGTCCGTTTAGAATCACGAGGATGTGGGATCGCCATCTGGAAAATTGTTGCGGGTTAGTTTTTGAATGTACTGCATAAACGTGGGTATAGTGATAAGCGGTAGAGGATTGGTGCCGGTAACAGTGGCAGCAGTGTCCTCGATGGTTGTCATGGGAGATCGACGATTTGGGAGGAATCAGTAGGTTCCGTTACTATTTATTGTTGGTTGATTCATTCACGAAATATGTGGATTTTTCCTATGACCTTCAAGTCTCAAGTAAGGAATATTTTTTAGAAGTTTGGTCCCCTGGTTGAACGTCAGTTTGGTTTTCCAATTAAATTTTTTTTATAGTGACAATGGTGGCGAGTTTACTGTTCTTCGGCCTTATTTTATGTCACATGGTATTAATTGGTTGACCACAACATATCATACTCTCGAACAAAATGGGATTGTGGAACGACATCACTGTCACGTTGTTGAAATAGGTAAAGCATTGTTGCACTATGCTCGATTACCTTTCAAGTTCTTGTCTCTTGCTTTTCAAGCTGTTGTTTATCTAGTAAATCTGTTGCCCACACCAATTTTGGGAAACTTAACACCATTTGAGTCTTTGTTTAAACAAAAAAACCTGATTATCGAAAACTCCGTATGTTTGGTTGTGTCTGTTATTCGTGGCTTCGTCCGTATGCTTCTCACAAACTGGAACCGTATTCAAAGCCCTGCATCTTTGTTGGATATTCAACGAGTCAAAGTGCGTATAAGTGTTTGGATACGTTTATGGTCTCTGTGTATATCTCTCGACATGTTTGATTCACTGAACGCGCTTTTGCTCCATTACATAGACGCTTGTTCCTTCACCTCTTACTAGGTCTTTTCCTTTGGTTTTCTCGAACCTCTCTAGTCCGGCCCATACGACGACATCAGTTACACCACCAACAACTCAAGTTGATTCATCTCCAGCCCAGGTGTCGACCGCCACATCGGACCACCCCGATAACACCATACTCCATTCTCCATTCTCCTTCCAACACGTCTTCCACATCTACTCCTACAATACCTTCAGAAAATCCACCTCGGAGTCATCCTATGACTACGCGGAGTCAGAACAATATTTTAAGCCTAAAATATATACTTCAACAAAGCATTCACTTGACCCAGAGGTTGCACCCACCTGTGTCTCTCAAGCTCTCAAGGATCCTCATTGGCGGACTGCTATGTTTGAAGAATATACTACTTTATCTAAACATGGAACATGGGACCATATGCGTCCTCCCCCATGCTCGAACATCATCGGCTGTAAATGGTTTTTTGTTATCAAACGACGTCAAGATGGGTCTATTGACCGATTCAAGGCAAGATTGGGGGCAAATGGCTTTCATCAAAGACCTGGTATAGACTACAAAGAAACATTTAGCCTGGTCATCAAAACGGTTACAATACGAACGCTTCTCACCTTTGCCCTATATAATAATTGGGAGCTTTGTCAATTGGATATTAATAATGCATTCTTGCATGGTTACCTTTCAACACCTATTTACATGGTCTAGCCAACTTGGTCTGTGGATCATTACACTCCCTATCATGTGTGTTTCCTTCGTAAGTCTTTATTTTAGATGGTTTACATCAAGCACCTCTTAGTTGGTACCAAACTTTAAGTGCTGCACTTCTATCATTTGGCTTCACACAATCTTCGGCTGATACGTCACTATTTATATATCGACATCGTACTGATTGTTTACTAGTACTTGTCTATGTCGATGATATGACTTTAATAGGTTCTAGTGCTGCTCTCCTAGAGAAGCTTGTTTCTCATTCTCAAAGGAAAATTGTGAAAGATCTGGGTGCTCTCACTTACTTTCTCGGTGTTGAGATCGTTCATTGTATGGATGGATTACTTCTATCTCCACAAAAATATATGGTTGACTTGTTACGATGTTTTCACATGGAGGGAGCCAAACCTATGACCACACCTATGTCACCTTCCACCAAACTTTCTGTTTAGGGTACGGTCAATCCTTTAGATTATAGGTATGCAATTGGTGGGTTACAATATGTCACAATTACTCGTCTCGACATTGCTTTTGCTGTAACTACCCTAGCTCAATCTATTGTTTCTCCTACCTTTGATGATTGGCTTGCAGTCAAACACCTTGTTCGCTATCTGAAGGGTTCAATTCACCATGGCCTACTTCTTTGTCGACCATCCTCTCTTACACTTACAGCTTACTCTGATTCAGATTTTGGTGGAACTCTGTCTAATGGTAAGTCTATCTCTGCCTATGTTATCTATCTTGGTCAGAATCCCATCTCTTGGAGGTCACGAAAACAGAATGGGTTGCTTGATCATCTACAGAAGTGAAGTACCGTGCTCTTGCATCCACTACTTCTGAAGTATGTTGGATATCTCACTTATTCAAAGAGCTTGGTATCTCTCTTTTGTCGCCACCGCGTCTACTCTTTGACAACCTCTGTGCTACTCGTCTTGCTCTACATTCGATCATGCACTCTCGCATGAAACACATAGCACTCAACATGCACTTCGTTCATGATCTTTCATCTAAGGGTCTATTCTCTATCGTCCACGTTAACACACTTGACCAATTTGCTGATGTTCTCACCAAACCTTTGTCGAGATCACGATTCTTGCTATTGAGATCCAACATTTCTGTGGCTGACAGCACATCAATTTTGCGGGGGCATATTAAAGAGTAAGTATTGTAAATAGATTTATAGAATACTTGACTTGATTTGATTTGTAAATCTTTCCTTATGGTCCTTTGATGGACTGCATATATTGGGGACTTTACCCATTCAATAATAATAACCAAAAATATCATTATGTCGTACACATTAATTAAGCTCATATTTTTTTCCCAATAAAACAAAAGTTGAAAGTTCAAGAATTAAGTAAAACAAAATAAGTAAGAGAATTTAGTAAAATAACAGTAAAAAAAATTGGGGCCTTAATAAAATTCGTAGATCAAATAAAAATTATGAGTATATTTTCTAAAATTGATTTTCTTAAAATTCAAAAAGGTAAAAATTATGAGCATTTAAAAAAAAAAAATTAATTTTTAAATAAATTCTAAATGTAAAAATCAGGGCTTTTTATTTATTTATTTATTTAATTTTTTTTTTTTTGTTTTTTTTTTGTTTTTTTTTTTTTTTTGCCTCTGTTAGAAGATAAGCAGATGTAATCAAACAGAAAAAAAGAGAGAGGGTAAAGGAGCATCATATTCGTGTTATAATTATAAGTATATTTTATATATTATTATATTTTCTAATATTTGCATGTAATATTTTACTATAATAATATATAGGTAAGCATAAAGGAAAAGGTATATATGGTTGTCATTGGTTGTTGCGTCTAAGAAATCCACTTATATGCTCATCAAGGAATATTCACTGTTAATCCAGTTGCAACATTTTTTTTTTTTTTTTTTATTAGGTAGGCAAGTTAAACACATATGTGATAGATATTATATTCTATGGTATTTGAGAGATTATGCAAATATTTTGGGGAACCAATATCCCAATAATCATAAAATTGATGTCTTGTGAAATCGTTTTACAAATATCATACGTGGGATGAAGCCCTAAAATTTGAAAAGGAATTGCAACAAGAAGTTTGAAAAAGTGAAGAATTAGAAAATACGAAAAATTCTTAAAACTCAAAAATAACAAAAAATAAATAAATTGAAAACCTTAAAAAAAAGGTTGAAAGACTAAAAAGAGGAAAACAAAATCCTTAAAAAAATGTAAAATCTAAGGAAAAAAATAAAAGAACTGAAAAATAAAAAAATTAAATTCCAAAATTCAATCTAATAAAATTACAATTGTAATTGAATTGGGTCGATTATATTTAGATTGTTGATTAAAATGTTGTTTCTGTAGATTGTTTTACTATGAAGCACATCTATAACTATATAAAAGTAGAACAATAAATTTGTTATATAAATATCATTTTTCGTCTAAATTCTTTTTTTATTTTTAAAAATTATGATATTCAATTCAATATTTTATTTTTCTTTATTTTTTTCATTTTATTTTCAAAAGATTAATTTCTTTTTTAATGAATAATATATATCAAATCCATTATCTTTATATGATCTTAATTTAATATCTATATTGCATATATAAAATTAAAATATCAATTTTTAAATATAAAATATTTTTTCAAAGATTAATTGTGGTATATTTAAATATTTAATATGTTTTATATTGTGAGATATTTTTTTTAAATATACTTTATATGATCATATATTTTATGTTAACAATTATATTACTATACGTATAGTAACTTATTAGATTATCATATTATAAACCATGCAATGCACAGAAGAAATACTAGCGTAATAATCAATTCGTTTGTGACATGTAGTGCCACTTTGAATTGTTGTGGATCAAAGAATTGCTAAAGTTGAAAATATTATGATGAATATATTTTTATTTATAACAATATAAATTACATAAATAACATGGGAATAAATTATATTACTATATATATTTATATTTTGTGTGTAACATATTTTAATTTTGTAATTTTGTTTTGATTCTCTTTTTCATGTTCATGTCAATGGTAAAATGTTAATTGTACTTGTGTATGTTGATGATATTTTGGTCACTGGTGAAAATCCCTCTCCGATTCAATAGCTTATCTCTGACCTCCACAAGAAATTCACCTTAAAACACTTAGGGGAAGTGAAATGTTGGTAAGCTTCATAGCTCCAACCTAGTAAAGGGGCTTTGATGCCCTTTGTATAGGTTGGGTTGCTGGATATGGGATGCTTGTTGTAGGCTGGAGCAACATCCATCCGCGAGAGGGCAGTTTATTTTCTTGGTTTGGAAGCTCACAGGACTGTTTAAGGCATTCATCTTACTCAGTCAAAGTACAATCAGGATCTTCTACATCAACATGAGATGGAAAAATGTAAGCCTCTGCCTACTCCTTGTTGTTCAGGGATTAAATTACATTTGCGAAACAATCTTCCTTTTGATCAACCGTCCAAAAACATAAGTCTTGTTGGTGCATTGCAATATTTTGTTATGACGAGACCATATATTTCTTATATTATGAATAAACTGAGCCAATTTCTTCATGCTTCCACTATCAATCATTGGAAAACTGGAAAACGAGTATTGAAATTTTTACAAGGCACTATTTCCACTGGTTTGTTCTTTAAACCTGTTTCTAAAATGGTGCTTGAAGGTTTTGCAGACGCTGACTTTGCGAGTTGTGTTGATGATAAGAGGAGCACTGGTGGTTTCCGCATATTTTTAGGATCTACCCTATATCCTGGTCTTCTAGGAAGCAGCATACTGTGGCAAAGAGCATCACCAAAACTGAGTATCGAGCTCTTACCATGGCTACTATTGAAATGGTCTGAATTCGTAGTCTTTTTGCTGAACTTGGTCTGCCTATTGTTAAACCTTCAGTTTTGTGGTGTGATAACTTAAGAGCAGTTAAATTGGCCTTTAATTCGACTTTTCATGCTCGAACTCGACATATTGAGGTTGATGTTTATTTTCTTAGAGAGAAGGTGCAAAGCAAGGACCTGGATATCAGATTTGTTCCGTCTGAAGATCAAATAGCAGACATACTAACCAAAACCTTGTCCTGTACTCGATTTCAGTTCCTAAGTTCAAAGTTATTTCTCTATTATGAACCCGACTGAGCTTACAAGGGAGCATATTAGATATATGTGCCACTTGCACGGTAGTTAGAAAATTAGTTAGATGGTTATGCCACTTGCATGATAATTACGACTTGTTTCATAAGTTAAAAAATTAGTTAGAAATTTGTTAGATAGTTATGTCATTGTAGTTACAACTTGTTTTATAAGTCAGTTTTGAGCCTCCATTGTATAAAAAATACATGACAACTGTTACAATTGTTCTTTGATGAATTCAACATATCTTTATTTTATAATTTGGATAAAGATTAATTCTTCAACATAATTAGATGTTTACTTTTAATGATAAAAGAGGTAGGACCGAAAATTGATGTAAATTACGGGATAACTTACCAGCTCACCCACCCAGGGATAATTTATCCACCCTTGAAAAGAAAAGCATATTAACCATTTCGTCCTTACGGTAGAGAATGAAGCGACGAGATTTCGGCGGTGCAGATTGCAATTTCGTTCAATTTCTTCTTCTTTTGGTTGCAATTTGTTTGGATCTATATAAGATTACAACAATTATGTTTTCTAATGTTCGATTCATCTACAAATTCTCGTTCAATTTGTTTATGTTCATTCTAAGTTCTGCGATTTCTTATCCTGTGCTAAAATCTCACGATGCAACAGCGACATATTGACACAATACTACCACCGAAGATTCCTCTCTTATATCCCACAAAATTTTACTCATATTCCTTTAAATCACATAAATTTTCGATCATTAGGTGAGGAAGTTCACCTCACTGGTCGTAAGAACAAGTAGTGTTGAGTTTCGTAGTAGTTTCCATAAAATTTTTGACGGTTGCTATATATATATATATATATATATATATATATAAAGCCTCAACTTAAAGATTTGAATTAATTTTTTTTTTCAAAAGGGCGTTGAAGTAAATACAGACATATCTCATACAAAAAATTAATAAATATAAAAGTTTGGATAGTGCACCTATTTATCCATAGCCTAACACTTTATCCAACCTAATCAAAACTTCAAAAGTAAACGCAGACCTGGGTGGATAAAAACCTTCCTTCACCCTCTTCTAATCAACCTTGCACCATTTGAGGATGCCCTCACTGCCCTTCAATATGGGCACACTTAGGGAGTGTTTGAAATTGTTCTATTTTTGAGAAAGTGATTAATTTTAGAAATTGTGTAAAAGTATTTTAAAACAAAAGTGGGCAGTGTTAGAAAAATAATGATTTGATTATAACTTTGAAGTTGGAATGTTTGCTTTAAAAAGTGTTTGTACTCTCATGCTAGCATTGAAACTTATTCAAGCTAGTTGTGGATGCTATAAACTCTTGCCATTTAGACATTGATGAGTTTGGTTCCTTATTTGATGGTTGTCATCATTTCTTTGATGTCTTTGCATCTTGCAACGTTGCATCTGTTAGGAGACAAGCTAATAGGGTCATCAATCTTCTTGTTTTGACGACTCTAAAAAATAATTGATTTGGTTTTTTTTGTGCATTCTCCCGATTAACATATAATTGTATTAGATGTTGTTAGGACTGTCAATAAGCCAAATTGAGCTCGAGTCTGGGCAGGCTCGATTCCAGCCCTAGAAGCTGAGCTCGAAATCGGCTCGATTTCTACTCTATTAATACAATTTATACATATTTCAATATTTTTTTTTTATAATTTTCAACCTTTCCAAGAAAATAACATGAATTTAACATTAAAAAATAATAAATTTAACAAAGAAAGTTACAATATTTATAATTAAATGTCTTACATCTTATAACCATAAAAGTTCAAACTCTACACAATTATAATGTCTCATTATTTTTACCTCATATTTTTATTAGTAAAACATTATTACAAAATAATCAATAGTTGTCTTCTTTTTGCAATTCTTCTTACTTCATGTCTTTTTCATAAGTTTGTAAGTTTTTTTGAGTAAAAATTTTCTTATTACTTATTTGTTAGGTAATGTATATAAATTAAGTAATAAAAAAATAAACGAGTCTTTTTACAAGCTTTCAAGCTGAACTTAAGTAAATTTGGCTCAACTCATTAATGTTTTTAATCAAGCTCAACCTCGAGCAGAACTTAATCGAGTCAAACTTTAACCAAGTTTTGACCGAATCAAGCTCAAACAGCTCACAAAATAAAAACGACATTTTAAAATTTGAGGTGAAAGAAAATTATATTTCAGAATGGAACTTATTAAGCTATTTACAACCTCTCTCTCTATATATATATATATATGCACCCCGACACATCAATGTAGTTATATCAAACAGTTTCTCATAAATAAAAGGAAAAAAGAAATACATTGTCATACATCAAACCAAAACCCTTTTACAAGTACTTTTCTTCCACCATGTGTCTTGCAAGCAACTCTGACTGCCAAAGAGGCACTACTTTCCTTCCTCAGCAGTCGCAATGCTGATAATATATTCGATCTCCTCCGCCACCTCCTTCATGGAAGGCCGGTTTTGGCGGCGCTCCTCCAAACAACCCACCGCGAGAAACCCCAACGCCTTCATCGTCTCCAACTCCAATGTGCCCCGGCCCTCCTTCAACTTCGGATCCACAGCGTCCATCATCCTCTCCTCCTCCACCAACCTCTGCACATAAACCGCTAAGTTCACATCATCCGGCGGCCTGTTAAAATCGACTGCTTTCTGAGATGTTAAGAGCTCCAACAGAACCACACCAAAGCTGTAAACATCACTCTTGTCTGTCAGCTGATAGTTCCTGTAGTACTCAGGATCAAGATACCCGATTGTGCCTTGCGCACAAGTGGATATGTGGCTAAGGTCCGTATGCGCCAATCGGGACAACCCAAAATCAGCAACCTTTCCATTGAGTTTCTCGTCAAGCAGGATGTTGCTCGACTTCACATCCCGATGATAGATCGGTGGGACTGCAGAGAAATGGAGGTAAGCTAGGCCCTCAGCAGTCGCATGTGCGATGCTGAGACGCCTTTTCCAGGAAAGTAGTACCCGATTTTCGCCCTGTAGATGGTCTAAGAGGGTTCCATTGGCGATATACTCATAAACAAGCAATGGTTGCTCAAGCTCAACACAACATCCGAGGAGGCCGACGAGGCTTTTGTGGTTGACCTGGCAAAGGATTCGTACCTCATTGAGGACTTGATCAGTGCCTTTCGTGTTGCCTAGCTTGGCGCATTTGACAGCAACTATCGTTCCATCATCGAGAATGCCTTTGAAGACATCTCCATAGCCGCCGGAGCCGAGAAGGCGGTCCTTAGCGAAGTTGTTTGTGGCCTTTTTTATTTCCTTTCCAGTGAAGATTTTGGCGGTTTTGCCACCACCGGCGTTGAGGATCTCTTCACGCTCCCGTTTGAGGCGTTCTTGCTCTTGTTTGATGCGCTGATGGCGTTTGTAGAAGAAGAATCCGATTAATGATGCTATGAGCGCTACACCCAGGCCTACGGTTAAACCTGCATACATAGATCCATACCAACTTCTTAGCAACAAATCCATCATTTTCTACCAAAAGAAATAATAATATCCAGATCATAATCAACTGAAAATTGAGAAATATTTAAGAAATCACCTTGACTTAATCCAATTTCATTTATTGCAAATGTTTTTGTCGAAACTACGCTAAGCAACAAAAAAAGAATGGATAACTAACTAAAAATTCGACACTGAAACTCATTTCAGCAGTTTGGTTCCTCTAGTTACATGTAATGGTTGTCAGGCGATTGGTATATACAGAGCTGGCAAAATCGAGCCAGCCCAACAAGCCGAATTTTTTAGGTGGATTGGATGGTAGAATTCGAGAGAATTTCAATATATTATAAATGGAAAATTGGCAATATTTAAGATAAATTGAATTATAAACTTTTTTAAAAAAATTAATATATTTTAAGAGTGTTGGGTTGGATTCTAACTGAAAAAGTGGTGGTAGGCTTTTGTTGACTTTGATTCATAAATTTCAACTCATCCTTATCTACGGGCATCTACATGAAATAAAAATTGTCCAAGTGGTTGGAAGTCAACACTAAGACCAAAGGAAACTATTTCTCAATGAATGCAGGCTACATGTCTTAGTGGCGGCAGCATATAATTTTATTTTATTTTTTCCTAAAAAATATCCTGCTGACATAGTGGTGTTATTCCTACAAAATCATGGATTGAGAAGCAAACTCTTAAACATGTTTCTCATTATTAACTATGAAAACTGGCAAGAATTTTCGCCCATTTACTTTTCTATGAAGAAATGAAATCCAAGTCAAAGGGCTCCTTCTAATCTGCTTCGGATAGAATTAAGGGAGTATAAATCTCATTAATCGTCAACAAACCGACAAAAGATTAAGAAACATATATTAGGCAGCCAGATATTGTCTGAATATTTAATGTGGAAGAATAAAATAAAAAGGGATAACAAAAGGCAGCCTAGAATGTTATGAATTATCAGCAAGAGTTACCTGTTATAAGCACCGTTCGATCTTTCTTACAACCGTCCGGATCTCGGCACTCTGCACATCAGAATAACCTTAGCTTAGTGTTTATAACACAAATTAAATTATTAAATGGAGACTTATATGAGAGTGGAGTTACTACATAAAAATTAGCACAATTGTTGGGATTTTATTATGAATTGGAAATTCACAATTACATCCACTCAGGTTAAAAAAAATTAAATCAATAATATTAAATTCTCCTAAATTTATAGTTAATTTTCTTATGAATTTTAAATTATTCTACAATTTCGTTATTTTAAATTTATCATCACTTCGGCATATAAATAATAGACAAAATCACACACATTAACTATATATATATATAATACCTAAAATAAATATATGCAAGTTAATTTGTTTGAAAATAATTTGATTTTTAAATCCATCTCTTTCCTTTGGAATAATTTAATATGCCACTTCTTATAATGATTTTCAAATATTTATAATGTTCGAAAAGAAAACATGGTTGAGAAAACTGACCAAGCGCACAGGTTCCAGCAACCGGGTCCCACTGCAAACCCGAATTGCAATAGCACCTATTTACCCCGGCGTTGGAGCTCCGGTCCGGCCGACACGTAGAACCCGACCCGCAATCTGCCTGTCTTGCGCACATCGGCTCCGGCGGCGAAAGCCACTGCAACTCCACCCCTGGCTGCGGCCACCGGCTCACGGGCAGTCCGGAGTCTAAATTCACAAAGCTCCTGTACGCCCGGCACCCCTCCGCCCTCAAACGTATTCTGTACGACGTCGTCGAGCCGCCGGCCCGAAACGCACAGCACGGAACGTTCCGGCATGCGTTCGCCGAGCTAGTGGCGTTGCTGTAGACGTGGCAGAGGCTGGAGGAGGTGCAGTTTAGCGGGGAGTTGAGAATGGAGTCGGTGCAGTTGAGGTAGAATATGGTGTTGCTGCTGGTGATGTTGAAGGGGGCGGAGGGGCTGAGCTGGAAGCCGTTGGTGGGGAGGTCGGCGGCGATGCAGGTGTCTGGGACGAAGGATGAAGGCGTGACGATTAGCCGTTGGGTGGAGGAGGAAATGGAGGCGATTGGGTAGGTGTTGTTGGAGGAGTCGAAGAGAAGCGTACCGCCGGAGCACCGAATTTTATAGGAAGGATCGCCGCAGTCTGGGGCGGTGCTTAGGGGGTAGGGGACGGCGGTGGAGCCGCAAGGGGAGCAGGGAGGGAGGGAAAGTGCGCTGACGGCGTATGTTAGCAGAAACGCCGCGAGGAGGAGTGGTCGGGCCATGGCGGTTGTGGGTGATGGGCTTAGGAAGTGAAGGTTTAATAAATAAGGGCGTGTTTGGTGGGAAACGAGGATTTTCTCCATGATCTTTTTTGCTTTATTTTAACGTTAAATTCGGCCCGCTTTTTCTGGTCAAACGTTTGAAGTTTCAGAGATGATATATCTGACGATTGGGTTGTTGCAAATTAATTGACTAATAATTAAAGTGATAGGTGTCTTAATTAATGTCAAATTAAATAGCATATTATTTATATTTTATTTAAGGTTCCAGAATATGGAAAATGAATTTTAATATTTCACTGAAGTCAACTATTATTGTACAGTTGTCCAACTGGTCGAGTGTAGCCTGTACAGTAAGTCTATGTCTTCTGGAAAGCAATCCGAAAGAATTCACCTTTCAACTGATTTTGAAATTAATTCATCCAATTAAAGGATTAGTTCGTCATGGATGGATTGGGTTGGTCTAAGCTAGAATAGCCCTCCATCTGGCCGGCCCCACCAAAAGAATGAGTTTAAATGGGCTGCAGATTGATCCTTTAATACGGTGGATTGGGTTGGTTAGGGGTATAAATAAGTTGAGTTGATTTAAATGTATAATTATTTAAAATTATTTAAAATGTTATTAAGTTTTTAATATATTGTTTGATATTAGTTATTAATCAAGTTAAACTTGAACGAGTTTTAATCAAGTCGAACACGAGTCAAACTTGAATAATTTGATATTTTACATTTGTTTTAACAAATTTTGTTTAACGAGCACGAGCCCGAATCGAGTTTTAAATTTTATCAAACTTAAAAATATGTACAAACTTGTTAGACATTATTATCAAACATTATTCAAACGAACTTTAACGAACAAACTCAAATCGAATATCAAATAATTTTGTTTGATTTTCATCCATACTCATTTGGCTCGCCCCACCAAAAGAATGAGTTTCAATGGGTTGCTGGGCAATCCTCCAAACCGTTGTAATACCCTGATATATATATCTGCTTGACTACTCAATCATTTTATCTAATTGCTCCTTTCTTGTACTACAAATTAAGATATTTTTAAATCATAGATCATAAAATAAATTGTATTATAATAGTGAATTTTGTACATAAATATGTATTCGTTGAATTCTAAACAATAAACGCAGCAAACTATCAAGAATAGCAAAAAAAAAAAAATTAAAAAAACTAAAACTGAAAAAAACAAATAATTACGTGGTTCGATCTCAAAGAATCTACATCCACGAGAGGAAAATATGTTGCTTCTTATTATACTGAATCTCAAGCTTACAATGCATCACTTTGTTTCACTTAATAAAACAAATGAATCCTCACTCAATGCTGCATAGTATCAATGAAGAGCTCGATGATATTCATAGCTTACTTCTCCTTTCCTTTTTCTTCACTCTCTTGTTTGCTTCACTTATTGCTTCTCTCTCTTTTTCTCTCCCTTTGTCTTAACCCAGTTAAGATTCAAATTTTATTCTACCCTCTTCAATGTGCAATAACAGCCACAACTAAATGCAATAATTGCTACAATTAGCATAGTAACCTACGAGACATAAACACACACCACATTTTAAGGAATAACAGAAAAAATGTCTTCATCTTTGCAGCTCCACTTCAGCTGCATATTGAACGAGTAATCTGCTGCGTTGTGGCTTCAAGAACTGAGTTGTGCACCTTCAATCTCAGTCATTCACTACTAACAACTTCATCTGACGGCTAGAGAATCATGAGCTCAAATTTGCAGCTTCATGCAACTCCATAATTCCATCAGTATTTATTTATAATACTATTAATATATACCTAACTTAATATATATCTTGTAGATAAATAGGTATATATAATTCCATCAGTATTTATTTATGGTACTATTAATATATACCTAACTTAATATATATCTTGTAGATAAATAGGTATATATAATTCCATCAGTATTTATTTATGGTACTATTAATATATACCTAACTTAATATATATCTGGTAGATAAATAGGTATATAAAGTAGTAGCATACAAAACTCCAAGCCTATGTAAAACAATCAATGTATGTTTTTGCAATAATTGAAGTACACGTGAACATTCAATATAATTGACGCTTGGAACTTCATATTGAGACAATTTTGAGAATAGTGTGATAATTAAACAAATATATGTATTAATAGTATAGAAGTTTAGATGATGGCTTTTTTTCTTTTTTGGTTTCTTTCTGGTTTTGTAATATTAAAAGAGTGAGTGTTCTGTGAAACAGTTGCACGTATGATATGATTAAGGTATTACTTGAGTAACTATAAAGTATTAAGTATTACTTATTTGACTATAAAGTATCACTATATTTTAAGGTAACTAATCAGCAGTAATACATTTAAAAAAATAGTGATACTTTATAGTTAAACAAATAATACTTTATAGTTAAACAAATAATACATTAAATCGTGTCACACGTGCAACCGTTTCACAGGAATTTATGTGATACTAAATTTATGGCTCCTAGATATTACATTTAATGATAATTAAGTAATTTTAAATTTATTTGGTTGTACTTATATTGATTATAAAAGGTGAGGCGATCTTTATTATGCAAAATCGGAGTTTCATGATTTTCAATCTTACCTATCACCCTCATATTTTTTCTATAAGTAATTGGTAAATGAAAACGTTAGATTATCAAAGAGAACAAGTTTATTTTTTTTAATAAGATAAAATAATTTTAATTCTGATAGATCATACGTATATATAAAGGAAGTTATAGAAAATAATTTTAATTTTAATTTTCATGATTTTTTCAATCATACATATAACTGTCATATTTTTACAATAAGTATTAAGGAAAAGAAAATGTTAGATTATCATATGAAATATGATTATTAAATATAAATAGAATGAGATAATTTTAAACATTTTGTAATATTTGGCACGCCTCTAATCTTACTATTCAAATTTTGATCAAACTATCAGTTTTCATGAAAAATCTGGGAAAAAATCCCTTTGATGAGAATTAAAAAGTACAAATAGCTCAAACAATTATACTTGCAACTAATAAGGATGTAAAAGTTACTTTTAATAGGCCCAATCTAACTATATCCCTTTTTAGGCACAAATTTATTTAGTTATGTCTAATAAGTAGAAAAGTTTGGGTGAATATAACTTACAAAAATGTATTTTAAATAATTTTTAATTATTTACACTAATATTTTTCTACTTATCTTTTTTAATTTTCAGATATTCTGATCTTTGTTCTTTTTTGTTTAAAATAATTTTTTTTTTAATTATTCCTAGACTTGGAATGATGAGCACAAGCTGACGGGTGGATTAAAATGGAAATGGTCCGACTAGACTAAAATTGCGTAAGAACAACCTGACACTAGGTTACCGAGTGATAGACCCAATTCACACTCATAAATATCAACACATTATCAATCTTGAAATTAAGGATGGAAAGCAATCAAAGGATAAAAATGAGGCATAACTTAAGAGATTCAAATGAAAATCTAAACCAAATGACTTGGTCATTTTAGTATTCTTGTTGCATCTAGGTTTCTCAACATATTGAGGAGAACCTTATACAACTTCATAAGTTCATTATTTGGAACTTATCTATTTTTTTTCTTTGTTTGGAAGGATGTTCTTAAAGAATATTTGAGTCATTGATTCTATGGTCATTCCCTTGTTAATATCAGAAATTTATTATTTGTGCACTAGGAATTGATATGCACTATTGTTGTATGCATATCCGAATAAATTGCAAGTAACAATCTTGGGTCCTATTCTCACCTGTTTAGGTTTTGGAACTTCTACATTTTCTAGACACCTCCACACTTTAAGGTAATTGTAGGAAGACTTTCTTCCTTTTCATAGTTCATATGGAGTTTGTTCTATAATTTTCTTATGTGGAAATTTGTTAAAATGTGATTAGCTGAAAGCAAAACTTTCCTTAAGAGGTTTGTTGTTGCATTCTGCAACGCTATTTGACTGAGGTGGGTATGGAGCAGTTGTTTGGAATAATGTCATGTTCAGTTGAAAATTCTTTATAAAGGATTATATATTCTCCACCTCTGTCACTTCAAATCATTTTTACTTGTGTTGAGTTGATTTTCAACTTCATTCTTATAACTTTTAAAGGTTTTAAAAGCTTTGTTTTTTCTTTTCAAAAGTATGCATAACAATATCTTGTGTAATCATCGATAAATATGGTGGAATATTTTTTTCCACCTCTAGTTTGCACAATTTTCATATAGCTTATGTGAGTATGGTCCTAAGTTATTGTATTTCTTTCCACTAAATGAAAATGTGTTTTGACCAATTTTGCGAAAAACACTAAATTCACATTTATTTTGTGAATCGAATTCCATCACATGTAATAAACTTAAACTTACTAACTTTCATTTTGTATTTAAATTTACATGTCCTAATCTGTTATGCCATAAATTAGAACACTCAATAAAATAAGAAGAATTAATAACTTTATCATCCCGTTTAATCTCGCAGTGTACAGTCATTACATTTATCTTAAAGAGCTTTTTTTTTTTTTTTTTCTTCTAAATAGATCTTTCTCACAAATTGACCACTTTTGGTCATTACAAAGTTTCTTGCTTCAAATACTTGCTTAAACTCGGCTTTGCTCAACAATGAGTCAGATACTAAGTTCTTGGGAATGTTCGGAACATGCAGCACATCTACAAGCGTTAGTTGTTTTTCCAAGGTCATCTTCAATACCACATTTCCTAAATCAGCAATGTTGGAAGTTGTCAAGTTTCCCATGAAAAATCCACCGGTAATCTCGGTATAGGATGAGAACATCTCCCTCTCTAAGCATAAGTGGCGTGTTGCCGTAGTATCCACCTAACACTCTCGGGTTATCCACCCAGGACAACTAACAGGTTTAGCTTAGACATATCCAACATTACGTATTCTTTCTCAGTCAAATGAACTTGGCTTTAGTTGTCTTTAGTTGACGATAATCATTTGCTATATGACTGGGCTTGGCATATTTGTAGCAATTTCCTTTGATTTTTCTAACTTTCTTCTACTTTGACTCTTGTTGCTGCTGTAGCTTATTGCATGTCATCTTTCTCTTCTTGCTAGTACTTGCTTAAGCCAGGTTTACTTTAGCATCCATAGATGCCCTGCCGCTCTTGACTTAAGATTTTTGTTATCATCCTAAATTTTTAGTCTCACGATCTAGTCCTCTAACCCTATTTCTTTCCTCTTTCTCTTTAGATAATTCTTGAAATCCTTCCACACGGGTAGTAGTGTTTCAATTATTGCTGCTACTTGGAGGGATTTGTTTAGTTGCATATCTTCAACATGGATTTTATGTAGAATTAGTTGCAACTCTCATACTTGATCTAAGATTGTCCTTGCATCCATAATCTTGTAGTCCAAGAACCTATTGACAATAAATTTCTTTTTTGAGCATCTTCTATCTTGTACTTCTTTTCGAATGAGCCCCACAATTATTTTGCAGTCTTTGTAGCTACATAGCAATTGTAGAGGGAGTCGTCCAACCCATTTAGGATGCAATTTTTTCATAGGAAGTCCCTGTGATTCCATGTGTCCATTTTTGTTTGTTAGTTTTCTTTTCTAAAATAGTTTGTGCTTCTTTTTTCAAGAAACAAACCTAGTTCAGGATTGCCAGGTAGAATAACATCTTTTGTTACCATCTTTTGAATTCGATGACGTCAAATTTTTTTTGGTCTCTTAGCATAAATAGGTGTTGTAGGAACATAACTTGATGCCATCCAAATACACAAAATTTTCTTTTTATGATTGTTGGGCGTTTGTGGTGTATTGAAATGACTAAATAAATAGGACAGAAAAGTTGAAGCAAGAGTTAGACTCTCTCTCTGTAAGACGAAATTACCCCATATTCAGTCTTCATAATCTACGACAATCGTCCTCTAGACACGACTTTGAACTTAAGGATCGGAGCACAACGATACCAAAAATTATCGGCGAACAACTTGATATTTGGAATTTTCCTTAGACTAGAGAGAGGAATATTACAATGCTTAGAAATGTTTGAACGCAACTGTAGTGGAATTAATTGAATGGATGATTCTATGGTCTATTTATAATAATCAAAGAGTTGTGGTGTCTTTTTGGAATAAGTCACTATTTGGTCCAAACACACTTATTCGGCTTGGATTGAACCGATGCGGAGCAGCATGCACCTCTTCGCGTGCCACAAGCCATTTTGGCGAGGCAGCGCATCCATCAGGTGCGTTGCACCGTTCACGTGAGCTTTGCACCTGTTCGATGCACACATGCCCATGGATTCATTCCAACATCACCCGTTCCCTGATCCAACTCTTGTGTCGCACCCTATATAATTTGTGTGTGAGCCATCAAATCGTGGATTGACTTGCCAAAACTATTAGGGGTTCACCTCGAAGGCACCCATTGCAATAAGTGAGATGTGCAGATTGTGGGCTCGGATGATGCGAGGCACCATCCTCGTAGGCATTTGGGTTAGCCGAATTGAAATAAATTGAATTTGAGAAAATAAATATTCTAAATTCATCTGCTCAGAACTTAGTTGTTCATTTCACAACTTATTTTCATTTTTTGCAAATGAAATATAACTTTAAAATTATTTAGAGATCGGTCAACACCAAACTTTAATAATAAGCCAATTTCAAACAGGTAGTTAGTGAGCCTTGGAGCTAAGCTAGGTAAACATAAGCTACTTTCTTGGTAACTAAGTAAATTATAGAGTGCACTGTACTGAGCTTAGGCAAGCAAATGAGTATGTAGGAGGTGGGGTGGGGGTTGGTGTTGCGGGGAAAGCAATGGTGGATTGAGAGAAGGAATGTTTTTTTTTTAAGTAATTAATGTAGGTAAGTTTAATTCATATGAATGTAATATAATTTAAGTATACAAGACCAACTCCAACACTACGCAGGTGTTGTTTTGAAGTGAAAAAAGCAGGCTCCAACAGTGCACCTCTCTAGTAATGCTCAGGAACTGCGTCATTATGAAATTTACTTTTTTTGTTTTTATTGTGTAAAAATGCTGCATACTATTATTTTTTTAAATGTATTGTTTATATTCAATAATATATTTTGGTGTACTATTAGTGTGTATAATCGAAGAATGGTAAACAATCCAACTTCTCTGCAAACACCAATGCAATCTGATCGAGTGAAATATGTTTGATCAAATATATTTCATTTCATTGTATAATTTATAGGACGGTGAATCGGATGTGATAGCCTGCATTATATTCCTTAATTTATAATTCATCCCAGTTAGTGCGCGCGCATAGAAATATTGTTAATTATTAAATATTTAGAACACACACAAAAATCAGATTTGAATATGAAAGAAAACGGCGCAGCTAGCTTATGACGTTTGGTAGTGGTTTTAATGCTCATACATTTAACTCGTTTACCAAATCCCAGATTTGTTTAATTAAAATAATTAGTGATAATTGACTTGAAGCTTCTCACAACTATAAACTCTTCTTTTATATTAATATATTTATTTTGTTTATCTTTCTGACTTTTTCTCTCTATCTCCACGATGATACCTAGAAGTTAACAATTTTAATATAAACTGAAATACATAATTTTATTTCTTCGTATAAAATGTAGTTGAGAAAATTCAAAACTTTCTTTCTTAAAAAATGAAAAATAGAAAAAAAATTAAAAATCTTTGTATTTTAAAATAATTTATTTGATTTATTTTAATCCACTGTATTTGATTTTACCAATGGAAAGTGACCCTGATTCGTCAGTATTGGTTGGTCAAATTCAATAATTGAACTTATGTGAATATATAAATCAGACCTTATGTGTTTAGTATTTAATTTATCATTTTGTTCATACTCATCATAGACTTGGGGGTTAATTTTTGTTTGTGAGGTTGCACAGAGTTTTTTTCTTTTTCTTTTCTTTTTTTTAAGCTAATCTTCAAAAAGAATGGAATTGATAAAATTCGATTCAAGACTAGTGACCTAAATTATAAGGGACTTAATCAATTGAGTTTCATCGAATTTCTTAAATAGCATAAGTTGAGAAATATTACAAGTAAAATTAATATAATAGAAATATGAAAAAGTAAAGAATAAATCTAAGGCCAAGATGCTCATTATCTTTGTACTTTATCGATTGTACGTGAGTATAATTCTATTTTTTATCGGTGTAAGTTTTTTGTGAGACTGCCACACAATGTTATATGTAATAATACTTTTTATATAAATAAAAATATTCTTTACTTAAAAATTAATATTTTCAGGAAATAATACTTTACCTGTATAGTATTTTAAATAAAAGTGTTGTCGTCTCACCGTAATATGGTTCCACACAAGTTTTCGTAGACACGTTGTTACAACTGAAAAAGTCATAAAAATTAACGGTTAATTAAAAGTCACAATATATATTATACATATTTTTGCAAGTTGGTACCTAAAGAAATAAAACTTTTATTATTGTATCCCAATAATCCAAATTAATCGGTTCTAACCTAAAGTGTTTTTTCCGCTACCTTACCAGCATGAATAAAAAACAAACATAGTAAAATGATTAAATCCATTCTAAAAGTTAAGTATATTATATATATATATATATGAAAATTCTAAATACTTTATAAAATTACAAACATAAATTGAAAACAAATTAAACTGAGAAATCTGAATATGTTTTTAAAATTACAAAAAATTATGTCAGTTACTAATAAATTCAAAAAGAAATATAATTTTTTTTAGATTACATATATATTATATTTGCTTTACTTTTCTATGGATTTAATATTTCAAATTTAATTATTCATAGTTTCTACAATTTTATTATTTTCATCTATTTGTTTTTTATTTTTTGGAAATTTAATTTTTCTATTTTAATTTTAATTTTTGTAATTTCTTTTTTTATGGATTTTATTTTTCTATTTTACATATTTCCCAAATTATTTATATTTCATTCTTTTTTTTCTAGGATTTAGTTTGTGTTATTTTCATTATTTGTAAATCTATTATATAATTTAAATTTCTAGAATTTCGTTTAAAAGTTTAAATTTATTTTCCATAACCATTTTTAAATTGAGAATTTAAATTTAATAAAATTTTAATTAGTTGAATTGTTTAAATAATTTTTAAAAAAAAAAAAGATATTTCTAATTTTACAAATTTATTTTTAATTTGTAAAAAAATCAATTTCTACAATTTATTTTATTATTATAAGATTTTTTAATTAATTTTTCATTTTTTTCACTGAAAAAATTGATGAAAAATACTTCAGATTGCAACTAGTCAATTTGGATACAATTGGATACTATTTGAAAACCTTTTTTCTTTAGAATCTAACTTGCTAAAATATGTATGGTACACCTAATAAGATATATGAAAAAGAGCTCGTAAACTAGTACACCTAAATAAGATATTTATGAAGCTTATAAGGGTATCCGCAACCCACCTCACTTCCACATGGTTATCACATCAAAAATTAAAGGCCCTCTGCTTTTATCAACTTGTTTATGTAATCATAAATCTTTAACTCCTAACTTTTTAATAGGTCCCATCCAATTACACATCATTTCTATATTTTTTATTTATATTTTTCACTTATATATTGAACTAAATATATATTTTAGAATAATCATGATATTTAATAAATTTAAGATATTAATGTTATGTATTAATTTAATTAGTAAATAATATAATATATATTTTTCAAATAAAATGCGAATATAAAATACTACTAAATTATGAAAATATTATTAAAAATGCATTAACTTAATTTTAAGGGGTACATTAAACAATACAACAACCGAACCACAAAATAAAATATTAGATATTTAAAATTCTCTCAAGTAATAATAATCATTTATTCTTCAATAATCGTCGTAACGTGCCCAAATATGCTCAACTAGGTTGACTTGAAGTTGGTGATGTATTTCTCTATCACGTAATGCACCAAGTTCTGGAGGTAGGCTTAAAGTTCTTGTTTAGAGCCCATGACTATTGTAACTGAAGGTGGTGAGTCTTCATCCGACCAAATGACTGTTTCATCCCCTTCATCCTCAATAATTATGTTGTGTAAAATAATGCACGTATATATGATGTCCCTTAAGTCAGTCTAGTAATGAGATCGTGCAGGGCCTCTAACTATCGTCTAACGAGCTTGGAGTACTCAAAATGCCAGTTCGCAATCTTTTCTTGCAGCTTCTTCTAACTTCTTGAATTTCTTCCGCTTTGGATCCATAGGGCATGGAAAGCTCTTAACAAATGAAACCCACTCTGGGTAGATTCCATCTATTAAATAATATCTTTTTGTGTATGATATGTCATTTATCGTGAAATTTACTTCCGGTGTTTGTCCTTGTAGGACGGTGTTGAATAACGGTAATTCGTTAAGAACATTTATATCATTACATGCACCTACGACGACGCCAAAAAAAAAAAAAAAAAAAAAAGCATGCCATATCCATAAGTTTGCAGATGCGACCACTTCAAGAATTATTGTTAGGACGCTATAATCACTTCAATATACTGTTTTTTCTAAGCAACAAGACAATTCCTTCACTCCCAATGCATGCAATCGAGACTACCCAACATTCCAGGAAATTCATGTTTTTGCTCATGCATTTGAATCAACCGTTTAGTATCAACAACATTTGGCCTCCTGAAGTATGGAGCACCAAAAACGTGGATTACACATCAACAAAAATTTACGAGGCAATCCATTGCATTTCTCTCACCCATCTATACATACTCATCTAATGAGTCAGTAGGGGAAGCATATGCAAATTGACAGATAGCCACCGTGCACTTTTAAAGGGGCGATAATTTTTTCCTTCTAGTTGCATCTTGCCTCCACTTGAAATATCCGAGTGATTTTCCAGGGCATCAACTATGTGAAGAAATAACTCTTTATGCATTTGAAATTGATGATGAAATGTATCTGATTTAAATGTTGGATCATCAGAGAAGTAATCACAGGACGATCGTGTCTGTCTTCACGATTTCGGACCACTTACCTTCTTCGATTTGTTCTTCTTGAAGAACTATAAGTTGCTTGAAGCCTCTGCTCTTCTTTCTCGAGTAGTGAAATCATCTCTCGTTCGACATCATCTTTTGCAGCTTGTCATAACTCATTTCTATAGAATTCACAAATAATATCTTCTCTCGGATTCTCAGACATTTTAATGTGAAAGGAGAAATTTTCTAAAACGTGAATACAATGGAGAATTGTAAATACAACCTTCTTATTTATAGATAAACTTATAATGGCTAGTTTTCAATGGCTAGTTTAAACCAAATATACTTGAACGAATAATTTTCAATGGCTAGTTTTTTAATCGAATTTCAAACAAAAAAAATGAACATTACTAATTAATAATGGAACTAAAAAATTTAGACATATATTGCACCTTCAACAACATAAAACAAAAAATACATAATTAAAAAAATACATAAGGATCCATGGGAGTAGTACCTATACATTAGGCCACACCTCTCCACAATTTCATCAACCATCTTCAAATGATATTGCATTTATGTCTCCATCATTCCACTTGTATTCTTCATAATTATGTCATAATCCTTTTGCGATAGCTCAATTTCTTTTTCCTTCATCTCAGCCTTTTCCAAGGCCATCTTTTCCATTTGATATTGTTGCATTTGTTTCCATTTTTCTTCAACATCTTCAAAATCCGTAGCTTTTCCTTTCCCTTGTCTTTTCGCCTTCTGTTTTGTCTAATTGGACGAGATTAGATTTTGTTATCGATAACTATATCTGAATTTGTTGTTGAAGTATGTCCTCCTGATACAAATGTTCTAGCCTTCTTGTCAGTTTTATGACCCATTCTTTGGGGAGCCCATTTTTCAAACTCTTTCACCACCCTTCATATGTGCAAGTAGTTGAACTTCTTCGTCTGAACAAAGTTCCACTGATCTATTGTAGCATACAGAATGCATAATCATCACTTTGACCACTAGACCGATTGTTGTACAAATTGTTGTACCATCTTGAAAATAAGCTAACATCGGGATTTACATTATAGTAGTGTCATTTTACCTTGCTCTATGTTCTTGGAGGTGTGCCTGTAGGTCGATTCTCGTTATAGTATTCACAAGTTTTTTTTCCACAAATCCTTTGTGTTTTGTGCATTGCCAACATTTGAGCAACTGATATTGGTCGTCCAATCTTTTGAAAGACACTTCTCTTCCTTAGCAGACCATGTCATCTTAAACTTGTTAGCATGTTGACCATCTTCATTAAGGTTAATATTTTGTACCTGATTTGCGCAGAGTGTGGTGGAAATTTGGAGCAATCCAATGTAAATGGTGTTATTAGCTCCTTATAAGGTCTAGACCCTTCCACACTTGTTTGTCTTAATGAATTTGATGACACTCTTTATGGTGGTGGAGGAGAAACGACTTGAGAATGTGGTGACATCATGAATTGGGTACCCATTGCAGCATAATAATCGCCGAAGACATAAAATACCGAGGGTTAGAAGGAATATTTGAACTAGTGGGAAAATGTTGTGGAAATGGTGGCACATGAGCGAATTGAGAAGACAAGGGGTTCGGACGAATAAGGTTTTGAGAATTTTGAGAACATCCACTTCCTTGCGTATTTGAAGAACCAGAAAAATGTGAAAACAAACCACCGTAATTTTCCGCCATTTGGTTATTAACCTTGAAGATGTTGCAAATTTACTACAACAAGAAAGGGGGTTTTGTTTTTTTTAATAAGTAGATAAGATATTGTAATAATGAATGGAGTACAACACATTTATAGAGAAAGTTTTTTCCCAAAAAAAAAAAAGAAGAGAAGAAGACTTTCATGCAATGATAATTTTATCAAAAGCATAATATATATAAATATATATATAATAATACTAATTAAGAAGGGAAAAAAGAAGATCGTTGCAAACAACAGTCATTTTATCAAAAGAATAATATATATATATATATATATATAATACAAATTAAAAAAATGTTGATTTTATCAAAAGAATTATACATAAACAACAACAACAACAACAACAACGACAACAACAACAACAACAACAACAATAATAATAATAATAATAATAATAATAATAATAATAATAATACAAGAGAAGGTAAAAGAACAAAAGGTAAGCAACAAATAATGGAAAGAGAATTTTTTTTTGAAAATTTAAACTATCGACACACACTAAGGAAAAAGAAGGAAAAAAAGGAGGAAGTGGTCGATTGGGTAGGAGCAATCGTGGGCCCCATCGGCCATGCACGTCACACGCGCATGTGACGCACACGCCAATGAGGGTCCTGCCTGTTGCACACCCCCCATAGCCGTACACTCTCCTCTAACCCCTCTTTTCTTATCCAATCCAACTCCAATATTTTAGGACTATGTTGCTGATCTGGCTAAAGTTAGGTTGAGGGTAATGGTGGCATAGGTGGGTCAACTTTTTTTTTCTTTTTTTTAACCAAACCAATTAAACTCATTTAAAGGAGAGCTACAATAATCCATGATAAAAGACTTATAAATGCAAGATACTCATTTCAAATACAGGGAGTGGCATAAGCAGAAGTTGTTGGAAAAAACAACCCTTTTGTGTAAATATCAGAGTGGCTACAACAGAAAGTTTATTATATAGTCATGTTCCCCTCCGAAAAAGGTTCGAGACGATAATTTTTTTTTTTTTTTTGTCAAAATTGATGTTCGGATGGATGAAAAATTGGAGGTCAAAGTAGAGTGTGTGGGTAAGTTTGTATAACTTATCGACTATTAGAAAGTAATGAAAAGTGAACTTGTATAGATGTAATTTCACTTCAGAGAGTTGTAAGAATAAATAGCTACGAGATTTTCTTCTAGTCTGTATCTTTATATCCTAGGAAATGGATGTCCACCAATTCTTAAGCACCGTGTAAGATGACAAATTTGTATCAAGGACATTGTATTTTCACATGCCTTGATTCTCTTATTTCCTTTATTTTACTAACAATCTAAAAACATTAAATCTTTTGCTAAGATGGCTACTAAAATATTGACACCAACCAAGCTCTTACCACTATTAATGTTGTCGTGAATCTTTTTGTCGTTAATCCCACTATCAAACTCCTATTCAATCATGCTAATATGAAGAAGTTCAATGATCTAAATTATAAATAATGGCAACAAAAGATGTTCCTCTACTTAAATACTTTGAACCTTGTGCGATTATTGGCTAAGTTCCCCCAAAGTTGGATGAAAATACGGATGCTAAAGTAGTCTACAAACTTGATGCTTGGAAGCATTCTAATTGTTTGTGTAAGAATTATGTGATGAATGGCTTGATTAACTCACTTGACAAGGTATGCAGCTCGGTTAAAACTACGAAGAAATTGTGGGAGGGTTGGACAAACACTATAAAATAGAGGATCTTGGGGCCAAGAAATTTAATGTGGGCCAATAATTTCTTGATTACATGATAGTTTATTCAAAGGCTATTATCAGTCAAGTGCAAGTGGTTCAAGTTATGTAGCACAAGATCTACTCTGAAAGAATGCAACTAAATAAAACTTTTGAAGTGGCTACTATTATTGAGTCGTCTTCATTGGGATTAAAAGATTTCAAGAATTACCTGAAATACAAGAGAAAACAGATGAATTTTAAAGGACTTGTTATTCAACTTTGCAAAGAAGACAATAAAGGATCTAAAAAGAAAATTTTCAATCTTGAGGTCGCTAAGACAAGATTGTTGATTATGGTAAGAACTTGAAAAGAACTAACAAAAAGAACTCGCAAGGGAGCCTTATGTCACGAAATTGGGCCTCTTGGGCCATTTTTGCACTTGGACTTGAGAGGTTCATACCTTGTCAAGCCCAATCTTCAAGCCCAAGCACTTGGCCCACACTCATAACCTTTTGTACATAGAATTCTTTAGAAATGTTTGGCAGGATAGGAGTATTCTAGAGAGTGTGTAGAACTCTCTAAATGTATAGTAACTTGTAGAGAATTCTGGAGATTTAATCTCCATCGTATGATCTAATCGATCACCACCGTCCATTGAGGAGGTGGAGTGGTATATATAGGGACATCCACTTCATTTGTAATCATCAAGTCATCATCAAGTGAGTTTGAGTGAAAAGAGCTTTCCTACAAATACTTGCACACTTTACTTTCTTTCCAACACTTTTGCACACACTTCACTTACGAGCGAGGCTGACTTAGCAACCGCAAGGGATAAAAATAAGCTAAGGCCGCACAGTTCATTGTTAAGGGAACAAGTCCGTGACAGGAGGTATCAGAACCTGGTTTGGGCTAAGAGTTGTGCACGAGGAAAGTGATGGCGGGAAATGAATCCAACGTATCTGAGGAACGAGGCCGAGAGACCGTTCAAGTCCAACCCAAGAAGTGATGTGGTCAAAGCAAGGCTCGTAAGGGTCGTTCATGGGAACCTGCTGCCACCGAACTTGGGGAGAAACTTGAAAAGTCCAACATGATTTCAAGACATTGGAGGACCATGTCTTGGAGAAACTTGACACGTTCAAGGGGGACGTGGAAGAAATTAGCAACAATATGGAAGCTCGATTTACCAACATCGAAGATGCCATCCAAGACCTATAAAACAACATCGAGGGGATACGAGAGGACTTGGCTTTGTGCAAAAAGGCCGCAGCTAGTGGGGAGGCTAGTATTATCGTTGCCACACCAATGGTGGAATGCCCCAAGTCCACGGGGTTCAACGGAGCAAGGGACGCTAAGGAAGTGGAGAACTACCTATGGTGGATGGAGCAATACTTCGAGGGACTCATCCTTACGGACGAGGCATCCAAGGTAAGGACCGCTTCTCTTTATCTTTCCGATACTGCCATGCTATGGTGGCGCAGGAAGTATGCCGACATAGAACGCAGTTCATGTCGGATAGATACTTGGAACGACTTTAAGAGAGAACTAAAGTGCTACTTCTATCCCGAGAATGTGGTTTATGAAGGTCGAAGGAAGTTAAGGGAATTAAGGCAAAGGGGTACCATCCGAGAATATGTAAAAGAATTCACCACCCTTATGCTTTAAATCCTCGGCCTAACAGACGACGATCTTCTCTTCTACTTCATTGATGGTTTGCAAGGTTGGGCCAATCAAGAGATACATCAACGGGACGTCAAATCAATAGATGAGGCCATTGTTGTCGCTGAATCTATAGCCGACTTCCAACCACATTCACGCACCGATGCTCCCCTGAGGAAAGAGAAGTACCAAACCAAAGGTGGGGGAGAAATGCGGGACGGGAAAGATAGAGATGATCGGGGCAAAGACAACCAAAGGCACAACTTCATAGGAAGTGACAAGAAAGCAACCCGATCCAACTATGAAGAGAAGAAGAAGACTTTCATCCCCAAAGATGAATATTTCGTATGTAAAGGACCACATGCCATGAAACATTGTCCAAAACTTGGGTCCTTGTCCGCAATGGTGGAAATGTATGAATCGGAGACCCGCATGGAAGAGGAATCGAGTCACATGGGCTCACTCCAAATCCTCAACGCTCTAAAGGCCAAGCCAATGCCCACGACATCTAGCAAGGGGCTGATGTACATAGAAGCACACATAAATGGGGTGCCAACCAAAGCATTAGTAGACACGGTGGCTACGCACAATTTTGTGATGGAAGATGAAGCTAAGAGGTTAAAGCTTCGATGGACAAAGGGCGAGGGTTGGCTCAAGACGGTAAACGCCAAAGCTCAACCACTCAATGGTGTAGCCCGAGGTGTGGAGCTACGTTTGGGCACTTGAAATGGCTAGGTGAACCTTTCGGTGGCACCAATGGACGACTTCAAAGTCGTGCTTGACATGGAATTCTTATGAAAGATAATTGCTATCCCCATGCCTTCATTTAATACTGTGTGTATCCTAGGAAAAGGGGCACTTGCCTGATTCCCACCATTGAGTTACTTGACGGCCAAACTCGAGAAGGCAAACAACTATCGAACATACAAATCACCAAGGGGGTGAAACATGGAGAACCAACATACTTGGTCGTGGTTAAACAGGAGCATCAAGTCGCCGAGAAGATGGAGAAAGTACCATCTATCATCCAAAGGGTCCTTGAGGAGAACAAGGACATCATGCCGGCCTCATTACCCAACAAACTCCCACTAAGGTGGGAGGTGGACCACAAAATTGAGTTAGAGTCGGGTGCCAAACCGCCCTCCATGGCTCCCTATCGAATGGCTCCACCTAATTGGAGGAACTTCGAAGGCAACTAAAGGAATTATTGGACATGGGAAGATTCGACCTTCGAAGGCACCCTATGGCACTCTGGTACTGTTCCAAAAGAATTACGATGGATCATTGAGGATGTGCGTGGACTACCGGACACTAAATAAGGTAACTATAAAAACCCGTTACCCTATCCCATTAATTGTCGACTTGTTCGATAGACTTGGAGGAGCCAAGGTATACACCAAGATGGATTTACAAAAAGGCTACTACCAAGTCCGAATAGCAGAAGGGGATGAGCCAAAGACAGCATGTATCACACGATACAGGTCGTTCAAATGGTTAGTCATGCCCTTTGGACTAACTAATGCCCCTGCAACCTTCTACACACTGATGAATAAGATCTTCCACCTGTATTTGGACCAGTTTGTGGTGGTATATTTGGACGACATTGTCGTCTACAGTAATTCTCTGGAGGAACATGTCGACCACCTACGAGCCTTCTTCCAAGCATTGAGGGAGAATGAGCTCTATGTTGAGAAGGAAAAATGCACATTCGCCACCCAGGAAGTGCCATTTCTCGAACATGTCATCGGCCATGGGAGAATACAAATGGACGGATCCAAAGTACAAGCCATCAAGTAGTGGGAGGCCCCGACCAAGGTAACCGAATTGAGATCTTTCCATGGTCTTGTTAATTACTACCGGCGCTCCATACAACGATACTCGGCGCAAGCCGCTCCCTTGATGGACCTACTCAAGAAAGGGAGGACATGGGAGTGGTCCGAGGAATGCGAGGAAGCCTTCAAGGAGTTGAAGGCCGCTGTAAGCCAAGAACCTGTCTTAGCCTTATCCGACTTCACCTAGGTGTTTGAAGTACACACAGATGCTTCCGACTTTGCTATCGGAGGAGTGTTAATGTAGGAGGGACATCCGATAGCATTTGAAAGCTGCAAACTCAATGATACTAAGCGGCGATATACGGTGCAAGAAAAGGAGATGACCGCTGTGGTCCATTGCTTGCGAGTATGGCGACACTACCTACTGGGGGCGCATTTCAACATCAAGATGAACAATGTTGCCACGAGCTACTTCCAGACTCAAAAGAAGCTCTCGCCCAAGCAAGCTCGATGGCAAGACTTTCTTGCTGAATTCGACTACACGTTAGAATACAAACCCAAAAAAGCCAACGTGATAGCCGATGCCCTTAGTCGAAAAGCAGAGTTTGCAACTATCAGCCTAGCCAAAGGGGACATCATTGATCACATCAAGAAGGAACTTGAGCATGACCCAATGGCTAGGGAGCTTAAGAAGCTAGCCGAGGAAGGCAAGATGCAACGTTTCTGTGTAGAGGATGGCCTACTCTACACCAAGGGACGGTGGTTATTTGTCCCAAAATGGGACAATTTGAGACGGAATCTTATCGAAGAATGCCATGACACAAAGTGGGTGGGCCATCCGGGCCAAAAGCTCATGATGGCACTATTGGAGACAACATACTTTTGGCCTCAAATGAAGGATAGTGTTGAGCTTTATGTAAGGACTTGTCTTGTGTGTCAACAAGACAAAGTAGAGAATAAGCACCCCGTGGGACTGCTCGAGCCACTACCCATTCCCGAAAGGCCGTGACATTCTATTAGCCTGGATTTCATTAGCGCCCTACCAAAGTCGAAAGGCTATGGGTCTATCATGGTGGTCGTAGACTGATTCTCCAAGTATGGTACCTTCATTCCCTGTACCAAAGATTGCAACACCGAGCAGGCAGCAAGGGGATTTTTCAAACACGTTGTGAAGTACTGAGGGCTGCCAAGGAACATCGTGAGCGATCGAGACCCCCGCTTTACGGGACATTTATGGATAGAATTATTCAAACTCCTTGGCACCAAGCTTAACTTCTCCACAAGTTTTCACCCGCAAATGGATGGGCAGACCGAGCGGGCATATGCTTTGTTGGAGTGCTATCTGCGGCACTTTGTGAGTGCCAATCAACGAGATTTGGCCAAATTACTTGACATTGCCCAATTCTCGTACAACTTGCAAAGGAATGAAGCCACAGAGAGGAGTCCATTTGAGTTAGCCACGGGTCAACAACCTCTGACTCCCCATACCCTAGCAACACCCCTTGTTGATAGGAAGAGCCAGAGGGCAACCAAGATGGTGAGGTTCGCAAGCGTATGAAGAAGTGGGCGGATGAAAAGAGGCGACCCTGGGAGTTCACGATTGGGGACCAAGTCCTTGTGAAGCTCTTGCCACAATAGTTCAAAGCTTTACGAAGTCTGCACAAAGGCTTGGTCCGAGGTACGAAGGTCCCTTTCCCATCACTGCTAAGGTAGGTAAGGTATCTTACCGTGTTGACTTGCCTAGCACCTTAAAAATTCATCCAGTCTTCCATGTGAGTATGTTGAAGCCATAAAATGAAGACACGGAAGACCAAAGCCGAGGGTATTCTCAACGAGCACCTTCAGTAGTTACCAAGTCATTCGATAAATATATTCAAGAGGTGTTATCGAAGATAGTTATCCGGAGGAGATGCGTTCCACCCCGCACCGAATACTTAATTAAGTGGAGGGGGCTGCCAAAGTCTGAGGCAACATGGGAACCCGAAGATGACTTGTGGCAACACTTGAACTTGAGAGGTTCATACCTTGTCAAGCCCAATCTTTAAGCCCAAGCACTTGGCCCACACTCATAACTCTTTGTACATAGAATTCTCTAGAAATGTGTGGTAGGATAGGAGTATTCTATAGAGTGTGTAAAACTCTCCAAATGTATAGTAACTTGTCGAGAATTCTGGAGACTTAATATCTACCGTAGGATCTAATCGATAACCACCATCCATTGAGGAGTTGGAGTAGTATATATAGGGACATCCACTTCATTTTTAATCATCAAGTTTTCATCAAGTGAGTTTGAGTGAATAGAGCTTTCCTACAAATACTTGCACACTTTACTTTCTTGCCAACACTTTTGCACACACTTCACTTACGAGCGAGGCTGACTTAGCAACCGCAAGGCGCGGAAATAAGCTAAAGCCGCATGGTCCATTGTTAAGGGAACTAGTATGTGACACTTAGGTCCCAAGAAAGAACTTCAAAGAGGAAGTTCAATGGAAATTGTTTTAGTTGTGACAAACCAAGTCACAAAACTCCTAACTACAGGAAACCCAAGAGAAAGAATGAAGTCAATATGGTGGGTGACATCATGAAGGATATTGATGATATACACCTCATTGTTGTTGTTTTATAGGTGAATTTGGTGGGTACAAACCCACGTCAGTGGTGGATCGAACGGGTACTGCCCTTATGTTTTTTCAAGGAGAAGTTATTTAACAGCAGTAATTAAAAAAAAATGAAGAAACGCTATTTATGGGACATCTTCCACATCTGATGTTAAGAGGCAAAGAAATATAGTGTTGAAGATGACTTCTGTCAAGTAACTGACTCTCAATAATATCCTTTATATGCCGAAAATCTGAAAGAATTTGGTGACCGTTTCTTAGTTTATCAAGTATGACTTCGTATTAAGTTTTAGTTTACAAAGTTATTTTGTTTAAGAATGTGATATTTGTTGAAAAAGGTTATATGTGTGTTGGGCTCTTTAAGCTCAATGTAACAACGATCATTCCAAAAATGAATAAAATAGTTACCTATTCTGTTTATATGGTTGAGCCTTACATTATATGGCATGGTAGGACATATCAATTTTGATAGGCTACATAGATTAATGGATATGAAAAATGTGCCTACATTTCATATCGATTCAAAGCATTTGTGTAAGACTTGTGTTGAAGCAACATTTAAACAGGTCGTCATTTGAAACTATTTAAGAAAATACCCAATCGCTTAGTTTAATTCATATTTATGTATGTGATTTAAAAATTGTGAAAACATGTAGTGGAAATATGTACTTCATTATCTTTGTAGGAGACTACATTTTTTTTTCGTGTATCTCGTAAAATGTAAAGATAAAGCATTTGAGAAATTTATTTGTTTATAAATTGAGACTAAGAACCAACTTAATAGAAAGGTTAAGATGCTTTGAAGTGTAGAGAAGGTGAGTGGGCATAACTATTTCTAGATTTTTGTTCTCAACACAAAATCAAGCATAATACGTTGAGGTTTAATGACCGTGATATCAAGACACAGTAAATTTAATATAAATTTCCTCAGTGCTTCTCTACTAACTTGTAGTAGTGAGAGTAATGCTCAATCCTATGAAGAACGATTGAATTATATTATATTTTTGTCGTATTAATTTATGTTCAAAAATAAGGAGGGGGAATATTGTTGGATTTTAATTCAAGCAACCATAAGTAAGTTTAACAATTACACTAGATATTTATATATTTAAAAGTAGAGTTCATACTCTCAAAACTTGCCTCATCAGATTTTTCCCTGCTTCATGAGCTGTCGTGTGTCCCTAACAATAATTAAATAATAAGTACAAGAAAGTATAGATAGAAATATAGACATTCGGAAAGATGATTGATGGTGGTCGCGCAACCAGTAAATTGTTAAAAACAAGATTGAACTTAAACCAAACAATCCCAAACTATTCCCACAAATAGATCGAACAATAATAATTTCCTATTGTTTGATGAAGGGTTGTTGATTTAAATCAAAGCAATGGATGAAATCATAGGGATTACAGAGAGGGTCAACCGCCCCTAGACAAGAGCCTTAATCTCACCGTAACCCTCATTCATGGCAGGTGATTGATTCTTCTTCGATTGATTTGGGCCTTCAAGTTTTAAACTGCAGTTAGTTGGTGAGGTAATTTTCCATATCTACCCCTGTTTTGAACTGAATCAAAATCAATGGCTACAACTCTTCAATTCGCCTGATTCATTATTTTATAAACATAGATTCAAAATTGTCATTCATTTCAGATAGTCAAGCAAATATTGAACCCCAAGTTTCTATACCTATTACTCTTCAATTTGCCTGAATCATAATTTCAGAGTGAAAAACTGTAATAATAAGTGAAAAAGTGTAATTGAATCTTTATCATGCCTACATATATATATATATATATATATATGTATGTATATATTTGCATACCATTTGCCTTATGTGTATGAAAACCTGTAACTGAATCAAAACCAATGGCTGCAACTCTTCAATTTGCCTGAATCATCCTGTAACTGGATCAAATCAATGTCTGCAACTCTTCAATTCGCCTGAATTATACATAAACATAGATTCGAAAATGCTATATATATATATATATATATATATATATGTTATGTTGCTTTATATATTCAATATTTGCATAATATTAAACAAAACACCATTTTCCTCCTAAGTTCTCAATGCTAGTTGAATTAAAAAAACAAGATGGAAAATCAAGTTTCTTTGGATACAAATTCTAATTTTTCCTACTCAAACTTAGATGAAGTTGACCTGAGGGAGGGTTCACATCGAATTATAGTCCTATTATTGCATATGTGGGAGGCTCACAACTTCAAATGGAATCGGGAGCTTATGAGTGTTGATTTTTTGCTATTGGATGAAAATGTATGATCAGTCTTTAAAAGAATTGTATTATGGTTAGTTTTCATTAAATTTTGAGCAATTTTATGATTGGTTTATAAATTTAGGACTGCTTCATACAAGGGTCCATTCACCGCCAACGAGTTGATCAATTCAAAGACACTATAAAATAGGGTGGAATGTTTCTCATTAGTGACTTTGATGTTGTTAGAAGCAGTACCCGATTTAAATTAATAGACCACAAATTTATGATTCGATTCACAGACCATATAATTATAGAGCAAGTAGATAAACTAGATCAACCTATACAATTTTTTTTAACTATTTAGGTGACTTTTATCTTAACACAACATCATCAACAAAGTTTTTCATCAATGCTGAGTTTTATTGTGAGAGAGTTTCGTGAGAGGTATGGTTAAGTTTCCAACATTAGAATCCAACTATATGTAATAGAAATTAATAACTATTATAAAGCTTGCAAGTTTTGGATATATAAAGATTCAATTATTTGTCTATGTTGCAGGGTCGGGCCAAACAACCAGTTAATGTTATTTACCAATGTGTCTCAAACAACAACACTAACAAGAAAAACTATATCATTTCTGAAATACTAGAATTTCTCTCAAGAAGAAGAGCAAGTAATGTTTGTTTAATCTTTTTGTAACTAAAGTTTGTGCTTTCACCCTGTTTTGATTTAATATATTTGTTGTTCATTCCAAGAACATAAATTCATCTGTGATGCTAAAGTGATAGATGTTTTTCACCAAAATGTTTTCACCTTGTTTTGATTTAATATATTTGTTGTTCATTCCAGGAAAATGAATTCATCTGCAAAACTAAAGTAATAGATGTTTTGTACTGAAATGGATGGAGCTACATAGCATGCTCAAAATTCGTAAGAAAATTATCAAAGATGCAAACTACACTATCATGTGACAATTGTGTTACTCCCGAGTCCGTTGGAGTCCTCAGGTGCAACGAATTCCTATATTTACATAGATGAGTTACTATAGCACAATCAACCCCTTTATAGTAACCTAATGTTCTTATTGTATAGATTTTGGATTGAATTTTTCGTGGATGATGGAAAGACACGGCAACATTCGTCATTTTTATAAAGATGCAAAAAATTTGACAAATAAGACTATATCAGATATAATGAAAGATGAGTTAACTTTGTACCACATATTCCAATGTTAACATTATACCTACCCATCAATATTGATTTGTATATGTTAATTGACTTCTTTATAGGAGGACAATGCTGAGAAAGATGGACAAAAACAAGTTGCCCCTGATTGCATACGCTCAATTATTGGGAAAACTTTCATATTTCAAATCAAAGTCACTTCTTACAACTTCAATCAAGCTATTAAAGTTTCATAAATCATGGAGGATGGCCCAAATAGTAATAAGAAAGAACCAACAGAAAATGTAACATTAAAGAAAAAAATTCAAAATTCACTACTATACAACTATCTTTCTAAAAACATTAAATGAATGTATTTTAGGCTATTATGGATGTAGAAAATAAATCAATAGAAAGCGACGACAACCAAACCATAGAATTGATGGAGGAGAATAAAAGGCGCAATATTGTTGTGGTTGGAGAAAACAAACCAATAGATAAGAATAGCAACCCAAGCAAAGAATTGAAGAAGAAAGACATCAGTTCTGATACAGACTATGCAAGGTTGTACTGGAAGAGTAACAAACGGCATACAATGAATTAATGCTAGATTATATTCAACCAAAAACTATTTGTCATATTGGATTTTTTGCATTTTGTGTTGGAGATGGAATAGATTTGAGATGTTGTAATTTAGTTTAACACTTTTTTGGATATTTGTTTCTATGAAGCTCAACTATTTGATAGTTGGATAATTGCATTTTTGTTGAAGTAAGAATAGTTTTGAGAGGTTAATATTTTTCCAAACACCTATTATGTATTCTACATCTTGAATCCATTGGCTAAAGGAAAAAAAATAGAAGAATGTGATAACAAATTTGAAGTCTAAAGTTTAGTGGCACAAAGGATCATTACATGCCTATTCTATGTAAAACATTTAGTGTGCTAATACAAGGAATGACCAATGATGATGACTCAATAATATAACTGAAATTCTTTTCCAATTCCATTCATTGTAAATAATCTTTAACGAAGCCATAATTTTAGCACAACTCCAAGAAAATATAGTTATTTAAACTTCAAGTGTGACAATTCTTTCAGTTTTTGGCTTATGATATTATGTGGTAGAGGTTCTATACTGCATAAAGAAACTTAATAACAAAAGTATGCCTAAAACTGTCCGATTGCTAGATATGACTATCCTACACTAAGGATACTATTATAACTTTTACAAAAAGAGACATCAGAAATGTGGTCATAATGTTTATATGTTGCTAACAAAAATTTTAATTCCACATATGAGTGCACTTAGCACTTCTCTATAATAGTGATCACTCTAAAGCATGAGGTTGGAGGGACAATTGAATAAGGTTGATTTCCTATAATATGACAGGCAGAAATTTATTCATGTTTACATTATTGTTTATATACCTAAAAGGGTAAAATGAAGAACGGTCAAGCAATAAAAACCTTTCAGCAAGATATAACTCTCCTCAAAGGCCTTACTCAACAAAAGAATTAGAACTCATGAAATTGGATAATTTACTTGCATTAGTCTCCAAAAAAACATTTAACAAGTCCAAGACATCATTAGAAAGGACGAACATGAAGTTATGTTTCATTAGTAGGACATCCTTTCCATTCAACATAAAATGGGACATCATATGTCTAAACATATGACAGAAATACATTAGTTCGATTAAACTAATATTATTAAAAATCTTATTGTAATTCATACTCTCTCTCTCTCTCTCTCTCTCTCTCTCTCCCCCCCCCCCCCCCCTCTTTCTTTCCCTTTCTCTTCCCCTCCCCACCTCTCTTCCCCTCCGTGTATTTCCTTCTTTTAAGTCATGTTGTTTGAATGACTGCGTATATAATTGTGAAATGATATTCATTCATATATGGTTTATATATTTCCTTGAAATCCTCACTTATGTTGTTGCTATGTTTGAATAATTAGAAAGTATAGAAAAAAGATTTGTGGCATCACTATAATTCCAAGAAACAAACTAAGATTTCGGCCTCCTTACAGACAACATGATTGAAATTAATAATAGTGCACATCCTAACTCATCCAATATGATTATAAATTCATTAACAATAGAGACTCATAGTTACAAACTATTCCATAAGATATTCCATAATTCAGATTAATAATTCATCAAAACAAATGAAAATGCAACTATAGTATTAGAGTTTAATATCCATCAGCTTCACGCTCACCACAACTTTGGAAAGTTTATTCTTTAGCCCATGGAGTTCAAATTTAACTTTACTTCTATAAGCTTGCAGAATAAATTCCAATTTTCCAGGATGTAATACGTTTAGATGTTGCGGCAAACATGCAATAGTTGCAATGATTAGAGGCGCAAATTTTTCACAATTTAATATGGATCTGTTTTTTCATTGTATAAGATAAAAGTGGACCTTTTTTCACAAGTTATTTACACGCCAATTTTTATAGCAAATGCTTACAGAAAATCTGATACACATTATTGTAGAACAATGTAAAGAAGCAAGAAGTAAAAGAACATAACTTCTATCTGTATTGATTTTACAAGTAGAAGTTTTTGCCACTCTTCTTCTTGCATTCCTTTACTTCTACAACCATTTTTCTCATCTTTTTTCGTTCCCTTGTAGCATGGAATCGTGATCCTCAACGCAACAAAATTATGCATCTCTATATACTATATATTACCCTATTGTGTCAAGAAGACACTGAGGTGTTGCCAAAAACTTTTTCTTCTGAAAGACTACACAGTTGAAACATGCTGGAAAAAGTATATTACTATTTTTATAATAATTTATTATATTATTATATTATAAATCATGCATCGCACGGAAGATTACTAGTTTGGTAATAAAACAGCCGCAACTTGAGATCTACAATAAAACAGGAATAACTAAACTGCTATTTAATAATACAAATTATTCCCATGAAGTTTGTCATAAAAAGAAATATTTCGTGTTAAGGATTTACGGATGAAACTACTACTCAAAAATAGACAAAAGTTTAATTGTGCAAACTGATCTCAATTCGTAAAGATAAGTGATTTTTTGGATCCCAACTTACAGGACAATGAAAATAATTGAAATATTTACTAAATTATAATGAAAATGTCTTGAATATGACCCACTTACTCATCCCCAGACATTATTCATGAATGAATATATTTTTTAATAGTTGTCGATGTCCCGTTCATAACCTATTCTAACCCTTCTGAACTCCCTGAAAAACTGAAAAAACACGACCCAAAAAATATTAATTTACATGCAAATTTCTAATCTTAGACAGTTATACAAATCAATGTAGTTAATTGGGGAGGAGAAATAGTCTTTGAAGGATTCTAATGGTTTTTTCTACAACTTAAGCCTACTATATGCATGCTATTATTCACTGCCAATGGGTTGCTTTCGATATATCATATATGAAGATGGAATTCCACTCTAATTAACTGCAGAGTGATTTTATCTTCAAACAAAACCAGGAAAGAAGCATTTCTTGAAGTCCTGTAAGTTGATCTAAGACTCGATTGAATCCACATTCATGTAAAAGGAAGAGCAACTGAGGATGTCATTTGCTTAACATATAGAATTTGATCCTTGACATTCTGAAAATATCATTTTTTAAGTTACAATGATTTGATATAGTTGGCAAAGCGGAATAAAAAGTTATCAGGTTCACATTTTTCATTTTCAAAATTGTTCTTCCACATTTTTATAAGTTCATTGTTACATTTGGAAAAGATGTGTTATTTTCTCTAGGGCTAATATGTTTCTCTATAAAATTTGCAACTTTAAATGAATATGTAAACTTGGATTCCTTACTGGAGTATAGTATACTTGTTGTAACTTTCTCTTGATTTTGGTGCATGAACTCATTACATAATCTGCACTAGATGTTTTTCCTTATATATGTTATCCCTCCAATTGTAGAAAATTTAAGTGTATTCTCCTTCAATTGACAATTGTAAGAAAGAATTATTCACAAAAATAAAGAATATATAAACTTTTAAGATTCAACAAAAATGCGTTAAAGTCTAAAATCAACTATATATCATTGTAAAATCAGTACCTTGATTCATTTGTAAGAAAAAACTTATTTAGTAATTCTAATTTACAATTATAGAATATATGCCCCCCTCCCCTCTCTTTCTCTCTCTCTCTTCCCCTCCGCATCCCCCTCCCCTCCCTCTCCCCATATCTCTCTCTCTCTCTCTCTCTCTCTCTCTCTCTCTCTCTCTCTCTCTCTCTCTCTCTCCTCTTCTTTTACGTCATACTTTTGAATGACTGCTTATATAATTGTGAAATGATATTTGTTCTTAAATGGTTTGTATATTTCCTTACTTTCCTCATTTTTGTTACTGTTGTGCTTGCATAATCAGAAAGTATAAAAGAAAGGTTGTTGGCATCATTATACTTCCAAGAAACAAACTAACATTCCGGCTGACTTGCAAACAACATGAATGAAGGTAATAATAGTATACATCTTGACTCATCCAATATGATTATAAACTCAATGATAATAAATAGACTTATAGTTTACAAACTATTACATAAGATAATTCATAATTCGTATTAATAATTCATCCAAACAAATGAAAAGTCAGCTATAGTATCAGAGTTTAATATCCATCAACTTCACCTTCACCACAACTTTGGAAATCTTATTCTTTAGCCCATGGAATTCAAATTAAATAAGTTTACTTCTATCAGCTTGCATACTTCCTAGATGTAATATTTTAAGATGCTGCAGCAAACATGCAACGGTGTCAATGTTTAGACCAACAATTTGTTCACAATTTAATATGGATATATTTTTTCAATAAGAAGTAAAAGTAGAACAATATTTCTATCTAAACAAAAAAGGTACATTTTTATCATCTTCAGGAAAAATTTACTTAAAAGATTGATTCTACATGTAATACAAAAGTGGTTTACTTCTACTCAATCACTTTGTCTTATGGTTACATGCAACAGATCAAACAAATGAAGACCTATGCAAAAGCGCAAGGGACAGAAGACGAGAAATTTTGAAAACAAAACGAGCAACAACATTTCACAAAGGTATGACACAAAGCAAACACAATTTTATTTTAATTATCACTTTATTCATATTTTATGCAGGCCTATGAAATTAACATGTAGTTACCTCTATGAATTCATATAGCACATTTTCATCTTACACTTAATGAGTTGTGAGTTGCAAGGCTTTGAATTAATAAAAATCAGTGCATCACAATATAAAAATTTTCTATCAAGAAAATTATCTTTTTATAAGGATCATAGGGTTCTAGACCTCAATTTATACTATTTACATGAATTTTAATTCTATTATTTAGCTTTTGAATTAATAATTGTTTAGTGGTCAATATGATTTCTCAGGAACAAACACAACTCACAATGAAAATATGGAAGCCTCCACCTAGCAAGTTTTTGAATTCATATCAAATGTAGGTCAATAACAATTATTAAAAGCATTCATAATGATTAATTCCATATGTGAAACATTTATTTGATTGTGTAGAAACTAAAATAGCTAGAAACAGAATACAAAGAATCAAAGAGAACAATCTTATGAAATGCCCACTTTGTGATGATGCATTGGTTTGGAAATCATAGAGCCCCAAGAAGGATATGAAGAGTAGAAATTCGTTGTTTACAATATTTTGCCAACAAGGACGAGTCAAGGTTCCAGAATTGCATGATCCACCTGCAATTTTACATAGACTATTATCAGAATCATCATCATTCCATAAAAATATTAGAGCTTACAATTCAATTAGCATTCATGTCAATGGGAGCTAAGATTGACAGTTCGGTTACTTCAACAATCGGTCCATACTCTTTTAGAATACATGGTTAGAATCACCACAACATTGATCCTTATTACCAGGGGAAGGAAAAAATCCACGGTTTACCTAGCTATACATATATGATACCGTGAACAAAGTGCAGAATCGCATAAAGGTATTGACATGGAACCAAAATTCAGAAAAACTGGAAGAAAATAGTGTTGCTGGATAGATTGAAATAATGGGTGCTAATAATGAACCTGCTAAAATATTCAAAGAGGCTAGAGACCGATATGAAACCAGAGAAGCTAGAGAGTTGTCTATCATATTAATCGGCCAAAAAAAAGAGGGCGACCATATGACTTACCGAGTTTCGATGAACTTCCAGGATTAATAGTGGGAGACCTGTCTTCTACATCAAAGAAAGAGATACAATTGTGCAGCATCAATCATCATAGCTTCAAACAATAAATGAAATTCACCTTCTATTTATGGCTATGTACTACCCATTTTATTCCTATTTGGCGAGAGTGGATTCCATGAACAAATCCCATATAGAGAACAGGAAAGACGAAGCATCAAGAGGTCTTTTGTCATGATGTGTGAATACTATGCATACCAAATACAAACAAGGTTGTCTGAGGGGGCAACAATTATCAAATCAGGATGTCTGCTACATCAATATGCAGTAGATGTGTACACAACAGTTGAACAATACCGTCTATGATGGATTAGGAACAACCAAAAGACACTAAGGGCAGAGGTCTACAATAATGTAAATGATGTTGTTGCAAGAGGCGACATTGATGCAAGATCACTAGGAATGAGTTGGATCTTGCCATCTTCTTTCACAGGAAGTCCAAGATATATGGCCGAAAATTTTCACGATGCAATGGAAATTTGCAAAGTACAGGGCAATCCTCAACTTTTCATCACAATAATATCCAACCCAAATTAGGAGGAGATACATACTTATCTACAACAATCCGCCAAAATAATTTCGAACGATAGGCCAGACATAGTGTTGCGTCTTCAAGATTAAGTTAGACGAATTGTTGTAAGATATTCAACATGGATTTCTTGGAGGACCCCCGCAAGCAGGTACAAGAAATATATATATTAAATATTGAGATTCAAATTATAGATACGTATAATAAAGATTAATCTTTCTCCTTGAAGAACTATAAGCTAAACCAAATTTCAAATTTTCATTAAAACTTTGGTTGTAGTGGTCTACACTATTGAATTCCAAAAATGGGGATTGCCTTATGCACATATATTGCTCTGGTTGGAAGAGAGACTTAAGAATTCAAGACCCTACCAAATTGATTCATTAATTTCAGCTGAGATACCGAACAAGATAAGTGACCTTGAAGGATATGCTTTTGTGGAACAATTCATGATGCATGGGCCATGTAGGTTGGACAAGCCACAATGACTGTGCATGCAGGATGGCGAATGTGATAACCCAAATTTTTATTATATTTTTTAAATTAATTTTATGAAAGTACCAATGATCATGATTTAATGATTCATAATATGAAAGTTTTTTGAGGATTTCATGTGATAAAACTTAATTATGGGGTATTCTAATTGATATCGTTATGCAGGATGGTGAATGTGATAACCCGAATTTTTATTACATTATTAAAATTACTTTTATTAAAGTACCAATGATCATGATTTCATGATTCATAATATGAAAGTTTTTTTAGGATTTCATCTGATAAGACTTAATTATGAGGTATTCTAATTGATATCGTTATGATTTTAAGTGTGGAATTGAAGTTAGAGCATAATAAAGTGATTCAATAGAAATTTTCATGATTTTATGTGCAGTTATAAGATTTTGATTTTCATAGTTTATGTATAATTAATTGGCTTAAATTTATAGAATGATAATTGAGATTATGAAATATCATTAAGTTTTTTATTTCATGATTTTATGAAATCATTCTATGATTTAATTTGCAATCTATGAAATTATTGTGATTAGATTTTTTTATTATGATATAATTTTTATGTGGAATGAAATTGAGAAAAAATATGATTAAGTTATTTGATTAATATTAGGCCATGATTTGTATTTATTAAGCTATGATTGGGCTTAATAAAATTAGATTTAATATTAAACGTCCATAAACTGAGGCCCGGAGCCCAATAGGATGACAAAACTGGATATATATATATACACACACACACACACACACATATATATATAGAATAGGAGGATTAATTATAGATTATTACTCATAAATTAAAGTATATAAATTTGAGATTCTCCAGTGAGCCGCCATCGTCCATTCAATATTCTTCTTTCTTCCTTTCTTCCAACTTTTAGGTACTCTTATTGTTTAGAAATTCAAAACTCCAATTTTTGCATCTCCGAATTCTGTGAATTTTTAATATGTTATTTCTTATTGTGAGTTTGAGCCACTGTTACATTTTCAACTTGGTTGGATATCTATTCTATTGTATATGGTTTTTCTACCACTCAATATCCAGATTTATAAATTCCAGCGTTTTTTATTTTAAAATTCATAATATATAGTTATAGGCATCTAAATCACTTGAATTTTTAATATGTCGTTCATTCCTATGATTTAAAGTCACTTGTAAAAATTTAGGACAATTGGATATGTATTTTATTTTATATGATTTTTCTATTACACCAGGTCCAGATTTATAAAGTGCTACATTTCTAATTTGGAAATTCAAAATATAGGATTATAACTATTAAAATCTCTTAAATTTTTAATATGTCGTTCCTATAGGTGTTATTCATCTTTCATACAAGTTTCAAGTCAATCAAATTTTATCAGTTATGATATTTTTCCTACGGTTGTGAAGGATTTACAGCTTCAACTATTTCGATTTCAAAATTCCAAAATCAATAGTAAATCTTCTCAGAAATATAAGAACATTTTATAGCACATTTTTACATGATTTAAGTTTCTATAGTTCAAAATTTAGCTTGTGCCTCCATATATTTTGTGAATTATAATATTAATTCTTTGTTGTGCAGTGAAAATATATATCAAATTGTCATAAAATCTTTGTTTTAAGTCCGATTGGACTCAAATCAGTGGCAAAATGTTATAAATTTCATTATCTATAGTTGTTGTTGAGAAAAAAGAAGTTTTATATTTATATACTATGCACAAACTTCGAGAACAAAACATGGCTAAGTTTCAATAGAAAGATCGTTTTCACAACCTTTATAAAAATTAGTCCCCGTTTCCAATTCCTAAAATGTTTTTGGTCAATATATATAGTTTTCCAGTTAGTAGAATCTCAGTTTTTATAGAAAAATATTTTATTTAATTAAGGTGTTAATAGTAAACAATTCATCCCTATTGTAGGGCTCTAGAGACCTTGGGTTTAGGATAATGCATAATTGAAGATATCATCTCTACTACTTTAAAAGTTGGGTGATACTCTCACACTAATCATGTGTTGTGGTTTGTTAAATTACCCTATAGAGAAATATACATGATTATATGGTAATTATCTATGATATGCGTTAGTATTGTGAATGTTAAATGGACATGACGACAGTTTGATGACATGATTCTATGAACAAAATGTTTGACATACATATGTGATGTCTTAGTTGCAAGATTTGCGGTAAAATCGCACAATGTGTAAGGTATACAGATAATACCATACATAGATATGGCTAATATTTGCGGGTATGACCCATACAAGATTCTGATTGAGTTCACTTTGAGTAGCTCCCGAACTCATGATGCTCGAGCAGGACAAAGCGCATTCCAGGCAAGATTGATGTGCTCTTATGTGTAGGATATCACCCGAGATGGGGCTTTGCAACACCTATGCGAGTCGGAGATTTGCTTGGGAGATGTTTATCTTCAAAAATCTCCTTAGCTAGTGGTATCAGTACTATAATAAGTAAATAGTATACATATTACAGGATTTATGATTTATAGTCATATAAATGTCGAGTGGTTCAACAAGACCTAGGCAATCAAGTATCTCTTCAAGTATATTACAAAAGGAGTGGATAAGGCTACAATGATCATAGAACAATCAAGCAAAGGAAAGAACATAGCCCAAAAAGAAAGAAAAAACAAAATGAAGGAGTGGATGAGATTAAAAATTATCTGGAATGTAGCTATTTGTCTGCTTGTGAAGCTATGTGGAGAATCTTTGCATTTGACATTCACTACCGAAGATCTGCAGTTCAGATACTGGCCATACATTTGCCAAATCAACAAAGACTCATTTACAATGAATTAGACAATCTTGAGAGTATCTTATCATGAGACGATGTTCAGAAGACTATGTTTACTGAATGGATGGAAAGAAACAAGATCGACAGTGAAGCTAGGAAGCTAACTTATGTGAAATTCCCAACACAATATGTATGGGATGGGAAAAAAAGGTTTGGACCAAGCATAAACAAGGGCACACAATTGGAAGGATTGTAAATATACATCCAACAGTAAGAGAAATGTACTATTTGAAGAGACAGGTGGACATAATAAAGGGACCAAAATGTTTTGAAGAAATACTTACTGTAGGGGACATGGTCCATCCGACATTCAAAACTGCTTGCTACACAAAGGGGTTACTAGATGGAGATTCAGAATGGCATGATGCAATGGATAAAACATCAAAATGGACAACACCCACCCAATTACGACATCTCTTTGCAACACTTTTGTTTTATTGTGAAGTTGGGAGCCCGTTGAAATTATGGGATCACTGTTGGAAGGCTCTAGCAAAGGACATACCATACAAACAACGAAAGATATTTGGCTTCAGAGAGTTAGAATTTACGGATGAAGAGCTTCAGAATTACACTTCGATGGAAATTAAAAAAAATACTACTCCAAAATGAAAAATCTCTAACGGACTTTGCTGATATGCCAACACCTAACAAAAACCTCTTGAAAGAACTCACAAACTCACTGTTACATGAGGAAACAAACTATAGCATTGAGAGCAGCAAGCGGAACACGAAGGATTGATCCAAAGTTTGAATGGAGAGCAAAGAAGGGTGTTTGAGAGTGTAATGGAACACGTCAAAGATGAAAAAGGTAAATTATTCTTCCTATACAGCACTGGTGAGACAGGGAAAATATACTTATACAAGACAATTATCACCAAACTAAGGGCCGAAAGGAAAATAGTCATTCCAGTAGTATCGTCCGGCATTGCAGCCTTCTTCTTCCAGGGGGGAGGACAGCCCACTCAAGATTCAAAATGCCTTTAAATGTCCACAAGAAATCATTTTGTGAAATAAAATCAGGTTCGATGTTAGCTGATCTACTGATGGAGACAAACTTAATCATATGGGATGATGCACTGATGGCCCATCGACACACATTCGAAGCATTGGAATGAACTATGAGAGATTTGTTATCCATGAGAGATCCAACAGCAAAGGATAAGACTTTTGGAGGTAAAACAGTGCTCCTTGGATGAGATTTCAAACAGATACTACTAATTGTACCCCATGGAAGCCGACAAGATACTATATTGGCAATGATAAATCGCTCAATCCTATGGGATTGATGTTGTGTGCACAACCTTACAAATAACATGAGGTTGGACCAGTCTGAAAAAGAGTTTGTCAAATGGGTACTGGAAGTTGGGGATGGGACAACAAAAAAGGCGACACAACCCAAAATGCATGTAGGGAATTTAAAATGATTGAAATGGACAAGACATTGATGCTCCAAAGCACTGGTCATCCGATGAAGGAAATTGCAAAAGCCACATACTCGAAATTCCATATATCTTTCGATGATTGAAATTATCTGAAAGAAAGAGCAATTCTAACACTCACAAATGAAACTGTTGATGAAATAAATTTGTTTCTCCTGTCAACTGCACCTGGAGAAACAAATGAGTACTTCGGTTTGGAAAATATAGATAATGGTGCAGAAGATGCTTACAATCATAAGGTCTTATATCCAAATGAGTTCTTAAATTCTCTCAAATTACTAGGACTCCCAAACCACCATTTGCAGCTAAAAACAAATGTTCCAATCATGTTGCTTAGAAACATCAACAAGAAAGAAGGCTTATGCAATGGCACTAGGCTAATGGTTTCACGTTTAGGGAACAGGGTAATTGAAGTTGAGATATTGATATGCACACATATAGGAAACAAAGTACTCATTTCGAGAGTAATCCTATCTCCAACAGATACAAAATGGCCATTCAAACTGAGGAGATGACAATTCCAATAAGAGTGTTACACGATGACTATCAACAAAAGCCAAGGACAAAGCTTGAAAAATGTTGGATTGTATCTTTCAAAGCCAATTTTCAGCCACGGGCAACTGTACATCGCACTTTCTCGAGTGACATCACGAGAAGGCCTTAAGATATTAAACACTAAAGACGGAGCATATGAAATAGAAAATATCGTCTATCGAGAGGTGTTCAACAACCCGCCCAACGCAGTTATGATATAAAATTAGAATTAGATAATCTTATCTATTTACATATATTTCCATGTGGTTAAAAGAAGTAATCAATAAATATAAACTTCTTGCTCATTATTTAGAGTATCCTAATTGCATGTGAGAGTTATTAAAGTCTTACTCAATATCTAGAATTATCTTTTCGCAGACCAGAATTGATTGGAACTACTAAAGAAGAAAGAGAATACATATGCTTGAGATTCTCAATAGAAGAATTACTTTAATAATTTTTTATTTTCTTTATTTAAATTTCAAAATTTGAGGTACTTTCTATGTAGAAAAATAAGAGAAGATCTTAGTGGTTCGTGGTGCAACTTTTTTATTTTGATCTTTCAGAAATTCCTTATTAATATAAAAAAATGAATTATTTTTCAATAATTTCAAAATATGATTAGTATATTTAATAAAAGTTTATGTCCATGTATTGCACAGGTCTACAACTAGTTGTAATTAATTCTAACATCAAATTAGAAGAAACATCATGAAAACATTTAAACAATAATCAATATATGTAGGGTTCGAACATCCCTATAACCATTAATAAAAGAAATAGCCTCACATAATGTGTTTAATCACAAAAATATAATACATTTGAGATAGAAGATAAAAGTGAAACAGAAAAGAAGCTCGAGCCTAGTTCTCCACTGCGTACTATTTTAATGAAATGATTTTTTTCCTCGCCAAAAATAGATATCCATTAAAAGCCCTCCATTCCTGAACAACCCCCCCCCCCCCCCCCGGCATATGCTCTAATCTCATTGGCCTACTGCAGGGCAATTATGTTGTCATGAGAGAGATACAGTACCATAGTGATCGAATGATGCATTGCAGGAGATCTTTCAGAACAAATATATCAGAGTTCTACCCATTAATTCGAAGAATATCCAAGAGAAATTACAAGCTATATATGTAATAGTGAAATATATAATCAATTAAAAGCAGATTTGGTAGTCATTGTCTCCCCTAATTGCTCTGGACCTCTTTCTTTACGTTTTAGGAGGGGTGGAGGAACCCCAACTTGCGACATGTGTTGACAGTAGCGTGCTGGGCGAGGGGAGTGGGTGAACAACGACGAGGAGCAAGTCACAGGTCCGATCGTCTCTCTCGAATTCTCTGGCACCTGATAGGTGAGACCTTAAATAGCGATCGATACAGAGACTTCATCTTCCACAGCTGATTCTGAAAAAAGCTGCGAGCAGCAAGAAAAAGTCGGTGAATAAATCAAGCAGTGCTGTTTTTTTTCAGAAGATGAGTTGATTGGGCAGAGTACATCTGACACAACATGAAGACATTCCGAAAGTTCAATTCTTAATAATAAACCACTTAATTATCACATATCTTATAATGTACTCAATTATTTCTATTTATAAATTGTCAATTCGTTGTTTTCAAATTGTTATTAAATGCAACACCTAAAAAAATTTAAAATAAAAACAAAGATGTCAAGCAAGTAACAAGTATTCAATTGAAAACGTGAAAACAATTTCGGCAAACATAAAATTAATTTAAGATATTAAACAAACAACAATTGTGAAGAGTGGAATTTATAAAATAGAATATTGTCTTGTAGGTGTAATTGTAGAAAAACTTACAACCCTCATAAAATTACAATTTAATCTTTTTTTGATTTAATAACAAAAAAATCATAACTTTATTTCACAATAATAATTTGAATCATCATTAAATTTGTTGGGGATCATAGTCCACCGTCTCATAAAGTAACCATATCATTGTCAAAATATTGGCAAAAAGAAAGTATAATTCACAACCTCTTTTAAAATTGCAGCTGATTTATTAAAAATTGCACAAACAAATCACAACCTTTTCCCAATTCACAATTTTAACTTAAATCTTTTAAGTTTTTTTAAAAACACAAAATATAAAAATGCGTCATTTTCCAAATTTGCAATTTAAATTTGAGTTTAACAATATTTTGAAACTCCACTCAGTTCATACTTATATTTTTATGCCAAAATTAAGATTATTCCCCAAAAAAAAAAAAGGTAAACAATAAAAAAATAATTATACAAATATAATTCTATTTTTACAAGATTCTTATATTACTGTTTCAGTTGCATTCGAGTTGTTCTCTTTTGTTATGAAAGAGCAAGGGCATAAATTCAAGTATGATGTTTGAATAATGAAATTACCTTATTTTATGTACATACACTTGTGGCACGTATGATAAGTCATAATAAAAATATGAACTTGCTTTAATATTATTAATATCATCAAGCATCGTCCTTTATTATTGATTGGGATAAATTCAAGATAGGAGAAAAAATTACTCATATTGAACTTTCCACCCATCTCGATCATAAAAGAGAGGTTGTCTCTATACAAATGATATTTCCCCACTTGGGCTATAGCAAGAGAATCAAAAGGACAAGAACACCTTTTAATTAGCATTGATTGCTAATCCACTGAGGCCTTACTCAATACGGGGGAGGTGGTACATCCCTTTCTCAGCTGCTTCTTATGCAGATCCGGAAAGCCCCTTTTTGCAAGACCTGCGGAGTTAAAGAGTACTTCTTGAACTGGGGCATTCATTGTGATATTCATCGGAGCAGTTAGAGCAGCAAAGGCAGAATAATCGGCATAGCTAAGTCAGGCAATGTGCAGCTAATTGAATTATACTTTCACGGGTCATTCCAATACCGAACCAACATGAAGAATTCATATCCAAAGGATCACAACATGAAAAATGTAGATAAAAAAATATAAATCATTGTGACACTATATTGACACGATATAAATACATCATACCTCATAAAAATGAGTAAGTTAAAAATTGAAACATGTAAAATTGAAAATAACATTACTTTAGTTAACACATACTTCACAATTTGTAATGAAGTCCTGAAATCATTTTTAGAAAAGGTTGTTTTTTTTTCCTAAAAAATTTCAGAAAACTCATATTCAAATTCCAATTCTCACAAAGGCTTTTGCTATGATACCATCTCTTCATTTGTCAACATACACTGTATCAGTTTTGTTGGAATTGTGAACTCCGCTTATTAAAAATGGGATGATTATGACCACATCGATGGCAACATTTTATACTAAGTACACCATCATCAATAAGAATGTACAGACACATGCCAGTGCCAAGAATCGACACCGCAGAGATAAATACATCGACCCAGTTCATTAATAGACAACCAAGCCGTAGGGCATCAACCAGCAAAGAATGACATGACTACATGGATACGGGCTACTGTACTTGTACATATACATACGACACAGGCATGTGTTAACGCAATGCCACTAATTTAGTTACTTCTAACCTAACAAAATTGTGTTCGTGCTGTTAGGAAGAGATGTTCAAGTTGGTGATTCAGCTAGCAGAAGAGTGTGCCACCAGCCGCAAGCCACATTTCTTGCAACATATCCATCAAGTGGAACTTGAGAAGGGATATTTCGGTCTATCACGTCTCCTAACCCGAGCTGGATCATGGAAAAACAAGTCGTTGGTAATTAAAATAGAATGCATGTCTATGCATCTATAAGCATATTCTACATACAGAAATATGATTAATGTAGGCTGCCCCTTGAGTTTTAAGGTGTATGAAGTTACCTGGCCATATTTGTTCCATCCCCAGCAAAATGTTTTTCCGTCCTCTTCAGGAAAGAGAATAAAAACAGTTAGTTTATTGGAATGGCTCATCACCATGGACTGAATTTGATCTTTACAACACAATCAAAACAACTATATTGGGTTGTTTATATCAGTACTTGGTGCAAATCTTTTAATATTTCCCTCTAGACTACATCATCTCTTACTTGATGTTTCTTGTTTTCAGCTGGCGTATATCCTAAGCTATGATCAACCATACTCATGGCCGATAAATAGGTCACTAATAGAGAATATGAAGTGAGATTAACCACACCAGACCACCTTTTTCCTACTCCCAATTATTGCTGCAGCAATGCCTAGCTCTTAACTTATACTTAAGAGACAATCTTTTCTCTGTCCTTGGAGGAAGAGACGAAAATAATGTTTTTTCAGAAGATATTGAAACATTTAAAGAAGTTCAATTTATTTATCACAAACATTGACGCACCTGTGACAACTGCACTATGTCGAGCTCCACAGGATACAGCATTTACATGAACATGTTCCAGACTCGGAGCATCAAGAAGACGAGGCAAAGTCTGTTAGCAATTAACCAGAAAGATAATGTTATCAATGGTGTGATAATATTTAAATCTGAGCAGGCAAGAAAGGACCCAAGCAGAAAATAATTCAAGCTATGAAATCACTTCTCCTTAATGAAAAAGAAATGTTGTATAATAATTAAAAAAATAAAAAATAAAAAAATCATGTCTCCAAGGAAAAATCCAGATAACATTGTAATCCATGTGCCAAGTATCTAACATTAGACCGGTAATGAGATGCTGTGCACCTCATAAGGTCCTACAATGAGACAAAGAAAGTTCAAGAATATACCTCAGCTTGTTCGGCACCAGTTCCTAACTGACCAAACTGATTTCCCCCAAAAGCATAAACATCACCATCAGCAGAAATGCAGATGGTATGCCAAAGTCCAGCTGCTACACCTTCTATTTTGATGCCAAGTAAAGAAGATACACAAGTAGGACTTAGCTCGTCATCTGTACTTCCTTGACCACACTACATCAAATAAGAGGTAAACTTTTTTTTCATTAACTCAGGTCAGCAGAGGAAACTATAAGTAGCAGAGAGAACGAAACCACACAACAATATATAAACTCATTTCATATAGAAACACTCGAACAAACAAACATAGATTTACTATCCTACCATGACCTGTGCCATGCGAAGGAATATTCTGGAAGTCCATCTCAGTTCCCTAGACTCACAACTCTGCTTTTGGTTAATTTTATTCTGGTGTGGCCAAAATAACTTGTTCATTGAGGTGGGGAGTGGAAGAAGGATAGATAACTATTAAGGGCTTCTCATTTCAGATAGTCATGAAAGCTAGAATATATTTAAAGCTTTAGATTCTTGCTTGCTATAGAGTAGAGTTGTCTGGAAAGAGCAATCAATTGGCTGTATAGATTATCATACCATGAATTGAGCTTTTGTCATGATCTAAGTACCCGAAAACATAGATATCTCAAGGAAGAAACTGTGAAATTTATGTCAACTCTGTGAAATTTGATTTTGCACCTGCCACATCTTGAAAGGTCAATATCACATCCTTGTATTCACAACTACATGCACACATACATAACTCAAACATGTGCATATATGTATGTGTATGTACTTTATCTTACGTATGTAAATGTTGTTGCTTGTTAGAGGGAAGACATCTTTTAGACCATTATTAACGTGTAAATGATGTATTTAGTATCGCACACACCATAATAAACTCTATGTATACCTTAGGATTAGATGACACCAGGATCCGCATATGACCTATAATATCGACATGTGCTTGTTCGAGGGATGATTTCCAAAATGAAAATTAGATAAAGTGATGTCATAAAATAGAGTTCCCTTCATATCATTGATCAAAAACCCAGAAAAATTAAAGACTAAAGGATCGGTTCTCCATTCAACTCATATTTCAGTTGTACATTGCAATTAATATTTTCCACAGCATCAAAAGAGTGGTGCTAGACAATCAAAATCTAATAAACATAGGCAAAATCACAAACTCAAGCATATTGAAGATGACTATACTGTGAAAGAGCAACAGATAACATCTACTCCACATATTGTTTCGTATAGACCATGTCTACGCCAGCAGTACCTATTACAGTAAGCAACTGCTTACAAGAAGAGAGATCAATACAAAAGGCTACAAGTTAATGATATGCCTGGCTGTATCAGGTACCAGGAGCTACAGAATTCAATGTTTTACTGCATTTTGTTTTCTTTAAAAATGTCGACTCCCAGAGAAGATAAGTTCTGAATTAGCATATGGCAAAGAAAAGGCAACTTTGAGCTCCGTTGGTTTCAATTTGATTTTGACCTCAATTTGATATTACATAAAAAAGTTGTGTTTGGAGTTGGAATAGAAATTCACTGGAAGTGCCGAAGTTATACTATGCAGTAGTTCTTATAAGAATAAAATAAGTTTTCATGCAGTGAAAAGATTCCTGGATCAAATAAAAAACATGGAACTTGCTAGATTTACCAAAGGTTGGGAATAAATTAATGGTCCCTAAAATTGGATTATGCCTGGGAAATGAAGGATCTAGTTGCAACTACAACTCGACAAGGATTTGAGTCGGCTATCTTTGATTTCAAAACTTTAAGAATCCAAAAATGAGGCAGAACAAAAATGTTTTCACCTTGTTGGTGATAGCCTTGCAGTTGACATGTAAAAGGTTTCACGAAATAAAATCAATTACAAGAAAAAACCTAACAACAAAGAACCTATAATGAAATGAGGAAAGATGTAGTATATGCCTGCAGACAGAATCTAATCCATGATATGATTTTGACTTGAGACCAATTGACCTTATTTGATGAGAAGGCCAACGCTAAAAGACATAACAAGGGCATTAATATGTCTGAAGTATCAGAGTACTTAATATTGCAGCACACATTAATCTAAGTTACCATCATGCAGCTATTATTATGACAGGTAAATGACAGTGGTAAAAAGTTAAGCATTTTCATCATCCGCTCGATGAAAAGATCAAACAAACTGATTCACTAAATGCAGAAAACTGACAGAGGTAGAATCTTCCAAATTCTAAAGAAGATCTGAAATAACTCAATTTATGAACTAGCTCTTTTCACTCATAGGGAAATTTAAGGAAAAAGTTCCAATTAATTCCTATCATTGATTAAAATTGAGATTTGATACACATAAATAATAACTTCTTCATGGACTTCTACACGCATAGTTCAACAATCTAGGTTTTACATATTACAACAATAGTTATACACTCAGATATAGTAAATAAATGTTCCTAGCTAAACATTGCTGAGACACTCACCTGTCCGTATAGTCCCCAACCAAAACTTAGTATTGCACCAGCATCTGTTGAAACAAGAAGACACAAGACAAACATGTTTGCAAATCACATAGCTTAAACTGCAGTGAAAGAATCTAGAAAAGTGAATTATGCAATTGGACACTAAAATGTAAAATAAAAATAGATTGGATCCACGCAGCAGCCAAATGGAGGAAAGAAAATTCATGAAATCACCTGTAATAACTGCACTATGTCTGCCTCCACATGCAATTGCTTTTACATAACTTCCAGGAACTCTAAATCCATGACCTTCTGAACCCATATTTCCACGAGAAAGGCCCATAGATCGATCCTTATTGAAAGATGAATCAATGCAAGGTACAGGATGAGGAGAAGACACCATTCTAATTCGTGATCCCAGGCCCAGCTGCCCCTCGCCTCCATATCCCCAACCCCACACCTGTCCTACATCTGTAGGAGCAGAGAAAAAAAAAAGGAAAAAAATACCAGATTGTTGCTCATAAAGTAACATAACAAAACAAAGCAACATAACAATTACCTGACAATGCTAAGGTGTGCCGACCACCAGCAGCAACAGATGCAATCCTGACACCTGGATTAAGTGCTACCAAACAAGGAAATGCAGAAAGAGTTTCATCACCAGATGAGCTTTCAGCTGAATGTCTAGCAGGGGACACACGTCTCCTTTTAGAAGTCTCATCAACCCCTCTATTATCGCCACCTGATCCCAACACACCACTGGGTCTTGATCCATGAGAACGAGGGCTTGCTGTAATGGAATCACACCTCAACATGTTAGTCTGTGTAACTTGAATATGACACTTTGTAAATCACTGTTCTTGACTTACGGACAGTAATACCTTGCTCAATTAACAATAAGCTTTCCTTCTCCATGCTTGAACCTGTTGAAGAATCCCCAATGACTTTTCCAGAAGGGATACATTCTTTCCATCCCCAAGTATAAATTTCCCCACTCACTACATTGAACCATTTAACCCAAATTAAATCATAAAAATAATAATAATAAATATAAGCAAGAAAACTGTTATATATGCAAGTCATGAATATGTGCTAAACAAAAGTAGGCTCCTAGAATGGGCTTCAGTTTAGTTTCTGGCACAGAGAGTATGCAGTACCTGTTACCGCAGCACAGTGCGCCCAACCAGCAGCAGCTTTTACTATTATGGCCTCAGCAGGAAGTGGAAAAGGCTCTGGCATTTCCTTAACAATATCAGTGAAAAAAGTATGTTATAGCTAATGTAACTTGAGAACCAGTAAGTGAATAAGAAAATCATGTCACGCTCCACTACCCCATGTTTCCCAGATGTCACGTAGCTTTGGCCTAAGTCATCTGCTGACCCCCATGTAATGAGTTTCCCAGAGTCTGGCAATAGCAATTCAAAAGCCTCTGAGTACTGAAACAATTATATTGTATGACTTCAAGTACAATAAATCTAGTGTCTGCATTATACCATTCTAAGCGAATCTCAGGATAACACATAGATAAGTAAAACTTATTTATGTGTTCCTTTGAATTTGCATTTCATGAAAATAATGCAATGTGTCTCCACAACTATATGAATCAAAGACATAGCTCAAGAAGCAAAGAAATCTTTGAGAATGCTGCTCCAAAAATTCAAAATGCCAATATGATTAATATTTGTCAGATTTCAATTGGAACCTCGGTTCGCCGTAATGGCAAAGTTCAAATACAAGTCGTGTATGGTAGAAATCTTGCAGAACAGCAGAAATAGATCACAGGCTTTAGATTAAACACTGAGCAGGGTGTGAATTAAAGCCCCAAAAAAAAGGAAAATGAAAAATCCTTCCAACCCATTGACATTCAATAAAACATTCGAACAGAAGGTCAATTATAGACCCGCGAACAAACAGAAAACATCACTTCAAATGCCACTAAAAGATGAGAACATCAACTCTTTAGTTCTTATGGAAACTGGAATGCAGATTCTCGAGCCATACAACTCAGTCAAAAAACATTATGTAGTCAAAACAGAAAAAGGAAAACGAAGTACACAAATTAAGCTCCAAATACCTGAAATAGCCATGGCGAATCCACAGCCACCGCCACAAACATCCTTCCACGCATTTTGACCACCGTGCGGTGGCCGCACCACCACCGGAGACAAAATAGGCGTCCTCTGCGGCAATGCTCCCGGCAAATACCCCCACATGAACACCAGTTTCTCCTCCATTTTCACACTTTCTTCACCTCCTTCGCCATCAACATTCATTCCTTTAATTTTCCACAAAACCAACTCTTCAAGAAGAAATATTCCTCGCACTTGCTTTACTCGTCGAAAAAATCTGAAGTCACAGTGAGAAATTCAGCTGAGTTTAGTTTCGGTTATGTTTTGTGAGAAAAGTGCCCTAAAGCAATAAAAAGGGGCGTATCAATTTCGGGCGAGGCATCGCGCCACGTCGGATGATCACGTGGCCTACATTACACGTGGCGAATCCTGAGCCGCGAATGCGTCAGCGATTCTCGACCAGGAGTTACAGGAAGTTTCTGGAATGTGGGAAGAATTTCCGCCTCCCAACTGCTGTGGTTGCTGGCGCGTCCCGCTGAGATGTCGCCACGTGGTCCCTCACCCTCCCAGTGCCCCAATCATTACAAATGCCACGTGTCCCATGCGTGTTGGGAGATTTTTCTCATGCCGTGTGCCGACGTGTGATTTGGACCAAATTGCCCTTGTGGAGAGGACACGTTTCGAGCCGGAAGGCTGGGCTTGGGGGTAGGTTTGTTGCCCTTTTATAAAAAGAAATTTGATGAAAGAGATTCAGGCAGGTACTTTAGCATGCATGTCCGGATTGTTTTAACAAAAGCCTAAGTACTAATTTGATACTTCATCCATAACTGAAATCATTATTAAAAAGTAATAAAAAAAGGTCAAACTAGGTCAGCCTGTTTAGCACAAAAAGTAGGGTTGTATTTTTTTCTTTAATTAGCACGTTTTAATTTATATTCGAATTAATTAATTGGCTCATGGCCTGTACGTATGCTTCTATTTAGATCTGAATTGATTAAGATGTTTATAGCTTGTAGGTTGGTTCGGTGCTAAATTATTTTTTTAATTTGGAGCATACTGTAATCCATTTAATGTACATTACTTAAATATTTCAACTTTTAAATTTTGTTAAATTCATGTAAAGTTTATAAATTTTGAAATTTGAATTTTATTATATATTTTTTATTTTTAAATTTAAATATGTAATTTAATTATAATAATAATCATTGTAGTCTAAAGCTCAAAAGAGTAGGATTAAATTTACCTTGTTACAACTTGCCTAGAATGGTCATTAGATAGTGGCCAAATTAAAATAAAAATTCGTTAAAACTAGTTTAAAACTACGGCTATGATTTATTGTCGTTCATTTTTGTATATCTATAGTAATTATATCACTGTTAGGAATCTAAGTTTTAAATATTAGTATAAGTAAGAATTGTTTTTTATTTTTTTCATATGGTTCTTGATTTTTATGAAATAGAAAATGGATTTATTCTCAATTTGTGTCTCTTTCCGGTATTCTTAGAATTAACGAATTTGGATCGTACATATTATTATTCGTTTCAAGTTTTGTCTACATCGGATAGCAATAAAAAAATTAGTTACAATCCTCGATGATGGTTCTAAGGAATAAAGTAGCATTAGTTGATAATCAAAGATTAACAATCCTCAATGATTTCTAATGAATAAACTAGCATCAATTGATAACTAAAGATTAGTTACAATTCTTAGTGATGGAATCAACTAGTTTATTATATTATTCTTGATGAGCAGTCACACGAAGATTACTATATACAAATCTGTCGAGATCAATCTTTTGTGATTGCTACTAAATTTTATGGTGGCTCTGATGGATAGTAAATTTTTAATAAGATGGGGATTGTCAATATCACTTTTCTAATAGACCCCATCTAATAGGTGTGAGTTGTTCTGGGATGAGATTGTTGATGATGACTGTGATAATCCGCCATTTTTTTGGTATAAGTAGGATGATGTTTGTTTTATGACTATTCATGGTGAATATGATTGTTTGCCACTTTTCCACACAAAAGTTGTCAATCCATTTTCAGAGCAGTTTTATGATATGTTTGTCCTCAAAATTGAGATTCCTTTTATTTCCATGGTTGTGGGTGCTGCATGTGTCCTCCCTATAATGGTGCAATAATTTGCTAATCTTGTTATTGTTGTTTGACTGCACAAATTGAAGAATGTTCCAATCAATCTTTAAAACACTTCTTGTTGCACTAAGATTAAGCAGGGATGGAGGGCAGTTTTTTTTTTTCTCACGAAGAGGACAATGATGGAGATACAGACTAGATATTATGATATATTTTGATCTTGTCATCTATATGTTAAGATATATTGTCTTTCATTTATGCTTATCTATATGCATTAGCTAGTAAGTATAATATTCCTACTCAAAATTAAATGGTTCCCTTTTTTATCTCCCATTAAACAAAAAAGAAAAGGAAACTTCTTTCGGGAGACTACTTTAGATGATTAAAAATGTAGGAAAAATGAAAACAGTAAATAGCGCGAGATGAAAAATTATATATAGTTTTTTATTTAAAAAACAAATATAAAAAAGTATCTAAAAATAATAATAATAAATATGAGTAAGTTAAATTATCATGTGTTCATTTTATTTTTAAGAAAAGTTTGAATATAGCTTTTCAAAGTTTTGTAAATAAATATTTATTTTATGCAAATTACAAGAAAGTTTTTAATTTTCCTATTAAGTCCTAAGTTTTTTGAAAAATATTTCTTGCACTTTCCTTTTTCTTAAAAACAAATTGTTTGTTTCCTAATATGTCTGAATTCGTTTATTCTAAAGATTAAACTCAAATTTGAAACGTCTCTAATTTGTTAACAACATCATTTGCATCTGGAAAATTAGTCTAAACCTTTTCTATTAGTGTCAGCTTTTGTTTTTCAATTAAAAAGAAAAAGGAAACTGGAAAATATCACAAGAAATTAGTTGAATAGATTGATTATCTGTTGCAAACAGGAATTTAAGATGTGTTGACATTAATTCCTCGTTCAACTTGTTTTATATAATTTAGTTATAGTTTCACACAAAGTTGACTCCCTTTAATTTCCCTTTGAAAACAGTTGACTCCGTTAATAATTTAATGATAACCTGGTCAATGCTGTATTCATTGTTTCACACTCCAATTTTAATTTTATTATATTATTTATTTACTTGCATCGCATTTTAGCTATATGTTCAAAAGTTTTTTTTTTTTTTTTTTTCTTTGAAACCATGTATTCGAATTTTTTTGGCTGGCAAAATTTGAAGCTTGGACCTTGTTGGTGCTGCTCAAGTCTTACCATAAATCAATATATAATATTCTAAAATTTGAGCAATTGCCTTATATTATACCAATAAGAGAAATACTTAAATATAACAAATTTCATATATATTTCTTTAAAAATTATTTTTAAAAATTTATTTTATGGATAAGCAAAGAAAATATTTTCCATGCACGTTCTGATATGATGTGTTTTTAATTAACAAAAAACAGATGATAAATTCAACTCAAATTAAACTAAAAAAATTATTCAATATTACTTGTTTAACTCAAATGTATTATTTGTTTAGCTAAAAAGTATTATTGGGATAACTAAAAATTATTACTCTTAAGATGATAAATTCTTCCTTTACACTACTTTATTATTATATTAGTAATTCAAATTAAAAAAAAAAAAAAAGTTGTTCAATATTACTTGTTTGAAAGGTATTATTTGTTTACCTAAAAATTATCATTCGGTTAACTAAACAGTATTACTCGTAATATTTATTTATTGACTATAAATAGATGATAAATTCTTCTTTTAGACTACTTTGTTATTGTATTAGTAAAGATTCAATTCAAATTAAACAAAAAAAATTGTTCGATATTACTTGATTAACTAAAAGATATTATTTTTTTTACCTAAAAATTATTATTGGGTTAACTTGAAAGTGTTACTCATGCCTACCGATAACAACCGTAAATGTGATACTTATTTATCTGAAATATAATAGCATTGTTTGTTTAATTAAAAAAAAACTCATTTAATAACGATTGACGTTGAAAATTTTTAAAAACAATTACCAAAATGAAGCCTGAACATTAAAATCAAACAAGCAATTAGAAACATATTATTATTCTCAACATTTATTCTTTAATTTTAACATAATTAAATTCAAAATAATGATAAAGTTGAAAGAAGAAGCAAATGACGAACAAAATGATGAAATTAATTTAGATCTTTTTTTTCAAGTTTTTCAGCTACGATAAGAATTATAAATATATAAAATTTGCTAAGTTTAATTATTTCTAACATATGCTATAATATAAAATAATTGTTTAAAAATTAACAAGATTTCATCGGCTTATTTGTAAAGAATAGAAAATCTAGGATCTACTCTTATAAAATATGGATTCATATTCAACTTATTTCATTTCTAATATTTTTTTAAATATGTCCAAATTATTGATATAAATTAATATATGTTTAAAATTAACATAATGCCTCAATGTAGCCTGATGGTAAGGGTACTGGATGAATGGAGTCAACCCGGTAACATTATTTAACTCCTTTGTATATGTTTAGTCTTGAAACCTCTACCGAATTGTATATAAAATACATCTTTATATTACACTCCATATGTCTCAAAATTAAGAATCGTATTTTATACAAATATAGTTGTTTAATCAATTTTATGAAGGTACAATTTTTTAAGAATTTTTACTAATATTCATATTTTTTTTAGTGTTGATTTGACTTGTTTAATCACATACAATTTTTTGTGTGAAATTATAAATTAAAAACTGCACTGATTTTTAAATCATGCCTCATATTTTAAAATAAATATATTTCTTAGTATAAAACTCATATTTTGGGACGAAAAGTATACAAAAAGCCAAAAAAAATAAAAATATTTAACTTGCTAGATAGCAAAAGGGTATTGAAGCATTTAAATCTTGAATCATCATACGTTGTATTTAATATATTTTATGTGACAATACTTATGTCAATATAGGAGAAACTAAAAGTACTTATTCATGTGTTGTTGGGTGAGGTCTCTTCTAATGCACTACATAAAACTTATGAAATTTATTGGACATTAAAAAAATTATTATGAAATAAATTTTTTCATGTTATAAAATCAAATTGATAAATATATTAACTTCTTAGCAATAATTTCTCAAATTCTAGCAAATATATTTCTATTATAATATATATATATATATATATCATTTTTTCCCGTTTATTTTTCTTTCCACAAATGAAAAGACGAATTTTTAGAAAATGTTGTTATATTGCTAACCAATAAACATTCATTTTAATTTTTTATATTTTTATTTGTTAATATTGGTAATATTATTAATTTTATAAAACTAATAAAAAATTCTTATATCTTCATAATTACTTGATTTTAACAAATTAATTATAAATTTGTGGCAGATTCGATATTATTTAATGTTCACATTGATATACACATTTTATTCAATTTCTTGATTTCATTAGAAAATACTATATATTTGGTAATTTGATAATTGTATTTTATAAATAAAAATAATTAATGTTCACATATGATTTTACATATAATATTTATATCCTTATTATAATCATGTTACATATATAAATTATTGAACATAATTATATATATATATATATATATATTTAAAGTATTAATTTTATGTATTTCTAAAATTTGATAACATTATACTATAATAATATGTTCGTGCATCATATGAGAGAACATACTAGTTAGATATAACCGTAAGTTAAATTATACAAAACGAACAATGTAAGTGTGTGGATTGTGAAACTACATAACTTATTTATAATAACAATAAACCAAATAAATACAGAGGATTAAAAAGATGGAAAATATATATGAACATAAATTATCTACCCTAAAAATTTACATAATTTTTGTAATTTGTAATATGATAATTATTACGTATTTTTTGTGATCATATTAATTTTAATTATTAATTAAATCTTTATAAATTATATGATAAACTTATTATGTAGTACTTAAATTACAAATAGTCAGTCATACTAATAAAAAAACTTACATACCAAATTTATAGATCTTATTTAACATAAATAAAGTGATAACTATTAATATGGATTAATATTTTGATATGTTATGTTAAATTAATTTATTTTTATATAAATGTAGCAATTCAATTTTCTTTTCCTTCTTTAACTGGAATTCATGAATCATTAATTTTATGGTTTACATTCTTATATATTTTAATTGAAATTTTTGGTGATTTAACTTTTATAATTTAATGTGAATTATATGAAATAAAGTATGTGATTAAATTTATTTAAATTGAAATTGATCATATTTTATTAAGCTAATTGAGCTTAATAAAGTTAAATGTTATATATTAAGTTCATAAATGAGGTCCGAAGCCCAATATAAATTAATCCCGAATATAAATATTGATGATTAATATGACATACACCCAAGGTAATTCTCATATCTGATGTAGGTTTAAGGTTAAGGTGTGAAACACCACACGAAAAATGTAGAAATCGTGGCTAAACACTGGAATTTTAAAATTATTTATTCAATTGTCGTTGCTATAATAATCCATAGAGGTTGTTGTCGGTACGCCATGTATACCTACAAAGTACATAATAATTGCTTAATTGTCATGCGATTGTTATATATGCATGTAAATGTGCTTTGGTGGATTAAAAAGTAATCTACATAATGTTTTTTTCAATACTCAGTATCTCACCTTTGAGGTAAAGAAGTCAAGGAGAAGTGAACCATGTTGTCAAGTCCGCCTGTCAACTGTACTAAGTGATGCATTTAATTTTTTTTTTTTTTCAATTTAACATTTTTCATGCTTTCAAATTGCTTTTGATTATTGATGTTTCAATAATTTTACGAGCGAAGAGAAGATATTTCTACTTTAAGTTTTTAATATTAAACTATAACTAGTATTTCTCCCGTGTGATGTATGATTTCTAATATTAATAATAATATCATAGTAAATAATAATACATAGTAATATAATGATTAAATTATGCATTTTGTTCTGTGTCGCAAATCATGTCGTGTGAGATTTTATTATTTTTATGTAGTACGTAAATAATTTTATAAAATATTAATATATTTTTCTAAAATTAAATTCATAATATATAAAATATATTTTTTAATATAATTTTATTTTGCATAAAAATTTCTTACAATTTCATTTTATATAAAAATATTTTAAATATCAAAATATATTACAATTAACCTAAAAAATATTTTATATTTTTAAAAATGTATTTTTATACATGTAATATGGATATTAAATTAAAAATCTTGAAAAAATTATAAAGTTGATATATTTTTCATGACAAAATTAGTTGAGACATAAAATTTATAAACGTTTAAAATTTGAGGTGAGAAAGTAAAAAAGAAGATTGGGCAACAAATTTATGCACAGTCCCACATCCATTCGGGGCGCATGCAGTACACTAGCCAATAACAGACATGCGTGGTACCCATGCGCCAATCTCTTTTTTTTTTCTTCTTCTTGAATTTACTATTAAAATAGTGATTTGGGCGAAAATATGATATTTCTATAAAATTGCCAAACTATCCTATTTTTTATATTAATATAGATTACTTTTGCATTTTTTTAAAATATTAAATTATGGTTTTACAACATAAAAATAATAGTAATGTTTTGAAAGTCATTTTGGAACGTTACAGTAAAATGATTATTTGATGTTTTTGGTGTTTTATTAGTAATATATAGGTAAATGTAATAAGTTAAATAGGTAGGCCAAAGTTGGCCATGACTTCTTTCCGGACAATGTACTCTATATATGATTGCTGTGATGTGAGTAATTGTAAGATGCCCAAATAAATTATACATCTTATAATTTTATTTACACCTTTCCTGGTGTGTGGAGAGTGACGTGGTGATCTATCGCCACACAAATATATATAATATTTACAATGACATAGATCAAATACAAATATGTAAAATTGACATAGATCAAATACAAATATGTAAAATTAGTAATTTTTTTGTGCGTTGCATAATTTATAATTTATAATAAATATAATAGCGAATTATTATCATAATAATATAATTATTAAATAGTACTTATTGTTTTGTTTTATGTTATTCTATTGTATCATGATGAATTGTGTCCTTGTGTAATAAATTAATAATCTTATAAAAATAATATAATATGATACATTTTTAAATAAAATAGAAGTATAATAATTTTTAATAATATTTATTTAAAATAAAAATATCTCAAAATTTTGTTTTGTATAAAAATATTTTTAAATCAAATTATATCATAATTAGCTTTAATTTTTTGAATTTTATTTATATATATATATATATGTAAATGGATATTAAATTAAAGATCATAAAATATGATTAATTTGATATAATTTTCAAAAAACAGATTTGATATTAAAAAAATTATGAACATTTGACATATTGAGTAAAAAAATAAAAAGAATAAACATACATTAATTCATTGCGTAAGAAAATAGCAATATTATATATATATATATATATATTAAACTTAAATAAGGACACGTTACAAGTCTCCTTTCTATGTACGAATATTTTTAATTTACAAAAGAACACTAAATTTTGATTTAAAATATGTAGCTAATTGTGATATATTTTGAATTTATGAGGGCACATGCAGCTCTTCTTCATTTTCTCAAGTTTTTCACAATTACATATATCCTTCAATTTTTACTACAATAAAATTTTAATTACATTCTTATCTTATTATTACATAATTAATTCATTGTTTTTAAATTATTTATATTGATTTAATTAATTTTTTAGATTATAATTACCTGACTAATTATCTATTAATGTTTTTATAGCTAAAATTGATAAATAATAAAAAATGCTAGAAATAAATTATCTATTCAAATAAAAATCACTAACTTTCTTTATCGATATTATAACAATTAATATTAATCGTTCATTATTATTGTGTTTTATTAATAAATAAATAAATGGTTTTAATAATTAAATAGATTTGTAATAATTAAATATGAATAAAACTGTAAACTTTGGAGTTTGTGAGTTAAAAATTTAATTTATAAATTTTAAAGATGAAGTTTGATTGGAGATACTAAATTACAAAATTATAAATTTAAAAAACAATTGTAATATAGAGTATTTAATGAAGGGGAGAGAGACATTCTCGATTTGGCGGATTGCCACATTTTACCAAACAAAATAATAATTGCAAGTGAGGGAGGAGCAGAAGCAAGCTTTGACCATCAAAATGATTGCAGTGAATGACCCGTTTCGTGGGTCTCACCCGTTTGTCCATGGTCCTACCCGGAAAGCGCAGGCATTAGACGAAACCCCACAATCATTGAACCCGTTTCCAAGCCACTCGAATTTCAAGTGGTTTTCCGGGTACGGATCCGTATAGCCACATATTTTCAGCCTTGCATATGATTGATTGTTTAGGCCCTATATATAAATACAATGACCCACTCCTACTATACATACATAAGATAACTCATACGCTTTTCTCTTAGCTAATTTTTCCATAAAAATGCTTCACTTAGACCATAAAGTTTTTTATAGAAATATTATTTTTTCGTATAAATAATTTTTTTTATTTAAAATTTATGATATTCAATTAATTTTTTTTGCTTTTTCACTTTAATTTTTTAATGCTTATAATTTTTTATATCAATTTTGTTTTTATAAAAAATATATCAAATTAATTGTTATTATAATTTTTAATTTAATATTCATATTACATATATTAAAATAAAATATTAATTTTTAATATTTTTTTATAGATTAATTATAGTATATTTTATAATTTTATATTGTGGTATATTTTTATTTTAAATAATTTTTATTAGTAATATATTTTATACAAATTATGTAATTTTTTTTAAAAATTATATTATTAATTTTATAATAATTTATTATATTATTATATTATAAATCGTGAAGTGAACAGAAAAATATTAGTTTAAATAAAATTTAATATTTTAAGGAGTTTGGTGCAAAATATGTCTTACCTTCATGTAGAGTTATAAAAAATTATAAGCTTTTTATGAAGATAATGATCATCTACTAATAAAAAACATAAGATTAAATAGAAAAAAATTAGACGAATCATATAAAAAAATATTATATACTTTTCAGTTTGAAATGAAAGTCAGAACAAATTTTAAATATTATAAATGTAAAAAATAAAATTATGTGAACAGAAATAAATGTTTCATTTATTTTTACTTATTAGAGTTCAATTGATGAGAGTATGCTTATTGAATTAAAATTGAAACCAAAGTGAAAACAAAAAATTTCATATTATGATACCCGCAAATTTTCCTAATGAAAATAAACAAAAAAAATTCTATAAAATGACCATAATTATTTTAATATTATAATACCCAGGTAAATTTCCTAATGAAAATAATACAACATCTAAATAGAAAATAAATAATAATTGTGTGTGTGCATATATATATATTTTGGTGCATATCACAAAACAACTACTTTAGTATAATACCGAAACTCTTTTAGCCAAAATTATAAGAAACTTATTTTTTTACCCAATATTATCAAAATGCCTCCATGGTGCGACTTCACCACTTTCTTTTATCTTTTTTCTTCTATTTACCCATAATTAATTCTAATATCCAATTTTACTATTGGTTTTAAATGAAAATAGTTCGCTATAACCATTTCAGCCCCATCATATATATGTTCATACATCAAATAAATATTTTATAAACCAAATTCCTACATTTTAATCGATAATTCGTTAAATTGTATCTATTGAATTTACAAGGTGTTTGTCGTAGTCCAACAACTTAATCGCAGCTAATGATTCATGTCACAGACTACTTTAGTGAAGATCAACACAACCTTATTTAATTTTTATCTTGAGGCGTAGAGCAATTGTTAGGTTTATAAAGTAACATGGAAGATTTGAAAGGGAAGAATAAACACCACAATTTATTTTGAAATCATAAAATATTTATTACATTAGTAAATATTCTTTAGGAGGAGAATAGTAGCTGCACTCAAAACACACATAAGTTTAACTATTACAATTAATGCAAAGTTTATGGTTGAGGAATTGATCATGTCTACTGCTTTCTCAAGGCCAATTTATATAGAAGAATAAGATTTTTCTATCATCTTGGATGGTTGCACCTAATTATCTTAGTTCAATGAATGCCTCTTCAATTCACATGAATTAGGATTTCCTTATTTGCATTTTTCTTTGAATCTCATGCATGTGTACAATGATCTAAATCATGCTGATTCACACTCTTTTGTTTTTTAGCTTAGTGGAATGAATCTTTTGTTACTCTTTTTATGTGTTTGTTCTTGCATCTAACTCACATTTTCTTTGACAGAGAATAATCTCATGAGTGAGATCACTATCTTTACTAACTTTATCAAAGCATCTCTTATGCTCTCAATTTTTTAAAACTTCATAGTCCCTTTAATTTACCTTCTCGTGAACTCCTAGCTTGTGTTGGGTTTTCAATTTCCCTCTACTCTTTTTTTTTAAGAAGAAATCCTTTTCCAAGTTCACCTTCTTTCTCATACGATTACTTTGCTCAAATTATCTCTTACCATCTTCCAACATAGCACCATATTGCATAATCTTTTACTGTTCTCCTTACTCACCAATCACTCGTTTTTCCAAAATATTTGTCATTTTTTTCAGATAATGTTTGGCAATCCTGTAGTGTTGCTCGTTGTACAATTCACCATGAATGATTAATTTTTGTCTTTTGAAAGAACTTAACGAAAACTTGACTTTGTACATCTCTTTGAGACATGCCCACAATCATCGTGTTCTCCTTGTTGTGATGTTGTCTTTGTTAATTGGAAAAACTATTAATGTCTTTAAAGGTAGGCTTGATCAAATCAATGACTTTCAAGTTTGGCCTATGTAACTTAAGGAAATGAAAGCTTGTATGCAAGTCTTTCCCTATAGTTTAACTCGAGATATATATTTTAACTTGAGAACATCGCCTTTTTGTAGTGTACTATTGTTTTGCCATGATTTGTACACTGCATTATAAATTCAATTCGAAAATTTTGAGATTTCCAAAATATTTGGAACAACTATATAATCTAAGTTTATATAACCAAAATCAAACCATTCTCGAACATCTCCAAGGTTAGATCCATAAAGTATCCACATTCTAGGACTTATCCTAGAATATATAGAAAATATAATTTGGGAATTCTATTTTTTGTTGAATGAACCGTGCCTCTTTTATAGAGGAGTATACAAGAAGAAGTCAACAATTGCAATACAAGGAAAGATACATGAAATATTTACAAATCAATAAAGATACAAATATCCCTAAATAATAGGCAAGAGATCATGTGATTGATTCATTCCTAATACGCCCCCGCAAAATGGACGTGCCATCGGCCACGGAAAGTTTTGACCGGAGAAGTTGGAAGCGAGCACGAGCCAAGGGCTTTGTCAACAAATCTGCCAGCTGATCTTGAGTGTTGACATAGGAGACGGAGAGACGACCCTTGGAGGCAAGATCACGAACAAAATAAAGATCAATGACGATGTGCTTCATACGAGAGTGTTGAATCGGATTAAGGGTTACGCGTGTGGCCCCCATATTGTCACACAGAAGCTGAGGCGGAGACGGGGAACTAATGCCCAGGTCGGCAAACAGGTGATGGAGCCAACATACTTTAGAAGCTGCCGCGGCTAAGGCCCTATACTCAGCCTCAGTGGAAGAACGAGCTACCCCACGTTGCTTCCTCGAGTGCCAAGAGATGGGATTGGACCCAAGGAAGACAACATAGGCCGAGGTGGATTTCCCGTCAACAAGATCCCTGCCAAAATCAGAGTCAGAGAAGGCGGTGACGTCAAGCGAAGAGGAACGGCAAAGAAGAAGACCATGATGCAAGGTGGACTTGAGGTACCTGAAGAGACATTTGACAGCATCCCAATGCGAAGCAAGCGGGGAAGCCATGTGCTGGGCAAGCTTGTTCACAGCGAAGGCAGTGTCGGGGCGAGTGATCGTGAGATACTGAAGGCCACCGATAGCACTGCGGTACTCGAAGGCATCTGAAGAGCCAGAAATAACGGAGTCCTTGGTGGACATAGGCGTGGAAACATGCTTCGCGCCATCCATCTTGAAGCGGCGCAATAGATCCAATGTATACTTGTGCTGAGACAGGAAGAGTCCTTCTCGACAGTGAGCTACTTCAACACCAAGGAAGTAGGTCAAAGGACCAAGATCCTTGACCAAAAAGGACTTCAAAAGATGAGACATAACAGTGGAAATGAGAGGGGTAGAAGTACCGGTGATGATGAGATCATCAACATAGGCGAGGACAAATAGTCGATCCTCTCCATGAGAATATGTGAATAGTGAAGAGTCGGCCTTGGACTGAAGAAAGCCAAAAGAGAGTAGGGAAGCACTGAGAGCAGTATACCATGCCCGTGGCGCCTGACGAAGACCATACAAAGTACGTCGTAACAGGCAAACATGAGAAGGAGTAGTAAGATCCTTAAAACCCGGAGGTTGCTGCATGTAGACTGGAACATCCAATGTACCATGCAGGAAGGCGTTGCTGACATCGAGTTGGCGGAGAGGCCAATTGTGCTGAAGAGCAATAGTGAGAACGGTACGAATGGTAGCAGGCTTGACCACAGGACTGAATGTCTCACGGAAGTCGACACCAGGGCGCTGATGAAAGCCCTTGGCGACCAAGCGGACCTTGTATTTGTCAACCGAGCCATCGGGCTTCCGTTTGATACGGAACACCCACTTACACCCAATAACATTACAACCAGGGGACGGCGAGACCAAATCCCAAGTGCCAAAGCGTTGAAGAGCAGTGAATTCCTCGGCCATAGTAGCACGCCAAAGTGGACTAGCAAGGGCCTGAGCAACAGTCGATGGTTCAACATCAGAAGGCAGAGGGTGCTTTGTGGCAGCGAAGAGACGCTTAGGCTTATAAATGTTGTTGAGACCGCGGGTGCGCATAGGATGAGTGCGTTGCAGCTCAGGGCAAGGAGCCGGTGGCGAAGGTAGCCAGAAACTGTAGCATCTGATTCAGCATTGGAGGGAGGAGCCGGAGCCGGAGCAGGCAAGGCAGAGGAAAAAGATGGAACCTCTGCTGGAGGAGGCGGGTGATGGGACTGCCGAGGAGGCAAGACCGAGAGAGTGAAGGGGACCGGCGGCTCAGGGGACGGAGCTGGCAAAGTAGGTGAGGACCCGGGAAAAGAATCCTCAGAGAACTGCACATGATGAGATAGATAAAGGCGGCCTGTTTGAACATCAAGACATTTGTATGCATTTTGGGAAGTCGAATAACCCACAAAGATGCAAGCGATGGACGGTGTGGTCAGCTTCCCCGATAGATATGGGCAGAGCCACAGAAAACAGAGACAACCGAATACCCGGAGCTTAGAATAATTTGGTACAGACCCGAACAATAATTGAAACGAAATCCGTTTGGATAATAGAGAGGTTGGCAAGCGATTTATCAAATAAACAGCCGTCTGAACAACATAAGACCAATAAGAGGACGGCAGAGAGGCCGAGTGTAATAATGCACAACTGACCTCTAGAACATGCCGATTACGACGCTCGACCAAGCCATTTTGCTGAGGTGTATGAGGTGCAGTTGTTAGCCACGAAATACCACAAGCAACTAAGTAAGAGCGTAATGCAGTAAACTCGCCACCATTATCAGAATAAAAGTTTCTAATGGAATGTCCAAACTGCTTTTCCACAAGTAAACGAAACTGAGGAAAAATAGACGACACTTGTGATTTCGCATTCAACGGATACACCCAACAATATCGAGTAAACAAATCAACAAGTAATAGAAAATATTTGGAACCATCCAAAGATGTAACAGGAGCCGGACCCCAGACATCAGCATATATATAATGTAAAGGATGCATAGCATTAAAAGATGTAGGTCTAAATGGTAAATGATGCGATTTGCTCAGCTGGCAAGAAATACAAGTGTTGGTGCCCGAAATCCGGGACTTATTCAAAACCGGTAAATCAAAAGTATCAATAATCAAGTCACTAGTATCCATAGAAGGGTGCCCAAGCCGGGCATGCCAACGAGAAGGAGAAGCACGAACCCCAACACAAGCAGACACCAGGGATGGAACAGTAGTCGACGGTGTGAACCGATATACACCATCTTCACAAGGACCTTTAAGAAGTCGCGCCCCCGTGGCTAGATCCTTGATAACAAAAGAAGAAGGAAAAAATTCCATGGATACATTATTCGCCTGAGTGAATTTACTAACAGAAAGTAAATTCTGTTTCGCCGAAGGGACGCACAAAACATCATTAAGAACAAAAGTGCGTGCAGGAAATTTAATAACTGAATTACCAATATGAGTAATAGGAAGGGCCGTACCATCAGCAATATGCACCTCATCCGGACCGTCGTATTCAGAGTGAATCGACAAGTTATTGAGATCAGCGGTGAGATTATGAGATGCCCCAGAATCCACTAACCACGGATGAGTAGAAGGAGAAGTGGTTGGAGAAGCATAATTGGCAGAAACATTAACACGACAGCAAGTAGAGGCAGCATGTCCTACGTAATCGCACAATTGACAAGTAAGAGAAGACCGATCATGAGAAGAGGGTATACCTGACGGAGGACCACGCCCATAACCGAACTGACCACGAGAGTTACTGGAGGTGCTGGGATGCCCTCGGTTAGAGCCACTGCCAGAGGATGAAGGCTGGCGGCTGGAGTTGCTGTTGCCACGAGGGTTGCCACGGTCAGAACCTTTCCTAGAATTGGATGATTGACGGAGGGAAGTGACAGCGTTGGCCATAGCAAGAAGCGAGCGATGAGCGACTTCTTGAGACTTGAGCGTCTGCTCATGGGCAAAGAGAAGATCGTGTAACTCCTCATACCGCAAAGGAGTTTCTCGAGTATGGATCGGGCCAACGATCGTGGCGTACTCGGGACCCAAACCATTAATGACGAATAGAGTGAGATCATCGATACTCACGGGCTTGTCAATTAGACCCAATTCGTCGGCCTTCGCTTTCACGTAGTGAAGGTACTGCGTGATTGACCGATCTTTGATCTCCAAGCGAAAGAGTTCGCTTTTAAGCTGGTTGACGCGGGTGCGGGAGCGGCCTGCACACAGACGAGTCAGGATAGTCCAGGCGTCGGCAGAAGACGATGCGGAGGAAACCAGCGGCAAAATATCGGGCGAAAGGGATCCAAAAATTGCAGCCAGTAAGAGATTATCCTGGCGAATCCAATGTGTGACGTCCGATGCGTTCGAACCGTCGGGAAGGAGAGCAGGCTTTGCGAGCGATCCATCAAGATATCCAAGCAAATCGTGACCAGTGAGGAGGGCGATGAGATGCGCCCTCCATGATGCGTAATTCTGGTGCGTGAGCTTGATCGGAAGATGATGGTGGGCTGTTATCGGAACCAGCGGCAGCGGCGCAGAAGCAGTGCCAGTATGCATGGTGGTGGCCGTGAATTCAGTGAGTGGGTTTGACATGGTAGCAATCGTGAGAGTGCAGCAATCGGAAAAGATTAGTGGGAAGCGGTGGTTATGATCGAAACCCGCTCTGATACCATATAGAAAATATAATTTGGGAATTCTGTTTTTTGTTGAATGAACCGTGCCTCTTTTATAGAGGAGTATACAAGAAGAAGTCAACAATTGCAATACAAGGAAAGATACAGGAAATATTTACAAATCAATAAAGATACAAATATCCCTAAATAATAGGCAAGAGATCATGTGATTGATTCATTCCTAATAGAATACTTTGCAATAAGTTTTCCAGGGTTTACTTCAAATCTAGTATAGGGTTTCTCCCATGTTTTTCGATAGGCCTTTAAATTAGGGCTGATAATCTCGATAGTATTAGTCTTATATTATCATGCTATTGACCTAAGATTGAACTTTTCCTCTTTAATCCCCATTGGTGTTGGTTGGCTTGATCCTTTTGGTAATGAAACTATACAATCAATTTCTTTCATGTCTTCCTCGAGAAGATCAACACTAGGACTCATTTTTGGAGTAATGGAGTCTCCAATTTTGGTATACTCTCCGATGTCTTGAATTATGTTTGCTTTGATTTTGATGCTGCTTGGATGGGGATATAAAGGCTATCCCACAAACTTGAACTTACAAGTTGTGTAACTTTCATAGCATTTTGTACCCTGTTAAGATATAATTGTTAGATTTGATCCACGACCTAGGCATTGATGACTAGACCATTGATCTCTCTGCTTATCTTCTCCTAGTTATCCAAGAGATATCTATACTTCTTAATGATGGTGTTAGGCTTCGTTTACCTCCATCTCTTGTTAAAAAAAAAAAATTGCAAGAACATTTGCATGAGATTTTATTACTATAATGTCAAAGAGAGATAATATTGACATTCTGCTTACAAAATCATAATACGTACTTTCTCAATTTTTTATTCAAGTTTATTTCTTAAAAATCTTTTAACGTTAGTATTACAACTTTTAATGTAAATTCTTTAACTAACAAGAATAAAGATCATTTTTAATTGTTTTCCAAACAACAAAGAACTATTTCTCGCCAATGTGCCAAAATTTAGCTTGTTGTTTTGTGAACAATCCTCTTATGTATCTACAAGGTTCTTCACTTGTTAGCTGTTTTCTCATGAGCATTGCTATTCATCGAAAGTTGTTGTCATTTGTATAGAATGTCAAATAATCTTTTTCTTGTGGAACTGTGAGTTTAGGTAGATTTTGACAAAAAAAATTTAACCCACAAAATCTTTGAGTGTGGATTTCTTCCCATTTCCATTTGAAATTTTATGTTTCTTTTAAAAGTGGTCAAAATCCTTCCTATACTTTGATAAGTTTTTTATGAAAATTCTAGCAAAATTAATTACTCCTAAGAAGGTTTGAACATGCTTCTTATCTTTTGGAATATCCAGATATTTTTTTATTTTCACCACAATATTCTTCTGAACTTCAATATCTGCTTTGACAATATGGACACCAAGAAACAGTATCCTATTAACAAAGATTCTTGTTTTCTTTTCAGATAAAACTAATCTCTATTTATCATATGCATTAGAATATTCAAAGGTTCTTAATATGTTCCTTCATATGTTCAGATGCAATTAGAATCTCATATATATAAACAAACATAAACTATAACCTTTAAATAGATATTCCATTTTTCTTTGGTATATTTGTTGTGCATCGGCAAGATCCATCGGAAATGCATTCCAAATATACTGAGCTTGAGGAGTCAAAAAAATGTTTATTTTCTTGACTTTTTTGCCATTATAATTTGATAAAAATCTCATTTGCAATCGAATTTAGAAAATAGTTTAGCACCCTTAATGCAGTCATTTAAGTGTTCTCTACTTGCGATGTAGCAATTATTAAACTCAAGATTTTTCAGGGTGCGGCAATTCGCATCTCGAAACCTCTAAAGACATCCCAAAATAATTAGGACAAAATTAGACACAATTAAATTGACTAAAATATCCTTATATATAACTTAATTTTACTATTTTCTCATTCTTTCTTATTTCTTCTTCTCACGTTCTTCTCTTTCCAATCTCTCTTTTATTGCAGATTTTACTAGTCAAACTAAATAATCACATACAAAATTCAGCATATAAGTAATAAATAAATAAATGACGTGCCCCAATTTGATCAAAACATGGTGTGTAGCCTTAAATATTGTAGCTGTAAACCGTTTCTTCAACATTGCAGTTTGTAGAATAGTACAATTTAAATTCTAAACGAAAATGATACAACACAATCAGACATCTAACAATATTACTTTCAGACTCTCATGGAAAGAAATATCAATATCGTGAAACTTCTTAACAATATCTAGGTTCAATAGTTCAATCATAAGAGAGACAATGATATGCAGGGTTTGATAGGTGAGGGTTGCTTTATTGACAGCAACTTCAGTATCTTAAATCATTTGCAAACATGTTAAAATACTCACATAGTCAAAAGCATATAATGGTTGATATAATCTACAGTTTTATAATGTTAAATGACACTTACTTTGGACATACGTTTCTCCACGGATATGTTTAGAAAGGAACATCATTTAATACATATTTTTCCAGCTTGGCCTGTTTAAATAAACAAAAGGCTAATTCATTAGAATATCATGAGATAATGAAGACATACAAATTCAATTAAATCATAGCATAATATATAACCTTGCAAATGGAAGGAAGATTGACATCTATCTTCTGCTTCCTATAATGAAGACATAGAAATTCAATTAAATTACAGCAAAATATATAACCTTGCGAATTGAAGGAAGATTGGCATCCATGTTCTGCTTTGATAATGTTGGAAATTGACTTAGAAAACGATTGGTGTTGGCCATTCTTTGATCAATTTCAATTTGATGTTCCATTCAAGATAAATAAAAATAAGTTGTAAAATCGGAATCTACGTTCTGAATAGATAATTTTAGAGTATTTATGTTCTCAAATCCAATTTCGGATGAATGAGAAATTAATGTTGAAAGTTACCAACTACAACATGAAAATATTGAAGAGAAAAAATGTGGGGATACGTGACCGGGTGTGTCATGCCGAACGGGTGTGTTCTTGAGCAAAAGGGTATGATAGGTCGAATAGGTTCGAGCAAGGGCCAAGGGGTATGCACCACTTTGGCCCAAAAAAGCCCCTATCACCAAGGGGTGCAATTCACCCCACTTCGGCTCAAAAAGGCCCCTATTCGCAAATGGACACCACATTTCTTCAAATATTATAAGTAGATCCCCAAATCATTCATTCCAAGAAACTCCACCCAATTGTATACAAAACATTCTAGCATTTGTAGTATTTTCTCTCCAAGTCTAAAGAAAGTTCTGAGTATCGAATAATCCGCCAATAACTTTTGGAATCGTTGTGTTCCGATCCTTAAGTTCCTAGTCATTGTATCTTGGAGACAATTACTGTAGACCGTGAGCACTGAATATGGGGAAATCTTGTCTTACGGAGAAAAAGTCAAACTCTTGCCTCTACTAAATAGTTACAGTCTATTCAAATACACCTACACCAAAATTTCAACAGATAATGAAGACATAAATTCAATTAAATCACAGCAAAATATATAACCTTACCAATGGAAGGAAGATTGGCAATGGAAGTGAAGAAGAAGCCTAATGGGACAGAGGGTGGTATGGATCTTCATTCGGAGTTTCAGTGCTTCTCCAGTCTTCGAAGGAGGTATACATGTCTTCAAAGAAGGTAATTATGGTGGTAATATTTATAAAAGGGTTATAACATGTTTTTTATTTTTATTTTTATTTTTTATTTTTTAATTAAAAGGGTATAATTGGTATAAATGGAGTATTTTTAGTAAAAGGAAAAGAAATGTCAATTTTATAAGGGTGTATTTAGACTTCAGGGTGCATTAAGAGGTTTCGGGGGTGCGAATAGCTGCACTTTTTTTTCTTATTCTCTTAGTAGTTGATTACTAACTTGGTTTTACGACTTTTGATTTCTTCATTACCAAAAAAAACAAGGATATTATAAGGTGATATTCCATGATCAATGAGTTTAAGATCGATATAGTCTTTCGGGGGTGCGAATAGCTGCACCCCCGAATAGTTTAAGAGGTTTCGGGGGTGCGAATAGCTGCACTTTTTTTCTTATTCTCTTAGTAGTTGATTACTAACTTGGTTTTACCACTTTTGATTTCTTCATTACCAAAAAAAACAAGGATATTATAAGGTGATATTCCATGATCAATGAGTTTAAGATCTATATAGTCTTTTATTATTTTTTTGCATATCTTTCTTATCCTCCACGTTCATCTGGATTGGTTTGTACTGGACCAACTCATGCATACATTGTTCTTTTACCTTCAAAGTCACCTTGATTTTGTTTCTTTTCTACCCTTCCAAAGGATTTTCCTCGTAATTTCTTTGGACTACTCTTTTGATATGTTCCAGAAAAAATATACTTTCTTCATCTATGTTAAAGATGTTGATTTGTGAATTACACTTTTGAAACTTTTGATATCGTCTTTAGTTGCTTCTTCAAAATCATGTTGCCTGCAAAGAGCACTACAAATTTTATCTTATCCTACATTTTAGGATGTGTTAATTTGGCATCATTATCTACCATGTTTGCTTCAAAATTTATGGGCATTAATATATTTTCTCTTGGAAAAATATATATCAAACTTACCCCAATTAGTACTAAATATTAACAAATTTTTGTGGTTATTCGACTCATATTTTACAAAAGTTTGAATAAACGTAATTCTCAACAAAATATCAACCATTGTAACATGAAAATAGATATGCGACAATTTTACCATGTACAAAGAAATTCCAAATACTCCCCCAATCATGATTTTTTCTTCTTGTGTTGCTTTATTGTGTATCGATATTATTATTATTATTATTATTATTATTATTATTGTATTTATTATTATTATTGATAAAGTAAGTGTGTTGCCATATATATCGAAAATCTAATGAGGTTTGAATTACATGCAGGATATGGCAAATATATGAAAATCAAGGAAAGGTTGGTTGGTTGGAGACATTGAAGGAAAGAAGATCAAGAAGATATGCATAATCTTAAGCAAGATCAAACCAACAAACAAATAAAAGATTCAATCACCAACTACTTGGAGATATTCAAAGAAAGTCACACGGCTGGAAATATGGAAGGAAATAATATGATCTTCGAAGGAGATATTTGGTAGAGAATCAAAGTTGATATGATAAAGATATCTTAGTGTTCAAGATATGCAAATATAAATAAGACTACGGGCAGAAGACATGCAAATATAAATAAGACTACGGGCAGAAGACAAAGATCATGTCTGTTATATTCTATTACCCTTATACGAGCATAGTGCAGTAGAGAGGCTGGTGGAGAAGCTATCAGATTCGGAAGAATACGATAACTCAACAAGTACTCAAAGGTAAACAGATTGTTAACTACGCAGAGTCCATACAATATCATTGATCCACCACTGTCTGAATTCCAGAGAGTTCAGCGACTTGCAAATGGAAGTTTGCATCAAAATCCATCTAGTGGACTAGATGGTCAAGTAAGGTATTAGAAGAAGTAGTTACACGAGTAGACTAGTATTTAGGGGGAGCCTAATACGTGTAAGTTCTATCTATAACATTTGTGGGAACAAATTGTTCTTCTAATAAAAGTTCTTGAGAAGAAGAAGGGATTCTTCCTCATAAAAAATCATAAAGATCTTTTTAGCTTCCGCAATTTCAATTACAGTTCGAACTACTGCTGAACTAATACACACGTGCACAAATTCTGATCTAACAATTGGTATCAGAGCAGGTTCCAATTTTTTTGTTAAACAGGTAGATCCAGGAACGGACACATGGGATCATATGAAGGGACGTCACTACGTCCACACTCGCTAGATGGACAATCCATTTTGAAAATCCATGATGATAATCTATTTGAGATCCAAACGGTGTGGAGAAGCAATTCAAATAAAGTGGACGTGGCTGAAAATGTAGGATGGGAAGGACATAACGAAGATTGTTGACAAACCAGGGACCTTATGGACGGAGGACGAAAAGTGTACTGAAGATGCAAACTACATAGCATTGTATGCAATCCTAGCTTTGGTTGATGCAATGAGGCACAAACTGATCATACATTGTCAAACGGCTAAAGACGCATGGGATGCACTACAAAAGCAATTTGAAGGGAATGAGTCCGTGAGAAAATCAAAATACAGAGATTGGCCAGATTATTCGATGGAATTCAAATGACTGAAGAAGAAACATTGAAATGTATTTTGCTAGATTCAGTGACATAGTGAATCAATGCTACACCCTTGGGGATGCAATCAAAGAAGATGTCCAAATCATAAGAACCTTAGCTCCTAGATTCAGAGAAAAAATTACAGTCCTGGAATCCTTTATGAGAGTCACACAAATGACATTGGATGACCTGATGGGAGAACTAAGAACTTTTGAAATAAATAATCGAATGGACGCACCAAAAAACAAAGGAATGGCACTGAAGTCGGAGTCAACCACTGAACTGATCGAGAATGATGAAATAGAAATTGCTGACAAAATGGCACTACTAACAAAGAATTACAGCAAGTTCGTTAAAAAATACAATCAGAGGCAGCAGTTCACTAAAAGTTCGAACCTTTGTGAGAATATCAGAAAAGGAGGAACCAAAACATAAAACTCCAAACAATGTAATCTAAAAGATTATGACCAATGCAGAGGATATGGACACTATCAAGCTGAATGTCCAAATTTTCTGAGAAAGAACAAAGCACTAAAAGCCACCTGGAGTGAATTTGGGTCAGAAGGAGAAGAAGAACCTGATGAAAAATAAACAACCTATTTTGGTAATTTTGCTGCATATGCATCATCAAAAGATTTGTTATGCCTCACATCCTCTGTACGAACGGAAGAAGAACTGGAGCTTTCTGAAGAACTAAATTTCGATGATCCAACTCTGGAGGATCTAGAGAGAATGTACCTGGACGTAACAGCTAGATGTAGAACAGCTACTAAAGTTATTCAAAGACTGGAGAATCAAGTGAGAGTATAAAAGTAAAGGTACGATTGCCATGGAACATTAAGAACTAAGGCGGGTAAAACATGAACTACAAATCACAAAGGAGATCAATGAATGACTGAGCGATGAACTAACTGCATCCCAAAGAAATGTGAGAAATCTGGAACATCAGGTCCAACTCCAAGCAACGAAAATTGAGTCACTCAAAATCAATCTAGAAATAGCACAGAAATCTGTTCGCGACTACCACAATGTAAGTACATCATTAACTGATAAACTAACAAAAACTGTATCTAAATTGCAGGACAAGGATAATGAGATGACAGAACTGCGGTCTGAGTTAGACAAAGGGGTGCAAACTATACAAGGACTGAACAAAGGAAAGGCTAAATTTGATGAGATTCTGGAATATGGAAGATCTCAAAGTAATAAAACCAGAATCTAGACGGTCCAACAAGAAGGTCCAAATACTAAAAGTGAGTTAGGAAAGTAGAACACCAAAGGTACAAAAATATCATTCATATATGTCACTACTGTGAAGCACCTGGACTCATTCGACCTAAGTGCTACGGAATAAAACATGACCTACGATCAGGGCACATCTCAAATTGGAATATGTTCGGTGTTCCTGTGAAAAATTCTACATCACCAAAAACTGTGAAGGTGAAGAATAACAATCACTGAATATCACATAAAACATAAGGGTAGTTAAGAACAGCATGTTTCTTACATCTTCGATAGTCTCTCTTAGTGCGAACAACACCAGAACTTGATTTTTTGACACCGGATGTTCACGTCACATGACTGGAAATGCCACTTATCTAATTGATATCATTTCAATAAATGGGGAATCTGTGACGTTTGGTGATGGTAAGAGTGAACGTGTCATTGGACAAGGGACTCTTAATATAAGTAGTTTACCTAAATTGTCTAATGTGTTTCTTGTTGAAAATCTTAAAGCAAATCTGTTAAGTATCAGTCAAATATGTGATAAGGGACTTCAAGTAAATTTCACTCATGACAAATTCATGGTTATTGATAATAATGACCAATGCATACTCACCGGTACTAGATCTACTAATAACTGCTATCTTCTTGACAGGAACCTTGTGTGTCATAATGCAAACACTGGAGCAACATAAATATGACATCAAAATTTGGGACACACGGATACAACCACCTCATTGCTCTGTCTAAATCCCAATGTGTTCGTGGGCCACCTAAACTCCCGAATAGGGATCAGGGAATCTGCGGACCATGCCAATTTCGCAAACAGGTGAAAAGCTCACACAAAGGAACTAAAGATGTCTGCACAAAACAAATTATGGCCCTATTACACATAGACCTGATGGGACCGGTTCAGACCGAAAGTACTGGAGGTAAAAGGTATATCTTTGTGTGTGTTGATAACTTTTCAAGATATACCTTGGTAAGATTTCGTTGAGAAAAATCAGAAACATTCGGAGAATTTGAGAAACTGATAAAATTACTTGAAAATGAAAAACAAGATTCTATAGCTCAAATACGAAGTGACCATGGGAGAGAATTTGAAAAATAATGCTTTTATTGATTTTTGCACCTTACGTGGTATTACTCATGAGTTTTCAGCCCCTAAAATACCACAACAAAATGGAGTAGTTGAGAGAAAGAATCGTACTCTACAAGAAATGGCCAGGGTTATGATGCTAGGCAGGAATGTCGCTAAAAAATGGTGGGCTGAAGCAGTAAACACTGCATGCTATGTTTCAACCGTGTCTACTTAAGGAAAGGAGTGGGAATGACCTCGTATGAAATTTGGAAAGGCAAAACTCCGAATCTCAGTCATCTTCATATGTTCGGATGCAGATGTTATGTATACAATGACCGAGAACAATTAGGTAAGTTCGATGCCAAAAGTGATACATGTATGTTTCTTGGTTATTCTACAAATAGTAAAGCATTTCGTGTATTTAATCTAAGAACTGAAACACTTGTTGAAAGTACTAATATTGTCTTTGATGATTCATTGGAAACACTGGATATTTATCTGGATGAAGCAGGTTCATCTGATGTGCGACCTACAGGTGAACTAAATTGTGAAAACACAGGAGAGACTGATCAGACTCCTAAAAGCGAAGAGCCTGAAAACCATGAACCTTCCACCAGAGTTCAAAAGGAACATCCGAAAGAAATTATCATTAGAGATCTCGATGAAGGTGTAAAGAAACGTGGAAAACCAAAATTCGATTACCACAAAATGGAGGGGTTAGTACATCATGCATGTTATACCTCTATGATCGAACCTAAGAACATTAAAGAGGCTCTCAAAGATGACAACTAGATATTGGCCATGCAAGAGGAGTTGGAACAATTTGCTAGAAATGATGTATGGACACTTGTATCACGATCGAACAATGCAAACATCATTGGAACTAAATGGATTTTCAAAAACAAGACTTATGAGCATGGAAACATTACAAGGAACAAAGCCAGATTAGTAGCTCAAGGATACACATAACTTGAAGGAATTGACTTCGAAGAAACTTTTGCGCCAGTCGCACGACTGGAGTTTGTGAGAATCCTTCTATCCTTTGCTTGTATTAATAAATTCATACTTTATCAAATGGATGTGAAAAGTGTATTTTTAAATAGTTTTTTAAAATAGCATATGTAGAACAACCCAAAGGCTTTGAAGATCCATATTACCCAAAAAATATGTACAAACCGAAGAAGGTATTATATAGACTGAAGCAAGCCCCGAGAGCTTGGTATGAGAGACTGACGAAGTTTCTACTTGCACAAGGATACAGGCGAGGAGGGGTACCCCAGACCTTGTTCACCCAGTGGTCGAACAATAACATTATCATTGTATAGATTTATGTGGATGACATTGTGTTCGGCTCTACATCCAAAAATAAAGTGAACAACTTTGTCAAGGTAATGTCATAAGAATTTGAAATGAGTAAGGTTGGTGAGCTATCCTACTTTCTTGGACTACAAGTTAAACAAAGCAAAAATGGAATCGTCATACATCAAGGGAAATATGCTAGAAACTTGGTAAAGAAATTTGGCCTTAAAGACTGCAAGATTGCTCAAACACCTATGGAAGCCAATACCAAATTGTCTAAAGATGAAAGTGGAACTAATGTTGACCCAACACTGTCTAGAAGCATGATAGGGAGTCTCTTGTACCTTACTGCAAGTAGACCTGACATAAGTTTTAGTGTGGGATTGTGTGCTAGATATCAATCCAATGCAAAGGAATCACTTGAAGGTAGTAAAAAGAATTATACGATATGTGGCAGGTACTACAGACTATGGACTAAAATATTCTTTTGATACTAAGCCTATTCTTGTAGGTTACTGTGATAGTGATTGGGCCGGTGATATAGACGATCGAAAAAGCACTTCGGGAGGATGTTTTTTTATTGGAAACAATCTAGTGTCATGGCTCAGCAAGAAACAAAATATCATATCCTTATCCACAGCAGAGGCTGAATACATTGTGGCAGGGAGTTCATGTTCACAGTTGGTATGGATGATGCACATATTGTGCGACTACGGTATGAACTTGGAATCAATGACTCTTTTTTGCGATAATATGAGTGCTATAAATATGTCTAAAAATTATGTGCAACACTCTCGAACCAAGCACATTGACATCATGTATCACTACATTAGAAAATTGGTTGAGGAAGGTGTTATTGTACTAGAACATATTCCTACTATAAGCCAACTTGCTGATATATTTACCAAGGCCCAAGATTCCCAACGGTTCATCTATCTTAGGAAATCCTTGGGCATTTGTTGTGCTTTATAATACAAAAAAATGAAAAAAAACGGAAAAAAAATATGGGGGAAGAACCTTGAATTCTCTCAAGTAGATAAATGAGGAAAAAAAAAGGGGGTTGGAGGAAATATGACATAAATTCTTTCTCTACACAGGTTTAAAATTCAGTTTGTCTTGAACTTTAAATCCAATATGTCTCAATTTATTGTTTTCTTGGAAAGAGCTACGACCTTGAAATGATGCAGTGACAAACTATCAGCCGTATGATTGAGCATCGTGCACATAAAATAATGGGTCTGTAAAAGCTACTAAAGTGTTCTACTCTGATTCGCACAAAAGGGGTTATAAGGGACAGTTGAGCTCGTCACACAAGATTTTTCTAGTGTGGTTCTTACTTGTGTGGTTTGTGAGCTACTACACAAGGTTTCTGCAGAAGGAGTGATAATGAATATATTCTTAAAACTGTGTTCCTAAAAAGAAAAGGTGAACCAAAGAGACACCTATAGATTGAGAACCTGGATTTGTCTTAGTGTATCCTCAAACTGGATTGCCTGCTGAAAGAAGAATAAATGTCTGAAGTGAATCCTCCTTTTTATTCATTATATCCTCTTTGTGTAGTAATTCGTCATTATTTTTTTAGTATCTCTCTCTAGATCTCTCTCTCTCTCTACAAACTGACGAATAAACCATGGAAAGTTGGGATATATGAGTAAGTGGGCCTGGTGGCTAGGAATATGAGACTAGTGGCAATTAACCTCTCTCGCATGATCTCTTATGATGTGAACGCGTGGTAAAATCTGCATGAAAAGGGAAGTGTTTGAGCAGTGTATTTGAACCATGTCTAGCAGTACTTATTTTGTCACAGATTACAGAGAGACTTGAATTTTTTTTCTGCCCTAACCATTAATTCATATCTGTTGTTCAGTTCATGTTCGTTATGATTAAAGATATCTCTCACATTCACCTTGTGTTAAAGACCTAGTCTTTTTGCGATATCTTACTTCTATTCTCTTTCGCATGAACATATGAAATGAACAGGGCGATTGGTCCCAGTTTGATCTCCAGGAGAAGAGGATAATTTTTTAATCCAATCCTTCTGATATTCTTGAGCAGTCTGCACCAGCACTGAAAATGGCTTTTATGGTAGTTGAAGTTGTTGCTCAAAAACTGTATTTCACTAACATTCGTAAATTTCTAAATGTTCCCTTGAATTCAGGTCTTTTTATGTTTACCAATCCTTTGTCAAATGGCTCAAAAAAGGGGGAGACAAAGATAGTGAATAGTACAACATTGAAAAAGCTCAAATTGAGGGAGAGCTGGTTGTTAGGGGGAGATAATGCATATCTTGAAACTCTACATGTGAATTTCTTGTGGTTACTGACTAACTGTACTATATGCATGATCTGGCTGATTCAGCACTATGTAATATTCATTAGTTTATCTCTATCTGATAAAACTGCATATTGGGAGTCTTGATTTCACTGTCTGTTCAAATTGTGATCAGATTGTGGTGTTTAAAAATGTTTGCAGGACAGGAGATTTTTCGATCCAAATGCCAAAGGGGATTGATAAAGTAAGTGTGTTGGCATATATATCGAAAATCTAATGAGGTTTGAATTACATGCAGGATATGGCAAAGATATGAAAATCAAGGAAAGGTTGGTTGGTTGGAGACATTGAAGGAAAGAAGATCAAGAAGATATGCATAATCTTAAGCAAGATCAAACCAACAAACAAATAAAAGATTCAATAACCAACTACCTAGAGGTATTCAAGGAAGAAAAGTCACACGGCTGGAAATATGAATGGAAAGAATATAATCTTCGAAGAAGATATTTGGCAGAGAATCAAAGTTGATATGATGAAGATATCTTAGTGTTAAAGATATGCAAATATAAATAAGACTACGGGCAGAAGACGAAGATTATCTCTATTACATTATATTACCCTTATACGAGCAGAGTGCAGTAGAGAGGCTGGTGTAGAAGCTATCAGATTCGGGAGAATAGATAGCTCAACAAGTACTCAAAGGCGAACAGACTGTGAACTACGCAGAGTCCATGCAATATCATTGATCCACCACTGTCTGAATTCAGGAGAGTTCGGCGACTTGCAAACGGGACTTTGCATCAAAATCCATCTAGGGGATTAGATGGTCAAGTAAGGTATTTGAAGAAGTAGTTACACAAGTAGGCTAGTAATTAGGGGGAGTCTAATACGTGTAAGTTATATCTGTAATATTTATGGGAACAAAATTTTTCTTCTAATAAAAGTATTTGAGAGGAAGAAGGGATTCTTCTTCGTAAAAAATCATAAAACTCTTTTAGCTTCCGCAATTTCAATTACAGTTCGAACTACTGTTGAACTAATACACAAGCGTACAAATTCTGAGCTAACAATTCTTTTTTTTTTTTTTTTTTTGGCGAAACATCCATTCCTACAATAATAGTTAAAGATATTATAACATCACTTGAAAAAATACTAGGTTTTGTTGCAGAGATCACTAAACCTACTAAGTCTCTTTATATCACATTCCACCAGCCTAGGGTCGTGTTTCCTTTTGAGTTAAAGCACATGTAAATTTGTTTGTTGTAGATCATAATTTTAATAACTTGACATAAAGAAAATCAATAAAAAAATGGGGATAAAATTAATTCTCATCAAATTATAAATAGAATGATTTTTTTATCTCCAATTTTTTTATCCCCATAAAAATATCAAAATTATGTTGCCAGCGGTGGGATAAGTCATCGCATGTTAACATCAATTTGAAAGATATTATGATATAATCTAATGGCTAATTGGTTCTAACTAAAAGAATGGGTGAGCAAAAAAATTTGAACAGGTAGATTATGAATTAATTTAGAATGACATATGTTCTAATATAAAATTTTCTATATAACATTAAGTGTGGAGGTTTTTCTTTTTTTTTTTTTTTCCTTAAACAAAAAAACACAAATATTGAAGTGAAAGTATTTGAGATGGGCTGAAGATGTGCAAGATATTGTTTCTTAATTATTAATTTGGACTTGCTTGATATTAATTTTTGTATACAATAGAATAACATACATCAATCTGTTAGACTTATTAATTCATCAACATATATTACGATAGAAACAATTAAGATATTTTAGTAATATATTACAATTGTTTTTAAAATAAAAATATTAATATTAATATTTTGTTTTAAATATTTTATTAGATTTAGTTCTTTGATAATGTATTTTTTTCTTTATTTCTTTTTATTTTTTTTCTTTTTTCCAGATAACTGCTTCGTAAAATACTTTCATATAGAATATCATAGTAAAGACACTGGGAACCCTGATAAGTGAAGGACTTTGTGTTGTGGCAACATTTAAACTATGGGTGACCATAGGTTTTAGAGATAATTGAATTATACCAAAAATTGAACCAAAATCGTTTTAAATTGATAAATATTTGTTGATTATTTAATTTTATTTGCTGTTCAAATTTAATTTGATAAAATTAAATTATGTCGATTTGAAGAATCAAAACTATAATCGAGTAAAATAGATTATCAAAAGTAACAATACGCAAATTTATGTATATTATTAATTCATTTTATTTGTATTTTGATATTTAATTAATTATAAATTGAAGTGAATTTTAATAATATATAACCCTACTATTATTTTAATATTTCATAAGAAAATTAATAATTAATGATAGAGTAAATTATTTATAAATTGGGAACATCAAAATATACTAACATATCTATTAGTTAATATATATATATATAGATGCTTTATTATTATCTTCAATATGTAATTACAAGTATATCTTATATATAAAAAGAGAAATCATATATTTAAAGTTCTATCACTTATCGTAGATAATATTAGTGCACTTCATATATTTAAAGTATATTTTTATTAGATTGAAATTTGTAAAATCTTATTTGTTTCAGGTTACAAAATATATATATATATTATGCACTTTATTTTATAGGAATATTTGTTTTAAATTAAAATTTCATAATCTTTAAATACCAAACATTGAGTCAATTTATTTTATTAGACTTAAACTAGTATTTTTCTCGTGCGATGCACGATTTGTAATATAATAATAAAATAAATTATTATAATAATGGTAATATAATTTTTAAAATAAAATATATAATTATATAAAATATATTTTGATAAAAATTGTGTAAAATAAAAATGTCTAACAATATAAAAATATATTAGATATTAAAATATACCAAAATTAATGTATGAAAATAGTATATTATATTTAAAAATTACAATTTAATTATTAATTTGATATAATTTTTATAAAAATAGAGTTAAGATAAAAAAGTAAATAAAAAAAATTATAATTGATTATCAAAGTTTTTAAACTAGAAGGCTGATTTGGACGAGAAAATGTGTAGATTAGACCAACTAACCTATATAGTTATAGATTTTTGTATCGAATCGATCTGATCCACTAATCAAATCTCCAAATCGATCGATATTTGGTTTCATGGGTTCCCATGACCTTAAAAACTTTGGTACTATTCTGAAAAAAATTATTTAGAAATCTCGGAAATAACAACTCCAAACCATAGCCACCACTCATTTTAACCGCTCCAGCGTCGGCCGTCGTACATTTATATATAACCCGACAAATAAAATAGGAGATAGTCCATCTTCTCTTCTTCAGTTCGATATTTCCCAGGTATCCACATATACTGTCTGTGGCTCAACTGACCATTATAACGGATCAGTGCAATCCTATGGTTATCAACACATACAAATAATTGTGATTGATTAGCAAACTAGATTGAGTGGCTGATCTTGCGTTGACGTGGACGGACAGTGTTAGTACTTACCAGGAATGGATGGAGCCACTCGTACGGAAATCAATCACGTGCCACCATTACTTTGTGTTAGGGGTGGGAAAATAGTTTACTCAACCTGAGCATATGCTCTGATCTGCGTTGAGTTTACTTCACTCTAATATTTTTAATAAATAAAATATAATTAGTTACTTTTCAGTGTCTACTTAATTTTATAGAATACATATGGGACTATTAGATAAGTATTTTAAATCTATAAAACTGATCTATTTTTAAAAAAAATTATAATATAAGATGTGTATACATATAGTTCCTTATATAAAAGAAGAATAACGAAAATTATGTTATTGGCATGTGTCATTATTATATTTATTTATTATAAAATTATTTTTTTATATATATTTTTACTATTTATTGACAGATGTATTACCTTTTTTACTAAACTTGAAAAACTTGAATAATTTTTTCGTTTTAAATCTGTTTTAACGATGATATTTTTTTAAATTAATCATCTTTTCATAATTTTTAATTTGATACCAAAATTGCATATTTTACAATAAATAATTATATTTAAAGTATGATATATATTTTTTAGGGATAGAATATAATTTTTTATGGATTGAATTATTTATTTTTATTTGATATATGTGTTGGATTTGAGTAAATAATATAATAATTTTTTATATAAATTTGATTAAAAATATAAATATTCTTAAACAAACATACAAGTATTATACTTTTAATTTATATAAAATATTATTTATTGTTCCACCTTAATAGATAATAGATTTTAGTGAGTTGAGTTGAACACACTCTAAAATTCACTTCGAAAAATTGTGTAGTTTGTTATTCAATAAAGATAACTTTTAAAAAAATTAAAATGTAATATAGCATAAAAAATCAAATTGCATAATACTTATATAAATATAATTGATATAAATAGTTATTATGTAAATTTTTATAATAATAATAATAAAATAATTTTATCATATATTATTAATGAAAAAAATATAAATTATGTTTCGTATATTAGCAACATCTAGTAACAATAATTTTAATAGTGTAAATTATTTTAAATAAAAACACACCGAATCTAATCCTAACCCTAGAAAAAATATGTTAAATTTTACTTAATACTTTAGGTTATATTATTTTTAAATTGAAGTATGATAATATATAAGTCTTTAACTAGGTTTGAGGCTAGACTTATAAAGATCAGTCTGAAGCCGAAACACTTGAAAGCTAACTTAGCCTAGCCCACTCATATTCCTGTACTCTACATTATTCAATCAGTAAATGGGCTTATTAGCAATGTTGTCATACTTACCTATCGGCCCACTATAATATCAAATTTTAAGTGGGCCACAACTACCCCATATCAATTAAATTACAATAATAATAATACTAAAAAGACATTATTCCCTTAAAACAATAAATAAGAAAACATGATTAAAATTTAATGTTCAATTCGTATAAGATATTTTATTGTTGTTGTTGTTGTTGTTATTATTATTATTATTAACATATTTTTATGAATACTAAGGTAATGTAGTATAGCTTTGGCATTTTAAAATGTGTGGCCGTAAAATTAATAATAAATCTTTGTTATTTAAATAGAATTTATATTAATTTTTTGTAAAAATGACTAAAATTTTCAAGAATATGTGCCAAATTTATTAGTCAGAATTTGAAACAAGAGTGAAGTAATGAGGTTTTCATTTTTGTGGAGAATTTACAAAATCTTGCTCGGGGCATAGAAATAGTGCAACATGCTAAAAGCGTCCGTCAAATGTGCACAAAGAAATATAAATATATATGAATAAAAACGCAAAGGTTTATTGTACAAGAGTTGTAATTCCATATTATGAGAATGTATATCCTCTTGAAAGTGATGATGAAAATGAGGAATTTGATAGTAATGACACACATATTTCTTCATCTAAGTTCATGACACACAAAAGAAAGAGAGCATGGATAAGTGAAGGTCCAATGTATATTTATGTAGGAAGAAGTGTTGATCCATGCAAAAAGTTGGCAGGAAATATTGGCACACGATGCCAGATGAAGCAAAAAAGGAGTTAAGGGATAAAACTATTCAAAGCTTTACAAGATGAATGTATGCAGGAATTCCTTCTAGTGTTGTCAATTATGATAGTTTGCGACAGACATTTGATGATATTAGTGCTTATGGTGTAGGTTTGAGAATACCTAGCTATCATGAGGTACGAGCACCTTATTTAAAAGAGGAGGTACACTATGTGGACGAAGAATATGTTAATGATTGTAATGCAAGGTTAGAAACGCATGGTTGTAGTTTGATGGTTGATGGTTGGACAGATAGAAAGTAGAGGGCTTCGATTAATTTCTTAGTGAATTCTCTTATTGGTTAGGTTTTTATTGAGTCTATTAATTAACGCTTCTAATTTTTCAAAGACAAGATATAAGATGTTTAAGTTGATTGATGGATTTTTAGAATGTGTGGGAGAAAAATATGTCATGAAAAGTATTACTAACAATGCAAGTAATATGGTGTCTACCAGTAAATTGTTGGAAGCAAAAAGACTAGGGATGTAAACGAGTAGGGTCGGACATAGGTAAGTCTTTCCCATACCCTATCCGACATTCGTAATTGCTATCCATACTCTACCCTATTACCCTAAATTTTCATTCAGGTAGGGTATGGGAGTACGGGTAAAAACCATCGGGCATTCGGATTACCCGTAGGTAATCAGATAACCCTTTGCAGAATATAAAAATTAACCAGGGACATTTTACCCAACCCTACCCTATAACTTCAGATATTATAAGCTTCACAAAATTTAAAATTAGCAATCATTCAATCTTCAACAACAACTTACATTAATGATCAATATTATAATGCTAAAATAAAAATACTACAATCAACCATCACACTAACTTCAAACATGAAAGTAAAATTTTCTAGAATCTTAGTCATTTAAATACAAAATAGAGAGATAAACTTCAATCTACCAAAAAAAAAAAACAACAATATATTAAATATAAATCTCAAAATAATATGATTAGACTCTTCTCCTAATCATTGAATTTAATTTATAAATTTTATTTATTTTTACTTCTTCATCTTCATCACTTAAATACGAGGTCATTCCATTAGCAATTTTAGGTGGTGATTCAAATGATGATGTTGCACGTGATCCACCAGAATTCGAAGAAGAAACTAAAACACATAATTAAAAATTAGTAGTCAACTTATAAATGTACAACAAAATATGATATAAACAGTACATTTGGAACAAATATCAAACCTCCAAATCTTGTAGGACAATTCCAAAAATAATGCAAAATAAAAAAACAAATTCTCAAAATATGTTTGTTTTAGAAAGTTTTTCCAAGCTAGTGTAAAATGTCAAGCTCGATGACGTTTTTTGTTAAAAACATCAGTGGTCCTAACATTATGAGGTGAGTCAACTAAAAATTAAAAACATCATGCCTATTGACATTTTTATTTTTTAATTATATACACACACACTGAACACATGCATCCCCCAATACATGCACACATGCATACCCCACGCGCACATATATATTTTTTTATTCCTAATGAATCTATATATATGTATGTATAAAATATGTATTTATATATATAATATATTTATGTTATTATGCTCAGAAAAAAAAATATATATATATATATATATTTATATATTTTTAATGTTTATGTATTTCTATATCTTATAAATTAAGAATATAATTAAAAGATCAATAAAAATTATATATTTTTATTTATATTAATTTTATCATATCATAAATAAAATTAAAAAATTAAAGAATATTTATTAATAATTATATATTTTATTATAAGAGTTATTGAATAATTTAAATAAATATATATACAAATCCGTTTTAAAAGAAAAGGGAAAAAATAACGTCACGGCTACTGACGTTTTACAGAAAAATCATGCCCACTGATATTTTACAGAAACGTTAGTGGGCTTCACGTTTCTTTATTATTTTTTAATTATTTATTTATATATATTCTTTATATTTAATATATATATATATATGTATATTGTAATATATCTAAAATTGAAATATGAAGATTCATTAATTTTATTTATTTATATTATCTGTTTAAACAAAAAATATTTTTTCTTATATTAATATATAATTACAAACATATAAACTAATCATATAATTAAAATACAATAAAAATTATATTTTTTTATTTATAATAATTTTTTATCATATCATAAATAAATTTAAAAAAATCAAAGAATATTTATTAATAATTTTAGTGGTTACCCATAAGTGCCATTGTTTTTCAGTAGCTTGTATAAGCCAGTGTTCACCGACCAAACAAAGTCCAGCCATGATTACCATCTTTTAAAACATGTAGTGTCGGAATTGTAGGATATCAACGCGACTTTTCACATCATCATAATATATTAATTGTACCAAACTATTTTTAATTAATAAAGTAAACATATCATAAATAAAACAAGTTAAACATATAATACATGCAACACTAAAACAATACAACATATATATAATTGAAATAACATCAATTTAACAAATATAACACAAAAATTAAACAACACATGAAACAATATAAGTAGGCAAATAATCCACTAATTCCATCTTTACAAAACAAATATGAAACTTAATTATTGTGTATACTAAGATATAACATAATAAATATAAATTAAAAAACAAATATGAAAACCATATATAACACGAACAACATAAAAAAAATAATGTTGTATATATTACATACCTTTTAATAAAAAAGGTTTCAGAATATATGACAAGTATGGAGTTGTCTCTATACGTTGTATTCGTCATTGACGGCGATCTACGTGTGCTATCATGTAAAATAAAAGAAAGAAGAAAATTAGTGCTAATATTTGAAAAAAAAAAAAAAAGAAGAACCTAAGAATGATCTACAAAGAAATAATGATCACGTAAGATATATATAATAAAATAAATTAATATTTAAATATATAATACCTAAATGAAAATTATGAAGCTGATGTTTGAAGCTTGTTTTTAGATTGCCGAATTGTTGGAAAAATAGCGAGGAAGGGAAATTGGGAAGAGAAATTGAGTAACTGAAGATGAGAAGTGAGAATAAAAGTGAAAATCTTAAGTGGAGAAAGTGTCATATATAAAGGAGTGAGGAGAGAGAGGGAAAAGGTGAAAGGTGAGTTATGCAATCAATTGCCTCTAGTTTTAATTTCGTTCTTTCACTTTGATGTGGTGTGATGGGACGGTGTGTAATAAATTATCTCTCTTGTAAAAATTATCTGATATCTTTACTACAAAATGATATCGTTTTTATTTAAACTATTTTAGTAACTCTTATAATAAAATATATAATTATTAATAAATATTCTTTTTATTTTTTAAATTTTATTTATGATATGATATTTTCTTTTAATTCTATTCTAAATTTAAAAGATAATAGAATTATATATATATATTTGTAATTATATATTAATATACAAAACACATGATATAAAAAAATTTTGTCCAAATTTCAAATTTACATTGATTTTAATATACATATATATACTAAAAAAAAGAATAAATAGATCTTTTGTATATAAATCAAGTTTTCTTTAAAACGTCACGTTCAATGTATTTATTAATTTTTTTGGTTTTTTTTCTTGCATTTATATAAATATATATATTTAATTTTTTTTAATAATTCTTGTAATAAAATATATAATTATTAATTTTTTTTAGTTTTTAAAAATGATATGATAAAGTTATTATAAAAATAAAAATATAATTTTTTTTAATTATATTCTTCATTTTTAAGATAATAGAAATATATATACATTTGTAATTATATATTAATATTAGAAAATATAAATATATATATATATATATATATTCTAAAAACAGATAATATAAATAAAAAAATTAATGAAAGTTTAGATTTTAATTTTAAATATATTTTAATATATACATATTAAATATAAAGAATATAGATATATAAATAATTAATTAAAATATATAATAAAAGAAACGTCAGACCCACTGATGTTTCTTTTAAAACGTCAGTGGGCCTGACGTTATATCAATTTTTTAAAATCGAATTTATATATTTATATGTAAATTTAACGTCAGACCCACTGATGTTTCTTTTAAAACGTCAGTGGGCCTGACGTTATATCAATTTTTTAAAATCGAATTTATATATTTATATGTAAATTTATTTAAATTATTTAGATAATTCTTATAATCAAATATAAATTTGTTAATAAATACTCTTTAATTTTTTTTATATTTATATATGATATTATAAAATTATTTGAATAAAAAATTATAAATTTTATTTTTTTAATTATATTATTAATTTATATGAAAATAGAAATGTATATAAATATTTGTAATTATATATTAATATAAGAAAAAATAGATATATTTTATTTAAACAGATAATATAAATAAAAAAATTAATGAATCTTCAGATTGCAATTTTAGATATATTATAATATATATATATAGATATATTTATTTAAATTATTCAAATAATTCTTAAATAAAATATATAATTATTAATAAATATTCTTTTATTTTTGAAATTTATTTATGATATGATAAAATTATTATATACAAAGAATTATAAATCTATTGGCATTTTAATTATATTCTTAATTTATAAGATAATAGAAATATATATTTGTAATAATATATTAATATAAGAAAATATATATATATATATATATATATTCTTAAAACAGATAATATAAATATAAATATTAATGAATCTTCATATTTCAATATTAGATGTATTTTAATATATATATATATTAAATATAAAGAATATACATATATATATATAAATAAAAAATTAGAAAAAATAAAGAAACGTCAGCCCCACTAACATTTCTTTTAAAATGTCAGTGGGCCTGACATTATATCAAATTTTTAAAAAAATTAGATTTATATATTTAAATATATATATATATTAATTATTTAAATAATTCTTTATAATAAAATATAAAATTATTAACAAATATTCTTTAATTTTTTAAAATTTATTTGTGATATGATAAAATTATTATAAATAAGAATATATAAATTTATTGGCTTTTTAATTACATTCTTAATTTATAAGATAATAGAAATATATATTTGTAATAATATAGTAATATAAGAAAAATAGTTTTTTTTTTTTCTTAAAACAGATAATATAAATAAAAATATTAATGAAGTTCAGCTTTTAATTTTAGATATATTTTAATATATATTAAATATAAAGAATATATATATATATACATACATAAATAATTAAAATACATAATAAAGAAACGTCAGGCCCACTGACGTTTCTTTTAAAACATCAGTGGCCAGATGTTATATCAATTTTTTTTAAATTTAATTTATATATTTATCTGTATATATTTTTTTTAAATAATTCTTATATTAAAACATAAAATTATTAATAAATAATCTTTAATTTTTTGAAATTTATTATGATATGATAAAATTCTTATAAATAAAAATAATTTTTATTGTATTTTAATTATATTCTTAATTTATATAATAATAGAAATATATATATATGTGTGTGTAATTTGTAATTATATATAAGAATATATATATATACATATTATTTAAACAGATAATATAAATAAAAAAAATTAATGAATCTTCAGATTTCTATTTTAGATATATTATGATATATATATATATATATATATATATTAAATATTAAGAATATATATAAAAAATAATTAAAAAAATATTAAAGAAACGTCAAATGTCAGTGGGCGTGACGTTATTTTTTTCCTTTTCTTTTAAAATGGATTTATATATATATATTTATTTAAATTATTCAAATAATTCTTATAATAAAATATATAATTATTAATAAATACTCTTTAATTTTTGAATTTTATTTATGATATGATAATATTATTATAAATATATATATATATATATTCTGAGCATAATAACATATATATTATATATACATATATATATATATATAGATTCATTAGGAATACAAAAATATAATTGAATATATATAGTGTATATATATATATGTGTGTGTGCGCGCGCTCTTGGGGTATGCATGTGTGCATGTGTTGAGAGGATGCATGTGTTCAGTATTTATATGGCGTGTTATGCATCTCACATGTAACATATATATATATATATATATATATAACTGAAAATTAAAAACGTCAGTGGGCACGATGTTTTTAATTTTCAGTTGACCCACACAATAAACGTCAGGTCCACTGACGTTTTAACAAAATACACCATTGGGCCTGACATTTTACCCTACTTTGGAAAAACTTTCTAAAACCTACCTATTTTATGAATTTGTTTTTTATTTTGCATTATTTTGGGAATTAACCCCAAGGCTTTACACAACCAATCTTGAGAACACATAAATGCCTCTAATGTTTCTGGAGTGAGCCTACTATGGTGTTGCGTCACAACTCCATCATCAGTGCTAAATGCAGCCTCTGAAGCAACAGTGGAAACATGAATGACTTAATCCCTTGTATTTTCCACCAAGTCAAAATATCGAAATATTCATGTGTAGGTAACAAAGCCTCTTGCAAATAAGAGTCAAACTCTCACTTCTCATTCATAAAAGTAGAGTATATATACAAATATGCACCAAGGTCTTCAATACTCCCCAAGTATATTTTGTGCTCCAGAATTTGAAGAATAAGAAGATGGTGACTTACTTCCAACATTGCTCGAATTGACTTCAGGAGAAGAAGACTTATACAAATTCTCAAAATTACAATAAAGTTTTCGAACTTTCTTTTTCTCAACCTCACATTCTTCACCATAAATTTTATCAAAGTAGTAATCAATTGTTTTAAACTTGAATATGGGATCCAAGATAACTGCAATTAAAAACACTTTATGGATATCATCCTAATACTTTTTGAACTTCTCAATCATTTTTCTAGCCATCATATTAACTTTATTGCATTCTGAATCAAGCCAACCATCCATTTTAACTCTAAGCTCACAAATATAAATGAAAATCCTATTTGCAGTTGAAACTTTAGTAGCAAAAACTTATTGGTCAATTCATGAAAGAAATACAACTTCTCACAAATTTCAGTAGCAAGAAACCATGCTAAATTTTATATGCAGATTCAAGTTGTTTCAAACAAGGAAACACGCTTTTATTGTTATTGCATAATCAAGCATAAAAAAAGTAGAGTTCCATCTTATTTTGACATCATGAGCAAGTTTTTTTTTGCTTGGAATGTGCAATTGTCTAGCAGTTTCTTCATTTTTTGACTCTTTTCGGTGTTGTTGTCCAGTAGCACACACACTATCTCGAATCCTCTCATGCTATCTCCAATTACATCTAAACCATCACTAATGATTAGATTAAGTATGTGAGCAACACATTGCATGTGTAAAATTTCTCCTTCCAATAGCAACGAATTAGCTAAAAATTTATTTATCATCATTGCCAGCATAGAATCATTAGCACTACAGTTGTCTAGAGTTAGAGTAGACAACTTACGTCGATATTCCAATCCAACAAGCATTCAAACAATACATCACTAACAACTTCAGCAGTATGTGGAAAAGGGAACCTACATGAACATGTCATTTAAATAATAATAAAATATTAATATTATTTTTTCATTTGAATCATCAACGAAAAATAAAGAAAGTGATCAAAGTACCTCACAATTCTACTTTGTAAATTCCAATTGTTGTCAATAAAGTGTGCGGTTATTGCCATGTACCCTTCTTTTGATTGTTCAAAGTCCACATAGCAATAGTGATTGCAATTTGGTTTTTGTTATATTTCAATGAATCAATTATTTTTGCCTTCTCTTCACCGAAATATTCTCACCGAATAATCCATTATAATATCATAAATCTAAAAATAAGTTTTAAAAATTAAAAATTATACAAGAAAATATGAAAAACAAAATAATAACTTGAGTTTATTTCAGTAAATTTAAATTGACCTAATGAAATCTGAAAATTATTTCCTAATTTTAAAAATTATTTTAGATATATTGAAGGAATTTAAATTTCATTATGTTATTTTTTATTTTATTAATTTTAACTAATGAATCATTAATGCCACATGTTGTCTATAGTAACCATTGAAGATATATGATCCTCCCATCATATGTATTGTAAAGCACTGTTGATACTTCACATATTAGCATACAAATTCTACACTACACTTGAAGATTCAAAATATATATATGCATATATATATATATATATTAAATAATATGTATACATATATTAAATAATGATAATGAAGAAGATGAGAAATACCTGTTGCTGAAGCATATTATGTATTTTTCTAAAGATTGCTTGTGGTCTACTGGTGTGACCATCTAACTTCAGGTCCAATGATTCCCAGCGAGAGAGAAAGAGAGGAGGAAGGAGTGAACATGTGGGTGGGTTAGGTGCCGACGACATTGAAAGAAGAAACACAGATGCAAAAAAAAAAAAAAAAATTGAAACCTTATTTCACCCTTTTTTTATATATATACATATATACATACATACTTAATATTTTGCATATAAAATCGGGTAATAGGGTTGGATACATAGGTAAATAAATAAACCCATACCCTACCCGCACCCGACCATGTTCCTAACGGGTATTGTCCGTGCTCGATCCTATACCCAAAGAGTAATCAACCGACCCGACCTTATTACCCAATTTCCCATCGGATAACCTGACCAGGTGGGTAAAATTAACAACCTTAAAGAATGCCTCGCTTGTATTAAACTCTATGTGTTGCTCATTGATTTGATTTGATAATAAAAGATATGGAAAATTTTGTCCGAGTTTAAAACAAAACTGAAGAAAGCAATGACAGTGATTTTCTACATTTATGTTCACCCAAAAATGGTGATTATGTTAAGGCATTTCACGGGGAAAAAATCTTTTTCGGGCGGGCATCACTAGATTTACTACTGTCTATCTCAATTTAGAAAAGATGCACACCCTGAAGGAAAGCTTGGATCGATGTCCACTTCTCAAGATTGGGTAAAAAGTAGGTGGTCAAAAGAAGTTGATGGTAAGAAGGCAACATCATGTCAATAAGATTTCGAAAGAGTGTTCAGTGTATCTTGAAGATATATGAGCCTTTAGTTTGTGTTATAATGTTGGTTGATGGTGAAAAAGGTATGCAATGGGTTATGTTTATGAGGATATGGATAGAGCAAAAGAAGCAATTATTGCTACCTTCGAAAATGAGAGAAGTAAAAAAAAAAAAAAAAAACATTAGCGATTATTGATAGTAGGTGGAATTGCCAACTCCCTTGTCCTTTACATGTGGCTTGATTCTTATTGAATCATCAATTCTTCTATAAGCACACAGATTCAATGAATGATGAAGTGATGAACGGTTTATGTAGTTCTATGGAGAAATTGGTTTCAAGGTTAGATGATCAAGATAGGATTAACATCCGACTCTCTCAATAGCGGAATGTAAAAGGTTCTTTTGGACGTGATTTAATAATTAGGCGAAGACATACAATATCTCCATCTCTGTGGTGGGAAAACTTTGGAACAAGTACTCCAGAATTGCAAAAAAAAAATTGTTATTAAAGTGCTTAACCCTACTTGGAGTTCTTTTAGATGTGAAAACAATTTGAGTGTGTATCATATATTCATATTATATTAGACCTAAGTATGTTACTACGTTATGAATTACTTTAAATTGTTAAGTTTTCTATTTAAATATTTGCAAATTCATAGCAAAAAGAAGTAGGTTGGATTGAAATAAATTAAGAGAGTTGATGTTTGTGAAGTACAATCGTTCTCTTTAACATCATCACATTGAACATTATATGATTGACCCTATCACTTTGAGAGACATAGAAGAAAGTAATTTATGGTTTACAAGTAAGATGGATGATGAAAATGAAGAAGAGAAAGATAATGGAGGCAATGAGTTAATGTTTGATGGTGAAACTTTGAATTGGGGTGATGTTAGTAGGGCTATGGGACTCGATGTGCCTGCATATTTGACTAGAGAGAGGTGGAGAAAATCTATTGTATCCTCAAATTCAAGCTCTAAGTTGTCTCCAGTACCAGTGGACAAGGGAAAGGAAAATAGAACAAATGTGAGATCCTCATTTTTAAGACTTGTAGATGAGGATAATGAAACAGAATATGACCCAGAGGAAAGTGAAGAAGAAAATGAACAATAAGAATTTAAGGAGAAAGATTTAACATTTGATGACGATGACGACACGGAGGAGGGGATTATAATAGTTATGATTAGTTTGTTTAGTTAGTTTATGTTTGAACTTTGAACTTTGATGCTTGATTTTTCAAGCATTGTCAATGTTTTCTCTTTCTTTTAAATATTATGAACTTGTTTGGTGCATATTTTACCTTACAATGAAATATTTCTCTTTTGTTTTAATTTTTATTCATGTTTTTTTATATATTTTTTGTTTCTATCCACGAGGCATGCACCTCAGGCGCTAGAATACTCCTTATGCTTATGTGCGTCTCTTGCCTCCAAAAGTATGTTCTATCCACTATGAAGGAAATAGAACTAAAAACAGTACATCAAGCTTTGGCTCCTGACTGTTGGAAGAAGGCAATGGTTGAGGAATATGTAGCTTCGATAAGAAATCAAACTCAAGAGTTGTCGCATGCTCCGGAAGGAAAGAATATCATAGGGCGTAAGTGAATTTTTAAAATTAAAAGGCAAGTAGATAGAAGCATCGGCAGATACAAAACAAGACTATACCCCCCAAACACCTGGATTTGATATTCACAAAATTTTCAACCCTGTAGTCAAACTTAGTTATCAGAATCATTCTCTTCTTAGTTGTAAGGTCAGTCAAATAATTGGATATTAACAATGTCTTTTTAAGTGATAAACTAACATAACACATTTACATTAAGCAGCCACTTGAATTTGGAGAACCTTACAATTCTCATATGGCTGTAAACTAAAGAAACCAATTTATGGTTTAAAACAGGCCTGTAAAGCCTAGTATATATGCAGCAGCAAAAAATTAATGCACAGTGTCCTTGGTTACAATTGTATTAATCTAAGTGCAATATTGTACTGTGACAGCAAAATACCATAACCTTCTGATGGGATAAAATGAAGATATACAATGAAACCATTCTTTGTTTTGCCAACTTACTTACTCTCCATTTTTTCCTTCTTGCTTTTGTATCGTTTCTATCAATAATTGCTAATTAATTTAATATTCATTATAATGTTTTTGATCAAGAAAAGTATATACTTTTATATTAACATACTTTTCCACTCGTCTAACTTTTTAGCAACAAAAAAAAATAAAAACATAAATAATAATAATAATCATCCTTCTAAAACTGAATTTCAATATCTTTATTTATACCTATATCTATATCTACATATATTAATATAATAATCGAGCCACTTATAAATAGTAAATTTCCCCAAACATTAATTTTTATTTTAGAAACTTTTTTTGGAAATTTTCAATTAAAAAATATAGATAGCAGTTTGTAATTGGTTCTATTTTTTATTTTATTTTTTACTTTCAAATTTATATCTTAATATTTTAAACTCAGCTAACTTTTTTTTTTCCTTATCAATTTGTGACGTACACAATAGATCTTTAAATTTACAATTATACTGAATGTTCTATAATATTATATTATATTAAGAAAAAAATTGTTGATTGTTTGAGTTTCATTTGTATACGTATTAATAAAAATATATTAAATAATATTACAAACAAATATTATATAAATTTTAAATTTTATTTTATAAAAATTTCAATGTATCTCAATTATTTAGCCTTAATTTTATTTTATAAATACATCTATATCTTTAGATTTTACTAATATAATAAAATTCTATTATTTTTCAATCTTTAAATTCAAAGATAATATTCATAAATTTCTAAATAAAAAATAAAAAAAATCAAAGAATGATTGCTGTATTTTTGTAGAAAAATCTAGAGATCTACTGTATTTTTTGTAGAATTTTCATTCTTTCTCTTTTGTTTTTTTGGAAAAAAAAAATCTAGTATGTCTATAAATAAATGAAGTTTTTAATTTTTAATTTGATTTTTTTATATATGACATAAAAAATTATTAAGCAAATGTACAATTTTTTTTGGCAAAAATAGAACTATTTTATTTAATTAATTAAATATAATTCTATTATAAATATTATGCATCTCCCAGCCACTAATTATAATACAGTGAATTAGAAAGATTTATATTTAAGCTAATATTTCACTTCTTACATAATTTGTTTTATAACATTTTAAAATTAGAATGTGGCTCATCCATCCAACATTAGTGTGTCGAATGTTGATTTATCACAATTAATATAATAATCAAGTTTATATTTTATTTTAATAATAATAAAAAAAAATTAGATGTGTCTTAGATCCGCAGGAAAACGTTTTCATTTAGAAATAGCAGTGCGTGTAATTACCCGTGGCCGCAGTTGATATAAAAACAAATCAGAGATTAGCAGTCGGCGGTTCACGCTTCCCTCCATCGATCGTATATCCCGCGAGGCGAGGCTTCGTTTAAGTCACTTCACTTCATTCTCACTCATCCTTCACTCTCTCTTCATTCCTGCTATATATCGTCGCCTTATTCTCATATTTACCGGCTATTGCATTATTTACACACACACACTAGATCTGGGGATTCTCTGACTATGAAGGGGATTAGCAGCGGCGGAGCTTCTGATCTCTGCAAATCCGCCACGCTCATCAAAATCTCTGGATTTTTTCTCGTTTCAGTCGTTTTCTTCTACTTAGGCAAGCATTTCTCCGATAGCGCCTCGCAGCAGCTCGTATTCTTCTCCTCCCAACAGAGCTCAGATGGCCAAACGACTGCGTCCTCTGCCGCCGTAGCTCTTTCACCCAATCTAAACAAAACCTACGATGTCTCTTCTGTCATAAATGATACCGCCTCATCCCCACCCCCACTGGATAGTCAGAATGAATCACAACAATCCCCGAGTCCTCCACCGCCACCACCGCCGCCGCCTCCGCCACCGGCATTGCAGAGGATGGGAGTGGTGGATGAGAATGGAAAGATGACGGATGATTTTGAGGTGGGAGAGTATGATCCTGAGCTGGTGGAGAATTGGTCGAAAACGAATGAGAGTGAGGGTTTGGAGAGTGATGGGAAAGGGGATAAGGTTAGGGTTAGAGTTAAGAAGTTTCCGTTGTGTCCAGAGAGTATGAGGGAGTATATACCCTGTTTGGACAACGTGGAGGCAATTAAGAAGTTGAATTCTACAGAGAAAGGGGAGAAATTTGAGAGGCATTGTCCCGAAGAGGGAAAGGGCTTGAATTGTTTGATCCCTGCTCCTAAGGGTTACAGAACACCGATTCCCTGGCCCAAAAGTCGTGATGAGGTAATTTTTTCTTTTGGTTTAGCGAAAAATATGTCTTTGGCTTATTTTGTTGAATATATTTCGATATTGAGGAGCTTGTTTAGGTCGGTGGTGAGTCTGGTGACATTGTCATCGACTTTTGGAGATTAAACAAACCGAATTTTTTAGGTTCAGATCTTAATAATTTTAAAAGAGAACCATCAGTGTCACTTTGATATATCTGAACTAAAGCCAGGAACTTTGAGGCTACTTATTTTCCCCTTTCTGGTTGTGGGTGGGATTGACTAATACATGTTGAAGCACGGGATGGGACAAATAGAATCACTATCATGAGCAGTTCATGGAATATACTTTTGTACACTATTCAGGTTTGGTTTAGCAATGTTCCTCATGCTCGTTTGGCTGAGGATAAGGGAGGTCAGAATTGGATCTCCATTGACAAGGACAAATTCAAGTTTCCTGGAGGTGGCACACAGTTCATTCACGGGGCAGATCAGTATTTGAATCAGATTGAGAAGGTTTCAACTTTTTGAAAATTGTCATCTACAAACAGGCTTTGGCCAAAGAAAAATATAGTGGCTTCTGACATTTTATTTATTTTCTAATTTGTATAGATGCTCCCTGAAATTGCATTTGGCAAACATACTCGAGTTGCTCTGGATGTTGGTTGTGGTGTTGCAAGTTTTGGTGCTTATTTACTGTCCCGTAATGTTATCACCCTCTCAGTGGCCCCAAAAGATGTTCATGAGAACCAGATCCAATTTGCACTTGAACGTGGCGTGCCTGCGATGGTGGCTGCATTTGCAACAAGGCGGTTACTTTATCCTAGCCAAGCATTTGATTTGATACATTGTTCAAGATGTAGAATCAACTGGACTCGTGATGGTATGATTTCATACTTCAAACGTTGTTGTTGTGTTGAAAATTCTTTTAGACTGCCGAGATCAAGTTCCTTTTCACTAGTAGAGTAAACTTAGTGATAAACAGTGTTAATGTCTCTCTTTCTCCCCCTCCCCTTTTCGTTTTTAATTGAATTTCAGGAATTCTGGAAGAAATTTATGGATTAAACTAGTGTCAAAAGCTTGGTTAATTGTTTGTTATGAAATTAGGGGAATTCATGGGATGCCGTCAAAACCGTTTTTAATTTATTTGTATAAACAATTTTCATGGTTGATTTCCAAATTTTTGGCACGTGATGAGTCATTCATCGTGTTGTAACATCTAAATCACTTATCTTTCATGAGAAATTTCTTGGATAATGTCATTACCTAGATTATAGGACACTTTTAATGAGATAGCTTTACAATTCATATTCCATTCTACACGATGCTTACCAATGTTTATGTAATTGCATGGTACTGGAACATTGTATACAGTTCTTGATTGTCTGAGTGCCTCTTCTTTATTCAGACTTGGACTTTTAAACAACTTGATGTTTGTTGTCATATTAAAATGTTTTCTTTTGCTTGATTAGTCTGAGAATATCAGAAGAATTTCATGGATATATATAGCTACTCATGTTTGTGATCTCTCGTCATGAACTGTTGTATAGATGGGATCTTGCTACTCGAGGTCAACAGAATGCTTCGGGCAGGAGGATATTTTGCTTGGGCAGCGCAGCCTGTTTATAAACATGAAGCAGCCCTTGAAGAACAATGGCAAGGTAAAAGTGCTTGGAAATTGTGTGTGAACCATATTGTTTTAAACTCATATGCAATTTGTTTTCAGTGAGGAAGAGAAAACCTGAATTTTGGTTTGTCATCATTAGTTGAGTATATGTTCCTATTAATATAGGTCTCCAAATTGTTTTGTCAATTTCTTTTATCAAATATTATAAGCATTACCCCACTGTGACTGCTGGAGGGTGACATTTCATTTGCATGAAATAGTGTTTTGGTCACTCAAACAGAAGCAAGGAGCTATCTTTGTTAATCCAGATCAATATTTTGTTGCTCCCAGATATGGTTAATCTTACTAGTCGACTTTGCTGGACTCTTGTAAAGAAGGAGGGATACATTGCCATATGGCAGAAGCCCCTCAATAACAGCTGTTATTTGAACCGTGAAGTGGGAACCAAACCACCACTCTGTGAACCTAATGATGATCCAGACAAAGTTTGGTAGGTCTTATGTTTTGGTTTTATTTGTTTCAGTAAAGGTAGCTTCTAGGTTCCATATTTATAGGAAAACATATCGCTGTGAGATGCGGTTTCTAGACATTACGCAGTCTTTATATATTTTGCTAATTAGTCTTTTGTTTCATCTTGTTGCCATGATTATACATTTCTCAGCATGTAAATGTTATGCACTGATTGATTTATTCAGTAAGTTACACGTATGGATCTGAGTATCTTATGTTAGTCCCATGACTTTCGCTCAATAAAATTCTTGCTATGTGATTGTGCAAGTAGATCTCATTGGCATGGGTAAGAAAGATAAGATTTGGGCACAGTTTTGGTAAGAATGTGAAGCCACTGATATAAGTATTGCCTTTTTTATTGTCAATGTAAGGTCTGAGAGTTAACCAAATGTGGTTTCAAGGGTTCACTACAAGTCCAGTGAACACATGTTAAACTATCAGTGAAAAAGGGCTTGTTGATTCTAATTCTTTCCATTAATGATTTGGTTAGGAGTAATCTATTGTATGTCTAGAAGAGCGGTAAGGCAAAGTTATTTGTTTTTCTTAAAGTTTAATCTCAAAATCATGTTAGGTATGTAGATATGAAGGCGTGCATAGCACGATTACCCGAGGAAGGGTATGGCTCAAATGTGACAGCTTGGCCAGAACGCTTGCAGAGTCCTCCAGATAGGCTTCAAAGCATACAAATTGACGCATACATATCCAGGAAAGAGCTTTTCAGGGCAGAATCAAGATATTGGAAAGAAATAATTGAGGGCTATGTACGTGCTTTACATTGGAGTAAGTTTAAACTTCGAAATGTACTGGACATGAGAGCGGGCTTTGGAGGGTTAGTTTCTACACTTTTTGTATTATGTTATTTTCTATGTATTTCATTGGTAGAATATGGAAGTAGCAGTTAACATATTATCTTCTGTTGTCAAGTAAAGGGTTTTACACAAATTAATTAGTTACTTTGCAGTTTTGCAGCGGCACTGATTGAAAATAAACTGGATTGCTGGGTGCTTAATGTTGTGCCTGTTAGTGGACCTAATACATTGCCTGTCATATATGACCGTGGTCTTATAGGAGTTATGCATGACTGGTATGCTTTCCTTAGTTATGAAACTATAGCATTTTATGAATACATGAAAATAATGCATTATGAGCACATTAACTTTTGCAGGTGTGAGCCACTTGATACATATCCGAGAACCTATGACTTAATTCATGCTGCTGGACTTTTCTCGGTTGAACGAAAAAGGTACTTCCCAAACTATTTGCCTCAGTTATGATTTGTTATTTTCTTCTGGCTGCTCAATGTGAGACTTTCCTATTGTTTCTAAGGTTTACTATTTAGAGATGTAGAATTTCATTAAGATTTGAAGATATTTGTGCTTCATAAATAAAGCATTTATTCAAGTTGAGTTGAATCGATCCTCTGCCGAGCTGAGCTCTAGCTCAACTTGACTTGGTTATAAAATATTCCAAGTAGTGATAATTCAATTAAACTTTTTGGTAATGCTTGATTCAATTACTTGTATATAGAAAATACGTAGATAACTATATATTAAGGGTAAAATACCCTAAGATCAATACCAAGTCAGCTATTGTTGACCAGAGTGATTGAGCTTGAGAACTAGAACGACTCGGCTTAATTCATTTTGGGTCAAGTTCTAGTTTCTCTTTTTTTTGTTTTTTTTTTTTTTTTTTTTTTGCGTAGCCCATGAACCACCTAGACTCATTTACAGCCCTGTTAATAATTATTTAAGAACTAAAGGAACTAGTAGTGTTTTGCCTCATGTTCTCATGTGCCACATTTTTGTTCTATGTTTCTTCCACTGGTTAACGTGTTGCATGTTGTTGTTGGGCTTTGCTTAAAAACAGATGCAATGTCTCCACCATCATGCTTGAGATGGACAGAATTCTGAGGCCAGGTGGACGAGTGTATATCCGTGATTCTCTCACTATAATGGATGAGCTTCAAGAGATTGGAACAGCATTGGGTTGGCATGTAGCATTAAGGGACACTTCGGAAGGCCCTCATGCAAGTTATAGGATATTAACATGTGATAAGCGTCTCATTCGTGCGTGAAGGAACGAAGTTGTTACCAAATTGTAGGTAGTATTTGTACGTGCTGAATCTGATATGGGGTTGCAGCACCTAACAGTTATCGCAGTGATCCTGTTTCAGAGATAGTAAAGTTACAAACTCCAAAGATTTTCTTCAGGGAGGATGGAAGATGAAGAAGAAGATTATGCCTTGGTGATATTCTAACTGTAACATAAGAGAAGGTAAAGCCCTGGGACATATATGGTTGTATTTGTTATTTTTTATTTATTTTTTCCCCTTTATGTTTTTCTGGGTTTATGTCGTTTTCGTTCTTGTATTCTCCTAATCATTGTTCTTGAAATATTTAATTGCTTCTTTAGGTAACTTATGACGCTTTAAATTTATGGTTTTGGTTGATAGGTTTTCTATTGTGAGGAAATCCACACCAATAATACCAAAGGAAAAATAAATTGAGTTTTTTGAGCTTCAAGGTTTGCATTTGTAAATAATATTTCTAATGTTGTTTGGATTTAGTCCGATTATCTTTATATTTCCAGGTTGGTTTGAAATTAAGATCTTTTTATTTTATATTTGGCCGTGCACTTAATGTTTTATTTAGGATGAATTTAAATTATTTATAAATCACATTTACTCAAAAAATGTATTTGTTGATTTAATTTATTTAATTATATATAATTTGTTTAGATATTGAATTTTTATGGTAATTAATAGGGTGCGGCTATTATACCTCAAAATTTTTAAATATACTTTATAATAATTATAATAAAATTAAATTTAAATAAGTAGATTAAAATATTTATATATATATATATATTTTATTTTTTTTGTTTTTTTTATTCTTATTCTCAACTGTAAAAATTTCGCCTTATCTTCTTATTCTACATGTTTCTTTAACATAGAGAAGTTGGAACTGTAGATTTATGATTTATTTTATATTCGGCTTCAAATCTGAAACTTTTCATCACGAAGGTCAAATTTAATAAGTAAAACACACTTAACACTATTTTTTAAATGTTATTTTCTCAAACTTGATTTTGTTAATAATTTTGTGTACAATATTATATATATATATATATATATATTCGTTGTATGTGGGCACGCTTGCTGTCTTAATCAGCAACTCTCTAGAGTCCGTCACATTAAAATTTAAGTCACCCACATACAGCATAATTGTTTGTGATTCGGCTGTTGTTGCTCCGCCAAGCGCTGTCATTCCATTGGCGCCAAGCGCCGATAAAGAAATTATAGAGAGAGAAAAAATATGAAATTTTTTTCTGGGAAGAAAGGGAGTTTTTCAACTTTGATTTGTTAATTTGTGTTGGGAATTACGGAGAGTTAGGCAGTTCGGTTGGGATACTGATTTATTTTTTATTTTTAAATTTTTTAATGAGAAGAGTATAAAGAATAAATGAGGTATAAATGGGGTATATTTAGTAAATAGAAGATAATTATTAATTTTACATGAAATGTTGTGATACCCCAAGCCTCTCAGTACTCACCGGCCAATATAGTTCATGCATTGCATTCATTTTATAATTTTATTTGCTATTTAAATCACATTTTATAATTTTATGTCCTATTGAAATTATATTTGTATTATATTGTAGACATGACTAATTATTTTCATATAGAATTAATGCTTTTATTTAGGATTTACATTATAGGTTGGAACCCCTAGGCCAAATATTGAGGGAGAAAGTAGGTGCCAAGTCTTAATGAAATAAGATTACACATGGCGAATCAATAATAATAATAATAATAATAATAATAATAATAATAATAATAAATAAGTAATAACCCATCTGATGGTGTATATATATATATATATATGTATGTATGATTAGTGTTGTTACATAAATAATAATAATAAGATAGTATTAATCCTACTTAGTGTGGGTGCGTATATTTATATATATACTTAAGTGTGTGTATGTGTTGTGTGTGTATATATATATATATATATAAATATATATAATAAATGAGGCGGATGTCCTATGCCTTAGAAGTGAAGGAAAAACGAAAAGAAAAGGGAGAGAGGTTCATTTTCGGGAAGCTACAGGAGAGTCCAGTGAAAGAAGACAAAAAAAAAGAGAAGAAGAAGGAGAGAGTTCAGCGAGAGAGAGAGAGAGAGAGAGAGAGAGAGAACGCAAGCCTTCAGTTCCGGGAAAATTTCTAGTTTAACCATACGTGTAGGGATCTCGGATACATATTATCGGAAAAGAGGTAAGTAGAAATTCATTTGCACCTAAAATGTATAGACCTAGTATTTGTTTGTGTTATTTATTGAATATTTGTGACTTGTGCCTTTTGATATTGATAAAAATGAATATTATCTTATGGAATATTGGTGAATTGTGCCTTTTGATATTGACAGATATTAATATTATCATATGGAATATTTGTGAATTGTGCCTTTTGATATTGATAGATATGAATGTTATCTTATGGAATATTGGTGAATTGTGCCTTTTGATATTGATTGATATGAATTACGTGGTGTGAACGATTGATTTAATATTGCATAAATATAATATTCACGAGCACGGGCATGTGCATTGCATAAGTTGTACATAGCCTGCCTTGGCATGATTGATTGATTTGGTATTGTATAAACATAACATTCACGAGCATTGGCATGTGTACGCAAGGGTCGTATATAGCCTGTTTTGCATTCATCGTGTGATGAAAAGAAACGAAAAATTTAATGTTGACCACTACTAGTGTACCGAGGCCGGTGGCATGTGAGACATGGATAGGCTTGATTTGTCAAGCCGGTGGCATGTGAGACATGGATAGCCATTATGATAACATATGTTGTGGGTTATAAGTGTGGGGTGTCACAGATGTATTTAAATTTCAGTATATTTTTAGAGATTTCAGAGTATGAATAGTCGCATCCTAATTACTAAAGGGAGGTATTGTCTTTCAAAGTAATTTTTTTTTTTAGTGGATAATTTTCTTTTCCTTTACCTTTAGATACAATATTTTTGAGATTGTATATCCTTTCTGTTTTATTCTGACAAAAGATTGTAGAATTCTTCCATCATTTTGATTAGTTATGCTAATTTGGGCCTTCCGACCTGAACGGGCTCGAGAATCGAGCTGATGACAAAGTTCAGCTGAGTTGGGCTGAGTCAAAACTCTAGCGATTCATTAAATTGTGAACTCAATCTAACCCAACACTTCAAAATATATTAAATTCATCGATCAATTATGGTCTGTGGGCTATTGGCCCATTTAGTTGTGCCAAATGGATCTATCATATTTTGGGCCTCAAAATATATATCCTAATCACCTCAAATATTCAACGCCTCAGGCTAACTCATGGGCTGGTCCAATTTTGATACCTGTAACTTTGATAAAGATGGATCTGTCAATTTCTATCTCTCTCTCTCAGCCCAATGTTTTTTGGGGCAGGCTTGACTTGTCCAGCTCTGAGAAGGGGTGAGCCAGCCCCAATCAGGTTGGATCGCCCTGCCTAGCCTAATTTAAATTACTTATTAAAAAAATTATATAAATATAGTTAATTTAGTCCAATTAAATATAAATTGATTTTTTAATTCTCATTTGTTCTTATATTAGATATTTGTTTATGCGATACACGAGATATAATATATTTTATTATATTAATAGTATGTCATAAAATTATATTATTGCTATAAAAATTATAAAATGTATAAGTGATATAATTAAAAAAAATTATAACATATAAATTATATATTAAAGCGAGAAGTTATGGTACAAATAAACTACTTATACAATACAAATACTAAAAAATATTAATAATTTATGTGTGTAATTGACACATGTTTGTAGGGTTCAACACATGTGCTTGCTTCAATTAATTTTATTAAAAATGATACCAATAAAAAAAATTATAAATGATGCAAAAAAAAAATTAAAATACCACATTTTAAAATAGATTTTGTGTATGTTTGTTTTTTCTTTAATTTATAAAATTAAAAATCAAATATCAAATAACACGTTTAATATATAGTCTATATAAAGATTTAGAAATCTTAGGGTTCACTTAAATCGACTTGAAGTATAATTTGATATGTATATTGCATTGTCATTCTTTCAAGAAAATTATGTAAATAATAATAAACTGCACGATGAAGTAAAATTTAAAATTCAATATCAATCGAACCCACTATATTTCCTCAAAGTCAATACACATATTTAAAATTAGTATAAAAATATTAAGATAAAACAGTTAATTATATACTTTACATAATATAATACTTTTATTTTATAAGAAAATTAATATTTTTATTTTATGCAAAATATTTAATATTTTTGTACTGTATAATTTCATATAAGAACTTAATAATGTTTTTCAAATCTAATACATATATAAAAATAAAAATAAATAACTCAACTCATAAAAAAATATTTCATATTTTGAATAAAAATTTTATTTTGATATATACAATATTAATGTCAAATAATAAATTGTAAAAAAAATTAATATAATATATCATATGTCAAAAATAGAGTTATAGCAAAAATATAATTTAAATTATAAAATTTTAGTTTATAAAATTTGTAATATTTTTTTAAGTAAAAAACTTAAAAGTATTATGTGATAAGAAAAAAAAAAGGAGTACGGCCGGCCCAGATAAAATCAATATTTATGGGAACAGGTGAAAATTAAAATAGATGTAACTGACATGCGTAAATTTTGGACTATACGGCATGCTCCACCCACCCCATCTCTAATTCAAGAGTCCGGGCAAGCTCATGATAAGCTATGGCTCTTCACTAATTACATGTGATTCGTCCCATTATTGGGCCTACGGTTGAGGGGGCAGAGAATAATATTGGGCCCACCTTAATGCCAATCCAATAACCATGTTTAATTTATTTCTATACCTATATCTTTTTCTCTATAAAAGAAGAATACTTTGGTGCCTTATTTTACAAAATTTTTTAGATTTATTTATTTAAATATATTCAACAATTAAACTAAAATATATTTCTATAATATTAAAAAAAATTGTGAGAATACTTCTTTTTTTTTTTAACATATGTCACCACTATTTATTGACATGTGTATTACCTCTCTTTTATTTTTCACTAAAATTAAAAAATTTAAATAACTTTTTTGTTTTAAATTTATTTTTGATGGATAATATATCAAATTAATCCTCTTTTTTTATATTTAATTTGACATCAACATTTCATATTTTACAATAAATAATTATATTTTAAATATGATATATAATTTTTATAAATATAATATAGTTTTTGTGGAACGAATTATTTATTTTTATATGATGTGTGTGTTGGATTTGAATAAATAATATATTAATTTTTAAGTGAATTTCATCTAAAATTATAAATATTTTTTTATAAAATAAAAAAAAAGCGATGATTTTGCACTAGTATTTATAAAAAGGAAAGTATGCCTTAAATAGAGAACATCAATTTTTTATGCTTAAACTATACATCTATTGTTGTATATAAATTTATATCAATAAAATAATTTGGTTAATAAAGCCAATTTTTCAACGCTGACACTACATTTATCACATTTGAATATATGTTGTATTTAGTATTTAGCAAAATATGCTTATTTTATTATTTTTTTTATACAAATTTATTATTTTTTTACTTAAAATTTTAAGAGTTTATGACATTTTCATGTCAACTGAGTCTTTTATAAAAGAATATAACAAGTTAATCTTTTATTCATGATTTTTAATTTGACATCCATATTGTCGATGGATGTAAAAATTTAATTTTAAAATGTAAAAGATTTTTTCTTAAATTAATTGTAATATATTTTTCATGTAACTGAACTAATCAATTAGATCTAAAATAAAACATTCTCTAAATCTCAAAGTCAGAAATCAATCTTATAAGGTTGTGTATATCTTCTATAATTGTCTCTTTAAAGAATTAAAAATAAATCACATATTATTTTATGAATGAGTATCTTGTGTATCGGTAATGCATGCATCTGATCTGCAACATTACTTATTTAGCTAAATACTATTACTTGTTTACTTGAAAAAATATTACTACTTTTGTAAGGTAACAAATCAATAATAAAAATTTTCAAGTAAACAAATACTAATTTTTAGTTAATTAATTAATATTGTAAATCGAGTTGCACGATACACTCATGAACATATTGTTTAATTTATGTTGTCTTATATTTTGCCACAAAATATTTATTAAATCAGGAAATGAAATCAAGAGTTTTAATCTCAAATATTGGTATCATTACACATATCTTATACAAAATAGTTCATATCCATTATCTATATTTATTACCATATAAGTGCAATAAACTATTAAGATATTTTAATATGTATTGTTGGATTGAATTAGTCCTATTGAATCTTGTCAACTGTTAATTTAAATTATATTTTTAAGGCCCAATATTGTCAACCCATTATCTGAGCCCATAAAATTATTTCTGCGGGAATGTTTGCAGCAGATAAGTCATTCTTGACTCAAATCCTACCAAATAAAGAAATCGTAAAACTAGGAGATTTTAAAATATTTTTACCAATAAAATAATAACTATTCACATAATCAAATATATTAACTTACTTAAAATTATATTATAAATATATATATATTTTTTAATATTATAAATTGGGTATGGCAGGTAAAAGTTATATATATATATATATATATAATAAGCTTCGAATATATAAAGACCTTGGATCCAAATATTCAATCAATTGAAGCTAGTTCATTAGGAAAGTTTGATGTGTACAGGCTTCATTTTGGGCCCACAATATTGTTTTCATAAGAACAGTTTTAAATCGTCCAAAACAAAAGTTTAAATAAGTGTCATTAAAAAAATAAAATTATATATATATATATATATATATATTATTGTTCAATTCGGGAACTTTGTACGATCCAACACATTGAAGCGTACGCCGCCCATATCCAGCCGAGCATCCCAATAGCCGAAGAAGACTACCACACTCCTAGCAAGATTTTATTCTAAAATTAATTGGTGATAGAAGTAGTAGCATTCCTTCTCATATAAACTAACATTCCTCCTCTTATTTTTTTTTTTATGTGAGAAAAGTTACATATGATTATTAATATAATTTATCAATTATATATATATATATAAAGGCCACGTGTGATGATAACATTCTAACATGTGTTCAAAAATACGTGTCATTGCATCTATACATGTGTAAATTTGAGCTCTTAAACAACACATTGATTCTTTCATTTTCCTCAATAAATGGTTTTTTTTTTGTTTCTTTTGGAGTTAAAATATCTATTTTACATTATTTCTTCTTCTAAAAAAGTTAAATACAATTTTTTTTGGAGTTAAAATATCTATTTTATATTATTTCTTCTTCTAAAAAAGTTAAATACAATTTTCTCTGTTTCAAGTCTGTTTAGGTGTTTTTCTTTCTTATATAAAAATTATTTCTATACAGTTTTATATTTGTTGGGGTAAAATTTTGGTTAGTCGAAATACATGATCCCCCAGTGGGCGTTTATGTTCAGTGCATTCTACATTTAGGTCTCAATTTTGTAAGTATTTAATGTTTTACCCTAAATTTAAAACATAAGTTTAACTGTTATTACATGATTTTAGTATTAATTGTGTGATTGATTTAAATAAGCATGACTCTCAGGGCCCGATGAAACATTAGTAGTTTAGAAAGTTGGTTAAATAAGTGCTCTTGAGGATATCTCATACAAATTTAGAATACTATGATATTAAGCATATTAGCATTTTAACAACTTGATTTTTGCAATGTTAGTTTTATTGATACATGAATTCTACATGTCTACATGTATAATTACAATTAGGAAAATTTGATTGTTACACATACGAACCTTTATAATATATACAATTTAAACCCAACTTTTAATCGTGTATGGTGATAATATGTATGGAAAAATGTAGTAGAAGAGGAGGCAGCAAACCGGAGGGTCATGATTTCATATATATTATATTATAGAAGGGCAATAAGGAATGATGTATTAAGTAATGTTAAGGACGTGGTAGGATCGCAGCGGTCAATTTATGGGAAGCACATCCGTCCGTCCACGGAAGCAGGTGTGAAAAAGGAGGACCACCAGAAAATGGGGGGTCGTGGCCCTTTTTTGTTCATTATGCAATCGAGTTGTCGCTCTCCATTTAAAAGTGAAAACCAGATTCCATATCCATGTGGGGCCCTCAAATATCTTCCCACCACCCTCTCTTGTCAACTCCCAACTCCCAAACAACAACCAAGTCTTGACATTTATTATTATTATTACATCTTTTTACTCACTAATTACTTATATTAGCTCAACTAATTACTTAACCCATTTCCTTACACAATATGCCATGGGAATATTGCTTGGAACATATAAAATGTGTTTGTTTAACTAAAATGATGTCTCATGGTAGACCAAACTTTCTGTTCTCTTACAATTTTACACGTGTATAATATAATATAAATTATATTTTATTATTAATTATGTGTGAATTACTAGTACTTTTGAACGAAGATATATTCATTACTGTAGTAGAAGATCAATTGGTAGTTCTTTTTTATAGAAAAAATTGATTATTTTTGCTTACCATCTCCCAAATTTTCCTCATATTTCTTTATCTCAAAATATTATAAAATTATATAATTTTTATTTTATTTTTTGTTAGTTAAATAAAGATGTAACATTCTAATAATTATAAATTTGCATGTATATCTTGATTTTACTTATTCGAACATATATAATTTGTTTGTGAAATAAAAAATAATAATTTAAATAATAAAATGAGAAATTGAGTTTGAAAAAGAACTTTATGTTTTTGAGATTAAAGATTTTTTGAACATGACTCTTTTATATAAGAATGAAAATGTATATTTTAGAATGCATTCTCTTACTAATACAGTATGATACTTTTTTTTTTTTTTTTTCAGGTTTTCCCGAAGAACTTCACTAATAACCACAAAGAGATGTTGCAAAAATGTGACGTAAATAAAGCATCAAATTAAAATACAACTCCACCAGAAAAAAAAAAAAAAAAAAAAAAGTAGAAAATCGGCATTGTATAAGGATAAATTTAAATGATTTAGTGTTTTCATTACACAGAACTCTTGTCATTAAGTAGGGCAAACAAATAAAATTTAAAATGGTATACGTGGCAGTATTTTTTCTTTTTTTCTTACTTTAATTTGAACTCGAAAAATAATTTTTTTTAGAAGGACAAAAACACGTAGTTGCTCTAGACCAAATTAAGAATCCACGTATGATATTTAACTTTACTTACGAAGGTCAAAATGGAAACATTATTTTTTATAAGTTAGTGACACATGTTAGGACAGGATTATAGATCCAAACTTTGACTGTTTAATTTATTATTATTAATAATAATATGAATCATCTAATCCAAACATGATTGATTAAGGTTACGTTTTGCTTTTGGTTGAATCTTCAAAAGATTTTTATTTTTATTTAAAGAAAGTGGTATTAAAAGTCTTACTTATATAATTTAATTTATTATAACAAAATTTAAGTTTTGTAGGTCAATTTATATATGAAAAAAACTACAAAAATTCATTTTTAGAATCTATATATATATAATCATAATAAGCTATCTGTTTCTATATTTGTTATTATTATTTTTTTATTCATTTTTTTCTAAATGAAAAAACGAATTTTTAGAAAATGTTATTAGAGTGCTTACCAATAAGCATTTCATTTAACTTTTTATATTTTTATTTGCTAATATTGATAATGTTACTAATCTTATCAAAACTAATAAATTTTTTTTATATATCGTCAAAATTACTTGATTTTAACAAATTCATTATAAATTTATAGCAGATTCGATACTATATATAATAATAAAAAAATGTTCATATTGATATACCGACTTTTTTCAATTTTTTTCTTTTAGAAAAAATACTATATATTTAATAATTTGATGATTGTATTTTATAAATAAAATTAATTAATGTTCACATATAATTTTATATATAATATTTATATTCTTTTTATTAATCATATACATACATAAATTATTGAATATAATTATATATATATTTTTTAAATAATATTAATTTTATATATTTTAAAATTTAATAATATTATATTATAATAATATGTACTTAAAGCACTGAGAAAGAGATAAGTATAATGATAAAAGACAAATAATTCTATACTCATGATTTTAGTCCTAGAATATATATATTCTAAGTTGACATAAATGCAAACTAAAATTGGACAAATTATAAAAATAATTGGGAGTGACGACACGCAAAATATTTGTGTGGTCCTACTTAGATGGTGGGACCCCACTCTGAAACCTCTTTTCTGTTTTAATAATCTAGAAGGAAATTATTATATTTGAACTTTTAAACTAAATAAATTGTGGGTGGACAGGCTGTGATGTGGCCAGCTGTTAACTAATTGGGGTGTGGGTCGTTGCCTAACTATTGGTTGGGCTACCTTCCAACACCTCTACTTAAATATTTGGTAAATTAATTTGATTTACACATAAGATTAAAAGACATGCCAAACTAGTTATGAATTTAAACACACAAACATGGTCGCAACACGTGGCGTCACCCTTTACTCCACTATTATTTTTAATATCTATATACGTGATGTGATCACTCATTTAATTACCAATTTCTTACTTCTTCTTTTTTTATTTATTTGGAATTTTTCGGTGCATTTTTTTAATATTCATTTAGTTTATTGAATTCCTTTTTAAAAATTACGATTTTAAAGTGTATTCAATAGCCAAGGTAAGATTAGTTTCATTCTTAGTGAGCTTTAATTTTAAATTCAATTGGTGATAGGAGGGTGGCTCACTAAATATCAAACAAGTCTTTTTTCTTTTATTTTTTCGGCGTGGAACATCTCACTTTTGAAATTTAATATTTCTATTTTTTGTAAAATGTGCAAGGATTTTGTTTGTCATTTTATATAATACTTATTTATTATACTCTAAGAGTTATATCTCAAAATTATTTTATTATGAATTGTGTTTTTTTTCAAAATTTAATGTTATATTTTATTAGTCCAACAAAATTTTTAAGGTTTTTTTTACGTATAAGTTATGTATCATTGAATAACTCAAACAATAAATAAAATCGTATAGAAGATAATTAATAAATTTGAAGAAAGCTGTATTTTATATAATTGACAAAGAATACAAAATTACATCTTTATAGAACAAAACTTTCATTATAGGATGGAGAGAGTGTTTAATGCTATTTGGTATAAGCGTACGAATTTATCTTCTTGAGAACGTGATTTTGAAACCTATAGTAAAGGTTTAGCTCCTAGTTTACAACAAATAATATTTTCTTATATTATTATTTGAGCAACCAAATGTATTACATGACACAAAATTGGAGCTCAATATTTTCTTTTTTGTCCAATTTAATTTAATAAATAAAGCATGTCATAAACCAAATGTCATATCATTTAGTAAATAAAAATAATATTAATTCAAAATTATATATGAAAATGTTATTTAGTGCATATAGTTTTAATGGTTAATAAATGACAAATCATTTATAATTTTGGAATGTAATGAAGGTGTTCCCTCAAATATTAAAGAAATGTGAGTTTAAGTGAAAAAAGAATTATCGAAATACTTTTTATTTGAGAGGTATAAAAATTGGGATGATTGTCTTCTAGGATGTCATGTAGACCTGCACAGATTCGCCCGGGGTGTTCTGCCAAGGATCCTTCGACGCCCTTAGATTGTATTTAAGATTTTTTAGAGAGAGAAATATATTTTCGAAATGAAATGGTATATCAGTCATATGGAACATATCTTCTTATCTTACCTTCTGTTAAAATGTGTAATAAAGTCTTTTTAACAATTCGTATTTGATTATGACGTTTGTGTAACTTAATCTCGTAAAATGTGGGATCTGTTCCCCATCGCCAGAGAGATATTAATGCGCTCAGCAAATCTTGACATTGACCATTATCGATTGTACTTTATTCAAGTATTGTGACAGTTCTGAGGCCTCCAACAGGATCAGAATCTTGAAGAGGAGAGAAGGCATTGAGTTCAGTTCATGCCTAGTTTGATCCCTTGTTGGCACGGTTGACCAAATATGGTCTAACCTGAAATGATACGACACAGAAGTTAAGATCCACTTCTAATTTAAAACACTCTGACATGGCAATGAGTTATCAGCTGGATGTGAACTAGTTTTGAGTTCTTCCACCACAATTGAGCTACAATTCTTAGAAGGTTTGTTCACATGAGAATGCAATTTACTTTTCACAAGTTGGACCAAAATCACTAAATAGTATTTTAATGTTTTAATTTTTTTTCACATGAAATAATCGTCCATCATAGAAATTTACGGGATAACCACATAATAAAAAGTGTACCTTATATAAATTTTGGTAAATGTTTATGTATGATTGATTTCATTTTAGAGATAGGGAGTTGTTTTATTTCTTACATACATAAATATATAAAAATTAAAATTGAGGTAATCTCCTTTTCATTTATTTAACTGACAAAATGCTTTTGCTCCAAAATTAAAATTCAAAATATCATTTTATTACAACTCTTTTATAAATTTGATGAGACGTTATACACTAGATTTTGACTAATGGTGAGAACTCACTACACTAATACTCAATTAAAAAAATATATATTATAATATATAGAGACAATATATATATATATATATAAAGTCCCAATCCAAAGAAGGTTAAGAATTCAAAAAAAGTTCCTACTTTACTTTCAATTTTTAAAAGCATACAACTACTTTAAAGGCAAAAAAAAAAAAAAAAAAAAAAAAAACTGTGTCTGAAATAGAGTAACTAGAATAAAAGATTTAATATCCATAATCATCATTTTTCTTTCAGTAAATTTAGAATAGATGTCATTATCAATAACTTTATATCCAAATGCAAAAATGACTTTCGGATTTAATTTGAAGAAACTAATCACACTATTAAATGCTCAAAAAGTGTTGATTGGTGAAAGTTAAGTATGAATCTATCTCTCTCAATGAATTTGTCAATATCCCTAATTTTTATTTTATTTGTTAAATTTATATAATATTTTATTCATTCAACAAAATTCATATATAAAAGTCTTCAATAGAATCTCGGATCCTTTAAGGTTGTTGGAAGAAAACAAAAGAGATGGTCGGATTTGAAGTCTTTGAAATATGAGAGTAGCATCATTGTAATAAGATCCAAGTTAGAAGAATGAAGTGGATTGTCAAGAACTAATACACTTTAATAATTTGCAGTTTGTAGCCCTACACAATTTAAAGAATATATAATCTGCACTTGAATACACCTGGCAATGAACATGGGATGATTTAGACAATTTCCTTTCGTCAAAAGCAGAATTTATCTGCTCACTGTTCATACATGATGAATTACATCAAATATGTACGTACTAACATACATATATATATATATATATATATTCTTTTTTATTTTTTTCATATAAATCTCCTTTCATATACTGTATAATTATATTATAATATTAACTAATATATGCCAATAATTTTCCTACTCTCCAACTTAAGAGAAAATTGAAAAAAGAAAAAAAGAAAAAGAAAAATGAAAAGCCCATTCCTCTTTCATGGGCTCTTCCTCAAATCCACTACGACGACACTGACGTTATCGGTGCTGTGGCGGGCCAAGGCCAGCTTTGTCAACAGAATTGACGCGTCCGAGCACGCCTTGTCGGAGCTCTCCCCCGCTGCCGTCACGCTTATGTCATTTCCCGGCGACCTCGGCGGAGACGGCGGTTTCCGAGACTGAAGGCACATACGCGCCACCCCACATGCGGTTTCATTCGACACCACGTCCCAGAGTCCGTCGCTTGCTAAAATTAGGCACTCGTCCTCTGCCGTTCGCTCTGTGATTGTCACCTCCGGCTCCGATATAACATATGGCTTCAGATAATTATCGCCTGAAAGATATGGGACACATTAATTAGCGCAATTATTATAGCGTTATTATAAGCAGAAGAATAATTAGGTTTGAAATTTGGGAGTTCACCGATTGCTCGAGACATGGCCAAAACTCCGAGGACTCGAGGGCCGTCCCAGAAAATAACTCGGCCGCCGGCTATCTGTATCCGGTTCAGCTCATCCGGCCGGTCAGGCTGCAGAGAAACGAATACCCACAAGAAATTAGACTCCGAATATTTGAAGTTCGGATTTAGAAAGTAGCATTCCTGATTCAGGAGGGAAGAATCACCTTATGATCTACGGAAAGGGGAATTGCGACGCCGTTGCGGCAGAGCACAGCGCGCGAGTCGCCGCAATTTGAGACGACGATCTTGTCAGGAGTCACGACGGCGACGACCGCGGTGGACCCGACGGCGTCGCACTGCGGAGTTTGGAGTTCGCAGCGGCAATTGGAGACGAAAATGTTGGGTCCGCCACTACAACAGCCTCCGACTTCCTCATCCATCTTCGAGAAGCTCTGAAACATGGTTTGCTCCCATGACGACGAGTCTCCGCTTTGTAGCTCGTCCCTCACGATTTCGTGCATCCTGTCCCGGCACCTTGTCGCCACCTGCGAATCGCCGAATCAAATCTGGGTCAGCCTCTCAACTAAAATCTATCAAAATATAAGGGTATATTACATATATATAAGATAGATTTCATTACTCACATGTGAGCAGCCATGGCCGTCGTAAACTCCGAAGAAATGACACCCGGTCGGGAAATTGCTGTTCTGGACGCAAAGGGAAGGGTGAATCGCCACAGCATCTTCCATGTCTCTTCTCCTTCCACAAACAGAGGTACTCCCGAATTTCGGATAATCAGGAGAAACAACGACTTCACCATTCGAACCCGACTGCGCCGCCGTCAGAGCAAACGCCTTTGTTTTCGGCACCACTTCACCGGCTAGTTGATTATCTTTCTTTTTGTCTTCCTCCTTAACTTCCAAATTCTGGACTGCGTTCACGCACTCTCTGGGAGGCAAAACCGGAACCACAGCATCCAGCTTCTTCTTCTTCCTCTTACCGCCGTCCTCCATCGGCGGCGCCACCGCCGAATCGGTCGGCACAAAGTTGAATTGATGTAACTCCATCCTTCTCCTCCTCGCCGATTTCGAACTGGGTTCAACCGGGGCAGACGCCTCGGTCTCACCAATTTTCATCCCACAGCACATCCCAGCCATGAATCAAATCAAACCAAAAAAACTTTAACACAAAACTTAACTTAGATTCTGAAATTTTCCTCTTTAAATGCAACAGCTGGAAAACCAGATTATATGTTGATGATCACAAAAAAAGAGAGAGGCAAATAAATGAGAGAGTTTGAATCTGAAAGAAAGGACCCAGAAGTAAAAAGGAGATGAGGAGGAGACCACATTATAGTAGTTAGTTGATTAGAGCGGGCAGCTGCCCGTCACCGTCTTGGGCAGGAAGGGGAAATGTACCCGACATGCACAGTTGGTGTGACGTAGAAACGCTGAATGCGAGACGGGCGATCTGAGCCGTTATTCAAGGCATCTTTTGATCGTAGAACTACACGTGTTGCGAATGTGACATGGGTTACCGTGGGCCAATAGGGTTTCGACACGAGGTGGTGAAATGCGGGCCTTCCTTTACTGACACGCATGTGGTGTTTTCTGAGCCGGACCGGGCCCGTGGGTTGTTATTCGCATTTTTTTTTTGGGGGTTATTTTATTTTTCCTGGAATTTCTTTTCCTTTGTTCTCCCTTGTATTAAAATATTGGTCTTCTATGAGGATTGACACCACGTGGCAGGATCGTAGTGTAAGAGATACTGTGTTTGGTGTGCTCCCCCACTATTGCTTGCAGCGCGTGATAACACTTGATGGAAGTATATAGTTTATTTCAGTTTTAGGTTAATTTAAGGTGATGTCTATGGTTGAAGCCGGCATCCAATGCGATGTCAGATTTCAAATTGTTAGATACAAATTTTATTTTTCTTTCCATTTAAAATTTTAAAAATTAAAATTAAATTGACAACTAGATATGAGAATATGTTAAATGGATACTTCTTTCTTGTCTAACAAAAATAAAAACCACATTTACGAACACATACATAGATGAGATTGATTTAATTTTTCATTACAAAAATTGTATATTGTAGAACACTAAGTTAGGCCAAAAATAAAAAATAAATAATTCTTCTCAATTATTTATTTGTATTTTTGTAATAATAAAATAGATTACACCAACCAAGTCTTCAATCATAACTACAAGGAAGTGACTATATGGTTGAAATGATCAACCAAGTAGTAGGGAAGAGTTTCTAAGAGTGAAGAAGTATGTCTTGAGAAGTAGAAACGTGGTCTTTCAGCCTTGCAGGCCAAATCTTGAACTGTTGCTGAGAGTGTTAGAATTATTACTACTATAACATTTTTATTATTTTGTATAAAATTATTCTGATACAGCGTTTTTCTCAACTGTGTTTAGTTGTTCTTGAATTTTCTTTTCAAAATCAAGAACTTTAAAAGTGACAGATTAGATTAGTTCTTTCTCTTAATTCTTTTTGTAATTCACATTTATATTAGTGGATTATTTTCATTCTGACAACACTCACAAATTATTTATAACTTGTGAAAATTTATGTTGTTTGTATTTCTGCTACTTTATTTCTATTCGTAATCAAATTGTTGAGCCACGTGGTTTCTACTCACTGCACACAGTATTTTGTTTATTTCATTAATACACATTTTAAAAAATTATCTTCCGTTAACTCTTTGTGTGATAGTGCAAAATTCCTTCTCATATTTCAAATGAAGAAATGAACTAAAAAGTCTTTACTAATTTAGAACGTGAAGAGGATAGTTCTTTTATATTAGAAATATTCTCCTAATAGAATGTCATCAAATTCAAACTCAAACATTTGCCGTATTGCATCTACATGGATCTTTCCCTAACCTCGTTTTCAAATTGAGGGCCCGAGTGCAACCTCACTCTAATGCATATATATGGAAATTCACTACTAAATCTATGCACAATGTTAAATATATTGTATATATTTAATGATAAATATAAATAATTAGTTTTTTTAATTATTAACTTAGATTTATACCACTCGGCCGTCCACTTTCTTCTTCATTCTTCCTCCTTTCTTCTTTCCTCCCTATCATGTCGGCTTCCAAAAACTCTTTTCACCCTGTTCTTGCAGTGTCTAACATCAAGAATCATATCTCCATTACCCTTAAAATGGAGAATGTTTAATATTCTATGTGGGTGGAACTATTCAAGGTTACCACACAATCTTGTATGACCTTGCACCATATTATTCCCTCTGCCAAAGGGAAAGAGAAGGTTTCTTCATCGACCGATGATGATGACGAACTATGGTCGCCCTTAATGCAACGGTTCTTTCGTGGATTTATGCCACCATTTTTAATGACCTTTTGCACATAATTTTTGAACATGATGCTTCGACAATAGAGGGTTGGAATCATTTGGAGATATTTTCCAGGACAACAAACATTCTCTGGCCATTACTCTTGAACATGATTTCTCCACTCTCAAAATGGAGAATTTTCCTAACGTATCAAATTTTTGTCAGAAGCTTAAGTCTCTTGCTGACCAGTTGAAGAATGTTGGTGCACCGGTGTTGGATAGTCGGCTTGTTCTCCAATTAGTTTTGGGTCTCACACATGCTTATAAGGGTGCGAGTACGCTTATTCGTCAAAGCGATCCACTACCTCCGTTCTGCTAAGCTCGTTCCATGCTCACCTTGGAAGAGGCCGAAATGGCCAAGGAGGCAGTAATGGGATCGGAATCTGCAATGGTTGCCGCCTCCTCTGCTAAATTTGATGACTCTGTTCCACATTCTGACCAGTTGGGGCACGCTAGAGATAAAAATCAATGCAAGAATTCAGGTGGCCGGAAGAACAACTGGGTGGTAACCAGAACAACAATGGCGGCAGCGGCAGCAAAGCTGGCCTTGACCGAGGAAATTTCTGTATTATTCTCAATGTCTCTTCTGATACTCTCCGATGCTCTATTATAGATCTTCAAGTTTTGAATTTGCTATGAAGGATGTTGGTTTCTTGAATTATTTTCTTGGTATTATTGTGACTCGAAATAAAGGTGGTATGTTTATTTCATAACGCACATATGCCGAAGAAATAATTGAGCATGCCAGAATGTTATCTTATAAACTGTCTCCCACTCCGGTTGACTCCAAGTCAAAGGTTTGCCTACATATGCATGATCTAAGAGTTGATCATATATTTGCTCTCAAGCGGGTTATTCAGTATGTTAAGGGTACTCTGCATCACGGGCTTCATCTATACCCGTCTTCTTTCTCTACACTTGTTCTTATACTGATGCAGATTGGGGTGGGTGCCCTAACACGAGGCGATCTACGTCAAGTTATTGTTTATTTTTGGGAGACAACTTGGTCTCATGGTCGTTAAAGTGAGAACCCACTTTGTCTTGTTCTAGTGATGAAGCCGAGTATCGTGGGGTAGCCAATGTTATCTCCAAGTCGTGTTGGCTTCAAAATCTTCTCTTGGAGTTGCATTGTCCGATTAAAAAGGCTAATCTTGTTTATTATGATAATGTAAGTGCTATTTATTTGTCAGGTTATCCAGTTCAATATCAACGTACCATACATATTGATATTGATATTCATTTTGCTCGATAGAATGTTGCCCGTGAACAGGTTCGGGTTCTTAATGTGCCTTTACGATATCAGATTGCGGATATATTTGAGGATTTTTGGGACAGTCTTAGCGTCCGTAAACCTTCAGGTTCGACTGCGGGGGTGTATTAAGTATATTGTATATATTTAGTGGTAAATGTAAATAATTAATTTCTTAATTATTAGTCTAAATTTATGCCTAAAAGTAGGCTTCATATCTTATAATTATTAGCCTACAGTTAGGATTCAGGAAAAAAAAAACATCAACATCATCTCAATTAGGAACACACACATATATACATAGATTGGTTTAAACTTTGTTTACAAAATTGTATATCGAAAAAATCAACTTAGCTAAAAAAATTATCTTTCGTTTATTGTTAGTTTGATCATGCAAAAGTTATTTTCTTCTTTCAAATAAAAGAATGAAAATGAGTTTTACTAATTAAGGGTGGAACGAAGAGTTTTTTTTATATAAAAAATACTATATTAGATAGTATTGTTAAACTAAAAGAAATAATCAAAATAGCGAATGAAGTTTTAATTAAGATGTACTAGAATGAGGTTGCACTTGACCCTCCATTTGAAAATAAGCTCAAGGAAAGATTTATATAGATGCAATGTGGCCAAATAAATAAGATTGATGTCTACTAAAAAGAATGAAGAGTAAATGATCAAGATTTAAAAAACAGTCTATGATCAAAATTTACTAAATGTGACCAATTTAGTTGCTCATCTATTTTAAGGCAATATAATTATTGATGTACTATTTTGAATTTGTAGTACGTGCGCGTGTATAGAGAGCGAGGGAGTGCGGGAGTGGGAGATATAGTTCAAGGTAGAGAAAATGCAATAAAGGAGTCTACGTTAGGAGTGGAGATTTAGACACGTAGGGGACCACATGTCAACGTCGATTGACGGTCTAAGAATATCTCAACTGAGGTGGACCCAACATTCGACACGCGTCCAGATATGACGTGGATCCTAAGCTGCTATCGACACACGTCTGCCCCATCCACGCATCTCCATTTTCGTCTGCCGTCCACCCACACCCCCACCCCCACCCACCAAATCACGAACTCCCTTTTTACCCTTTTGTTCCTAATTTGACAAAAAAATTGTCTAAGACCTTTTTATTCGGCAATGTATTTTTACGAGGAGTTAATTTCATAAGGACATTGTTAATTTATCATAATATTTATTTAATTAAGAAATATTAAAAAAATATTATTAACAAATCAATAATAATACGTTCAATTAAATAAATAATAATTTTTTTGATTAATTAAGTAATAATTTAAATTGAGTTGTACATTATACTCATATACAAATAAGTGTTTTGCGTTTTATAAGTAGTTCAATTTTACTTATTTAAAATTTCGATTTCTAATATTAGTTTTTTGGGAATGCTCTTTATATTTATAAATCTATTAGGATTTCCGTTCTTATAATTAGTTAGTTTTTTTTTTTTCAGTTTTTCAGGATTCTGGTGGTTTTTAATATTTTTTCGGTTTCTTAGTTTCGTTTTATTTTATATTTTATATTTTTTGAGAGACTTGATCTTTTATGAATATGGTCTATACGTTTTTCTGTAGATTTTTGAATCATTTTATCATTTTATTCACATAATTACTTCCTTTACCTCCAAAAATTATTTTAAAGTATAATACTTGTTGGGTACCGCCGTCACCGTTTTCGGGCTCAGGGTATGCCTGGGCTCGCCCCGATTCGGACACACAAGTCAATCGGAGGATTCGGACAGATCACACAAGACCATTCACCGATCAATACAAACCCACTTCCCGGTAGCACTTCACTCCCAAAACTCACCCACTTGGAACCCACTCAAGCCACACACCGTAAACCTCACCAACGGAGATAAACACACAGTATAGACACGGGGACAGTGGAAGGGAATGCAGTGAGAAAGCTGTTGAACTCTATTGCTCACCACCGAATGACCGACGTCAATTTATAGGTGAGCATTCAACCGAAGAACCCCGAAGGGCCACACGGTTTCAACACCGCATTGAATGGGAGTGAAGACTGCCTGGGGAAGGGGTGCGACTCATCGCAGGGAACGGGGCAGACATGGGGAAGACGAAGTAAAGGGAAGAGAGAGAAGCGGCGCATTCACAGAGAAGGGGGAAATGAAGCCCTAATCAGCAAACTGGAACAAAAGGGGAAGGATGGGCTAACGGGGCCTGGGCTTAATAAGCCTGGGCCCAGATAGGAATTAATAAGCAGGCCCACAACCAGAAATTGGGCCAATACCCAATAACATTCTCCACCTTATTAGACCAACCCTCACACTACCGATTGACAAGTACTATCCAGGGCGCAGGCAAATCATCACTGCCCTATACAGTCACACACACACCTGCACAAACCAAAGGAAAAAAATGAGAAAAATACAAACAAAAAATAGAATGCAGGAAATACAAGATTTTAATCCATGGAATCAAAATTCAGGGTATTCATGCAGTCCTTTGTTTTCTCAGCAGATAGGCATTTAGTTCCCATGTCAGCAGGGTTAAATTGTGAAGGTATTTTCTCAAGTTTGACTGTCCCCTTTTCAACAATATCCCGAATAAAATGATAACGAACATCTATATGTTTGGTGCGATCATGGAAGACAGGATTTTTGCAAAGTTGAATTCCAGATTGGCTATCCGAATAGACAATAGTATCACCTTCTAAGTACCCAATTTCAGATAAAAGGCCTTTTAACCATATAGCTTCTTTTAAGGCATCAGTAATGGCAATGTATTCTGACTCAGTAGTGGATAAAGCTACAACATGCTGCAATTGAGATTTTCAACTAATGCAAGAGCCACACAAAGTGAACACATATTGTGTAGAAGACTTCCTATTATCTCTATCATTTGCATAATTGGAATCAGCATAACCAATCAGATTAACACCTTGAGCACATTTTGAAAATCTAAGATAAGTATTGACAGAACCCTTCAAATACTTTAACAGCCATTTTAATGCATCCCAATGAGGCATACCAGGGTTGGACATGTATCTACTCAAGCAACTTACCGAATATGCAATATCAGGTCGAGTGCTTACCATAAGATACATGACTGAGCCTATAGCATTAGCATATGGCACCTTAGACATTTCATGTATTTCAGAATCAGTTTTTGGGGACTGATCATTACTTAGCACAAAGTGAGCAGCAAGGGGAACATTAGCAGGTTTAGCATTAGACATGGAGAATTTACTCAAAATCTTATTCACATAAGAAATCTGATTTAAGTGCAGTGTACGGTTCTTCCTATCTCTAACAATGTCCATGCCAAGGATTCGTTTAGCATCTCCAAGATATTTCATGTCAAAATTATCACTTAGGCAATTCTGCACATATTCGATAGATTCAATGCAAGGACTAACAAGGAGCATATCATCGACATATATCAGCAGAAAAGTAGGAACAGATGCATCACACTTGAAGTAAAGACAGTGATCATGCACACTTCTTTTGAACTTAAGATCTTTCATGCAAGAGTCAAATTTCTTGTTCTATTGCCTAGGGGATTGTTTTAATCCATACAAAGACTTTTTTAATAAACATACATGGTCAGGTTTTTGAGGATCAATAAAACCATTAGGTTGATGCATGTAGATTTGTTTGTCAAGTTCACCATGCAAAAAAACAGTTTTTACATCAAGTTGTTTTAATTCCCAGTTAAAATGAGCAACTAAAACCAACATTATGCGCACAGTAACAAACTTAACAACAGGAGCAAAGATTTCTGTGTAATCTATCACCTCCTTTTGAGTAAAACCTTTAGCTACGAGTCTAGCTTTAAACTTAATGATGTCAGACTCTTCTTTTACCTTATACAGCCATTTACATGCAACCACAGAGCAATTAGAAGGCTTAGGTACAAGAGTCCAGGTTTGCTCTAATACCATTTCATCATTTATAGCATTTAACCAGTCAACAGAATTCTTAGAATTCACAGCTTCCTTAAAGGATTTAAGTTCTAGGTCAGTGGGAGATTCATACACATTCAAAGCATGCATATCCATGTGATAATCATTAAGTCTAGATGGTTGCCTAATGTTCCTTCTAGGTCTATCCCTAGCAAGTTGGTAATTATCAACATTTTCACCATCACTTAAATTATCATGTACGTTATCAGAATCAGTATCAGATAAAACAGGTAAGTTTGGTGTGTGCTCCACCTCACTCAGAGTCGTGTCAAGAGCAACAGAAGGCACAGATATAGGCAGGCAAGGAAATTCAGATTCATTGAAAATAACATCCCTGCTTATGGTGACCTTAAAACCAGGTTCATTTTTTAACCATAATCTGTAACCTTTTACACCTTCGGGATAACCAAGGAAAACACATTTTTTGGACCTCAGTTCTAACTTATCCAGTTTTTTATGCACAAAAGCAGCACAACCAAATATTCATAAGCTTGAAAAATCAACAACTTTTCCTGACCAAACAAGTTCAAGGTATTTCTCATTCAAAGGCACAGAGGGGGACCTATTAATTAAATAGGCAGCAGTGACAACTGCTTCATCCCAGAACTTCTTAGAAAGTCCAGAAGCTGCAAGCATGCCCCTTACTTTCTCAAGAAGAGTTCGGTTCTTACGTTCTGCCACACCATTTTGCTGTGGTGTGTATGGAACCGTTTTGTGTCTTTGAATACCAGAAATAGCACATAGATTATCAAGTAGGTGGTTACAAAATTCAAGTCCATTATCTGTCCTAAGTTTCTTGATTTTCTTGCCGGTTTGATTCTCAATTAAAGATTTCCAATTTTTGAAAACATCAAACACATCAGATTTATCCTTTAAAAGCAGAACCCAAACTTTTAGAGAGAAATCATCAATAATGGACATAAACCATCTTTTATTACCATGTGTGGGGGTAGTGGCAGGACCCTACACATCAGCATGTAAATATTCAAGTCTGCTAGTGCATTTAGACATATTAGGGGCAGGGGAGATGGGGAAACTGACCCTATGTTGTTTACCATTTACACATGGTTCACAGAAAGGCATGCAAGAAAGCTTATCATTGCCAAATGATCCTACTTTTTGCAACAGTTCAAGGCCTTTATTACTCATATGTCCTAGTCTACAATGCCAAAGTGCACTTTTATCATCTTTAACTACATTTGCATGCAAGACAGGTTTGGTAAAACATATATACAGGTTATTACGTTTTTCAGCTTTAAGGACCACAGAAGACCCTTTCATGATTGACATAACACCTTTACCCCATTTCCCCTCATACCCCCAATCTTCTAATGCAGCACATGATATAAGATTACTATTCAAAGCAGGTACATATCTCACATTTTTCAAGTTAAGAGCATGTCCAGATTCACACATAAGTGAAATATTTCCTACACCTAGGATAGGACATTTCTTATCGTTTGCCATGGATACAAAACCATCTTTTGTTTCTTTAAAGGAGCAAAACAAATTTTTGAAAGGAGTCAAGTGAAAGGTGCAGCCAGAGTCAATTAACCATTCATTTTCACACAAGAAAGATGAATTTACAGAATTACCCACAGAGGTTTCACAAAAATCTGTTACCATGAAAACATCTTCATGCAATTCCTTTTGAGATACATTATTGGCCTTAGGTCTTTTTGGTTGAGGACACACATTTGCAAAATGACCCGGTTCACCACAATTGAAACACTTCTTGTTTTTATTTGTGGGGTTATTCACTTTTGCATTTTTATCCTTAGACCTTTCTTGACCATTTTTGTTTTCAGAAAACTTTTTCTTTTTCTTAAAGTTCTTTCCTTTAACAAACATGGCATCAGCATTGTTTTGATGTTTCATACCCATATTGGCTTTTAAATCTATCTTTTTACTTTTTAATCCGTTTATAACAGTGTCCAGATTAACCTGATCCCTACCTATTTTATAGCAGATTTCACATCACTGAAAGAATCAGGAATAGCATTTAAAAGCACAATAGCAGTATATTCATCAGTAGATTTATCACCGGTTTTCTTTATGTCTTGTACAAGTTTTTGAAAAACATCCATGTTTTCATCAATATCTTTAGACATATCAAGTTTAAACCGAAAAAATCTTTCAAGCAAGAACATTTTGCAAGGAAGTGAAGTTTCAATGAACAGTTCTTCCAATTTATCCCATAATTCCTTAGCACTTTTTTGTTCTCCGACCTTTCAGATAACAGAATCTGAGAGATGAAGGATGATGGATGAGAATGCAATCTTATCCATCTCTTCCTTTTTCTCTTCAGTCGTGGCATCAGAAAATGCAAGGGTGATAGTTTTAAATACACGTTGCTGTATTAGTATCCCCTTCATTTTCTGCTGCCATATGCCAAAATCAGTGCGACCATCAAATGGTGCAAGATTATAGGACCCCATTGAAGACATAATGCACACAGCACGAAGTTCACACAATTCACACAAGACGGAAAACTGAGGATGTCCAAGTTCACAAATCGATTGATCGGTTGCGCAGGGGGTCACTCAGATCCGATTTCCAGCAGTAAATATTCAGGTTATTACACACAAGTAATAAAACAGATTTCACAGACCTCCAGGAAACCAGATAGGCAAAGCACAGTAGATAGGTACAAAGGGACAGATTGTACACAGTAATGCAGAATCACATAAACCTGCCCGGTTTGACCGGTATCTACTAGGAATCACGCCCAATCCTTATCCGGTGCAACCGGTAACTAAAAGAGGATACTTTTAGCCGCTTTACCAGAGCGAGATTTTGGAAGACCTCAAAAGGAACCTCCTGTCTGTGAATCGGCGCACGTCGAGCAAAGGCGCGACGGGCGGGGGTTGATGAGCAGACGGCCCACCAGCCTCGGTACAATACCGAAGGGCAGATCCACCGTCGGTGGAGTCGTGCGGGGACGACGGCAGAGTCGCACGGAGGCGACGATCGGCAGAGTCGCACGGAGGCGCGGGCAGCGGAGTCTCGCCGGAGGCGACGGGCAGCGGAGTCGCAGCGACTGCAGCGTGTCGCCCAGCGGCGACGTCTGCACACGGCGGTGGCGGCGGCGGTGCTCTGATACCACTGTTGGGTACCGCCGTCACCGTTTTCGGGCTCAGGGTATGCCTGGGCTCGCCCCGATTCGGACACACAAGTCAATCGGAGGATTCGGACAGATCACACAGGACCATTCACCGATCAAGAGTACAAACCCACTTCCCGATAGCACTTCACTCCCAAAACTCACCCACTCGGAACCCACTCAAGCCACACACCGTAAACCTCACCAACGGAGATAAACACACAGTATAGACACGGGGACAGTGGAAGGGAATGCAGTGAGAAAGCTGTTGAACTCTATTGCTCACCACCGAATGACCGACGTCAATTTATAGGTGAGCATTCAACCGGAGAACCCCGAAGGGCCACGCGGTTTCAACACCGCATTGAATGGGAGTGAAGACTGCCTGGGGAAGGGGTGCGACTCGTCGCAGGGAACGGGGCAGACATGGGGAAGACGAAGTGAAGGGGAGAGAGAGAAGTGGCACATTCACAGAGAAGGGGGAAATGAAGCCCTAATCAGCAAATTGAAACAAAAGGGGAAGGATGGGCTAAAGGGACCTGGGCTTAATAAGCCTGGGCCCAGACAGAAATTAATAAGCAGGCCCACAACCAGAAATTGGGCCAATACCCAATAACAATACTTTTTTTATAGAATTCAATTTTATTACAAATTAAATATTATATTATACCTCTTTCCCCTCCTTTATTCCTACTTTGGTAAAAATGACTTTAATTGAGTTGGATGTATTATGGAGTTAAATTGACTCTCTTTCATCCTTTATTCAATCTCAATTATTAAAAGAAATATTGTTAATTATTGAAATATAGTAGTCAAGTTTTTATATTATTTAATTTTTTATAATAATTCTAAAATAACCTTTATTTAAAAATAGAGAGTGTACTATCTAGTATTGAAGCTCTCTTAACAATTATTGCGAGTACACGGGACCTCCTGAGTTGGGGCGGGTTAGCTTTCTACTCTTGACAGGGACCGTAACATTTTCTATCTTTATTTTGTAATTTTTTTAATCAGGAAAAAAGTGATGACCCTACTTAAATCATTTAGTACTAAGATTCTAAATTGAAAAACATATTTTAATTTATTAAATCAAAACCTAAAGTACTTGCAATAGAAGGAAGAAATAATAATTTGTAAATAAATAATTTTTTTATTTTACGAATCACCACATCATTATTTTGTAAGTTTTAAAATTATTTCAAGCCGAAAATATATTGGGCTTTCAAGTCCTAAGTTTCTTCATCGAATTTCCAGTTCATTTGTTTTACGGTATTAAAATTTCTAATATTTAGGCCGAGTCCTTTAAATACAGACCCATGTCATGCATCATGTTATGATTCACTCATCTATTTTTGTATAATTTGGCCCAATTATTGAGCCCAAATAGAATGGTATTTCTGCATCTTTAACTCAACGAGGGCATAATTAGGCTCATTTATGCTTGTCCTTATTTTTGGAATTTGTGGTGGGAATGGAGTAGTGTTTATTACTGAAAACATGTTTATAAAAAGTTACACTGGAATGTGTGTAAATGAAAGTTCCTGAACATTTGCAATTAAACAATAAGATTATGACCCTTAATAGAAAGATGCAATCCAAAGACTATGACTGATCTATTCTTAAGGGAGTATCTTTTACAAATTTACAAGTAGACATTATTAATACACATTCCATACCTCCAAAAAATATTGAAACCATTTGAAAAATTATTTTCTTCTATAATTCATTTTTATTCTATTGTCCATTCTAAAAGAGAGTTTATGATAATATTTGGTTCGCGTTTCTTCTGTTTTGTTGTGCTGCGATCACAAGATGTTGAATAATAATCTTGGAAACAATTGTCATAGATCGAAAGCAACGAGGCAGGACAATATCATCTTACCGAAAGAGTGTTTATCACTTGCCTCCACTCTATCCTATTTCAATAATAATTCAATTACACTTATGTCACGCCATTTTAATTTTCTAGCCATTATATTAAAACTACTAATTTTTTCAATAACGTTGACGATATTTTGTGTAATATGAAAGATGGTATGCAGTGCAGGAAATAAAAAATTGATTCATGCATATTTCGTGAGACTTTGAACGATGTGTTTGATGGCAGCGAACGTTTGGATTTGCCACTGAAACTATTAAGGCATTTGGGCGGCTGTCAAGGGCAGTAAATGATGAGCAACAGTGGATTGTGGTGGCGGGCTGTGGAAAGGTGATGAGTAAGCCACTAATTCTTTTCCAATTGAAAAGTTGAGTTTAATTAATTTTTTCGAGTAGCCCAATGAGTTGTTAGTTCTGGGGCAACTTTATTTAAGGGGAAATTGTTCTTCAGATTAACAACCAAAGTTTACAAAAATATGAACAAATATTCATTAGTAGAGGTCCTTTAGGTGAGCTCAAAAGAAGAGTCAAGTTGGCTCGGAAAGGCCCAAAGAGAATAATACCATAATGATTGGCTAGGTTGTCCACATAGGCTCAACAATAATATTATCCTCTAAAAGAATTTGAGCCTAACTAAAATGGATGTAAATCCAACAAGCTAAATTTAGAAAATGAATTGATCAGATTAAAGGATTTTGGTCCAACAAACTTGATGGCCTAAAGATGATATTTTTAAAGAGTAAGAAATATGTAAGGCTACAATGTAGATAATTTGATCAATTGATTGATTAGTTTGAAATGATACGACCTTGACAACCCTATATGAAAGAAAAAAGTTTTCATAAAATGCAAAAATGTGAGGGATAAAGTTTTCTAAGTAATCAAATGTGGGGGGTGTTTAGCTAAGGTAAAAATAACTAAAGCTAAAACATAAGCATAAGGCAAATGATTTCTAATTTTCCTCATACTAAAAGGATTCGTTAACTAGAAATTTGAATAAAGATCAAATATATTTCTTGTCCTAAGGGAATAAAGTTAAAAATTCACACATGAAAGAATGTTCATAGTGATAAATCCACCGTGATAAATGGTGATCCCACATATTGGGTTAAATGAGCCAACAGAGTTACTTATGAATGTTCAGTTATGTAATGACCCAAAATTTTTTTGCATTATTAAAATTGCTTCTATGAGAGTACTAATGATCAAAATTTTTTGATATCATAATATGAAAGTGTTTTTAAAGAATTCATGTGAGAATTCTTATGAGTTCGTAATGAAGTGTATTAATTGATATCATTATAATTTTATGTTGGAATTGAAGTTAGAGCATGATTAACATTAGATTATGATTTGGATTTATTAAGCTATAAAATTAGATTTAATATTAAAAGTCCAAATTTCAAGGCCCAGAGCCCAATAGGATACAAAGACTGGATATATATTGTTCGCAATTTTATTTCACTTAAAATACATGTATCGTGTTCACATGGACTGTATATAGTCAAAACAACTGAGTACTTGTTTACAATATTTTCCTTAAGAATTGAACAATTGGAATGGATTTTAAAAAAAAAAATAAAAAAAATAAAGGGTAAAAATAGATTACAAATCAAATTCAAACAACTAAAGATATTAAGAGATTATATGAATTCGAGGGACATGCATTCATATGGTTCCTATGAGTTTCTTTAATGTATCAAACCATATAAAATTCATATATTTGTAGGAGGATCACTAATATAATTGGGTCCTCTCTCTCGAGCAAGATCTAAAAGTAGATTAGACTCCACTGATCATTTTTCGATTTCATAGTGTTATCTAACTCCCAATCATGCCTAGGATTTATTCTTATCACAATACTTACCAATCTTCCAATCGAGCAAGTTCATGTTATGCATTTCTAATCCATTAATCAATTACTCCCTCCCGGTTAATAATGAATTAACTAAATAATTTCATACGACATTCAAATCAAGGAATCATAAATAATTATAGACACGAAAATAATATCATTAAAGAAAAACATATGAATATATAATCATGCAATCCCTAAAATCACTAGATGTTTAGCCACTCATATTCAATACATAATCCACGGGAACAATATTGATACTCATAGCTAACATATAAGAACAAAAAAAAAAAAAAAGACTAATTGAAGCCAAAGGATCTTCGTTTCTCTCTCTCTGATGATTTTGTTGGTTTATTCTCCTTTGTATGCTTGTTTCTAATTCTCAAATCTGATGTAAAATATGATATAAAATATGATGTTTCGTTGTAGTTCCCAAGCTTCTCCTTTTATAGACATTCACTAGGATTTTAATAGCTATCATATCTCTGTTGTGGAATGAGAAGATATGCATGGATTACACCAAATTACGACGGCTAAGATCATATCGTGAGGATAAACACAGTCTGTGCAAGGCAAGCACGATCTGTGCCTCAAGACTCCAAATCGAGGCTCTCTGCTCTGGAGCACGGGCCATGCGTTGGGTCGTTTCTTCGGGCGCTGTCCTCGATTTACGTGCACGGTTTGTCTGACTTGAGACGTGATCTATACACACTTAAATGTCTTTTTTTTTTTCAAAACTTCAACAACACATGAGGTAACAAAATATAACAAAATCATCATGAACTCGTCAATTAGGTACGTGCAATTACCTAAGAACTATACACAATAATCATGAATTGCACGTAAATTCTATGTTTATCATATATATATATATACACGTAATAAGAGGATTAATTAAGGGTTAATACTCATTTACTTACATCTCAAAGTAAACAAAATTAAGGGAGATCTCTGTGAGGATTGTCAGTTGAGCTGTCTTCGTCATCTCAACCTCCTTCTTCATTCTTTTCAATATTCACATACTCTTATTTTATAAAATTCGAAAGTCCTATTTCTGCATCTCTGAATTTTATGAAATTTTAGTATATTGTTTATTTTAATGATTTCGTCTCACAATTAAAATTTCAATCCAATTGAATATTTATTTTATTTTATATGAAATTTATATTATTTTGAATCCAGATTTATAAAGTTTTACATTTCTAATTTGAAAATTCAGAATATAGGGTTATAGTCATCCAAATCTCCTAAATTTTGAATATGTAGTTCTTTCTCATTATTTAGAGTCATGTTTAAAATTTCATCGTAATCAGTAACTATTTTATTTTATATGAATTATCAATCATTCCACATCCAAATTTATAAAGTCCTTAGTTTCTGATTGAAAAATTCAGAATATATGGTTACAGTTATTCAAATCTCTTGAATTTTGAATATGTCATTTTTATACGTGTTATTTATCTTCCAAAGTTTCAAGTTGATCAAGTTTAAAGTTTATGAGTTATGATATTTTCCTATGGTTGTGAAAATTTTATAGATTTAGCTATTTTGATTTTTAAAATCCAAAATTTATAACAATTCTTTTTTAGAAAGATACCAAATTTTTAATGATAGTTCCATATGATCACTTCAAGATTCATCTTTTTTACTTCCATATATTTTGTGATTTATGAATTATTAATTCATTGCTACACAGTAAATAAACAGATCGAATAGTCATACAATATTCGTTTTAAGTTCGATTGGGCTCAATTCAGTGGCAAAATGTCACAAATTTTGTCATCTATAATTTGAAATTGAGAAAAATAAAGTTTTTTATTTGTGTACTATACACGAACTTCGAGAACAAAATGTGGCTAAGTTCAATAAAAAGCTCATTTTCACAACTTTTATAAAAGTTAGTCCTCGTTTTCACTTCCTAAAATCTTCTAAATGAGTTTATAAGACTGTAAAACTTTCAAGTTTCTCTTAATTGTTGAGTTAAACTCTTCACAATTTTAAAGATTCTAATAAAAGAAATTTCCTATTGTAGGAGCTCAAGAGACCTGAGGAACTAGGACAAACTTTATTTAAAGCAACACTTAGTGGCCCTCTACGACGTGGGTGGTACTGTCACACAAAATTGGGTGTTTACCTTACAGAGAAATATGCATAATTATATGACGATTGTCGATGATATGCTCTGTGATTTTATATTATGTATGTTTATTGTTGAATGATTATTTTATGGGGGTTATATGTTTAAAATGATTATGATATGTAGGATATGCATTGACACTGTGAAAGTTAAATTTGACATGATGTTGGTTTTGATGACATGATTCTATGAAAAGAATATTTGATACACACACACACACACATATAATAATTTCTTTTTTGCAAGATCGAGGTAAATCCGCACAATGTGTAAAGTATATGGATAATACCATATATAAATATGGCTAAGATTTGCTAGTATGACCCGAACAAGATTCTGATCGAAAGATCACTTCAGGTAGCTCCCGACCTCATGATGTTCGAGCAGGACATTACGCGTCCCAAGAAAGATTGATGTTCTCTTATATGTACTATAATAAGTAAATAGTATACTTATTACAAGATTCTAATAATTTATGGACGTGTGTGAATTGTTTCAATGTATAATGTGCTTATATGTGATGCAACTTGTTATGTTTTCATGTATATGAATTTTTGTAAAAGAGTTAACCCATGTAGTGTTTTCCAACACTTACCTCCTCACATTTTCAGGTAAGGATGCTAGGAAAGATAAGCGTGGGTGACTTCGTCTGTGTAGGTTTCTCCAAGTAATGAAGTGTTTTAAAATTTAACTACCGAACTCATGATGCTTGAGCGGATTTTACGCATCCCAAGAAAGATTGATGTGCTTTTATATGTACTATAACAAGTAGATAATATTCTTATGACAAGATTCTAATGATTTATGAACGTGTGTGAATTGTTTTAATGTACAATATGTTTATATGCGATGCAAATTGTTATGTTTTCATGTGTATCAACTCTTGTAAAAGAGTTAGTTCATGGAGTGTTCTCCAACACTCATCTTCTCACATTTTCAGGTAAAAGTGACAAAAAAGATGAGTGTGACCATCTTTGTCTGTGTAGGTTTCCCAAATTAATGAAGTGTTTTAAAATTTAACTATTTTATCTTTAACTATTTTATCAAAATAGTTTATGTTGGGTTAAAACAAATTTTGTACGAGCTATATTATGTTTATTTTCGCAGTATGATTTCTCAATTAAACTCTTTTTTTTTTTTTAAATAACATCATTTGGAATATTGAAAAATATATAAATTAATTGTTAGGTAATAATATTCCAAATGTGAATTTGGGATGTTACTAGTTAAACACTTTAGGAATTGTATTTGTTTGTTTTGGAAAAAGAATTTTGTTTGTCCAACGAAATTTAGTTTTAAAAACAATATTTTTATTTTCTTGTATGAAGGGGGGATAAACTATTAAAAATTAGAATAAAAATATAAAATAATTTACATAACCTCTGGATTTGGGCCTAACGGCACATATCAGCTTATGAGATGTAAATAGTTCAATATGACTTAATTACCAAAATAATATAAAAGAATTAACAAATTCACAAAATGGATGGGTTTTGAAACGGTTTCTAAATTAGGGTAAAACATCAGGCTTGATGATGTTTTTTGTAAAAAAACATCATCGAGCCTGACGTTTATTATTTTGGTCAACTGAAAAAAAAAACATTAGGCCCACGAACGTTTTTATTTCCAAATATATATATATGCTACATATTATATATACACCTAACACATGCATCACGATGGTTCATCACCATCATGCATACAATATATATTCATATATATATATATATATATATATATATATATATATATATATCTTTTCAATTATATTTTTTAAAATATATGTAATTATTTATATAATATATTAACATTCGGAATATACGTATATATAATTTAATTGTTTATATATTTCTATTATTCAATAAATTATATTTATATTATTAAAAATCAATAAAAAATATATATTTTAATTAAAATAATTAAATCATATCATAAAATATATTTTTATATTTTTTTCTTAATATAAATATATAATTACAAATATATATATATATATATATAAATTAAAAATATAATTATAAACCAATAAAAATTATATATTTTTATTTAAATTAATTACATCATATTATAAATAAATTAAAGAAAATTAAAGAATATTTATTGATAATTATATATTTTAATATATGTATTATTTGAATAATTTATATATATATATATATATATATATATAAATATATAAATCCTATTTTAAAAATATTGTAATAAAACGTCGGTGCGCTTAAAGTTTCTTTAGTTTTTTATTTTCTACTTATATATATTCTTTAAATTTAATATATATATATATATATATATATATATATATATGTTAAAATATATGTAATATTGGAATTGGAAGATTTAGTAATTTTTTTATTTTTTATCTGTTTAAAAAAATATATATACTTACATATATATTTATATTTTTTCTTATATAAATATATAATTACAAAATTATATATATTTCTATTATATATAAATTAATAATATAATTATAAACCAATAAAAATTATATATTTTTATTTAAATTTAAATCATATTATAAATAAATTAAAGAAAATTAAAGAATATTTATTGATAATTATATATTTTACTATACGTATTATTTGAATATTTAAATAAATATAAATATAAATTCTATTAAAAAAATTGTAATAAAACGTTAGTGGGCCTAACGTTTCTTTAGTTTTTTTATTTTCTACTTATATATATTCTTTAAATTTAATATATGTATACATATATGTTAAAATATATGTAATATTGGAATTTGAAGATTTATTAATTTTTTTAGCTTTTATCTGTTTAAAAAATATATATATATATACGTATATATTTATATTTTGTCTTATATAAACATATAATTACAAATATAAATATAAATATATATATATATATATATATTTCTATTATATATAAATTAATAATATAATTATAAACCAATAAAAATTATATATTTTTATTTAAATTAATTAAATCATGTTATTAATAAATTTAAAATATTAAAGAATATTTATTAATAATTATATATTTTATTATACATATTATTTGAATAATATAAATAAATAAATATTATATAAATATATGTATATATTTATCTTATATATAATTTTATTTAATTACAAATAAAATTGAAAAAAGAAAAAAAAATTTATTTATTTATAAACGTTTTGAATAATTTTTTTTTTCATTCGCTGTACATATATATAATTATCTTATATATTTATGTATAATTAATATATATATATATATATTGTGTTTTTAATTATAAATAAAACTGAAAAAGTGAAAAGTTATATTTATTTATAATATTTTTACCACATAGTACAGTAAATTAAAATGTATCAAAATATTATAAATAAATTAATACTTAATATAATTTTAAAAAAAGAATTTGTACAAATGCTTATTAATAATTATGTATTTTAATTTGTTTGTTTTATTTTTATTTATGTGTTCATAGGTATATCATATATATTTTTATGTATAAATAATAACATATATAACTAAATTAAATATATATCATAAATATTAAATAAATTAAAATACAACAAATGTTTTATTTAAAAAATTAATATATTCAATATATCTTAATTTTAAAAATTTTATTTTCTATATAATATTTTTACAAATAATTTATATTAAATTCAATTAATTGATATATATTTTTATGTTAGTAATAAGGAAAGCAAAATATAAAAAATGAAAAACAACAAAAAATAAATAAAATATAATAGATTGAAAATATATAACAATAAAAAAATATATATATATATTATTTTTAATTTTTTAACAAAAGATATATTTATTATCATCATATATATATATATATATATTTATTATTTCTTCCTTTCAGGTATTACTTTTAATTTTAATATAATATATAGTAAAAATATTTTAAATATGTATAGTAAATAAATTGAAATATATATATATACACACCAAAGTTTATTTATAATTATTAATAAAAAATCTATACATAATTTTTTTCTTTATAAACTTTTTTGGAAAATATTTTTTTAAAATTTTAAAAATAATAAATTTATTTTCTATATATAATTGCATATACATATTAGTTATATATATATATATAATATATGGGTCTGTGGTGTGTTACCTAATTTATATACAATATATGTGTGTGTGGTGGTTTACAGTGTGTATGTGTATATATATGATGCATATATGTATACATGTATATATGATGTGTGTGTATATATATTGAAATTAAAAATGTTAGTGGCCCAACATTTCTAATTTTAGGTTGATCAAAATTTAAAACATCAGGCTCGATTATATTTTTAAGAAAAAAATATCAAATGTGACATTTTATATTATTTTGAAAAATCTTTTTAAAATTACCTGAAAACGTGAATTTGTTTATTTTTTACATTATTTTGATAATGAACCTGTCTAATATGCTTCTTTAACATATATATATATATATATATATATATATAAACTAAAATATAGTAGAAACTTATTTGGAAATTTAACATAAGGAAACTAGACAACTAAATGGGCCTTAACATTATTTAACTCCCTTTTGAAAATTCAACAAATAGTCTGCTTGTTTATATGTTGAAGCCCAGCCAGTACTCAAGTATGGGTATTGCTAAATATGTCCATTTCAATATTGGGCTTTTTGAAACCACTAGGCCATGGTTCTGGGCCTGGGCCTGTTAATATATTCTATTAATCGATACTCTTTTTAAAATGTAATGTTGTCTTTCCGTCTCCCCTTCATCATATTTTATTACCTTTTAAATAACCCACTTTGTGGATTTTTTTTTTTTTCATTCTCATCAAAATTTCAGCTCTACAGGACTAGTGCCTACAACCTAGCCTCCCTCGTCTTATCTACTTATCCTATTTAACTAATAAGTCATATTTAAATTTTTTAAACCTCTATTTAATCTTATAGAGTAGGTTTGTGCAATTGAACCCTTTAAGCTTATAGGATGGCCCATCTAAAGTATTGGGTTTCAAACCCACGGGCCCATTTAAAGTATTGGGTATTCAAACCCGCGGGCCCATTTAAAGTATTGGGCATTCAAACCCACTAGCCCGCTAGTGTATAGATCGGTATGGACTGGGCTTGTTATCATATTCTATTAATCATTATTCTTTATCAAATTTGGGAACGTGTCTTTCCATCTCCCCTTCATCACAGTTTATTACATCTTAACTAATCCACTTTATGGATCTTTATTTATTTTATTTTACTAAATCAAAATAGATTTTAAGTAAACAAATGCACAAAATTAATCAATTCGAAATAGATTATGATTTCACAGGTTGATTTCGTTCTTATCAAACGTATGATACTTAGCTTTGTTACATAAAGTAAAAAGATGATTCTTTTTAATTGTATTTTTATATAAAATTGAATAAGTCAAACAACAAATAAAATACATCCTAAAAATACAGTTTTATGTTTTTTTTAAAGTTGTACCGACATCAAATCAATAAAAAATATAAATTAAAACTTTTGAGATACAAAACTTTTTTTCCAATGTGGGAGGAGTATTTAAACTGGCATTTATACAAAGGTATTTATGTAACTAACAAAATCAGATTTTGTTAGGCATTGGGAGAAAATCTAGCTACTTTGAACTTTATCTAGCCTAGTCTATTTAAGATTTTTTTTAAAGCCTATTTAAGTTTATAAAATATGTTTGACTCATTATAAAAGTCCTTTATACATCTCCAACCATGTACCCACTAAGTATAGATATACACTCATAATTAACATAAACCTCTTTAATCAATTACCCAACTGTTGAGGTTTCCACTATCAAATTATCCTACATCATTTATTATTTTTATCTTAGTTAATGATTTTATTTATATAATTACATATTAATTATATATTTTAATTAACATACTTAACTTATGAATTATATATATTATTATTAATTTAATAAATAAATAATTTAATAAAAATTGAAAATAATTATTTGATAAATTATTGTTGAAAATTTATTAGAAATGAATAAATGTGTTCAACCTAAAAAAAATTACATTTCATGCAAACAATAAACTAAAAAATAACAAATTGCTTCATAATCTAAATTAATATTTTGCTAATTATTTCCATGTTGCGCCCATACGTGTTCAATTAAGTTCGCTCAAAATAGATGATGTTTTTTCTATCACGTAGTTGGGAATTTCTCATGAGGTAATCATTGAATTTTTCAATAGAGCCTTGAATTATCTCTGGAGCAGTATTGATGTTATTAATATTGTTGATGGATTCGTCTCACCAATTAGCCGTCATATTCCCTTCATCCTCAATTAGAATGTTATGTAAAATAATGCAATAGAGGTAAACATTGAATTTTCCAATAGAGCCTTGGATTATCTCTGGAGCAGTACTGATGTTGTTAATATTGTTGATGGATTCATCTCACCAATTAGCTGTCATATTTCCTTCATCCTCAATTATCATATTATGTAAAATAATGCAATAGTGGTAGTCATTGAATTTTCCAATAGAGCCTTGGATTATCTTTGGAGCAGTATTGATGTTGTTAATATTGTTGATGGATTCGTCTCACCAATTAGCCGTCATATTCCCTTCATCCTCAATTATCAAGTTATGTAAAATAATGCAATCATCTATGATATCCTTCAAGTTATTCCTTTACCAGAAACAGCTTGGACCTCTTATCATTGGCCAACAAGACTGGAGCACTCCAAATGCTCATGCAATATCCTTTCTAGCAGCCTCCTGCATTTCCTTGAACTTATTTCTCTTAGGATCTTGAGGATATTGAAAGCTCTTGCAAATGTTTTCCATTCTGGATATATTCCATTTGTTATGTAGTATCCTGGTGTATATTAGGTAATATTCGATGCACATTCTTGTAAAACATCGTTAAACAAGGGGGTTGATTAAGCACGTTAATATCAATATTTGACCTTGCAACTCTTAGAGAAATGCCATACCCATAAGTCTGTAGAATCTATTGCTTTAAGAATAATAGTTGGTACTCTATGATCGTCTTGAGTAAATTGGCCTTTCCGAGCAACCGAACAATTTCTCCATTTCCAATGCATACAGTCGAAGCTACCCAACACCAAAAAAAGTCGTGCTTATGTTCATGCATTTGAATCACGTTGACAATTAGCAGGAGTAAGCCTTCTCAAGTAATATCCACCAAATATTTTAAGCACACATCAACAAAAGTTGAACTAGTAATTGGTGTTCGTTGTTTCAGCAACCCATAAGTATTCAACATAATTGTCGGTGGGACCTCTATATGTCAGTTGTCGAATTGCCACTGTGCATTTATGAAGTGGTGAGAAACCTTTTCTCTAGTTGCATCGACCCTCCATTGAAAATATTCATCATAAGATTCTAAGGCATTGACTATACGAATGAATAAGTCTTTCCTCATCCGAAAACATCGTCAAAATACATCATTGCCCTGGGTTGGATTTTTAGAGAAGTAATCATTCACAAGATGAATATGTGCACCTTCACAATCTCGGTCGACGTATTTTCTTCTGTTGGAACGGCTAGAAGAATTTTGTTCCATCTATAGAAGCCTTTATTGTTGTTTGTGTATCTTGAGTATCATTTGTTCTTCAATGTTATCCATCATCATTGTTGTTTGTGTATCTTGAGTATCATTTGTTCTTCAATGTTATCCATCATCATTTTAATGAGATTGTCGTCATCATTCTCGTTGGAGGTTGAGTGGTTGTAAGATGAAGACATAATTAAAATATTGGTAAATATATTTAGAAGAATATGAAATTTGTGTATTGGATAAATGTGAAGTCTGCTACCTAATATATAGTGAATGTTACAACGATTAGTTTTATAATGGTTATTTTTACAGTGACTAGTTTTATAAGGGCTAGTTTTACACTGACTGGTTTTATTACTAGTTTTACAACAACTATTTTAAATGGCTAGAATGGTGGTTAGTTTTACAACAACTATTTTACAATGGCTAGTTTTAAGAAATTTAAATAAATTCACATTATCTACCATAGTCAATAAATAGTACAAGCAACCAACAAGGAGATAGAAATTTCAAACAACAACAAAGTATTAAGAAATAAACAAACACTAAATACCCCCATTTCTTCTTGATTTCATAAAACATGTAGAGGTGTATATGAAGTTGATCTATTGTCATTGTGGCATCTTTCATGAGAATTTTGTACTCATGTGTCTTGACTACACCAGCAAATGTTTCCATTTTTATCTGTATAACTTTCAAATTTAGCAATATTTTTTTCTATTATCTCTTTCAAATCTTTGCAATCATCGAATTTCTTTTATCCTTAGCCTTCCTCTTCGTTTCCTTCTTCTCAATTGGACAAATGTACTCTACATTAGTATCCTTGTTAGCGCTCGATTCTGGGTTAGAAAAGGATGTGTATGTCCCTGACTTGAAAGTCTTTATCTTCTTCGTACCATAAACATCACCATTTGGGTTAGCGAACTTGGGACATGCACTGAGAATTCTCTACATTTCTATATGCGTAAAACCTTACTTACTGATAGTGCTCGTGTACTCTCTTTGTGCCTTATCCATTATATCAGCTTCACTACTACCACTTGCCCAAAGTTTATATTTTTTATTTTTTTATTTATGTTAAGGTAGATTCCATTAAATGTTGTTACTTGTTTCTGAAGTGTGTAGAAATGTGTCTTTAACAAGGTATATGCATCGTTGTATTATTGGATGGATGATTTTTGTTGCACACGGCACAAATCCTAATCCACATTTGATCTAATATTTTAGAATTATAGACCATTGGATCATTGCCAATATCAACACAACACCTTCTAAGGTGCTCATTTTCAACATGACAATAAGTTTTCTTCATTTGCATAAGCATGTTTTCATCGTCAGAGTTTGAAGGCACAATGAGATGAATGTTTTCCAATCCTAGTGGAGAGTAATACAGTGGAAAAGGAGATGGTCTCTCAAAAGATAGAGTTGCACATTCTATGTTGATGCTCGTTCCATCTGTACTGGTTATTTGTGAGGAGTTCGAAGACATTTTCGGAGTTCTTTGAGGAGAAAATTAGTAAGTAGAGGGTGACATAAAAGAAAATTGAAAACAATCATGTGGATACATATAATATGGAGCTATAGGAGCATTCATCAGATTCATAGGGAAGTTTTGATTTTCTTGAAAACTCGGGGGAGCAATGTCTTTTGGGGACAAATGATGGAATTTTTGGGACGAATATTGAAATTCCGAGAAGATGAATTCATCCAATAATATTTATCCATTGAGAAATGAGAAATGCATAATTTGTAGAGAATTTTATAATAAAATTACAACAAATTGATATATCAAATGAAGACTTGCAAAGTTGAAAAGAAAAAAAATTAAACTAGCCGTTGGCAAAATTGCCAACAACAATATTGAAAAGAAGATAACGAGTAGGCTACACATGTGCAATTTAACAAAAAGAAAAAAAAAATTTGTCGTTGGCAAAATTGCCAACGACTGAAAAGAAAAGCCAGAGCTAGCGGTTGGCAAAAAGCAAAAGAAAAAGGGGAACAGGCTGGAGGCCTGAAAAAAAAATGAAAGAAAAGATTTTGCAATCCGTAATAAGTAGTGATTTTGCAAAATGCTAGATTAAATTATCATTGTATCTATTGTTAGAATATAAATTGTAACCTATAATTGTTATGATTTTGCATTCCTTCGTAACAAGCGGTGATTGAATTGCTTGGGTAACATAATTTAAATTATTTGAATCGAGCTTGTTAATTTAACGTCTAGTCTATACTAGCATCTTGATAATTTATTGTGTTTAGCAAATTAAATATAAAGAGCTTGCTCTACATTCTTTGATTAAACAAGATTAGTTAAAGAGTTTTATTTAATTAGCTAACTTAAGAGATAGATTCAAATTAACATAACTTGATAATCTACGTATAGAGATTCATGAGTATATTTAAGATAAATATTATCAATTAATACATGATTAATTCAGATAAAGTGGATACTTAATTGATAGTTGAAACTTACGCCTTATTACATTTTGTTATTTTGTTGTCTTATGCCTTGTAATTTTATTTTCTAGAATTAGGTTAATTAAAGTAAATCCAATTCAATTCCTTCTATTAGTTTGTTGAATAACTAATATGAGAAGCACGATCAATTTAGGGCTTCTTGTGAAATCGATCCTTACTCGCCATCTCTACTAATTAATGGAGACGACAAGGTAATTTAATTTTGCGTGCCACGAGAGCACGATCAATTGTGTTGTGCCTTATCATGATATTTTATCTTTTTAATTTTATTTACACATCGTCTCATGCTTGTGTAGGCTTATCATGTTGTGTTAGCATTCACGATAAATCGCGTTTTGCCTTATCGTGGCATTTTGTCTGTGTAATTTAGTTTACAAATTGTCTCGTGGTTATACAGTGCTTATCATGTTGTGTTCGAGAATGCCAATAAAAGCATTTTGAAAAATCTTGCTAATGTTAGATGGAAACCTCGATACTCAAGACCATATATTGGTATATATGTTTAGATAAATAGTTTGGAGAGTATTAATATATAATTGGCTACCTTATGAGAGAATTGTATATTGTATAAGTTCAATATGTATAATTATGCATGTGAACACTTGTTATAATGAGAGAGAGTGAGAGGAAGAAGAGATTTTTTCGAATTTTTTTAAAAATTATTTGTTTGGATGAGTCTCATGTTAATAATACAAGTTGATCTTGGTATTTGTGAAGTTGGCTTATAATGAATTGAGATAATTCAAGATCTTGCTGGAGTAAAACATTGATCGTTGTAAAATTGTGTTTGCATACTCTCCCAATTATTAGGATTTAAACAATCAATAATAAAGAATACATAAAATAATATTAGAAATTATTTAAAATAAATTCTCAAAATTTTTAGATTACTAGTAAATTAACACAAGTAAATCAAAAAATTTTAGAGGAAAATAATATTCATATTCTCAAGATTGAACATAAAATATTAAGTACATACAACTTCTTTTGTCTGTTGATTTGAATTATTCAACCATATATAATATGTTTGTGAAAAAATTCATTTTTTTTATCTTCATTAGTAAACGAGATCTTAACTTTCAAAATATGACAACTTATTAATTTTCTTAGAACATAAATAGTATTTTTTAAAAAAAATTATTTATTATTTGAATGTGAATACTATATAATATTGTGGATGCGGTGTGAGCAAATAAATTGTGATTTTCTTAATAGAAAGCAGTGTTAACTGCCAAACACTTGCTTATATTGGGAAGACAATGAGTCGCCAAACCTTCCCTCAATCTTCCAACATTGTTCAGGTAAAATGCACCAAACTCTCTTATAGTTTTATAATTTGGTGCGACACTCACCTATAATTTTGAAATTGTGTGAAATCACTGCATGATTTCATTAATTCTGTATGAAATTCTCAAATGCATCAATTTTGATGAATTTGGAGTATGTTGTGTATTGTCATGTAATTTATGTTTTTACCTTTTAAAAGGACAATTGTACCATTTTATTTTGTTTTTCTTTTCTTCCTCCAAGATGACACACACTATTCATCTTCTCCCTCTTCTAACTTCTACACACACTTACACCAGAATTTTAGAGTTGCTGTCTTTGAGATAGAGATGTGATAAATTCATGAGAAAATAACGCCAAAATCAAGAAATAAAAGAGGAGAGAGAAGAAATGGAAAATAAATTTACAAACCAAACTTATTTACATGATATACAAGAACTTTTGTGCTTACCCATCTCATCAACTGGATACGGTAAAGAGGAGAAAAATTGTCAAGAAATCGTTATTCATGATTGGGATGGGTAGTGTAATTGGAAGCGAGAGAGATACAGAAAGGGAAAAAAAAAAAAAGAACTAGTGAGGGAGAGGGAGGAGAAAGAAGAAACAAAAGCAGAACGTGCATCAGAAAAAACAAATAATTAAATAAATAAAAAATAAAATATGGCAAAAATTGAAATTTTAATCTTTTCTTCCCCTTTTTCTTCTCCTTGAGTGAAAGATTTTTGTGTTTAACAGTGAAAACTCACTGTTTTTTTTTTTTTTTGAAGCTTGAGTGATTAAAACCCTCGATTTGTACCTAGAAAACCATTTTATTTATTGTTTTTTTTTTTTTTTTTTTTTTTTTTTGCAGACGTTTTGTTAGAAGAGATATAAGAGTAAAAAGAAATAAAAGAAGGGCCAGCAAAAAGCGTGAAATAAGAAATACGTTTTATAAATAGAATTAGTTGCTGGTTAGTTAGGGATTAGTTAGGATGCGAGCCAGCTATAAAAGGGGCGAGCATCTTTTGTAATCGACAGTTTTGAAAACATTTTTACAGAAATGAAAATTGGATTGAATTCTTACTTCGTTGTTGCACGAGCACACGCGCACCGGAATCCCCAATAATCTCCACCAGATCGTCGGGTTTGAGCCAGAGTAGGAACGCTGCCGTCGCCGTATCGAGTACCTCTGTGACACGTTTTCATACAGGCTTCAGGCAATAAGGTCTGCCGTATATGATCGGGCAGGAGAGGAGAGGAAAACAAAGTGACTCCATCTCTCCAAAAAGGTACACCTCCACAGCTCCACCTCTTGAAGATGAGAGAGAAAAAGTTAATTGCAGACTGGGGAGAGATAGAGAGATAGAGAGAGAGAGACTCGTGAATGTAAAGATAGGATTTATATGTAATTTGAGGTTATTATGTATAGTTTTTAGTCAATTGCATGTACATAAGTGATAAGTTCATGATGATTTTATTTTATTTTATTACGTTACGTACAGAAAAATTGACAATTAAGGTTGTATAGATCATGCCACACGAACCGTGCATGCGAATTGAACGGACTGTACGTGTTCCTTAGGACGGACCGTGCTTGCTTTGCACGATCTTCTCGAGTTTTGTTCTTAGCCATCATAATTTGCTATGATTCATGTATATCTTCTCATTTCAAAACAGAAATTCGACGGCTAAGAAAATCCTAGTCATTGCTTATAAAAGGAGGAGTGTGGGAACAACAAAGATCATCAGATTTTAGAGCTAGAACAAATATACAAAGGAGAACCAATCATAATAGAGAGAGACACGAAGATCCTTTGGCTTCAATAATCTTCTTTTCTTTTGTTCTTATATGTTAGTTGTGTCAATATGTATTCCCGTGGATTATGTATTGAATATGAGTGGTTGTAATTCTAGGACTTGCATAGTTATGGATTCATCTGTTTGATACATTAAAGGAACTCATATGAACTATATGAATGCATATTCCTAAAATCCATTTAGTGTCTGAACTTCCATAGTTGTTTGAATTTAATTTGATATCTTTCTACTCTTTATTTGTTTTATTTTAGTTTATAAAACCAAACACAATATTGGATTATTTAAATAAAGTATAATATTTTACTATTACAGTCTCTGTGGATACAATACATATTATCACTACATTTTTATTATAAATTTTTTCGTACACTTGTTAGTCGTATTTTAAATGAAATAAACAAATCAGAGAATTAACGCATCTTACCCTACATTATTCTCTGCTGTGATGAAGAAGAGAACATTACATTGTTCTATAGACTGAAGTACCAAAATCTGTCTAGACGACATAGGTTGATTTGCGAAGCAGTCAGTCGCTTTGCTGCCTTCCCTATGAATATGAGATATATGCAAAGAAATCTTACTCTGGCAATCAAAAAAATTGAGCCAAGAGATGCTGCAATCTCCAACTTCCAAAACGTTTTTGATTCATTATGTAAATGATTACAAAAGGATCCACTCCCAATCCACGATTATATGTGCCAAGCTGAGAGTTAGAATTTTATTATTGGGCTCATCATGTTATCCTTATTAGTTCATTTTATTAAATTTCTTGTATAAAAGCTCACGAGACTCATTCTTTACTAGATTCATATTATTAGGAATACATAATTCTTATTAGGGTCTTGTGACACCTACAAGTATCCTCCATTGCGGTTATTAATTTCCATTAATTACAAATTCTTTCTGAAGTGCCTAAACTCACCAATTCACACATACTTTTGCATCTATGGACAATAAAATAATCCATTTTATGTATTGCAATAATGGTCATAAAATTGTATATATTAAGCATATTTTTATATATATTCATAAATTATTTTGGTCCATTCCTAGGGATTGAACAAAATTGCATCAAAATTTCTATTATCATAACCAAATTGACAGTTTAGGAAAATAAACAGAAAATAACAAAGTTGGCAAATTGTAAAAATCTGTGTGAAATTCAAAATGTAATTTAGGAGCAAAGATCGTAATATAATTGCTGATTAATTTCTTAATTATAATCAATTTATATGATCCACAAATAGTGATTGATGAGTCTTCACTATTCAAATTTGGGAAAGTAAAATCCAGACTTGTTGAACGGTTTCTACCTAGCCCTACGGGCGTCAATTCTCATTCCAGGAAACCCACTTTCGTCAAAACTGTCAACTTAGTAGCGATCAAATTATCCAGAAAAAAAAAACAAAAAAACAAAAAGGACCTAGTAGGGATCCTCTTCTTCCCCAACCACCCCCACTCCTACCCCCAACCCCACGCCCACGCAACTCATTTATTTCATTCTCACCATACGTTTTCTGCTCTGGGTTTTTGCTTACGAACACAAACAATAAATTCTCTAGTTCCACCATTTGAGATGAGAAATTGAAAATAAAAATCATCCTTTCCCTCTCTCGCTCTACACACACACTCTATCTCTCTCTAGAACATATTTTAGGGCAGCCCATGTGAAATTCATTCAAGAAACTCAAAACCCACTTCGCCAATGCAATAAAAGCAATTTGGTTTTTTCAGTTTGAATTTGGTTAATTCTGTGGCTGTAACTTTCTTTGTTTCAAAAAGATGTGCACGGCCGCAGAACATTCGGGTCAGGACCCATTTAGAGCTCTGAAACCTATACCAAAGGAGAGAACCGGCGACATCATCACGACGTCGTTGAAGGCTTCTGTTGCCATCATCTTAATCTTCTCAATTTCCCTCGCTCTCTACTCCATCATCCACGGCACCGCCCGGCCCGATTTCTTCCGCTGGCCCGACCGCACTGACCCGACCTTGTACATGTCGCGGCTCAACTCCGACCAATCCCCCACCAATATTTCCCACATCGCCTTCGGCATCGGCGGGTCGACTGGGACTTGGGAAAAACGGGCGGCTTACTCGGATCTATGGTGGAAACCCAACACCACTCTCGGGTTCGTTTTCCTCGAGAAGAAGCCCAACTCGGGGGCCGAATCCAAAATCCAGCACCGCATCTCCTCCGACTGGAGGCGGTTCCGCCGCACCGTGGGTTCGGAATCGGCGGTGAGAATCGCCCGGGTGGTGGTGGATTTGTTCCGGGCCGGGTTGCCGAACGTGAGGTGGTTCGTGATGGGGGACGACGATACGGTGTTCTTCCCGGAAAACTTGGTTGCGGTGCTGGGGAAGTACGACCACCGGCAGATGGTGTACGTCGGCGGGAACTCGGAGAGTGTGGAGCAGGACGTGATGCATGCGTACGACATGGCGTTTGGTGGCGGGGGGTTCGCGATCAGTTATCCATTAGCGGCAGAGCTTGTCAACACGATGGACGGCTGTCTTAATAGGTACCATAATTTCTACGGCTCGGATCAGAGAGTGTGGGCTTGTGTAGGGGAACTCGGTGTGGTGCTCACCAGAGAACCCGGCTTCCACCAGGTATGTTTTTTCCCATTTTCCTTTTCCTTTTTCTTTTTCTTTATATTGTTTTCCTTTTCTCTTATAAATAAATAGTTTATCCTTCTAATTTGTATAAATTATAATTTGATGAAATTATAAGCTTATAAATTCATATTTATATTGATTAAAATTTTAAAATCTCAAATTTATATTTTTAATTGTAAAATAAAACATCAAGTTTTAAACTCTTTGTTTTATAAAAAAATAATTTAATTTTTTGAATTTGGTGCGGTGGGAGGTGGGAGTTGTATTTTAGGATACATTGGAGGCCAATAAACTTAAATACTAAATTAAAATAAAAAGATATGAAAAATAGAGGACCTTACATAGGAAATAAGATACTATGGCCACCTTTTCCGGTGGAATATTATATATTCTTTGTACGTAATTTAAATTTCAAAATTAGTTAAAGTATTGTAGACATAAAATTCCAACTGACCGGCGGGTCAAGATATCATGTCTGTATCCAGAATAACTTTTTGGATACTTTTAATTGAGCCGTAAACTTGGTACGTAACGATTGGCTGGAATTTCTGAAGGGGACACGTGGACGAAATTCAGATGCAACTTGGTGGTGGGTTTTGCCGGCTCATCTGGACTTCTGCCACGTTCATACTTTGATATTACTGGCCGGCTTTTTCGGCTTAATTTGCTTGTCTGGTAGCTTTGCATTCACTTTGATACATGCTCATTACTTCGTACCATTGGAACAGACAAAAGCAGTTGTCTTCTTATTTTAATTATTAAATTTGACTGTGAGTATTTTGGAAATATCTAGGTCTATGTTGTTCTTTTGAATTGGAGGTGTACTGTAATAAGATACACCCAACGTCCAGGTGTTATCAGTTAGGCTAGTTACGAGAAAGATCAGGATTTGAAAAGTAGTGAATAGGGAATAGGGAATAGGGAATAGGGAATAGGGAATAGGGAATATAGATTTAAAAAATTTATTTTTTAAGGAAAAGGTGATGAGTCGTCTGGTAACGTAGTTCAATTATTATTATTAATAATGATGCTTCATTTCAGGCGGTTTCTGTTCAACCCTTGAATATCTCAATTATGAATGCATATAACACCCGTATTAATTTTTGGTGACGAAAAGTATCCTGGTTTTTGTCCCTCTATGTAGTTTTAACGAGTTCCTAAATGCGTGTTCTTGAAGTTTATTTGTACTTTTTCAACTCAGCTACGAAACATTTGGCTTAGAAATCATGCAACATCGGCATGATATGGATTTTCTCTATGGTTTACTCTCTGGGCTTTAGCAAAGTCCTATGGATGCTGACAACAAAAGGCGAAGAATAACATGTACTTAGTTAAGAACTATTATTTTTAATAATCCTTAATGATGATGTTAGAAATAGCAACAAATAATCATTGAATTAGTTAAGGACTTGAAGAAACTTGGTTTGCTATTTAACCTTTTTTTCTTTGCTTTCCAGAGCTAGTTGTTTTTCTTGGACACTTGTAGTGAAATCTATTTCCAAACCTACAGAATGATAATTTATTGCTTTCCATCATATATGGCTTTCTGATTCTTTCAGATTGATGTCAGAGGCGATCCTTTTGGGATCTTGGCTGCACACCCGTTGGCTCCTCTGGTTTCTCTTCACCACCTCGACTCTGTCGGTCCATTGTTCCCAAACAAGACTCAGCTGGAATCATTGAAACTCCTAATGAAAGCATATCTCGCTGACCCTTTGAGAACACTGCAGCAATGCTTTTGCTACGATCACAAGCACAAACTGTCAGTTTCGATTTCATGGGGCTATACGGTGCAAATTTACCCGGGTTTATTGACAGCCAAGGAGTTGGAGACACCTTTGCTGACCTTCAAAACATGGAGGAGTTGGAAGGACGGGCCTTTCACTTTCAATACCCGGCCTGTGAGCCCGGATCCCTGTAAACAACCTGTCATCTTTTATCTTGACTCGGTCAAGGGGGATGGGACGAATGAGACCATGACAAGCTACAGAAAGTTTGTGACTAAGCCAGTGAAGCACTGTAATAGGGATTATGCTCGTGCTGTGGCTACCGAAAACATCATTGTCTCAGCATTGAAAATGGATCCTCAAGAATGGAATCAGGTTCGTCCATCTTTCTTATTGGGCTTTTAATTGATTTCCAACGTAGCTTAAGTATCTTGATTGCTGAATCGATGCCCCATTAACCGATAATGGAGCTCACATCATACTCCTTAGGAGATTACCCTTTTGCATACTATCACTCAGTTGAAGAAAAAGCTATTCTTTTATCCTTTTTGAAGTGCGCTTAGTCTTGCAGCTGTCACTAGTGGTGCATCATTAGCACCAAGGGAAATCATTAGTCCATATGGAAGATTTGACTGGATAACTTTGTTTACTTATAACAAATGCAACAAGATATGACTTTTTCTTTAAAAGCTGTTTCGATAGAGGAAACTATGTCATTTCATAGCTCATCCTCGCTTTTCTGGCCGGGAACATGGATATGGTTTAAGTATACCAACATTAGACATTAAAGTATAATGAATCGAGTCGAATTGGACTTAATCTTGTTTAGACTTCTTGTCTGTGAGTTTGGATCAATTGGCTTCTGTTTGTACTCCCACCCGTCTTGTCTTTTCTGATTTTATTTGATTATTTCTTGAGTTTAGAAATTGATTTTGTATGTGGAATATGCAGAGCCCAAGGAGACAATGTTGTGACATTGATGGAAGTGTAGGGCGTTCAACAGTGAGGATTCGGGTTAGAGGGTGTAAGCACTCGGAGACTATAACTGTTTGAGAATAGCTCTTAGCCTATAAATATACTTGGTATTTGTAAATAATTGTGACTATTGAGACACGGAGAAATTGGATAAGGTACAAATATAGAAGTCCACTAACTTTTGTCTTAAAAAATTCTTTATCTTTAACGAGCTAGAGAAGGGAGATGAGTTTTTTTTTTCCTTCTTTCTTGTTTGAATAAAAATTAAATAAAAATTTTGTATTCTATATATTTTTTAATATGCTTGGTATGGCGTATTCTCCTTCATTCGTTCTCTCTCCCCCTCATGCTAACGTTTTGCCTCACTAGATAGGCCCGACTATTAATATGTATAGCATGGGCCACGGAACAAGGCTTCATATTTGAGGGGCTCGAATTTTGAAAAATCAACCTACTTGCAGAAAAGTAAAAAATTAAATGCTCAATGAGATTTGTGCAGCCCATGGTACACGAATCAGCCTTGGCAGCAACTGAGAGTGATGTTCTTAAAAAATGTTGATTATTAAGTTTTGGTTGACGATTCTGCTTCAAAGTGTTAAAATGATGACTTTTTTTAAATAAATAATCACTACTAATTTAGAGTTACATTTTGTTTTTTCAATTAGGAAGAAACTATTGTAATATTATCAATAAATTCATTTTGTGATTGTGCATTTAAAAAAAAAAAATAGTGATCTAATTTTAATAATTAATACAAAGTCTCAAAAGTGTTTGAGACAGCTCTGGTTACAGACTATTGGTCATGAAGGCCTCAACAAGGGAGTGCACATCATGTTGATCAAGGTTTTAATTTGCTACAACGTATGTTATAATATTGTGCAGTAGCATCAGTCATAATTGGTGTAATAACAATGTCTAAGATGTGGTTCCTCTTCATGTTGAAGCTTCACCCCACGAGGACGCTCATTTATGTGCATGCGTTGCCTCCCTGCACATGGTTGATGCAACCCTCAGCGCAGGCATGAGGACCATTATGCCTGACGATATGACGAAGTGTTTGTGATGAAATGGATCTATTTTAAATCTCTTTCTTTAATGTTATCTCAAGTTCAGAGACCAATAATAATAACATAATTTTTTTTTCCATTTTGTTTCTGTTATTTATGAGAGCATTGGATTTATCGGCCCAAATCAATCTTCTTGAACAAAAAAAAAAAAAAAAAAAGCAGCAAAAATCAGCTTCTCTTTGTTGCCCAAAAGTAAGTGAATCTATATATATATATATATATAGATTGTGAGTGAAGGAAGTTGATCCAAAATCGAACATTTTTGTGGTTTTTATTGTTACTTTACAATGATTGGAAAAGGGGTATCTCGTAAGTGACAACTGAGCTAAGAAGAGAAACGAAGACCTCGACTTGGATACCCAACATTGGTATCAGAGCCAAAATTGAAGCATCAAGGCATGATATTTGTTGTCCCCTCGAATATACTGGGAAAACAGTACAGGGCTTGCTGCCCTACTGCCCCGCTGCCCAGCGACCCAACCCACTACCCAATGACCTAGCCCCCCATCCAACATACCCCTCACGCACACAATTGCTTTGTACAACCCTCCCTCGCAACTGGTGTCGTCCAAAATTAGCACTATCGCTATTCCACACGACCACTACCTCAGACATGAATCTCTGTTCTAGCGAACCAATCCCATCCTCCAACATGAACCTAATGCGTCTACCATCTACCCAACGCTACTATTGTCTGCATTGTGTTGTCTGAACAATTGCCCATGTGCCTCGTGAGCCACTGTGCACTGTGTTGTCCAAAAAAGCCTTAGCCATTATGTGTCGACCAACATGCGCTATCTCAGACTTGCTGCTTTGTGTGGCAACTCTTACATGTAATTCTCGATCACGCGGAGTGGTGTTGCCAACCAGTCGATGTTGTTGTTGCATTCCTAAAGCTGCTGCTACTCAATGAGTCTCTGAATGAAGCTGTTGCCCAGTGCCTCAATTTCGGACCCCTGCACCACCCCTGCCCGATTTACTGCAGCTTGTCCATTTCTTCGACGGTGTATTACAAAATTCTTACTGTAGGATTTCACTTTGGTAAAACAACTTAAATATCTCCATTTATTGCTTTAGTAGCAACCATGAATCACACATTATGATTGATATTAAGTGCAAGTATAACTTTGGAATTATATGTGAATTTCTGTTTTTATTCTACTTTGTATCTTTGTGATTATTCTGGTTTATTTTTGTGCTTTTGCTCCTATACGTTGCTAACAAGTGCTTTATGTGAGCTTGAACTTTTTTTTGCGTGTTCTTTGTTTGATTAATTACGGCATCCTGGTTTGGTTTTGGTCTCGTTTCATTTGATGATAAAATTGGATTTTAGTATTTAACAACATAAAATGAAAGATATGCTTGTACAAGAACGTGGCACATAAGTGTTGATCTTTCAATTGACCTACTGAAACCAAAGAGAGAAAACAGAGATTGATGAGATTGCATACTCATCCATATTTTGAACTTACCTGACCCTGTGTTAAAAATAATAGGGAAATCAAAACATGTTAAAAAGTTTTGGGGAAATTTGGAAGACTATTTACACACTACATTGCCCTGTGAAATGTTCCTACTTCAAAAGCAATTTCATTTTAAATTAGACTTAAGTGAAGACATATGAAAATATGGATGAATTTACAAAACTTGTGTAAGATACTAATCAAGTCGGGGATAAGAACATAGATGATTGTACCTCTATTGTGATCTTAAATGTCATTATTAACATATATGGAAATGTGATATCCGCCATTAAGTATGATATGAATCAACTTCCGGTTAAAACAATGAAAAATAGTTTGAAAAGCAAGAAAATTGTCTTAAGAACAAATTTGGGTGTTAGGGATGAAAGTGTTATGAAAGTACGGTACCGGATGGAAATAGACAAGAATAATCCGAAATAAAATATTCACAAGTCAAGAATGACTTGTGAAGCCAATAGGGGGAAAATTATCCACTAATATAAAGTGAATTACAAAAAGGAATCGTGTATCTCTTCAAACGATTCTTAACGTACTTGAAATCCAATATGAATTTCAAGTCAACTAAACTAACTAAGAAAGTAAACTTAAAGAAACAATGTATCACTCTCAAAACCTTACTTGAAAATCGACAGCAACAGGAACAAGATAATCTGTTGCTGATCAGTGCAGGATGTTGGAGTCAGAGTGACGGCAACTTTCTTGGTAACAATGATCTGCTGTTTCAGAGAATTGTTATCGTGTTCAGTGTATACTTCTGCTTTCTTCCTTCGTTGTATTTATAGAATGCTTCAGTTTCCTTTCTCTTCTTCTTCCACTTCCCCACGTTCGTGTAATGCCTTCCTCCACTTCTCCTTTATTTTCTCAACTCTCTTCTCATAGGATAGAGTTTTGACTCGGTCTTCAACTGCTTTCCTATTTTGTGGGGATATTGCTTGATGCCCAATCTTGTGAATCTTATCTGTATCTTTCAACATGGAAGAAACCGACAAAACATATCTTCTAAATCAATTTGACACGTTCAAATCTTAACAATCTCCCCCTTTTTGCCTTTCTTCCCAATTCCCAAATTTTCAACTTGAAGACAACAATTGTTTGAAGTTAGTCTAACAATTATTATTGTCTCCCCCTGTATATTATAGTCCAATATTTTTCTCCCACTTAATATATGCATAAGAAAAAATGCATAAGAGGATATGTCTACTTCAATTCCCACGCATAATTACACATCAGCATTGCAAGAAAAAATTTCAGCATGTCTATATCAATGTCACACTAGCCTTCCAATTCAAATTAGCATACCACGCATAAATCTCAAAGCAACACAGCTATTTCCACAAACATAAAAAAAATGCACAACATTAGCAGCAACAATCACAATAATAGGCAGGCATAACAAAATATCCAGCATCACATATCACAGCAAAATATCCAACATCAAATATCATAGCAAGATAACCATCATCAAGGATCAACTGTTAATAAAAAAATCAAGTATCAATTGTACCCATCAAATTCATCAAGAGACAAATGTACCTCAACAACCACATAGTCCTTGTATCGTCTTGTCTTCAGAAGTCTTTGGAAGCATCATAATCTTCTTCTTCAGTATCAGCAGCGAAGTTGGCATCTTCTCCAGCATTGTGTCTAGCAGCAGCATCTTCATCAGCTTTAAGTTCAGCTTCTCCAACATTGTGTCCAGCAGCAGCATCTTCATCAGCTTTAAGTCCAGCTTCATCTCCCCCTAATTGGGAAGAAAGAGCATCCCGGATAGCAAGAAGACGTTGAACTTGATCATCTAGATCCTGAACCTGCTGGGCAATGAAATCGCGGGAGATGGAGATTGGGCTTGCTGGCGGTGGAACAGGCTCGGTTGAGCCAGAAGGAACATCAGCGAGCCATGGCAAGTCACATCGACGATCGCCTTGGAGAAAACCTGGATGAACGGTGAGAAGTCTGGGGGCTTTGGAAAACACATCAGTAGCATTTGGTTGAAAACCCTGTTTAACAAGAATGGAGTAAATAAGAGAAGGAAATGGTAAGAATCTACCTGACTTATGACCGGCTGTCGTAATTTGTTCGAAAATGACATTTCCCAAGTTGACTGGATGTCCCATACCCAGGTGATATAACATGATACCCTGCTCAATGGTAACTAGAGTTGTGTTGCGAGACGGGTACCAGTTGTAGACCATCAGCTTGTGGAGCACTGAGTACGAGGAGGACAGACGAGAAGCTGGGAAGGGTGTTTTCCATTTGTTGACCATCTGTCGAGTAATGCTCCGGGCAATTTTATCCAGGTCGCCTGACCAACTGGGTTGGGAAATGGCAACAATCCCCAGTTCGGTGTTGATGAGTTCAGGAGTGAGCTAATATGAGTTTCCCCGAACCATCAACCGACCAAACTGTGCATGGGAGACATCATCGAAGGATGAGGAGATCGAAAAATAGCTTGCCTGGACAACCTCTTTAACAAAGCTAGATGCATAGCTTACAGCAGCAAGGAGATTTCGACTTTCAAAAAATTTATCCAAATTGTACTTACGGAAATTCATAAGATCAATACGCCTCTCCGTCAAACATATAAGAGTCTTAAACAGATTCCAACTACAGGGATCAGGGCTTGAATCAGGAGATGAAGGTACCTGATCAGGTGAGGGTGTCCGAATAGCTGAATTGGGTAGAGACACATGTGGAGGCGGACTGGGGACCGGGCTGGAGTGAGGAGTATGTGTCGGACTTGGTGAACGAACCGGCGCTGGACTGGGAGGCACTGAGTCATGGTCAGGTGAGGGAGACAGTTGGGCTGTGGATTTTCGAATAGGCTGTTTCTTACGATGTGGACAGTAGATGGTGCGGAGTGCGGTTCCGAGACAAGAGATTCTGCATCCGATTCCTCAGCAGGCGAGGCTGGAGGCACAAAGTCTGTGTCGCTATCCTCAGAGTCTGAATCAATGGGATGTCGTGAGCTGAAAGGGCGAGGAGTAGAGGTAGTTCGTGATACCTTTCGGGACGGAGCACCTCTTTGCTGCTTCGTTGATAGACGTGCAAATCGTCGGCTCGGGAATGATGGTTCTCCCATCTTTTTTTTAGCTTTGCCCATGGCGGAGACATCAGGTAGATCATTAATGTCTGTAGGATAGTCAGGGTTGCCAGGGAACACTTGCATTAACGGTCGAGGAAACACAATATCGACAGCCGTAGTAGAAGGAGGTGACTTCGGCGTGCCAGCGACTGGAGATGGCGGAGGGTCGGACCGAGTGAAATGAGGCGAGGACGGAACTGGGGTTGGGACCTGGGTCAGTTTAGGGCTCGATGAGAAGGACGATGTTGCCGAAGTAGGCGGAATGGCCGATGTAGGCGGCGCTGAGGACAGAGGAACCTCAGGGGACGCGGGTGCCGATGGTGGGACCGGCGCAGGATGCTCGAGAGACGCCGAAGAAGCGAACGACTCAGGCTGAGCGGTCGACTCGGGCAGAGCAGTTGATTCGGGCAGAGCGGTCGACTCAGACGGAGCGAGCGCAGGTGAAGCGGGTGACGCCAGAGGCGCAGTCGCCGAGGTTGGAGCCGGAACACCCATCGATGTCGCCGGATATGCGGGCTCTAAGGTCAGAGCGAACGGTGAAGTGACAGGCTGTGGACCACCGCGGACTGTGGCGGCGGTGACCTGGGCAAGCAGTTCGATGATTTGGGCGAGTATCCTCCGTGATGCTTCGTCCGCCATTTTTGTTAGGTTTCACAGAGGAAGAAGAAGCAATTGGTCAGTGAGGAAGATGATAAGTCATGAAGTGAATGGAGAAATATTTGACTAAGTGCACGGTGACTGTGAATTTTAAAGGAACATGTGTTTCCTTTTCTTTTGCAGAGCTGTGACAGTTAAGGAGGACTTGAAGTAGAGGATGCCTGGTGATAGTTCAGGGCGCGAAAATCTCAACTGTCACCAATTCAACTTACACCCACTAACACAAAGACACACGAGCACTTATCCAAAAATTTTCAAGAAGCAAAATCTTTTCCAAAAAAAATACACATATGCCAATTTTAAATAGCAGACTGGGATTTCTTTTAGAGGGTGTATTTGGGAGAATGGAATTAGATCAGAGTTTGAGTTTCGACTCCCAACTTTGGAAATATTTTTTTTTTTTTGCGAATATTAGTTAAGAATTCCAGGTTCTCATCATATTTTTCAAGGTAGCATCGTCGCAGCGAGCACTGTGCCCCCAAGGTACTTTATGATGTGAGGTTGGAAGAATAATTCGGAAACACTCTTTTGATGTAGAGAACATCATCGCAGCGAATGCCGTGCCCCTAGTTACTCAAGTATTTCATGAATTATTCAACTCATCAGTATTTTACAAGGTAGCATCATTGTAGCGAGCGCCGTGCCCCCCCAAGTTACTATAGTTGATGAGTATTCCTAGCCTAAGACCTTTTTGTTTTTTTTTTTTTTTTGCCAAGGTAGTCATAGAGGTAGAATATACATGTATTTACAAATTTATGTACAGATTGGATGGAGTATTTTTCACATAACACATAGGCCAAGAGACTTCCTAAGATTGGAAAATCTCTCAAAATCAAGAGCTTTGGTAAATATATCTGCTATTTGACTCTCAGTATTAATGTATTCTAATCGAATAAGATCTTTTTCTACCTAATCTCGAATAAAGTGATGATGAATGTCTATGTGTTTAGTGCGAGAGTGTTGAACAAGATTTTTTGAGATATTAATTGCACTAGAGTTGTCACAAAAAATAATAAGAGTATCACTAGGATAACCGTAGTCTTCTAGCATTTGTTTGAGCCACAATAATTGTGTGCAACACTCTCCAATTACTACATATTCAGATTTTTAGTAGTAGAGAGAGATACACAATTTTTTTTCGGCTATGCTAGGAGACTAGATTATTTCCTGAATAGAAACATTCTCCACTAATACTCTTTCTGTCATCAATGTCTCCTGCCCAATCAGAGTCACTAAATCCTACCAAATTTGTATTTGTGTGCTTAGAGTACCAAATTCCTAAGTTTGAAGTTCTTGCAACATACCTGATTATTCTTTTAACAGCTTTTAGATGACTTTCTTTAGGGCACGCCTGGTTACGAGCACAAACGCAGGTGCTGTACATGATATCTGGACGGCTTGCTATCAAATACAGCAGACTCCCTATCATCGATCTGTATAATGTTGGATCAACATTTTGTCCAACATTGTCGCTGCAGAGTTTCTGAGTTGATCCCATCGGAGTTTTCATGTGCTTTGAATTTTCCAAATTGAATCTCTGAACAACATTTCGTGCATATTTGCTTTAGGAGATAAAAATGCCATTAGAATTCTGTTTTACCTGCAAGCCTAGAAAATAGCACAGTTCTTAGACCATACTCATTTCAACCACAAATTTATTTAACATTGTTTTGGATGTGGATCCAAACACAATGTCATCAACGTAGATTTGAGCTACAGAATTGTCATGGTTAGTTCTTTTTATAAACAATGTGTGATCTACTTCACCTCTAGAAAAACCAAAGTCCAAGAGAAATTCAGTTAACCTACCATACCAGGCCCTATGAGCCTGTTTCAAACCATAAAGAACTCTATTTAGTCGATACACATGATTTGACTTGTTAGGGTCCTCGAACCCTTTTGGTTGTTCGACATAAACTTCCTCTTTTAAGTTTCCATTTAGAAAGGCAGCTTTAACATCCATTTGATGAAGTGTAATTTTCATGTGACATACAAGGGCTAGAAGTAACCTAATTGATTCAATTCTGGAGACATGAGCAAATGTCTCATTAAAATCAACTCCTTCTACTTGTGTATAACCTTGAGCTACTAACCTTGCCTTGTTTCTAACTATATTACCAGATTCATCAGATTTATTTTTAAATATCCATTTAGTTCCTATAACATTGATTTCTTTGGGTCGGGGAACTAAATACCATACATCATTTCTGGTGAATTGATTTAATTCTTCATGCATTGCATCTATCCATAAACTATCCTTTAAAGCTTCAGAAATATTTTTTTGGTTCAATTTGAGATACAAAGCAGGACAAATTTACTTCATTAAATATGGATGACAAGCAAACAAATTTTACCATATCTCTGTAATTGACATGTTCCTTCCGTCGAGTTGTAATTCCTTCATGGACATCTCCGATTACTCGTGTGATTGAGTGGTTTTTCCTTATCCTTCCTGGTGGATCTCTTCTTTCAATCTGCTGAGTGGTGGTGTCTTCTGATATTAGTGGCTCGGTTTCTGTTTCTGGATCCGAAGGTAATGTTGGTTCCGAGTGTGGTTCAACATTTTGTTCAACATCCAGAATCAACTTCTGTTCAGTTTGTGCGACTTGTCTGGGTTCCAGATAAGTGTCAGTATTGTCTTCTTCTGTTTTTCCTGCCATATCAGAAAAATCATTAAATACAACATTTACAGATTCCTGAATGGTTTTCGTTCTAAGATTAAACACTCGATAAGTGTGACTATTAAGACCATATCCGAGAAATAATCCTTTGTCGCTTTTAGAATCAAATTTTGTGAGTTTATCACGATCATTCAGAACGTAGCAAAGACATCCAAAAACATGAAAGTAATTCAAATTTGGCTTACGCCCATTTAATAATTCATATGGAGTCATGTGTGTATCGGGTCTTAGAAAACCGCAATTCGAGATGTGACAAGCAGTATTTAGGGCTTCAGCCCAAAATCTTTTAGACATGTTTTTTGAGCTAATCATTACATGACCCATTTCTTGCAAAGTTCTATTTTTCCTTTTAGCTACACCATTCTATTGAGGCATCTTAGGTGCAGAGAATTCATGTAAAATGCCTAGTTTTTCACAAAAATCAGAAAACAATGAGTTTTTGAATTTCCTACCATCATCTGATCTTATGCGTGATATACAATAACCATTCACATTTTTGAACCTAGCATGCATTTTCCTAAATACATCAAACGTTTTAGATTTTTCTCTAAGAAATTTTATCCAAGTATATTGGGAAAAATCATCAACTAAAACATATGAAATTTTTTTTTACCACCTATACTTTCGATTTTCATTGGACCCATGAGGTCCATATGGATCAGTTCAAAGTTTCGAGTAGTACTTATAAACTTCATGTGTTCGTGAGAGGCTCGAGTTTGTTTACCTTTTTGACATTCTCCACACACAATCTGCTTACCTTTCTCAAGTTTGGGCAAACCTTTTACAACATTTAGTCTTATCAATCTATCAATGTTTCTAAGGTTTGCGTGTCCCAACTTTTGGTGCCAAAGGATTGTTTCGTCTGTCTGTGTAGTATTGCACGTCAGGTTCTTCCCAACGAAATAACAATTGTCGCTTGATCTTTTTCTGTCATTACACAAACATTGGTTGAATCAAACACTTCAAATTTGTCTTTGTTAAATTTTACCTGTAGTTCATCGTCACATAATTGACTTATGCTAATTAGATTAGCCATTAATCCATCCACATGAAGAACATTTCGAAGGTTAGGAAAACCATCAACATAGAGGGTTCATTTTTCTATAATTTTTCCTTGTGCTCCTCCACCATATCTTACTGTTCCTCCTTGGAATGATTCATAGTTGGTAAGATACCTTTTTGAACTTGTCATGTGTCTTGAGCAGCCACTATCGAAATACCAGGACTCTGAATGGTTAGTCTTAAGAGCAGTGAAGACTACATTACATGAAAAACTTGGTTTACAGACCCATTTTAGATTTTGACAGACAGCTGTATTTTTCTGTTTCACGATGTTGTGACGAATGTTGTGTAACGTTCGTGGCAACATGTGTTTCAACGACAGATCAATTTTCAATTTTTGATAGTAGGGTCGTATATGCCCTGGTCTGTACCAGTAATGACAGACATATTTCCTTTTTCTTTTGACTAATTTCTCATTGTCTACCTTTTTCTGAATATTGCTACTTTCTTTAACAAAAACAATGGAATTTTTATTAGAGTTTCGATTACATGCGTTAACAACAGCAGAATTTTTAAGATATCCAATTCCAGAATGACCTATATTAGCGATAGTAAATATTTCATCAAGTTTAGAGATACCTGTATTCAGTTTGCTGAATGTTTCATTTGCAATTTCGAGATCAATTTCTAACTTGCTTAGTTGGACATCCTTCTTTGTGAGCGTTGCTTCCAATCTGGAGATGATTTTTTTTCATTTTTTCATTTTCTTTAATCAGGTTTTTTGTTTCTTGTTGTCGTGATTCCAGTTTCTTGAGCAGTTCATCTTAACTGCTTGAATTTCCTTGAGTATACGCTCATCTTCCTCTTCCTTTAATAATTCTGCATCACTTATATAGCCATTAAAACAGTTAAAATCAGAATTAGAAAAAAGATTGTAACTGTCGCATGCAGTCGAAATTGAGGGAGTAAGTATCTCCTCATCATCAGAAAATTCGTGGATTGATGTTAGCAGCGCAGCGGTTTTAACTTTTTCTTCTATTGGATGCATTTCATCAATTTCTTCTTCACTGAGAGATGTCTACATTGACTTTCCATGTCTCCGAAGTACGTTAGCACATTCATTAGCATAGTGACCGAATCCTCTGTAGGCTCGGCACTGAACATCATCTAGGTTTCGAGTTTGGTTTCTGAAGTGTTCAGGTGCTGATTTTCGTCCAAAGTTCCCTTTAGGACCAGTTGGTTCAAACGTCTTTCGGGAGGAGGATTCTGTTGTTTCCTCAAGTTTCACCTTTTCGTTCTTTTTCTTGTTGTTGAATTTCTTTGTGAGATTGTTGTAACATCTTGTGAGAAGGGCAACACTCAGATTTTCATCTGGACCAATGAGTTCTACGTCTCCTTCTTCATTTTCGTCTTCGATTTCTTCTTCCTTAGATTTGGAGAGAAATGCTGTTATTTTTTTACCCTTGTTGTATAGCTTGTCTTGATTCTCCATGTTTATCTCGTATGTTCTTAGAATACCAATTAGAGTGTCTAACTCTAGGGTATTCAAATTGTGGGATTCTTCAACTGCACAGACTTTAGGATTATATCTGGAAGGAAGGGTGCGAATTACTTTACTTACCAGAGTTCTGTTGTTAATTTGTCCTCCAAGGGATGCTGCTTCATTTGATAGGTCTATGACATGATCATAATAGGTGAAGATTGTTTCGTTTTCTTCCATCTTAAGACTCTCGAATTTGTCATGGACCATTCGTAGTTTTCTTTCTCTCACACTGTCGCTTCCTTCACAGTGTCTTTCAAGAGTATCCCAGGCTTCTTTGGTGGTGGAGCAGTTTTTGATAAGTCGGTACATGTTGAGGTCCACATTTCCCATGATGATATTCAGTGCTTTCTCATGGTAGTTTCATTGAGCGATTTCTTCCATCGTCCATTCTGATTAAGGCTTTATTATGGTGTCTCCATCTTGATCGATTTTCTTTGGAGGAGAGCATCCATCGACGAAAACATTTCATGCTCGAAAATCTACTGATTTTATGGTTTGTCTCGTTCGATACTTCTAGTAATCATAGTTGTCTTTTGAGAGGAGAATCGATCGTGGTTGATTGAAAATATCCATCTGATATGGTACAAATCCAGAACCTCACTTAGTGTGTCAAGTGACCGCTCTGATACCACTTGAAAGTATGGTACCAGATGGAAATAGACAAGAATAACCTGAAATAAAATATTCACCAGTCAAGAATGACTTGTGAAGCCAACAGGGTGAAAATTATCCACTAATATAAAGTGAATTACAAAAAGGAATCGTGTATCTCTTCAAACGATTCTTAACGTACTTGAAATCCAATATGAATTTCAAGTCAACTAAATTAACTAAGAAAGTAAACTTAAAGAAACAATGTATCACTCTCAAAACCTCATTTGAAAATCGATAGCAACAGGAACAAGGTAATTTGTTGCTGATCAGTGCATGATGTTGGAGTCAGAGTGACGTCAACTTTCTTAGTAACAATGATCTGCTGTTTCAGAGAATTGGTATCGTGTTCAGTGTATACTTCTGCTTTCTTCCTTCGTTGTATTTATAGAATGCTTCAGTTTCCTTTCTCTCCTTCTTCCACTTCCCCACGTTCTTGTAATGCCTTCCTCCACTTCTCCTTTATTTTCTCAACTCTCTTCTCATAGGATAGAATTTTGACTCGGTCTTCAACTACTTTCCTGTTTTGTGGGGATATTGCTTGATGCCCAATCTTATGAATCTTATCTGTATCTTTCAACATGGAAGAAACCGGCAAAACATATCTTCTAAATCAATTTGACACGTTAAAATCTTAACATGTTATATTTGTTAGAGGAAACTCTAATAGTTCTGGTAAACAATAAGTCTTCCAACAACCAAACTAACACCAATAACCATTGTAAAAAGGATTATAAGCACAACCAAACCAAAAAATGTTAATATCTATGGTGGAACTGGTTATTATATCAAAGATTGCACTAAATCTAAGAGAACAAGCCATTTTAGCTTCATATAATGAAAACATGTCTTCATGGTTACTGAAATTTGTGAAATGTTGTGTGCGAATTATGTGCATTCATGAATTGCGTGTAATAATTAATGACTTATAGATTCGGGTTGCACCTTTCACTTGTCTCTATTTCAAAAATTGTTTTCTTTATATAAAGTAATAAGTGGTAGTTTTTTGGCCACGACTAATAAGAAAAAAATGCTCCATTATTGGTGTAAGTGATGTGAATTGATATGTGATATGTGCGAACTTTGAAAAATGTTAGATATATTTCTAGTTGTGGAATAACTTGATATCATGTTGCATTAGAGGATGATGGCCTAGAGGAAGATGGAAAATGGTCTCATGAAAATTGTTTGGGTATCTTCCATAAATTTTTAGGAATAACCTTTATGTGTGTGTTACAAAACCCAATATGTTTGAAAATGTTATTAATGTTGTTAAAAGGGATAAAATTGATTTATGGCATAAAAGGTTAGGTCATACGACTAAAAGGATCTTGAAATTTTACATGAAGTATGGTCGTTTCGTAATGACAAGCTTTCTTGAATGTCTTTATGTGATTCTTGTATATTTGGAAAACCATATAAAGTGCAATTTCATGTATCCGTATATCCTAAATCATTTGCATGTTATGATATTCATGAGTATATGCACGTCGTTGTGTGGGTCCTACTTCTAAACCCACATTAGGTGGAAATGTGTGTTTCCATATGGTATAGATTAGATGATTTCCCTAGGAAAGTTTGGATGTTCTAGATGAGAAACAAATCTTATGCCTTTGATAATTTTAGAAATTGGAAAATTTTAACTGAAAATTAGGCTGGTAAAAATAATTGATTAGAATTCTAAATAACTTGATGGACAAGTTATGTTCACAAATTGTGGCTTACACACTGGTGTGGTAGAAATGATTAATAAGACTTTAAGGCAGTGTTTACATGAGGGGTAAACTGGGATTAGGATATATTATCCTACCTAATCCTATGTTTACTTCATTGGTCAAAAAAGTTGTTTAAATCCCGGGCCCCGGGATTGGCATAAAGCCCAAGTTAAAATTGAAGGATAAGGGGTCTGGTCGGGGTTGGGCTAATATGTAATCCTTCACAATCAGGGCTAGTAATATTACTACTTTACCCTTCCATTTCTCCTGTTTGCACCGAAACTACCCTCTTCACCACACATTTCATGATTTCATCTTTGTTATCGCGAACCCTAACTCTGCGCCACTGTACATCCATACGCGTTCCTTCCGTCTATTCACACGATCGTATTTCCTTCTCCCTTGCATACACATCCATGTCAATTAGCCAAAAACAAAGGTTAGTACGGTAGAAGAGTGGTACTATTTCTGACAGCATGAACCTCCAACAACAGACTTCAGTGGTGGGTTTCCTTTGTACCCTACCATTTTTTAAATCTATGTTTTCGCATCTCCTAACGTTTTTCATTTTGTTCCATATTTTGGAACAACGATGTGCGAACATCTATGGGAATGGGAGAACAATACAGAAACCTCTGTATCTTGAAGATTTCTTAGACTTCTCGTTATTCGCCCTCTTTGAAGGCTCTGTTGCGTATTAAGGTGATTTTTGTTCTTTAGGGTTTAGGAAATACTCTATTATATCGGTGTAGAGTCTTTGGCAGTCGGACCTTGTGATTTGGGGGGAAATTTTTTGCTTAAATTTCTTTGACATTCCCCTGTATTGTGATTATAACATATAGATGGGCATTACTTTTTGGCAAACAAGTAAAAGCACAATTTGGATGTTGTTTAGTTTGTTCTTTCGAATTCTTTGTTGGGTGGAGAGTTCGCTTGTGTTAATGGAGGGCGAATTACTTCATTTTGAGACATCTGCTTTATGATTTGCTTGCCATATTTGATCTTTTTGCCTCTGCCATGAATTGCTTGTGAATCTATTTTAGGCTTGCAACTTAGTTTTATTTGCTGTGAAACAGTTTCTAGGTTGTCATGCTTGCTTATTCTAGTGTACACCAGGATTGAACAATTAAAAATAAATTATGTATTCAGTGAAGATTAAAAATGTATAGGGTCTGCATGTACAGAAACCGTCTTCAAAATGGAAATGAGCAAGTCAAACCGTATGTATAGAAACCTGTGTTTGTACTTGGTATTAATGGTTGGTTGGTAATCATTATTGTCGGGAAAGCATTAGGTCCTTCATTCGTGCTGTCAATGTAGATATTGTATGCCACTTACAAACAAAACTTCCAAGTAATTTTGGATAAACACTACTATGCATTTTGAATGTTCCTTATGAAATAAACTGTTAAACCCTTATGTTGTGTTATTACCTTAGGATACATGTTTACATTGTTCATAATCACAGATGAGTTTATGCAAATTCTGACATACATATTGCTTATTCCAGTGTACACCAGGATTGAACAACCAAAAATAAATTATGTATTCAGTGAAGATTAAAAATGTATATGGTCTGCAAGTACATAAACCATCTTTAAAATGAAAATGAGCAGGTCAAACCGTATGTATAGAAACCTGTGTTTGTACTTGGTATTAATGGTTGGTTGGTAATCATTATTGTTAGGAAAGCATTAGGTCCTTCATTCATGCTGTCAATTTAGATATTGTATGCTGCTTATAAACAAAACTTCCAAGTAATTTTGGGTAGACACTACAATGCATTTTGAATGATCCTTATGAAATAAACTGTTAAACCTTTCTGTTGTGTTATTACCTTATGATACATGTTTACATTGTTTACAATCACGGATGTGTTTATGAAAATTCTGACATAAATATTGCTTATTCCAGTGTACACCAGGATTGAACAACTAAATATAAATTATGTATTCAGTGAAGATTAAAAATGTATAGGGTCTGCATGTACATAAACTGTCTTTAAAATGGAAATGAGCAGGTTAAATCGTATGTATAGAAACCTGTGTTTGTACTTGGTATTAATGGTTGGTAATCATTATTGTCAGGAAAACATTAGGTCCTTCATTCGTGCTGTCAATTTAGATATTGTATGTTGCTTACAAACAAAACTTCCAAGTAAATTTGGGTAAACACTACTATGCATTTTGAATGATCCTTATGAAATAAACTGTTAAACCCTTCAGTTGTGTTATTACCTTAGAATATATGTTTAAGTTTTTCATTTTTGTTTGTTATTTTGGAACAACGATGCGCGAACATCAGTGGGAATGGGACAATGATACATAAACCTTTGTATCTTGAAGATTTCTTAGACTTCTCACTATTCGTCCTCTTTGAAGGCTCTATCGCGTATTAAGGTGATTTTTGTTCTTTAGGGTTTAGGAAATTCTGTATTATATAGGGTCTGCATGTGCAAAAATCGTCTTGTAAATGGAAATGAGCAGGTCAAACAGTATGTACAGAAACCTGTGTTTGTACTTGGTATTAATGGTTGGTTGGTAATCATTATTGTCAGTTAGGTATTAGGTCCTTCATTCGTGCTGTCAATTTAGATATTGTATGCTGCTTACAAACAAAACTTCCAAGTAATTTTGGGTAAATACTATTATGCATTTTGAATGATCCTTCTGAAATAAACTGTTAAACCCTTATGTTGTGTTATTACCTTAGGTTACATGTTTACGTTTTTCATTCTTGTTTGTTATTTTGGAACAACGATGCGCGAACATCTGTGGGAATGGGACAATGATATAGAAACCTCTGTATCTTGAAGATTTCTTAGACTTCTCGCTATTCCTCGTTTTTGAAGGCTCTGTCGCGTATTAAGGTGATTTTCGTTCTTTAGGGTTTAGGAAATTCTCTATTATATAGGGTCTGCATGTACATAAACCGTCTTTAAAATGGAAATGAGCAGGTCAAATCGTATGTACAGAAACCTGTGTTTGTACTTGGTATTAATGGTTGATTGGTAATCATTATTGTCAGGAAAGCATTAGGTCCTTCATTCGTACTGTCAATTTAGATATTGTATGCTGCTTACAAACAAAACTTCCAAGTAATTTTGGGTAAACACTACTATACATTTTGAATGATCCTTATGAAATAAACTGTTAAACCCTTATGTTGTGTTATTACCTTAGGATACATGTTTACGTTGTTCATAATCACAGATGAGTTTATGCAACTTCTGACATAAATATTGGACCACTTACTTGAAACAGATATCATGGATTTAGAAGGTTATTTCAACTACATGAAATTATAATGGGATAGGTTTATTTATGATCCCAAAGGCTTGGTAAGACATTCCATACATTACTTAGACGTGCAATAAATATTTTTTGTTATAATATGCTCCCTATTCTTCATTGTTGTTGTCCTAAGAACTACTGCTCTATTATATATTTTTTCACAGTATGGCCTTTTCGATTATTGCAAAGACTACCCCCAAAATTTACCAGTAAAATGGGTGGCAGGATTCCTAGCTCTGTTGTGCTTAGTAATGACTTCGGGCAGAAGTGGGTTGTATTCTTTGGTCTGGATTTTGATGGCACGATAATGCTGATGGAAGGACGGCCTAAATTTCGAGACGATAGCAATGTAAATCATCAGGATATATGCATCTTCTCATACGATGGTTCTTATAACTTTTATGTTATCGTCTTCATGCAAAATGCTTGTAAATAATTTTCTAGAAATCAATAAGGTGACCCCTGTATTTAAATACTTTATGACTGAAGTTCCTAACTGTTGACATTTGTACGATCTCAGAGGTCATTCTCAGCAACATCCAATATGGAAGCGGTTCTTTAAGGTGATTTTCCCAAATATCCTAAACTAAGTACCTGTACGAATGGTACGTAGATCCAACTTTAAATTTTTCCAACTTTGACTATCTTGTTTGTGTTGGCGAGTGTGAGATTCATCAATGTATTTTTTTTTGTGAAGGGATTACTGCTAGATTCCAGGCCCAAGTTTGAGAATACACGTACGAGCAACTTGACACTGGTGAATAAGTATTGTGCCCGGTCGGTAGTTGGCGTGGAATACCTTTCTCCAACAAGTGTTGTGTTGACAACTCGGTTGTACAGATTTCTTGTACAGACTGAATCAGGCTGGGGGAATTCATCTTCTTTAATGTCATCGATGAAAAAACTGTACTCGTTGTTATTTTTTAAACTAGCTGTTGTGAGAAATGGGACCTTTTGCGTGGGGAAAACTACAACAATGCGATGGAGATTTCAGATGGTGATGCAAGTGAGGGTGAATCCACTGCTTCAGTGAAAGTTGAGTGTAAGGACGAATCCTAGAACGATGACCAATTGGATTATTGATGATTTTGTATTGCCCTCAAATGCGAAGTCATATTTTGTTTAAAAACTTTGTGATGGACATTATTGAAATTTGCATTTATGTTAGCAAACAATTGTGAACTTATGCATGTGGTCGTGGTTATATCTGAATATTTTATGCATTTGTTGAGGAATGGTTGTTATGAATTCCCGTTACATTGCTTGTGTAGTTGAGGTTTTGATATTATGTTGGTGGTATAATATGTATTGTTGGTAATATTCCGGAGTTGTTTCCCATTGTTCAGGTAGTTTTTTGAAGCTTGAATATATGAAGTGGAATGGATGTCAATATCGTTCTTGGCCAATTTTTTATTATTTTGTTTCCCGTTGTTAACGTTCGAATGACTTACCTTGAAATTGCACTCATGTATTGCTGCCGAAATTGTTATTTTTATTAAGGCTAAGGCCATTATGCATTTCTCTGAATTATTAAGGCCAAGGCCATTGTGATGTGGTAATAATTTAATATATAGTAGAATTTTGTTGTTCTATTTCTCAGAATTAGTTTACAGAAAAAGCTATCAACAAATACTCATATATATTAATATATGAATTTTTTCCCTTTTGTTTCTTTTTCTGGAACTTCAACATTTAAGTAAAAAAAATTGAGAAAAATTAAAAAGTAAATATGAAAAAGTGATTTAACATGTGCCGTCCAAACCAAACCTCCTCCTCCTAGACATGGGCATGGTTTCGGTTGGAACTGAAACTGCCGGTTCGAACCGTCGGTCAATGGTTCGGTTCAACCGTTGAACCAGTTCCGGTTCCAAACCGGAACTAAAATCGTCAGACTCATGGTTCAATTTCGGTTCTCTATTTTTCAGAATCGGAACCGCCGGTTTGGAACCGCCGGTTCCGGTTTCGGTTCCACCAAGGGTTTGAAAATTATAGCCATTGGAGATCACCGGCTGAGATTAAATAGCCGTTGATCTCCAACGGCTAAGATGGGCTAACCGTTGGGAACTACTGGTTCCGAACCGGAACGGGAACCGGCGGTTCCAACGGATCTTTTGATTTTTTTCTATAAATACCCCTCCCTACTCATTTTATTTCACAATATCTAATCTCTCTGAATCTCCCTCAATCTCTCTCAATTATCTTGTGATATCTCTCAATCTCTCCCGACATCTTTCTCAATCTCCCTCAATCTCTCTCAATTATCTTGTGATCTCCCTCAATCTCTCCCGATTATATTGTTATCTTTCTCAATCTCCCTCTCTCCTGATTATCTTGTCATTTTTCTCAATCTCCCTCAATGTCTCTCAATTATCTTTATCTTGTAATATTTCTCAATCTCCCTCAAAATGTGGAGATAGAGGATCATCTTCTTCATCTCGACAAGCAAAAGAAAAATCACCTATGCCGATGAGTACAAGTGCCGGAACCAGATTACCACCACCATCTCCTTTAGTTCCAAGGTATCTTAATCTTGACGGTGAAGATATTGAAATTCCGATCTAGTGGCAAGAAGATTTTCAAGCTCAATCAGGTTTGTGTTTATAAGATATCTCTCTTAAATATTATTTTATACTTTTTATTTCAATATCTCTCTCAACTATCTATGATTAATAATTTATTATGATTATCAATTTAGGTGCACAATACGAATCAACCGATGAATAACGTCTTCCAACTCAAGAGTCAAAGTCAAAGTACGCGACAAACTCAAAGTGGACGAGATGAGGTACTAAGATCGGATATCTTTGCCGTTCACTTCAAAAGAGATTTGCAAAATAATAAAGCAATTTGCAACTATTGCGGTGTGGAATATGTTTTCCAAAAAGGAGGAGGTTATGACACCCTCAAAAAACATTTGCAACATCACCATCCGGACAAAGTCGGAAATGATCGGCATCAAACACAAATACCTCGTTGAGGATTCACCGATGAATCACAAGGTACGACTTCTTTATTTAAATATTCCAAACCAAAAATGAGAAAATATTTATCAAAAATGGTTTGTGGTGCATGTCTTTTCCTTTTAATACTGTTGAAAATAATTTGTTTAAAATTATGTGTCACTATCACTAAACCCTCAAGCGTCCGGTGTTTCACGTAGATCATTAGTTCGTGGTATTGAAAAATTGTAGGTGAATTTAAATGGTCTTTAATTGATATGTTTAATTATTTACGACAAAAAGTTTTAATTTGTGCGGATATATGGACGGATCATTGGAGAAAACATAGTTTTTTAGGACTTACTTGTCGTTGAATAGATAATTCATAGACAATGCAAAAAAAGATTACTTGCATATAGAGAATTTGATACTTAAGCTCAAGTCTTTTTTTTTTCTCTCTTCTATATTTTTTAATAAGTTGTAATTGAAAACTTGTAAAGTTGTAATCTCTTGTTAAAAGAAGTAAATGTTTTTAGGTAAGTTAATTTTTTGTTGTACTTTTCTAATTTTTTTTTTTTGTAATTTTATTATAAGTTGTAAAGTTAAGTTTTGATTGTTGTAATTTTTTTTTTGTAAAATGTAATTATTTTATTTAAGTTAACTATATTCAATTCAATCTTTTGTGATAATCAAATTCAAAAGACCAAGAATTATTTTTGAAAGTTGTTAATTAAAAAAAAAGAACCCGGCAACCGGGCCGAGGAACTGCCGGTTCAGGAACTGGAACCGAAATCGAAATCGTATATATGGGGTTCGGTTTCGGTTCCGCCCTCCACGGTTCCAAGAACTGCCGGTTCCAGAACCAAAACCAGAACTGGGGAACCGTGCCTATGTCTACCCCCTTCCATTTTCTTTTTTTTTTCATAGCAAGCCCTAGTTTTATCAAAACATCTCAAGCGAGCTGAAGTAAGATACCGGGAGGAAGGAAAAATCAAGGGAGCTGCGGTTTCGAGCGCCTATTGTATCAGGTAACAACAAATAAATAAATAAAAAAAGATAAGAATTGAATGTTTACCCCCATCGCTAATCTTCCTTGATTCTAGTTAACGTTTCAGAATTTTTTTTTGTATCTCAGAATTTTCTTAATTTCTTTCCTCGCATATATAGTGAAATACGCTCCTTGAGAATTTTTTCGTATTACAATGCTTGTTAGCCGTGGTGTGTTGTAAATGTCTCACTTTGTCCATTGCCTCGTTTAGTTTATCGATTTCGACTCTAGTTATGCGTCGAGTTCAACAATGTTCGCCACACTGTGGTACAATATAAACGGTGAACAAAAACAATTACTTATTCTTATATTGTTTGTTATTAGTGTAATTTCCCCTCTTGTGTATAAATGCAGCACAACATGTCATGGTTATATACTGATCCAATTTATTGTGTCAGAAATATACAACTGCCCAGGTTCTTATGCCACACAGATAACTATATGTTTATTTTGTATAATTTCGTATTCCTGTTTTGTTTTATTGCTTCTAAAAGTTTATATTGTACAAATTTGCCGTCTAGGATGGATGTTCATAATACTATAGTTAACGGAGGAGGTTCAGAGGAGGAGATACTTGCTATTTTGCATAGCATAATGAATGCATGGATGCCATTTTGTAATCTTGTTTGCACCTTCTTTTATCACAAACGACATACACGATGCCATGCTGCTTCGGCAGGTCGGTGTGCAGATTATAGTCTTGTAAGTAGGGTTCCTAGACAACTATGATATCTCCAACAGGTTATAGGATTATCAGATCAAGAATGTATATATCATTTAAGAATGAGTCGAGTTACATTCCGTAGATTTCTTCATCTGCTTGAGGCAAATGGTGGATTGAAATCGACCCAACGTAGTAGCAGCGTTGAACAATTGACTATATTTTTGTCAATTATAGCCCATGACAAAAAAACCATATAGTTAAATCCAACTACTGTCGCTCCGGTAGAACTGTTAGTAAACATTTCTATCATTTCTTGAAGTCGGTAATACGTCTGCACCCTATACTACTAGTACAACCAAAGCCGGTTTACGAAAGTTGCACCAATGAAAAGTGGAGTTGCTTCAAGGTACATTCTGCGCACACAACTTATAACTTATAACTACGTGTTACTGTGTTTTCCACAACTTATCAAATTTTACAAATGAAATGTAGAGCTGTTTAGGTGGACTGGATGGGACGTACATCAATGTAACTGTTCTGAATGCATGTCTATAGGGAATAAAAAATCTTATGTTACAATTTATTCCCTCCCAATAACTTAATTGGTTTGTGTACATGAAACTACTACTTGTGTGATAATGGCTACACGAACGAAATTGTTTCTTCACACCGTATCATGGGATAAGATTCCATCTAGATGAGTGGGGTGCTGGTACTTCTGCACCTTAGGACAAGGAGGAATACTTCAACATGAAACACTCCAAAGCTCACAACGTAATTGAGAGGTCATCTGGTATTTTGAAAAAAACATTGGGCAATCCTTAGAAGTGCTTCGTACTACCCAATTAGAGTGCGAAATCGTATCATTCTAGCTTGTTGCCTGATTCAGAATTTTATCCGTATGACAGTGGTTATCGACCCAATAGAAGAGTATGTAGATGAAAATTTAGATGATTTAAACGGCGGCGGGGAGACCTACATAAATGTTGTTGAGAACATGCCCGAATGGACCGAATGATGAGTTAACTTGGCTGCTTAGCTATATAATTAGTGGAATCAATAATGTGACATGCGATACGTTTGTGAATCCTGATGTTTTTAAGAAGTTCACATGTTTTCTGTATTGAAATTGTAATATCACACATTCTGACTGTGCAAATGTTATTATGATAGTTCGTTGCACATTTGTGTTCTCCTTTCATTTATACAATGGATGGTGATTAGAATATGTGGACATCTGATTTCAGAATATTTGAGTATTTCTTAAGTAGTTTCAATATTTTGTTTGTGAATTGTTGTTATTTAAAAAATTCGGCATTAACATTTATTTATCCCCATAGTTTATGTAATGTATGTTGATGGGAGTCCTCGATGGATGTAGTTGGATTAATATGTTGAATTATAACTCATTTTGGCATCGTTGCAGGGTATGGAGGATATGAGCTGCAGTGATAAAAACAGTCACGATTCAAAGCAGACATCGTCAAAGAGGCGTATCTAGAGTGTACGGGAAGAACAAATACTTATCCTTTCCTTAAAGGATATCATGCAAGGGGGCTGGAAAAGCGAGAATGGATTTTGTACCGGTTACCTGGGTGTCTTGGCTAGGTATATAAAACGACACTTGCCCAATTTGGATTTGAAGGCTATCCCTTATATTGGTAATAAGCTTCATGTCTGGAAGAAGCATCACGGAAGTCTCCAGAGCATGCTTAGTAGATCAGGATTCGAGTGGGATCAGAAAAAACATGGTTGTTGTTCACGACAGCAAGTTGTGGGACGAATATATGGCGGTACGTTTTTCTATTTTTAATTTAGATTTAAGTTTCTATAATTACTTCACAAATATGTTTGAATATAACACATAGGCTTGTGATCAATTGATTTTAGATGGATGCTCATGCAAAGACCATGAAAAACAAATCGTACCCTCTATAAAATGACTGGTGTGAGGTGTTTGGAAAGGATCGTGCAACTGGTGAATTTGCTAAAGATTTAAGTGCTGCAGATAAAGATGAACTTGAAGTTGGAGACGAGAATGAGACTCCCGAACTGAATGCCTCCATTCACACAATTTCAGTTGATAACGAAACCACATCGGGCGTAGAAGCTGGTACGTCAATGCCAAAGAACAGTAACATGTACAAGAAGAGACAGCGTGAGGATATAGCTGGCGAGCAAATAGTAAATCTCATGGGCCGGTTCTGTGAACAAACTAATGGCAACCTACAGTATATTGGGAAGCGTATTGGATACAAAATTATGATGTCCAAGAAACGTGGAAGGTTGTTTGAAGTTTTGGGGAGTTTGAGCATCTTGTCTGTTGATCAACAACTTATTTGTGCCAAAAATGTTAATCAACAACAACAAAGAACTTGAATTATTCTTCAGCCTCCCAAGAGAAGCACATGGGCGTATGGTGATGTTGATGGCTTACGGATGTATGTAAGATGTAATAGTCGATTCAAATCACCACAATGTCATTCAATTCATTTTGGTAATATATATGTATGTATGATGGCATGATCGGTTGGTACTATTAGTATGTTTTATTATTATGCAAAACCCGATCCAATAGTTTGGTATGTAAAAATATTTGGGCCATTGGACAAGTAGCCCTTCTTAATTAAATGTGTAATGTGGATTTATGTGTATGTAGGAAAGACAACCCCTGCTTGCCTTCGTAGAAGATTATGTTCGCCCAATGAAAGGTGGAGTTTTTTGTATTGCTTCGATCGATGTCTTGATAGGGATGATGACGGTAAAGTTGGAGGTAGTTTATTAAGACAATTGTAACAATGTTAATTGTTTTTTTCAATAACAACATTACATAAAATTTATTATGATGACTGAAATAGTGCATACATGATGGGAGAAAGTTTATATAACATACCATTGACCTAGAGTAAATATTCGGAGTTATGTCTGCCGATACTAATCTTCAAATAATAGTTTCAAATCTAGCAACCTTTTTTCTCCATAGGCAATCATTTTCAGCGTGTATTGTGGTTTTTCCTATACAAAAATTTGAAGATTATAAGGTCATATTCTTGAGTAAACGTACATACCTTATCTATTCGCTCCATTGTTATTGGATGCATAGTGAATTGACCAGTTACGGGGTCGTAGCTGACACCACTTAGATGTGCAAGGCACTTGAACAACAAGTACCTTCTTCTTAATAGCTCCAACTTCATTCTACCATATACATTGTCAAATGTTGCACCAAACTCTAAATTAACTCAACCAATGGCAGCACCGATTGCTTTAGAGTTTGCTCTGTTGCGACCAAGTCCACTCTGAACCTTTAGTTCTATCAAAACATCCATAAATCTATTCTCGACTTCGTCAGTCCATTTTTTTTTGCTTCGGAACAAAACAGAGCACGTGGCTGATGAGAGATGGGAAATTTTGATGCCATCGAAGATAAACTAAATATTGAACCACCTTGTGGCGATTTCTCAACAATATAATTTGACAAAGGCCTTCTAATGTAAATATATAAACGTAGGAAACAATAACCTCCATAATTTGGTTCTTGGGTCCCATTCACGTGCAATTATAAGGGGAACATGTGACTTGGAGGAATAATTTATTCACATGAGTAATGATATAACACAAACTTCCTACCATTAAAATTTGGACTTGAAGTGTCACATTCTGCATAATGAAAAAGAAGAAAACACTGTTGATGGACATATGTGATTGGTATATTCAAGACATGTTGTATCTTCATGTGGCCCATGACATATGGAATATAACTATTATATGTCTCTAACAAATATAAAATATAAATATAAATGTTTAAATATATATGTAAATATACATTGTTTCCTCGAGACTGGGATGTGTATAGATATAAAAATTATAATTAATGGAATGTGGGAATGTATATTTTAAATTTTTTATTATTATTAAACACAATCCAATTACAATCATACAAGGCAATCGTGCACCTGACACGAGATGTGTAGACCACACAATAATCGACTACCTAACTACATCACACGCTAATATTACGATTAAAATTATCTATTTATTAAAGAAAACCATTATCACCACATTAATAGTTTAGGCAAGCAAACAACAACATAACATACTGCACAAACAAACAATACATGAATAAGATTCAACGCTTCTTGAATGAAGCCCATGATGCAACCAAACTATGTTCACCGCTGTAATTAGGACCTTGTTTTGAGGATCCCTCAGACTTAGATGTTTCAGTATCGGATGAATTATTGATCCATGCTAACTCGGACCAGAAGGAGTTCTGACTATTAATCGAGCTGTAGTCAGAAGAGTGTAGGGAGCTCTGGTCTGAGGGATATCGATTTGATATCTCAATTACAGATGAAATGTCAGGAGAGTTCGTGTTTGTTCCACTTAAAAGTTGAATAATCTCTTCGAGAATGTCTGTAGAAGGTAAAGAAGTAGGCTGGCCAAACAAGATCTGCAGTGCGGCAAATGTTGAATCTCCTTCTCGCTTATACACCCTTGCTAGTTGTTTTCCCTTTAAACAAGATCTTAAATCAATATCCTTTCAAAAAATCCACATATGAATTTGTAAATTTATGTGACTTTAGTTAACAAAAAAAATATTTACTTAATTTAGACGCATTGAAGACACTCTCACCTGACATATAGTCTTCCAACGAGAATCCAAGCAATAGACGTGATGAGCAGTGGGGTTATGGACGACACCATCTCTAACAATGAGCCACTTGAAAACCATGTAATGTATGCTCAATTTATCTACCCGATCAATAATATATTCATAGGAGAAGGTTGTGCCAAATGTTTGATTCCCAGCACCCATTGCTGTCAGCACGACGTGATAGTTAGGCTGCCCAACAGTCCAGTACCGGCCTCCACTTGTTCAAGGAGACAATCAATGAACATGATCTCCACATCTTTTGTCCATTGAGGTGTGTAAAATACCTTCTCTTGAATTGTTTTTGGAGCTATGGGTTACGAGAAGGGTGGGATTTGGGAGTGATACAAACCTTGGATAATTGTTGGGTATAACAGGAAACATGTCTCTTATAAGGAATAAGTGTGATGATGGAGGTATTGTTATTTACACATAAATATATGTAGTAGTGTTCCATTGTTCGGCTCGTGTGTGCATTATTGTTTATTTGACTCTAGAGAAGTGTTGTTTCATTTTATATGCCCTACACAACAGGAGAGAGACATGGTGAGCTTACATTTGCATGTGGTGTGTGTAAGTTTCCACAGAAAATAACAATATACATTAGTTAAAATTTTCGGATACTTAATTACAGCAGACCATAATATTTTCCAAGATACACATTATAGTATCAGTAAAATTAGCTAACCACTTTACAACAATACTGAAGATACTACCAACTTAACAACACTACTAAGAAATTTAGGCAGTTATAATGGTAGTCATCACCGATAACGACATCCTCAACATACTAAGAACAAGAATATAATGCAAAAGAATACAACGAAGACCAGCCATCCAGTTATACAATGCAGTTTATGCACATTATCAACCAAAAGCAATGCAACCTAATCTGTGCCTCTAAATCCACCGCCCTAGCCTTCAACTCATCAATTATTTTGGTAAGAATGACCTTACGACACTCAAGCACCTCTATTGCGACCTCCTGCTTATGTATTGTCTCTTGCAAATCTGTAAACAACATACGACCACATCAAGTAAGGCTAACCACATCTAGTCCATGACATTTATAGTTCATTCTGCTTGAGGATGACATGGTTGAAACGTAACTATCGGCGGTCGCTGCGTGAAAATGTAATTAAATGAATATTAGCAAAACAACATATTCATGTTTCAATTTTGCAGTAAGTAACCAGCAGACATGTCAAATGGAATTAGATGCAACCAATACAAACACATAATTAATTACACAACTTATTTAAATCATCATACACATAATCCTACTCCTTTAGTTCAAAAAATAATTCAATTAAAATGTATTGTGTTACAATTTGAAGTGTAAATGCATGATCATAAGAAACACCCACCACACAAGCGTGCCATCAACACCGGACTACTAAATGCATAGCCAGGGAAAACATACAAGCCCCATATAGATGAAGATGAATTCCATGAACAATTCAATTTATACATACCACCAACAATTAAAATGAAAGACAACATATAGGCTTTTATTTTAATTAAGCAATAACATACTCAGTCCATCTATCTACACCAACAATTACTATGTGAAGGGATATAACTAATTATTTTTACCAGAAAGGCTTTGAAATGTAATAAAAAAATCCACATTCAGTTAAAATGAGTAACAAAAATCAAACAGACGATTAATACATACGTAAATTTCTTCTTGGATCAAAGGTTAGATAGGGAGACACAATTATTGACGAATATGATTTCCCACACAGCAAGAACATGACAAACATTATAACTGTTCCATGTGTAGGAGGATTATCAGATAGGGGGAAACCAAACAGGAGATCACAGGGTATACCTTTTTTTGACTCTTTCATATTTGATGATCATTTCGACATTGCTTTATGTTTTAGTGGTCTACCAACTGCGGATTCAAGCCAACAGAACTAGTCGGACAATACACAACTGTAGTTTGGGTTTTAAATATTCAATCCAGACAACTCCCACAAATACCCAAAATGGGGAAAAGGATCGCAAGTATCCACCATTCAGACACAAGCTGGGATTCACATCTTGAGATGACGACGATGGCTAACACAAAGGAGGAGGAGTCACAAATTCTATAATAATTGAAGTCGCTCGAAAGAGAATATCGAAAATTATGTGCTTGTGTGATAAAGAGTGTCCACCCTTCAGAAGGACACCGGATGTTATGGCTCCACACCAGGATGGCGATCGCCACAAAAGAGGAGGAGACGGGTTTACACCAAATAATTGAAACCGCTGTGTGAAGTTGTTACCAAAATTTTTGTGTAATACAGAGGGGTATTTAAGTAATTTACAGCAACCTTTATATGCAATCCCATAAAGTAAATACATGATATTGATAATACATCTTCGAAATCACATGAAGTAAATGTAGGATAACATAAATAATCAGGCTACGAATCCTATATATAACACAACATTATCCTATTCAACCTAATACAACTCTTTCAAAGTAAACGCAACCTAATTGAAAGAGTGAGGAGCGTATTGGCCTCCTCTGGACTTTAACAAACGTTCAGATTACCCACTTTGTACTACCATCTATCTAATCAATAGGTCCTCTTTTGTGTCTTCGAATGGTGATTACCTTGATTTGTGTCTTCTGGTAGGAAAGTTGATTTTTCAAACTTACATGTGTTTGGTTGTATTGCTTTTGTGCATAAAAATTTTGACAAACCTAATCCAAGATCTAAAAAATGTGTATTTTTGGGATTATCATGATTGGGTTAAAGGGTATAAACTTTAAGGATGTTAAAAGTGTCACAGCCCAACAAGCTCGCCCATTTAGTCTGAAATTGTTTAGAGTTACAGCTTCATTTTATTACTCTATTTAGCCCAAGACTTGATTGGCCTGAAGCCCTATAGGGATAGTCAGATAGCCCGCACTTTTCTTCTTCTTTGTCATAGTTCCTAATATCGAAATAATGACATGGGTTAATATCATTAACCAACCTGACCAATAGTGTGTTTTTTTTCTATTTGAAACCCGAGGTAAAAAACATATCTGATTGTTTCTTGTTCTATATAACATTGACCAGTTACAACTTTATCTTTTTAAAGGGTATTTTTCGGGCAAACATTGCAACACGTGACCTGCACTAAATGTTCGTTCTCTTACACCATCACATTTTCGGCTTGAACTCTCTGTAAATAATGTCGCAATTATGCAAAAGCTCCAAAACCATTACTAATTCTGCGACATGAAATCAGATTTTGTTTTGTGATTCTTGGAATAAGTTTTTGTGCTCTCATGACCCGACATAATCTCACTTCGGACAATTATACCCTTAAAAATACACAAGTACAGGTCACGTGTTGCAATGTTCGCCAGAAAAACACTATTTAAAAAATAAGGTTGTAACTAGTCAAAATTGTATAAAATAAGAAGCAATCAGATACGTTTCTTACCTCACGTACCAAATGAAATTTTTTTAGGTCAGGTTGGTTTTTTATATTAAACCTAATGAAATTACACCATTTTGAAATAATAATTTTTAATAGAAATAATTAGAATTTAAACTTTCTCTTGAATTTCATAATTAATTTGCTCAATTGTTACTGATACAACATCATTTTCCATAAGAAAATTTGTATTTTTGCCTCAATTTTAGAAATACAAAAACTAAAAATATTATGTAAATATAAAAATTATTAAGGATCTTTAAGAGATTTTGATATGCATAAAAAAGTATGAACTTGAGTTCATAATTATTAAATATAAAGATGAATATTAGACCTATCAAATTGATATTCATGTCTAGCGACCTCATACACACAAAAAATAAATTTGCTATGTAATATTAGTAAATATTGTCTAATAAAGGACGCCTCAGCATGTATAATAATATCAATACATTTTTTTTTTACTTTTTCTTCTTAATATTATTTAAAGTATAAGAACATTCATCTTCCTCAATTTCCGGTATAATTTTATACAAAGCGACCCTTATTACCTCTCCACCCCTGGTCCACACTTCCAGTCTACAGATCCGCAAAAGGTAGACGAGCTGTGGTAATAGTAGCGGCATCGAGAGTAGAGAATTTTGGCTACATGTTATAGTGTATTATTTATGTTGTACTCTAGTTCTGTAATTGCCAAAATTATCCGCCTACAATTGTGGATTAAAATCCATTCATTTTTTTATGAAACAAATAAACTAATCAATCGGAGATTTCATGAAATTAAGCACTCCAAACTGAAAAAACTTGCCTTTTTATTTAAGGTATGAAAAGTCAAATTTGCAGCATTGACTCTCAATTTTCTCCACTTCAGGCTTCTTGATATTTAAGAAATTTAGAGAAGAGATGAGAGGTAGAGATTGTCCCACTAGGAGTGCAAAATTTTGTAACAACAAAATTTTGTCAAAATACAAAAAGATCCATAAATGATATTTTATTGAATCAAATTTGGGTATTTGTGATTAAAATCTCTTTGTTTCCTTTGATTCTTCAAGTTGATTTTTTTGTTGACTTTTGAAATTAGATGGTTGATTTGATAACTTGACCTTTTTTTTAACTTGAATTTGACTTCTTTAATGTTAATTCGAAGGCTTGATCAGAAGAAATTCAACAAAAAATTTAACTTTGATAACACTGACATGTGACGTTTGTTACCTTAAATCTCAAATTAAATATTTTTTGGGTGGACTTCCACGAAAAATACCTTGAATGTCTTCGAAAAACTTCTTAAATACTGGAAAGATTTCTACTCTTCGGTATGAAGTTATTCAACTTCTAATGTGGTGTCTTACGATGAAAAATTGACCTATATTTATAGTTGCAAAATGGATAATACTCATGCATGTAGAAGTGGATGGAGAAATTTAATTAAGTATTCTTAAAATAATTAGTATAATAATAAGTTTGGTTTGAGAGGAATTAGTTTATAATCAATTAGGGTATGTTTCAACTAGCTTTGACTTGAAGAATTAATTTATGATCAATTAGGGTATATTTTCACTGGCCTTTAACTTAATTAAAATACAAAATGTATCGATTTCAATCTTACATTTTTACGAGAACTTCTTTCTAATTGGGTGAATCATACCCTACTACTCTTCCCTAAAAACATTTACATCTAGTACTCTCTCTTCGTCCCTTCCTTTTTCATTCAATTGCCATACAAATTTCAATAACATTATGATTAGTTAATCTTTTAGTTATTACAATACTATTTTTTTAACATTTATTCATCATTTTTTCATCATGATTTGATATTACTTTACAAATTCTACACTATTATATCTAAAAATAAAAATGAAATCTACATTATTTTTTAGACCCACACAACTTATGATTTCCACGAAAAAATTTGCCAGATCTCTATAACACAACACAAACATATTCTTAGAGTAAATGAATTTTAGATATTCCTAGATTAATTTATACTCAATATATTAAATTGATGAAATTTAACAATTTTTAGACAAAACATAAATTTAGATATTGAATCCAAGAATGATCAAAATCTTAATTTATAATTGATTTAATGTTATAAAATTATATTGTGTTTAATTTAGGTGATTGGTATAAATAAGAATTTGGTTATTCAATCCTATCATGATTCATTTAAGGACCAAAATAATAAAATAATTATGAGGTTCGGAATAGCACAAAATTCAAGGCAAAAATAGTTAACTGAGTATTCCATACCTGTCGGGTAAGTTATCCCAAGTAATTACCTTTTTTCCTTGTTGATGGGCTTAATTACCAAAATATTATGAAATAAATAACAAACTTATGTTTTCTATTGCTTTAAAAAGTTTTTTCAAAATAATATAAAACGTCAGGCCTGATGATGTTTTTTCGTTAAAAATGTTATTGTGCCTTACGTTTTAAAGTTGCTCAAACTGAATATTAGAAACGTCAAGCACTAATATTTTTAATTTTCAATCTATATATATATATACACACAAGTTTATATGCACAAAAATATTGTGAAATAAATAACAAATCTATGTTTTATACTGCTTTTAAAATAAAATTCCAAAATAATATAAAACGTCAGGTCCAATGTCGTTGTTTGTTAAAAGGTCATCGTGCCAGATATTTTAAACTTGGTCAAAATAAAAATTAGAAACGTCAAACACACTAATGTTTTTAATTTTCAATTTATATATATATATATATACACCTATCATGCATATTTCCATTGTGGCCACACACACATATATATACACTCACACAATATATCTATATACAATATATACACACACTATATATATAAAGACCACATCATACGTGCATATATATATATAGTTATACACACACGTATATACTATATGTAAATATAAATATTATATTTTGTTATATATTGTATATAATTATATATACACAATTTCATTTATTTTAACTTTTCTAATTATGTAAATATAAAGTTAATATTTATATATATAATTTTATTATCTTTTTAATAATAAATATATTGGATAAAGTAAAAAATTATAATTATTTATTTTTAATATTTTTATCACATATTATATTAAAATTAAATTTCTCAAAATATTAGAAACTAATACTATTAAAAATGAATCATATTAAAAAAAGATATATCCATTAATAGATAATGTAGAAAATATATATATATATATATATATTTATATACAAAGTTTATAAAATAATACATATAATGTTAATTTTTATTTAATACTAATATTTTGAATTGAAGTAAACTACTTGTAAATATATTTAAAATTTATTTAAACATATATTAGTAGGTATGCATATATATATATATATTTAATATATGGTAATAATTTATAATTTTATAAATTTATTTTATTCATAAAAAAATAAATATATTCTTTAGTTTCTATAACACTTAATTATATATATTTACATATATCAACGTTTTATATGTACATATATAGGTTAATATATATTATATAAAATTATGTATATATAAAGAAAGTAAAATATATATTTTTATTGTGTGATTAGAATAAATTTTAAATATATATATATATATATATATATATAGGTATACATCATATTTTTGTTTTGATCCTTTGAACTCATAGGGAAAAAGAGTGCCTAACCACTGGAGCAATTAGTACCACTAGATATCTGTTGTCCAATGCACAATATATATAGTATATTTTATTTCAATATCTACAATATTTGTGTCAGATTAAAAATCACAATAAGAAGAATAATTTGATATATCATATATTAAAAACAGATTTAAAACAAAAAAGTTATTTAAAATTTTTTTATAGAGAAGGATTATACATGTCTTATGATATAATTATTTTAATAACAAAGGAACTTCAATATACGGGATGTTTTATATGTAAAATCAATTATGAATTAATTAATTTCTACAAAAAATATTTCACGAACTTTTAATAAAATCTTATAATATATTTGTTTACAATTATTTCACAATAATTTAATATATTAATATTAAATAAATTATAATTTTATGTGTATTATTTTTTCTAAATTTTCTATATATGTATCAATGTTAAGATATATATATACACACACATTATATTCAGTAGCCACATCTTTTTTTAAGTCATCACATATATACACACACACACACACATTATTTTATTTAATTATAATTTTATTCAATAACTATTAATATTATCAAAATAAATGCAAATTTAAAATATAATCGAAATCAAACAAATTAAACAGATTATATATATAACTGTATGTGTGTATATATATATATATATTTAGTTAGACAGATTATATATATTTCATATATTTTACATATATAACTATATAATTTATTTGTAAATATGAATATATATACACACACACTTAAGCATATATATTATCTCATATATTATATGTAAACATATATATATATATATATATATTTTTTTTTTTTATTTGTGTGTACATATTTTTGTGTATAGATTATTTTATACATTATGTTTAGATTTATGTATAAAATCAAATTTTAATTTGACTATATTACTAAAGATTATATTTTTTTGACTATAATAATTATTCTTAAATAAAAAAATTATATATCTTAATATTATTACATATATAAATATTTTTTAAAAAATAAAGTAATTCTAAGTAAATATATCATAAGATTTCATTAAAAATTCTCAAAATATTTTCTTACATGAATTTGTAAATAAATCGTAAATTTGTTATTTATTTTGCGATAATTTGGTAACTACGCCCTTGTTGACGATCTAAATTATGCTCGTTTGGATTAATACTTGTCTGAACCCTAGATCCTGAAGCAAGAACATTGCAGCCACACAACAAAGCAATACTTCAGGCCGTATGAATTCGGGACTGAGCTTGGTCATTTGATTTTGGTACTGTAATTTCAGCACTTTGTTCATGTGAGTTGGATCATGATGTATTTATGGTATTGAACTTGGTAGCGAAGGAAAATTAATCTTCTATATTTTCTTTTGTGGATTTCTTGTGAAGTTCATAGAGAAACTTACACATGAATATAAAAAATGTGTGTGTCTAATACTTTTATTTTTTATTCACTTTCTTTATTATATCTCTCTTTTCAAATTTAATTGGGAAATCTAAATAATCCAATTCCAAAAGATTAATGCTCTGCATTTCTGTGTCTGTGTTTCTTTTTTCTTTCTCTCTCTCTCTCTCTCTCTCTCTCTCTCTCTCTCTCTCTCTCTTTTCTTTTTTCTTTTATCTTTGTTTTCCTTTTTAATCTTTTACAAGAAGAAATCTCAATATTTGTATGATCAGCTTAAATATGATGTTAGCCTGTTGCAGATGTGTAATATTGATAGTAAGCCGTGGTGATCCACTAGATCATTTACAAGGGGTTGTAATCATTAAGTTGATCATTCGGAAATAAGATCATGTTTAGGCTTAGTAATGCAATTTGCTTACCACTTGAAATAACCTCTTTGGGTCCCATTTAAGTATGAGCATTTAAGTAATTTGGTTTATCCTATCAATAAAAATCACAAAAATAAACGAGGAATATTGATACAGTATATAATATTAGAGGCGTGGAAAAGTTATTTGCTTCGCTTTTGCATTGATTACATTTATATAAATATATATATATATATATATATAAAAGGAGTTTAATTTTATTCCGGCTATGGTAATCGAATAAAATATTATTTTGGTTTGATCCTTTTTTTTTTTTGAAAAATTGGTGTACTTGGCTTTTGCATTGATTACATTTATATTGCCATGTATTTTTACGTTTTTACCCTTCCTTTCAACTACAATTGTTGAAATTGCCCCTTCTTCACACCCACACATTTCACTCTCATTGCGAACCCTAGCGCGGCTGCACATCCCTATGCATCTCGTCTGTGCACACCTCCCACCGCCCTCCCGTCGCATTCACACACACCCATTTCAATGTTTCTTCACGAAGCCTAGCACGGTTGAAGATTGGTACATTTTCCGACAGCACAAACCTCCCACAACAGACTCCAGTTGTATTTTTTTGTACCCTATCATTTTTTTCAATTTATATTTTAGCATCTTCTAATGTTTTTTCTTTTGTTTCATAATATGGAACAACGATGCGCAAACATCTGTGGTCTGGAACAGCGATGCACAAACCTCTATGTATCTTGAAGAATTCTCGGACTTCTTGCGATTCCTCCTCTGTGAAGGCTCCTTCGCTGATTAAGGTGATTTTCATTCTTTAGGGTTTACGAAATTCTATATTATATCATGGTAGAGTCTTTAACACTCGGATCTTGTGATTTGGGAAAAATTTTGTTGCATAAATTTATGTCACATTTGTTGAGAATATTAACTGCATCCCCTCTCTATAGTGTTTATAGCATATAGATGGGCAATAATTTTTGGTAAACAGATAAAAGCACAATTTGGATTAGGTCAGTTTGTTCTTTCGAGTACTTTATTGGGTGGAGGGTTCGCGTGTGTTAATGGAGGGCGATGTACATCATTTTGAAACATTTAATAACTGATTTGCTTACGATTTTTTATCTCTCTACTTCTGCCATATGTTTACTCTAATGTGAAATGCTTGTGAATGTATATTAGCTTGCAAATTAGTACCTTATGCTATGAAACCATTTCTAAGTTGTCATGCTTGCTTATTCCAAAGTACACCATGATTGAACAAGTAAAAAAGATTATGTACATAGCGAGGATTAAGGTATCCGGTCTGTATGTACCGAAACTGTATTTAAATGGAAACGCTATGCTCCAATGTATGTACAGAAACCTGTGTTTCTACTTGGATTAATTGTTGGTTACTAATCATTACTATTGAGGACGTATTAGGTCCTTCATTCCTGTTGTAAATTTAGATACTATATGCTGCTTACAAATAAAACTTCAAAGTAATTTTGCTAAACACTATTATGCATTCTGAATGATCTTTATGAAATAAACAATTCAACCCTTCTGCTGTGTTATTACCTTACAATACATGTTTACGTTGTTAATACACACGAATGAGTTTTATGCAAATTTTGACATACCATTTATATAACTTACATGAAACAGATATCATGGACCTAGAAGGTTATTTCAACTGCATGAAGTTATGCTAGGATAGGTTTATTTATGATCCCAAAGGCTAGGTAAGACATTCCATACATTACTTAGTCGTGCCATTAATATTATTTGTTATAATATGGTCCATAGTGTTTATTGTTTCCGTTCTAACAACTATTGGTCTATTAGTGATTTTTTAACAATATAGCTTTTTCGATTATTGCAGAGACTACCCTCAAAATTTACTAGCGAAATGGGTGGCACGATTCCTTGTTCTATGTCCTTGACAATGACGTCAGAGAGCAGTGGATTGTATCCACTGCTCTGGATTCTGATGGCACGATAATGCTGACAGAAGGATGACCTCAATTCCTAGACAACAATGATGTAAAACATCAGGATATATGCATCTTCTCATACCATGGTGCTTATAACTTTTACGTCATCGTGTGTTCATGCAAAATGCTTGTCAAAAATTGCCCAGGATTCATCAAGGTGACCCCAAAAGAAGCACAAGGGCGTATGGTGATGTTGATGGATGTCGGACGTATGTAAGATGTAATAGTCGATTAAAATCACACAATGTCGTGTAACTCATTTTGGTAATATATGATATGTATATATGATGGCATGACCATTAGGTATTGTTATAAATGTTTTATTATTATGCACTTTTAGGGTGAAGTGTGTTTAACGCCCTGTCGGTGAGTCTGCGAAACCCGATCCAATTGTTTGGTATGTAAGAAAAGTTGGGGCAATGGACAAGTAGCCCTTTTAAAATGATGTGTAATGTGTATTTATGTGTATGTAGTAAAAACAATTATCCTGCTTGCCTTCATAAAAGATTATCTTGGCCCGCTTTGTGGAGATTGTTTTATTGCTTCGATCGATGTCTTCACATGGTAGATGACGGTAAACTCGAAAGTATTTTATTTAGACATTCAACAATTTTAATTGTTATTTTCAATATTAACTTTACATAACATATATTATGAGTGAAATAGTGCATACATGATGGGAGAAAGTTTCCATAACATACAATTGACCTAGAATAAATATTCGGAGTAATGCCCGCCGGTACTAATCTTCAAATAATAGTTTCAAATCTAGCAACCTCTTTTCTCTATGGGCAATCATTTCCGGCTTGCGATGTGATTTTTCCTATATAAAAGTTTGACATTAGAAATGCATGCGGCATATCGATCATAGTTATAAGGTCGCAGTCTTCAGTAAACGTACGTACCTTACTTATTCGCTCCCATATTATTGGATCGATAGTGAATTGACTGGTTACGGGGTTGTACCAGACTCCACTTAGACGTGAAACCCACCTGAACAACAAGTACCTCCTTCTTAACAGGTCCAGCTTTATTCTACCATATACATTATCAAATGTTGCACCAAACTCTAAATTCACTCGACGAATAGCGACACCAATTGCTTCAGAGTTTGCTTCGTTGAGACCAAGACCACTATGAACCTTTAGTTCTATCAAAACATCCAGAAATTTGTTATCGACTTCGTCAGTCCACGTTATTGCTTCAGAACAAAACAAAGTACGTGGCTGACGGTAGACGGGAAAGTTTGATGCCATCGAAGATAAAATAAATATTGAATGACCTTGTGACAATTTCTCGACAATATATTTTGACCACAGCCTTGTGATGTAAATACATATACATAGGAAACAATAACCTGCATAATTTGGTTCTTGGCTCCCATTCACGTTCAATTGTAAGGGAAGCATGTGACTTGGATGCATAATTTATTCACATGAGTAATGATACAAACACAAACATCCAAAAATAATAAATTAAGTTAAAGTGTCACATTCTGTAAAATAAAAAAATAAAAAAAGATAAGAATGTTGATGGATATATGTGCTTTGTATTGTCAAGGCATGTTGTATCTTCACGTGGTCCCTAACCCAAGATTTAACTATTATATGCCTGTAAGAAAAAAATTATATAAATATAAATATTTAAATATATATATGTAAATATATATTGTTTTCTCGAGACTGAGAATGCATTTGATGTATATATGTAGGTATAATACATGAAATTAATTGTCCAAATAATTGGAGGATTATATAACTTACATCACGTATATATCTTGAATCCCCATTTTAAAATATATATTTATATATATATATATAGATATAAAAATTATAATTAATCGAATGTGGGAATGCATATTTAAACATTATTAGGATATTATTTAACATAATGCAATTACAATTATACAAGGCAATCGTGCTACTGACACGAGTTATGTAGGCCACACAATAATCGACTACTGAAGTACATCATACGCTAATATTACGTGTAAAATATTATATTTAAAAAAACGAGCATTATTAGCAGATTAATAGTCTAGACAACCAAACAACAACATAACATACAACACAAACAAACAATACATGAACAAGATTCAACGCTTCTTGAATGGAGACCATGATGCAACCAAGCTATGTTCGCCGCTGTAATTAGGAGCTTGGTTGGAGGATCCCTCAGACTTCGATGGTTCGATATTGGATGCATTATTGATCCATTCTAACTCGGGCCAGAAGGAGTTCTGATTATTAATTGAGCTGTAGTCAAAAGAGTGTACAGAGCTCTGTTCCTAGGGATTTAGATTTGATATCTCAATTACAGATGACCCATCAGGAAAGTTCGTGTCCGTTTTGCTTGAAAGCTAAATAACCTCTTCGGGAATGTCTGTAGAAGGTAGAGAAGGAGGCTGCCCAAACAAGATCTGCAGCACGTCGAATGTTGATTCTTCTTCTCACTTATACACCCTTGCTAGTTGTTTTTCCTTTTAAAAAAATCCACATATGAATTGTAAATTTACGTGAATTTAATTAACTAAAAATGATTTACTTGACTTAGATGCATTAAAGACACACTCACCTGACATATAGTCTTCCAACGAACATGGTCTCCATATCCTTCATCCATTGAGGTGGGGTTATGGACGACGCCGTCTCTCTCAATGAGCCATTTGAAAACCTTGTAACCCATGCCCAATTTATCTAGCCGATCAACAATATATTCATAGGATAAGTTTGTGCCAAATGTTTAATTCACATCACCCTTTGCAGTCAGCACGTCGTGATAGTTGGGCTGTCCAACAGTCCACGTACCAACCTCCAATTGTTTAAGGAGACAGTCAATGAACATGGTCTCCACATCCTTCGTCCATTTAGGTGTGAAAAATACATTTTCTTGAGTTGTTTTTGGAGCCATGGGTTTCGAGAAGGCGTTGGTTTGGCATGATACAAATATTTGGATAAATGTTGGGTATAAGAGGAAATGTGTCTCTTATAAAGAATGATTGTAATGATGGTGGTATTGTTATTTACAAATCTATATATGTAGTAGTGTCCCTCTATTCGGCTTGTGTGTGTATTATTGTTATTTGACTGAAGAGGAGTCTTGTGGCATTATATATGCCCTACACAATAGAGCAGAGACAACGTGAGCATAATTTGCATGTGTTGTGTGTAAGTTCCCACATAAACTTAATGATATACATTATTTAAGATGTCCAGATACTTAATTACACCAGACCATACTATTTTCCAACATACACATTACAGTAGCAGGAAAACTAACTAACAAATTTACAACAATACTAAAGATACTAACAAATTAACAACATTACTAACAAATTTAGGCACTTATATTGGTACTCATCACCGATAATGACATCCAGAACATACTAAGAACACAGAAATTATGCAAAAGAATACAGCGAACACCAGGCATCCAGTTCTAGGATGCAGGTTATGCACATTATCAACCAAAAGCAACGCAATATATCACAAACGCCTAATTTACGGCTCTAAATCCACCGCCTTAGCCTTCAGCTCATCAATTTTTTGGTAAGAATAACCTCACGACACTCAAGCACCTCTGTTACGACCTCTTGGTTATGTATTGTCTCTTGAAAATCTATAAAGACAATATGACCACGTCGCGTAAGGCTAAGTGTATCTAGTCCATGACATTTATAGTTCATTCCGTTTGTGGATGAGATGGTTGATGCACAAGCATTTATAAGTGACATACAGCTTGTTGAGCCGCCAATTGAAACGTAATTATTGGCGGTTACTGCGTGAAAATGTAATGGAACGAATGTTAGCAAAACAACATATTCATGTTTCAAGTTTCAGCACGTAACCTTAAAACATGTGAAATGGAATTACGTGGAACTAATACAACCATTACAAATTATTTTGCACAGCTTATTTTAAACATCCATCACATAATCCTACGCCTCAAGTTCAAAAAATAATTAAATGAAAATGTATTGGGTTAGCAATTGAAGTGTAAATGCACGATCACAAGAAACACCCACCCCACAAGCATGCCATCAACACTGGAGTACTAAATGCACGGTCAGGGAAAATATACAACCCACATACAGATGAAGATGAATTCGATGAACAATTCAATTTATAAATACCACCGGCAATTAAAATAAAAAAACGACATATAGGCTTTAGTTTTAATTAAGCAACATGAGACTTAGTCCATCTATCTACACCCACAATTACTATATGAAGGTGCAGAAGTAATTATTTTCAGTAGCAAAGATTGGATATGTAATAAAAAATCTACATTGAGTGACAATGAGTAACTAAAACCAAACACACGCTTAATACATATGTAAACTTTTTTCCGGCATCAAAGGTTAGATAGGGAGACACAATTATTGATGAATATGAATTTCCGCACAGCAACAACATCACAATCGTTATGAGTGTTCATGTGTAGGGGGATTATCAGATGGGGGGAAACCAAACAGGAGATCATAGTGTATACCTTTTTCTAATTCTTCCATATTTGATGATCATTTCACCATTGCTTTATGTTATAAATATCTACCCACGGCAGAGTCAAGCTAACCAAACTAGTCTGACAATAAACAAAAGTTAGGGTTTTACTTATTCAATCCAGATAGCTCCCACAAATACTCAAAATTGGGGAAAAGGAGAAACAATACCTTCGAATACTACCATGAAGTCGCAAGAATCCACCCTTCACACGGACACCAGATGTCAAAGTTCCAGACGACGAAGGCGATGGCCACAAAGGAGGAGTCATCACAAAGTCTCTAATAATCGAAGCCGCTCAGAAGAGAGTACCAAAAATTAAGTGGCTTGTGTAACAAAAGGGTATATGAGTAATTTACATCCGCCTTTATATACAATTCCATGAAGTAAATAGGTTATATAGATAATACATCCTACAAATCACACAAAGTAAATGTAGGATATGATAAATAATCTATCTACTTATCCCATATATAACACACCATTATTCAATGCAACCTAATACAACTCCTTCAAAGTAACCGCTGCCTTAATATATATACACACATTTAAGCATATATATTATTTCATATATTTCATATATTACATATATAAACACACACACACATATATACATATATATATATGTATATATATATATATATTAATATATTTATTTGTGTGTGCATATTTTTGTATATAGATTATTTTATGCATTATGTTTAGATTTATGTATAAAATCAAGTTTTAATTTGACTATATCAGTAAGTATTATATTTTTTTACTATAATAATTATTAAATAAAAAAATTATATATCATAATATTATTACATATATAAATATTTTTAAAAAATAAAGTAATTGTAAGTAAATATATCATAAGATTTCGTTAAAAAATCTCAAAATATTTTATTACATAAATTTGTAAATAAATCGTAAATTTGTTATTTATTTTTGCGATATTTTGGTAACTAAGCCCTTGTTGACAATCTAAATTATGCTCGTTTGGATTAATACTTGTCTGAACCCTAGATCCTGAAGCAAGAACATTGCAGCCACATAACAAAGGAATACTTCAAACCGTTTGAATTCGGAACTGAGCTTGGTCATTTGATTCTGGTACTGTAATTTCTACACTTTGTTCATGTGAGTTGGATCATGATGTATTTATGGTATTGAACTTGGTAACGTAGGAAAATGGATCTTCTATATTTTCTTTTGTAAATTTCTTGTGAAGTTCATAGAGAAATTGACACATGAATGTAAAAAGTGTGTGGGTCTAATACTTTTATTTTTTATTCACTTTTTTTAATTATATCTCTCTTTTCGAATTTCATTGTGAAATACTTTAGATAATCCAATTCCAAAAGATTAATGCTCTGCTGTGTTTGTGTTTCTTTTTTCTTTCTCTATCTTTTTTTTTTTTTTTTTTTTTCCTTTTTAATCTTTTTCAAGAAGAAATCTCAATATTTGTATGATCAACTTAAATATGATGTTCCCCTATTGCAGGTACGTAATATTGATAGTAAGCCATGGTGATCCGCTTGATAATTTACAAGGCATTGTAGTCATTAAGTTGATCATTCGGAAATAAGATCATGTTTAGGCTTAGTAATGCAAATTGCTTGCCACTTGAAAATAACCTCTTTTGGTCCCATTTATTTTAGTAATATGTTTTGAGCTAAATTGTTTGTACAAGCATTTAAGTAATTTGGTTTATATCCTATCAATAAAAATCACAAAAATAAACGAGGAATATTGATATAGTATACAATATTAGGGGCGTGGAAAAGTGATTCAGTTCGCAAGCATTGATTATAAATATATATATATATATATATATATATAAAGAGTTTGATTTTATTCCAGCTATGGTAATCGAATAAAATATTGATTTGGTTCTATTTTTTTGTTTTTGAAAAATCGGTGAGCCCAATCAAAATATATGTAAATATATACTTTAAACATTTAATTCAATTTATATTACTTTTATTTTCTTAAATTTTGATTATAACCTATAATTTTTTTCTCAAAAAGTCTTGTCTAACCATTCCATCATAGTAAAGTCATAAATACAATCATTCAAAAAAAGAAAAAAAATAATATATATATATATATATATATAAAGCACCATTCGATTAAACGAACTGATTCCAATCGAATTAATTTGTTTTGGTTATGTTCGATTCCTTAGGAACATTCGGTCCAGTTTCCATGTAAAACTTTAATAATTTTCAGTTTTCATTTTTTGTGCGATTCTATTCAATTTTCAACTGAACCGACCAAATGAGCACCCCTATATAATATAATTGGTATCGTCGTTTCTCCACCAAAAATATTCCGACCAGCTGTCGGTATGCCCACACTGAAACAGGACAGTGGCAAGCAAGATTGTCTCCCAAAGGACCGGCGAGGATTTTTCTAATCTGTTGATCTGTCAATTAACTCCAAATTCAATAGCAAATATTTGTAATTTAAGAATGTAATTTAATAGCTAAAATTGAGAAAAGAATTTTTATTTAATATGTAAAACATTTCGGTTTCCAATTAATTCCACTCTATCTAACTATTTCAATAATCTATGCAAAAGTGACTTAAATTCAATAAATCAGTTATAACCACCGAAGATGCTTCTGACGCGGTCTTATCTCTCCTTAATTTCTTGATAACCAGGAAGACGCTTCACCAATTATTTTCCTAATCGACTGAGAATCCAAGAGATGCTCCAAGAATTTAATGAACCGACAACATTAATAATTAGAGAGACCCGATTCAAAACCAATAAAATCTGACACAGGAGTACAAGAATTAAGATTGATCTTCCCTTGATTCTGAAGAATCAATGTACCACTAATTAAATCTAAACTACAATTACGGATGGACGATTTAATTGGCTACTAATTAATCCCGGACTAATGAATATTTCGAACTACTCAATAGACTTGAAACAATTAACAACACTAAATTCAGAGAATCACATACTTTCATAAAATAAAGTATACGAACATATTTGATCTCATAAAATACATTAGCTAAAGTTTTCTTAATTGTCACCGGAATAAAAGAGTTTAGCTACAATCCATACTACGATTAAGAAACCAAAATGAAAAATAGAAAGATAAAATCGGGCAGCTGCTGTGGAGAGAAGAACGGCTGCCTCTCTTGGTTTCTTGGAGAAGGGCTAAGTATGATGATTGTTCTAATCAAACCCTAATTAAACTATATATACATATTGAAAACTAAAAAGGCCATGTTTAAATGTTAATAAAGTCCATAGTTACAAGTTTAAGCTCATATCCTGTTGTTTAGTCTCGTGAGCAGCCCATGTGTGGAGTGGCATTGGGCCCTTAAATTAATCTTGGGCCACTGAAAATCTGTTCAGGCCCGACTGGCTGGTATGGTCATACTGTCCGTTCGTAAATCCCCTGCTTCAACTCTTCCAGAAATTCTGCTTTTTTTCCTCCAAAATTGAGTATTCACCTACAATTATTTACCAACTGAAATTAGCTCGAAAACATAAGTGGTGAAAGGATATTGATCATCAAAATTACACCAAAACTCTTCAAAAAGATGTAGCAAATAATCACCCATCAATAATATACTTATCTATCGCCATTATCCTTCATGATAAATACTAGAGAAATGAAAAAAAAAATCCCATCCAATCTTAATAGGGTGCAATTATTTGCACTCCGAAACCTCTAAATACACCTCAAAATAATTAGGATAAAATTAGACATAATTAAATTAACTAAAATAGTCTTATATATTTAAAACTCTAATTTTATTTTTTTCTTATTCTTTTTTTATTTCTTCTTCTCCAAGTTATAGTTAAACCAAAGAATTTAATGAGGGGAAGTTTTCAAGCTCATCTTTCATGATGATTGGCTGTTGTTTTTTAGTTCAAATATGAGGAGAGGAAAACAATTTAGGACGGAAGTCGGCCACCAGCGATCGTAGCTCCACCTTCGGCATCTTCTTTGGCCTTTGTTGACTCGGTGTTGACACACTCTCCGACTGTGTTTAAATTAAATTTTGTGTTTGCAATAATAATTAAATTTCATTTCTTTTGTGCATACTGCATTACTTCAAACTCATTCAACTTAGGAACTGATGCTATGAATTACAAAAAGGAGTCAATTCGTAAATACCAAATCTGTATTTTAACAAATTAGTCACAATGAATTTGACTATCAAATGGGTTGAGGTTCGATATTATGCCAAATCGGAAGAAGTTATTGATATTCTGATGATAGCTAGGTAATTAATAGGGTCTGCTCAGTTTCCTCCACTATTTACTTTTCAATTTTTGGAGGAACACCTTGGTGAGGAAAATAACAAGTTTGAAGCGATGAGTCAAACATATAAGTTAATCTTCAACTGTTGTGTTAAACGACACATTTTATTAATGGGATATCATTTATGGTACAGAGGATTGATTCACACTCCTTTCTTTCTTAGTTTCTTCTTGTTTTTCCTTTTTCTTTTTTCTACTTTGTGTTTTATGTTTTGTTTTTTATTTTTAGATTTTTTAAAATTAAATTGTATAATGGATATAAATATAATTTTAGTAAAAAAGATATTAAATTTATATAAAATATATTTTAACTTTAGAGTGTATTTAAAAATTTAGAAGGTGCTAATGCCGTATCCTTCTTATTAATATACGGTTATTCTATTTACCATAACCTCTCCCTAATTGCACCCTTATAATATTATCTATTATATAAAAGCTTATGATATATGTTAATCAAAGCTATCCAAGACACATTTCAGGGGGTACATTTTTCAGTATTTCAGATGCTTATTTGTTCAACTAACACAATGACTGCATTTCTCCATATTAAAAAATAAGTAGACATGTATGGAGAAGATTTGAGTTCTAATTTTGCCATTTTCTCCCAGCTGCTACAACTCAGTACTCCTGCAAGATCATAGTACTTTCCAACCCTACATCGTATAGTACTAAAGAAAGACAAAGCTTGGAAAGAGAAACTGAAGAAACCTCAGAGCAAAGTACTACAGACTGAATCTATGGAGGTACTTTAGAACCTTTCTCCATATACGCTGTATCTTTCTGCTTCTCAAGAACTGGAAAGTTTGAGTACTTGTGGGCAAGTATTTAGCAGGCCCGTGGTTTCTGGTTGGGTCTTTCTAGGGATGTGTGATTTTTCTTTTTTAGATAATTTCGTGAGTGAAAACTGAAAAGGGTTTTGTCATTTGGGGTAGTTTTGAACCTTCGATCTTAGATCTCCATTTCTTATTTGTTCAAGTGCCCCCCCCCCCCCCCCTCTCTCTCTCTCTCACACACACAGATTACAGTAGCAGCTCATAGATCAGGTTCTATGCTTAATTACCAGTGGGCGGTTTGAGGTGAATGATTTAGTTGAGAGGGTGCGCAAGAAAAAGATCATCTTTGGAGATTATGTGTTGGAATTTTCGGGTGTTCATCTTCTTTAGATCTCATTCTAGAACAAGATGTTGTAGCAGAATCTAAGAAGACAAGGTGTAGGAAATTGTAATCTCTTTTTCTAATTAAATAATTGAAGCGCTTTGCTATTTCCCCGATGCAAACGGAACTCAGCTGGTTGGTGCATTCAAGAACAATTTGGTTCTTTGTTCAACAAATTTGGAGAGAGAAACAAGAGAGAGAAACAAGAAGGGTCTAGAGAGGAGGTATATATTTTTTTCTTTTTTCTTGGAAGTAGAGAAAAGAAATAAACTTGTTTAAGAAAAGGGCATCATGGGTAGCAGATGGTGGGCAGAAATGACAAGCCCGATGCAGTCATCTTCATCTCTTCACCACAGATACTCTGCAGAAGATAAAAATGCCACCATGAACACATCCAATGCCCACGGAGAAAACCCTAATCAAAACCCAGATGAAGTCGAGTATCAAGAACTTGAAGAAGATCCTCAAAATCTCTCCGGCGACCCCGAAATCGCAGAGCAGCCGTCCAGCTCCGGTCGCCGCCCCCGAGGTCGGCCTGCCGGTTCAAAGAACAAGCCCAAAGCCCCCATTGTAATAACAAAAGACAGCCCTAATGCTCTCCGCAGCCACGTCTTGGAAATCAGCGACGGGAGTGACGTCTCCGACTGCATAGCCTCATTTGTGCGGCGGCGCCGCTGTGGGGTCTCGGTTCTGAGCGGCACCGGAATCGTAAATGACGTGACACTGCGCCAACCGGCAGCTCCTGATGGAGTCATAAGCCTCCAAGGAAGATTCGAGATATTATCGTTATCCGGGACGTTCTTGCCTGAGCCATCGCCACCGGGAACCACCAGGCTGACGGTGTACTTGGACGGCGGCCAAGGGCAGGTTCTAGGCGGCGTGGTGGCTGGTCCACTAATGGCATCAGGGCCGGTGATGGTCATGGCAGCCACTTTTGCCACTGCAATGTATGAGAGACTGCCGATCGAGGATGAGGCCACAGGCGATGGAGAAATGCCATTACAGCCGACTCAGAGTCAAGGTTTAGGAGATCAGATAAAATCGTACAACTTGCCACCTAATTTTCAGATGTCGAATGATGTTGTTTGGGCTCCTCAGCAATGCCCTCCTCCTCCTTACTGAGATCACTACACTGTGGAAGTTCTTGTAATATCATTAGGAATGAAGAAGCAAGGTTAGGCTGTTATTACACATTTTGTATTTGTATTACTTGATGGACAGCTTCTGTCAGTTTTTGTTGAACTTGCTTTACTTTTGTGGCTCAAATGAAGTATAGAACTATGTGGAACCAGTTTTGGAATAATATCACAGTGGGATTTCTCTAATATATGCAAACTCTAATGTATCTTTTATGGGGTGTTCTTACCCACTTTTTGTAAGGATCGATGATTTCTGCCCACACTTTAGAAAGTAATGATTTCGGTTCAGTTTACAAAGACAAAGTTAAGTTAAAGTGTTTGTTGGATATAACAATGGCTTATTAGGATTGTATTATAAAATTAAAAATAAAATAAAATAAACAAATTTGTTTGTTGTCCCGTTTGATCTTGACACTGGATTGAATTGGATAGTTTGTTGGAATGCTTGGAATTTATATTGTCTCGGAATGGAAGCTGGATCTAAAATTGATTCAAATCAATTTTATGTTAGACTTTTCTCTCAAGACAAATATATGTTAGCTAGTGTTTACAGCTTGATGTATCGCCTTTTAAAAGATGAAACAGTTTTTGTGTTTTAGCAATAGCACCATTAGCCTAAAATCCACCAAATTAATGGATGTGACGAACTTAGCACAACAGAACGCAAGTAAACTTTTTCTGTGGAGATTTTGAAAATATGCAGGAATGTAAAATTTCAGGTGAATTCAAGTCTATTTTCATGCAGTTATTCTTTTACATGTGGAAAACCATTCCTATGGGATTTAAATCTGCATTAGTGGATATTCATGTTGCATGTGCAACTCTCGAAAGTTACTCTACAACTATTGATAGTTCATTATGCAGATGACTAACTCCTGGTTAATTTAAAGTATTTCAACATGAATTTGTCCAGGTTTGTGCTCATTTTTGAATGACGGGTAGAACTCAAGTTCACTGAGTTTTCTAACCTTTTCTTACATGTTTGGAATGATATGAAATTCAAAATTTCGTGTCATCTTGGGTGGCTCAATTTTTAAATGGCTTGTTTTTAATTTTGAGAAAAATCCGGGCCACTTAAAAATCTAATCGTTTATGGTGACAAAATTTTGAATTTTGTATCACTCCATCTAAAATGACTCGCTTTTGACATAATATGCAAGAAAGTCACATATACGACCGCAAGGAAGAGATGGAAAGTCATAAAAGTATTTAAAAACTTATAGAAGTTACAAAATGTTATTTATATACGTTTTCACTTTTAAGAAAATCTTCACATTCCCCCATTCATATTCACAATATCCTTTTACATGTGGAAAACTTAATGCATTAATTTCTTGTTCATCCAAAAAATAATTTTGATAAATTCATTATACTAAGATTATTTACTCATAATGTAGATTAATTTTAAGTAATTTAATTCCTCCAAAATTAAATATTTAGGTATTAAAAATTGTTCAAAGTCATTATATAAACGAGTTTTCCAACAATCCTCACATGAGTGAAAATTAATACTTATATTATGCAAACACGCAACTTTGTTCTCTAGAAATATTAGGGAAGAGACTTTGTGACTTTAAACCCTCCATAGTGACTACCATCTGAGTATACTTGCTGCCTGGACACTATGCCTTCACTACTCTTACCATTTTGTGAACTGAGTCAATAGCATTGACATAATATGGCCTCGACATCTTTTGTTTTTATGTTTGTATTCAATTTTCCGTTTTTTGTTTTTTTTTAAGGCAATCTCTTTGGATTCATTATTTTGATGCCACCCTTTTTAGATGTCTGTTGATTCCCCTTATACACATGTTCGTTCTTTGGGTGACATGTGTCTGCTATGTTGGAATGACCATCCACAATGCTTATTATTAGATGTATACATTGATAGTGATGCCATATTATTTAAGCTCCTGTTCTATCGGGTTTTTTATCTGAATAATGCAAAAAAAAAAAAAAAAAAAAAAAAAAGGTTAATTTTGAAAAGCGTTTTTAAAGTAAAGTAAAACGTCAGGTCCGATGACATTTTTTTCAAAAAACATCACCGACTCTGACGTTTTTAATTTCAAAATATATATATATGCATTATGTTACTCTGGCATACATATATACAGAAACAGCAACCATCCATCTATATATATATACACACACACACATATACTACCGCATATATATATATATATATGTGCAAGTACATATATATTGTATATAAAGATATATGTGTATATATATATATATATATTTGTTATTTGTATTATAATTATTTATATTATTAGAAATCATATTTTTTTATATTTACTGAACATAAATTAAATATATTTTCATTTTTTTAATTATATAAATGTGTACTTATTTCAATACTATATAAAATAATAATATATTGGTAAATTAATAAAAAATTTAAATATAAAAAAATTATAATATAAAAAATATATTCAGAAATGATGTAATTTAAAGAATATATTTTTAATAATTATTATTTAGAATTTGAATTTAAAAAATGAAATAATATATATATACATAAATATATGCATATATATATTTAAATAAAAAATAAAAAAATTTATATATTGTCAGGCCCACTGACGTTTTAAAGAAACGTCAGTGGGCCTGACGTTTCTTTTAAATATTTTTATTTTTTTTATTTTTTAATATGTATATAATATATATTATAAATATATATATATATATTATTTCTTATATATTCTAAATAAATTAAATATAAGTATCGCTTATATTTTTTTGTTAAGTAAATATATATATATAGAAATTAATGTATATATATTTTATGTAAATATATATTATATTATATAATTTTAAAAAGTAAAATATTATATTATTATTTAAGATAATAAAAAAATTATCTAATTTAAAGAATATTTTTTAATTATTATTATTTATAATTTGAATTTCAAAAGAAAAAAATATATATTAATAAGACATAAATATATATATATATAATTATTTCTCTTAAAAGTTTTTATTTTTTTTTGTTATTTTGTAATATGTATATAATATATATTATAAATATATATATACTATTTCTTATATATTCTGAAATAATTAAATATAAGTATCGTTTATATTTTTTTATTAAGTAAATATATATATATATAGAAATTTATGTATATATATTTTATAGAAATATATATTATATTTATAATTTTTAAAAATTAAATATTTTAATGTTATTTAAGATAATAAAAAATATCTAATTTAAAGAATATTTTTTAATTATTATTATTTATAATTTGAATTTCAGGAAAAAAAATTATATATATATATATATATTAATACATAAATATATATACCCTTAAAAAAATAAAAAATAAACCGTCAGGCCCACTAACGTTTTAAAGAAATGTCAGTGGGCTTGACGTTTCTTTTAAATTTTTTTAATTTTTTTGTTATTTTGATGTATATAATATATATTATAAATATATATATATATATATATATTATTTCTTATATATTCTGAAATAATTAAATATAATTATAGTTCATATTTTTTATATAAATATATATTTATATAGAAATTTATGTATATATATTTTATAGAAATATATATAATATTATATAATTGTAAAAAGTTATATTTTATATTAATATTTAAGATAATAAATAAATTATGTAATATAAAAAATAATTTTTAATAATTATTATTTATAATTTGAGTTTCAGAAAAAATAATATATATATATATATATATATTTATTAATACAAAAATATATACATATATATTTAAAAAGAAGAAAAAAATTAAAATCGTCAGGCCCACTGACGTTTCTTTTAAAATATATTTTTTAATATGTATATAATATATATTATAAATATATATATATATATTATTTCTTAATCAATTCTGAATAAATTAAATATAATTATTGTTTATGTAAATATATATATATATATAGAAATTGATGTATGTATATTTTATTGAAATATATATTATATTATATTATTTTAAAAAGTAAAATATTATATTTATATTTCAGATAATAAAAAAATAATATAATTATTATTTTATATATATATATATATATTATATTATTGATTTTAATTATCATTTATTTAATTTTTTATGTTATATAAATAAATATATATAGAAATATATGTATATATATTTTGTAAAATAAAGAATATTTATTAATAATTATAATAATTTTTCAAGTATAATTATAATATTTTATATATTATTATTATTATTATATATATATATAAATATATATATATATATTTGATTAAATATTAAATAATAATCCATGCAACGAATAAATGAATTGTCTTTGAATGTCAATTCAATATCTTCCTACTTCTCAGAGAATTTTCAATCACCAGTTGTATATTTTGTTTACAGAGTCTCGTGAATTGAGATTAGTTTTTATAGCGTGCACATCTTCTCAAATCCTACTGAAATCTGCACCGCATTGTGCAGTCAATTCAGTAATAATTTATATTGCTGAAGTAATATAAATAGGAATGTCTTAGGATAATACATAAATGCATAAAGAGAATGAGTAAGGGGAAAGGGCGTGCTTTCACGAGTGATGAAGTATACACTGATGTCTCGCCAATTTTGGATGAAAATAAGTCTTATTTCGATATTACATTGTCGAAATCACATGTTGTCCCGCACTATCTACTGGTAAATTTTCTTTTAGAAGAACTATAGTAATTTGTGTATATTTTTTATTTAAAGTTTTATTTGTTTTTTTTAAATTTTCAAGCAATCAATGCCTATGTAGATGATCAAACTCTTGTCTAACACTGAAGTCCCAGTTATTTTATATTGTTTGGGAAAGTCATGGACAATGCGATACCATGGAAACCACAAAAAACCAAAATTTGATAATGCAAGTTGGGGGCGCTTTGTGGAGGACACGAAATTGAATTTGGGTGATTTATGTATTTTCTCATTGGTTGAAAATACTGAAACAAAAGTCACTTTTAAAATTGGTCAGACTGAGCGCTTTATTATTATCTCGAAACGTATCCGGTACAAGTGGTGGTTCAGGTGCTAATTGTATCCATGAAAAATTCCTAATAATGATTTTATTTTGTTTGTTGTGTTTTTTAGGAAAATTTTATTCGGTGTAATAGTTTATTGTTGTTTTAAATATATGTTATTGTATAATAATAAAATTAATTTATTATAATTTTCCATAATATTGTTGTTTAAATATAATTCTTTATCTTGAATAAGATGAAGAAATAAATAATATATATAAAGTGAAGGTGAATTAACGGCGATTACAACAACTAGCAACTTAACATATACATATACTATAACACTCAATATATAATACCCTAATACTATTACAATACTCATGAAAATTCAACATTTGAAATGGCAATCGTAGCTATACCAAATCATTTTTTCTTTGCCTTGGATCTCTCCATATTTGAGGAAGATGGTCCACTGACGACATCATTATCTTCAAACTTGAAAAGCTTCTCTAGTTGCTCGAAGAATGGCTCAACATCCATTAAGTATGCAATTGTATTTGTCATTTTAGAATCACGATCCTATAAATGTAAGAATAATTAATATAAGTGTAAATTAGATATTTACAATCAAGAAAATGAATGCTTGCTTAAATTTTAGAGAAAATTACCCATAAACGCCAATGATCCGGTGTAGCATTTATATACTGTCGTTCACCAACCATACGAACTCCAGCTGTCATTATCAATTTTTTGAACGTGTAGTGACAGGATTATAGCAAATCAACGTGGCTTTTCACGTCAGCATAAGAGAACTTACGCTCCTTGAATTGGTTCTTCAAAACATTTCTTACGTTCAGAAGCAGTTGCTATTATGGTTACCGGTTTCTCAATCACCTGCTTCGACGCCCTTCACAAGAGTATTCACAAGCACGGTCTCCATCTCCTTTGTGCAGTTGGTGTTTGAGTAGAACTCAGCTTCAAACAAGTTATAACATTTTGATTGTGGAGGAAGAGGAGAGAGTTTCAATGGGTGATCCATATTTGTATGTAAGTAAAATGAATGTCACCACACACGTATTTATAATGCTAACATCTTGCTGAGTCCGTACAAATTTTTATTGTTCATTAACTGTTTATAAAATAGTTGATGGGAAGTTTGATTTCATATGATATTAATATATTAAAATAAATAAATATACAAAACAATTTTAAATGAGAGCAGATAATTATTATTATAAATAAACATAGTCAAGCACATTTGCTATCATTTTAACAAGAGTAATGAATAAGAGTTTAGAAGCAAAACAAGAACACTTTGACCACCTACTTCTAGATAGAATAAATTCATGGTCGATACGGAGTGTTTGATGGGTTGAAAGGTTGATATGTAGGATATTCATGCTCTTCAAAATGCCCTTGCTGCACTCGTACTGTTGTCTGTACATATCAAGTGCAATTTGAGAATTATATGTCTGACGATGCATATATTCTTCAATGTTGGCAACCCATGTATCCAAGACATTTTTCCATTCTGGCCAATCGTTCTAACCTGTATGGTGTTGATGTGAAGGGTGGGGCTGCTGGGAAGTCCCGGCCTCATGCTGTAAGAGATTTTCCCTTCTTCTTCCATGTGCGTATCCAAGTAGTTTTGCTTCCCTCATCATCTCATTTTCATTTTATTCTTCGTTATCGACATCCATAGGTTGTGTTCTTATATATGTACTTCTTTTCCTCCTCGTCCTTCTATTCTCTTCATTACTCAGTTCTCTTTCGCTCTCTTCGATGGCTTCAGTGTGGATTGAGCCATTAAGCAGAATATTCGTTACTTTTCCACCGGAGATATTTGTCAGACGAGAGTTGGGCAGAGCAAGCCTTTTCTTATCAAATAAATTGAGATACAACGGGTACTATCGAAAAGAATTCAAGGACCAACTGCTCATATGTCTTCTCTCGTAAGGCGAAGAACTTAGACTATCCCATATTTTTGCACATTTTTTTAGATCATTGTAAATTCCCAACTCTTTCATGCATTCTTCATCTGCAAAACGGGTGGCCTGTCTTTTCTTATTGTACACCGCAAACCATCGGTCACTCAGAATATCCCAACTTTGAAATTCTATGTCATATGCATCGTGCATAGTTGCTAGAATTGTCTCGTATTCTTGTTGTTGTTCTTCCACAGAGTTTTGATTCCAATCGAAGTCAGTACCTACAACTTCCATTGAATGAATTTGAGTTCTAAGTCTCCTCCTCTTCAAATCGACGTCTATCCTCTATTTTTCGACCTATATCATCAGCGGTGAAACCACGAGCACCAAACGGATAAGGATACATTTTCTCAAGTGTACATACAAAACATCAATGTATATATCCACTCTTGTATTATTCACATTACTTCAAACTTGCACATCTTTCATATTATTGTAACAAATTCATTAGCTTCAATGGTAAACACTATATTCATATGCAACTACACCTATTATCTATTCATCCCTTAATACATGTATTTAATACATAAAAAATATGAAATAATCATAACGATATGCTAATTCATGGGAAAATAACAATACGTTATCAATATTCAATGCCAATATGCAAAAATCAACCCAATTAATATGATGCACACCAAGTGTTCGATGAAATACGATAATGAATCTAAACACCATAACATAAACCGATTGATGCCACAATACTCCAAATAATACGTATCATCAACATATCACTCTAAATAACAATACGTTATCAATATTTAATGCCAATATAGCCAAATCCCCAATTACTATGATGCACACAAAATGTTCGATGAAATACTCCAATGAATTTGACCAACATAACATAACCCAATTGATTACACCATACTCAAAATAATAGGAATCACCAACATATTACTCCAAGAAAATAGATGGTCATTGAAAACATACCTTATTGAAAAAATATTATTGATAAATGGGTGAAAAGGACCAACCTTCAAATCTTCACAAATGTATTCGTGAATCTGATTTCTCAGATGAAATGAAAGATATAATATGTTGTATGATCTTTGTCCACAATTGTAGTTCAAAGTCGAAGAGATTTGAGAGGCTTTAAGAGAGATGGGTGAGAGTAGGGTTTTGAAGGTTGAGAAAAATGAGGGAAAGAGGGGTAAAATCTATTTATACTTAGGCTTTATCGTCTGATTCGGATGCTTAACTAGGTCCAACACGGGACTCGGTGCACCGAGTCAACGTTCACACTCGGAGATGCAACTCGATCATGACCACAACTCGACCAACTGAGCTGAAAAAATATTATGAAAATGTCACACTCGGTCTCATATCACTCAACTCGGTCAACCCCCTCGGTCTGTCAGTCAACTTAGTCGGCCGAGTGAAATAAAAAAATCTGGAATGTCACGCTCGGGCGCACCTCATTCCTCTCGGCCAATCAACTCGGACAGACAGTCAACCCAATTGACCGAGTGGAAAAAATTTCTGGATTTTGACGCTCGATCTCATCTCACTTCACTTGGTCAACCCACTCGGTCGGTCAATCAACTCGGCCGGCCAAGTTGAAAAAACTTCTGGATTTTGACGCTCGGTCGCATCTCACTCCACCCGGTTAAAGACCCTCGGCCGATCAATCAACTCAGTTTGCCGAGTTGGTTCAAAATCATGGATTTTTTTTATCAATGCGTGTATTTTTTTATTTTCTTCCAATTATTATATCCTTTCGATGACATTTTTTTTTTTTAGGTTAAATAGCAATTTAAGTAAACAAATAATAAATAATACGATGAAAATAACCCTTTGTTTAAAACACACGAATTGTTTCGACATTACATAATATTGATGCATATTATACCCACATTAGAAATGCCCTCCTGTACCACAACCTCTATTTTTTCTCGTTCGTCGAGCTTTTCCTTGACCTTGCACTTCATTTCCTGAGGTTTCTTGTTGTCTTCTTCTAATTCCACCTCTTCTAACTCTTGTGTCAAATGCGGTTGCTTGTGGCTGTATATTTTCTTCTACTCCATCTTTCTCCGAAACTGGCGTTGAAGGAATTGTCATTCTGCTAGAGGATGATGTTGATTGATTGGCTACATCCCAAAAATTAGCCACATCAGAGTACTGAAATTGAATAGGAGTATGACGGAAATACTCGTAGTTTGTCACATTTGTAGTTTCTCTAGCTCCGAGGCCAAAGTTCATATGATGAAATTGCGAGGGAGTGGACAAAGATGGATAGTATGGTGTCGGAGTATAAGTAGGTGTACTCATTGAAGGCCTATATACATCCGACATATTTCCTTCAGTTGGGCATCCTGGTCGTGAAGAGGTTGATGCAAAATTCCCAGTTGGTGGCGTCTGATCTTCAGGGCTACTTTCATGATCACCCCTATCACTTCTTCTAGTTCTCAAAATTGCATTTGATTAACTTTGGGACTCATCTTAATGTGCAGGCTGGGTATATGTCATGTATGGTGGCTCTTGAGACAACCTCTCAATTGTTCGCTCTATATTTTCGTACAAGGAGAGCTGTTCATCCAACAAATAATTAAGTTGATCAATGTCCAACATGTTTCTATTCTTTATGCTTCTCTTCATGGTTCCAACTGCTCAATCTACAATTAATTTAACATATACACATTAAAATACATTGAATATATAGAAAAATTATTCTATATATAGTTGTATGTTGCGTACCATGTAGTGTATCAATGGCGCATCTCCAGTTTTGATTCTCATTTCTTTATGCATATCGACAGGGGATATAAAACGACGTGTAATCGAGTTATACCAACCATAATAATTTGGAGTCATCGTTGGGTTCATAAGAAATTGGGTGCCCCTGATATATTCATGTTTTCGCATCCATTGATGAACATATTTCTTGTGTATGTCCATCCAGTTGGCATTTTTATGCCCTTTACGATCAATTTGATGCACATTCATTTTTCTGTCATCAAGGGGGTCGAACCGAGTCGGTATGTCTTGCAACATTCGGAACTGATGTAAAACTCTCTCTGGATAATGAAACTCCACAAATGAGAAAAAAAAGAGGAAATTGAGCTCGCACATTGTCCGAGAAGCAGCGGAAAGGTAAATGGAGTATTTCCAGTTACGACCAATCATAAGGATCCCAAGTAAACTGGTAAAAAAAAAATTGATTCTGAGATTACATATAAGAATTCATAAAATGAAATGAGAAATCAAACATGTTCATGGGTCAATTTATCCAAGATTTCTCGGAAAACCTTCACTTGGCGTCTACTAGTGTGCACAAAACTGCTATCATTATTCCAACTGTTACATATAGTTTACTAATTCATTAGTAGATGCCTATTTAGATAACCGTAAACATAAAATAACCAAAAAACTTTAATTGCATTGTAAACATTACCGTGCACCAAAAGGGAGGGACAGGGAGTGTACCACCAGCCAAATGTTGAGGTCTTTCAATTTCTAGCATATTTTATTTATGTGCCTTAGATACAGGCACAATGGACTAGATTCGCGACGAAGCCCAAATCTGCGTTGTATTATAAAGATGTAAAACATTAGTAATTAATAAGATTACACCTGGAAGATTCATGTATAAATTTCTATGTAGTACCTGTAATAGTTGAACTGGTCCACTGAGATTTTCTTTAGCATTCAAGGTGCCATCGCACAAGTGACGGTACAGGGAAGATAGGATGACACTGCCCCAACTGAACTCATTAACTGATTTTACATCTTGCAAGCATTGTAAATATACTAGTGGTATTAAATTACCACTAGCATCAGGGCACATCACACCGCATAACAGGAATAAAGCGCATGCCCGTGCATATTACTCAACATGTTCAACCGTGCTATCATATGTCATCGGATGCGATCGCATATGAGCTGCTAAAGAGCTCGCTCTAATCTTTTCACTTTTCGTGTGGGATACTTCTAGCGTGTAACCTAGCATCACCTGAAAATAACCAACCCACTCATTGGGAGACATCGTAGGATCCACTCCATATACCGGCTTTCCTTCAACCGGCAAATCCCAGATTAAGGTGACATACAACAAAGTCACAGTTGCTTCACCAACAGGCAAGTGAAATGTGTGCGTTTCTAGATGCCACCTCTCCACCAAAGCAGTTATTAAGTGGTTATCTGGGTAAAACCTCCCGCACCTATATACATCGTATTTCAAATAACAAGTCTAATACGCGTGTGTGGGGCTGAGACAGTTCATCTTCAAATAATTCCAAAAATTCATTGTCGCACCGCCTAAAGTGAAAGAAAGAGTTCAAATCCACGTCGGGCTTTAGTAGGCCCTTGGAAATATGCAGAGATTGAAGCGTGAGAATTGTTGGGTCTCTAGGGCCATAGTGGTTCCGTGAATTGATATCCATCGATCACTGCAAATGAAAAACAACATTAATTAATGTAGGATTATTAAATTAAAAACACTTGGGTTACCACAAAAAATTATAAAATTAAATTACAGACCGATATCAATACATATATACACATATAACCCTTTTTCTCTATCATAGAAGTACGTACATTACAAAAATTTCAAAATCTTTCAAAATGATCTCAGAAATCTTCAGATTGTGAGCTTCCTTGTTCAGTTTCATGTCTTTGCAAGGTTTGAGAATTTGTACAACGATCTTGACTGGTTCCTTCTCCTTGTCGACAAGTCTGTCATCTTCTAGCATGTTGTCTAGCTCGTGCTTTAAGCCAATCTATCTCATTCAGAATTCACGATGATCGATTTCTTCCTGGGCGATACATAGTTCTTAAAGTGGTGTCGTGATATAACTGAAAATCAAGCTTATCCCAATATTTCTCCCCTAAATATGGCTAGAATGTAGCAGCATATGTTCGCTTGTAGTTTACTAAGTGATAATACGGTTGCACAAATGAAGTAGCATTAATCCGTAAATCAGCGCATACACTCATCATGTGCGAACATGGAATACCATATAATGTCCACTTGACGCATGAACATTCTCTCGTGGTAAGTCTAATAGCATATATGTGGCCCTCTTTGCCTGGTCGTGGTTTGGTAACCACCATAGCAGATTACTCATGGTAATCGGTCTAGGTAACTACATGGCCCACAAACAGTTGTGACCAATACTGATATTTTGAATGAGCATCGTCAGTATATGATTTTGCATTACTCTGCATTCTTCTAACATTTTTTCCGTTCTCTATAATATGCAACAAATCGCTTGAATTTAATCTCCACTATAGTTGTTAAAGGGAGACGTTGAGCACCCTTTAAGACACCGTTAAATGATTCTGACACATTGGCGGTTAGAATACCATGTCGCCAGCTGCCATCATGCGCAAATGCCCATTGTTCTTTATTGATTTGATTGAGATACAAGTACGCTGCTAGTTTCAAATTTTTTTTATTTCATTCATAACACTGTTATGCTTAATGATTTGGTGTTCAGATCCAGCCCGCCAACACAGATCTTTCAATTGCACATCTTTAAAATGTGAATTGAAGTTTGAACGAACATATCTCAAACATAAATGAGTTACTCAATGTGGGGCATTAAATGTTGGTATAGTCTGTATTGCACTTAAAAGACCTGCATTTCTATCCAAAATTATGCACATCTGATCCCTTCCACATATGACGTACTTGCAAATCAATTCCAAAAACCACTTCCAAGATTCAAAATTCTCTTCGTCCACAATAGCAAATGCTAGGGGAAATATCTGTTTGTTTCCGTCCACTGCAAAGGCTATCAATATTTTATGTTTGTATTTCGTGTATGGATGTGTCCCATCAACACTGATAATCGGTCGACAGTATTTGACCCAGTGTAACAAGGCTCGAACGACCAAAAAACATATTTGATAATCTTTTTATGTAGAACGTTGGTGTCATAGTGTTTCCATTCAACAATGGTGCCCCTGTTCCACTTTTGTAGTGCACCCAGAAACTTAGGTAGCTTTCTTACAGAGATTTCCCATGTCCTATAAGTGTTCTCAATTACCCGTCTAATGCCATGCCATTTGATATGAAATCGAGTAACCAGATGTGTTATTAAGGTCTGCTTGTGCCTCAGAGACGCTTATTGTAGGTTTGACCCGAACATTTTCCTTAATCAAGAAAGCTACAAAATTTTTGTCCAGATTTTGATGATCAGAAGATATGTCACTCATATAACATCTATGATCTCCACCATATTTTGTTATTTTGAACATCCCCAATCTTTGCTTAAATGTTGCTCTAACATACCAAGGACACTCTTGAAAAGGTGTATTGTGTTCACATTTGACAACCCAAATGAATGGTTTACTTTCTGTTACTCGAAACTAACGTCTTGCATGTCGTATCGAGAAATCCTTAATCGCTGCAATCAAAGTCTTCTTATCCCTGAATACCATGTCCTTCTCAATTATACCTCGGCTAGGATCGTAAAACTTTCCCCATGAAGACGAAGAATTTATGCATCGAGTCAGCAACAACTTCAGGGACAATTATTGTGTAAAACGGGATGTTTGTGTCCAAATTGATAGGGATTGTTGCTTCGACACCGTCGAGGTCTACAATGGTTGCATCAATATCTTCTTCTTCTACTATTACTTCTATGTCATCCAAATTTTCACTTTCCGATTCACATGGGGAAATTGGACCTAAAGAATCTGCACAAAGGTCAGTGTCTTCTGTATTGTTCGTATTACTAGGACCAATTATATCTTCAGGTTCATTCCTAGTATTACTGGGACTAATTATATTTTGGACACTACATGACCTGGAACCACTGCAAACAGTGTTTCTTAAAGCAAGGTTCTCCAAGCCCTGAGTGATTTCGGTCACATAATCACAAGGGTTGCTTCAATCTTGGACTGATGTGATGGGCACATTTTGTTGGGACAGCAACGACATATAATATCCCCACTCGTGGCTCATAAGCATAACTTGATGTTCGCTAAGATTTTGACATGGTTCTTTCTCAACGAAAATGTCCATAGAGTTTAATCCATCATTATGATCTAGGAAGAACATAAGATTGTCGTCAGTCTCAATCTAAACTACAGACTCTATCACATTATTGTGATCGTAAACGTCCCCCCATTTTGTGAAAAGTTTCAGATAAAATTGATCTTTAGACACACCAAGAAATTGGTAAATTTGATCTTCCAATGCAGATAAGTCTGTATTTCGATCAATTCGTGTGTAACCATTGGGCGCACAGCTATACAGTACTTTTCCGTTTTCCTGTATAATTTCGCCTCTGCTATAAACTCTAATTGCAACTTGTCGGTGACTCGTCATACCTTCAAAGTGATATTTATAATTTGTTTCACTGTGAAATATATGAATTTCATACAAACATGAAGAATAAATAAATTAGAATGAGTAAGTGTGAACCACATAGTACGTATGAAAAACATAATAAATAATGCATTACATTTCACTACAAAGATACAATTACATGGAATATACATCACTCTTTGAATGATCATTAGCGGGTAAATTTTCTACAACATTATTATTATCTACGACTTCTATATCAACATTTTCATTCTCTACTGGATCATGCCACATATTTAAGCCAGGGGTGACACATAAAACAATACACCCATATAATTAAATTTCAGAAATATTATCAGATAAATGTATATACGCAACCAAATAAACATTCAAATAAATAAATGATAGTAAAATAAATGATGTATATGTATACTAACCTTATTCTAAGTTACGGAGATGTTTGTGTAAGTTGAAGTTTTTTTTGTTCAACTCAATCTACACAATATAGCATAAAAAATAAAACAATTGATGATTAGTGTTTAAGAAAAAAATTATGTCATATCATGCAAAAAATTTAGAAGATATAAGGTTAATTGGTGATAAATAAAAATAATTGGTCACAATTATATAACAAAAACAAATTAATACATGTGAAAGGAAAAATAAATGAAGTAATCATATATTATAAAGATAATTATAATTAAATTATATAATACATACCTTTTTATAAGAAGAGATGAAGGAAAGATGAAGACACAGCAGCAGCAGCAAAAAACGAGCAGCAACAAGAATAGTAGCAGCAACAAAAGCAAAGAGAAAGCAAGAAGAAGAAAAAGAAGAAGGAAGAAAGGGAATGTGGATCCGTGAAGAGAAGAGAGAGTGATTGAATGAGTGAAGATAGAGACATTCAATTTTGCTTCACCTCTCTGCCAATTCACATGAATTGCATGTGATACTGTAAAAGTATACTGTAAAGTTGGCTGCATGAATGACAAATGTGATGGAGTGGCAGTATGAATGATGTATCATTTTATCAGATTTTATTTTATTAATGTAGTGTATTTATTTTTTTAGAGTGTGATATTATTTTGTTGTAAAAATATTTAGTATGTGATATATTTTTTTTATAAAAATATATAATATGATATTATGGTGTTGTAAAATTATATAAAGTGATAATATGATTTTTTAAATATATATATAAGATAATGTCATAATTATAATTAGTTTATTTTGGGAATTATTTTTATTTAATAAATTGTTTCTGTATTATGTATATAATTTTTGTTAATTTTGATTATTTATAATTAATTTAATAATAAAAATATATCATGTAATATTAGACATAAACGTAAATATTTGTAAAAGATTATTCAAATAATAATCAAATTAAATTTTTTAAATAATACTTAAAATAAAAAAGTAATAATATTAAAACATGTTCTTATAATTTTAAACAGATAATATATAGAATAAATTTAACAAATATATATATATATATATATATTATTTATGTATATATGTATATATTTATGTATTAATATATATTTACATAATTTATAATATATTTATGTATTAATATATATATATATATATATATTTTTTTCAAAAATTCAAATTATACTTAATAAATTGTATAATAATTATTAAAAAATATTCTTTACATTATATAAATTTATTATAATATTAAATAATACTATCAAATTTTATTATCTTAAATAATAATATCAATTTTTATAATTTACAATTATGTAATATATTTCTATAAAATATATATACATACATTTATATATATATATATATATATATTTATATAAAAAAATAAATTAAATAAATTATAATTATATACTATAATATATAATATATAATATTTAATATTTAATATATAATATTTTCAAATTAAAAATTGCTTTTAAAATGATTTTCAAAACTAACCTATTTTACAAAAAAAAAAAATTTACAAATTTTTTTTTTACAAAACTAACCTATATACTTGGCCTGACGTTTTACCCTACTTTTAAAATGCTTTTCAAAACTAACCTATTTTACAAAAAAAAATTTCTTTTTCTGCATTATTCAGATAAAAAATCCCTGTACTATCGAAATAAAGAATAGGATTAAGCTAAGATCAAAAGATGTCATCATGATATTGAGCCAATACGTTCAAAGTGTGTATATATTTGGTTAAAATCAGAGTGTATGAGCAGACCATTACACCTTTTTTCTTTTCTTCTTTTGATATTCTTCAAATAATATTTCTTTATAAGACAACAATCATTTGTGCAAAGCACAATAGGTGCTTGAACCCTTAGAAATAAAGAAAATCAGACAATACTAATATAAAGAGAGAAGACTAATTTACAAAGAATCCATTAATATACAAATGCAACTAAATGTGTAGCAACACCATTCAAGAATCCCACAATTGAGCACATTTTGATTGTGAAGCCATTTTCAAGATTTTAGATTTATGAGCTCCACCACAAATAGGGACGTCCCACCACATCATCTTATCTTTCAAAATTATCTTATTCATACTTTAGGTATATTAAGTATTATTTAATATTTTAATTCAAACTTACAAATAAAATATTATGTATTTTTCTAAAAAAAAAATTGCTTCTCTTGTAATAGCAAGGGCTGTTAATAAATTAACTAATCAATTAAAATACTAATTACAAATATGTAATGTAATTATATACATAAAATTATTAATTTACAAAACAAATTATTCATTCTAAATAACATTTTATTAAATATATAAAATATGGCAAAATTAAAACAAAATTTAAATTTAAATACAATGGAAATATGTATAATAGATATATAATGAATACTATCAACATATAATTTATATTAAATATTTCTAAATTACCATATGCAAATTGAATTTATAATTAAAATTTATTTAATAAAATATTTCCAAGTATTTCAGTCATACTTGCCCAAAAAAATCAATACTTAATGTTATTGAAATTATTAACATAAGAAGATAATATATTAAACCACCCAAAATATTTTGTAATATAAGTATCTATATATACATATATATATATATAATAGCAAACTAATAGTTTCTATATTTGTTATTATTATTTTTCCTGTCCATTTTCCTTTCCACAAATGAAAAGGCGGATTTTTAGAAAATGTTGTTATATAATTAACCAATAAATATTAATTTTAATATATTTAGAATACTAATATGTACCAACCTGTTGAACTGATTCCTAGATTTTTCAGCAATACCTATCTATTAAATTGAATGTTCGTAACTGCAATATTTGATTTAGTAATATTACAAGATTTGAAAAAATATATCTCATACCTATCTCTTAAACAGATTGTATAAATGTTATAACAGATTGTATATATGTTATAGTTTATCTCTACATCATATTACACCTCATTAATTTTTTTTAATGAATATCTAAGCTTTTTAATTTCCTAAAATAAAGGAACTGTATTATATTTTAGAGTATAAAAAACTAATTTAATATAATACAACAAACGAAATTAAATTAATTTACTATAATACTACAAAATACACGTCATTACAATTATACAATTACTAAATACATCTATCTGATATCAATTTGACACATTATTAAATTTATTATTGTATTTTCTTTGCATTATATTTTAATAACATATAATTTCTCTTTTAAGAAATATAAGATTTATATATATCAACAAAATTTAGAACTGTAAACAAAATTTATATTTAATTTAATAATTTGCTAACTATTAAGCATTTATTTTGATATATTTATAATATATTTAGAATACAGATATATATTAATATGTTGCACTGATTCCTAGATGTTTTAGGAATACCTATTTATTAAACTGAATGTTCATAACAATAATATTTGATTCAGTAATATTACAATATTTGAAAAAATATATCTCATATCTAAATAATATGCACCATAGAATGCTAATAAATATGGATAACTAATTCATAAATTTTTCAGCAATACCTAACTATATATTGAACTTAATTTTTATTATAAATAGCGTATCATTTTGTGTGGTCTACATTGTGCATTCTCACTATTCATATTTTTTTATCTTACTTTATTGATTTGTAATGTGACTATTTTCAATTTTGTGAAAGATGTTCATACGAAGAGAAGGGATTGGACTCTTAGACTTCATCTGACTCGCGCTTACGATGTACCTACATTTGCAGACAAAAATCAGATCTTCAGTTTTGAGTGTGTTTTTAAGGATGAAGCAGGGTGATATTATTCGTGGTCAAGCAAGAAGTTCACACATCCGTAGTTTTTAAAAACTATTATTTGAGGGAAAACTATATATTGTCTTTGATATCATGGTGTCAACTGACGAATTTAAATTCAAAAAAGCAAGCTATGGATATAAGTTCCATTTTTATGGCAAAACAAAGGTTAACGAGTTTAAGGACTCATTGTTTCCTATGAATAGATTCAATTTCAAATCATTCGATTGGATATCTAGTCTAGAGAAGAAAGATTAAACTCTTTTTGTTTGGTACTCTATTTTTTCTTTATTATAGTTTTAATTATTTATAATTTTCTATATGCTTTTCCAATTAGATTTATTAATTTTTTGTGTTGATTAAGGATTGGTCGAGTTTATGGGATGCAGCCACCTAGATCCATGCCGACGAAGGATGGTCTGAAGAGGCTCATGGAGATAACTTTTGAAGATCACATGTATTTTAAATTTTCTAAATTATATAATATAATCTATAATATATTATTTTTTTCAACTTAAATTTAAATGTAAGTGTCAAAATTATTATTAGTATTAGTATATTTTCTATTGTGTTGAAGAAATAATAAACTGACAGTGACCTTATGGGATAAGTTTATTGAGAAACTAATGCCTTATCTGAGTATTGGCGGTACCGAGCCAATTATTGTTGTTTTGCAATTTCGTCGACCAAAACTGTTCAATGGTATAAATTATATAACTTAATATATTTACATAAGATTTTTATCAATGTTGTTTCATTATTATATAATTGTTTTTTGGATAAATGCATACACTGTTAAGGTCTCCAACACTTACAATGTTACACAAATGTTTGTGAATGAAAATATGTTGGAGATAACTGACTTTAGGTCAAGGTAATTATAGAAAAAAAATTAGTTATATAATTTTTTCTACAGTGTTCGATTACTGAATTTATTATTAAATTTTGTAGGATATTCATAGACCAACTCCGGCCAAGTTCTATTTCGACTATATCTGATATCTCTGGTGGTTCTGAAGCTAATGAGTTTTTAAATGGAAAGGCGGTTGTCAAGACTTTGGATGAGTTATGTGAGAACAAAGAGGTTAATTAAATGATTTATATATATATATATATATTTTAATTTTTTCTTTTAATTTAACATAGCATGTTACATTGTTTTTTTTTTTTTTTAAATTTATAGGATAGGTTCTTTTGGGTATATTGTACAATTATTGAAGTTGAAAACTCTGAATGTATGTGGTATATTGCATGTCTTACATGCCATCGTAAGTTGAGTAGTAGTGGATCAAAATTCATGTGCTCATCGTGTGGGGATGTCAATGAAAAGCATAACTACAGGTATTCATTATTGTTGAGTATTTTATATTATATTCATGGTCAATTATATGTTGCTGTTTCCAGAGTTACAAATCGTAAATGATTGAAGATTTTGATTTTTTTTGACGAGAATCTTGATAGGAGAACTACTACAAATGTAGTTTATAAAGAAGCGTTTCAAAAATTGTGAACAATTTTTTTTTTTGAAGTAACACATTTTTTTTTAATTTACATTTCTCATTTTGTAATATTTTAAATTTATTTCATGTTGATTGATTTGTTGTTATATATTTTCATATTTTTTTTCAATTATAATAATAGTTCTTCATATAGTTTATTAAATTTTATGTGTATTTTATACTTAGCTTCACGAAATATTAAGAAATATAGAAATTTACTTCACTTATATAAATTATTCATAATTAAAATGTTATACTAATTCATATATTCATATTATCCAAAATAATATAATAAAACAAAATAAACATATAATACTAAACTAAACAAAATACTAAATATATAAAATATTATGCATAATCTTCCGTGCATCGCACGGGTCATGTACTAGTAATAATAATAATAGAAGTACGAGTTGTTTTTAGTAGTCCACTACTTTTCCTGCTTATTTTCTTTCTATCAATATATATTATATTTATTTATTATTTTAGCATCTTTTTAGTTAGATATTTTAGGATTGTGAGATATTTATGACTATATGATATATAATATTATTTATAATATTTTATGTATATATATATATTGAGATATTTTATAGAAAAAATGTTTAGTTGATCATTTACTGAATCATATTATATGTCTTCCTTCATATGCAACTTTAAAATATCATAAATTTTATATGATTTTACTTATAATGATAGCTTTATTTTTATCCATGCATTGGTCTATTACTTTTAGTTGAAGTTTATATAATTAATATTTTTCGTCTTATAATTGCAAATTGAAATAAAATAAAGGCCACCATTTTCTTATTTCTTAATATGAGACTTTCTACAACTTGAAAAAAATGTAAATAAATTTATTCCATTTTACTCATTATATATTTATATAATTTTATATATAATATTTATATTCTTACATATACAAATATAGTGGAAACTTACCTCGTATATAGAATAAAAAAAGATCAAAGCCCACTCGACCAAGAATCTCTTCCTCTTTCTGGAATGGAAGAGTTGGAGTTAATGTCAATTCTCTCTTTCTAGAATGTCATAACTTCTCCTTGAATTCTTCCTAATGGTAACGTTCAGACAGTCACCCTAAAAGCAAACAAGACTCGTTCGGTAGACAAATTCAATTGGTCGGAAGAACTAGGCAACAAAGAGGAAGCCCGAAAGACTCGATTTGGGTTTAAGGGAGAGCAGGCTTATCAATCAGAGAGAGACTAGTTTGATTGGGGAGTTTAGGAGAAGAGCGGACATTGGCCCATCAACCGGGCTACTACTATTATAATTATATATATATTTTAAAAATATTAATGTTTTGTATTTTTAGATTTAATAATATTATATTATAACTAGTTTCCTGACCTCTCATTCATTGCTTTTAAATTAATGAAATCTTTCAAAAAAAAAAAGAAAAAGGAAATCTAATAATTAATGTTATAGTAATTTATTTATTTGGTAACCGCCAAGGAAAACAAACCCTACATTTTACAAAGATGGTCAATGTTTTATAATTTATTTATTAAAATGGTAATTATTTATAACATATTATATTGTTAATAATATACCACATATATAATATTAATTAGATTTATGATATTAAATAATAACATGGAAAATATTGCATGAGTTAGATTAATTGATTATTGTGATTGCACAATAAAATTTAAGTGCCCCAAATTTTTGATATGTGTTACATTTAATGGCACAAATAGTATAATACACATATACCAGAGATTGAGTCTATTAAGTTTCGAAAAATTAGGTAAATAGTATGTTAAAAATGTATTATTTTGAAATATTTGGTGAGTGATAATCTTGAAGATTTATTTATTTTCAAAATCGTTGAAAAAATGTATTTCACTACAAAAAATTAAAGTAAACAATAATCATATTTTCATGAAATTACAATTATAAAAACAAAAATCCAATTTCTTTTGCTCAAACAATGAAGTTCAATAGTGATGAACTTTGTTAGTGCTTAGAGATATACACTTGCAGTCATCATCCAATCACCATTCAGGTAATTATTTATATGATTACTGTTTTTTCTTTGTTTCTGTTTATAACCATTGATGATTAAAATGCAGTGATTTCTTTGAAACATAAAATTATTTGATATCTATCATTATTATAATTACTATTGCTCGCCTGCGATGCTTAATCTTTAATATATTTAAAAAATATACATATAATTTTAAATAAATTAATATTTAAAATATTTTTATTTTATTTATAAATGCATGTAATAAATATAATTTTATATAAAAATATATATTCCATCAATTTCAAAATATGAGTCTTATTTTATAATAAAATAATTATTTAAATCTTGACCAAATAATCAATCAAAACTAATTTTTTTTTCTTTTTTTATCTAATATATTATTTTAATATATATCATCTAAGTGTAAAGTTAAAAATTATTAACAGACATTAACATGATATATTATACGTTAAAAGTGGATTAGAAACAAAAAAAGTTAATTTTATTTTAAGATATATGATATGGTTAATACCATTTAATTCTCATAGTTTTTCTTATCAGTTTTTTATAGAGCAAAACAATCTCAAAGTTGTGAAGAAAACTGAATTGAATCAGAATTTCCGAAATTCGACATAATAAACAAGTATTTGGAGATATTATTGAATAAACAATTAACAATTTATTGAAAACAAAAAATTAGCAGAAAATTACTAATTTTAAATTACTCTATTGTTATATTAGTGTAAATTGCTTTATTTTGAATTAATCATGAGATGAAACGCCTATTAAAACCATAATTTTTATTTTATTTTTACCAAATAAGTACTATATGTTGATCTTATTTATATAAATAATTTACGTAATTCTAGTTTTTTTCTTTTGTGTATTATAAAATTCGTAAACTATATGGACACCGTCACATTATATACAAATATTATTATTTTTAAAAAGATAAATAAATTGTAATCATCTTCAAAGTAAAATAAAAAATAAATTTTATTTTATTTTATTATATATCTATTTATCTTGTTTTAAAATTGTTTGTGTTTTAGGTATATACTAAACTATTCATTGAATTGAACAGTTTCAAAAACCCTAATGCACAATTAGTCAAACACCCTCCCTCACAGAGGAAAATATTGCGCCCCCGCCCCCCGGTTAAAGGGAACACCAAAATTTAAATAAATAAAGAAAAAAAAAAAAAAAAAAAAGGAGGAATACTCAAAAGCAGGAAGCGAGCGACTACCTTCAATTATACCGAGCGCCGCTCTCAGTGTAGCCGTCTTCTCAACATCACAGTCATCAACTGGCCATCTTCTTCAGGCGGCGGGAGTCCGTATACCGTCCGAGTGGAGGGTTAAGAAGGCTGCGGTTACGGATATTGTAGCCAGCCCACAAAAAACCTAGGCCGAGTAAGTGAAACCCGCGGTGGAAGTTTCATGTTTTGTATGTTGTAGATTTTGCTACTCAGTGTTGTTGAGTACCCATTTTAACTTATGTATATGAGGGTTGCTTTATTTATATATCCGATTTTCTATGCTTTCGGGCAGTTATAAGTCTTTAATTTATCCCGTTCTCCAATCCGTTTTTCTTGGTTGTTTGGCATTTTCTTGTTTTTGTTGATCATCTTAACTTTTTAGCACTTAAATTGACAAATGTTATGCTGTAACAGAAAGCAAGATACAGAGCAATGGCTGCTGCATATGAAATTACAGCGGCAGAGTTTGCACAAGTATGTTCATTTACCGTCACTTTTCATAATTTTTCAGCCTCAAGTTTCATATGTGTTGGTTATAAATGACTAACAAAATTTATCTTTTTTTGTCTCTATAGGGTGCCTATAGACAGAAACTAGTTTTGCCTGCACATTCTTTCAGGCAGGCAAATTGGTTGCTCTGTGGCAGGTGGCCTAAAAAAACTCCTTCGGTAAGAATTTCTCGCGGGGGAATTGAATCGGCTTCTGTGAAGATCAAGGCAGTTGCCTCAAGGGATGTAGGAAGTACAATAAGCAAGGAATCGAAGATGATTCCAAAGGTTGCTGAGAAGGTTGTACATTTTTATCGCATTCCATTATTACAGGATAATGAAACAGCTGAGCTTCTCAAATTAGTTCAGACCAAAGTTTCAAACCAAATAATAGGTATGAAAACTGAGCAGTGTTTCAATATTGGGGTAGATGGAGATCTTTCTGAAGACAAGCTTTCTGTACTTAGGTGGCTCTTGGGGGAGACCTATGAGCCTGATCATCTGGGGATTGAAAGCTTCCTTGATAAAGAGATGAAAACAAATTCAAATGCTGTTGTTATAGAAGTAGGGCCCCGGCTTTCTTTCACCACTGCATGGTCTGCGAATGCTGTCTCAATTTGCCGAGCCTGCAGTTTGAATGAGATAAGCAGATTGGAAAGATCCAGGAGGTACTTGTTGTACCGTCGTGCTGGAAGTACAGAACTTTCAGAAAGTCAAATTAATGAGTTTGCTGCATTGGTGCATGATAGAATGACTGAGTGTATTTATGATGAGAGGCTCAGGTCTTTTGAAAGGGCTGTAGTCCCTGAGGAAGTCCGTTATATACCAGTGATGGAGAGGGGTCGAAAGGCATTGGAGGAAATAAATGAGGAAATGGGATTAGCCTTTGATGAACAAGATTTGCAGTATTACACAAAGCTTTTCATGGATGACATCAAACGAAATCCAACAAATGTTGAATTGTTTGATATTGCTCAGTCTAACAGTGAACATAGTAGGCATTGGTTCTTTACAGGAAAGATTGTTATAGATGGCCAGCCAGTGAATAAGACTCTTATGCAAATTGTTAAAAGCACTTTGCAAGCAAATCCAAATAATTCAGTTATTGGTTTCAAGGACAACTCCAGTGCAATTAAGGGATTTCGTGCGAATCAGTTGCGACCAATCCATCCAGGCTTAACATGCCCATTGGACATGAGTGCTCATGACCTTGATATCTTGTTCACAGCTGAGACCCACAACTTCCCGTGTGCTGTAGCCCCGTACCCAGGTGCCGAGACTGGTGCTGGAGGCAGGATCAGAGATACGCATGCAACCGGCAGGGGTTCTTTTGTTGTGGCATCTACAGCTGGATATTGTGTTGGAAATCTCAATATGGAAGGGTCTTATGCGCCATGGGAGGACCCATCTTTCACTTATCCTTCAAACTTGGCTTCCCCCCTTCAGATTCTCATAGATTCTAGCAATGGTGCATCAGATTATGGGAACAAATTCGGCGAGCCATTAATTCAGGGCTACACAAGGACTTTTGGAATGAGGCTCCCAGATGGAGAAAGGCGAGAATGGTTGAAGCCTATAATGTTTAGCGCAGGCATTGGTCAGATTGATCACACCCACATATCGAAGGGAGAGCCTGAGATTGGGATGTTAGTGATCAAGATTGGAGGGCCTGCATACCGTATTGGAATGGGGGGCGGTGCTGCATCCAGCATGGTTAGTGGACAAAATGACGCTGAGCTGGATTTCAATGCCGTGCAGCGCGGAGATGCGGAGATGGCGCAAAAGTTATATCGAGTTGTTCGTGCTTGTGTTGAAATGGGAGAGAACAATCCTATCATTAGCATTCACGATCAGGGTGCGGGTGGAAATTGTAATGTTGTCAAAGAAATTATATATCCAAAGGGTGCAACTATTGATATCAGAGCTGTGGTAGTAGGTGATTACACGATGTCAATCTTGGAGATATGGGGAGCAGAGTATCAGGAGCAAGATGCTATTTTGGTAAAGCCTGAAAGCCGTGACTTTTTACAGTCTATATGTGAAAGAGAGAGAGTTTCAATGGCGGTTATTGGAACAATTAGCGGAGAAGGGCGGATTGTTCTTGTGGATGGTTTAGCTACCGAACTTTGCAAATCAAATGGACTACCTCCGCCACCACCTGCTGTGGACCTTGAGCTTGAAAAGGTGCTTGGTGACATGCCCCAGAAAACTTTTGAATTTCATCGAGTTGTTAATGCCAGGGATCCGCTTGATATTGCTCCTGGAATAACTGTTGCGGAGTCTCTTAAACGGATATTGAGGCTTCCTTCTGTTGCTTCTAAGCGGTTTTTGACCACCAAAGTTGATAGATGTGTGACAGGCCTTGTCGCACAGCAGCAAACTGTTGGTCCCCTTCAAATTACACTTGCTGATGTTGCTGTAATTGGTCAAAGTTACACTGGCATTACAGGAGGTGCATGTTCAATTGGGGAACAACCAATCAAAGGTCTTTTGGATCCAGCTGCTATGGCAAGGCTAGCCGTAGGAGAAGCTCTGACGAATCTTGTGTGGGCCAGGGTCACTTCTCTTTCTGATGTAAAGGCTAGTGGTAATTGGATGTATGCCGCTAAACTGGATGGGGAGGGAGCCGCTATGTATGATGCTGCTATAGCTCTTTCAGAAGCTATGATCGAACTCGGTATCGCTATTGATGGGGGAAAGGATAGTCTCTCTATGGCGGCCCATGCATCCGGAGAAGTTGTTAAGGCTCCTGGAAATCTAGTAATCAGCACCTATGTCACTTGTCCTGACATAACTAAAACTGTGACTCCCGATTTGAAGCTGGGTGATGATGGTCTTCTTCTTCACATTGATTTGGCTAAAGGGAAGCGGCGCCTTGGAGGGTCTGCACTTGCACAAGTATTTGGTCAAGTTGGGGATGAATGCCCTGATCTCGATGATGTCTCTTATCTTAAAACTGTTTTCAATGCGCTGCAAAATCTGATAGAGGAAGAGCTGATTTCAGCTGGCCATGATATCAGTGATGGAGGATTGCTAGTGACTGTCCTTGAGATGGCATTTGCTGGAAATTGTGGCGTTAACTTGAAGTTGACTTCTCCTGAGAGTTGTAGTGTTTCACAAACGCTCTTTGCCGAGGAGCTTGGCCTCATCATTGAGGTCAGTAAAAAGAAGATAGGTGAGGTGACGGAAAAACTTTTAAATGCTGGAGTATCTGCTGACATCATTGGTGAAGTCACTTCATCACCAGTAGTTGAACTAAAGATTGATGGTATCACTCACTTGACTGAAGAAACTTCTCGACTCAGGGACTTGTGGGAAGAGACCAGCTTTGAGCTGGAAAAACTCCAAAGGCTGGCATCTTGTGTGGAACTCGAGAGAGATGGTCTGAAAAATCGCCATGAGCCAAAATGGGAGCTGTCCTTCATTCCAACACACACGGATGAGAAACACATGAATGTAGCTTCAAAACCGAGGGTTGCTATCATTCGTGAAGAAGGTAGCAATGGGGACAGAGAAATGGCTGCTGCTTTCCATGCTTCAGGCTTTGAGCCGTGGGACATCGCAATGTCTGACCTTCTGAACGGAAAAATCTCATTGCACGATTTCCGAGGTATTGCTTTTGTTGGAGGATTCAGCTATGCAGATGTGCTTGATTCAGCAAAAGGTTGGGCGGCATCAATAAGATTTAACAAGCCTCTGTTAAATCAATTTCAAGAATTTTATGATCGACCGGACACTTTCAGTTTAGGGGTTTGCAATGGCTGTCAGCTTATGGCTCTTCTAGGTTGGGTCCCTGGCCCGAAAGTCGGAGGCGTTCTTGGCAACAATGGGGATCCATCACAGCCAAGATTCATACATAATGAATCTGGACGGTTTGAATGCCGTTTCACCAGTGTGAAAATTGAGAAGTCGCCAGCTTTAATGCTCAAAGGAATGGAGGGTAGTACATTGGGTGTGTGGGCCGCACATGGCGAGGGTAGAGCGTATTTCCCAGATGACGATGTTTTTGGTTGTATAATGAAATCGAACTTGGCACCTGTGAAATATTGTGATGACAATGGGAATCCAACGGAAGTCTATCCCTTCAACTTGAATGGTTCTCCATTAGGAGTGGCAGCAATTTGTTCCCCTGATGGGAGGCATCTTGCAATGATGCCTCATCCAGAGCGGTGCTTCTTGATGTGGCAGTACCCTTGGTATCCCAAGAGCTGGAAGGTGGAGAAGACCGGCCCAAGCCCGTGGTTACAAATGTTTCAGAATGCTAGGGAGTGGTGTTCATGAGGTTAGTTTTTTATTCACATTTTTTTATGGGATTACTTTGTACTTCTATATTTGGAGTCCAGAGAAGAAAGCAACCCAAGTATGTTATGAAGCTCTATGTGATCTTGAACTGTAAGGTGAAATAACTTATCCATGGGTAGGTATGTTAACTTTGAAAATGTTTTCTTACATTTGGCATCATGGTATTTCCCAGAACTATAGAACATGTTTGGTTCTAAGATTTCTGATATTTTTCCATCATCTTGTGGTTTCATAGTATCTGCTAATGTTGCTGAATTCTAAATGGTGGATTTGTTTATTGCCAGTTGGATTTATTTCTGAATCTCATACTATTGCTTTACCAAACTATGTGTATAAGGCATGCATTCTTAACAAGGTAATTTCTCTTGCAGGAGTGGACTACCAAATCCAAAATACCAAAAACTATTGACATGTTCTGCATTTAACAAGTAAAAAGGATAGAATATGAGTCTCGATTGAAGGTTCTACGCAGGGAAGGATGTCATCTGCAGTCAATTTCAAATTGATTTCGCTTGAGAGATTACTGTAAGCATCTTGAGTGTTACTTCACATTTTCCGACACTGATAAGACGTACTTGTTCATTGCATAATCAGCTTGCATTGTTTGACGCAAGGCTGAGTTGGCGCGAGAACGCTAATCTTCAATTTTTGTGGTTGATGTCATAAATGTTATGCTGATGAAGTATTTTTTTAGGTATTTTATGATTCTTGTTTTTTAAGCTACGTATTTTTATGCATTTTGTGAAATAAGGTAAATGTATTGTCGAATGCATGTTTTTCAAAATCAGAAATGGTCCGAAACCAAACACCGAACCAATACCAAAATAGTTCATTTTAATGTGAAATCGGAATGGTGGTGCCTGAGCCTGATCTAGCCCCACGTAGGCATTTGGTTCATCCTTTTTTCTTTTATTTTCGAAAAATTGGCTCCACCTGATTAGCTGCGTAACTACTGCACAGCGGTTTTAGGGCATTATGCAAATTGGTTCCAAGTCTCCCGTAGCCCGAAAATATGAAGTTAAGCCAATTGACTTCCTATGATTTCTGTCTCTTCCTTTGGTATGGTGTAAGTTTCACATCCATTTGAGTTATATAGGCACGACAAATCAAGGATATTATGATTCAAGCTGACAATTCAGGGCGATAATCTATGTATTTTAGAATATGGGGATATTAAGGTCTGAATGTTTCAATTAGGTCGAAATTGGTCACGAAAGCCTTATTTCATTTGATGTAACTACCGCTAGTAGTGAACCCTGCTCTCTTCATCAGCAACTCCCCCAGCAAGAAAGAGCTGCATTCAACTGAAAAGAGAACGAGGCTAACCTATTTCGTCGGGCCAAGCTGGGAGGCGCAATGACAACTTTGAACCATTGCTTGCGCCGACCACCATTTGAAGCCACAAAGTGATAATTGATGCATGCTCGTAACTAAAATAAGGCGCAAACAGATAATCAGGGGTGCACTTTCTTCTCAAGAATTTGCTAGCTCCACATGAAGATCCAACTCCTCCCACTGTCCTTATTTTCTGTTTGATTGCTATCCTTGGTGTATGTGTGTGTGTGTTTTTTTACGGTCTTAGATTTTCTTATACTAAGTTTGTGTTGTGTTAAAATGACTAACTTTACATAAGTATTACTCGCCCACAATAGAATGTGTGACATATGATGTTCTATTTAAAAATTAATAATTTTTTATATAATATTTAACAATGTATTACATGACACACCTCCAAAATATGTAAATAATACCTATATAAGCAGGATATAATTAGTTATAATATTGTCCACCCACAATTAATTGCAATGACTATATTACCCTCTATTATTCTCTCCCACTAAATTTTCTTTCACATTTTTTCAACCATCATTTCAATTAGTTGACAATAATGATACCAATTATTAACATATAAATAATGTTATTTTTGTTAGAATTTTGTCAAATTATGTGAATTAAGGAATTTTATAATTATTTCTTTTAAAATAATATTCTTAACTAGAGCCACCTTATTATTTACAATACTAAATTGATGGCTATAATTATTGAATTTAGTTGGTTGATTTAATAAATGTCTATACATTCACTCTATAAATTAATAAATTAATACCTTTTTTAATTAATAAATTTGGCCAGATCCATAAGTTATTGATATGGAGTGGTTTCAATAGCTTTTATTTAAGTTAGTTCTATTTTTCATAAAATAAAAAAATAAAAAATTCCTATGGATATAGAGCTGAAGCCACTAGCTGAAATGGGACATACAGTGTAGTTGGTTTAACTATTAGGGAGAAATTATGTGCTTTATTACGATATAAAGTTATAAATTAGCCATCACCCATGGATCAACTACAAAATTAGTCTATAATAACTGAATAAGCTCGTTAAATCATAAGGCTTTACATTTCTCGTTCCTCAGCTGAAGTCCTCTCTCTCCTTCGGCTGGGCGCTCTAATATCTTCACTTTTTGGGAGATTCTTCATGTGAAAATTTGTACCAAATCACCCACTCTTCAACATCAGACTTCATTGGTAAATCCGATTGGATATAAAGAAATCACACGATATATCTTTAGGGAGAAAAAGGTAGTCGCTACTGAATCTATTCCTATTTGACCAAGATTCCCTTTCTCTATTAGCAAAAGAAGTCAGGTTTCAGAAAGAAAGAGTTCACTAACCACCAGATGGCTTTGTTTTCGTTTTCCGTGTATTAATATTTACATAGTTAAGTGATTTTAAAATCTAAAACTTAACAACTCATATAGAAATCAAGATAAAAAAAAATTTAATAATTTAAAATAAGTAAACTAATTAAATTTTTTTTTTATCATAGATCAACAAAATCTCAAAAGACCACAAAATTATTTAAATAAAGTTAAATTTTGAAAATTGAAAATATATTATAATAGCACACCTAAATCTTAAAATATAAAAATCCATCCTCAAATCCAAACTAATTCTTTATTTTTACATCTCTAAATAATTTTTTAAATAAGGTAAGCCTTAATTACTTGAATATATATTTTTATTTTATCGGTTAATTAATTTTTTAGATTATTAAATATATTTTAAATTTATTTAGTTATTTTGATATTTAGTAAGTGATACTAGTCTCATAATTAATTTTAAAAGTACAAACATCTATTTAGTCAAAAATATAATTTATGGACTACTTTGAATTCGGAATATTATTTGGGTTTATATGCTCGTAGTCACACTAGATATTTGAATGACAACTTTATTTTGAGCCATTTGTATGTTCATCTCTCAAATTCAATTTTTATTAATAATTGAACCATATTCAACACACTTATTTCTGTATTTATTTAGTTGTTGGATTGTTAAAATGATTAATTAACATTAGGAATGTCAATATATCGAATTTGGGAAGGGTTCTATAATAAATTCAAAGAAAATAAAAAGAACGAGAACGAAAAATAGCATGTAGGACAATCAACGGGGTGAGCGTGCCGATTAAATAAAGCTTATCCCACTGGGAAATGTCTAAATCATATAAACATTCCAGAATGTTGTTTGGAAAATGAAATAATACATTAATATTAAACAGTATATATAAAAATGTGTGTGTAAATATATATATATATATATATAGAGAGAGAGAGAGAGAGAGAGAGAGAGAGAGAAAGTTCTAGCAATTTAGAAGAAACCAATGCCTGTATAAGACATACAAATCAAAATAAAAGGACAAAGTAGTATAGTTTTCAGAATTCTCAACCATAATAAATTTCTTTAAAAATACAAGACAAATTAAGAAAAAAATAATATAGAAGTCTCCAGTACAAGTTTTCTAAATTATAACACATGATTCATCTCACATTGTAATATTCATAATAGATATAATCAGTTTTTCTATAAAATGCTTATTTACTAACAATAATAAAATAAAAGTGTAACATAATTTGAAAACGTACGAATATAATGATATCTAGCCATGAATTTCAACAAGTGTTACATTTATAAAAAAGAAGTATATAATTATATTAATCGAAAGATTTTAAACAAATGCATCATATAATTTTCACAGCATTATTTTAAATAATATCAAACTTAAAAGTAATTTTTACTTTAGTTAATAATATATTTACACGTGTCAATAATAAATAAATGACCCATACCTCTTTAGTATGATTGTAAAGCCTAGACAACATTTGGACCTATGATTCAAAATGGAAATGGCCATAAATGTAGTAAGCAAAAATGACAAAATAAATTGGCAAATTTAAGTGGAGAAGAGCAGACCTAAAATCCTAACCTCAAAAATCCCTTGCGAATTATGATGTGCCACGTGGCAATGTTGGAAATCTTGATTGTGTGGCCATTGGCACTTCAAACTTGATTCTTTGTATTTTTGTAGATTCTCCAAACTCTCTCTCTGCTATATAACTCCTACTGCACAAAAATTTCCTCCCCCAGAACAGATAATTTACATCTTCCTCTTCAACTAAATCACACTCACTGCGATCTTCACTTATACGACAATGGCGGCTGCTGTCTCCCCCATCGGAGCTGTCAACCGTGTGCCGGTACTCTCTTATTCTTGCGTGTAATGTTTGTGCGAGTTTGAATTTGATGGTGTTTTATTTTCATGATAATTCAGCTTATGGTTTTTAATCTTTGAATGTGCTTGAGGTCATAAGATTATTATTTATTTATCAGTCTTCTAAGATTAGGAAATAATTTAAGTAAAAGTTTCACTATTTCAACTAGATTCTTGCTGAAAACAATGTTGGATTAGAAATTCCAACAATTTAATACCTATACATGTCCTAACGAATTATAGGAGAGTATTTATTGTGTATGGTGCATTTTTGTTATAATATGCACTATCTGTAATAGTATCATTATGAGACATGTAAAACAGGAGATAAGAAAAGGAGAAATATAGAGCTAACAATATTGAATCCTTGCCTTCATTAAGCTAAATTTATAATTTAACTGTGTGTATATTAATAATGTCATATGCATCTTTTATATTGTCCAATAAAGAGAGTTAGAGGCTGAAATACATAACGAAATAGAAAATCCAAACACCTATGTTTACTTGGATAGTTGGATCCATCAAGCTGTGTCCCATATTGTTGTTCTCTTTGATGCAGCTGAGGTTGAATGGATCTAGTGCCACAACAAGTGTCCCCAGCTCACCCTTCCTCGGCGGGAGCTTGAAGAAGGTGGCCCCTGCATACGCCCCAAAGGTTTCGTCAAGAAACTTGAAGTTGGTAGCGGAGGCCGCAGAGATCGATGAGAAGAAACAGACTGATCAGGACAGGTGGAAGGGGCTCACCACTGATGTCTCCGATGATCAACAGGACATCACCCGGGGGAAGGGCATGACCGATTCGATCTTCCAGGCTCCCACCGGAATGGGGACCCACGACGCTGTCCTCAGCTCCTACGAGTACCTCAGCCAGGGCCTCCGACAGTAACTCTCCCTCTCTCTCTCTCTCTCTCTCTCTCTCTCTCTCTCTCTCTCTCTTGAAATTGAGGGCTTATTATGCTTGATTGTGATCATGCATATTTTGGTGATGTTACCAGATACAATTTTGATAACACAATGGGAGGATTGTATATTGCTCCAGCTTTCATGGACAAGCTCGTTGTTCACATCGCCAAGAACTTCATGAAGTTGCCTAACATCAAGGTTTTGTTTCCTGTCCCCCCCCCCCCTCCCCTCCCTCTCTTCTCATTTTTCTTGCCCCAATTTTAATCGTTTTGAGATGGATTATAGTGAGAAGATGAAAACAAAATTTTGTAAAAAACAATTGTTGCTGTTTGATTACAACATGCCATATTCTGTTTTCAATTGTATTTCAATATTATGCTTCATTTTAGGAATGCACGCCGTACAATATACATGACGTGCGTCAGTGAAATGAAATACAAAATCAGAATACTCTATGAAACTTGTCACTACTTCTTGATTGAAGGGAAACATTAGAAAAAAAGAAAAGAAAAGAAAAGCATATTATATGTCGGCTCTACAACTGGTATCATATAGTTTATTCCTTAACTTTTGCAAATGGCACGTGTATTAAATGACATTATTCATACGAACATGATGCATAGTGTAAGCAGTGAAATATAAAACGGAATACTATTTGCAATAGAGGAAACGCAGTGTTTCTCAAATAGCAAAATATTAAGTGTTGTCTTGGTACAGGTTCCTCTTATTTTGGGTATCTGGGGAGGCAAAGGACAGGGTAAATCATTCCAATGCGAGCTTGTCTTTGCAAAGATGGGAATCAAGTGAGCAACATTTAATTCCTTTTCCATTTCTTTCTCAGCACAACAATTTCTCTTATGAATCCACATGACACTATATTGTACGTTGTTTATGAAACAGCCCAATCATGATGAGCGCCGGAGAACTGGAAAGTGGGAACGCGGGAGAGCCGGCAAAGCTGATACGACAGAGATACCGTGAAGCAGCCGACATCATCAAGAAAGGCAAGATGTGCTGTCTCTTCATCAACGATCTTGATGCTGGTGCCGGTCGTATGGGCGGAACCACACAGTACACCGTGAACAACCAGATGGTGAATGCCACCCTCATGAACATCGCTGACAACCCCACCAACGTGCAGCTCCCCGGTATGTACAACAAGCAGGAGAACGCCCGGGTGCCCATCATTGTCACCGGTAATGACTTTTCGACACTGTATGCTCCTCTCATTCGTGATGGTCGTATGGAGAAGTTCTACTGGGCTCCGACCCGTGAGGACCGGATCGGCGTTTGCCAGGGTATTTTCCGTACTGACAATGTTCCTGAAGAGGCTGTTGTCAAGCTTGTCGACACCTTCCCTGGCCAATCAATCGGTAAGTAATATGCCTGTCAACACGTGCTCTTAGTGCTAGAGAGGAGAATCTATTTTGTATTAAATAACTTCAATCATCTACATTTTTGCAGATTTCTTTGGTGCTTTAAGGGCAAGAGTTTATGACGATGAAGTGAGAAAGTGGGTGTCGACAGTCGGGGTAGAGAGCATAGGAAGCAAGCTTGTGAACTCGAGGGAAGGGCCACCAACCTTCGAGCAGCCGAAGATGACACTGGAGAAGCTGCTCGAATACGGAAACATGCTCGTGCAGGAGCAGGAGAACGTGAAGAGGGTGCAGTTGGCCGATCAATACATGAAAAACGCTGCACTTGGAGAGGCTAACAAGGATGCTATCGAGAGAGGAACATTCTTCGGTAAGCTTTCGTGGCCCTATTAGGCCGTTCAGATCCTCTGTCCCACTTTTTCCTGTGTGTCTCGCGCGGGGACTCACATGATTCTTTAATTACAGGCAAGGCGGCTCAGCAAGTCAGCATTCCTGTGCCGGAAGGCTGCACGGATCCGAGCGCCAGTAACTTCGACCCAACTGCAAGAAGTGATGATGGAAGCTGCAAATACAATTTATAAGCAGTCAACCCCCCCCCCCCCAACTGTTTTTGGTTCATATATTGGTTGGAAATTGAGTCTATAAATGCATGCATGTGTTAGAGTGCCCGCATAAATTTGGTGTTCATGGATTGTTGTCCGGTAATTTGCGTCCTGCAAGAACAGTGGTGCTATTATTGTGGTGGAAATTTTAATAAATACTTTTAATTTATAAGAATTACAAATTTAGTTATATATAACTACAGAATTACATAAAATTAGCTATTACCATAAAGTATAAAATGCATATATAGAGATAAAAGAAATAAGAACTGACTGTTCTAGGAATCACTCCTCTAAATATTGTCTTAAGATTGTGATAGCCTCCCTTCCGTATATAATGACGGCTCATCACCACCTTAAGATAAAACATAAAAGGCCTCCTCAATGTCTTCTACCATGAACATGATCAGGGTCAGACTATGAGAACAAGATCTTATCAATTTGTTCTTAAATTAAAAAAGAATATATATATATATATATATATATATATATATATATATATAGAATGTTAAAGAGTGTGCATGATAATGTATGCCTAGGCCCTTAGAATGCTCTTTTTTTGTAGGGCTAGATGAAATTTTTAACATAAGAAATACTAAAACAAAATTGATGATAATAAGTGGGGTGTTATAAAAGAGTTAATTTGGTTTAAAAGTTATTTTGAAAGTTTCGAAACATCAAATTCAACAATCTCCCACAAGGTTTAATACTTTAAGATTATATATAGCAAAATATAATAGGTTGTGTGATGGGTACAAGTGTCTTTTGGGCTTTAACCTACCATTAATGTCGATGGTTTACATTCAACACATTCTAATGGACTTTGTCTTGAATTAGGTCTCTTGGACAAATATGAATACATTACACAAACGTCAGTCTCAGTTCTAAGCAGGTTGCATTGTTGATGGACACGTGCTCTTATTATCTCATCGCAAATTTCATTTAAGTGAAAACTAGATGAGTGTGTGACCTATACCCTACAGAAGTGGTGTCTTGGTATCATTAAGGTTCAAAGTCCAACCCAACACCACACAAATATAGAGTACAAGTAGTTTCTATCCATGATTTAAATATATTTGATTATATCATACACTTTTTATTTATTAATTTGCTAAAAGGGATTGTTCTCTCAACCTTTTAATAGTTGAATAAATTGTTTACAATAAATTTTCAAATTTCAGGTGATAATTGTTTCACAAAATAATCAAACCACTAGTTAATATATTTAGAGAACAATGATCAAATTTGTACTATGTCAACATTTTTTTAATGATCTATTGACTATGTCTCAAATTCTCCCCAATTTTTTCAATTATAATAAATTTCCTTTACACAAATATTCACTAACAATATATATATATATATATATATATATATATATATGCAAAGTCTCTAGCTCTTGAGCACATGAATGTAGCTTTTATATTCAAAATCTTTATTAAATTCCAAATAAATTTATTCATGATGTCTAAATGAAACCAAAATGTCATTTGATATATAAAAATTTATTTTTCTTTGCTTTTTTATTTTGATTTTTAAATGCTTATAACTTTTTCATCCCAACTCTGCTTTTTATGAAAAATATATCAAATTAATATTTTTTTATGATCTTTAATTTAATATCCATATTGTATATATAAAAATAAAATGTCAATATTTAAATATAAAATATTTTTTCATATATTAATTGTGGTATATTTTAATATTTAATATATTTTTATATTGTGAGATATTTTTATTTTATACAAATATATATTTTATTTTTTAAAATTATATTATTATTTTATAATGCTTTTGTTATATTATTACATTATAAATTCTTCGAGGCACGGGAAAAATAGTAGTTTTCTCAAACATTCTAGTAGCAAATTCATGTTTAAAGGTTTCATATATTGGTTTGCATGATTCATATGTGACTTCGGTATTTTTTTTTTTTTTTTCAACAAATGTGATACCTCTTGACTCAATAAATATGACTTTTATTCTAGGAACCTCATAGTTGACTACAAATAACAATATCATATAATATATATAAATTATTTTTTAAATTGAATAATATTTATATAAATATAATTGGTATAACTAATAATTTATTTACATTTTTATAGTAATAATATTATAATATTATTATATATTATTACAATAAAATATATATGCCCCGTGCACTGCACTAATTTTGTTACAGCACAAATACAAATTGAAAATACTAACTCACGTCATGGTGGAGGCACAATGCATGATTTATACACATTCTCAACGACTTCTTCGAGTGCTTTGAAGGCTATTTCAAGCTCTCAAATTTTTATTTTTTATTTTTTTTTATAATTAACATTGTATATTCTTAATTAAAGGTATTTTAATATCGAATTTCATTTTTAAAAATAAAAGTATGTAACTCTATGATTGAGACAAAATACATTACAAGCTTTTGCCTATTCCACAAGGTTATCGTCTCTCTCTCTCATCATACTTTCCATAAAAATATATATCGATCAAATATTATCTCAGAAAAATTTTCTTTTCCAACATTTTGGTGGAATGTTTATTAAACTTTACATAATAAATTAAATGTACGGGGCCACAATTATATAATAATGTAATCATACTTATAAATTTCATTCAAAGATCAATTAAACTTACGACATAAAATTTATACTGTAGATACAAAATGCATTTAATTAATTGATAAACATAGGGTTGACATGTAATTCAGAGTCACATAGTTCAGTGATGAGTTATGATGATTTTATTATATTTTGTCACATCATGAATTTATTGAAATTTTGATCAAAAAATCGGTATTTGAAATCGCACGAACCGCACCATAATAAGCTCGAACCTTGCTTTTAAAGAGAAGAGAAAAGAATTGGCAAATTTTGGTCAATAATTGCACGCCTGTGCAATGTAAATAAATCATATAACTTTAAAAATATAACTCTAAAAATCATAATTGCTATATCACCAATCAACTACAACAATTAATTTATAAAATACTAAGTTCAAATGGTAACATGAAAATGAAGAACTCCTCTACGGTTAGTAAATCGCAATAAACAAATATTTTATTTCAATTTATATATACAAATGCAATACCATTCCAAATTGTTATAAAGTTTTGAATCAAAATAATTGATATGAACTAAGAATGGTCAAACCATTATAAAGGATAGTTAAAGAGGAATTGTAATAACATAAATTTCCAGTGCAACTTTTATATATGATAAACTCAACAAACTATATTTTTTAATATTTATAGATTCATAGAATTTATCAACTATTTCATAGTAAATTTTAATATATTCACTTATTCTTTTGAAATAACATGTTTTAATAAAATTACTTTTTTTTATAAAATTAATCATCAAATCTATTTTAGTAAACTTTTTTCTAAAGAAAGATTAACAAAAATTTATATGCATCGGGTGTACTGTGCAATCCGATTTACGGTATTACTTGTTAACTAGTATTACTTATTTACTTGAAACGTATTACTCATGATTTGTTACCATTAAAAAATAATAATACTTTTTAAATAAACATGTAATAATTTTTACTTAAACAATTAATATTATATATTAGATGTACAGTGTATCCAATAGACAAGAGAGTCGCTCAAACGAATTTGAATACTTTCAACCTTAAAAATCCACATTCATTTTCTTTAAAAATAAAAATATCATTGAAATTAGATAATCGAAATTGTTATGAAGCTACAAGTTAATGAGTATTCGACTACAAGATTTTTAACCAATCACAATCTTAAATTTTACAAAAAAGAAAAAAATATTAATTTAATTTATCATAAAACATAAATCACATATTTACAAATATAAATAAAGAATAAAATAAAATTATCTATAATCATAAAACATAAAATGGTTATAAAGAGAAATAAAAAATTGAGAATTGGGCTGTGCAGAGTCACTTATTGATGTTGTTCTTAGATCAGGACCCTTGATGATGAATCATCATCACCTTAAAATAAAATAGAACATGCTTCAATCATATTGGATTAGTAGCTAACTTAAGGAATATTTTTGAATACAATATTTATATCCTGACTCGGCTCATACTTTAATGTTTTTAATTCAGAGTCAACCATGTTCTAACAACTCTATTAAGTTGGTGGCAATTCCATCCATTTGTAGGGCCAACCATGTAAATTTCAGCTTTCGCAGAACATATACTTTTTTTATACGTGGAGTACACATTATTTAATCTAACAAATAATATTTTTGATGTAAAATAATAATATATCTAAATAAATAATATATATACATATATATATATAAATATATATAGTTGATGGGTGAGTCTCTTGTACTGTGTACAATGAACCTTATTCACAGTATTATTTATTTAATTAAAAAATATTATTTATTTATTTGAAAAATATTATTATTTTTATTAATGTAATAAATTAATAGTAAGATTTTTAAATAAATAAATATTATTTTTTAGTTATTTTTATATAAATCGATGATGTATTCATATAAGTTTTTGTGATAATGAATTGTTATTTTTCAGCGAATCAATTTGAAGAAATTAACCATGTTGTGACAAAGTTGTGTACATTTAAATTTGATTTAATTGGATTAGTGTTAGTGTGGCAGTGAGCACAAACAAACTTGCTACTCAATTGGAGTATATGTGAGAATAGGGAGGTTAAAAGGGCCATGGCCCGACAGTCGGTTCGTTTAGCACGAAAAGTTTTAGGGTTAGGCTTGATTTTATTAGCCCGTTTAGAAGTCAATCCGTTTAGTCCGAGCCCGATTAGCCCGAAGCCCTATAGGGCTAGCCCGCTTAAGGTTAGGGCTAACTCGATAGCCCAAACTTTTCTTCTTATTTGTTTATTTTTTAATATTGAATTAATAATATACACCATTTTTAATTATTTTTTATATACCATATTTAGTTTTTAGTAGAATATATTAAAATTTATATTTAATTACTAGAAGATTCTAAATAATATCATTTAAATTTAGAACTTAAATGTAATATGATTTCAAATTTTATGATAGTGAATGCTTTTAAAGCTATAATTGAAAGCATAAAATAGTGTATATGACTTAAATGTTTGAATCTTTAAATTTTGTATAATGATATAAAAGTTCTAAAATATATAATCTTTTAATGTTATCTAAAATTGTATTAGTGATTATTTTTTTGTATAATGAGTATAAATTAGTTGTAATTTTATATTTCATCTTTTCTTCTATTAGAATTAGTCTCGTTCATAAATTGGTAAGCATGATAGCCACGATTTATAGAAGGTTGAATCAAATTAAATTAAAAAAAATAGGGATATCAACAAATTAAAAAAATAAAGATTTGTACAGATCTCGTAAAAATTGCCAAATGACATAGTCAAATTAATGACAAAATTATTTTGCAAATTGCTGATATATATATATATATATATATTTAACGTAATTTGTTATCTATTATTTATGATATGTTTGTTTGTCCTGCCTAATTCTTTTACGTACAATTGTTTGATTCTTGAACAGTAGGTACATTTTTATTTATCTATTTCATTTGATATTAAGCAAATTATATATATATTTTTTATCCACAGAAACATTTGGATTCTTTAAAATATTTTTTTTGTAAATCCAATATTAGTGTTGAATTTATATGGTTGAATGATTTCGTACGATAAATATATATATATATATATATATATATATATATTTATATATCATTTAAGTATATACTTACATTACAAAATATAATGAAAAAATCTTCTGTGTATTGCACACATCTCACGCTAGTTAAATGTAATGATATTACAAAATTTGAAATTAGATAGAAACAAATACTTTGAAAGCTAATGAAAATTCACACGGTGCTTATACGTTGAAATGATTAGAAGATCTCAACAGAAAATTACAAGAATAATCAAAACAAAAAACGAAAGAGATGGACGAACTTTTCGTTTAAAAATAAGAAAGAAAAATAGTTAAGAAAATGAAATATATTTATGATAAATTGAAAGTAACCGATGAATAAAAAAATTTAAAAATAATATTTTGAAGAGTGTAGGATTTTGTGACAATTGAAATAGGAAGTATTATCATACCCTGTTTATTTACTCAAGAAAAAACACTTAAAAATTTAAAGAGGAGAAAGAATAAATAAGAGAACCATTAAAAGATTTAATAATAATCTTGATAAAATATATAGAAAAAGAAGAGGGAGATAAATGTTAGTAGATTACACAAATGTTAGTTGAGGAGAGCAATCTTTATTTTGATAAGAGACGGAGGTGACCGCAGCCAAAAAATATGGGTCGGCTGACAAAATAATTGGTTAGTCTTATGATTGAGAAAATTATATTAGTTAAAGCAACATTAAAAAGGCTTTTTACTTATTCCTTAAGTGGCATTTTCTGTGTCGGTTGGGATAATGAATTCTACTTGTTTATGGTGTTTTTCTTTTTATATTTAATTTCAACCCCATCTTCACATGTGAAACTCATCATCCACATTTTCCCCCCTTCTTCCTTCCTCTCTGTTTCCTATCTCAATCCACGACAAATCACATGTTATAGTATCAAGAACTATATAAACTAAGCCACAGAATAAAAAAATATTTGTTTGTTCGAGTCACCAATTCATATTTCCATAATCTGACAACATCAGTAGATGCAAAAATATGCGATGGCGAAAATACTCTTACTCTTCTTGATTCCTCTTCTTCTTCATTTAAGGAAGGTTTCTTCTGATGCTGATGAGTTCATTTTCAATGGTTTCAGAGGCGCAGAGAGGAAACTTACCTTAAACGGCGTCGCTGAGATTGAGCAAAATGGTATACTCAAACTCACAAATGAAAGCCCAAGAATTATGGGGCATGCTTTCTATCAAAGCCCAATTAAGTTCAAGAATTCCGCAGATGGTAAAGCTTTTTCCTTTTCAACAGCTTTTTCTTTTGGGATTGTCCCTCAGTATAAAAAATTGGGTGGCCATGGATTTGCTTTCACTGTATCCAAGTCCAAAGACTTAAATGGGGCTCTTCCCAGTCAGTTTTTAGGGCTTATGAATGCAACTGATCTTGGGAACTTTTCCAACCATCTATTTGCTGTTGAATTTGATACAGTAAAAGATTTTGAATTGGGGGATATTAATGATAACCATGTTGGGATTGATATCAACAGTTTGGTCTCAAATGCTTCTGTTGATGCAAGTTGTTTTAATTTAGGTAGTTCAAGAAAGGAAGAACTCAATCTCGTTGGTGGTAATAGGATTCAGGCCTGGATTGACTATGATTCCGTTGAGGGGAAATTGGATGTATCACTTTCTCTCTCTTCATCAAAACCAAATCATTCAATCCTTTCATTTCCAGTGGATCTTTCTCCAATTTTCATGGATTATATGTATGTGGGCTTCTCTGCTTCAACAGGTTTGCTTGCTAGCTCACATTATATTTCTGGATGGAGTTTCACGATCAATGGTCAAGCAAAGTCCCTTAATCTCTCTTTGTTGCCTTCAATTCCTGGTCCAAGTCGAAAGCGGCTTTCCTTAATCGTAGGTGCTTCTTTGTCTGGTGTTGCTTTCTTGGTTCTTGCAGTAGGGCTATCCTTTTACACAGTCAAGAAGATTAAGAATAGGGATGTGATTGAATCTTGGGAGCTAGATTTAGGCCCACATCGGTTTTCCTACAATGAACTCAAGAAAGCTACTAGAGGTTTTAGAGATAAAGAACTGCTTGGGTTTGGTGGTTTTGGTAGAGTTTATAAAGGGACATTGCCTAATTCTGATACCCAAGTTGCGGTTAAGCGAATAAACCATGAATCAAAGCAAGGGTTGCATGAATTTGTGACGGAGATTGAGATTATTGGGCGCCTTAGGCATAGGAATTTGGTAATGTTACAAGGTTGGTGTCGAAAGAGAGGTGATTTGTTGCTTGTTTATGACTTCATGCCTAATGGAAGCTTAGATAAATACATTTATGATGAGCCCAAAGTTGTTCTAACTTGGGAACAAAGATTCAAGATCATCAAAGGAGTGGCTTCTGCCCTTCTTTATCTGCATGAAGAATGGGAACAAACTGTGATTCACAGGGACATCAAAGCAGCCAATGTCTTACTCGATTCCGAAATGAATGGCAGGCTTGGAGATTTTGGGCTTGCTAAGCTATATGAGCATGGTACAAATCCAAGCACGACAAAAGTGGTGGGCACATTGGGCTACTTAGCCCCCGAACTAACCAAAACCGGCAAGCCGACTACAAGTTCAGACGTGTTTGCATTTGGTGCATTGTTGTTGGAAGTTGTGTGTGGGAGAAGGCCCATTGAGGCCAAAGCAATGCCTGAGGAATTGATCCTGGTGGATTGGGTGTGGGATAAGTGGAGAGAAGAGTCGATACTTGAAGTTATTGATCCGAGATTGAAAGGGGAATATGATGAGATAGAGGTCATTCTTGTGATCAAACTCGGATTGTTGTGTTCGCATAATGCCCCTGGGAATAGGCCTAGCATGAGGCAGGTGGTGAGATACTTGGAAGGTGAAATGCCTCTGCCTGAAGTTCTGGCAGCATCTGATGAATATGACTGCAGGAAGGTCGATAATGGAGATCATATCAGCCATGGGTCTGAGGAGTTTCCTAATTCGTATCCATCATCATCATATTATGAGAAGGTGAGTTCATGGTCATCGGTTTGTGATCCCGAAGGGAACGTGGATCTTGAAGCTGGTTCTTCGTCACCGCTATCGGTTTCATAGTATTATTTTTATGTATATTTTCAGTTTTATCTGTATATTATTGATGGCCAACTTCAAAGATATTGTATATGATCAGGATTAGTTGGCTGAAATTGTACATAAATTTTGTAACCATTCATAGTTTTGCTTCTTGATTTCTTGAATAGGAATTTCATTAGCATCTGGTGTTTGTTATTTTGGTAGGGACAAACTGATTGTTCTTTCTTGCATTTTAAGGTTAGTGCATACTACCTAACAGATAATGCCATTTTAGCAATTTGTCATGAAAGCAATGTTGTAAAAATCTCCGTCTATTATTCTTTACCCGCTAGGTTTTTCTTGGCTGCTTCTACTTAATCTTAAATCATCCCCAGCAGTTTGCATTACTCTAGTGCAAATTTTGCACCACTTTAGTATAAAATTTATATATTCTTTCCAAACAGTTTGCACTACTTTTTTCACTAAAAGTAATATTACACAATAATTTTTATTTTCTTTATTTTTAGTATTTATTTTTACTACTAAATATTTGTTAAAAAAATTATATATGTAATTTTATTCAACATTAAATTTTGAGATAATATTTATTTTACTTATAATCTTAAACTATCATATTCAAAAAATATATATGTAAAATTAAATGTCGGATAATATTATGCAATTCTATTTAAATTTGTATATAATATTTAAAATCTCATATACCTATTTAAATTATATTTTTATTATTATTTAAATTAAACATGATTTTAACAAACTTGATTAGAATAATTGAGATAAAAAAAATTAAAATATTAAATATTAAAAAAAGATATAATTATATAAAGAAGAAAAAAAGTAGTGCAGTAAAAAATCTACGGTAAAAGTGGTGCAAAAATTTCAAAAACTTCAAAATGATGCAGGGAATAGAGTACTGCTGGAAGGTGAAAACTGACGCCAAATGCCAATATAGCTTCTTGAGCTCTTAGAATTATTTTGCTATATCTTATTTAGGACCTACCTAAACACTAGATCTCACTATACAAGTATGATGCTTAAACCTTGTTTTGCACATAGCTAAAGGCCTACGTAACACAATTGATAGTGTGGCTGTGTATAATCAAATATATAATAAAAAAGTAGTTTTTATTTTGGATTGTGATGGACTATATTATTATTGTAAATATCAAATTAGTAGCTTTAATGAGATTTTGTCTGTATTATTGTATTATGATAAGTAGGAATTTATGGATTTAATTTTATATTATATATAGATAATAAATAGTAAACATAAATAATCTATTAAGATTGTATCTTATATATAAATAAATTATATCTAAATATATACATTAATAACGTAATACATATTATATATAAATAATATTTTAAAAACATGTAGATAATATATATACACGATATATATTAGGAACATTAATTACATAAGTATAGTATTATATTTGTATATTCTTAATATATGCAATATATTTAAATAATATATAAAGATAATAAATAGTAAATTAGACAAACATATTATTATATTTATATATTCCTAATATATAAGAAAATATGAACGACAAATAATATAATGTAAAAATATAGTATATTATTATATTAATATATTTTTAATATACAAAAAAATATAAAAATAATAGATAATATATACAAATCTTAAATAATACATAGAAAAACAAAAGTATATGAATATAGATGTGTTTAACGTAATCCAGATTGAAAGTGTGAACCATGGATGTTTAATTGTGTATAATATATATTAAATATCAATATAATTTATAATTCATAATAAAGTCATTATTATTGAAAATAATTATAATTTATGAAAGTACAAAATTGGATTAAATAATAATAATTTATCAAAAGTAAAAAGTTAAAAATGATAATAATTTAAAATGGAAAAAAACTATAATTTCTGAAAATGGAAAACAATGAAAAAATAATTATATCAGAAAAATAAAACATAATTGTTTTTCTAAAGTTTATGTTTTTTAAAATAATATATAAATTGAAAATATGGAATTATATATTTTTTAAAATATTTAAATAATCTCATTTTTTTCAAAAATTAATTTTATCAAATAATTTCATATTTTTATAAAAGAATATATCACTATTAACTCAACAAAATATATTTTATATGTAAAAATAATATTTTATTAGTATATAGAATTAACAGATATCAAAATAAAGATCTTAAGAAAATAATTGATACGATATATTTATTAAAAAAATGAAATTAAAATTAAACTGTTATAAATAATTAAAAATATTGAGTGATGTTTTAAAAAATAACAAGATGAAGAACAAAAATGAGGTGTAAAGTGATTTGTGAGACAAAGACAAAACCAATTTACACATAATTCAGTTCAAATGTGTTTAATAATATCCTGCCTAACTAACCTCAATCTTTCAGAAGAAACTAGATATTACAATAGCAAGAGGGTAAAGTCAACCCTGAGAATGGGCCTTTAAAGATTGGTACTTGGGTGGCTGTTATTTTCAATGAACTGATTACATGTCCACCACATCTTTATAGGTATGTGTGTTTTGTGTGTGTGTGGTAGATGTAGATTGCTACACATCCTCCACCAAACTCCACTTCAATCCATTTATGTAATAATCATCATGTGTTTTCACTTGTGATATCATAATGTCTCTAAAATTTCATTTTTGGTTCCATTAGTCTGGGATCAGTTCCCAACTTAGTTTGCACTTTGGGAGAAGAACTGCAGCTTTAGACCAAAAGTATTATATATATATAGTATTATATATATAGTATTATATATATATATATATATTTTGATCTCAAATTAGGGGGGCAAAAAGTGAAATTTCCTCCATGTTATCAGCACGAAAATAATAATAATAATAATAATAATAATAATAATAATAATAATAATAATGACGTACATGTGTTTACGTCTATTTTGGATGGTTTGGATCAACTGACAATATGATCGATTATTATTGTAGATATAAACAAAATCATGTAGTCTTGTAGTGTGGACAATATGATCAAGTTTGACCCATGACATGTTTGAATGAATGAGGTGGATGGTTTATCTAGCTTGACGACCTAACCAATCTAGTGGTACAACATACTATAATGTGAGATATACAATAATTTGAACTTATTCATGCAAAATATTATTTTGAAGGTCTAATATAAACTTGAAAAATTAAGTAGACAATACATTAATTATATGCTTAAAACATGCCTATTTAAACATTTCTTATTCATATATCTATACTGATATAATAATTAAATAGTCTAAATTTAGTTTTTTTCCGCCTATTTTCAGTTTCTAAAAATCAAAATATATTTAAAAAATATGTGTCAGCTTTTGATTAGTTTAATTTTCTTTTCTTTTTTTTGTTTGGAAATATTTTTCCAATTTATTAAGATATAAATTACCTTTTTGTTTCTACTACTTTCTTTTTTATGTATAATATATTAAATAATTCTCATTTCACAATATTTAATTTTATACTTATATCTCATATTAAAATGGGTATTACATGTGAAAAATATAATTTGGATTAGATTTTAATATTTATTCTATATTTGATTATTTGTATTGGATTTAAACTGCAAATAAATATTAACTAATATTTTTTTATAAAACTTATAAAATATTTTTTTATGCAATTGATAAATTTATTATATAACAAGACTCCTATTTTGGGGTGGAGGAACTATATCTTTTAATGTAAAACTATATTTTTTTACATGTTTTTTACGAAGTAAAATAATAAAATAATTTGGGTATTCTTAAGTATTAACTCGAAATTATACTATAAATATATTTTATTTGTAAATATATTACAAACTGTGCAGAAACAATACTAGTCAAATCTAATATAATAATGAGATAGTTTAAATAATGTTTTTCTGCCCATTTTCAATTTCTTAAAAAAGAATTCTTTTTAAAAATGATGTGTCTTCTTTTGATTAGTTAAAAAAAAATTTGTGAATATTTCTGTAATTTGTTAAAATGCAAATAATTTTTCACTTTTACTCTGTTTTTACATATAATATATTAAGTTAATCATCTTTTCATAATCTTTAATTTTTAATCAATACATATATATTAAAATGAGATAGATTTAAATGTTAATTTATGAGAAAATAAAAAACACTTGAATTAACATGCTTAAAATACAATTTTAATTTTTTTAAAGACTAAGATAAGAAAAATTAGTCAAATTTAAAATTGTGGAAATTAATTTACCGTTAACTGACTCAACTCAAAGTCAGATGTTGATCCGGGAGAAGTATCCATTGAAAGCACTTCTTGCAGGATTGGTTCTCATTATGAACTGAAGACCAAGTCCTTTGTTTCTAGGATCTAACAATCAAATGAGCATAGTTTGAGAGAATGCAGGAGTACAATGCACACTGGGCCTAAAGCTGGCGGTGTTGTGTATGGTAAACCTATAGCCAATCATTTGCTCATTGGCCCAGTTCACTACATTCCCTTTTGGTCGAAGGTAGACTAGTTGCATCTATTATTCTATTCAGAGCTACTTCTCTAGAATTTCTATCTACCTGGTGTTCACTTGTCTATCCATGATCTTATTTGCATAGGTGCGCCCTTTCACGAGACTTTCAGCCCGAAGGGAGGGAGATCTTAGAACAGGTTGTAGTGTCATTATTCCATCGAATACAGGTAGTTGACCAGGTCTCATTTCCTAACTACTAAAAGGCAGCAGGCCTTGATTTTGTGGCCTTATCCAACCTACCCTTTGAATATTTACGTGCCTTGCTTGCTGCGCATGAACCTGGGAGACTCAGTTAAGATGAATGCTTATTGGTATGACTTGACTCTGACTTCCTAATCTCAGTTGTTAAATTAAAATTAAGTTTTAGAAATTCAAAAACTTTATAATATATGAAATTACATTTGAGGTTTTGAAAATAGTGGGATATAATATATCAATCATTACGTACTTTTTCAAAAATATTTGATTTTGGTAATTCTTCATCACAAATAACTCAGTAAGTAAAACGGAAAATAATAAATAATTGAAAATACAACAATATTTTTGGTGAATGATTTTGTCACAACCCGATTTTGATAACTTATTTTTAAAAGCAATTAAAACATATAAATCATGCTAATAAATTCAACCAACTTAATTTAAAAGGTTATTCGAGAATCGAGCCATAAAAAAATCACTTAAAACATAAGATATTTTATAATTCATAAGGAACAGTTGAAACATATAAAATTGATCATAAGTCTTGAAATCTAACATTAATCTTATGCAGCGGAAAATATATCTTGTTTTCATGAATCAATATCACGTGACATAAATTAAATAATAACCCAAACAAATTCAAGTTACACAACATGCAAATTTAATGCAAATTCACATACATGACTTATACAATAAGAGCGGAAAATTTTTAACTAAATTAACATCTACAAATGTTTCTAGCAAATAAATATCTCAAATCAAACATAACAAGATCGAAATTAATATCATAACTTATAAGAATGAAAGACCTAACATGTTAAACTAAATTAAATAACCATTTGAATTAAATAAGATTTTTCACACACAAACATATTGACATGGAATCCATGTGCAATAAAAATATAATATTGGTAAAATCAATTAAGCCGTTAAAAAGGAGAACTACATAAACATAAGTATCAATTCAACATTTAAATTAAAAATTAATAAACTTGATTTGATGATTCCAAACTCATATGACATATGTTCATTAATTTCTAACCTATAAAAATAATATTACATAATCATTTGTAATAAATCAACAAAAACGTGACACTAGATAATCAACTAATTATGCTTAACAATCCAACAAATATATTTTATTATCATGATAACTAATGTCGTTAAACCCAAAATAGTTTCATAAAATAAATTACGTCGTTAAGCAAACCACTAATTAAATAATATTAATAACAATATTCATAATTATAGGCACCGAAATATACATAAATTTTTACTTAATTTCACATATAATTCATAAGAAACAAGAATATGAAATATTCAAATAACTTTCATAACTACTTGAAGTAATAACATTGTATTCCAGACATCAACTTTTATACAAGCATTTCTTCAATCATACTTAAAGCAATCAAATTCCATTTAATTCATGGGAATAAATGCAAACTAAAATATCTTAATTAAATGGAATAATGGAAAATCTAATTATATCATACTTCTCAAACATAAACGTGTTTCATGTAAATTAATCAAATTGCATATTAACCTATTAATGAGCATAATTTCATAAGTTCCATATTGTATCAACAATTAATAGAATCTCTGAAGTAATGACACATAACATGTCACCTATAATAGCAAGAACATAAAAATGTTATAACTTATTAGAGAATTTCTCCTCATGAATACACACACACACACACACACACACACACATATATATATATATATATATGTTGCTAAATTTATGTAAATCCATTAGTCAATAATTTAATCTAGCATACTGCTATTAAAGTAAAGTTTCATAATAGAACATAAGTATCATAAGAAACGGAGAAAATGTCATAATTTAAATAGGACACTTGACACTTCATAAACCCAATTATTACAATGTATTGAAATAATATTAATCATCATAAACAATTCAATAAGTTCATAAATGCATAACTAGAATATTGAAAACCATATTTATCATGTGCAATAGTAAATATAACATGATTAATTACTTCAACAACTTGTATTAAATAAATAAATTATACATGAAAAGCAACTTATACACCAGCACATATTCTAACTTTCTAACCATAACCATATAATTCACGAAATAATATGGAACCAAATTAACCAAACATAGATAATAAGAAATAGAAATATCAATTGTATCATATGTTCTTGGCTCCGCCTCAACTCCAACACTCGCTCTATTTAACCTAACAATGTAGGAATCTAATGGGGCTGAGCTACATCCGGTTTTTTAAAGTCCAACTTGTCAGTATTAATTACACAATTGATAGTAAAAATATGTAATAATAGTTAATGTGTGTCATAAAACTTAGGGGTAAGCATTAAGTACTTACATAACTTATAATTTATGGGCGTATGTACGAGTAGTATCGGAACATACCTCATAACTTATGAACGTATGAACAGGTTGAACCAAAACATGCCTTATAACTAGCTTAGGGGAATGTAGCAGAGTAGCATGCAAAACTTAGAAGATATATTAATCAAACTTACGGGTGCAACTTGATCTTGCACATATCATAATCATAACATATATTAACAGTTAAACATGTAGACTAATCAATCTGAATAATCACTATAGACAAGTAAGAACCCTCACCTAATAATTGACATGATATGCATATGTATATGCAAGCTTCCTATTGTCCTTAATTTTCATGTAACTTCAACCATGAGATTAATGCTCCTTATTGTTTAAGAATGGAGAATCAGGAGTACGAGTTCTCTTTAGAATATGAAAACTAATATTTTGAAAGTGTAGAACATGGATGTAATTTTTTGAAACGTTTGGAGATGAATTTCAAAGTGAATAGAAAATTCTTCAACGTGTTTATTCTCTGTACAACATGAAAGAATATTGTATAACTCATAAAATATACACAGGAAATATATGAATTTTTAACTGTAGAAACTAGACTCATATGGGGTTGTCATATAAAAATTTTGAAGCTTTCTAAAAAGAGTTTATATAGGTTTTGAATTTTTGAAAACGAAATAGATGAAGTTGTAATTTTTGCACAGCAGTAGGAAGAATATCATAACTTATAAACTACAAACCGGAATGACTTGAAACTTTTATGGAACTAGTAAGTTCTCCCGTGCGATATACGAACATATTATAAAAGTATAATAGTATTAAGTTTAAGAAACACATAACATTAATATTTTTTAAAAATATATAATTATGTTCAATAATTTATATATGTAGCATAATTATGATAATGATATAAATATTATATATATAACTATTTTTATATATAATGAGTAAAATGAAAGAAATTTACCTAAGTTTTTTCAATTTGCAGAAATCCTCATGTTAAGAAAATAAGAAAAATGGTGCCCTTATCTTAATTTGCAATTTTAGGACAAAAGAAAATAATTATATGTAGTTCACCTAAAATACAAGGACAAAGCATGGATAAAAATAATGCTATGAATATAAGCAAAATTACATTAAATTTATAATATTTTAAAGTTGCATATAAGCAAATACGTCTATGCAGTAGATCATCAACTAACAATTTTTCCTATCAAATCTCTCTCTATACATACATATATATATATATATATATAATATTATAAATTCAATATCAATTAAATTTCTTAATTATGAACTTATTTGTTATAATATAGTCTCAAATTATATATATAATAACATAAATACCGTCATAAATAGAAATCATTAAATTTTTCCACCTAAACTACTTTCTAATTATGTTATCTAATTTCTATGCAAATATATACCATATCTATGTATATATTATGATATCTATTTTCCTATGCAAATCTATATCAATATCTATCTATATATATTTGATTAATAAAGCTACAACACTTAGTCTTTCCAAGTTTTATCTATCAAAATATGTTAATTTAATTTTTTATTTATTTTTTATTTTCATTAAAAAATTCAAAAACTTAATAACTTTTTTGTTCCATCTTCAATTGTTTTTAATAAAATATATCTAATTAATTCTCTTTTTACGATCTTTAATTTGGCATCCATATCACATATATACACACACACATACATACACTAAATTTAATCATTAACTATAAAATATTTTTTCTTAAGTTAATTGTGATATGTATATATAAAGAGAAGTATCGTCTTAAATATAAAATTAATTTTTTCTTCCTATATTACTTTTAATTATGATATTTTTTTAATACAAATCTATATCAATATCTATCTAAATATAAGAAATAATAAAATAATTTTGATTGATCAAGCCACGATTTAATGGTTACTAAAAATCTCAATAAAAAATATTATATTATTATTAATTTTAATTGTAATTATTTTATTATGAGAGTATGTCAATACAAACTTCTAAATATTCTATAAAGATAAATTGTAGTTCAATTTAATTCTTATAATTCCACAAATTTTGGGATATAGATAATTAATATATCTAATAAGTTAGATTACAATAAATCGATTTGATATAAAACTAAAATTAATTAATACTTACATAGTACAGTAAGATTAATCTGTATAATTTTATTTTCATCTACTAAGCTAACAATTTTTTCCCCTCAAAGTAGCTTTCTAATTTGAATACATCTTTTTTCAAAACTATATAAAATATATTTTTAATTACTGAATAATAATAATAATAATATTATTATTAGTAGTAGTAGTAGTAAATAACTACTCCACCGTGTGATTTTGGGATTATGAAGCTAATTCACATAAATTTTGGGATTATATAATTGATTAACATAAATTTTAGGATTATAAAACAGATTAACATTAATTCTAGAATATATCAAAAGTTGATGTCTCAATTATTATGACTTTTTTATTTCCTCCAAAAATAAGATATTATAGTAATATAATAAAATAAAATAAAAACAAAATTTCTTCTCTTATCTTCTACTGAAAAAAATAAAAAAATACACCATTCTCATTTTGGTTATAACAAGATGATAACAAAAAAAATTAAGTAGATTAGCACAAATGTTGATAAATCTATTTCTTCTGCACCTTCATCATTTTCTCTAAACTTAAAATTTATTATTCCTAAATATATATATATATATAATATTTTTCGTTATCTACTATTATATTGTAAATATAGAATGTATTTGACCGGATCTTAAGCTAACTATAGATATCTCTAATCCATATTTTATTTTTATTTTTATTTCTCCATAACCTATTTATAACAAAAAATTATTTTAAAATAACATATAGATGTATCCTAAAATTAAGGAAATATCGTGCTTAGTCAACACTTAATAAATAACACGTCTCCAATTATGTTGTGGAGTATCACATTTAATAGAAAATATAACACTAATTTAGAATTTTGTTATGTTATTAATTCCAAAAAATCATCCAATTATCTTTTTCACTAATGCAAATCATCCCAAATGTAACATTACAAAATAAAATATATTAATTAGGGTAAAGAATGTAAATTATGAGAATCATATTATATTAGAATATGACACTAGAAAACTTTTTGTGTTGATCAATAATATAAAACTAGGCATTAATACTTTTTTTTGCCATTAAATATTTATTTGACTGATGGTTTCGACTTATGAGGTTAGTTATTATAGTTTTTTGCATTACACACACACACACATGTATATAGTTTATGACTTATAACAGTTTTCTTTTTAATAATTCATTATAAATATTTATAATTGGTTTAAGTTATGTATAAGTTGTATTGTAACTCCTGAATATTTTTTTTTTATCTTCGTTCACTTAGAATTACAGTCACCTTATAAAAAAAGAATAAAAATAAATACTAGCAAAATCAAGACAAAATTAACAAACAAGTTCGATAAAATAGTAATGTTCAAATATCCATCATATTTTGATAAATTTGTTTAATATATTAGTCGTTTTTATTTTAGTTTTTTTTATAAGTCAAACTATATCTATCATTGGGTGTGTCGTTAGTTAATATGTCAACGCAAAATATTTCTTTAAAATAAACGTTTGTTTTTCAACAAATTTAGCATTTTATAATTTTTTATACATAATTTCTCAACTTAAACCATAAAAAAGTATTTGGATTGGGACCAAAAGTCTCAAGTTGAGACTCCTAGTCCTGTTTGTTTAATACCTATAATTTTAAATTTAAAAACTCCAAATTCTCTAAATTAATAAAGTCATAAAAATTAAACCAATAACTAAAAAAAATAGTAATGCATCGCAGGGGATTAATTACTAGTATATTATAGATATCATAGAGTTCTAAAATATCTAACTAAAAATTTGCTAAAATAATAAATAAATAAATATAATAGCTATTAGTAGAAAGAAAATGAGCGCAAAAAATAGTGAGCAACTAAAAATAGTTGGTATTTATGTTATTATATTTGGATATATAGATTCGATGAAAATAAAATTACATAAATTAATCTTACTCTATTATGTAAATATTAATTATTTTATTTTTAGATCAAACTTATTTATTAGAATCTAACTTATAGATAGAGATATATTGGTTATCTATATCCCAACATTTACAAAATAATAGGATCTTAATTGAACTACAATTTAAATTTATAGAATATTTAGAAGTTGGTTTTGATATTATCTCATACTAAATTAATTAAAATTAAAACAAATGATAATATAATAGTTTTTTATTATGATTTTTAGTAACCATTAAATTGTGGCTCTATCAATCAAGTTATTTTATTATATCTTATATACATATAGGCATTGATATATATATATATATATACATATAAAAATATCATGATCAAAAGTAATTTAGGAAGAAAAAATTGTTTTTTTAATTTAAAACGGTACTTTTCTTTATATATATATATATGTCGCAATTAACATAAGAAAAAGTATTTTATATTTAATAATTAAGGTTTAATGTATGTATGTGTGTGTATATATGTGCAATATGAATATCAAATTAAAAATTGTGAAAAGAGAAATAATTAGATTTATTTAACTAGAAAATTGGAGTTGACACAAAAAAGTTATAAGCTTTTGAAATTTTTAGTGAAAAACTAAAAATAATAAATATAATCAAATAAACATATTGATAGATAATAACTTGAAAATTAATAAGTGTTGTTGCTTTATCAATTAAATATATATAGATTGATATTGATATAAATTTGCATAAAAAATCGATACTATAATTGGAAAGTATTTTAGTCGGTAAATTTGATGTTTTACATTACTTTATATATATATATATATATGCGTAACACGTATAAAAGCGACATATTCAAAATTGAAGAGATTTGGATAACTATAAATCTAAATTCTAAATTTTCAAATCAGAAATGTAGAACTTTATAAACTGGATTTGGAGTAATAGAAAATTTATATAACATAAAATAGATATCTGACTGGGCTGAAATTTTAAATGTGGCTGGAAATAATAGGAATGAACGACATATTCAAAATTCAAGAGATTTGAATATTTATAACCATATAATATGAATTTTCAAATTAGAAATGTAGGAATTTGTAAATGTGGATGTAGAGTGACAGAAAATTCATATAAAATATAATACATATCCAATTGAGCTTAAATTTTAAAAATGACTTGAAATCATGCAAATGAACGACATACTAAAGTTTCATAAATTTTGGACATGTATAAATATTTGAATTTTTAAAATAAGAATACCTGACATTGAAAAAAAATGGAAATAGAGATTGAGATGACGATGACAGCTCAACTGACAAACCCTAGACAAGGCGGACAAAATTATCTAGTGGAGAAGGAAAAAAATATAATATCTTATGATTTTATGTGGAATAAGTCAATTATGAGATCACATATTTCTAGGCATTACATCGTATCTTCATGGATGGATTACAACTCCAATTGGATTGGGATGCATAAATTAGAAATGAATGACATGGGTTTTACCATTAAAAATGAGACTTGGGATTAAGCATAACATAATATTTATTGGGCTGTACTAAATAATATGAGACATTTGAGCTTATGCATATCATAATACCTTGTTGAAGTTAATAATATCAATTGGGCTTATAACTTAAAATTAATTCGAGATTTAATTCTATCGAATTCATTCTTGAACTAAATCATCCAGTTGAGTTATCATAGAATATATTATGGTCACAAAGTCCCCAACTTAATATATCAACATATATAATAACTTCAACTATTAAATAATAAAAGAATTCAAATAATAATAAGTTTTAAAATATTAGGTAGAAAATAGAAGGAAGTTATAGATTCACGTGCCAATTTATTTTATTCCTTATACACAATAGTTATTTACACAAAATTCAAAAGCAATCGTTTTACTCACTAGGATAAAAGTTCAAGGAAAACAAAAATAATTGTGTTCATAATAATAACTATGCATATATCTTATTGTATTAGTTATTTTTTTGTTCCACATAATTTAGATTGAAGAAAAAAATTATGAATAAATAATATATTTGTTCATCACACAAGCGACTACTACTTTAAATTTAACACAAAATTCAAAAGAAACAATCGTTTTGCCCACTAGGACAAAAGTTCAAGGAAAACAAATTGTGTTCACAATAATAACTATGCATTAAGATATTAATTATTTTTTTGTTCCACATAATTTAGATTAAATAAAAAAATATGAATAAATAATATATTTGTACATTGCACGAAGCATCTACTTTTAAATTTTTGTACCTTTTAAATTTAGTCGAAATTCAACTTTCTTTCATATCAATCTTCCTAATCCGATGTAAACATCAAATAACTAGACAATTAGGGGCCAAAAAAATAAAGAAAATAAAATAAAAATCCCAGAAACTCCACTGTTTAGAATTTGTCGATATATTTCTTACTTGGGGGTGGTTATGCATAGCAAATTGCACAAATGGGAATGAAATGGAGAATTTAAAAGGGTTTTTCTAAATTATTTTAAAACATCAACAATGATAGATATTTTTATTTTTAGATTAATATATATACATGTATCATCCACATGTAGATATAACACACATATATAGATATGACATGCTAACATACGCATGTATAACTATGCACTTATACATATACATGTATGTATCATTATATATAATAGATGTGTGCCGTGCGATACATATGATATAATATATTTTATTATATTAAAAATTTATAATAAATTTATGTTATTTTTATTTTAAAATGTACATAATCTATTATTTATATCAATTATATTTATATAAATATTGTCAATTAAAGGAACAAGACAATCCATATTATTTTGTAATAATTTTTCACTTACAAAAATACAAAATATTATTTACTATAAAAAAATTTAATGATGTAAAGTTTGAATTTTTTTATTGTGATATGTGAGACGTTTATAATGAATATTATAATATTATTTTTTTTTAAATTTGTTCTTTTGAATGCTAAGTTCATGTTCTTTACTCTGAATGTTAAAAATTATTAGAAAATTTTTGAGAATGTATATATCGTATTAACAAAGCGTAAAAATAAATTTTTAAGAAAAAATATGAGTTTCAAGTCGAGTCAAACTCAAACTTCAAGCTTCAGGCTGAGCCGAGCGCACAATTGCACATCACAAGGTTGAGTCGAATTCTTGGAATAGAATTGAGTTGCCTTCCACCTAAGCTATGCAGGAAAGGGCTGGGTAGCGCAGCCCTATTAGTTATTGAATATGGGCTCATTTCATTGACAACCCTACTGATGGTTTTTTTTTAAATGTGTCCACAGATATACATACATATATATATATATATATGAAAAGGTATAAATTAATTTCTGAATTAATACCTCATATACAAATTGGAGCATAAACTATTATTTTGTACAAGTCGGATCTTTAACTTTAAAAATAAAAAAATAAAAAAAAAGCCCCTGAACTTCTTATTTTCAAATCGATAGGCCATTTCGGTAAATTAAATTAAAAAAAAAGATATCTAAAAATTATTTAGATTAATAAAAAAATATTAAAAAAAATAAAAAATATTTAAAAATAAAATGATAAAATCTAAGTTATTTAATACATAAAAAATATCAAAAGACCTTAAATGATTTAAATATAAAAATAAAATATCTAAAAATCATAATAAATCTTCACATTGCAAACCTTTTTTATAATTAAATTATTATTAAATTGTACTTTATTAGTTTATTGATTTATTTAAATATATTTATAATTTAATTTGCTAATTTTAGATTTATTTAATATTTTTAATATCTGTTTAATTAATTTAATAGTTAAGAGAGTCCTATTTGTCATATATTTAAATTTGAGGAGCTTATTTGACCTATTTTAAAAGTTAGAGGTCTTATTTGTATAAAAAATAATTTAGGATCCAAGGTACTAATTTAAGGGCTAGTTTGTACCTTTTTTCTATATATATATATATATATATATATATATATGTGTGTGTGTCTGTGTGTGCGCGCGCGCGTGTATATATCTTGATACTATTACATATATAATTTCTTTTAAAAATAATGCACATAATATTAATTTACTTTATACTAATATAGTAAACTGTTATGAAATAATTGTAAATAAATATATTGTGAGATTTCATTAAAAAATCTCAAAATATTTTTGAAGTGCCTTTACTAAAATAGTCATATTATATAAAGAAACCCAATAGTAGCTCCATTGTTGCTCTCGAATTACATTTTTTTTTTTTTTTTGGCACTTCTGTTTGGTGTAGTTTGATATGTCTCCATTGAGGAGTGTTTGGTCACAGATTGCTTAGCCTCCACAGAGGAGTCTTAAAGAGCCCAACCTCTTTGGAAGGGTTCTCACTTGATTCTTTGGGACATAGGAGGGGATCTGGCTAGTTGGCAACAAAGATGAGTGTTTTGCTTATGAAACTTACATTCAAAGGTAAATAACAAAAGTCGAGCTGAGTTCTAGAACAGTACACACGTATAGGACTTATGGATGTGTTTGGATTGAGAAATTTAAAATACAAGAATTTGAAATCCAAATTAGATCGGATTCAGAATGAGAGCGATGGATTTCAAATTTGTATCAATCCAAACAATCACCAACAAGTTTGTCAAATCCTTCAATCCGAACACAAAGTTCAAGAGAATGAGATGCTTGCACCAAGAAGCAACAAGTACCTGTAGAAACACAAAAATAATCTGAAAGTTCCCCCACCTAACTAATGGACTTCCAGAATGCATATCGAATCGTTCCAAAATGATGTTTAAAGAAGCACTGGAAAGTATATACTTGAAAAATCTGTCCATGAACATGTAGTCATCCTCAACTGGGAAGGCTAAAGCAGAATCAACTTAGATGAATAATCTAAACAAGCAGCGTTCCAATTGAATACGCAAAACGTCCTTAGTTATACATTTCCTACATGATGGTCACCAAACTCAAAATATAGCTGAAATAATTTGTCTAGCAATAGCATCCCTGTTAATCAACCACAAAATTCATTACCTGTTGACATATCTGTTCGACTAACATCCACACTGTCTAAAATCTGTTCCTGTTTCATCCACACAGAGTAATTGTTGATGCATTGCAAGTCTAAATTTGATCAGAACATGCTTGAGCACATCTTCGTTGGAACAATCCTCATTTAGTACATCTAGTTTGGTAATTATTGTCCACAGAAAGGAGGCCTCAAGAAAGAGGTTACTGCAAAATGGAAAAGTAAAGATGAGGACGTAAAGTGACAGAAAAAGAAAACTGTTTGTGTGTCTGTGAGTGAGTGAGTGTGTGTGTGTGTGTGTGTGTGAGAGAGAGAGAGAGAGAGAGCATACCTGTGCTATACAAGGAGCTTTTGTCTTGGGAAGAGATCATAGGAAGACAAGAGTAAAGACGTAGGGCTATGAAACTTCAAAATTTTGGACTTTAGGCACTTCCAAGGCAGCAGCTAAAATTAGTTATTGAGGGCAGTGGGCGCTTAATCTTGGCGCCTATGCATAACAATATCGTGCTTTCAATAACAGAAGTAAAGAAACAAAAAGTCTTTACTTATTCGTAAATCTGTAAATCCTTTCAAGCAAAATTCTTGATAGTGTGGCAAAAAGAGTGCATCACGCCAGCCCCGAATTTCTGTTAGTGGTAGATACTGAAGTGTGCCTGATTTTTCAGCTCTCCAATAAGACTTAAAAGAGTAGAAATCTAAAGGTGTCAACAAGCACCCAGTGACGCAAAGAACAACAGGTTCTGTTCATATTCTATAAAGTTCTTCAAACAATTGTCATCCTCCTTGTCAAAGAGAGCACTAAAAAAAAGGGGTGCAGATTATTTTATTTAAATAAAAAAAAATGCTAGTGTCATGTAGCAATGTTTCCATCCTGACAACCAAAAATGCTTAACTAATCAAAACCAACACAGGTAATCAGGCAAACTTCTGCAACTGAGTCTACCAAACAGCAACAAATATATTACATCGTTATGAAACTGGAATTTCTAGAATTTTGAAATTAGCAACATATTTCCAGAAGCTTTGCAATTCATACAAATCAAGCCTCGTAAATAATCTAATCATCCACCTTTTCTACCTTGTCCACTTCATTTCTTCACCAGCTAGAATGCATGCATTTTCTTGACGAATAGAGATGTATAAATGTGATAATTTCATGTTCCAGGCCTTTTTACCACAATAGCCCAAGAGGAGTACGATAGATTATGAGCAGAATCCCCCCAGCAAAGGAATCAGAGACCAACTCAATGTATTTGCAGATACAATACCATTTGCTCAACCTGATTATGGATGAAGAGAGAGAGAGAGAAACAGAGAGACAGAGAGACAGAAATAGAGAGACAAAGAGAAATTTGTACAACTCCTCCAAATTCACAGGGAATATGTTCCAACTACGCCATATACTTATCTTATTAGAAATCAATTAATATGTTGTTCAAAACCAATCTCTATCCATGTTTTCCCTTGGCCTGACTTTAATGATTCCCTATGTTTTCATCTCCAGTTTCTTCTTCACTATCTTTCACCCCATCAAAAATTTCATAATCATCAAATCCTGCAAATTGAAAATTTTAAATGAGGACAAATACAAGATCATTTGTAAATATATGTCTCTAGGCATAGCTACATTACCTGCACCAAGGGCTTCAACATCATCAATCTGTGGACCCAAATGCATAAGGTTACCTAAAGGCGGATCAATAGCCATCCATTCTGTGTTTCCAGAACCCTCTAAGCATAATTCTTTATCCATGACCCAGTCATCGACTAAATCAATGTGCTCATAAGAAATAGGGTCTACAAGCTCCTGTTGTTTGTTGCCCAACATCCTAGCAATTCAATATGAAAGATGATCAAACTTATTTTGGTTTTAAAATTTCTTAAACTTCAAAAATTTAATACATAAAAAATAAGGGCTAAATTTCCACTTACATTTGCTTCATGGACATGTTGTACTGAACAAAAACAAGGTCACTGAGCCTCTGATGCTCCAAGCAATTTTTCCTCTCATGCAGGTGTTCCAGAGGAAGCTTGTCTAGCTTATGATGGACCAAGCAGCAGGTTTGGCTGAGAATGCGGACAGCCAAGCGAGCCAAGTTAGGGCACGCCCCACCATATGTCAGCCACCACTCAGCTAAATATGGTAAAATTGAGCAAAGATAAGATGACTGCAGAATGCAAGGCAAGGCATTGAATGCAATAAAAAGTTCCTTAAAATACAATATTATATCTGCCAAATTATATTTAATTAATCGCCTATGAACTAGCTTACTACTGTAGCCGTATCCCATTCTTTGTGCATGTATAGCTACAGGTTGCAGTAAGAAGTTGCTAAAGATGTTCAACTCAGAAGCTAATCATAGAAAACCAGAGATGGATAGTAAAAAACCCATTCAAGCTGCCCCCACTACAGGGTCAGGTGTGGGGGTTTAGGGGTTGGGTAGGTGGGTGGCTGAAAAAGGTGGTCATCATGAAAAACAAAGGTAATTCAATAATTTAATTACTGTCCAAAATGAAATATAAAAAATAGAACTTTATATCAGAAGAAGACTCACTGGGAAGTAACGTGTCTCTAGCTCTTATAGCCATCTTCCTTCCAAAGTCTCCAGTGCCACCATGGTATGAGGCTGTTTCCTTCATGATTTTATCCTGGATTTTAGGGTCCGGAACTAGTTTCTCTATACAATCATATACAAGTGATCGAATGTGAAGGTGTGCATCTCCTTCAAGACTGTAAAAGTACTTTGGATTTAAATAAAAACCAGCTGCATGAAGGGGGTGGCGATGAAGCTGTTCCCACCTGCGATCTATCAAACTCCAATAAATAGAATATTTTTCCTTAGTACCAAGTTCCTTCTTAATAGTTTCTTTGACTCTATAAAGCCCTGCATAAACAAATCCCATAGCAGGCATCTTTTCACTACTAACTATTCTTAATAGCCGTAAAAGTGGATCTATCAAATGTGTTATTGAGGCGCATGTTGACCAGAAAGACTGACTACTTATAGAATCTAACACTGCAAAACCTTCTGGCTTCTTTGAGTAAGGGCTTTCCATCCACTCCTCAGAAGTAACCATGGACTGCAGATTATGTCTGATATTAATCATCCTTTTCAATGTCAAAAAATCAGTAGATGCGCGACTGGTTCCAATATCAATTAAATCCACTCCAAATGTGTATCTTCTCATCATATTTATAACAATACTGTTTGAGTAGATATACCTTGAGATTGATTTTGCCTGATCAAGAATCATCTTCACTGATGGGAGTTCTCGTATGTCTTGAAGCATCAAATCAATGCACTGACCAGCACAAGGAGTCCAAAAGATAGTTGGATAAGTATCGGTAAGTCTTTTCCCAGCAATGACATACCGATCTTCACTGCTAGTCACCACTTGCAGAACATTTCTCAAGCCAACTTCTTCCACTGTTTCCTTCAACAATTCATAAAGGACATCTGCAGAATCTATGGCACGTGATATATCCGCTGACCTCAAAAAGATTGTACCTTCGGGACAATACACAAAAAAGTTGACAAAGGTTTTACCCTTCCCTGAACACCATTCATCTACCAAGATTGAGCAACCGGTCCTTCCCCAAGCTCCCGTACATTGATCAACATCGTTTTTCACTTCATGCACTAAATTCTTCAAAATCCAGCTTCTAAGTTCATGGTAGGATGGGCCCACTACTCCTGCGCCTTGAGCAGCAATTGCATCAATCATTGGTTGAAAATAAGCAGAATTAACAGCATCAGCAGACAATCCGACATCAGAGAAAAACCGACCTACTGCCATATTAACTGTATTACTAACTTTCTTCGAATTCATAGCAGTAAAAACAGTCAAAGCTCCAGTATTAGAGTTAGCCACATCAGGGGCTTTCCTAACTCTCACTTTCTTCTTTCTACTACCCGTTTTGCTGCTCATACCATCTTCTCTATCCACATCCGCTTCCGCATCCTCATCCTCATCATGTTCCATCATTTCAGGGACGGGAAGCAAGACAATGTCAGTACTCAGACCACAACTATTGTTCCCTACATCAACTCCACTGGTCCCAGGATTCATGTATCCTGTCATTTCATCTGCAAGTTTCTGTTTTTTCCTCTTTTTTACTGCAACTCCATTCAGACTCTCGAGCATTTCTTGCTGTACATCAGGTTTAACTCTTAAACAAATGGCAGCATTCCCTTTCTGGCACGCGAGGTGCTCTTTAATCCTATGAATCCCACCACCCTTGAATATTTTCCCACAGTATATGCACTTCAGCTGAACCTTGTCCCCAATCTTAAACATTTGGCAATGCTTCCATGCTGGATCATGCTTTTGTGATGTCACTGCTACTGGCTCCATGTTAGAAGCAATCACCTAAAACTACCATCAAAGATAAGGAAAGAAAACACCCTCAAGGTAATCAATAACTTATCCTCCACATGCACAGAAAGAATATAAAGGAACCGCCGAAAAGACTCTGGAAATGGAAAAAGTAATCCAGTTCCAGACATGCATCAATCTCCTCATAAGGATCGTAAAACACACACACACACACACACAATCTTCTCACATCAACTTTTAATACAGAAAAACAATGAAGCAACATATAAATTAGCAGGGGGAAATGGGTCCAACGAACTTTCTTTAGTTTACACACAAATCCGCCAACAACACACATTCTTGAATGAAACGAACGAATCCAGTGCTGAAACATGCAAATATTCTCATAACAGCTTAGTAAAGTAAAATCATGAAGAAAGCACGAATTAGGAAGAGGGTAAAATGGGTTCCGATGACTTACTCGAATTCGATATGAAAAAAAATCCTCCTCTTATTGTCGATTCGATTCGGGATTTGGATTGGAAGAGAACCGAGTTAGGGCGATTAGGTTTTTTTGTTTTTGTTTTTAGTTTTTAATTATTATACATATGTGGAATGGTAAAGAGCCGGTCAGCGGTAGCGGTCAGCGAGCGAGGCGACTCAGAGGAAGGATTTTTTTTTTTTTTTTTTTTTTTTCGGGCTGAAAGAAAAAAGTAATTTTTTATTTGTTTTTGTGTTTTTCTTTCGAGGCCAGATTTTCGTATTTCACTGACATTCATCAAGTTCATAGATTGTTCCGAAGAAACGGATGAGATGTGATACACGGATAGAAATAATTTATTTATTATTAGTTTTTTTTAACAGTTATTGGAAAGCCAAATTTATAGATGGCCTTCCAAGTCTTTTTGCTGAAAGAATTCGTAGAGTTCTTAGACAGGATAATATTTCTATACCATATGATAATTATACTTATGGTAATTTAATATCAACTTGTATGCATAGGGTTTAGCCCTATGCAGTGAGTTGAAATTAAATAACCAAATTAGAAAGCACAATTTGCTTGAGAAAAAACAACTTGGCCAATTTTGTGGTCAATTTGGTATGAAAAATCCTTATAAAGGGAAAAAACGTCCTTCTAAAGATACTAGAGAAGGAAAACTTTTTAAAAGAAAGAAAAGATATTATTCTAATAGAAAAAGAGATTTGAAAAAATCTAGATCATCTTTTTATAAAAAAGATAAAAAAAAAGAAAAAAGAATTTTCTATAATATGTAGAAAATGCAAAAAACCTGGTCATTATGCTAACCAGTGTTGGGCAAAAGATAAGATTAAAGCCCTTGATATAAATGATGATTTAAAAGAAAAAATTTGTAAAATTGTTTTAGATTCTGATAATAATAAATCAGAAAGCTCAGATACTGAGTATTCAGAATCATATGATTCTGAAGATCTTCAAATTCTTGATAATGAATCTTTATTATCAGAAAGTGAAGATTGTGAAGCATGTATACAAGGACAACCTTGTATTCGTTCTTCAAAAGAAATCAGTAATACTGATAATACAGATGAGTTTTATAAACTCATGTCACAATTTCAAGATCTTAATTTAAGTGTCATGACAAATGATAATTTGCTAGAATTTCTTAAAAGAATTAAAGATCCTCTTTTAAGAACTAGTATAATTGATCAAATGGAAGAAACTCCATCTACTAGTAATACTAGTCAGGTTGTTTCTCAGAATACTGAGAATACATACTCCATGTCTGAAGTTAATAAACTTCTTAGACATAAGTATGAAAAGAAAAATTATGTTTCTACTCAAGATTTAGTTTATGAAATTGATAATCTTAAAAATAAGATTAAAAATCTTTATCATATTTAATAAAGATTTTCATCAAAGAATTTGTTTTTTAGAAAATAAAGATAAGGAAATTGATAATATTCCTGATGATTCTATTGAGCATTTTATGCCATTAGAAAAAAATTATTTGTCTACTATTTCTATGGTTATATCACAAAAGTGGTATACAAAAATTACTCTTCTTATAAAAAATCAAAAATTTGAATTTATTGCCATGATTGATAATGGTGCTGACTTAAATGTCATCCAGGAAGGATTAATTCCTACCAAATATTTTCATAAAACTAAACACTCACTTTCTCATGCTGGAGGTGAACGTCTTGAAATAAATTTCAAAATTCCAAAAGCTTTTGTTTGCAAAAATGGAAATTGCATTTCAACAAGTTTTCTTCTTGCAAAAAATATTTCAAGCCAGCTTATACTTGGCTTACCTTTTATTTATAAAATTTATCCTTTGACTGTTGTCAATGAAAAAGGTTTAATTGGAACCTTTGAAGGAAAACCTATATCTTTTGATTTTATTACAAAACCCATAAATAGAGTTTTAAATGAACTTCAAGAACAGATTGAAAGAAAAACCTTTCAAATTAATTCTTTAAAAGAAGAAGTGAGTTTTTTAACTATTGAGGAATAACTCAAAAATCCTAAATTAAGGGAAAAAATTAAACTTATTCATAATAAGTTTTCTATTGATATTTGTAATGATTTGCCAAATGCTTTTTGGGATAGAAAAAAGCATATTATTTATCTTCCTTATGAAGAAAATTTCTGTGAAAAAGATATTCCTACCAAGGCTAGACCTTGTCAAATGAATTATGAATATTTAGAGTTATGTAAAAAAGAGATTGAATCTTTACTTCAAAAGAAGTTAATAACTTCTTCTGATTCTCCTTGGTCATGTACTGCATTTTATGTTAATAAGCATTCAGAGCAGGAACGAGGAGTTCCTAGGCTTGTTATAAATTATAAACCTCTTAATAAAGTTTTAAAATGGATTAGCCATCCTATTCCTAACAAGAAGGATCTTCTTGATAGACTTGTTAATGCATTAGTCTTTTCTAAATTTGATTTAAAATCAGGATTTTGGCAGATTCAAATTAATGAATCTGACAGATATAAAACTGCCTTTAATGTTCCATTTGGACATTATGAATGGATAGTGATGCCATTTGGATTAAAAAATGCTCCTTCTGGGCAATCAATTTTTGTTTGCCATGTTGAACTATAGTCCTAGGTTGAGTTTGAGGGATATAACCCCTTCCTCCTCTACCTCTATAAGAGGTAATGTTTCCTCCACTTGTACTTCCCCTTCCTCTATTAGAGGAATAGAAATTGTGATCCGGGAAACTCATTCCTGCAAGAATTCACGAGTAAAAAAATCAGGCAAATAATTATCAATGCCTTTTTTATGAACAATAACAAAATCAAAAGGAGCAAGATGTGCTTGCCATCTGGCAAACATTTGCTTTGATACATCATGTTTAAAATCTTTATTAAACATGAATTTTGCTACATTGCAGTCTGTTTTAATTATAAATTTCTGATTATATAAATCATCTTGAAATTTTAAAACACATTTAACAATGGCAAGAATCTCTTTAGCCACTGTAGAATAGTTTTTCTAGGCATTATTCCATTTTCCAGAATAAAATCGAACAAGATATTCTTGTTTTTTATGAGAATCAACCTGTTTAAGGATTCCTCCATAACCAATATCAGAAGCATCTGTTTCTACAATTTTTTCCCATAAGGGATTTGCAAACATAAGACAGGGAAGGTTTTTAACCTTTTCTTTAATCCTTTTAACAGCCTTGGTATGATTTTCATTCCAAGGAGAAGGATTATTTTTTAACCTATCATATAAAATAGCAGTATCTTCATTAAGATTTTTAATATAAGAAGAAATATAATTTAAACTTCCTAAAAATCTCTGAAGCTGAGTTTTATCAGTAATAATATCTGGAAATTTATTACCAAATTCAATACTTCTTTGAATAGGAATAATATTTCCTTTGTCAATTATATGACCAAGAAATCTAATAGAAGATTGAAATAAAAGCATTTTTGGCTTTGAAATAACAAGACCATTTTTAATAACAATTTCTTTAAACATATTTAAATGTTTAAAGTGAGATTCAATGTCTTTAGAAAAGACAAGAATATCATCAATATATACGATGATAAAATTGCTAAATTGATAAAAAATGTCATTCATAATTTGTTGTTATTATTATTACAAATATATATATAATTATTATTATTATTATTACAAATATATATATAATAATTATTTATATGAATATTATTTGATTTAACATGTATTTTTTTGTGATTTATGCAAATTGTCCAACTTATTATAATTTCTTAAAATCAATACAAAAATTCATTAAAAATATTGAGGTGAAATATGAATTATATAAATTTATATGATAATATTTTTATTTTTATCAAAAAATCATATAATTAATATATAATATAATTTATTATATATTCAACTCCAACATACATATTAAAATCAAAACCAAAATTAATAATTTAAAAATAAAAATATATTTCATATTTTAAATATAATATTTTGTAGAATGAGAATGAAATACAACTCTCGTTCATGTTTATCCTTAATTTCTCTACCCCTACATTTTGTATAATGTTTGTGCTGTGATTTTTCTAGTATATTTCACATATATTTAAATAAGTGTATGTAATTATGTGTATATGTATGTTAAAAATTATATTAAATTCATTACATTTCGTGTAGGATAGAAAAGACCCCTCAAAATGAAGGAAGTATAGTCTTTTTTAATGTTTATTGGTTTAAAATTATCTGATTAAAAAGAAAGGGGGGGGGGGGGGGGGGGGCGGAATTTGGAGATACCCTTTGAAATCGTATGTATTTTAGACCAAAACAGCCATTTCTATTGTCCTTTTAGTTCAAACGAGGTATGCATTTATAATATATTTTGTTATAATAATAATGTGCTATAAAATTATATTATAATCACTTTTAAAATTTATGTAAATCATAATTTATATGAATAATATCTATATAAATATTATATGATTGAATTATAGTCTTTATTAATATTTTATATTGTCGTTGTCTCAAAAATTAACCTTAGGTAATAATAATTTGCCTTATATTTTGAAGTTAATTTTAGAACCTAAACACAATATAAATTATTAATATAATTTCTCAACTAAATACAAATGTTTCAACTCATCAAAAACTATTAGAGTGAGTTTTTTACGCACAAAGTCGGACCTTTCGTTAATCTGAAAAGTCCGTTGCCTCAAGCCCCTAAAAATTATAAATTTTTAGGGGTCAAAAATTATTTTAGTAGCCCAGCAGTCATGTTAAGAAATTTCAGTAGTTTGATTATATGGAAACTCTTGCTGCTAAAATTGTGAGGCAAGATATATTTAAATAATTATTTTTTATTTGTTTTTTACTTTTTATATTGATATAAATCTAGAGTATTGTAAGTGCTTTAATTATATATATATATATATATATATATATATATTTTGAGTTTATATATTAGAGAAAATATAAGTTATGGTCCATTTAAAATATTCAACTCAACCCCAAATATGACTAAATTCGATTATGCTAGTGCACTAGGATCCGTGCAACTTAACTCATCAAAAATCCATCTAAAATTTATGGGCACACTTTAAAAAATGTGCTAAATTGAAAAAAAAAACGTCACATCCAACCGTGAGTAGCTCGCGTCCAGAACACGCGTAATAATTCCGGTTAACACTAGGCATGAATAATACTTTTTAGATGATTTAGTATTATCTTTTAGCTAGAAAAGTAATACCTTCCAATTAAATAAGTAATTTTTTTTTTTTTTGATGATTCTATACTAATATAATAACAAAGTAGTCTACGGAAAGAATTTAAGGTTCATTCCCCGCTAATAAATAAATTAATAACTAATATTTTTTTAGAAAACTTATTGAATTATCAATTTTAATACAATGAATCAATTTATATTTTAAAATTAGTTTCATTGTAATTAATTTTAAGTAATGAGTAATATTGTTAAAAGATGAAATAATAGTTTTTAAATAAACAAGTAACGTGTTTTAGTAAAACAAGTAATATTGATAAACTTTTTGGTTCAAATTGTAACAAAAATATTATTTCTTAAGTTTTAAGGCATTACTTTTATGTTGCAAGCTAATATTGTTTAGGTTTAATTACATAAAACTACATGATATTTTGGTCAACTATCAATTGCAATATGATCTTTAAAATATAATAAAGAAGCATACCACATTTGTAATTTTTTCAATTCAATGCATGTGGGTCAAGTTCAGGCTCCGATTGCTAATGTGGCAAAATTTAATTTGTTTTAATTATATAAAAAATCACAACTTATTATTTTTTTTAATCAATTATCATATGTAATACATCTTTTAAAAATTAACATAGAAATACATCTAACTTTTGATTTTTTCAACTCTATGCATGTGGACCAAATTTGGATCGAATTGTTTTCATTGATCCTAAATATTTTTGGGCTCCACTTCTGTACACATTAATTAAGTTCATTTTTTTTTTAGTTTAAAAATTCAAACAAATTAAAATGATATTTTTTTAATAGAAAGATGGAGACATTTCTTTCTTCTATTTCATGATATAAGCAATCACCAGCATCTACTTTTGCGATTCGTTTTTAGTAGCCCTACGCCTCCTTAAAACATATTATATAAATTACTATCAAATATAAATAATACCATTTAATATGCCTAAATTTGATATAATACAAAGAATAGGGGTTATTTATTTTACATATTGGATACAAAATTCTGCTTATTTTTTTTATTAGAAAAATAAAGTTGTTTTGATCGTATATAGTTTCAAAAAATTATTTATTCAACATATATAGTCATGCAGGCTATAATATGAAATTTGGTTCCAAATAAGTAATTGTAACCTGAAATAAGTACACATGCATTGAGCGATTGAAAAATTAAAAATGTGTGTATTTATATATTAATTTTTTAAAAGACATTTACATTTGATAATTGATAAAAAAAAAAGAAAAAAAGTCAGGTCTTTTTACGCAATTAAAAAAATCCACCTTCATCAACATGTATAGCAGTGGGACCCAAAATTTGAATTTTGGGTTCCACATCAACAATAGGAGCCCGAAACTGGCCCACGTTATTTAATTGAAAAAATTACAAAGGTTGTGTATTTTTTTGTTATATTTAAAAGGTCATGTTAGAATTGATAATTGAGCAAAATATCGTGAATTTTAATGCAACTACACCTATTGTTTAATCATAAATGGTATTACTCTTTGTGTTGCAATGCATTATTCTATATGTTAAAACATATTATCGTTTAACCATAAATGTATTTTTTTTTGTGTTAAAAGGTATTATTGCTTAACATATTACTTTTTGTGTTGAAAGGTATTATGTCTTAACAATAAAATATATTACTCTTTATATTGAAAGGTATCACTTAACAACAAATATATTATTCTTTGTGTTGAAAGTATCAAAGTTTAATTGTAAAGATATTGATTTTTGTGTTGAACTGTATCACTTTTTAACTATATTTTTATTTGTTGAAACATATTACCGTTTAATTATAAAGATATGATTTTTTGTGTTAAAATGTATTACTTCTTAATCGTAAAGATATTGTTTTTTGTGTTAAAATGTATTACTTATTAACTGTAAACATATTACTCAATGTGTTAGAAACTTATTACCACTTAACCTTAAATATAAAACTCTTTGTACTGAAATATATTACTTTTTAATCATAAATATATTACCTTGTATATTACAAGATATTACTACTTAATTATAAATCATAAGCATGCAAAAAAAAAAAAAAATTACATGTTTTCAAGAACATTTATCATAAGAATACAAAACTAAAATCAAGCATGTAAAATCCTAACATTTGTGTCAAGAAATATTTTGCAACACCAAAATAGTAATTCATCCTTAAAAAAAATCTTGAGAAGAACCCAACGACAGAATTAATGCCGAAAATAGAGAACAAGCTAAATATAAATAAATAAATAAATCTTAGCATAATTCATTAATCTTACAGTTTGCCTACTCAGTATTCCTCAATAATTTGTTTTATCTTGCGGACATAGATACCATCAAGGAACTTTCTAATATTCTAGAACAATTATAAATAATATTACTTATTTATCTAAAATGTAATGATATTGCTTGTTTAATTAAAAATTATTCTTACATATATATATATATATATATATTTGAAGTTTTAAGGGTTGAAAATTTGCATGAATGAAACATTTTCTAATACCTATCAAATAAATAAATAAAGAAATAATTCACAATTTTATAATATGTGGATTTAAAAGAAGAAAAAGAAAATCAACACAACAATCAGCTACGATTGAATGCATGTCTTGAATTGGGTTATGTATTAATATAATAAATATGCTAATACAATAATTTAAACTTTTTACCTAAAATTTAATAGTGATGTTTGTTTAATTAATAACATATCCTATCATAATGTTACATTTAAATTTTGAAGAAATAAAAATAAAGAAAATATCATTTGTTTATACCTATCAGAAAAACAAATAAAAAAATCATAAATTTATATATATGTGGAATTTATTACACGACATATATTATAATATAAAGCAATTGCATAAAAATTCTGATGATTATCCATTAACTTAGTAGTAAAAGAATGGGAATAAATGACTGACACTCCAATTTATTGATATAGATTGGCATATTTTAGCATATTTTAACAATTATTGAAGTCTGCCCATTTATTGATATAATATACTATATTTTAAGATTTAACAAAAAATTAGCATTGTCCAATGGCCAGGGATTTGGACATGGTGGCTGTTATTTTATTTTTTCCACTAGCAATTCAGCAGCACAGCCCAAAAGCTTTTCTGCCCAGCACCACCAGCAGCGTGGCCCAACAGTTGTCCAGTGTTTTTAGCCCAGGAGCGGGCGGCCCAAGCGGCCAGTACTAATGTTTTCAGTGGATTATGGTTTGGGTTGACTTGGATCCATGCAACCAATATTTGTTTTGCCAAACTATTAAGAGGTAATAATAAAATTTAAAAATTAAATTGTATAATATTTTTATTTTTATAAAAAAATATTTATTATTATACATATATATATATATATATATAAAATTTGATCTATTAGTTATTCAAATTCAACACATATATCAAAATATTAAAAAATAATTGAATCCATAAGAGTTCATATTCTATATTTTAGATTTAATGTTTTATTGTAATATATATAATATTAATACCAAATTAAAAATTATACAAAATAATCATTTGATATGTCATACAATCCAAAAAGAATTCAAAATTTAAAATTTCAGTTAAAAAATACGTGATGGCCTAAACTGCCTTCTCACACACCACCTTTAGTTGTGAAATTTGTAAGAATTGATAGAAATACACGTGTCACCCACGATTCCCTTTATAATAAGGAAGTATTTACATTTTTAATGTAATATATAAAATTGATATATAATACATTAAAAATGAAGAAAAATAAATAAGCTATTTAAAAGTTTATTTAAAAAAAACATAAAAAATAAAGAGAAAAACAATGCGAAAGGTCGTAATGGCTCTAGGTCTGCAGCAACTCAGCACGTAACTGTTTTTCTTTTTCTTTTTCTTTTTCTTTCTTTTATTTTTTTTTCTTTTTTAACAGATTTTTTATTTGGAAAAATTTACAGAAATTTGTAGGGAAGATATATGGCATTTTTCTTTGTTTTAGGAGTTTTACTTTTATATTAAGGAAGGATGAATCTAAAAAAATAAAATTAATTGAACTATTACTGTTTAATTTAAATTAAAAATTTAAACTTTTCGTCATAATAAAATTAATTGAACTATTTGATTACTTGTGTAAAGGGTTCTTACTAAAATTTACAAAGAAGAAACTTTAATTTTTTACCAAACTTTCAAGTAATACTATGAATTATATAACTTTTTTCGTAAATCATTCTCTAACTCTTTACATTTTACAATCAATTTTTATTATTTATTTAAAAAAAAATTGACATCTAATCATACCATCAATTAAATAGACACGTGAGAGAACCAAAAGTATTACACCTTTATTTTTAATTACACTGTTACTCTACTACTCTATTTTTCTTTTTCTTTTTTCTTTTTTTAAAAAGAAACTGAAAAAATTTAACTTCCACCACTCCAAAAAAAAAAAAAAAAAAAAAAAAAAGTGAAAGTATAATCAATGGCACCTGTTCGAAAATTCAACTTGAATTCTTTTTGGAGCTGACATATTCAATTTAAATTAAATTTCCCTTAACTGAGATTAAATTAACTCGTTACAAGGTAACCAAATTGTAAGATGAATTATAAGTATTTTAAAATTATATAATGATTGGTGGATTATTTTACTTTTATCTTCAATCGACAAACTCCACTTGAACATGTTCATAATAAGTTATCATAGACTGGACAGAAAATCAAGAATACTTTAGTTGTAAAAGTTTAACATAAAAGTGCCGGCACATATTTGCACATTATTATTTTGAAATTTTAAATCTAAATCAAGACAAGAAATAGCAAATCCTATCTCTAAACTTCAAAATTGGTTTATGATTTTAATTCCAAAACTCAATTTTCCTATTTAGTCAACCACAGAGTAGAGAGTAAACCCATTTGAAGAAACGAAACAGTATTTGAGCTAGAAAGTATCATGTACTCTCCAATGTTGCAAAGTAAGATTCTCTCATATAAATATTATATGAATATGCTACGTTAAAGAATGTAATTAGCTAAAATATATTTTTATTGAAGAATCATTAACAAAAATGCAGTCTAAAATTTAATATAATAATCTAAACCAAAAAAAATTCAATATTCATAACAAGAAAATCATCCAAAACAACAACTGAATTAGAAGATCGACAAAAAAAGATGACAACAAAAACAACTAAACATGAATCAAATTACGAGATAGAAGAACCAAATCAAATGTACAATCAAATGATGCATCCCAACCAATTAGAAGTACCCACCCCCTCATCAAGTAGGAGGGCAAAACGTGATGACATACCTCTTCGCCCTACAAATCTTGAGCCCACTAGATTGATCATAAGCATAACTGTAAGCCCTAGGACATATGTCCTTAAACAACTTAGCATACGCCGTAGGTTTGCATGTCGTCGAACTCCCATACTCCCCCCTACAGCAGTACTTGTCCGACTGCGTTGCCAAACACGCGCTCTTGCACCCCACAACCCTCCCTTCCCTCAGCACCGCCAGGCTCGCCGGGCAGCACACGTTCACGTCCGCCTCGCATGCCGCCACGCCGCAACCGGCGCCCCCACCCACCGGGATCATCGACACCGGGAGGTTGAAGCCATCGACCAGGCTGACGTCGTAGTAGTGCATAGGGTTGGTTGGGGTTCCGAGAGTCATTTCCACCACGGTTGCCGGCGGCTGCCCCCCGATGCCCGCGCAGTTTAGTCGGCCGCCGCAGTCTCCGGTCTGGCATGAGCCTTTGCCCGATCCATCGAAGCAGCAACCCTGTCGGGCCCACAGTCGGCCTGACCACCAATTAGGGGCCTCCACCACCACCTGTTGGCCGCTGTTGAGAGGGAAACCACCGTCGTTTAAGGTAGGGTGTCCGGCAGATCCGAGGATGGCCGGCCAGATGTTGTCCTTGCAGTTGTTCACTACTATGAGCTGGGTTCCATCTGCAAATCAAGAAACAAAAATGAGTTAACTCTGCACTAAAAATCATTAAAATATTCCGAAAACAAAATAAAAAATAAAACCAACCGGAAGAGAAGATGGGTTTGAAGAAAGAAAAGAGGAAGAAAAGAAGCAAGGAAGCAGACATTTTGTTTCTGAGCTTAGTATCAGGTAATCAAAGGGAAACGAAGATGGAAGAGAAGTTAGAAAAGAAGTAATTTATGCAGAGTGTATAGTGGGTGAAGACGGTTTGAACTCATAATGCAGTTTTCCCGCATAATTTCCCACTTTCCATGGAGAAGATGGATGAAGTGCACGTACTGTCGTACATCCTTTTATTTTGTTAGTTATTTTATTTTATTTTTATTTTATAGTATTTTTTTTTTATTATTTTATTTAGAAGAAAGTGAGGTGATGATATTGTATCATACATAGATTTGCATACATAAATAAAATAATATAAAAGTAGAGTGTATAATAGGGGGATCAAATTTGATTCTTAATTGATGAAAGATGGAGGAACTATATAGGGATACTTATATTTGGGAAAATATTAATTTATGTCCGTTTGTTTTGGCTATATTTAATATATAACTCATGATTTTATAATTTTTTATAATAACATTTAATTTTTTATTTTGTTTAATTTGATCAGAATTTAAAAAATCTGTTGAAAAAATGTGACACTTGCGTGGCAAATAATTAATAAAATTTAAAGTATTGCCACATTATTTTTTTGAACAAAGTTTTGAGTTCCAGCTTTTTTGATATAAATTGGATAAATTTAAAGTTAAGAGGCAAAATGAAATTTGGCCTTCTTATTTTCCATAAGTTTGTCCAATTATTATTCTTCTTGTTATTACTATACTTTTCTAACTACTTTAGGGATCGAACAGATCTATATATTATTTAGTATGGAAGTTTGGGCTGTTAATATTGAATTGGTATTATTATTGATTGTTGTGTAGAACAGTGTTAATCTAGCGTGACTTTTAATGTGTGTGGTTGCTGAATTTATGATTCCAACAATCAAAGAACAGAGGGAAATCCATCGAAGGAACCTGAAAAATTATGAGAGTTAAACCTGATTTTATGGATACAATTATTATCAATTTCTAATTTTAAATGAATGTGAATAAATAACTTTAAATTAAAATCTAATATATTTGTAAATTAATCAAAATATCGGCTAAATAATTTCCAAATAAGAACAAAAAAAAAAAAGTGGGTGATTAAACCCCCATAAAGAAATGAACATCTATGAAAACAAGATCTAGGATGAGAATTAGAGCTTTTCTTTTTTAAATTTATTAATTAAACCCAAGTTTAGTGATCCAACTTTTAGAAATTTACAATTTGACTTTCTTGAACTTGGATTGAACAACTTGATCTGCTTTCTACAAAGTATGGTAACAACGAATTAGTTTATTTACAAAGTACTCCTTCCTTAGGGAGTTTTTTTTTTTTTTTTTTTTTTTTTTGGGATTTTTGAAAAATAATTTTATTTTTTAAAATATTTTTATCTTACTATTGAAAATTAATATCTTATCATTCTCTATATAAAAGAAGGATACCGAAAATTTAGTTTTTACCACGTATCACTTCAATAATTCTTCTCAATATTTATCTATAATATATGGTGGAAAAAAAAGTAGTTTAACATAAAAAAAAAAAAAACAGTTTTTTTAAACTAAAATTTTTAAATTCAAATAACCTTTTTGTTACAAATTCATTTTTGACATGTGATATATTAAATTATTTTTTTTTACGATCTTTAATTTGATATCAATATTGTATATATAAAGTAAAATATTCTATTTAAAATATGAAATAATCTTTATATGAGTTAAATTATTTAATTTTATTTGAAATATGTGTTAAGTTTGAATAAAAAATGGGTTAAATTTTTATATGAATTTAAGACAAATAAAAAATAATAAATATTTTTTAAATATTTTTATAGTATAAAAATAATAAATATTTTCATAAATTAAAAATATTATATTATTCAAATATATATTTAGTTATTTCATTTTTTTTTCTAATTTTAAATATTTGTATTGTCTTTGAGATTATTGTAGGTTGGATCGAATATTATTATAAAATTCACTTCGTTATATATATTTTTATATTAAAGTTAGCAATTTTTTTAGAATGATAATGCAATACATATGAAACTATATTTAAATTGATTTGAGTGCAAATTTAAGATTTCTAATTTCTTATTTCTATTTTATAATCTTATATAACAATAATATAATTTTATAATATATTTCGCTGACCCTAGCTCACTTCGTTCTCCTTGTGGTTATTAATATAATAAAATATATTATATCCCATATATCGCATGGCGGACATCTAGTTTTATTAATAAAAATAATGAATTTGATCTTGATTTATTTATTTCACTAACAAGTTACATTACTGAACATGTTAAATCATCAAATTAAAAAAATCGTATAAATATGAATTTATAGTTTTATGAAATTACACATTCATCAAAATAATTATAAAAAAATTATTATTGAAAAACATAACTTATTTTCCGAGATGGAAGAAGTATATTTTAAACATATATAAGATAGAAATTGTTCTATAAAAAAGCGTGGTTACTATTTTATTGTACATATGGGTTACTTAACTAGTAATTCTTTCGTGTGTTGCACAATTTATAATATAATATAATAATGTAATAAAATATTATAAAAATAGTAATATATAATTTTTTAAAATAAAATACATGATTACATAAAATAATACAAACTTGTTCAAAATAAAAAATATCACAATATAAAATATATAAATATTAAAATATACCACAATTATTCTATATCTTATATTTAAAAATTAAAATTCTATTTTTGTTTATGTAATATGGATATCAAATTGAAAATCATGAAAAAAATAATTAATTGATATATTTTTCATAAAAACTGGAGTTGAGATGAAAAGTTATATTGAATATCAAATTTTATTAAAATAGAAAGATATTTTGAACCGCTTTCTATTTTTAACTATGATTCTATTATATATATATATATATATATATATATATTATTTAGTTGATGTAATCCGTACAGATCAATAGCACTAGAATTAATTATATCAAAGTATGCATATTCAATTTGAAATTGTTTATATAAAGTTGTGATCTCAATTCAATACATATTTTAGACAAATTTAAATATACTTTTAAACTCATAGTTTATAAGTAAGAAAAACTAAATGCTACCAAACGTGCACTATGATTGTTGGACGTGGCTTCCCGGGCCTTTCAACTACCAAACCACTTTCCTGGATTTTATTTACTAATATAATTTCCTTACCCAATTGTTTAATTATACAATGTCGGTTGTGTGTACCAAAATAAATAATAAGTGTTTATCCCAATTTTTTATTATGTAGAGATTGAAGCCTTATAAAGAATAGAACATGCTCCAGAAGCTATGATCAAAAACATCAGATTCATGGGAGTGGAACATATAATTCAAATTTGAGGGAAAAATAACACCATGTCCACCACAATTATATAAAATTCACGTCCTCTCCTCTTATAATTTTAAAATTCTACAAAGTTTTTATGTAATTTCAATAATTCACACATGTTCTTTTTTTCTTTTCTTTTTTTGAAAAGTTGTTGTCGTTAATTCTTTTCTTGATTTTTCATTAAATCTTCACATTATCTCTTACAAAGTGAGTTGGTAGTGAAGGCAATAGAAGGAAAAGTCATAACCTTAACTATTTAGATTAAAAAAAAAAAAGTGTGTATTGTATTATATAAATTATGCAGATTTGTTCAAGTACGCAACTGTTGAAACGCGACCATCCGCGATCATCAGTTGCCTCCACCAAGAATGCACCAGCTGGCTCCAATTGTTCAATTTTTTAAGATTAAAAAAATAAATTGTTGTTCTCAAACAGAACCTCACGCACAATTGAAGAAACCCTTCTTCTCAAAAATTCACTTTTCAAAAGGACGGGGCTTCACTCTCCAACTTCACCTCCTTACGACACCACCTCCGTCACTCGGTCGAGCTCCGGCCTCAGATTTGAAGGTCGAAGTCTCGCGTCCTTCTTCCTGCTCGCAAGTACCACCATTGACGCCACCTGCAACCCTCCCCCACCACTTCCGGAGTTCAACGAAAAATGTTACGATTTTCGAATTTTCGAAAGGGAAACCCATCCCATAGTGGAAGCATTTTGATTTTGTTTTTCTTTTATTTTTTTTCCTGAAGTTTAACAAGATTAGTAATAGGTACCCTTTGCAATAATTTGAATACAGCTTGATTATGACAAAAAAAAAAGAGCATGTGAGGCTCTAAATCACATGTTCGTAGTAGTAGCAGAATGATTTATGTTTAATTGCATTGTGCAAAGGCTTTAGCAAATTGTTAAATTATGATGCACATGAATCAATGATAAAGATAACAATCCTTACAGAATTTGAGTTGTGCCTAAATACCACCTCAACCATCTAATAATTGAAACACATTTGACAGTTACGAGGATTGGGCCCTCACCCGGCATGTTTGTTGTACGTAACATCGGTCCAAGTCGAGTCCCCATTTCTTTCATGCCTGATATTTGGGATTCTGATGGCTCAGTCCATGGGATCAAACACAAGGTCCATTATTCTTTTGGTTATTAATTTACCTTCTCGCATTTTTTTCTCTTAAAAATTCTTTTGGTGTTTTGTTTGATGCATTTTCTTCATTTAGAAATCTCATGTTCCGCAGCCTCATTGTTTTATGGCTTTGGAGGAGTTTGAGGTTTATTGGTATGCTCATATTGATCCGTTTTAAGATTCTTCTTTGATTTGAATTATCTATTTTATGGATGTCTTGATTTCTTTATTTCTTGAAAGATTTTGTCTATTTGTAAATTAGTTGGAATTCTTATGTTGATTCTAGTCGGCCCCTCTTAAACTTAATATTTCTTCCATTCTTTTGTGTTATCTATAGAGTTTCAGACATGTACATTGTCTGCGAATTTGAATTACACTATCTAGACTTGTGGTGAAATCAATATGCGTAAATTCCATAGAATTAATTGCTCTATATTAGATAGTTGGATCAATAGTTTTATGTTGTTTGATCTGCAAGTCTTGAATTCATAGAATATTGAATGTGGGGTTGATTTTTGTCCTAGTATCATATGTTATCTGCCAATGATTATGATAGTAAAGTTTTGTAGGTCATGTCTTGGATTTTTATTAAGAAACATATTGATTGAATTTGGTATAGAATGTTGTCAAATTGTGGTATGTGGTGCTAAGTTTTTTTCATTGTTTGTTTTGTTGGTCTATCAGAGGTGTATTCCATCCCACAACTGTTCTTTGTGTCTCATCCATTTGAAGAAGGTAGGAAAGAAAAAGTTATGAGTGCAATGTGATGAGTGAGAATGTAAAAGATTTGAAATAATGTAATTTATTTATTTCATTGAACTTTTGTTTAGGATTGAAGCCCAAACGAGGTTGAGAATTGAAAGTTTCCATTATACTTTTCTTGGAATTGTATTGATATTTTTAAAGATGGTTATATTAATAGAAGGCTTATCCATCTTCAAGCCAATATCTCCACAATGATTGGTTACCACCCCAAATATTATTGGATCCTGCCAAATATACAAAAATTGGCAACCATAGACTAGTAAATCTTTCTCATATCACATGACATATGTGACATGTTGATGAGGAAAATGATCTTTACAAATGAAAATCATATGTCATCAACATTACATAATTATTAAACACTTCTGAAGAAAAAAATCCAAACCCAAAAAAATAAAATAACTAACATAAAAAATAATAAGTTTACAACTACTGAAGCATGAAGTTTGGCCACAATCTTCTTCAAACCATCAACAAACTCCGTGGCTGAATTTCAACTCTGAGACACAATTCCATCATTCCCAGCTAGAACTTTGTACTTATCCTTCCTCGTAAAGTTGGTGCACTCAAATCCCAACGTCGCCGCCAAGATCCTCTGAACATAGTTAGCCACGTCATGCGGCCTTTTTCCGGCAACTGGTCCAGAAAAGTCACCTCATACACCGGCCGTGGATTCATGAGGAAGAGTATCGGGTCCATCGCCTTCCACCCCCGTGCGGTGGTTGCGTGGAACAACCCGACTCTGTAATTCATCGCCACAGGCACTATTTGATCGGTAAGTTCGGCGAAGAGGGCGCTGAATCTCAACAGAAATGGCTCCCTGCAAGTTGTTCCCTCAGGAAAAACTGCCAGGTCTCCTTTCGCGAGTTCTCCTTTAATTGTCTGCGCGTCGACGTCGCGGATTCTGGTTAATCGGACGGTGGGGATGGGGGAGAGGATCTCGGAGAGACGGGAGAGGGAGTATATCACGGCGGGGATGCGGCGTTGGAGGACGGCGGAGAGGACGACCGGGTCCATGAGGGTTCTGTGTGTGCAGACGAAGAGGACGCCGGAGGTGGTGGTGGAGGCGGGCGGAGGAGGTTTGCCTTTGACGGCGACTTTGCAACCGATAAATGGGGCGACGTGACGTATGGCCCACAGGGGAAGCATTAAGCCGATTGTGATGCGGATGATTGTTGTGACAGAATAGGATTATAGAGCATAAACAAGAAACAAGAAACGTAAAGAAGACACAAGATTTACGTGGTTCACCAATAAATTGGCTACGTCCACGGGCAGAGAGGAGAACGGATTTTATTATGTGGTATGTGTGTTACAGATTACAGATCTCAAGGACCATATATATAGTACTGAGGAAAACCTAAAACACCGAAATTGGTGATATGCATATCTTTGTCCTGGATATCCATATCTTATATCTTCATCATATCTTTCTAAGATTTGTTCCCAGATTTACTCTTGATTCTCCTTATTTTTAGCCATGCCTTTTCTTCCTTGATATATATAGCTCTGCGAAGTGTGTGATTCAAGACATATCAACAAATCTCCACCTTGACTTGAATCTTCCTTGCAGATGCATCATTACAATGCCAGATGAACAGACTCCTCCTTTCTGCCTCAGATTTGCCCTCCTTGGGCATCTAACAGCTTGTGACATTTAGCAAGTCCAAACAATGTCGAAACTTGCTATGCGGGACCGGCTTGGTGAACATGTCAGCAGGATTATCAGCGGTACCTACTTTCATCACCTTGATTCTCTGCTCACTCATCAGAAAATGATACCTCACATCAATATGCTTGGTCCTCTCATGATGGACCTGATCCTTGGTCAAACAGATTGCACTCAGACTGTCACAGAATACAATAACTTGATCATGATGTAGACCAAGATCACCTACAAGCCCTTTCAACCAAACTCCCTCTTTAGCAGCTTCTGTCAGTGCCATATATTCTGCTTCAGTTGTAGACAAAGTAACTGTAGCCTGCAGAGTTGCCTTCCAACTAACAACAGAACCACCAAGAGTGAAAACATAACCAGTCATAGATCTTCTACTATCAACATCTCCAGCATAGTCAGAATCAGAATAACCAGTCACAGAAACGTGAGCATCACCTCCATAAATGAGACCAACATCAGAAGTACCTCTGAGATAACGGAAAATCCTCTTCACAGCTTGCCAATGCTCCTTTCCAGGTTGTCCCATGAACCTGCTGACAACACTAACAGCATGTGCAAGATCTGGTCTAGTGCAGACCATAGCATACATCAAACTCCCTACTGCATTAGAGTATGGGACTCGAGACATGTACTCCTGCTCAGCTACAAATTTCGGTGCATAATCAGTGGATAAATGAATATTTGTAGCACTTGGAGTATCAATAGGCTTTGCGGTAGACATACCAAATCTAGACTAGATCTTCTGAATGTAACTCTTCTGTGACAAGAAAAGCTTCTTCTTCTCTCTTTCCCTATATATCTCTATACCCAGAATTTTCTTGGCAGCACCCAAATCCTTCATATCGAACTCAGCACTGAGCAGATCCTTCAACTTCTGAATATCAGACTTGGACTTCGCAGCTATGAGCATATCATCCACATACAGGACGAGATAGATCATGGAACCATCATCAGCTTTGTTGTGATACACACAACAATCATACGGACTCCTGTTGTATCCCAACTGGATCATGTAACTGTCAAACCTCTTATACCACTGCCTTGGAGACTGCTTTAGCCCATATAAAGACCTCATCAACTTGCAAACATAATCTTCCTTCCCCAGAACCTGGAACCCCTCTGGCTGAGTCATGTAGATATCGTCTTCGAGCTTTCCATGTAGAAAAGCTGTCTTCACATCTAGTTGCTCAAGTTCTAAATCTTGATGTGCAACCATTGCTAGTAACACTCTGATGGAAGTGTGTCTTACCACTGGTGAGAATATCTCATTATAGTCAACCCCCTCCTTCTGTGTGAACCCTCTTGCAACTAGCCGAGCTTTGTATCTCACACCCTCACCAGGTATGGTTTCTTCCTTCTTCTTGAATATCCATTTGCAAGTAACAATCTTTCTCTCCTTAGGCCGTTTGACCAGCTCCCAAGTCACATTCTTGGCAAGTGATTCCATCTCTTCTCTCATTGCAGCGAGCCATTGGGCTGACTCACTACCTGAAACAGCCTCTCTATATGTGAATGGTTCACCTGCAGATGGTTCTTCCTCTTCCACCTCGTCAGCGACTTGTAATGCGTAAGTCACCATATCCTCAAAACCATACCGCACAGGAGGCTTCACACCTGTTCTCCTAGCTCTATCAACCGCTGTGCTTGTCTGGCGAGCTTCTGGATGAACATCTGAACTTGCACTTTCAGCTGTAGTATGTTGATCTTCTCCACCTTGGAGTTGTGATTTACACTCATCGAGAGTGACTTGCAGCTCCACCTGTTTATCAACACTACTACAATTTTCTGTACAAATGGACTTCACAGTGGAGTTAAGCATAGAATTCTAATCAAAAATCACATTCCTACTGAATATAACTCTATTTTCTGAAGGTGACCATATTCTATATTCCTTAACTCCATCCCCGAAACCTACAAATATACCCTTCTTAGCTCTTGGCTCTAATTTACCCTCACTAACATGATAGTAAACATTACAACAAAAAACCTTTAATAGTGAATAATCTGCAAGTTTATTAGACCATACCTCATAAGGTGTCTTGCAATCAATGCCAGTGTGAGGACCACGGTTGATCAGATAGCACGCCGTGTTTACTGCTTCTGCCCAGAACTTTCTAGCCAAACCAGCATTCGAGAGCATGCATCTCGCTCTCTCCAGCAATGTCTGATTCATGCGCTCTGCCACACCATTCTGCTGCGGTGTATGTCGAATAGTGTGGTGTTGAGCAATCCCTGCATCCTTGCAGAACTCGTTGAACTCAGACGAACAGAGCTCCAGGCCATTATCAGTTCGCAGTCGCTTGATCTTCTTCCCAGTCTGATTTTCTACCAACGCTTTCCACTGCTTGAATTTCTTGAAAGCTTCACTTTTGTGTTTCATCATAATTACCCAAGTCATCCTAGAGTAGTCATCAATCATAGACACAAAATATCTGTGGCCTCCAATAGACTCAACACGTGACGGACCCCAACAATCCATATGAATGTAGTCAAGAGTCCCCTTGGTCTGATGAACTGCCTTCTTTGGAAACTTACTGCGATGAAGCTTCCCAAAAACACAATGTTCGCAGAATTCAAGACTCTGCACTTTATGCCCAGAAAGAAGATCCCGCTTTGACAAAATCTGCATCCCTCTTTCTCCCATATCACCGAGCCTCATATGCCACAGCCTGGTCATATCCATGGTCTGAACCTCAGATGATGCAACATCAGCAGAACCTGTCACAGTGGAACCTCGCAGATAATATAAGGTACCACGTTTCAAGCCTGTCAGAACCACCTTTGAACCTTGACAGACATACATAACTCCACCTTCACCTTTGAAACTGAAACCCTTGCTGTCAAGGAGACTCAATGATATCAGATTTTTCGTCATCTGTGGAACATGCCTGACTTCATTCAAGGTGCAGAATACCCCATCATGTGTCCGTATCCTGACTGAGCCAATCCCAACCACTTTGCAGGCAGCACTGTTAGCCATGGTAACATTTCCTCCATCTATCTGCTCATAGGTCGAGAAGAACTCCCTGTTAGGACAAATATGATATGATGCCCCAGAATCAAGAACCCACACATCATTACGATGTGAATGTCCAGCTGCAACCAAGGCCAGATCATCTTCAGAATTTGTATCAGTTTCTGCAACAGCTGCAGAACCGCCGACACCCTCTTTCTTCTCCTGTTTCCTCTTCTTCCTAGGACAATCATTCTTCCAGTGCCCTGGTTCTTTACAGTAATTGCAGATGTCATCGGGTTTAGGACCTTTTGAACCTTTCTGAATTGGCTTCCCACTTTTCTTCCCAGATTTCTTTTGTCCCTTACCCGTGACAAGCAACCCCGATGCCTGATTTTCTGTGGCCGAGCCAATTCCCTGTTGACGGTCTTCTCTGCTGTGGAGGGCAGATCGAACATCTTCTGAGACAGAGTATCTTTCCCAGTAATAAACGATTCAATAAAATTCTCATACGATTCAGGCAAAGATACTAACAGAGTTAAAGCAGCGTCCTCATCTTCTACTTTAACATCAATATTACGCAAATCTAGTAAAATTTTGTTTAATTTATCTAGATGATCCCGAAGAGGTGAACCTTCCTGCATGCGTAAACGGAACAGACGTTGCTTCAGAAGCAATTTGTTGGTTAGAGACTTCGTCATGTAGAGACTCTCTAACTTCTTCCAGAGACCATCGGCAGTTTCCTGATCCGCAACCTCGATGATAACATCGTTAGACAGACATAGCATGATAGTCGAGTGGGCCTTTTCTTCTAGGGTATTCCACTCTTCTTCATCTACATCCTCAGATTTAGGTTTTCCTGATAGCGGCGCCCACAAACCCTGCTGCTTCAGCAGAGATCGCATCTTGATCTGCCATAAGCCAAAACTATTTCTCCCGGTGAATTTGTCAACCTTTACGTTGAAAGCAGACATTCTTGATCGGCTCCAAAAACCCTAACAGTGCGGAAAATACCCTGATCGAAACGACCAGGCTCTAATACCAGTTTGTTGTGACAGAATAGGATTATAGAGCATAAACAAGAAACAAGAAACGTAAAGAAGACACAAGATTTACGTGGTTCACCAATAAATTGGCTACGTCCACGGGCAGAGAGGAGAACGGATTTTATTATGTGGTATGTGTGTTACAGATTACAGATCTCAAGGACCATATATATAGTACTGAGGAAAACCTAAAACACCGAAATTGGTGATATGCATATCTTTGTCCTGGATATGCATATCTTATATCTTCATCATATCTTTCTAAGATTTGTTCCCAGATTTACTCTTGATTCTCCTTATTTTTAGCCATGCCTTTTCTTCCTTGATATATATAGCTCTGCGAAGTGTGTGATTCAAGACATATCAACAATGATGACTAGGATGGTACCTAGTGGGATCCATAGGAGGATAAGGAGGGCCGCTGCCGGAGTCGGACGTTTGGCAAGGCGGCCGTCGTGGAAGTTCATCTGAATCGGCCGGATTATATGGTGTCTTGTTTCTTGTCGGTGGTAAATGGTGGATGACATTTTTCCTGTACCAAATAATATAAATTCATTACTACTGTTCAAGCAAATCTAAGAGAAGAAGGTCACAATGTACTTTAAATTCAATCTTTTTTTTTTAAACAAAATCAAATTGCAAGCATTCTCTTAAGGTTTGAGTGAAGATATTTAATTACAAAACCATATTTGATTCGCAGGATTTTGATAAACATAATTAAAAAATTTCATTGTAACACATAACTAACGGTGACGAGCAAAAATACGAGATCAATATTTTATGTATTTGATGACTATTTAATATTTGAAAATGAAAACCTACAATTTTTTTGAATAAAAAGTCACATTTATTTATGTTCTAATGAAACATACATCAATAACATGGAATATAAGGTAAAACACAAATTCAATAAACTAAATCTCGAGTTTTGTAACAACTCACCGTACACAAGGGTAGGAATGAGGAACCACAAGAAGAATGAGAGCTTCCAAGCCCTAAGTTAGGTAGTCGATCTCCAAACAAAGTAGCAACACTCCTAGGTATCGAACCAAATCCATCTTTAAGAAAACCAGTAGCCAATCCAAATCGACTGACCGAAAGTTCAGTCCCAACAACATCATCTGCCCGTAAATGCTCCTTCACGAACCTCTCCACCATAAACCTAGGCATTTTAGTCACCACAACACGTTTATCACACGCGCTAAACACCCTCCAAGCCTCCATGTCTATATCATCCAACAAGAACTTAGGCAAAACAGCTCTAGCCACTGCCTCAATCTCACAGAAAGGGACCCCAGCTGTGGCCAAGAATATAGTGAGAGCTTGAGCCCATCATCCCCAAGCCCGATCGACTCCATAAGACGAATCACGGGCCACAGGCCCAGTAACAAGGTGAACCGGATAAGCCCGGATGCCTCGAATGCTATCAACATGAAGTAGGAGAATACATCAGGGTCCTTCAAGAGAGTCCCTTCAAGTTGTGCAACAACAGACTCCGAATCCATAAAATTTTACCCTTAGTTATGTTTATACAATTCTTGCAAGAATAAAAAGAATTTAATCCTGTCTTTGTGATTGGTGTGGATTTAAAATAAAAATTAATGAAACGGCATTCTTAGCTCCTACAAACAATTTGAACCAAACCTATAATAGACTCAGTTCGAATATAAAATTTTCATTAATATCATTTCTTATTTAATGGTTTTTTAATCAAAGCTGAGACGAATCTACCTAGGAAATAGGGTGTGCGTTAGTTTAAGTATTATATGTTGTATTATTTTTGTAATAATGCATATCCAACTTCAGAATTTGTATCTGCCATTGAATCATGTATTCAAAAGAAATATTATAGCTTTTTGTAAGAGAAGTTTAATCGCAGGGATATTATCTCTTTTTTAAAATTACGTTCCTTTATGGAAAAAGATACAAATTAATCTTTTAAATTAGTTTCTCAGATTTAAAATGGGTCATAAATTATTTTTTTACAAAAATAGAATCTTTAACTTTTAAAGTAAATTAAATAAACCCTGAAATTTTAAATATACAACAAATAAGACTCTTCAAAATATTAAATTAACTAAATAAATTAAAAAAAATTAAATAAATCTAAAAATCAACAAATTAAGTTATAAATATACTTAAATATATCAATAAATTAATAAAGTAAAGTTTATTAATAATTTAAATATTAAAAAGTGTTTGAGATGTGATGATTTGTTAGGCTTTATAGATATTATATTTTTTACTATATTTAAATCATTTAAGGTCTTTTGGTATTTTTTATGCATTAAATAACTTAAATTTTATCATTTTATTTTTATATATTTATATTATTTTATTTTAATAATTTTTTATTTAACTAATATATTAAATAATTTTAGATTTATTTTGTTATTTTAATTTATTGAAATGATCTATCTATTTGGTAATAAGAAATTCAGGAACTTATTTGATCCATTTTTAAAGATAAAAATTATACTTGTATAAAAAAATAATTTAAGATCCAATTTATACGCGATTTACTAATTCAAAAATTAATGTGTGCGTTATTCCTTCCTTCATGGATCAATCTGCATTGATGGAAGACTAACCTGTCAAATTTTACACTCTTTTTTATGAGTTGAAATTTTCCAACATAATTTGATCCATATACTACAAATTCTATTACATTTGATCTTAAAATAAACACAAACTTACTAGAACTCACACATTCTAAATCTATCACTATAAAAAGAAAAAATAGATATGTTGTAAAAATAATAAGAAATCTGCTTTTCCATTCAAAACAGCTATTAAAATTGACTATTTGAAATCTTTAGTAATAGCTATAAACTTAATTCATAACTATGATTTTCTAAAAATCAATATAAAGTTAAGGTCTATTAATCAATTTTTAATTACACACTCATTAATTTTTTTCATTACCAATATTTATTTTACTCGCTTACCTTAACATTGTATTGTATTGTTAATTTTTACACTAGTATTTCTCCCGTACGTTGAACAATTTATACGATAATAATATAATAAGTTATTATAAATATAGTAATATAATTTTTTAAAATAAAATACATAATTATATAAAATATATTTTTAATAAAAAATTTAAATAAAAATATCTCACAATATAAAAATATATTAAATATTAAAATATACCACAATTAATTTATAAAAACAATTTTATATTTAAAAAATCTTTTATTTTTATGTATACAATATGAATATCAAATTGAAAATCATGAAAATATAATTAATTTCATATAATTTTTTTATAAAAAATAGAGTTAAGATAAAAGAGTTATAAGCTTTCGAAAATTGGAGTGAAAGAAAAAATCTATTAATTTCAAATGTCTTGCTTTATATAGTTATAGATATCAAATTGCTTTCATATATTTTTAAAAAACATATGGAGACAACAAATTTTTTTTTTTTTTTTTTGTAAAGATTAAACTTAGATGTTTAATTCAGTAATAAATACATTTTATTAATATGTATATATGTGCGCGCGCGTGTGTCCATAGGTTGAATACAAGGGATGCCACCCTTGCATGTCCCGGGCCTCCAGGACAAACTTATCATCCATGATTAGCCCCACAATTCGGGCCGCCCCACAGGCCGCCCAACACTCTTCACCAACAGATGCCCGACTTCGCGGAAGGCCGCCAGCGACCGTAGCTTGCACGCACTCTTTCGAAGTCCAAGTTTTTAGATGTAGAGCTTTTTGTCATGTAAATAGCTTTATCCCTACTTGGGATTTTGTCGCATTTCTCAGCTTCGTAATGTCTAGTGCTGTCACTACCTTTTTTTTTATTTTTCACTACTATAGGGGAATAGGGTATTCGAAGAGAGCTGAGCAATTGTTTGGAGGCCCCCCTCTCCACCATTCCTATCAATTGTAATCTGCATATTGTAATATTGCCTACATTTAATACAGAGCAAATTTTTTGCAATTGGTTCTTTTATTTCGCTGTGCCACTAAAGCACCTCCGGGTGTGATTGCGTCGCAACACCACAAGCTCAAGAGCGAGTTTGTGTTGGTAAGGCAGAAGTAGTTAAAGGTGTCGACTGCTAGCCGCACGGTGCGTTAAATACTATTACCCACTACAAGCGCCCCATGACAGATGGTATCAGAGCCTCGGCTTGGGATCCACTAAGCCAAGGCCGGATGGCTAATGATGAGTCGTTTATGGGGAGACCCCCGAATGCAAACCAACAATTGGGTGCCCTGGAGGAAACTGTGTGCGGTGACGAGGTGAGAACTGCAGAGCTCGAATTAGTGATGGCCGATCTGAAAGCCGAGCTTGATGAGAGTTGGCAGGCGTGCAATGCATTAACTGAGGCCATGAGGGCAAACAATGCGATTGACACACATCGGCAATTGAAGCAAATGAAAATCCAAATTGTCCTCCTACAACGGGCGGTGAGCAACGCCCCAGTTGCTATTGATCCGATGCCCAGACATCGGGTACCAGAGCTGAGAGCATACAGTGGTGCTAGAGATGCCAAAGAAGTAGAAAACTTCCTCTACGAAACCTCCTGCCAGAGCACCGTATCGCATGAGCCAACCTGAGCTTGAGGAGCTTAGGAAGCAGTTGAAAGAGATGCTAGAGTGCAAACTTATTAGACCCGCAAAGTCACCGTTTGGGGTCCCAATTCTTTTCCAGAAGAAATTGGATGGCTCCCTACTATTTTGTTGCGACTATCGGGCACTGAACAAAATCACAGTGAAGAATAAGTACCCCATTCCACTGGTAGCAGACTATTTTGACCGCCTTAGTCGGGCAAAATACTTCACGAAGATTGATTTGAGATCGCGCTACTGGCAAGTCCGAATCAAGAAGGGAGATGAGTACAAAACCACAGTTGTCACCCGGTATGGGGCATTCGAGTTTCTGGTGATGTCTTTTAGCTTAACAAATGCCCCAGCCACCTTCAGTACCCTCATGAATCAGGTGCTTCATGGCTTTCTGGATGAATTTGTGATGGTGTACCTCGATGACATTGTGGTCTATAGCGAGACCTTAGCGAATCACTTAAAGCATCTCCGTAAGGTCCTCGCAAGGCTGCCCGAGCACGACCTATATGCAAAACCTTCAAAGTGCTCATTTGCCCAAGAGAGCATTCATTTCTTGGGCCACATTATGGAGAGAGGCAGGATCTGCATGGATCCAAAGAAGATTCAGGCTATCGAGGAGTGGCAACCTCCGAGCAACGTACATGAAGTCAGATCGTTCCTTGGGTTGGCCAACTACTATAGGAAATTTGTGAAAGGCTACTCCGAGATAACACACCCCTTGATAGACTTGACAAAGAAGTTGGAAGCTTGGAATTGGTCACCCCAATACCAAGCCGCCTTTGAGAGCTTAGAGAAGGACATCACAACCGACTCGGTGCTTACGCTTTCAGATCTATCAAAGCCATTTGTGGTGGAGACCGATGCTTCAGACTATGCGCTTGGGGGAGTCTTGGTGCAAGATGGACATCCGATTGCTTTTGAAAGTCGGAAGTTGAAGGATGTTGAGAGGCGTTACACAGTGCACAAGAAAGAGTTGCTGGTTGTTGTCCACTGCCTTAGACAATGGCGGCACTACTTATTGGGTTTACCTTTCATAGTCAAGATAGACAACACGCCTGTTAGCCACTTCTTGACACAATCAAGATAGCAAGAGATGTTGTCCGAGTTCAGTTTTGTGCTGGAGCATCGTGCCGACTCCAGTAACCACGTTGCGGATGCCCTTAGCCGCAGCCAGATTTGGCAGAACCTCAGGTGATAGCAACGCTCACTGTGAGCAAAGCTACCACCAACTTGCAGGAATAGATACGGGAGTTAACTAAAGCAAACCCTGCAGCCCAGTCTCTGTTGAATCTTGCCAAGCAGGGCAAAACATGACACTTTTGGGTTGAAAATGGCATTTTGAGGATCAGGGGAAACTATCTCTATGTGCCTAAAGGCGGGGACCTACGGAAATCAATTACTGCCGAGTGCCAAGACACTTTTTGGGCGGGACATCTAGGAGAAGAATGAACAGTGGCCGTAGTTCAGCGAGCTTACTATTGGCCACAAATGGGAGATGACATTGAGACTTTTGTACGAACCTGCCTAGTGTGTCAGCAGGAAAAAGCAGATCGGCAGAAGAGGGCGGGCTTCCTGGAGCCATTGCCATTCCCAATAGGCCCTAGCAGAGTGTTTCGATGGACTACATCACTAGTCTATCCAAATTTGGAGAACTTGATGCTATTATCGTTGTGGTAGATCGATTCTCTAAATATGCAACATTCATGGCAGCCCCTAAAAGCATTTCAGCAGAAGAGACAACCCAACTCTTCTTCAAGCATATTGTCAAACATTGGGGATTGCCGAAGGACATCGTGAATGATCGGGACTCTCGATTTACGGGCAACTTTTGGACCGAGCTCTTCAAACTACTTGGCTCCAAATTGAATCTGAGCTCTAGCTACCACCCAAAGTTCGATAGGCAGATTGAACACTTCAACTCGATGCTGGAATAATATCTTCGACACTTGGTGAGCGCTAATCAAAAGGAAAGCTACTGGATGCTGCTTAGTTGTGCTTCAATGCTCAAAAGTGCTCTACCACAAATCGAAGTCCTTTTGAGATTTGTACCGGGCAGCACACTCCTCCCACACATGATTGATACCTGATGACTCTATATGATAGAGTTATTTTTGTACCCTTTAATTTAAATTCATGTAGAAAATAGTGATAAAAGAGGCGTGGGCCTTGAAAACAAAAGCAACAAGAGGAAATAGGGTAAAAAAAAAAAAGGAGAAAGCAGTCCGAGGATATAGAACAGCACGCAGCGGAGAACAGGGGAGCTGGACTGAAGACAAAACTCAACCATTCTCACCAGTTTTTCACAGAGATTTCAAGGGAGAAAGAAGGAATCAACTAGAAGAAAAAGAGGAGGAAATGAGCTCGAAAATCAGGCCTCCTAACAGCTGACCCCTCTTCTTTTTAAACTCTTTTATTTCCTTGTTCTCTTTCGGAATTATATTTTGGATTTTTTATGAATGATATATTAGCCTTGTGGACTGTATTTTTAAAGTTAATCATGAGCTAAACATCTTAAAGACTTGAATTGCTAATGGATTTTGAATCATTTTATTGAGACTTTATTGTATTTTTTCAAGTAGGAATATGATTAAAGTTTGTTGTTGTTTGGCCAGCAATAATGAATTTACAAGCTAGATTTAATACCGGAAGGGTTAGGTCTAGTAAAAATTGCTTGAGTGATGCAAGTGTTAACCAATTGTAGGTTATTATTGTGAATGGTATAGGAATATATTGTTCGCCTTGCATAACTATACGAATTGATTATTACATCGATGTTCCAATTTCTATTAGGCATAGGAATATGTTTAGTTAGAAAAAAGAATGTACAACAAAGCATTTGGAAAAATTCTATGTATCAAGAAAGAATTCGTGTTAACGTTAGAACATTTCACTCGAGAACAATGTCGTTTAACATTGATCAATAAAATCCAATTTAAAGAAAATTAGTAATTCAAGTCTATAACATCCATCTTGTAAAATTCCTTGCTGCCATTAATTGTGAATTGAATATCAAATTGTTGAAAATATTTTCTTTAATTCTTGTTTAATTTGTAGAAGTAGAACCAAAACATCCACTCCACTTATTACTCATTTCTTTAGTTAAAATTGCTAGTAATTGATGTTTGCAAATTATTTTAATTTCAATTCCTGTGGAGAGGATAAAACTCATCATTATACTACTTGTTGACTACGTGCACTTGCGTACCAACCAACAATACCCCAAAAGGTGCAAGAACTTCTCCTGTGCAGAATTTCACTTTGGAGTGGAAGCAAAATCTTGATCTCGTCCAGGGTTGCCTAGAAAAAGATCAGAAGTTGATGAAAAAGTATGCTGATTTGAAACGTCGCTTCATTGAATATCGCGTTGGTGATAAGGTGATGGTTGAGGTCCTGGATCAAAGGCTCTCCAAATTATCTCAAGCTGGAGATCAACTCCTAATGCAAAAATATATTGGACCTGTTCAGATCCTTAAAAGAATTGGGAAGGTAGCCTACAGGCTAGCGTTACCTCCCTGGTGGCGAATCCACACTGTTCTACATGTCAGCCAGCTAAAGTCATACCAGGCCGACAAGGAAGATGCCACCTGCAACCTCCCATGCCGCCCAGAAATGAAACTTGTACACAAAACAGACAAAAGGGTAGCAGAAGCCATTCTCAATCACCGAGACGCAGGTAAAAGGAAACCACACAAAGAATACTTGGTTAAATGGCTAGGTTGCAGTGCAGAGGAGAACACTTGGGAGCGGGTACGACCCTTAAGGCGTTCCAATCTCTCATTGATGTGTATCATGCTTCAGTGGCGCCGAGGACGTCGCCATCTCAGGTGGGGGAGAGCTGTCACGGGATGCCACCCTTGCATGTCCTGGGCTCCCGGGACAAACTTATCATCCGTGATTAGCCCCACAATTCGGGCCGCTCAACACCCTTCGTCAACGGATGCCTGACTTCGCATGAAGGCCGCCAGCGACTGCAGCTTGCATGCACTCTTTCGAAGTCCAAGTCTTTAGGTGTAGGACTTTTTGTCATGTAAATAGTTTTATCCCTACTTGGGATTTTGTTGCGTTTCTCAGCTTTATAATGTCTAGTTATGTCACTAGTCCTTTTTTATTTTTCACTACTATAGAGGGATAAGGTATTCGAAGATAGCTGAGCAATTGTCTGGATGCTCTCCTCTCCACCATTGCTACCAATTGTAATCTGCATATTGTAATTGTTGCCTACATTTAATACAAAGCAAGCTTTTTGCAATTGGTTCTTTTATTTTGCTGTTACACTAAAGCACCTCCGGGTGTGATTGCGTCGCAACAACACAAGCTCAAGAGCGAGTTCGTGTTGGCAAGGCGGAAGTAGTCGAAGGTGTCGACTGCTAGCCACACGGTGCGCTAAATACTATTACCCACTACAAGCACCCCGTAACACAGAGCCTAACCAACTCCAAAAAATGAATCACGAGCCTCGCGAAACATATAACCCCGGATGCCTTAGTATGCTATCAAGAGAGGCCCACGCTCGTCAAGTTACGCAACAACAGACTCCATAAAATTGTATCCTTAATTTAATTATGTTTATCCAATTCTTACAAGAATAAGAAAAAGTTTCATCCTATGTTTATGAAAGTAGAATAAATAAATACCATACTTACGCCGATTCAACTTTAATATATTTTCAGAAAACTAATAATATTATTTTGATAATAGAGTTATAGAGATTTATTTACAACTTTCACTAAAGATATATTTGTTTAACATATCGAATTTTTATTTTGCATTTTATGAATTAAAGTGGGTTTCAATGTGTCTTTATCGTACTTGTGTTTTGAATTATCTACGTAACTAATTATTTTTTAAATAATTAAGTGTCTAAGTAATAAGTTGTAGATTCATTAGCTACCAATAAACAATTTACATATACATATTATTAGAAACAACTCTTTATTGGAAAGAGGTGAGTAAAAAAATTATTTTTTTCATCTAGAATTCACGAAAGGGAGGATACATAATATTAAGGGGAAAATACCCCCATGCCTTATATAAAATTCGTGGGAGATCATTTTAAAATTGTATGAAATTTTCATTAATTTCAATAATTTAACATACTTTTTTCTATTTGTGACTAAAAGAATTGATGTCATTAATTCTTTCCTTCATTCTTCATTACATCTTCACATAATATTTCTTACAAAGTCAATTGACAGTGAGGGGAAAAGAAGAATTGAAGTTAACTATATAGCTCAAACAAAAGTATGTGTTGTATTATTTAAATTATGTAGGAAGTTTTGTATAATTTAATTTAAACATTCAATACTTATGTTTTCTATATTATTTTCACTTATGTTGTCTGTTATTGATTTATTGCATAATATTTAAACATTTATTTTGAATATAGTGAATATAGAGTTAGTATGTGTGTGTTGTTATTATGATAATCTACTTGGTGTCGCCCAATAATATATTTCCCTAAGCCAACTCAATTCCATGACAACCCTAGGTCAATTCATATATCCTTATATATGTGATAATATTCACTAGTCTTCATCTACGATATACGAAAAACCAGAATGGTATTCTCTTATCTTCTCTATTCTCCCATTTCTTACTTTGTGTTCAACCGGTTGGAATACACTTGTGTGTCTAAGAGTGATAGTGAGTTACCGGGTTTTGAGTGTTGTTAGGATTGGACCACATCATATCACTGATCAATAACGAGGGGAACCGCAACCTGAGCCGGGCAAAGGTCTCGATAACAATTCCCAACAGTAGTATCAGAGCCACGGTTGTGTCGAGACAAGACTCTCACGTTATCCGAATTACAGGACAAAACATGGTCAATCCGCTACCGCCCCTCCTACTCTCGTGTAGACGAGGGGGACTTCATAGCAAGTGCACTCATGTGCAAGCCAGCTGCCCCCTTTGGTGCAGCCGGCCCGAGACCTCGTCAGGTGTAATTTGAAACCTTACCGTAGGGTCTCGCTCTGGTAAAGAGGCAGATACTCTTTTACATTTCAGAATAGACATCATGGGATTCAATATATGATTGGTATTTGTTGCTGGTAGAACCCATAGGAATACGTGATTCTTCATTTGCTGATAAATTATATCTTGTATGATATTGGTTATTTTTCTGCTTTATTTTCGATACGTATATCAACAGGTGCTGCAAGGTTAGTACGCTTACCCTCAACATGTTTGTATGTTCGTGCTTATTTGTTTGTGAAATATGGCTACCTTATCCAATTTATGTCTTGCTCCATTCGAGGTAAGTCAGATTTCAATATATGGCAGCAGAAAATGAAAGGACTTCTTATACAGCCAAAGGTATATAAGAGCATTACCCTTGCATTTTCTGGAATCGAAAGGGAGGGGAGGAAATCTGATATGGATGAGCTAGCATATTCTTCGATTATCTTTAACTTATTTGATTCTATGATTAGGGAAGTGAGGAAACTAGGTTCCGCTAAAGAACTTTGGGAAAAATTAGAAGAACTTTTTACCGACAAGACACTGCCGTGTAAATTGTTCCTCTTGGAGAATTTTTTCGGTTCAAACTTGACCTAAATAAAGATATGGATGAAAATTTGGATATTTTCATGAAATTAATTCAAGATATCAAACAAACGGGGGAAAAAAACATTGATGATTCCTTGGCTATTGTACTTTTAAATGCTATTCCTGATACTTATGAGGACATTAAGTCTGCTATTAAGTATGGTAGGGATGACATCTCACTTGAAACCATAAAAAATGGTCTGAAGAGCAAGGAGATGAATTTAAAATGCAATATGAGTATAGAGAATGAGTCGATGATGTTTGTTCGAGGAAGGCACAAGAAAAAGGGTGATTCCAACAATCAAACTCACGATTGCTTCTTAAGAGTGAGTCTTTTGTGAAACGGTTGCACGTGTGATACGATTTAAGATATTATTTGTGTAACTATAAAGTATTATTTGTTTAACTATAAAGTACCGCTATTTTTTTAGATAACTAATTACCAGTAATGTACTTCAAAAAATTGTGATACTTTCTAGTTAAACAAGTAATATATATAGTTTCACAAGTAATACTTTAAATCGTGTCACACGTGCAACCGTTTCACAGGAGACTCACTATTAAATATTAGAATTTCTATATTTTTTTATTATTAAATACGGGTGTATATGTTATTCAAATTATATCTAATTTTATTGATAAAATTAATGTGGTGTAAAAAGTAAAATTAACGGTATGTTTATAAATTCCCTATTTCTTTTTTCTTTTTTTCTTTTGCCTTCATGGGAGTAGCCATTCATCGGCGGACCCAAGGCGGAGACATGAGACATAGATTACTAGATATATGCTTATTTATATTGATATAAATAATGGTTTATAATAATTAACTAATAATATAGTTTCCCATAAAACATGGAGTTTTCCATATCTTATTATGTCAATAATCACAATTATATTTTTTTATGTACATAATTCATACTTCTGTATAAATTATTTTATTATATTTTTAATTATAAAAAGTAAGTTTTTTTAATTTTTATTATATACCCATACAATATTTTCAAATTATGTACTAATTTGATCATATAGAGAATATGCCATATTTTATATTTTAGCTTTTATTACTTAATCTCCTTTAAACTTAGAAACTGTTATAATAAATTAATTAGACTTGTGTTGAAAAATGATAAGATTGTTATTGACCCATGTCCATTTGATTGATAATTTTCTGATGTCTAACCCATTGTTATAGATACAATATTTTTTTTAAATCATTTTTTTCAAGTTGTCGAGCTTCAGATTTCAGAAATTATGTTGGAGTTTATTTAATTATTAATCAAATTAAGCCCTAGTGAGAGTTGTAATTGAACTAAACATGAGTTAAGTGTAAATAACTTGATATTTTTACACTTATTTTAATTATTTATTTATTTAATATATTGAACTTAAAATCAAGCTCATAGCAAGCTTTATATTTTATCAAACTTACAAGAATGTCTAAGTTTATTCAAGATTGTTTGATAACTTAACAAACTAAGCTCAATATTTTTTTAAGAAAATCCTTGAATCAAGTATCGACTAACTAGGTTTTATTTTCACCACATCCCTAAAACAATCTAAAAATTAATATAATATATACAAATATAATAATAAAATAGCCAAAATATAGTTTTTCTACTCACTTTTAGTTTAAGGTATATATATATATTGTTGTGACAGAATAGGATTATAGAGCATAAACAAGAAACAAGAAACGTAAAGAAGACACAAGATTTACGTGGTTCACCAATAAATTGGCTACGTCCACGGGCAGAGAGGAGAACGGATTTTATTATGTGGTATGTGTGTTACAGATTACAGATCTCAAGGACCATATATATAGTACTGAGGAAAATCTAAAACACCGAAATTGGTGATATGCATATCTTTGTCCTGGATATGCATATCTTATATCTTCATCATATCTTTCTAAGATTTGTTCCCAGATTTACTCTTGATTCTCCTTATTTTTGTGTGTGATTCAAGACATATCAACAAATCTCCACCTTGACTTCAATCTTCCTTGCAGATGCATCATTACAATGCCAGATGAATAGACTCCTCCTTTCTGCCTCAGATTTGCCCTCCTTGGGCATCTAACAGCTTGTGACATTTAGCAAGTCCAAACAATGTCGAAACTTGCTATGCGGGACCGGCTTGGTGAACATGTCAGCAGGATCATCAGCAGAACCTATCACAGTGGAACCTCGCAGATAATATAAGGTACCACGTTTCAAGCCTGTCAGAACCACCTTTCAACCTTGACAGACATACATAACTCCACCTTCACCTTTGAAACTGAAACCCTTGCTGTCAAGGAGACTCAATGATATCAGATTTTTCGTCATCTGTGGAACATGCCTGACTTCATTCAAGGTGCAGAATACCCCATCATGTGTCCGTATCCTGACTGAGCCAATCCCAACCACTTTGCAGGCAGCACTGTTAGCAATGGTAACATTTCCTCCATCTATCTGCTCATAGGTCGAGAAGAACTCCCTGTTAGGACAAATATGATATGATGCCCCAGAATCAAGAACCCACACATCATTACGATGTGAATGTCCAGCTGCAACCAAGGCCAGATCATCTTCAGAATTTGTATCAGTTTCTGCAACAGCTGCAGAACCGCCGACACCCTCTTTCTTCTCCTGTTTCCTCTTCTTCCTAGGACAATCATTCTTCCAGTGCCCTGGTTCTTTACTGTAATTGCAGATGTCATTGGGTTTAGGACCTTTTGAACCTTTCTGAATTGGCTTCCCACTTTTCTTCCCAGATTTCTTTTGTCCCTTACCCGTGACAAGCAACCCCGATGCCTGATTTTCTGTGGCCGAGCCAGTTGCCTGTTGACGGTCTTCTCTGCTGTGGAGGGCAGATCGAACATCTTCCAGAGACAGAGTATCTTTCCCAGTAATAAACGATTCAACAAAATTCTCATACGATTCAGGCAAAGATACTAACATAATTAAAGCAGCGTCCTCATCTTCTACTTTAACATCAATATTACGCAAATCTAGTAAAATTTTGTTTAATTTATCTAGATGATCCCAAAGGGGTGTATCTTCCTGCATGCGTAAACGGAACAGACGTTGCTTCAGAAGCAATTTGTTGGTTAGAGACTTCGTCATGTAGAGACTCTCTAACTTCTTCCAGAGACCATCGGCAGTTTCCTGATCCGCAACCTCGATGATAACATCGTCAGACAGACATAGCATGATAGTCGAGTGGGCCTTTTCTTCTAGGGTATTCCACTCTTCTTCATCTACATCCTCAGATTTAGGTTTTCCTGATAGCGGCGCCCACAAACCCTGCTGCTTCAGCAGAGATCGCATCTTGATCTGCCATAAGCCAAAACTATTTCTCCCGGTGAATTTGTCAACCTTTACGTTGAAAGCAGACATTCTTGATCGGCTCCAAAAACCCTAACAGTGCGGAAAATACCCTGATCGAAACGACCAGGCTCTGATACCAGTTTGTTGTGACAAAATAGGATTATAGAGCATAAACAAGAAACAAGAAACGTAAAGAAGACACAAGATTTACGTGGTTCACCAATAAATTGGCTACATCCACGGGCAGAGAGGAGAACGGATTTTATTATGTGGTATGTGTGTTACAGATTACAGATCTCAAGGACCATATATATAGTACTGAGGAAAATCTAAAACACCAAAATTGGTGATATGCATATCTTTGTCCTGGATATGCATATCTTATATCTTCATCATATCTTTCTAAGATTTGTTCCCAGATTTACTCTTGATTCTCCTTATTTTTGTGTGTGATTCAAGACATATCAACATATATATATATATATATATTAAATGATGTGTGAGCTTTCGATTAGTTAAATTTTATTTTTCTTATTTTTTGGAATATTTTGTTCAATTTATTAAAATACAAATAATCTTTTTGTTTATACTCAGCTATTTACATATGATATATTAAATTAATCATATTTTTACAATTTTTAATTATTTTTAAATGCAAATGAGATATTATATGCCACAATTATAATTATATTTCGTTGGTTATTTAGTTAGATTTTAATATTTGTTGTTTATTTAATTATTCGAATGGAATTTGGACTAAAATAAATATTGATCAATATAAATGTTTTTAAATATTAATAATTTGATTATTATACAAATAATAAATTTATTATAGAAACAAAAATTTTATTTTGAAGCGAAAGAATATATATTTTTATACAAAATTCTGTACCAATAAAATAACAAAATATTTTAGATATTTTTAAATATGGATTAATTTAAAATTATTTTATAAATATATTTTATTTTATTTTAAATATATGAAAAAATCGTACTACACGCATGAAGCAATCATAGTTAGCATAATAGATTTGTCGAAATAGGGAGTAATAAATAGAAGTTAGGTGGGGAAATGAATCACAAAATCAGGTAGTCCTGTGGAAATTCCAATTTCAATAAATCTGGGTGAAGAAGATGATCCAAAAGAGCAATCTTTCTGCAGTTCAGCTGATTAGAAGAGGAATGTTTGATCTTCATATGAATTCGGTACTTTCACTCCTCATCCACTCTCTTTCTTCAGTTCTAATCTCCATAATATCTGCTACAAAGAGAATCGTTCTTCACCTAGGCGCAAAATAGATTCCGTAGTATTAAGGAGCTATTTTTTTTGTTTCGCGAATTGTCAAGAATGCCCACTGCCTGTTAGAATTATTGAAAAAACATGAACAAATACTTGAGATGTGTCAAAGATACTATTGTAAAGAATTTATTTTTGTAATTTCCAAGATGCAACAATTTTTTTAGTATAAAACTAGCAATATTATGAAAGCAAAATAATAACCCAACAAAGAAAGAACAGGAAAGAAGGAATAAGTAAATCAGTAAAAAGAGTTGTACGTTCTTACAACAAATTCTCACGTTCAAGAAAAGAAATAAGTTAAAATGGGGGAAGACTATTTCTTCTTCACGGTTTCAATAAGTTAATATCTTGTAAAAGAATAATAGATATGCATTGACTAAGTCATAATTTAAAGTAGTCACATGCTCCTATTTAATTAAATAGTAATTAAGCTATAATTAATAAACTATTTTGTATGCTAACGTGTTTATAAATCTTTTAAAATATATTAATTTTTAAACAATTTCTGCATATTTCAAAAGATTTAAAACAATGATCACATAAATTCTATTGTTGGATTAAAAAGAAGAGTATTGAATGCATCGAGAATTTGGTATCTTTTGGATTATAAAACAGACCTAGAAAGATATGTTTCGGTGAAGCTTTTTGCATCTATGAACCAAAGACTCTTTGATGTATATTAACTTCTTATCCATCACATTATACTCATACCAATATTGTTGCTCAACGCGATGTTGCGCTAATAGGCCATGTGCGTGCCTGGTAATTATTGAGTACTCTAGAGACTTAGCCATATCTCATTGGAACGGCCCAGCTTCACACTCATATAGATGAGTTCATCAAGTATATTTTCCAATTAATATACTACCATAAGAGATATAAAACTCATTAAAAGCTTTTAGCCTATCCTATCAATTTTGCAGCCTAGCACCACTCATCATAGGAAGGGACAAAATTTTATTGGGCCATCATAGGAAGGGACAAATTTTTATTGGGCTAGCAGGGTATGAACCTTATTCATGGGATCTCTAGTCACAAAGGTTTCAATTGGCATAAATTAAGGGATGGTCATATCCACTCTAACTTTACAAAATGGATCCAATGTCACTTTAACAGTTGTTCCTTCACAACCACAATAAATAACACGACTAACTAAGAATTTTTTCAACTACTTAGTCTATAACCAATTAATCTCATAGAAAAATGTATCTCGTATATATTCGAGATCAACCATCATCTCTGTATTATTTCAATATACAGTGAAAACCCTGTAAATATTATTATGGTAGTTTTCAAATATATCATAATCACATATAAAATCTTAAGCAATCCGCAATTCCCCTACTCAAAATGATAAAATCACATTAAAAAAATTTAATAATTATATGTCTCAATTTTACATTTGCAACTATAAAAAAAGTTCAACCTACCAGAAATTTATTATTTTGAAATATTTCCCACCTAATTAGGCAATCGGAAAGATAGTCAAAACACATGCTATTGTTATGGGATACCATCATATATTAATTTTGTTTATGTCAAGTTGTAACAACAGTAATCAATATACAATAGCTAGCAAAATTTATCTTTCAAACTTTATGTTTTCAATCTCATTTTATTGGAGTAACTCAAACGTATTAAAATGCAATAAAATTCATCCATCAAAATTAAAGTCACCATATAGCTAAAACATAAATATATCATTTATTCATATAATTAAAACATAAATATGATAGGATCACGTAAATAACAAAAGAAGAAACATTACATTAATTGATCACATTGCAAATATTAAGAACACAGGCCCTAGTTACAATACCCTTTCCCAACTAGTACATAATTTTTTGTTATCACAATTTATAATACTCAAATGAAACTTTAAATTCCAGATACTGGGCACCAGATGTGAGTTTGAGAAGAACTTTTCCTTTCCCAACTACATTTGTAGTTCAGGAATCACCCAAATATACATGTTCTTTCCCATTTTCTATAAGATTAAACGAAGAAAAAACATTTTTATTATGCTTGGTATCCCTAGAGTCTACCACTTTCACATTAGCTACAATGTTAGCTTGAGAAATGACCAGAATAATAACGTCATTTCCTTGAGTCATATTTGCAATTGGCCTAAAACTCGTATTTTGATTATCCTATGACCCATATTTGCATTTGACCAAGAAGGATTGTCATTTCTCACTCTAATCCACAAACAAAAAAGTTACATGTTTTCTTATTTTGATTAACTTTGGGTTTGTAACCATTGTCTTGAGGTTTTGCATCGTACCTTTTGTTTCCTCCAATTTGTATCCTTCATGATCTGAATTGCACTAATTGATTGGCTTCGATAGCAGGGTCAACGGTGTTTTGGGATGTGCTTGGATCTTTGGATCCATAAATTGTTGGAATTATTCAAAAAAATAAGAGCAAATACTTGAGGCGTGTATACTTTTGTAATCCCTCAGAAGAATAATGAATATGCATTAGCTAAGTCATAATTTAAAGTAGTCACATGCTCCTATTTAATTAAATAGTGATTAAGCTATAATTAATAAAGTATTTTATATACTATCTTTATAAATCTTTTGAAATGTATTAATTTTCCAACACTACTTTCTGTTCTTAATTTCACCAAACCCTTGAATGTCATTGTTAAGATGAAACATTACTCTGTTGCCCTTTCTATGTATGACGAAATGCTTCAAATGGGTGTCCCGATGAATGAGGACACCTTGAACATTGCGATTAATTGCTATGATCTTTTTAATATGGTAGAGTCGGGTTTGCCATTTTAGGCAGCTTTTTCAAGCGTGGTTACAAACCTATCGGCACTCTTATTAAAGGGTTGTTATTAGATCATAAGGTGGTGGAGGCAGTGGAATTGTTTGAAAAGCTTTTGGTTTTGAAACTGTGTGAGCCAAATGACTCAGCATGATAGATGAGCTCTGTGAGGCTAGGCAAAGTAAAGGTGCCTATGAATTGCTTCATCGGTTGGAAAAAATGTAGCTGGAAACCCAATGTTTATGGTTATAGTGCAAATAATTGTTGGAATGGTGAATGATGCTCTCCATCTCCTATCTCAAATGATCAACATTTCAAGAAAAATGATAATAGACAACCCTATAATGATAACGGTTTTTAATAATTTGTGTTGTCGTTTAGTGTTTTACAATACTTTTACATAAAAGCATTGTATTTTTTTTGTCGAAACAACGAAAATTAAATAAAGTAAAATAAAATTTTGTAGTACACCAATACTCGGGCATACCCAAAGAAAATAAAACTAGTCCCGAAGCCCAACACGGGGACGAGAACAAGCATCCTAAAAAAATTGTAAATATGTGAAAGAGACCCCAAAACACAAAGGTCAACATGACATTCTAGAAGGTTAAAATGCAAAAGCAAAATCAACATCCAAGAAATAATCACCAACCGTGTCTTCAAAAAAGTTGGTATTAGCACTCCAATGTAGTACCCAACACCAGTGAGCACCCAGATCAAACTAGCATGAAGCCGGCAATTACTGTCAGGCAACAACAATGTAACAGTTCCCAAAAATAGGGAAACAATCAGCAAGGTAACTTCTCCCAAGCGAACTATAATAGCAGCAGCAAAAAGCATCATCTTTGGTAGATTATTCAACATCCCTAAAAGAATGCAGCAGCAAGAATAACAAATATCAGCAAGATCCGCAAGAACGCAATAGGGAATCTTCAGCAGGAACAGCAGGCCTTAATTAGCAGCCAAAACCAGCTACATCTGTCGTCCAACTCAGCCAGGGAAATAGCAGCAACCAGCGAGCAGCAGATTTCATCAGCAGGTACCTCAGATGTCGGCAGCAGGTACAGTATATTTCGGCAGCAGAAAACAATTTTCAGCAGGCGGCAGCAGGTACAGCAGATCCGTGTGAAAGCAAATAGAACCGCACATTGAACTCTCATACTCCACTCAGTCCCCAAACGGCAGATACCCACCGATTCCACATATCATCAGCAGACGAATGTCCCAAGCAGTGGAATAATAACCATTGCAAAAACCCGACCAAGATACTGTCTCAAGTTCGTCACCCATGGGATTGCCAGGGTTCTATCGAAAATTGGCGTCCACATCCCTGCATAGATCGCCCTTTGATATACAGATCTCCATCATCTCAAAACCACTACATCCCCAACCACAAATAGGCAAGTTGAATTGTTATTGAGTTGCCAGGAACCCTAATTCATCTTCAGCGCCGTCCCATCCAAGAAAGGAAATATCAGGAAATAAGAAAAGTCTGTAATTTCCTTAAACAGCCCCGTCAGCGCTCAAACATTCACAACAATGTATCCAGACGGGATTTCGTCCACCGGACGTTGTTAATTCCTTGCTTGCCGGAATCTGGAGAAACAATTCTCGCAAACTGTCCAGCAAAACACAGCAGAAGGCCGCAACATTCAAACGCTATTCTAGACTAACAGCGCCATCCAGGATAAACAACCGATACATCATCCAGAAACCAGATTTTGAACATCTATAACATAAACAACAGTCACATCCAGAAACCCATAAGCACGATATGTTGCATCCACGTTGTATTTTTTTTTTTTTTAATAATTGAATCCTGAGATGGGAATGATAATCCCAGTAGGATTGATAAAATTGATATGCTGGTCTTCCAAAAACTTCATTGATTTAAAGCGTAGATCAAAAAACTGAAGCCATTAAGAAGCGAATGTGATAGGCGGATTCTAGAGAGAAGCCAGAGCTTCTCTCTAGAGAGAGAAAGTCTCTACCGCTAGCTCCTTAAACAATTAAAGTGTTGTCTTTTTACTTAATTATATGCACAACGACAACGGTTTATCCCTTAAAGACAACACTTTATTTGCCTGTTGTCTTTATGCATTTTTTCGCATAAGGACAACATTTTTGTTACAACAGTTATGTTTCATGTGTTGTCTATCAGCATGAGAAGCGCTAAAAAACAACATTTTTGGACAACACTTTTTGGTAGTGTTGTCTTTCACTTTTTATGTAATGAAAAGACAACAATTTTTACAACACTTTTGTAAACCATTGTTGTTTTTTTAATAATTTTTTTATTTTATTAATTTATATAATTTATTAAATATTATACACTTAGTAATATTTTAATTTTAGTTAATTTTAGTATTTTGTAACTTCAATTTCACCTCTTCACCGCAATCTCCACCCACCCAAATTGTCGGCTTCTCTTTCTCCTCCTCCTCCTCTTCCGCTGCTAAAGACCGGTGGGCTCCACTTATCTCATCCAATGAATTCCACCCACCGCCTCCCTCCTCCAAAGTCATGCCCGTTATTTGCCCCTCCCTAGCGTACGCCAATACTCTGTTCTTCCAGTCCGGGTATAATGTTCAGGTGATCGTCGCCGATAATGAATCGGAGGAGAAGCTGCTCGGCCGATTTCGGAGGGAGGTCATGCGAGCCGGCGTCATCCAGGAGTGCAGGCGCCGCCGCTACTTCGAGAACAAATAGGAGGAGAAGAAGTGCAAAATGCGTGAAGCCGCAAAGCGTAATCGTCACAGGTTGTGCTTCCTCCCTTTCAATTTTAGCACAATTAATCGTGAGTACAAATGCAATGACCAATTAGGATGCCACTGAATGTCTGCATCTCGAGTTTTACAGAATATGCATTGAATTGTCTAGTGAATTTGATATTTTTCCCTCTTTCAAACTGTTGTAAATTATATTAGGCGGTTAGGGTTTTAGTATTCATAGTTCTACAGAAATCCTCCTTCAAGTCGAGATTATAGTAATTGATTATTGATCTTGTACTACATCTACCAATTGACGATGCAAATAGATGGCCTCAATCAAGAATGGGGCTGCAGCAGAGAGAAGAGGTATCCAAGAACAAGAATGCTGATGAAGAAGATAAGTGGGATCTCCTTGAAGGAGAGCTTCCATAGTGATCATCTTCAACAGCTATAGCTCTCCAGTTTCACACTGCTGCTTATTTCCCATTCTAATTCCAAGTTTTGAACAATTGTAAGTTCTGGTCTCACCACATTTCTCTTCATTTATGAACTTCATCGCGATTCAGAAATGATATCATGCAACTTCTGTTTCTGCATATATGAGATTTTAAATTATATTGTGGTGCAATCTCATGTTCCTTTTATTTGTGCTGTGCATTTTACATATATAGAGATGAAGTCATAATGTAGATGTGGTTCTACTTAATAAATGAACAAAGAATCCAACACGATACTTGATATAATCTATAGCTATTTTTAATGTCACTCTACTTATTTACCTAGTTGAGTTCATGAGTAGTGAATCTAGAGCTTCCGTCCTGCTGCAGTGCCGACCGAGTATTTTTTCCGACGAATCTTTGTGTTTTGATTTGAACAATTGCTTTTATACCTTGGGTGGAGGGTTTACTATGGTATGCCGACTCAGGAAATTTGAATTGAAATTGCGCTATTATTTACTTCGGGCTGCAAAACTTCTTGAAATGAGCTTTGGCCTTAACATCTAAATCCTCGATTGGGTTGCCAACTTCGTTGAAGATTTACCATGGCGGCCTATTATTTCGTTTAAAACGACATTATTGTGCTCGAAATTTTAAACTTCCTACTTACGGATTATCTACATTATTACATTGACTTAAACAATTAATTAGTAGTAGTATTTTTAGTTTTTCTTTTTTCAATTTTTTTGTTACTCCAGTTTAAAAGGGCTTCTTTATATTTTTTAGCCGTTTATTTTCATTTTTATTTCATTTTATAAAAATAATCTAATTCTTTAAAGAAAGTTCTAAGGAATTTGATCTTATTTGAGAGGATCTCAGGTAAGTTTATTGATATATTATATACATATATATATATATTTTGAGTCTGAATTATTTTGTTTTTTATTTTTTTCTTTTTCGTTAGAATCATGAATATGTTAGGTAAATACTTTATAATTTTAAGAAAGGGGGCACAAGTTCTCAATTTTAATATTGGTATATACTTGTACTATAATAAATGTAGACATACCGGGGGCTGCGAACGCAGCCTACCTGCCTCTGTTCTTAAATTATTTGCTATTGTTTAATATGGTTTAATTTGCTCTAAAAAATTATCAATCTTGCTCCAATCTAGTTCAAATATACTTCGACACCAATTATATGGACCATCAGAATAAATTTCCTTCGTATTTATACTTTGAAATGCCGGAAAATTCTTCATTCCTTTTGTTTCTTTTGGCCTCTTTTTGGCAGGTTCATGCTGCTTCATTGGTTCATGATGACTCGCCATACATGGACGATGCCCAAACCAGGAAAAACCAACCTTCCAATCACATAGTGTACGGTTCGGATATGGCGATACTAGCAGGGGATGCATTGTTCCCTCTCGATTTTTGCCACATTATTCTCAACACACCACTTGACCTAGTCCCACAGGCCGCATTAATATATAACATGGCATTTGAATCTCTGATTTGTTCGAAAGGAGGAGATGTAAAGTTTTATTGGTTGTAGCATTTGTGCTTGAAAGTAACTTTACCTTTCAAACAAGAATCATTGAATTTGTTAAAAAACCTCTGGATTTGGGAGAATTATTCTTTGACTTATTTCTGTTTTTCAGGCTCAATGTAATTTTTGGTTATCCAATTCTAGTAGACTATGGTATTATCTTTTATTTGATAGATTCCTGAAAATAATAGACTCGTGGTTCACTAAAGTGTACCTTTATGGATCATATGCTGACAGTCCGACTACTTCTACAATGCTGGATGGATGGATGATGTACGGAAAGTGATTGACCATCTTCACTGCCAATACCCTGAGGCTCCTCTATATGTTGTTGGCACTAGCATTGGTGCTAATATTCTGGTACAGAGATCTGTCCCATGTTTAGTACATTCTTCATAAGAATAAACATGCACAATATGAATTTGTTAGTTGTACTTATAGTTTACTAGGGTTTTGTATATTATAAAACTGCATTTAGATTTCTATTAGAAGAAGATTATCAAGGATTTATAAGACCACGCCATCAATTTAGGAGAAAATCATACATTTCAGGTTAAATATCTTGATGAGGATGGGACAACTACTCCTGTAGTGGGAGCTGCAGCAATCTATTCCCCATGGGACCTTTTGGTTGGTATTTATATCTTTTTGTCTTCCTGCATCTCCTTCACTTGGATACTGGAATTTTTTCAATTTCTTTAATCTTTTTCCCTAGTTCTTCCATTCTATTTATTTTGGAGTATATTCATTCTATGTTTCTACATTTTGTCCGTCTTATTCCAAGTTGGATTCTCAATTTTTTTTTTCTGATTTGTGTCAGATTCATGAACCACAGGCTTGTACAGAAGCTTTACAACAAAGCTCTGGCCATTCGCTTGAAGGACTATGCCGAGTTGTATGTCTCACTGTGTAATTCCTCCTGCATTTCCTTAAGTTAGCAATCTTAACTTATTTGATATGAAATTCTTGCAGGCATGAGGATGTACTTTCTCGTCTTTCAAACTGGGAAGGCGTTAAAAAGGTACTTTTTCTGGTTTTATATATCACTTAGACGAATTACTAAATATATTCCTTCTTTATTGTTATTCTCAAATTCCACTACTGGATTGTCCAAAGAAAAAAAAAAAAAAAAAAAAAAAAAAAAGATCCTAGAACATTTAACAATGACCCTCATATCCACAGTCACGTTCAATTCGGGACTTTGATGATTCTGCAACTCGTGTTCTCAGTAATTATGAGGTAATTATAATTCACAAATAAATTGTCCCCTTCTGTTTTGGCTAATGTTCGTTAACTGAATTATTTCCGCATTTCTACCTAGACTGTGGATACATACTATAGGCGTTGTAGCAGTTCTAATTTTGTGGGAAGTGTAATGGTACCTCTTCTTTGCGTTAGTGCTTTAGATGATCTAGTATGTACAAGTGAAGCAATTCCATGGAATGAATGCAGATATTTATTCAGGGGTATTAACTTTTAATGAACGTTGGAAATGTATTTCTATTGATTTTGAGACTATAACAGTGATTCATTTACCATGATAATCAATTGAGATATGGTTATTTTTCAGGCTAAATACTAATGTCGTCTTGGCTACTAGACAACATGGAGGGCATTTACCATTTTTTGAAGGATTAACTGCAAAAAAGTGTTTGGTAAGTTACAATCTGATGTCTGATAGTGTATAGTACTTGGAGATTAGAGTAGAGACATAGTGAGTTTTCTTTATTTGATCAACTATCTTCCCACTTCTTCAGAGACTGACACTCTAATGGCGCTTAAACAAGAACTGCGACACTTTAGTTTTAAATGTAGAAACAGGCACACTCTTTGGTTTCCATTAGTATCTCTTTCCATACAGTCATATATTCTGGTGCTATCAACATTTAAAATATATTGTAATGATCAGCTAAAAAGACTAAATGAATCTAGTTTTCTTGGGCTGACTTGCAGTAATTCTCTCTTGCAGGTGGATAAGGGATGTCGACAATTTTTTTGGTATTCTGCAGTCCAGCCCATTGAGTTACCGGAAACAAGAGGTGAAGAAAAAAAAACACTTGCTAATTTATATTTACCTGATTTTGTTTTGCCTAGCCTTAGATATTAAATTTGAAGTCTTCTTAGTCCTCTTGTCATTTCATTCAATTAGCTGAGCAGTACTTTCATGCTGTATTCAGATAAACCCTCATTAAACTCCACATACTCGCAAGATTCACATCATCATTCATATTTTACGGCTTTTCACTTGCAGGTATCAGTTCCCTCACTCAACCCTCTAGAGTCAACCATCGATCAGGCCTCATATGTGCATGTTTTGGAAGACGGTATGGTCAATGCAGATATGATTTCGCCCCGGCCAATTGTAATAATTTTCTGTCTATTTACAAATTTGGATATTTCAGAATTAGTCATCAGTTTACTTATAATTAATATCTTTTGTCTCACAGTTCGCACAAATGAAGGGGTACTCTCTAATTGATATTGATGAAATGTGTTCAAGAACATATATATGAGTAGTTAAAGGTATCACTTTACATGGATCATTTGTTGTTATTTAGTAGTTTACTTATAATTAATATATGATTTGTTTTATACATTTGACAGGTTGTGATGTGATGGCAGTTATATGGAGTAGCAGATCATAATTTGCAGTGACATTTATCTTTAATTAGTTTGTGACTTTTAGAAATGACTATTGTAACCGTTAATTGGATACTTTGTTTTTATTTTTTAGGATTATGTTGATATTTTTTGTGGACTAAGTACATTTTGTGGTGATGTTTATTAGTTTATAAATTTGGATATATTCGTTTTGTTTTAAAAGTTTGGATATATAATAATTATAATAAAAAAGATCCAAAATAAAAAAATTGTAAAAAAAAAAAAAAAAAAAAAAAAAAAAAAGCAAACAACAACAGTTCTGAAGTAAAAAAACTGTTGTTGTAACATTTTTGCATAAATCTGTAAAAGACAACAGTTACGAACCGTTGTGTTTTAAGTGTTTTCTTCATGGGCATAAATTGTAAAAGATAACGGTTATAAACCGTTATTTTTTATATAAAAATACAACGAAAAAAATTCGTTGCTTTTAGCGCTACATTTAACAACGATGGATTCAATAAGAGTCATAAGTTTTAAAAGACAACGAAAAAAATCCGCTATTTTTGTTGTAGTGCGACAACCTGATGTTGTCACTTATAGTACATTGGTTGATGCCTTTTGCAAGGAAGGAAAGATTGAAGACGTTGACAATGTTCTTGAGATTGGAATTAGGCCTTTATTCTAACCAAACGCCAAACAGCTTCCCCGCAAAGCAATGTCTAATTGATATAGAAAAATGATAATTTGGACTCCACTACATAATAAACAAATCCTGATGATCTTTACAAAGGAAAATAATATGTTATCAACATTACATAATCAAAACCTATCATTCCAAATCATTATTCAACACTTCTGGAAGAAAAAAAGAAAAGAAAAGAAAGAACATTCCAAACCCAAAAAAATAAAATAATAAACATAAAAAATAATAATTTTACAACTAGTGAAGCATGAAGTTGGCCACCATCTTCTTCAAACCATCAACAAACTCCATGGCTGAATTTGAACTCTGAGACACAATTCCATCATTCCCAGCAAGAACTCTGTACTTATCCTTCCTCGTAAAGTTGGTGCACTCAAATCCCAAAGTCGCCGCCAGGATCCTCTGAACATAGTTAGCCACGTCATGCGGGCTTTTTCCGGCGGCGCAGGTAGCCTCCACAGGCAACTGGTTCAGAAAAGTCACCTCATACACCGGCCGTGGATTCATGAGGAAGAAGATCGGGTCCATCGCCTTCCAGCCCCGTGCAGTGGTTGCGTGGAACAACCCAACTCTGTAATTCATCGCCACCGGCACTATTTGATCCGTAAGTTCCGCGAAGAGGGCGCTGAATCTCAAGAGAAATGGCTCCCTGCAAGTTGTTCCCTCAGGGCAAACTGCCAGGTCTCCTTTCGCGAGTTCTCCTTTAATTTTCTGCGCGTCGACGTCGCGGATTCTGGTCAATCGAACGGTGGGGATGGGAGAGAGGATCTCGGAGAGACGGGAAAGGGAGTATGTCACGGCGGGGATGCGGCGGTGGAGTACGGCGGAGAGGACGACCGGGTCCATGAGGGTTCTGTGTGTGCAGACGAAGAGGACACCAGAGGTGGTGCTTGAGGCGGGCGGAGGAGGGTTGCCTTTGACGACGACTCTGCCACCAAGAAAAGGGGCGACGTGGCGTATGGCCCACATGGGAAGCATTAAGCCGATTGTCATGCGTATGATGACTAGGATGGTACCTAGTGGGATCCACAGGAGGATTAGGAGGGCGGTTGCCGGAGTCGGACGCTTGGCTAGGCGGCCGTCGTGGAAGATCACCGGCAGCGGCCGGATTATGTGGTGCTCGACTCTCTTGTTGCTTGTAAATGGTGGATGGCATTTTTCCTGTACCAAATAATAAGAATTCATTACAACAATTAAACAAAAAGGAAGTTCATTAAGGAGGGAGGAAAGAATGTTCCCGTGACAAATGCTTTTTCTTTTTTTCAAAATTTCACAAGACAATATGTTTTTTTTTTCTTTTCGTCCAATTAAAACAAATTAATGTTTTGTATATTTTCATTGTTCTTTAACTGGAAGAACTATTTTGTCTTTAATGATTTTCACACACACAAAATTGACTAATAAAATTTATATATTTTGATGATATTGTTGTATTTAAAACCTATAAATACTACTATCAAATCCTTTTTTTTAATATTTTTTTAAAATAAAATTTAAAATGTTTTGAGTCTAATGAATAATCGTATAGAGCCCTACGGAATCATTAAGTAAAAATAAAATATGTCGCTACCTAAAAAAAATAATAAAATGGCCAAAAAGATATTAAATTTCAATAAGTGAGTTAAATACATTTTAAACTCTTAAAATATAGCGTAAAGAAATGGTTCCCCAGGCTAAATCGACTCACAAAACTATATTTAATTTTTTTGTATGGTTTTTTGTCAAATAATCTTAAAAATTTCACTAATAAAGCATGCATGATCCATAACATATAATATAAGATGAATTACGAATCTCCAAATTTATAACTAACTCACCATACACAACGGTAGGAAAGAAGAATCAGAGCTTCCAAGACCTAAGTTAGGTTGTCGATCTTCAAACAAAGTAGCAACACTCCTAGGTATCGAACCAAATCCATCTTTAAGAAAACCAGTAGCCAATCCGAATCGACTGACCAAAAGTTCAGTCCCAACAACATCATCTGCCCGTAAATGCTCCTTCACGAACCTCTCCACCATAACCCTAGGCATTTTAGTCACCACAACACGTTTATCACACGCGCTAAACACCCTCCAAGCCTCCATGTCTATATCATCCAACAAGAACTTAGGCAAAACAGCTCTAGCCACTGCCTCAATCTCACAGAAAGGGACCCCAGCTGTGGCCACGAATATAGTGAGCTTGAGCCCATCATCCCCGAGCCCGATCGACTCCAGAAGACGAATCACGGGCCACAGGGCCAGTAACAAGGCGAAACGGATAAGCCCGGATGCCTCGAATGCTATCAACATGAAGTAGGAGAAGACATCAGGATCCTTCAAGAGAGTCCCTTCAAGTTGTGCGCAAACAGACTCCATAAAATTTACCCTTAATTATGTTTATCCAATTCTTGCAAGAATCAAAAAATTTAATCCTATGTTTATGATTGGTGTGGAATTCGAAAGGTTTGTAAGAACTATTAGATGAAGGTGGATATGACTGTGTTGTAATAAAAGAAGAAGGCTGTTTATCAGTTCACAACCAACCTTTTCCCATGTTGCCTTATTTATACACAAACATATATAATAGGAAACCACACGACACGTAGGCATGCAAGAAAATGGATAACTTAACTTCAACAACTTTGGTCAGAATGAAATCTTTATATTTTGAGGGTCCACTTGTCCACCCCAAAATTGCCTGTCTCAGTATTAGGTCACGTACTTAGTTTTGCAGCCGTAATTGTAAGCAGCTTATTAATTATAAAAAAAGTAGATTTGAAGAGTAGTGATACTTGGATGCTCCACGTTTGTGAAGAGGGATTTTCTTCAGTGTTTCGAGTATGGGAGCATTTTCCCTGTTCAGATTTAGATTCATTACGTATAAATAGAAATTAATAATATACCCAATCCTTTTGGTCAGCTACTTTTTTTCTTTCTATATTATGTTAAATTCTCATATTTTAATTTTATTTATGTATATATATAGATATATCATATATTTATTAATGATACAAATAATGTGTTTTAAATATTTGATGAAATATAAAATAGAAAAGAGAATAATGTGTGGAAGTCATGAGGTTCACCTTGTTTAATTTTATGGTATTTTCTAATTCCATCTTAATTTTTAATTTTTATGTATCTATTTCTTCTGTTGTATCAGTTTCATGATATGAGTTGACGTGTTAAAACTTGCTAATTAATATTTAAATTGCAAAATTAGACCCATAACTGTAGGACGTTTACAATTTTAATTCTGTTTAAATTTCAATTCGCATTTATGTTTCATAATGATTTTAATTTTGCGAATTTAGTGCTAATGTTGGTGAAAATTGAGAATTTTGTTGTGACTTTTAAATTTTCAAACAATATACAGGAAAAAAAAATGCCACCCAATAAAAGGAAATGTCACATAAATAAAAATAATTTAAAAGAAAATGGTTGTCTTCTTTAGAGGAACAACCCGAAAGTAATCAAAAACTCTAGCTCATTTACATTTGATTACTTATCGGTTGTTCATTTAAGAAGACAACCCTTTTTTTTTAAATTATTTTAAATTCTTTTGTTTTGTGGCATTTTATTTTATTTTGTGTGTGTGTGTTTTCTTTTTCCTTTTTTTTTTTTTTTTGCAGGTTGTGTGGAAAATTGAAAGCTTATAAAAGTTTCGCAAAAATAAAAAAGTACACGTGAGATGCACATGTTAAATTCCAACAAAATTTCTAATTTCCACTTAAATTATGATTAAATTTGCAAAATTAAAATTTTTATGGACATAATTGAGAATTTACTTTAAACAGGACTAAAATTGTAAAGATCTAAGACTAATTTTATAATTTGCTCGACTAATATTTAACCCAAGCATTACACAGTTATTTAATGTAGAGAATATGTAAGTTTATATATCAATATAACTTATAATTATAAATATTAATATCCGTTGAATAACTTTTGTTAACATATCAACTAAAATGTACCTAGTCTTATTTTAATTTAAACTGAAGTAACCTTGATAAAAAGATGTTACTATATTAATTTCACAAACCATAAAACAAATCTAATAAATAAATAAATAATCTTTTTATTATACCATCATTTGTAGGGTTAGTTAGGGTGAGGATAAATAGATAAATAAGATATGATTAGTAGCATGAAATAAGTACATAAGAAACGAAATCAACGGACAAAAACCAAGCTGTCTCCAATCGACGTTCAAAAACAGTGAATAAGAATGGGCTGTATACAAAGATGGTTTCCCATGACGGGGTTGGCGCCATTTGGCAGCTTTAGGACTCCTGTGCCTTCACCCACATCTCTTCTCACATGTGTTGATACTGAAGCAACCTACTTTTCTACTTTCAATTCCTGGCCGCCACAGAAGGATTATTTGTCCTCGTCCGGAAGCAGGTTAGGCCGACTTCATCTTATTGTCGTTGTCGGGAGCAGGAGGAGGTTTTGTGTCCTCGTCCGGACAGCTTTCATCGTTTGTTCTCTGGAGACCACTCCATCTATTTGGGTAACTTCTATTTGATGATTACAACGCTAAATATCACTTTTAACTTCATAGGAATAACGTTTATTCGATTTTAATTTTTCTATCCTCACATTTGAGACTACAAGAATTTTTTTGGCCTAAATATTCCAAAAACTAATAGCATTGTTATATCCCGGCACATATTCGTTAATTTTTGGAAGGTTTGGGCAAATAAAATGATGTGGAATCAAATAAGAGAGCTCATGGGCTAAAATCGAACATACCCTATTTCTACGGGTCGAAAGTGATTTTTACTTTTGGACTAAAGGTGTCAAATAGGTTGGATCGTGAGTTTACGAGTTGGATTGAGACATAGTTATTACAGAGTTCACAGGATCAAATAAGAGAGCTCATAGGCTAAAATCGAACAAACTCTATTCCTAATGGTCAAAAGTGATTTTTGCTTTTGGAGTAAATGTATCAAATAAGTCGGATCGCGGGTTTGCGGGTCGGATTGGAACATAATTATTATAAAGTTCGTATGAACTCGAATCTATCTTTGTTTAGTTTATCGTGTCAAGAATTATAATTCAAACACAACTCATTTATTTGAGGGTTGACCCAATTGACTCGATTGAATCTAAATAATAAATATTTTTTATAAAATTTATGAAAACATATAAGTATAAATGAACTATAATGTTTGTCAATAGCAGGTGCTAAAAATAATTCTATATATACATGATTCTTTTTATAAATACTACATTTCATATTATGTGAAATTATAATACATTAATTTTTAAAATAATAATTATATGGGTTATTGGGTTGACCGATTCAACTCGTTTTCTATTCATGTTATTTGGGTCTAACCCGTTTTCAGCCTGAATTCGTTGAAGGTCAATCCTAACTTGTTATATTCGTATCGATTTATGTTAAGTTGTTCACAAATTGTCACCGGCCACCAAAAAAATTAGACATGAGCATGATTTTCCTCTAAAAAAGAAGGTCAGGCGATTTCTGCTAGAATGTTAACGAATGGGATCAATGTTGATTAACGAAGAACAATTTCTAAAAAATGGGGTCCAAATCGAAGAAGCCCTATTTCTATAGGGTTAAAATTAATATGAACCCGCTGAAAATGTATCAAAATAAATCGAACAAATGTGGCTTCATGAATATCATTGAAGTCTTGTAAATTACATAATTGACAAGATTGTTTAGAACGTCAAATATACAATATATATTCATTATAAAGCCAGTTTTTCTTAACATAAGATAAAAGCTCAAAACTATAGACGTGTGTAAATTAGAGGAGAAACATATATTCATGCTATTTATCATGCCTAAATTTTGACAAAAAAAATATTTAAATCGATATGCTTAAAACAACTTAGTACCGTAATTAAGTAATTTCAATGCTAGAAGGTCATGAATTCAAATCCAGTTGAGAACATATAATTTTATTTTATTTTGCAAAATCTAATATTTTATAAGCATTAATATATCAAATTAATCACCTTTTTACAATTTTAATTTTACACCCATATAGCACATATTAAAAAAGGAGATATTAAATTCAGTTATTTATTAATATATTATTTAAGTTAGAATTGGATATTTGTTGTGGATTGAACGTTTGAGTTGTAAATAAAAATTTGTTCAATAATTTTCTCATAATAATATTATAAGATAAATTCAATATTTTTAAATATGATTAATCAATTTAATTTTCAATTTATAATCTTAAATGTTATAAATAAGTAAATCTATATTATAATCATCTCAAAATTAATCAATTAATTATTTTAACAAAAAAATATGAGTTTGTTTAAATAAATAAATAAATAAATAATTTTCTAATTGAATTATTCAATTTATATTATGAGTTGTGTGTTATTTAGATAGTTATGTTGGTTTGAACATTGGTAACTTTCTAAATTAGTTATGGATGCTTATATATATATCAAGTATAATACATAACAATAAGGAATGTGTTTTGAGTTTTATACAGAACTAATTAATTTTAAAAATAAATAATAATGATTATTTATTATAATTAATATTCTATTAAATACTCTATTGATAGAAATAAATATATAGTTGATACACAGGAGGAATAGTAGTAACATAGAAAAGACAAGTGGGGCGGCCCCCAAAATGAACAACTTTTCTAGTGTGCATGTGTAGAGACGGACAACAGAACAAGATTTTGGGGAATGACAGAAAGCCTATATTTTTATGTTTCCAAAAGTTTGGTTGCTGACATATAAAAAAGCTAAATTGATTGAACCACCAACAATGATCTATTAATATATATATATATATATATATATATATTTGCTGAAAGAATGATTCCATAACTCCTTTAGAGGAATATAAGAACCACATCCAATAATTCACAATTAATATTAAACACATTTTTTATTAATAATTTAACAAATAAATAAATTATTTTTAAACACACTTGTACGTACGCCAATGCATTTTCGAGAATCCATCACATCTCAGGTGGGCAAGATACATCACAAATATAGCCTTTTTTATACAAAAAAAATACTAAATTAAATCACAAATTTCTGTTTTATAATATGGGAGAAATTGAAAATATCTGAGAATTTTGTTACTGTGCTCCAAAATCCTAATGATAAAAGACAACATGAATAACCTCAAACTCTAGCTAATTTATGCATTTAAAGAGTAATTGAACTAAAATACTAAATTACCTTAATTGGATGAGGATTGAGGACGATGTTCGTTGTTGCTGCAGCGAAGAGAGGGGGGGGGGGGGGTTTGAAGTTCAGATGATGTGGCGGACAATGGCGGTGGAAGTGGCGGGACGAACAGCGTCGATGGAGGGATGAATAACAGTGGTGGCCGGTGAGGTCTTTTACCAGTGCCAGTGGAACGTGAGAGAGACTAAGATGGAAATGGATTTAGAAAATAGATTTGGGGCAAAATGAGAGGGAATATTGAAATAGCCCGTAATTAAATATTTAATTACAAAAAATTGTTAAATCCAAATTATAAAACTATTTAATTTTTAACTGGAGAGTTGAAAGGAGAGAATGATGGGCCAAGCATTTCTGCTTCATCTTCCTTCTTTTTAGTCTTTTCCCATGGCCCGTTCGGGGTTTTTATTTATTTATTTATTTATTTATTTATTTATTTATTTATTTATTATTATTATTATTATTATTATTATTATTATTATTATTATTATTATTATTATTATTATTATTATTATTATTATTACTCCTATTATTATTGATGCTTTTATTAGAGTAAAAGAGCTAGGTTATCTTACATAGTTAGAAATTTGTTCTTCTATATTTAACAATGGCGCTGTATCATTCCTTTTTATATGTATTTTGTGGATCATTATCTAAGGTGAAAATGTATTTAAACAACAATTTTTGTAATTTTTATAGGTTATTTAACCACATTTTTTATTTAACTAGTTTTCTATTATCTTTTGATACTTTAGTGTTTTCTATAACTTTTTTTACTTCTAACTTTCAAGTCATGTCAAGAATGATACAAAATTAAATTTTTTGTCATATTGGATAACTTCAATTTCAAGTAGCTCAAATTTTTTATTTTAATAATTTTAAATTAGGATAAAAGTAGATAACATAACCTTAAAATTACAATTTCAATCACTTGAAATTCGAGCACCCAACCTGACATGTGACAATAAATTTCATATCACTCCATCTAATGTGACTTGAAATTTTGGATTTTGTGTGAAAAAAATAAATCAATGTCAAAATAAAGGATAAAAATATTTTAAAAAATGTTAGAAAACTAATAAAATATACTTAAAATTTTGTAAAAAAGTTGGAAAAAAAATAATTTAATTTTGTCTCTTACCTAAATCCCCACTAATTATGGGTGTTTTTGTTTTTTATTTAAAAAGAAAACAAAAAAAGCGCATAAGCATAATTCTATTAAAAAGGTGTCCCCTTCTAATGGGACAACCTTTATTCCAATTCTGCAACCACCTAACATCCTTACGAACAAGTGTATAACCTTTCCCGGCACACTAGCTGGATTTTCAAAAGCATATATTTTGTTCTAATGCTTTTTTTCTTTTTTCTTTTTTTGTTGGGAAAAAAATTGCTAAGTGTATATTATTTCTTAAAAAAATTATTTTGATTTCTGGAAAAAGGAAATTTATTATTTATTTTATTCAATTATGGGCGGTGCCTTTATGTGTTTGTTCTACGATCAATTATTAATAATTCTTCATAAAATTCAAATTAATATATAGATAATAAAGTGGTTTCTTTACTAACTTATGGAAGAAAATACTGAAAATCAATTGTTTTTTTCTATATTATTATTAGAACACGATATACCATGAAGTAGTGTGAAAGTTATATTATTTTATATTTATAAATAAATCAATCAAGCATATGTGTTTTGTGTTTTTTATATTTTGTAAGTTAAACTTATAAAAAAAATAAAAAAATAAAAAGGTGTAGTGTAGTATAGGTTAAAAAGTGGAAAGCAGGAGCATGAAAACATGTGAAATGGCTTCAAAAAATGAGGACACCCTTTTTATTGTTGCTCGCCTCTCCTCCTACTTTACTTTTCAAATCTCCAATTCTGCTTTTGACTCCACAACTAATCTTCTGCTTCCCCATTTCTTATTCAATTTTAATTTCCATATCTTCTTTCATTACTACCTATTATATCAATATATTAATATTTAATAAAACAAAATATTATTTAATTTATATGCACCAAATGCATGAATCTACTTACACGTAACAAGTTATATCATATTCTAAAAATTAGTAAAAACATGCTAATCATAATCGGCCTAACCCGGATGTGGATCCAGTTCCTATTGTGCCCGTATATTGTTGTGCGTGCATTTTTCGACCTCATATTTTTTTCAAATAAATATTATTTATTAAGATTATTATAAAAATATATCATTTTTTTCTAGGATCAAATCATTATCTTTTTTTTTCTTCTAAGTATTGTTGTTTTAACTATTTTTTTTAATTAGTTAAATAAAAATAATTTTTTTAATAAAAGTAGTACTTTTATTTTGAAAAGGCAATATTTTGATAACAATCTAAAAAAATATTGTTCTTCAAATTTTTTTTTTCTAAAGTATCATGTTCATGGTGCATGGGATAACCAGCTGTGTGGCCCCTCTTGAAATTTTAAAAGTTTGTGAATCGCCTAATTTAAATATTCACTGTGCATTGAATTATTTGTGTAAGATTTGAATTACAAATATATATTAATTAATATTTAAAAAATTAATTAACTAATTTTATTTTTCAATTTATTATAGATACAATACTCTTATTTTGAAACAACAAAATATATTTTTTAAAATACAAAACTATATTTTTTATGTCATTATTAATAAAGTAATAATATACTTTGAGTGTTCTTAAAACTTATTCCTAAATATAATATATTTAAAAGGATATTATAAATATATTTATTTTAAAAAATATATTAAAAATTGTACACTTGAAAGTGACAATACTGGTTACGTTAATAGTACATTTATGAACTACCAGTTCACAGTAAGTCGTAACAATAGTCACGGTCCTTTTATATATTAAAGAAAGAGTAGCTGATTTTTAGATTTTAGCATATAGAAGTATATTCTTCTCCATTTTTTTTATATAATTGACATGTGTATTTTTCTTGTTCTTTTTTTTTTAATTTAAATAATTTATTTGTTTTAAATTTATTTTTAATGAATGATTTATTAAATGAATTATCTTTTTGTGATCCTTAATTTGATATAAATATTGCATCTTTTAAAATAAATAATTATGCTTAAAGTATGAAAAATATTTTTTTATAGATAGAATATAGTTTTTTTATAAATTAAATAATTTAATTTGTTATTTTATGTTGAATTTGAATAAATAATATATTAATTTTTTATATAAATTTTATCTAAAAATATAAATAGTTGTTACAAAATTAAAAATATTATATTATTAATATATATAATATTATAATTAACTATTTCTCTTTAATAAATTTTAGTGAATTAAAATTTTTGTATTAAATTGGGAATATTCTAAACTTCGCTTCAAAATATCTTGCAAGGTATTATTTATCAAAATTAAATTTTAAAAAAATGGCAGTACAATATAAAATAAAAATAAAAATAAATCTCATCATATTTATATAAACATAATTGATATAAATAATTATTAATATATAATAATAATAATAATAATAATAATAATAATAATAATAATAATAATAATAATAATAATATAATTTGGTCGTATATTATAAATAAAATAAATATATTTTGTTTGGTGCATAGCATGGATATCCATCTAGATAATTATTAGGACTATCCAGGTAATTATTAATACAAAGATAACATCCATGATGATACGAGTCGCCATTTATGCAATTTTCAATATCTATTAATATATATATTATAATATCTATTTTTCAATTAACATCTACATCAATATCTATCTATATATATTTGACTGATAAAGTTACAAAATTTATTACTTTTTAAGTTATTATCTATCAAAATATATTTATTTGATTATCTTTTTATTATTTTTTTATTTTTTACTAAAAATATCAAAAGCTTATAACCTTTTATGTTTTAACTCCAATTTAAAAAATATATATGTCTAATTAATTTTGTTTTCACGATCTTTAATTTAATATCCATATTGCACATATATATACAGATACATACATACATTAAAATTTAATTATGAAATATAAAATATTTTCTTCTTAAGTTAATTGTGATATACATAAAGAGAAATAATGTTTTAGATATAAAAGAAAATAAAAATTGCAGCCTAAATTACTTTTAATTATGATATCTATTTTTTATACATATATATATATTAAATATCTATCTATATATGAGATATAATAAAATAACTTGATTGATATCGCAATAAAATGATTACATTATTATTTTATTTATTTTATTATTAATTTATGAGAGTATATCAAAACAAACTTCTAAATAATCTATAAATATAAATTGTAGTTTAATTTATATCTTATAATTCCATAAATTTTGAGATATAGTAACCAATATATCTATATATATATGGTTGCAATAATTCAGTTTGATTTAAAATTAAAATAATTAATATTTACATAACAGAGTAAGATTAATCTGTATAATTTCATTTTCATCTAATCTATATCTATCTATCTATATATATATATATATAATAACAGTAGTACCAGCTATTTTTAGTAGCCACTCATTTTCTCGCCCATTTTCTTTTTACTAATAGTTATTATATTTATTTATTATTTTTTAACAGATTTTTAGTTCGATATTTTTGAATTGTATGATATCTATAATATATTTAGTACCATATGATATCAAATAAGTTTGAAAATTAAGAGATTTAAATCTATAATACTATTTATAATTTTATTTATATAATATATATATATATATATATATATATAGAGAGAGAGAGAGAGGGTTTTTTTTCTTCTAATTATATGATATGAACTAAATTATTAATTATTATATAATTACAATTTTATACGATTTAATAATAGGAGAACACTAATTGTGTTATATTTAATTACTTAATTATTTATACTAATAGTTATTATATTTATTTATTTATTTATTTATTTATAGCAGATTTTTAGTTAGATATTTTAGAATTGATGATATCTATAATATATTTAGTACTATATAATGTCAAACAAGTTCGAAAATTAAGAAATTTACATTATAATATTATTAATATATTTATTTATATATATATATATATAGAGAGAGAGAGAGAGAGATTTTTTTTATATAATTATATGGTATCAACTAAGTTATCAATTATTATCTAATTACAATCTTATACGATTTAATAATAGGATAATTATATTTACTTAATTAATTTGTACTAATAGTTATTATATTTATTTATTAATTTTAGTTAATTTTTAGTTAAAATATTTTAGAATTGTATGATATCTATAATATATTTGGTATTATATGATATCAAATAAATTCAAAAATAAAGAGATTTGAATCTATAATAATATTTATAATTATATATATATATATAGAGAGAGAGAGAGAGAGAGAGCAAGAGAGGTTTTTTTTTTTTTTTTTTTTTTTTATAATTATATGATATCAACTAAATTATCAATCATTATCTGATTACAATCTTATATGGTTTAATATGAGAACACTAATTGTGTTATATTTAGTTACTTAATTGTTTGATTGTTTAAAAACTGCTTTGAATTATCAAATTATCTTTAACATAATTTTCAATACTAAAATTTAATTATCTTTCCATTTAATTATCTTTCCATGATAGTATCTTTAATTATAAATAAAAAATATTTAATTTATTTAACATAAATTTATTATATATTCTTGAAAATATTTTGCATCATATTTAAGGTTTTCATGTAGAAGAAGAATAAAATTTTATTTGAGAAAATAAAGGAGGAGTCATGTGGCAAATAGGCAAGATGGAAAATTATTTTCTTTAATATAAAATTGGTGTTTTCGAATAGACCTAATATGTTCTAATATTTTGAAATATATATATATATATATATATATATAATAACAGACGTACAGCCAAATTTCCCGCTTAAACTATTTTCTAATTATGGTATTTATTTTCCTATGCAAATCTATTTGGATATCTATCTATATATATATATATATATTATGGTATCTATTATTCTATGCAAATCTATATCAATATATATTTATATATATTTGATTGATAAAACTTTGACATTTATTAATTTTCAAGTTATTCTCTATCAAAATATATTTATTTGATTATCTTTTGTTATTATTTATCAATTTTCACAAAAAAATTCAGCAAGCTTATAATTTTTTTGTTTCAACTTCAATTTAAAAAAAAAATATCTAATTAATTCTCTTTTCACAATCTTTAATTTGACATCCATACTGCACATATATATACACATATACATACATTAAAATTTAGTTATTAAATATATTTTTTTTCTTAAGTTAATTGGGATATATATATATATATATAAATAGAAAAAAACAATTTTTGCTCCCTAAATTATTTTTAGCCATGATATCTACTTTTTATACAAATATATACCAATATGTATCTATATTAAATATAATAAAATAATTGAACTGATAGAGTCACGATTTCATGGTTACTAAAAATTATAATAAAATATAATTATATTATTATTTATATTTAGTTTAGTTATTTATTATAAGAGTATATCATAACAAACTTATATTCGGTAAATATAAATTGTAATTCAATGAAGATCCTATAATTCCGTCAATTTTGGGATATCGATAACCAATATATCTATATATATAAGTTAGATTACAATCGATTTGATCTAAAATAAAAATAATTAATATTTACATAAAAAAGTAAGATTAATTTGTGTAATTTTATTTTCATCAAATTTAATGTTAAAAAAAGAACAAAAATTTAATATTTTACTTTTGAAAAATTTAAGAACCACAAAATTAAAATTCTTTTTTGATAGAAAGATTATCACAAAAAGAAGAAAATATTATATATTGCACTGTCTATTTGATATATTTAACACACACACACACACACACTCATATATATATATATATATATATATAAAAAGAGAAGTAAGATAATATGTCATTCTATAAATGTTAGTTTTATTTTAATTTTTTATAAGTTAAACTACGTCTATTACTCGGTGCGTCACTGGTTAATATGTCAAAAGCAAAACATGTCTTTAAAATATAAATTTATTTTTTCAACAAATTTAGTACTTCATATTATATATATATATATATGTAATTTATCAACTTAAATTATAAAGAAATATTTGGATTGGTTCCGGTTGAGACTCTCAATCCTATTTTTTTAATACCTTCTAATTTTAAATTTATAAACTTAAAATTATCAAAATTAATAAAATTATAAATAATTAATAAAAATAAATAGCCGTGCAATGCACGGGAGAAATTACTAGTGTTATATATAACTATATAGAAATTGGCCAGTTGGACTCATTTACATAAATGTCATTTTCCTACCCAAATCAACTTTCTATTTTCAAAAACTATGATGTTCAATCAATTTTTTTTTTCATTTTCTTTGTTTTTTCATTTTAATTTTCAAAAGCTTATAACTTTTTCATCTCAACTGCATTTTATGAAAAATGTATCAAATTAATCATTTTTTATGATTCTCAATTTGATATCCATATTATATTGCATATATAATAATAAAATAATAATTTTAAATATAAAATATTTTTTTCATATATTAATTGCGGTATATTTTCATATTTAATATAATTTTATATTATTAGATATTTTTATTTTAAATTTTTTTATCAAAATATATTTTATATAATTATATATTTTATTTTAAAAGTTATATTATTATATTATAAAAAATATACTAATAAAAAATAATAGTTACTAAAAAGAAAAGTGTTTTTGAGTTGGGGTGTGGGGGACCGGCGGGGGGGTGGTGAGGGGTGGTCAGTAGTGTTGTTGAGAATATGCCTTTGGAACAAAAGAAAAGTACAAAAAATAAATGCTGAAATGGGTGGCCATAATAAATAAATAAAGATAGAGCGAATGCATACAAACATTGAAATCAAACGTTGGATAGGATAGGATCCCAGTCAATAGTGACTCTCTCACACCCACTCACTGGCCCACACTTTTCCCTTTTTTTTTTCGTTGCTAAAAATGTAATACAAGAAAATATTAATAGCTTCTTTGACCCTTCATTTTTAATGGATATTTTGGATAATAAAGGGTTGCTGTTAGTAAATTAAGTCTATGTATGAGGTTAACGATTGCAATTAATTTATAATATTATTTATTTTTAAATTATTATTATTTTAAATAAAAATAAATATTAATAATTTTTAATTAAATAAGTAATATTATTTATGAAAAATAACTTTTTATAATTGTAATGGACGAATATTAAAATACATTTTTTATATATTTTAAGAACCCATTTTGAAATAAGCCAAGTCCCGAACTACACTTAATATGGTATAGTCATATCTGAAATATCTCAATAAGTTTAAAATGTGAACGGAAAATATTTTAGGTTGCACTTGAATTGGCAATTTAAAATATACGGATTTCAAATTCATTTAAGATAAAACGTATTTCATATCAACCATAATACCTAAGGAAAATTAATCTCAAATACAAATAATGGATTTTAACTCTCGAAAAAAACATCAAATAATCTTTTACTATATATTTTAAATTCATTCTCAAATTATTTGATCCAAATACAATCTTAAAATTAAGATAAAATAATTAATAATATATCTAATATATTAAATAACAGAATATTTATTAAATGTTATATAATATAATAATCACATGTTACTACCCCTTATGGTTTACTATATTGTAGATATTATATATTATTCATAATTTTTAAAATATATTTCATTAATTAAAATAGAGGTTTTGGTTGAGAAAAGGATTTTAAAAATCATAAGTATAAAATGTGATATAAAGACTGAAACAACATTAAAAATAGGAGTTTAGTAATTTGATTTCCTTTTTAATAAAAAAATATCCAAAAAAGTTCAATAAATTTATTATTATGATTCTAAAACCACTTATTATATAGATTCATCAATCCAATATTTAAATTTGAGCATCCGAATACACAAAAATCCCATAATGCAATAAGCTTAAACATAGAATGCATTTTTATAGGAATAAATATTGAATGTAATTAGTTTTAACAATAAGAAATGAGTTTTATTATTTAAAAAAAAAAAAAAAGGAAATGTGTTTACAAGGAAAGGAAAAAACGAAACAAGACCAGACATGATTTGAAGGGCTTAACACGTGTCTCACATTCCAAGCGTTGATTAAACGCCAATGTCCCCTTTCCAGATTTATCCCCACTTCCTCAATTTTATTATCACACATAACCCGTTTCATATATCCCTAATTCTTCGCTCCATTTCTGGGCATCCAACATCCCCTCTCTCCTTCTTCTTCCTCCATGTTTTCTCCCTCCTCTTGATACCTTTCTGGAGGAAAGATCCAATTTTTCAGTTTTGAAATCGGATTTTTCTTTCCTGTATTCTTCCTACATGTCGATGTCAACGTATTGGTGTTACAGATGCAGCCGATTCGTAAGGGTTTGGGCCCAAGATTCCGTCAATTGCCCCGATTGCAGCAGTGGGTTCGTCGAAGAGATCGAGACCCCCACCAGATCTTCCCTCTCCGACTCCCGCCGCCGACGCTTTCCCGCTGCTGCCATGTATATGATGCGAAATCCTGATCCGGGCCCTGGCTCGGGCTCTGCCGCGGGTTCCAGCCCGATGCTGAGGAGAAGTCGCAGGAGTGGGGGCGATCGGTCACCTTTTAATCCGGTTATCGTCCTTCGGGGGGCCAGTGATGGCGTAGGTGTAGGTGTAGGTGGAGGGGTTGCTGCCGGAGGAGGCTTCGAACTGTATTATGATGATGGAGCCGGGTCAGGTTTGCGGCCATTGCCGGCTAGTATGTCGGAGTTCCTGCTAGGGTCGGGTTTTGATAGGTTGCTGGATCAATTGGCTCAAATTGAGGCAAATGGGATTGGGAGAATTGATAGTAATCCGCCGGCGTCGAAGGCGGCTATCGAGTCCATGCCAACAATCGACATAAGCGATCAACATATAGCTACTGAATCGTGCTGCGCTGTCTGCAAAGAGGCATTCGAGTTGGGGACGGAGGCTCGAGAAATGCCCTGCAAGCATTTGTACCATCAAGATTGCATTTTGCCTTGGCTTTCACTAAGAAACTCTTGCCCTGTGTGTAGACACGAATTACCAACTGATAATGAGAATGTTACCGGCAATCAGGATGCAAGTGAAGGGAACCGAGTGAATGAGGTCGGAAACGATGATGAGACAGTTGGGCTGACGATATGGAGATTGCCCGGTGGTGGGTTTGCCGTAGGGAGGTTTTCTGGAGGGAGGAGAGGGGGAGAGAGGGAGTTGCCGGTGGTTTACACCGAGATGGACGGTGGGTTCAATAATAATGGGGCACCAAGAAGGATTTCATGGGGTTCTAGAGGTAGCATATCAAGGGAGAGGGGTGGACTGAGGAGAATCCTCCATAGTTTGTTCGGTTGCTTTGGTAGAGGTGGTTCTTCGACTTCTACTTCCAGTTCGGACTCTAGAGTGAGTCGAAGGAGATTGTCATCGGCTTATAGATCCTATTCAAGACGGCGTAGGGGATGGGGCCTTGAAGTTAATGATTGAAGCGATTGGAGATGGTGATTCTTCTGTGGTGAAGGCTGGTGAAAAATTGTTGGTTATCATTTACTGTAAATAGCTGGCTCATCTGTTGTATGTTGTGCTCAACGTGATTACTCCGATTTTATTTGGTTAACAATGACCTAGACGGAGAAATTAGATGGCATAAATGGACACACGGAGACGAAGAACAGAGGAGAACAAACTCCAAAACTGAGAGGTCTCTAGTGTTTAATCTTGGAACTGGCGGAAGAATTGCCGGTCCTAATTGCTTTCCCAATTCAAGAGTCGCTTACTTTTTCCCCCTGTCACGTTTGTGCAATATGTAGTGATCTTTAATGCCATTTTATGTTGGATTTGTTATTGAATATCTGATTTTGCGTACAAAACTTAATGAGAATCGATCCTTTTTGTGGACATCACATTATCACTGGCTTCACATTTAGGAGATTTTGTATTGTTATTAATATAAATCTTCTTTGGATTACAGTCTGACCTTGTGTTATATCTTAACTGTGGAACAGTTACTCATTTTTGTCGTTTATAACGATACATATATTCTTGTTGTTTATAATGAGATCATATATGTCTCTTTCTATGGAAATAGGAGAGGAGAATGCTGAGTCCATATATGGTGTCAATGCTCTGGGACTTTCCGTTATTGTTTGTATTCGGCTGACGTGTTTATGAATACGTTGCACTAGTGTTTATGTTGTCAAAATCTGAAAGTTGGTTTATCTGTATGCATAATTGCCACATGTAGTATCTGAAGTTTGTCTAGCTAGTAGAGAGGATGTCAATGGCTGCAAGAACAATGTTGGCCGTTGCTGAATTCTCCCATCCATGTTCTTGAGTTGTACTACATATACTGGAATGGATGACCCAAGGTAATTTCTGATCAACCCTTCTCCAGATCTTGTGAGAATGATTCGGGCAATCCATTTTTGTCGTAGTTTACTCTGTATTACGTATCAGGTCCATAATACTCTCCTATTTAGACACGTGCAGGTTGAACAGAAGATGGAACGGGGAAATCTCATCTAGGTTATCTTGATAAAATACAAGGATTTAAGCTAGTAAGTTGGACTACTGAGAACTACAAGAGCTGTAAATGCGCTGCCTCCTTATTCGTCGTGTATTGCTTGCTATTATCTTGATGTTGCTCCATGAGATGCTGTAAGAATTGAGTTAAAGGGTAGAAATAGTAATAGGATTTTGAATGATGTATGAGGGGTTATTTGCAGTTTGTTTTGGTGCTCATGTTACAGTCCTAGTTCCAACCTGACCTGAATAAGCATATTGTTATTATGAAGGCTTTCAGTTTCATGACATTCCTTTCTTTCTCTAAATGAAAGAGGTAGGGGGAGTATAGTTTTGGGTATCTGTATGTCGTTAGATTTTAGAAATTGGAGGTCATAAAACAGCATAATGCTCAATTGAATCTTGAATGCCCAATGCAATACATACTTGTTGGGGTACGAGGTGCGCAGTATCTACTTTTTGATGTAGAAGCATTTTTTCCTTGAATTTATAAAACTTTCTAAAAATACTATTTTGTAAACATTAATGTAAATACTCGAATTATGAATAACGGTGTAAATGAGTTGAGCTGAGTCGAGTTGAACTTACTATTGTTCAAGATTGTTTGAAATGTTATCGAAGATTCTAATATTTTGTTTGAGATTAGTTTGATTATTAATTGAGTCTAGTTTGAACAAGCTTTAATCAAGTGGAACATGAGTCGAGCTTGAGTAGTTTGATAGTACATACTTGTTTTAATGAATTTTTATTAACGAGCTCGAACTCAAAGCTTTAGATTTTATCGAACGTAGAAATGTATTCAAGCTTGTTTGACATTATTATCTCAAATTCAAACGAGCTTTTAACGAATGAATTCGAATAAAGTATCGAATAGCTTGATTTGATTTCAGTCCTAATTGTGAATTCTGTTGTAGCTCATTTTGGTAATTCTAACTTCATTGGTCCTGCATATGAAGAAGAAAATGAATGGGCCAAATTCTCTTTTTTTGAAATATAGACAATTTACTTTCATCGCATTACTTCATGTTTTAAGTATATTTAGTGGAATATTATAACCAATCTATTGAATATTCAAATTAAAAAGACAAAATTGATCTAGAATTAAGGATACAAAATGATTATCATGGTGCGATGTTAAGAAGGTGTTTGGAATGGGTCTTTCCTGTTGGGATGGAAGATGTTTATTTAGTAGAGAAGCCATCAAGACACCCGGGCGAGGCCGCAGGGTGGATCAACAATTACTTCATCATCAAATCATTATAAGGTCTTGTCTCTTGTTAATCAAGAATTAAACTCTCGATCTCTTATAAAACTTATCCCTATATTTGATCTTACTTACACGTAAATCTCCTATGTTTTAGGTCCTCATTTAATTAAATTCTAAAGGCTCATTCACTTAAAATAAACTTTTGCCCATAAAGTGAAGATAATTATTGATAAAATGAAGGCAAATTATTGAATAATTCTTCTAAGCCTAAACAAATAAATAAATTTGGTAAATACAAAATTTTACTTAATCAAATATCATACAAAATTTCACTTAACTAAATTTCGTATAAAATTATTAAAAAAGCAGGGGTTGGTCTGTCCCAAACCACGGGCCAATTCATGGCGGACTATCATCCAACAAGTTGATACCAAATCATCCATTATGTAGGACCCGAACAGCTCTAGTGTCCATCTCTCCCATACATTATGCTATCATGTTCACAAATCCAATAAACTTTTTTAAACATTATTCAATCAATCAATCAGTATTGGCTTAACATTATTCTCTCGCTAAAGCAGCTGGGAGTGTCGGTTGCCTGGGGAGGAGTTTGAATCCCCCCATCCATGAAGTTTGTCGATGTCCAATACTTTCATATATAGAAAAGTCGAGAATGGCAAATGAAAGCCTTTCATGTTAGATTTGAGTCTCATGCTAGATTGGACCGCAGATAATGGATAAGGTCTGGAGGTCCACTATAGATGTAAAATTAGTAAATTTAATTTAATATTTTTATATTATTTTATTGTAAAAAGTGATGTAGCGATTAATTTATTGAATAATAATTAAATGATTGTCGGAATTGGTGGTTTATAGGTTACATTGATTTATTATTATTTTTAATTAGCATGTCTCACTCATTTAGGGCACTTATTGGACAACAGAGAAAAGCCTCGGGGGAAGGCCCTTGTGAAGATACGACCTCGGAAATGAAACTATTGTAATATCAACAAAATAAGAATATAACTTTTATTAAAGATTTAAGATTTAAAGTTTAAATTTTAATTGCTTGTGGCAAAAGACGAAGCCCTCGCCCCCACCCCCGGTCCGACAGAGATTGGTGGAGGAATTAAATCATGGTAACTCAGCCACCCAGGAACCAACTGAGCTGTCCATGCGGACTTTAAATTTTAATTGCTAGTTTCTATTCATTCAAGTTTGCCGCATTTCCAAAGAACAATTTTGTGAGCACTCACTTAAAATGTAAACGCACTCTGATATCAATTTGATGTTCCTATAAACAGTCATGCATTCCAACAATGTTGTCATATCATACCAAAAGTAATCTTGCATTTAAACAATATTGTATTACCAGAAGTGGTAGTATATATCTTCAAATCTTGATCTTCACCAACTTGGTAGATCTTTTTACAATAATAAATAATTCACTTATTTAGACTCATCTTCTTCTGCTCAACCCAAATACAATTACAAGTCATAAGAACAAGATATTAAAGATTTGTATACAAACAAAAGAATAATCCTCACAAACAAATATTTTTATTTTTATAACAAATTAAACAAGGGTTTTGACAATTAAGAAATAAGAACACATTCGATCAAAGACATCATTATGAGCAATTGAAGAAATTGATCCCCTAAATAGAGCTCCTAATATTCATCAAATGATTAAAGAATAGTGACAAAAGATGACTAACACATGGAGAATAGTATTTTTCTTCATGTAGAGGATGCACACAACTCTATCCTCCACACATATATATATATATATATATATGTATATATATTTAAAAAATATATTTTATTTATATATGTGATAAAAGGATATCAAACTAATGATCTTATAAAAACAAAATATAATACATCTTTTATAAAAAATAAAGTTTAAAAAAAGTTAAAAATAATTAACTTTTTAAAGAAAAAAATAATTATATCAAATGATTTTCTTAAAAATAATAAGAGAGAATAGAAAAAATAAAATATAAATAAGTAAAATTGTAAATAAAACAACTATATTTTATAAGATATATAAATAAATATAGATTAAATTATAACACAACTCACACTCGATTGTCCACCATCAATTGTCCAACCCGTAGGGTACTTTGAAAGCGGCAAACGATTAAAGCAATGGGAGTGTTGATTGATGCACATGTGTGGAAGAAAGAGAGGCTTGAAAAGAAATATTCGTGTCTGAATTGTCATAATAAAAGACATGAAAACAAAGATCTCTTTGGCTACTGCAGCACCCAGTCGTGTGTTGTGAATCCCAACAACTTTGACACACACGTGCCACCTCTCCTTCTCTCCCCTCCACCTCTTTTGACTATACTCCCCTCAAACTCCACCGACCAACTTTATATATATATATATATATATATGGCCAATTTAACACAATATAGTGAATAATTTTTTTTTTCAATAAAATATAGTATAGTTAATTTTTTTTAAAAATATAGGTAAAGTCGCCCCTGCCAGGGCGACAACTGAATTTTTTTTTTAAGTCGCCCATTGCATGGGCGACTATGTATATATATATATATATTCAAAAAATAGAGGAAGAAGTAGCCACTCGGTCGTGTCACTCGATCGAGTCACCACTCGGACAGCCGAGTGGTACATGTAACTCGACCCAGCCACTCGGCCTGAACAATACTCGGCCGACCGAGTTCGAGGAATGAACTCGGCCAAGGCACTCGGTCGACTACTTAACTCGGCCGGCCGAGTCACGTAAAGTTTCTGGATTACTAAGTCCGGCGGTTTTTTAATTTGTTTTTCAAATATATCCACACCACACATTCATCTCTCTATCATATCTATCACCCATCCACACCACACACTTCTCTCTTCCTCATTTCTTTCTTTACTTCTTCTTCACTTCTTCTTCACTTCTTCTTCAATTCTCCTTCAATTCTCTTTCAATTTTTCTTCAATATTCACGGTTCTTTCTTCTCCGTTTCTCCAAAATTTGTTTAGGTAAATTTTTTCATAGTTCTTTTTGTGTGTGCGTGTGGTGTTTTGTGTGTGTGTGTGTGTGGTGTGTTTTGTGTGTGTATGGTGTGTGTGTGTGGTGTTTTGTGTGTGCTGGAGTGTGTGTGTTGTGTGCTTGTATTGTATGTTGTGTGTGTGGTGTATGAAATATATGTGTGTGATGTGTGTTGTGGTGTGTGTGGTGTGCGTGCTTGTGTGTGCTGGTGTGTGTGATGTGTGTGCTTGTGTGTGTGTTGTGTGTGTGCTTGTGTGTGTTAGTGTGTGTGATGTGTGCGTGTGTGTGCTTGTGTGTGTGGTTGTGTGATGTGTGCGTGTGTGCTGTGTTTTGGGTATGTGTATGTCGGTCGGTTTAATTCGTATAATTTGTAATAGATTTTGTTGAATTTTTTGCTATTATATATAAATTGTTATAGATTTGTCGATAATATTTTTTTATACATTATTTGATGTAGGAACTCTGAGAATTGTTGATGTTGTTGTGCATTTATCGTGACCCTCAAATTGTTGCCGTTGCATTGAGATATTGCTTCATTTCAATATCAGGTTTGAATTTTACTAATTTATTAGTTGAATTTAATTTCATTATACTTTGTAATTATATAGCTTAATAATACCTCTTGCATGCGAAAAAATAGTTAACTCCATATTTTAAGTTCATTAATACATCTTTATTATTTAAGATATGCAGTCTTCAAACAATGTCGGTATTGTTGTTTATATTGGGGATAGTAGCGATGTTCCACCTGTTTGTGCAACAAGGGTACCTCGCGACATCGGATATTCTGGCTTGGTATCAAAATTCTTTGAACTGACAAGGATCGATAGCAATGAATATAAATTCAACATATCCGCTTCACTATATGCAAACAACAGATATCATCGTATACCAATCAACAACGATGATAATCTATGGTTTTTCTTTGCACCGGATGCGGATAATCAATATGTAGAATTTCATATTGATCCGAAAAAATTGCAAGATAATGCTCTTCCAGATATTCTCCCAAGCAATGAGTATTATCAATATGCTTCTTACTTAAGAGGCGATGACATTAATAATTCAGCACTCGTCAGGCAAGAGCATACTGGTGGAACCTCAAGGTCCAATAATGACAGTATTCCAACTGAAAGAGAAAATGCTAACACGGATGATCAACCACATGATCCATTGATTGACAATTTTGGTGTGAATGAACTAGAAGACTCTGAACCTGACGAAGACGAGTTGTCCAGTGAATCAGATGAAGATAGGGTGGATATTGATGATATTCAAACTATGTATTGCCTAAATCAAGAGATACCACCATCCAATCAACAACCACCATTTCCATCAAGTGCTCAGAGATATTCCATGCATCCGAATATCCTGTTCTTCAATGTATCGTCACATGAAATGCTTGTGGACTCATTTGATCTTCCGAAAAAATTTAGATATTATGATGCTACTGAAGGAGTGCTCACAAAAGGAATGGTATTCAAAGGTAAGAAGAATTTGCAGTCTGCAGTGAAAGACTTTTCAATTCGTATAGCGAGGCGTGAATATCGAGTAGAGGAAAGTACACCTCGTAAATGAAAAATCAAATGCAAAAATAATTGTGAGACTACACATTGCAACTGGTGGTTGCGCACATGTTACAAACAGAAGATTGATATGTAGGAAATCACTAAGTATGGAGGCCCTCATACGTGCCTAATGAACGCGGTGTCTGTTGACCATCAAAACTTGTGCACAAACATGATTGCTGCGTTGCTAACTGGAATGGTTCAGACAGATCCCGGGTATGAGATTAAGTGTGTTCAACAACAAGTGTATGATAAATTTCAATATACAATCTCATATCATAAGGCATGACATGGTTTGAAACGAGCAGGAGAAAATGTGTATGGTACATGGGGAGAGCTCAGTTTCAAAACTACCCAAATTTTTGGGAGCTCTACAGAAATGGAATCCAGGCACGGTTGTCGAGTGGCGCCACATGCCCGAAGAGACAAATGGTGTAAAAATATTGAAATATGTGTTTTGGGCATCCAAGCTATGTATAGATGGGTTCCAGCATTGCTGTAAAATTATTAATGTTGATGGAACTCATCTTTACACTAGATACAAGCACAAGATGTTAATTGCTGTATCCATGGATGCAAATCAACATCTTTTACCTTTGGCTTATGCACTTGTGGATGAAGAAAGTTTTGCTTCTTGGACATGGTTTCTTCGTATGATATCAAAACATATTTTTTGCGGTAGAGAAGGAATGTGTCTGATTTCAGATAGACAATCCGGTCTTTTGAAAGCTGTAGAAAGAATTCCAGAGTTTCAGCCACCTCTGTAGCAAGAACAACGAGACCACTATAAACCTCGAATTGCTTTGCAACATGAAGATGTGCCTATTACATCCCGGCACCAGAAAGTTGTATTTGATTTTATCAGATAAAAAGAGGTTTACACTGCCCAATTATCGCCTCACAAATGTTGCTGGAGGGAAGGTCCAAAATATTTTACTGAATGACTCAGTTCACATAGAAGCAATCGAGGAGAGTGAAAATGAATTGAAGAATGAGGAGGAATGAAGGAAAAGGAGGAGAAGAACTACGGATACCCGAACAGAGCTATGGAGTTTGATATTGAAAAACTACAAGGGGATGAAATGATGGGGAAAGCACAACTGCCCTCATACGATCAAGCCAGAACTTCACAGCAACCACACCATCCACCTCAGTATCAAGGGGGGTGGAACGATTGGCCGTATTGGAGCTTGGATGCGCGTGTTGCCAACCTAGAAGAGTATGTGCATCGTCAAGCATACAATTCTCAAATTGCACTTGACATGCAAGGGCAACAATATGAGTGGCATGTGCAACAAGGCCATTTTGAAGAGAGTAAATACCCAGCTTATCAACCATTCAACCCATCCAACACACCGTACCGACACCTCAGTGAGCACGTCCCAATTCAACACCGTACCGACTACTTGTTAAGAATGTATTGTTTTGATTTGAACCTCTTGACTTTGTTGTTTATTGATGATTTTGAGTAGTATAAAATTTGATTTGAAATTTTTCCTTATAAAACATAATTCTTGTTATTTGTTGGAGCTCAATAAATTAAGCAATTCATCAACACATTTGATCTTTTTAATAATCTCATGGACTTTTTACCAAACTCAATAAATTAATAAATTCGACTACCACACGAGAAAATAAAAATAAAAAAGAACAACAATTTTTGTGATATATACAAACTCATGGATCAAAATGGTGAAACAAGAGAATGTACGAAAATGGGAGAACGAACGAAAAACCAAAAAGATGAAAAAATGAGAAACTCCACTCGGCCAGCCGAGTGGATTTCGGACCGAGTGATTCGGCCGAGTGGAGAGACTTGCACATTCCAGAAACTTTCCCTTCGCACTCAGCCGGCAGTTAAGTGGTCGACCGAGTGACATGGTCGAGTTAATTCCTCAAACTCGGTTGGCCGAGTTCTTTCCAGGCCGAGTGGCTGGACCGAGTTACATGTACCACTCAGCTTTCCGAGTGGTGACTCGATCGAGTGGCTGCTTCTTCCTCTATTTTCTGAATAAAACAAATATATATATATATATATATAAATATATGCATAGTCCCCCATTGCATGGGCGACTTAAAAAAATTTTTTTTTTTACTTGTCGCCCCTTGCAGGGGCGACTTTGATTAAAGTCGTCTCTCGCCCGGACGATTCTACTTAATTTTTAAAATTTTTCAGTTACACTATATTTTATTAAATTTTTTTTTATTCACTATATTTAGTCAAATTCGCCTATATATATGTATATATTTATTTAGATAGAGAATACAATATCTAATGTTAGAAATGTCCACCTACCCTTCTAGAGAACATATAAAATGTTAATATTTTATTAAAATGAATTGTTTTTTTTTTTTTTAATTTCAAATATATAATAATGATCTTAATATATCAAAAAAGACCACATCAACAAATGGAATATTTTTTGGTCTTCTTACAACTACTTAATGGGAACTATATCTAAATATATAGAAGTCATGTCTTGACCAAAAATAAATTGATATAGGTTAGTTTACTGATTTTTAATTTTCATTTCATAAGATATATTTTATATACAGATAGTTTAACCTTAACTTCCCTTTTTTCTGTCCTAAAATCATAGGCCACTTCCTTTGTTAAATTTGTATGAAATGTTGTTGCCCTAATCTACTCATTCTTATTGTTCTTTGATATTAACTAATCATATTTACCCTTTTCAATTAATAATATTAAATTAAAGTATAAAGGAAGGATTCGCTAGTATTTACGAGAAGTCTACATTAATAAGATAATACTGCTGCTGCTAATTAATAATAATAACAATAGTATCCTAAAACAATATCTATTGAAGAAACAAAGTAGATCAATTTCAAATGTCACAGTATTAATTTTTGTTAAGAAAAAAAAAACGAAAGTTGAGGGATTAAATTAGCAAAAGAAAGGTAAATATGAATTGAATAGAGGTAAGACCCAACTCTAATTTTATTTTATTATTATTTTGTTCAACTCCAAATTTCTTTGTTTTAGACGACATCCAGACATTCCCATACATCGGACTAATTATTGAAGTTTTTATTTTTTATTATTTATATACACACGCACTATTATTTAGTTTAGTGAGGTGATATCCCATAAGATATAAAAGTCATCAGACGATTGTTTTTTATATGTTTTAAGTTAAGATTGTGATTAATTAGTTGCATGTGAATGAATACTGATGACATAATTTAATTCTAAATATATTGTTATTTATATATAAATAAATAAAAACCATGTATTTTTAGATATTTGATTATGATTGCAGATTTGGATACATGGGATATTTACCTTAAGATTTATACCAAGACAAGAGGAATCTATTTCCAGGTTCAAATAATGTTTTATTACTATATTCATCAAGACTGCAATGATTTAATTTGCGTAATTGTTTGAACTCTTGTCCCTCATATATTCTGCAAGATTGATTATTATGTTCATAAGAACAAAGCTTGAAGAGATGAAATAAATTAAATTTAATCTTATTCAATAAAGATACTGACAAGACAACTTAGGAAGATAAATCAATATCTAAATTAGGTTTAGAGGTCGTTCATACCTCGTGTATATAAAGGACGAGCATGTGGAGCTCTAGAGCATCAATTTTATTGTATTAAGTTTTGAATACATTGTTTAGCACTTTGATACATTTGCTTATTGTGTAAGAACATTAGTGTCCAATGGTTGGTCAAGACACTCTAGTGGAGTGTTGGTTACTGAAGGGATTTTAAAGTTACATTAAATCTTTCTATTTGCTTATTGTGTAAGAACATTAGTGTCCAATAGTTGGTCTAGACACTCTAGTGGAGTGTTGGTTACTGAAGGGATTTTAAAGTTACATTAAATCTTTCTGAAAGTCGAGTAAGTAATTAGGAGGAGTGGTATGGTGTTAGCTTATTATAGAGTGAGTCTAATAGCAAGTAAGTCTAAACTGTACTTTGTGAGAACAAAATATGTTTCTAATAAAAGAGACTTGTAGAGAAATAAATTACTCTTTCTTGAAAACTTAAACAATTGTGTATTGCTTCCGTTTTAATTTTTACTATTTTATTGTTTATGTTCTTATTTAGTTTGAACATTGCATACATACAAATTTTTTTAGCATACATACAAATTTTTTTATCTTACAGACATTAAACTTGTTTGATTAAAAACACAAATGAACTTATTTTAAATTCATTATACATTTATAGTTAATCTTTTTATGAAATTATAATTCTTTCTACAACTTAATCATTTAAAATCCATACATTGTTTCACATGTAAAAAAAACTTACAATCACACACACACACACACATTACCCACATATTTACATATATAAATGTAAGTACATGCACATACACATATACATATAGCTTATAAATAAGACCACTAAATTTTAACATTAAATTATGAGAAGTATATCAAACAATACAAATCAACTTATTTTAATTTCAAACATTCAAATAAATAATTTGAAATGAATGAAATTTTAAATATAAAATATTAAAATTAATTTATTTAAAATTACTTAAAATTCTAAATTCTTAGATTCAAATGAAGCCTTAAATTTATTTGAGATGTATGGAGAATGCCTTTTTCAAGATTAGTACTCTTTACATAGCTCGATTATTTTAGGTTATAATATATATTTTTTTAAATAAAAATAAAAAATACTATTCTAAACATTTTATATACTCACATATACATTGAAGATATCATTATTATGTAGTAGAACAGGGGAGGCCCAGATTTCGAATTCAGCCCTATATTTACATTTACGCTCGAACTAAAGAAAAAGGAAAAAACTAGAACCCCATAATGGAACCTCAGCCTATAATAGTAGAATCGGATTGTTATATGAAGTGCTTGATAATATGCCAAATTTGTAAGTGTCCTAGAATAGATGTGAAATAGAATATTGATGTTGAATTTAATAAAATAAATAAAATATTATATATATATATATATGTATATATCTTTTTATTTGAATAGATCTCTCCTGTGATATCTTACAAATATCTTAGATGTGACAAGATGTCTGAGAAAAAAGAAAAGTAGAAAAAGAAATATAAGAATAGGAACCCTAAAAATGTGAAAATATTCTAACTGATTAAACTTAAGAACATGGGAAAAATAAATAAAAATCTAAAAAAAGAAAGAAAATCATAGGAACATAAGAGAGCTGAAGAGTGATGAATAAATAAATAAATAAATAAATTTGAGCTCTCTCTCATAATATTTTTTACTTCTGTCATTTTTGTAAGTATCATTTTTAATCTGTGTAGGTGTGCCTGTACTTTGAGCAGACGACAAATACCTAAGATAATTCTGGTAGATAGAGGAAATAATCTCGAGTTGACTTTGTTTATAAAATCAAATTTGCATCAAATTAAACCACACGACCCACCACTTTTCATAATTACTTTTTGTTTTTACCGCTTTAGTTAGCCCAGTGAGAAGCAAATGCACTTAGCCCGTTCTTCCATAGTCCGAATTTTGATCGAATCATACAAATGATGGGAAAAAATCTCCATGTTAGTGGAAAACCAAAGCAGGCTGGTTCTAGGCTTCAATTTAAAAGAGAACTCCCAAAATTTGAGCTAGTAATTTGCTTTATTTGAAATTTCTACTACGCTAGTTATTTTAAAAGTATTTTTTGATGAGAAAAGCAGTCCTCATCCTAATTTAGAGAAAAGGGAAAACAACAAGTTGAAATTGTTTATAATTTAAAGCAACACAAATTTATTTATTTAAGTGTGACGGTTTTATACGTTTCACTACTTTTCTTACAAAGTTATATGATAATTCAATTATAATAAAATATTAAAAAAAAAAAAAAGGTGAAATGAAGTGTGGTCCAAATAAAAACCCTAGGAAACGAGAATAAGTTGTAAACATTCAGGCTTCACACCTACCTTGACTAGATTCATTCAAAAAGGTCAACTATTCTTAACATTTTCCCTGCTTTTCAAGGATGGATGTTAAACATTTTAAATTATTACTCAATCATTTTAGAACTATTTATAATTCATTTACATATGAATGTCGACTTTTCCATGTGGTCACACCCCATCTATATTAAATATGTTGACTTGGACCCTTTATATATAATTTACCTAATATTTATTTTAAAATAAAATTACATCATTATATTAATCAAGTTTATCAATCACAACTTTCTTTATTGTGAGTGCCCAAATAAAATTTAAATATATATACATCTATATATTTGATAATAATAATAATAATAATAATAATAATAATAATAATAATAATAATAATAATAATAATAAAATGAGTAGAAGTTTGGTGACTTTAGAGTTGCACACAAGTTTTGAAATCTCAAGTATGAACAAAATCTGCAAACTGGCCTCCACTTATCCCAACAGTTGTAGTCTTGTAGACTGACAATGTCATAGAAAAATCAATACAAAAGGACAACTCAAACATTGTTTCCAGTTCCCAATTTCATCTTCATCCCATCATCCTCAGCTAACCCAATTTTTTTTGTCTCATCAACGGCCCACCTCAATGTTTCTGAACCAATTAGGTTTAAGTTAGTGGGAAATAGACCCAAAAATAAAATCAAAACTACTCAATAATTTATTTGAGTTTGTATGTTATAATTTTGTTTGAATTCTATTTAATAAATCATATCAAATGAGTTTAATCATATTTTTATCTTCATATAATCATAATGAGTTTTTTTAGCTAAATGAAATAAGCTAAAATATTTTTTACTCACTTTACGAGAATATATATTTTAGCCATTTAAAAAAAAAAGAAAAAGAAAAAAGTCACAATTAAGGAGTTCGAAAAATAACTCATCTGGTCTCTTCTTTTTTTTTTTTAGTTTATCATATTATTATTATTTTGTTAAAAGTTGTGCCCTTTTCAATCTTCATATAATTTTTTTTCAAGATGTTATAATATGGGCAATTTTAGAAAATTATGTTCTAACTTTTTTAAAAAACACTTATTTTGTAATGGAGAGTAAGTTATCTAAATAACTTCGTTTGAATTACTGTTTGGATTAATGTTTTAAAAACAAATTAAGAATTCAAAAGTGAATACTTTAAATAAAATTCACTCAAAATAGAAAAAAAAAAAAAAAAAACAATCAAATCTACTCATCTCATCAAGAAATACATTTGCAATTTGCACTACTTTAAACCCTTCCACACGACCAAACCTATGCACATTTATTTATCAATTTTAAGCAATATATATATATATATATATTGATGATACTGATTCATATTACCATATGCTAATAATAATATAACACAACGATTTTATTTACTCCCTATTAATTATGAAAGCGGAACCTAACTAACTTGATTGAATAATTATATTAAATTTGAAGAACTTGCAATATAAAATTAATTATCAAAATTCATAAAAAAAATTGTATTAAAAAGGAAAATAATAAAAATGAATTTACAATACAAACTTGGGTTCGACCAAAATGAATTAAATCAAATCTGAAGGTAAGCTATCTATTATTATCAAAGGTGGGAATCGATTGTAGCTTAACTGGTTAGCCAGTGGTCTGGAATTCCACCGACCCTTTGGGACACTGAACAAATGTTTTATCACAGGCCAATCTTCTGAGCCGCTAATTCGCAGCTAAACTCAGCCAGCCCCACCCTTGATTTCACCAGATCGAACTCCATCCACATATTCTGCTGGTGATGGTGCCCAATCACATACGCTTCCACCCCCAGCAAATCCGAATTACCAAACGTCAGACAATATATCCCATCATTATCCCGGGTCATACCAGGAACCCGATACAGCAACTTCTCCCCATACACACTCATTTCCACTCCACGAAACATCAGAGTCACACTTGGCAATGGCGGCAAAACCTTTCTATTCAGCTCCACTCTGTAGCACAAATCCATTGCCCCCTGGAATACGAAATTTGGGTCGTCCAGTACCCTCAGGATCCCCCTTGTTTGCCTCAAGAACTCGTTTTTCAAAGCGGAGTAAACCGGGCCTAGAAGGAATGTGAACTGGGTGCCTGAATCCACCATGGTTTGGCCCGCTCCCGTGTGGTCGGGTTCGTATATGGACTTCGGCAATGGCAGAACCGTACCCGAGACCCGAATTCCTTCGAGCTGGACGGTGTAGGCGACTCTGTCGAAATATGGTAATGGAGTTGATATCTGAACTAATGGAGTGTAATTCAAAGGTTTTAGCCATGGAAAATTGGCGTCGCCGAAGACCAACACGCCGGAAGAATCGCGGCCCGAAATGCAATATGAGAATTTTTGAAAGGCTGTTTGGGAAACTAACGATAAGGAGCCCCGGTTCATGCCAATTAACCCGGTTGTTCTCGAGTCTTCGGGATTTGATGATGATCCGGAATCCATGCACCCGAATACCATACCCGTAAACCCAGCTGACCCGTCGAGATGAAAGTTTTCTGCAGCTAAATTGCCTTCGACGGATGTAGCGTCTGCGTAGGAGAGAATTGCATGGCAGAGTTTTCTCGAGTCGCAAGAAACGGGTACGGAGAAGTCACGGGTCCGGGTGGTGCAGGTAGGGGAGGAGCAGGGTATTGGGCGGTAGGAGGTGGAGAGGTTGGGGGTGAAAGAGAGGGGGGTGGTGGGAGTTTTACGGCAGTGTAGCCAGGAGAGCTCGCTGCCTGTGTCGAGGACCATGGTAACTTGTTGTGGGGGCGAGCCGACGGCGAGAGAGACGGTGAGAGATACGTTGTGGTGGAAGGAGAGCTTGTTTGGTGGCCGTGGGATTGACTGAGATGGAATCTGCTTAGCTTTGAGGGACAAGATCAACGACGATGATGAGTGGTTTGAGGCGAGGCATGATGTCAGGTGCATGAAGAGCGTGAAGTAGAGGAGCACTTCTGCAGCTAGAAGATGGAAAGAAGGCATGGCCAAACTCCAACGTGTTACAGAGAGTGTGTGGGTGTTTTCGAGTCTGGGGTTACTAGAAATATCTGAGTAAGTGTCCTTATACGGGTGCGTGTGTGCGAGTGGGTGAGTCTGATTGGTGCCCTCCCGCCGCTCGCTCTGCTTCAAGGGCACACTATTATTTGTATGGTCTCATGATTGAGTTTCTTCAATTTCGAATGGACATAATATTATTTATTTAATTAAAATTATTTATTTACTTATAAAATATTTATTATTTTTTAAAATAATAAATTAGTAATAATTATTTAAATAAATTTATAATATTTTTTTATTAAACAAATAATATTTAATTTTGAGGTTCACAAATTTCATTCTTTATTATGTTTTATTTATATTTTATTAATTTTAATATATATTATACCTTAATTAATATATGTTGTTAAATCAACATAATGTATTATATTTATTATAAAATATAAAATAAAACTTAAATAAAATAGAAGATCCAGATTACTATATTATATATTCTGTCATCTTATAATAATTCTTTTTCGGAGAAGGGATTTTATGATAGAGTACAAAAGCAAATGGTTGGTTTGGTGGTTGATTTGTGCTAATAGTTATTAAAATATTTAAAATTTAGGTTTATATGAAATTTAAGTAAACTCAAGATTTTACTTTTGCACCTATGAATCCTTAAAATAGTTTTTCTTTTGTAGTCGCTAAATTTCCTTGATTAATACTGGAAGAATAGGCCCATCCCATTTTTTCAGTATTTAATTTAATTCTGTATTTTATTTTACATTCTAACTTTATTAATTTATATTATGTATTTATTGATAATATCATATATATAAAATATTTATTAGTAAAATTAAAATATGAGATAAAATTTAAAATAAAATAACAAGAAAATATTGGGTTTCTCCCCAGTCTTTTTAGTAATACATGTTTTGATAAATATAATTAATGTATTTTGATTCACGCAATATATTATTGTTTTATGAGTTGGCACGTAGCTTAATATTCCTACCTCAAATGCATATTAACAAAAAAAAAAAAAACTTTTTAAGTGTTATAATAATAATAATTATGAGTTATATGCTTTTTTTAGGATAATATAAATTTTATTATTAGTGACATGATTCACATTATATTGCTTAATAAATAATTCATATTAATATAATAATTCGCATTATTGAATAATATTTTAGCATCCGATCCAATGCCGATAATTACAACTTTCTTGGTTGTTATTTCTACATGAACGAATGCGCAATGCAATATATTTCTCAATGTTGTTTTTAGTCATTTAATGATTTTAATGAGAAAACATTATTTTAATTTACCTGAGTGTTTATTAACCTGTTTTTTTAATAAGGAAGAGGCACAACAAGATAAAAAAAAAAAAAAAATGGCATTAGGTAGATATAATATAAAATGCTTATGTATGTCAGAGTTCGGACCAAGATTATTTTTTTATTGTGAGGTACTTGTCTATTTAACTCTTAAATTAAAATTATGCATTATATTACATACAGTCGTGGACACATATATTGTATATATTATTGAACTAATTTTGATCCATTCTGGACTATGCTTATTCTCAAACATGCTAACAACAATCTTAGGGAATGGAAAATTTTGAATGCATCTTTTTTTTGTAAGATATAAAGAATTGAAATTGAAACTATATATTAAAACTAAATTATCGGATGTTTACGAACAAAGTCAAGTTGATTTTTGTGTTGTCTTTTGTTGTGTTTGTTATTTTTTTAAGTTTTTTGAATTTGGCTTGAGCTTGATTTGTAAGAAGATATACATTTGATGAACGAACCGTTTAGATATCAAGTATATGAATATTCCGTGTTTGTGGCCTGCACATTAAATAAACAAGTAATTCTTAAAATTCTACAAAAATAAACAATTATTACAAATATAAGAATTATCAAATCAACATAATTTAAAAAAACATATATTTCCTAAATTCAAACTCAACTTAAGTTTAAAAAAAACAAAAGTAGTTAAATTACAGAAATTATGATGGATCTTTAAACTAAATTACAATCACCTTCAAATAACATTAAAAAAGAAGAAGATAAAATTGGATAAAATAATATGCCATTCACAATCTTGGTTTTGAACCTTTAAATCTTTAGCTTAACCGTCAAAATAAATAAAGTAAAGATGGCAAAAAATGATTACATGAACAATTGATTTTATTCTCTCCAAAAATAGTTAAGGAATCCTTTTAAATTAATGAGTTACATCTCATATTTATTCAATATTTTTATATTAAATAACTTAAGATTATAATAATTATTATGATACAAGTTTTTAACAAGCTAGTTTATAAGCTATATTCAAACAAATCATTCAATATAAAATTTATTCATTTATTTATGAAATGAATATAAGCGAAGACTAACAAATTTTGAACACGAAGCTTTTAGGGAAGAATATTAGAAATTATATCTTTGTTGAGGAAGTATGGTAGTTGAGAGAGTTGCAGATATAGGTAGGTAGATGGATGTAGGGTGCATGGTCGTAAGGATTTTCTTAAAATTGTTAGTTTGGTGACCAATGTATTTCTGTCGTTATGTTTTATTCTTTAGAATTTACATTAATTAGATTCTTACAGTACACACTGACTAGTGTGTGTATATATGTGGACATCATCTTTTTGGTTTGTTAGCATATCTCCTATTTCTATCTTCAATTATCTATCTTTCATCCATTTCTATATACAGGATAGTTGTAAATATTTATCGAATTACTATTTTCTTATTTAAATTTTATTTTTATTTTTAGAAGTATAATATACATTATTATTATTATTATTATTTAGTTCACATTTTAGATTTTTTGTCTATTAATGTCTCACTAAAGCTGTCCCTAAGGGGTGCCGGCAGTACTGCCACACAAGGCCCCCTTTGGTGAGGGCTTCATTTTTTTTACAAAAAATAAAATATATAAGTGATTTATTTATAGTATATATATAATTTATTCATGACAAACAAATTGACTTACAAAATTAATAAATAATTTTCAAAAAATTTAACCTCAAAATTGAATCAAAATTAATGACCATAAATCAATTGATGTTGAATCCTCCTTCAAAATAATATCAGACTCTGAGATAAATTATAGAATATGTATGAAACAGGAAGGAACATTTGAACTTGTGTAAGGTGTATAATGATTTTTATACAATTTTCTGATTTTATGTTGCAATTTTCATGTTTTATTATATAATTTCTTAAATTTATGTTTTAAAAAAATTATTATTGCTTTTTTGGGTTACATTTTGTAGTTTTAGAGTTCATTTGTTTTCTTTCCAATATTAGATATTTTGCCCTAATCAAATTTTGCTGGAGATTGAGGGAGAAGTTTATTTTGTATAATAATAATAATAATAATAATTATTATTATTATTATTATTATTATTATTATTATTATTAAATAATTTTAGATTTTTTTTATTATTATTAAATGTTTTATTGAAAATTTACCTGTTGAGTTTTAGATTTTTCTAAACAAATTGAATATAATAATACTCTATCTATTTCAAAATGAATAATGTTTGCACGTATTAAGAATTCTTAATTGAAGAAAAGAAAAAGTATTTTAGCCAAAACAGGCGATGGAGGGGTTGAAATTACAGTTACAGTTCTGCAAATCAAACAGATGAAAGGCATGAATTTGTTGGAGATTGGACAAGTATTGCATTAATTTTCATTATAATAATGTGAACAGAAGGAAAATTATATTCTGTGTATTAATTGTGGGGTTCTGAATATGGACAGAGACTTGTAATTAAACAGAGGTTTGAAGTTTGTGCAGACGTTGAAATGGAGACTATTGTCCAATCAGACAATGATTCTAGGTTTTTTTTTTTTTATCTTCCTAACCCAGCTGTTGCATTGATACTGATTCTCAGTTGATGCAATAATTGAGAGGTTCAAGTTTTCTTACTTTTCTCTCTCTTATAACTATTTTATTATGTCTTCACTACCATACTAATATAATAATAGAATAATTTAAATATAATTTTTTTTATAAAAATAATATCTCAACTTTTGATTAGTTAATATTTTTGTGTTTTTTTCTAAATAAATTTGTTCTTTTCCTTTTTTTATATATATATGATGTATTAAATAAATCATCTTTTCACAATATTAATTTTTACACTTATATCGCATATATTAAAATAAATATTATATGCAAAAAATATAATTATTTTTTATTGGTTATTTGGGTTTATTTTAATATTTGTTATGTATTTTATTATTTGTATTGATTTGGACTACAGATAAATATTAACAAATATTTTATAATAAAATTTATCAAAGAACTTAATTTATATACAATCAATAATTTATTATTGTAAAAACAAAATTCTTATTTGGGATGAATGGAGTGTGTGTATATATATATATATTCAATACAAATTTATATTTTTTTACATATCAGTAACATAATAATATGTGAATATTCTTAATTAAATATGTACTTTTAAATACTAATGAATTTAATATATTATAAATATATTTTTATTTTATTTTTAAATATATTACAAACTATGGTGAGGGCAATACCATTAAATGAAATAATTTAAATTTTAATTTGAGATCAAATCAGTGAGTGTGTTTTTTGTTCTTCAAATATTATTTTATTTTTTATTTTAGTAATTTGAAAAACAAATTTATGATCTAAATGAACAAAAGAGAAATATGTGAATAATACAGGATGAAGGGAGTAATTAATATATTACATATCCCAAAACATTTGTTTTAAATGTTCTTTTAGTTAAAAACCTTTAAAACATACTAGTAAATTTTATTTTATTTTTTATTTTTTCTAAACTTCTTTAAATTTGGTTATTTTAATTAAAAAATTGTCAATATTAACACTTTTAAATCTTTCGTATCCTACCGTACATAGATAATTTTACTTTAATTTAAAAATATTCAGGTACAATAATTATTTAAAAAATTATTATACCTACCAATAACTTATTTTCCAAATTAGATAACATCATGTAAGTTTCAAATATGTATTTAAAAGATTATTGTACGTAAATATCATAATAATATAACAACGTATGAGATCTTTAATGTAAAATATACTGACTTATTTTTAGAAATAAGTTTTTATTTAATAAAACATCAAAATTCGATTGTTTTACTAAAACTTTATAACTGCCACTATATTTTATATTTTATATTGTTGTTGTTACTATTATTATTATTATTCTTGTTCTTATTATTATTATTTTTTTGATGCAATGATTATTCATTAGTAACAATTTTAAAAGTTCTAAATCTTAATTGACCTAAACACATAAACATATAACATATATTACAATATCTATTATCTCATAACCTCTAAACCTAAACACTATAGTAACATAAAATATAACTATACAATATAGTTTGACGAGCCCTTGTCTGAGTGGTAAGAGCAAGGTGTTGAAACATTGATGTTGCAAGTTGCAAGTTGCTCGTCAAATTGTTTTCGACTATACAACAAGTTTATGGTAAAAATTATAAAAAATTGTGAGCAATTTTTTATCCTACAACTTGGATTATTGGGTTGCCTTCATTTGATTTCAATAATTTATTTCAGAATGATTTCTTAAGTCTATTGTCTATTCTCTACCATAGCAATCATGATTATTGATTGTATTTATCTCTTGAGTCATACGCATATTATTATTAAAGTCGATATCTCTATTCAACATCAACATAACTATAAAAAACACATATGTTTGATAGTCTCTTCACACCAATCGCTATCCTTCCAATTAAGAATTAATTGTGTCATATGATCCAAACTCTATATTACATTTGCATCTCCTAAATTAACTTTGAAAAACACATAAGTTCAATTACTGGTCAAATAATTAAATTTTTAATAAAATTAAGAATATATGATTAGAAAATAAAAATTTATACTTAAATAAATTCAATAACCAAAAATTAATATCCATCAATTTATTAACAAATCTAGATTAGCTAGACATAATTATATCCACATATGGACAAATTTACTTTCATGTCTTACTTAAAGAGGAAAAATAAAGTAAAAGAACAAAAAAATCATCTTGAATTTGATCTTGAAGTTTTTTTTGAATATGTCCTTGATTGTTCTCCAAGATGAACTACAAGATATTATGTGTTTATGGTGATAACAAATTGCCTATCCTTTGTCTTATATAAGATCCTTAGGATGTCCAAAAACGCATAGAGTTGGAATTAAGACCAAAATAGAAAAGAATACTTGAAAATTTTGTGTTTTGGCCCTGCTGTGCCTTTGGCATGACGCTAGCCACGCCTTTCATGTTCTTCGACCTCTTACCTTTAATTTTATTCGGTCGAACTCTGCATGTGCACCAACTTTAGAGTGATTTTTAAGGTCTTTTATTTGAATTTGACTATAAGTATTCCAGAGAACGTTATTAAAGGAGAATTTGAATTTATTGTATGCTTATTCAATATACAACATTGCTTTTATATAAAAAGGCTAACCCATTCATGGTTGCGGGATTTTCAGCTAGGATATATACTAATCCTTAAAATACAAAGATATTGATAGCTGCATATTAGGAACTATCTAATTATACAAAGATATGGTCAACAATTTATATAAATAAATTTATAACTCTATCACACCCCGCAGTCTTAGCGGGAGGTTGTCGGATTCGGAGAATGTCCTAAAAATCTTCAAATAAGATGCGCAAAAGCCCTTTAGTGAAAATATTTGCAATTTAATAGCGAGATGAAACATGTAAGACACACACTTCTCATTTCTGCACCTTTTCACGAACAAAGTGGATGTTCATTTCAATATGCTTAGTGCGCTGATGTTGGACTGGATTCCCAGATAAATATATTATACTAACTAATTCACAATAGACCAAAGTAGCCTTTTGGATTGGGAATGTAGCTTAAGAAGCAGATTTCTTATCCAATAGGAGTTAGAGACAACATTAGCTACACCCATATATTCAGCTTCAACACTTGATTTGAATATTGTAGGTTGTCGTTTTGAGGACCAGGAAATGAGGTTGTCACCAATGAAAACATAATAGATCAAGGTGGAACATCGTGTGTCAGGATATCTACCCCAATCTCCATCCGTGTATGACAAGATAGATTGAACTGAAGATTTATATAAGTGCAAACCAAAATCACTCGTACCCTGCACGTAATAAAGAATTCTCTTTAAGGCCTTCATGTGCTCAACCTTAGCGTCATGCATAAATAGGCAAACCTGTTGGACCGCATATGAGATGTCAGGTCTTGTAAAAGTAAGATATTGTAGAGCACCAGCCAAGCGACGTTATTTGGTGGGATCATCATATGGCACACTAGAGTCGGAGCAAAGCTTGCCCTTAGTATCAACTGGTGCTGGACATGGTTTGTAGTTTGTCATTCCAGCTCTTTCTAATATCTCCTCTGCATATTTTCATTGAGAAAGAAAACGATCTTTTTTTATGACGCGTAACAGCAATACCCAAAAAATAACTCAATGGACCAAGATCTTTCATGGCAAACTCTGCACTGAGAAGAGACATGATCTTACTTCTAAGAGAATCTGAAGTGGCTGCAAGTATGATATCAACCACATATAGAATAATTAAGCAATGTCAGTACCACGACAATAAATGAATAAATGAACAATGTCAGACCGTAGATGCCTTGCTGTTCTCGTTGTCATTGGAGGTCTAGTCTGCCAACCTACAGTAGGATAGGGGCATGGCGGAGTTGTCCATGGTTGTGGAGCCCATGCACCCCATGCTGGGAAGTGCCATTGTTGCTCATGGTTCAACGGTACTGGTTGTGGTTGTCTTCTCCGCCACAGCCACGGTTGCGGTTGTTCCCATTTCAGCCTCTATGATTTGTCCGCCCCAATTTTGAGCATAATTCTAATTTTGGGGCTTATCTTCTTGTTGTTACTGCTGTCTATTACAAAAATTCAGATTATTAGTATTATAATTCATCACAAGTGCAGAGTCTGAATCTGATGCAAGCTTTGCGAGTTTGGCTTAGGTGGTTTCTTCCAATCTAAGCATAGAGGATGTAGTTGCAAAGGATGGCAGGGGAGCGTGATTCTGAACGACGGGTATGAAACTGCAATATGCTTCCGTTAATCCACCGAGAAGGCGGAGACCAATGCGTTCATCCGATACTTTAGCTCCAACATTGGCTAATTGATCACCGATAATATTAAGACGTTGTGTATACGTCTTGACATCTGGAAAATCACGTAGCTTGGTAATGTTGAATTCCTTATCAAGCATGACGACACGAGATATTTGATTATCTTGTAACAACTTCGCCAGTCATCTCCAAACATCTGCAGCAGTGTCCTCGGGATCGATTATGGTGTTTAGGATATCACTGGATATCGTTGCCTAAATCCATTGACCGACAATGTTGTCAAGGTGATCCCATTGAGCCTTTTTGTCATCAATTTTGGGTTTGGTTGAGAATGAAGATTCCGTAGCCGATGCGTAGGAATGATGTGCTCGATGACAATATTTGCTTTGAAAAGAGTACCTCAATTGTGATATTGAGCAGTTTTAAAGTCCAGGATAAGAGGGATGGCTGATTAAATGTTTGTGATAATAGTAGCAGGGTGAAGTTTAGAGTTGGCCATGGAAGAAGAAAAAGGATAAGAAGGCAAGGAAGAATGGAGAAGATGAAGGAGTTGCGGCTAGGGTAGGCAGAAGGATCCCTAAGTTGTTGATACCATAAAAGAGAATGAGATTTTATTGCGTGCTTATTAATATACAATATTGCTTTATATACAAAGGCTAACCCATTCATGGTTGCAGGATTCTCGGTTAGAATATATAGTAATCCCTAAAATAAAAAGATATTGATAGTAGTATAATAGGAACTATCTAATTATACAAAGATACGGTCAACAATTTACATAAATAAATTTATATAATCTATCAGTTATAGCCACCATAGCTACCAGATTTTCCTCATTCAGAGTTGTATAAATTAATATACAATCGAAACACTTAATATATGTTAGGATAAATCAATATATAATCTCCACTTTCATTGAATTTTTAACTAAGTTACAATGGTCACAAGTGATCTCATAATAGTTGTAAACTTTTTCCTTAGCTTTTCGGTACAAGATCACACAAAGCAATAACATGATTTCAATTGAGTTTTTAGTTCCAACTAGCAAAATGTTTAATATATTTACGAGATAAAGAATTTAAGCCAATGATATCAACTCTATGCGCATTCTAATATAAATTAACAATAAATAAACCTTCAAATACATTTAACATAAATTTGAGTTTCACTTAATATGTGGGTTTCTCCAAATTATGTTAGGTGTTTGTTTAGTAAGTAATTTATAAACTAATTGATTTATATGTGAGTTCAATCTTGTAAATTGTACCCTCTTTGTAATCTTAAAATTTGTTTAATATCTCAAAAAAACTATATAGTGTAAACAATCACAATTTATTTCTAAAGTAGCTTTAGGCATAATTCCAATTTAGTCACCCAAATGATAATTTATTGAGTTCTGCTCGTTAATTAATCACAAAAAAAAAAAAAAAAAGCTTACCATGTTTTTTTATCATTATATATATAGATATGAAAATTAAATTGGCACAAATAATAAAATTTGTGTGTATGTGTATATTATATCTACTCAAAAACTTATGTGCATCGATTGCACTATGCAACCAGATCTACATTATTAATTGTTTAACTAAAAAATATTACTTATTTATTTGTAAAGTAATACGAATGATTTGTTACTTTAAAAAGAGTAATAATACTTTTTAAATAAATAAATAATACTTTTTAGTTAAACAAATAATATTGTATATTGAGTGAACGATGCGTCCAATGCACACGAGACTCACTCTTATATTTATTTAAAGAGGTTGTTTAGATGAACTAATAAACTTTTGAAAACATCTTCTTTAAAGTGTTTGTAAATATTTTAAAAGAAAAATATATTATATCATCTCAAAATAAGAATTTAATAAGTTGTTTTAAAAAAGTAAATGGGTCCCATTTAAAAAAAGAAGAAAAAAAGATCTAATTTTAACTAACTCATTCAAATTTCTTCATTTTAGTAACAAAATTGTCTTTAATAACATTTAATAAGTTCTATTATCTTAAAAATATAATATAGTATATTCTTATAAACTCCAAAAACAAGCTGAATCACCAAACTCGGTTAAATATTTTTTATATTGAATAAATAAATAAATGTAAGTTGAACCAAAACGTATCCAACACGTCTTCATCTTTTTGACTATTCCTAATATTCATTGTCGTATCAAAATTTTGTGCAGACTAACAACAGATTCAAATCGGTTCTTATTTTAATTAACTTTTTATTATTTTTTGAAGTAAATGAAATGGTGTGTTATGGGTTGGGTGAAGATGGAGATTTGTGGTTTGGAAGGAATTAAGATTGACCTACACTTGTGCCTGTGAAGTAGGTAGCAGTTCTCCTAAAATATTGGAGTCCAAACACACACAGTTCTTTAATTTTGTTCATCCATTTAATCTTTACTAAGAAAAAGTTTAAGTTGACACACCTTAGCTCTTCTAAATTATGATACTTATTTTTAATACTTCATATCGACAACTGCATTGTATTACATTTCCTTGAATATGTATCAACTGTCATAACTATTTTTTAAGACATTACTTTTTCATTTTTCTATTGTTTAGGTTTTTATTTTTTTTATTTTTATTTTATTTTTTGGATATAGATATATACAAAAGGACTAAAATAGTCCACATTATAAGAAGACATAATTTTCATTCTTCTTCTCCAGCACCCATATAGCAGAGTCGTCGGCCCTCAGCCATCTCCTCTCTCTCTCTCTCTCTCTCTCTCTCTCTCTCTCTCCAGAAAGAATAAGGATTTATAGAGTATTATTTATGTATCCATAGAATCAACCACCAAGTATGAGTGAGTTAAAAAGGATAGCTCACATTTTAAAATTCTTGAGCTAGGTAGATAGGACTAATATTTCTTTTCCAATGACCATTCTCCCCACATTTCAAACTTGTTTGCTTCATTTCACCACCCTTACCTTCTAATTTTTGGCTTAAGAACATGTTTTGGAGCTCTTTCATCACTTCGGTCTACCTTTTTCATATTATAACTAATTTTGAATTGTGAAACTCGGGGAGAGTCTCCAACAACTTGAGCCCCTTCACTAATTTTAGCTCCTAAAATCTGTCACATATCAATGTAAATATATTATTTTACGGACCCCATTTTTTAAAATTTTCAAAAAGGTACAATCACAATTTTTTATTTTTTTTAAAAATAGAAAGTAATAAAGTTTTACTTATAGACACATTTTTCAAATGTATTTTACTTTGAGATTACAACAAAAATGATTTAAAGTTAAGGAAATAACGTATTAACATATTATTTTGGAATTCCAAAGAGGTAACATCAATTGTTTTTTAAATTACTTAAAACTAGAAAATAGTAAAGTTTTTACATATAGACACATTTTTCAAATGTATTTTTCTTGGGATTACAACAAAAAATATTTAAAGTTAAGGAAATAACGAAGTAATTATTATTTTACAAACTCTATTTTTTAGAATTTTCAAACGGATACCATCACAAGTGTTTTTTTTTTTTTTTTTTAATTCTTAAAACTTGTAAATAGTAAGATTTTACTTACAGACACATTTTCAAGTGTATTTTATTTGGGATTACAACAAAAATTATTTAAAGTTAAAGAAATAACGGATTAATATATTATTTTATAGACTCTATTTTTAAAATTTTCAAAGGAATACTATCACAATTTATTTATTTTTTTAATTCTTAAAACTTGCAATAGTAAGATTTTATTTACAGACACATTTTAAGTATATTTAACTTGAGATTACAACTAAAATTATTTAAAATTAAAGAAATAAATGATTAACATATTATTTTACTGACTCAATTTTTTGAAAATTTTAAAATGGGTACCACCATAGTTTATTTTTCAAAATTTTAAAAACTGAAAATAGTAAATTTGTATTAACAAACACATTTTTTTATGTGTATTTTACTTGGTATTACAACTAAAATTATATAAAATTAAAGAAAAAAGAATTAACATATTATTTTACATGCTACATTGCTTAGGATTTTAAAAGGGGTACTATGACAATTTTTTTTTTTTAAATTCTTTAAACTTGAAACTAGTAAAGTTTTACTTAAAGACACATTTTTCAAGTGTATTTTTCTTGGGATTACAACAAATATTATTTAAATTTACAGAAATAAATGATTAATATATATATATATATATATTAAAAACTCTATTTTTTTAGAATTTTCAAAGGGATTACCATCATAGTATTTTTTTTTTGAATTCTTAAAACTTGAAAATATAAAAATGTTTGCTTACAAACACATTTTTGAAGTGTGTTTTACTTGGAATTACAAATAAAAATATTTAAAGTTAAATAAATAGTGGATTAACATATTATTTTTACAAACTCCATTTATCTTAGAATTTTCAAAGGGGTGCCATCAAATTGTTTTTCAAATTCTTAAAACTTATAAATAGTAAAATGTTTTCTTACAAATACATTTTTCAAGTGTATTTTAATTGGAATTACAACTAAAATTATTTAAAGTAAAATAAATAAAAGATTGACATATTATTTTACAAACTCTATTTTTTGGAAATTTTTTAAGGGGTACCCAACACAATTTTTTCAAAATTCATTAAACTTGAAAATATTAAAGTATTTATTTACCAAAACATATTTCAAGTTTATTTTTCTTGGGATTACAACAAAAATTATTTAAAGTTAAATAAATAATAGACTAAAATATTATTTTACCGACTCATTTTATGAGAATTTTAAAAAAAGATGTAATCACAGTTTTTTTTAAAATTTTTAAAAACTTGAAAATAGTAAAGTTTTACTTACAGACACTGTTTTCAACTGTTTTTTTTTTTTTTACTTAGAATTACACCAAAATAATATTTGAAGTTAATAACAAAAGTTGTTCAAAATTATGGAAATAAATGATTAACATATAACTTTAAACTCCATTTTTTGAGAATTTTCAAATATGGTTTACTCTAGATTAAAACAAAAGTTATTCAAAGTTAAAAAAAAATTAAGATTGAACCTATTATCTTACAGACTCCATTTTTTTAGAATTTTCAAAAAGGTACAATCACACTGTATTTCAAATTCTTAAAACTTGAAAATAGTTTTTACTTACAGACATATTTTTTCAATTGTAATTTTTTTTTTTGGGATTACAATAAAAACTATTCAAAGTTAAAGATAAAAGGATTAACAAATTATTTTACAAACTCCATTTTTTTAGAATTTTCAAAAGGGTATTATCATAGTTTTTTTTATGAAATTCTTAAAACTTGAAAATAGTAAAGTTTTTACTTATAGACACATTTTCCAGTGTATTTTACTTGAAATCATAACAAAAATTATTCAAAGTTAATAAATAAAGGATTAACATAATAATTTACAGACTCCATGTTTTGAGAATTTAAAGGTGTACATCATAGTTTTTGTAAAATTCTTAAAACTTGAAAATATGAAAGTTTTTACGTACAAACTTGTTTTTCAAGTGTATTTTACTTTGTATTAGAAAAAAAATTAAAGACATAAAAGATTAACCTATTATTTTACAGACTCCATTTTTTAAAATTTTCAAAGGAGTATCATCACAGTTTTTTTTTTTTCAAATTCTTAAAACTTGAAAATAGTATAGTTTTTCTACTTACAAACATATTCTTGAGGTGTCTTTTACTTGTGATAACAACAAAAATATTCGAATTTAAAGTAATAAAGGGTTAAAATAATAGTTTATAGACCCCATTTCTTAGAATTTTCAAAGGGGTACGCTTCACTGCTTTTTTAAATTCTTAAAACTTGAAAATTATAAAGTTTTTACTTACAGACACATTTTTCAAACGTATTTTATTTTGGATTGCAACAAAAATTATTCAAAGGTAAAAAAAATAAATGATTAACATATTAGTTTACAGACTCCATTTTTTAGAATTTTCAAAGGGTGCCATCTCATGTTTTTTTTTTTTTTCAAAATCTTAAATCTTGAAATTAGTAAATTTTTTACTATCAAATACATTTTTCAAGAGTCTTTTACTTGGGATAACAACAAAAATTATTCAAAGATAAATAAATAAATGATTAACATATTATTTTATAAACTCCACTTTTTTAGAATTTTCAAAGGGGTACCCATCACTATTTTTTTCAAACTCTATAAACTTGAAAATAATAAAGTTTTTACAGATTTTTCAAGGGTATTTTACTCGGATTACAACAAAAATTATTCAAACTTACAGAAATAAATGATTAAAATATTATTTTACAGACTCCTATTTTTAGAATTTTCAAACGGGTACCATCACAATTTTTTTGAATTATTAATTCTTTAAATAAGTAAAGTTTTACGCATAGGCACATTTTCATGTGTATTTTACTTGAGATTACAAAATTAAATATTTAAAGCTAAAGAAATAAAAGATTAACATATTATTATACAAACTGTGTTTTCTTTAGAATTTTAAAGAAGGTACCATCACAATCTTTTTGAAATTCTTAAAACTTTAAAATAGTAGAGTTTTTACTTACAAACACATTTTTGAGGTGTATTTTACATGAATGCAACACTAAATATTCAAAGTTATTTTACATGATAACAACAAAAATTATTCAAAGCTAAGGAAATAAAAGATTAACCTATTATTGTATAGACTCTATTTTTGGGAATTTTCAAAGGGGTAGGTTTCTTTTTTTTTTTTTGTTTTTTCAAATTCTTAAAACTTGAAAATATACTATAGTTTTTACTTACGAACACCTTTTTCAGATACTATAGTTTTTACTTACAAACACCTTTTTTAAGTGTCTTTTCCTAGGGATAACAAAAAAAATCTATTCAAAGTTAAAGAACTAAAAGATTAACATAATATCTTACGAACTTCATGTTTTTAGAATTTTCAAGGGAGTAAGCTTCACCTTTTTTTTTTTCAATTCTTAAAAATTGAAAATAGTAAAGTTTTTACTTACATACACATTTTTCAAGTGTATTTTACTTTGAATTACAACAAAAATTAGTCAAAGTAAAGAAATAAATGATTAACATATTAGCTTACAGACTCCATTTTTTTAAAATTTTCAAAGGAGGTACCGTCACAATTTTTTTCAAATTCTTAAAATGTGAAGTTCTCAAACACATTTTTCAAGTATCCTTTACTTGGAATAACAACAAAAATTATTCAAATTTAAAGAAATAAATGATTAACATATTATTTTATGAACTCCATTTTTTAAAAATTTTCAAATGGGTACCCATCATTGTTTTTTTCAAATTCTTACAACTTGAAAATGGTAAAGTTTTTACTTATAGACACATTATTCAAGTGTATTTTACTTGGGATTACAACAAACAACAAAAAATATTCAAAGTTACAGTAATAAAAGATTAACATATTATTTTACATATTCTATTTAAAAAAAATAAAAATCAAAGGGGTACCATCACATTTAATTTTTTTTTTTTAAATCTTTAAGCAAGTAAAGCTTTTACTTACATGCATATTTTCATATGTATTTTACTTGGCATTACAACCATAAATATTCAAAGTTAAAGAAATAAATGATTAACATATTATTATACAAACTCCATTTTTTTAGAGTTTTCAAAAGAGTGCCATCACAATTTTTTTTTTTTAATTCTTAAAACTTGAAAATAGTAAAATTTTACTTACAAGCACATTTTCAAATGTAATTTACATTGGAATAGAACAAAAAATATTCAAAGTTATAGTAATAAAGACAGACTCCATGTTTTTGAGAATTTTCAAAAGGGTACTATCATAGTTTTTTTAAATTATTAAAACTTGAAAATAGTAAATTTTTTACTTACAGACACATTTTTCAATGTATTTTACTTGGAATTGTAACAAAAATTATTCAAAGTAAAATAAATAAAGGATTAACATATCAATTTACAGACTCCAGTTTTTTAGAATTTTCAAACGTGTACCGTCGTTGTTTTTGTAAAATTCTTAAAATTTGAAAATAGAAATTTTTTTACTTACAATTAATTTTCAAATGTATTTTACTTTGGATTACAATATATATATATATATATATATATTCAAAAGTTGAAGAAATAAAGATTAACATATTATTTTACAAACTCCAATTTTTGGGAATTCTCAAAGGGTAACATCACAGTCTTTTTCAAAATCTTAAAACTTAATATTAGTATAGTTTTTACTTATAAACACATTTGCAAGTGTGTTTTATTTGTGATAACAATAAAAATTATTCAAAGTTAAAGAAATAAATGATTAATATAATATTTTACGTACTCCATTTTTTAGAATTTTCAAAGTGGTACGCAGCACTGTTTTTTTCAAATTCTTAAAACTTGAAAATAGTAAAGTTTTTACTTATAGACATGTTTTTCAGGTGTATTTTACTTGGGATTGCAACAAAGATTATTCAAAATTAAAGAAATAAAGGATTAACATATTAGTTTACAAACTCCATTTTTTTAGAATTTTCAAAAGAGGTAACATCATAGTTTTTTTTCCAAAATCTTAAAACTTGAAAATAGTAAAGTTTTTATATGCAGACACATTTTTCAAACGTATTCTACTTTGGATTACAACAAAATTTATTCAAAGTTAATTAAATAAATGATTAACATGTCATTTTATAGTCTCCATTTTTTGAGAATTTTCAAAGGAATATCATCATAGTTTATTTAAAATTTGTAAAACTTGAATATAGTAAAGTTTGTACTTACATATACATTTTTCAAGTGTATTTCTCTTGATATTACAAAAAAAAAAAAAATCGAAGTTAATGAAATAATGGATTAACAGTATTTTACAAACTTCATTTTTTTTAGAATTTTCAAAGGTGTATCATCATAGTTTTCTGAAATATTCTTAAAATTATGAAAATAGTAAAGTTTTTACTTACAAACACGTTTTTCAAGTGTATTTTACATGGTATTGCAACAAAAATTATTCAAAGTTAAAAAAAATAAATGATTAACATATTATTTTAGAGAATCCATTTTTTTAGAAACCATCACAGTTTTCTTGAAAATTTTAAAAATTGAAAATAATAAAGTTTTTAATTAAAAATACATTTTAAAGTGTATTTTACATTGGATTACAAAAATACACAAAGTTATAGAAATAAATAAAGAATTTTCAAAGAGGTACTATCACAATTTTTTTTATTTTAAATTTTTGACTGACAAACACATTTTCAAGTGTATTTTATTTGGTATTTACACAAAAAATTATTCAAAGTTAAATAAATGAAGGACTAATATATTATTTTATAGATTCCATTTTTATGAATTTTCTAAGGGGTACTATTATAGTTTTTTTCAATATCTTAAAAACTTAAAAATAGTGAAATTTTTAGTTACAAAAAAACTATAATCGTACCCATTTGAAAATTACCCAAAAGTTGGATTCTGTAAAATAATGCATTAATCATTTATTTCTTTAACTTTTAATATTTTTTGTTGTAATTCCAAGAAATGTACACTTGAAAAAATATGTCCATAAGTAAAAAATTTACTATTTTCAAGTTTTAATAATTTAACCAACACTATGATGACATCCCTTTGAAAATTATCCAAAAATAGAGTTTGTAAAATAACATGATGACCATTTGATTCATTAACTTAAATTATTTGTGTTATATTACCAAGTAAAATACACTTTAAAAATATGTCTGTAAGTAAAAACTTTATTATTTCAAGTTTTAAGAATTTGACAAATACTTTGATGATACCTCTTTGAATATTCACAAAAAATGCACTCTATAAAATAATATATTAATCCGTTATTTCTTTAACTTCAAATAATTTTATTATAATCCCAGGAAAATTACACTTGAAAAATGTGTCTATAATTAAAAACTTTACTATTTTCAAGTTTTAAGAATTTAGAAAAACTTGTGATCATATCCCTTTAAAAATTCTCAAAACATGGACAATGTAATATGTTAATCTCTTATTTTTTTTTAACTTTAATTAATTTGTGTTGTAATCCCAAGTAAAATACACTTTAAAAAATATGTTTGTAAAAAAATCTTTTAAGGTTTAAGAATTGGAAAAAAAACTATGATGGTATCCTCATTGTAAATTCTCAAAAAATGGAGTTTGTAAAATAATATGTTAATAGTTAATAGTTATTTCTTTATCTTTAAATAGTTTTTTACTGTAATTCCAAGAAAAATATACTCAAAAAATGTGTTTGTAAGTAAAAATTTTACTATTTTCAAGTTTTAAGGATAGAGAATGATGCTATGCCGCTAACCACTCTACTAATCGATTGTATGAAACCCTAGGGGGAGTTTACAAAGAAGTCGTATTGAACACCACAGTCTCTGGTTAACAAATGAAGCTAGATCCAATATTGTTGATAGCACTAGACTACCTATGGCTGAAAACAAACAAGACGAGACCGGGTGGTCAAGTGAGTGATAGGTAGCAACTAAAAAAACAAAAAATGTTATTGTACCCTTTGAAATTCTCCAAAAATGGAGTCTATAAATAATATGTTAATTTTTTATTTCTTTAACTTTAAATAAATTTTGTTTAATACCAAGTGAAATACACCTGAAAATGTGTTTTTCATTAAAAACTTTACTATTTTCAAGTTCTAAGAATCTGAAGAAAAAAAAACTGTGATGGTACCCCTTTCAAAATTCTCACAAAATGGAGTGTATAAGATAATATGATAATAATTTATTTCTTTAACTTTAATTAATTTGTTGTAATCCTAAGTACAATACATTTAAAAAAATATGTTTGTTTGTAAATCTTTTACTATTTTAAGTTTTAAGAATTTTAAAAAAAAATTATAATGGTACCCCCATTGAAAATTCTCAAGAAATAGAGTTTATAAAATAATATGTTAATACATTATTTCTCTATAAAATAATATGTTAATCCATTATTTCTTTAACTTTAAATAGTTTTTGTTGTAATCCCAAGTAAAATACAATTGAACAATGTGTTCGCAAAAACTTTACTATTTTAGAGTTTTAAGAATAAAAAAAAAAAAAGACTATCATGGTACCCTTTGAAAATTCTCCAAAAATGGAGTCTATAAATAATATGTTAAGATCATCTCCAGTAGTGTTCATTACTCTAGTGCAAATTATGCACCACTTTAGCGTAAAATTTACATACTCTCTCCAATTGTTTGCACTACTTTCTCCACTAAAAAATAATATTACACAATAATCTTTATTTTCTTTATTTTTAATATTTATTTTTATTACTAAATATTTCTTAAAAATATTATATATGTAATTTTATCTAACATTAAATTTTGAGATAATATTTATTTTACTTATATTCTTAAACTATCATATTCAAAAAATATATATGTAAAATTGAATGTCGGGTAATGTTATGCAATTCTATTTCAATTTGTATATAATATTTAAAATCTCATATACTTATTCAAATTATATTTTTATTATTATTTAAATTACACATCATATGATTTTAAAAAACTTGATTTAATTTCAGTTTTGATAATTGAGATAAAAAAATTACAATATTAAATATTAAAAAAAGGATATAATCATATAAAAAAAGAAAAAGAAAAAAAAGTAGCGCAATAAAAAATTTGCGCTAAAAGTAGTGCAAAAATTTCAAAAACTTCAAACTGGTGCAGAGAATGAAATACTGCTAGAGAGTGAAAACTGACGCTAAATGCCAAAGTAGCTTCTTGTTGGAGAAGCTCTAATCATTTATTTCGTTAACTTTAAAATACCAAGTAAAATACACTTGAAAAATGTGGGTGTAAGTAAAAATTTTCCTATTTTCAACTTTAAGAATTTGAAAAAAATTGTGATGGTGCACCTTTGAAAATTCTAAAAAATAAAGTTTATAAAATAATATGTTAATCCTTAATTTCTTTAACTTTAAATAATTTTTTTTGTAATTCCAAAAAAAAATCCACTTGAAATGTGTCTATAAGTAAAAACTTTATTATATTCAAATTTTAAAAGTTTTAAAAAAAAAATTGTGATGGTACCTCTTTGAAAATTCACAAAAAATGAAGTCTATAAAATATGCTAATCATTTATTTCTTTAACTTTCAATAATTTTATTGTAATCCCAAGAAAAATACACCTCAAAAATGTGTTTGTAAGTAAAACTTTACACTTTCAAGTTTTAAGAATTTGAAAAATATGTGATGTACCCCTAAAAATTCTCATAAAATAGAGTGTATAAAATAATATGTTCTTATTTATTTCTTTAACTTTAATTAATTTGTGTTGTAAGCCCGAGTAAATTACACTTGAAAAATGTGTCTATAAATAAATCTTTTACTATTTTTAAGTGTTACAAATTTGAAAAAAAATTATGATGGTACCCCTATTGAAAATTCTAAAAACATTGGGTTTGTAAAATAATATGTTAATCCATTATTTCTTTAACGTTAAATAATTTTTGTTGTAATCCCAAGAAAAATGCACTTAAAATGTATTTGCAAGTATAAACTTTACTATTTTCAAGTTTTAAGAATTAAAAAAATAAAAAAACTGTGATGTACCCCTTTGAAAATTCTCGAAAAATGAAGCCTGTAAAATAATATGTTAATCCTTTATTTCTTTAACTTCAAATAATTTTTGGTATAATACCAAGTAAAATACACTTGAAAAATGTATCTCTAAGTAAAAACTTTACTCTTGTGAAGTTTTAAGAATTTGAAAAAATAAATTGTGATGGTACCCCTTTGAAAATTCTCAAAAAATAATGTATTTAAAATAATATGTTAATCATTTATTTCTTAAACTTTAAATAATTTTTTTTTGTAATCCCAAAAAAATAAACACTTGAAAAATGTGTATTTAAGTAAAAACTTTATAATTTTCAAATTTTAAGAAGTTGAAAAAAAAATTGTGATGGTACCCCTTTGAAAAATCACAAAAAATGGAATCTATAAAATAATATGTTCATCCTTTATTTCCTTAATTTTAAATAATATTATTCTAATCCCAATAAAAATCCAGCTGAAAAAGGTGTGTAAGTAAAAACTATACTATTTTCAAGTTTTTAGAGTAATAAAAAAAAAAAAATTGTACCCCTTTGAAAATTCTCTAAAAATGGAGTTTGTAAAAAAATATGTTAATACATTATTTTTTTTAACTTTAAATGTGTTTGTTGTAATCCAAGTAAAGTACATTTGCTATTTTCAAGTTTTAAGAATTTTAAAAATATAGTGATGGTACCACTTGGAAAATTTTCAAAACAATGGAGTTTGTAAAATAATATGTTAATCCTTTATTTCTTTAAATTTAAATTATTTTTGTTGTAATCCCATGAAAAATATACTTGAAAAATATTTCAGTGAGTAAACACTTTACTATTTAAAGTTTTAAGAATTTGAAAAAAAAAATGTGATGGTAATCTTTTGAAAATTAAAAACAAAATAGAGTATGTAAAATAATATGTTATTTCTTTATTTCTTTAAATTTAAATAATTTTTGTTGTAATCCTAAGTAAAAAAAAAAAAAAAAAGAACACTTGAAAATGTATATGTACGTAAAATCTTTACTATTTTCAAGTTTTAAGAATTTGAAAAAACTGTGATGGTACCCCATCGAAAATTATCAAAAAATAGAGTCTGTAAAATAATATGTCAATACATTATTTCTTAAACTTTAAATATTTTTTGTTGTAATCCCAAGTAAAATACACTTGAAATTGTGTTCGTATATAAAAACTTTACTATTTTCAATTTTAAGAAATTAACAAAAAAACTTTTGATGGTACTACCCCTTTGAAAATTATGCAAAAATAGAGTCTGTAAAATAATATGTTAATTCTTTATTTCTTGAAATTTAAATAATTTTTTTGTGATCCCAAGTAAAATACCCTTAAAAATGTGTCTGTAAGTGAAAACTTTTTATTTCAAGTTTTAAGAATTTGGAAAAACATTGTGATGATACCCCTTTGAAAATTCTCGAAAAATAGAGTTTGTAAACTAATATGTTAATCCTTTATTTCTTTAACTTTAAATAATTTTTGTTGTAATTCCAAGAAAAATACACTTGAAAAATGTTTATGTAAGTAAACACCTTACTATTTTAAGGTTTAATGAATTTGGAAAAACTATGATATAACCTTTGAAAATTTTCAAAAACAATGGAGTTTATAAAAAGTATTTTAATCATTTATATTTTTAACTTTAAATCATTTTTGTTGTAATCCTATGTAAAAAAACACTTGAAATGTGTTTGTAAGTAAAAACTCTATTGTTTTCAAGTTTTAGGAATTTGAAAAAAAAACTGTGATGGTACCCCTTTGAAAATTCTCAAAAAATGCTTGTAAAATAATATGTTAATCCATTATTTATTTAAGTTTAATTAATTTGTGTTGTTATCCCGCGTAAAATCCCTTTAAAAAATGTGTATGTAATAAACAACTTTACTATTTTCAAGTTTTAAGATTTTTTAGAAAACTGTGATGGTATCCCCTTTGTAAATTCTCAAAATAAAGAGTCTGTAAAATAATATGTTAATTCTTTATTTCTTTAACTTTAAATATTTTTTTTGTAATCCCAAGAAAAATACACTTGAAAAATAATTTTGTAAGTAAACACTTTACTATTTTCAAGTTTTAAGAATTTAAAAAAAGAAAATTGTGATGGTACCTAATGAAAATTCTCAAAAACTGGAGTACTTAAAATAATATATTAGTTATTTAATTTTTTTACTTTAATATAAATTTTGTTGTCATCTCAACCAAATGAGACTTGAAAAATGTGTCTATATGAAAAAGAAAAAAACTTTACTATTTTCAAGTTATAAGAATTTGAGAAAAACTGTGATGGTCCTACCCTATGAAATTGTTTAAAACATGGAGTCTGTAAAATAATATGTTAATCATTTATTTCTTTAGCTTTAAATAATATAAGTTGTAATCTCTAGTAAAATACATTTGAAAAATGTGCTTGAAAATAAAACTTTACTATTTTCAAGTTTAGGAATTTTAGAAACCTGTGATGTCCTTTGAAGATTCTCAAAAAATAGAGTATGTAAAATAATATGTTAATTTTTTTATTTATTTAACTTTAAATAATTTTTGTTGTATTCCCAAGAAAAATACACTTGAAAAATGTATGTATAAGTAAAAACTTTACTATTTTCCTAGATTCGACACATAAATAGATTGCTCTATTTTTATATATTGTAATATTTTTTATTTTATGAAATCTTAAAATAACAATAATAATATATACTATTAAAATTTAAAAAAAATTGTAATTAATTCTATATTGCAATATGAAGAAAATGAATTAAAAGATAAATATAAATTTATTTATAATTACTTTTTTGTAATCAATTCTACTCAATGATTTTGGTTCTCCTGATTGACAACGTTCTGTTTGATTATAGAAACAAATTCGAGCAGTTCGATCTGAATAATGTTAAATAGTCGACATATATATAATGATTTAGGGTGATTTCGGTTCAATTTTTGGTACCATTATGTTATCTCCCAGACTTGTGCTCACCCCTACCTATTAACCATAAAAGTATTGCTCTTTGTTTTGTATAATATTACTGTTTAACTGTAAACATATTGAGATATTATTCAAATTAGTTCAAGATAATCTTATTTTTAGGATAATATTGTTTATATTTTGTTCACGTGTAAATTGATCTTGTATCCCTTGATTGTAGATCTTAATTCTGTAATTAGTTGTAACCTTATTGTATAAAGATATGATATATAGAATGAGCAGAACAACCTTTTTCATAACATCAATTATCTTATATGGTATCGGCGTAGCCCTCGGACCTCAATTATGTATTCCGATGGCCAAAACGTCAATGCTTTTGCCACCCAAATCCTCTTTACGGTTGCTGGCAGTGCCTTTACCACTCTCCAATTTCCAGCTTTGGCTATTCATCTAGATCGATCCAACTATTCTCTCTAGCATGGAACCATCAGCTTTGCGCTCGAGGCTTATGAGCTTGACATTTTCTTGGTCTTCGGCACTACTCTTCCATCAATGTTGCCGCCCAAGGAAGGTTCAACCATTCACGGTCCAAATCCAGCCCATGTGGCTTAGAAATGCAAGGACAAGGTTATCCTGTAATGGCTCTGTTCGATGCTCACCAACCCTTACTTGGTCATGTGGTTTGTGCCACTACCACTTTCGAGGTCTAGATCATGCTCGAGTAGATGTTTCGTGCTCAAACTCGGGCACGCCATATGCACCTCAAACAATAGCTTCAGACACTTACAAAGGGCTCAATGTCGACTCTTGAGTATGTCGAGAAGAAACATGCCATCTCAGATTCGTTAGCTGAAATGTTTGACAATTGTCTCTGATGACGACTTTGTGTTCTTTCTTTTGATTGGTCTCGATCTGGACTATGGGGCTCTCAAATCAGCTCTTAATATTCGTGTCGAGCCCATCACCTCTAATGAATTGCTTTGCCTCCTTCTTCATGAAGAACATCATCTTGAGGATGATAACAAGATGCCTCATTGTGGTCTGCCAATGTTGCTTCCAAGAAGCCCTTGTCTAGTCACTCTTCTGCTGGGCAGAGGTCTGTGCCTTCTGATGAGCGTTCTAAATCCATATGCCAGATCTGCAACAAGCCCTATCATGAGGCGCGCAATGGTGATCAACATCTTAATTTGGCTGAGTTTTCGGCTACCAATCCCAAGTCCAAGGAACATCAACGTCCACTGCAACTTGTGACATCCAAGCAGGCGCACACTGTATATGGGAAAAGCCATTCCAGTTTAATTGATCTCTGGGTTGTTGACTCCAATGCTACGAATCATGTGGCCACTGATCTCGGTAATCTCAGTATCCAATTGGAGTATATAGGTACTGATAACTTAGCTCTTGGGATGTACAGTCTCTTCCTATTACTTATATTGGTCAATCTTTTTTAACTGCTAAGCATGTTTCCAACCCATTATCCTTAAAAACTGTTCTTATTATTCCAAAATTTTCTAAAAACCTTGTTAGTGGTTCTCAGTTGTGCAAGGATAATAATGTTATTATTGAGTTTCATCATAATCATTATTATGTTAAGAATTTGCAGGGTAGGATAACACTCAAGGGGGTCGTTGAGAATGGCTTGCACTGGTTTCATATCCATCATTGATTTTAAGTCCTCATCGTGTCTTTGTGGGTAAATGAGCCTCTGTTGCATGTTGGCATCATCTTTTTTCTCATCCACATGAACTTATCTTGCGTCATTTGTAATCTGATTATAATTTGCCTATTTCTACAAATAAGTTATAGCTTGTTTGTAGTCCTTGTCAATTAGGTAAAAGTCATAGACATCATTTACCAATGTGTCATGTACCTTCAAAACAAAACTTTGATTTGGTTTATTCGGATGTATGGGGCCCTGCTCCTATATCTTGTATGAATGGTAGTCAATATTTTGCTCTTTTTATTGATGATTGCATGAACTTTATTTGGGTATATTTCTTGACTAATAAATCTCATGTTCTTTCAGCACTCATATTATTAAAACAATGGTTGAAACACAATTCTCCACCAAAATTAAGGGTGATTCAATCTGATTGGGGAGTGTATATCGTAATGTCTTGTCTTTTGTACAAACACGTGGTATTATTCATTGAGTTTCTTGTTGTCATACTCCTGAACAAAATGGCACCTCTGAGAGGTGTAATTGTGTTATTGTAGAAAAAGGTCTTGCTCTTTTAGCCCACTATATACATGTTAATTTTTGGGAACAAGCTTTTCATATTGCTATTTATGTGAATAATAGGACTATTACTCATTTTCTCAAACACAAATCCCCTTTTGAAGGCTTATATAGACGTCAACCCGATTATCACTTTCTATAATCTTTTGGTTGCTTGTGCTATCCTTATATCCAACCTTACAACAGCAATAAACTAGGATTTAGATATGTTTCTTACATCGTTTTGGGTTACAGTGCTAAACATAAAGGATATCTATGTTTTCATGTTCAGACATCTTGTACTTACATTGCTTGACATGTGGCATTTGATGAATCTTCTTTTCCTTTTTTCTGAGAACATCTCTAAGGAGCCCTCAGTTGTGACTCCACATATAAAAATTCCCCTTCATGCTCTCCAGGAGGCATCGACACTTGGGGTTGCCAAAAACCTATCACCATTATCACCTTCCTTCCATGTTACAGGCTCGTTGTCGTTTTTCAATGATCCTGCAGCCTCTTTCACCAAACTCGACTGGTTTTTCCTTTGCATTAAACACTTCTGCTACACCATCTAGCATGTGTTGTTTGATGGTTGTAGCCTCATGTTGTCTTCTTTCTCTGGCCTCTTGCCAACAAGTCTAGGCCTCATGCACACAGATTGATCTTCTTCTGGCCACACGCCACAAAACTCTCCCATGGTGGAGCTATCTCCATCACCAGTCGTTTATGCCGCCAGCCCATATCCAAATGCCCCTTCGTACTTTCGGCCCTCTTTCTCTTAAGCCTAAAACTTTTTGCTATTAAATATCCTTTATCATATGATTATTTTGAAATTGAACCTAAAAACTTTTTAAAAGCTATAAAAATCCTAATTGGCAATATGTTATGCAGTTAGAATATGATGCATTAATGTTTAATAGGATTTAGAATCTAGTTCCCAGGCCTCCTGATGCTAATTTTGTTGGTTGTAAGTGGGTTTTCAGGATTAAGAATAAACCTGATGGCTCAGTTAAGCGTTACAAAATGTGACTGGCAGCAAAATGATTTCATCAAGAAGTGGGTGTTGATTATTTTGACACATTCAGCCTGATTATTAAGCCGACTATGAGTTGGCTTTTTTTTAGTAATGTTGTTACTCAAAACCGTTCTCTCCGACAGGTGGAGGTGAATAATGCCTTCTTAAAAGGGATCTCATGGAAATTGTTTACATGGATCAACCGTTGGGTTTCGTTGCCTCTGATCATTCATCATCTACATGTGAGCTTAAGCAAGCTTCTTATAGCCTACAAGCTCCACGGGCATGGCTTCAGAAGTTATAGCAGTCCTTAATTCAGCACGGGTTCAAACCATGTCTTTTTGGCACATTTCTATTTATCAAACAGCATGGTTCACATGTTATTTACATCCTCATTTATGTTGATGGTCTCTGTAGTCACATGAATTTTGTGGTCAATCAACTATTTCCAAGTGTCCAAATCTTATTTCTTTGGTAATCAAAATCATATCATGCAAATATGGAAGAGAATTATCTAAATTTTGGTAATAAAATCATATCAAATCATATCTTCCTATTAAAGGCAGGAAGTATCATTAAATCTTGAACGAACAATCAAATTGTCATTTCATCATGTGCACATGGAAATAGTTCATATTCTACAACTATAAATAAGGGCCTATTCTCCACCATAATACAGACCACAACTGAAGTTGAAGAATTCCAGAGCAAAAGTGAAATTCTCCAACATTCAAGAAGTTCTACGAAGCATTCAATGTGTTTTCCATAGAAGTCCACCATAAACAGTGTTCAATATGAGATCAAGATGCTAAGTCCCTCCGATCGACATTGTTTTTCCAAGATAGAAATCCATCAAATCAAATAGTGTTCTTCGTAGACTAAAAAAAAGTTCTTCCCATAGATCACTATCAATAACATTCAATTCAAAATCTAGCTAACAAACCTTCAAATTGACGTTATATAAGTCAAACCCAATCAGAGAGAAGATTGATCTATCAACTCCACCATCAAATCTCAAAGTCAACCAAAACATCAACATCAAGAGAAGAATCAGAGGAGACACATTGGAGATTGTAATCCACAAACAATCTTTTGATCCAATAAATTCAATTTGCACAATTTTTCTTGTTTGTTATTTTTGTAGATAAGAAATTGTTGTTACAAATGTTTGGCATGCCCGGTGAGACCATCTCCACCTCTCATCTCTTCTCCAAATTCCTCAAATCTCAAAGAAGTCTAAAGTGATGTCCATGAAGACCCTTGAAGAGCTAATCTCTAGTCTAACGAGAGTTATCAAAGGGCTTAATAAACATGTTCATGCACGAGACGCTCTGATGACAAAGCTTATGAACATTGAAGAGAATGTTAATACAAGTCGCATGATGGAAGCACAATTCAAGGATCATGAGGAAATTGAGACGTCTACAAAATCACAAGCAAGTGAACAAGATAAGTCTCTGACCAAACATATACATGTCTCATTCGATGGAGTGATTCTTGCAAATGAACTGAAGCAACTCATCTTTGAAATTGTCAACGAGAGTCTAATGGAAGCTCTAAGTTCTCTTTAACTTACAGAAAGCCATACATATCAAGGATTAACAATTTGAGAATGCCAGACGGCTACTAATCCCCAAAATTTCATCAGTTTGATGGCAAAGGCAACCTGAGGCAACATGTGGCTCACTTCGTAGAAACCTGTAATGATGCTAGGATGCATAGAGATCACCTGGTAAAGCAGTTCGTCCGCTCCTTGAAAGGAAATGCATTTAACTGGTACTCTGACTTGGGGGTAAATTCAATTGATAGTTGGGAGCAATTGGAAAAAGAATTTTTCAACCTCGACGGTCAGCATGCTCAAGCTACAAATTCACGCCAATATAGAGATGAGCTTGTCATCGACTATATTAATCGTTAGAAAAATTTAAGTTTAAGCTGCAAAGATCAATTATAAGAGGCTTCAACCATCGATATGTGCATTCAAGGAATGCATTGGAACCACCAATATATCCTTCAAGCAATTCAACCAAAGTCCTTCGAAGAATTGGCTACTCGAGCTCATGATAAAGAGTTGAGTCTGACAACAAATGAAATTGATGATCCACTTGTTCAAGAAGAAGAAGAAGAAGAAGTTGAAACAAGAGGCAAACTTTTTGCCAACACCCCATATTAAACTGTCTACAATGCTCCTTGATACGAGTTTAAACTATCTACAATGCTCCTTAATACAAGCTTAAACAATCCACAATGCTCCTTGATATGAGTATAAACTATCAATAAATTCAAATTCAAGAACTCATTGATATGAGTATAAACTATCAACAAACTCAAATTGAAGAACTCCTTAATATGAGTATAAACTAACAAACTCAAATTGAAGATTTCCTTAATACGAGTATAAACTATTAATAAATTCAAATTGAAGAACTCCTTGATACGAGTATAAACTATCGATAAATTCAAATTGAAGGACTGCTTGATATGAGTATAAACTATCTACAAATTCAAATTCAAGAACTCCTTGATACGAGTATTAACTATCAATAAATCCAAAATGAAGAACTCCTTGATATGAGTATAAACTATCAATGAATTCAAATTGAAGGACCCTTGATATGAATATAAGCTATCTACAAATTCAAATTCAAGAACTCTTTGATACGAGTATAAACTATTTACAAATTCAAATTGAAGGACTCCTTGATATGAGTATAAACTATCTACATTTTCAAATTCAAGAACTCATTAATACGAGTATAAACTATCAATAAATTCAAATTGAAGGACTCCTTGATATGAGTATAAACTATCTAAAATATCAAATTGAAGGACTCCTTGATATGAGTATAAGCTATCTACAAATTCAAATTCAAGAACTCCTTGATACGAGTATAAACTATTAGTAAATTCAAATTAAAGAACTTCTTGATACGGGTATAAACTATCAATAAATTCAAATTAACGGATTGCTTGATATGAGTATAAACTATCTACAAATTCAAATTCAATAACTCATTGATACGAGTATAAACTAATTTTAAATTCAAATTGAAGGACTCCTTGATATGAGTATAAACTGTCTACATATTCAAATTCAAGAACTCATTGATACAAGTATAAACTATTTACAAATTCAAATTGAAGGACTCCTTGATATGAGTATAAACTATCTACATATTCAAATTCATGAACTCATTGATACAAGTATAAACTATTTATCAAATCAAAATGAAGGCTCCTAGATATGAGTATAAACCATCTACCGAATCCAAATTAAAATGAAGACTCCCGAACATGAGTATAAACTATCTACTCCACATAAAGAAGACTTTGATCTCTGCAGTGAAAGATTTACGAGACTCATTCACTCCAAAATATGTTAATTGTAACAAGTCTCGAGGGGGCATTTGTAGTCACATGAATTTTATGGTCAATCAAATTGTTACATTTGGAAAATATTATATGAAATATCAGTTTAAATTATTAATTTGTAGATAATGATTGATATTTTAATATAACTATTTACCGACCAATCAAATATTTTCAAGTGTTCAAATCTTATTTCTTTGGCAATCAAAATCATATCATACTAGAGAATTACCTAAATTTAGATAATAAAATCATATCAAATCGTATCTTCCTATTGAAGACAGGAAGTGTCATCAAATCTTGAACGACCAATCAAATCGTGTCATTTCATCATGTGCACATGGAAATAGTTCATATTCTATAACTATAAATAATGGCCTATTCTCCACCATAATACTGACCACAACCGAAGTTGAAGAATTCTAAAGCAAAAGTGAAATTCTCTCCAACATTCAAGAAGTTCTATGAAGGCATTCAACGCATTTTCCATAGAAGTCCACCATAAACGGCGTTCGATCTGAGATCAAGATGCTAAGTCCCTTCGATCGACATTATTTTCTCAAGATAGAAATCCATCAATCAAACGTTATCCGTACACTCAAAGGCGTTCTTCCTGGAGATCACTATAAATAATGTTCAATTCGAAATCAAGCTATCAAGCCTTTGAATTGACGTTATATAAGTCAAACCCAATCAGAGAGAAGATTGATCCATCAACTCCACTATCAAATCTCAAATTCAACCAAAACATCTTCAAGAGAAGAATTAGAGGAGACACATTGGAGATTGTAATTCACAAACATTCTTTTGATCCCCAAAATTCAATTTCCACAATTTTTCTTGTTTGTTATTTTTGCAGATAAGAAATTGTTGTTACAGTCTCATTATAATAGGCTTTAACTAATCCACACCTATATTGAAGCATTGTCGGTGCATTACAGTATATGACTATAACTTGTCCTAAAATTGTTTATTTAGTTAATTTGATTTGTTAATTTATCCATCATCAATCTGAGCGTCGTTGAGCGTCGTTCAAAAACATATTGCGTTATCTCAAAGGCACTATTGATGTCGATCTTCTTTTTCCTCACGTGACTCGAGACTGTTTTGTTATACTAATATTGGTTGGGCTTCAAATCCTCATGACTGTAGATCCCAACATGCTTTCTCCATTTACTATGGAGGCAATTTAGTAAATTGGTCTTCTTGTAAACAGAAGGTCGTTGCTCACTCTAGCACTAAGGCCAAATATCGAGCAATTACTTTAGCTTCAACTAAGTTTATTTGGCTTCAACAATTGATGATGGAGATGATAGCATCGTCCACTGGCCCACATATTCTCTTTTGTGGCAATCTAAGTTCCACTTACGTTACTGCTAATCTGGTTTTTCATCAACACTCAAAGCACATTAAAATTGATAATCACTTTGTGCGCGAACAAGTCTAGGCTGGGTGAGTTATTGGTTCGTCATGTTAAGTCAGTTGATCAAATTGTTGTTTTTTCATCAAGGCAGTTGGTTCTTCTAGTTTCAAGAATCTGCAGTTCAAGTTGCTCGTTTGTAATCGATCATGAGCTCGCATGAGGGTATTGAGATATTATTTAGATTAGTCCAAGATAATCTTATTTTTAGGATAATATTGTTTATATTTTGTTCACGTGTAAATTGGTCTTGTATCCCTTGATTGTAGCTCTTACTTCTGTAATTAGTTGTAACCTTATTGTATAAAGATACGATGATAGAATGAGCAGAACAACGTTTTTCATAATATCAATTATCGTATAAAATATAATACTACTTATCTGTAAAGATATTAGTTTTTGTATTGAAATGTATAATCTTTTATGCTGAAGTGTATTGTTGTTTTAACCGTAAAATATTATTAGTTTAATCGTAAAGATATTATTCAAAATCATTAAGATATTACTGCTTAACCATGAAAGTATTACTTATTTACGTTAAATGTAATAGTATGTTTAATTGAAAACTATTATATCATATCACGTAGCACATGAAGTTTTAAGGAAAATTTTGTTACGTGAAAGAATATTGTTTATACCTATCAAATAAATTAATAAATAATTCATAATTTTATAATATATAGATTTGAAAAAAATCAAACAATAATCAGTTACGATTTGATCATATCCTGAATTGATTTACCTATTATTCTATTGAATATAATAATACGAATTTTTTTATGGGATTATATCAAAATTGATCACAATACTAATTGCACAAATTAATCCATTAAGATATGTATATAATTTTATAAATTGATATTTTTATAATAGATGCTCGAAACAGATGTAATATTATCCTAGCGGTTAGAAACTCATTTTCCATAGACTAAGGTACAAGGTTTGAATCATATGGTACAAAGGCAAAAATAAAAAAATAAAAAATAAATAAAACTATTTACGGAATATAATATAATAGTTAGTAGAAATTATGTAAAATGACCAATGGTCCAGCGGTAAAGGGTGAACTTCGAAGGAACAATAGGTGCATGAGGTTCAGGATTGAATCTAATTTGTGAGATTGCTTGATGATTTTTTTTGTCACTAATTGTGATTATAAAATAAAAATTGTTATATAATTAACAAAACTATGCACGATTTTAAAATAATAATATAATGAATTATTATAAAAATATAATTTTTTTAAATAAAATACATAATTATATAAAAATATATATTTTTATATTATTTCAAAATAAAAATATCTCACAATATAAAAATATATTAAATATTAAAAAATATCACAATTAATTTTTGAAAAATATTTTATATTTATAAATAATATTTTATTTTTATATATAGAATATGAATATCAAATTGAAAATTATGAAAAGATAATTAATTTGATATATTTTTCATAAAAATAAAGTTGAGATGAAAAAGTTATAAGTCTTTGAATATTGAAGCCAAAAAGCAAAAAAAAAAATCTAATTGAAAATGATACTTTCTAAAAATAAAAAGTTATTTGGACGAGAAAATGAGATTTCTTTAAATTCTTCTAAGTGTCCTGTTTTTATATAGCTATAGATGGTGCATTTGCTCTAGTGGTAAAGCCAATGCATTTATTTTTATTTTTTTAATTAACGGATCAACACAAATTACACTAATTTTAAATATATGTAATTGATGTACATAAGTTTTATATATATATATATACTTAAGTTAAAGAATTAAGCCATCTGATTTCATCCATATACTATCTACAAACTTAAGTCAAAGAATTAAGCAAAACTGATTTGATCCCTAATAAATGGAAAAGTCTGTTAGGATAGAATAAGGAAGAAAAGAGAAATATAGGCCGACGACGTCGTTACTAAATGCATCTGTACTACAAAAGCAGAAAATAGTATATCAGCTGGCCGTTTCAGCGTTGGGCGTGTTCATTTATGAATTCATATATTAAGCCCCAACGCGTCCGAGTCTACTCATATCCTCTTCTCTGTTAGCTCGTCGAACTCACTAGTGATCCACCAAATTTTCTTGTACCAAAATCAAAATTTTAATTGATTTTTTCTGTTCTGATCCGTCGAGCAGAACCTCTCTCTGTAAGTGAAACTCTATTTCTTCTGTCGTTTAAAAATTAAAACTTTCTTGGATATGCATGCAAAGAATTAGTTTTCGAATTGGAATATTTTTTCACTTTATATCGCGTTACTTAGTTCTTTGTGTGATGAGTATTTTTTTATGGAGATTTTGGGCGAAATCTATTTATTTGATGCTTGAGATATTGTTACCAGCTGGTGATGTTTGAGGTAAATTGGAGTTTTCTTTCGTTTTTTTTGGGGTTTATCGAGAATGTTAAATTCTGAAATTTTGGGTTAGAATATGCGATTCGTTCTAGCCACAGTCGGAAATTTTGGTGAGAATTTTCTTACACTCATTGCTAAAATCTGATCATAAATGACAATTAGGATTTTCGTTCGTGTAAATTACCTTTTTTTAGCTACGCAAATTGATACTGAATTGTGAACTTTAAAGAATGGGAATGCATCATTGGTCTACTTAATGGAGTGAATATTTGAGATCTTTTGAAATTTTAGTTCATGTACAAGAATAGAATAAGGGATTTGGTGTCAAGCTAATTTTTGTAAAGGGATGGACGGTGCCACATCATATTCCTGCAGGACCTTCCTAATAAAACCACGAATTTATTCATGAAGATAGTAAAAATATAGGATTTACATTGCTGTTGAATGGGTGAGAAATGGATTGGCTGTTAAGTAGAACCCATTGCTGCTAGGACCTGAGGCTCATTAGATCATGTATCATGTTTCTGGTATACCATATACCTGAGACTCAGCACGTTAATTGGACCTAGTTCACGGCCTGGTATAAGTAGAAAGCTCTCTTGTGGGATTCTTATAGATAAAAGGACTTCAATATGTTGATACTAAATGAATTATGAAATGTCTTAAACGGTTTACAACATGTGTCAAACACTATATACAAATCAAATTCAAATACAGACACAATTCTTCCTATTTCATATGATCTGGCGTTTTCAATAGGGTTTCTTAAGGATTAATTACTGTTTGCATTTGTTATATACATTATAGTTTCTTGATTTAAGCTGATTGCTCTGTTTGTGTCCTTAAAAATTAATCAATATGCATTGGATTTTGTGATGAGAGTTTGCTGTCTAGAATCTCTTTCCAATAAGTATGTTTTTAATTTTAAAAAAGAATAGAAAATATGCTTTTGGTTTGGTTGGTAAAGTACGTGTGCCTTTTTATAGGATTGGGACTTAGTTACATAAGTGAAAGTTCTTGGCAAGTGGATTCGCATCACTGCCAGTACTTCTCATGTTGTTTATCTCTAGGAGGAGTTCTTATCGCTTACTTGTAGAAACATAGGAATGAAAATTGCTACTAAGAATATTGAAGAGGTGGATTTGCGGGTATAGATGCATAATTTTAATATTTTATTCAATGCTTGCAAGAAATTGGATTACCATATAATGCATGACAGGTATAGGTCCTCTGTTAACTTGCTAAATGTTCTACTCTTTCCTTTCCAGAATTGCTGTTTGTTAGTTTTTAAACATTCTTTTGCCATCGGTTCCAAGTGCATCTTGCCAAAGAAATTCTTCACTTGGTGCTGCTGCAGTTTTCCAGAACCATGAGTTTTGTTTTCAGAGGCACAAGAGGAGATATAGAAACTGGGTTCCCAGGGCTTATTCCTGAGCGGCGTGCGGTCGTGGGTTTCTAATCCTTGTTCATTTTTAAATATAATTGCACATTTCCAATTTATGATCATTCTGAGCACTCTTTAACATATTTTATCTTATTACTGACGTTCAGCGAGTTCATTCCGCTCGACCAGTCAATACAAACTCCCTAGCTTTTCTTGTCACAGGTATTCATCATTTAGACGGCCATTTACTGTTATGTTACTGTCTTCGAATCTGTCTATTAACTGCATCATGTAATTTGTATTTCTACGTGACAGTGCTTTTGCTGTTTATGATTTTGAACTCGCACCAAATGTCTCCTAATTTTCTGGTTGGTATTGTTTAAAGATGACATTGTTCATTAACATCCATCAGTTATATACCTTAACACATTATTGACTTCTTTCTTTGCTGATATTTATTCATCAGCTTTGGCTGGTTCTTGGTGTCTTTTTGATGGCAACAACATTAAGGATGTATGCAACTTGTCAACAACTTCAAGCTCAGGCACAAGCTCATGCTGTTGCAGCTAGTGGTCTTCTTGGCCACACTGAATTGCGACTTCACATGCCACCATCTATAGCTCTTGCCACCCGGGGAAGGTTGCAAGGTCTCAGACTCCAGCTTGCACTTCTTGACAGGGAATTTGATGACTTAGGTACGTATGCGTAGTGCCTTATTTCTGGATTCGGCTTAATGCTTTTATTTGAGTCCTTTTTCTATGTATCTGTTGTACTCAATACTTGGATGGATTGTCAGATGTCTCATACTATTTTGTCTCTGTGCAGATTATGAAACTTTGCGGGCACTGGATGCTGACATTGTTCCTACAGCTTCTATGACTGATGAAGAGATCAATGCTCTTCCTGTCCACAAGTACAAGGTGTCTGGCTCTCAGAGGTGTGTGGTGGTTGCAACTTGCAAAATTTTCAAAATGCCTGCATTAATCATAATTAGACCATCATTTTTTTTTTCATCTTATTGTGTTGATTTAAATGTTATTTAGGTCCTACTCCACTGTATTCTGCTTCTGTCCTCTTTTTTTGGTGTGCTTCAGAGCATGAGTGTTCGACTGCAGTAGCCTTTGTAGCTGATACTACTTAAGTTCTTTTATTTGAAAATTTCAAACAAATAAGACTCCTTCTTAATAAGATTTTTAGTTGTGCTAGTCAAACATCTTTTTTTTTTTTTTTTTTTTTTTTTTTCTTTTTATAATTGGAGTTGTGACATCAAAAAACCAAGCAACTAGGATTGCATATACAAGGTTTCAAATAGAAATCTGTTTTTTAGTTTGGCAAAAGAATTGTCTTCTGAAGTTCTTTATAGTAATGGATCTCGGTGTTGTCTTTCTGACAGTGTGGGCTCATCAGTGCAGCAGGCTTCTTCTTCAGCCTCAGCTGAGGTATCGTTAATTCTTGTATAGTGTTCATATAAGAAAGTGAATTATGGTCATTTTCTCAAATCTATGGAGGAATACATTTTTATGCTATACCTGTAAGGATATCTTTTGAGTTAATTTAATAGACAACTCACTTTCTTGTGTAATATATATTTATTATGCAATTTAACTACTACCAATGAGTAAAATAGCTGTCTATGATCACTAATAATTTAAGAAGTGTTTAGCTACAATAGATGAAAATCGTAGAAGGTTTCACATGTATCCATGCTGTAAGAATGCGAGAAAGAGGTATATTTAAACTGAGAGCAACATCTTCATACATTGTCCTTGCATACAGTGACCTTGCATGTGGTTTCCATTTCCCATTCTTCTATGTTGGTTGTTTTTTCCTCCTCTGAATCATGTGGAAATGTAAAAGGAATGGGAAACCCTCTATGCATGCCCTCAAATGTGAACTTTGAAAACAATATTTGGGACAAGTGTGCATTAAAAATGCTATATATCACTGTTCATAATTCACCCTTTCTCTGCTTCTTTATTCGGAAAGTCCTTACTTAATAAATCCATCCAAGATAAATAATTGGGATGTTCACTCAGTAAAAGTTAGGAAAGTGAAAAAAAAAAAGAGGTGAAGGTACTATACTAGAGCTCTTGCTTCAATTGCATTCATTCTATACTTGTGCTCAAACATGTGATCATTTTATCATACCCTACAATTGATGTTTTATGCAGAAGAAGCAAGACCTTCCAAATGGACAGGCCGGATTAAAGACCTCTGATGATGATTTGACGTGTAGTGTTTGCTTGGAACAAGTTAATGCTGGAGAACTCATCCGTAGCTTGCCATGCTTGCATCAGGTTTCTGTTCATCAACCTTTGAGATAATTATGTTCGTTGAATACCTTTATATACATCGCCTTTTGCTTATAATGTTGATAGAGCTTCTACCAGTCAGAGCCCCCCCCCCCCCCCCCAATCCCACCCACGGAGGTATTCATTTATCCAAAGTTTCTATTATCTAGATCTATCATTGAACAAGCTGGGGGAGTTGATAAGAATGTTAGGAGACAGGTTGGAAAAAATGGAGAAATGCATTCGCTATATTTTGTGATTGTGAAGTACTGCTGAAATTAAAAGAAAAGTTATATACGCAACCATAAGACGGAGCAGAGTGTTGGTTGACTATATTTTAACAGTAACATGAATTTAAAAAGGGTGTCAGAAATGAGAATGTGGGTGTGGATGACCAGACACAATATACTGGATATAATAAGTAATGTATGCATTAGAACAAAAAAAGTGGCAGGTGCCTCAGTACTCGGGAAGATCAGAGAACCACATGTAATTGTCTGGACTTTTACATAGGAGACCTTTAGATGCTCCACTATGGCTGGTAGAAAGTGCTGGATCACTAGCACAATAGAAAGGGGAAGGGAAAATTTTTAAAAAGAAACTTGGAAAGAAATTATTAAAAAGGATGTTATAGGTAAATGTAGATGAGAAGAACATGTTTCTTAGGTGAACCCAATGGCGAAATATGATCCATGTAGTGGGGATCACGGCTTAGTTTTTTTTTTTCCTAATTGCCTAATAGATGCCTATTTTGTTTTGCAGTTCCATGTGAATTGCATTGATCCATGGCTGCGGCAGCAAGGGACGTGTCCGGTTTGCAAGTTTAGAGCCGGGTCCCGGTGGTCCGAGATCGCTCAAGGGGAAATTGATGCTTCGGACATGGTTTAACTTTTAAAGTTATACTAAATTATTGTTGACATGATCGCTCAAGTATATATGTACTGTCACAAATTTTACCATCTAGTGGCAAAAAAACGATATCCGGAGATCATGATTTGATGTCAATGTACTGTATATTCCCTCCTTGCTATAGCATTAGCTAGCCTGAAAATGGCAATTTAGATTTACTCAACTTTGTGGCTAAATGTTGCTGCCTGATGTGCTGTATACTGGACCCAGCTAGTGAAATATAAGTTTAGATGGGATTATGTATAATAATATTTAATTTGATATTATTTTCATAAAAGTTGTAAGCCTTCGAAAAAAAAATTAGATATCATATTATATAAGATAATTTTGGTGGAAAAATAATATTTTTGTAAATTATAAATTTACTAATTATCATATATTAGCAAAATTATATACCATTAACAAAATTACGGGTAAATTTGATATTTTTCAGAAGATTGATCAAAATGGTTAAATACTAAAATTTTGAAAGTCTTTTGACCTATTTCATTTTGTGTTTTTGCATCATTAATACATATCCAGTAAACAATAGACATTTATTTTTTTTAACTTGTACGGAATTCTCTACCCATTAAAATTCAAACTGTATCAATAGTAATAGTACTGGATAGCTCCATATACATTAACCCTTACCATTAAGTCTTATATACATCTGTAGAATTTGTTCAATTTAAATCATCCACAAATTATTTAAATTATGATTGGATCTTAAAAAATGCGTAAATAATTCATCCAGCACATGTGCAGCTCGCGCCAAGTCATTCTGGGTTTATTATTGGACATGACAAATGTTTTTTAACCTAAACAAGTAATGCATTCTAGTTAAAAAAATAATATTAAGCAATTTTTTAGATTATTTTTTTGTTGAATCTATACTAATATAATAAGAAGGTGGTCTAAAAATAGAATTTACATACCATTCTCAGCTAATAAATAAATATTAACTAATAATTTTTTAAAAAAAAATTAAAATTCCAAGTTTTAATACAATTAATCAAGTTATTATATATATAAATAAATAAAAAAACTACTATTTTAGAATGAGACTTTTTAATAAAAATTATATCTTTTACATACATTTCCTAATAAAATAACTCAGATATTCTTAAATATTGATTTAATAAAAAAATCTATTATTTTTGTTGAAATGCAAAACAGTTTTAAGTGTAGATGAATTAATTAGGTGCTAGTATATTTTTGATCGCCAAAAGTCCTGCACATCTCAACATAGGAGTTGCTATAAGAAGTGAAGCATCAGGGCCAACCACGTGCAATTGAGAATCAACAGTGGCTAGAGAGAAAGGTGAGGGACTGCGATCAGCGGAGCAGCATTGAAGTGATTGAAAGCTATTTGAGCTGGAGTCCCAAAGGCATGACCACATACATTAATGGATCTAGAATTTAATTGGGTCGAGCAGGTCAGGTTGTGATGCACGAATTCTAAGATCCGTGCATAAAATTTGGACACCTTTAGCCCATTTCACTAAAACCCAAAAGGATGTAATTGACAAAAACGACTAAAACATAAATTTAAGTAATGAAAGTTCAGTTGTAACAGGAAAGAATATTTTCTCAAAGATACAAGTTCGGGGCTTACAACTAAAGTGTATATAACCATCAATATCAATTCTTTTTTGTGCCTGGATACACACCAACAAATATTACTTAAAATAAATAAATAATACATCATAGAAACAAGTAATAATATTATTCAAACACTAACAATGATATTTTTTAAAGTAACAAGGTAATAAAAAAATGTGTTTCAATAAAATAATATTTTTTAGCCAAACAAATAATATTATAATATCAAGTTGCATGATGCCCATGATGCATGGAGATTTCTGCCTATATAAATTGATGATCCCTGCAAATATACACGGCTAAAATAAAGCACGCAGCAGAATATTAAATTACTGAAATATAAAGGTCCTAACATGGAAGGAGATCATTTTGTTATCCTAAAGAACAAACATGAAGCACAAAACATTCTATAAAGAGTGGACGAGGGCAAAAAAACCATTAAGACATTATCATGTAAACCAAAGACTCCAAACAGATATAATATTGTAGGTAGTGCAGTTAGTGAGGCTTTATTATCAATCACATATAATTTGACAGTGCTTCTAAACTTAAAACAACAATATTTTCAATAGCCTTGTTATTTGGCTTTGCCCTTCCCCTTGCCTTGACCTTTCTTGGCTTCAAGTTTGGCTTGAACCCTAGCAGCAGCAGCGGCTTTTGCCTCTTCCCGTTTCTTCTTCTCTTCCTCTTTAGCTGCAGCCACAGCTTCCCTCTGCTTCTTAAGCTCCCTGAACAGAAAAACATGAATTGTATCCCAAAATAAATTGAGGCACTGAAAGAGGATGAGAGAGCCTTGATTATCAAAATAACAAATTACAAAGATATTAACTATTATGGCAATGAAAAAGGATTTTTGCACCATATCAATTTGTTATTATGATGAGAAATGGATTAAGAGACTTACTCGAGCCTGGCCCTCTCATCTGAAACACTGCTTAGACTAGAGCCCTTGCGAGGTCTGCAAGCCACCAACTCCACCTCAAAATTAAGTGTTGCGCTGCATCATGAAATTCAACACCACGTGTTTGTATCAGAGTTAGAATATGAATATAGAGATTTTTTTTTTTCTCTGGTTTGGGGGGAGATAAGATGTAGTCGAGCATGAGCACAAAAAAGGGGCAATTAGACCAAACACATTAAGATATCACCCAGACACCACCATTTAAGGGCTGTGCAACAGAGCTTGAAGATTATTGAAACCAGATTGAAACCCGAACCGAACAAGTTATGAACCGAAAAACTCCATTGCCACTTGACTTTTTCTGAACCCAACTAAACCATTTTTATTTTTTATTTTTTTTCGTATGGATTCGGATATTTTATAATTATCCAAACCAAGAACAATACTGAACCATATCAAACTATACCAAACTGCTGGACCAAATAACCAATTAAAAATAGAAATAAAAAAATTAATAAAATTATCTCGATAAGATTAGATTAAATATGAATTAAATTAAATTATCCAAATTTTCTTTAGTCACTTTTTAAAAAAGGATTCACTATAGTTACTTTTAACATAATAAAAATAAGAATTCTTTCTCTATTTATTTTTTTAATATTTCTAATTTACACACACACACACACATATATATAGCTTGAAAAGTATTTAAGTTTAGAAAATAAAACCCTATATCAAACTAGGCTAATTTAGCTTCTTCAATATTAAAGTGCAACAATTTACTAGATGTTACTACGGATGGTTATTAGTTTTGCTTTTATCTTTGGGTTAACTTATTTTCTTTCTTTGATGTAAAGTGAATCATTGTTATTGGATGATGGTTACTAAGGATTGTTCTTTATCTAATTGTATTTACTGCATTTTTGTATATTATGTTGTTTCTTATAGCATTAGTGAACCATTAAATAACAAACCTAACAGCACCAAATATCTGTACAGAACTGTACCAAAATTTCGATACACTATGGTATTGGATATTTAATATTTCGGTACAGTACAAATATTTGAATTTGAAAATAACCAAAGTTCGGTATAGTACTAGATATTTTCAAATATCCAAACTTAACCGTACCCCATGCACAGCCCTATCACTGATAAGGCTATTTTATTTTTTATACTCTATAAACGATAACTCCGAAACTTTGGAGCACGGGGCACAGGTGAGGTGACTAAACACGCACAATGATTCTGATTCTGATTCTGACTTGTATTTGAATGACAAAGGATATATTGGAGGTAAAAAGAGCCTGCAACTCAGTGTAAGCAATGAATCAGAAACTGGAAGACAAAGAGGCCTGATGTGTTACAGGGTTGTGCGACTAAAGGAAAAAGGAAGTCATGAGAGTGTGGTTGTTTTGGTGTCATCCAAACCATCGTCTTCTTCTTATTTCTTTTTTTTTTTCTTTTCGGTTTTTTTTTTTCTACTGTTGGCCTGGCTTTGTGCATTCTCATTCAAAAATGCCACATTCTCATTCCACATCTCGTACTCATACTTCCTCTCTTGAGATGAATTCATTCCTCAGTCAACCTCACTGATAGGAAAGGAGAGAAAAACAAAGCAATTGATTTAGTAGCTTGATCTATTTTGAGCAAGGATCTACTCATATCCTAGGTAGGGAGGCGGTCATGAATTGCTCGCTAGACATCGGGAGAGTGAGTGATAGGTAGTTGTCTTAGCCCAATTGAGATTTACTAGGGAAGACTCAATTCCCTGAGTTGGGGTGGTTGATGGAGGGTTTGTTCCTTGTGGGCCTCATTTCTAATGCATTTTCAAAGCCTACGTCACTTTTTTACAAGCTACAAATGACACATTAAAATTAAGAAAGCATCACATATGTTTTGTCCCTCAAAACAAAAAAAAAAAAAAAAAAAAAAAGGTTGCAAGATGCCACAGGATAACTTACAAAATGAGCCACAGGATATTTTATATCCAACAGGAAAATGAGAAAATAAAAAATAAAGCAATTTTAAGTGAAAATCCACAAAACAAATGCACTTTTACTACAGCCAGTAGAAACACAACATTTTGCTTCGGAAGGGAAATCAAAACCTAATGAGTTTTGATAGTTAAATCCCATATCGTTAACTCTTTCTTTGGTTAAAGCCCTATTATTCACTCATAGGATGAATCTAGTAAACTATAGTTTTCCATTGCAGACAAATAAAATAAATTACATTCCACCCCTGGACTGAAGACAACTCGAAAGTAACTTTTGTGGCAAATATAACTCAGAGAAGTACTGATTTTAGTAACTGAACAGGAAATTTTTCTCTCACACTATTTTCACAAGATTCTGATTTATTTTACCCACAACAAAGAATATGAAAACTCAGAGATAACCTACTGACATGATGTGGCACTCCTTTCTCCTTCAACTTCTCATTCAGCCAAACAAGTTTAGGAAGCTTATGTCTTAGCATAAATAGTATTTCAAATGATGCAAGAAACTACTTAAGATATGAGGATGGATGACGTTTTCAAACAAATGAATCATATGCACCGCATGCGGCTGACAAGTATATCAATTTTTATAAAGTGTCAGAGACAGAGCAGTAATTGCTAAAGCTAAGAGCTTAACCTTATTTAAGTTTTTGGAATGATTCAGCAGTCACTATGTAATTCTAAAGAACACCCTTGATATTGCAAACCAAATATAGTGTATGCTTGTAAAGATAATCCATGTCTTTTATGCATATAACAAATTTAAGGCCTAAAAATGAACAAGATCTTACTCTGGTGGGATATCTGGAGGGGAGCCCGCAGCGCCATATCCATATTCTGGCTTACAAGTGATCTTTGCTACCTCACCAACCTGCACAAATAATAGAATGAAACTTAAGGGGGAACTATATAAAGTATTAGCCGATTTATACAAATATCCACCTTCATGGTTTTCAGTGCAACATCCCAAGCTTTAATTACAGTTCCACTGCCCAATTCAAATGAGAAGATAGTATTATCTTCATGTGTAGTGTCAAAAACTTCACCAGTCTCGGCAAGAATGCCTTCATAGTGAACTGTCCCAAAATCATACAAAAATCATATTTATATCAGAAGCATAACAGGAGTCACAAGCTCTGGTAGAATTAATGAGGACAAGCATTAAGATATTGTATCATCTAACTTTAGTAGCCCCAATTAAGTACAACTACTGTAAAATTGCAGCTGGAGTTGAAATTAACCAAGATGATAAAAAATGAAATGCAAGGTTTTAATATAATATTGAGGCTCACCAAAGAGAAGGGCAAAGCAAAGAGTAGACTTGTATAAATCAGAATAATGAGGGGATTTTAACAAGTAAAAAGCCCTGCACAAGGGAATGCAGTTTATGTGCAAACAGTAGTAGGCATCCATTTCAAATGGGCATGGATCCAAGTGAGTATTGGCAACAACTTGACAAGCTATGTTCCCGCTTCACAGAATACCATACGGGCACGATTTATTTAAATAAGTTGGTTCCTTAATGGGATTAAGATTCAACCATGTTATTTAAGTTCCCAAATCTTTTTGGCTAGGAAATATCAAATATAGAGTCCTGTTGACTAGATTAAAGGAAGGGCTAAAACATCCTACTCTGCATTACTTATATGTAGTCGGTGAGCATATGATCTTCTTCCCTCAAAAGTAATGCTTCAATGTTGACAACATAAAATATTATTTGAGTGACGAACGTTGAAGAATATTTGTCATTACAGGAACTACGACAATATTTGTTCAGAATCCAGAAAAAAGAAAGGGAGCAGAGGAATATTTTCAATATAACAGTGTTTCTATAGATAAAAAGTAACATCAAAACAAGATAAAGCCACATTAGCTGGCTCATGAATTTCACGAAGTTTAATTTAAAAGTCCTGTCAATATACTGGACATAGACCTGGTTATAAACTTGTTCCAAATTATTCAGAAGTCCTAGACAATCTTACAGGAAACAATTGTTTGGCTTTAGAAATATAAATGCATTTCCTGTGGATAGATGCCAATTAGCGCTAGATGCATAACTGGACAAAGATAAGAAAACATGCAAGATACTCTATGTTCTCATGGGAAGCTTAGATTACCTAAATAACACATATTTGTCCAGAGTAAACCACAATACTCCCTAGTTTGACCAAAAATAGAAAAGTTTACATGTCCCTAATGTGCTATCCTGGAAGTTCAACTGAGCTTAAAGCTAAATATTGTTAAAAAAGAAACTGAACAATCAGCTACTTAGCACTCTGTAATTACAAACTCCACTATATCTAGCTTGCCATCACGAGTTAATGCTTGGGCCATACTTGTCAGAGGTGAGATGCGCATGGGGTGTTCTTGGACACACAAAACAAAAATAAAAAATTCAGAACTCAAAAAACATGAATCAAAACTAAAATAAAGAGAAACCTTTTGTTTTTAAGCTAAAATAAGCATCAAACAAGTTCATAATAGTTATTGAAAAAGAAAGAGAAAACATTCATAATACTTGAAAAATCAAGCATCAAAAAACTAGCTTCTAAGTTGAAGATGGCCACCGGTGGGTTGGGTGATCAAAGTCAGATCAGAATGGATGGTGCAGCCTCTCCCTCCTTTGGCTTTCTCTAATTTCTTTCTAAGTTTCAAACTCAAACCCCTAGTTTTACTCTATCTTAAGGACCAAAAACTGAGAAATATACAAAAAATGTGTTTTATTTTTTTATTTTTAATAAAAATTACATGAAGACGTTTTCCAAAAGTGCAGAGAAATATGAGATCAAAAAGCGCGCCTCAGGCGCACCCTGGGTGCACTTGCAGAGGCGCCGAAGGCGCTTAAAGGCGCAAGTCTTTTGAACCGCCCGCCTCCACCGTGCAGAGGCGCAGGCTCCTAAATCTATGTGCCTCGTGCTTCCAACAAGTATGGCTTCAGCAAATCCTAAACTTCATGCTACACACATAAAACCAGAAGTGAACCGACAATATGAAACCAGAAACTACTATCATTGACTTGGGGGTGGGGAGCTTAAAAAAAGATGAAAGAAATAAAGGGCAGGTCAATAAAATAACACAGTTCATAGAGAGTAAAAGAACAGGGTAAGTTCTAAATAAAATTTAAGGTTCTATCAATCTTCCCCTTTGATTTTGTCCAGAAGATATCGTAATTTTATATTCTGAAATTTGGACTTCCATAACTTAAGAAAATTAGCCGTGCCATAATTTTAATTGCATCCGAGTGCTACACAGTTTCAGGTTCATAATTGTCGATACTGCAAACTTCTATGATGATAATAAATAAAAAATTGTTGAGCACCTAAGAACTAAGAAGCATACCATCGACAAGTGGAAGACTCTCTGATGGAGCCATTGCATCAGCTTTTGCTCGGCGTACTATTGTCTTCAAGACACCTCCATCCCCAGTCAAATCAATTGGTTCACCCATGATTTCTTATCAGTCAACTGGCTGTAGGAAGACAAAATCTTTGAAATCAAATATGCAAAATTTATCTTACAACCCAAACTTTCTAAGGCAGTATTACACCCAAAAAAAATGTTACATATTAAACAGAAAATACGAATGGACCATATAACAGGGTCAAAGAAGATATATGGCTTGCTGGGGGCATTTTCATTTTGTGTTTTTCATTCTCAAAGGTCAAAAGTATTTGCCCTTGATTTTGTGCAATGACAATAGTATATTTAGATTATGTTTCTGTATAACCAAACATGTGGGAATTACATTTTACTAATTTAGATGTTACATTGACTTCGTCTTAATTATCAAAGATGAGTTATATGATTAAATATATTAAAAAAAAATAAGTTCAACCATCTCAAATTAGTATCCTGATTTCCAAACTACAGATTAGAAAGCCTTCCAATTTAAATTCTAGTTAAATAATCCTTAAATTGAAGGGAAAATCTCTTATTTCCTATCATTGTAACACAAAAGGAGCAGAACTCTCTTCTTCTTTTTTTTCCCCCGATATAATTGGGTTAAAAGGGGAGTTCCCAAAAATCAATTCAAGAAAAAATACAGATTATGCCCCATAAATCAGATTAATAAAAACTGTAAAATACTGAAACTTTGCCTAATTTATGCTTCTCAGAAGACAATAAAAATTTTTTAAAAAAAAAAAGAAAAAAAAACACACTGTTTTCATACATATTAAAGAATCAAGACTCCAAAACATTCAACAACAGCACATATCCAACTAAGATGTCAAAAACGTCAATGAAAACTGACCCTAATTGAACAAAGATTTTTATAAAGCATGCATACCTGACTGGAGAGGAAAGCTGCGAAGAAGTGAAGGGGGCAAGAGGGGATTTTGAGGGAAGATGGAGGGTAAAGTGGGTAGATCGGCGGCAGTGGTAGAGATGAAGTAGGGGGCTTCGGCCATAAAGATTCTCTGCTCACTCTTTGGTTTGCTTCTCACACTGAGTTGCTCGCTGTTCCCTTTTTATTCATTTGGGCATTATTATGATGACATTACGCTCCAGTTGGTGCGTGAGAGCTGGATTACTTTACGTTATATTGGTTAAAACGCTACTTTCTGGTATATTGGTGTCGTGGTGTAGTTGGTTATCACGTCAGTCTAACACACTGAAGGTCTCCGGTTCGAGTCCGGGCGACGCCATTCTGATTTTTTTTGTTCAAATTACTACTAATTTTATGAATTTTTTTATAATATTATGAAATTCTATTGTATAATATTCATAAATTTAGTTTTTTTTTTTTTTTCATGTCATTTTAAATATGTTCATCCCAAATATGAATCATAAAAGTTAGTACAATTATTAATAGGGTATGATGAGTTGACTCGGTCACCTCTACTCGACCCTCAAACCCACACATGTGAGCGCGCGCGCATATATATATATATGTATATATATATATATATATGTATATATATATATATATATATTGTGTTGTATATATTATGTTTAATTATTTTTTAATATGTGCATATTAATTTAGTTACTTTTCATATATATATATATATATATATATATATATATTTATTTATGTGTGTGTGTACGTGCAAAATAAATATACATAAATATTATAAAATAGTTTTTATGATTGTAAATACAGTAAAATAGGTAAATAGCAATCTTGTAATATGAAAGGTTTCTGAAAAAAAACTAAAATAAAATATTGTGATGAAATCAAAATATTAATAATAAATCTAATGTATATAAGCAACAATAACCAACTAATTGAAAGTAAATTTTTTTTTTTTTTTAATATCATTCGGTTTCACTCACCTCATTTACCATATCTATAATTAGCTACAATGTGTTAATTTAATTTTTTTTTAATATATTTTACAATATAAAGAGGATAATAAGAGAAATATAATGACAATTTTTGTAAAACTAATTATTTTCTTTCTTTGTAATGTGGTAATCTTATGAGATAAATAAACGTTATAACTTGTTCAATATAATTTGGATAAATATTTTTTTGTTTTTGTTCACTATCTTTCATTTTTAGTTGTTTGTGTTAGTTCAAATTAATTTTTGTATTTGAATTTGTAAAATTATTTTTATTGTTGTGTAACCGGCCATCACAACTATAACAACCAACTGGTGTGTGATATTTTTGAGTCATGTTTTTAAAATATTATTTAAAACATCATAATTTTAAATCATTTTAGAATTATTTTAGAATTTAGCAAAATATTGTTTAAAACTAATTTTTTAAAAATGAAACTTATTTTTAAAAATCTAAAAATAAGTATAAAATCTAAAACTTATTTAGTAAGTCTTAAATATATTTTAAATTTTGAAAATTATTTAAAAATACAAAATTTATTTAAAACAATCAAGAAAGAAAGAGTTGTCATAAAATCTTGATGCTAAAAAAAACTAAAAAATAATAAAACTAGAAAATGTAATTCAACAAAAAGAGTAGATTTCTTCCTAAAACATACAATTAATACAAATCAATAATTATATTAAAGTAAAAGGAATATTTAAATATAAGAGTGTTTTGCAACATAAAATTATAATTTGCCCATTTGCACGCATAAGATATACAATCTACAACTATCATTTATATTGTAACTAGTATTTCTTCCGTGCGTTGCATGATTTATAATATGATAATATAATAAATTATTATAAAAATAGTAATATAATTTTTAAAATAAAATTCATAATTATAAAAAATATATTTTGATAAAAATTGTTTAAAATAAAAATATCAAACAATATAAAATATATTAAATATTAAAATATACCACAATTAATATATGAAAAAAGTATTTTATATTTAAAAATTAATATTTTGTTATTATATATGCAATATGGATATCAAATTGAAGATCATGAAAAAATGAAATTTGATACATTTTTCATAAAAAAAATGGAGTTAAGATGAAAAAGTTATAAGCCTTTAAAATTTAAAGTGAAATAACAAAGAAAAATAAAAAATTTGATTGGACATGATAGTTTTTAAAAATAGAAAGCTAATTTTGGACGGGAAAATGACATTTCTGTAAATTAATCCAACTGCTTTTATATAGTTATAGATATCAACTGCTTTAACTGTTCACATAGTAAACATATAATTTGATGTTAGTAAATAAAAAGTCTTAAATAAAAAAAAAAAAACTTTTCTAATACTAAATACATATATATATATATATATATAGATAATTGATAAAGTGAAACCCTTGAACAAAAAAAATGTTACCATCAACCACATCAACATGAAGAAACTTCATGAATGACAAAGATTATTTCTTTTCTTGATCTACAAATGAAATATTTTTAGATATGCTAAGAATTATCTTTCACTACATATTATTTTTTTGAAAAAAAAATCAAAAATTATGGTCAAATCAATTTGTAGAAAAATAAATAAAATAAATAAAAAAAAATCAAGAAATAAGAAAGAAAAAGAAGAGTAAATATAACAATATTGGATTAACACAATCTATTCTCCATGTCACCACCACCATTCACCCTTAGCTATTCAAACCCATTTAACTTAATTCCTAGTACCACCTATTCATTTCTAATATTTCAACACCAAACTCCAAACTCCAAACTCCAAACTTTCCCCTACCAAAAATCTCATTCATAATCCTATTTCTTTATATCATTTTCGTGTTCTTTCTCAACATTTGTGCCGTTACTTCTATTAACTAAACCACATTCCATGAATTTTATGGTAAACCTGAAAATTCGCTTCCTTCTTGAATCCATTATGGTTTCTTTTTTTCTCTTCTTGCGACTAAACTTGTGTCCGTGACAATTTTAAGTTTGTTTGTGTTTGGTATTGTCATGTTTATGATGTTACCTTACGTGGTGCTACTATTAATGATGTGTAAATTAATTTAAAAATCAAAATAATATAAATCATTCGAAAGTATATGTGAATTGTCATACTTACCTATCTATATGTGTGTATTTGACGGTAAAAAATGAAATGATATCATCGTTTTTCTTAAAGGGGTTGGGATGTATTGACAAAGTTGAGAGAGAGAGAGTAAATGAAAACAGAGCTTTTATTTTTTTGGATTATAATTAGCAAAATATTAGTATAGTTGAGCTAATCAAGTAGAGATTAGCGAAATAATCTTATCATAACAGTTATAATTATTCAATGTAACAAACCTCGACATAGAAATATGTCTCCTAAAATTGCAGTTAGGTTAACATATTTAATTGTATAATTCAAAATCATATCACATTTTGTATGCCTGAAATTTTATTTGATTATTTCTATATTTTGTTGATGACTCTTTATTTCCATGTTTCACGGAAATTCAATTTTAGCTGAATTAATTACTTGCAATAATCTCCTATTTTTTAATTACTTTCTTAATTATTGTTTCATGTTAATGAAAATTGTGTCAAAGAAATATATAAAAATCATGATTTATAGAAAATCAAATCTTTTAATATAGAAAGATTATAAATATAAAAAGAAGTTTGACGAAATTTTATGACAGATCAGAATCTGTGCGCGTGTGTAATAGTTCAATAGTAGTTTGAACTGTAAATGAAATTGCAGAAGGTTATAATAAACTTTGTTTTTAACGAGGAAGAAATCCCTTCTTCCTCTCAAGTAATTTTATTAGAAGATAAATTTGTTCCCACAAATGTTACAATAGAACTTACAAGTATTTGGCTCCTCCTAAATACTAGTCTACCCGTGTAACTTAATCTTCTAATCACTTACTTGACCATCTAGTCCCCTAGATGGATTTAGATACAAACTCCCATTTGTAAGTTGTTGAAATCTTCCGAAATCAACTTGTGGTGAATTACCGATGTAATGCAGACTTTGCGTGGTTCACGATCAGGTCGCCCTTGAGCTCTTGTTAGACTGTCGTATTCTCCCGAATAAGACAGCTTCTTTACCAGCCTCTCTACTTGACTCTGCCCTTATGAAGGTAAGTGAAAATGTGTCAGAGATAGTTTCATCTTCGGCTTGAGGTCTTTATCTCGAGTGCCTTGCCCCTCAAGGTATCTTTCGGTATCTTTTTGAATTGTCTGTGATATACATATCTTTGTTAAAACAGTCTTGATATGCATATCTTGTATCTTTCCAAATCTTCATCATATCTTCCAAGATATGTTTCGCAGATTCTTCCCTTGTTCAGCCGTGACCTTCATTTCATGAATATCTTCAATGTATCTTTTGTATCCACACACAAAGATATATTAATTAGAATTTTTGAATAATTTGTCAATATTTTTTACCTCATTAATCTCCCCCTTTGGCATGTTGTTCGAAAATTCCAGGGTCATACCCAAACTGTTGCCTGCAAAATGAAACATGAAAGGGAACCATATGCTATAGGAGAAATGTTCTCATCAAGCAACAAAATGTGTTTCATCAAATTCAGGCATTAGTCAGCAAAAGCAAAATTAAGAACCTGCCCATATAACCAAAATGAACCTAAACTACTGGCATTATTTTCATCATCCTAACTAGCAATCCATCAACCAGAAACATTGTTTTAAACGATTACATGCCAACATTAATTGTTCAACAGTCATGAATAAACAATCCCCACTTTAATCAGAGCTACTTCCGCTCTCCCATTCTCCTTCCTCCTCTGTGTACTCCATCTCAGTCTCTTCAACCCTCTTCCTCTTCGTCTGCTTGGTTTTCATTTTCTTTGCCTTTGTCTGCAGCAGAGGAGGGTCGTTTGGTTGCCACCCATGAAGTCTTCCCCTTTTTTGAACCACCAGCCAAAGGATTCGAGCCCTGTATGGTCTCCCCTGTAAGGGAACATCCAGAGACTTAAGAATGTTAGTTAAATATAGCTTCTGAGCAGCTACCTCAGCAGCAAGAGTATCTAATATCTCTAGTTGCTGATGCAGGAAGAGAGGTAGATTATCAGCGACTTCAAACGGGCGGAGAGTGGGCTCGATGGTGCGCGGCCTATAGGAGACATTGGCCTCCCTAGAGGCCATGTTCAGAGGGGATGCAGCTTTATGGAGAACATCGGAGGATTGAGCCTGTATTCCCTGGTGGGAAAGTAGACCCTAAATGAGAGTTTGGAAGGGGAGCTTCTTGCGGGAATCAGGCCTCTCCGCAAAACTCATGATGGCTTCAAACGCTATTCTCCCAAAATCAATAGGAATTGTCTTCATCACTTTGAAAATAAACTGACACTCTGCCAAAGTCAAGTGCAATTTATTGGACGTGGGTGTCCAATTTTGTCGTCCTATTTTGTGCAACCAGTTGGCATTGTGTGTCAGGACTGAGGGAGAAATTCCAGGATTAGTCCATAAAGTCAGTTTCCCATCGCTCATGAATTCAACAACTTCCCCTAAGTCAACATCTAGTTCCTCTTCTTCTTCCAACCCATTAAGTTCAAAAAATTATTAATGGCTTCAACACTAAAATTAATAATTTTGTTACGAACAAAAACTTTCCCGAATCTGGGAGTCTCAGGGTCCTGTATGCCAGTAACAAGGTTAGAATAAAACTCATGCACAATAGAGCCATAAAATCTTCCTAGGTTTGTCACAGTTACTTCTAACCCAGAACGTCTGATGTATTCCATAATAGGTGTTTTGGCAAAACGTTTAAGATCAAGATTTCTCTCCGGCCAGAAATCCATACCGGAAAATAACTTATACCGGTCAGACATGGCTTTGGTGTAGAAGGATTTTGTGAAAGCTTTACCTCTGACCATGGTGTCGTTTTCATTGATGAGTCACCCCGTAGAGGACTCGGTATAGGTAGCAGGTGAGGTACCTTTTTGGCGGTGGGAGCGCCGAGGCAGAGATTTTGGTACATCCTCTTCGGAAGTTGATTCATCAATAAAATGGCACCTACGTGGTGGGGGAACGACAGTCTTGCCAGCAGATTTTGCCTTGGGCGGAGGCTTTGATTTCGAGGTCGATTTCGGAGCAGATTTGGTGGAGGGAACATGTGAAGGAAGAGGAGATTCCGTCATAGGAGAAGGTTCTCCCTCTTGTACGGCGGAGGATTTTGAAGGTGAAGTAGTAGCAGCCGTTCATGGAATGGTGGATGGAGAGGTTGCAGACGGTGGAGGTACCTCACAAACGGGAGACGATGGACCAGGAGGCTGTTGTTCATCATCGTGGGCGGACGGGGTTGCTCAGGAACATCTGGTGGAGGCACGGTTTCTAACGGCTCTGGATTGAGAAAAAGAACTATTGCCCAACTCGGGCGGCGTCTGTTCAGGTTGTCACCATAGTCCCCCATTGAAGGAACTACAGAAAAAGTTTGAGAGAAACATCATGGGAAATGAATGGCGAACTGGAGAAGGGACTGTCAGTGTTCACTCAATAAGGATAGAAAATGATTGATGTGTGGGCTGACGTCTCGGTTCTGTGTCACAATCTGAAGATTCTGTGTGGGTCATTAATACCCTTTTTGGCAGCCACTTTTCGCAATAAAAAATTTCCATTAAGCCACGATCCCATGCCCAATAGTGTGAAGGGGGAAGGGCCACATCCTCATATCACACGTGTTCCATGACCATGTCTTAACTGGATAGTCAACCAATCATTTTCCATAAAAATTCATATAAACCCATAAAAAATTAGAGAGACTGTTTTTTTTGTATTTATATATATATATATATAACATCTATATAGCACAACAGATCCCTAGAGACTTTCTTAGAGATATGATTTTTTTAGCATCCAGGGCCTTTGTGAAAATATCAGCCAGTTGACTTATGGTAGGAACGTGTTCAAGAGTAATGACTCAATCTTCAACCAACTCTCGGATGTAGTGATGTCTAATATCTATATGTTTAGTTCTGGAGTGTTGCACAGGGTTTTTAGACATATTGATTGCACTTAGATTGTCACAGAATAAGGTCATGGAAGTCAAGTTCATACCATAGTCGCACAGCATGTGCATCATCCATACTAGTTGAGAGCATAAGCTCCCTGCAGCTATGTCTTCAGCTTCTGATGTTGATAAGGAGATGCTATTTTTCTTTTTGCTAAGCCACGAGACAATATTGTTTCCAATGAAGAAATTTTCTCCTGACGTACTTTTTCTATCATCCACATCACCTGCCCAGTCAGCATCACAGTAACCTGCAAGAAAAGGTTTAGTATCAAAGGAGTATTTTAATCCATAGTTGGTGGTACCTGCCACATATCGTATGATCCTTTACACAACCTTGAGGTGTGATTCATTTGCATTTGACTGGTATCTAGCTCATAGTCCAACACTAAAACTTATGTCAGGTCGGCTGGTAGTGAGATACAAAAGACTTCCAATCTGCTTCTGTAGAGAGTTGGGTCAACACTTATTCCACTTTAGTCCTTGGATAATTTGGTATTTGTGCCCATGGGTATATGTGCAACCTTTCACCCTTCAAGTCCAAATTTCTTTACTAGATTCTTGGCGTATTTTTCTTGATGTATCATAATTCTGCTTTTGCTTTGTTTGACCTGTAAACCAAGAAATTAGGAAAGTTCACCAAACATACTCATCTCAAATTCTCGGGACATTACCTTGACGAAGTCATTTACTTTGTGTTTGGACGTGGATCCAAACACAATGTCATCTACATAGATTTGTGCAATAATAATATCATTGTTCAACCACCAGATGAACAAGATCTGATCGACTCCTCCCCATTTGTATCCTTCAGTAACCAGAAACTTGGTCAATCTTTCATACCAAGCTCTTGGAGCCTGCTTCAATCCGTACAGGGCTTTCTTCAGTTTATAGACATGATTTGGAAAATGCGGATCATCAAACCCTTTTGGTTGTTCAACATAGGCTTCATCTTTTAAGAACCCATTCAAGAATGCACTTTTCGTATCCATTTGATAAAGAATAAATTTCTTAAGGCAAGTAAAGGAGAGAAGAATTCTTATAGACTCCATTCGTGCAACCGAAGCGAATGTTTCTTCAAAGTCAATTCCTTCTACCTACGTGTATCCTTGGGCCACCAGTCGTGCTTTATTTCGGGTAACATTACCTTGTTCATCAATTTTGTTTTTGAATATCCATTTGGTTCTGATGATGTTCGCACTATCCGGTCTTGGCACAAGTGTCCAAACGTCATTTCTAGCAAACTGCTCCAGTTCTTTTTGCATGGCTAGTATCCAATTGTCATCCTTGAGAGCCTCCTTAATATTTTTTGGTTCGACCACAGAGGTGTAGCAAGCATGGTGAACCAGTCCCTCTATTTTTCGATAGTTAGGTTTTGGTTTACATCGTGTCTTTATTCCCTCATTGATTTCTCCAATAATGAGTTCCTTGGGATGTTCTTTCTGAATCTTAGTTGGAGGTTCATTTTTACCATAGTCTACATTCGATGGTTCCTGGTTAGTTTCTATGGTATTTTCACCATTCTGGTTTCCCGTTGGTCGTCCAGCTGAAGAACCAGTTTCTTTCAAGTATACTTCCTGTCTTACCAAAGAGTCATCAAATACAATATTAGTGCTTTCAATGAGCATTTGAGTTCTCAAGTTATAGACACGATAGGCTCTACTATTGGTCGAATACCTAGGAATATACTAACATCACTTTTGGCATCAAATTGACCTAGTTGTTGTCTATTATTGTACACATAATACTTGCAACCAAATATGTGAAAGTGACTCAAATTAGGGGTTTTTCCTTTCCAAATTTGATATGAGGTCATTCCCATTCCTTTTCTAAGGTACACCCTATTTGAAACATAGCATGTTGTGTTTATTGCTTCGGCCCACCATTTTTGGGCTATATCCTTGCCTATCATCATGGCTCTAGCCATCTCTTGTAAGGTGCAATTTTTCCTTTCTACTACTCCATTTTGTTGTGGTGTTTTAGGTATTGAAAATTTGTGAGCAATACCTCGAGAGGCACAAAAATCAGTGAATGCAGTATTCTCAAATTCTTTACCATGGTCACTTCGTATTCGAACAACAGAGTCATGTTTCTCATTTTCTATTAGTCGTATTAATTTATCATATTCATCAAAAGTATCTGATTTATTACGAAGAAATCTTACCCAGGTATATCTTGAAACGTCATCAACACAAACAAAAATATATCTCTTACCTCCAGCGCTTTCTGTCTGGATTGGACCCATCAAGTCCATATGCAGTAAGGCCATGATCTATTTTATGCAAATGTCTTGTGTTATCTTATGTGACCTCCTTACCTGTTTGCCGAGTTGACACGGTCCACAGATTCCCTGATTTCTACCCAAAAGTTTAGGCAATCCTCGTACACATTGTGATTTTGACAAGGCAATGAGGTAGTTGTATCATGTATGTCCCAATTTTTTATGTCATATTTATGTTGCTCCCGAGCTGACATTATAGCATTCGTGACTCCTGTCAAGAAGATAGCAGTTTTTAGTGGATCGTGTTCCCGTGAGTATACAATCATTATTTTTGTTAACTACTAAGCATTTATCATGAGTGAAATTCACTTGAAGTCCTAGGTCACAGATTTGACTAATGCTTAATAGGTTTGCCTTAAGATTTGCAACAAGAAACACATTAGATAATTTTGGCATGCCATTTATATTGAGAGTCCCTTGCCCAATGACACGCTCACTCTTACCATCACCAAAAGTCACTGATTCTCCTTTTATTGGGGTGAGATCTGATAAATATGTTGCATTACCAGTCATGTGACGTGAGCACCCGCTGTCAAAGAACCATGTTCCAGTATTGTTCGCCCCAAGTGAGACTGCTGACGAAGTAAGACACATGTTGTTCTTAGCAACCCACATTCTTTTGACATTTGGTTTTCTGTTTTTGAAATTTCTTGCTTTCGTATTGTCTGGCGGCATATAACTTTTCACAGGGACACTATATGTATTCCAAGTTGAAATGTTACCTGATTGTAGGTCATGTTTCATTCTGTAGCATCTTGGTCGGATGTGCCCAGGTGCTTCACAATAATGACAAACAGGAATAAATTTTCTCATACCTTTTGTGTCATGTTTTCTTAACTGTCTTGCAGCATTGGATCCTTCTTGTTCGAATGTTGGGAGGATGCTGGTATAAAGATTGTTGACCTTGTTGTTCTTTCTTCAGTGTATCTTATTCCTGTTTTGTTGCTTTGTGGCCTCTCATACTCTAGGATTTCATCAAATTTGGCTTTTCCTCTGTTTAGTCCTTATATGGTTCGCACTGCTTTGTCCAGCTCAGCTCATAATTCAGTTAACTTATGATCCTTAACCTATAATTTTAAAACAGAATCTGTCAGTTTATTGGTCAATAGAGAGTTTACCTGGTGATTACTTGGTGTAGGTGTCCGTGCTGTTTTTAAATTGGCTTTGAGTGACTCAATTTCCATCTCGTAAAGTTGAACCTGATGTTTGAGATTCCTCACGTTCTTTTGTGACATAGTCAGTTCATCACTTAATCTTTCATTAATTTTCCTCGTGATTTGCAATTCTCGTTTCACTTGACTGAGTTCTTGATTCTCCATGTTGAGTACACCTTTGCTTTTGTATTCCTTCACTTGATTCTCCAGTCTTTGAATAACATCTATAGCTGCGGTACATCTGGCAGATACGTCTAGATACATTCTCTCCAGATATTCCTGAGTTGGTTCGTCAAAGTCAGGTTCCTCCGTGTATTCTGGTTTCTCATCAGTTTGCACAACAAAAGTGAGACATACCAAATTCTTTGATGATGTATAGATGGCAAAGTTACTGGGGTATTCTGTCTCTTTTTCGTCAAACTCTTCTTCTCATTCAGATTTAGATTCACTCCAGGTAGCTTTTAGTGCTTTGTTTTTTCTTAGGAAATTTGGGCATTCAGCTTGATAGTGTCCATATCCTCTGCACTCTCTGCATTGGTCAGAGTCCTTTCGATTTGCCTGCTTAGCATTTGAAGGTTTGTTTCCACATTTTCTGATATTCTCTTCAAAATTCGAACTTTGGTTAAATTGTTGCCTCTGATTGTATTTTTTTCACAAACTTGCTGTAATTCTTTGTGAGAAGTGCCATTTTGTCAGCAATTACTATTACATCATTCTCGATTTGTTCAGTTGTTGTCTCCATCTTCAGGGCTATCCCTTTGTTCTTTGGTGTGTTCATGCTATTGTTTATCTCAAAAGTCCTTAATTCTTCCATCACATCATCTAATGTCATTTGTGTGACTCTCATAAATGATTCTAGAACTGTGATTTTTTCTCTGAATCTAGGAGCTAGTGTTCTCATGATTTTCATGATTTGAACATCTTCCTTGATAGCATCACCGAGGGTGTAGCATTGATTTACTATGTAGCTGAACCTTGCATAGTATATCTCAATATTTTCTTCTTCAATCATTTGTATTCCATCGAATAATGTGGCCAGTCTTTGCAGCTTTGATTTTCTTATGGACTCATTTCCTTCAAACTGTTTTGGTAGTGCATCCCAAGCATCTTTGGTGGTTTGGCAGTGTATAAATCAGCTTGTGTCTCATTGCATCAACCTAAGCAAGAATTGCATACAGTGCTATGTAATTTGCATCCTCGGCACATTTCTCGTCCTCCGTCCATAGTGTCCTTGGTTTGTCTACAACCTTCGTTATGTCCGTTCCATCCGGCATCCTTGGCCGCGTCTACTTCATTTGGATTGCTTCTCCATATTGTTTGGATCTTATATAGATAATCATCATTGATTTTCAGAACGGATAGTTTTGTCCATCAAGCGAGGGTGAGCGTAGTGAAATCCCTTCATATGATCCCATGTGTCTGTCCCTGGATCTACCTGTTTAAAAAAACTGGAATCTGCTCTGATACCAATTGATAGATCAGAATCTGTGCGCGTGTGTAATAGTTCAATAGTAGTTCGAATTGTAAATGAAATTGCGGAAGCTTATAATAAACTTTGTTTTTAACGAGGAAGAAATTCCTTCTTCCTCTCAAATAATTTTATTAGAAGATAAATTTGTTCCCACAAATGTTACAATAGAACTTACAAGTATTTGGCTCCCCCTAAATACTAGTCCGTGTAACTTAATCTTCTAATCACTTATTTGACCATCTAGTCCCCTAGATGAATTTAGATACAAACTCCCATTTGTAAGTTGTTGAAATCTCCCGAAATCAACTTGTGGTGAATTACCGATGTAATGCAGACTCTGCATGATTCACGATCAGGTCGCCCTTGAGCTCTTGTTAGACTGTTGTATTCTCCCGAATAAGACTGCTTCTTCACCAGCCCCTCTGCTTGACTCTACCCTTATGAAGGTAATTGAAAATGTGTCTGAGATAGTTTCATCTTCGGCTTGAGGTCTTATTTATACTCGAGTGCCTTGCTCCTCAAGGTATCTTTCGGTATCTTTTTGAATTGGCTGTGATATGCATATCTTTGTTAAAACAGTCTTAATATGCATATCTTGTATTTTCCAAATCTTCATCATATCTTCCAAGATATGTTTCGCAGATTCTTCCCTTGTTCAGCCGTGACCTTCCTTTCATGAATATCTTCAATGTATCTTTTGTATCTACACACAAAGATTATTAATTAGAATTTTCAAATAATTTGTCAATATTTTTTACCTCATCATTTTTGTATTCTAATATTCATAATTTATTGTTATATGGAAATATTTATTTGGTTTAGCGAATGTAATAGGAATATTATTATAATATTATAATTGTGTTGACTTTTTTTTTTGGAAAATTAAACACTATTTTTGGATTTAAAAATCAATTTAAGCGGGAAAAATTGTTGTTGCTATGTTTAGACTAACTTTTGTTTATATATATATATATATATATATATATATCCATAGGATGTGTTTGTGTATTTAGTTATCGATAATGAAATAATTTAAATATAATTTTTTTCTTAATTTTTAGCCTAAAAAATATTTTTAGAAATCATCTGTCATATTGAATTTTTTTCCCTTTTGTTGTAATTATGCTTTTCAATTTTTTAAAATACATATAACATTTTCATTTCTACTCCACTTTTACCTATAATATATTAAATTAATTATTATTTTACGATCTTTAATTGTAACGCTCATATTGCATATTAAAATAAAATATCAAATGCAAAAAATTAATTATTATTTATTATTTAAAGTTAAATTTAAAATTTATTGTGGATTGGGTTATTTGTATTGTATTTACACTGGAAATAAAATATGAATTAATAATTTTCATTAAAAATTATTAACTAATCTATTTTGTGACAATTAATTTATTTAATATAGCATAAAAACTTTTATCTTGGAGGGAATTGGCACAGCCTTCATTCAAAATACTTTTGATTTTATTTATTTCATAAGAATTATATAAGTAAAATAAAATTTATATTGAAGGAACTATGAATGATCCATAAATAAGATATAAATCGTTTATTAAACTAATGTGGAGTTTGATAAGTTAATATGAAAAATTAATTTTTATTTGTATAAAAGTAATGTGCCAATGTCAGTGCTGAAGCTTCGACCCAAAATTTTAAAATGTCTATAGCCTGTTTTTGTCTCAAATCCATTTTTCATAAAAAAAATATATGATATTAATTCTCTTTTCAACAATTTTTATTTTGACATCTATATTATATATATATATATATATATTTAATTTTTTCTAATATAAAATATTTTTTGAAATAAAAATGTGAGAATATTGATAAAAATTATATTTTTTAAATGGCTTGAATATTGATTAACTCAAAATTATACTATAAATATAATTTACTTTATTTTTAGATATATTAAATTATTGATTGCACGGTGATCAACACTAATAAATATATAAAATTAAGTAAGTTGCAAAAAATAATAAGATGATTTTTTTTCCACCTATGTAACTTACTAAAATGGCCAACTCGAAAAAATAGTCGCTTGATTAAAATCAAATAGTCTCAATATAATTTAGAATGAATATTTGAGTTGTTATATAATAATTATGGAAGACTTTTACATGGATAATAAAATATAATGAACTAAGTATATCATAATTTTAAACGATATTTATATTTAAGTGAAATGTATAATATACTCATAATGTGTAACGATTTTTACAATTCTAATTCAATGTTTAAATAATTGTTGATTAAACGCAATATATATATATATATATATATATGTGTGTGTGTATATATATATCCCTAAATCTTAGGTGGCATAACGGACATTCACATTGTAATTTCAACCTTTAAAAAGTATGTAATTTAATTTCAATTATTTACTTTTTACTTTTCTACAATTCTATCTTGTTCATAAAAAAAAATTATTTTTTAACTTATTTGAAAGTTATAATTCCAATATGAAATTAACATAAAAATAAAATATTGTATCAAAAAAATTAAGAAATATAAAGCAAGATAAATAATAAATTTAATAAATAGAAAAATTTAGAAATAAAATTTCAATTATAAGCATAATAAATAATTGGGTTGAACTAAACAAAACTAAACACACATTACTTTAATTTTTAATAAAATAATCCTATATACAATACCAGAAATACCCTCCTCACTTTCCACCTTCACGTTCTTCGTCTGTTTACATGCCTGCGTCCCCCCACACCCCATGTCTATATCCATGCTCCTCCTCGTCGTCATACCAGTCCCCCAATCTGCTTTCGCCCGTCACCACCCTCCCCCTCGAGAATTCTTCCACCAGGTTCTTCACGATTTTCCATCGCCATCGCCATCGCGCCACCTCCTCCATTCTTGTCACTGTCCTTCACCACCACCACTTTCTTTTTCTTCTTTCTTGGAACTTGTTATTTGTCTCTCTCTCTCTCTCTCCTTTTTTTTTTTTTTCCCTAATATCAGCTGCTGATGTGTAAACCCTGATTTAACTTCCTTCAAAATTTGTGTTCTACATGATTTAAACATATCAGTTTTCAACATAATATATATTATGATGTTAAACATTAATATGTTCAATATAATGTATACATATATATATATATATAAATATATATTTGAGACACACATTTACATGTGTATTTCCTTGGTTGAACGACTTTAGGTGCATGAAAATGAAATTGCCGGCATAAATTAAGAAGAACTAAAGCTAATTTTTTTATTTTTTTATTTTAAAGAAAACAAAATACGGAGAAAGAGAAATGGGGCCGAAGAAGGAGAATAAGAAGTGGGGGCGGGATTTTGAGACTTAATTGTAAATTTATTTTGAGACTTAATTCTTAGTTATGCTTATTCAAATAATTTTTATAGTTTATTTCACAATTTTTTGTATTTATTTAATAATATATTATTTAATTTTATATTTTTTAAACTTTAGACATAATTAAAATTAAGTTTTGTATGTGTTCGAACCTGATCTGTCGAACATATCTGTTTGTGCTCGACATGATTGGTCAAACGCATATGTTCATGTTCGAAACTCATTTGTTGAACGAGCATGTTGGCATAAGGTTCGTTCGCAATATCCTACCAAACAAATGAAGTAGGGTTTAACAACATCTATGAAAGGCTATTCTTCACTTGTTCACTGAATATTATGAACGGACATTGGACAGATTGGATATAAGGATGTTTTAATCATTTTAATAATATTTAATTATGTATAATTTTTTGAAGGTGTATTTAAAGAACTTGAGGGGTGCAAATTAAGTAGGTAGATATGAAAGGGTGTTTCTAAACACACCACAATTTTATCTTTTTACACCACAAAAATACAATTTTAATTCTTTAATTTACTTAAAACACCACAATATTTTTCCAATTTTGACCTTAAAACAATCAATTTTCTTAACACACAACATTCCTCCTGTTAAATTTCTAAAAATTGTACACATCCCCCTCATCATTTTTGCATCAAAGTTGTTGGACAAAATAAGATAAAAAAAAAAACAATTGAAGAGAATAAAAATAATATTGTGTGTTTCCAGAAATAGACTTCTGAACTTCAAAATAGAGTTAAATTATAAATTTCAACGATTCCATAGACATTAACAGAACATCTATTTGTGTGTGTCTGGGGGAGACAAGTGAAGAATGGAGGATAGTTTTGTCAATTATATTATATCTATTTTTATCAAACATAAAATAGTGATGCATTTAGAAAATTTCAATATTAAATTAATTATTTTTTATTTATTAAAACAGTAAAATTTGAATGAAATGGAAAATAATCCAATGAATGGGTGTACCGTACACCCTAGTCAAACATACACAGGCAATGTTTACTTTTATAAATTTGTATAAGGGTGTATAAGGATAGTGTTGTGATAAAAAAGGGATATATTGAGGGATAATTAATCATGTCCGATGTTTACATTGGGGGATTGATTGGACAAATAATCCGGACACTTGTTTACTTCATGTGATTAGGGTTAACAGGAAATCTGAAATTACCTTACTGCTCTTACTATACAGAAATTCCCAAAAAAAGGTTTTAGGTTAACCCTCGTAGCAATTCCTCCTCAGCGGCGATCTTCGGCGATAGAAGCGACGGGAATCGACGACCGATCAACCGGTAGCACGCCAACGTCCGGGCGAACAGTGGGCGTGTACGTCTTCACCTTCAGGTAAATCGAAGTTTGTAGCTCCCTTTCCCCTATTCAGTTTACGAAATCGAATTTTTTCAATTTTTTTCCTTCAAATGCATAGCCCTAAAACTTTACTTTGGTTTCGTTAATTAATTGAATGAATGTATCTGCAGTGGGTAGACATTTTGAAGACAAATATCATGGAAAAAAAAGCAACATACGTGGAAGAAAACGAAGGTTTGTATACTCTGCGATCTCCTCTTTCCTTTACAGCACCGATTGTTGAAATAATATGGGATGAATATGATGTTGTTGTAATGTAGATTATGATGGTTATGTCGTTGAATCCCAATTTCTGATCATACATAAGAGAGGGTACTAATTTCTTTTGGGACTTTGACATTTATTACTGAATAGTTATCATGTTAAAATGTGGATTAAGTATAGATGAGTTGAGTCTATGATAAATGATTAAATTACACTGAATCCTACTAATGTGCGTGTTTTCGGATACCCTGTTGTGCGTGTTTCTGGATACCCTGTTCCGTCTTACCGTTTTGCATTTAGCAGTCCCGCATTAACGTGAACACAACTGTAGAAAATGCGCCTAATATTTATATTGGAGGATGTAAAATGTATGTGCATATGCAATTATGTATCACAATCACATACCTGCTTGCATCTTATATGTTATTCCCTCCTGTGTGTAAAAGTTCTATAGTTGTATTGCTAACTTTCATTTTACTACATCTTCATTCAGCGAGTGTGAGTAGTTACATTTCAGATGGGACATCAGTTTGTCGTATTGGACATAAACATGTCTATTCCAATTCCATCTCATCTAACCGCAGCAGCTACACTTGTCATCATGTACATGTGGTTAACCATCATTCGCACGGTCGTAATGTGTTGAAAGAGTTGCAACAGACAATACAAAAGCAGGTGGTTGAAATAGAAGTCCTTCAGTGTCGTGAGATTATTCTTACCGAAATAATTGAAGAGATGAAGACTAAGGCCATGGAGTTAGAGTCGTACATTGTTCATTTGCAACAGGTTGCATTGTAGTTGCATGAGAACGTGCATACCCTGCGTCGTAGAACCAGAGTTGTGGTAGCTGGAATCATACTTGGCTTACTACTTGTTTGTGTAGGACACATGATGGTATTTGGTTTGTAAATGAGGTGTTGTGTAGGCAAGAGTACATACATAATTAGTAATTATGAAACTTTGTAATTATTTATTGAATTATGTAATGCTTCTGTGATGTATTCACTCATGAAGGTATGTCGATCTGGATCCGGACAATTTTGCATTATATCCAATAGTAGGTGTGGGGTCTTCTACATTATTGAGAATATGTATGCAGTTTGTCATAATTTTGAAAGGAAACCACTCCATCACTTTCGTGTAATGCTTTCTGAACTCATCACGGGTCAAACAGGGCCACACCCAAAATGCTATAAATAAGAACACAATACTCTATCATCCTCATCCATAAGAAACCAATCATTCACCCCGTACAGCAAACACTAAGTCCTGCCTGATATTTCCTTCGCCTCCAATAAGCTTCTCGACAACAATGTCACGTAAAACAACACAAGAAAAGGTTTTTTTACCCCTGAATGGACTAGGGATGTGGAAACTCTTTTCATTAATTGTCTCCTTGAATAAGTAGAGATGGGTACATGGATTGTTGGGCAGCAAATTACCACGACGTACTTACAGCAATGGGTGCGGTGAATCAAACACTTGGTACGAATTTCTCCTATGAATATATTATTGATCGCCTAGATAAATTGAGAACGCGGTACAAGGTTTTCAAGTGGATTACTGAAGCCGACGGCGTTGTCCATAATCCTACCACTCACCATGTGTATTCTTCAGAGTCACGTTGGAAATGCCTTTATGTGGTGAGAATTTAATTTTTTAATGAATGGAGAAAAAAAATTTCGTTTTGGACATCTCACATTAACTACCCTTTATTAATGCATCCGAAGCATTTTACGATATATAACTTGAAAGTTAACAAAAATAATTTCAGGAAAAACAACTAGCAAGGGTTTACAAGCGAGAAGGAGAGACTGAATATGACGCCTTGCAGATTTTGTTTGGACATACTCCACGTTCAGCTACTACAGACGTACCTGAAGAGGTCATTCAAATTTCAAGCGGTACGGATACGAACTCTGGTGATACAGAAGTAATTGAGATATCTAATCCAAATCACTCTCAACAGAGCTCTCTTCACTTTTCCGACTACAGCTCAATAAATAGTCAGAACTCCTTCTGGTTCGAATTGGCATGGATCAACAATGCATCCGATACGGAGCCATCTAAATCTGAAGGCTCGTCTAACCAAGGTACTTATCATAGTGGTGAACATAGCTCGGTTGCATCGTGGTCTCCATTTAAGAACCGTTGAAGGCATGCGAGAGTACGTCTATTGGGGTTATTAGCTTATGTTGTTTCATAATTCCATATTATATTACATGTGTGATGAATGTATGTTACTATGAATTGTGTTATGTTACTGCTAATATTAGGCCTATATGACATGCTCGTCTGTCGTGTTTATGTAAGTGTGACTTCCATTGGGCTATTGTAATTGAGGGTACTATTATAGTAAGTACCTATTATTCACTTTTCGGCTGTTTTTCTATATAGAAAATAAGTCCATCAAGAATAAGGGGGGTCTTATTTATTATTATGGATGATGACACACTTCAGGCTATCATGTATTTTCTGTTGTACCCAAGTCACATGCAACCCAAGAAATAAATCAGCCCGAATCATGGTTAACAGAAGCCACGCACAACATTATAAACGAACAAGATTCCATAGTACCAAAAGTTATCTTACATACAAAATGCTTCCAACGCAATCACCTCAGTCCTGCACGTTCATTTGCAGCAACACACACTGTTTACATAATTACAACATACATTACTAATCGATCCTTACAGCAGGCAAAATAAATAATAGGCATCATACATGAACCAACAAAAATAATTGTCTTATACTTATCGATGCAAACATCTTACATACGTCCGCTTGCCATCAACATCACCATGCGGGCTTGTGTTTCTTTTGGCAGGCTGAAGAATAATCCAAGTTCTTTGTTGTTGTTGATCAACATCTTTGCGATGATTAGTTGCTGATCAATGCTCAATACACCTAAACTCCCCAATACTTCAACTAAACGACCACATTTCTCGGACATCATTACTTCGTATCCGATACGCTTGCCAATGGATTGTAGATTCTCATTAGTTTGTTCACAAAACCTACCCATGAGGTTTACCATTTCATCACCTGCTCGATCCTCACACTGTCTTTTCTTGGGCCTATTGATGCTCTTTAGGTTCGACGCACCCACTTCGACGCCAGAGGCTGTGTCATGATCAGTTGAAGTTGTGTGCATGAACATATTGGGTTTGGGTATGTCATTCTCGCCCACCACTTCAAGCTGATCTTTGTCAGTAGCACCTAAATCTTCAGCAAATTCACCCGTGGCACGATCCTTTCCAAAAATGCCACACCAGTCATTGTAGAGAGGGTATGATTTGTTCCTCATGTTCTTTGCATGTGCATCCGTCTATAGACATTAATACAAGAGCACATCTAATGTAGTAAATAATGTGTACAAATATCCTACAGCTTTTTGTTTGATTAATTAAATGTTTCATGGAGGGGAAATGAACACATACCGCAATGTACTCATCCAACACTTTGTCATCATGGACAACAACCATGCTATTTCGATCATCCCACTCGAAACCTGATCGACTGAGCATGGTCTGCAGGCTGCCGTGATGCTTCTTCCAAACATGAATTTTATTGGCAATGTGAGGATCAGCCTGAAGATTTGTGCCCGGCAAATGTTGTTTTATGTAACGAACCAAGGCACCAAGGTAGCCGGTGCGGAATCCATTCTCACACTTCCACACCTGTTGTATTATCTCCTTCAATGCAAGGATCAGTAGTTGTTCCTCACGCACACTCCAAAGACGCCTCTCTGACGGCTGCTTCGAACCCCGAATACTCTCACCGCTGCAACTCATATCCTCCATAACCCTGCAAATTATATGCAAAAAATCTAGAAAATAAACCAAGAAAGGTGAAGTTAATTTCATGTCCAGGTTTTGCAGTACGTCACCTGAAATTAACATAGATGATTACCCTCATCCAACACCAGAAATGAAAGTAAATATTCAGCAGACAAATTTCATGACGACAATATATCACGGCAATATATCACCAAAGAAAACATAGAACAGTGTAATTGTCAAGCAACATTTAACATAATGCAGAATCGGTCAATGAAAAAGAATGAAAAAAATGTGAAATCCATCGTATGGTATTACACGCGGGTAACAGATGGACCTCGTCTATCATTCGACAATAGACCCAGTCCACTCATTACACATAGTGCCAGCCAAATTATCACGCCGGTCCGTCCATTCGGGGGTGTTCTCAACAATGTTTATGTAGCTATTCCCTGTCACATTCATCTCATGTAGATATTCAGGTACTTCCTCCTCTAAAGGGTCAACAACCATTGTTTTACGGATAAAATTGTGGACCAGGCAACAAGCGAGGATGATACGATTTTGGACTCTAATAGGGTAGAATGAGGGACTTCTGAGAATGGCCCATCTTTTTTTCAAAATACCGAATGACCTCTCAATAACATTTCGAGCCTTTGAGTGCTTCATGTTAAAGTACTCCTCCTTGTTTTGGGGGGCCGACGTACCAGCCCCCCACTCATCTAGATGGTACCTCATCCCACGATAAGGTGTCAAGAACTCATTTCCATTCGTGTAACCATTGTCACACAAATAGTAATTTCCTGCGGACATTGGATCAAAAGTAAATGGAAACGTACTTACAAATATCGTGATATGTAAATAAGGGGGAAGTACCTTGAGGTATTCTTAAACCTGTTGGCCTGGATACGGCATCACGAAGTACTCTGGAGTCAGCAGCGCTGCCTTCCCAACCAGTTAAAACATAAATGTAGTTCGTATTGAAGTCACAAACACCCAAAACATTAACAGATATATGTCCTTTCCTATTTCGATATCGTCCCCGGCATTCCTTGGGCATAGTAACATTGATGTATGTTCCATCCAATGCCCCTAAACATCCCTGATTTAATAATTCCATTAATAAATTTAAGAAAAAGGAACATTCTATAAGTACAGAACATATGTCATACAAGCTTATGAGGATACCTTAAAGCAACTCCACATGTCGTTCGTGCAGCTCTCGTCAATTGGCGTTGGCTTCACCAATAGAAAAGGGTACAGTCGGATCACGGAGTTCAGCACTAGATGGGAATGTTTACTAACTGTCCTACCGGACCGTTTGAAATTGGACTTAACAATTCGATTTTTTGTGTGATGTGCAAGAATAGACAGAAACATTGCCAATTGTTCGGCTGTGCTACTATTGCGACTACGTTTCAAACCACCCTTCGTCTCAAGCATGTAAAGGAGCTGATAGAATGCACCTAGACTCCTTCTTAAATGATCTATATAGCCTTGATCTGAGAATCCTATCACCTGCCGAAGATATTGTAATTGTCTGGGAATCCTACTCACGAGACTATAACATGCAGGCATACCTGCAGGAACATTAAGTGCACCTACATGTCTCTTGTGAAAATAGAAGATACACACAAAATTACAGAACATGATACATGCATTCAGTATGCCATGCAACACAACAAGTATCTCCTCGTCAGTACTCCCTCCACGTACTACAATATTATGTAGATCCATCCTAATCCATAATAAACATACAGCACAGGCTTATGAGCAGATAAGATTTCTGACAGTATAAGAAACAAAAAAAATCGAAGAGATACAGAGGAATTCAAATAGTTTGGTCATAACTATGTTCAGAAGACCTTATAGCCATAGCATTACCTTGGATGGTGTCTTCAGAGTATAAGTGCTTACTGAGGTGACGATGGATTTGCTAAACCGAATGGACGATCTGTGGATTAAATGATGCACGTTATTAATTTTGCCCAATTCACTGAATTTGGATTAATTCCAAAATTACACATACGGACTAAAAAACACATATACCCTTTACAAAGCAGAATGACTAATACTTGTTATTAATCAACTAACAAACAACACAAAATATACAATCATATCACATAACGAATTAGGGAAACGACGACCCACTGCTAAGGCGAATACTTGTGTACAAATGGGTTTCACATAACGGCGAGCCCTTTGACGGTATGAGGCCAGTTTCAAACGCAAACAGCGGCTGCTTGATGGGACCCTTGTACCAAAGCGGCGAGCGACTTGTGTGAATACAGGGGAAAGACCGGGCATAGTTATGGCTGAAGGGTTTCGATCCCCATCGTCGAGAAGAAGGGGGCACAGCTGTGGGTACGAAAGGAATTGGGGGAAGGGTTTTGGCTGAAGAATTTTATTTTCTCACAGACTTAAAATCGAATTCCTGTACCCTAGTGCGACTTATATGTGATTTTCAAAATTTTTAAGTTTTCCATATGTACAAATATAATGTTTTAAAATACATTATAAACTACATATAAGTAAATATTAATAACATCACCATTCAAATGGAGATTGATTTTGCCCAATTTTTTACTGCCATTATTGAATAAATTAGAATAATATGGAAATTATTTTATTTATATAAGTATTTGTTAATTTGATGTTTGATGCAATATACAAACCTTTATAATAACTAATTAATAATGAAGTTACCAACTAACATTCAATAATAAACATATAGATTTTAAAACAAACATCTTAAAACCATCCAATAATACACATTCTAAGTAAACAAACATAGTTCAGGAATAATAACAGCAGAAAAAATAACTTAATATGTTGCCATATGTAATAAGGAAGTAACCAACTACATCAAAACCAATGTTCCCTGACATCATTCCACATAACATACAAACTAATATTCAATAATAAAGACATACATAACCACCCCGAACAAGTCCACAAAATTTGTAAATCATAATATTCATCACCCAAATTCACTCGGCCACTCTAACATTGAAACTTAATTGGTTGGTCGGAGCCAATTCGAAGACACAGCTGGTTCCGACGACGATGGAATTGTCTTCTAAAAAACAGCAAATGTGATGCCTCATTGCAATCCGAGACGCTTGTCTATTTAAGCCAACATACCACATTTCCCCATTCATCATCAAATCCACTCTTTTCCCCACGACCTTCTTTCCGGAAATATGAGTCGTCCAGAATTGCATGGGAATTGGCTGCACCATCAACAAATTATAAGATAAAAATAGAGTATATGTAACTTTAAACTTATGTATATAGCTACATTTAATATCAGGAAAACGTACCAAACGTGGAGTATCGAAGTACGACTGCTTAATGGAAATGTTATATGTGGGGAATCCATGAGAGTGAACAACATTGCCACTTTCAACTTCAATGTCCTCATCCATTGCCCCATCTCCAGGGCCTTCGCCTTCAACGAATGGAGCATGATCAGTTTCGTTCAGATTTTCCATCGGCGGACAGTCCTCAGCATCCATACACTCACCGCCTTCATCCTCGCCGCCATTTTCAGTTATAATAATTGGAACGTCCATAGGAATTTCTCTCTCACTTTCATCGGCGTCTGATATCTCATTTACATCATGTGGTATATTGTCATGCATAATTTCATTTGTTTCATAGCAACTTGTCTCAAATATATCAACCCTCAATACCCCATCACCCACAACATTGAAGAAGATGAATTCTCCAACCGTAATTCGATTCTGCACAAGGAACTATTGGAATCCATTCGATAACACAAAACATCCACTACAGTTTACTTTCAACTTAACAACCCATCTGACCCCAAATTTGTTAACTAGTTCTACTGACCCCGGAGGTGAATTAAACAAACGGTGCCTCCATATTGGAGGCAAAGCCTACACGAAACATCTAATTTTTTTAACAAATACCCATGTAAACAAAAACTATCATGCTGTGCAAATTATATTAAAGGCCAGGCTTACTGTAAATTTCTTGAAAATTTCTTGTAAATGTTTTGTTAATTTTTTTTGTAAACAAATATAAGTAAGGGCATATATAATGAAAAATACAATTCAAAAAATGTTGAAGTTGTTAATTTAAAATCTCTTACTTAGGACTACACCACAACAGCTATTCAACTACTATTTGAAGTCAAAGTGAAACACATACAATTAAAAAAAATCAACAACATAGATGCGCTCTAATATGAACTCATCATGGCTATTACTAATTAGAAACACAAACGTTGAGAAGAAGAGAGATCGAGCGATGTACCATTTCACTGACAGGATGGATTAAGTTCTTTTGGTTGTACACTTTGAAGAACCTCTTACAGTTCACAGATCCATCGGAATGGCCTACAAGTTAACAATGTATTCAGTCATCAAACTGGTCATTCAATTATTAAAGCAAGCCTTAAACAAATATATTGAACACACACAACCTTGGTCGGTTGGAGGCATTTTTTGAAGTGCATTTTTCCCAAAGACGATAACATGGAAACTCCCTTCACCATCATAATGAAACAGACAAATATCCTGATGCGTCACTTTATTATCATCCCGGAACTTTGCCCAACCGTCTCTTAGCAGAATGGTGCCATCATAATCAAATCCAATGAAAACCGTCCAACTGGAACCCACACAATTGCGTAGTACAACACGATTTGGGAACCAACCACCCACTTCGCGTGTAAACTTTGGTGGCAAACACTGAATACCAACAGAGTAGTAATAAATCAATATGAAACCCAAAATATACAAGTACAAACTATAAAAGTCAACAGAGACAAATTTGGTGTGGATTATCTTACCAGGCCTTTCGGAGCATTAATGAACTTATCCACGCAAATTTTCATGCATTTCATGGTCTCCGTTTCATGAATCAAAGAAAAATGGAAAGTCGGAATGTAGAGTCAAAAAATAGCATGAAATATATTACATTACTATAATGATGTAAAAACAATCAGAATGACAACAGGTAGCATAAAAACCGTATCAACAGGTATAAACATCCACACCAAATTGCACATATATTAGGATGTAATAAGATATCCGTATTCTATATCTGGGCAAGGCATAATGGCCATAATATTAGGAACATGAACATTACACAAATATTTTAACAAAAGATTTTGAAAACGAAAGATGAAATGAAACAGAAATCATCACAACACTACTGACAGCATCCGCATTAAATTGTACTCCACATCAGGATGCGCACATACAGTTACAATATAGTATATAACTAATTACAATAAACATCCATCTTATATAGTACCAACTGAATCAGAAGATTTAAAAAAGTGATATTTTCATGCATATTTGCCAAAATCATTCGGCACATGTATTGAAGCAACTGTCGCCCAAAAAATACAATAGAATAAAACATTTTAAGGCTATCAAAACTACAATAAGTTTTTCTTCAAGTTATAATGATAAAAAAAAGAATAAGAATGACAACAGGCAGCATAAAAAATAGTTTCAACAGAAATAAACATCGACACCAAATTGTACTTTTATTAGGATGAAACAAGTTTTCCTTCTTATATATCTATAGGCCATAATGGGCATAATATTATGAAAATGAACAATACAAAAAAAAATTCAAAATTTTTTTGAAAAACCAAACTGCAAGTAGTCTTAAGAATATATTTTCAATAATTGAAACAAAACAAAATTACAATCGACAATTAACAACGACAGATGAGATGAAACAGAAATCATCACAACACTACTGACAGCATACGCATTATATTGTACTCCATATCAGGATGTGCAGATACATGTACAATATACTATACAACTAATTACAATAAACATCCATCCTATGTATCAGCAACTGAATCAGAAGATTAAAAAAATGATATTTTTATGCATATTTGCCAAATTCATTCATCACATGTAATGAAGCAACAGTCGCACAAAAAAATACGCTACAATAAAACAAAAGGGTATCCAAATAGCATAGGGAACTCCATCTCTAAATTATAGTCAAAGTTTTTTACCGAATACGTCCGGGGGAATCAACCACATGGATGGAACCGCGGCACTCCCGTCTGAAAATCCTCAGCACCACCACAAAATCAGGCATCCTTTCTCTTCAACTAGTTCAAACAAAATACCAGATATTAGTTAAATAATCAGAGGAATCAATTCATACAGAATACGAAAAAAAATTAATAATTTGCACTCACCTGCGCTGACACAGCGGAAATACCCCCAAAACCTTCCCGATCTGGCGCACTACACACGCCTTTTTACTGCCGCTCGACCGAAGAAGTAGGTTTTCGCAATCTCGAATTCGAACAAAATATCAGTACGGGCTGGTTTGGATCGCGACTGCTAGTGAAGGCGTTAGGGTTAAGGTAAAGGGTTGGGACCAGATGCGCCGCGCCGCAGTACCGGGTGCTTTTGATTGCGGCTGCAGCAATGAATTGGGGTTAGGTTTGGGACGAAATGCGCCGACAACACACGCCTTTTGTAGTGTCACAAGGTGTGTTATTGGCGCCGGTTCAGAAGAACTAGGGTTTGCGCCCTTTCGTCTATTGGGGAGGACTTCCGCCGATCTACCCACGTCGTTTCAACTTTTGGCCTTCAGACTTCTGTCGAGCACGCGGCTAGGGTTTATGAGGTTTGGGTGGAGATATTTGTTTTTGTTGGAGGGCATTACGGTAATTCACCTATGCCTTTTGCCCATGGGGTTAAGTATCTGTCCTCTTCAGTCCGGATACCAAATCACCCATTTTACTCTCGGTTTTTGTGTCAATCCCGGGGCTCTGGGATTTGGACACTTTTTCAACCCATGAAGAAAACATTGGATAAGATCGGATAATTAATCCTTATCCGACCTTATCAGGTGTAGTAAACACTGCGATACAGTATTACTTATATAAAATCAATGTATTTTCTTCCTCCGTCTTTTATACACTTTGCTTCTACTTGAAACTAACAGTAATGCGACGAGACAGAAGCAGAAGGGTCTGTAGGGATGTTAATCGGGCTAGCCCTAGCGGTTTCGGGCTAATCGGTCCTCGGGCCCATCGGGCCAGTTTAAACAAGCTAACAATATCATGAACCTAACCCTAAGCATAACGGATTTCGGGCTAATCGGGCTACTATCGGGCTATGAGTAAAAAAAAATGGTGACTCAGGTGAAAGATGCGGCGGACTCACGCGATGCGGTGGGACTGAAGTTAGGGACTTAGGGTTTCGTCTTTTTTTTAAAAATGAAAATGGAGACTAATTCTAATATAAGAAAAGATAAAATATAAAATTAAAATAAATTTCTACTCATTATACAAAAAAATAATCACTGAATTACAAATCTACACATTCTATAATATAATGCATATATATTATCATATATTACTAATATTAATTAAATTATTATAATATTATATATGTATATCACAGTATACATTATAGTGTACATATGCAGTATATATTAATATAATATAATAAAATAATTATCTATTATATTATTATATATATATATTAGATTATGTATATTAATATAAAACTAAGGTAGGTATTATATGTGTGCCTGTCAGCCTGTTCCCACACTTGATATACAGAGGATTTCAAAATGGGACAGTCCTCATGTATATATGTTAGACGGACAGCATTACCGAAGCTTCTTCTCTATTAAAAAAAAAAAAAAAAAAAAAAGGTTAACCCGCAGACCGACCCGCTTAGCCCGCGGATCTAATGGTCCGAGCTAAAAAACCCGAATATCAAACGGGCTGAAAAAATTGAACCTAAACCTATTCTTTTCGGATTAAACGGGCTGGTCCGGCGGGCCTCAGCCCTATTAACATCTCTGGGTCTGTAGACGCTGTTATTGATAGGGAATACTGAAAGCAGATTGTCGGAATCTGGTGAAGAAGAGAGAGAAACCGATGGGGCTTCTGTCACACAAAGTGAATAGAAGCAATTTAGAAGCAGGGGACCATATCTACGCTTGGAGAACAGGCTTCACGTACTCTCATCATGGTTTATTTCTTTCTTCTTCTCCGAAATTATTTTCTATGTTCTTATTAATTATCATATTAGCTAATGCCGTTTTACTTTCGGGTAGATTTTCTCGTTCGTTGCCATTATTATTATTATTATTATTATTTCTGTAAATTCTTATTAAATTTAAAATGGTGGGTAGTGTTTTTCTTCGAGTTGATTGAATGTTCTAAGAATGTGAATGATTTGTGTGGCTACATTGACAATCAATCGATTCATTGTAACCTTGATTCTTAGAGGAAGGGGGTGGGGGATGTGGTGGGATCTTATAAGATGAAAAGGTTCCTGTTATCTACTTTCTGCTGCTGTACTGGATTTGGCTTTGTTATGTTTTACTCGTATCTACATTCTGATAATTGTGTGTGTGTGTGTGTGTCATTGGAAAATTGATGCCAACATAAATGATTCTGTGATGTTGTTCTGTTCCTATACTGCGGCAGTACGAGTGTTTTGTGAATTATTGTGGGTTACACTCAACATGAGAACCTTTGCCAGTTTGTTAATAGTTCAACAACAGTCTAAAGACAGTATCTTCAGTATTTTCTTGTATATTCTTCGAGACTTCTCTCTACAACTTTGCATAAGTTTACTGTTCTTGCTATTATTCTTACCCATTGATTGATATGATTGAATGATTAAATTCAGTATCTCAACTACTCTTCTAGCCAATACATGGCTACAAAGTGTTTATCTTCTTATGTCTAAAAGAGTATAATTTATGTATGATTGTTCATTAACACTGGCGTGTGGTGATTCTTATGAACCGTGATTCTTAGCATCTGTTTTCTTTATTGGAATCAACTTTTGTTCTTATGTTTTTCTCTTCTGTTAATTCCAATGATGATCCTATGAATGACCTAATGATTTTGTTGTGTAGTATTCCTCTGCAGCTCGGTTGGTACCGCACTCTATTTGTGCCGTGACTAATAGTGGGCTGCCTATTTCTTTACTGTGGCAAGTCCTTGGTTTCTCTTTCACATCCTAAGTCTTTTGCCAGTTTTGCTTTCACCTTGTAATGGTTTTGAGAAGAGGCTGAAGCCTGCATCTTTTCTGTTTTCTTGTATATTCTTGTAAGCTTCCCCGTTGCTGCTTTGCATCATTTTATCATTCTTCATAGATTTCTTACCTCTTCATAGACTTCACTGAATCATAAGTTTCTGATATCAAAACTGCCAATGTGTAGCTACAACGTGTTCATCTGGTTATGGCTTTTCCGAGTAATGATTTATGTTGTGATTTTTCTTTAACCTCAGCATGTTATCCATTTGTCTTACTCAGGCATCTATATTGGTGGAGACAAAGTTGTGCACTTCACTCAGGACCTGAAATTGAGTTCCTCTGACCCCCTCAGCTTCATCTCATCATCGGTCTCAAGTGTCCGACCATCCTGCTTAGATTTTCCGGACTGTGGTTTTAGAAAGCATAGAAGTGGAGTAACAATGTCATGTTTGGATTGCTTCATGGGAAATGGATCCTTGTACCAATTTGAATATGAAGTTAGCCTGTGTGTTTTTATTGCCAAGCTCCGAGGAGGGACATGCACTACTGCTAAATCCGATCCTCCAGAGGATGTGATTCACAGGGCTATGCACTTGCTTCATAATGGATTTGGAAGCTACTGTTTGTTTACAAATAACTGTGAAGACTTTGCTTTGTACTGTAAAACGGGAATGCTAGTTGGTGGCCAAGCATCTCGGAGAGGCAGCAGTGGTCAAGCGGCATCTGCGGTCAGTGCTTCTGTGGCTGTGGTCCTTTCTTTGCCTCTTGGGATATTTGTTTCAAGTCCCGTTGTTATTGGGGCAACAGCAGTGAACTATACACTGAAAAGGTATGCTAATGACATTGGTGTTAGGGGTGATGTGATTAAGGTGAACGTAGAGGATATTGCACCGTTCCACAATCACGATCAATCTGGTGCTCAACCTAGAAAGCGGAAGAGACACAGTTGATGGAGATTCGTCACTTTGTAGAGAGTGCTTATTCTTTGTTGTCTCTTCTTGATTTTCTACTTTGTTATTTTGTTTGCTTTTTCCCAGAAAAAGGATTATGAGAGTTTAAATTGGACTTTCATTTCGTGCAGTTGAAATCAATGTTTTAAGGTTTTTGATCTTACAATAATGCTCTCTACTCCTATTCATCAGAAAGCATATGATTTGGTGGTATACATTGCTTGTTAATTAGGTCCATCTATACAATTAGGGGTCCTACTCCCCTGCTATGCCATCTAAGAAGCAGCAAAATCTATAAGAATTATGAGAATTTTTCTATGTTCTTTATACGTAGAATTATGAGAATTCTTCCATTATCTTTAGACTAATCTCAACTATATTCCTTATCTCTTTTTTATGTTTCATGTTTTACTAAAATTTAAAAACTCAAATAAAAATTTCATTTTAAATCTGTTTTTGACGTATCATCAAATTAATTATTTTTTCGTAATCCTTAAATTTGTATATTTCAAAATAAATAGATAAAAATATAGTATTTTTTTGGATTTAATTATTTATTTGTATTTTGATATATGTGTTCAATTTTTATATAATATTATAATTTATTCCTACAACTTAATAGGTTTTAATGAATTGAAAATTTTGTTTTCAGTTGGAAACATTCTAAAATTTAGTTTGAAAAGTCATAATTTTATTAGTTAATAAAAATACATTTTAAGAGAATAACAATATAATATAATATAAAATTAAATCACATAATATTTATATAAATATAATTGATACAAATAATTATATGATGTAATCATATGGAACTTCCAAATTTTTGCTTTACATCACAAGATATTTCTGTCTAAAGTTATATCGGCAGCCGTGGTTTATTTATTAGGATAACTCAAATGTTGTTGGTACATAATGACAGAATAAAAGCAGGTCCATAAAATTTGTTACAATTCAACACAACAGTACAGCCCTGTCTCAACAATATATGCCACTGATAATTCAACTATAACCAACGATAAAAGAAAAGCAGTTCAACTTCTATTTGTAAGAACTATATACGACTGGAAATAAACAGTTATCCAATCCAGTTCTATCCTCTTGTCATTCAACTGGACTTCGAAGCTAACGAAGCCAATGTGGTCACAAACACAAATTGCTAGAATGTATCATCACTGCATTCATTCTTCAGAAAGCAATTCAATGCAAGCAACGGAAATACCCTACTATAAAGTTTCATCTGTGGTCGCTTCCGAGAAAAGCTCAATTAGTTCATCTCTACAAAGAGGCTGGCCTGTGGGTGCAATCCAGCTTCTTTCAGAGACAAAGAGAACTTGTCTTGGCCGTACACAGTGCGAGGGAAGTTGGAGACGAGGCTGTAGCTGTTGACTTCCAAGGAACCCAAGGAATCGACATAGTCGTATAGTGATTGTATTGTTGATGTACAGTGAAACCTCCTCCCTTTCCGCTCTCCAGATGGAAAACGAACCAATACCTGGAAATATCACACATTGCCAATAATGAAGAATAATGACATATAGCAAAAAGAAAATCTATGACTATGAGATTGGAATTTTGGAGCAGAAAGGAAAATACTGAGGACTAGGGAATTTAAAGTCTACCAGGTCAAAATCCAAAACTTGGTTGGATGCCCACCAAATACACGGGAAATGAAATCATAGTAAAAGAAAATTAACATCACTCTACCAAGTGGCTATAACAGACAGGTTGCTTTCATTATTGTATCTTTCCTTTTTTCCTTAGTAAAAGAAAACATAAGGAGAAAAAATTTATATTAGGAAAAAAAGATTAATTACACCAACGACATAGAAGAAGTAAAAACACAAAGAAGGAATTCTGAAAGAGAAAGTTTGCACTATTTGTAGACATTATGGGGTTGTCCCCGTGTAGTAGGACACTGGAGGGACAAGTGGACGAGAGATTTAATTATTAAATATGATCTCTCCAAGTTCTGTACAATTTTTTCCAGTCTTCATATCCTTTAATAACCAAATACTAGTTCAAACAGGCATACTAACTACATTCATCTATTTTCTAAATTGAATTTCTTCCACCAGAAGCATCCAAGGTCTATATATCCTTGTCAAGACACAAACAGAACATACAAATGAAGTGTCTAATTAACTTAAGCCCAGAGATCAGCACATAATTTGTCAAAAACAATATAGAAAGTTGGCCTTACTTGAGTAACATCAGGTCCTTTCTCAGGTTCAGCACCTAGTGACAAAGCTTTCTCCTCACGCATCTTAGCTAATGCAGCCTCTCTCTCAGCAGCTTCTCGTGCAGCTCTTTCACGAGCCTCCTCTTCTTCCTTCCTTTTCCTCTCAGCTTCCGCAGCTTCACGTTCCAACCGTTCTTGCTCTTCTTTCCTCTGGAGCTCCCGAGCCTAGCGCACAATATGGAACAACATTGAATTAGTAGGGAATATAAGAAGCCATAATAGGTATCTATATATAAAACCACAAGAGCATATAATATATCAAACGAACGGACAGCTTTGTTGAACAATAGCATACTTGATCAGCCTCAAGCGCTGCTTGATAAGCAGCATCCTGTTCTTCTCTCAAACGCATATTGTTTCTTCTTTCTTCTGCCTCTACCCTGGCTGTAACAAGGACAGGAGCACTTTCTTCAAGCACTCTCTGCAATACTGTTAGCAATTCTTCAGGAGATTTTGGTCCCTCAACCTGCATAAGTAAATTACAGCACAAGTATGAAACAGTATTCTATAAGCACCAATTTCTACAGTGACATTGTAAGGGAACTAACAATATGAGGAAAATATGGAACTTCACAGCTGTGCATGAAAGCGAACTTGGAAGATGAATACAATTAGAAACAATTTAAAATGTTTGGTCCTGTTTAGCTTATTCAATTTCCAACATAACCTTACACAGATATCACACGATACAAAAGACAAGAAGCATGCATACACTACAACAGACATTTTAACCTTAAGCATATTTGCAGATCATAGTAACAGTCAGCAAGAATTTCATAAAGAAAAGCAACAAGCATGCATAACTAATGGTCTGCTGCAAAGAATCAAGTTAGGTGGACAGCTTTTTGGTGAAAACTTTCCCCGATGCAGAGTTCCACAAAACCAAATGCAAGGTTAGACCTGAATCTAGCAGTTGCTCCAGAGTGAAGTTCTACAATGAGTTAATTAATTACTCAAACAAATGATAAACCATTGGCAAGCAAACAAAATCATTGTAGACAACCTTGCTTAATTCCACCAAATATCTACTGCAGAAAAACAGAATGAAGTTACATAACAGCAACTCACAGGACCAGCAAACTTTGTATAAAAAGAGAACACCATGAAAGATGAAAAAATCAAGCAATTCAGACAAATGAATGACCTCAGATCATTGGTTTTTACAAATGGGATTATTACAAACTACATAATTTATCATTTAGACAAAGATTTATCCATACTTGAACAAAAATTAACATGATACTGCAAAGACTAGTGGAATTCCTTTCATCCAATGAAATTGTAAATGAACACTGTAAAAAGTAGAAAGTAGAAACCAGAGGGAGTGCCAGATAACAAATTAAATGACTAACACATAAAAACTAGAGTTAAACTCTTACATACCACCCCCAGCACATATGGGTGAAGTATGTGATTTTGATCTAAAACTCTTTTTCAACACAAAGTCCCTAGAATAAAACCACTTCAATGCTATTGACCTGATAGGTTGACTATCAAATTATTTCTGGTGCAAATGCTTTAAACAGGGGTGTTTAATTTTGGGGGAAAAAATTGTTCTAAAACTATGCAGTTATGATTGATGTTTTTGGTAGAATGGAAATGAAACCAAATATAACTGCAGGGCATGACAGGAAACCGAGCAAAAAAAGTTCCACTTAACATTTCACTTAATGGAACTAGGGACAAGAAAACAGCAAGCAGCCTTGCATACCCAAAATTCAAGCTGAAAAGACTAATCTCACTATAAGACACCCACCTTGGCTGAAACTCTTCATCTTTCTTCCAATGAGATGCCATACAATGTATTTGTCCTTTCAAAAGACATAAAGGATGCAATCTAATGTCACGCAAAAGAGGCCACTCAAACATTTCATATCTCACCCTCAAAGAGAAATGAGCATATTTGATTCTTTCCATCCTATCATCAGAAAATCTCAACATATAGAGCACAAAGCAACAAACAAATACATATACACACTTCTTTGTCTAATGTGAAAGCATCTGAATATTAGTTGCCCTGATTACCAGGAGACTCAAATATCCCCATTAAGCATATGAACACAACATTCAGAGGAGGACAAATCTACCCGTATAACAATGAAAAAATACCAAAAGTGTGATTTCACAAGATGACACGATCTAAAGATATCTGTGGTATTTCATAATTAACCAAAACAACCAATAAAAATTTAACATGCATTTCCTATATATATATATATTTATATATATATCATCCAATAGTTGTGCTGTTTCAAACATGTCTGTTTCCATCACAATAGGATCCAGAAATGATTTTTCAGACTTCTTTAATCATCACAAAATCATGATTTTTGTATAACAATTATACCATTATGACGAACAAATATTAAGTATGCACCTGCACGTAACCTGACCCTATACATCTTTTCACTTCAAAAAATGCCAAAGAGCCACAAAAAAATAATAATAAATAAAATAAAAAACAAAAACAAACCTGAACAAGTATTTTTCAGTAACTGATGCATTCAAAAACTATGGTAGTTCAAAAATATGTATCTTTCTCACCAAATATCCAGAAACATAAAAATCAAGAAAATTTCCATTTTAAAAGACACAAGATGATTCATAATAAAGCAATAATACAGAGTAAAAGGTAATAGAACGAATGCCACATGACAAGGTAAATATAGAATGCTTAAAATTATACCTGTTGCAGCAACGCAATCCTCTGGTTTGTTGCGGCCATAACTACAGCACAGAAAGGGAACCTGGATGCCTTCAAACTATTACTCATTTTGAACCCTTCACTAGCCTTTACACTCCCACCCCACGCCACAAAATTCTCATTCAAGAACGCTGTTAACATCTCATTGCACAAAGTGCCTTCACAAAATGCTGGGGTGTCAGGGTGTTCAGGCGAATGCAAGTACACAAACAACAACTTATATTCATGCCTAGACCTTTGCAATGCATCCATGAAGCCCTCAGTAACAAAGTTCGGCCTCACTCTCCCATAATCCCTCTCAAAACTGGAAACAAAATCCATCGCCTCCGAGGCTGACGGCGACACCACCACCAACGGCGTCGTTCCAGCCCGCGAAGCACCACCCAACCCAACGATGTTAAGGGAATAGGACCAAACGCCGCTTGCCGCCCACATACCAAATCCAATTGCCCCTGAAATCAACCCCAGACTACCGGAAATGATGGAGAATGGGAGTGTAATCAGTTTCCACGCGAGACCAGGCGGTTGATTATTGCCGGCCAAAAAAAGACCTGCATCGTGGGGTTCTTGATTAGCGCGAGTGGTGGTGGCGGTAGTGGCAGAGACATCGGGCGCCGCCGTGGAAGATGAGGGATGATTCGAGTCGGTGCCGGTAATAGAGGAGATGGCTAACTCAAGGTCCCAATTATGAGCGGAAAGTATTTCAGTGCACAAATCGGTGTCTTCTAGACCCGTAATAGCTTGAAAATATGCTAATTTATCCGCCACATCCCCCATTCTCCCAATATATCAGTGTCTCAATAAGCGACTGAATCTACCGACAGAAGAAACTCCGACAATCGCAGAAAACTGAATTTAGGAACTGAAATTTGAGATTTGGATCGAAGAAACTGGGAATCCTTTGTTCGATTGATGTGTCGGAGAAAACAGAAAGTGAAGAAAAAGGGAAGAAGCCCACCTCGGGGTGGAAGGGGTTTTTGTTTTATGGCCGACGGAGACAGTGAAGAGTAAAATGTCTGTAATGTCAGCAACAAGTGAGGAAAATCACGAGACTGCCCTTCCCATGATTTTCAGATGGCAAATGGTGTGAAGAGAGAGAAAGAGGGGAAGGGATAATTTTATATATTGTGGATTGCTCTTCGCTTCTTGGGAGTATGGATGGATTGGCTCTTGTTCCAAAACAACAGCCGAACGGCCTTAAACGGCGTTAAGTGGTTTAAGGATGTTTCGGTGACCTTAATCAACTGTACAAATTTCAGCTAACCAAAATTCGTTTAATGCTTCTCTTCATTAATTAAGATTGTCAATCTATAATATAGAAGTATCGTTTTAAACAAAAAAATAATAAATTACTTTGTAATTGTGATATCTATTTTTTATGCACATTTATTTATATATCTATATATAAATATACATATGTGTGTATATATATATTATGATATCTATTTTTCATGCAAATCTATATCATATCTATCTATATATATTATGGTATCTATTTTTATATCCAAATCTATATCAATTTCTATTTATATAGATTTGATTGGTAAAACTACGATACTTATTAATTTTTAAATTATTATCTATCAAAATATGTTTATTAGATTATTTTTTATTTTTCATTAAAATTTTCAAAAACTTATAACTTTTATGATTCAACTTCAGTTTTAAAAAATATATATCTAATAAATTCTCTTTTCACAATCTTTAATTTAACATTCATATTGCACATATATATACACAGACATACATTAAATTTAATTATAAACAATAAGATATTTTTTCTTAGGATAATGGTGATATATATATATATATATATATATAAAGTAACGTCTCAAATAGGAAGAAATTAAAATTTTCTACCTAAATTACTTTTAATTATGATATCTATATTTTTTATACAAATCTATATCAATATCTATCTAAATATAAAATAAAATAATTTGACTGGTACAACCACGATTTAATGGTTACTAAAAATCGCAATAAATAATTATTATATTATTATTTTAATTATAATTACTTTATTATGAGAGTATATCAAAACAAACTTCAGAATATTCTTTAAATATATATTATAGTTCAATTTAGATCCTATAATTTCACAAGTTTTAGGATATAGATAACAAATATATCTATATATAAGTTAGATTACAATAAATTGGTTTGATATAAAAATTAAAATAATTAATATTTAAATAATAGAGTAAAATTAATCTGTGTAATTTTATTTTCATCACATTATTTCAAAAAAATTGTCACAAAAAAATAAAATTATATGTTCCAGGTCATTTTTGATAGATTTAACGTCTATATTTATATGTACATAAAAAGAGAAGCACCACGCTTTCTAAAATTGAATATATATATATATATATATATATATATTTAACCATATATAATAATAATAATAATAATAATAATAATATGGTTATTATTATTATTATTATTATTATTATTATTAAATAACTATTCCACTGTGAATTAATCAAATTAATCTTACGATAAAAAATTGTAAAGTAATTTTGGGATTATGAAGCTAATTAACATAAATTTTGAAATTATGTAACTCATTAACATAAATTTTACGATTATAAAACTGATTAACATTAATTTTGAAATATATCAAAAACTAATATCTCAATTATTATGATTTATTTTTAATTTCCTCCAAAAATAGTAATTTATTAAAATAAATTAAAAAATAAAAAGTTCTTCTCTTATCTTCTGGTAAAAAAAAAAAAAAAAAAAAAACTCACCATTCTCAGCTTCAATCACAATAAGAAAAAAAATTAAGTAACGTTAAATCTATATTTCTTCTTTACCTTTATTATCTTTTTTTTTTTTTTTTTGTCGTTTATTTTTCTTTCCACAAATGAAAAGACATATTTTTAGAAAATATTGTTATATTGCTAACCAATAAGTATTCATTTTAATATATTTATAATATATTTATATTTTTAGTATTTTGAGAAAATTTTGTTATATTTGATTTAATAATATTACAAGATTTGAAACTTTAGATTTTAACTTATCAATTCCTTCAATAATCTATTCATATATATAACATATCTTCTTTTTTTTTCACACGTTGAAAGATGAATTTTTAGAAAATGTTGTTATATTCCTAACCAATAAATATTTATTTAATATATTTATATTTTTAGTATTTTCAGGAAATTTTTTTACATTTGATTTGGAATTTCTGATTTTAACTTATCAATTCCCAAAATAATCTATTTATATTATATTTCAAATTAAAATATAGATTTATATATAAAAATATAATTAATATAATATAAAAAATTATGTACATTTTTATAATAAAAAATATATTACATCATGTTCATTGCACAGGCAGACAACTCGTTCTAAATAAAATTTAACACTAAAACATATTAAAATAAGATCTCGTTACTCATGCATATCTTGAAAGATTTTGAGATATTTTATACCAAAAAAATTAAATTCTATTATAAAAAAGGCATAGATCGGCTACTCAATCCGCCAACTAAATTCTCTGATCGATTGTTTTGCAAGGAAAAAGGGAAAACGAAAGATTGCAAATAGAATATCCTCAAGGTGAATAACATATTCTTAAAAAAAGAAATAATAATAAATAAATATTTAATAATAGTAATTGTGCATGAATTTCTAATTGTGATATTTTTGATTCACAATTGATTCCTGAGTAGTCTACTTCTTCTTCTTCTTCGTCTTTCATTTATTATTATTATTTTTTTTTTTTTTTGTAGATTAATCATATACATTTGTTTTGTAATTACACATTTTAATTCTTTTTAATAAAACCTGTGAAATCCACGGGGTACTACACTAGTAAAATACAATACGAAGTCTAACTACCAACTATAATCCAAAACAAAGCCAATACAATAACTGGAACAAAATTTGTTAGGATACAAATTACAAATACAATACATCTGTGTTACCAAAAGCAAGTCAATATAAGAAAATCTCTTACAACAAAGTTTCATCATTGATCAGTCTTTGCATGGCTCTTTTAATTCAATTCCTCAAAACAGCTGACCTGTACAGACAGACAGTATGGATTGCACAGAATGTAATATCCATCGTTAAATTCACACACACACACATGGATGTGCGCGTGACTGCGTGCAAATCAATGGTGGATACCACACCCGCTGTAGGATTAGACAGATTGCTTACCTTGACCATATACAAACAATATGTATAAGCCTAGAGTAATCAGCCAAAAAGCTCATTGGACCTCCTTAATCAAAGGCTTCCCTCCACTTTCTGTTTTCATCCCCAATCCTCGAGTGCTTCGTTTACTGCCTGCATATTCCACAGCAGATGACTTCTCTGCATTCAAAACAGTTGCCAAGGAAGACCACACGTCAGGTGGCTGCTCGTGAACCCAACACATAATGAAATAAATTTTTCTCTCAGCAAACTTAAGCTTGTTCTTCAGTTCAGTCATCTTCGACTTGACCAGTTTCTCCAACTTTAACTCTCTCTCACCACTCTGAATTAGCTTCTGCATATCACATAGTAAGCAGACTAGCGCATTGCCTCCAAGATAAAGTAGATGAGTGACATCATCCATAAGCCTTAACCCCAATTGTAAACCACCCATGTGCTTATATTCCGAGGAGCATGTTTTCTCCAAGCAATGTAATAAGGCTTCCAACATGGTCTCAGGCTGCCCGTTCCGGCCCAAAACAGAAGATACACTCAGCACCACCGTTGCTGATTCCAAGGGATCAGCTTTCCAGTCCCCATTATAAAGGCGAAGGGTGAAGCAATAAGTGTACATGATGTCAATGAGGTGGACTGCTAGTAGTGGGGATGGATCAGATGCTGTTAGTTTACTTACTGAGGGAAGAGGAGTTTCAGGCCCCGGTGGGATATCATGCAAGTTATCACTGGCTATATCATTTTCGGGGGCCCGTGATTCTTCTTTTGCTATTGGTTGAACTAGTTGGGTTCCTTCTGAACTAAGGGATATGTATTTGGCAGAAGGTTTCAACCACCATGGCTCCCAGGGTTGGATCAATTTACTGAGCTCTCCTGTAGCAACAGCCCTTTGAAAACGTTTCCTTTCTTCTAAAGATAAATCGTCAAGACTAATTGGACCACCTGCATGATGAGTTGCAAGATTTTTAACCAAACATAATGATTGGTTCGACTGAAAGTCTGGTGCCTTACATGAGAAACCATGTGTTATATATACCTACCAGAAAGAATCCTCTGAATAGTCTCCTCGGACAAAGATGAATTTGACTCTGAAATGTAGTGAATTTAGCGAACAATAAGATAATCTGTTGGGTATAAAAGTTAACTAAGTTTACACAGAAGGTTACCTTCAGTAGAACGTACAAGCAATATTTAATTTTAGTTTATATACTTTATGTATTTAGACTGACGGGCAAAAAAAAAAAAAAAACAATTGAATGAACAAAGACCTGCTACAACTTCAACACCATAAATCTGCTGCTGCTCCCTATTTAATTTAATTCAAATAAAATTACAAATTACAAACCACCTTAAAAAACCAGTTATGGAAATGGAATAGCGATTATGTGGAGAGAATAGAATTACATGAAGGGACTCCACACATTAACCCTAGTAGGGTCTACTACCTTTGCTATCCCTAACTATATTTCCTTTGTTTCCTGTAGCAGGGAAGATGCTGATAGAGTTAAGAAAATGCCTAAACCTCTTGTTACCAAAATGTTTGTTAGGCGCTAGCCTGGCAGCAAGAAGAATAACTAACTAACTGAATTCTGTTAGTTAAAGAGTTCTATAAATAATAGCCTTATCTGATTGTAAAAGAGTTTTTTGGAGATTGTGATTTGGGACTAACTGAATTGGGATTCAGTTAGAGTTGTTACAGAAGTTCAACTGGATTGGGATTCAGTTGAACCTTTCCAGTTGTAATTCCTATTCTGGATTCTTCTATAAGCAATAAAGATCCACAGGGGTTCACTATCTGTTTTTTGATGTTTGACTCTGTTTTTCTGTTTTTTCTTTATTCCTGATTTTCCAGTTTTATCACTGGTATCAGAGCACCGATCTGGTGCCCTGAGATACATGATACCGGACGCTACGTATGAAGACCAGGAGTATGGCGAAACTCTGAAGATTGGGAGCAGGAGCGGGAGGAGATGAGGATTCGATTGGAGCTTGCTGAAGCTCTGGCGAAGAAACACGAAGAACAAATCGCAGAGATTGTCACGCGATTTGGCCAAAATCGGGATCGCGAACGCGAGGGAGGTCCAATTCTTGAAGGAATCGGCAGCAGTGGTGGTCATCTTGAAGATACGAATCGAAGGGAGAAGTGGCACAAGTTGGAGATCCCGGTTTTTGCTGGAGAAGATGCGTTTGGCTGGACGCATCGATTGGAGAGATATTTTCTGTTGAAAGATGTCACCGAAGAGGAAAAGATGCAAGCGACAGTGATGGCTTTGGAGGGAAAAGCTTTGAGTTGGTATCAATGGTGGGAGAGGTGCAATCCAAATCCAAATTGGGAGGGGTTCAAAATTGCTGTTGTGAGGAGATTTCAACCTTCCATGGTTCAAAATCCGTTTGAACAATTGCTATCTCTCAAGCAAACAGGCACTGTGGAGGAATTTGTGGAAGATTTTGAGAAGTATGTGGGAGCATTGAGGACTATTGATCAAGAATTCGTTAGAGGAATTTTTCTGAATGGCCTTAAGGAAGAGTTGCAGGCAGAGGTAAAATTGTATGATCTACATTCCTTATCAGAAATCATTCAAAAAGCTTTATTGATAGAACAAAAGAATGTGTTGCTTAATAAGAGGAATAGTTATGGCTATGCTAGAACTTCTAGTTATTTTAGAAGCAGTCCCTACACTAAAACTGTTACTCTGGAGTCTAAATTGGGAACTGATAAGAAGAATGAAGTTTCTGCTGTGAGTAGTACAGGGAGTGGTGCAGGACAAAGCCAAATTGTAGAAAGTGGGAGGAATAGAAGTGGGGAATTTAAGCATTTAACTGGGGCAGAAATGAGGGAGAAAAGAGAAAAGGGACTATGTTTTAGATGTGATGAGACATTTACTAGAGAACACAGGTGCAAAAACAGGCAATTCAGAATGATAATTCTGGAAGCAGAGGAAGAAGACGTAGAGAAAGAGGAACAAGAAGACAGTTTGCCAACTTTTAAATCCTTGCAATTATCATTATGTTCTATGTCTGGATTTACCACTTCCAAATCCTGGAAAGTGGTGGGTTTATTACAGGGCCATTCTATTGTGATATTGTTGGATTGTGGGGCTTCCCACAATTTTATAGCTACAGAATTGGTGGGTAAACTGAACTTGAGAGTTCAAGATACTCCTTCTTACCTTGTGGAGGTGGGAGATGGCCATAAAGTGAGGTGCAAGGGAAGGTGTCCCAAATTAAAGTTCCAATTGCAGCAGCTAGAGATTGAACAGGATTTCTATTTGTTCACTTTGAAAGGGGTGGATATTGTTTTGGGCTGGATTGGTTAGCTGTGTTGGGGGAAATCAAGGCTGATTTTGGCAAGCTGGAACTTACTATCAAACAGGGAGGCAAATTGATTAAGATTTCTAGAAATCCTGCATTAACAAGAACTGCACTTCCTTTAGGGGCTTTGATGCAGATTCTGAAGGAGGAAGGAGAAGGATTAATGATTCATTGTGAATCTTCTACTAAGGCTGCCACTGAAAAAGTGGAAATTCCTGCAGCTGTTCTGGATTTGTTAGCAAAATTTGAGGATCCTCAAGGGTTACCTCCAATAAGAAGACATGATCATGCCATCCAATTAACAGAAGGTGCTTCTATTCCCAATCTAAGGCCGTATAAGTATCCTCATTATCAGAAAAATGAGATAGAAAGGATGGTTAGGGAAATGATGGAATCAGGGGTCATAAGGCCTAGCATAAGTCCTTACTCTAGCCCTATTATCTTAGTCAAAAAGAGAGATGGGGGCTGGAGATTTTGTGTGGATTATCGAGCTTTAAACAAGATAACCATACCTAATAAATTTCCAATTCCAATAATAGAGGAGCTTTTGGATGAAATTGGTGGAGCTACTATCTTCACTAAATTGGATTTGAAGGCTGGATATCACCAAATCAGAATGAAAGATTCAGATATTGAGAAAACGGCCTTTAGGACACATGAGGGGCACTATGAGTTTGTGGTCTTACCAATGCTCCATCAACTTTTCAAGCCCTTATGAATGACGTATTGAAACCATTCCTTAGGCGATTTGCTTTGGTATTTTTTGATGATATTCTAATCTATAGCAAGGATGAGTTGGGTCATGTGAATCATTTGAGGCAAGTGTTAGAAGCTTTAAGGACTCATTCTTTAACTGCCAACAGAAAGAAATGCAGTTTTGCTAAACCCAGTTTAGAGTATCTTGGCCACATCATTTCTGGTTCTGGGGTGGCAGCAGATAAATCCAAGGTGGCAGCAATGAGTTCCTGGCCAGTTCCTAAAGATTTGAAGAGTTTGAGGGGGTTTTTAGGACTGACAGGCTACTATAGAAGATTTGTCCAAGGCTATGGTAAAATAGCACAGCCTTTGACTGAATTACTGAAAAAGGATAGCTTTGTATGGACACCAGAAGCTACTCTAGCTTTTGAAACTTTAAAATCTGCCATGGTTAGTTTACCTTTATTAGCAGTTCCTGATTTTTCAAAAACCTTTGTTCTGGAGACAGATGCTTCTAGTAAAGGAGTAGGGGATGTTCTTATGCAAGAGGGCAGGCCTTTGGCTTTTTGGAGCAAAGAACTCTCCCCCCTTTACTTTCTGAAGAAATGGAACTACAGGTTCAGCCAGCTGAAATTCTTCAATGGAGAGAGGATGCTTTGGGAAATTTGGAAGTTTTGGTTCAATGGGACCAATTACCAGCTTGTGAGAACTCTTGGGAGTCAGCTACTCAGATTTTAGAGGTTTTTCCTCAGTTTCCCCTTGAGGACAAGGTGGTTCTTTTGGGAGGGAGTATTGATAGAGTTAAGAGAATGCCTAAACCTCTTGTTACCAAAGTGTTTGTTAGGCGCTAGCCTGGCAGCAAGAGGAATAACTAACTAACTGAATTCTGTTAGTTAAAGAGTTCTATAAATAAGAGCTTTATCTGATTGTAAAAGAGTTTTTTGGAAATTGTGATTTTGGACTAACTGAATTGGGATTCAATTAGAGTTGTTACAGAAGTTCAACTGAATTGGGATTCAGTTGAACCTTTCCAGTTGTAATTCCTATTCTGGATTCTTCTATAAGCAATAAAGATCCACAGGGGTTCACTCTCTGTTTTTTGGTGTTTGGCTCTGTTTTTTGGTGTTTGGCTCTGTTTTTCTGTTTTTTCTTTATTCCTGATTTTCCAGTTTTATCAGATGCTCAGACAAAATTAATTTATGAATTCATGATGAAATATAAGAAAACTGTAAAGAAGGGTAAATTCTTCTTTTAAGCTCTTTTCCCCATAAAATTTGCTATCACCACCTTATTACATCACTGCCCTTGAAATAGCAAACTTGATCTTCGTATAAAGATGTGGACAAGTTTAAGTTAAATAATTTGGATGAGCAGAAAATGCAAATTTACCGCATAGCTTGTTTCCAAGATGCATGCAACTTTAATGAGGTGAAAAACAGCAAGAGATGCTAAAGTGTGGGGTTGACATACCCTCTTCATCAAAGCCATCTGTTTCCTCTTCCTCATGGAATCGCTTAAGTATGTCCAGCATTCTAGATTTACTTTTTTCATCAGGCTGCACCTGTTGCAGTTCTTCCATTACATTCTCTTTCATAAATGACTCAGTACAGCGAACACTGTGAGACTGCAACGAATATGACAAGTAGATATTATTAACACAAAGGGCAAGGAAATACTATAAGGAAGGACTGAGTTGGCATTTGAAATACTATCATTTTTCGCATAATACATGTGTCTTGACTTATTATCACCAACTTGATACGGCAAACAATAGAAGAATCATTTCACAGAATCCACATAATGGCAATTGCATTCATCAATTTCAGACTATAAATCCTTGAAAAAAAAATGTTAGTTACCTTGTAACAAGGCAGAGAACAATAACGAGTGTTGCATCGAGGACATGTATATTGGGAAAACTGTTTCTCGCATCTGCAGAAGTAACATCATAAATTAGGTAATTATAGCATCCATCACTAGGTTCATGATCAATGAGTCTATCATATGCTAGAAAGATACATATTTTAGACAGGATTTTCACAAGGAATATGAGATGCATAAAATTTGGATGGGGGACTCCTTTCCTCAATCGAAATTAATTTGAGTTATAATGTAATGAACGGCAGATGGTAAGGAAGCGAGAATAATGGCAGCAATTCAAGCTTACCCCTTCCAACCAAATAACGTGTTCTTGTACAGTCTTATATTCATTCGAGAAGCTGCAGCATCAACAACCAAAACTTTCTAATAAAAAAGGTTTTGATGAAATCTAAAGGGAAACCCAAACCCAACATCCTTAAATACAGAAAACCAATGATACATAAATTGGTTAATCTACTCATTTCCAATTCTCAAATTCGTTCCCCGACACTCAATTCAGACCGTACTATTCTACAGAATCCTTAGCTGATATGCACCACGCATTCCTTAATTCTAAAACCCTTTCTTGAATGAATAAATCCAAAATCCAAATCTAATACAATGGTAAATTAAGGTAATAGATATCACATAATCCACAAACTGGCGAAAACTAAATGGAAAACAAAATCTACAGACGCAAGCTAAAATTATAAATGAATTCAAAAAGAAGCAACTTAGTTAAGCTTACACGCGGCATATTATGCGGGAATTGGAGTTGATATCCGATGGCTTGGAAGATGCTTCTGGCGTTAACATACCGTCCGACATCCGAGAAACGGCGGCGACGTCCGGCAGAAAATGCCGGTAAATTTTCAGTAGATTCTGGTTTAGCAATTTGAAACGAGGCTACTAGAAACCCCGGGAATGTTAAATTGTTAATCGACTGTGTTGATGGGCCGAACATGTTGGGCTGCATCTTTTGGTATCTGGATAATCTCAAATTGAGGCCCAATTAGTTGGAATGAAATGCCGTCTTTTGATAAGAAAACTGGTTGAGCGGCCAATTTTCTCTAATTTTATTTTATGGAATTAAGAATTTTTAGTGTATAATATTTAAATGTGTATATTTCTTTTTTAGTTAAATATATAATTAACTTCAAATATATGTGATATAAATTATTATAATTATTAGCGGGCCACGATGAATTTTAGTAACTTTTGCCACCACGATTTCCCATTATGCATATATATATATATATATTTACAATAAATGTATAAAAATATAGAGAAATAATTTTATGATTTTGAAAATGTGATGGTTTAAAAAAAAGTTTACTATAGTAAAAAAACAGTTTATAAATTTGACCTAAAAGAAAAAAGAAAAATAACTATACATGCCTGTCAGCCTATTCATGTTGAAAAAATATATCAATTTATTAAACATTAAAAATTAAATGAATATACATAACATAAATATATATATATATATATTTACAATAAATGTATAAATAATTGTAAAATAATTTTGTTTACTATTTTATTTAACTTAAAATACGACTTGCAAGTGCACGAGTTAATTTTATAGTAAAACTATGGTGAGAACAGATATCGTATCTACATTGACTGTGTATAGTAAAATAAACTAAATATACAGTTATAATATTATCATTTATCTAAATAATTGAATAATTGTGATAGATTTTGTAAATTAAAAAAAAAAAAATAAGGAGTAGAACAATATCAAATCATATTCAAGCAACTAAGAAAGTTAAGAGATTATACGAATTTTAGGGACATGCATTCATATATGGTTCATATGAGTTTCTTTAATGTATCAAACCATCTTTAATTTATATATTTGTAATCATTGATATAGTTAGATCCTTTCTCTCAAGCAAGATCCAAAAGTAGATAAGATTCCACCGATCATCTCCCAATCTCACAGTGTTATCTAACTCTAAATCGTACCTAGGATCTATTCTCATCATAATACTTACCAATATCTCAGTTTAGCAAGTTCATGTTATGCATTCCTAATCCATTAATCAATTACTCCCTCTCGGGTAATAATGGATTTACTACACATATGCAATTATTTGTCACATAGTTTCATACGATATTCAAATTAAGGAAGCATAAATAAATATAGGAAAGAAAATAATATTATTAAAGAAAAATAGATGAATCCATAATCATGCAGGCCCTAGAATCACTAGGTATTTAGCCAGTCATACTCAATACATAATCCACAGGAATCATATTGATACTCATAGCAATATAAGAACAAAAGAAAATAAGACTATTGAATCCAAATGATCTTCGTTTCTCTCTCACTCTGATGACTTGGATGGTTGATCCTCTTTTGTATATTTGTTCTAGCTCTAAAATATGATCTTTTGTTGTTTCGAAGCTCATCCTTTTATAGGCAAGGACTAGAATTTTCATAGCCGCCATATCTCTGTTTTGGAATGAGATGATATGTACGAATCATGACAAATTGCGACGGCTAGGAACAAATCATGAGGATAAGCACGGTCTGTGCCTCAACTCTCCAAAATTGAAGTGTTTTATATTGGAGCACGGGCCGTGCGATGGGTCGTGCCTCCGGGGTCCGTCCTCAATTTGCGGGCATGGTTCGTGTGACTTGTGGCGTGGTTTGTGCAACCTTAATTATTCGTTTTTCTGTCAAAACTTCAACAGACACATGACATAACAAAATATAACAAAATCATCATAAACTCGTCACTTGGGTACATGCAATTACCTAAAATTTATACATAATAACCCCGAATTGCACATAAATCCAATTTTTATCAACCCCCAAACTTAACATATTGTTTGTCCTTGAACAATGATAATGAATCTTCGTTTCAGTATGAAAGGGTGTTTTGACAGTAAACGATGTTTCAAATACAACAACCACTATGATTATATCAAATCAACCGTATTGCAAAGTAAACAACTTTATGTCATGCAATTAGTACTTATTTAACATCTTGAATCATTAATTCTCACTAGATTTGTGTATCTCTCACACTAAGTGTATAGGCAAATATAAATGACACTCAAAGTTAACATAAATTTAGAATTAACCATATGTTTGCCCATGATTTCATCTCGCATTTACATGTAATAAATGTGGATTAAAGATTAGAAAAGACTTTTAATTTGGTTGTAAAATAGACTTTTGGTCAAGGTAGAAAATGTATGGCTAAATGACTTACTCAATATTAGACTTGTCGAATTAGTCTTTGTGACCTTTCATATTCAACTCATGGCCAACGAGCACAACTAGATCTTTGTCTAGCTTTATTCTTCCTTCATCAACCCCTTTCCAATATTCAACCAACTCCGATTTTTTTTCCAAATATTTAGTAGCTATGGGGAGTCACTTCTGATTTTCAACAACTTTTGTTACTTTTTTTTTTGGAAGTAACTCATCTCCCAATTTATAACCATTTTCCATACTTATTCAATTTATTCCTCCATATTCACCAAAACCTTCTAACATGTTCTTTTTCTATTCGACAAGTCCACTTTACTTATATTACTTCGTGCACGAGTAGTGTAACTTGACTATTAAAGAAAGGCTCAAGGCTTAACGGGGCTTACTAGGATAATTTTGTAAATAAATGGTCAAAATTTAAAGGATAACATGGCTATCAAAGATGGCATAAAATCACTTCCAAAATCCACATTATTCTGTTAAACTTGAACAAATCATAGGCAATTTCTAACATTCTAACATGTATCCAACTAAATATATTAGAAAGAATCAATATGCTCAAAATCTCACATGTTAATCACGATTCAAGATATTCAAGTCATTCATTGCATACACAAATATCATTTTTCCACAAAATGCTCAATCCATCAATAATCATTATCAAATAAAACATTATCATCATTAGCAACAGTCAATACCACAATCATCAAAATAAATAAACAAATTCATTTTTAGGCTTATATTACATATTTTACAGTAGGACTTTGAAAACAATAAAAATGAAAAGAAAAAAGAAAGAAATAAAAAAATCGATTTGGGGCCAAATACAAGATTTATGGGGCACGTTCAACCACCCCCAAACATATTTTTTGAGAATACTAAGTTGGTAAAATGGACGGGGTGTCCCTAAATCATGCATTTGCCCTCACTGAGGCGATGGTGGTGGTGGATAGTTGAGTCTCCAACATGTGGGCTTGCTCAAATAGAACAACCCCAAAGTTTTGTAGGTCAACAGGGTCGATTCTTCCCCCACAACGTGCTCTGTTTCGGTTAGCTATGTCTTGTGAACAATTCAAAATGATGAGTATCACATAATCCTTCAACGAAATTAGGACAATTGCATCATTACATCATCTTCTCCCTATGTGTGAAATATAGATAAATTTGTGACAAAGGATATGTCATATATTGCACATAGTTTTACCCCCGACATACAACATATAATGCATGTTTATGCATACCCCCAAACATGATATGCAATGTATAATATGCTTCCACTGTTTTGCTCAATTCAAATGCAAGCTTGCATCCTATACCAAATATGATAAACATAATATACATTCACCTGAAAATTGATGTCATTCTCATCAAAACATATTGGAGACCCATACTCATTAATTATATCTCAAAATCCACAAAGATATATCAAGAGTCTTCTTCCCACTATATATATTCTATCCCAATTGTTTTGCACACCATGTGTTGGATAATATACCCAAATGGAATTGTTATTTGTGATGATAAAAAGTGATAAAATCAAGCAACCCATGAATCAAACATGATATATGTGAACACCCATTCAACACCTTTGAGAATAATCGAATCTAACCATACTAGATTCACATATTCTATGAAGTCAACCACATTACATGAACATTTACCATTCAAAACTCATATTTCACCCTAAACTAGCATGCATACGAAGTGTTTGATAAAATGTTTCAATGAAATTATCATACCAATGGTAAAACCGACTTGAAATAAAGCTTACCCATCAAACATAGATTCATATATTTCAAGCTCAATGAAATTTAGGCAGAAATTACATACCTTTCTTCTTGAGTTAGGGTTTGAGAAAAATATGAAGATTTGGGGATGAATCCTTCAAAGTCTTGACAAATCTTGTTAATGATGTGAGGATAAATGGTAATCAACCAAGAATCACAAAGAAATAAACATTTTATCAGGTGATTTTGGATGAATTTTGAGGAGTGCTTTGAAGAGGAAAAATACGGGAAAAGGAGATGAGGAAATGGGAGAAAGAAAAATAAAGAAACGCACCTTTAAATCAAGTTCCTGAAGAGAAGCACGGTCTGTGCAGGGCCTAGCACGGGCCGTGCTTCATGGCACAGATTCCTGGGAGACTTTGGTCTGCAGCACGGGCCGTGCAGGGGCAAGCACGGTCCATGCTTGATGTTTTCTTTAAATACATAGATTACAATTTCCATTTAAAGACTAAGGATTCATAGTAAAACGTTTGTCTACCTCCAAACTAAGTTTGAAAAATATAGACGGGAAAACTTTGAATAACTAACCTCTATTGTATCATTGAGGAGGTGGATCCGGTGAAAGTTGAAACCTCCATAGTTGCATCATTTTTAGCGTGGCTGTACATTGGCATCAATTCTCTCAACAGTTGAGTTCATGTGGGAGAACTCGTTTATCTTCGTGCAAACACAACTCATCAAGATTAAAAAGAGTTTCTTTTTATAAACAAGAGACACATAACTTGTGTCATTCTATAGAAATTAGCCATAAAGCTCTTATGTAGCTCAGCATGCCCAAGGAAACTCCTTAATGCCTTCTGTTTTGCACGTGGATGTCATCCTTCAGGTTCACCTTCCTTGGCATGATCAACCTCTAAACTTGCACCAATGTGATTATTCTTTATTTCCTCTTTGATGCTCCCATTGCGAGGTGCCTCTGTCTTTAGGTCTTGAGAATCCTGCACAATATTGAAATTATCACTTAAATTCACACTATCAAAATTAATGGACTTGCAATAAAGGATCGTGTGGCTTTTGCAAGATTCAAGGGACTCTGCCAAAATTTTTTTTGATTCCTTTTGGACTACATCCACAGCCTTGCAATCTTCAATATCTCCTTGAAATGTATTTGCATTATATAAGGAACATATCACTTTCTCCTTATTTACTTTTAAAGTCAAATTTTCCTTTTTCATGTCAATGAGAGCTCCCGCAGTAGATAAGAATGGTCTACCCAAAATAAATGACATCTCGTGGTCTTCTTCCATCTCCAACATGACAAAGTCCACAAAAAATATGAACTTATCCACTTTCATGAGCACATTTTCTATAATTCATTTTGTATACTTTATAGACCTATCAGCAAATTGTAGTGTGATGGAGGATGGTTTCACCGTTCCCAAACCCAACTTCTTGAATATGGATAATGGCATTAAATTGATGCTTGCCCCCAAATCATACAACACTTTATTGAAGTGAGTGTTGCCAATTTCACATGAAATTGTATAGCTTGTCGGATCCTTCAACTTTTATGGAAGCTTTCTTTGGAAAATTGCACTACACCCATATGTTAGATTGACTATCTCATGAGCTTCAAATCTTCTTTTCTTTGCCAGAATTTCCTTAAAAATTTAGCATAGTTAGGTATTTGTTCAATTGCTTAAGCAAAAGGAATATTAATTGATAATTTCTTAAATGTTTCTAAAACATTAGTAAATTGTGTCTCATTTGCTTGCTCCCTTAACATTTTTGGAAATGGCAATACTGAAAAGTATGGAGGGGGTGGCACATATTTGGATTCCTTTGCTTCTTCCTGCTGATCCACTCTCTCACTTTTTTTTTTCTTCTTTGTTAGGCACGTCCCTCACATGTATGACATGATATTGCTCCTTTGGGTTGATTTCAATAGTACTTGAAAATTGTCCTTTTTGTTGTATACTTCCCACAATTAGCCATTTGACCAACTTGCATATCCAAAGATTCTATTTGAGCTCCAAATTCGGTCGTGAATTTGTGGAAGCTGATAGCTAAATTCTCAAGTTTGGCCGTCTCTAAATCCATTATTTGCTTCGTTACTTGCATGAACACACTACAAATGTTCTCTAGATCCGGTTTCTTTTCGTTGTTAATAACACAATTTGTAGTAGAGAAACTGGGTGGAGGCTGTATGAAATTATTTGGGTTGGAATAATTAAGTCTATCTCTTTGCCCAAATTGATTTTCATTATAATTTTGTCTAAAATTATTGTTGAAGCCTCGTCCTTGTATATAATTCACATCCTTTAGTGTGTCTTGGACTACAGCCACTTGATCATGAACATTTTTAGGTGATGGCATAACATTCTTCGTCAACAATGTAATTTCTTGGGTTATTACATACATTTGTGACTTTAGTTCTTTCAGATTGTCCAAGTTGTTAGAAATTTCAACTACCTTTCTTATTGAATTCCTTTGTGATGGCCATTGTGTACTGTTTGAGGCCATTTTTTTTCTAGTAAGTCTATCGCCTCATCAGCAGTTAATTCCAACATAGCTCCTCCCCTGGATGCATCAATTTGATTACGAGTTAGCTCTAAGAAATCGTTATAGAATTAACATACCTACTGATCAGTAGCAAATCCATGTCCAGAGCATTTTTGTAAGAGATCTCTAAATTGCTCCCAAGCTTCATACAAAGGCTCTTGGTCGAATTGTCTAAATAAAGTTATCTTGTTCTTCAATCTCAATGTCATGCTAGGTGGATAATATTTGTTAGGATTTATTGCATAATTCTGACCATGTTCTGACTGACTCCTCATCTAGTGATTGATACCACAATTTTGCTTTATCCCTCAAAGATAATGAGAACAATCGAAGCCTTATTACATAGGTTCCTACACCGTTTGTCTTGATGGTGTCACTAATCTCCAAAAATTGTGCAAGATGTGCATTGAGATCTTTCAATGCACCACCACTAAATATATTTTGTTGTACCATATATATTAAGGCAGATTTAAGCTCACACCTATTTGCACCTATGGCTTGCAGTCGTCCTCCTCCGTAATATCTAGCAATTAAAGGTTCTAAAGCCTCTCGAATGGGAGGAGTATAAATCGGTGGGGCTAGATGTTGTTGTTGCTGTTGTTGTCGTCTCATCAAAGCTCGCCATTCCTTCATCTCTATACGCATTATTTCTATTTCATCCATTATGTTTTCTGTGTCCTATCTACTCGCGTTCATGAAGTGCTTCTATATTGGCCAGTCGCTTCAATCTCTAGATCAATTGGTATCAAATTCATTGCACATTTGGATCGAGTGTCCATAAACTACCTGCAAAAGCACAACACGAATAAGATAGAGAAAAAAACTATAACTAAACTATATTATACACTTTAAATTGAAATCTAATATCTAAAACGAATATAAGTTGTAACTTGCATTAGTCCCCTGCAATAGCGTCATAAACTTGTTCGCTATTTTATTTTACTTAAAATACGACTTGCAACTACAAGAGGTAATATATAGTAAAACTATGCTGAGAACATATATTGTATCAACATGAACTGTATATAGTAATATCAACTAAGTATTCAGTTATAATATTATTCTTTCTCTGAAGAATTGAATAATTTTGATATATTTTTAAAACTAAAATAAAACAAATAAGGAGTAGAACAATATCAAATCAAATTCAAGGAACTAAGAAAGTTCAAAGATTATATGGATTCCAGGGACATGTATTCATATAGTTCATATGAGTTTCTTTAAGGTATCAAACCATCTTTAAATCCAGGGACATGCATTCATATAGTTCATATGAGTTTCTTTAATGTATCAAACCATCTTTAATTCATATATTTGTAAGAGAATCACTACTACAGTTGGATCCTCTCTCTCGAGTAAGATCCAAAAGTAGATTAAACTCCGCTGATCATCTTTCAATTTCACAGTGTTATCTAACTCCCAATCGTGCCTAGGATCTATTCCCATCACAATACTTTACAATCTCTCGATCCAACAAGTTCTTGTTAAGCATTCCTAATCCGTTAATCAATTACTCCCTCTTGAGCAATAATGGATTAACTATACATATGCAATTATTTGTCACATAACTTCATACGGCATTCAATCAAGGAAGCATAAACAAATATAGGAAAAGAAATAATATTATTAAAAAAACAGATGAATTCATAATCATGCAGGCCCTAGAATCACTAGGTGTTTAGCCACTCATATTCAATACTTAATCCACAGGAAATATATTGATATTCATAGCTAACATATAAGACCAAAAGAAAGGAAAACTATTGAAGCCAAATGATCTTCGTTTCTCTCTCTCTCTCTCTAATGACTTGTTTGGTTGACCCTCTTTTGTATATTTGTTCTAGTTCTAAAATCTGATCCTTTGTTGTTTCCACGCTCCTCCTTATATTGGCAATGACTGGGGTTTTCTCATAGCCGCCATATCTCTATTTTTTAATGAGAGGATATGCACGAAGTATGGAAAAATTGCAACGGCTAGGAACAAATCACGAGGATAAGCATGGTTCGTGTAATAAGATCAAGCACAATCTGTGTAATAACATCAGGCATGGTCCTTAATTTGCGTGCACAGGTCGTGTGACTTGTGGCGTGGTTTGTGCAACTTTAATTGTTCGTTTTTCTATCAAAACTTTAATAGACACGTGACGTAACAAAATATAACAACAAAATCATCATAAACTTGTCACTTAGATACATGCAATTTTCTAAAAAGTATACATAATAACCCCGAATTGTACGTAAATCCTATGTTTATCAAATTTTATGATTGTAAAAATGTAGTGGTTTAAAAAAAATTGTTCTCTACAGTCACAGTAAACTTTATAAATTTGACAAAAAAAAGGAAAAAGAAATATACATGCCTCGATTTAAAACAGAAAATTATCACATGTCGTAGAAGATATTTTAGTGAAATATCTCTAAAAAACATTTTACTCAAAATCATGTTGAAAAAAAAAAAATAGATCACAAAGGTTGAGGATAGTGGTTATTTATTTGAGGTATTGGAAACAAAATTTCGCTTATTTTTTATTACAAAAATGAAGTTGTTTTAATCAAATGTAATTTTAAGAAAATTATTTATTCAACATCTATAGCAGTGGAGGCTCTAATATGAATTTCGAGTACCAAGTTAGTAGTTGGATAGTTCAAACTGTCCCACGTGCATCAATTGATAAGAAAAAAAAAAGGTGTCGTATTTCTATATTAAGTTTTAAAAGACAAATCCCATATGATAATTAGTAAAAAAGTTGTGAATTTTTATGTAATTATAACGATCAATTTTTGCCACATGTATAACAAATGGCCCAAAATTCAAATTTGGGTTCAGCATTATTAATTGGAGTCTGAAATTGACCCACATGCATCGAATTGATAAAATTAGAAAAATTGTGTACTTCTTTATTATATTCAAAGGTTATGTTGCAATTGATAATTAATCAAATGGTTGTAAATTTTCTTGTAATTAAACATAACATTAATAAAGAGACAATTTTTCAAATAATAAAAAAATAATTATATTCTTCAACTTCATTAAACACAAAGATCTGAATTTTTACAATCATATATATGTACATATATAATCATATATATATATATACATATATATATATTAGCTTATTGCATTACAAAGTTCGGTGTACAACATTGTATGGTTGGACTGTTTGAATATTCGTGAAGCACCGGAGTGTCTCAACATCAAACGAATTTGTAGCATATGAAATGGAGGACGCCGGAGTTGAAAATTGAATTTCAATAGGTTAGGGAGTTTGCGTTTGCAATGCATGATATAATCGTAGATCTATACACACACACACACACACATAGAAGTCACCCTAAAAGTAGTAGCAACAATTTTCCCTCCTAAATGGATTTCTAAATTGAAAAAATATCTAATTTTAAAAATAAAAAAACAGCATAATTATAATGTTATAAATAATATTCCTTTTACATTCATTAAACTAAATAAATATATCCATAAACAATAAATTATGAAGATTACAATAAAAAAAAATTCGTCAAACTTCTATTTAGAATCATAATCTTTCTATATTAAAAGATTTGATTTTCTTTGAATCACGATCATTTCTTTGATACAATTGTGTTTATTATTATTTTTTTATTGATTCTAATATTGTTGGATTTGATCAAATATTGCAACGGTGACAACCAAGAAATGAAGAACTAGCTCGCAAAAAATAAAAACTAAGCTATGAACACGAAGATATATATTAGTTCGATCTCGAAAGATCTATGTACACTTTGAGAAAGAGATTGCTTTTTCTTATTGATCTGTAATACAAAATTACAACGCTTCAATGTTATTCGCTCAAACTCATGAAATGAAATTACATCATACTGCAGAAAATCTGAGAACAATCGCTCAAAGATTTCTCTTAACTTCTCTCTCTCTCTCTCTCAAGTGTATGATTCCTTCTTATTTTTTTCTCTCTTCTCTTCTCAAAAAATGATCCCAACTACAAATCATTGCTCAAATCCTTCATGCAGAAAAACCGCTCTCAACAAACTACTACACGTGGCAATGTCAGCAACAAACACTCCTAACTAATCTTAACTGCTTTATTCTTTTGCAAGCTAATTTTAACTAACTAATTTGAGGTGATTTCCTATGAATTGCAGCTGCATGGAACTTACATGTAGCCTTGATCAGAACCATTGATCACCTTGTTTCTCTGATTCCCGGAAATCATTGAATCATGAGTTAGAATTTTAACTCAAGATCAACAAATATATAACAATATATATATATATATATATATATATATATCAGTACCTCTATAAATAAAATTTATAGAATTTTTTCATTGTAAATTTCTTACTAAATCTTGTTGTTTTTATTTTTTATGTGGAGTAAATAATATAATTAATTTAAAGTAGTCTATAGACTACCACTATCTGTATGTATATATAAAAAGAGAAGTATTGCCTAAAAAACATTAAAATTTCCTACGTAAACTAATTTCTAATTATGGTAGGCATGTCAGCAACAAACACTCCTAACTAATCTTAACTGCTTTCTTCTTTTGCAAGCTAATTTTAACTAACTAATTTGAGGTGATTTCCTATGAATTGCACCTGCATGGAACTTACATGTAGCCTTGATCACAACCATTGATCACCTTGTTTCTAATTCTCGGAAATCATTGAATCATGAGCTAGAATATAACTCAAGAACAACATATATATATATATATATATATATATATATATCAGTACCTCTGTAAATAAAATTTATAGGATTTTTCCGTTGTAACTTTCTTACTAAATCTAGTTATTTTTATTTTTTATGTGGAATAAATAATATAATTAATTTAAAGTAGTCTATAGACTACCACTATCTGTATGTATATATAAAAAGAGAAGAATTGCCTAAACAACATTAAAGTTTCTTAAGTAAACTAATTTCTAATTATCATATTTTTTTGTATATCTACATCAATATCTATATGTATATAAGATATAATAATATAATTTGATTAACAGTCCCACGATTTTCAATGTGGAAAGTACACTCATATTTTCAAGATATACTAAAATTATGTTGTATTATTATTATTATTATTATTATTATTATTATTATTATTATTATTATTATTATTATTATTATTATTATTATTATTATTATTATTACTACTACTACATATATATACACATTAAAATTTAATTATTAAATATAATAATTTTTCTTAAGTTAATTATTATATATTTTTATATTTAACTAAAATAACTAAGTAGATACAAATCATTCTGTAAATATGGAAGGAAGAAATCAATCATATAAGATTATATATATCTTATGATATTTGTCTATGTAAATAAAAAATACAAAAAATAATATCCTATGATGGTGTTTTTTTGTTCTTTACTAATAATTTTTGTTTAAAAACATTGAGATTAGCGTGTTTAATGAAATTAAAAAACATGATTATAATTTTTTTATTATTTGACAATATTGCCTCTTTTATAATATTATAATGTTAATGTATGTTTATTTATTTATTGTGTGATTGATATTGTTTTAGCACATACATGTTTCGTTGAAACAATGTATTTTATCAGTGAAATTCTGAAATAAATTTAAACTTTTAGAGATACTTCACTAAAAATTCCTCCAATAGATGTGACTATATATATATAATATATTTCTTTGTCAAAAATATAAGTTTACTACGACCACACAAAAAAAAAAAAAAAAAAACTTTATTTTTTTTAAACCAATGCATTTTCACAATCATAAAAATCGTTATGCAATAGTTTTATATGTTTATTGTAAGTATATATATTTATGTTGTGTTGAAAATATTATATTCACATACTCTTTAAAATATAATAAATTCATTTATTTATATGTGGGGAATGGGGCAAGGTGAGATAAATAATATTATCGTACATTAATAATTGTGATAATTTTGCATCATGCATCTTTGAGGCTAACTATTAAACATATTTTGATTATAAATACAAAAAAGAGAGAACAAGAAATACATATACATGTTATATAATACTTAAATTTCATAATATTATAAAACTAAAATAAATTAAAAAAATTAACACGTGGATCGGACGGGAGGTTAACTAGTCTTCCAAACCATTGGAACCTTACGAAACTTGACATAAATAAACCCAGCAAAATCTTACCGTTGAAGTAAATAAACCTTGAAGAGTATCGTAGCTATAGGAGACCAACTTATTCTAAAAATTCACAAGTGATGGCCTCTAATGGAGTGAACAACTATATATATATATATATATATATATATATATATATATATATATATGTGTGTGTGTGTGTGTGTGGAAGAAGATTATTTATAATATCACGAAAAATGTGCTGAGATTCTGAAATTTGTAAAAGTGGAGCGAATTTTGAGAAATTGTAATAAATTTAACTTGAAACTATAGATATACCAATCTTTTTGATTGATACATAGATTCATCATTCTACCTAATGATAATAATTGTGGTGGTGGTGTAATTATAATTATAATAATAAATTGGACTTCACTAATTATCCTAATCCATCATTATCATTGTCAAATCATTTTGACAGTTTTGAAGTTGAGTTTGAAGATGAGGTTGGTTAGAACATAATGGACTTAATTATGTTGTTTCTATTATACTATAAATGAAAATATGCGAATTTTAGTCAATTCAATTAGATGCTAGAAAGTTTGATTGTATGTTTATATTTGAACTTTATATTTTTTTTTTTTAAATAAATTTTTAAGATTATTTTTAAAGATTGTTCAAAAAGCATTATTTTTTTTTGTTTTGCAATAACAGTATTACAATATCACTTTTTATTATAAAAGAATTTTGTCTCAGTAATCAAATAGTAATATTTGTGAGAAAATAAGTAAATATATTTTCAGTTTAAATTAATATTTTATGAGTTTTAATGTAAATAAATTTTGTTGTTAATTAGAAAGGAATATTTTCATTAAAATCATTTTCATATTCATTCTCCTTCTTTTTTTTTCTTTTTTCTTTTTTTAATAATGATTTTTGAATAATTAAATTAAAAATTAATGGAGCTTATACTTTTATACTTTAATTTGGGCACACGAGGTGGGAACGGGGCAGAGTCGTAGGGTGGGGTCATGGTTGTGGATTCACACCTGTTTGAGCATAATTAGTGTGGTTTTTTATTTTTCAAATGTTGACGGATCAGCCCATTATAAATAAGAAACTCGTACTTTTTGTGTATAAAAGATTCCTTATTTAATATTATATTTTGATTTTGTGTTTTTGTTTTGTTTCTTCAGTTCATATTATATTATATGTGTATCATATAAAATTATTTATTTTTATGTAAAAATTAGTGTAAGACCTGTGCGATGCACATAATATATTTTTTTCATTATATTTTGTAATATAATTATATATTCAAGTTAAATAGTATATTATAGAAGGTGTAGATTTGTAATTTATTGATTACTTTTTTGTATAATGAGTAGAAATTTGTTGTAATTTTATGTTTCGTCTTTTCTTTTATTAGAATTAGCCTCATTCACAAATTGATAAGCATGATATCCACGATTTATAGTAGGTTGAATCAAATTAAATTAAAAAAATAGCCATATCAGCAGATTAAATAAAATAAAGATTTGTACAGATCTAATAAAATTTGCCAATTACATAGTCAAATTAAGGACAAAAATATTTTGTAAATTGCTAATTAAATGTAATAATATTACAAAAATTTTAAATTTGATAGAAACAAATACTTTGAAAGCAAAGGAAAAATCGCACGGTGCTTATACATCCAAATAATTAGCAGATCTTAGCAGAAAATCACAAGAATAATCAAATGAAACATGAAAGAGATGGACGAACTTTTTGTTTAAAAATGAGAAAGAAAAGTAGTTAAGAAAATTAAATATGTTTATGATTAATTGAAAGCAACAGGTGAATAGAAAAATTTTAAAATAAAATAAACATAAAAATAATATTTTGATGAGTGTAGGCTTTGTGACAATTGAAAATATGACACATATTATCGTACATGTCTTACCATTTATTTTCTCAAAACAGAAAATGCAAAACACTTCAAGAGGAGGGAGAACAAAAAAGAAAGACCGTAAAATATTTAGTAATAATCTGATAAAATATATAGAAAGAAGAGAGAGACAAAAATAAGAAATAATTTTGAATTATGGTAAGATTGTTGAAAAATTAATTTCATATTTGACAAAATTAGATTTTATCTACGTGATAGGGTGATTTTAAATAATTGATAGTTTAATTATAGGAAAATTGTTACTGATTTTCCATAATAGAATGAAGTTACAATGATTTCACATTCCTAACAAATTTATTTCTTATTTTGAATATATTATGAGTTAACAAAAATTCTTTAAAATTCGAATTATTTATGTTGAACAATAGAAACTAAGAAAATCTCGAAGATTGTTGATATTAATCTCTTCAATTAAATTGTAATAATGTATCTTAAAAGAGTTGCATAAATATATATAGTTTTACATTTATATTATTGAAATTTAGGCTGAAAAAACAAAATTTAAAAAGGTAATTTTACTTATATATATATATATATATTTTTATAAAATGAATCGAGAAATTTAGTCATATATTTTTTAGATTTCATATATTTTTTTAATTTCATAATTCAGTGATTTGATTAATATTCGATAAAATATATAGATTTCGAATCATGTATTAAATATTGCAGTATATTCATCTTGATATCATCTAATTTGGAAACACCTAAATTTGTGGAATAATTTAGATTTTGAAATCGAATTAAAATTTCTAGAATAAAAGCGTGTAATTTTAATTTAATAATAATATAATTATTCTAAATAAGTAATGATGTTTAGGCGGGAAAACGGAATTGGAAAAAATCATTTTATATATATATATATATATATATAGATAAGAGTTATATTTTGAAAGTTAAGGTCTGGTTTTACTAACAAAAATAAAAAAACTAGAATATATTTATTTGATAAATAAATTATATAAATGAATAAATTAAATTAACAAAATAAAAAAAGATGTATAAGTGAGAATTTATAATTTTTTTAAAAGTAGTATCTTTTTCAAATTAATTTAAAAGGAATAATATTTAAATTTTAGACTTCATTTTGTTCATCTTTTTTTTTTTATTAAGAATATTATCCCTTATCTTTAAAATTTAGTAACATAATTTTTAGTAAATAATATTATCATGCTAGAAATAAAATTACACGGTTGGATCTGATCTTAATCGATTGATCTTTTGAACCACCAACAAAAAACATGTCTTAAGATTTAGAGAAAGATCACCCACCTCTCATTAATGAGTTTTATTTTTTTTAATGAATAAGGTTCCATCAAATTTCCTGAATAATACAATAAATTACAAAATATTATTTCTCCAATTTGATTTAAAATCGAGTCATCTCCTGTTCCACATTGCACATATTTTAATTGCAAATTTACGTGCATTGGGTGCGTGCGGTATAACTAGGTTGTTTTAATGTGAAAATTTTCAAAATATCACCAATCTAGTCTAAGCTAGTGTCCCCGGCAGACTTTTCATAGATATGCATAATATGATTTTTATTCTACAGAGAAAAAGTAATATTTATATTATTAAAAAACTGTTATTTTTTTCTAAAGAAAAGTATTATTTTTTACGATAAAAATATTATTTTTACTTGACTAATTACAAAAAATTTTAGTTAAAATCATAAAAGAATTTCGTAGTACTTTTTCTATCATATTACTTTTTACGTAAAATATATTAGTTTTTGTTAAAAACATATCAAATAAAAAAACATGCATGCACAACAAACCCCAAATTCATATGTATTATACAAATTTGAATCAAATTAATTAAAATTCATATTTTTTTTTAAATTCAAAATTTGAGTAGTATAATAAAATCCATGCATACATTGCATATAAATATTTTATTTAAAAACAAATTATGGTAAAAAAGAAAAAAGTAGGGTTGCATTTGGGTTTGTATATTTAGATGAAAATGACATTTCGTCTGATTAGGTGATCAGTGGAATGATTAAAAAGGGAGGGGCCGTGGGAGACAGGCCAGCATGTGAAATTGGGCCCATGTGAACTATATATAGTACTATGTCACAGGCCCATTTGGTCCACCTTATCCTATGAATATGAATGCGATTGATTATTATCATGTTTCATGCATACTTGACTTTTCTGATGTGACCTTTGACCAAACTCCCCCTCTCTTTCTATTTTACCTTCAACCCTTTCCCCATATATCAACAATTATTACTGCCTCAACCCACCCCCCAAAAAAATAAAATTATAACCAATGCATAAGAGATTCACGTATTAAATTCGAAACTTTAGTTTATTTCAAATTAATATGAAATGCATTCAGTAATACTGGTTAGTCTTTTAGAAAGTATTGGATATGGATTGGTAGAGGAATAATGTTTTTTGTTTCTTTCTTTTAAATATATAAATGAAAATTTAATGAATTATCTTATCTAAGTTGGTTGGAGCAGCTATAATGATGAGGTGGGGATGACTCAGATTTTCAATTATTTATTTCTTTATGTTTAGGAGAGAGTCTTTAAGTTTGATGGGAAATTCTAAATCCGTGTACTAATTAGTAATTAGGCCCACACCAGGTTGACCATCTGCGTCACTCACAACACTTCGGACCTTGCTTCAATAATAATAATAATAATAATCCTAATAAGTCGTAGGATGGTTACTTTATAATAATTTGTCACCAATAACTTCATTTTTGTGGACACCTAATTTTTATTTCAATAATTGTTTCCTTTCTTCTTATGCCACTTCTTGTTTCTAATCAGCAATATTTTCTATCATCAAATCAAAATACAATAATTTATATTTTAAAAATAAGGGGCATAAAAAGAAAGGAAACAATTATTGAAATCAAAATTAAGTGTCCACAAAAATGAAGTTATTGCTGGCAAATTATTATAAAGTCTATTATTGACCATCCTACGAGGAGTTATTATTATTATTATTATTATTATTATTATTATTATTATTATTATTATTATTATTATTATTATTATTATTATTATTATTATTATTATTATTATTATTATTATTATTATTTGTAAAGCGAACTTGTTATTTGGAAGTGATGTTATATGACTAACTAGAAAAATTAATAATTTTTTTTACTTATGGAACAATTCTTTATCTCAAATTGTGAGAGAAGGTTACTTACTTCCTCCGTGGTCGATTTTAAAATCATAAAATCCACTACCAGTTTAAGAATTTCTCACTTTTTTTCTTAAATTTTGCTTTCTTTTTTTTTTTTTTTTGTCTGTTCACTTCACCTTTCCGCGTTCTCTCTCTCCACCGGTATTTCTCCTGTGCGTTATAATATAATAATATAATAAATTATTATAAAGTAATAATAACTTTTTTTATAAATAAAATAAATAATTATATAAAATATAAATTTTTCTCAAAGTATAAAAATATATTAAATATTAAAATATACAACAATTAATGTATGAAAAAATATTTTATGTTTAAACATTAATATTTTATTTTTATATATGCAATATGGATATTAAATTAAAAATCACAAAATTAATTTGATATATTTTTAATAAAAAACGAAGTTGATATGAAAAAAGTTATAAGTTTATAAAAATTAAAATGAGAAAGCGAAGAAAAGGAAAAATATGATTGATATATTATACTTTCAAAAAATTGACATAGGCAGAAAAATAATATTTTTTGTAATTTCTTTTAACTATGCTACTTTTATATTGTTGTAAATTAGTGCTTTTTTCTCACAATCTTAATTGGTTATAGGGGAAATTTTAAAAAGAATTATAGAAGTAGGGTGATGAGTCTGATGACAACCAAAGACGACTAACAGTTGTAATGCCTATTGTAGCAACATTCAATGTTGGAACAACTTGAAGTTCTTGCCAACAAACATACACACATATATAATATTATTAAACAAATGAAGGCCCCCCAAATTTTATTTTCTTTTTTGTTGGGGCATGAGGTGACCGGGTCTCTTCTCAAGCCTCACAATGAACTCGATCCTCCATTCTGGTATACTAGCATTTGAATTCGAGCTTAAATCAAGCTCAAGGTGGGGTTTTATTGCCCTTAATTTAACATCAATATTTAACTTGTTAGCAATTATGTTTCTTGAGTAGAACAGATTTGTGGTGCTCCAGATACTTCAACAGCTTGTACATCAATCCATTAAAATTGGGGAGGTAACGACGGAATTTCAAGTACTAATAAGGGTTGACCCCATGCATTAAACATTGAAATAAAAATCTTTATTCTTTGCTAACTAACGCACATCCAGCAATTTTATTTGTATTCGAATTATTGAATGATCCAACACAAAAATTGCTCTAAAGCCAAAAAAACAAAACCCTAATAGTAACAACTATAATGCCCTACATGTGATACATATTTGGATGCCACCGAATGTCACTATCTCTCTTTTATTAGGAATCACCATATGATGATTTCACATTATACATGCATATCAATTTCGCTATGAAGCAATCTTTACAAGACAAATATAATAATAATAATAAATGAAGACAAAAAATATGTTGGGAAACCATTAATGGTCCCTAGCCCCTGATCGAGTGTGGGCGTATACACTCAATTAAGACCAACATTCATTGTATTTGGCGTTCTTTTGATAAGAATTGCAGCATTACTTTCAGCCCAGCTTCCTTAATGCTAGTCCTGGTGCATGAACTATCTCCATTCCATTCCATGCCATGCAACACATTTCATTGTTTATGGTGCTTTTTTGTTTTCTAGTTTATCACTGTACTACACTTATAATTAATATTGTTACATGTGTTATTAAATTTGCACTATCTTATTTGTGTTCAGTGATAATATTGTTCGATGTGTAATAAAATTTCACAATTATCAAAATATGTTATACGTGTGATAATGTTGTTAGACATGTATAATTCTTTTTAACATTAATAAAACATTGTGTGCGTTAATGTAAATATGAAAAATGATCAAGAATATATGAAAAACGAGCTGTGATTTGGAAGGATGCTAATACATATAATTCAACTAAGTTATGAACGGCCAAAATCCTCAAAGCACTATCTTAACCTCAACACATAGTATTCAATTACCAGAAGATTATTTTGAAAATGAAACTAGTTAAACCGTACATAATAGTCTAGTAACATCAGCTTATCAAAAAATGATGTAAGTTCAAAGTTCATTACTAAATTATCTTTAAAAATTTCGTAAATATATGAGCAACTAGATCACATGAGTAATGATTTGTTTTAGACACCCCTTAACTATCAAAAAATGATATCCTTGAATCCTTCAATAATGTAACTTGATGAAAATTTCTATAATCGCTAAGTTTTTTGTTAAATATTTAAAGATCATTTAAATTAATTTACTAACAATTGTTGAACATTTAAGTATATAAAATATAATTTTATATTTATGAAAAACTTAAAGGCCTAGCAATGTTCATTAACTTGAATCATCGAAGAACCCAAATATATCAACTTTTAATAATTTAAGAATTCTTTAAAACAAATTTTAATTCAGAAACCTTTGGTAATAATTATGGGATCTGAAAATACATTTTGCTACCATTACAGTTATGTAAGAAAATTAAATAGTACACGTCTTATATATTCTCACAATTTGAGGTATAACTAAATTAGGATATACGTTGTTATGAGAAGTAAAATTAAAAATGTATAAGAAAAGAAAATGTTATGACGAAATTGACACTGGCAGAGAGGCAGTGCATGAGAGGTCAAAGTGGTCCTGATAGGTCAAAACCTGAGGGGAATCAGGAGAGAATGGTCATTTGCGTAAGAAACAAATCACATAGTAAACCGAGCCCTTTTACTGTCTGTTCCAGCTGTTCTTCATGCATTAATCCTTCCATCCATCCTCAGGGCCAGGGGTTGTTGAAAATTACACCTATGTCTTTGTCTACGTGGAATCCCATTCTATCCACCAAATATATTCCATGCTATTAATTGTATTTTCTTATTTATTATTCATTATATTATTACAGATTGATTGATAAATTAATTTTATACAAGATTCGAATTTGTCATCAATATAGACTGAATTCAATTGCGTATGTTGTTTATAGGCTGGTTTAGAGGGGTGCGTGACAACTATTTTCTTGAAAAATTTAGATTGTGGGAGTTTAAAATAATAATGTATATTTTATGTTTGTTTTGAAATTTGTAAAATATATATCAAATTGTGATGAAAAATAATGAATTTATGTTAAAAAATAATTTAAAAAATGATTAAATAAGTGATTAGTTATAAAATTGTTATTAGAATTTGTGAGATGATGTGAAATAGAAAGAGAGAAAGGAAGAAAAATGAAAAATGGTGACTTAAGTTTATTTTAGGATGCAAACATAAAATTATAATTAGCACGTTCCTTATCCAGACGTGTCAACTGTGAAGGCAAATATAATCATACCCTTACGAATTTTGCACTAATTCATATAAAAAGTTTTAAAAATTATAAAAGTACTCTATTTTAAGAATATGTCTTTCATGCGTATATCATATACACAGATTATGTACATAAAATATATTGAAAGATATTTTGGTCTAGCCCCAGCCTCCTACTCAATAACGTATCCCTCACCCATCCTACACTTAAGCCCCATCAGCTCCAACCCCTATCCCGACTCTTACCCCTCTGGCCCCAATACAAACCCATTTTTCAATAAAATGTTTTTTTTAGTAAAAGGAACAAACAATCAAATAAAAATACAAGATATTAATGACAAATTAAAACATAAAAATAGATTTCATTAATTTCTAATCAAATTATTTGAAGATAGTCATGTAGAAAAGACAATAAAGATATTGCTTTCTAATTAATAGAAAAAAAAGTATTTACATTCAACTTTAAAATATATTGCTTTAAATTGAAAACATATTACTTATTTTTCTAGAAAGTAATACTACTTAACATTTTGGACCTAATATTATTATCGTAAAAAAGTAATACTTTTATAATAAATTTTAGAAAAAATATCATATCAAAATATTTAGACGGAGAAAAAGTTGGCAAGCACATTGGCATGTAGTCTACACATTTTTTGCTAAATTTTGATCAAATTAACTAGAATCCACACGTACTTGTTATTTTTAAATTATTGATCAAACATGTTAGTTTAGCATCTACAATACTATTTGCCATGATACACTTAGACTTTGTTTACTCTGCCAATAATGATTGATCTCTTTATTGGAATAACTCGATTTTATGTTGATATGAGGTGAATCAACCAAAATTGGTCCAACAATTTGCATCTCTAACTCAGAATCACATTAATAAATAGCTAGTTTTTTAGTAGTCTAATAACATCAACAAATTAAATAACAATGTTGGTTGAACGATTCTGAAATTCCCACAAAAGAACAAAAGAAGTTATTTTATATTAGCGAAATAAGTGTTGTAAAATCCGTCGAGAAAAAAGAAAAGTAAGGTAAAACACTATTATCAACAAAAAGTTATGCTACAAGAATCTAATACAGTGTGCTGCTGCATCAAGACTCTACTGCTGTTGTAACTGTGTGTGTAATCTCGAGCCTACAAACCCTATTATAGAAAGAAGGAAATAGTAATTTAATGGTCATCTTTGAATTTTTCTATGGATTGGCTCCTTAAGCATCCAAAGAGACGTTCTCATCCACCAATACCGCCCCCTTCCATACTTGCAAATAATAATTTCTTTTTGCAAATGTCTTGTAAACAATTCAATTTCACCATCACCGTACGTCTACAATAAATTAAAAATCATTCAAATTACAAAAAAATTATAAAGTTTTTGTTAGCTGAGGTAAGCCCATCGGAATTAGATCCACAATCAATTATCAAGAAATCCCAGAAACACACACACACACACACACACTTCAATCAAGAAAATAGCCCATCAAATTAATCATTAATTAATTAATCCGACTCAATTTTCTCTGTATTTTCATCTTCAATTACATGAGATCCATAAAACCCAAAATCAAACTTTTTTATGTACATCTGCAGCTTCTCCTTCTCTCTCTTCCTCCTCGGACGCTGAAAAATTCTTCAGAAGCAGAAGAAACAATCTCTTAGAAAGGAAGAGGGCCAAACAACCGCATTCTCTCTCACTCTGTCTCAAGAATCAGCGTAATCCCTCCAGCAAACAAGCATAGTAACGCATCTGCGCATGATGTAAAACCTGGCCCTCTGTTCCTTCACCAAAGCTGCACATTTTCTGGTGAAAGAACATCTTCTGTGCGAAGAACTCTTGATGAAAGAGGAAGAAGATGAGCGGCTTCTGGATAAGCTGCTGGTATCTTTCTTGGAGAGCTTCCAGTTTTCTTCTAAGTAGAGCTGGGGTGGAGGTGCCATCGCCATCAACAAGGTGGAAGTAGCAAGCTTCTGGTTTTGGGGAAAAGCTGATGGTATATTTAGAAGGAATTAATTTAAGCACTTTTATTTGGTGGAAGTGAGTCAGTTTGGGAGTGGTTGGTATTTATAGGGAAGAAGGAAAGGGGTTGGAGATGGCGTGGCAGTGGGTATCACCTGCCTTGGAAGACCCACCCTTTTTTTTTTTTTTCGTTTTTTCTATTATTATTATTATTATTATTATTATTATTATTATTATTATTATTATTAATTATATGGACCACACACTAATTTATCCAATTTTTCGTTTTTTATTCAGAAATTTAATTTTCAAGTTTTTATATGCAATCTTAATTTCGTTTTCAAGTATAGGTATATAATAAATTGATTAGTTGTATTAAAAAAATAAGTTATTTAATTTTTTTAAATAGTAGCTATTGTTATTTGTTGTCAAATTTAATATAAATAATTCAATATATAATAAATATTTAAATTTAATCAAATTAATCAATCAAAAGATAATTTTATTTTAAAAATCTAATAACATAAGTGACATGGATGTTACAGTAAAGATGATTAATTTAAACAAAATTTATTATCTGTATTTTAATGAATTAAAAAGTATATTTCCTATAAAAAATAATAAAATTTAAGTAATCACATTTTCCAAAATATTTCACACTCGGACTTCTAAATTATGTATTGATTAATATTAAATAAATATTTAAAGTAGCAGTAAATAATAGATTAAGTAGAGCTGAAGTCGTTAGAATTAATTATCCATTTTAAGAATAAAATTTTGTTAAACACATATAATTGGGTTTAGTTGAACTATGAAGGATGGAGTAAATTATAAATGGATTGAATAAAGGAGACATTTAAAACTTAAAACATATATTTTCTCATTTACTTGCAAATTTACATTTGGATTTATTAAACGGACCCATACATACAAATTTCAGAATAAACATATAAAAATATCATCATTTTAAGACCAGACTCATGTGCATGGTTACAAGACTATTTAATTCTAATAAGATACTTACCTTTTTCTTTTTCTATTTATAACACAATATTTTTGTCCTTCTATTAATAAACGATAAGACATTGTTTTTTTTTTAAATTATTATTGTTGAAGACTAACACATGGGTTTTGAAATTGAGAAAGGGCGAATAATACACGTCAGGATCTAGAGAGAGAGAGAGAGAAAGGCATTAAATGCAGTTTAGAAGAAATCTGAGTGAGCTTTTTAGGGCGTCAGCTGTCACAATAAATACAGAGTTTACTGAAAGATTGACCATAACGAGACGATAACTCATTTTTCTCTTTTTTTACGATAACCCTATTCTGCTCTCTACATTTCCATTCTTTTTCTTTTTATATTTAAAGAGTTTTATTTCCAAAAATATACTATTTTTATTTTATAATATTGGTAAACATTATTAATATTGTGGTTTACAGTTGTATTTTAAATTAAATAGGGTACAGCTGTATGTACATAAAATGATGTCATCATTGCAATATGATATTCTGGGCGACTACGAATGGGGTGGAATACAATATTCAGACGCAATAGAGAAGCCTGCGGCCTGCGCCTCCTCATTCATAAATTTGGAGAAAGGTGGTGCAACTCTCTCTCTCTCTCTCTCTCACTCTCTCTCTCTTTTATATATATATATATAATATAATAAATTAATAGGTAGGAGGTATGAAATAAAAAAAGTGAGGTCCATATCCATATAATTGAAACCGAGATGCATGCGGTTAATTTGTGTGGCAACTCAAGACCAATCAATTCAGCTCTGACCACTCATCATGCCTTTCAACAATTTTAGGACACCTTTTGTGAGTGATGGACAATTCATACACATAATAAATATGTTGATGATGACTGTTCATATAAACTCAAATATGACTCCCCATTCCACGTAGGATTGTTTCCATCAAATATCAACCAACCCGAACCTCAATTATGTGAAGAAATGGCAATAGACTTAGAGAATTGCAGTTCCAAAAGTGCGCTGCTAGCATATTGGATATTATTTTTTAGATTGATTTGTTAACTACTCGATAACATGTTAGATGAATATAATTTTGAGCTCGAGTTTGTCAATACAATGCAATCGAGCTTGATTTCGTGAATACATACAAAATATTTTATTTTAAATAATTTTAAACTTAACAAAAATAACCGGTGGTGTAGTAACATTAATCTTATGTTTTAACTTTGATGTTCAATAAGCTCGAAAGCTAATAAGTCAAATAATATGGAGGTCGAAATTAAGCTTGAGTTTTAGTTGTTTAAATTCACAAATAATATCAAATAAATATTTTTTAAATGAAGATCCAAAAAGTTCAAGAATAGCTAGCTTGATTTGAATACATCCCTACTTATATTTATGAGGTCTAATATCAGCATCAAGTATGGAGCATTGCGCCCAGACAATCTACTGAAAAATCAATTTCTCATTTTTTTTCTTTTTTTGTTGTTGTTGTTATTACTTGGGTTAGGTTTTAATGGATCAATTCCAAGAGCTTATTTGTATTGAGTTGGGTCCATGTGAATAGGGATAAGTCCAACTCAAATATTTGTTTGTTTTAGGTTGCGGATGGAGGATCGGATATCTTTTCCCATCCAAATCCTACTGATTGTGATTGATATGACATTTCATCATTTGACATTGATCCATTTTTCAATGTAACATGTATAGTTTTTATTTTATCTTACTCTATCCTAATACAAACATATTTTTTTATTATTCATCTTGATACAAAATTATTGAATGTATCAATCCAAATATACCAATGATACCTACATTCCACAACAAAATAACCCCTAATTCAAGCAACAATATACCGTTGTTAGGTTTTTTTGGCATGAACATTAGAGTTTCAAAAGTACTCTCAAACATCACTATATATTTAATATGTCATTTTGATTATAATAGTTGCAACTTGTAATACCAAGTAGAGAAGATGTAAATTTGAGGTTTTCTTTTAAAAAGTTAAAACTAAATTAAGGAAAGTCAGATTTGATTAATTAAGATGTGAAGTCGTGAAGAAGGCACAGAAATGGCCTTTCCAATGATTGGGAGGGACCAAAGGGCAATGCCGTCAATTTGAAGATGCCCTTTCACACTTCTGTGGAAAGCAGATGGATATTGTACTAGTGTAAGAAACAACAATCCTACTCCCTCCCAACCGCCCACTATTTCCTTTTTTATTTTATTTTTTGCATTTCACATGCGCACGTATTCAACTCTTCTATGATTTTATTAACAATTAATTACATGATAATTCATTAACTTTACTTTGCCACATATTCTTTGAAGTGTAACTTATAACTATATTATATTTTAGTTTTTTCAATTTAATGTATTTAAATTTATTTTTATCTTCAATTATTAAAAAAATTCATATTTAACACACACTACAATGCAAGTGGGATAAATTGATTTTTTATTATTATACCTTAACTAATCAAATCGGCATTGTTTTTAATAAAATAAAAAAATAATTATACATATAAAATAAAGACTTACACGTTAAAAAATATGAAGTCCATCATCGTATGTTCATCTTCATTGTGATCATCTCCAAGAGAAAAGTCGTTGCCATCTCAAGACCATACTGACCTGGTGGAGTGGTGTTGGTGCGTGTCCAAATCGTGAAAATAAAAGAAAGAAATGAGTAAAAAGGGAGGGGGACACAACATGTCTTCAAATGGAACAAGTCATTGTTCTTTGTTGAAGTTCACCTCACTGGCAACATATTCCAATGCCAGCTGAAGCTGCACACCTAAACTGCATTTTCTCCACTCTCACGATGATCCTGCTTGTGGAGATCTCCAACTTTTAGTGTTGTCGTTCGTTGGGTATGGTGAAGTGATGTTTGAGTGTCAAGATTGTGAAAAGAAAAAAATTAAGAAAGGAACAATTGTTTAATAATAATAAAACAAGACTTTCTTTTGATTAGTTAGGGTATTAAATAAAATAAAAAAATAATTTATTTTATATCTATAACCGTTCAAGTCAAAATATGAATTTTATGTTTTGTATCAAAATTAAAGCTTGAAATTGACTTAAGTACATTGAATTAAAAATTAAATTTTATGTGGCATTCTAAAAGGCACGTCGCAAGAGATAATAAATCCAAAAATCGTATATCTCCATGCAAGTAAACCTTTAAGTAAGTTGGATCAGATCATATGATTAACCAAGTGAGCTAACCTTATATAATTATATGATTAGTTAATCAAAATCTATCGACACACTCTTTCTTCTGAAAAGGGATTAGCAAATTTCTGCACACACTAAGTAAAACAAATTGAGAAAGATACATAGGTGATTTTTACCCAATAGGATGGTGATTGGAATACAAAATCATCAAGTAGAATACAATTATGATTTGAGTCATTCGTGATGTTATGGAAGAGCCCAGTGTAGCTCAGAGATCAATCATGTAGCAACGGGTAGATGTTAAAGTCATTCAGCTTGATCATTTCTGAAGTATAGAACTGAGAATCCGAAGATAAGCTACTCAAGTCAGCCGCTTGAGTTAGTTAAGAGTTAGTTAGTGAGTTGTGGAAGAGAGACATCTTGAGTCAGATCTTTGACACATGGCGCAATGTGCTCGTAGCAGTTACTAGCTAGAATAAGGGAGTGTTGAAAGAAAATCTGAATTGATTCATTCCAGGAGTTTCAGAAAAGAGAGAGAAGTCGAGCGAGAGAAGAGAAACATGAGAGAAGTCAGTTGCTCTTTGTTCATCTTTGTTCATAGAGTTTTGCAGTTAGATTTGTGAGAAGATTATCACAAATAGAGTGAGTGATACACTGTAATCCATAGATTGTGTTTTCACCATTAATAAGATTCATCTCTCTCGTTCACAGTGGATGTAGACTTGAAAAAGTCGAACCACTTAAATCCTTTGGTGTGTTTACATTCTTGTTCGATTTTCTGGATTTGATCGATTGTTTATGGTAAATTTTTGCCTCGAACTAACACGTGATCTGGTGATTTATTTTTACTGTATTTATAGAGGTAACTCACGAGGTGACTTCTTTTAATTTGAATTTTTATTTATAATAATAATATAAAATAATATTAGTTAAATTTAAATATATATAAAATTAAAATTAAAATAAATAAATAAATAAATAATATTGAAATCATATTAATAAATTTATATTCACCTTTAAAAGATGTTGATATCAATTAATTACAACATTATGTTGTGCCTTATATTAGGTATATATCCTTCTTTGTGGTGATAGTTTTTCTCTTTTTCATTATATATATCTTTATAATTAATTGACATGTGTCACTTTTTTTTCTTTTCTCTCTCCTATTTTTATTTTTCACTGTAATTTAAAAATTCAAATAACTTTTTCATTTTAAGTTCATTTTTAATATATGATATATCAAATTAATTTTCTCTATGATCTTTATTTTGACACTAATATTATATATATTGAAATAAATAATTTCATTTAAAATTATGGCATAAAATTTTTATGGATGAAATGTAATTTTTTTATGGATTGAATTTGATGTATGTGATGAATTTGAATAAATAGTATATCAAATTTTTATATGGATTTAAATTAAAATATAAATAAGTTTTTTATAAAAATAAAAATATTATACTATTAATTATTATTTAACTTCAATAATTTTTGGTTAATTAAAATATTTTTATTTAGTTCAAGGACAATTTAAAATTTCCTTCAAAATACTGCATAATATACTATTTGATACAACTAACTTAAAAAAAATGTAATTTAATATACAAAATTATATTTCAAATTAAATAATATTTATATAAATATAATTGATGTAAATAATAGATTTTTTATATTTTTTGAAAATGTATATTACAACTGCTAATTGATCTATAGTTGTGAGTTTTTTTTTTTTTTTTTTTTTGGTGTAATTAACATATTTTTTGGCTATAAGTATTTTGTTAGGAAGAAATTATAAAATATTTGTCTTAGTGTATTTATAGAATGTTGGCACAGCAACAAACTATGCCTACATGGGGGAGGGGGAGGGGGAGGGGGAGGGGGAGGTTTTGTGTGTCTGCAAATTTGTGCAGGTGGGTTTTAGTGCCGCCTCACACACGTGTCGGTCGGCACCGCGTTGGGTGTCTTTTGTCTCTAGTCATTCCGACCGAAAGTCTTCCGGCCGTTTTCCCTTCTCAGTCAAGAGTCTTCCCAAAGTTTATGCTTATCAACTGCTATATTTAGATCCACTATTTGTCCTTTATTATTTTACTATTCCATTTTTTATTTTTAAATCACAAATAAATTGTCTTAGGCCTACTTGCCAACAGAATTGATGATTACCTCTTTTATTTTCTTCTTCTTCTTCTTTATTATTATAATAATAATAATAATTATTATTATTATTATGATTATTATTTTAAGGTCAACATAAATTGTGGGTAATTTATTAAATATTCTGAATATAAAATTAATTACTAATTTAATGATTTAGTTTTAGTTGTAAAATTGCCACATTCTCTTCATTTTTGCTCTCACGCACGAAACCAAATTCAATGTATACGAAATTTGGACAAATGAAATGTATCAAAGGAAGTTTGTTTTAATGCCCACACACACACACACACACATATATATATATATATATATATATATTTCTTTATAGAAAGTAGAAAATAAAATAACCTAACCTTGGAATTCAATTCACATGCTTATGGACAATTGGGATGAAGGATTATGTGAAATTGATATTCTTTTCGTTTTCAATATAAACGTATTGATACAAATGCCTAGAATTGCTCTTCTTGCTTCCCCAGGCCTACTGCTTTAGGATTTTGAAATAAGTTAATACTCCATTCCAAAAAGACGAAAAAAATTATTTCCAAAATATACCCTCGCCTCTCCCAGAAAAAAAAAAAAAAATTGTTTTTGATAGTCAATTTTTATTATTAGTTAAAGTAAAAGATTGATTTCACAAAAAAAACAACATTATTATATATAATACAGTGGTCAAATTGAGGAATACAAGAAATTATATAAGTGCAACTTTTTAAATATTGCACCTTCATCCAATTGATATTTTATTATTATTATTATTACTTTTTTTTTACGATGAGAGTACTTATTAGAAAATAGTGTGTAACAATGTCAACAATAGGGTAATTCCATTGGAGCCCAAATTTTAATGTCCAATTCTAATATTTGGTTATGATTCTTTTTGTCCGTTAATGCATTTGAGCCTAACTCAATCCTGGTTTAAGCTTCTGATAAAAGATCCATTAGTTAGTCATGCACTTTGAACACTTATTTTTTCATTGTATCTTGTATGAGCGACAAATGTAAACTAAACATAAAAAAAAAAATGGAGAAGAGATGACAACAAAAGGTTTGCAACAAAAAAGACTTTCTAGGGATAATCCATCCTAGTGCTACTTGGGATCAATGGTATCTCTGGTAAATGATCCGCCAACAAGTTTTTCCAAAAGGCCATCACTAATGGTGTGTATATTTGTATATATCGAGAGGTCATTTTTACTTGATCATATATAAGAACTTTCTAGAGGTAATCCCATCCTTGTACTTTTCTCATTCAAGTAGGTTTAATTTTAAAATTTTAATGGGATCTAGTGTATTTATACTGGTAAGATCACAATTAATTTATAATGAGTGGTTAATTCTATTATACTAAAGCGATAGATGCTCCTGGAAGACGACACACTTCAAACACACATAACTTTTGATTCGATTGAAGTTACACGGACCACAATTTATGCATGTCAAGCTATTTTGGAGCCAAAAACATGAAAAACGAGGAGCCCAATTGGTCCCAATTCTTTGGGTCAAATTTAGATGTTTGTCATATGTTCCAACCCTTTTCCTTTGTAAATTTGTTTGAGACGACTCAATTGCACTTTCGAGCCCAACAAAGATCTATTGGTTGTTCATGCTTTGAAGGCTAAATTTTTCATCGTATCACGCAAGATTGACAAATGTAAAAAAACATTAAAAGAAAATAGAGGAAGGATAGGCGACAGAAAAAGGTGCAACATGAGATTTACTTGGGGTCACCTATCCTAGTACTACTCTCACCTAAAGTGTGCACAACTTTAGAGTTTTGATGGCATTCGAAATATTTACGCATGTATGATCGCACCATATTTGTAGTGAGTGGTTAATTTTCTTATACTACTGAGATGGGCTCTTGTGAAAGACACCACACTTCAAATACGCATAACTTTCAATTCAGTCAGAGTTACACAAACAACAATATACGTAAAAACTTTACCAAAATTATATGAATTTTTTTAATCAACAATTTATGAAAAAAATCAAATAAAATAGAAGAACTCGATCCTTAATATTCTGTATTAGGGAGTGTCGTGAAATTTAGGCACGGCCTATAATAGGGTTTTGAATATTTTTTTTTTTTGGTTTTCATGATAACCCTTAATTAAATATGGATGAGGGTAACCTAGTTATACATTCGAAATAATTGCCTATTTGTATTGTTACAAATTAAATATCACTTCAGCAAATTTACCAGTTTTATCCCTGTTTATTCACAGAAATTAATGTAAATTTACATTACAAGAAGGGAGCAGACATATTATTTGGATGTTTCTTAATTTATGTTGGAAACTCCAAAATAACAATTAAAAAAATTAATTAATAAAAATTAATGGTAAAGCTAATTAATTGAATTAATTATTGTCAATTTAACAAAAAAGTTACAATATTATCAAGTGAAAATGCAATTAATTGCATGTTTTATGAACATCAAATGTAGTCCAAAACTTATATTTATTTTGAACCATGCGAGTAAAAATAGTCTCTCATGTAATTTAAGAAAATAGTCTATTATATCATATTAATAAAATTTTGTTAACTTATAACTTGTAATGTATATATATATATATATATACTGAAGCAAATTAAATTATAAATAAGATTGTTGCCACATTTCTGCCTATATTAATTTCGATAATTGAAATCAGTTGAATGCATCATATTTTGAGGAATCAGCAATTACGCAAATTTGGTTTGGTTTCCCAGCGTATGGGTTTTTTTTCCTTACATTATAAGAATGAAATTAAAATACAATATTAAAATTTTACGGGAAATCATGATTGTAAAATTCTATTTCTTTTTTTAATTTTCCGCTCAACTATATGATTATGATATTTGTGTGGCTTCTATTCATATACTTGGTACATACAAGTTGTTGTGTTGATACCATCCTATTATTTTGTTTTCTTCATTCTGGAAACACGTCTTCAAAAACTTTTTTTTTTTTTTTTTTTTGTTTTTAATTTATTTTTACATAATATATATCAAATTAATCATCTTTTTATAATTTTTAATTTGATATTCATATTGCCTATTTTGATTCATAATTTCAATTATTTCCTACTATATTATTTATGTTAGATTTGATTATTTAATGTATGTTAGACTATTTATATTCAGTTTGAGTTGTAAATAAAAGGTTATTAAGTAATTTTTCTTTTCAAATATGATTAATTAATTTTTTCTAAGTTTAAATGTATTTAATAAGTAAATATATATATATATATATATATATATATATATATATATATCTGTACTAATGTACGTAGAAACGTGATTAACTATTTTAATAGAAAAATATGAGGTTATTCAAATAAGAAAACAAAACAAATTTTTTTATAAGATTATTTAGTTTCGTTTTATGAGTGATGTGTTATTTAGATATACATGTTAGGTTTTAATAATTGTAATTTGTTGTACTGTTTATGATTGTTCACATAGGTTGGATTTATATGTTTGAGTTTCATATAAATATTAATCAATTTTAAATATACATATATTTTTATTTCTTATAATATTTAATTCTATCAAATAATTTATTCATATAGGATTTGGGTTATTGATATGGGATTTCGGTTGGATATAAATATTAATAATATATTTTAACAAATCTTTTAATAACTTAAATTTTAATACAATTAATTACTTTTTAGAAATAAGAATATTATTTTGGAATAAAGGAATTTTTATATAGTTTTACTAACAAAATAACAAAATACTTTATGTATTTTTAAACTATTAATGTATTTAAAATCATATTGTGTATATATATATATATTAAAAATCGTGGTGCATGAAAATAAATACTAATACAGATTAATGAGGAACCAAATGATGTAGTTAATTATTTTAAAGCATCTCTTAAGAATGAATGTGATCTGTGCATGAAGTATTTAATTTACAAAATTGACACTACAAAAAATGTCGGGAGGATTCCATGATTAGTGAAATAATTAATGGTTGGGGGAGGGGGGGTTTTGTCTTTTCCGAAGAAGGAAACAAAAAAGTGTGAGAAGGTTCATCACATGCTTCCATGTGAGCAACATTAGCGTGGACCGGGTCAAACCTAGATTCATTCTTGTTTTTCAAATGGTGTTTATAAATATATTCCATTGCTCACTTGATTTGGTTGATATCTTTTTATTATTATTATTATTTGGAAAAATATGTAAAGTTTATATATTGATTTAAGATAAATATATTTACATGGAATAAATAAAAATTAATTTTAAATTGAAGACAATTTTTGATAAGGCAATTCATAACATAATTAAGAAATATTTTGGTTCCGGCTATATTATAACTACCTTTTCTTTGTTGGAGTTACTTTTATGGTTCAGTCACATTAAGCTAAAAAAGTTCTTAAAAATCAATAAAAAGCTCAAATTTGGGCTATTTTATCCTAAAATTGCAAAAATTAAAGACTTGTGGTTCTAATTCGAAAGTTCGAAATATAATGTCCTATTTTTGTTAGAACATTAAAATTAATGTCCTAATTTTACAATTTTTTTTAAATTTTGACTCGGGTTAAAATCAGCAAAAAAGCCCGAAATTGATAGATTTGGGCTCCAACCCTTTCCTGAGATAGAGTTGTCGCGAAATTGCTCTCGTAGGAGAAGGAAGATTCTCCATATCTCAATCCTGTTATTTTATCCTAAAATTGCAAAAATTAAAGACTTATTGTCCTAATTCTTAGATAAAAAATATAGTGTTATTTTTACCAAACCCCTAAAATTATTGTCCTAATTTTACAATTTTCTGTTGTTGCTGTTGTTGTTGTTAGTATTATTTTTTAATTAGGATATATATGCAATTCTTAATTAAATAATATATTGTAGACAACAACGGTATATAATATTTCTAAGTTTGGAATAATTTTGACAAAAAAATTGCTCACATTAACTAGATCTTAGGGAGAGAATTCGCTCTGTATATATAACACAAATCTCAATAGCGTCGATCGTAAGATGTGCCATACACAGAGTGGGTAGTCTTAGGCAGGGGAGATTGTTTATCATTGTTTAAGAATATTCACCGGGGCCCCTTATTCGCAGGAAGTAAGGATTTAAGGACAGGTAATTGTCACTTCTGTTTTGATAATTATGTAGAAATATGTGTTCCGCTGCAAATACTTAAGTTTGTCTAAAACACATATTCTAAGTATATTATTTGTTAAGATAAATAAAAGTTTAAAGCACTTTTTTTTATTGTATTTATTTTTGTGCTTACATTATATAAAATTGAAATTTCATGATCTTGGTAACTAGGAGACTTGGTCACGCATAGTTGTGGGTCATAAAATAAGTCTGGGTGGTTGAGATCATAAATATTTCAAGTCATATAATCTATGAGATGGAGTATTATATGATTTAGATAGACTTCAATTGAGCGGTACGTCACTTAGGGAGTGAATATCTCAATCTTGGTAACTAGGAGACTTGGTCACGCATATGTTGTGGGTCATAAAATAAGTCTGGGTGGTTGAGATCATAAATATTTCAAGTCATATAATCTATGAGATGGAGTATTATATGATTTAGATAGACTTCAATTGAGCGGTACGTCACTTAGGGAGTGAATATCTCATTTCATGGATATTGGTGCTGAGACACCACATATGCTAGTGGATGTGATGTTTGTCTCAAACGATTACATTGAATTAATATCGTTGTAGAACTCAAACCATTTGGTAGCCGTAGTGGTAGCGAAAAAATCGAGGTTCTAATTTCTATAAGTACTTTAATTAGTTCTTAGACTCTACACATGCATGTGGTCCTACTTGAGGGAAGCAATATATTTGATGCGTTTCTAATTAAACGTCTCTTGAGATGCCAAACAGGGGCTTGTTGGTTACGGAGAAACTATGTTTAAGATCAATGTATTGAGAAGATAAAATTCTCTGGTCTACAGAGTACTCTATTTGGGTTGTTGCTCTATATTTCCAACACTCGTCGTATCCAACGAAGATCTCACGCAAGGTACCTGGTTAGAATATAATATATGAGATCTCATTATGGGCAAGAGTATGTGAAGATCATTGTAGTTCTTATATCAATCATGAGTTTATATTAAATGACTAAGCCCTAGACATTATTCGAAGAATCAAGCGAAGGAATCGTATCTGCACGAATATCCAAAGGTGATTAATTAATAGGATTAATTAATCTTGCAATTTGATTGCTTGGTCTTAGACTAGGTGAAGTGGTGAACCTAAGAGGTCACACGCATAACCATATTATGATGCGATGGAACAAAGATAAATAATTAATTAATCAAGAATAAATTAATTAATTATTGAGTTAAATAATATTTGTTGTACAAATTAATTATTTGAACCCAAGTAACTAATTATTCTTGAAGAGAATTAATTATTAGGCTAATTCTATTTGTTGGACAAATTATTAATTAGGCCCAAATAATGCTATAATTAAATAAATTAATTGGAAAGTAATGTTTTGGGTATAGAAATTAATTTTAGAAATTTAATAAGTCCAACAAGACAATTTAAGGCCTTATCTTATCTTAGAAATAGACATAACACATAAGGGGTAAGTAAAACTCTTAGTCCCATAGAGAATCCATAAATAGTAGGATTTCTAAGCCAACAAGGAATAGTAGAACTTCTAAGCCCATAAGGAATGAGACTTTTAAGCGCACAAGAAGTCCGTAAAAAATAAGACTCATAAGCCCACAAGGAATTCCTAAGCCCATAAGGAGTAGGACTCCTAGGCTCAAGGAATTCCTGAGCCCACAAGGAGTATGACTCCTAGGCTCATAGGAATAGATTAGGGATCACTATAAATTAATCCCGAATGAAATGGTGATGAACGATTGGTCAAGAAGAAAAAGAAAAACATCTAGGAAGATAGTAAACAACATAGTATAATTATTATTGTTTTACTAATATTTGTAGTTCTAAATAATATTTTTTTTTAATAATAAAAATACTACTCTCATTTGTTGAGATTCTCAATTATAATTTAGTCTAAACTATTAATCTCATTTTATACAGATATACGAGAATCAAGCTACATCGTGTGTTTATTCATCAAGTTTGGTTTGGATTAACTTGGAAAGGAGGCCACAAATGTCTTTGATCAAACGCACGATCCGATCATCCGAAAAATTCTCGCTAAGAACATGAATTGCCTTGTATAATTGATTAATTCGCTTCTTAATTACGTATACGGAGCTCTGCAAATATAGATATAGTTTGTAGAAATAATTTTAATTATTATCTTCGGCTGCATATTTGTATGATCTATGACCTTATATATTCCAACAAATCCTACCCTTAGGATTTAGGATAAGAATAAACACTCCATCCCTTTTAATGCAAACATGATAACAACAAATCCAACTACAAAAAGAAAAATCATTATTTCATTATCATCTTTTTAGAGTCAATAACAGGAAAATCTATGTGTTCTTACATTTTTGCCCATACTGTTGGAAGAAGTCACCTAGAAGGATCTGCCGAAGGGACTTTGCAAGTAAAATAAGAGTTTATTTTTTATAAATTTATTTTATTTAATTTATTCGATCAAGGGATCTCATCAAATTGACGATGTATGAGGGAAATCAATGAGTTTTGGGTATGAGTTTTTTTCTTTTCATTTTTCTTGGGTGTGTACAATCTCTTACAATAAATAATAGAAACTTTTTTCACAACATTCTTAATAAATATCAAAGAAGCCTTAGGAGTTCAAGGTTCGAAGTTTGAAGAGAAGACTTGCATCTTAAGATGACAAGGAGAAGAGTATCTATGTATCCATCGAAAGGGAGTTTCTATTAGGTGGTATCTTACTTTATGTATCCATAGAAACATAATTTTCTTTTGGACGGTATCTCAGGGGGACATTGTAGAGCATATATGGTTGAGGATGACGCCCTGGATCCTACTTGCATCCTTATTCCTTCCGTTGAGGGATCAACAAATGAATCTACTTCTACACAGATGCCCAACACAGGATATATCATAATGCTCACCATGGATCAACTTAACACATGTATTCGATTGGAAGTGAACAATGCCCTTAGCATAAATATAAGCTCGAAGTCCTCCTCCCCTAACCCATCAGAACATAATTGAAATTATCGATGAAAGGGACAAAAGAACAAATGACTTGATTCTACAACTATCAGAGCACAAAAAGGGGTGTGTCCGCATAAAATACTTACTTAGGTTGAGACTTAGGGAGGTGAAATTTATATAAAGGGGCATCACAATAAAACTTATTCTCAGATGGAAATGATTCACGGGATTATGAAGATTCCATCTACAATCCAAGGAGAAGTTATCTATCGAAGAAAATCATAACAATTTAGAAAGAGATTAGCAAAATGAAGAAGATATTCGAAGGACCTGAGAATAAAACCAAACATCATATTGGCTGCCGGTTCATTGTGGAGATTTTAGTAAATGAATTCTACCTAACTTCTTAATAGATATTGGAGAGACTTTCCTGTCTTAATTCCTCATTAGAATAATATTTATATAGTGTGCATAATAGAAGTTTAGGGCTAGTAAGGCTAATAAAGTAATTAACTAAATTAATTACAATGTTATTTACAAATAAATATATATATGCTATGTTACACCCCTTAGTCGAATCGGGAGGTTCTCGGATGCTTAGATTGCCCCAAAAATCATCAAAGATTATGCGTGAAAGCTCCTTGGTAAAAATATCTGCAATTTGATAGCGGGACGGAACATGTAGTACGCGGACCTCACCATGTTGCTCTTTCTCGCGAACAAAGTGGATGTCCATTTCTATGTGTTTAGTGCATTGGTGCTGAACAAAATTGCCGTGAAGATACATTGCACTTACTCTGTCACAGTAAACAATAGTAGCCTTTTTTATTGGACAATGAAGCTCAAGAAGTAAAATACGGATCCAACAAGATTCAGAGACAACATTAGCTACTCCCCTATATTCTGCCTCTGTACTGGAGCGGGATAATGTGGGTTGTTGTTTTGATGACCATGAAATAAGATTATCTCCAAAGAAAACACAATATCTGGATGTGGATCGACGTGTTTCAAGACATCCTCCTCTATTAGCGTCCGCGTAAGAGATGATTCAATGGTAGACTCATATAGATGAACCCCAAAATTAATTGAACCCTGAACATAGTGCAAAATACGTTTTAGAGCATCCATGTGTTCTACCCTTGGATCATGCATATACAAACATACTTGTTGTACTGCATAGAAAATATCAGGCATGGTGAATGTTAGATATTGCAGTGCGCTAGCTAACTGTGGATAATGTGTTGGATTCTCATATAGCTCCTTTATCGTGGCATTGAGTTTGCCCTTCGTGTCCGCTGGGGTTGGACACGATTTACATCTTGACATACCTACAGTGGTTATGGCACATCACTGCAATTCCCAAAACATAACTCAGAGGGCCTAAGTTCTTCATAGCAAAATCCCTTCTAAGAAGAGATAAAAATGGACACCCGAAGTGTCTGGTGAGGCCGTGAGTATGATATCATCAACATAAAATAAAATATAAACAATATCAGACCCATAACAATAAATAAACAAAGAATGATCAGAGGTGCTATGAGTGAAACCAATAGTGGCAGCATAATCTGCAAAATGCTGGTACCAGGCACGAGGTGCCTGCTTGAGCCCATAAAGAGACTTTCGAAGAAGACATATATAGTCTGGATGTGTAGGGTCTTTAAAGCCCAACGGCTGATGCATGTAAACTGTTTTATGCAAAGTCCCCTGCAGAAATGCGTTCTTCACATCCAACTGGTGCAGAGGCCAATATTTGGCCCGAGCAATGCTTAGTACAGTCCTAACAATGCCCGGTTTAACTATCGGGCTAAAAGTTTCATCATAGTCAATACCTTTCTTTTTTAGACCTGCCATCACCTACAAGACGAGCTTTATAATGCTCAAAAGAACCGATAGATTTCTTTTTATGCTTAAAACTCCACATGGAACGAATAACATTCACATAAGGCGGACGAGGTACTAATTCCCACGTTTTATTTTTTATAAGAGCATTGTATTCATCCAACATGCCCGATTTTCAACTTGGGTCGTTAAGTGCACTCACTAAGTTACAGGGAACAAGCGAAATTGAGGCAGTGGAATTGACACTTAAATTGTGATACTTTTTTTTAGGCTTAAAGATGTTGTGCAAACTTCAAGTAGTGACATAGGTAAAAGATATTTGAATATTAGAGCGGGCTCTGGGAGGAGTTGTGGCTGTAGAGGGCTTGGGTGGGTTCATTGAGGAGGGGGGATATAAGGTGGGCTCTTCGAAGGTTGGGTGGTGGTTATGGTTGGCGAGTTGAGTCAGCTGTGAGGAGTGACACATGGAGTAGACGAGAGAGCCCAGGGAGATGTGAGAAGATGTCATGTTCGGGGACGGAGGCGTATGGGGATATGGATTATGCATGTGGTGAGTGAGTAAGGGGTTGTTTGTTATAGGATGTAAGTGTTCGTGGCACATCCGGCTGGGTACATCCAAAAAGTTTACATCCAGATAAATAGTAAAAAGATTTGTTTGTTTTGAGATGGAATATGGGAACTGTAAATGTCACATCAGTAGTATTTAGTGGGTATTTTGTTATTATTATAGTGATAGATGCAAATGAATTGATAATTGATTGATTGGGTAATGATTAAAAATATATTGGGATTTGGTGAGTTAATAATTGGATAATTGATGATTGTTGTTTTGTGAGTTGTGAGATATTTTAATTATTGTAATATTATTATTTAAATTTAAATTATTTTCTGGAATAAAATAATTTAGCTCCTAAAATCAAATTTTATTATTCGAAAAAAAGATTGATTAAATGCAGGATTTCTTTTATTATAAGACACAAATTTGTGTACATCCCTTTTCTGAATGTTTTTTGGGAACCACAACATTTGTTGTTATTAATTTTAAAAATTCAATCAATTATTAATTTTTTGTTTTAAAGATTGTAAAAAGTCAACGTTTAAAAAATTTAGTTGAACCAAAAGGTATGTATCCCTCTTTTCAAGTAGGTAGCAATATATATATATATATATATATATATATATATATATATATTTAAAATAGAGTTGCTTTCCTATAATTGTTTTATACTAGAGCAGTTCATTTTTTTTCTTATTCCAACCATTATTTGGCAAAATAGTTTAATATATGTTTTTATATTGAGTCTTGTTTTATTAAAAATTTATCTATATCAAAAACTCAATTTTTTTCAATATATATATATATATATATATATTAAATAGACAGATCTCAAAATTTATTTTATACTCCAATTAAATCCTCTTATCCTATTTTTCACAATAATGTTTAATCTAAACGAGATGAAAATTATTGACACAACATTACTACTTAATTCTCCAGTAGTATTACAATAAAGAAAAAATTGCAATACAACAATAAAGATAAAGCATGATACAGAGCTGTACATTCATTCTACATTTGAGTAGTTCAGAAAATATAATACATTTAAGAGATTGTTTTATTTCGTACAATATAAATGTGTATTATTGGAAGCCAAATGTTGGATTTTTTCATAATTATGAAAGCAATTAGTTTGCTTCATAAAATATATTGAAATATCCAGTTTAATGTAAGTGATCAAATACAGCAAACCACTAAAATAGACTACATAACATAACACAAAAAGGCACATTCAAGCAGCATGCCCACACTAGATAACAGACCAAAGAAAAAAAAACAGGAGCTTGCACATGAATATGAGAATCACTTTGAACCAAAAGCTCTCATCTACTTCATAACTCAAGTCCTACATTCATCGAGGGGGGAATGACTTACTCTCCCACTCAATAGGTAGGAGAACCCCACTTAAGATGAATTGTTTCTCTAAAAAAGTAGAGTTGGAAAAGAAGAAGCACAAAAAACAAAGTTGGGAAAGAAGAAGCACAAGAGGATCATATCTGTATAACATAAGATATAATTCAAGCTAAAAAAACATATTACAAAAAAAAAAAAAAAAACATCAACTTTGTACATGGAATTTTCAACATATTTCAAAGTAAAATAACAAGATACAAAAAGACATTTTCTTCAAAATGGTATTCTTTTGAAAAATTTCAAGTTTCAGAAAAAAAGATCACAAATGAATTTGAAGGTACAACATACAAGATCGAAAAAAACATCCATAAAATTTGTGAAGCATGAAGAACCAAATAAAGATGTCACATAAACAGGGATTGAGAATCAAGAAACAAAGGATTAGAACCCTTCAAAAATAAGAACAGAGAACCCCAAAAATTATGAAACTACCATCAAATAACTTGACCATAAAATCAAAAAAAAAAAAAAAAAAAAAAAGCCTGATTGCCAAAGAATATTATAAAAAAAAAATACCAGATCTGAACAAATAAACAAAGATCAGACATATGTGCAACAAAGAATATAAACGAGAAATAGAGGTTGCGAAACATTGGATACCACTAAGACAAAATCCAGTCATATGCACACGATAAAGCCAGATCCCAAGATATTAGACTGATATACGAGAAAGAGCCATTTTTTACACATCGAAAAATGTTATAACATGAATCATGCTAGATCTGAAATATTTTAAACAAAGATCGAACAGAGTATCACTACCCCACAAAATGAAACATGTGACCAACATAACACATAATCCAGTTTTAGCAAGCAAAATAGAACATGAATCATGTTGATGCTTGAAGAGAACAAGTACATTTGGACGAAAAGTGGAGGCAACATACTCAACAGATGAACTCGGACTCGATACTTTCCTTTTCCTCAACTTAAAACGATAGCAGGTGCACAGTGTGTGACAGTATGGTGAATGACTAACCATTATCAATGGATCTATAAATAGACAACGTATTACTAACATACACCATAAATATATACACATGGAACAAGACTCAGCAAGAAATCACAGCTTTACAGACTATACACCTTAAAAAAATGACAAATACATGTAGATGGATCTTTTCATGGAGAATCAGCCATAAAAATAGATCAAGATTCTCTACAAAGTAAAGCAGCCTTCAATGAAGTAGTAGGAGAGCGTTGGGTATATTAAACCTTAAAAAAAGGAACAGCCGTTGATGCACACAGTGGCGCCATCTACTGTCGTTCTAGAAACAAACATCGATGGAAAAAGAAACGAAGTAAAATAAATGGACAAATACACATCATTTCGTCCAAAAATGGACGATGAAAGAGAAGAAAATGCATTCTGAAGCACATAGAGAAAATAAGAGCATCAATCGAGAAAGAGAGAAATGAAGCAATAGAGAGAGTCAGGTGCAGAGAGAGACTGCAGAGAGAGGACTATCGACTGCAGAGAAATTATTACTAGAGGTGCGCATCCCATCCCATCCTATAAACAAATTACACTCATGGCTGGACCCATCCCCTATTCGGATGGGCCCAGCCCAAAACAAACAAAACCTAAGGGATACAACCCATCATCTAAAAACACATAAGAAGAAGAAAATGGCGTATGTAGGGTTGAGAATGGGAAAGACAACTCATCAAAGATCACATGTCGAGATCTGATGATCTTTCAATTAGATAGATCATAACATTTATATCCTCAATGGTTTGGGGGATACCTAAGAAAGACACAAGGTATGGAATGGGCTTGGATTTGTGTATTGTAGGAGCGGGAAGTAGAGGATAGCATAGACACCCAAATACACGGAGATGAGAATACATGAGATCCTTTTGGTAAAGAATTTGAGTGGGGGACTTGAAGCCTAAGACCTTGGTAGGTAGAATATTGATGAGATATGTGGTCATAGAGAGAGCGTGATGCCAAAAAGAGGGAGGGATGGAAGAGTGCGCAAGCAAAGTTCGTACCATATTGTTTATTGTTTTAATTTTACGTTCCAATTTACCATTTTAAGGGGATGTGTATGGACATGAAAAACATAAATGCATTCCATATACATCACAAAATTTTCAAAAATGGGCATTATCATACTCACAACCATTATCACAATGAAATGTGTTGGTGTCTTTTACAAACTGAGTTTTAATGTATACTCGATGAGATAAAAAAAAATGGAGTGAACTTGTGATTTGTGGGAGATGGGAGATGTCTAGAAAAATTACAATAATTATCCAAAAACAAAACATAGTAACGATGGCTAGACAAACTCAAGATTGAAGATGTCCATAAATAACTATGAATTATATCAAATGGTGTGTTTGTAAAAGACAATTAATCATAAAATGATGACTTTATTTTCTTTCCAAGAGGATAAGAGTTGCAAGAAGAATTACGAGTTTTATTACATTGAATGAAGCTACAGGTGGCCTAATCGGGAATGCCACAAACTAGTAGGAAAGGCGGGTGTAGGCGGATGGAGTGGCATATGGCTGAATAGACTGCTTTTTGGTTGTGAATGGATAAAGATCCCCCGAGCTCTCACACCTCAGAAGGCGCTTCCCCGTCTCTAAATCCTTTACAGAAAATACAAACGAATCAAACTCAAGAGAAACATAATTATCATTAGTAAACTTACGAACATAAATCAAGTTCTTAATGAGTTTAGGGGTATGTAACACATTACTTAGGGTTAGGGGTGGGTGTGTTTGGCTAAGTGAGGTGCTACCATTACCACAAATAGGAATTGTATGACCATTACCAACAACAATATCATCAGAATTGCTCGAATAAAAATAAGATGAGAGTGTGCCATAATTTCCCGTCATATGTGATGTCACCTGTGTCCATGTACCAATTCTCATCCGGCAAGTTCAAGGACAAAGAGTGTAAAGCAGACTCCACATCTGTCAGAGCATAATTAATAGTAGAAGGAGTTGGGGCTGTGTAGTAAGCCTGTTGTGGATGGGGACCAAACACACCCGATTGCCTAGGAGAAGACGGGTAGTGTTAGCCCCTTGAGATGCTGAAACCCTTGGCACGGCGCATCCCGCGTGCCAAGGTATAAAGAGGGCGCTGGCACATTACAGCGCCCAACGGGATGTGGGGGCCCGGCGTACAACACTTGGCAAGGGAGTGTTCGGGACCCCGGTGAGTTGCGAACATGAGCATGAAGGTCGGGAATAGGCGGGCACGGTAAATTGGTGCCGTGCGCACGCAGGACTGGGCAAGGTAGCATTAGCGCGCGCACGCTGGCAGGGAGACATGTGCACTGGCCGGGCGCACGCGTACGCTGGGCGCCCGACATACATGGGCGCGCGGGACAAAGGGCGGGTAAAGGCAAGGCGTGCGCAGACGCGCGCGCACAAGGCCGCTTTGGCGGTTGCATGGCAGTTCACCAAAATCCTGAAATCCAGGGAAGGCAGTTAACAACTGCCCATTGATGTGGACATCCTGTACACGTTACACTTGGCCTCGGTGCCACCTACTGAAAGTTAATTGGTCAAGTAATTTTGTGTGCAAGCCTAAGCCAAGTCCCTTGTACGAATTGTTGGAAGTAATACAAGGTTGGGAATTGTCCCGTATATTGCGTGTGCTTTACTGTTGCTACGTATTGGGTTAATTGCTTGCTCAAACACATTACAAATAATACTAAACACGAGAGTTTGGTAAGGGAGTGAAAGTCTGACTTATTGTTGAGGCAATTAGGCCGCACAGTGGGCGAAAAATTCTATCTCTTGAATAACCCCTGTGACGAGTGGTATCAAAGCCCGATTACGGGTCTAAGGTGTTAATTGTTACGATGGCTGAAACAAGTCGTTGGGAAGAACGAGTGGTGGCCCTGGAGGCCCGGTTTCAAAGGCTGGAAAATTTCTTTGGACAGCCCCCTGAATCTCCCACAACAGCGGGTATTTTCCAGCGAATTCTGGATGTCGAAAAAATTATGACGGACATTCGAAAGTCGGTGGATGACCTACTCGAGTTTGTGGAGGGACGAGTTGTATCCTGCCAAGAAGACATTAGTATGTGGACGGATGCAGTGGATCTTTGGATGGATGCGGTAAAGGATGACCTCAAAGTTCTAAAGAAGGCTGTGGGTGCGAACCATAGCGAAGACTGACCCACATCCAAAGTAAAGGTCCCGAATCCCAAGCCTTTTGGTGGTGCTCGAAACGCCAAGGAACTCGAAAATTTCCAATGGGACATGGAAACATACTTCCAGGCGTCTCATATCCCGGATTTAGAAAAAGTGTCCATAACTAGCATGTACCTTTCAGGGGATGCAAAATTATGGTGGCGATCACGCCTCTCGGACGATGCCAGCGCTAATCGTGACCCTATTGTGACGTGGGAGGTACTGAAAAAGGAACTAAAAGACCAGTTCCTGCCTTGCAATACTTCATGGCTTGCAAGGGACTCATGGCACAATGGGTCAGTACGTGAGTATGTCAAGGAATTTAGTTCCTTGATGTTGGATATAAGGGATATGTCGGAGGAAGACAAACTATTCAACTTCATGGAAGGGTTGCAGACATGGGCCCAAACTGAACTTCGAAGGTAGGGGGTCAAAGATTTACCCTCTGCCATTGCCGCTGCTGACCGGTTGGTTGATTTCAAGATGGTCGGCAACCCAGACGGAAAAAAGAAAGAATCAGGGAAAGAAAAAGGGAAAAGTGGCAAATTTGGGAAGGATTGGAAAAATAAGAAAAAGAAAAACAGGGAAAGCCCACCGGCAAGCAATGAGAACAAGTTTAGGGATGGCCAACAACATCACACGTTGGACAAATCCCAGAAGGGCTGTTTCCTTTGCGGCGGTGACCACCGGATGCGAGACTGCCCAAAGCGGAGAAAGTTGAATGCACTCGTAGCCGGGGGAAATGAGGGAACCCATGAGCATGGGCCCCCTCGAGTGAACCCTTTGCAGTTGCTTACTGCAATCCAAACAAAGCCCTCAAAACATAAGGGCTTGATGTATGTTCCGGCGTGGATCAATGGAGTGGACACGATGGTGATGGTTGACACCGGAGCCACTCACAACTTTGTGGTCGGCCGGATGGTCCAGAAGTCGGACTAAACTTGATTCCACATGATAGTCGAATCAAGGTTGCTAATTCAGAGGCCCAGCCCATAAACGGGGTGGCCACGGTCGAAATGACTGTTGGATCGTGGAAGGAAAAGTGTTCCCTTATGGCTGTGCCCCTTGACGATTTTGATATTATCCTTGGGATGGAATTCCTTGTTACTGCCAAAGTTGCTGTCATACCTCACTTAGGCGGGCTGCTCATCTCTGATGATGCTTGTCCCGGTTTTGTGCATGACAGGTATATGGAGGAGGAACCCAAGGGTGCTGGGAACGGATCGGGATTGCTCTAAGCCTTGCAAGTCAATGACTGGCTGAAGCAGGGACAAATCACATACCTGGCCGCATTGGTTGAGATCAAGCCCGATGTATACCAAGAAGTACCGGATCGTGTGGCAGACTTGTTGTTGGAATTTGGGGACGTGATGTCTTCTGAGTTACCAAAAGGGTTACCACCTAGGTGTGCATGTGACCACCAAATCAAATTGGAACCAGGGGTGAGGCCTCTGGCCCAAGCCCTATACCGAATGCCACCTTCACAGTTGGTGGAATTGAGGAAGCAACTGGATGAGTTGTTGGAGAGTGGGCTGATCCAGCCTTCAAAAGCTCTATATGGTTCCCCTGTTTTGTTCCAAAAGAAAGCAGATGGCTCAATGCGGATGTGTGTGGACTATAGGGCCTTGAATAAGATCACTATAAAAAATAAGTATCCCATTCCAAACGCCCTTGATCTATTTGACAAGTTGACGCAGGCTCGGTTTTACACCAAACTTGATCTAAGGTCGGGATATTGGCAAGTTCATCTAGCACCAGGGGATGAAGCAAAAACAACATGTGTAACGAGGTACGGGTCATTTGAATTTCTGGTAATGCCTTTTGGCTTGACGAATGCCCCTGCTACATTTTGCAACATGATGAATGAAGTGCTGTATGAGTTCTTGGATCGCTTTGTGGTGGTATACTTAGATGACATAGTCATCTATTCAAAATCGTTGGAAGACCATTTGCTGCATTTGAAAGCTGTTTTTCAGAAGTTGAGGGAAAACAGGTTGTACGCAAAGAAAGAAAAGTGCGAATTCTGTCGGGAGAAAATCACATTCCTGGGTCACATCATTGGCCAAGGAAAGATCAAGATGGATCAAAAGAAGGTGAAGGCCGTCTTGGACTGGTCGGCGCCTGTGAAAGTAGCAGAATTGCGTTCATTTTTTGGACTGACAAATTATTATAGGCGGTTCATCCGAGGGTATTCTAAAATTGTTAGCCCCTTGACAGACTTGCTGAAGAAGGATCAGAAGTGGGAATGGACTATTTCCTGCGAGAAGGCCTTCGAAACCTTAAAACAGGCCATCTCATCGGAACCCATTCTCAAGCTCCCGGAGTTCGATAAACCTTTTGAAGTACAGGTTGATGCCTCTGATCGTGCTCTTGGCGGGGTGCTGGTGCAAGACAAACATCCTGTTGCCTTTGAAAGTCTGAAACTGAAGGACGCCGAAGTGCGGGTACATCACCCATGAAAAAGAGATGACGGCCGTGATTCATTGCTTGGAGGCCTGGAAATATTATTTACTCGGCACAAAATTCATTATTGTCTCTGATAATGTTGTTAATACTTATTTCAGGACTCAAAAGAAGTAATCCCCAAAACAGGCCCGTTGGCAGGAGTATTTGGGCGAATATGACTTCGAGTGGGTGCACCGAACAGGCCGGCACAATGAGGTGGCAGATGCCCTGAGTCGAAAGGTGGTGGGAGAATAAGTTGCTGCCTTAAGTCTGATTGAGTCAGACTTCTTGGATAAAATTCGAGATACGTCTCACAATGATGTTGTTTACTTAAAATTGGTGGAAGAACTGAAAGCTGGTCACCTACGAAAATATTGGCTGGATGACGGGTTGCTCTATGCAAAGGGTGGACGGGCCTATGTGCCGGGCAGTGCATTAAGGAGAAAACTCTTGAGGGAAACTCACGACCCTCAATGGGTTGGGCATCCGGGAATAGAAAGGATGCTAGCATTACTATCCCGTCGGTATTATTGGCCAAAGATGGAGAACGATGTTGAGGCATACGTTCGCACATGTCTTGTATGCCAACAAGACAAACTTGAGAGGAAAAGAGAAGCTGGATTGTTGCAGCCTCTACCCATTTCCGAAAGACCATTCCAGTCCGTGTCCATGGACTTCATTTTGGGATTCCCAAAGGTGGAGGGTAAGGCATCCATTTTTGTAGTGGTTGATCGGTTTTCGAAATATGGTATTTTTATTGCTGTGCCTGATGCTTGTCCTGCTGAAGTTGCTGCGGATTTATTCTTTCGGCATGTCATCAAATATTTTGGAATTTCGAAGGACATAATTAGTGACAGGGACTCCCATTTCACGGGCCATTTTTGGACAACTTTGTTCAAAATGATGGGGACAGAGTTGAAATTCTCCACAGCCAATCACCCGCAGACGGACGGGCAAACAGAACGCATGAACCAGCTGTTGGAGGAATATTTGAGACACTATGTCTCGGCGAGCCAAAAGAATTGGGCGGGCCTGCTGGACATGGCACAATTTTGTTACAATCTGCGCAAAGCCTCGACCACGGGGATGAGTCCGTTTGAAATTGTGTATGGGCAATAGCCCATGACTCCCCATGAGATTGCGGTCCAGCGTACAGGTGGCAATTGCCCGACTGCCTACCGTTTTGCTCGTTCACAGCAGGAGCTGCTTGATGAGGCCAAAGATAGCTTGGGGAAGGCTCAAATACGGATGAAGAAATATGCTGACAAAGGCCGAAGGCATGTGGAGTTTGCCGTTGGGGAGCAAGTTTTGTTAAAATTAACTCCACAAATTTGGAAGAAAATCTCTTCCAAGACAGTGCATCGGGGATTGATTCCAAAGTATGACGGAGCCTTTGAAATCATCAAGAAAGTGGGGAATGTGGCATACCGGTTGAACCTGCCGGATAGGCTGAAGGTTCACCCAATATTTCATGTGTCATTTCTGAAGAAATATCACGAGGACCTGCTGGATTCCTCAAGAAAATAGGCTAGGGATGTGGGGGCCCGGCGCACAACACTTGGCAAGGGAGTGGTCGGGACCTCGGTGAGTTGCGAACATGAGCATGAAGGTTGGGAATAGGCGGGCACGGAAAATTGGCACCGTGCGCACGCAGGACTGGGCAAGGTAGCATTGGCGCGCGCACGCTGGCCGGGAGCGCGCACGATGACAGGGAGACATGCGCGCTGGCCGGGAGCACGCGTACGCTGGGCGCCCGACAGATGAAGGCCATATTTCACGCGCAGATATGGGCGCGTGGGACAAAGGACGGGCAAAGGCAAGGCGCGCGCAGACGAGCACGCGCATAGAGGCACGCGCGCACAAGGCCCCGTTGGCGGTTGCATGGCAGTTCACCAAAATCCTGAAATCCAGGGAAGGCAGTTAACAACTGCCCATTGATGTGGACATCCTGTACACGTTACACTTGGCCTCGGTGCCACTTGCTGAAAGTTAATTGGTCATGTTTCCTTATGGTGGGGGATGTCCACCACACTAGATCAGGATGCCTTGCTTATTTAAGTCCGTGACTAGAGTTGCACAAAGTCAAGTAATTTTGTGTGCAAGCCTAAGCTAAGTCCCTTGTACGAATTGTTGGAAGTAATACAAGGTTGGGAATTGTCCCGTATATTGCGTGTGCTTTACTGTTGCTACGTATTGGGTTAATTGCTTGCTCAAACACATTACAAATAATACTAAACACGAGAGTTTGGTAAGGGAGTGAAAGGCTGACTAATTGTTGAGGCAATTAGACCGTACAGTGGGCGAAAAATTCTATCTCTTGAATAACCCATGTGACAGGTAGGGACAAAGTGGTGTCGACTAGGGATGTGGTGCCCATGATGCCCAAGGAGGATAGGCCCATGGCGGAGAAGGCCATGCTTGGTGTGAGACACATCGGTGGCTGTTGTAATCTCTATCACGGCCATTGCGCTTGTTGTTTCTGTTGGTATTACGACCTCCGTTGTTGTTCTTCTTGCAATTATTGTCACTCGACCCCTGAGATTGAGAGGTAGCGGCATGGGCACGAGGGGATGGTGGGTGAGCACTTCTAGAATCCGTAAGAAGGTCTGAGTTTGCACCTGATTCCCTTGCCGCTCGTTTGGCCATGCCTGTTTCTTCCAATGATAGCATGGAGCGGGCTTTAGCAAATGATGGCAATGGGTTACTTTGTTGAATAAGAGCGGCAAAGCTACCATAATTATCAGTGAGCCTATCAATGAGAGTAAGAACCATCCGAGAATTATCAACCTTGGCACCCATTTTGGCTAGTTGATCAGGCAACATCTTCAAATGTTGACAATAGGTCGTCATATTTGAGAAATCACGAATATGTGAGTTATTAAACTAATTTTTGAGATGGACTGCCTTGGTGCTCTTGTTGTCTTGGAACAGCTCCGCTAGTCGATTCCAAGCATCCATAGCAGTATCATCGAGATAACGAATGGTATGGAGGAGATCATTTGATATAGTGCTATATATCCTTTGTAATACAATGGCATCAAGACGAGACCAAAGCTCCGGATCGGTAAGAGACAAGTTTGGGGTTTGTGTAACCTTTTCCGATGGTGATGAAATGATATGGTCAAGAACCAAATTAGCCCTAACATGAATCTTCAAAAGGGCTGCCCAAGAATTGTATTATCCATTCTCAAGGTCAAGAGTGATGGAGATTGCATACCTATGCTTGTCACACAAGTGGCTAGGTGGATTTTAGAATCTGCCATTGAAGAAAAAGAAACTAGAAAGACAAAGAGGAGAGAATGCAGTTTATGACGGATGGAAAAAATAATTGAAAAACCTAGGCGGCTGATACCATAATAGATATTGGAGAAACTTTCCTATCTTCACTCCTCATTAGAATAATATCTGTACAGTGTACATAATAGGAGTTTAGGGTTAGTAAGGCTAATAAAATAATTAACTAAAATTAATTACATTGATATTTACAAATAAATAAATAAATAAATAAATAAATAAATATATATGCTGTGTCACTTCAAGCAACTGAACTTTGAGTATTATGGAGCTACATACCCAAATGACCATTTTCTAAGATTAAAAATTCCATTTTCTTACAAGGATATTCTGATGGAGTCAAATGCAAGGCTTGACTCATGACTTTGACTAAGGCAACACAACAATAGTTAGACAAATGGGGCAAAATTGTGTTGGTTCGTTAGAAGAGTTTAGCTCTCTGTTTTCACATCATTTAAACAAGCAAAAGGAACAAAAGACAAGACTCACTCTTTTTAATTTGAAGCAAACCAACTCTAAGAGTATTGAGATATTATATTAGATGATTTAAAAGCGCAACACTAAAAGTATCGGCAACCACTCCAGAGGTTAAAATCAACGCCTTGACCAATAGATTGCGTGAAGAAGAGTTATTGACATTCTTAGACAAGAGGCCCGCAAATAGCTTTGAGGAGCTCTTAACTCAAGTAGTTATATTCATTAATCTGGAAGAGGCTAAAAGGACGGAGAGAGTGGACCTGTGGGGAGTGGACATTGAGTACTGGTGGGGAGACCTTTCTAGCCATAGGATAGAGAATGGGCCCACTATTTGAAGGAGAATCCCCATTTACAAAGCTATGACCAAAACAAAGGTTTCTTAGATACACTCCGTTGAAAATTGTGATAATGGAAGTCATAGTGGTAAATGAGTCCAATCCAATATTGCCACTTAAATATCTATTTAAGCGAAGTAAATTTCTCGTGAATCTGAAATCAAATCTCTTTTGTTGGTTCAATAATAATGATCATATCATCCATTTGAAAGATGAGAATGAATAGTTGATCTAAGCATGTCATTTAAACGAGTTCATTTATAGCGACCATGATCCAGAGCAAGGTTATAAAAGAAGAGTTTTGGATGAGAAAATGAACAAAGTTGGTTAGGATAAGTCTGCATCCGGGGGAGAGTCACTTTCTTCTCCTAAGAAAGGTTTTATACAGAAATGATAGTGGGAGGACTCACATATGGTGATTCCAGTAGAGTTAGGAAAAGCAATGCGATAGATGCACAATTTGAGTTGAAAAGAGCATAAGGAGGTGGGGTCAGATGAGCAAAATGCCAAATGTTAGTTTTGGCCCTGGGGATGAACTTTTTATTCTTAGGACTCATAATGATACACTATTCATAACACTCATAATGATACACTAGTCATAACTCAGTTGATATTATCTTAAATGAAGTAATTCTAGAGAATTAGGTAATTACTTGGGATTAATCTTTTAGGCTTATGAATTAATTTTAAAAATTAAATAATGTCCAAGAAGAAACTTAAAAGACCTAGTTTTCAAGATAGTCCCAATACAAAGAGATAATGAAGCATTGACTCATAAGATAACCTAAGTGAATCATTATAAATTGGTTACCATTGGGGATTTGACCGTCCTTACTCTCAAACGACAATAATGAATTCGAACTCCTTCTTCTTGTGAGCTCTCTTACCTCTCCTCTCATATGTATGTCGAGAATTTTCAATTACATTTATAGTTCTAGATTGTTCGTCTCATTTTAAAAATGATATACGGGAATCTAGCTACATCATGTGTCTACGGATCAAGGCTGGACATAGATAAAATTGGATAGGATGTTTCAAACATCCTTTATCAATATTTGATCCGATCATCCGTGGATTCCTTCTAAGAACGTGGAATCAAGATTGGTACTTGCTAAACTACTCTTTTAATTATGTATTCGGGGTTGTACAAGTTTAGCCATAAATCGGAGAAATAATTTTGATTATTTATTTTCTTTGCGTAATTCGTATGATATGTGCCCTAAACATTCTAACAAATAAAGGAGGTCGCCAATATATCATGCTCAAGCATGAGCAGGGTTAAAGGTGAGGACACTTTGGGTTAAAAAAAAAAAAAAAAAAAAAAGATACGGGAAATCAGGTGGAAGGAGTAGAAAAGCTGCAAATGGAACCACATGAAGAACTGATAAATGTAGAATTGTTCCCAAACAAAGAAGAATATACTACAAGGGTGGGAACTTAGATAGAGCACATACTCTTATATCTCGTTAAAGAAGAAATGTAGGTCTATTTGCTTCTTTCCCATAGGAATTGATCCCAAGTTGGTCTATGCATTTTTTATTGTGGATCCATATGTCAAGCTTGTTAAGCAAAAGCAAAGGCAGTTTGGGCCGCGATATATTCATATAATACTGTTGTTTTTAATAGGATATTTAAAATTTATGTTTAATTGTCTAAATTTTTTAAATATTATTATTTAAATTTAAAACTTAAGTGATACATGATTTTAAATTTTATAACATAAAAGCACTTAAAGTTAGAATTGAGAGCATAGTGATATAAAGGTTACAACACATATAATTTATAGTGTTATCTAAAATCATATTTTAAACAGAATATTATATTAATTTAATTAAAATTTTTAAATTTAAATATGTAATTTGATATTCGACTTATAGCCGATGGTGGCCCGACTAGTTCTAAATTGATAGGGTTAGAGTTAGATTCACCATATTAAGAATCTATCTAAAATAACAGATTAATTCAAAATTCAATTAGCCTAAAATCCATTTAACTTGTTTGAAATCAATATAGCTAGCCCGTTTAATATTTCTACTAGACCAAAATGATACAACACATGCTCATGCCCAACCAGCATCGAAAATACAAATCTTTTTATTTTACATTTTCTTAAGGACTGGGGAGTTTTACATTTCCAAGTAAATCTATATTTCAAGGTTTTTTTTTTTTAATTATTATTATTATATTATTGTTGTTACAACCGAGTAGGTTCCTGGGCCTTAAGCCTTCCAATTTTATGATCCAATTATTGATGTTATCGACGGGTTTTTTTCTTTTAAATAAACTAATATAGACTGTTAACAAATTGATTAATTAATTGCTTGGGCCGAAAACGAACCATTTAAAGTGTGAAGATACTGGGCTTATAAAATTAAAGTAGATCGACCTTCTATGAGGCCCAAACTTAAGTAAAAAATGGCAAACTTAATTTGAGATATTCATAACTAGTAACTTGTTTTGGGTGAAGCACCATATATTATTAGTAGTATAATATTATTAAATTAAAAGAATATATAATATTAATATTTTCTTAAAATATATATAATCATGTTCAATAATTTGTATATATAATATTATTATAATAACAATATAAATATTAATATATAATTATATATAATGAGTAAAATGAAATAATTTTTTTATAATTTTTTAAGTTGCAAAAATATTTATGTTAATAAAATAAGAATATGATATTTTTTCTTTCAATTTTCAACTTTAGGACGAAAGAAAGTAATTATATATAGTTCAACTAAAAGTAACATGTGCATAAATAAAAATAAATCTATGAATTTAAGCAAAATCATATGAAATTTATGATATTTTAAAGTTGCCTATGATCACATCCATACAATATTATGAATCATTTGCCATATTACAGCTGTAGATTATCAACTAACCATTTGTCTTATCAAATCTCTTTCTCTGTTCATGTATACATTATAGATTCAATATCGATCAAATCCTTTAATTTTTTAAAATAATAAATAAACATAATAGTTATTAATAGAAATAAAATGAGCGAAAAAATTAGTGGATTGCTAAAGATAGTTGGTAATTCTGTTATTATATATACTAGTATGTTTTTCCATGCGATACACGGACATATTATTATAGTATAATATTATTAAATTTCAGAATACGTAAAATTAATTTTTTTTAAAAATATATATAATTATGTTCAATAATTTATATGTTTACCATGATTATAATAAAGATATAAATATTATATATAAAATCATATGTGAACATTAATTAATTTTATTTATAAAATACAATCATCAAATAATCAAATATATTTCTTTTGAAATAAAAAAATTGAATAAAAACTGGTATATTAATGTGAACATTTTTTATTATTATATATAGCATCGAACCACTAATTCATAATTGATTTTTTAAAATCAAGTAATTATAAAGATATATGAATTTTTTTATTAGTTTTGATAAAATTAGTAACATTGCTAATATTAACAAATAAAATATAAAAATTAAATGGAATGCTTATTGGTTAGCAATATAACAATATTTTCTAAAAATCTGTCTTTCTATTTGTGGAAAGAAAAATGGATGGAATAAATAATAATAACAAATATAGAAATAGTCAGTTTATTATTATTATTATTATTATTATTATTATTATTATTATTATTATTATTATTATTATTATAGCTTAAAAGTTCTGTTAAATAGAAGCAATGGTATAAGGAAATAGTTTGAGAGATGGCATAATCTAATTTAAAAGTCATTTCTGACTCCAATATAGTACTACTGCGCTGCATTTATCGAGTGTCAAGTTCAGTATAATTTGCATCACACACAATTACACGTACGGAAATTTCCTCATGAGAAGCCGAGTTTGATTCGATTTGGATCAAATGTATATAAGGTAATCAAGTACCAAGTTTAATAATTAATCCTAATAAATTTACAAAAGTTTTCAAATATTTTATTATTTCAGTATATTGGGAAGGGTCACTGCAACTTATTTAGATTATAAATAAAAAGATAATCAATAGACTCGGCGTAAGTAATGACAATGAATGACGGATCATTTATAATATTTGTATGCGTTCTTATAGGCTTTCTGAAGGGGCGCACCAATTCAACATGCCCAAACCTGAAGAAAAAAAAAACAAAAGAAAGAAGAAGAAGAAGAAGAAGAAGAAGAAAAAGAAGAAGAAGAAGAAGAAGAAGAAGAAATAAAGTTCGAGAGTTATTTAACCACTAGACTATAGACTCCTATAATTTACTTTCCTAAACATAATATTATATAATATTTAGAATCACCATATAGAAAATAAGTTCACATTGGTTATGAAGTACATAAGTAAAATATATACAAGAAAAATATGTCTATTTTAGAGTTGACTAAATCAATTACAATCACACTAAAGTAGAAAAGATGTGGATTATCTTAGAGTGATATAATAATTACTCCTAATACGCCCCCTCAAAATCGACGTATCATCTGCAATGGCAATTTTGGAGTGAAGAAGGTGAAAACGAGTCCGAGGCAGGGGCTTGGTAAGAAGATCAGCAAGTTGGTCGAAGGTGTTAACATAAGAGACACTAAAAATCCCTTTGGAAGCAAGGTCACGAACAAAATGAAGATGAATAATGATGTGATTCATCCTAGAGTGGAGAATGGGATTGAGGGCAAGACGGGTGGCGCCCATGTTATCACAAAGGATAGATGGAGGAGTCACAAGACGTAGGCGGAGGTCATCAAAGAGATAGCGAAGCCAACAGAGCTCAGAAGCAGCAATAGCAAGAGAGCAATACTCAGCCTCGGTGGAAGAACGAGCAACACCTCGCTGCTTACGAGAGCGCCAACAGCTGGGCGTAGAGCCTAAAAAGATGACAAAGGTAGAGGTGGACTTGCAGTCAGAGAGATCCCCACCAAAATCAGAATTTGAGTTGGCCGTCAAGGAGAGTCGATCCGCACAACGAAGAAGAAGACCGTGATGGGGAGACCCCTTGAGATAGCAGAAGAGATGCTTAACAGCGTGCCAATGAGTAGGCATCGGAGCAGACATGAAATGAGCAAGACAGTTGACAGTGAAGGAAATGTCAGGCCGAGTAAGAGTGATATATTGCAAGCCACCAATAGCACTCCGATACTCAGTGGGATCAACAGAACGAGAAGTAGGAGGGGACTTTACAGAGATGGGAGTGCCAACAGGCTCACCATCCATCTTGTGACGACGAAAAAGATCAACTGTATACTTGTGTTGAGAGAGGAACAAACCTTCTTTGCATGAGGCAACTTCAAGGCCCAAGAAGTAAGATAAAGGACCAAAATCCTTAACAGCAAGTAGGATTGCAAATGAGCAGCCAAGGCAGACAGAAGGGCCGGATAGGATCCAGTGAGAACGAGATCATCAACATAGCAAGCACAAAAGCGCAGAACACAAAGTCATACCAAGCACGAGGAGCTTGACGAAGGTTGTAGAGAGAACATCGAAGAAGACATACATGATCGGGCTTAGAGGCATCTAGTTGATGAGATATACTGCAATTTGCAGGGCAAAAGACCAGAAGGAAGACGAAAGTATGGCATGAGCAAGCAGGGCACGACTAACTTCTAAAATATGATGATTTCGGTGCTAAAAAATCCTATTTTACTGAGCGGTATGGGAAGCAGTAGTGAGCCAACTAATACCCAAACTGATAAGTGGGGAACGAAGAGCCTGGAACTCCCCACCATTATCAGTATAAAGATTCCAAATTTTGAACCCAAACTGATTTTCAATCAGAGGTCGAAAGCTCAAGAAAACAAAGGCAACCTCAGACTTAGCAGTAATGAGATATAACCAACAATAACGTGAGAATAAATCAACCAACAGTAGAAAATAACGTGAACCATCACTAGAAATAGAGGTAGGGCTCCACTTATCAGCATAAATAAAATGCAAAGGATGTTCAGCAGTAAAAGATGAAATATCAAAAGAAACATGCCTTACTCAGACGACAAGAAACACTGTCATGGCCCAAAACCTGGGACTTATTCAAAACAGGTAAATTAAAAGAACTAATGATAAAACAACATATTTCTACAGAAGGATGTCCAAGACGTGCATGTCAATAGGGAGAGGATACCTAGACACCAACGAATATAGACTTGATTAACCCACCAGTAGGAGGAGAACCAGGTGACAAGTGACACACACCATCCTGACAGAGACCTTTAAGAAGCGGGGTTGTCGTGGCCCGATCCTTAATAAGAAAATAACACAGAATGAATTCCATTGTACCATCATTATCACATGTAAATTTTCTGCCAGATAATGGATTACGCTTTGCAAAGGGAACACATAACAATTCGGATAAAAGAAATTCACGAGATGGAAAGCACAATAAAGCAATACTAGAATGAGTAATAGGTAGCCCAAAGCCATAAAAAATGTGAACCTCATCCGTGCCATCATATTCAGAATAGATTGATAAATTGTTCAAGTCCGCAGTGAGATTATGGGAGGCACCCGAGTCAACCATCCAAGTCGTCTGACACTGAGAACAACTAGAGAAGACACAAAATGAGCTGTAGGTGAAGGGATACGTCAGCATGTGAGTGCACCGTAGCCCTTTTAGCCACACAGTTGGCAAATAAGAGGTGGAGGCCAAGACTCATTCGAACCTACATACTTCCTAGGCGAAGACCAATTTTACAAAAAGGAGTGAAATGGAACCGAAGAGGAAAAACCAGTAGAATTATGATTACCAGAAGATTGACGGCGACCAGATTGACCAGGAGCACCGCCATTAGTTTTGGCCGAACATGATTGTGACCGACCACCACCACTAGTATGAGCGGCTATTACGGTGGCGACGAGTGAGGCGTTGGAGGCCATGGAAGAGCAAAGAGTGGATTCATGGGTACACAGTAGATCATGCACTTAATCGAACTTGAGGGGTGTCTCATGGTCTCGGATTGGTCCAATGATCGAAGCATAATTGGGATCGAGATCGTTGATAATAAAGAGAGTAAGATCGTCCGATTTGATGGGCTCATCAATGAAGGAAAGTTCGTTGTCCATGGCTTTGACATGGTGAAGATATTCAGTGATGGTGCGATCTTTAATCTAGATGTGATAAATATCACTTTTCAAATTATTCACACGTGAGTAAGATTTGTTCATGCATAACCGGGTTATAATTCCCTAGGCCTCCACAACAGTAGAAGCCGAAGACACAAGCGGCATAATTTCTGTTGTGAGGGATCCGAAACTCACCGCTAGTAGGATTTGGTCCTACTGGACCGAGGCGTCGACTTTAGAGGCATTGGAGGCATCAACGACGTGAGCAGGACACGTTTTGGATCCATCAATGAATCCAATCAGATTTTGGCCACGAAGAAGACCGTGAAGTGTGCCTGCCAAGAGGTGAAATTGCTATGGTTCAATTTGATAGGTCGGTCGTGCTGGGGGGAGATAGGTACTATCGTCGGCAGGAAGACAGTGAAAGATTCGCCATGAGTGAAAACAATCGAAGAAGGTGCCATGGCTGAAAAGTAAGAGTGTAGGCGGAAGTGGGTAGACTTTAGGATTTAGGTGAATTGTAACCCTAATGATACCATATAGAAAATAAGAAATGTATTTCACACTAATTATGGAGTAGAGTAAAACATATACAAGAATAATGTGTCTATTCTAGAGTTGACTAAATCAATTACTCATACTAAAGTAAAAAGATGGGGATTATCTTGGAGTGATATAATTACTCCCAATACGCCAAACTTCAAAATTATCTTGAAGTGATATAATTACTAAAACAATTATTGACCACAACCCGCGAATCTTTTATATTGCATATGGTAAATCACCTTTTGTGTTACAAGATTACATTTTACCATATAACAATTATTTTTATATACGCAACACGAATATTAAATTGAAGATTATGAAAATATGATTAATTTGATATATTTCTCATACAAATAGTTTAGATGAAAAACTTATAAACTTTTAAAAATTAAAGTGAAAAAACAAAAGAATAAAAAAATATAATTGAATATCAAACTTTTTAAAAATGAAAACGTAATTTGAATGGAAAATACTAATAGAACGGTAATTTGAATGGAAAATACTACTTTCCTGGATGTAGATGTGTGCTGCATAAGTAAGATCAATTTCTTACATTCCACTAATTTTTTTTTTTTTTTTTTTTTTTTTTTTTTTTTTTTTTTTTTTTTTTTATCACACTAGTATTTTTTTCATGCGATACATAATTTATAATATTATTAAAAAAATAAAATTAATATAATTTGAATTAAATAATATTTAAAAAATAATATTTAAAATATTCTATTGTTTAATTGGCAGAAAGAAATATATAGTTACGTATAAAAATAGATTCCTTATGTCCCAAAATAAATTTTTGTTTATATAATAAGTTAATTAATTAAATTAAATTCTGTAATGATGTTTAATCATTAGTTACTATTTATTTTTAGTTCAAATCCCACACAAAATTATTTAATACACAACAAATATTAAAATCTAACCTCAAATAATTAACAAAAATAATTTTATCTTTGACATCCAAAATCTTATTTTAATATATACGAAATGGATGTAAAATTATAAATTATGAAAAATAATTAATTTAATATATTATACGTAAAAATAGATTAAAAAAAGTTACTTATATTTAAACAAATAAAAAAATATTCCTTAAAAATGAAGAAAAACTAAATTCAGCTAAGCAAAAGGTGACACATTATTTTCAAACAATTTTTTTTTTTCAAAATCTGAAAATTGATGGAAAAATTACACTTAGACTATTTCATTATTATATTAGTATAGATTTATAAATTTGAACATCAAATAAAATTTTAAAATATTTTCATCACAAACAAAAGTGTACCTTTTAAAAAATCACAACAATTTTCAATATTTTCCACGTAAACAAAATATATATATATATATATATTTAAGAAAAAAATGTGATAATTTTGTTGTGATGTTTCAAAAGTATCAGTTTTTGCATATATAATATTATTGTTTTCTTCAAAAGTATAACTTTTTCTTTTTATGTCAAAAATATTTAAAATTTGTTGCTAGACTTCAAAAGTATTATTTTTTCACAACAATATCCTTTTTGTTTACCTCGAAAATGTTCAAAATATTTTTTTATGTTTAGTATAACTTTTATCTTCAAAAGAAAAAAAATCACGATATTCAAAAGTATTATTTTTTTCCCTAACAAATATTAATTTTGTGTTTGCTCCGAAATTGTTCAAACTTTGTAATAATGTTTCTAGTATTATTTGTTTCCTCAAAAGTATCATTATTCACATGAAATGTATAACTTTTTCTATTTACGTAGAAAGTGTTCAAAATTCAGTGTGATGTTTCAAAAGCATCCCTTATTTCCTCGAAAATATTTTTTTTTTTTTCATCAAAAGGACCATTTTTTTTGGTCAAAAGAATCATTATTTTCTGTTTAATTAAATATCCTTAAAATTTATGTAATGTCCCAAACGTTAACAGTTTTTCACCAAAAGTTCAAATTTTACCTTAAAAATATCACTCTTTTTTTTTTTTTTTTTTTCTGGTGACGTAAAATGTTAAATATTTGTCGTGGCATTCTCCCTTAAAAAAAAATCATTTTTGTAACCTTAAACTATTATTTTTTTGGTCAAAGGTGCTTTTGTGTGTGTGGGGGGGGGGGGGGGGGGGCCTACGCAGGTTTGTTGTAGTATTATAAAAGTACCAACTTTTTAAATGAAGAATCATCCCCTCCCCCTCCAAAAAAAAAAAAAAATTATCATATAATTTTTCTGGTAAATTTGTTGTCATGTTTCAAATTATTCTTTTTTAGCTAAAAATATTATGTTTTTAGTTAAAAGCAAAAACTAAAAAGATGAAAGGTTCGTCAAGGCATCAAACCAGTTTCATTGTCTAAGTGCGAGGCACGTGTCTCATCGAAGCAAACTGCCCTAACAAGAAAACATAAACATACATGTAAAAATATTTCACCATGAGAAAATTTAATAGTTTCATTAAATTATGGTCAAATATAAATGTCAAAAACATAATAAATGTCAAAATTTCAGAAAACAATACTTATAACTACGCATTAGGCATTACCATAATAATATCATTAAGGCATTTATCATCTTCATTACAGTTTATGCTAAAAAGTACCATTTGGAAAAAATACTTGTATGAACGATTGATTATAGTTATACAAATATGACTTTTTTTAAAAAAAATAATAATAATGGTATATTTGTTATATGTTTAGAATAAAAATCCAAAAAATAATACACTATTTATAATAAATATAGAGATTATCAACTTAAATATTTTATAAAAAGTAATTATACACTTTTACAAAATTATAAAAAATAATTATAATAATAAGTTAAAACATAAAAAATATTTTTTAAATAATTTGGAACAACTGCTTGCTAATGTTGTTATTGTTGTTGTTGTTATTTTTATTTAATAAAAATAATATTATTATTAATTATATTATTTATTTATTTATTTAATTTTTAAAAATTATTATTATTATTATTATTTTTATTTAAAAACAATAATATTATTATTAATTATTTATTTATTTAATTTATAAAAATTTCGTGGGAAAGGTGCCCAAGTTCTTTGGGCAACATGCATCAATATACTACCATAAAAGAAAACTATTAAATAAATTAAATCAAATATAATGTAGCTAATTTAGAGTTTAGAACCCAAAAAAATAGTTATAAATTTATATCCATTTAACTTCAATTTTTTGCTGTGCATACCCTTGATTTTATTTTTCAACTAATTCTAAAAGTAGAGGAATCATAAACTTAGTAGAGACACGAAGCCACGCCATTGTCAAGAGGTTTAGTTGATCGCTTAGGACAAAGCAAAAAACAGCGTTGAAAGAGACTACCTTTTACTGATTAGACAAAATATGGGTTAGGAAGAGAGTATTAGTTTGATCGAAGTTTAAATGAGAGCTATCAAAGCACTTACGATGTAGGTATTTATTAATGTATATCAGCATCATGCTTAATCTGGACCCCATACATTATGCAATCTTCTAATTTGTAATAACTACTTTATTTGATGCGACTTCCACTAATGAGTTGGTATCGTTTCAATTAAGTATGGTAACGTTCTAAATTTCTCCACGTCTCCAAACTTAATATCGTTCAATAATTATATATAATATATATATATATATATATTTAAATAAGTTGTATCTTTTCATATATTCATAACAACTATTTCATTTTAGTTTCGAATAAACAACCATATTAGAAATTTATTTCTAATGATCATTTTAAATATGATCAATTTTGAAAGGCTAATGACTATTATTTCTCAATTATTTTAAATGATACTTATTTTAAGAATAAATATTGAGTTAAAACGATACTTATTTTTGAATGGAACGAGTAAAATTTATTTTTCTTAAAAAAAAAATACTCTTTTTAAAAAAAAAAATATTATCCTATTTGATAATTGAGAAAATAATGGTTCCATTGTTAAAGTTACTTGTACAGCTCCTGTGCAATGCACATTTGTAATATATTTTGATGTATATACATTTATAATATAATTTTGAGTAAAGTAATATTTCATTATATTAAAAGTAATTTATTATTTTATTAATAAAAGTATATACACATCTATAATTCCTCGGCTGTTCCAAATTAATAGTCTTTCTTCTGAAATAAATTGATTAATTGTATAAAAATATAATTTTAATAAGTCTTAAAAAATATTATTAATATTTATTTGCAACCTAAATTTAATACAAATAAAATCAATACACAATACATATTCAAACATTCCCCAATTACCCAATTAATCAACCAAAAAATAATCGTATTTTTTGTATATCTTATTTTAATACATATAATTTAGGTTTAGAATTAAAAGAGAATATATTCAATATATTATATGGTAAAATAATATTTGTATTTTAACAAACTGAAAAATATTCATAAAAGAAAAATTAACTAATAAATGCTGACACATCAATTTTAAAAAATAAATCTATTTTTACAAACTTAAAATTAGGGAAAAAAACTATTTAAAAGCATTTTATTAGTATATTAGTATAGATTTGCAAATCATATGCAATTATGCATTCCAAATAGGTTTTTGTCAAGCTTCATATAAAATAGTGATAATAGATTTTCATATTTGTTTTTATAGATAAATCTACGGATGCAAAACCCTCCCTAAGTAAGCAAGAAATGAAAGTAAAAGCAAAATGAATACACCGGAAAAACCACCATATTTTTGTAGTCCAATAAATAAATGAATTGAGTAATAAAATTATATACATTGGAACTAAGAAACCCAATATCCTGAAATCTTTTGTTAATCAAGTAACTGCTTGCACTGCCAAACAAAAATCGACAGGTCCTATCATTATTGAATGATCGTAAAAATTGTCGTGTTCAATTTCAAATTCACAAAAATAATTCTAAAATCGTTATTTCATAAAATTTGAGATATTTTATGTTATGCATGATTCTATTTGTTTTTATAGTTAAAATAATTTATTTTTTCTTCAAAAAATGACATGACAATCTCCCCGTATGCTGAAGTGTTTTTTTATTTTACACAATGACATGATTAAACTAACACGATCAGTTCATAATTTGTTTGACATTTGCAAAATTAGAGAACAATGAGTTAATTGTACGATAACTTAATAAATAAGAGACCAAAATGGATAAGACCATATTTACCGGAAACTAACCAATAGTTACAGTACTATTTTTTCATTTGTCGCAAAAAAAAAAAATTATATATATATTATGAAATCAAAAAATCTTGCGATTGACAATAGCATGACCTCGCTCCAAGGATCTATCTAGGATATTAAATACTTTCCACCAGTATTTTTTATGTCATTATGGTTACAAAGATGTTCGAACAAATCTAATCTATGATACATTGTTAATCCCTTGATAAAAAATATAAAAATTATCTATAATAAATAAATCTTTTAATCACAAACCATGTAAAATGAAATTTCTGCACAATAAAATGAGATACCATGTAGAACAATTCTTCTTGGAGTATAGCAATTCTACAAAATATGCCAAAAGAGCCATTTGTTCGTTCTTGCTTCCTTCAATCAAGGATGAGTCATGATGACAGACACCCATTTTTTTCTTTTTCTTTTATATTTTAAATTAACATTACAAAAAAAAAAAAAAAAAATCCTCAAGGCGAAGATAGAGAAATTACCGGCATTAGGGTCATTTTCCTCCATATACTTAAAGAGTAAAATGTGTCATACCCTTTTGTGGTTTCATAATTTTACGCGATATTTTTCTATAATTTTGAAATTGTGTAAAACCTATGTGATTTCATTGATGCAGCACACACTTCCTTTTTTTTTAAAATAAACTCTATTGATGTTAATTTTTCAGGGTATTTTTGCATTATACCCTTCCATCCACCGTCCTTTATATTTCTCTCCCCACTCTACAACGGACTCTCTCTCTCTCTAACCCTTCTGTAAGAGGAGTGGTGTTCTTCTGTCCTCTCTTGCTCAATCATATCTGCCGTACTTTGTTAGCGAAGCATTATTGGAAAACCCTGCAGAAAAAACCAAAGAAAATAAATTGATTTCTTGGGTGTAAACCGAGAGTTTTATTCACTCAAATTTCAAAAGCAAAGACTCCATGAGTTTTCACCTATGCAAAAATCATTTACTCTCAAAGAAGGAATAGGGAAAGAATATAAACATTTTCGTGTTTTATTTTTTATTAATTATTTTTTCTAATGCACCTTGTGCTTTTTCTTTCTCCTCCCTTTCTCTCAAGTCCATTTCTTTCTCTGTATATTTTTTTTCTGTTTTGCTTTCTGTATCTCTCTTGCTATCAATTAAACCATCCCTATCAATCATGAATAATCATTTCTTCGTTTCTTCTCCTTACACTATTCAGTTATGAGATGGGCAAGCACACAAATTCTTGTATATCATGTAAATAAGTTTGATTTGTAAATTTCTTTTTTATTTCTTCCTCTCTTTTCTTTTATTTCTTGATTTTGGAGTGATTTTTTCATAAATTTATCCAAACTGTGTCTCTAAAACAGTGACTCAGGAATTTTGGTGCAAGTGCGGTTTGTGTGTGTAAAATTTAAAAGGGGGAGAAGGTGAATAATATGTGTGTCTTCTTGAGGATGAAAAATAAAAAAATAAAAGAGCACCCTTATCCATTTAGAAGGTTAAAAGAAAATTGACATTACATAACAAACACACGTGCACCTCAAATTTGTCAAAACTAATAAATTTAAAAATTTCATGTAAGATGATAAAACCATAAAAGAATTTCATACAATTTTAAAATCACAGAAATATCGCATCAAATTATAAAATCAGTGCATTTTACCATATATTTAAAAGAGGCACATGCCGCAACTAAAATTATGAGGCATAAACAGAAAGTCAGGATTCGAATCCCATTCCGCCTAATGAAGGGGGAGCGTTGGCATCACCGGGTCCGGGCTATGCTTTTGATTATAGGTATATTCGATAAATTTGGATCCCAAAATGTGGTTACTTTTTTGGACCCAAGTCACACTGATTTGTTGGACATATTCCACAATGATGTCATAATCATATAAATAATTACTATTTCTTTCGTGTATTGTTATAAAACAATAATATAATAAGTTATTATAAAATAGTAGTCTAATTTTTTTTAAATAAAATATATTTTTAATAAAAATTATTTACAATAAAAGTATACAACAATATAAAATATATTAAATATTAAAATATATCGTAATTAATTTATAAAAAATATTTTATATTTAAAAAATAATATTTTATTTGTATATGTGCAATATGTGTTTCAAATTGAAGATCGTGAAAAAGTGATTGAATTTAATACATATTTTTATAAAAATATGGAGTTGATATTAAAAAGTCACAAGACTATAAAAATTAGAGTGAAAAATAAATAAAAAAAATTTGATTGGATATCATAGTTTCTAAAAATAAAAAGGTGATTTTGGACAGATAAATGATATTTTCGTAGATTAGTTTAAGTATCTTGCTTTTATATAATTATAAATGAAGATATTTCACACGTGTCAATAGTAAGTAAAGGTGTCTTCTCAAAATTAAATAAAAAAAAAGCCTAAAGATAAGGAATAAATAAAAGCCACTCCCTATCTTGCGGTGGAAAGAAGAAGGATATTAGTGCATGAGAATCTCTTAATAATTGATCTAACCATTTAAGAAATTGTGTTCACGTTTGTAAAAATACTACAAATCTGAAGAGTACACTTTATTTGCAGCAACATATTACAAGTATATATCAAATCTTGATACATCAAATTGTGACATTCTTCACATATTTATCGTTTGTGTCCATAGTTGAGCTATTACTCTAATTAATCAAAAAAGCCATTGCTTAGCGTTCAACTAGTAAACTTTTTATTTATTTTTAAAATAACAGTCATTCAGTATAACAAGATATATATGAACCTGCAATTCAAATTGTAGGAATTCTCAATCTGCGTAGTAAGTGGACAGAGGAGAAGGTTATAAATTTCCAAATTGGGGTTTGGACTAAGGCATCTATGAGAGGCTACCTGCGTCAATATATTTGAGCTAAGGGTAGGATGGTACGTGTCTTCTTTTAATGTTTCATCCAAATGTGAAGGTCTATTCCTCGACAAATCACTTCAAATGTTTGTTTAGGAAATATCCCAACATCGCCAAACAAGGCCTACAAAAATATGTTATTACTTCTATGTGTTACATGGTTATGTTACATTATTTTACCATATTTTTGTGGGACCCACTTAAGATCTTCCTGATTGATTGTTGAATTTTGGAATCGTAGCATTTAGTTTCAATAAACACATTTTTATTATTTTGTATATTAATACATTAAGCATTTGTACATATTTTACTTTTATATTACTATTATATTTTTATAAATATTATAAATGGTGGAATGCCCATGAGAAGTACAAGGAAGTAATAATAATTATAGGAGTAAGATTAAAGTTTAAATCAATTCTTCTATTTTAAATTCTGTTGTATATATATATTCAATTATATCAATATATGATGAATATATAATAAAATCTACAATATAAATTTTACTTTGTAGGAAATGAAAAAAGAGGTAGAAATTATAATTGGGGTTTAGAAATAAGTGGGAGAATAGAGGTTGAACAGAAGACACATATGGCGATGAAACTCTGGCCCTAACCACACCACTACCCCGTGTTCTTTGGACCTTGGACCTTGGTGGGACCTCTCTCATTTCCCTTTACCACTACTACTCTATTCATGTATTTTTACGATTCCTAGCTTAATAATTTATCCTCCTGCATTATACTTTGTGCCATTTTACTGTCTGAAAGTTACCTGCAAACTTTTACGTTATGTCGTGCTGTAACTTTTGGGATGACAGGTAGAAAGCCATTCAAGTTTGTATTGAAAATTGGATTAGAAAAAGATTGGTGTGGATAATTTCTTTGAGCATATTCAATTTGATGTTACATTGAATATAAGTAAAAATAAGTTACAAAATCAGAATCTAGGTTCCGAATAAATGATTTTATAGTATTTATTTTTTTAGATTCAATTTCACATGAATAAGAAATTAATACTTAAAGTTAGCAACTAAAATATGAAAATATTGAAAAGCAGAGATGTGAGGATGGAATATTCATCCCACAAGGAAAGGTTGTGTGTGCATGCACGATCGGGTGTATTAGGCCGAGCAGGTGTGTGCTTGTGCGAATAAGTATGACGGGCATAATAGACTTCAGCCAAGCCTAGGGGGTGCGGTTCACACCATTTCAGTTCAAATGTCCCTATTCGCTAATAAACACCACATATCTTTAATTATAAATAGATCCTCAAATTATTCATTCCAACCCACTCCACCACAATTGTATACAAAAACATTTTAGTAATTTGTAGTATTCTTTCTCTAGGTCTAAAAGAAAGTTTCGAGTATCGAGTAATTCGTCGATACCTTTTGGAATTGTTGTGCTACGATCATTAAGTTCCTAGTCGTTGTATCTTAGGGACAATTGACGTGGACCGTGAGCACTAAATATGGTACAATCTTGTCTTATGGAGATGGAGTCAAATTCTTAATTTTCGCTACAAAATAGTTACAAACTTTTCAAATACACCTACACCACAGGTAACAAGTAATATATCTTTTTTATATTCAGGGATGGTTTGGTGGGGTATGCGATTAAAGTGATTGTTCTAGTATTAGAATTCTTGACGTTAATGGAGATTCTTATTAGATATTAAAACAAAACAAAAAAGAGTTCATGGAATGTTACAAATGTTTAAGTGATCAAATAGGTGCAAACAAAGGATTGTAAAACTTAATAGAAGAATGCAATTAAATTTTAAGATCGTGATCTTCACTGAAAAGCTGCGATTCAATTATTTTGATTGATTCATTTCTAAGAGTAAGAGTGAACCCATTCACAAAATGACACCTAAAATCTATAAATATAGTTCTTAGTCCATATCCATAATATTGAAAAATCAATTGGAAAATCTATATATTCCTCTAAAATGTATTCTTTATTCATTTTTTTTGTTAGAGTTCAGAATATTATCTAATTCACAATTTTTGTATTTTATTGTGCTGCAAGCAAGATGATGTATAGTTTTATATTAAAGATGATTTTCTTAGAACTATAAGCACAAAACTATATCATATTAGGAAAAGAGTGTTACACTTGCCTCCACTCTATCTCATTCAATAATTTTTACTTAAATTCATGTTTTTCCATAACGGTATTTTGGCTATTATGCTACACCAATTACTATAATATTTTCAAAGACTTAGGTCCTCCGATAATAAAGACCCAGTATATATATGATATATATAGAAATACACACAAAACTTATATGTATTAATTGAATGAATCTTGTTACATGTAAGATGTTGAATCCTAACTCAAAAATAATAATTAAGAATGCACAAATTCTAGCCGACCCAATCAAGATTCATAAAAAAACATGTAGATGAGGTGCATTTTGTGCGTGCATTTTTTCAGTGCTTGCGTGTTTTGTATCTTATACTTTTTCGAGAAAAAAATAATATTTTTTGGTAAGAGATAAACTTTTTAGATTCTTAAAAAAGTATTACTATTTCACGGAAAAAAAATATTCACTCCTATTCAAAATAAGTGATGTTCAGAAATTGTAATTTTTTTCACAGTAAATGATATTTTACATTTTTAGGCTGATTAGTAATGTTACATTTCTAACTTACCTTCAATTTGTAAATGTAAATAAAATGTGTAATTTTTCCACTAGTCATTAATATCTCTTTCACATTAATTAAGGTATAATAGGTATTTGATTTATTCCTTAATATGTTTGAGAATTTCTAATACGACACTTATTTTGAATAGAAGAGAGTATTACTTTTTATTTTTTAGAAAAAGTATTATTATTATTGTAACTAATTTTAATATAATTAGTCAAAAAAATTAATACTTTTATGGTAAAAATATTACTTTTATCGTAAAAAAGTAATACATCTTGAATAATCTAAAATTGTATTAATTTTTACCCAAAAATATCATGGTCTTTGTATGAAAGATAAATCTGCTGGGAAGCGACAACTTTGGTTAGATATGCAAAATTTCAAAATTTTGTAGGTTACATGGGTCAACTCATTTGCATGAAAGAAGATTCATGTATTTGGTTCACAAAAGTGAGTATGATGTGCTACAACTATAGGAATCCAAATATAATCCAACTCAATTTTATGCAAAAATGATGAATTCTCCCTAAAAACACACCCCTATTAGATTTTTCCCACACAAACAGAACATAATATTATTTTGATAAAAGCAATGCATTTTTAAATAACCTAAAAATTGTTACCTTTTTCGTAAAAGTAACTTTATTAAAAAAAATTAACTTGACTAATTACAAAAATATTGTTAAAACATTCACACACATAAAAAGGTATAGGTAAAACATAATACTTATTAATAATCTCATAAAATATTACTTTCTCCTAAAAAATACTAAATTTTACTGAAAAAATATTATGTTCAAAATATATAAGCACAATAGATGCCAAATTTGCATGTTTTTATCGAACTGGAATGAGTGAGCATGAATTGTGCATTTTTTTATTAAATACGCATTGGATCGAACCCGTTAATTACTCAATAATAAGTCAATATAGAATATTCAGTAATAACGCTGGATTTTTTTTAACTTTTTATTATTATTTTATTTTTATTTTTATTTTTTTTGGTGTCACTGGAATGTAATGTTTTCTTAAAATATTAGTACAATATTTATGCATACGACAAAAAAATATATTTTCAAAAGAACAATTATTTTAAGATGAAAACTGTAGCGTAGTCTTCAAAAGAAAGCATGCTAATAAGTTTGATAGTTTAATTAAAATATCTTAAATACAAATAACACAAATTAATTACTCTTAGATACAACTTAGATAACGTTATTTTCATAGTGCTTGAACATTTGTCATTTTTCGTCATTTCTAGTAAATTTAAATACTTTTATTCAATAAAATATTCAAATCTAAGAGCGAGAATAAAATTTAAAATAGTGTCGATGGTTGAGATCATAAATGTTCTAGATCATAAAAACTACGAGAAAGGGTATTGTAGGATTCGAATAGGCCTGTACTGAGCGATACGTCACTTGAAGATTAGATATTTCGTTACATGGATCTCGGTGTGGAGACACCGCGTAAGTTAGTGCATACGATGTTGGTATGAAACGATTACATCGAAATGATTCCATGTAAAAACTCAAATCATTTGATAGCCATAGTGGTACCAGGAAAATTGAGATTCTAATTTCTTTAGATGATTTAATTAGTCTTTAGACTATACACAGACATGTGGCTTTTCATGAGTGAAGTCGTATATTTGACGGGTTTCTTAAACCTCTCTTAAGAGGCCAAACATGGGTTTGTTGGGTACAGTGGAACTATGTTTAAGAACGGTGTAGTGGGGAGACATAATTCACTAGCCTAGAGAGTAATCTGTTGGGATTGTTTCTATATATTTCCTACACTCGTATCCGATGAAGACCTTGCGCAAGACACCGACTAGAATGTAAAAGATGAGATATCGTTATGGGCTAATGGATCAAGAAGATATGAGGATCGTTAATAGTTCTTAATATCAATTATGGATCCATATAAACTGACCAAACTCTATACATTAATCGAAAAATCGAGCGAAGGAACTGTATATATACGGTAACTACAGATGAAAGGTTCGCACATTAAATTTATCTTTTTCCAATGAGTGCCTCTAGTAGTATTTTCTAGACATGAACGGGTGGATGTCTTGAGTATCTAGGGATTAAGAAATCCAAAGGGGATTAATTAATCTTGCAATCAGATTGTTTGCTCTCGACTAGGTGAAGTGGTGAATGTAAGGCCTCACATTACGGTAGGCAATTTGCGACACAACCTGAGGACCCAACCTGAACGGAACACGAATATAGCTAGTTAGGGTTGATCCTTAACGGGTTGGGGTTAGAAATGTGTCAGGTCGGGTCAACCCGCTGACTCGTATAATTACTATTTTTTTTTTAAATATATATATATATTTTATTGTAATTTCATAGAGTATGGACGGTAATATTATAAAAATTCACATATATATAGAGGAATAATTTTATCACATGCTATTATATATTGTTAATTTCAATTATTATTTTGTAAAATTATTGAATTTTAGATTGACAAATATCACATTTCATTTTCTTTATAAGTTTTCATAGATTTTTATAATAATTTTTTATTATTCGGATCAATCCAGTTGGTTTAGTCAACCCGCAAAATAAATGGGTCATGTTCGGGTTACAATTCTTGACATGATTAGCTAAACGAGTCGGGTATTGATTCATGCAAAATCTGTAATAACTATGTTCCAACCCGACCCGTGAACCCGCAACCCAACCTGTTTGACACCCCTACCTCACATATATAACCGAATTCCGATACGTTGGAATGAAGATAAATTAATTAATTAATCATGGATTGATTAATTATTGGCCTAATAATATTTGTTGGAAAAATTAATTGTTAAGCCTAAGTAATTAAATGATCATTAAGTGAATTAATTAATTATATTTATTGGTCAAATAGTAAATTATGCTCAAATAATGGTAGATATAAATAATTAATATATAGTAGTTTTTGGGCTCAATAATTGGTTTTAGGAATTAATTAAAGTCCAACAAGACACTAAGGTCTAAGTCTTGGAGATAGGCCCAATACATGAAAATATGAGGAGAGGCCCATAAGCGAATTCAGTGACCATCATTCCCGCTCTCATCTCATGTGTTGAGATTTTTAATTATATTTTAGATATATTATTCATCTAATTATAATAGGGTATACGAGAATCAAGTTATACTGTATATCTACGTATCAAGGTTGGAGATGAATACATTTGGAAGTTGCAGACGTCATTGACACATGCGATCCGCAAATCTACAAATACCCACTAAGAATGATGAATCACAAATTCGTATATTGATTAAGTATGATTTGAATTACGTATATGAAAATGTGCATGATTAGGCATATATCGCAGAAATAATTGTTATTATTACTTCCATAGCATATTGCGTATGATCCATAGCCTAGATATTCCAACCGAATCTTCTTAAATATTGGACTGCTTTTCAAAATCTTATTTAAACACTAAATTTCTTCTCACACATCTTATTTCATGAATAAAATGTTTTTTCCAAGAAAATCAGCAACTAGGTTTTAACTGTTGTCTCATTTATAGCCAAGGCGTTGACGGCCTAAGAGCACCATCTTTCAGGATGGGATGATAATTTTCCATTGTTCCAGGCTTCATGACGACTAGCTGTCATTGCCAATTGGTTCATTTCCATCTCAATATTTTTTATACTTGATTGAGTATCTTGTTGGAATTGTTTTATGCTGTGTTGAAATAGCAAAGTGTTAGAAACCAATGATTTTATCATATCCTCCAAGGACAAACCTCAAATTTTCATTGGTTTTGTTGTTTTATGACACCAAGAGCAAAGGTATAATTCATCCCCTCATGCTAAGTTTGTATATTTGAGTATGGGTAATGCTCACACCATTGGAAATTTCACAGTCCATCATCATTTATGTGTTCCTCAAATTCTTCGAAGAAAATTGGGCTTGAGTATGTCGTATTCTGAAAGTTGTCACAGATATGACATGGCTCAGCCGATTGAATTCCTTTTACAACAAATTTTCTAACAAACGAGGTAAATTTATTTAATTGGTTTTGTATTGACAAACCACATACCTCATTTTTCATTATATTGATTGCATCAAATGTATAAAGTTGTTGTAAATTTGCTGCAATATTATTAATTAAACTATGTGCTACTTTAGTAGTCTTATCTACCAAAGCTCTTTTACCGGTGGTATACATCAAAATTTTGTACTTCAACAAAAGTCCTTCATAGAAATATTGGATCAAAAGATGTTCACTACTCTAATGGTTTGGGAAACTTGCAACAAGTCTCTAGAATTGCTCCAATACACATGAAGTGTCTCGCCATACATTTGCATTATACCACATATCAGCTTTTGTATATTGGCTACCTGAAAAGTTGAAAATAAGTTTGCAAGAACAAGCTCTCCATATTTGCCTATGTGGTGTCATATCTTGGCAAATAATATAATATATCATTTGCCAAGTCCTTCAAGAAAAATGGGAAAACTCTCAACTTAATTTGCTGATGAGTCACTCTCATAGGTCTCATACTAGAGCAAACCAAATAGAACTTCTTAGTGTTGTTTATATGGGTCCTTACTTGCATAACTATATAAATAAGGCAATAAGTGTATAATAGCATAATTTAAACTCAATAGTGTTATTAGCATTAAAATTAGGAAAGATAATGAAAAATGATTGTTGTGTAAATGCAGAATTGGTGAGCTCCCCAAAGGTTTTAGTTGTAGCCATTATCTTTTCAAAATCAAGGTTAGCCCATCTGCAAAAAATTCTCCAAAACTATATTATGATACTACAACACACTAAGAAGAAATATATTTGAAAAAAATAGCAAAAACCTTGACTGTTAGACATGACACTAGGTGACCCAATGTCAGTCATGCCTCCAATGTTTGCGATGAAAAATATACAAGAATCCAGATATGTTTTTTTTTTTCCAAAACTCAAAAACTCAAATATTTGCATGGAAATAGGAACATATAAAAAAAATTGACACTAATTAACACAAGAATACCCAAAAAAATTTCACACTGCTCCCTAACAACTGTATCAAAATTTTGACTGTGTTGTCGAGGCATGCAAAATTATTTTAGTTACCTAAAGGTCGATCCCACAGAGCGCGAATGAATTTAAACTATTTCTAGAGCAAAATGTAAGAAAACAAATCAACATAATTTAATTAGAAGTAAAATTCCAGTTATGATTTCATTATCTTCTTTATCTTGATTAGTCACGAATTAATCAATAACATATCTCTTAATCTACCATTGAATCTCTATCCCTAGATAACCAAGTTTTGTTAATCCAAATAATTATTGAGTGTAATTAATCTAAATAAGCTCTTAGATTAATCTATTTAACTGAAGAACCCAAAATAAGCTCTTTCGATTTAATAATTTAAACGCATTCAAATTACAAAGAAGATAGGATAGACTAGACTTTGAATTAACAAGATCAACTCCAATAATCTAAATACGTGTTGCCCATAGTGGTTCAATCACTACTTGCTCCCAAATAATACAAATCGTAACAATTATGTATTGCTATATGTATTCTAGATATAAAGATAATTTATTTTAGCAAACATAACTACATCAAAATACCATACATTATGTTACGAAAGCAAGAAACATGAAAACTCTAAGAGAAAGTTAGAGAAAATGTTACTATAAAATGAATAAATCAATAATAAAGGACTATTATCCCTTTAAAATGGATTGGAGGAACTAGCTACGCATCACATATTGAAAATCACACCGAAATAGTAAAAAAAGCAAAACAAAACAAAACAAAACAAAAATATAATATATGTTCAAAACTATGTGCAATTGGTCTTCCCCTCCCAGGGGTGTAAACGAGTCGAGTCGAGTCGAACATACCATTATTCAAGATTGTTTAAAATGTTATCGAGCTATTTTTTTTAGATATGTTTGATTATTAATCGAGCCGAGCTTGAATGAGCTTTAATCGAGTTGAGCTCGAGTAATTTGATATTTTACACTTGTTTTATCAAATTTTCCTTAACAAGCTCGAGCTCGAGTCGAGCTCTAGATTTTATCGAACATAAAAGTATGTTCAAGTTTGTTTGACATTATTATTAAACCGAGTTCAAACGAGCTTATAACGAATGAGCTCGAATCAAGTATCGAATAGCTTGGTTTGATTTTCAGCCCTACCCCCTACCCCCTCATATCAGGCAATCTTATAGATTGAGCATCATAAATCAGCTAGTTAATCATATTCCACCTAAAAAGTTCATGTAATCATAGAAATCGTCATAACTTTGTCTAATTATGCCATACAACTTCATAATAAAACATGCATATAAACTAATGAAGACAAATTTAGATCATGCACATTCATAAAGTGTGAGAATTTCACCCACCTCATAAACGTACAGTAATTGTTGTTTTTAATAACATTTGTTCTAGTTTCTAAGGCCCTTGATGCTCCTAAAATAGGAAGATTTATTCTATTAGGGTCCTAAATATGGTTAAAACCTTTACTCACAATTAATAAACCCTTAATCAATTAGAAATCCTACTAATTTTCTTAAGATATTTTAGGACATGAAAAGTGGGGCAAATTATGAGAAAAGACCTCAAAATGAGCTTTTTATTGAACTTTGATCACGTTATGTTATGAGATATGTGCACTATACAAATATGAGAAACCTACTATTTCTCAACACCACACTTTAAACGAAATAATTTGTGACATTTTGACCCTGATATGAGCTCATTCAGACTTAAAACGAGCATTTTATGGTTGTTTGATATTATAAGGACTAAATAAAGTTGACTAGGCCAGACTCAAATTTTTTCGAAATATGTGACTGACTTTGAAGTTTTTCTAAAACAACAATTGAGGATAAACGTTTTATAAATTCTAATTTCTATCCTAAATCACAATTGAAACCCCATTACTCTAATTATACAGCATTGGACGGTGAACAGGGCGTGGGGGGTGACCCACAACCTTCTCTGGACACCGGCGATCCTATCCATGTGGCCTCCCCAAGAATCCAGCCACAGAGTGGCTAAAATTTGCAAATAAACACGCACTTGGGCATTGGAATCATACCTAATGGTGTTGATTTCGCCGATTAAATACAATGTTCAACAAGCTCTGTTATCACAAGAGTTTTTGGGAAGAATGATGGGATTGAAGTGTAGTTTAAAACCCCTTTACTAATTTCAGAAAAACATCATGACTCGACCCTCAATTTTGATGATTTTCAAAATGTGACGTGCAGCTAGAAAAAAGCATATATTTTCTTAAATTAAGAGGACAATTGTAAGCCCATGGTGGCCGTCTAGAAGAATTTTCGATAGGCTTTTATTCATCATAAGCCATTCCCATGGCAGGGAAGACCCTCAGAGTGAAGTGTAGTGACAACATTGGCAGAAATAGGGCTTGAAAACCTTAATTTTTGTCGGATTATGATTATTCTGGAAATGGTGGTGGCGGTCGCTTGTCTCCCTAGATTTAAAACAAGTCTAATATCTTATATTAGTGTGTGTATGTGTGTGGATTAACCCTCAACTGACTATCTTCATTGATATTTTGTATTCGATTTTTACTCCTATTAGGCTCCAGGCCTAAAAACTTAGAAAAAATTAATTATCTAATTTAATGTCCAATCATAGTTTAAAAAAATCAAATCATGAATCCAAAAATATTAAACTATTTAATCATGCTCTAATCTCAATTTAATCACTTAAAATCACATAAAATATGAATTGCACATTTTTAAATCATGGAAATTTCATAAACTCATATTATCATAAAATTTAATAAATCATGATGTCCAATAATCATAATATTCTATTTATTCCAAAAAAATTGCACATAAGTCCTTAAATACACGTTAAAATTTTATTACTCGTAAAATTAATCATATAAGAACTCTAAACATGAAATTATACATAAAATCATAGGAAATTTTAATCATTACGTTATATTAATTAAATTGTGTCACATTATATAAAATCATCTAATAAATCATATCAATTTAAATGATATATTTCTCACATAAATTCTTGGAAACGTTTCATATTATGCAAGCATAAATCATGATCATGAGTTTTTATAAAAAAAATAAAAAATAAAAACAAAATTACTAATGCCACGAGAAAGTCTGGGTTATCATATAAGCAAACTATGAAGTAATAATGAAGTGTCAATAAACATTGAAAGCAATGAGTTTTGAAAGAAGGAAATTTGATTTAGAATCACTTGAGGAATGAGTGTTTTCCTAATGGTCGTCATGGAAAGTTACTGCCAACAACTCATCAACATCTACAATAGGTGAGGGATTTTATTTTTCTTCCACAATCCAAAATTCAGTTTTGTCAATAGGATCTTAGCAAATCGCTTTATGTTCAAGCCTTACGTGTAAAAATTAAAAAGAAAAAATAAAATTGATAAGTTGCAAGAAATTCATTACAGGAAACTAAGAATAATAATATTAAAAAAAAAACTAGTACCTTTCTTGCAAGTGTAAGTTGTAATGGATAAACACAAAATCATTCAACCTAGGATGTTCCAATTTATTTATCTTCTTTGTATGTAAACACAGACCAATTTCTTCCACATCCGGAAGACAAAGAGGTCTGGCTTAAGATTCAATGGCCAAGTTTGCAAGTTTGGAGCACTACATCCAAAAATTCTCCACCATTCATATATAAGAGACATAATAAATAAATTAGTAAGTAAAAAATATGAGCACTAATCAAAATAATAATTAAGGTTAAGAATGTAAGTTTGAATTATAATAATATAAGATTTACCAGGTTGCATAGTTTTTTATGAATCAAGAGCAATATTGCGACTAGAGCTTCCTATTCTTTCTTGATATGCACTCACTTCATCAATACACTTTCTTTGAATCATCTTGTCGGCAACCAAGGTCATGACCATCTCAACAAACCCATCCATTACTTCTTTTTTTTTTTTTTTTTTTTGCACATCTTTTTCTTGTCATATGCAAAAGAAGGATTCAGAAGATAAGCTGCAGCATGAATGTCTCGACGAAGTAGTCTCTCCACATCTTGCCTTGATAACACTTGCTTGAATCAAGAACTATAGCCATCACTGCACTTACTTTTCTATCTTTGTAGTATCGAGAATCCTTGAAGGTCTTGCTTGTGGAAAAAGCTTGCAAATCATGTTGATGTTCGAGGATACTCTTCAGTGCGATGTAAGTTGTAGCAAAGTGAGTTGGTCCTGGGCGTATAATTTCAGTCCATCCTTCTCTTTTCCTCAACCAAGCAAGCAAAAAGCCATGATTATAAACAAATTTTGTTGCTAGAGATGCATATTTTGCAAGACCGGAAACAAGCTCCATTTTTTAAATAATTCCAAGTAGCAAATGCAAGTAATGTGCAGCACAAGTTGACCACTTGATAGAATGATACATGTCATTAAGCGAGACCCCAGTAACTTTATAGTTAGCCCACTTATCAGTTACAAAATGAACAAAAATTGTCCCTCTCTTACAATAATCCATGAAATTTATAAGTTGTCTATTTGATATATCTAGCCAACCATCTGCCATAATAGTGCAACCCTTTTCTTCCCAAATCCTTCGGTAGTCATCAAGCAACAATTCAACCTCCCATATCACATCTCCCATTTGTCAGCACTTGGTTATATTTTGGTAATTTATAACTGGGAGCAAGTGAGGTAATAGCATCCACCATTTTTTTTAAAAATAAGAAGAATTTACAACATTTATAGGGAGACAATCATTGTAAACAAATCTAGCAATTGACAAATCTAATTATGTACAATTTTTTTACTTACAAGGGTGCTTTTGATAGATGGTTGGGCACCAGGAGTGGTTCTTCAAGCTCTTTTAACGATTGCTCCATCTGGTATCGTACATCGTAAGGAACATTTTTGCATAGATCAATATCCCCTTTCCGACAAGCTAAGTGTATGTTCACTCTATTAATTTCCCCTCCTCTCCATGTATTATTCCAGAACAAACAAGTCCGACTTTTCTTTCCATCAATAACATTCTGTCTAAAATGAGCCCAAGCAGGATCCGATTTTGGTCAGATTCATAATTGATCAGGTCTAATTGTAGGCTTAGCACTAGATTGTTGGTCACTTGATGACGATTCCATTTAGAAATAACAAAAAAAGAATACAATTTACGGTTAATTGGTCGTAAAGGAAATACACCTTCAATGCAAGTTTCAAAATGAGGCAAAATACAACATACAAGTGAAAAACTGAAACTTTAACAGCATTCTTTAATGAACTTCGTAAGTGCAGCAATCAAAAAATGAGACAAGAAACATGAAACAATCTAACAAGAAAAATATTTGAAATCTCAATTCTTTAATAATTTTCATCAATGTATCAAACATATTTAAAGAAACATTTCATCAAACACATTGCGGGCACTATCATATTACCAAAAAATGTAACTTATATTGAATGAAACAATTTCATCGTAGGTTAGAGGGGAAATAACTAAGATCAACAAAGTGCATACCTGTTTTTTCTTTCAATTTCTTCAAGTTTGAAGCAACCAATTTTTTTCTTTCTTTTGGCCAAGATGGTCTGGATTATGGAATCTGGAGAGCATTTTTGAATGAATGTTCTCAGTTTTCTTTTAGGGTCAAACTAGTCTTAATAATTTGGGCCGGTTTTTTTGTTCAACTTAAAAAACAATTTTACATGTGTTCCGGACTGATCTTGGTAGCGGTTCCCAATTCAATCGATTGAACTAGCTGGTCGGATCCGATTTTGTAAACAATGGTTCCAAATATTGTCTATAAGACCTTTTATTCTTTCCTAATAGCATACTTCTACGTATGTCATATTTTGAGCTTCTAAACTTGTTGAGAAGATTATAGGGTCTTGTATATTGCTCTAAACTCTTGGAGGATTTCATAGAGTGATGAGTGTGAGTGTGAGTGTGCCTTGTGTTTTCTCCTATTTTTCCTTTGATTTTTGGTGTCACATACACGGATTTAGGTAACTGGTGCGCAAGAAACTCACTCAAAGTTAAAATTTTGTGAAATAAATACGTAGATTCAAATAAACCGTGAGATTTCAATATATATAAACATGAGTTGTGCACGTGATAATGTTCGATTTGTGCAATTTGGATTTTTTTCATACTTGATATGATATTTTTTGTAAAATACTCGTTCGTTGTATTTTTTAGTGATTTCAGGTATAATTACAAGGAATTTAACCATTCGTCAAAGTTGTGATGCGAACTCATAACTGAAATCAAGAATTAATTTATTTGAAGGGGGACAACTCGATCAATCGATTAACATCTAAAGAGTCGAGTTACCAGCAAGGATTAAGTTCGATTTTGAAGCAAAGGATCAACTCGTCTAGCCAAGTTAGTCAACTCGGGTCGAATTGCATCAAAAATGAGAGAAAAAGACAAAGTCAAAGTGCTACGCAACTGGTCGAGTTGGCAAGTCAGTGTTTGTAATTTGATTGACTTTGTCGGCGTTATCCTAACTAATCTTCAGTATTTTGCTCATATCTTGAGCTATATATATCCAATTGAAGTGAATAGTATTAACAAATAGTGATGTATTCTTATATGGAATAGTCAAAGTTAAATTTAGACAGAAAACCTCCAAAAATCATAGGAAGTCGGGACACATGAAGAGTCATATTCAATTTGGAAGAGGATTTGACTATTTTGACAAGCTATCAATCTCTTACATATATATATATATATATATATATATATATATATATATGACCCAAAACTCCAAAATAAAACTTTTACAATAGAAAATAATATATTGGGCTTGCCACAAAATTTAGATCAAAGCTAAGAAAGAGAATTAGGGTTTGAAGGAAAGAGTACTGAGAGAAGATTGCGACTGAAAAGTTGTAAGATTGTTTAAACATTACTAGTTTGCATGTTGAAAGCTATGTGAAACAACTTTTACGTTCTCACATATAGAGGTGACAAAATTGACCCAACCCGATGGGTTGGCCCGACAAACTCGATATTTGAGTTGGATTGCGCTTATAGTTTTAGACCCCAAATGTGATCAGGCCTATTTGACTCGTCTTGATAGATGGGTCATTGGCTTGTCTGATCAATTTAATGTATTTTATTGGTGTTGGGCTGGATTTGAGTGAAGATTTAGTGGCCTAATAAAAATTTTAACCAGCCCGACCCATTCCAAATTTGACATTGGCCCACGGGCTTGGGCTGGACTACACTGACCTCCTTTAATATTCACACCTAGTGTCAAAATGATGTTAAACATATTCATATACAAGATTGTAATAAATAAGGTAAAAATACATTAAAATTTTGATATCATCGGTTTATTTTTACAAACTCCAACTTTTATGCTAAAAGTATATCTGCCAATGAACCTTGTGATGAGTTGGACTTGTACTACAAATATATAAAATAAAAATTAATCATTATAGGCCCCAAAGAACTAATCCTATGAACATCAACCCTAATTTTACAAAATATATATACACTTGTATTTGCAAAATACGTTATCACTTGCATCCTATATTGAACTAACTAGTATGCCCAATCGACATTTTTTCTTCTCTTGTTGAGAAACATCGCTCTAAGCCTTTTTCACAGTAAAATGTTTTGAATTTGTACAATGTATTTGAATAGAAGCAAGAATTAATTAACAGGTTTTGCACCAGAAAAGCATAGGTAAAAGGGTTTCCAAAAAAGGGAAAAAAAGGAAGGAAGCAAGCAAGAAACTGGAAACCCTAGCTGGGGGGTCTCAACTCAAGCTGTCTGTCAAAGGTCAATTCCGGGAGAGGCTTGTGCAGGACGCAACAAATCCTAATATGCACCATTAGCGACTGCCTAATAAGCTTTCTTCATTTATTGCATATTCCCACAAAACACAGACATTCTTTAACACGACTAATATTGCACTTCCCTTCTCATATATATCTGTATAGCAACTGCGCTGACTCAGTATGCATTTAAGTTTCTGCTATATTTGCTACCTGGGATTGCGATGCTCAACTGTTATGCCTCCTAATTCCTCTCTCTCTCTCTCTCTCTCTCTCTCTCTCTGCGCCCTGTGTGTGTGTGTGTGTGTGTGTGTGTTCAGATCTTTTCGCACCAACCAGTCCCGAAATCTCGCATTGTATGTGGCTTATCCCTCCATCCATCAGGTCTATAAATAATTACCCTTTTTTCATTCTTTAACTCAATCCCAGAAGCTCCTTTGCTTCTATCTCTGCTTTCTCTCTCATCCCTCCCGCCTCTCTCTCTAAAATTAGCTAGGTTTTTACCCTGCTTCTCATCTCATGTTTTTCTTCAATTACCTGGGTTAAATTCTGTATAGAGAGCCAACTGGATCTCACTCATTGAGCCAACAGATCGACACCCTTTGAAGCTTTTTCTTTGCTTTGTCTTCTCCTTTTACCTTAGAAAGTCTCGAGTGGTGATGTCAGATTAGGGTTCATCTTTTAAATCTCCCAATCGTACTCCTTATTGCCTTTTTTCATATATTTTTTTTCTTGGATATCTCAAGATCGAACCTCAGTCAGTTTTTGCGGATGGAGCATCATCAAGATTCACATACCTTTTCTAAAGCTACATGAAAGAGTGAATTCAGTGGTGCCCTTTCAAGGGTCCCAAACTTTTTTACTTTTATTATTTCTTGGTTTTATAATTCATACTCTTGTGGGTGAGAAATCCGAATATGAGAATCTTGATGATGCTGCAGCGGCAATGAGTGGCTACTTCCTTTGATGTACAAGGATCATTATACGTACGTACGGTATGCATAAAATTCATTTGAACCCATATCTTCATCCTATGTATGTGTGTGTATAACTTGTTTAAGTATAGAACTGTTTTTAGGGTTTTTAAGATGTTTTGTAGCATAATTTTATTACAATTGTTTCTAGTCACCCAGATTTTATTAATTTTATTTACTGTATCATGACATAAACCTCTTGCATTTTAAAGTAATGAATTATCAACACTTTTTGAGTTTTTTTTCTTACCTTATTACATGTAGTAAATGATTTCGACTAGGCAATGGATCTATAATTATTTTCTTATACATATTGAGAAATAGTAATCAAGTATTGGTATTTTAGTAACAGTCTTTCTATCCATCAGGTGTATCTTGTTACTTTTTTTTATTTGGAAATTATGAACATCCGTCTCTCTCTCTCTCTTTCTTTCTCTCTCTCTGTATATATATATATGTGTGTGTGTGGGGGGGGGGGTGTATCAAGTTTACAGGTTTTCAAATCCCTCCGTATTTTGCGGCACCATGACTAAAAGGACAAAGTACATAATATTTGGACTTTTATAAAAATAAAATAAAAATATAAAAAGTAAATTCCATCTACAATATGTGCGTTAATTACATTTTCCATGTTCTTGATAATTAACTGTAAATTTATGGAGTATTATTGGTTCTTCGAGTATATGCATGTGACTTACCCGATTTATAGTTGCAGCTAAATTTAACCTTAATTAATGTTTTGTGAATATGAGTTTGCATTTAAATATAATTAATCAAAAAAAAAAGAGAGAATTTTTATATTAATTGTATGTTGAGTATTCAATATGTAATGGATTGATAACATTTTGCAATGGAATCAAGTAAAATCTATCATCACAACTTCTTATTAATAAATATACCCAAATATTAATTATTGTAAGTCAACTAAAAAGATTACTTAAATTTCCCAAAAAACAAATTGATTTCAAAATATTAATTAATATTATTAGGTTTGTTAGAGGTTGAAAATCTCACTAATTGTGTTTATGTGTGAAAATTGAACATTTATAGTACATAGCTATTGAGAATTAAAACCATTTTTGTTATTTAGGTACATAAAGTTAATAACTTATAGAAATATTATTTTCAATATATGGGATAGTTATACTTCTACGCAAATAGTTTGACTTTATGGTTTACCTTCTCAACTACTTTTATTTCACATATTTATATGTATATATTATTTAGAAAGCTATATTCTAATATCTGGAAAAAAAAAATAGTGGTGATGTGAATTTATTTTATAAATCATAATTGAGCTCCAATTGTGTTTGGGCCTAATTATTATTGTCAATTATTCTGTGGTCTATTATTGGAGCCCATATTTGTATGACTTGTGAGTGCTCTTGAAGTTTTAGTCTTAAAAGTATTTTCTACTTCAACTTTTTTCTCAAACATATCTTCTATCTTTTATCAATATCAAACTCTGTAACAAAGATATATATATATATATATACATATATATATAAGTTAATAAATACGATTTATAAAGTATTATTGCTAATATGCAATGTAATTTCAGTGATTAAAACATCAAATAATCAATTGATAAAAATATGTGACATAATCTTGTGCTTTTAACATCACATTTCATTATGTAAATGAACCTTGCAACTCAATTTACAATATTGTTTACTTGAAAAATATTAATAATAATTGGGTCCATGGTGCACTAATGTATAAGAAGCTCACCCTATATATATGTGCGTTAAATAAGACTTTCCATCTATTTTTCTTAGAAAAATCGTCCAAAACGACAAGCACCTGTAATATGGGAGAAATGCATTTTTAGTTCTATAACTTTAGGTACCATGCATTTTTAGTCCTAGTTGATTATGCTTTCACAATTCAGTTCAATAATTTTAAAAATTACGCAATTTAAGTCTCAATTTGGTTGGACATTCATAACCTTGCTGGAAAATTAGGAGTTATTAACAATTGCATAATTTTATAGTTAGGAGATTGAAATTACAAAATCGTAATCGGCAAGGACAAAATTTTTAGTACCTGAAATTATGGGATTAAAAATACATTTTTATCTATGTGAATATCAAATCAAACTGAAACTTAAACTGCATCACTTTTAAAATTATATACCTGAAATTACAAAAAATGCTAATTAGCAAAAGTTATGAAACAAAAAATGCATTTTTCCCCCCTCTGCCGTGATCATCTTTTTTCTCCATCTTTAATTACTCTAATTATTTTAAAATTTTCGAGCATATCTAGACAACTAAATTTTTTTATGAAATTTCAATATTGCTCTCCATAAAATATTCTCGAGATACAGTAGTTCAATCACAACGATATTTTATTCGATTATTTTTTATTACTTTTGTGCATGCTCATTTAAAGTATTCTATCTTTTTCTCATTTAAAAATCCCAAACAATAGTTAGAAATGTTTAATTATTCTTAGTTATGCTATTTATCTTCTATAAAACTCTTAAACAAATATACCATCGGCAAAGTGATGAGAAAATCGAACGAGTGAACCAATGCCTGGAAACCTACCTGCGTTACATGAGTGGAGCAAATCCTAAGGAATGGTCGCTTAGCTACCTCAAGCTGAATATTGGTACAATTCTTGCTACCATACGTCTACTGCACTCACACCCTTTGAGGCTTTATATGGATATCACAACCTATTCATTTTCCTATGAGCATCTCAACTAACATTTTTGTGATGGAAGTGGGGCATACTCTCCTAATTCAAGAGCATTTGAAGCGATATTTAAAAAAGGCTCAAGACAGAATGAAGACTTTTGCTGACAAGAAAAGAAAAGAAAAGGAGTTTGAAGTGGGAGAGTGGGTCTATTTGAAGTTAAAACCATGCAGAGTCATAAAATGTGGAAGTTGTCTCTGAAGTATGCATGCCCATTTTCAACTGTAGCTTACAAATTGCAATTAGCAGCTACTGCAAAAATTTATAAAGTCTTTCATGTGTCCTTCCTGAAGAAGAAGGTGGGCAACCTTACTGCAGCATCCTATGAGCTTCCACTCATGATACAGGGAAAGTGATATTACATCCAGTCTCCATTCTGGCCAGGAGGTTGGTTAAGAAGTCCGCATGGACAGCTCAGTTGGTTCCTGGGTGGCAGATTGCCCCATTCCTCCCACCTTCGCCTTTTGCCCCAAGGAGGTTGGTTAAGAAGAATTTATTTTATCAAAATATATATATATATAAGTAAAATTACTTTTTAAAATTTTGTTTTTTGGACCTAAATTTCAACCATATGAATGTAAAACTATATATATTTATGAAACTCTTTTAAGATACATTATTACAATTTAGTTGAAGAGATTAATATAAACAATCTTCGGGATTTGCTTAGTTTCTGTTGTTCAACATAAATAAATTTGAATTTTAAAGATTTTTTGTTAACTCATAATATATTCAAAATAAGAAATAAATTTGTTAGGAATGTGAAATCATTGTAGTTTCATTATATTATGAAAAATCATTAACAATTTTCCTATAATTAAATTATCAATTATTTAAAATCACTCAATCACGTGGATAAAATATAATTTTGTCAAATAAGAAATTAAATTTTGAACATTCTTACCATAATTCAAAATCATTTCTCATTTTGTCTCTCTCTTCTTTCTGTTAATTTTATCAAGATTATTACTAAATATTTTAAAGTCTTTCTTTTTTGTTCTCCCTCCTCTTAAAGTGTTTTGCGTTTTCTGTTTTGAGAAAATAAATGGTAAGACAGGTATGATAATATGTGTCATGTTTCAATTGTCACAAAAGCCTACACTTTTCAAAATATTATTTTAGATTTATTTTATTTTAAATTCTTTTATTCACCTGTTGCTTTCAATTTATCATAAACATATTTAATTTTCTTAACTATTTTTCTTTCTTATTTTTAAACAAAAAGTTCATCCATCTCTTTCATGTTTTGTTTGATTATTTTTGTGATTTTCTGTTGAGATCTGCTAATTATTTCGATGTATAAGCACTGTGCAATTTTTCATTAGCTTTCAAAGTATTTGTTTCCATCAAATTTTAATTTTTTGTAATATTATTACATTTAATTAGCAATTTGCAAAATATTTTTGTCCTTAATTTGACTATATAATTGGCAAATTTTACGAGATATGTACAAATTTTTTTCTTTAATCTGTTAATATAGCTATTTTTTTATTTTATTTTATTCAACCTTCTATAAATCGTGGATATTATGCTTATCAATTTGTAAACGAGGCTAATTCTAATAGAAGAAAAGACGAAACATAAAATTACAACAAATTTCTACTCATTATACAAAAAAATAATCACTGAATTACAAATCTACACCTTCTATAATATATTATATAACTTGAATATATGATTATATTATAAAATATAAGAAAAAAATATATTATGTGCATCGCACAGGTATCACACTAGTATTTAATTAAAATAATCTTAAAAATAATTAAACTAAATTAATTATAAAACAAAATTTTATTGTATTATTTTTATTTATAATTGAAATTACATTTTTTTTGTCACATTTAATTAAAATAATCTTAAAATTAATTAAACTAAATTAATTATAAAACAAAAAATTATTATTAAATATAAATATTAAAAAACATATAAATAAAATATTTAAAAAAAGTAATAAATATAAAAAACATATAAACAAAACATTAAAAAAATAGAACTTGCGCCAATTTTACCGTATTTTAATTAAAAAAGAAGAATGGCAGAGGCTCCAATGCACAGCCTACATTTCCTACTTTTCTACAACTCCAGCGCATTACTGAAGATGGTCTAAACACCACCCTAAAATATTAGAAAATAATTAAATCTTAAAATATTTATAAACAAGCTCTTTTAGCATTCATGAAACAAGATGAGCTAAAATCTTGTTCTGCTTTAACTCATATTCCAAATAAGTATCAAATGTTATGTTCATACAAATAACATAATAATAATAACATACTAAGTTTTTCTATGCAAGAAAACATAGCTCGCTATTTAAAATAAACTAGTATTTTTCTAGTGTGTTGAACGATTTATAATATAATAATATAATATAATTAATAATATAATTTTTTTAAATAAAATATATTTTTAATAAAAATTATTTAAAATAAAAATAGCTCACAATATAAAAATATATTAAATGTTAAAATATATCACAATTAATTTATAAAAAATATTTTATATTTAAAAATTAATATTTTATTTTTATATATGCAATATGGATATCAAATTGAAGATCGTGAAAAGATGATTAATTTAATATATTTTTTTATTAACAATTGAATTGAGATAAAAAAATTATATGTCTTTGATAGTTAAAAAAATTAAAAAAAAAACTTTGATTGAATAACATACTTTCTGAAAATTAAAAGCTTATTTAAATAAGAAAATGACATTTTTATAAATTTCTCAATTATCCTATTTTTATATAGTTATAGATTTCTCAAAAAATTATTATCATAGATCACTCTACAAGCAGGTTTGATTAAAAAAATACATAATTAATACTTTATTCGTGAAATTAGCCCTAAACCACTTGATTTGAAATCAAATTTTTGTTAGAGTTTATAGATAATGCAGTTTTTATTCCAAAAAAACTAGCTAGTGTTGTATTCTTATTAAAAACTTACTTCTTTTACTCTCTCTCTCTCTCTCTCTCTCTCTCTCTCTCTCTCTCTCTCTCTCTCTCTCTCTCTCTCTCTCTCTCTCTCTCTCTCTCTCCACTTTTTACCCTCCCTGACTTATAAGTTGTTTATAATTAGAGAATAATTATGTTTATTACCCTAATTAAATGTTATAATTACTTAGTTGGTAAATTGTTTTAGAGTTGATAAGCAACTTACAATCTTTAATCATACGAATTAGTTTTATTAACTTTCATATATAATTTTATTAATTAATTAATTTTATTAACTTGAATCAGTCATTCAGTTGCAAATAATTTCTGAGAGATTACATAAAGTGCAATATTGTGGAATGTAGTTAACTTCCATATATATTTTATTAATTAGTTTTACTAACTTGAATTTAGTTAATTCTTTTAAAATAATGTTTGAGAGATTAAAAGTTCAATTATTCAATCAAACCAATTAGCATAAAGTAAGTTAACTTACATATTTATCTTTTTATTAATTAGCTTAATTAATTGAAATTAGTAAATTAATAGATATCTTTAGTAATTACAATTAAATTGTAGGACCTTCCACCAATCATTTTTTTCTTATTATTTATATTAATCGAAATAGAAATAACGCGTGGCAAATTAATTTGGAGTGGATTTATTATTTTTACAAAAAAATCAAAAAAATAATTTAAAAAAGGGCTGGAAATAAAGAAGGAAGAAAAACATGCTTATTAGTAACGGCTAGTTAGGCTGTCATGGTAAGAGGAGCCTATCAGCTATCAGCTCTCAGCAGTAGCTTCTCTCCCACAATTGACCGTTGCACCATTACTTATTCAAACCCTCACACCAAATCCCAAAACCCTCTTTACTTCGATCCACCGCCATTAACGTTTCAACCATTCTCGCAGAAAAGCCCTCTCAGGGAGGCGCCTTTTCTACGAGTTCTTCATCTCAAGACACTCAAAATTGCTGAAATCCTCGAATTTTCAGAGTTCAAAACGATCAAGCAACAAGGGGGAAAATGGATACTCCTCAGAGAAGAAAGAGTGGCATTAACCTGCCGGCATCGATGTCGGAGACATCTTTGCGCCTACAAACCTTCTCATCTCCCTCGGCCAAGCTGTCGTCGCCGCTGAAATCGATGTCGCCGAGGACTATATCGAATCTATCGGCATCCTCGTCGCCGTCTAAATCTGTTTCTGCCTGCAGCGACAGGTTTATCCCTTGCAGATCTTCGTCGAGGCTGCACACGTTTGGGCTAATCGAGAAGGCGTCGCCGGTGAAGGAGGGAGGGGGAGGAGGAAGTGAGGCCTATTCCAGGCTGTTGAAAACTGAGCTTTTTGGGACTGATTTTGGGTCTTGTGATTTTGGTGCAGGTGGATTTAGAGGAGGGTCGCCGATGAGTCCGAGCAAGAATATGCTGAGGTTCAAAACTGAACAGCACTCTTCCGGGCCTAATTCACCATTCTCACCTTCGATTTTGGGGCACGATAGCGGGCTTTCTGGTGAGGTGTCGACACCTCCTAAGCCGCCAAGGAAGGTGCCCAAGACGCCTCACAAGGTACAGTTCTCTAGATTCTTGGAAAAACTTGGGAAGAACATCCAGTATTTTTTCAGATTTCAATTGTCTCGTAAGAAAAATGATAAATCAAGCTCACGTGTGAACTAATCAGGTGTAATGTGCTAGTAATATTTGTTCATTGATGAGATTTAAGATTTTTACCGGACACAACTTCTTGACTGATTTATATGTTAGGACTAGAAACCCTTACTGTGTAGCTATCACTGTTAATACTCCCATCCGTCCAAAAAACAAAAAAGAGTTTTGTTTGTATAACTATAAAATGTTCTGCGAAGATTATGCCTAATGTACATTTGCTTTAAAATGAAATGAAGCTGAAACGAGTGCAAGATTTAACTCTTTCTTTCTTTCTTTCCTTTTTTTTTTTTTTTTTTTTTTTTTTTTTGGGAGGCTTGTGATCTTCAGGTTAAGATCAGCAACAAACTATGTTGTTTGAGGACCATATAAGATTTCGGTCATAGTACTTTTCTTGAATGATGTTTATCCGTGTGTTCGTTCCACTCTGTTTTTCTGTCAAATTAAAAGGAAAAATCTCTGATTTATGGGCATAAAAGTTGTGGAAGTAGGAGATTTTCAGCTAAGTGAGTGCATAATTGCAGGTTTTGGATGCACCAGCTCTTCAAGATGACTTCTATCTAAACTTGGTTGACTGGTCTTCTCAGAATGTCCTTGCTGTGGGATTAGGAACTTGTGTGTATTTATGGAGTGCTTCAAATAGTAAAGTAAGTTCTTATTTATACTTATCTTGAATGCATGCTTTGTTTGCTTGTTCTTCCGCCCCAGGGTAAACCTGTATTTGTACATTAACCATCTAACTCAGAAACCATAATCCACAGGTAACAAAATTGTGTGATTTGGGACCCAATGACAGTGTTTGCTCGGTCCAATGGACTCGGGAGGGGTCATACATATCTGTCGGAACAAATCTTGGTCAAGTTCAGGTAAATAGCATTAACTAGCTGAATTCTTTTGGCCAAATAATTAGAGAGGCAACTAATACATATCTACACCCATAATTTAGGTTTGGGATGGAACTCAGTGCAAACGGGTTAGAACAATGACTGGACACCAAACGAGGGTTGGAGTATTGGCCTGGAGTTCGCGCATATTATCCTCTGGAAGCAGAGACAGAAACATTCTTCAGCATGATCTTCGTGTTCCAAGTGATTACATCAACAAACTAATTGGACACAAATCCGAGGTAAAATACTACATATTCATCTCTTTTTCTCTCTGAATATAGATTTGTATCACTTCAATCCATTTAGACTGTTTTGTAACCTAGTTTTTGGACACCATAGGTATGTGGACTGAAATGGTCTCACGATGATCGAGAACTCGCATCTGGTGGCAATGACAATCAGGTAGCTGTGTTAATCATTAGCACAATTGTACCCAAATTTGAATTTCTGTGAAAGATCTATATCTGAAGAAAGTTAATGTTTGCATCAGCTATTGGTGTGGAATCAACATTCCCAGCAGCCAGTCTTGAAACTGACGGAGCATACAGCTGCTGTGAAGGCCATTGCTTGGTCGCCTCACCAGAATGGTCTTCTGGCATCGGGAGGAGGAACAGCTGACCGTTGCATTCGTTTCTGGAATACCACCAGTGGCAATCAACTGAATAATGTGGACACTGGAAGCCAGGTTGCCCTAAGAATCTTATTACAATTATTCTGTTGGGCTAATTACACGTTATCCCAGTTGTGTTCAGCACGTTATCGCACAAACTTTTTTTCTTAAAACTTTGTTGCTTGAACTTCACGGGTGAACATTCTGTTGAGGACACTTTTGCCTCCACACGTGAAGTTCATGCGGGTAAAGTGTTATCAAAAAGTTTGTAATGAAAATATCTAAGAATGGCAAAATGTAATAAATCCCATTGTGTACAAGGACTAACACAAAACCTAGTCTTGGTCTATACAAGATTATTGTCTAAAATTAAGATCATTGTTTCATATAGGTATGCAACCTAGTGTGGAGTAAAAATGTGAACGAAATAGTTAGCACTCACGGGTATTCTCAGAATCAAATAATGGTGTGGAAGTATCCTAGCATGGCAAAGGTGAATACAACTGATCTCTTTACTTTTTTCTTCTTTTCTTCATTCTTATAATTACTAAGAAAAAATTGGTGAACTGGGTTTCGCCTTATAACAGGTCGCGACTCTGACTGGGCATAGTTTGCGGGTGCTGTACTTGGCAATGTCTCCTGATGGTCAGGTATAATACAATACCTTACACAGCCTCGACAACATATAAATCTACCATATAGTTTTTGGATTCTTTTAATCTCTTGAAATATTTTTTGAAACTCATAGATGTAAGTTGGTATTTTCCAGACAATAGTGACAGGAGCAGGGGACGAAACGCTCAGATTTTGGAACGTGTTTCCATCCGCTAGAACGCCTGTAAGTGGAGAACTCTTATTCGATTTTGTTTGTATGACTGCTTCAAGATTGGTGCTGTATGTCGATATCTTGAACTGGTTTTCTTAGATGCTTGTTTTGTATTCGTGTTTGCAGGCACCGGTGAAGGAAACTGGCCTTTGGTCTTTAGGCAGAACTCAAATCCGATGATGATGTGTGTTAGTAAATCCTCCTGTAAATTCAGTCACTACAATAGCAAGCAACTCGGCCAAAAAGGAGAGGATCACAATTTTATTTTATTTTTTAAATTTACTTGGGAATTGTAAAGTGAATTTTTTTTATCTTTCCCCCAACTTTGTGTAGGGATTTTAACATACTTGATATCTCATGTTTGGAGTTGAGATGAAAATAGAAACTGAAGAAGTGTGGATAAAAAAGGAAACATTTGTATATTTGAGCTCCTCTTACTAATAAACCTCATTCTTTGATTTCTACATTCTATTCCTTGTTTCTTATTTTTATCATTGTTGTTAATTTTAAATTTCTAGTTTATACTTTAGATGTACTTTCTCTGCTATACTTCAGCCACTAGCAATTCTAATTCTTTCTTTACTCGAAAAATATAGAACTACAAAGAGCATGAATTTTAAAGTGTGTATGAGATCGATCTATTCTCTCGTAAAAATAGTAAAATTTTAAATATGAAATAAATGATTATATGTTTTGAAAATAGTCCTATAACATAAATACTTCATTCAATATTGTGTTGTTATTTGATAATTATTTATAAATATATCATCGATAACTATATATAACATAATGAAGATAAATTTGTATGATAATTATTCATGCTATATATGATAAATAACATAATATATATATATATATATATATATATATATATATATATATAGGAGGGTGGGTGCACTACTCAAGACCCGCCAAAAAAATTGACATACTGGAGAAGACAGTGAGCAAAATATACATTTTCCTCCAACTCTTTTTTTTCTTTTTCTTTTTTTCCCTTCTACGTAATTGTGAAAATATCACAAATCAACCCAAAAACTTTTATGCATAAAATGTACCATTAATTTACAGTATTAGTTATTTAACTTAAAAATATTATTTGCTTATTTAAAAAATATTACTATTAATTTATTAATTTACAAAAATTAGTAATACTTTTTAAATAAATAAATAATATTTTTTAATTAAACAAATAATACTATACATCAAATGAACGTTGCACCTAAAGCACAAAAAAGTCGCTAACAAATCAATTATCCATCCGTGCTTCTTTTTTTTTTTTTAAGTAATTTGAGGATCAAACCCTTGCTCTATATTATTATTTAATGAGACAATGTCATCACAATATTAATGCCTCTGATTTCTCCATGTTACTTAAATAGCGATATGGCATGCAAAATGGCGACCAAGATAGGTCAAACAAATGAAATTCTAAAATTATTAATACAACTAAAGTTAACCAAAAAAAACAAACGAACTTTTCCTTCCCTTGAGCATCACCTCAGAATCTAGACCTGTTCGTCACTCCAAATAACTTTCTAAACACGGGAAATAATAATACGGTTGTACTTGATGTTACAGTGAAAACCTGCAGCATGTAGAAAGATCTACCCAAACTCAGCTCTCCATCAAACTGCCAATCATTAGGTATTTCTTGCTAAAATGATGGGCAGATGGGTCCGGACCCAAGCCGGATACGTTTCCAAATATCCTACCCTACCGAAACCCCTGGCAAATAAGATAGATCTCCCTGGAAGACGATCTAGTCGCTTTTGGTCTCAACCATGATGCCTTTTTGAAGAGCGGTTTGCATAATAGGCAGATTTCTATAGATTAACAATGAAACAGAAGTAAGCATCAGATATCATAAGAAAATATGTCAGAGAAATATTGTGGGAATCAGACACCAACCTTTATTATCTTCACTTTCTAGAAGCTTCACAATTAGGTGGCCACCTGGTTTTAGCAAACCCTTAATATCTGATGCAGAGGTGGGGGAGCTATTTGATCGTAATGGCTGTGGTGCGTTATTTTCTGTGTGATCAACCACAGGCTTTCCCACAGCCAAGTCAATCGCTCGCATGCCAAGTTCAGCAGATAAAGCTGCATCTCTACTTGTGATTCCAGAAACTAAGGGACACATATCTGAGAGTATGACAGAGAACCCCTTTTGCTGTAAATCAAGAAATGAGATGCATCAGCTTCATTTTTGGAAGGGAATGAAATGATAGTAACTTTTTATTTAGTGGTTCAGTTAGCACAGTGGCTACGCAGCTATGAATTTGATCCACATTGTGAGTTCCTGAGCCTGCCCAGTTCATGGAGAGATGAGTTTTACTATTTTTCGAATTTCAAATACCAACCTTTGAGATACCATAAACACCCGCTTCATATTTTTCTTACGAGAATGCCCTCAATAGGTGCAATTCATGAAATAGAAACAAATGTCAGGATGTTTGTTGTAATTTACCAACTGTTTTTAAATAGGTCAAAGCTCTAGGGTTGGGGGAGGGGGAAATAATCTCTAGATCTAGATGTCTCATCCTCAACTAATTAATTTTGCTTCAAATTTTGGAAACGCCACTGGTTATCATCCAAGTGTGTGAAACTTTTTGTAGGGAAAAAAACCCGCAATAGTCATGAGGCAGTAACAGAAGTGCTTAGCAATTGGTACTGACTAGAGAAACTCCAATAACAAAAGGATGGGGAAGAACCCCTATATGAGCAATCATCTGGCTTTGAACTTTTGTCATACAAGAAACCAGGCTGTATTTATTCTTCTGTCAAGCTTTACCATATGGTATTATGAAGCTGTCAAGCTAGATCCAGATTCATTAATGTCGGTAATGTGCCAAAATAATAACAAAAGACATCTAAATTTTTCTATGTAAAACACCAAAATAAATGAGCATGTATGACAGAAGCAGTTAAATTAGTAAGTGACATGATTTCATAACCCATTTTTTAATCTATGGTAAATTGCAATGTTCAATGGCTAAAAGGAATGTAACAATTTACAAATGTGGTGACATCAGTTAAGAACCAGTGGGCACATAATCAAAAAGAACTATGATTATGATTAGGCAGGCAAAAATGACATTCATACATAAATCAGAAAGAATCAAATTGAAACTCTGTAGTAATGTTTCTCTAGCTAAGAAACGTGAATTAGGAGTGGTTTGAAAAACTCACACTCTGCTTTCAACTAAAGTTTCACAAACCAAAGATACCAGAGAATCCTTTCCACACGTTAACAATAATCATGAAGGAAAATATGGCCTTGCACTATCTTTTATTGGCATAACATTATATTTATTGACAAATAAAAAGTTGTAAATTGAGAAGGGAAAAGAAAAAAAAAAGACAAACGATTGTATGTCAGCATCTATCTGAAACGCTTCTATCATTGGAAATATGACAAAAGCAAAGGAGAAATCTGCAGAAAATCTAAGCAGACAGTGCCACTAAAGGGCTGAAAAGTACGCGGAATGTTGTAGGATGAACCTCTAAAGTTATCTATCTATTACGCCAAGTCGAAAATAAGTCAGCACATATTATGTTCAGGGAGCTAAATTTTTTTTATTACATAATGCAGACAATCCTAGTTTCTTATAAACCTATCTTCCGTTATAGGTAAAATTGCAATATTCAATACCTCAAACAAACTATAACATTCCCCAAATTTGGTGGCATCACTTATGATTAACAGTAATTTCCATATGTCCAAGAAGATAAAACATGATCGCTATGTTGGTCTGTTCAGATTGGAGAAGATACAATACTGAATCTAGATGATGTGGCTAAAAATGTGAATTATGGAGTTGTTTAGCAAAAGTCACAACTAGCTTTCAACTAATCATCATAAAACAAAGACATCACAAAAATCTTCCCACACTTTAAAGATTACAAAAAGAAGTATCACTCCTTCACAATCTTTTATTAGCACAAATATTTTGCTTACATGATATAGAAACATTCACAAAGGAGGCAGGAGATAATTGTATTCTATCATCCATCTGAAAATGTAAAGCATCGCAAAGATAATACATCATGTATACCTTAGGGGAGAGTGCTCTAACTTGCTCTCTTGGTAGGTTCATGACATCCCCAGAGACCGTTTTAACACGTGCATCACAGTGCATAGATGGAACCTTCACCTTCTGCACTGCAGCACACCCACATATCGACAACATTACATTCATTACTATATAAAATCAATGAAATGCATCTTACCAACAATGTTTAACAAAAAAACACATACGAAACGACAACATAAAAAGTATAGCATATGAAGAATTACTTTAATATCAATTCCCACGACTAACCCTCCCTTCTCCAATGGACCCAAGTTCTGACAAGCCACCTGCGTTACCAAATAAGTGAAATCCATATTACATTTATCTCCAGATAATCTGTAACCACTTTCCAGTTTTCTCCTCAATAAAATACCACAGAATAAATATTGAGCGGCCAGAATCATACCTGCGTTCCTGGACACACACACCCACACCCACACGCACACCCACACACACAAAAACGCACAAATAAAGCTAGTAACTATGGTATAGCTGTACCTGAAGCCAAGCACCAGGAGCACAACCAAGATCAAGAACAGATGAACCAGGGGTTATAATTTTGTGCTGCTTCTGTATCTGAATCAACTGCAGTCCCCATTTCCAATTACAAGGAAGATTGTGAGGGAATAAAAAATTCAATGCCCACTAATAAGTCTGACAAAATTTACATACTGGTTGTTTTCTATGCTTGACTGTGCTGTAAAAGAATTAACACAGAGAGAGAGAGAGATGAAGGCAAAGAGAAAAGGTAGACCTTGAAAGCAGAGCGGGCAACATAACCAAGGCGCTGAGCTTCTCTGTAGAAAAAATCAGGTGTTCCGCTCATTTCATCCGCTACGTCAGGGTCTTGGGCTATCGAATTTGAAAAGAATTGGGGGTTTTATTAGGGTTTAGGCAGGGAATTTCAACAATGGCATTTGATGTCTTTAATATGGGTGCTCCTAAACAAATCACAATATTTGTTTTTCACATCACTTTTATTATTTATATATAAAAAAATAGTAAAAATAAATTTACTAAATACACCATATAAATTATCTATTATATCCTTTTTACAAATTATCATTCTATTTTTAAATAACTCACTCTATTTTATATTGCATTTCCCATCTCGAACCCCCCACCCCATCTCCCCATCCCAAATTTCATCCCAATCGATGGGAAGGTCCAAACCAAACTAGGCATCTTGTTGTCTTAATCAACAAACATCTTTTGTGGAATTTGGATTAATCAACAAACATCTTTTGTGGGATTTGGATTGGGGCACAATTGAGCATCATAATCTTGCTTCCAATTTATCCCACATCACTAGTTTTACTTACCAAAAATGTCATAGTTGGAGCTCTTGATTTTTCGATGTGGCTCATTAAAGCAGCCAGTTGTCTAATCTTTTTAAAGTTTGAGAATAGGTCAAGAGTGCGCATTGTATAAATTATGATTTCAAAAAGATACATATCATATTTAGCTTAATTATTTATGTATTTAAATTTCTGTAAATGATTTTTAAATCATTAACAAACTTTAGTGATTTTTAAGATTTATCGAACTAATGATTTCCAAGAAAATAGAGTTTTATTAGTCTTGCATGAGAAGCTAGGAAGAGGCCAAGCTCACACATAACACTCAACTGGTTTGTAAAGAGAGATTTATAAGATGTAAAAATTACACTATACTTCATTTAGAAAAAAAAAATAGAATTATTTTATGATGTTTTCACGTGAAATTTAGGTGTACTTTATTGTGAACAAAATAATTTGAAGGCCCTACTCCTTTATTTTTAAATTTTATTGAAACATGTGCAATAATGTGAATTTTATTCCAATGTGTATCATTGTTACATTACTCGCATCATCTTATTTAAAGTCTTCTTACATGATTAATTATGTATTTTATTTAAATAGATGTCAATATTACCTTTAGAGTCAATGTAGGATCTCATATTTATGCAACACATAATAATATGATTGGAGATCATTCCACTGCCCCAAAATCATCCTGTGACCCATGCCCTAAGATCAACTTTTGATTTATTTTTGCATGGCCCAAACTTTCTCGGTAACTACTTTTGTATTTTGTCTATTAGGCCCTCCTTGTCCTATAAATAAGTCTCAAATCAGTCATTAAACCCCAATAAAGAAGTTGTTTTGGAGTTCAACTACATCAACCTTTCAAGATTGTTCCAAGGGTAAGGAAATACAAGAAAAATTGGTGGTGGTTCTTTAAGAAGATTAAGGTATTTTGGATATGAACTCTATTTTTTCTTTAACTAGAGACATGAAAATGGTGTATTTAAGTATAAAATTGTGTACCCTTGGATTGACACATATTTCCTTGGGGAAAGAAAAAGAGATAACAAAAAAAAAGATATTAGTGAGAATCTTTATACTATAATTAGACCCGATTAACCAACACCCCACAAATTTTATTAAAAACAAATTTTATATAAATGGTTAAAATTGCTCTCTTTTTTTTTCCTCTATATTTTTCTTGTTCATCTTCGTAAGCACTTCTACAATAACAATTTGCAACGCCCCCTTTATCAATCAATTGGGTAGGTCTCGTCCGACTAAAAATGGCAACGGCATTTACTTTGTTAGAGAAGCTGACAGTGTCATATAAAATTAAAAAATATTATTTTCTAATTCACTTTATATAAATTTACTATTTTTTTCTCCTTTCTTACCTAATATCCTTGTCTCTATCTTTTCCATCATCAACGACGGACAACAAAAACTTATGAATTTTCCTTTCTCATTTAAATACTTGATTATTCATTTTATTTTATAGAGAACGAACATAATATATGGTGTTGGGTCTTTTTTGTAAGATAAATAATAAAATTTTGGATCCTTTTCGATCAAAGGAAAAGCCAAATGTTGGACCACCTTTAATTGGGTGGTGCTATCCACACCACCCAAATTACTCTTCACACCACATCCATTTTTTTTTACAAAAATGGACATTAACAAAATTACCAATATAACCTTCAAAATTAAAAAAATGAAAAATGAAGTGTCACTGGCCGAACGCAATGAAATATGTTCGGCCTGTCCTAGCCGAACACAGTGTGATGTGTTCGGCCAGAGGTGGCCGAACGTGTTGTGTTATGTTCGGCCAACACTGGCCGAACGCCCTGACACTTCATTTTTCATGTTTTTTTGTACGTTCTGTTTTTCTTACCATTCTGTTTTTTCACCGTTCGGCCTGTCCTAGCCGAACACAGTGTGATGTGTTCGGCCAGTGGTGGCCGAACGCCTCGCAGGATGTTCGGCCAACACTGGCCGAACACCTCGCAGGCTGTTCGGCCAACCAGCGCCGAACGGATTTCGAATTCGCGAATTTAATGGAAATTTTTATGGAACATATTGCGACAGATTACCTGGAGTTTCGCGTTCGGCGTCCATGATCTTGGGGAGCAGTTCGGCGACAGTGGGGTTGGCTTAGGAGCAGTTCGGCGACAGTGGGGTTGGCTTAGGAGCAGTTCGGCGCGGGTGTGGGGAAAGGGGGTTCGGCGCGCAGGGTTCGTAGGAGTGAGTGAGGTAGGGTTTACTGTTTTTTTTATTTTTAAATTTTTTTTAAGTGTTAAGGGTATTATAGGTATTTTTGTGGTGTGATTAGTAATTTTGAAATTTTAAATATAATTTTTTGTGGTGTATTTAATAAATGTGGGGTGAAAAGAGAAAATGATGGTGTGGATAGAAAAGGCACCTTTAATTAAATGGTTGAAGAGTGTGTGAGAGGTGAAGGTGGAAGGTAGTTTTGACCTTTGATTAAAAAATTATTAAAAAAAAAAAAAAGGACTGTTTTAAAAAATTGTGTGAGTGTGTCTAGTCCGTACCCTATAAGTAGTACAGTCCATTTCGTCTTTTCTAGTCTCTGACAAAGAAGCCTCAAACCCTTGCGGCGGGAGCATCTAAAAGATGAGCTGTGAAACTCCATCCTCCACCTCCTCCTCCGCGGCGGAGGAGATTGGCCAGAACGACGACTTACTTCTGGAAATCCTCATTCTTCTGCCTGCGATGTACCTAATCAGATACAAATCCGTAAGCAAACACTGGCACTCTCTCATCTCCGCCGCCTCCTTCTCTCATCTCCACACTCTCCGCCACCGGAAGCAGCGGACCTCCTTTCTCCTCCGCGCCTCCCCGTCGCACTTTTTCCATTTTAATCCTACAAGTAAGAAATTCGTACCTTTCCGTTTCAACTTTGCTCATGCCAACATCCGGCAGTCTTGTAACGGCCTTTTGTTGCTTGAATGTGGACAACCACACGGACAATACTATGTCTATAATCCCACCACTGGGGAATCGAGGAATTTATTGCTTAACCCAGATATGTTTTGGGGTATATTTTTGGTATTTGATCCATCGAAATCACCTCATTACAAAGTTATTTGTTTGAGGAGTACAAGTCATACAATGTTCCTTATTGAGACTGATGTGTATGATTCGGAGACGCATACATGGAGGCAAGAGGGGAGTAGGCCTTCTAATGCTCCGCCTCCTCTCCTCAACTGGGTTTATAGTGAAAATTGCATCTATACGCTGGTATGCGATGGCAGCGTCTGCTGTTATGATATTGAAAAACTCAAGTTTCGAACCCGCCCTCTTGATGTCGGACTTAGATCAGGAGGACTAAGAATAATTCAAATCATTGAATCAGGTGGTCTTGTTCATTACATTGCTCATGATGATGCTATAAATCATTTGGTGCTGGTTGAGATAAAAGAATGTGGTTGTGAGTGGTCATTGAAGCGCGTCATTAACTTCAATTATGTTGCAACTTCATTTCGTGCAATAACTCAAGGTAAAGTTTGCTTCCTTGGTGTTATTAGAGGAGACAGGCAAGAGGAATGTTTGGTGTTCCATGCACCTGGCAAGATTATGGTTTTTCATTTTTATGGGATGAGATTTGAGGAGCTTCTTGACCTGAAAGAACTGGGATTTTACAAAGAGGGTATTTTGCAGTTTGGATACCATGACACCTACCAGTTTGTTGAGTCTCTAGCTCCCGTTTGATTCTATTTTTCTGGAATTGTTCTTTTATTAAATGGTGAAAAGAGTTGGCGGTCTTCGAAGGTAACAAAAATTACTTTTTTGGTTTGGTCTTTATGAATCTTGATTTGCAACTATGACATCTTTAGCACCAGTCTTGGATTTAACGTAGGACATATATTCGTGGTATATAATTTTGTTTCCATTTTTTGTGTCCCTTTGTTGTTCATGTAGGGTTGTTCGAAGGATTATCCTAACTTCACGTTGAGTAATCTTTAAAATCTATATTACTGAGTGAAATCTCTTTCATGAATTGAAGTATTTTCTGATCAATATATGGATGTGATGAAATTATCTGAGTTGTTTTCTATAATATGCGATAACTCTTTATGCGTTATTTTCTCCAACACTGCATTATTGGATTCTGCTATAATTGGTAAAGGTATACCTGGCTAGAGTGAGATCCTCAATGATTTCTTCTGGAGGTATGACTTTGTATTAGTCAATATGCCCTGTTTCTATCTTTATGCCAAAATGGATTAGTTTCCATTCATGTTGAAGTTGTTGCAATAATCAATCTGAACTGTACAGTAAATTGTACTTTACTGCAATCTTTTGTAGCTCAAGCACGTTAAATTGTATCGTATAGTGTTGGATTTGTTTCAATGCTATCCGTCAAATATTTAAAGACACGTGTAACTTGGTAGTTACAGAAAATAGTGACTGGGGCTGATTCTGATAAGAATTTTCGGATGCACTGAAGTAATAATACTTATTTCCATGCATTGAACTAGAGGTTGATATACAAAATATTGTTAGAAACTTCACCTGCATTGCAAATATCCTTAAATGTGATGCTTACTATGGGTATATCTGTTTCTTGTTTTCCCATGCTGGATTTGGGCTGCCTCGAATCCCCGTTTGTTTTGTGTTTGAAACCTGCCACCCATTATTCATTAACATCCTCTATCTCTCCACCTTTCATCTTCCAATAATCCGCTCAATTATCCAATCATTAATAACACATCTTTGCACTGTATAACATTACAACCCTCCACCTTCCAGCATTAATGTGACATTTATGGTAAAATCCTACCCTATAAAATCTCAACTCATACACGCTTTTACTTTTCACCATGATTTTCCCATCAGTCGGGATTTCCTCAAACCCACTTAAGCCCTTTCCAAACACAGCTAAACATTAAATGTTCCGTAAAAATTACCCTTATGGTTGGGGGTTTAATACTTTTCAAGTATTATTTCAAATAGTTTAAAGCTTGAAATTCAGTTTTAATTTCTGTAATGTATGAATTAAAGAGTGACTCTCAGTAATAATTCAGATCGTCTTGCTTGGCCTAAACCCGAATAAAAACCCTCTTCTATTTCCAATAGTCTCAAATTCAACGGTGCAGAGCAGAAGAACTCATCGGAATAGCTGATGTCTTCTATCTAGAAGCCTGGTGCCTGGTTCTGTTTCCCGCTAGTCTTTCAAGGTCTCTATTTTCCTGTTCCTGCTTATTTTCTTCTTTGTAATGGAAAATGAAAATTACTGTTCAGATACAGAAGCAGTACAAAACCATAACCCCTGGTTCTTCTGTTCTTGATCTTTTGGATGTGCTTCTGATGCCTGGCTTCAGACACACCATTCCTCTATAACTATATCTGTCTGTGCATCTCAGAGAGAAATAGAGATTGTGTGTGTGTGTGTCTGGTTGCCCATACATTTGCGCTCGCTTATTAGATATTGCACGAGGAACTGAAGTCGTGATTATTGGTTTTACATAGCTGGATATAACTTTTATCTAAATTGAGAACTATAATCTGGTTTCAACTATTTGGTAATGCAGGTGACATCTCTGAACTTATTGTATCAGGAAATGGTGGATTTTATGTAGTTATAAATTTATTGCGTTGTTTTGTAAAATTATTGGTGAATGTTTGGGTGTGCTCCAGAGCAATTTGAAGGTTCCATCTATGTACTGTGATGCAAGGTCAAAAATGTCTGCGCTGATGTCATGAACCTACCAAGAGAGCAAGTTAGAGCACTCTCCACTCAGGTATAAAAGTTACTGTATATGCTCTGATTTCAGATTTATGCTGATGTGTCGTCTTTTCTCTTCTGTTTATTGTAATGTTTTTTTCTCTTTTCAAGCTCAATTTTATGCAATTAGCAACTTTGATCTAATTCTTCTCCCTTTTCTGAAAATGCAAAATGTTTATGCGAATGTCAGTTAACCCCCTTTGTGATAATATGTGGAGAGAACTTCTCTGTCTTTGGTTGGAGAGGAATTATTTGAAATCACATGGTGAGATATTTTAAAACAACTGAACATTCACATCTTTTAGCTGGGGTAGGAGTACCCCATGTTTTAATTGGATATCTTTCTCCAATTTAAATAAATACAACATAAAAGTTTTACATTTCCCTTTCGGGCCAACTGAAATTATTGTTTGTCATGATTATAATTATCATTACATCCTTTCTATCTGATGAAGAAAAAAAAATCAGTTTTATGAACTAACTTGGGGAATCAGGCATTCATTATGTCAAACCAGTCACAGAACTGCTACACTATTGTCATGGTGTCTATTATCTTGGGCCGTTGCCTGATTGCAAATCTTTGAACTTGTTATTAAAGGAAATAAGTTGATTATGGGCTCACTGTTCTGATTAAACCAATTAAAAAAGTTACTTGCTCCCAGTTATGAACTGTTCCAACAATGATGCTGATGCATTTCATTGCTCGATTTTTTAGCAGGATGGTGCAATTCTCTTTGAAACCATACTTGGAGGTAAATACATTGGCAGGCAACTCTATCTCATTACCAATTTATGGAGCTGTGTTTCTGGAAATCTCAGAGTACATCAAGCGCTACATTAAGCGAATGAGATTAAATTCTGAGGCTTTAGGAAATTTTGACTGAAAAAGGGAAGTTCATTCACTTTTTGCTGATAGCATATCTAAATTCTTTGGTACTTTTTTGGCATTTATATAGTCCAAACATGATGGACTCAATTGCCTGTCTGCATTCTGTACTAAGTTATGAAGGGTTTTTATTTATAAACAACAAACATAAAGATAGGTATTTGATCTTCCTGGTTGCCTAACTTTGTGCTTGGTATTGCATTAGTATTCTATTAAATTTCCTGATATTAAAAATGGGAAAACAAGCAGTTCAAGATTTAACAGTCACCTAATTCTTGAAGGTGCTAAAGATGGATGCTTTAAATCCTTGAGAATCAAATTTTAACTTGAGAATCAAATTGATCGAATAATTCTCTCTCTCTCTCTCCCTCCTGTATTATGTTGTTTCTTTATCAGTTTCTGTTTTTGCAAATGACTTCTTTTGATCTGTTTCTTGGTCTCTTTTTCATTTCCTATTTTGTTGTCTCTCTGTGGAGCTTTATATATGGAAAATATACTTGTGTTATATATTTTTATGTTTTGATTAGGTTGTTTGCTATGAGTTGTGAGTTGTGTCACAACTCAACCCGTATTTGTTTATAGGTTGTGAATTGTGGTTGTTCTATCTACAATTCTACATACTCTACACCTTTATTTCCTACCTCCTCTTTCGTTATTTTCAAGAAAAACACTCAATATATTTTTTTTCCTTCCAAAATTTTAATTATTTAAAACTTTTTTATTTGAGATTCAATTTTTTTATAAAAGAAATATATCATAGCAATCCTCTTTTTGAGATTTTTGTTTTGATATTTATTTATCATATATATATATAAAATATTATTTTTTTAATATAAAATATTTTTGTGAAGTTAATGGTAATTTATTTTTTAAAATATTTTTATATAAAATAAAACTATGAGATTATTTGATAAAAATATTTTTTGGAAAAAAATAAGATTATTTAAATGTTATAATAAATATATCATATTAATTCTCTATTTTAAGATCTTTATTTTGTCATTAATTTATCATATATTAAATAAAATATTATTTTTTAAGTTAATGGTGATATATTTTTCTAATTCAAATATTTTTATATAAAGTAACAATATGATATTATTTGATAAAAATAATTTTTTTGAAAAAAATAAGATTATGTAATGAATATATAATTTAAAATTTTTAATTTATATATACCACTAAAAAATATATAAATTTTAGAGAAATTTTTTTGGTTTTTTGATATTTTTAAGAATTTTTTTTTCAATTTTCAATTTTTTATTTTTTATAAATTATTATTAGTTTTCTAGATTTTGTACTTTTTAAAAATCATTATTATTTTTAATAATAATGAATTTATTATTAAATATAGTTATATTGATATTTAATCACACACACATATATATATAATACACGATGGAACCTCGATTGTGCTTATTTTCAATCTAGACTATGCAAAATATATCCATATTTATATATTTTTTATGTATTTTTTATATAGTAGTTAAGATTTTTATTTACTTATATATTATCTATCATTTTTGTATATAAGGAATATATTTATATATAAATATATTTATGCTATCTACATTTTTATATGTTTTCGGAAATATATATATATATATATATATATATATATATCAATCATCTATAACCAATTATTAATTTCACAAATTTCTACTTATTACAATATAATAATACAAAGTAACAATCTGTCATATCACAACTCAAAATAAATATCACTTTATATTATGCATTTGATCATACAAAGCCTCAAAACTCACAGCCAAATATGACACAGACCTTCAATCTTGTCCAAACACAAAATAATGTTTGAAGTAAGCTTTAATTGGAGATTAGTTAAAGATTAATATATATATATATATATATATATATATGCAAATTTATGTGAATTCACGTAGAGTAGTCGATACTTAATTAAGTTTTTTTAATCCTAATAGTTATGTTCTAAAGGACACATCTTTGATTCAAAACCAAACTAGCGTCAGACATGTGATCATTATATTTTATAATGTAAGTATATCCTTAAATTATATATATATATATATATATTGAATAGAATTATTTAAGCATATAAATTCAACAATAATATTGAATCTACAAAAAAGTATTTAAAAAATCAAATTTTAATGTTGTTGGATAAAAATAAAAAAATATAATTTACATAATATCAAATGAAATAGACAAATAAAAATGTATCTATTATTCAAGAATCAAACGATTGTAAATGAAAGAATTATGTAAGAAATAACCTATTTTTTAATGTATTTTAACTGATAATAATAAAAAATTATTTTAACTGATAACAATAAAATATGGATAAACATGATATCCATAATTTATGAAAGGATGAATCAAATTAAATATTTTAGTAATTAAAATTTATAAAAAATAATGATTTGCACACAAATATATCCTAAATAAAAAATAAAAAATTACTCTTTATTAAAAAACCATAAAAAAGTGAAAATAGAAAAAATCATTTTACTTATATATATATATAGGCCTATATTCACATCTAATCGTATCTCATTTTACTTAATATAGAAACAGGGCTCCTGAAAATAGCTAATTTCACGTGTGATTTCCACAAATTGCTAAAAATTTAAAGACAAAAAAACTGCATAAAGTCTTAAAATAATTATTTATATCAAAATTAATGAAACAGCTGTTCTCGCTTAAAACGCAGTAACTGGTAACTAAGACCAACCAAATCCTAAACCTCACACCCCACGCATCAAATTGTTTGCTCATCTAACCAAAATTGGATGTCCTACTATTTCTTAGATTTATAATATTTACACTATTTTTACATAAAATAAAATTGTGAAATATATTTTTATTTAAAATAAATTAATATTTTATTTATTTATGTTTGTTATACTTATTACTATTTTTATAAAATTATTAACTTACATATGAACATTATTTTAACTAATATTATTACTGTTAATAATAATAATTTATATTATAGTATTAAAAATATTAGTATGTTCTCGTGTGATGATGCACAAATATATTATTATAGCATGATATTATTAAATATACATAAAATTAATATTTTAAATATATATATATATACACATAATTATGTTCAATAATTTATATATATACTATGATTTATCAATTTGAACATTTTTATTATATAGCATCAAATCTCTACAAATTCATAATTAATTTGTTAAAATCAAATAATTATGAAAAGATATGAATTTTTTTATTTGTTTTGATAAAATTAGTAACATTTTCAATATTAACAAATAAAAATATAAAAAATTAAAATAAATACTTGGTTAGCAATATAACAACATTTCAAAAATCTATTTTTTCACTTTTAAAAAAAAAATAGACAAAAAAATTGATAATAACAAATATAAAAACAACCAATTTACTATTATATATATATATAAATATTACAAATCACGATGGATTATATGATCGCAAAAGTCTGTTTCTCGGTTTAGTTGTCCGTTCTCAACTATATTAACTTATTTTTTAAGTGATAGTCCGTCGAATGGGCTTTAAAATAAATTTCTCCAATGGCAGGCCTGCACTGCTCAGAGGAAAATGTGAATTGTTAGTACATCCACTTATTGGGTCATGAGAAATGGGCCTACACTTTAGTGGCGGCCCATCGAAATAGGCTTTTAGTTTAAATTTGAATATTAAGCAATGGGCCTTAATATTTAATTTTGGTCATTCACCTACATTGCTGTAGCATTATCCTTGCAAACAATACATCTTCATTTTCTTATACAACTATTCATTACAACACCATTTTCATAATACTATTTTCGTTCCAAAAAATAAGTCTCAAGTTTTGCTTAACTATGTTTAATTATCCAAATATATATATTTTTAAAACGAAAAAAGCATACATCGATATAACAAAATTATAATTTATACAATCTCAAAACAAAAAAAAAAATTCATAAAATTTAAAATCGTTATTTAAAAAAATTATAATTCAAATTTCTTGATTACCTTGAACTCAAATTAAACACCCCTCATGAATGCTACCCATAGGTGAGTCCGATGTTTCCTCTTGGAGTTTTTATTATGTGTACAATTATTTATGTAAAATAAATCGGATAAAATTGATTACTTATAGATATTTGGACCTAACATCAACCTCCACATAAGAACAAGTGAAATTTATATATTCTTACAAATTTGATTGAATTAACTAACATTCATACATTTTTACTATTTTTAATGTATGAATTAATAGGTTTTGATTAGGTCTGCCATCAAGCGTCCGCGCCCTACAACAATCTAATTAATATATTTTTATTATATTTTATTTTGAGAGGAATATGGTTAGGTTCTAACGTGTCGGCCTGTGAGCAGCTGGGCTTTCTTGCGTTTACTTTTACTATTCTCCTTTTCTTTTATTAATAATTTCACTTATTGTAAATAATAAAATAAAAAATGTCGATCGATGCTGCTTCACTTTGCATCCGGTACAGTTTTATAAGAACAGTTTAATTTTACCGATGATTAATTGTTGTATCGAAATTATTACAGAACTTTATCCTAATTATTGTTGCACGAAATATTAATAATCATAGTCTATAATTTTTAAATTAAAAAAGAAAAAGAAAGAAAAAAGTTTTTGGCAGGGTGGAATAAAAGTTGGATACTTAACTTGTACAACAATGTGCGTGCTACCATGTTTCTTCGTCTTTAATTGCTTGGTTTTCACGTTATCTACATTCTCAACCACTCACTTCTCACATTTCATAATTATTTTCTTTTTTAAATGAATTAACTTTGGTTGTTCATAAATTCTCACTCATTAATTCAAGTGGTTGATGAAGATAAATTAATCCCGGTTAAACACTAGTTTCATGCTCACTTCATTCTGCAGTGCAGCCTACAAATGAATAATATAATTTAGATAAATCACTAATATTTTTTAAATAAATAAACAATATTATTAAAACTATTAAAATAATATTTTTTAAGATATTAAGTAATAGCTTTTGAAAATATCAAATAACTTTTAAATAATAAATTATATTTTCAATAAATATTTTTTAAAATATTAAATAATATTTTATCATACTGATCTTCTTTTTTATGTCGACACGAACGTCACCCATATATATCCCAATTATGCAGATTTATCCATTGTAAATATTAACATAATCAAGTAAAAAAATCCTTAATAATTGGAGAACTAAAATCCACATCTGAACTACTAGGACACATCATTTTACTCAATTATACCTTATTTGTCGTGCATTAGATATGATTGTAGATGCTTATTTTACACTGATAAGAGATGACATAATTTTCAATTTAGATCTGTTATCTTTATTATATTTAATATATAACATCTAATTTTATAAATTTTTAAAAGCTATTTCTAACTTTTATTTTTGACCAACTTTATATTCAATTTTGTTAAAACTTAAAATATTTGTCATGATTATATATACAGGTTGGACTATTTATATAACAAGTAAAAATAAAAGAATGATGCATAATAATTTTTTTTATAAATATTTAATTTTTTAAATATAAAACAAAATCAGTAGTAACTATTCACGTAAATTTAACCAACAAAAAATAAAATTTTCTAAAGAAATAAATATTTGAATATATAAATTGGGTATAAAATCTAATGCGAATCCCCAGTTCCCCACATCTCGAGCCTCTAATACTGACTTAACAGACTAGTATTATATTTATTAAATTTCTTTATAAAAGAAAATTCCAGATTGAGATATAAAGATAATGATAAACTATCAAACTTTATTCCTCATTATAATATTATATTCATACACACACAGTACACATTAGATGTGTGAAAAAAATAAAAAAAAATAAAAAGAAAAAAGGAGGGGTGTGGTTCCAGTTATTGGGGGCAGAAGAAGAACAGTTATTCATTTTCACATGGTACAACGTGCACCTTGAGTTCACCGCCACACCAACATCGGATCTACTTACAACCAATCACAGCTAACCAATTCCTCTTTCCCTTTTCTTAATAATTAATGCTCACTCTTGATCTATCCATATCATATATTTTCAGGTCTTATAATTGAACTAACTACAATTTGCCTACAATGGTTCGATCATCAAAATTAACTTCATTTTGAATTTAATTCTTTTGTTTTTAATTTATTCTCAAAAGTTTCAAAGAATGTTAGCGTCATATCACATTTTCAATGATAGTATGAATATATTATGATATGATGGTGATGGGAGCAATTGGAGTTTTCTATTTTTGCCAAATTGAAATAATGTATAAATTTATGCGTATTTAGTTAACCAAACTTCATTTCACATAAATGTGGAATAATTTAAAGTATGTTTGTTTGGGTTTGAAGAGTGTGTCATATTTAGTTTGTAAAAATTTTAGATTGTGTGAATCTAAAAAAGAGAGTATAAATCTTGTTTTAAAATTTAATATGGTAGAATTTATAAAATATATGTCAAATCACGATATAAAGTAATGAATAAGTGTTAAAAATAGTTTTATAATAACTAAATAATTAAAATTATAAAATAGTTATTGAAATTTATAAGATAATTGGATGAGATGGGAGAAAGACCTAAAAACAAAAAAGAGGAAGTAGTAGTAGGCATAATTTTTTTTTAAAGAAGGTTTGTAGGGTAATAATATTCATTCCATCCAAAAGTAAGTTATAATATAAATATAAGATTACGATCAACATGTCTCTTATTCAAACATGTCAAGACTAATCCAAATACACCGTTTATTCTCGACCCAATTTGTGTTAATATATATAATGAAAAAATAAATATTTATATCATAATTATAATATATATATATATATATATGACTGGCGGCAAGAGTTTAATGGTAAAGCAGCATAATCTTCATTGTTTTATGTCTTCACATCCGCTGCTATAATATTATCTCCGTTAAATATTTATACATAGACTACTAGCATTCCATTTAATGGAATCATTATATTGTATTGGAATCGGATTGATTGCAAATCTCCCTCCTCATGTCTTGATGCAGCCGGATGATACGAACAAGTAAAAAAATACACGTAGTGAGTGGTGGTAACTTCTATTATCAATATATAGAAAAACCGGTCTCTACTATAGAGTGGGACGTGAATTTTGTCCAATAAATAAAAGGATTCAAACACAAATTTCAATTAATAATACGAAGTTTATTCAATAACAAAGCCAATCTCGACCAAACTACAAGGACTCTCTGTTAAAAACCCACCTTTATTCAATCAATCATGTACAAGAAAAGAAAGAACATTAGCCTATCCGAAGCAACTGAAACAACAACAAATCAGTGAGTGTGAGAATGTTAAAACGAATCCCAAACACGACACATTTTTACAGCTTCAATGTTACACTTCCCTATAATGGTAAATAACTAGTTTACACTTTGGTAATAATAAAGTTGTGATCCTTCAAACTCCTACCATCTCCTCATTGGGACCCACAGTTTTCAGAGGCTCAACTGGTGGTTTTCCGTGTTGTCTCGATTGATGCTGAGACCAATATGAGTGAGCAGATAGGACTCGGTCGAGCAGATCCTGTGGCACCGGCTCCCCTCTTCTTTGATGAGGCGAGATGCTAGCTGTATGAACTAAAGTCTTCCATTTATCCTGTATAAACAACAAATCCCACATCACATGGGAAAAGGCTGGCTATTAATATTGCGTAATTAACATATCCCAATGAATCTAAACCTATCCACAACATCCCATGTGATTGATTCCTTGGCTTTTTCACGTTATTGTATAAATTGTGAGATTCAGTTACCAATATTATATGCCCAACACTCTGTGCTATGCAGATAATATTAACTTTATCATTTGTCACCTCCTAACATGCAGGCGTGATGGATGACAGAGAGAGAGAGAAAGCATAATGAAAAATCACCTCACAAAGCCAAACAGCAAGCTCTATCAATGCGAAGACAAGAACAGTGGAATTCTAAAGGAAAAGTTAAAGTAAACACATAATCTTGAAAAAGACACTTAATTTGACACTAATGAGATGATATATAACATGCAGATTCCTTACCTTCAAGTCAACATAAGTTCTGTGATCGGCAGTCTCAAAAGCGCCCATTTTCACATCTCGCCACCTGTACTAGAAAAGAAGAGTTAAAAATGAAAGTGTGATGGAATGGATCGAAAGCAAATCTTGATAACCTGCATTTCATATTAAGCAAAGACTCTGTATTATGTTTTTACCTTCCAGTTCCCAGTTTTTCCACTGATGCAACGAGTGCCTCTACTTCTCCGACAGAGAATGGCCTCCGAGATCTACGCTGTGAAAGTTCAGTTCGTTTAGGTTTGGGGTTCACAGGAACTACTGAAAGTGGCTCCGAATTTGTTGGAGGAACTGGAACCAATGCCTTGGAATCTGGAACTGCTCCATCCATTATTTCATTTGGAGTCTGTGGGGAAGATATGAATTCATTGGGGCCCACATTATCATCAACCTTAGCAACAAAAGGAAGGTCAACTGAGGCATTTGAGATCCCTGAATTGGTCATTGGAGTGACAGGAGACCTGAAGAAAAAAAGTATACGAGAACTGGGTCAATTGAGAATGGAATTAGTCAATCAAAGCATATTAGATTAGAACTAAACTAATTGCATTCACTTCAGCTATCAACTTGATCCTCTTGATTTATGTTGCATACACAGTTAGAAATGAATGTGCATTGTATCAATTTAATATACAATCTATCAAGAAACATGTGCCAAAGGAGTAAATACCACAAAGAATTCTGGCATTTCCAAACAGAACAAGCTTAAAATCATCATACCTGGGTAATACTTGATCGGCATCACATGGCAATACTTTGGAAAGTTTTTGGGGACTCGTGGAAGGAGAAACATTTGTTAAACAAGGCTCTAATGTGAAACCGAGGCTGTCAAGGTTGCTACACTGAGAGATTCCAGCCTGTTGCAGAGTCCTATTATCATCTCGGACCTTCTTCCCTTGAAGAACTACCCCAACTCGTAATCCACTTCCAAGAATGGCAGTAACTGCCTCCATCACAGTTCTCTGAAAAAAGATGCAGAAAAGCAGATAAATCAACTCTTCTTATTTTTTAGATTTCCTAAGCATACTGCTCAGCAAAATTAAACATATCAAACTAATCTGAAATGTATTCTAACACCAAAAGTGAAATGCCTCAAAATGATTGGTTCTCAATTATTAGGATCTAATAGATAATTACGTAGGTTTTCAATCTTCCACCATAAGCAAGATATCATGTGTTTCTAACAAAGCTGGGAGAGTTATTAAGGAATTACCTTCAGAGAACCAACACTCGCAGTTTCAGGGACTTCAATGTAAAGTTCAGGAACCTTGAAGGACTTGATGCTAAACTTCACTGAAGGAAGATAAAACACTATTGTAAGTAACTTATACAAACAAATTAGATGGTCAAGAAAAGAAAATTGCATATATCAGAAGTAAAGTTCTGGTACCTTGAGGATCACTCGTGTTTTTATGACCTTTCACCATATCTAATACACCAGTTGCTGCAAGACATTGCAATAATCATTTAGATAAACAGCCAAGATCAGAACTTTTAAATTACAAGCATGATAGAGGACCTCTTTCCGACATGATGGCAGAGCTACTCTTATCCACCCTCTTCCTTTTCTCAGGTAAATTAGAGATGCTATTACTGCTGGTCTCCTGATCATATCTGTGATCAAACAATTTCCTTTTCTTGATGGGTGCTTGTTGACATCTGTCGTGTGTATAAACCCTCTTCCTATATTGGTAATATGACTTGAATCCCTCACCTGGAAATCAAAAAGAAAAAGAAAAAGAGAAAAACACATTTTAGTTGAAGAAAAATAATCATATACCAGTACAGGAGCAAATATGATCATATTAAACTCAAAAGTATGTACCAACACTTACTAGTGTTATAAAGTTCACGACTCTTCCACTTTGGAGCCATTTTCCTGTATTTTGATGTCAGCATCTTCCTTATTCTACGGTGTCCAACACGAGGTTGTGGCCTGAACGGCCTAATCTTGGCGCTAGATTTCTTGCACCCAAAAGAATTATCGTCATCATCTCTAATTCCTAATTTTACATTATTCCAGTGCTTTTGCAGTGAAGCATCAGGAATGGGGTCCCTGTACAAGGGCAAATGTACACCACCGTCTGGTTTATCTAGTGTCTTAGTATTCACACGTTCTTCAATAGGATCCTTTACATTGGATGTGTTACCCATACATAACTTGCCTATCTGATTCTTGTCAACCTCAGATTGTATTTCAGGCAACGCCCCTACCTTGGGGTTGAAGCTATCCCCAACAAAGGTGGGGCCTCCTACTTCAAAGGTGGTATTCCCATCTGCATTATTGATTTCACTGGTTACTTGTTTCGCATCACACTCAACTTTCTGTGAGACATCAGCACTTGCAGGTACAGAAGTGTGTTCTGAAACAGAATCATTTTCTGCTTGTGATAGCTCTTTGACACTGGATGAGAGGTGGAGCTCCTGAACGGAAGTTTCCGGAACAAAAGAACTCTCAGCACAGCTTCCATGGTCGAAGCTCTCTGATTTCAAAGCTTTCTCACTGGTAGGCTGCCCCTTCTCATCCCTATCTTGGCAAACCCCCAGCTGGACCTCGACATTACTTGAAACGGAGCTTTCACTTTCCTGTAACAACTTACCAGCTACAGCTGCAAGTAATTCAAATGCACAAAGTTTGCTGTCTTCAACCGAATTCTTGCGTGGGCATCTCCTCTGGAAAATCAGAGGAAGATCAGGTGCTTGGTGAGATACAGATGTCACGGGAAGCAATCAAAACCACATAATTCAAAAAACATGCTCACCCTGGTTGATCTTGGAGCTTTGGGAATAATGGGGGCTCGATAGCCATTGAATCCACGATCCTGCCTCTTCTTTGATACCATATCTTAGGAAGCATGCCAATGTGAGATCTTCAAATGTAGCAATATGATGTTGCACAATTGCCCTCAATCTACAGAATATTCAGCACAAGTCTTGATCAATAAAATGAAGAAACAGCACATCACAAGGCAAATAATAGTAAAAACGTCTCAAAATATTATCATTTCCTTAAGCACAGTGAGCCATATGAAATCCAAATCATCCAGGGAATGGGAAAAAGCACTCATACTCTCTCAATTGAGAATACACACATTCTGAGAAATCTATAGTCCATGTTAAACCGTAATACTATGCAGGAAATTCCAACATCAGGAAAAAGACAAAAGATCATCGTCAACTCAGATCTACACCAAAAGATAGCCACATTATGAGAAGAAAAAAGAATGAATTCTGCACTCCTGTTGCTATAGATTAAAAGGGTTATCACGAACCAACATATCCCCAGACTAATCAGCACCTAACAGCTTATAATCAACGAAATGAATCTATAATCGAAATATTATGTTGTTCTAAAAGTAATCAGATGGTTCAATTGACAAGGGGTCCTATAATTCTTGCACTTGAAAGAATCCCCATCCACAAAGCTTCCACGCAACCAAGCCAGATGTTCATAAAAACAACAGAATTCTGCAGTCATCAAGATCCAGTCATATGATTATGGAGTCCGATCAAATGCAATTCAGACCACCTCAAATTCCAACGAAAACAATTTAGCAAATCCAGTTTCCTTTTCTTTCTCCATAAAAGATTTATTGTTCTTGTAATAATAAAGCAGAAATCAACAAATCAAACAAGAAAACTCAAATTCAAAATCAAGTACTCGCTTCAAACCAAAACCCATTTTCACTTCAAATCAAAGCAATCAAACAAAACTCACACAGCCAAGCAAATTATGATCAGATCTCTGCAGGATCAACTTGAATTTCCACAATTTCTCAAGAAAACCAAATCAGTCAACCAAAAGCCCAAACCTTTAACCCAATTAAGGTAAAACCCACATCAGAATTTCCAATCAGGAGGAAAGAAAGAAAGACAGATGCCAAAAAATGGCAATAGTATTTCGCAACAGAAAAAAAAAAATTACCTGATGATTAATTTGACTATGAAGAGAAATTCTGTACGTCTGCTTCCTCTATTACCTTAGTTATATATACAGTATCCGAACAAGGATTTCGTATTTACGTCACGCAAATAAACAACTCCGTTACTCAAAGAAAATCGAAAACCCAGAAATACTGAGGGAAAAGAAAAATAAAAATCCTTAATATATATGTATTGTATAAAACCTCTTCTGGGTTTGGGAAAACCAACCAAACTATGCTAAAACCCCTATGCGGATGCTTGTTTTATACTCGTCTTACCACAAAACTGGTACAAGGCATAGGGGCAATATTGTCCGGTCAAAAAGGGCCCAATCTCCTCTGTTTGTGTGATGTGTGTGTGTGAGGGAAAAGAAAAATAAAAATCCTTAATATATATGTATTGTATAAAACCTCTTCTGGGTTTGGGAAAACCAACCAAACTATGCTAAAACCCCTATGCGGATGCTTGTTTTATACTCGTCTTACCACAAAACTGGTACAAGGCATAGGGGCAATATTGTCCGGTCAAAAAGGGCCCAATCTCCTCTGTTTGTGTGATGTGTGTGTGTGTGTTGGGGGGTAGGTGTTAGGGGGTGCCCGATTAAAGCTTTATCCATAATCATGATCTATATTCAATTACACGCATAGACACACAAAAATATTTTGATACGCAATTATGCTTATATAAATATACATTAAATATTTCATTGATATATTTTAGTAAGAAATAGTGAGTAGGTCCTCCTAAAAAACAAATATAGTTAATTGAAATGGGTGGGGGCTGGGGTCGTGGGTCGTGGGTCGTGGGGGTGGGGTGGTGGGACGGGGGGTGGGTTTAATGCCCAAGAATGGGATTGTTGGACCACACATCCTAACAATTCTAAATTCTTTACCACCACCACCTGTCTATCTCTAAGATAAAATGTGCCGTCTGGCGTTGTGTGTTATTTGTAAATTGAACTATTATATTTTTATTGCATTTAATCAAATTATTATCTGTTTTTTTGTGGCTGAAATTTGAAAAGAGAAGAAATGTGAAGTTATTATACAACTAAAAACTGTATGTGGATGCATTCTAATTTGAACCTCACTTTAATGTGTCATAGTTGAATACATCTAACTTTTAATTATAGTAAAAAACTTGTCATCTATTTGGTCTCGCCTCAATTTTCGACTCATTTTTCCACGCATGTATAATATATTTTTTGTTAAAAAATATACTTTTTTTTTAATTGATCAGAAAATATTATTTTTCACAGTAAATTTTTTATTTTTGTTTGACTAATTATAAAAAAAATTAGTTAAAAGAATATATATTTTTTGAATAAAAAGTAATAATTTTTCAACGAAAAATAGTACTTTTTTAAAATCTAATTTTTTGTTTGTTTTTGTAAATAAAATATTATGTTCAAAACACGCGCAAATAGAAATAATATATGCACACATATCGAAAATTGAGGTTGTGATTTGTAGTAGTATAGGGTTTGTATAAGTTACTATTATATTATATAGAAAAGTAAATATGGTATTAGACTTATTAGGTTATGGTGTACTTTGGTTGTCTTAAATAAGTTGTGCTTTCTTTTTCTTAATTAATGTTCATCTTGATGTATTAATTGAGGGTCAATATTGTGGTTGGACTAACCAGAACCCCCACCCCGAGGCATGTTCAGTTCGGAGAATTATTTAGTAGTTATAAAATCACATAAAATATATTAATTGTATTATTTGTTGCTCATTTATAATTAAGTACATATATTCTCATATTTATTATTGTACAATGGATAGTCATAATACACTATTTTTTTCTCATTTATCGTCCAAACTAACAAATTATATTTTATGTTCAGATTTTTTAAATGTGTAAATTGTGGTCTTTTTATCTTAAAATAGAAAAGATTATAATTAAGTGATTTTAAAAGATTTTTTTATTAGAAAAAAAGTATATATAATCAGTCAAACGAAAGTGAAAAAGAATTTATATTCAATCTTTAAAAAAAATATAAAGTAGATATTCAACTCTATAATGTCAATTTGATTGAAGAATGTAAAACTTAAATAATTACATATTAAAATAAAACTATTAGAATTTGAGAGATAATTGAGTAAGAAATGAAAGATATAATTATAATTCATTAAAAAATATTTTAAATATTTTATTATATACTAAAATATAAATTATGAAAAAGTAAGGGGCAACTATTCCCACTAGCCACCCGGCTTGGGAAAAAAATACATTTCTTAATATCATGCATTTTATATAATTTTAATACAATTTATAATATCTCATTGGTGTAATATTTTTCTCGAAATAGTTTCACATATTTAATTTTCTGTCCCCCACGAACAATTAAGATAAAAACTACAATTACAGAAAAAAAGAAGTTAAAAATCATAATACATTTTCAATAAAAAGTAATATATATTTAGCAATCTAAAAAAGTATTTCTCTTGTCAAAAAAGGTGATGCGTAAAAAAAATCACCCAACACAGAACATGCCCACTTTTTCATTGACTGGTTGAATTAACTATACTTTTAATAGGATTTGACCCGTTTATGTGGTAAGATCCATGGTCTATGTAAGTTTCTTTTTTTTTGAAATTAATAAAAAATTGTTGTTATAGTTTAGGATATAGTGACGTATGAGATTTGTCTGAATATTATAAATTTGTAGATGGAGAAAATGAAATCATTATTACATGCAATAAAAAAAATAAAACACACACACACACACACACACACTACTATCGGGTCCCAAAATGGCATCCAGAAAATAAAAGAACATGAAAACTAGTTTAATGAAATTGTTTTTATAACATACCAATGACTTTTCAAAATTGACTTTTTGGTATTTGTTATTAATTGCAATTTAGCATTAAGAATTGGAGGAAATAGATCTAAATATTGCAGTTAAAATATGGATGAATTGACTTTCAGTTTATCAAAGTTTTCAATAAAACAGTTAATCGTCCTTTCTCCCCCAAAAAAACAAAGAACACTTATTACCCATGAGAGAGGAGAGGAACGGTTCTTCTAGAAACATCTTAATGACCTTATCACGCTACTATATTTATTTGATAAATAGATTTAAGGTTAATTGCATAAGAAATCATAATTTTTTATGAAATTTACAATTTAATCACAATTTTTTAATTTTTATAATTTTAAGCATTAATTTTTTATTTATTTATATTTTAAAGTACATGATAGTTTTATGTTGATTTTTTCATATATTTAACTTAAATTATTATAATAAGTTATTATAAAATAATAATATAATTTTTTAAATAAAATATATAATTATATAAAATATTTTTTTAAAAATTATTAAAATAAAAATATCTCACAGTATAAAAATATATTAAATATTAAAATAGACTATAATTAATATATGAAAAATACTTTATATTTAAATATTAATATTTTATTTTTATATGTACAATATGAATATTAAATTAAAAATTATAAAAAGATAATTAATTTAATATATGTTTTATAAAAAAAGAGTTGTAATGAAAATGTTGTGAGTTCTTAAAAATTAAAATGAAAAAAAATATAATTAAATATAATAGTTTTTAAAAATAAAAAGATACTTTTAGTATTTCTTCTGAGTATTTCTACTAATTAAATACAAGACTGAGTGAGTTTAGAAGCATTATTATAAAATAGAGAAAATCCAGATGTATCCAAATCAAGTGTGTTGTGATTTTGGTTGATAGAAAGTCATCCGCGTCTCTGTGTTTAAGTATGTATTTTGCAGCTTATATTAAGACACAACTTGTTTCTTATCTTAATTATATTTCAGATTCAATCCAATTAGTGTAAGTAGTGTTGTATGTTGGAATATAATTATAATATTTTATTGGAGTTGAGAAATTGTTAGTTATTTAATTGTTTATATTATCATTTTTGAAAGGGTGATCCAGAGTCAATGGCGTCTTATCTCATCTTCAATTTTGACGTGTACCCCGCCCTTCATCATTGGTTGTTCCATTCCATTTTTTATAGAGTTATGGATAAATAAATTTATAATTAAATATAATACTTTTGTCCTAGAAAATAAAGGATTTTAAATAATCCAATTAATCTTTATTTCATAGAAAAATATTTAATTTATTTATATAGATAGTCTATATCCAATATAAATATATAAATTCACAATAAATTAGAAATTAACTCAAATGATTGAATAAAAGTATTTCTATTTTTTAATATTATATCTTATTTTTAAATATACAATATTGATATTAAATAAGAGATCATTAAAGATAATTAATTTGATATATTATACATAAAAAAATTTATTATAAGCAAAAAAATGTTTCTGTTCTAAATATTTAGAAAATATTTTCAAAATTAAAAAAAAAAAGAACAAATAAGAACTTTCCACCTAAAATATTTCTTTTTTTTTCCTTTTTTATATATAATAGATAGCCACCTGTACAATGTGGGATATAATATATCTTATTATATTAATAATATATGATAAAATTATACTATTAAGATTATAAAAATTTATTTAATAAATGTTTATGTCAACTTTAGTTATACAAATATTATGTGATTTAATTTTTTTAATACTATAATACATTGTTATTCTCTCAAAAGTTATGCTTATTAAATAATAATAAATTGCATGACTTTTTGAAGTGAATTTTAGACTATTCCTACTCAATACCAAAAATTCCAACTCACTAAAATCTATTAAGATGGAATAATAAATTATAATATTTTATAAATTAATAATATAATACTTTTATTTATAAAAAAATAATATATATTTAGATCAAATTCATATAAAAATTGATATATTATTTATTAAAAATTTCAACAGATATATCAAAATAAAAATAAATAATTCAATCCATAAAAATTATACATCATACTTTAAATATAAATATTTATTTAAAATATACAATATTGGCGTCAAATTAAAAATCACAAAAAGTGAATCAATTTGATATATTTAAAAAGAAATTTCAAATAAAAAAGTTATTTGAATTTTTTAATTCGTAAAAAAAAAAAAAACACACGTCAATGAATAGTGGAGGCACTTGTCAAAAAAGGAGAACATCATACTTCTTCTTTTATTTCATAGAAGAATAGAAATAGTATTATCCTAAATAAATGTGGTAGTGATATATGGCAATAATATTATCTTCGATATTTTTCTTTTATACGAAGAAGGATAACTATCAAAAAAATTTCAAAATTAGAAATTAATTTTTTACGATATTTTACTATTTATAAGTAATTATGTTATTATAGTAGTGTGTGTACACATGTATATATTGTTCTTTGGATATAACACGTGTAACTAAAATTGTAAACCATCATTTTTTCAAATCTTCCGGCCAATTGTGTCTGGATGTATTGGCGGCATCTATTTATATATTTGGTTAAGAACTCCAGTTATTGTGTTGTGAATTTCGACTATTTATATTGAATTTGAGATGTTTAAATAATTTCTTATATTAAGATTATCTAATAAATTCTTAGTTATATTTTTAATCTTAATTTTAGTCTTTAAATAAATCTATATCTGTACAACTATAACTAGAAATGCAATCAGTTATCATAAAATAAATACTTAATTGATTAATTAAATTAAAAATAGAAATACGTCCTTATTTGAATAAGAAAAATAATAATTTTCACAACTTTAACACTAACATCATATATAGAATCATATGATTAATTTAGTGATTATGATCTATCTATATATTACTAACAGAGGACAAAAACTTGAGCTCTTTTAATTTAATTGTTCAATAAAAAAATTATGTCATTATTTATTTTCATGTTATTAGATGTATAAAAATAAATAAATTAAGTATCATATATAAAAATATTAATTTATATTAACAGCGACAATATTATTATGTAAAAAACAACCATTTAATTCGGTTTTATAACTTACAAGTTTTGGCAATTGCTAGTTCTTATAGTAAGTTTTTCAAGAAATTGATTGAGGCTTAATCAATTATTTAGATTTCATTCGATACATAGGATATTTAATTATATTATATTATATTTTATATATAAGTGAATGCTATTTAAATTTATTAATTTGCGGCTGGGTAAATAAAGATGATGAAAATATTACATATATATCAAACTGAATTTACGTAAATGAATTGATAAAGTATTAAACTACATGTAATATTATTTGGGATACCATCTACTATTAAGCTACATAACTAAGAAAATGGCAAAACTATTACATAATCATCAAAGGGAATTTACGTATGTATTGATGTGATTATAATATCCTTAATTAAATAAGAGCTATATATGATGTTAGTGTTAAAGTTATTTAAACATTGAAATGTTGACCACAAATTAATGAAATTAAGATATGTATGAGAATAAATATATTTTATAATATATGATATTTTTTATAGTAGGTGCTTTCGTCTCAAATAATATTATTTAAAATTAAAATGTATCTTCATTGTATAAAACAATTATGGTAAGTTTTTACAAAGTTATCTATATAAACCCTACAATTGATTCATAGTCATGGCGAAGCTAATTCAGCTTCCTTAGTGGAAATAATTCAATTTTTTTTAGTGTCAACCTCTTCAATTAATAATGATACACGTAGTTTGTAAATATATTTTGAATTGATTTGAGAGGTATATTATGTATAAAAAAATATATATATATAATTGCTTTATTTTTACTTATTTTTATTATGTCCAGTAGTATCACAAGTTTGTGTGTTTTATAGCTGTTTTGCTTTAAATTTGGAGTAAGGAATGAAAAACGAATAAAGACAAATGAATTGAAAGAAATAGACCAATAAAACTGAAAAGTGAAAACAAGTCGCTCGATCAGCGAGCATTGAAGGTTGAAAAATGCATAAACAGGCAACCGGGGGCTGATGCTCGACAGAGTGGATGTTACTTGGTCAAGAAGGGTCTGGCGGAAGTAAAGCTCTATCAAGCAAGAGTATAGCTCATGACGAGCATATTTTGGATGGGGTTGAGCACAGAGTAACCGAGCGCTCTCTTACTCAATCGAGCGGGAGAAACATGCAACACGCGGACAATTTTTGGATGGGCTCAACCAATGGGGAGCTTGACCAAGCCGATCTGCTTGGCCAAGCGTCGAAAAAGGGAGTTTGAGCATATCTTTAGATTTTTGATGAATTTGAAGATGGGGATGGACCCTGTGCCATTTCTCTATATATGGTCGGCCTCTAGACCTAGAAAAATATATATCGAGGCACATTGAAACACAAAAAACACGTATGGTTAGCAAGGAAGGGAAAATCCAACATCCACTCCATGTGCTTCAAGGGACACATCGTCATATCATTCTACGAATATTGAATGTTTTCTCTTTTTCCTTTTTATTTGTCCTCATCACTGATGCCATTGCAGGAGGCAGGGCCCAACCTAGCCATATTTGGGCTTGAGTCGAAGTTTTATAATGGACCCCTAAATTGTATTTTTCTCCAATGTATAAACTTAAAGAAAACCTAAAAAATTAAAGCATTTGCAATAATCTAGATATTTATATCATCGAAAAAAATAAAAGACAAATAAGCTAAAAATAATTACTTAAATACAACTTGCCTCGCGTTATCATTACATTGACTTTATCCACATTATAGGTAGTTGAACTTCCACATTGTCATTTATATTGACGGGTTCAAATATTTCTTCAAGCACTTCTTCAATATCTTCATTTCTTTTCAAGTTATTTTCATATGTATATGCACTTTTCACAATAATTTTTTATTTGAAGGAAAATATTTGTTGATATCTCCAACTTGACTTTGAATTAGCTTTTATATCTTTTATTTTCTTTTCTGATATTCAAACTTATTCTTAGAAGACATAATACTAGAAATAATAAATTAAAGTAAACATATTAATTAGCAGTCAATGAATTATTCTATAATCAAGAATAATAAAAAAAAATATATACATAAATGAATATTTTAAGTTGGATTAGAATATCAAATAATTATTCTACTAACAAATAATCAACAATTAAAATTACGAAACAATTTACACAATCACTAACAGTAAATAAACCAAAAAACTATAAATATAAAATACAAAATACAAAATATAAACTATAAATTACCTTTTTTTTTATGATAGTGTGATGACTAGGATTTTGGAATTTGAAACTCCTTCAATTGGTAGAGAATTATTTATTGACTAGTTCACATGATGTTGAGAAAAATTTTGATATATGAAGAACAAAAAGAAAAAAAGAAAAAAGAAAAAAGAAAAAGTAGTTGAATCAATTTAAGGGTTAGTCGAAAATAAGTTTAACCACTAAGCTACTGAATGCTTCTTGTCAAAATATAATACATAATATATAAATATATATATATATATAGTTAAAATAAGTTGGCCCCCTAAAAATTTATGATTATTTGGGGTCTGAGGCGACGGACTCTTCCGACTTACAGAAGGTTCGGCCATGGTTGGAGGCAAATTACTCGTAAAATACTCAAATAAAGCAATTACATCATTAAAAAAAGACACTCTGAATAGTTATTAATGACCAACTGAAAGATCCTATGTACGTAGAATTATTGTATTTAATGAGAAGAACCCTATTAAAGAGTAGACATCACGAGTTTCAAAGTTGGCCACCATATTGAAGGGTGGAACACCAAACATTGAATTTGTTCTCAACACAACATATGCAAATTACATTAATAGGAAAACTTTAACTACTGAAAAAAAAAAACATTCAGCAATCAATACCATCCCAATATAAAACTAACGCCATGATTTGGTCGATGAAACATTTTTTACTTTTGAATTTGCACATTTACTTGAGATTTAATAAAGTATTTCAATAAAAAAAAAAGAATTTATTTTATTATCTTTTTCATTAACAACTCCTATTAATAGCTCATAAATTCTACAATCTATAAAAATAGAGTAGTGCATATTTAGACCAACCTAGGTTTTCCCACTTAAACCTATTGCTTTTTATGAATTAGTTGATTTTGGTCCCCAGTCCCATTTTTGTTTCAAGCAATATGTCTAAATTGGTGGATCGCATTATTATTATCTTGGCATGGTATGTGAATTTAAATCAACTAATCTGCTAATCTTGACATGTAGGTTCAACATAATCACAATTTTATAAATATAGAATAATTGTCCTCAATAAAAATTAAAATATAAAACTTATACTAATAATAGGTGTAATCAAATGAATTTGCTCATAATTATTCTACATTATCACATTTTTATTAGTGTATATATCAGAAATATAAACAATTCCCTCCAAAAAAATATATACTAATATAATAATAAAATAGTCTAAACATAATAATTTTAATTAAAAAAAATAATGTCAGTATTTGATGAGTGGACAACAACTATTTATAAGTTCCTAAAACCACAACTATTTTATTTAAGGATAATTTGTTTTCCTAAAAACTTAAAGTACTAAGGAATTAAGAGAATATTAGATCTGAGAATTTAATATGCAACCTCCGAATAATCACGTGGATATAGTAGCATATGTTATCACGTGGCCTACTAATTCATCACCAAAATTCAACCAACTGTATTCTACCAATTACAATCCCTCAAATTTAAGTACATCAATTCAACCATTCTCAAATCCCTAAAATTTACATAAAATTGTTCGTGGATTAGATGCAATATGCAACGTAATCTATAATATTATATATTTAATTAAAAAATATTATTTTTTACTTCAATATATTATTATTTATTTATTATTTTTTAAAATAGAAATATTTTTTTCAAATAAATAAGTAATATCTTTTATTTAAATAAATAATACTATAGATCATGTCCACAATGCAACCGATACACAAAAGACCTCATTAAAATTTATGGTTGTAACTATTTTTAAAAATACAAAAATATTTTTGTTAGAACTTCAAAAAACTAAACAACTTATAGTGAAGATAATTATAATAAAAAAAATTAACAAACTATCATATAAAATTTAATAAAACCTAAAATTATATCATATATCTCATATGTCATATAAACTTTTTTTTAATAATAAAAATAAATAATAAAATGATAAATATGTTTTGACATTATTGATCGATTTTTTGGCCTCATATGTGGTAGATTATTTCCTAAATTATGATTTGATTAACCTAATATTCCGCACACGTCATTTGGCCAACAAAAATTCCTCAAAATTTGCTATATATATATATATATATATTATATCATCCATTAAGGGGGTGTTTACTTGGGCGGATAAAGCTGGATAAAGCCGGATGGATTAAAATAGTCCTGCTTTATCCGGCATTTACTTCGTATGATTAAATCCCAGGTCAATCCACCTGACCCGGGATAACTGACTAAATTCGGGATTAAACGCAGGATTGTAATCCGGTGGTATACCCCGGGATAAAAATTATCCCCTAGGATAAGGAAAAGGAAATGACGGTTTTACCCCTTTCAGACTTTTTTATTACAAGAATGTCCTCGTATATAATTCGTTTTCTAGGTCAGAAACCCTTGCATTCAGCCCTCAGCTTCGCGGCGCCCAAACCTGCGTCCACCATCTCAGTCCACACAAACCTCGCCACCGCACCGCCGGCACCTTTGTTCCCTTCGGTCGGCTGAGGCTTCTCACCCGGACGGTCCGGCGTCGCTTTTCTTTCACGAGGAGGATGAAGACGGGGGCAGAGGATGTTGAAAATGGGAAGTCACTGAAAATTCTCTGCAATGGCGATGCTTTCTGAGAATGGGAAGTCATGGTTCATCTTCTTTCCAGCGTTTACCTGTATATATGCCTTGTTTCTTGTTTTACCTTTCTGCGTGTTTTCCTAATTACTTTGCTGATATGGGTCTTTTAAAATTTCCATGAATATGCATATAAATGGAAGCGAACTGAAAGCTGAAAATAAATGGCGTATAAATTGTGCCATAAGGTCGTAGGTTATATATATATATATATTTTATGGTTAATTTTTTTTTCAGTGATTTCATTTTCTGGAATCGTCATGTGTGATCGATATCTATTTTACCATTCTTTCACACTTTGGTAATTTGATTGGCAGGATGGTTCGAAAAATTCAGGAAGCAGTAAAAGGATAGTCTAGAGGCGGGGAAAAATGGTATGGTTGCAAAAACCCTTGTTCGTGTTGCTTATTTAATTGTGTTAATTTTCTCTGGATTGTGGTTCGAGAGATATGGAATGGGAACCCTCAAACACACACACGCACACACAACCCACTAAAGGGGGGGAGTGGTGGGAGATTTGGAGTTAATCAAAGCTCCGGTGCCGATATATTTCTGCAGAGAATTCCGATGGTCTATTCTGAAAACATTGAAAATTTTAATCCGATAAGTATAATCATCGATATACCCTGGAACTTGGAAATTACACATTCATCTATTTCAAATTGTGTTATCGTCTTGAATTACTAGATCATTTGGTTTTAAGTTATTTGACTACAAGGTAGAACATAATTTGTAATAGAGCAATTTGACTGCTTTGAAAGAAGACTTGATCTTCTGTTTTAATTAGTTACGCATCTCATATTTCCAAATTACACCACACATGCATTGAATGACATTATCATATTTAAATGGTGACGTATATGTAAAGCATTGCTCTACAATATGATACACCATTTGCATCATGTCCATGTGATTGCTGGGGACGAGCCACAGTCCTAAGATTTTTATAATGCATAAGTATGTTGTGTATTAAAACAATTGTGCATTACGGCATCATGATGTGTTTGTACATTTCTCTTGTAGGAATTGGAATCAACCTGTAATCTGGGTCTTGCTGTAATGTGGAGCATGGCATTTAGGAAATTTTAGGCCTACATAATTTGCATTCCCGATTTGGTGAGTTCAGTTATCATGTGCCTCATATTTGTATTAATTTCTGGTACTTTAGTTGTACAAGACTTTAGAGGGGAATAAGTCTGAGGTAGGTGCTATGAAAATTCCCGGGAAAAATATATTGTATCCTGAGTTTATGCTTCTTTACTTTGTGTCTTAATTTATGACCACGGTTTAAGAGTTGATAGGTTTTAATGTGGTGACAGTGGTCTTCCCATTATAAAGTGTTTCTTGTGACACGAGTTGCCTGTTTGTTGCCTTTCGTGGGATATATGATACATGCATGAATGTGTGTTTTCAGACCCTGTTTTTGTATAAGTTCACAGTAAAAAGTTACTTAGTCTACATAAATGGGATACACAAAAATCAGCGGGATATTGTTTTTGGAATAGTTGTAAAGGGCATTTCTATCTAATCAAATCTATTGCCGAACTGCACATTGTCCTGATTATGACATCCATTATAGAAGGCTTTACCTATTTCCACTTGATAAAAATGTTTGGCTATATGTGTTTGTTGTTGTTTGATAATAAATGTGGTCTAACATCACTTGCTTGATCTGCATGCACCAGGTTAACTTTGGTGATAAGTACCTGATGGGCAACAAGGAATAACAAAAATTGTCATTGACACTTGACTCGGGAAAAACTGGTGTTGACAACAGTTCTTGTTCAGTTCATGGTGGATCAAAATTTAAGAAACGATGCAATCCGAGCTGCTAGTACTCCAGTTGCTGCGTTTGTGGGAAAGTTAATGGAATTTTTATTTCGGAGCTGCTACTGTATTTCATTTGTGACGCCTGTGAAGGGATTTTTGGGAGTTGGTTCCAATTGATGTAGTTACAGCTCCTTGTAGGATCAATGTAGGGTTGGTTCATTATGTATAGTTTCGTTGTAACACATTTTTTATTATTACATACTGGTGCTGCTACATTTTAAGTGCATGTTACTTTGAAACCAGAATTTTAGTTATTGCATGAAATGGTCAATCATGTATGCTCTTAATGCAAATATGTTGCGAACCATGCGTAATGAACCAGATAAGGTCATGTTTCCCTGCAAAATTGGCTGGTTGTTTTTTTCTTTTGCATTTATACAACACTTCCCATTAATTTTATGTTGTATTATATTGTCACTGAAAAGCTGGTGATGTAACAACACTTTCCATCTGTAAAGACATATATATCATGTATTTTTGCACCTTGGTGACCCTTACTCTTGATGCATCATGTCACCACACAATTGAAGCAACATGTGAATTCACACCACGACTGTGGTTGCAGAAAGCCAGCTTCACAAATATTGTCCTCATTGAATAAAACAACATACTCCTTGCTGTGCGAAACACAGCTTTATATAAATTGTCGTCATTGAATCAAACAACGTACTAACCTGGGCGAAAGACAGATTTACAGATGTAGTCCTCACGTGATCAAACTATTTACTGGCCCCAGAGGCTCTCAATATTAAGTATAGCCGATGTGCTATATATTTGAGTGTCTTCCCAACTGAGGCTTTGCTATTCACTTAAAAAGCAAGAAAAAAACTAAAGAAACAATCATCAAATTGCTTCACTTCTCGTCCTTCCGACTATCCACCCTTATGGCGCCGAGTGGTGTGCCCAAACAAGCAACAATGCAAGATAAAGTTTTCTTTAATTCCCTCTGGACCCGAGAGGTTGATCGTCAGTTCATTGTTTGTCTGCTATAGCAACTCCAGTCCGGTGCTTGGGTCGATGGGGAAAAAAATGACCGTGCTGTTTCATTTGCCATGTGTGATCTGAACCGCTACTTTGGCTCACATTTCAACTTCAATTTTTGTAGGGAACAAACAAGAAAGTTACACAAGCGTTACAAGGTGTTCAAATGGCTAATTGACCAGCCATTTGTCGCCTATGACCCTACCACATATGAGGTTCGGTGCGCAGACTCGGTTTGGACTTCTTTATGTGAAGTAAGTTTGCCATGCTTGTAATTTCTAATATGCTGAAAATGTGATGTATAATTTATTTGTTAAATTTGGTATGTAATAGCAAGAAAAGCTTGCTGTTGCATATTACAAAGAGGGAGAATACGCCTTCAATGCGCTTAAAGACTTGTTTGAAGAAGTTGAGGCAAAAAGTTGGAGCGACGAGCTTTTAGTTATCCAAATTTCAAGTGATACTGAGGAAGTGACGGGTAATGATTTGTCCCTCATGGAGATTACCAAACCGAATTGTCGGAACCTATCGAGCATCAACGAGAGTGAGGACAGCTCGTTAGACACTGACAATGTCTTTTGGAAGGAGCAGGCTTGGTTGGAAAGTGATAGTCAAACTACGAAATCATGGAACGGAAATGACCAAACATCTGTAACATCGACAAGCTCTCCTATTGAAGCGGCTGACAAGAAAGGAAAGAAATCCATGGGTTCCAGTAGCCGTTACCGGCATGGTGTGGAAGGTCGTAGCTCTACTGCCTCATGGTCCCCCATGAAGAAGAAATAGCGGAACGTATGACCGGCGGTGCATCTACTGAGACTAAATTTCGTTTCTCAGCGTATGCTTTGACAATTGCAATGTCCGTATTATGAGTTTTGATTGGTTTGTATTCTACTTTGGAGTCTCTGCCCGTTTAATTTCTCTGTGCTAACCGAATTTACTTCCCGGTTAAAATAAAGTTGTCATTGAACAAGTCTGGGTTTTCACCCCAGTTTGTTATGCTTCTCACTTGACTTTGTAATCTTCTTCTTCCTAGAATTTAAACTCCAATTAAAAAATATAATCTATAAAACTGAAAATAAAAACTACACTTTAAACTTCCAGGCTAAAACAAACAAAACTGCAAATAAATCATTGAACACCAACATGGAGGTCATTTGAAAAATAAAAAATTAGTGCAACACATAAATTTTCTGCCACCAAAATGAACCTTGTCTAGTACACAGGATACTCCTCCTACCCAAATCTCTAATGTGGTTGGTCGGGGGGGGGGGGGGGTTGGCTGCGTTGAATGGTCGATATGCCGGGTATTCACGTTCCTCAAAATGACCCTGCTGTACGTGCCACTCGTATTGTTGCCTCTGCATGTCAAGTACAGTTTGTGAGTTATACACTTGACAATGCATGTACTCTTCAATGTTGCTTACACGTGTTTCCAACACATTTCTCCAATCTGTCCAATCATTCCACCCCCCTGGAGCAAATGTGAAGGTTGGGTGTGCTGTGATGTTCCGGGCTGAAAATGTGGGTGATCTTCCCTTGTTCCTCCATGTGCTTGTGCTTCATCCATCGTCTCATCCTCGATTTCCCGACCCGCCTTCCCCTCCATAGGCTGAGTTTGAGTATCTGGGGATCTTCGCCTCCTTTTCCTTCGTAGGTCTACATTGTTTAGTTCTCCTTCACTCTCGGCGATTGCTTCACTATGAATAGATCCGTTCAGTAGAATATTAGCTGCTTTTCCTCCGGCGACATTTGTCAGGCGTGCATTAGGCAAAGCCAGCCTTGTTTTATCTGATAAGATTAGATACAGTTTCCTCGTGCGTGGATGGAATTGGCACATCTTCATGTTGCATACAACCTCAAGATTTATGGTTGTATCACCAGGAGTTTCTGCTAAATCTGCCAGGTTTATCCTGAAATATCGAGCAATCAGAGTTATTAAGCCTCCAATATGATTTGCTACTTGTTGTTTCGTTCGAACAAATTGGCGTAAAATGATCGGCGCAACATTGAACTTTTTCCCATTCAGCAAGCACCATAAAATAAACAACTCATCCAACGTAACCACTCCCGGCTCAGGTTTGCACAAAATTGTGTTCGAGATGAACCGTTGGAAATAGCGAAGGCCTGGGCTTCTTATGCTGGACACTTTCGATCGGCTTGGGTTGTACGTTGAGGGTTGATCTGGAGAAGCCTCTGTAATCTCCTTCCAAAATATTATCGGGTTGAATTCGGGGAAGTGTTCCTTCGGATCGGGTAGGTTGGAGAATTGATTTTGCGGGAATCCAAAAATTTCATTTATGGTATCGACTGATAGCAATTGGAACTCATTCCCCAAAAAGAATGTCATTGATTCCGGAACCAAACCATCCATTCCCACATGGACAGTCGAGAAAAATTCCACCACCAAAGACTCATACGTCTTCTCTTTCAAGGCGAAGAATTTAGACCAGCCTATATTTCTGCACATCTTTTTTAGATCCTCGTAAATACCTATCTCCTTCATGCACTCTTCATCTGCAAAACGTGTGGCTCGTCTTTTCTTCCTCAGCACCTCAAACCAGTTCTCACTTTGTGTCTCCCAATGTCGAAATTCTATGCCGTATGCATCAGGCATAGTGGCAAGAATTCGCTCGTATTCCTCTTGTTGTTCATCGACGGAGTGTTGATCCCATTCAAAATTAGTATTGACGACTTCCATTGAGTGGATCGACATTGTTGCTCTTTGTACCTACAACAAATTAATAACCTAGTGTTGAGGAGTCATAACATATTATATGAGTTCAGTTCTTAAAGATGTTTAGCCGTTTAACATAAAATCCAATTCACCTCTAAAGTACAGACAAAATAAAACAACACACATGCTCTCAATTACCTTCTTACATCAACCAATCGTATTCCTCAAATCAACCAGTCGTATTCCTGAAATCAACCCAACACGTAAACATCCACTTTGAGGAGGATATATTAACCTCATCAATTAAGGTCGCACAACACAAAACAACAAACATATTTCTAAATTATGCAAAGCACACCAAGTGTTCGATAAAAGACTCCAATGAAGAAATCCCAAAAAACGCTACTTGGTTAATTCCATGATTCTACATATTTGTCAATCTTCAACATATTTCATGAAAAAAGGCAAGCATGTCTCATTACATACCTCAATCGAGATTTCGGGATAGTGATACCACCTTGAACGCCCCACACAATGAAACTGAAACCTCCAAAATATTTGGTTTCCTGATTCCTTTTGGGAATAATCCAATGTTAATAAGTAATGCAAAGAGTGCTTCTTGCTCCTTGCTTGCTCGAGTGGAGAACGGCCGCCAGAGAGATTGAGAGAGAGTAGGGTTTAGGGGTTTGATGGATGAGGAAAGTAAGGAGTGGGGTTTATGTAGGAAGTGTTTCTGGGATTTTTGCTGAAGTGCTGCACTCGACCCATCCACTCGGCCCAGCAGACGACTCGGTCGGCCGAGTGGAAAAAACTTTCTATTTTTTGGGCTGCAACGTTGCACTCGACCCATCGACTCGGCCTGGCATCCGACTCGGGAGGCCGAGTGGATAAAAGTTTTGGTTTTTGGGCTGCAGCTTCGCACTCGACCCATCCACTCGGACTGGCAGACGACTCGACAGGCCGAGGTGAAAAAAGCTTATGTCTTTGGGATGCAGGTTTGCACTCGACCCATCCACTCGGCCCGGGAGACGACTCGAACGGCCGAGTCAAAAAAAATTTCTGGTTTCTGGGCTGAAGAACTACACTCGACCCATCCACTCGATCAAGCAGACGACTTGGGTGGCCGAGTGGAAAAAACTTTCTGGTTTTTTGGCTGAAATTGGGCACTCGACCCATACACTCGGTCGGTCAAACAACTCGGGTGCCCGAGTACTCCACAGTTTCTGTTTTCTGCAACTAAAAATACGCACTCGGTCCTGTGACTCGGTCAGAGTTTCCACTCGGTTGACCGAGTTGAAATCCACAATTTTTAAATCGTGTTCCAAAATTTACTTGTTAAGGCAAGCTGACCCTTTTCTTCATTCATACACCCCCCTTATATACCCTACCCGCCCATCTCCCCTTCACTTGCGTAACCCTTCCGGCGCCGCAGTCGGCTAATTTCATTCGACGGGGGCATAGACGTTGGTAAATTCTGAAGGAACAAAGGCATCATCCGCTGATACGCATCCTCTTTATTGCTCCCAAGCGAAGAATAGGTATCTCACCCTTTCGGGCACTTTATTTCTTACCTGGTTTATGTATATGCTGTGGCAATTTTGTAGTAACTTGCATCACAGTGATAAAGCTGATGTAGAAAAGGTCTGATTTCTTTGTGATGTTGTTAATTTTGGTTTGGTTGCAACTACGTTTAGTTAATTTAGGAATAGAACACATAATTGGGAGTTTCTCCATGTTGCCACATTCGAGCTGCGTTTGGTCCATTGTGAATTAAACCAAAATCTGGGCCATTGTTTTGTGCAAAATCTGACCAAAGTAATGTGCCATACCGTCTCATTACAGCTATATGGATCTCGAAGGATATTTCAACTGCATGAAACTCTGTTGGGATAAGTTTATCTACAATCCCAATGGCTTGGTAAGAAGATCGATACGTTCCTTATATGAGTTCGTAAATATTAATAACCTCTTCATGCTGCCTGTAATGTAATCTTTCTGATGAAAGCAGAGACTTCCCCCAAAATTTGCCACTGAAGTTGGGGGTAGACTTCCTCCCTCGGTTGTCCTTAACAATGAATTGGGGCAGCGGTGGGTTGTACATACCGGTCTGGATAATCATGGTGCCATACTCCTAACCGATGGGTGGCCTAAATTTCATGACGACAATGATATCAAGCATCAGGATATATGCCTTTTCTCATACGACTGTGCTTATAACTTCTACGTTCGCGTGTTTACTAAGAATGCGTGTCAGAAAATTCCACCCACGTTACAAGGTTAGCACGGTTTGGTCGGTTTTTTAATATTTTTTAACAATCGGGCAAATATCATATACTTGATTCACACCTGCAGGTGGTGTGCAGCCTCCTCCGCACTGGAAGAGGTTTTTTAAGGTGTTGTACCCAAATCCCCTAACCCAAACTACTGTACGAATGGTACGTAATATAACTTATATACTTTTCAACATTTGTATTTGTGAAGACTATATTTATGCAACGTGTAATCTACCACAATACTAAGAAGTGGGCTTCTTTGTGTAGGAATTACCCCCACATGCCATGCCCAACTTCGAAAACACCCATCCAAGTAATTTGACACTGGTGAACAGATACGGTTCGCGATGGATCGTTGGCATGGAATATCCTTCTCCCTCAAGTGTTGTATTGACAATCGGTTTGGACAGATTTCTTGTTCAGAACCGCACCCGCCTGGGGGAATTCATCTTCTTCCATGTCATAAATCAAACAACTATGAATGTGGTTATTTTTTAGACGAGCTGCTACGAGAAGTAGGATATTTTGCATGGGGACAGCAAAAGCAATGCGATGGAGGTTTCTTCGACTCCAACAAGTGGGAGCGAATCAATCGGTTCAGTGAAAGTCGAGCGGTATGACGAAGATACCGCTGAGGCCCCACCTTTAGGCTGATGAATTTGTTTAGCTTCTTGTATGAGAAACCCAAAAACTTAAACAAATTTTTGTAATTGTGATGAATATTATATTTCTTCTATTCTGCAATCCAAGAACAATGCTTCGTCCATCAATATGGATGTGAATATATTACATGGGTGTTGTGCAATTTTGGGGAAAACTTTGGTTGAGTTGGTGTTAAGTAAAAGGCATTTGTATGCGATGGATTGTTGGAGCGGTAAAGTTTTCTACACATAACTTGCAATTGTCATATTATGGCTGTTTAGGTATTACCAAATATTGAATCATGTGGTACTATGGATCTGTCATGTAGGATCAATGTGAAGTGGGTGTTTTCTTATTCATCATAAGCTGTTTTGTACTTTGATATCATGGTGGCCAATGTACGAAACTCAGGGCACGCATGTATTGCACCCGAGGCTTTCAGAAGTTCTATGGGTTCACAACATGGTGGTGTTTCAAACATAAAATGTGATGCTTAAAAAGAAATGCTATATGGGTTATGAACACAAGATTTTGTTCAAGACTCCTACATGTGCACAGACATGTGGGAGCATCTAAATATTCAAACAAAAATCACCCCGACTAAATCTGTTACAGAGTTTATCAATACACTTCCAACTCCTGACTTCAGGTAGGAGTACTACCAAACAAACCATACAAAATATTACAAATTGACAGCCACCTGGAGAGATGAAATAACAAGCTGCCTTTCACATAACTAAACTCCAACAAGAACGAACACACTTCCAAAATACAGTGGGATATTCTACCAACAATGCTTACAGACGGCCCGACAACATCATTAGGACCATACGAGATTTGTCAGCATCAGGGAGGCTGAAGAACAGTTCCAGATCTTTGTTGTTGTTCACCAAAATCTTAGCAACACTTATTTGTTGCTCAGGATCCAAAACACCCAACTTACCCAATGCTTCATGGACCGCTTCTCGTTTCTTAGACATCTTAAACTCATAGCCTATATGTTGGGCTATTTCACCTAGTCTTTCGTCGGTGCGATCACAGAACCTGGTCATCAGATTCACCATCTCCTCACCCATCGTGTCAGTAGACTTTCTTTTGCGACCCTTTCCTTTATTACCCGTGGAGGTCTCCGATGGTGTTTGTGGAGAGTTGATCTCATTTTCGGTAGACATATCCATATTCAATGGGTTGGCAGTGGCATTATCTTCATCAACCTCCAATTGTATTTCATCCGCAGCATGGCAATCCTCGGCTAGAGCGCCGGTTGCTCTATCAGATCCAAATATCTCACACCAATCAGGGTACATCTTGTATGACTTGAACCGCATTTTCCTACCCCACGTGTCCGTCTACAGAAGTATACAAGTATGGGTATTAATATTCCACAATTCAACATTCTCGATTCATAGTTATTAAAATTGAAGGAACAAGTATAATGTGTGTCGTGAGTTTCAACGACAGATTCTAACCTTACAATACTCGTCCCAAACAGAGTCGGTTTCAACAAGTATCATTCCAGACTCAGCACTCCAGGGAATCCAGATCGGCTCAACATACATTGCAGACTCCCGTGATTTTTCTTCCAAACATGTATTTTGGAACTTATGTGTGGTTCAGCACGAATATTAGAATCAGGGAGCATCTTGCGCATGACACTCTCAAGTGCACCCAGATAACCACTACAAAAACCGTTCTCGCACTTCCACCCCTCCTGAATGATCTCTTTCAGTGCCAGAATAAGTAATTGTTCCTCCCTGGGTGTCCAGACTCGGCGACGGTCCCTGCTGTTTTGTGATACTGAGGTGTCTCCTCGACTACTGCAAGCGGGATCCATGAAGCCTACACAGAAGCAACGTGCATAAAATGTGGACCCAGTCATAAAGTGATAACTTCGCACACATACTAACAATCATGTGAAGTAAAAAAAAATAACACACCAACAAAAAACTAATCCCACACTTCAGTGTTTAACATAAATGAGGTAAATACCCCGTTCATAAAAAGAATACAAGTAACGTACTTCACGATGAAAACACAACAAATTAAAGTCATACAATGTCATTAACAGCACACTCATGGAAAAAACAAACTACACTAATATTCACTGCCTTGTCTCCACTCATTGTACATAGAATTTGCTAATTCATCTCTCCAATTCGACCACTGTTCTGTGCATTCAATGTCATCAATGTAGTCATCAGTATCATCATTCACGACAATATTAGGTAGATCGGCTTCTAACGGGTCTATTGCCATAGCTGTTCTTATGAAATTATTTAATAGGCAACACGCCAAAATAATACGATTCTGCACTTTTATCGGGTAAAAGGCCGGGCTACGGAGAATGGCCCATCTTTTTTTAAGCAATCCAAATGTTCTTTCAATCACGTTTCGGGCCTTCGAATGCTTCATATTGAAATACTCATTCTTATTCCGTGGGGCTGATGTTCCCCCCCCCACTCATGGAGATGGTACCTAACTCCTCGATATGGAGTAAGAAAGCCTTCGCCGTTTGTGTATCCAGAATCGCAGAGGTAATAGTTACCTTAAAAAATCAACCATGTATCGAATTAGATTCAAAACTATCTTGAATAAATGTTATTATTATATGGGCATGTGACATTATATACTACCTCTAGGAACGCGCAATCCATTGTTTCTACTTATTGCATCTCTCAACACATGTGAGTCCGCTGCACTTCCTTCCCAACCAGCCAACACATATATGAAATTCATGTTAAAGTCACAAACCCCCAATACATTTACCGAAACGTTCCGTTTTCTATTTCGATAACGAGGCCTATCAGATTTTGGCACAGTCACATTGACATATGTTCCATCTAGTGCACCTAAACACCCCTGAAACATGGAATCTATCAATACCATTGTATTATGTAAGATAGAGTGATGAAGTATACAGCATTGGGCATCAATTTACCTTGAAAAGGTTCCAATGATTATTTGTACAGCCATCATCGATTGGCTCCGGTGTTACTAGTAATAATGAGTGTAGCCTGATTATAGCATTTAAGACTTTGTGAAAGTGTGTGCTAACCATACGTCCAGATCTCTTATACTGAAATTTCAAGACACGATTTTTTGTGTGGTGTGCAATTATAGCCAAAAACATAGCAACCTGCTCTACTATGCTACTGTTTCTACTTGTTCGTAGCCCACCGGAATGTTGCAAAAGATGACACAATTGCGAAAAGGCCGCCCTATTCATCCTCAAATGATTTATGCAGTCCTCATCAGAAATGCCAATAACAATACGCAAATATTTTATTTGCATAGGAATTCTACTAATCAAACTATATCGCTCACGAATACGTGCACGTACTACACTTGAAATACCGCAACTTCTATGCATTAAAAACATATTGATGAAGGTCATGTAACCGAAACACGCATTCATTAACTCAGTTAAGAAAATAAAAATCTCTTTATCTCTCACACCTTCACTATTGACGGCAGGATCCATCCTACGAAAAAAAACCCATCATAATTGTACACTAACCAAAATACAACATGTATTCGAAAACAACGAAGAATCGACATCAACAAATCCGGACGTAACATGTAAATCATCATTACAATGCGGTGCCCATTGCACAATTAATTGCCACAAAGTTAACTACGAAAACACTACTTCATAAGGCTTACCTCACGAAAAAACACGGAGAATACGCTTCCGGATGTCGGTGAGTATGGACGAAACGCCGACCGAGCAGCGACAACCAGTGACGAGCACCGACAGGGAGCGAGGAGCACCGACGAGCAGCGACAGGGGCGACCACCAGCGACGCGCGGCGACAGGATGCGACAAGCAGGGACGAGCAGGAAGTGGAGTAGGAGGCGAATCGGCGGGTGGGCTTCTCTGAAACTTGCGTGGGCAGAAGTGGGAGGCAGTAGGGTTTGTAAAAGGAGTATTAATATCAAGGTCATTTCAGTAATTTTACACTTATCCCTCTTTATCCCACCATGTAAACGGATGACAGGATAAATTTCAGATTCGGAATCCACCAGTAATCCGGCAAAGTAAACGCAGGATAAAATTTATTAAATTATCACAATCCCACATTTTATCCCATTTCCTATCATATCCTATCTAATCCTAACAAAGCAAGTAAACAGGCCCTAATAGGTCAACTATAATTAATTATTTCAAAATTCCTGCTTCTCACTTTCTTGCACTTTTTTCTTTTTATATATAATTATTCATTCAGACACAAATTATGAATAAGTAAGGGAAAATAGAACCGATTCATTTAAATCATTAAAATTTTAAAAATACAAAAACCATCAATTATATTGAAAATTTCCATCAATTAAAGCTGTATTTAAAGTTGCCATGCAGAAATCATTTGAATACACAATTTTGTAAAAAAATTACACAAAATGAATAAATTCAATAATTTCTAATTTATTATCCTAAATACAAAACTAAATGTTGTCCCTTATGTGATTATTAAATTTGAATAATATAAAAATATAGTCATGCACAGTGTTTAGTTATATACATTGTTACAATTAGAGGAACATTTGAAGAACTTGTTTATATTTCATGATAAAAATAATAAAATAAATTCACTAACTAATAAATTAATATCAAATGATTAATTAAAAAATAGAAATGAATAAGTGAGATAATTGTTTTCAAATGTATTTGTGGAGATTTTTGTAAATAGTATTGAAATTATTTAAATACAAATTAGAATATAAATAATTAGATAAGATGAATATTATGAGTTGACTAAAACATTAGTCTCATTGGTTAGAGAAGACAAAATGTGGAAAAAAGGGACCTCACATTCTGTTGTCGTTATCTTAAATTTGTGCAAGTAAATATTATTTCTACTTCCCTATCAAAATTCTAAAATCGAAACTACCAAATTATAAATCCAACAGCATAATTAAACTAATATTAAAGCAAATAAAAATAAATAGTCGAATGCTCAAATTCCATCACAATTTTGTAGTGGGGTATTTTCGTCCAACTTAAATATTGTTGGACTTTATCCACACTTGGAGATCTCATTTTAATTCCTATCCTCCACGTATTGTTTGTTAAAATAATTTAAAATAAATCAATAATTAAATATTTATCTGAAGGAGAAGTAATCCTTCATATATATATATATATATATATATCCGTGTATTGCATAATTTAGAATATAATACTGTAATAAATTATTATAAAAATAGTAATATATTATTTTTTAAGATAAAATATATAATTATACATAATAATTTTTTATAAGAAATTTATTTAAAATAAAAAAATTTACAATATAATATATATAAAATATTAAAATATACCACATTTTATAAAAAATATTTTATATTTAAAAATTAAAATTTTATTTTTATATATGCAATATGAATATCAAATTGAAGATCAGATGATTAATTTGATATATCTTTTACAAAATATTGAGTTAAGATAAAAAAGTTATAATTTTTTAAAATTAAAGTAAAAAATGAAGAATTTTTTTAATTATATACTAGATTTTCTTAAAAATAAAAAAGTAGTTTAAACAAAAGAATATTATGTTCTGTAATTATATATATATAGATGCAGTAGAGAACCACAAATATAAACATGGAATATACCCAAACACGGAAGTAAATATTCCTTTTCTCTACACGTTTTGTTGTAAATCGAACAAACTCCCCAGGCTGGGGGCGGTGCTTATAAACTCATGACGGCGTTAGTTGGAATGGAAGAAGAGCCAAAATTAAATCTGACGGAGTCAGTTAAGTGGGCCCCCCAAAATGAGTGGCCTAGGATTTCTTTTCATTTAATTTCATGGGCTGTGTCAGAAGAAAAAGTGCCAAAAAGTTATCTCCGCCACCGGCGCTTTCGGTGAAAACAATGTGCCAATTGGATAGATGGGCTTCTACTGGACCTCTTACAATGCGCCAATTGGATAGATGGGCTTCTACTGGACCTCTTACGGCCCGGCCCATCTACCTATCTCACATTTCAATCTTTAGGGCTTTTCAAGATGTCAAGTGATGCATAAATGTCATGCATTTATATAGATTAGATAGATAATCTACATATAAACATTATCTTCACCCTTTAAAAGATTTAATTATAGATAAAGTTACTATCTCCACCACCTTACGATCTGAGTTAGTGGGCATTGAGAAATATTAGATACTCTCAAAATCAAAACAAAGTTATTCGATATTCGATTCAAGTTCCTTTGTTAAAAACTTGTTTGAACTTAGTTTGATAATAATGTAAAACAAGCTTGAACACACTTTTACATTTGATAAAATCTAAAGCCCGACTTGAGCTCGAACTCATTAAGCAAAATTCGTTAAAACAAGTGTAAAATATCAAACTACTCGAGCTCAACTCGTGTTCGGCTCGATTAAAGCTCGTTCAAGCTCGACTCGATTATTAATCAAACCAATCTCAAACAAAATATTAGAAGCCCAATAACATTTCAAACAATCTTTTACAATGGTACGTTCGATTCGACTCGTTTACACCCCTAATATTATATGTTCCTACGTACAATTGATCTTACTTTGAAAGTAATGCATTTGAAAGTTACAATATATCTAGACGTTTATTTATTTATGTTATCTAAAAACACCAAAATTCGAGTTGATCTCAATAGTTGCTTTGGAATTCGATGGTCCATTTATATCGAGACCAAGATCCACGTCCAACCGAACTAATTGTTATAAAATATCTATTTCTAAGAAAAAATTGCATAAATTTACATTCAATTATATTAGGGATAATGTGAAGTAAATAGGGTTAATAGCATAAAAACAACTATCTTTAATGAAATTTGCATTTCAATCATGATTATTAATTTATTTGTTGGCATATGATCAAATATTTATTTAAATTAAAATTATAAATATATATTTTCCTTTGTAGCAAAGATCGACTGTTTTTGTTGTTGGAACATCGTTTAAATTCATTGAAACATTATTGCATGCTTTGAATTGTAAAAATTAAAAGATCGTGATTAAAATATAAATTTTAAAAATATCATAATCTTTTATTCAATTAGCCAACAATAGACAATTTTAACTATCTATATGTGTGTGTGTGTGTGTGGGAGTTGTGTGAAATGTTTTTAGGGAATCCATAGAGAATATAGTACATTGATGCTAGGGTTTGAAGCAAAGTTGCTTTGGAGAAGATATACAATGGGGATGACGTAATAAATATCAGATCTGGATCGAGGCCCATCTAAATAATGGCCCTTGGACAGCCCAGCCCACTCGAAATGCCGTTACTTTTAGTACAAAGCCCAAACTAGTGGAATTTGAAATGCGAATACACTTTAGACATGTGCCTGTGGGCTGACGGAATGTGTTCACAATCTCAAAAATAAATTATTAAAAAAACAACATTATTTATTTTTATTAAACAAATTATATACATTTTATTGGAACTAAGAGGATGACTTAGAAGAGCATCATATTAGAACGTGTTTACAACGTAACAAGAGGTTTGTTAAAAATTATTACACAGCAGCCTTAAAAAAAACAATTTACCTTTGAAATTTGTATTAAACATGTAGTTTTATTTTTCTTTGGAAGCAAGTATTTAATTTTATGATATTTCAGTTACCAATATTAAATAGAATATATAATGAATCCCCAAATATATTAGTTAACTATTTGAAAATAAAGTATTTTTCTCGACGGAGAAAATATATTAAAAATATAAAATAATGGCCCTAAAGGTTCACAGATAATAAAATTATGAGAAAAGGTGGAAACGAATGGATTTATATGATATGGAAGAATGCAGTGAATCATGAATTTATATCCAAAGTCAATTGAAACCTGATTAACAATATCAGGATGCAACTCTACTTAATCAATTAGGGTAGGTTAAAGTGACCCAATTCTTTGTGAAATGCAACCCGTCTCGAAGTGGCTCAATTATACTATTGAACATGATCTAACAACCCATCAACTTGTTGGGCCTCGAAAAAAAATCTTGATAATGTGAGTCCTGATAAGTTATATTTTTCTGTTGTAAAAGGATGTTGAATTAGAATATTGCTTCATACGTTTTTTTTAAATATTGAATATAAATTGAAGTTAGTTAACAAACTGATTGAAAATTGCTGTAATTACATCAGGCGCGTGAATGCACACACAAAAAGTCAAAGCACAACTTGCTGTTTCTGCACTCTTCTCTTCCGGGGTTTCCTTTTGATCAAGTCAAAAAATCAAGTCTTCAAACTATTGCGTAATTCTGCAGATTATAACGCAAAAAATGTTAGCAAAAGAAGATGAATGTAAAACCAATGACCTAATCCATGACGCATACTGCCCCCTCAAATGTTAAACTAAAAGAAAAGATCGCCCGCATATCAATCTTGCAGGTTGATCACAACCGCGTCAGTGATGTCACCAGCGGGGAGTATACATATATATATATATATATAGAGAGAGAGAGAGAGAGAGAGTGCAAAAACATAAACAAATGATGGAAAGTGGATCTCTAATTATAAAGACTTCACAGAAAAGTTCATGGCTGTCCAATTCAAGAAAATAATTGCTCGTAAGTTCAGTAAGAATTCAGACAAAACCCAAATCATGTGAAATAAGTTGCCTATAATTGAAAAGTTGGAAAATCACAAAGTAAAAAAGCTAAGCAAAGTTATGCACTCTCCCACACCTAGCACCGTATTACCCTAACAAAGGTCTTCCTATCCATCATCCCAAAATTTTCGACTATGTTATGTGGCGCAAAGATTATCGGCCCAAGTCTGTTTCTTGACAACTTGTCATTCTTCTGCATGATTATCATTTTTCCTTGGATTAATTTAGAATACTGAATGTAAAACTATGTGGATGACAAGAAGAGATTTATGTTTTATTACCTATTTTATGAACGGAAGCGAAGTTCGTATTTCTAGTGAATGATGCAGATCCAGCACGGTAAGTAGCAGATGATCATTCCTTCGTATATGCTGTAAAATACGAGTTTCAATATGCGGGCCTCCAAGAAGAAAGCGAGTATACAATACGCCCCTTCCATCCTTGCAACAACCACTGACCATCTTCATCTATCACAAAATCCTTGTGATACGATGATTTAACTCTGTTTCTAGCCAGTCTTATTACCTCTTCATCTAGAGGAAGCTGCTCGAAGCCAGCCCTTAAATTCCGAACCTGCCATTGCTTGTACGTCTCTGGTCTCTCAATCCTTTCAGCACCTTCACATGCAATGACGTTCATTGCCTCTCGACCAAAAACTATTTTCTCAAGTAGCATTCTCTCATGAACTTCTCGTGGAATATTGGCATCTAGCATGTCGAAGAAAGACGAGTAATGAAACAATGCTTCACGGAACCTTGTAATGAAAAAGGGGGCGTTATAGGCACCATTCATTATTCCCAGCACGAAAACAGCCGGATTCATCTTCCTGATAAGGTTCAAGACAATATTCCTCGGACTGTTTACCATAACAGTTTCATCAAGAAGATTCCGGAACCTGTAAAGACAGCTCACAGCAAGCAGCTCCTCATTGTCGATCTTAAGATCTTCGACTTTGATCGTTTCCCACTTTTGAGCTATAGCATTGAACTCGAATGGAACATTAAATGTCTCAGCGTACCTGGCCAGACGCCTCCCAGTCTCTTCGACCCTTACCGATGGTCGAAAACCTGGACATGGAAGATCAATACCAGTGATACGAACTCTAGGGGGGCCACCAGGTCTTTTTGAGAGACGCTGAAAAAAGCAAGGCCACTGGAAACCATAGAGGATGCCGAAATCAATAATGTGAAGCCTCGTTACTTTCTCAGAGACATTCATAATGGTCTTATTCGCAAAGAAATTAGAGATCTTCCTAAATGGACAGGTAGCAAGGTATATATGATAGGCTTTCAAGATGTCAGAAGCAGAAGTAGGCAAATTGGTGAGAGAAGTATATATCTGAGTTCCAGAACCTGCCATACGTGCCTCTAGGCCATCAGCAAAATAATGCGCTAGTCTCTGCATTCCATCTCCTGATGGAGAAGCATGCTGCCTTATCTGCTTCAAAAAATCGTCTGCAGTCCTACGATCATCAGCTGCCACTGCTTGTGCACAAAGGGTCAACAGGGTTCTCATATCCACCACATTCCTTTTGCCCTGCTTCTTCTTACTGATTTTGCCTCCAGTAGATCCCTTTGATTGATCATTCTGTTGACTGCTTTTAGTTATTTCATTCAATGCTTCTCGAAGGGCCATTTCGTTTTTCCCTCCACTGCACAGAAGGACCCTATCAAACATGTCTGGACTCTCAGTTGATTCAGTATAGACAGCTGATTGTTTGTTACTCCTTTCCTCCTGCAAACCCATGCTATCATGATATGGATTCTTCTTCCCTCTTGAAGCATCATTAGATTCGTCATCATCGATTCTCTTTTCCACCTTAACTGCAAGATTAACAGTGCCCGCCAAAGAGGCAATAAATTTACTTTCATTGGGAAGAAACTTGTTTGCTTCTTCTACTCCCTTCTTGAATTGGAGAGCTGACTGGCTGTCGCCAAATATATCAGGGATCCTAAGGATACTCACAGGAGAATCTATTGGACCATCAAGAATAGTACTGCTACCGCTAGATGAACCATAAGAAGACTGAGAAACCGATTGTGACATAATACTGACAGTATCAGGATGTCTGTCCAACCTAGGATCAGAATTCCAATCGGGACACAGTGTTCCCGTATCACAGGGACCACAACAATCATTTAATTCAAACAAACTTTCATCAGGGTTCTTAAAAGTCTGATCTAAATTTGATACGTGCTTAGAATCTGCAGATGCAGGATATTGTTTCCCAATAACCTCGTAAAATGATTTCTCTGCAGCTTGAAGAGCTGCAGACTGTTGAACCATGCATGCTTTCTCTTCCACATCCTCTTCTAGTAGAATATGATTAATATACTTGAGTACTGCATCACTAAAATCTAGATCCTCAGGAGAATCACCTTCAGGTGATTGGACTTGGGCATCAGAATTCAAAAGGCTAGAAACTTGTATGACATCAGTATGACTCCCATTTGAAAGTTTATCATTAGCTCTCAAATTGTTGATAGGATTGGGACCCAAAAATATTGGAGCTTGGTCGTTAAAAATGTTTCGAGATGTGGCCCCATCATAACCCCAAAGGTTTGATCCATGACCTTCTATTCCATAAGAACCACTCATCATAGAATATGCACCTAAATCCTGGGTCCTTTAGTATCAAATCAGATTTTACTTCGTCAAAAGATCTCAATAGCCAGAAACTAAACTCCTGAAACAAGTACAACATAAAATAACATAAAGGACAAATCAATATAACATCAAATCTTCTTGAGACGTAAGACAAAAATATGCTAAAACATGCAAGAAGAACAAACAAAAATCTCAAGAGTACGCACAAAGTACTTCTGATCAAACAGTAAATCTTGAACCTCAAAACCCCACTCAACAAGGTAAAACAAAAGAAAATATCTTAGATTCTATCAACACATACATCTCTTCCAAATTTCTTTACAGCACAGTGAAAATGAAGTACTTAGAACAACCCTAAAACAGAGAAAGTTATAAAGAAAGCAGCATACGTGCAGTCTTCTTGAAATTTTCTCTTCTAGCACTAACAAGGAGAGAGAAGAGGAGTCGAGTATTCTAAGCCATTGAGCATTCCATATCTTAAGAATATGGATTATGGACAATATTATAGAAAAACTCTTTTAAGGTGTGTACTTATATTTGGCTGTATTTGTTCTTGCTATAATGGAAGCATAATGGGACTCCCATTATCAATATTTATAACATTCTATCAATATCAACTTAGAATAAAACAAATCTAATTAAAAACTCAACAATTTTCTTTTATTAACCAAAAATGACAGTGCCTACACTACAGATAAATAGAGAGGCCATATCAAATTTAAACGGAGTAAAAAACTACCATTTATGTGATAAATACATTTAATATTATAATAAAAATTTATTCTGAAAACTCCACAATCAAATATATTTTAAGAAAACTATAATCATTTACTCACAATCATACACCAACTTATATTCAAGTCCCTACACTTATTTATTTCCACGCATCTAAAAATCTCATTAACAGATTCTATGTAAAAAGAAGAAAAATAAATCATGAAGCTAAAAGAATTACAAATTCGTCAAACCCAGACGTATTACTCTGGAACTAACCAACTGAAACTCCGACCACCACAAAGCTTCAAAAGAAAGACAAAAATGTTGAAATCAACAAAGTAAACGCAAGTCCAAATCCAAATCTCAATAGGTTAACAAAACCCCTCAGTTTCTCATATCGAATTAAAGGTATCAAACAGTATAACAAATACAGTGAAAAGGTCTACTGCCGGATCAACTCCACTTTCCAACATCTCTAATGGAAACCAAACCACATACTTTTTCTGTTCTTTTTTTTTTTTTTTTAAAAAAAAGAAACGGAAAAAATTCAAATCCAGAGAAAGAAAAACATGAAAACATGAACTAGAAGCGAGGAAAAGTAGCAATTAAAAATGATAGTAGTATCATTGCAGCAGAGTGAATGATTACCTAATGGTTGCTTGGATTTTGCAGATAAACCTTCCTGTTTGTTACCGAACAAAATGATAATTTCGATGGTTTTTGTGGTGGGCGGCCGATGGGACCTCGGGGGGGAAGGTGGTCAGAACCACTACATATGCAGACGCGCTCACATTATATATGTTCCCCTGCGATATAATTCGCCACGTGGCGCTACACGATTGTGTGTGTTTATTGTGCACAGGGTAGATCGCCGCCTCTGCAGATTTTATAGTCGTACCATGCTGTGGGAAGTTAGCTTCAAATTACCTTTTGAATTTAAAATAACTTTTTGGGATATTTGTATTTATAGGAATTTATTAAATTAATTATTTTTTAAGCTAAAAACCAAAAGTAAATTGGTGCCTGTGCGGTGTATTTTAAATGATGTAAAATTTGTTCAACGTGGTATGTGCCCGACCCGATTATTTAGAAAAAAGTATTGTTAGGTATTTTTTACTGTTAATTGAGTTATTAGGTGGTCGAGTAATTGGAATAGGCGCGCACCTATGAGGCCAAACATATATAATTTTATTTTTGAAATTTTCTTAAATTTTTTAATTTAAAATCTATAAATAATTAATATTAAAATTATATATTAATGATATAATAGTTTTAAAATATTAAAGATATAATATATGAAAAAAAATGTTAAAAAATATTTTTTAAGAAAATCTAGGCGGCCGACTGTTCGGGGCTCTGCAACCTCGGGTTTGGGTACTTTTGCAAATAACTGGAAGTTGATGTGCCATCTTTAGAGCAGTGTAGCAATAAATTTCGTTTGTTGATTTAATAAACACAAGAAATTGTAAAAACTGAATTAATGCCTTTAATATCTGATTACATAGAAGAAATATTGGAGAACTTGTAAAACACAACTGCTTTTCGACTTTTTTATTTTTATTTTTATTGTTTTGGTTTCTTCACAAATATTTTTGGAGTTTTTCAAACTTCTTTAATATGTTAAACGCCTGCTTTCTTCTCTTATAATCTTAATTTGAATGTCAAATAATTTTAAATGAAGTATTATTTTTAAATCTCTTTGAATCTCCAAAAACACATTTAAATTTTGTAGATAAGAATTATTTTGGTGAGTATTGAGTTGTGATTTAATGGCGAAAAGCTTTTATTTATAGGTGTAGGGAAGAATCTCTTCCCATATTTAACTCACTAGGTGTTATGATTTTATTGGCCACCTTTAATTTGATTAGACTTCATTGAATCAATTGATTGGTCCATTATACCATAATACTCCTAATGTGATTTAAAGATTACCAAAATGTTTTTAATCATTTATTTTTGCTCAGATTAATTAAATATCACTATATACTACATGATTTAGGAACTAATTTTAATTTAATTCCCGAGGGACGCATACTATTTTCTTAAATTGATATTTAACATATAAAATTTTACATGTTACTATTTAATTCAGCACAAAATTTATGTGTCTAAAACTAATTTTGTGGAAAAGTAATTCTGTAGTAGAAATTCAATATTCTAATTTTTGGTTAGAGCCATCTATCTAATTATGTTCTAACATATATTTTGTAGATAGTGGATCAATTTGTATGTAGTGTTAAACTTGGAAGGACTTGTTATTGTCATGTTGCAATACAATTCATGAGCAGAAATTGGGTTCGATTTCTGCTCGTTTAGATTAACAAACAATCTCAAATGACTTTTTTTTTTTTTTTAATCGAAATCCCAAAAGTCCACGAACTCCTTAATTTGCATGCCTACAATTCACTTTATGTTTTCTTGTTGTTGCTATGTTGGAATATATATATATATATATATTTTTTTATTCTGGTCTCTTATCAAGTTAGACTTGTGTTATGACACGTATGCAAACTTGATGTGTTTAGTCTACTGTTCTAGTTTGTAACCTCCTATTGAAACAAACCAAACTATTGTTTTGTTTGAGAGATGTTTGTACTGGGACATCAAATTGTTCAAATTTGTACATATTGTAACTGTTGTATTGTTGTTTGAGAACACTGTCGAAGAAATTTTCCAACATTTTAAAGTTGTATGTGGAGGGATTCCATTTGAACATTGAACTTGTAAGGAGTTATCACCAAAATTATTCAAAATAATTAAAATACTCCGATGAACTTGAAATCTGTTTTCTGAAAATTCTGTCGCCAATGTATCCATTTTTAAAAAGTTTTATAATATTCGAATATCAAAGAATACAAACACTCACCTCACACACCAATAAACCTCCAACAAGACACTTACAACCATTTCATGAAATATCCAGTAATTGTTGTTTTATATTTAGTAATTAGCAGAAAAATAAAAATTTTATTCAATATAATTCAAACTTTACTCCTTTAGCTATACAAAACTTACTCTTGCTTCTAGGTCATTTTATAGAATTTTAGCATATGATATAAAATATTAAATCAAATCTCAAAAATTAATTTATAGAAATGCATCAAATCTTAATCGATTAATTTGTGGAATTAATTTTAATATTGATTTTGATATGTCCCCATAGAAATATTATATTAGGTAAACAAGAAGTATTATTACATTTTAGATAAACATGTAATACCTTCAAAATTAAATAGTAATACATTTACGATTATAATAATAAGAATTTTACAGCTAAATAATTATATATTTCAACACAAAGAGTAATACATTTTCAATACAAAAAGTAATACATTTATGGTCAATAAGTAAGACACTTCAACATAAAAAATATTTACAGTTAATGTATTACATTTCAACACAAAAAAATAATACTATTACTAGTAAATAGTTATACATTTCAACATGAAGAGTAATACTTTTTATGGTTAAATAGGAATATCTTTCAACATAAAAAGTTTACATTTAAGATTATACGATAATATTTTCCAATTCATAGGCTAATACAATGTAACACAAATAGTAATTTCTTTTACGATTAAAGAGTAATATCTTGCAATACAAAAATAATACCTTCACAGTCAAGCAATAATATATGTGTCAAGAAATTGAACAAAAAAATTGTTCAATAGTTATTAGTTTAATTAAATAAGGTATTAATTATTTAGATAAAAGGTATTGGATTACTAAAAAATATAACGTGCTACTAAATGTATGATTTATTTATTTAAAAAGTATTAATAATTTAACTAAAAAGTATTACGTACACAGCAAGAAACTGAGAATCCATTGTGAGCAAGCCACACATGTCCTACACATGAGTTGGATGCTTCCTGAACACAAAAGTTTTAATTTCTTTTAGTTTAGTTTAATGTGTTTTTTACATTCAATTTCAAAACAAATAATGAATCTGACGTACAACCCGATTGCACAGATTCTAGATTCACAACAAATCTACTCTTTTTACTTATAATATAGTATGAAACAATATTTTGTTTATAAAAGTTAGATCATAATTTAATGCATACAAATTAACTTTTCCAAATTTATGCAAACACAAAGAAACTCTATTTTCACGTTTCATGATTAATCGTTATATTGGTGCAATTGCAAGTTGATGTTACATGGCCTAAATTGGACTTGCTAAATAAAGATAAAAGCTAACAATTTCCCACGATTCCCAAAAAGGCCCAAATTAAAACTCACTTCACTCGAACATTGATACCATTTTATTAGTCAGTATTCATATTACAATAAAAATATAATAAAATAAAAATGTAAACCCATTCAAATTTCAAAGTGAAAGGAGAATTGGGAGTTTTAGGAAAAGAATTTGTGTACAAAGAAGAATCTTGGAACTCGAACCTCAAAGTGGAAACTTCTGTTTGCAGCCCAAACAAGAGTCTGAAATTATCATAATTCTCGGAAATATTTCATGATGATTTAAGCCTTATTCTATATATAATTTTTTATTTTTTTGTTTAATTTATGTCCGACTGATTTAGCTAGAATTTTAAAATTTTATTATACATTGTTGAAGTGACACATCTAATGTCATGTGCTATACATGCAACTCAATCGATGCATCAACAATTTTTCACGAATTTTTTAAATTATGTTAGAATCAAACATAAAAAAATATTTTAAAAATTAATAAAATAAAATATTATATCTAAAATACAACCAAAATTACTAAGCATAAATTAAAATTTCCAAAATTTTCAATGTAAGAAAGTCGCCAACCACTCAATCGAAGTGAATCTTTTTTAATGTGAATGTCGGTAGAAGTGTATCCCATAATTAAAGTAAAAGTTCAATCCGTCAACCCAAACAAAATATTAATGAAATTAAACAATATGTTAATAGTGTAATTCTACTACATGCAATCAATCCTATCAATCAATCATGTATTAAAAATAAAATAAAATAAGGCATTTAGTCATTTACCTATATATTGCACAAGAGGGTTTATTTATTTTAAAATGTAGATATTTATTTTATATTTAAATAGATGTATTTAAAAAAAATTACATATATATGAATAATAAAAAGTTATGTGATGATAAGATGTCACGTCACTCGCAATCTATAAAATTTGGAGGGGAGAGGGGGAGAATGTCCGATCCCTATCAATATCCATAAATAAACATATATATATATATATATATATAAAAAAAAGATAGATTCATCTCTCATCCGAACTGGCCCATCCCAAAACAACATACAATTAAAGTTGTTTTAATAGAAATTTGACCATAATCATTTCAAACTCCCAAATTGCAGTTCGGATCCTTTAGTTCATAATTCATGTCTCAATTATGTTCAACTTTTAAAATTACGTGGTTTTGACATTATGTAAAAATTAAGAATTTTATTCGGCTCAAACAAGGCGCTCCAAGCCATCCTCTTCTCTCTCTCTCTCTCTCTCTCTCTCTCTCTCTCTCTCTCTCCCTCTCCCTCTCTCCCCCCTCCCCTCCCCCGCCTCTTTAGTGTCCCTCTAACTTCTTTTTTGAAGAAATAAAATCCCTTATTCTTTTTTCTTATCACTACTCCTGTTCGTTTACTCCAACAATTGAAGTGTCTTCCTCTACGATGAAATACTGAGAGGCGAAGTATGGAGAGAGATCGAAGAGGGCTCTGCCAAAGGTTACTAGGTCGGTGATGTTGGGGTTTTCGTAGGGAGAGCCGTTCTCTTATTTCTGTGGGCCCATTAAATTTGAAGGTCAAATTGAATATGACACAATTCTTTTTCCTTGCCTGCCTCGCTGCCGCTTATCCTTTTCTTTCTCTCTCTCTCTCTCTCTTTTTTTTTTTTCATTCTTCTTGCTTGTGACATTTAATTTTTAGTCCTCTTTTCTGTACTGCTGTTGCCACGTACCTTCTCAACTCCAAAAGCTGCAACAATTTAATTCTATCAAGATATTTCTCTCTCCAAAACAACTACACTAGCAATCACCGTCTACTTGTTGAACAACATTGTCAATGGGTTTAAATAAACAATTATTGTATGTATTATTTTGTCCCTCTTATTTCTCGGTCTTTCCACCATTTGTCAATATTAAATATAAATACATAAAAAGAAATTGCAATATTCATAATGTCAAAGAACAACTATATTCAATTTTTTTTTTTTTTTTTTTGTTTTGCCCTTCTTTAATTCATTTGCTCTTAATTTTTTTGGGTTTTTGCATTATGCAGTAAATGCTTGTCTTACAAACATGGACATTTTAATAACCTTATTTTAAGAGGTTTTTTAAACATGGATATTTTTATTTTATATGTCTTCAAAAGTATTCGGATTTTTAATGTTATGTCTTTTTTAGTTTTGGGTTCGTACGGATTTGAAGTATTATGGATTGTGAATCTTCATCTTGTCATTACTTGAATTTTGAAGATGCTAATGAAGAACAAGATAAGTATGAAACGATACTTGTCAATGAACATAGGGAGAAAATGAATATGTTGTCCACGCATTTACTAGTTGATTAAAAATTCATTCCAAAGATTGGTGTAGAGTTTGACACAAAAGAAGATGTTTATCAATTTTATTTGGCATATGCGAATCAAATTGGGTTTGTTGTAAGAAGGAGCAAAAGTCATAATGATAAATTGGGTAATTTGGTTGATAGAATCTTTTGTTATACTGCTAAGGGAAAAGAGTACATGATAAATGAGATATTTATGTGAAAGCACCTCGTCCAGAAACAAGGTTTGGTTGTGAGGCAACAATAAAATTTAGTAGTCGACGGACTACAAAATTCTGTGGTTCAATTCGTGGAAAATAATAATCATTATCTTTCAAGTCTGAGCAAAACACACTTACATAGTAGCCACAGGAGTATAACTTCATCAACAACAATACAAATACAAATGGCAAATGAAGTGGGTATCCGACCAAAATCTTATGGTAAGACAAGTAGGAGGAAGAGAAAATTTAGGTTTTATTCCTCAGGATTACAAAAAGTATTTGCGATCCAAAAAGAACAAGAGATATGAGAAGAGGAGACACTGTAGGAGTCTTAGAATATTTTCATATGATGCAAATTGATGATTCTAATTTTTTCTATTTTATTCAAGTTGATGAAGATGATTTAATAACTAATATATTTTGGTCTGATGAAAAAATGAGAGCAGATTACTCAAATTTGGAGATGTTGTTTGCTTTGGTACAACTTACATGAAGAACAATGAAGATCGTCCAATTGCATTATTTGTAGGCGTGAATCATCAAAAGCAGACAGTGATTTTTGGTGCAGCATTGTTATATGATGAAACTTCTTTAAAGTTTGAGTGGCTATTTGACACATTTACTCGAGCTATGTCTGATAAGAAACCAATAACCATTCTTACAGATCAAGATGCAGCGATGGCTAAAGCTTTGGCATGCAAATGATCGGAAACAAATCATCGTTTGTGTATTTGTCACATTTACCAAAATGCTGCTATCCATTTGAGTTGTGTTTTTTCTCAGTTCAAAAGCATTGCTAAAGACTTTAGCTCATGTATATATGATTTTGAAGAAGAAAAAGATTCTGTTGAAGCATGGAACCAGATGTTGACCAAGTATGCATTTGAAGACAATGATTGGTTAAGACGCATCATTGGTGTAAAAGAAAAGTGTCATTAGTTTATGGACAAAACATATTTTGTGTTGATATGACTACTACCTAAAGAAGTGAGAGCATGAATAATATTTTGAAAAGGTATGTTACTTATCAACATAAGTTTTTAGAGTTTTTTGCCACTTCCAAAGGCTTCTTGAAGATCGTCGATATGAGGAGCTTAAAACTTATTTTAAATCAAACACAAGCATCCGATCTTTGAAGTATCCAATTGAGATTTTGAAGCACACGTCTATGGTTTATATTCCTAAAGTTTTCAAATTATTTTAGGACGAGGGCTACAAATCTCATGATTCTAGTATAGATAGTTGTGAGGATGTTGGAGCGCTTGCAAAATATAAAATTACTCCGCACAAAAGAATTTATCATCATATAGTTACATTTGATTCGGCTAGTGGAAAAATTGATTACAGTTGTAGAAAATTTGACTTCGCTGGGATTTTAGTTCGCATACTTTGAAGGTATTTATGATTACATGTATTATGAGGATCCCACGCGAGTACATATTGAAGAGTGGACACGAAAAGCCAAATTTGGATATATTAAAGATTCAAATGCTAATACAAGCAATTTGGACCCAAAGATACTTCGAAATATGCAATATAAAGAAATGTGTGGTATGTTTGTTCAATTAGTTACAAAAGCAACAGACAATGAAGTTTCCTATAAAATTGTGAAGGAACTCCTATATAAGGGGTTTGATATGGTAGATGAAAGCTTGCAAAGTAAAAAGTGTGTTCAACTATCAAATGTGAGACCACATGATCAAGAATTGAATCAATCTACAAATGACATGACAAGTATCTTGAATCACACTGAGTTGTGAATGGGTGAAAGTGGCAATCTTGGAGTCAAAGGAATTAAAATCAAGAAGAAACCAACGTCAAGTAAAATATTAAGAAATAGTTAGGAGAAAGCTTCAAGAAAAGAAAAGTGGGGAGAAAACACAATCAGGCTCGGAGATTACTATCTCCCCTCCATTACTACCATCTAATACTGAGGTATTTTGTATCTAGATTATTTTAGTTTATGAAATGTAATTTAACATATATGATGAAATTATTTATATATTAGTTTTTTTTTTTTTTTTTTTTTTTGTAACAGGGGATACAAGAAAACTTTGGAACTATTTTCAATGTGCCCACCATGCCATATCAAAGGCTCAGTCAATTTGAGGTTCGATCAAGTATTTATAAATTTTAATTATTGTTAGATTTGAATTATATTAACGCACACATATAAATATATACATATGTTATTTTCAGAATGAAAATCAAACACAAATAGATGGTAATTTTGTCGATAATTTGAGTAGGGGTGGAACTCAAGTTTCAAATCCTTTGTCATCACAACTTACTCAGGTATATGATAAGTTTCGAGTACGAAACTTTAGTTTTAATTAATAAACTAAAGCTATAATTTATTTTATTTTATTTATTTATTTTTTAATGACATGTGGTATCTTCAAATTCACGTCAGCAAAATTTTGTTGCAAGTTCATCATTTTCAATGGGCATGACTAACTTACTATTGGTATTATCTTCTATAACCCAATTAATAATGTTGTTTGATTATAAATCTCAATTCAATGATTATTAATTTTTTTTAATTATTCATATACGCGCAAGAACCACTTTATCAAGGTCGTTTAATGAACAATAATACAAGTCGTGAGACAGATGTTGGTGATGCTAGCTACAATGATATCTGTGGTTGTTTATTTCCATGTCCGGGTGATATATTTTGTAGATACAAAATAAACAATAAATAGGAAGGATGTTTATGTTTATGCCTCAATTAGTTTATTCTTTCTTTATTTCTTTCTTTCTTTCTTTCTTTTTTTTTTTTTTTGTTATTTGAAATTCAAATTTTAATTTTGTTACTTTTAATCTACGGTTTGTTGTTAGTATATAATTTTTTATTATGTGTGTGATTTTTTTGTTAAAAGTGTTTTTTTAATCATCTATAACTATTTTACAAAGGGCGCAAATTCTCTCATAAGTGAATGCCTGTCAATCAAGGTTTAATATAAAAAAAAAAAAATTAGGATCAATTGAAAATTGAAAGCAAGAAACTAGAGTAAACAGAAAGTCCATCATAAGTCTCAGACTTAAATACAAATGATCACACATCCCTTAGAATTCATTCAAGAAAAGTAGAAGCATATCGAAACAAAGGGAATAGTGTTACAATTCACTTGGACTTCTTATATGACATGAATTTTTAGCAACATTTATTCACCGTGAATGATGAACATATTAGTTTCTTAATTTTGTGCTAGTAAGCAAGAATCCATGTCCACATTGTTTATTGTTTAAGGTGACTTTTCTAATGATAGTGAAGAATCAGAATGAGCAAGAATGCAGAGTATATTGTAGGCCATGTTTTGAAATATGTTAATTCAAGAGGGTTAGAAACTAAGATGACAAAAACAAATTTCTAAAATAAACATCAATGGTCAAAATGATATTAGCATTGTAACAAATGAATATCTTAACTTATGGGAAGACTAGAAAAACATGTACCAATGTCCAAGTGTTGCCATGGATGAGCAACGACAAATCCACATGACATAGAAGATGAATCCTTTCATTAGGGTTGCTCTCTACACTTTTTCCACTCCACTGACCATTCTTTCAGTCATTTTCAACTAACTCCCAGTATAATATTAAAAAGAAAATACCAGATTCGACAAGTTCTCCTCTCAAGTATATTGAACCAACTGAATAAAATTGTGAGATCTGTGAAATAATGATGATGGATGTTATCAGTTAAGCCTCCACCTTTTCAGAAATAGAATCACTCGTTTCTTTTCTTGTCACCGCCGGCTGCCCACTGGTCACCACCCTCCGCGAAAAAGCCTCCGCCCTCCTCCTCGAACGCGGTGGCTCTCCCTACGAAAACCTCAACATCACCGACCTAGTCCCCTTCGGCAGAGCCTTCTTCGATCTCTCCCCATCCTTTGCCTCTCAGTGCTTCATCGTAGAGAAAGACACTTCAATTGTGGAAGTAAACTAGCAGGAGAATGATGAATTCTATTTCTTCAAGAAAGGAGAAGATAGAGAGAGAGAGAGAGGCGGGGAGGGAGGGACAGAGAATAGAGAGAAAGATTAAGAGAGAGAGAGAGAGAGAGAGAGAGAGAGAGAGAGAGAGAGAGATTCCGACTGGAGGACAGCTTGGAGCGGCTTGTTTGAGCTGAATAAGATTCTTACTTTTTACTTAATTTCAAAACGACGTAGTTTTAAAAATAGGACAAAATTGGGATATGAATTATAGACTAGAAGATCCGAACTGCCAAATCATCTTACTTTAAGATTCATGTATAATTAATTTGCTCATAAATTTTACGTTAAACAACTTAGAAAACATTTAGAATTCTGTGTGTGACCCTTGTGACATGATCCAAGCAAAAGATTTGGCAAATCAACTAAAAATATAAAAATAAAATCATGTTACTCTATAGTATAATTTATTCATTTTTTAAATTAATTTGATGAAGATATAATTTTTTTAAACTACAAATTTGCACTTGGGTGCACTGTACGGTTAAGTTCCGATATTTGAAAATAGCATGTATCATACCAAACTTCAACTATTTTCAAAATTGAATATTCGTGTCATGCCAAAATATTACATATTCATTACCATATCATACCAAAAATTTGGTATCATTCAGTAATGATATTTGTGCTAAGGGTTCAGATTGGCTTGAAATAAAAAATACAAAGATATGAAGTTTTTTTAAATAAAAAAAAAAATACAACTCTAAACTATATATAATAAGCATATTAATATTTTATGATCCAAAAATACTACAAGAAACAACATAATATAGATGTAGTAGATGCATTAGACAAAGATCAATTCTTAGTAAACATCATCTGGTACAATGATCTACTTTAGCATTAGAGAAGAAATAAGTTAATTCAAACACACACAAAAAAAAAATGACAATAATTATTCCAGTTTTTTGGTCAAAATCTTTGCTATCTTAAAAAAAAAAAAAAAAAAAAAAAAAAAAAAAAAAAGATAATTTATGTTATTTATCTTAAAAAATAAATAGAGAAAAGAGTTTCCGTTTTATTATTTATGTTAAACTAAGTAACTATAGAGATTTTTATCAAGTGATTGGAAAATTAGAGATTATTCAATTTTAATTCATATTTAATCTAGTTCTATAAAGATAATTTTATTTAAAAAAATTATTTGTGTTTTGATTCAATTATTCGATCAAGAATAGTTCAGTATACTTCAGTATGATTCAAAATAATTTATTAATAAAATATCCAAATTCATATTATAAAAATTCTTTCAGTTTGATTCAGAAAAAGTTAAATGAGGAACGAAGAATTTTCAATTGTACTACACTAATATATTTAACCTTATACTAAAAATATTTAGGGCTGGAATAAGTTTCTCATCATGAACAGGAATATAGATTACAACACAATCCCACAAGTTTAGCAAGGACTGATAAAAATATATACAAAGACCAAAATAGTCTATGCCCGAGAATAAAAGTTATAAAAGGAAAATATTGTTTTCTTCACCCCCTCAAGTTGGAGGGTACCCAACTGGCCCAACAGAAAACTAAAGTGTTCAGTGCCAAGTGATTTAGTGAAGATGTCTGCCACCTGGTTCTTCGTATGAACAAACAATGGTTTGATCTCCTGAGATCAACTCTTTGACGAACAAAGTAGTAATCCATTTCTACATGTTTTGTTCGCTCATGGAGGACTGAATTGTTTGCAATATGTCGTGCAATTTGATTATCACAAGGCCCATCAGGTGCCTCTACGTCTCGCAATAACAATCACAACCACAGGTGGATGAAAGAGATCAATCCTAGTACAAGTTTGTTAGGACCATTTCTGTGATGATTTGTAATTGGATAGATTAGAATATTAGCTCTCATGTGTGTCTATAAATATGTAGTGTAGGTGAATCAATTACATCAATATATTGCACTCTCCATGATATGCCCTATTTCCTTTAAATTGCAGTAATGAATTTCTTTTGGTGTTTATATTTTTCTATCATGGTATCAGAGCAGGATTGATTCTTGTCTCTGGTAATCTCTTCTCTCCAAAAAAAAAAAAAAAAAAAAAAAGAGGGGGTTTAATATGACTATCACAGATTTGGTTGTTCCCACCACATCCAATGTCATTGCTTTACCTCATTAGCTTATTTCAATTAAGCTAGATGATAGCAATTACCTTATTTGGAAACAACAAGCTCTTATCACCATAAGTGGATATGGACTTGAGCCTTTTCTTGATCCAAATGCTACAGCCCCATATCAGTTTATTTTTTATGAAGAAAATCAGAAACAGATTCCCAATCCTGCCTACATTGGAAGAGGCAAGACAAATTACTTGCTTCTTGGATTCTTGCCTCTCTCTCAGAAAATATTCTTATCCAAACTGTTGGTTTTCAAACTACTAAAGATATTTGGAATGCATTACACATCAACTATGCATCCCAAACGTCTGCCAAGCTTATGCAGTACAAGTATAAACTCCAAACAATGAAGAAAGGGACCCTCTCCATCAGAAAATACTTGAACAAACTCAAAGAATGCTTTGATTTTCTTGCCTCAGCTGGTCAACCGGTTAAAGAATCAGACCGAATTCTACATATTATAGCAGGCTTAGGCAGTGATTATGATGCTGTAGTGTTATGCATCACTTCTAGAATTGAGCCCTGGACAGTTCCTGAAGTTCAGTCTTTGCTTCTGAGTTATGAAAACAGATTGGAAAATAGCATCACACCCATGATCAATAATGAAGTTCTCATCCTAGCCTTAATACCATCACTTCAAACCAAATGCCAAATCACATAAACAACTCCATTTCCTTCAACAATTCCCCAAGAGGCAGAGGTGGCAGATTCAATAGATCTATTCTTATTTGTCATATTTGTCAAGATACTGGTCACACAACTGATAGATGCTGGTATAGGAATGAAAACATTGCTCAAAATCCTACCAACTCTACTCAATCTTACCACAGAAACACCCCAGCCTCTCCAAGCCTTCATTTAACCCATACACCATCATTTCCTGGTTCTGATTTTGGCTCTGAATCTGCCTGGTATCCTGATACTGGAGCTACTAATCATGTTTCTCCAGATTTTCAAAATCTCAACACTGCTACTGAGCACTTTGGATCCACCGAGCTTCACTTGGGTAATGGTACAGGTATTGCTATCGCTCATTTTGGTAATTCATGTCTAAAAAGTAATCATCAAGGCCATTCTTACTTAGAAATCTGCTGCATGTTCCTACTGTTACTAAAAATCTGCTTAGTGTGTCTCAATTTGCCCAAGATAATTAGGTATTCTTTGAATTTCACCCTTCTTTTTTCCTTGTGAAGGATCTAGCTACACATGAAATTCTACTCCAGGGAACAGTTAAGCAAGGATTATATCACTTCAACCTGCACAACATCCAGTCTCCTCCATCCAGCTCTACTTCTAAGCCTTTTAGCTCTAGTTCCAGTTTTCATAATCCTAGTGTGTTTTCTGTGTCTCAATCTGTTAGTTTATCTACATGGCACAAAAGGTTGGGTCATTGTGCTATAGATGTAATCAAACAAGCACTCACATATTGTAATATTTCCTTATTACTTCTAAATCTAATCAGAATTTGTGTTCACCTGGTCTTTTATCTAAATCTCATAAGTTACCCTTTTCTCATTCTATTACTATATACAACAATCCTTTTGATCTGGTCCATTATGATCTTTGGGGACCTTCCCCCACAGTCTCTAGAAATGGTTATAAGTATTATATCAGTTTTATTAATCATGTCACTAGATTTACATGGATATATCTCCTCAAATATAAAAGTGATGCTCACCAAGCATTCGTTCATTTTCACACTCTTATAAATAATCAATTCAATGTTAAAATCAAGTCTATGCAAATAGATGGTGGGAGTGAATTTCTAGCAATGAAACCTTTCTTCCAAAACCAGGGGATAATACATCGACTTTCCTGCCCATATACACCTCAACAAAATGGGCTAACTGAGAGAAAACATAGGCACCTTGATGAAAAGGGCTTATCTCTGCTAGCCCAGTCCCATCTTCCTTCTCATTTTAGGGATGACGCCTTTACCACATCCTGTTACATAACCAAATTACAGCCATCTTAGAGTGTTTGGTTGCCTTTGTTTCCCACATCTCAGACCCTTTAAAAAACATAAACTTGAATACAAATCCACTCCTAGTACTTTTCTAGGTTACAGTCCCTCATATAAAGGTTATAAAGTGCTTCTACCTACATCAAAGTGATTGTAACAAGAAATGTTAGGTTTGATGAAGAACAATTCCCCTATGCCTCTACCTCCCCGTCCGAGTCTTCCAAAGTCACTCAATCTCCTTCATCACTCCATTAACTACTTTCACCATATGCTACCACCTCACACCACTTCTCTCACACATAACACAAATATTCCTCTTTCTTCATCATCCAATACCACTCCTACACATATTTCTGATGTAGAATGTTCTCCTCTTCCTGATGATGCTCATTTAGATACTGAATAATATTATATGAGTTATAGGAATACAGGTGCTACTCACCTTTTTGTTTCTCCTGTTACAAAATCTGCTCCCATCATACAAAATACTCATCACGTGATAACTCAAGGAAAGGCAGGCATTTCCAAGCCCAAAATATACCTATCTGAAGCCACATCTTCTTAACCAACCAATGTTCTGCAAGCTCTTGCAGATTCCAATTGGGAGGTTGCTATGGATCAAGAACTGCATGCTCTTATCAGAAATAAAACCTGGACTCTTACCCCATTACCTCCCGGTAAGAATCTTATTGGATGTAAATGGATCTTTAAGATTAAAAAGCATGCTGATGGATCTATTTCCAAGTATAAAGCCACGTTGGTGGCTCAAGGTTATTCCCAAACTCCTGGTTTCGATTTTAAGGAGACATTTAGCCCTGTGGTTAAACCAACCACTATCAGATTGATTCTCACTCTAGTTGTTCATCACAACTGGCCAGTCAGACAGCTAGATGTGAACAATGCATCCCTACATGGAGACATTGTTGAGAATCTATACATGAGACAACCTCCTAGCTATGAGAAAGGTAATGGTTTGGTTTGTAAGTTATCCAAAGCCATTTATGGACTCAAACAGGCATCCAGGGCCTGGTTCATCAAGGTTAAAAGTGTTCTCACTTCCTTTGGTTTCACTCACTCCATGGCAGATAATTCCTTATTTTTCAGATTTTCTGGGAATCATGTTGTTTACATACTCATTTATGTTGATGACATACTCATTACTGGCAGCAGCTCTCATTTGGTTTATTCTGTTATTATTGAGCTTAGTAAGGTATTTTCCCTTAATGATCTAGGGATCCTGCATCATTTTTTGGGCATCGAAGTAACCTATACAACTATTGGCATCCACTTATCTCAAGCCAAATACAAAAAGGACCTCTTGCAAAGAGCCAACATGGCTACTGCTACTGGGATGGCCACTCCAATGATTACTGCTCCTCCATTATCCAAATATGATGGCAGTCCAGTTTCTGATCCTAGCTTTTATAGAAGCATTGTGGGGGCTCTTCAATTCTTGACTATCACACGACCTGAGATTGCCTTCTCTGTTAATAAGGTTAGTCAATACATGTCCAATCCTCTTGATTCCCACTGGAAAGCTGTCAAACGCATTTTACGTTATTTACTGGTTCTTTTGACTTTGGTATTCATCTGCAAAGGCATTCTCATTTACACTTAGTTGGCTTTTCTGATTCTGATTGGGGAACCGACCCTGATGATAGAAGGTCTGTCTCTGGTCTTTGTGTATTTTTTGGTGGTAATTTGGTCTCATGGAGTTCCAAGAAACAACATTCAGTGTCTCGATCCAGTACAGAGGCTGAATATCGCAGCCTTGCACATGTAACTGCTGAAATTACCTGGATTCAAGCACTTCTATCTGAGCTTCGAATCAGTATTCCTCAAATACCAATTGTTTGGATGGATAACTTAAGCACCATATCCATGGCCTCCAATCCAGTTCTACATGCCCGCACGAAACACATTGACCTGGATTACCACTTCGTTCGAGAAATTGTTGCAGCTCAGAAATTGCGTATTCAACATGTTCCAACATTGGATCAAGTGGCTGACATCTTAACCAAGCCACTCGGTATCCAATTCTTTGCTCGTCTCCGGAACAAATTACAAGTTTTTTTCCAAAGCCTCCCTTGAATTGAGGGGGGATGTTAAACCAGCCCGAACAACACAGCAGCAAAAATGTTTCAAGAAGAGACGAGATTCCAGAGTGTTCCATCGTCAGCCTATCTTAACAGATGATAAGTCTGCCAGCTTATCAGATTCTCATAGTCTTGATGATGGATAGGTGGATGAAAGAGATCAATCCTAGTACAAGTTTGTTAGGATCATTTCTGTGATGATTTGTAATTGGATAGATGAGAATATTAGTTGTCATGTGTGTCTATAAATATGTAGTGTTTGTGAATCAATTACATCAATATATTGCACTCTCCATGATATGCCGTATTTCCTTTAAATTGCAGTAATGAATTTCTTTTGGTGTTTATATTTTCTATCAGAAACAACCGATTGTTTCTTGGTGTTTCAAGAAATCGGTGCCCCACCTAGCATAATAAAATGTCCAGTTCCTGATTGTACTGTGAATACACATCCTCCCCAGTCAACATCACAAAAAGTCGATAGGCTTAGACCTCCAGCCGCTGGCAAGAAGATGCCTTGCCCAGGCGTCTACTTCAAATAATGTAATATTCGTATGGCCAGCTCCATATGTGGTTGTCGAGGATTAGATAAAAACTGACTGAGCATGTTCGACTGAAAATGTAATACTTGTCCATATCCCAGTGAGGTTCCATCCTAAAATCAACCAGTGATAGGAGGGAGTGGCTCACTGGACATATAAGTTCGTCTTAATTCTTTTATTTTTTTATGTGGGACAACTCACATGTGAAATTTCAATATTTCATCCAAAATAATCAGCACGAGATTAACGGAAACCTACATCCAGTGCTTGTAAACTTTTGATACCAGTTACGAGAGGCTTGACACAACCTATAAAATGACTTTCTCAATTGGAAAACTCAATTATCACCCTTCTTTGTAAATACATGTGGAATTTTCAGGGATATTTCCTCATCAAGGTCCCCATGCAAAAATTCATTGTTCATTGGTGAATTGCCCGATTGTTCTCAGTAGCAACAACGAACAAGCTGTGAACTATAACTAGTTTTGCAACCAGGCGAATGTCTCATGGAAGACGATTCATTCCAGTTGTGTGAAGCCCTAAGCAACCAGACATGCCTTATATCTGTCCACCTCCCCCGAAGGCTTATAATTTATTTTATATACCCACCTCGAGTCAACAACACATTTCACTGGCGTCAACTCTTCAAGGGTCAATGCCCCATTTTGTTCAAGTGCCTCAATCTTTTTCTCCATGGCTTTTTGCCAATTCTGATATTTCACTTCATGGTGGAAATATAGGTTCATCAAGTGGAGTGATGGCCATCAAGTAAGCTTTATAAGAAGCAAAAAATTTTGCATAAGAGGCCAAATGGGATGTGGGATGTACCGTTGAGGATCTTGGAATGGCAGTGGGCCGCGAATGGTGTATAGAGGGTGGCAAATATGTCAGATAATCACGAAGATGTTTTGGTTAAGTTCTTGTTTCTTTTACCCAACTCTTATAGACCCAACTCAATTACTGTTGAATTATCCAAACTGCTAAAATCTTCCCTCACTTCACTTTGGCCCAGTTTAGTATGTGTAGTCACATGTGAAAGAAAAGGTGCAGAATGGTGAGATAATGAAGAAAAGCTTACAGCAGCAAATGTGATGAAGTGAGCCATGAATGAGGCTATGAAACTTTTTGTATATATTTCTTGATTGATCAATTGCGTGGATATATACATAGTGCTGTATCCCTGCTATTTATAAACCTACTACATCAGCTAATATTCCTCATGGACCAATCAAAACTTTACACAGAAAATCATCTAACAAACTGTACTATTCTTTAATCATAGGCCTACACTTGTCATCATCTTGAGCTAAGGAATCTGATAAGCAGCAGAACTGATAAAATGGTTTCATAATCTTATCACAGATCCTTCTGGAATTCTTTTGGTTGCAATCTTCAATTCATTTTGCTGAGTTGGAGATATTTGATGACTTGGCAATATATCAGCATGCTTAACATCCCCCCTCAATTCTTGCGAGGCTAAAGGAACAATGTTGAGTTTGTTCCTTAACCTTGCAAAGAATTGAAAGCTAAGAGGTTTAGTAAATATGTCTGCAACTTGATCAAGGGATGGAACATGTTGAACATGTAGTTGTTGAGCAGCAACGATTTCCCTAACAAAATGATAATCAAGTTGAATGTGTTTAGTCCTTGCATGCAGGATAGGATTTGAGGCCATGGAAATCGTACTCAGATTATCTATCCAGACAATAGGAGTTTTAGGAATGGAGACTCGTAGTTCTTGAAGTAAGGACTTCATCCATACAATTTCAGCAGTGACATGTGCTAAGCTTTTATATTCAGCTTCAGTACTGGACCGAGATACAGAGTGTTGTTTCTTTGAACTCCAAGAAACCAAAGTGTGACCAAAATAAACACAAAGTCCAGATACAGATCGTCTGTCATCAGGATCTCCTCCCCAATCAGAATCTGAGAAACCAACAATGTTGAGATGAGGACTTTTCTTGATTTGTATTCCATAATCTGGAGTGCCACTCAAATATCTAAGAATTCGTTTGACAGCTTTCCAGTGAGTGTCAAGAGGGTTTGCCATAAATTGACTGACTCTATTGACAGAATAAGCAAGTTCAGGCCGTGTTATTGTGAGGTACTGTAAAGCACCTACTATACTTCTGTAAAAACTGGGATCAGAAATGGGACTTCCATCATGTTTGGATAGAGACGGTGATGTAATCATTGGTGTGGCGATGTTGTTGGCAGTAGACATATGAGCCTTATGAAGAAGATCCTTTATATACTTGGCTTGACAAAGATGCATGCCCTGGTTAGTATATGTAACTTCTATGCCCAAGAAGTGATGTAATGAACCCAAATCTTTGAGAGAAAATACCTTGCTCAAGCTGTGGATGATGTAGCGAATTTCAACAGAATCATTGCCTGTGATTAGTATGTCGTCCACATAAATTAGAAGATAGATGATGGTCTGATTATGATATCGGAAGAATAGGGAGGAATCAGCTTTGGAATCAAGAAATCCAAGATTGAGCAATACACTTTTCACTTTAAGAAACCAGGCTCTGGAAGCTTGCTTCAATCCATAAATCGATTTAGAAAGTTTGCAGACTAAGCCATCGCCCTGCTCAAAACCCGGGGGTTGTCTCATATAGAGATTTTCAACTAGATCACCATGCAAAAAGGCATTGTTGACATCGAGTTGTCTAACAGACCAATTAAAGTGAACAGCAAGAGTGAGGATAATGCGAATTGTGGTAGGCTTCACAACTGGACTGAAAGTTTCCTTAAAATCAAAACCTGCAGTTTGAAGTATCCTTGAGCTACTAACCTAGCTTTGTACTTGGAAATGGTGCCATCTGCATGAGTTTTAACTTTAAAGATCCATTTGCATCCTATGAGATTTTTACCAGGTGGAAGACTAGTAAGTGTCCAGGTACGATTGTGGTGAAGGGCAGCTAATTCCTCTTCCATGGCTTTCTTCCAGGGACCATGTTGTAAGGCTTCAAGAACAGAAGTAGATGCTTGAAGAGGAGATATAGTGGACAAATGGAGTTTAGGTTTGAAGATTCCAGCCTTCGCTCTTGTGATCATAGGATGTTGGTTGTGGTGAGAAGAAGTGGAACCTGTACCCTTAGGTGAAGCACCAGTGGGTTCTGTGGGACAAGGGGAACCTGTAACAGCATGATCACCACTCAAAATGGAAATATCGTTAGTTAATAAAGCATTATCATGAGCAGAATTACTATCATAAAAAGAAGACCTGCTAGATGAATTTATGGGTGTGGAAGAGGGGGAGGAAATGGAAGAGGATGGGGAAGGAGTATTGGAAAAAGGTAAGGCAATGGGTTGAGGTGGGTGAGGGATGTAAGGAGTGGTCTCAGATTTGGAAGGACAAGTGTTGTCATATGGAAAAACAGTTTCATCAAAGACAACATGTCTTGAAATTATTAATTTTCCAGAAGATAACAACACTTTGTATCCCTTATATGTATTGTTGTAACCAAGAAATGTTCCCGCATTGGATCGAAATTGAAGTTTATGCTGGTTATATGGCTTAAGGTACGCATAGCACAAACAACCAATTATCTTGAATTTACTATAATCTGGTTTGTGCCCATAGAGAAGTTCCAAAGGTGTTTTAAGGTGAATGGGTTTTGCTGGGATTCTATTTATTATGTAACACGCAGTGGAAAAAGCATCATCCCAAAAATTCATTGGGAGAGAGGAGTGAGATAAGAGAGAGAGTCCCATTTCTACCAAATGTATGTGTTTCCTCTCTGCCAATCCGTTTTGTTGAGGGGTGTAGGGACACGATATTCTGTGCTCAATACCGTTTTCTTGAAAAAAAGAAATCAGAGCAAGGTATTCTCCACCCCCATCACTTTGAATAGCTTTGAGTGTAGTGTGAAACTGGGTTTGGATAAGTTTATGAAAATGGATCATTACTTGTTTAACATCAGATTTTGCTTTGAGTAAGTAGAACCAAGTAAACCTTGTGTGATGGTCAATAAAGCTGATGTAGTAGTGATAACCATTTCGGGATTGTATAGGTGCTGGTCCCCAAAGGTCTATGTGAATGAGATCAAAAGGCTTGTGGTAAATTGAAGTAGAGTGGGAAAAGGGCAATTTATGAGATTTTGATACAGCACAAGATGAACATAGAGACTGATCATTTTCATTAAAGGAAAAAGAAATGTTACAATCTGTCAATGCTCTTTTTGCTATTTCCATAGCACAATGCCCTAGTCTATGATGCCAAACTTTCAGATCTAAGCACTTGTTGACAGAATTAATATTTGGAACAATCTGAAAACTAGAATTGAATCCGACAGATGAAACTGATCTGGAAGAAGACTGTATTGGAATGAAGTTTTTGCTGGAATGTCTCTGGGATGATTGTGTGAGTTGACTGGGCTTGATACAATGTAGATTGAAGTGGTAAAGTCCTTCTTTAAGGCTCCCCTGGAGTAAGACTTCCTGTGTAGTTAAATCCTTCACAAGGCAGAATGTTGGATGGAATTCAAAAAAGACATGATTATCATGAGCAAATTGGGAAACACTTAATAAATTTTTGGTGACAGAAGGAACATGTAACAGGTTTCTGAGTATGAAAGGTCTATCATGATAATTGCTTTTAACTAAAGAATTTCCAAAATGAGCAATATTTATACCTGTGCCATTTCCCATATGCAGCTTAGTGTTGCCAAGATGTTCAGTGGCTGCATTCAGGTTGTTGAGTTCATTTGAAACATGGTTCGTTGCTCCGGTATCAGGAAACCATGAATTTTCAGAACCATTATCAGAAAAACGATAAGGTGACATTTGAGTCATGTTCAAACTGGGATTGAAATTGCTTGTTCTAGGAGCATTCACCTGTGACGTGTTGTTGTTGGTGTACTGAGTACCTGAATAATTAGGATCATACCTATGCCAACACCTATCTGCAGTGTGTCCATTTCCTTGGCAAACTTGACAGATGAGTCTGTTATAGTTAAATCTTCCACCTCTTCCTTTGAAGAAACCACCTCGGTTGTTTCCTCTTCCTCTTCCTGGATTAAGCCTACCTCTTCCTCTTTGATTACCTTGAAAATGGTTGAATCTGGTTTGGTTAGATTGTGGCACAGTAGCTGTGTTGAGACTTGGTTGGGATCCCTCATTATTAATAGTGCCTGAAATAGTCGATTCTAGCCTATTTTCATAGCTTAAGAGTAATGATTGGACTTCTGCAACTGTCCAAGGTTGAACTCTGGAGGTAATAGAGATCATGGCAGCATCATATTCTGACCCAAGACCAGCTATGATATGAAGGATTTGATCTTGTTCCTCTAACTTTTGACCAGCTGAAGCCAATAAATCAAAAGACTCTTTTATGTTGTTCAAATATTCTGTCATGGGAAGTCCTCCTTTCTTCATAGTCTGTAACCTGTATTTGTATTGCATGATTTTTGCAGTTGATTGGCTAGAAAAGTTGCATTCTAGAGTATTCCAGATATCCTTTGCAGTATATAAGCCAACTGTTTGAACCAAAATTTTTTCAGAGAGGGAAGATAGAAGCCAAGATGCAAGTAGCTGGTCTTGCCTTTGCCAAGCTAAAAATTCTGGATTAATTTTTTCAGCCTGCGTTTCTGCATCTTTCAAAAATTGATTTGGTGGAGCATGATTTTTGTCAATGTAGGACTCTAGTCCATAGCCTCGAATTGTGATGAGGACTTGTTGTTTCCAAATTAGATAATTGTTATTATCTAACTTGGTGGAAATTAACTGATGTGGAAGAGGAATCACTGATATACCGCTAGGAAACTCTTGTGCCATTTCCTCTCCTTTTTGTATAATAGGTGTGTTATGAAAGGAAAGGAAAGAAAAAATACAGAGGCAGGATCAAAACCTGCTCTGATACCATGAAAGAAAAGGTGCAGAATGGTGAGATAATGAAGAAAAGCTTACAGCAGCAAATGTGATGAAGTGAGCCATGAATGAGGCTATGAAACTTTTTGTATATATTTCTTGATTGATCAATTGCGTGGATATATACATAGTGCTGTATCCCTGCTATTTATAAAAACCTACTACATCAGCTAATATTCCTCATGGACCAATCAAAACTTTACACAGAAAATCATCTAACAAACTGTACTATTCTTTAATCATAGGCCTACACTTGTCATCATCTTGAGCTAAGGAATCTGATAAGCAGCAGAACTGATAAAATGGTTTCATAATCTTATCACAGATCCTTCTGGAATTCTTTTGGTTGCAATCTTCAATTCATTTTGCTGAGTTGGAGATATTTGATGACTTGGCAATATATCAGCATGCTTAACAACATGCAGCTTGCTGGTTGGAACAATTTGGTCCACCTTAATCTCCCCTTCAGTTTGAAGTCCATGGTCCGCCCATCAATTTTATTAGCTTTTCAAGTAGATCATAGACGCGGTATCCCTTTTGCCCGTGTGGGTGGCCAACAAAAAACGCAAGTTCTCTCCCTATCTCGCGCATAACACCAAGCAACCAAAAACTCGCGTTTGTTCATATGTTGATTTTCTGTCAAATAAAATCTCATAGGGAGTCCAGTCCCAATTACCTTCTAAAATGTCTCTATGTTTTCTTTTGACAACTTCATTTTGCTGCGGTGTATAAACACATGATGTTTCCAACATCATTCCTCGCTCGGTGTATAAATTCATCGTGAAATTCGAAGTGAACTATCCACCATTATTACTCCTTATTTTCTTGACTTCCTTTTCAAATTGAGTGTTTCCCATACTGCAAAATTCTGCTTATCTGTTTATAATCATGCACAGTGATTATGTTGTTTCTAAAAATGTTTGCAATATTTTTATGGTATTTAAGTTATGTGTTGTAAATTAAAATTTTATACACATATTACGTGAGTTATTTTAGGTACATAATATAAAATTTGTGAGATTAATAATGTTATTTTGTTATTAATATTATGAAATTGTTTTGTTACCACAACATTTTTTTTATTTCATATTGTGAAACATATCATTTAACCTTATTAAGTATATAATATTAATTATTAATTGTATCCACAATATTATCAGTATAATTAAAAATTAATATTGAAACCTAATTTTATTGATTTTTAAAAAAAAATAAAACAACCCATAAATTTCACAAATTTTGCACTAGTTTATTATATAATAAGGATGCTAATACAAAAATATGTTTCTAACCACAAATATACAAATTTTAATAGTCATTAATTTGAAATATAAAGTCTTTTAATTACAATTTTTTTTTTTTATACAAAGCCCAAAATAAATAGTTAAGATATATATTTTATACCAAAATAAAAATAACAAGGTAGTTGAAGCATAGTTTGATAGTTAAAGTAGTTGCGGTGAAATGAACATAATTATGAGAGTGAAGCTTAAGATTATTTTAAAATAAACTTTAGATTATCAGCACAAGAAACAAGTATTTCTTCATATATTTTATGGACCTTATTCAAAATGAGATATGCATTTGTCGTAAAATTAAATCTCAATTGTGGAACGGATAACTTAGAACTTAGAGGACTTTCTTCTGAATGCTATCCTATTCAAAATGAGATGTACTTTATTCTGAATGCTCTATCTTGTGAATGTACGATTTATAATATAATAATAAAATAAATTATTATAAAATAATAATATAATTTTTAAAATAAATTGCATAATTATCTAACAATTTAAAAATATATGAAATATCAAAACATACTACAATTAATATATAAAAAATATTTATATTTAAAAATTAATATTTTATTATTATATATGTAATATAAATAGAAATATTTTAATATATTTTTCATAAAAAATAGAATTGAGATAAAAAATTATAAGCCTTTAAAAATTAGAATAAAAAAATAAATAATTTTTTTAAAATTGTTTATTACAGTTTTTTAAAAACAAAAGGCTGATTTTGGGCATAAAAATAGTATTTTTATAAATTAGTCCAACTTTCTTTTTTATATACAGTTATAGATTGAGATATGCATCTATCGTAAAACTAAGCCAAAAACTAATTGAGGATGCAGGGCAGCTAACACCACAAATTTATTGAGTTTGATTTATTAAATTATGATAATATGAAAATCTAACAATCAATTTTCACACAGGCACACACACACACACACAATATAAAAAAGTAAAAACTACATCATTTGAGTGTTGAAAATTTTCAGCAAAGCAAAAGAATGGAGAGCAGAAAGTAGAAAAGGATGAATAATGAAGTGAAAATAGAATACATTAAGCCTTGAGCTCAACAAATGTCAACTCAATAAATTAAACAGCTACTCAAGTCTCCCATACAACGGTTCATCATTAGAATTCATCAGAATTGATCAGAATTCATTTATTCACTAGAAAACTAATATTAGTGGTACAACTCACCACAGCAACTGCGTTCTTCTCGTCATTCCAACCCTCTCCTTTTCTTGTAAAGTCTCCACTGCTTGAGAAGAACCACGACTCCTTCCTTGAGAGTAGCTCTCCGACCTTCGTGGTAGTTCCACAGCTCTGAAATCACGTATCTCCCACTCGGGTTGTATTCGTTTACCTCAGACAGAGCTGCTGTCACTGCATTGTAGACTTCTTCACCGTAATTTTCCCTCAAGTCTTTCAGTTTTTCGTCATCTTCCTGAATCACAGCCTAAACCAACAGAAACAGTTCTTTCAAGACTAAAGATCAAAAGATAATAAATGAAACCAATTTTAAATTGAAGATATTGTTTGCAATAATGTGCCATTGTGTGTTGGCATTGTTTCAAACCAAATGGGAGCATAGTTAGGGTACAATCAAGCTGGCTTGAGTTGATACACTACCAGGCTTGAGGTTCAGCTCGACAGAAAAACTCGTGGCAATTGCCCTACTCAAACTCAATTGAGCTTAATATTTTCGACCTCAACTTGACTTAACTTACCAGACTAGTATAAATATTCCAAGCAAGATTTTAAATCAAAAAAAATGCTTGACCCTATTTCTCATATACAAAAATATAATTAAACAATTGATTATATTAAGGGCAAAATAGAAAACTATTGTAAATTTGATTAGGCTCGCAAGCGTATCAATTGGCGTATTATTGACCTCTAGCTCCACTTGAAGTTAACTGAGAGTAGAGCTCGAGTTCTTCTAATTAGCTCACGAACCGGATCGACTCCATTACACCCTAGCATAGTATACATTCTATATTTGCTATTGATAGAGAGAAATTTCCAATATAATGTACAAAATTTGATTCCCTTTGTTTTCCTTTTCTGCAGATTACAAAATACAACAAATATTTTGATCCACAATAGTGCCAAAACAATTACTGTAACATTCATTTTAGTATAATCTCCTGTATGCCCTGCATTATTAATTGATGATGAGTTCACAACTAATTTAATATTAAATTAAATTGTACTCATATCTGTTTGTATTCCAATCATCAAGTTGACTGTACCAATAAATTCCTGATCGTTTTGTAGACAGAAAATTCTAAACTCAGCAAGTCATTTCATTCGCCCACAGTAATATATACCAGGCAACTATATAATTCAAGCTCAGAAAACACAAGGGTAAGAAGATAACGCCGCAATCAGCCTATGAAATCACTGGAACACAAGTTATTATGACAACAAAAATGAAATTTTGATGGAGCACTTCACATTAAAACAGTCAACTGAATAAGAAGGACAAGACAAGATATGAAAGTAGTGTACAAAAAGCAATCTTTTGTTGTGATCCAAACTGAGAACTAAAAGCTTTGAAATATTCAAGAAGCAACAGGGAAGGGACTAATAGTAGCAGTTTATCTACTTATTTGCTGCCATCATATAAGGACAATGTTGATGTGGTATGCTCTATTATACCTCAACATGTAATGACAATTAATAAGCATTGGGCTAATGGAATTTTAACATGACAAGCCATGAAAAAGGGTAATCTGCACTATAATAGAATAACAAGATATTGGAAAGACAATCAAACTTGTCAGTTCAGGAACATTACCTATGGGCATGAAATCCAATGATTATTATTATTGCCAAAGACACCCAACCCTGATAGTTTTTTTTGTTCCTGATTCTTGTTTGCATGCATATAAGGAGTGAATGTCAAAATCGAAAAAGTGAACAAATTTGAACTCCACTGCACACATGTATACTCCTTCAGTCCCGAAATTATGAATTTATGGCTCACAATTACTTTCTTGGACATGCCAAAAAAAGCTCTAGTTCATTAAATAGAAGATCTTTTTCCTCCAAAATGTCTTAAAATAAGGTAATAATGCGAAACAATTTTACAACCTCCAAAACACTGTCATGTCAAAATGGGCCAATGAAACTGGAACATAAGTAAAGTAGATTCTTCTTATTTCACTCTGTTTGAAGTTAACAGAACTTGAGATATGTACGTAAGAACTTCTTAGATTATGTAGTTTTGTTGTTGGAGTCAGCAGATAAAAGGAATAAAAATGTGATACTCAAAATTATTTGCTTCATATGTATTCTAATTGCACACCTTATGTTTGCCGTTAATGTTGACCACCTTTATAGGATGCCATTCAGGATCTTTAAGATACTCCTCCCACAGCGAGCACAATTCTGTAGATCTCTCTTCTGCTTCAGCCTCACTATACTTCCTTTTCATTGCATCATGAAATGGCTTGCTATCGAGCTCCCCCATTCTCTTGACACCAATTTGAGTACTTACTGACATGTCTTTCAAGCCCTAGAAAAGGAAGTCTTGTTTTTAGCCACTCCCCAGACTTTATACCCAATAGAAGGAATAAAGACAAGTAAAGAATAAAAAATGGCTGTGGGTTCATGATAAAATGAGAAATTTTGTCCATTACAGGACATATTAATATACTCGCCCACATCAATCTGCTTAAAGGAGAATACTACTCCTGCCTTAAGGCAACCATTCCAAATAAGATGAATAAATAATAATCACATAAGACGATGAAGAACACAAAAGTGGATAAAAGAGGATATTTTGACTCAACCTAGAAATATGACCTACAAAGTTAAAATTCATAAGCTATGAAAGCTTTCATCTCCAGACAAACTCTTCCTATTAAATCAAATATTACATAAAATCATTGTTTTCCTTTGAACTTGGCTAGGAGGGTTAAATAGGATAAATTAACACAACGTATGAATTCCTATTTAGTAATGAGCCTTTCATTTTGGGAGATGACATTGTACCAACCCAATATCAAAAGATCTGCTAATAGTGCAAGTCTCATATGATGGAGGAGTAGTTGCCAAAAAGATGGAAAACTGTGGTTATGCTTACCTACGTAGTAAAATACAGAAACCTTCAGATTATCAAAGCCTTATGACACATTCAGATGAACTATATAAAAAAAAACATATTAAAGCATCATAAGGAAAATCAGTTTCTATGTATGAAAAACAATTAGAGAACTGACATTAACCAATTCTTTTCGAGCATCCTGTAGCTCATCATTTCTCATGCGCTCCTGCACAATTAAAGTTTGATTTAATGTTTCCAAATCAGCAAGCTCTCCTTCCTTCTCCCTCATGGCCTTGAGCAGCAAGTCAACTTTGTTTAACACTTCCAAATCACCTTCATCTCCCATGTGCTTCATGACATTTACTTTACCTCTCAATTGCTCAATTTCAAGCTGTACTGCTTGTTTCGCATCCAGTTGTTTCTCCAGTAGAATAATTCTCTTATGGAGATCCTCCTTTTGTTTCTGAAATTACAAAGACAAATAACTGGTTGATCTTCTCCAATTCCCATTATACAAGTCCAGTCGCTGTTGTAACAGAAATGAGAACTAATGAATACCTTTTGTTCTTCAGCCAACTTCATCACTTTCATGTCCGCCTTTCTTTGTTCCTCAGCAGCAGCTTGAAGTGAGCAGTTTTTCACCGCATTCTGGGGGAAAAAAGAGATGTCATAAAGGAAGAATGTGTACGATAGATAAAGATAATTATAGAATAATAAGTACGATTTAGTGTTTACAGCTCTCTCATCAAAACAGCCCATCAGAACTTGATGTCTTAAACTGACAGTGGGTGTAACGGAATGGAGCAGATGATAATTTAAGACTAACCGCATAAGGAGATTCTTTCAAACATCATAGTGACCATGCTTTGTTGGAGGTTGTACATCTGACATATGCATTGTCAATGTATGTTTCATAAACGGAACATGAGACCATTAAGTCTAACGGGAAATAAGAGGTCCTTCTATTTGAAATGCTTGCCCAAATTCATTAGCTAATCTAAGAATGTCAAAAGATTTTAAGACCCCGCAACCATAAAGAAATCGATATATACGCCGCCTGTTTCCTTATACTTGCCGAAGGAACTCGATCATCCAAACTCCATTAACCTAGTAACGAGGACAGGAAGGCCCAAACAGTGAAACATGCAGCATATCTTAGTCGCTCAAATATCAAAGATACATAGGCAGTGGCAGAGAAGATTCTTGTTCCATCTAATTTCCACATTTTAAATGTAAAGTTGATAAGGAAAACTAGACACGTAGTAGCTCTGAACACAACCAAGCTCATCAAGCAACATATAATCATTTTTACAGTTATTCAGTTAAGGGATGTGGGGGGGGGGGGGGGTTGGGGCCGCCCTTTGGATTTTATAAAAGTATATTTTTCTATGTAACTTTGTCCTATACTTTTTACTTAGAACATCAATATATAACAGCTATCTACCCACCGCCCAAAGTAAAATTTGGCACTCGTACTTCAAATTATGATTCAAAAAGTTCCACCCCCTTGAGGCCATATCCTGAATCCATCCCTGATTCAGATGTCGGTAACAGTAAGGTAAAATTAGATTTATCAGTCAGATAATCATTCCAAAAAGATCGATAATCACCAAAGAACAACAAGCTATAAAAACTTCAATATTCATGTTCTTGGTACATCAAAAAATTGCAAAGATGGCAACTTCAGATCCAATCCAAGATACAGCTAGTCAAACAGCAAACATTGTATAACCACGACTAGAAATTAATGCACATAAAAAAACTGTCAAACTGTAAGGTCTTAGAGGATTTATTTATATATTTGGCTTCATTGGCATATAAAAATAGGCCACTTTCTCTTGGCAAAGGGCAATATATTGGCAAAGGGTAATATAAAAGTGAAAATACAACTTGAACACAGTATAAAGAAATTTATGTAACACCTGTTCAAGGTCTTCGCCAAGCTTCTTTCTCTCAATTTCGTTGTGAGTCTCACGTTTCATCAGCTCCTGACCTCGGCGCTCAAGATCTCTCTTTTGAGTTTCCAGTTGAAATTTAAGCTTCTCGTGATCGTTGAATATCCTCTTGTAATGATCTCGGGCACTAGCCTCAATCTTTTTTATCTCTGATCAACACAAAAGTTCAGGTGTAAACCTAATTCAATTTGATATACTTGGAAAAGATCAAAACTTTATACATCAAAAACCTTCATTGTACGCTTGATGAAGATTGTCCTTCTCCGTGATTAGCTGTCTTAGAGAGCTGTCTGTCTCCTTGAATTTACTCTCCATCTCTAGCAAGTACATTTTCTTTGCTTCAATGACATTTGTTAAATTGCCAACAAGCTTCTTGGTCTTGCGAGCTTCTTCTTCCATAATATCAGAGATGGTTCTAAGATCTCCAATCTTGCGAAGATTCTCTCCAACAATGTTATTAGAATTATAATCGTCTGTACGAGCTACCCATGCATAAAGACCTGACTTCTTCTCATTATTTGCTAGCCAGTTCCTCTTTCCATGATGATTAGCATCGTAATCTTTCTCAAAAGACATGGCATTGGTAAATCCAGACCAATCCTTACGAAATTCAACAATTGCAGTACCAGAATGGCCTTGGTAATTCCACAAAGGCCGCACTCTTGTAGGATTAAATCCTCTACTTGTCAGTTGATCCCTCAGTTCACTACCACTTTTCCCCACATAACGACCATCCTTAATGCTAGTAGGAATATTGACAACAATGCCGATCCATGGCCAGACAAACATCTCATCACCGTCATGGTCTTCAATGGAATCTACCACAGTAGAAGGCTTTGAAGGGCCAGCTCCAGCAGCTATGTCACTTTCCAAGTACTTAGCCAATGCAAGATGATTTGCCTTGTCTCTTGCACTCCTTTTCTGAGAACTGGCTTTTCCAATAGAACTTGCATGCTGCAAAAGCTCCTTATGCTGGAAGTCTCCCTTTTTTTTCTTAGGGCAGTAGGGGCATATGTAAGTCTGATCAGATACTTTAACTTGGTGTTTACCATTCTTCAGTTCTTCATACGCCTTCTCCGCATACTCCTCAGTTTCAGAGTCGCTGACATCAGTGTCTTCCCCAGAACTATGCTCTACTGAACTTCCCATATGTCTCAATCTCACTGAAAATGAAACAGTACTTAATCCAAATTTAAGCATATCACTATAGTCAAACCACTACAAGAAGCATCTCAAAAAATAAACCAGTTCATTTACTAGCAATTAAACATGCACGTAAATTTAAGCATGAATTTTTTTTCTATCAGTAACCTACTAAACCAAAATCACGGTCCCATTCTACCACATTGGTATATAGATATCTATTCAAATTCACCATGCATAAACCAAACTTAAAAGGGAGGAAAAACAAATTATTAAGGCAAGCCACTGGAAATTGCAATGAGCTCAGAAAGTAAGAGATTTGTTTTTCACTTTTGTTGTAAGGTGGTCTCATTTGAAAAAAAAGAATGCAATTTCACCTTGATTCTATCTTTTTTCCCTATGAATTTTACAAATTCGTACAGAAACTAAACAAACTTTTACACGCATTCTACAGAAAAAAAAAAAAAATATATATATATATATATATATATTACCGGAAATCAAAGAACAGATTTTTAACGCGAGAGAATGGAAATTGCAACAAACACAGCAATTAGAAACATTTCTTTTGCATCTTCGACGCTCAAGTAGCCCCAATTGAGAAAAGATAGTGCAATTTATCCTTCCATCAACTCCTTTGAATTTTATGAAATTGTAAAGAAATCGAAGGAACATTTACACGGATTCCACTGAAAATTGTATGAGGAAAAAAAAACAATAGATCTGAGCTGAATTAAGCACAATCCGCACCACATGCAGCTACATTTACCCAAAGGTAAGAAAACGGTTTAATTTCTTAAAAACTCATTGAAATCATAAGAAGAAATGCAGAAGCAAATTCCAAACCTGCCTTGAAAATGCAGTAAATCCAAGAATGACAGCAAAAATTGAGAGCAAAGAACCATGCATATATTAACCAGAATAATTAAAAGAGTACCTGTGAATTTGATGGAAATCAACTCACTGTATCAGAAAGCGAGAAGGGAGAAAACTAACTTCCGAAAATATGAATTTATTCTGTTAGGTAAGAATAAAGAATAATGAAGAGAGAGAAAGTGCTACTATTGTCGCACAGATGAGAATTGAGTCAAAGAAAGAAGTGAGAAGTTTTGGGGTTTCACGAGCACTGATAACAGAGGCGTCAGAACTCAGACGTACTGAAGATTACGATGCCTTAACAATTGTCAAATCTCTTGATAGATTTTTTTTTTTTTTTTAAATTTAAAAATTAGATGAGTTTTTGGGTGGATGAATGGTAATATATAACTGAAAATTATAATGCGTTCATAATATATAATATGTTTCAGTAATAATATGTTATAAGTAACTCAAAATTACTATATCTGTTTAATTGTTTTAACAAATAAAATATTATATTTTTTATTTAAAAATTAGGTGAGTTTTTGGGTGGACGAACACTAATATATGATACATTTCAAAAGTAATATTTTAATGTAAATAAGTAATATTTTGAGTTTGATAAGTAATACTATTAAATTAAATTATACGGTACACTTAATTTACAAAAAAAAAAATTATGTTAAAAAAGACAAGTTTGACGTGATCTTTTTGGATCTGCTCTCTTAAAGGGCATAACCCTGGTTTTAATTGCAACAAGATTCGAATCAAGAGAGTTAAGGCTCCATGAAAAAGGGTTAGGTTAGGTGTTGTGTTTGTTTAGACAAGTACTGCTTCATGTATTTTTCACTAGTCCAAACTTTCTTATATTTGTTATTTATGGCTCACTTTGTCATGTTAAATTGTATTTGATTTAATATATATTTTAAGTGTTTTTTTATATTATATTTCGATTATTTGTTTTAGATGTTTGTGTTTGTTACGATGGACATCCTGAATGATTGTTTATGTTGTTGACGAATCATCATCAATTAAGTTCGACGAAAATATTATTTTCATAACTAGAAAAGTATAATTTTATGTTGCTAGTATGAATTGGAATAAGCCACGGATCAAATATGTAAGTCTGCTAGCATATATTGGTCTTGTTGGTCTCAAAAAGAAAACTCAACTTCTGTAATATACAATTAAATTTAATTAATTAAATTAAAGTACAACTTTTTTTTATGACTAAATAAATTTTCACCTATATCCTTCATTTATTTGTTGGTTTACCCATTTTATTAAATTTAACTACAAAAATATTATTATTATTGTTATATTTTTAAAACTTCAGGTAACAATTAATAATATCTTTCGGACAATATTTTTTTTCTGGTAAAGAAGGGAGTAGTTAATATCAAGATTAAACCCTAGGCCTAGGTGGTGTTTGGTTTTATGTTTCTTGGAGGATTCTGGTTTCTAGAATCTATAAATTGAAGAGATTCTTGGAAAGTTGATGCATGTGCACACATCGATAGGATCGATTGTGGGGCTAGGTTTCCGATCATTCGACCACTTGACAAGAAAGACTCGTTGTTACAAAATCCATCGAATATGGGACTGGAAAACAGGAGGAGGCACTGCTTCTTCTTCGTCTTCTTTTTTTTTTTTTTTTTAAGCACTAATTCTTCTTCATTTATTTTTCTATTTTCTTTCGTGATTTTCTTAGAAGGGTAACATTGGAATTTTACGTGATGTATAAAAAATTTGAGATAAAATTATATTAATGTGTGTAGTGTATTGAATAAATGAGGTATAAAAGAAGAATTTAGCGGTGTAAATAAAAATCACCTTAAAATAAATAAATATTTTTCAAGACACCCATATGATACAAGATCCCAATAAAGAGATGCAATTTGAATATAAATGTTATAAGGTCCATTTTTGAAAGTTTAGGACACTTTTAATAAATAATTATGTTGATTTTTTGAGGCAGTGAATCAAATTTTAATTATGTTTTTAAGGTTGTCCAGTGACAAATAACATAATAATAACCAAAACAAAAAATACGAGTTCCATATATATACTAATATAATAATATAAAAAAAGATATTTAATTTCTTCATTTATTTTTAATTTTTAAAATAAAATTAATTTTTGAAAAATGATGTGACAGTATTTTACTAGTTACATTATATTTTTTTCATTCTAAGTTTTTTTAATTTGTTAAAATACAAATAATTTTTTCATTTCTACTATATTTCTTTACATAGAATATATTAAATTAATCCTCTTTTCATGATTTTTAATTTTACACTCATATCACATATATTAAAATGGATATTAGATGCAGTTTAAATTTTTTTTATCAGTGTCAGATTTTAATACCTATTGTGTATTTGATTATTTGTATTGAATTTGAATTACAAATAAATCTTACCTAATAATTTGTTATAAAACTTATTAAACAATTTAATTTTACACAATTAACTTTTTTTATAGAAACAAAAACTTATCTTTGCACAAAAGAAATATATATTTTAATACAAAATACATTTTACATATTTTTACCAGTAAAATAGTAAAATATTTGCATATTCTTAATATTTATTCTTAAATAATAATTAACTCAAAATTATGTTATAAATTATTATATTTTATTTTTAAATATATTGTAAAATGTGCTTCTCATTAGAATAATAATAATAATCTAAAATAATGGTAATAATAATAATAACAACATAATATTTTTAATTTAATTTAAAACAGTAAAAGTTGGGTTGGGGAGGGGGTAATAAGATTTTTCGAAATGGGGAAAATCATCTTATTCCCCAATCACATAATTAGGCTACCATTAGAAATTGCTTTTGCCGTAATTTTATAAATTAGTTACCTATAGTGCTATCCAAGCAAATTAAATAAAGATCTCACAATAAATTTTAATATCGAAATAATTAATGGACATAAATATCCTTTCGAAAAATCAATAATTTCCAAGTTCATTGAACTATATCTCTTATTTAAAATAGTTTTTTCTTCAATACATATTATACATACGAAATAATACTATAGTAAAATTATAAATAAATATATAACATTTATTAATAAAATAAAAATAGAAAATCTCATTTGTAATACAGAAATTTCAAATTACAAATATACCTCCCTAATTTATAGTTTTAAAAAATAAGATATATACATAAGGTGCCGTTATTTACACCTTCAAATTTTTTAAATACATCTTAAAATTATTTACATAAAATTATACACAATTAAAATAAGTGAAATACCCCTATATATAAATATTTAAATCTTACCTAATTATGTTCGACAATATAGTTTGAACATCTCGGTTAATGTTTGAATGTATGTGTCGAACGAAAAATAATTGTTGAATATCCTCAAAGACTCGTTTGAAATATGCAGCCAAACAAACGAAGTAGCATTCGAAAGATTTTGCCGAACACTACTTTAGTTGTTCGGTAAGATGTTCTGAACGAGCCTTAGGCCAACATGCTCATCTTTGTTCAATAGCTAAGGTTCGAACACGAACATATGTGTTTAATCAATCATGTTGAACATAAACACATATGTTCGACAGTTCAGGTACGAATACATACGAGCAAATGTATGACGGGTTCAAAACGAAAAGTCAGAAAAACAAACAAAAAACAAATGTTCTAACCAAATCCTTCTCCGATGTATATTTTCATCTAAAACACTTATACAACATAATGTTCGATTGGAAAATACGAACAATAAAAAAAATTGATTTGGACGATAAATTTGTTTTCTTTTTCTCTTCTCTTTTTTTTCCATTTTTTTAAATTAAAATGTATAATTATTTTTAATGGGATGCATTTAGTAGAAAAATAAAAATTAAATAAAGTGTATTTAGAGGATTTAAGATGGGAATAACCACATTTATATATAAATTTTAAGTGAGGATAGCTGATATGTACATACACATACTTATACGACATTAAATTCATATATTGCTTGACAACCACATTACAAATTATTTACTGTGGGTGGGCATATTATCCTTTAAATTTAATATTTTAATACATCAAAAATAATTTCAAAATTTTAAATTTTGTAAAAATTACCACTTATTTGAAGAAAATTATTGATGTGTGTCTATTTTTTCTTACAAAAGCATTAAAGCCATTTAAAACAACAAAATTATAAAAAGCATAATTACATAAAATGTACAAAAAGAAAAGGAAATTCAATCCATAAAAATGCAAAGTAACACTTCAAATACACAAAAAAAGTAGAAGCATAGGTGCCCTCTATTGTTTGTATATGAAGTAAATATATTCAATTAAATATAAATATTCACCGTATAATCATTTGATTCCTACATAAAAACTAGTATTGCTTCCATATAATACACATTTTATAATACATTTAAAAAATATATAAAACATTATTATTTTACTAGTAAGACATGTAAAAAATATGCTTTTGTATAGATAAAAAATATACACAATTTTTTTTCATTCCAAAATAAAGCATTGTTTCTATAATAAATTTATTAATTGTATAAAAGTTAAATATTTTTATTTTTTATTAAAAGATATTAGTTAATATTTATTTACAATCCAAATTCAAATACAAATAATCAAATACACAATAAATGTTAAAATATAACCTTATATAATCAATCAAAAAATAATTATATTTTCGCATCTAATATCTCATTTTAATATATGAAATATTGGTGTAAAATAAAAAATTACGAAACCAGTATCAATTTAATATACTAAATAAAATAGAGTGGAAACAAAAATATTTATATTTGATAAATTAAAATATATTCTAAAAAAAGAAGAATCATAAAACTCAACCAATTAAAGGTTGACACATCACTTCCAACAAAATGTTTTTTTAGTTACTAAAAATGAACGGGAATAAACTATTCATTATTATATTAGAAAACTACCACAGTTATTTTTCCCGTCATTTCCATATATTATAATTAGTATTAAAATTGTAATTATGATTACATTGTTATATGTACTTTGTAATATATATTATTAATATTATAAATTATTATGTAATATTTATATAATTATATAATTATCTAATACTTTGAATTATATCATGTAATCTTTAAATAATATATTTAGTTTTAATATGTATTTATTTTAGTTTTATAAAATCCTTTAAGTCATAATAATAGTAAGTTCTATAATTTATTTTGTAAAGTTACTTCAAAGAAAGATGGTTATCGGTTTAAAAACATAAGAAGGGTAGAGAAAATGCCCGGAGTCAATAATGGACTTCTCCGATTATTAATGACCATTGCATATTACAGTGTCAAATTTCTAATATTCTCTCTAAGAGTAATGAATATATACCATCTTAAATTATTATAATCCATCATAATATTATAACGTCAAATTTCTAATTGTCAAATTACATTTATGACCATAATCTAAACTAAACAATGAATAAATTTATTTTATAAATAATCTCCTACACTCTCTTCTAAATTTCTCTTTTCAGCTTCAATTTCTACCACCATCACTGCCTAGCCCCGCACCCCCAACTTCTGGCTGCAACCACCACTCCCACCACCCACAAGAAAAAAAAAAAAATAAATAAAAATCTCTAAATAAATAAAGCTGAAAATTAAATCAAACTACTCAAAATTACTATCACTACAACAGCACAGCATGTACCCATCAATCCATCCCCATCTTTCGCTTGTGGAATTTCCACTGCTTGAGCAGCACCGCGGCTCCTTCCTTAAGAGTAGCTCTACGGCCTTCATTGAAGTTCCACATTTCAGAAATAATGTACCTCCCACTTGGGTTATACTCGTTTATCTCAAACAAAGCTGCTAACACCGCATTATAAACTTCTTCACCATAACTTTCCCTCAAGTCTCTCAGTTTTTCGTCATCTTCCATTATCACAGCCTGCACAAACAAGAACGGTTCTTTCAAAAGGGTTCAAAGATAGATTGAAGTTTTTGATCAACTTCACGATAATCTCTATCTTGGTAAATGATCAATTTAAATGGATACATTTTATATTTTCATATCATGAATCTAGAGAAACTACTAATACCATGCACAGGATTTGATTCTCTTTGTTCTCCTATTCTGTGAATAGCTAAGGTCACAAATCACTGTATTTATTTTAAACCACAGTATGCACTACAACCAGTAATTTTAGTTATACAAGAACCACAAAAAAATCCAAAAAAAAGAAGTAAGACTTGATTCCACTAAGTCAGGTCGGCTATATGGATATGTCTCGCCAGTATATCTGGCCGACGGGTTAAGACACATGTTTTCATAAGTATAATGTATTTTTTAAGGAAAAAGACTTATATTTCCCCCTGTACTTACTTGCATTGATTAAAAAACTTTGGCCCCCTTTTTATTTATCTTCTGCTTTCTTGTCCCCTATAATTCTATTCTTTTGGAATTTCCCCCTGTACTTTACTCTTTTCTTTTTTACCCCCGGTAATTTCTTTGTTGCTTTTTTGTTTTCTCCCTTCACTTTTTCTTATATTCACTTTTGCCCCTTCAAGGTCAAATAGGAGTGGCAATGGGGCCGGGTTCAGGCATCCCCATCCCCGGCTCCCCACCTCGCAAAGCACTGGGGCATGATCGGGGCAGGTAAGTTGGGGTATGGGCAGGGCAGATCCAGGCGGGAACAGGTAAAACATTAAAGTTGAAAATCCATAATCCATAGGGCAAATTTTTTTTTTTTCTTTCTAAAAGTAGGGGGCAAAGTTTAAAAAGATGGAAGTTCAGGAGGCAAATTGTGGGTCTTTCTATTCTTTTATGTTCTTGTTTTTTAATAGTTTCTTTCCAAATCTTTATAGATCTTATCCTTTCCCTGTAAATTTGTGTTACTTTTTTACAGCGTAAAGCACCTAAAGGTCTTCTTAACACATGCCCAAATCATCTTAAATGCATTTCTCTATCTTTCGCATCGAATGAGGCTATCCTCACTTTCTTTCTAAGGCATTTTTAAATCATCATTTAGTTTAATCACATTTGTGCTGCATTAACCATTTCATGATGCGTTTACAACCACATTAGTGAGTTTACTATTATTGTATTGGTATCTATTTGCAATCAAATGTCCAAGCATCCACTAACTGACATACAATTTCTGCTCATTTTTAGACAGGAAATCCTGAAAACAGTAAGTCATTCCATTAGCCAATAGTAATGTATACCTGGAATCTATAAACTATTTCTTTTTTTAAAATGCAAACTAACCGCCAACTAAATCACCAACCTATCCATCAATATTGAAACAATTAAATATTAGCCACTAGTCAATGCAACTATGAAACTACTTAATTCTGAGATAAAGCTCCGCTCTGCTATAGCAAACATAAAAGAAATTTTTTTTTTTATGAGAAAAAAAAAAAACTTTCCTTAATTATAACATGAAAAGTACAGAGGGATGTGGATTGCTAGCATACAATCTAAAGCACGATACTCCAATTTGTAGCAATATCTCATATAGAGAAGGATTTGAAATCCATCCTCAAATCCTTCAATCTAAATGTAACCTAAGGAAACTTGTCATGTCATAATCGGTGCAGCCTCTGGGCATTAAAGCCAGTTATTATTATTATTATCGATGTGGATACCTCATTATCACTAGTTATTTATTTCCAGTTATTGTTTTCAGCAACAGAAAGTGATGGCGAATCAAATAGAAAAAAGAAAAAACACAATGAACTCAACGTGGCACATTCATACTCCTCCAGTAGTAAATATATGGCTCACATTTTAATTTTGAGGCATTCCAAAATAAGGTTCTAATACATAGAAGGAATATTTGAATGTCTCAAATACCTTCACTTAGAAGTAATGATCAGAAGTCAAATCAAAGAGGTTCAACCATTATTAAGAGCATAGTGCAGAGGTACACAAAAATTTCTAATTTTTCCAACTCTTACCTAAAATTGCCATATCTAAATCAACCTATAAAGTGTGAGATGAAAGTAAAAGCAACTTTTTTTCTTATTTCTCTTAGTTTGAAGTTACCACAATGCATTCACTTCTTGAGTTACATATTTTTTGTTGTTGAAACGTGTAAATAAATAGGTTGACACACATGCATTTTTTTAATGTTGTTTAATTGCATACCTGATGCTTGCCATTATAGCTGACCACCTTTATAGGATGCCATTCAGGATCTCTAAGGTACTCCTCCCACAGCAAGCACAATTCTGTGGCTCTCTCATCTGCTTCAGCCTCACTATACCACATTTTCATGGCTTCTTGAAATGGCTTGCTATCGAGCTCCCCCATTCTCTTGACACCAATATGGGCACTTATTGACATTTCTTTCAAGCACTAGAAAACCAACTTGTTTTAGGCACACACTAGACACCATATCCAATAAAAGGAATACTGCCAATTGGAGAAAAAAAGAAATGCCTTATATCATGATTAAATGATAAAATCAGAAATTTGGATTGAATAACATATTATTAGACATCCCCTGGCCTGTTTTTGGACGGAGAAGGGGAGAAGTATACCAGGTAAGAGGCAACCATTGGAAATAAGATGAATAGTCCATTTGAGGCAAAGACTCACAAGTTAAGACGAGAAAATATTTTGACCAAACCCAAAAATTTCCTCTGTAAGGTTATATCTTAAGCTATTGAAGCTCCTTTCCTTTGAGAAAATCTTCCCGCTAAACCATATAATGCATACCATCATTGTGTGTTCTTTGAACTTGACTAGGAGGATTAGATAGAATTAATTAACCCAAGATGTGTATTCTTGTTTATGCATGAGCTTTCTTTAAATTTTGGAGGACGACATTGTACTACCCCATTATCAACATGAAATATCTGCTAACAATGCGGGAACCACATTTGATGAAGGAGCAGCGCTCTTTCATATTCCCGTAAATACTAATCTTCAGAATGTTAAAGACTGGTAGAAAAAAAAAAAAAGATGAAGTATCATATGAAAGGCATGGTAAGAAAGAGAAATCAGTTTCTACATACGAAAAAAACAATTAGAGAACTAACATTAACCATTTCTTTCCGAGCATCTTGTAGTTCATCATTTCTCTTGCGCTCCTGCACAACTAGAGTTTGGTTTAATGATTTCAAATCTTCAAGTGCTCCTTCCTTCTCCCTTAAGGCCTTGAGTAGAAATTCAATTTTACTTAACACTTCTAAATCGCCTTCATCTCCCATGTGCTTCATGACATTCAATTTACCTCTCAACTGCTCAATTTCAAGCTGTAATGCCTGTTTTGCATCCAGTTGTTTCTCCAGTAGAATAATTCTCTTATGGAGCTCCTCTTTTTGTTTCTGAAATAACAAAACCCAGAGTTTACTATAATTGTTTGAACTTCATATGTCAACAAGTCCAGTCACTGTTGTAGAAATGAGGACCTTGTGTTCTTCTGCCAACTTCATTACTTTTTCATCAGTCTTTCTTTGTACCGTATCCGCAGCCTGAAAGGTGTAATTTTTCACCGTATTCTGGAATAACAGTTACAATAAATAGAGTAAATATTTATGATGAAAAAAATGAAATACTTTTAGAACATGATGTACAATGAAAAGAATACAGTTTTCTCATCGAAACCTAATTTTTACATGGACTGTGGGTGTAACGAATGGAACAGATGGTACCGTAAGACCAAAAGGAGAAGCATCTTTCAGGCATAGCCATACCTTTATTGGAAATTGGGCATGTGACACATGCATTATGAATACTCATTTCATAAACAAATGAGAGCGTTCATTACCTGTTATGGAAATACGGGGGCCTTCTAATTGATTACTTTCCTAAAGAAAGTCCAAAAAATTTAAGATCTCACAGCTACAGACAGATGTTATATAATAAAGTCCACCTGCTTGCTTAAGCCAAAGGACCTCAATCATCCTATTCCAATATAAAGAAACAAGGACAGGAAAGACCAAAATATGTGAATGATGCAGCAAAAACATCTTAGTCGCTCTAGTAGAAAATATCAAACAAAAAAAGCCAGTGGTAACCACACCCCCCCCCCCCCCCCAAAAAAAACAAAAAAGAAGAAAGAATGTATAATCCTGCTTGACAGTAATTTGGATATTGGTAAGAGTAAGGCAAATGCAGATTGAAGCAGTTGGATGATCATTGAGAAAGGATCAATAATCAGCAAGGGACACCAACCTATAAAGAAACCAGAACTTTCATGCTCGAGACATCAAGACACTGCAAATATAGCACCATCAGATCCAAGATACAACTAATTGATGAACACTAGCATGTCGAAACTGCAGAACAGGAAGCTCAGCCAGGACTTTGCTTCATTGGGTGTGGTATTAGGATCCAAAGTAAAGATCCACACTTACGTAAAAGAGAAAACAGCAGATAAGGGCCAACTTGTCTCTTGTGCAACGTCAACAGTGTTAAGCCGTCACTACATGCTAATGGCTCATTTCACAAGATATATGGGAAATACTATTTTTCTTCAGGTAAATCAGTTTAAGCCAAAGAAATATATGCAACACCTGTTCAAGGTCTTCAGCAAGCTTTTTTCTCTCAACCTCATAGTGCATCTCCCGTTTCATCAGCTCTTGACCTCTAAGCTCAAGATTTCTCTTTTGAGTTTCCAGTTGAAATTTCAGCTTCTCGTGGTCATTGAATATCCTCTTAAAATGATCTCGTGCACTTGACTCGATCTTTTTTATATCTGACCAGCACAAAAAAGTATTTCAGGTTTTATGCTACATCAAATTCGATATATTAGGATAACATTCAAATTTTATACATGAAAAACCTTCATTGTAAGCTTGATGAAGAATATCTTTTTCTTTGATTAACTGGCGTAGAGAGCTTTCTGTCTCCTCTAATTTATTCTCCATCTTTAGCAAGTGCATTTTCTTTGCTTCAATAATATTTACTAAATCACCTACAAGCTTTTTTGTCTTTCGGGCCTCTTCTCCCATAATATCTGATATGGTTCTAAGATCTCCAATCTTACGAAGAGTTTCTCCAACAATATCGTTAGAATCATAATCATCTGCATGAGCCACCCAAGCATAAAGATCAGATTTCTCCCCATTGTTTGCCAGCCAATTTCTCTTTCCATGATGATTAGCCTCATAATCTTTCTCAAAAGACATGGCATTGTTAAAACCAGACCAATCCTTATGGAATTCAACAATTGCAGTTCCAGAATGGTCTTGGTCATTCCACAAAGCACGAACTCTTCTAGGATTGAATCCTCTACTTGCAAACTGATCCCTCAATTTACTACCACTCTCCCCGGCGTAATGACCATCCTTAAAGCTAGTAGGAATGTTGACAACAATACCAATCCATGGCCAGACAAACATCTCATTACAGTCATGGTTTGCAAGGGCATCTACCTCCGCAAAAGACTTTGAAGGACTAGCCCCAGCAGCTATGTTACTTTCCAAGTACTTTGCCAGAGCAAGGTGATTCTCCTTGTCTCTTAAAGTCCTTCTCTGTGAACTGCAACTGCTAATCGCCTGTGCGTGCTGCAAAAGATCTTTAAACTGGAAATCTCGCATTCTTGTATTAGGGCAGTATGGGCAAATGTTGGTCTTTCGAGCTTCTTCTCCCATAATATCTGATATAGTTCTAAGATATCCAAACTTGCGAATATCTTCTCCCACAATGTTATAAGAATAATAATCATTTGCACGAGCTACCCATGCATAAAGATCAGACTTCTCCTCATTCTTTGTCAAATAATTTCTCTTTCCATGATTATTCGCCTTGTAATATTTCTCAAAAGCCATGGCATTGGCAAATCCAGACCAATCCTTATGAAATTCAACAACTGCTGTTCCAGAATGGCCTTGGTAATTCCACAAAGGTCGCACTCTAGTTGGATCGAATCCTTTACTTGCCAAGTGATCCCTCAATTCACTACCACCCTCCCCCACATAACGCCCTTCTGAAAAGCTAGTAGGAATGTTGACAATGATGCCAATCCATGGCCAGACAAACATCTCATCACGGTCAAGGTTTGCAAGGTCATCTGCCTCTACAAAAGGCATTGAAGGACCAGCTCCATCAGCTACGTCACATTCCAAGTACTTAGCCAATGCAAGGTGACTAGCCTTTTCTCTTGCAGTCCTTTTCTCTGAACTGCAACTGCCAACTGCAGTTGCATGCTGCAAAAGATCTTTATAGTGGAACTCTCCTTTTCTTTTGTTAGCACAGTAGGGGCATGTGTAGGATTGTTCAGATAATTTAACCTGGTATTTACCATTTTTCAGTTGTCTGTACTTGGCCAATGCAAGGTGATTTGCCTTGTCTATTGCAGTCTTTTTCTGTGAACTGCAGCTGGCAACCGCTTTTGTGTGTTGCAAATTATCCTTAGATTGGAACTCTCTCTTTCTTGTCTCAGGGCAGTAGAGGCGCGTGTTGGTCTTTTGAGCTTCTTCTTCCATAATATCTGATAGGGTTCTAAGATCTCCAATTTTGCGAAGATCTTCTCCAACAATACTATTAGAATTATAATCATCTGCCCGAGCCACCCATGCATAAAGATCAGATTTCTCCTCGTTCACTGACAACCAATTATTCTTTCCCTGATGATTAGCCTCATGATCTTTCTCAAAAGACATGGCATTGGTAAATCCAGACCAATCCTTATGAAATTCAACAATTGCAATTCCAGAATGGCCATGGTAATTCCACAAAGGCCGCACTCTAGTTGGATGAAATCCTCTACTTACCAACTGATCCCTCAGTTCACTACCACTCTCCCCCACATAACGGCCATCTTTAAAGCAAATAGGAATGTTGGCAATGATCCCAATGCATGGCCAGACAAACATCTCATCACGGTTATGGCCTCCAGGGGCATCTTCTCCAAAGGCATATTCTTCCGAAGGAAGTTTCGAAGGACCAGCTTCAGCAGCTATGCCACTTTCCAAGTACTTAGCCAGAGCAAGGTGATTTGCCTTGTCTCTTGCAGTTCTTTTCTTTGAACTGCAAGCTGCAATCGAACTTGCATGCTGCAAAATATCTATGTATCCAAACTCGCCCTTTCTTTTATTAGGACAGTAGGGGCAGGTGTAAGCCTGATCAGATAATTTAACCTGGTGTTTACTATTCTTCAGTTCTTTGTATGCCTTGTCCACATACTTCTTAGTCCCAGAGTCATGGACATTGGTGTGTTTGCCAGAAGTATGTGGAACATAACTTCCCATGAATTTCAATCTCACTGAAAAGAAAACAACATGTGATCCCAGGTTCTATACATTAGAATATTACTGTAGTCACTGTAGTCAAACCACTACCAAAGGTGTGTTGAATGAACTAACTAGTTCACATAATAGCAAAAAAGTAAATGTGCACCTAATTTGAAGTGTTAAATCCATGTGCAACATTAATCTATGACCACAATCATGTCCCATTTCGCCAAATTGAAATATGGATATCTATACAAATCACCATATTTAAGCTAAACTCAGAAGGGAACGTTACAAAATGTCAGGCAACTGCACATTGAAAAGTTCAACAAAACAAGTTCTTTTTTACCTCCTACAGCAAGGTAGTTCCAGTTTCACTGAAAAATCATGAAACTCAATGTTCTATCCATAAGAATATCACCGCAGTCAAACCATCACCAAAAGTGTATTGGATGACTGAAATAGTTCATATGATAGCAAGAAAGTGAACGACACCCTAATTTAAAGCCTTAAAGTCATGTTTTTTTTTTTAATCCATGAAACCACATGATTAATACAGAGTTGTCTATGCGAAATTCACCATGCCTAAGCTAACCTCAAAAGGGAAGAGATAAAATCTTTCAATTAACTACATACACTGCAAAATTGCAACAAAGTCAGCAAGTGACACATTTTTCTTTCTACTTTTACAGTACGGTAAAAAGACAATACAATTTCTCCTTCGATCTGTCGCTTCTTCTCATTACAATTACAAGGGGGTCTAACCCGAGAACTCCGACTAACTTATACATGCAGTCTACCTAAAGATTAACAAAATTTACAGAACTCAATATCTGACCTGAAGTGGGCACAACCAGCGGCCACATTCCACTAAAATTATATATAATAGGAGGAAAATAGTTTCAATTTCTTGAAATTACACTGAAATTGAAAAGATGCTGAAGCTCAAGTTGAAAATGCAAGCAAACAACACCGCAACAGGAAGAAAACGAAAGCAAATATACACACATAATTAAGCAGACAGATTAAAAAAATACCTGTGAATTGGTAAGAAATGAACTCACAGTGTCAGAAATACATGAAAAAGAAAGGCAATGTTTGTTTCGTTTGGATATGTTTAGTGGGTGTTTTGGAAGAAAAAGAAAAAGTAAATTCTGTTTTAGAGACGAGAAACTGACAAAGTTTAGTTTCCCCATCAAATCAATTCCTTTTTTTTTTATATATAATAAAAATAGTCGTAATATAAATGATATATATATATATATATATTTTAAATAAAAAATACTGAAATTTTCATATTTTAAAAATAAATAAATAAATAAACTTATTGTATATAACCAACACATACATTTATTACTTATATCATCTACACACAAAAACTCCAATATTCATCGTTGTTTAATTTTATGTGAAAATAATATACACTAACCCTGTATTCATTAGATTCATAAAAAAATTTAATTTTATGTAAAAAATCAATAACGCACGACATAAATACAAATAATATAGAAAATATAAGTATTTTAGAAATATTGAACGTTTACATTTCATTTTTTTTGTTGCACTAGAATTGCTCATACCTTTGTCCACCCAGAATCAGACACAAAATTAGGCATTCGGTCAACTATAATCAAACACATAAAACAACGTTCAATTAACCAAGATCAACACTCGGCCAACTAGGATCGATCAAACAATAATGCATTTAGCCAGCCAAGACCAAACATTCAATACAATGCATGACCAAACAAGGTCAAATCAATAATAAGGTGTTCGGCCAACAATAGTTGAACGCTGATTATTGAGTATTTTTTCTTATGTTTTGTTATAACAATTGGTTTAAAATTATTAAGAGAATGATGATTGGTTTTATTTATATTACACTGGTTGAAAAATTCTACTCTATTGTCTATCATGATAACGGGATTGGGGATTGTTTGGTAGATGTGTGTATGTGGATGGAGGGGGTTGCAGAGATGGGTGAGAAGAATTTTTAATATGTATTTAGTAATAATTTTCTTTAATAGTGAAAATTTAATGTAAATATAAAAAAATGATTCAAAAATATATATCTTTAATCAGACTTTGATTGAATGAATATATATACCTAGTACCCTGTTTTTAAAAAACTTGGAATTTGGGTAGTTAACCTTCATTTGAAATTTTATAAAATAGTATATAGTTTCACAATAAATTAAAATTACAAAAAAAAAAAAAAATACATAAAGTACCCAAAAATATTAACTATAATTCCTTATAGAGTAGAAAGATAGTTAACAGACATACAAGTCGACTACATGTTTGGACATGCGATCCTAAAATGTGTAATAATAAATAAAGAATTAACTATATTACATGTTGGATGCTACACTTCTCCAAAAAAATATAATAATTAACAAATAAAAATTTGAATAATAAAAACGTAGTTGTTCTTTCTCTTTTCAATTAAGGATGTTGTAAAATACACATAAATGTTAAATTTGTAGTGAATATGAGAAAATCTTGGCGTAATTAATAGTTTCTAAATACAAATTAAATGTAGGCCTTTTCTATCCACACCACCATTTCCTCTTTTCACACCACATTTACTAAATACACCACAAATAATTACATTTAAAATTTCAAAATTACTAACCACACCACAAAAATACCTATAATACCCTTAACACTTAAAAAAAATTTAAAAATAAAAAAAAACAGCAAACCCTACCTCACTCACTCCTGCGAACCCTGCGCGCCGAACCCCTTTCCCCACACCCGCGCCGAACTGCTCCTAAGCCAACCCCACTGTCGCCGAACTGCTCCCCACCATCCCGAGCTACTCGAGAACCTTCCACCGTCGAAGATCATGGACGCCGAACGCGAAACTCCAGGTAATCTGTCGCATTATGTTCCATGAAAATTTCCATTACATTCGCGAATTCGAAATCCGTTCGGCGCTGGTTGGCCAAACAGCCTGCTGTTTTTTTTTTTTTTGTAACGTATGTATGTTAACATTTTAATTTTCTTATGTTATAGTTTACGAAAGAAGAAGAAGACGGCCTACAGCATCACATAGACGATTATAGGCTGCACAGCAAGAGGCGGGTCCTTCTGAGGTGCCGGAAGAACAGGAGGAGGAATATGCCGAAATACCTCAAGAACAAGAGAGGCAAGCCGAGCAGAACGAGATACTGATGGGCCCATTTCCTGGTGGCCCTTACGATCCATCATTATTGCGAAGCTTCAAAACACACGTAGCCGCCGACGTGTGGAATGGCAATGAGAGAGGAGTTTTAAAATGCCTCTGCCACACTTCGAAGCTTCTACAATGGGTGTATCCGGAGGATGAGACGACCCGAGTCTGGAGGTCGTATGTGAAGCGGACTGGGCTTCACAAATTGAGCAAAATATCATACAGAGCTCCCAACCGAAACCTGATTTCTGCATTCGTCGAACGTTGGCAGCCGGAGACCAACACTTTTCACTTACCATTTGGTGAGATGACGATCACATTAGATGATGTGTCGTCTTTACTCGGTCTTCCAGTGGTTGGGCAGCCAGTGCAGGTGGAAGACGATCCTTCAAAATTCTCGCCTGCACTGATACATCGATTGTTGGGTGTGTCAGTTGAGGATGCCATATTGGCCCTCAATGACAAGAGAGGGCAGTCAGTGAAGCTAGAATGGCTTCGTAGCACATTCTCGGACAGCGTTCAGATTTCGCAGAGACGAGCTACAGAAAAGGCAGCTCGAGCATATATACTATATATTCTTGGGTGTACCATATTTTCCGACAAAAGTGGTACTCGGATCTCAGCTGGCTATCTGAAGCTACTGGAAGACACAAGTGTCGTCCGGGAATTTGCATGGGGTGCTGCTGCCCTTGCCTATCTTTATAGGCAGTTAGGATCCGCATCAAGGGCGGGAGTAAAGCAAATGGCTGGATATCTTACATTACTGGAGGTACGTCATTCTTTGAAAATTATTTACTTTTACGTTATATTACAATTTTTAATATGTTGTACCCTTACATTTGTATATATGTAGGCATGGATTTACGAACACTTCCCGACGAGCCCACGATCTCAATTCAATGTGGAGTACGATCCCAAATTTCCACTAGCTATGAGATGGGCACAGCACGGGCAAGGTGGACCCAACACTTTGGGCTTGTAGGCGTGCAGGGAGTGGTTGGATTCACTTCAACCACACGAAGTAAGGGTCTTTTTAATTCTTTTTTCACAAATATATGTATTTTTCAAATATATAACTTGAACAATTCAATACGTAGGTCAACTAGGATCCTTATCAGCAAGTACGTGATCGATTTGAACGTCCTGAAGTGACGTTTTATCATGGCTGCATAAGGGCTCTGGACATTGTCGAACCATACCACCCCGATCGTGTGTTGAGGCAGTTCAGCCATGTCCAGCATATACCGTTGCCTCCATTGGATCCAGACTATGCAAGAAGAGGAAAAAATCCCGATCAGTATGTACTTGCATGGGGGGTGCTTGGATCCATGTTTCTGTCCTGGGATAGCCACGTTTTGTCCATCCAACGACGAGGGAGGCTTGCACAGCCAGTATGGGAGATTGTACCAGAGTATATGGATTGGTACCGTACATTCTCCCATCCACAAGTCCAAAACCCCGATCGTATATCTGCAGCACGGCATTTTCTGACTGATGCGAACCCTAGTCAATTGTGGGCTCAAAACGTTGACGCCCGAAACATTCTCGACCCACTGGTTCGCATGTGGACAACCCAGGATCCGCAGTTATCGCTTGATTACGTTATGCCTAGAGTTGAGAAAGCTACAAGAGTACTCCACGGTCTCACGTTGGATGAGGGGAATGATTCCGATGAGTAGAGTAGTGATTATATATGTATGACATTAAAATTTTCTAAATTTGAATGTTAAACATTACCTTTTGTAATGATCGACTTTATTCGGTGTCCAATATATTTTTAAATTATTATTTTAATGTTTGCTCGATATTCTGTTGTCCAACACTAAACATGATTTTTGCATTCGTTGAAAAAAACAGAACGTACAAAATACATAACCCGAAAAAACAGAAACCCGAAAAAACAGAATGTACAAAATGAAGTTTCAGGACGTTTGGTCAGTGCTGGCCGAACATAACACAACACGTTCGGCCATCACTGGCCGAACACATAGCACTGTGTTCGGCTAGGACAGGCCGAACATATAGTGCCATGTTCGGCCAACACTGGCCGAACGCCTTGACACTTCATTTTTTATGGATTTTGTACATTCTGTCCGAGAAAAACAGAATGTACAAAATCCATAAAAAATGAAGTATCAGGGCGTTCGGCCGGTGTTGGCCGAACATGCCACAACACGTTCGGCCACCACAGACCGAACACATAATACCCTGTTCGGCCAGGGAAGGCCGAACGTGTTGTGTTATGTTCGGCCAGCACTGGCCGAACGCCCTGAAACTTTATTTTTATGGATTTTGTACATTCTGTCTTTTTCGAACATAATAACAATATTTAAGTTTGCGATTTCAATAATTTCATGTGCGTATGAATTTCATGGACCCAAGAAATCAAATTTTCGCGTGATTCGAACAAATCCATTGTATTAAACACATCTTGATAATCAACAACCACCTCGTTGTTATCTGAAATAAAAGCACTTGTTCTTGATGTCTCCTGAAAATAAAATTAAATGAATCAGAAAACAACCAAAAAAAGTACAAGACAATCCGTGTTCGGCCTAGAACAGCCGAACATGTGTTCGGCCTGTATCAGCCGAACACAACACGAAGTGTTCGGCCTTCAGACGCCGAATGTTACATTAAGTGTTCGGCCAGTATTGGCCGAACGTTTCTGCTTACGTTCGGCTGATACAGGCCGAACACACCCGAAATTTCTGCTACGCGATGCAGATTTCGGTTGACAGAAAATTAATGTATAATGCACAATGTAGTACAATAAAATATTTGAAAAACTTACCGATTTTACATATAATTGTTGATTGTCCATGAATATAAGAAAAAAATATGGTGAATAAATCAATTTTTTTATTTGAAATTTTTAGGGTTTGAGAGAGGAGAAGGGTTTGAAGGGGGAAGAGAAGAGGGAAGAGAGGGGGAAGCGGAGGGTAGCCAAAATTTGTTTTTTAATTTTGAGGGTTATTTTGGTAATTTTGTTAATGTCTTTTTTTGTAAAATTAAATGGTGTGGTGTGGAAAGAAATAAGGGTGGTGTGGATAGCACCACCCTTAAATGTAATGTATGCACAATATTTTAAATGCATTAGGTCAATAAGTGATAAAAGTTGAAATGAATTTATTTTTGTGGTCGAAATTATTTATTATTATTATTATTATTATTATTATTATTATTATTATTATTATTATTATTAGCGAGACAACGTGACATCCCATGAGTAAAAATACTAACCTAAATTGATGGTTCCAACTACAATTATATATGATAGTTAAATTTCACATATTACAAAAAAGAAATAAAAAAAAAATAATAATAATAATAATAAACAATTATGACCTTCTTTTTAACCCAACATAGTTGTTCATCATTCAAACCAATCATTTTGTTTAACACAATAATAAAATCTTCTAAATACAACACAACAAAAATATATTACTGTTAAACAAATATCTTAAATTTAACATAAAAAAATACACATACACACATATATACACAAATAAAAAAATAGACAACACTCAGTACCCATGAAATACCAACACCATCTTACCCACACTATTCCAGGAAGGGGAGAAGAGACATAAAAACTAGTTGAAAAATAGTATTACAGAAAGACCAAAAATATTTTTCATTTAGCTCAAAATATCATATTTGGCATACAATATCCAGTGGGGTTGACAATTTGACGTAAACAAATTATATTTTCTATTGTTATTTTGCCTTTTCCAAAGTGATTTGTCTAGTTGGGCTTACAAGGCCCAAGCTCAACTTTCACAGCCCAACATCAAGTTCACATGTTGGTCCAAATTGATAAGACCCCATTTGTTGGATCCGACATTTCTGAAAATAAATCTTTGATTAACAGCCCATTATGTTTCTGTCATCGAAGATTCTTGAAATTGGAAGTAGAATTTTATCTGGATTTGATAATGAAATTTATTGATAAAATGTTATGTATGATCTCTCAAAGTCCCTCTTTTAAACAAGATTGTATAGAAATAGTTTTGCACATTTTATTTCACACACTAACACCTAATCTAATATATTTTATCAATAATATTCGACAAATTATATCAATTGATCGACGCTTACACAAAATTCTTCTATTAGCTGAATGTACTGATTGTAAGCATGTCTTCTCTCGAAAAATTTAATGACGATAGGTATGTTGCAATGAGCGCACGTGTTTGTCCCGAATCATTTTCCGTAAATAGTATATTGCAATAAATAATAACAGCAGGTGTTTGTCCCGAATCATTACTCCTTCACCTCACCCAGTGCAAATCATGAGCCCCCTTCATGCATCCAACCACAATGCCCCAATCACCAATATTAAATATATTGGGTTATAAGCCCCGTCTCTTGAATGGGCCTACAAAATAACACTAATCAAGACACACATATCTATATTATGATTTTCTCACACACAAAATCCATATTTCTCTTTTTTTCTTTTTTAACCCAATATTTAAAAATTTATAACTTTTTCATCTTAAATTCTTTATTTATAAAAAATCTACCAAAAATAATTCTATTTTCATTATCTTATACTGCACATATACATAACATATATATTTTTAGATTAAATGGTGTATTTGGATATTTAAAATATTTTTATATAAAATAAATTATGAATATTGTTATTTAATAAAATATTTTAAAAATATATATTTCATATATTTATGTATTGTATTCTAAAAATTATATTTCTCCTTTTAAATTAATTTATTATAATTATTATAATTATTACAAAAATTAGTAACAATAAAAAGAGGCCACTTACTTAGAAGAAAAAAAATTACCAACCATAATAAATACTCTAACAATCTCGATATTAAGAAAATTAAAACCCTATAAGGATCTAAAGTTTGTTACTTTTAAATATTGTCTATAAGTCAATAGTTCCATAGTTTTAGTGGAGTCGTATGTATTTTTATTGGGGATTTTTGTTGATATTAATATTATTTTATTTTATTTTTGCACATATTGATCATGAGTTTTTTTTTTTTTTTAAATCTTGTTTTAATATGATTATAGAAATCCGGTATGTTTTTCGCACCGCGTACAATATAATATTTGGAAACAACCTACCATAAATAAGTAAAAATTATATTATTGCATGCTAAGCTGGTTAAAGTAAGAAAAAAAAAAGGATTAAACAATAAGTAAACATAATACTCTCGAACTATAATATTTTGAAACAACCTACCATAAATAAGTTTAAATAAATTTGTTGTTAATGTGTAGAAGTATGTAGAAGGCTGTAGAAGCAACCAAGCTACCTTGCATCGGTTAATTAAGCAGTTACACATTGTTTGGCAGGCTGTTAGGAAAGCAGTTACAAATTGTTTGATAGGTTGTTAGGAAAGCAGTTACAAATTGCTTGTTGGGTTGTTAGGAATTCAGTTACAAATTATTTGTTAGGCTGTTATGAATTCGGTTAGTTGAGCGGTTCCTTTTGTTAGGCCACCTCTATAAATAGGTTGCCCTTACTTGTGCTCACGATGATTCTATACTATTTTCTCTATCAATTTGAATATTTTTACTTGGTGTTAATTTCTCTTCATGGTCTCCAGAGCAAGTTCAATCATGAGAGAATACCTATCATGAATAATCAATGGCCGACACTTACAACAGCAAGCGGAACAAAGCAAGTTAATACTCCTAATGAAGATCTAGCTCGTCTTCAATCTTCTGATAATAAGGGATTGGTTCTAGTCAGCTATCCTTTGATCAGTTCGAATTACTTATCTTGAAAAAATCAAAGTTGTTGGCACTTGGTGCTAAGTCAAAGATTGGGTTTATAAATGACAAATATCCAGAACCGGAGGATAGCTCACCTGAATATGAAGAGTGGAAACACACCAATTGCTTGGTCCTATCTTGGATTCTAAACATTGTGTCTTGAGAAATAGTTGAATCCTTCATATATGCTAGTAATGCTCGTGGACTTTGGGAAGACATTGGGAATCGGTATGGAGATTGCAATGGACCGATGATATGTCAATTACTAAGGGAAATTAGCACTACAACTCAAGGAAGTGAGTCGGTGGTAGCTTATTACACACGATGAAGAAAATGTGGGATCAATATGCTTGTTTGGTACCTATATCTGTTTGTGGCTGCTCGATTGGGAAAGAAACACTAGAACGAGAAGAACAAACAAATTTTATGCAATTTCTAAGTGGATTGAATAGGTTTGATCAAGTAAGGAGTCAGATTTTATTGAATGAATGCTTCTTCGAATTGAGAGGCAAAGAACATCTCAAATTACTTACAATGATAACATAGATACAACACTGATGGTAAAAACAAATGGTGAAAGAAATGGACCGGCAAAGTAAAATTATAAAAAATCTGTCGGTAGAGGTCGTGGATACAATAGAATGACAAAGGAGGAGAAGACTAAACTAATTTGCAAACATTGTGCTGGGAATGGGCATACAATGAATGATTGCTTTAAACTGGATGGGATTCCAGACTGGTATAAAGCATATAAGGAGCAAAGAGGAAAACAATCTGCAAATCATGTTGAAGTTGCAATAGTCATGAATAAGAGCCAATCTAAGAATCAATCTGCAAGTTCTTATCAAAATGAAATTGCTAAAATAATGCAGCATGAGTTTGTCAAATACTTTGGACACAAATAAATACTGGAGGACAAGGCCAGACTCAGGTGTGGACTTTGTTAGCTTTGTAAACACAGTAGGTACTCATACCAATGCTATATTCATACAACCTTCTGTGCTACTGGTGACTTAGCTAAAGGTTCTTGAATATTGGACACAAGTGCTAGTAGGCACATGTGCAATAATCCATCCTATTTTTTCTAAGTTGTTACCTTCACCTACATCTATTTCATTATTATTACCTGATGGTTCTTTCAAAATAATTACACATATTGAACACATCTTGCTTCATGACATTCTTCTTCTCACATAAGTTTTATTTGTTCCCTTCTTCAAATACAGTTTGCTATCAATTCCACAACTTACACTAAAAAGCAATGTCCAATGTCATTTTCCATTTGTTTCCTGTTTTATTTAGGACCTGATGACTAAGAAGATGGTGGCCACGAGAAGTTAGGTTGGACAGTTATATGTGCTAGAGCTTCCTTGTAGTTTTCCTCCTTCACAAATTCATAATGCCCACATCTCAAGTACATAAACTCATACATGTAATTTTGCATTACTTCAATGGCATCATGCTTTTGGCCATGCTTCTATTTCAATATTACAACAATTATCCTTTCTTAAATCCTACTGTACTGATATTGTTACTGTTAAGAAAATAAAGGAGTGTGACTCTTGCCACAGAGCAAAACAACACAAAATTCCATTCAAAAAAAGTTCAACTCAATCTTCTCAATGTTTTGAGTTCCTTCATGTGGATATATGGGGACCTTGCAAAGAATAATCTCTAACCAATACATCTTTTGTCTTGAGCATTGTCGATGATTACAATAGGGGATTATGATTTTTCCTAATGACTCATAAAAATCAAACTCCTACACTTCTTCAGAATGTCATTAAAATGATATCCAGACAATTTGACATAACTATCAAGAAAGTTAGGACGGATTATGGCTTGGAGTTTTTCAATAAGGAGTGAGTTAGGACGGATTATGGCTTGGAGTTTTTCAATAAGGAGTGTTCTCAATTTTTTCAATCTTTAGGAATTGTCCATCAAATTATTTGTGTTTATACACCGTAACAAAATGGTGTAGTTGAGAGAAAACATCGACATCTCCTTCAAGTTGTCAGATCTCTAATGTTTCACTTCAATCCCCCTTTGATTTTTTGGCCTTACTCTATTCTTACAGTGCGCATATCATAAATAGATTGCCCAGTATTTTACTAAATTGGAAATCACCTTTCTCCATCATCCATAATAAAAATCCAGTCTATGCTATGAAACATTTTGGTTGCCTCACTTATGCAACCAAAGTTGGACCATGGCATAGTAAATTTGAGTCTAGAGCTCTTAAATGCATCTTTCTTGGTTATGTTCCATGAAAAAGAAGATTTATTATATATGATACTGATCATCATACCATTCTTGTTTCTAGAGATGATTCATGAATCTGTATTTCCTTATGTCAATGTACCACATCCTACAGAGGATGTTCCTCTACCTGTTTCTTTACCAGACACTACTCCTTTTCATTCTCCTGGTAATGCAGAATCTTCACTCAACCCCAGTTCTGTTACTACTTCAGATTTTTCTCCCCTTGATAGAGCTTCTATAGAATCAGAAAACCTCCTCTCTGGCATAGAGACTATGTTACATATAATGTTTTCGATCAACTTCTTGTGGAACCGATTTTGCCTTCAGGTACTAATTTCCATTCTACATTTTGTACTGCACCAATTTCCAGCTTTGATCATGCACATTTAGCCTAGCTTAATCTAGTCCAGTGTTTTAGAACCCCAAAATTATGCCATTGCTAGTACAAATTAGAAGGGGTAGAGGCTATGAATAAAGAGTTGCTTGCCTTGGAAACAAATACTACTTGGGAATTAACTTCATTGCCTCCTGGAAAGAAGGCGATCAGAAATAAATGGGTATACAAGGTTAAACTTCACCCAGATGGAAGTATAGAGAGATATAAGGCTTGTTTGGTTGCTAAATGATTCAATCAAGTGTATGGCATTGATTATAAAGAAAGTTTTTCTCCTCTGGCAAAAATGGTCACTGTTCGTATTTTTTTTGTTATCAATTAGACATTAACAATGCTTTCTTGCATGGCTAATTAGATAAGGAAGTACACATGACACCACCACAGGGTTATACCAAAGCTGCTCCCAGTCAAGTTTGTAAGCTTTAAAGAAGTTTGTATGGATTGAAACAGACATCTCGACAATAGAACATAGAGTTTAGTTCTAAATTGTTGTTTGCAACTGTCCGTCTCTGATCATCGCTTATTCACACTTCAAAAGGGTGATGATTTCTTAGCCTTATTGGTTTACATTGATGATGTTCTACTTACTGGTTCTAATAACCAACTTATTACTCACTTAAAGTTGTATTTCGATAACCTCTTAACCATCAAAGACTTGGGCTTTGCAAAGTATTTTCTCGGCATTGAAATTCATCTCGATGGATCTAGGACATACATTTATCAGCATAAATACATTTTAGATCTATTACAAGATGCTGGTTTGTCCAAGTGCAAAGAAGTCTCCACTTTCCTTCCACAAGGTTTACATCTTATGGCTAATCAAGGTTCTTTGTTGTAGGATCTTGATCATTATCAATGACTTATTGGTTGTCTTTTCTATCTCAATTTAACTAGACCGATCACTTATCCTATTCAACAACTCAGCCAGTTTGTCACTTCCCCAACTCATGCTCATTGGGATGCAGCTCAACATATTCTTTGTTATCTTAAAGGCACTCTTAAACTTGGTTTATTATACCCTGTTCATTATTCCCCTCATTTAATGGTGTACTGAGGTGCTGATTGGGTTGTTTGTAAAGATACATAGAAATCAATCAACAGTCTCTAAGTCGTTTGCTGAAGCCGAGTATCGTGCTCTAAGTACCGTGGTTAGTGAACTTGATTGGATTACTTACATTCTTGTTGATTTACATGCTAATGTGCCCAAACCCATTCCACTTTATTATGACAATCAAGCCGCAATACATATTGCTGCAAATCCTGTTTTTCACGAGGGCACAAAGCACCTTGACATTGATTGCCACGTCGTCCTTAACAAATGCAAATCAGGTTTTATTACATTATGCCACATTGGGTCTAAGTTGCAACTTGCTAATTTCTTTACGAAGATTCTCAAACTTTCTGTTGTCCAAGATGGGCGTGTTTTCTTCATCACCACGTCCACCTTCACGAGGGAATGTAGAAGTATGTAGAAGGCTGAAGCAACAAGTTAGTTAAGATGTTATAAATTGTTTGGTAAACTGTTAGGAGAGGACATACAAATTGTTTGTTAGGCTGTTAGAAATTCGGTTACAAATTTTTTATTAGGTTGTTAGAAATTCAGTTAGTTGAGCGATTCCTTTTGTTAGGTCACCTCTATAAATATGTTGTCCTTTACTTGTATTCATGATGAAATACTATTTTCTCTATTAGTTTGTATATTTTTACTTGTTTTAATTTCTCTTCATAATGTTTTCAAATCATTGATAATTTAAAAATAAACATACATATTAACAATTTTTTGTGCATTTTAATAAAAAAAGAATGATTCAAAAAATATTTCGCAAAATAAAAATTAAACAAAATAAAGAATATGATATTTTTCGCTAAATTTTTGGATCAGATGTGACAACCCCAACATAACTTAAAGGATTATATGATTTGCAATCAAACATATAATAGTTAGCAAAAAAAATAAAAATAGGTATACCAAAATTAAAAGGTTATTAAGGTGGAAAATTGATTGTCTTAAAAAATAGAAACAATTTATTTATTATTATATACACTAGTAAGTATTTGCGGGGGCAATTATCTAAATATTGTAGAAACAATAATAAATTCATGTTTTATAGTGTTTTTAAAAAATGTTTCCAAAATAATGTAAAACATCAGGTTCGTGACGTCTTTTTGTTAAAACTATCGTTGGGCCTGACGTTTTAATTTTAGTCAAATTAAAAATTAAAAACGCCATGCTCCTTACATTTTAAAATTTTCACTTTATATATATATATATATGTGTGTGTGTGTGTGTGCATGCTGTGCATGCATCCATTACACAAATATATATGCAAAGTATATATATATATATATATATATAAACACTACATGTGTATCACATACATACTATATATAAATATATATACATAAAATGATTTTATTTATTTTAATTTTTAAGTTGTTTCTAATTATGTATGTATACATATATCTATTTATTTATATATATAATTAATATTTATATATAATTCTATTATGTTGTAATTATAAATAATATTAAAAAAGTTAAAAAAATATTTATTTATTTATAATATTTTTACCATATATTATATCAAAATATTATAAAAGAATTAATACATAATATAATTTTAAGAAAATAATTACATATATAATTTTTATTAATAATTATATATTTTATTTATATATAATTAATATTTATATATAGAAATAATTGTATTTACTTTTAAAATTTAAATAAATAAATAAATAAAACGAATTGAAAAAAAAAATAAAAAAGAAAACTTTGAAATATATAATTTATTTACTACACATAAATATATATTTATAATATTTTTACTTCATATTATCTTAAAATTAGAAATAATTATGAAAAGGAAAAAATAATAGATATCTGTGCTGATATAAAATATATATATATATATGTACATATTTTTGTCTAATATATACCTAACTCTTTCTTTTTTCCTTTTATTATTATTCTTTTGTAGCCTAGCGCATTGCTGTAGGTGGCATGCGGCCCAATAAACGTCAGACCAACTGGGCTGAAGATGAGGTACTCAACCGCTGGAGCAAGTGTTACTAATTGACCTTTTTTATTGTATAATTATATTAATAAAGAAGAAATTTTTGAAATATAGAACAATTCATTTATAATTATTTTGTAATTTTTTAAATTTAATTATGTATTAATTCATTTATAATATTTATATAAATTTAATTGTTACAAATAATTTATATTAAATTAAAATTAATAAATATACATATTTGTGATTAATAATAATGAAAAAAAACAAAGATAAAAGATATAGACTGAATATATATGTAACATAAAATAAAACAATAAAACAAATGATATATATATATATATAGATATATTATTTTTAAATTTTCTAACAAAAGATATATTTATTATCAGCATATATATATATATATATATTTTTTCCTTTAGCTATTACTTTTAATTTTAATATAATATATAGTAAAATTATTATATATATGTAACAAATAAATTGAAATATATATATATATTAAAGTTTATTTATCATTATTAATAAAAAATCTATATATAATTTTTTTCTTTATCAATTTTGTTTTTGACAAATATTTTAATTAAAATTTAGAAATAATAAAAACATTTTCAATATAAATACATATAAATATTAATCACATATATATAATATATATATTTATGTATAGTCCATATAAATCAAAGAAATAAAAAACTGAAATCGTATATTTATACATATATATACACACTATATACGTGTGTGTGTGGTGTTTTGTAGTGTGTGTGTATATATGTGTGTGTTGCATACATGCATATGTGGTGCATATATATACATATATATTAAAATTAAAAACGTTACCGAGCATGGTGTTTGACCATATCTTGGGAAACCTTTTAAAAAATGCTGTAAAACATAAATTTATTAATTAAATTATAATATTCTGGTAAATAACTCCGTAATTTCGTGTGATGCACGAAAGTTATTTTTTAATATTATCAAAGTTATGATTTGTCGAAGTTTTATTTTGTTTCGTTCAATTAAAAACTATAAGTTTTTTTTTTTTAACAATTATAATAAACTTAGACTAAACTTATATAATTTAAAATATATAATATTGCCTTTTAATATTTGAAGAACAAATCATAACATATTCACAAAACCTTCTGTACATTCGGTGCATCGTGCAACCCAATCTATAATATTACTTGTTTAACTAATAATTATTATTTATTTATATGAAAAGTATTACTATTGATGAATTATTTAAAAAGAATAGTAATACTTTTCATATAAATAAATAATAATGTAGATCAGATGAACAATGCACCTACAGCACAAGTCACTTACTCTAAAATATTTTGTTAACATAATATTTGTATTTGATTTATAGAAGCAATTTAAAAGATATTGCATAAGATGAATTTCTTTACTAAAACTTAATCTCTTAGTTGTACTCAAATAATATATTTTATTATATATGTAAAACCATATATAATAAGTAACCTACACACACAAAACGATAAATATTGCAAGTCAATAATCTTAATTAGCATTATTAAATATTTTGGAATGCTTTTCTTTATATATACTCATAAATATATATATATATATATATATATATATATATTCATAATATTGTATCTTGTATATATTTTTAGCATATTAGCTTTCATATGCTACTACAAAATTGCCATAAAAAATCGAAATGTAAATTATAAACAGAGAAATCACCAAACTTGATCACAACATTAGTATATTGATCATAAGGATATTTTGAAGGTGTCAATGAGATACATATTTAATGTAGAAAATAGACACAAAAAATAAATAAGACATGCATTGTTTGCTACAAAAAATAATATTAAGTTTGTCAGGAAGGATCATTGAAAAATAAAATATATTTTTCAGTTTTTATGAGTTAGAATTAGCGGAAGATTTTATTTATTTTTAGTTTTTGAAAGACAATTAGAAGAATATTAGGAGAGAAAAATTAATGATTTTAGTTTTAATTTTCAAAATTAAAAATTAATTTTAGATATTATTTATTCAATTGATTGTATTTAATTAATTAAAATTTTATATATGTGACATTTATACCTGATAAATTAAGAGATTTATAATTTGAACATATTAAATATTATAAAAGTTGACACAAAATAGAATCAATTAATAATAAAATTAGAAAATTTTTAGGTGGGAAATGATTATTTCCAAAAATAGAAACAATTAGTTTACTCTGTGTGTATATATAGATATATAGATTTAATCATTATAGACTTAAATGAAGCTTGTTAAAAAAAGAACAATTATTTGATATGGTAATTTATTCTTCAATTTGAAAAACTTGAATTTTGGCTATAATTGAGAAATAAAGGAAAAATTAAATGTGTACTAGCTTTAAAAAAAGAATAAAATAAATAAATAACGCTTTACGCGACCTTACTAGTTGGAAAATAATATTCAATGAAATTTTGTCGGTTGCTAACTTTGATTGTTGTACTAATAATTATTTACGATCTTAACAAAACAAAAAACCTTGGTAACATGCGTTTCATTGCTGAACACGAAAATTATTAGATCAAATTAATGAATTTCATACCAATAAATACACATAGCATATATATCAAGCAAAATCATTTCAAATATTTAAAATTGACAACGTTAGAAAAATCACACGAGTTGGAGGTAGCTCATCCATCTTAAATTAATTTTTCAGGTTAAAGGAGCATACAATGAACTGGGTGGATGATGAGGTTGCTTCTTTAATAATACAAAATGTTGGTTGAGAGATATTTAATACGTTTTCTTTGAGATAATTTTAGTTTCAATTTTTGGCATTACTACGATAATCATAATTAAGGTTTAATTTTTTAATTTATTCTAAAATTTATTTTGGCATTATATCAAAATGAGGGATGTTAAAAAACTATTTATGATATTATTAAAATATATCTTTAATCTCATATGATTCTCTTTTATTGACGGAGTCTATTCTGCATATTTGTTATATTGGGAGAAGAAGTGTGTCCGGAACCAATGTTATATTGAGAAAGAATGAGTCTTTCATGGACCAATGATATATTGAATGAAATAGTTTGTTGTCAGTCAATATTATATTGGGTGAATGAGTTTGTCATAGGCCAATGTTATATGGGATAAATGAGTATGTTCTGGGCCAATGTTATAATGGATGAAGGAATGTGCTCTGTGATGCACATCTCTTCTTCTCGATAGCAGACCAGTATATATAGTACTACTTACTCTGTAACTTACTTGCAATCAATACTATATATATGCAGTCTGTATACTGAATATGCCGTCTTTACTCTGAATATGCTCAAAACAATAAGATTTTTCCTCTCCTTTGCTCGTGGATGTAAAAATACATTGTTGGTAAACCACGTAAATCTTTATTTTCGATCGTTACTTCAATTTTCTATTTTTTCTTGCATTTAATTATAATGGATAATAAATAAAATCAGAGTTATATTAATTGCAAGGAATTAAACAAGAAAATAATAATCAATAATTTTAGATTGAGTTTAATTATAAATTTGAAATGATACAAGAAGATTAGCCTGACTTCCCTCACAGTTGTTCATATCCTTAAAAAGCAAATATAAATACTACATAATTTCCTCATTTTTATTATCTTTATTTGTCTTTTCTTCGACTAAAAAATTATATAAATTTTCATCTGTTATTAAATATTAAAGCATAATATTTTATAACCACAAAATTTTTTATACATCAGTCGTATGAAAACCCAACCCGATCCGGTAAAACTATAGTCCTTTGTATTCTAAGTTTGGCTGATTTTCTTCCTTTATCTTCTCTCTTTTCTCGTTTTCGTTTTCTCCCTAAATTAGTCTCTTCTTCCTCGTGAGTTGTACTCGTGGCCAGCGTTCAAAAAGTACGAATGATCTAAGCAGTTTCAGGATTATGATCGGTGCAAGAGAAAGACACCATTTGCTTGAAGGGTATTTCAGGATAGTAATTTATGCCACTGCAACTGCCGTTAATGGGGAAGAGCTCGAGCAAGGTAAATAAGATTCATATAAAGCATTGAATTGTATGGTTGCTGATTTTTGAGCATTGAGTACATTTACATGTTGCTGAGAATAGTTTGTTCATAGTGGATATTTAAAACTTTTGTTTGGTAAAATCCGTAATGGAAGTAATAGTTGAGCAAATAGTAAACTTAGTTTCATAATTATAAAACATTTTTAATTTTAGTTATGCTCAAATTTATATTTATAATTATGTTCAAAAATAATTTTAATTTTACGAATTTAATTGTAATTTTTGTGAAAGTTGATAATTTCTCTAGAATTTAATATATGCGTCTCACGACATATGCGTCTCACGTGCCTTTTTTTCGACAATTTTTTTATGTGACTATAAAATTTCCACACAATTTTTTTATGTGACTAAATTTGTAAAATTAAAATTATTATGTAACATAATTACAAATTTACATTTGAATAAAAATAAAATTGTAAATGTCCTATAATTATGGAACTAATTTTTTAATTTGCTGAATAATAGTCTCTCCCATTAAGTTTTTAATGCTTCGTTTGTTTGTTTTGTAGGCAGATTATCTAAGAGTGAAATCAACGTTATTTGGTATGAAAAAACATAAGACGTGAGAAGTTTGCTTGACCCCACCAAATCAATTGTTATATTTTATTAATATATAAATTAGTTTAAAATATACATGAAAGTCTAACCACCTATTTTCTTAATTTTTCTATTTATTTGACAAAAATTCATAAATTTATAAATTTATGATTTTTTAATCTATTTGACAGGTATAACAAAATGTTCACTCATGTAAAAATTTCTTCCTCAAAACTTTAAATGTCACATGATAGGATAAAATATTTTTCAATTAAACAAGAAATATTATTGTATTTTAAGCAAACATATAATACTTTCATGGTTAAATAATAATTCTTTTACATTAAAAATAATAATACATATACGATTAAAATAGTGATACAATTCAGTACAAAGAGTAATATATTTCAATACAAAGATTAATACGTTTACGGTCAATAGATAATACTTTTCAACAGAAAAATAATATTATAATAGTTAAAATAATAAATACTTTTACCATTAAATCAATAATACATTTCAATATACAACTTAACACTTCTATAGTTAAACAGTAATACATTTTGACAACAACAATTGTACCTTTAAACTCAAAGAGTAATGGGCAATACATTTATAGTTAAACAATAATATATTTGAACACAATGAGCAATACCTCTACGATTAAGTAGTTTTACTTTTCAATGTGAGAGTATTTGTTGTTTACATAGAATCGTAGCAGTATTAATTATTTAACTAAAGTATATTATTGTTTTACCTAAAATGTATGATATTATTAACACTAGTATTGCCTCGGGCAGTTGCTCGATTTGTAGTAAGTTGAAATATATATATGTATATATTAATAATATATTTAAGTAAAATAATATTTAAGAATTTTATAAATATTTTATTATTTTATAACAAAAATACTCTTCCCGTTCTATATAAGAGTTTTTTTTAATTTAAATTAATTAATTGTATTAAAAATTAATATTATATAACTTTTCTTAGAAATTAATAGTTCATATTTATTTATTGGTGGTGAATGAATGATACGTTCTATTTTTTAGACTAATTTGTCAATATGTTAGTATATAGTCAATGAAAATTGATAAAAAACTGTTGTTCAAAATTATTTGTTTATTTAAAAAATATTACTGGTTTAACTCAAAAGTATTACTTGTCTCCAAAGAAAAATTCTAAAGGTTGGATGTGTGATGTTGTTGTGCTAGAGGCAAAATTTTTATTCTTTTTAGTTTGATTTGTTTTTTAAGGTCCGACTTACAAAAAAATATTTGGGTCATATCTACAATTTTGAATTTTCGAACAAATTGTTGTTGGGGTTTTTTACCTGAATGATGCAAAAAAAAAAACATTTTCTAAAATAGGTTAGTTTTGAAAAGCGTTTTACAAGTAGGATAAAACGCCTTTTTTTCAAAAAAACGTCACCTGGCCTGACGTTTTTAATTTCAAATTATATATATATGCATTATGTTTACTCTGCCATACATATACACACACATATGTATTATGGTTCATGTTTCCAGCAACCATCATCCATATATATATACACACACACACACATACTACCGCATATATATATATGTGCAAGTATACATATATATAAAAGCACTTATATATTGTATATAAAGATATATATGTATATATATATATTTGTTATCTGTATTATAATTATTTATATTATTAGAAATCATATTTTTTTTATATTTACTAAACATAAATTAAATATAATATTAAATATATTTTCATTTTTTAATTATATAAATATGTACTTATTTTAATACTATATAAAATAATAATATATTGGTAAATTAATAAAAATTATAAATATAAAAAATTATAATATAAAAAAATATATTCAAAAATGATGTAATTTAAAGAATATTTTTTTAATAATTATTATTTAGAATTTGAATTTCAGAAAAGAAATAATATATATATACATAAATATATACATATATACATTTAAATAAAAAAAGAAAAAAAATTATATATCGTCAGGCCCACTGACGTTTTAATATGTATTTAATTTATTTAGAATATATAAGAAATAATATATATATATATATATAAATTTATGTATATATATTTTATAGAAATATATATTATATTATATAATTTTATAAAGTAAAATATTATACTATTATTTAAGATAATAAAAAAATTATCTAATTTAAAGAATATTTTTTAATTATTATTATTTATAATTTGAATTTCAGGAAAAAAATAAAAAATATATATATTAATACATAAATATATATACATTTAAAAAAAATCATCAGGCCCACTGACATTTTAAAGAAACGTCAGTGGGCTTGACGTTTCATTTAAATTTTGTTATTTTTTTGTTATTTTGTAATATGTATATAATGTATATTATAAATATATATATATATATATTATTTCTTATATATTCTGAAATAATTAAATATAATCATCGTTTATATTTTTTATATAAGTATAGATATATATATATATATATAGAAATTTATGTATATATATTTTATAGAAATATATATATATTATATTATATAATTGTAAAAAGTTAAATTTTATATTATTATTTAAGATAATAAATAAATTATGTAATATAAAGAATAATTTTTAATAATTATTATTTATAATTTGAGTTTCAGAAAAAAATATAATATATATATATATATATATTTGTTAATACATAAATATATACATATATATATCTTTTTTTAAAAAAGAAAAAATAATAAAAATCGTCAGGCCCACTAACGTTTTACAGAAACATCAATAGGCCTAACGTTTCTTTTAAAATAATTTTTTAATATGTATATAATATATATTATAAATATATATATATATATATTATTTCTTAATCAATTCTGAATAAATTAAATATAATTATCGTTAATGTAAATATATATATATATATAGAAATTGATGTATGTATATTTTATAAAAATATATATTATATTATATAATTTTAAAAAGTAAAATATTATATTTATATTTAAGATAATAAAAAAATAATATAATTATTATATATATATATATTATATTATTGATTATAATTATCATTTATTTAATTTTTTATGTTATACAAATAAATATATATAAAAATATATGTATATATTTTTTAAAATAAAGAATATTTATTAATAATTATAATAATTTTTCAAGTATAATTATAATATTTTATATAGTATTATATAAATAAAATATATATATATATATATTTGATTAAATTAAATAATAACCTGCCACGAATAGATGAATTGTCTTTGAATGTCAATTCAATATCTTTCTACTTTTCAGAGAATTGTCAATCACCAGTTGCATATTTTGTTTACAGAGTCTCGTAAATTGAGGTAAGTTTTTATAGCGTGCACGTCTTTTCAAATCCTACTGAAATCTGCATCGCATCGTGCAGTCAATTCAGTAATAATTTCTATTGCTGAAGTAATATAAATAAGAATGTCTTAGGATAATACATAAATGCATAAAGAGAATGAGTAAGGAAAAAGGGCGTGCTTTCACGAGTGATGAAGTAAACACTGATGTCTCGCCAATTCTGGATGAAAATAAGTCTTATTTCGATATTATATTGTCGAAATCACATATTGCCCCACACTATCTACTGGTAAATTTTCTTTTAGAAGAACTATAGTAAATTGTGTATATTTTTTATTTAAAGTTTTTTTTTTAAATTTTCATGAAGTCAATGCCTAAGGAGATGATCAAACTCTTACCTAACACTGAAGTCCTAGTTACTTTATATTGTTTGGGAAAGTCATGGACAATGTGATACCATGAAAACCATAAAAAATCGAAATTTGATAATGCAAGTTGGGTGCACTTTGTGGAGGACACGAAATTGAATTTGGGTGATTTATGTATTTTCTCATTGGTTGAAAATATTGAAACGAAAGTCATTTTTAAAATTGGTTTGGTTAGACTGAGCGCTTCATTATTATTTCGAGACGTATCTGGTACAAGTGGTGATTCATGTGGTTAATTGTGTCCATGTAAAATTGCTAATAAGGATTTTATTTTGTTTGTTGTGTTTTTTTATAAAAATTTTATTCGGTGTAATAGTTTATTTTTGTTTTATATATATGTTATTGTATAATAATAAAATTAATTTCTAATAATTTTCCATAATATTGTTATTTAAATATAATTCTTTGTCTTGAATAAGATGAAGAAATAAATAATATATATAAAGTGAAGGTGAATTAACTGCGTTTACAACAACTAGCAACTTAACCTATACATATACTATAACACTCAATAAATAATACCCTAATACTATTACAATACTCATGAAAATTCAACATTTGAAATGGCAATCGTAGCTATACCAAATCATTTTTTTCTTTGCCTTGAATCTCTCCATACTTGAGGAAGATGGTCCACTGACGACATTATTATCTTCAAACTTGAAAAGCTTCTCTAGTTGGTCGAAGAATGACTCCTAATCCATTAAGTATGCAATTGTATTTGTCATTTTGGGATCATGATCCTATAAATGTAAGAATACTTAATATAAGTGTAAATTAGATATTTACAATCAAGAAAATGAATGCTTGCTTAAATATTAGAGAAAATTACCTATAAACGCCAATGATCCGGTGTAGCGTTTATATACTGTCGTTCACCAACCATACGAACTCCAACCGTCATTACCATTTTTTTGAACATGTAGTGATGGGATTGTAACAAATCAACGCGGCTTTTCACGTCAGCATAAGAGAACTTACGCTCCTTGAATTGGTTCTTCAAAACATTTCTTTCGTTCAATAAGCAGTTGCTATTACAGTTATCGATTTTCCAATCACCTGCTTCGACTTCCTTCACAAGAGTATTCACAAGCACGGTCTCCATCTCCTTTGTCCAGTCGATGTTCAAGTAGAACTCAGCTTCAAACAAGTTATAGCATTTTGATTGTGGAGGAAGAGGAGAGAATTCCAATGGGTGATCCATATTTGTATGTAAGTAAAATAAATGTCACCACACACGTATTTATAATGCTAACATCTTGCTGGGTCCGTACAAATTTTTATTGTTCTTAACTGTTTATAAAATAGTTGATGGGATGTTTGATTTCATATGATATTAATATATTAAAATAAATAAATATACAAACCAATTTTAAATGAGAGCAGATAATTATTATTATAAATAAACATAGTCAAGCACATTTGCTATCATTTTAACAAGAGTAATGAATAAGAGTTTAGAAGCAAAACAAGAAGAACACTTTGACCACCTACTTCTAGATAGAATAAATTCATGGTCGATACGGAGTGTTTGATGGGTTGAAAGGTTGATATAAAGGATATTCACGCTCTTCAAAATGCCCTTGCTGCACATGCCACTCGTACAATTGTCTCTGCATATTAAGTGTAATTTGAGAATTATATGCCTGACGATGCATATATTCTTCAATGTTGGCAACCCGTGCATCCAAGGCATTTCTCAATTCTGACCAATCGTTCCAACCTGTATGGTGTTGATGTGAAGGGTGTGGCTGCTGGGAAGTCCCGGCCTCATACTGTGGGAGATTTTCCATTCTTCTTCCAAGTGCGTATCCAAGTAATTCTGCTTCCCCCATCATCTCATCTTCATTTTGTTCTTCGTTATTGACATCCATAGGTTGTGTTCTTGTATCTGTACTTCTTCTCCTCTTCTTCCTTCTATTCTCTTTATTACTCAGTCTCTTTCGCTCTCCTCGATGGCTTCAGTGTGGATTGAGCCATTAAGCAGAATATTCGTTACTTTTCCATCGGAGATATTTATCAGATGAGAGTTGGGCAGAGCAAGTCTTTTCTTATCAGATAAAATGAGATACAATTTTCTCGTGCTGGGGTGCAACATACACATCTTCATGTTGATTAGAAGTTCGAGGTTGATGGTTGTTTCTCCCGGAGTTTCTTCCAACCCTTCCAAATTAATCTTGACATATCAAGTAATTGGAGTAATCAAACCTCAAATATGGTTTTCTACTTGTTGTTTTGTTCGAACAAACTGCCTTAACAGCATCGGTGCAACATTGAATTTTTTCCCATTCAACAAACACCATAAAATGAACAACTCGTCCAATGTAACAACCCCCGGTTCAGATTTCGCCAAAATTATACTTGAGAGGAGGCGTTGGAAATATCAAATCGCCGGGCTTTTTATACTTGATGCTTTTCATCAGCTTGGGTTGTAAACGGATGGTTTGTCTGGGGAAGCCTCCGTTATTTTCTCCCAATATAGTATTGGATTGAATTCAGAGAAGTGTATCTTCGCATCCGGTAGATTGGATAATTTCTTTTTTGGAAATCTATAAATTTCATTTAACGTTTCCATCTCAAGCGTATGAAACTCATTACCCAAATAGAAGGTTAAGGCTCCCGGCATGGTATCATCGTATCTCACGTGTACTGTCGAAAAGAATTCAAGGACCAACCGCTCATATGTCTTCTCTCATAAGGCGAAGAACTTAGACCATCCCATATTTTTGCACATTTTTTTAGATCATCGTAAATTCCCAACTCTTTCATGCATTCTTCATCTGCAAAACGGATGGCCCGTCTTTTTTTATTTTACACCTCGAACCATTGGTCACTCCGAATATCCCAACCTTGAAATTCTATGTCGTATGCATCGGGCATAGTTGCTAGAATTCTCTAGTATTCTTGTTGTTGTTCTTCCACAGAGTATTGATTCCAATCGAAATCAGTACCTGCAACTTTCATTGAATGAATTTGAGTTCTAAGTTTTTCCTCCTCTTCAAATCGACGTCTATCCTCTATTTGTCGACCCATATCATCAGCGGTGAAACCACAAGCACCAAACGGATAAGGATACATTTTCTCAAGGGTACCTACAAAACATCAATGTATATATCCACTCTTGTATTATTCACATTACTTCAAGCTTGCACATCTTTCATATTATTGTAACAAATTCATTAGCTTCAATGGTAAACACTATATTCATTTGCAACTACATATATTAATACACCTATTATCTATTCATCCCTTAATACATGTATTTAATACATAAAAAATATGAAATAATTGTAACGATATGCTAATTTATGGGAAAATAACAATACAATTTCAATATTCAATGCCAATATGCAAAAATCAACCCAATTACTATGATGCACACCAAGTGTTCGATGAAATACGCCAATGAATCTAAACACCATAACATAAACCGATTGATGCCACAATACTCCAAATAATACGTATCACCAATACATCACTCCAAATAACAATACATTATCAATATTCAATGTCAATATAGCCAAATCCCCAATACTATTATGCACACAAAGTGTTCGATGAAATACTCTAATGAGTTTAACCAATATAGCGTAACCCAATTGATTACACAATACTCCAAATAATATGAATCACCAACATATTACTCCAAGAAAATAGATGGTCATTGAAAACATACCTTATTGAAAAAATATTATTGATAAATGTGTGAAAAGGGCCAACCTTCAAATCTTCACAAATGTATCCGTGAATGCGATTTCTCGGGTGAATTGAAAGATATAATATGTTGTATGATCTTTGTCCACAATTGTAGTTCAAAGTCGAAGAGATCTGAGAGGCTTTAAGAGAGATGGGTGAGAGTAGGGTTTTGAAGGTTGAGAAAAATGAGGAAAAGAGGGGTAAAATCTATATATACTTAGGTTTTATCGTCCAACTCGGACGCTCAACTCTGTCCAACACGGGACTCGGTGCACTGAGTCAACGTCACACTCAGAGATGCAACTCGGTCATGACTACAACTCGGCCGACCGAGCTGAAAGAAAAGTCTAGAAATGTCACACTCGGTCTCATATCGCTCAACTCGATCAAACCACTTGGTTGGTCAGTCAACTCGATCGATCGAGTGAAAAAAAATCTGGAATGTCACGGTCGGGCGCATCTCATTCCTCTCGGTCAATCAACTTGGTTGGCCGAGTGGAAAATTTTTTTTGGATTTTGATTCTCAGTCTCATCTCACTCCACTCGGTCAGCCCACTCGATCGGTTAGTCAACTCGGCCGGCCGAGTTGAAAAAACTTCTGGATTTTGACGTTCGGTCGCATCTCACTCCACTCGATCAAGGACCCTTGGCTGGTCAGTCAATTCGATTGGCCGAGTGGGTTGAAATCATGGATTTTTTATCAATTTGTGCTTTTTTGTTTTCTTCCAATTATTACATCTTTTCGATGATATTTGTTTTTTTAAGGTTAAATTGCAATTGTAGTAAACAAATAATAAATAATATGATGAAAATAACCCTTTATTTAAAACACACGAATTGTTTCGATGTTACATAATATTGATGCATATTATACCCACATTAGAAATGCCCTCCTGTACCACAACCTCTAATTTTTCTCGTTCGCCGAGCTCTTCCTTGACCTTGCACTTCATTTTATGAGGTTTCTTGTTGTCTTCTTCTAATTCCACCTCTTCTAACTCTTGTGTCAACAGCGGTTGCTTGTGGTTGTATATTTTCTTCTACTTCATCTTCCTCTGAAACTGGCATCGAAGGAATTGTCATTCTGCTAGAGGATGATGTTGACTGATCAGCTACATCCCGAAAATTAGACACATCAGAGTATGTGAATTGAATAGGAGTATGACGGAAATACTCGTAGTTTGTCACATTTGTAGTTTCTCCCGAGGTCAAAGTTCATATGATGAAATTGCGAGGGAGTGGACAAAGATGGATAGTATGGTGTCGGAGTATAAGTAGATGTACTCATTGAAGGCCTATATACATCCAATATATTTCCTTCAGGTGGGCATCCTGGTCGTGAAGATGGTTGATGCAAAATTCCCAGATGGTGGCATCCGATCTTCAGGGCTACTTTCATGATCACCCCTATGACTTCTTCTAGTTCTCAAAATTGCATCTGATTGACTTTGAGATTCATATTGATGTGCAGGTTGGGTATACATCATGTATGGTGGCTCCGGAGACAACCTCTTAATTGTTAGCTCTATATTTTCGTACAAAGAGAGCTGTTCATCTAACAAAGAATTAAGTTGCTCAATGTCCAACCTGTTTCTATTCTTTATGCTTCTTTTCATGGGTTCCAACTGTTCAATCTACAATTAATTTAACATATACACATTAAAACACATTGAATATATAGAAAAATTATTCTAGATATAGATGTATGTTGCGTACCATGTAGTGCATCAATGACGCATCTCCAGTTTTGATTCTCATTTCTTCATACGTATCGATAGAGGATATAAAAAGACGTGTAATCGAGTTCTATCAACCATAATAATCTGGAGTCGTCATTGGGTTCATAAATAATTGGGTGCCTCTAATATATTCATGTCTTCGCGTCCATTGATGAACATATTTTTTGTGTATGTCCATCCAATTGGCATTTTTTTGCCCTTTACAATCAATTTGATGCACATTCGCTTTCCAGTCATCAAGAGGGTCGAACCGAGTCAGTATGTCTTGCAAAATCTGGAACTGACGTAAGACTTTCTCTGGATGATGAAACTCCACAAATGAGAAAAAAAATGAGAGGGCATTGAGCTCGCACATTGTCCGAGAAGCAGCGGGAAGGTAAATGGAGTATTTTCGGTTGCGACCAATCATAAGGATCCCAAGTAAACTGGTAAAAGTAAAAATAAAATAAAATATATGATTGTGAGATTACATATAAGAATTCATAAAATGAACTGAGAAATCAAAACTGTACATGGGTCAATTTATCCAAGATTTCTCGGAAAACCTTCACCTGGCGTCTACTAGTATGCACGAAACTGCTGTCATTATTCCAACTGTTAAATATAGTTTACTAGTTCATTAGTAGATGCCTATTTAGATAACCGTAAACATAAAATAACCAAAAAAAATTAAATGCATTGTAAATATTACCGTGTACCGAAAGGGGGGACATGGAGTGTACCACCACCAAAATGTTGAGGTCTTTCAATATCTAGCATATTTAATTTACGTGCCTTAGATACAGGCACAATGGACGAGATTCGTGACCAAACCCAAATCTGCGTTATAACAACATTAGTAACAAATAAGGTTACATCTGGAAGATTCATTATTAAATTTGTATGTAGTACCTATAATAATTGAACTGGTCCACCGAAATTTTCTTTAGCATTGAAGGCGCCATCGCACAAGTGACATTATAGGGAAGATAGGACAGCACTGCCCCAACTAAACTCATTAACTGATTTTACATCTTGCAAGCATTGTAAATATACTAGTGGTATTAAATTTCCACTAGCATCAGGGCACATCACACCGCATAACAAGAATAAAGTGCATGCCCGTGCATATTGCTCAACATGTTCAACCGTGATATCATCCGTCACCGGATGCGATCGCATATGAGCTGCTAAAGAGCTCGCTCTAATCTTTCCACTTTTCGTGTGAGATACTTTTGGCGTGTAACCTAACATCATCTGACAGTAACCAACCCACTCATTGGGAGATATTGTAGGATCCACTCCACATACCGGCTTTCCTTCAACCGGCAAACCCCAAATTAAGGCGACATCCAACAAAGTCACAGTTGCTTCACCAACAGGCAAGTGAAATGTGTGTGTTACTGGATGCCACCTCTCCACCAAAGCGGTTATTAAGTGGTTATCTAGGTAAAACCTCCCGCACCTATATACACCGTAAAAACCCATTTCAAATAACAAGTCCAATACGCGTGTGTGGGGCTGAGACGGTTCATCTTCAAATAATTCCCAAAATTCATTGTCGCACCGCCTAAAGTGAAAGAAAGAGTTCAAATCCGCGTCGGGCTTTAGTAGGCCCTCGAAAATATGCTGATATTGAAGTGTGAGAACTGTCGGGTCTCTAGGGCCATAATGGTTCCGTGAATTGATATCCATCGATCACTGCAAATGAAAAACAACATTAATTTAATGTAGGATTATTTAATTGAAAACACTTGGGTCACCACGAAAAATTATAAAATTAAATTACAGACATATATCAATACATATATACACATATAACCCTTTTTCCCTATCACAGAAGTACGTACATTACACAAATTTCAAAAGGTTTCAAGATGATCTCAGAAATCTTCAGATTGTGAGCTTGCTTGTTCAGTTTCATGTCTTTGCAAGGTTTGAGAATTTGTACGACGATCTTGACTGATTTCTTCTCCTTATCGACGAGCCTGTAAGGTGAATAAAATTATCGTATCATATTAATAATTATAATAATTTGCAACGCATATATTTGAGTCTAAGTATTGAAAATACTTTACTAAAATACATATGAATGACATATAATACTTGAATTTTATAATATTTATAACTAAATTAAATTAAAAAAATCTACACATTGTCTGTGTATTGCAAGGGAGCTTAATTAGTTTTTATACTAAGAAGACGAGTTTGTATGCATTCCTAAATATTTTGTAAAAATCATAGAATCTGAATATATATATATTTATATATATGTCAGTAAAATAATTCATAAATATTTTATAATTTGGTTCAATATGAAAAAATTATAGAATTTGAAATAAAATATCAACAAAATAATGGAATAAAAAATTGAAAAATGTATGTTATTTAAAAAAAAAACTATTGAAATAAAATTGTAAATAACCTAAAATTGCTGAGGGGATAAAAATCACTATACACATTATTCCAATTTTAATATGCTATACCAAACATTTTATTATATCAATTAAAAATATCATAAATTACAATACTGCATTACAAACATAAAATTCATATATAGTACTAGATTATATATCATAAGATTATTTATGATATATTATTCTACCAAATAAAACAAACAAGCCCATAATATAAAGTTCCCACAGCAAAATAAAAAGGGAAAAGGTACCTTCATGACCCTAAACTATTACTCTCAGTACAACCAGGACCCTAAACTATTTTTTGGTTCAAATAGGCCCTCGTACTATTACTTAGAGAATATATAAGCCCTCCAGTTAAAAAAGCTAACGGATTCAGACGTAATGATAATTAAACAAATTTAATTAGATTGACTAATTTGACTAATTCTAATTAAATGACCCTAATCTAGGGATTAATAACAAAACATTCCCAACCCACCACTTTCCCAATTGATAAACCCACGATTCCAATCAGTACGTCACTTTGCCCCACCTCCATTTCATCCGCCGATCTCCGAAGCCGAAGTGATGTACACTCAAATCCATATCTAATTTGCTTTCCACTCTCTTGGTTACCCACGGTTCCAACATCAGTATTCACTCGGTGGTTACTCTTTTCGCTTTCCACTCGCTTTCTGTTGCAAAATCCTGATGTAGTAGACGACACCGACAAAGGTAAAACATTAAAGTTTAAATGTTGTTTATTTGTATGGTTAAAAGTAATTTTATTATGTTAGGTAAAAAATTTAAATTTAAAAATGTTGTATATTTTTCAAGATTGCGTCTATTTTTTTTTTTTCTGTTCAAGCATGGAGAGTGTGCATTTAGTGTACCATTACCTGGGTAGATGGGTTTTCACTCCTAAACTAACATATGTAGAGGGGGAAAGTGAAATAGTTGAAGATTTTGATATAGATTTTCTTTCATATCCCCACATTTTGAAAAAGTATAATCAAGAATTGGGTTTGTCAAATGTCACAAAGATTTACATCCAAAATCCAGGAAAATCATTAGAAAATGGGCTTAGTTTAATTGAAGATGATGGGGGTATCATGGATATCACAAAATGTATAAGAGAGTCAACTTTAGTTCCATATCTACATATTTATGCATCAAACGATGTTGATGAGCCTCATGTGGAGCAGCAGGTTGAGAACCTAAATACCCCTGAACTTGATGATATTTATGACTTAAATTCATACCAAACTAGTTTTGGGGTGGGTAATGTTAATGAGCCTCGTGTGCAGCAGGTTGAGAACCAAAACACCCTTGCACCTGATGATATTTATGACTTAAATTCATATCAAACTAGTTTTGGGGTGGGTGGTAGTGAAGGGCCTAGAGACGTGGTGCATGAGAATTATAGTGAGACTTCTGAGACAGAAGAAGAATCTGATGGTGCAGAAGAAAGTGAGGATGACAGTGAAAGTGACTGTATTGAGCTTGATGTAATTGATCAGAGTAATAAGAGGGTAAGGTATGATGTGGATGATAATAATCCACATTTTATCTTAGGCATGACTTTTAGTGATGCAAATGAGGTAAGACTGGCTATAGCTAGGTATAGCATCTCTAAATGTTATCCTTTAAAGCTAAAGCCTAATGAGCCTAGAAGAATAAGGGCTATTGCTAAAGTGAGGGCTGCAATTTCCAAGTGTTCATATCTGAAAATGGTAAGAATGGGGGTTTGATTGTTAAAAGAATAGATCCTGATCATAATTGTATGAGGGACTTCCATAATAAGTTGGCCACTTCTAAGTTTCTTGCCAGAGAGTTCAAGAGTAAGATTTATAATAAGCCAAAAACATCTGTGAGGGATTTAGTGAATGATGCAGAAAATGAAATGAGATTGAGCATTTCTCATGCCAAATGTAAGAGAGCCAAAAAGATCATAGTGACTGAATTAGAGGGCAGTTACACTGTTGAGTTTTCATACTTGGCAGCACAATTAAAAGCACTAATCCTGGAAGTAGTGCTGAGATAGATTTGTGCAAGGAGTCACTTATACATGGGAAAAAGGTTTTTAGAAGGATTTTCATTTGCTTTGATGCTCTTAAGAATGGGTGGAAGGCAGGTTGTAGACCAATTATTGGACTAGATGGATGTTTTCTGAAAGGAGTTGTTAAGGGTCAGGTTCTTGTTGCTGTTGGAAAAGATGGTGCAAACCAGATTTATCCCATAGCATGGGCTGTTACTGATAAAGAAAATAAAGTTAATTGGAAGTGGTTCCTACAATGGCTGGTGAAAGATCTTGAAATTGAGGAAGATAGTAGGAAATTGACAATAATGTCAGATATGCAAAAGGTTAGTGAATGTGATTTTAATATCAATTGTTAAACTACTTTATTACTATAGATTATTTCTGAATTACTAAGCTGTTTTTTTTAATGTGCAGGGTCTATTGCAAGCTGTTTGTGACGTTCTTCCTCTTGCAGAACACAGATAATGTGCAAGACATATCTACTCTAATTGGAGCAAAAAATGGCATGGTGGGGAGTTGAAAAAAAAATTCTGGATATGTGCTTGGAGCACATATGAAGAGGAGTTCAAAGATAACTTGAATTTCTTGGGTGAAATTAGTAAGAAAGCAGCTGATGATTTGATGGCTTATAATCCTTCGACATTTTCTAGGGCTTTCTTTAGTAGCAGGTGTAAGTCTGATATGGTGGACAATAATATGTGTGAGAGTTTCAATTCAACTATTTTGAATGCCAGACATAAGCCAATAGTTTCTATGCTGGATGAGATTAGAACTGATGCAATGAAGAGGTTGGCAACAAACAAAGATATGGTTGAGAAGTGGACAAGTCAATGGAGTCCATCTTGTATGCAAATCTATCAAGATAATATGGAGGCAGCATTTGGTTGTAAGGTGATTTTCAATGGTGAAGCTGGGTATGAGATTGGGGATGGAGATGATAGACAAACAGTATTCATAGATAAACAACTTTGCACGTGTAGGGTATGGGACCTCACTGGAATCCCATGTTTTCATGCAATTTGTGCACTCCACCATTCGAAGAAGGATCCAAAGACATACATCTCACTTTGGTATCACAGAAGTACTTATACAGCAACTTACAAACATGCAATGCAACCAATGCCGGGAAGGAAGTTTATGAACTGTGATACTTACGAAAAAATTGAGCCTCCTCCTGTTTGTAAAATGCCCGGTAGGCCAAAAAAGAAGAGAATTAGAGGGAGGAATGAATTGACAACAAGGACTTCTGGAAAATTGTCTAAAATAGGTAAAAGGCTGACTTGCTCATCTTGTCATCAAGAAGGCCACAATAGTGCCAAATGTTCTTACAAGAAATCTCAGGTACAATATTAACAGTTTATGTTATTAATTAGTTTTGTTAGGTGTATTTTGAATTGTCTTGAGTTGATTAATTATGTTTTGTTTAATGACTTGTGCTTCTATTATTTAAGGAAAAGGTACTTCCAGGAAACAGAAGTGGACAACAAAGCCAAACTTTGGGTCAAACACAACAAAGCAGAACTTCTAATGCAGCAAGAACAAACACAAAAAATAGTGAAAAGGCTGATGAAAATTCTGTAAGTGCAAAATCTATCCAATGTTTAGCATTATTGCCTTGTAATACTAACTTATAAACAATTTTTTTTATTTAAGGAACACATTGGAGGTGATGCAACTACAAGCTCAAAAGGAAAAGAAAAGATTCGTGAAAATTCTACAAGTGCAAAATCACATGGAGGTGCATGCTTTAGAAAGAGTAGAAGGACAATTGGGTGGGGTGTTTTTTATGATGAGATTTCTGGGAATTTGACACTGGATGTGAGTAATGTTTACATCTCTACAAAAGTTGACTAATCTAATTTTTTTTTGTTATGGATATGATATTTGGTATATGTTTGCTGCAGCCGGGTTTAGAGTCGGAAAGAATTGTACATGAAGGTGATGCAATTGGTGATCAGAGACTTGGTGCAGACCCAGATCCTGTGGTTAGATTTGCTATACTTAATGAGAGAGAGTTGAAAAATTCTAAGCAAGATTCTAAGACTTCAAGAAGCAGCGGGACAAGGAAGATTACTTTTTTTGGAGATGGGGCTAATGTAAGAATGCCTAGTGCTGATATACCATTCAAAGCACCAGGACTACAATGGCAAGGTTCACCATGCTTGACCACAAGGCAACTCCAAGAACAGAAAAATCAAATGATATCAGACCACAGTAAGAAGGCTAAATATGCTAGAGATAACGCAAGTTCAACCTAAAGATTTACTGTTGATAATGCATCTTTTGTAATGAAATAGTTTCAAAAGGAATTAGTATGATAGCAGCCTTTTGAAATACTTTTTGTAGTGATGGCAGCCTGAAATGGCAATACTTTTGGTTTTGTATTTTGGATGTGTACGATGGTAGCCTTTAGGATGTGTAGTGACTAATGATGCTCTATTTTGGATATGTAGTGACTAGTGATTGTTGATGGTCCATTTTGGATGTGTGGTGATGGTGATTGTCTATATAGTGCGACTTCTCAGGTCCATAATATTTCTCTTTGTGAAATTTAAATTGCTTCATTGCCTACATAAGATGCCATATTTTTATTTTCCTTGTAATATATTATTTAAATATTAATTTGCTTAATTTATGAAATTTAATAGATAAAGTTTCTTTAATTATAAATTAATTTGCTTAATTTTAGTCTTCTCATTTAATTATGAATTAATTTACTTAATTTAAAAAATAAAATTCCACTAATTATGAATTAAAGTAGGGATTAGGGTCATTTAATTAGAATTAGTCAAATTAGTCAACCCAAGTAAATTTGTTTAATTATCTTCTGTATGAATCCGTTAGCTTTTTTAACAGGAGGGCTTAGATGTTCTTTAAATAATAGTTCGAGGGCCTATTTGAACCAAAAAATAGTTTAGGGTCCTGGTTGTACCGAGAGCAATAGTTTAGGATGATGGATGTACCTTTTCCCAAAAAAAAATTCAGAAATTATATTTCGGAGAACAGAGCGGAAAGATTTTCGGATGGCTTTATCTGGTAAGTGGCAAATTAGAACTCCAGTGAAACTGAAGGGACTCCAACGCCACAAAATTAAATATGAGGGGTTTAATTGATATATTTGTATAGTTATTCAAAGGATCGAACTCGTCGTTGTTATCTCCGATCAGATATCAGAAAAACCGTTGTGTTCAAGGCAAAAACCAGAAAGAAAGATGTTAACCCAATTCGGGGCGACGGCGGAGTCCCTGAGCAAGGCGTCGACGATGGTGTTCCGGATCGGCACCGACGCCCATCTATACGACGATCCAGATGACGTCAACATCGTGTCACTTCTGGACAGTAAGTTCGAGTCCGAGAAATGCGAAGCACTCAAGCGTCTGCTTGCCCTCATTGCTCAAGGCTTCGATGTTTCTAGTTACTTCCCTCAGGTTAGTTTGCTTTCCACTTCTGCTAAATAAATTCAACTGATGTGCAATGTTGATTTCATTAGGATTCTTTGTTCAATTGGTATTAACGGGTTGAATTGCATGAGTATATGTTTGCGCTTTACGACTCCGATCATTTAATCATATTCGTTTTAATTTTTGCGTGGTAGAGTAATGCTATTTTCCTTGGAACACAGGTGGTGAAGAATGTGGCATCTCAGTCACTGGAAGTTAAGAAGCTGGTGTACTTGTACCTGCTGCAGTATGCTGAAAAGTATGTCACAAAACAGTAGTTTACAAGTTAACTTTGTTTCAAAATTATTGATAGTTTCAAACTGTAGTAGAAGAAACAAATACAACTTTAAGTCTTGGCATTTATTCTTCTGTTGTTTAGCGAATAAATTTATCACTTGAATGAGTAAACTGTTCTCTGTTGTAGACGGCCAAATGAAGCATTGCTATCAATAAACTGTTTTCAGAAGGATTTGGGGGATCCAAACCCTTTGGTGAGGGCATGGGCGCTCCGTACCATGGCAGGGATTCGCCTGCATGTTATTGCACCCATTGTTTTGGTAGCTGTAGGAAAATGCGCCCGAGATCCATCTGTATATGTTAGAAAATGTGCTGCAATTGCTCTTCCAAAGTTGCATGATTTGCGTTTGGAGGAACACACATTTGCAATTGAAGAGGTCAGCTTAGTAGCTTTGTTTCCAATTTACTACTCGTAGTTTTGATTAAATCTTTGATCTATACAAGAAGGTAAACAACAAAAATCTGATCTGTAGATTTCTATTAATGTGGTAACAAATTCTTTTACTTCATACACTTTAGTAAATATATTTTAGCTTGGGAATTATTTGCTGGAAGCTTGAGTGCATCCAAATTGGTAATCATCTGCTCTAATCTCCCAATTGGCAAGGAACTGTTTCTTGGTGCAACCGCTCAAATATTATCAGAAATCATTCACTTAGTCGTGAAAGGCCATTGGTTGCACATTTCTTAGCTGTGTAGATGAAATAACTGTCTAGAGCTTTTACTTTAATGCTTTGGCTTTGCACAGTTTCATTGGTTCTAAGCTTGAAAATTTAACACATTGAGATTTATTTACAAGTTGTATTCATTCCACCCTTATTTTTTGTGACGATCACCCTTGAATTCTTTTCTTTATGTCTACGTAAAAGAGTTAGCTATTGTTTGACTGTTATCATATTCAGTGTTATAAGGAAATGTTTAGGAAGAAAAAAAGGTTAGAAATAAGTGTGTTGAAAATGTGATATATGTTTAGCTATTATCTGTTTTGAGGTTTTGGGGAGACATAAAGCATGAATTTGGAGGAACACACAACTGCAATTGAAGAGGTCAGCTTAGTAGCTTCGGTAGCTTCGTGTTTTGATGGTCAGCTTAGTGCATTATTTCTTTTCATTTGTTTCCTTTTGCGCCCCTGATTTAATGAAAGTACATCTGGTGATGAGCTGGTCAACTTTCAAATGCAATCAGGTTATACATATTTATTCATGGCAAAAAGTAAAGGTGTTTAGAAGGAGTTAGATCATTAGCTAAAGTGTTGCAAACGTTTGCATGCAAAAAGTTCTAGACAGCACAACTGGTGATCATCGGATTAAACTATGAATGATGAAATTTATATTGATCTCTGAGTCTTAGGGTTTCGATGCGTAATTTGAACAGCTATTGGGCAATGCGTGGAGCACCAGTTGCACAAGGAGCCAAAATATATTTGATTAAAGAAGTGGTAGGTTGTTTTAAAAAGAAAAAGAAAAAGAAAAAGAAAAAGAATTGGCAGGTTGACACATGGGGAAGTTTCTTCTAGTGCTAGCCAAATCAAATAATTTGAAAAGCCTTAGTAACAGCGTAATTTCAAAATAAAGTTCAATGTAATGGACCCTTTCATTATATCCATTCAACTAGTTCACATTTTCGTCAGGAGGAGCTTTATCTACCCTATGGGTATTGATGCAGGATACAAATCATTTTCATTTTTTGCTGTCTGATTTGTGTAGAAGATAGTTTCTTACTACATTGAGTTAGCAATTATACCATTGAAATGTTTGCCCAATCCAAATGAAAATAAAGAAACTTTTTGACTGAATCTTGAGCCAATGTTTGACCAGTCGCATGTCTGACAAGAGGTTTAGCACACTTTTAATCTGGACGGCCTGAAGTCCGTGAAATATTGAAGTTTCAATTGTCTGAACGTTAGTGCTCTCTATCCAACTCATTCTGATTCTTAAACTTCTAATTGGACCAGTTTCAAAACTAAGTATGCTACTTACTAGATGTGCATTTATTATCTTGCAGAAAGTGTGCACTGCACACTCCTATTGAAAATATTCATGAATTTTGAGTCAGTTTTTACATCTGTTTCCATCTCTTTCTGTACAGAGTTTTAGTTTATTTGCTTCCTATTTCTTTCATAGACCATTATTGCTTATTGACTAATTATCTTTCTGCAGATTGTTGGAGTATTGTTGAAGGACAACTCTCCTGGAGTAGTTGGTGCTGCTGCTTCAGCTTTTGCTTCTATATGTCCTAATAACTTCCTTCTGATTGGAAGAAATTACAGAAGATTGTGCGAGACTCTTCCTGATGTGGAAGAATGGGGTCAGATTGTCTTGATTGGGATTCTTCTTCGATATGCAATTGCAAAGCATGGGCTAGTTAAAGAATCCCTAATGTTCTGCTCCAATTCTCTGGTGAAGGATAATTCGTCGTCGTCGGAACCTCAGATGACTACAAGAGAGCCCCTTGACAGTAACATATCTGACATATGTATTGAGATTGTAGATATTGTCTCTCGAAGTTACCTTGAAGGACCGGATAAGTATTTGTCTCAGTTGGGTAATGTGAATAGAGATACCCTTGGATTTGATGGTTCATGCATTACATCCGCCAAAAGCAATGATGACGTGAAGATCTTGTTGCAGTGTACATTGCCATTACTGTGGAGTTATAATAGTGCTGTTGTGTTGGCTGCTGCTGGTGTTCACTGGATTATGGCACCGAAGGAGGATATTGTAAAGATCGTTAAGCCTTTGCTATTTCTGTTGAGGTCATCTAGCTCCTCAAAATATGTGGTATTGACCTCGTTGCTTTGTACTATTAGTCTAACCCAGCCTCATTTACAGAGCTTTTTCTTAAGTTTCTGTTACTTATTAATTATGCTGCAGTCCAGTTTGTGCGCATAGAACGCCCAACATGTTTCTTGTTCTAGTTTCTCTTTCTCCCTCCATTTGTTTTTATCATAAGTCTTCTTATGAAATATAATTGCAATAGGTTTAGTGTTAGATGGTTGACCTATAACACATTTGAGTATTCTCGTTCTGATGGTGTTCCAGTTGTGGCAGTATGCAATATTTTACCTATTTCTGTATTTATAGGCTATTTGAGGGAATCTGAATCCCACATATAAAAGTTTTAAGGTCAGTCAATTGAGATGGTATATACCTGTACAGGAAATATTTAGATTTACCAAAAAATCTGAATGTTTTTAACTGAGGAAAATGCTCTTTATGTTTGAATATAGGTGAAGCTTCTGGTGCTAAAGTTATTAATATATTGTGTTACGATAGATGAAGGAAGCTCTATTAATGATCTTGCTCTTGATTTTAGTTGGCTATTTGTGGGTAGTTTTACCATTTCATGAATCCCAGACATCTTAGCATGTAATGTTCATTATTTGAAGTAGTCCTTCTGCCGATTGACATTTTCCGTAGCAGTTTCTTTTGCTCAAATTCATGTGTGGTATTTCTTAAGCTGTAGGTGAAATTTACCTTTGATTATTGAGGGTGCAGTCATGTGCATCACAACTAGCTGCGCCAGTTTGACTGTCTTTCTTCATTTGACCATTGCACAATGTTCATATATGCAGGTCCTTTGCAACATTCAGGTCTTTGCAAAAGCAATGCCAACTCTCTTTTCTCCATATTATGAAGATTTCTTCATCAACTCTTCAGATTCATATCGGACAAAAACTTTGAAGCTTGAAATACTTTCCTCTATAGCCACGCAGTCCTCGATTTCCTCTATTTTTCTGGAGTTTCAGGTACTTGCACTTATGGTTTCTTTATCCTTCTATGTCTAAAAAATGTAGGCGATTCTACTGATTCGTCATCAATGATGATGTTGCTCAGAGACAATTGTGAGTGTCTGAAAACTGGCTTGAACTATCACCCATGTTTTCCTGCCAAGGCTCTCTAACATACAGTTAAAGCAATTTAAATCAGTCAATTTTAATTAGATTCACAGCAGTTATTTGGGCCAAATCATCAGCTTGCTATTTGATCATGGTTTTATATATTAAAAGACTTTTCAGTATAGTAGCGGCAGCTTTTTGGAAGTTCGAAAAGAACATAAACAGAGAACATGGTAGACTGCAACTGCAGTTTTCGACAAGCAGGAGAACAAATTAAGATGGAAAAAAGGTTGCTCTGTGTATGAGTTCAAGAAATTGAACATAAAAGAGGAAGTTGAGCTAGCAAATGTGTGTCACGGTCAACTTTATGGTTGTTGATCTTGGATTTCAAACTTAATAACTTGGACCGGATATGAGCTTGTTATTTCATTTTATCAATAATTTAGTATGTTCAAAAGAACCTATGTATCAGGTTCCCTTGCCATTCTCCCAAATTATTTTCATTTTCGGTCATTTTGAGACTTTGGAGAGTGTGAATATCCTTTTTTAAAAGTGAAGAACCAAAAACTTTCATCTTTGAAGAAGGATAATGATACAGACAAAATGAAACCAAACAAAATGATAAGTTTCAGATTCTGAAATTTAAATTTATTTCTTGTAAAACAAATATTACCAAGGAATAATGATTATAAATTTATGATTTTCATTCTGGCAGGAAATTTGTGTTGGCTCAAAATCATAAATTAGAAAACTTAAATCTGGTGCTAAACAATTTTGTCAATCACACCCTACTCTTTCTCCTTTCATTTCCAAGCTGTCCTCTTGGGTCTTGGCGTACTATCTTCATTCCTGCTTGCCTTGATCTTCTGTGGCTTACCACTTATGTATTTTATGATTCACCAATTCAAAATATTTTCCTCAATAATTCATCTCAAATCAAATCCAGTCTTCTGACTATATATTCATTCATTGTTCTGCAGCTAGTTCCTTTAGTGTCTATTTTAGTTCATCTTTTCCTAATTGGGGTATTCTACACTAATCCAGTTTAGTTAGTTTCTGGTGATTTTTAGATTTTTATTTTATTTTATTGTGATGCTTATCTTCTATTCAATTCTTAGGATTATGTTAGAGATCCAGATAGAAGGTTTGCTGCTGATACTGTGGCTGCAATTGGTTTATGTGCACAAAGACTCCCTGATGTTGCCAACACATGCTTGGATGGGCTATTGTTTCTGGCTTTGTCTGGTAATTGTTGTTCTTTCAACATATGACCAGATCTGTATGTCTACAACTTTGTTTCTGAAAGTTCCTTGATGCTATTTGAATTTCAGAATCTTCAAATAGTGATACTGCATCAGTGGGTGAAGCAGAAATTGTATTAGTTCAAGTAATTAAGTCTGTCATGGCAATCATAAAACAAGATCCTCCCCGTCATGAGAGAGTACGTTTGTCAATCTCTTTCTTTCTTTCCTTTTCTTGTTTCCCCATATTTATGTTTGTGTTCAGTTGTTTTTACTTAGTTGTAGTCTCCATACTAGCTGTATATATTGGCATGTGAGGAAGATCTTAATATCCTTGTATAAACAAATCTTCGTGCGTTGTTATCTGGCATTTACATGACCTTACTTGGTTTCCTGATGTCTGCAGATTATTTATTTACTTGCCAGATTCAGATTTAGGCTTCTTTGTTATTTAGGCTTCTTTGTTATATTTGTTTGATGTGAGTTGAAGCCATATGACATGCCTTGCATCAAAAGTATTATTTTCATGGAAATTGTCAACATGGAAAATTTGACTATATTGTACTTGGAAAATCTTTTTAAAGACTTCACATGTTTTATGAATGAAGAAAGCATATCAGCCTGCCTACATGCTTTGGATCTGGTTGTTAGGCTGAGATAGTGGTTATTTAGGGTTTTAAATGTTTATATGCTTTCCATTGTAGAGACTAATGGACTGAGTGGATTTTGGGCTTTATTTCATCTTAGAACTTACTAAGATTCCCCCCTTCTTTTCTTCCAAGCTAGCAGTGGTAAAATGACCAGTGCAATTTTCTATTAGAACATGACTATGGGAAGTGAAATTTGATAAGGAATAATGACATGTCTTTCTCATAAAAAAGTATGACATGTCTATTTACATTGTGCAATGCATTCTGCAGGGATCCCTCGTCCCTTTGTATCATCCTACTCTTTAGAGGGTGTTTGACAAATCTTGTTTAAAATATCTCAGGACCTCTTACTTCTTATTAAATAAACTTTGAGCTTTTAAGATTTTAGTAATTGCAATTTTGTAATTAGATGATTAAAAAAATGAAGGAGTTTGTCAAATAAGATGTTGTTTCAGAAATGAAGTTGAGGTCTCCTTACTTTCTTAGAAAACAATTTATAAGCTCCTAGCATCTTATTTTGAGATGAAATAAAATATTAGCTTAAAAGATTTACCGATCCCTTTAAAGGAACTCATAAATTTTGAAAATACCTTATAAGATGTTCTTAAGAGCTCATAAACATAAACTCAGCCAAACATCCTCATAAGTAATAAAAACTTCATATTTATGATCCAAAAGGAAGTGCGACGTAGTTCCCTGTTTATCACTTTGTGTAAAAAGCTTTTAGTGTAGAAGCTTTGAATCTGCTGGCTGCCGACTGTTATGGCATTCATACATATCAACGCTCGTAAATTAATTAAAGAAAGTGTGCTTTCGGCAGTGAATGCTTATTCTGAAGCTATTAGAGGTTTCATTAAAAGGCTGCCATACCAACTTTTATTAGTGTACAAGGGTTATGATAAACTAGCCTGGAAAGTTAAATAGATTACGTCTAGGGCGAAGTGTGATTTTATATCATCCATCAATTTCATACTTCTCATTTTACAGTCCAGTTAATTGTTGAGATAAGAACTTTGAGCTTAGAAATGCAATATTGCTCTAATATTCGCATTAAATATAATCATCGTGATACTGAATCCAAAAGGCTGCATGTGTAGGTTTGTTCTTTGAGTCAAATCATTGCTTAAACCATAAAGCTCTCTACCTGAAGGTAAACCTCCCCTGTCAAAAGAAAAAGAATATAATTGGATCTTTATAGCTTCATAAAGAAATGTCTAAGAGTATCTTGATCTCTCCATTGTAATAGTGCAGGTCTCAAGTTGGTTTTGCATAAGTAGAGACCAACACTATGTTTATCCTTTTTTGGGTCTGCCTTAAAGCTTTTCTTTTTCATTGCTTTTATTCAGTTATAATATTTCTATACAGGGCTGAAATCGCACTAGAGATCTGAGTGTTAGTCCTAGTGAAAATTTAAGGACTATAGTGAAAATTTAATTCAGGTCTCAAGTTGGTTTTGCATAAGCAGAGACCAACTCTATGTTTATCCTTTTTTCGTCTGCCTTAAAGCTATTCTTTTTCATTGCTTTCATTCAGTTATAATATTTCTATACGGGGCTGAATACACACTAGAGATCTGAGCTTTAGTCCTAGTGAAAATTTAATTGGCTAAACTGCGTGGGGTTGGGGACAATGGCTGGCTAGGAATTTTTCAGTGGTTTGATTTGGGAGGGTCATGTATTCTGCGTAATTAAATGCTATTTTCATGCCTAATATGTTAGTTGTTTAATGCTCATCTGGTTATATTCAAAATCTGTCTGTTTTGAATATTTTAAAGAGTATAAAATCGAGAATTTAGTGAGAAAAAGCAGGCAAAGTGAACTGGGCAATCTCTCTCTCTCTCTCTCTCTCTCTCTTGAGGGCTTCCTTTTATAAGATAAACTGATTTATTTTTCTTCCAATTAGAATTGACATCTATGCTGAAAGCCTGAAATATTCTCTGAGAGCTGTGTTGTGGGGATTATTCCTTATTTGTGTTTGGAGCTCTGAAGCACTGTACTTGGTGATACGAAAACCCAACCTATTTCCTTTACCTTTTTCTGCACCTCATTTGGAGTCATTGCCTTAGTTGAGCGTGTTTGTTTGTTTTGTTCCTTTTCTCTTTTCCTCTCTGTCATCCTTCCTCGCAACTTAGTGTTAAATGTCATGATGCTCACTCTTCTTTATCACTTTCTGCCAAAAAGAAAAGATGAATGTCCATGTATGTCTAAATAGCACACTTTCATCTTGTAAACTGGGTCATTAGTAAGATAGTTGTTTACTTTCACTGTTATATGTTCATAATGATGCCTTCTCTACCTTATTTACCAATGCAACATTGATTTGACTGATTTCATGTTTAGAACACTTAATAGACTCGATTATTTCTTGAAGGCTATTGTTCATCTGGTGCGAAGCTTGGACTCAATGACTGCACCTGCTGCTCGTGCAATGATCATATGGATGATGGGCGAGTACAGTGACATTGGATGCATCATTTCAAAGATGATACCAACAAGTTTTAAGTATCTTGCTCGCCGCTTTACCTTGGAGGCAGTTGAAACAAAGCTCCAGATCATTAATGCTTGCGTCAAGGTAGTCATCAATAGTAGTTCTTTTGGTTTCATTTACTGAATCTCTATCTGAATTTATGTTTGCACTTGAGCTGGTAAGATATCACTCATGTCGAATATGGCCGTCTGGAAAGATGTTTTTCTCATCCACTTAAATTATATTTAAGAAAAATGTTATTTATTATAATGTCATGATTGAATGATTAAGGGTATGCTTATTAAACTAATCACATATTTTCAGTTTTGTGGTAGTAAAGGAAATGCATAAATCATAACGAACTTGCAGCAGTGGCTCCTCACATGTCACCACAGAATCTTTTGTCCTATATTTTATATGAATTCCTTTGCTTTTGCTTTCCTGTCATTTGTGACGTGCTTGTAAAAGAAGAATAAAGGGCCTTGGCCCCAGGAATTCACTGCATGCTTCTCTGCTTTTATTTACTTGATTACTATTGTATTATATATCTTTGTAGTACTAAAACTGGAAAAGTGCCAGTCAAATTTAGGTTTTGTGATATCAAAACATAGTATTTAAGGGTAAGGAAGGTTTAGCCTAATCTCCCTGTGATATCGCCTATGCTACTATTTATAAGCCTTACAATTTATGTTTTAAATCCAGAATAGAGTCGCATGATACACTCAATATGTGTTTTTACAAGGAAGTATATAGTTGGTTTCTTTTTCTTCCTTTCTTTCTATTTTTCCTTCTCTGAAGACAAAAACTTATTTGTTTGTCAAATTTTCTGTAATTGATGTACTTATTCTTCTAATTTATTTTTTATAAGAAACAATTTTTTTATTGATATTCAAAGTAGGAGTGTAAGGGGTGAGAAATCTCTTACACTCGCTTACATTTTTTAATTACAACATGTAGTTCCAATCTGTTATTAGATCCATTACATGAAAAACACTGAACCTTCTATGACTTGATAACCAAAGAGCTACTTGATATTTAATCCTACCCCAAATATCCTCTAGAGACTCGCCAACAATTTCAAAAATTCTCTTATTTTTCTCGAGCCAAATTGACCAACAAATGCCTGGGACTATCATCTCCCCCAGGATTTTACCCTTCTTGTTTATATAGCTGCCGAAATTTGAAAGTAGAAGGTTAGAAGCAGAGCGTAGCAGAGCCCATTGAAGGCCTCACTCATTTAGCACTTTGATCTAGAGATTTTGTCCAAATGGGCAATGCAGGAACAAGGGGTTTATATCCTCCAAGCTGCACCTGCACAACACACTTAAGTTGGAAAAAGAGAAATATTCGGTAAGCGCTTTTGTAGCAACTCACAGGTGGGTAACCTTTCCTTAACCATCAACCATAAAAAGACTTGGAACTTTCTTAGGTATTGGTGCCTTTCAAATTGCTTTAAAGCAAAGGAAAGAGAATATGTTGTTATTTGGGATTAAGGACGAAAAGAAGGATTTACAAGTAAATGATTGAGATGAGTCTAAAACCCTATGCCTTGTACTCCTCCGACTCGCTCAACCTAATACCCTCCAACAATACTAACAATTTTCAAGTTCCTAGTGAAGTGCAAATCCCAAGAAGTTTAAGGCACGGTGGAAGCATGATGAAAAAGAGTTTATTGTTTTATCTCGAAAAGAGGAAATTCAATAAAGAGTAGGAAACTTAACAGAAAGCGGAGAATGGCTCAACCAAGTATCCTCCCAAAATGTACCTTATTTCTGCTTCTGACCTGAATTTTCACCAATGGTGCTAACTTCGGATAAACCCGGGAGATGAATTTCTTAAGGGCTTCTGAAGGTGGTTTTGACCGCTAATCTCACATCCCAATTATTCTCTTGTAGTCCATATTTATTCTTAATCACTTTATACCAGTGCTTGAAAAGGCGTAAGGCGCCCCGAGGCGCCAAACCCCTTTCACTGCCTAGGCGCGAGGCGTGAGGCGAAGCGCTCGCCTCACTCAAGCGAGGCGCCCAACATAAAAAAAAAAAAAAAAAAAAAACATGTAGATATATAAACTCATCGATCCTTCAGACCACAACAAATCTATGTTGCCGAACAGGAGCTTCTGCTGCCGGTTTCCGGTCGCCGGCGGGAGGATCGCCGGAGGGAGGGGTCGCCGGCGGGGGGTTCGCCGGTGGGGGGTCGCCGGTGGGAGGGGTTGCCGGTGAGGAAAATAGGAAGAATAGGTAAATTGTGTAGGAAAAGAATGGGGGTGTTGGGGGACTCGGCTGCTGTTTGTTTGTTCACTTCACTTAGTGTGTTGGGTTAGGGTTAGAAGATATATTTAACTTATAAAAAAAAAAAAAAAATCAGATATGGCGAGGCGCGCCTAGGCGCCGCCTGCGCCTCACTTTGAGGCGCCTGAGGCGAGCGCCTAGGCGGCGCCTCGCCCAAGGTCGCTTCGCCTCAACCCCATAAGGCGACATTGCTGGAATGTTGGCGCCTAGCGCCTAGGCGCGCCTTTTTAACCACTGCTTTATACCATAAATCATCCTTCTCTGTTTGGAACCGCCACCACCATTTATCAAAAAATGCTTTATTTCGTATGTAATATCCCAACACCCAAGCCCCCATACTCTTCCAGTTGTGTTACAACATCCCAATCAACTAAGTGTGAGTGGCTTTTGCCATATAGGCCATCCCAATTTTTCCAATGTGATACAAAACCTTTAGGCATCCTAAAAAGAGAAAGATAATAAGAGGGTAAAACACATAATACCAACTGAATCAGTCTAAGTCTACCTTTTCTTGATATGAACGCCTTTTTCAATCCTACTAACTTTTCGTTGTTTAGGACAAAATTGGTTCCCAAAATGACATATTGAGATGATTGCTACCTAGAGGGATCCCTAGGTATGTAATAGGCCATTCGCCCACAACGCATCCCACCAAAGTTGCGAAATAGCTGACGTCGCCCGCTACCATATTAATGCCCAACAAGGTGCTTTTATCCAAATTGAGTTTCAACCGGGACATGCTGCAAAAGAGCTCCACAATTCTACCAATCCATCTAAAATGAGACTCGTCATCATCAAATGAACAAAAGAGTGTCTTCTGCAAACTGCCAATGAGTTATCTCAACCTTCCCCACGGTTAATCCCTTGACTAACGAAATGCCTATTTATCAACCTACTCAAGTTGTGTACCACCGTGTTGAATTAAAATGTGAAAGTGGGTCTCCTTGTCTGAGGCCTCTTGAACCCCAAAATTTCCCTCTAGGCGTCCCATTAATTGTGATTGAAAAACTAACCAATCTCAGACAGCCCTTTGTCTACATCCTCCATCTGTCACCAAACCCTTTTTTGTTTAGAATGAAATCTGAGAAGCCCCAATTGACATGGTCATACACCTTGGCAAAATCGATCTTAAAAACCAACCTTCTTTTCCCCCAAAGCCTATAATCCCCAACAACCTCATTTGCCACAAGTGTAGAGTCCAAAATGTTCCTTCACTCGATAAAGGCATTTTGTGAGTTGTCAATCGACTCGGAAATCACCTCTGTTGATATGTCTTGAATCACACACTTCGCAGAGCTATATATATCAAGGAAGAAAAGGCATGGCTAAAAATAAGAAGAATCAAGAGTAAATCTGGGAACAAATCTTAGAAAGATATGATGAAGATATAAGATATGCATATCCAGGACAAAGATATGCATATCACCAATTTCGGTGTTTTAGGTTTTCCTCAGTACTATATATATGGTCCTTGAGATCTGTAATCTGTAACACACATACCACATAATAAAATCCGTTCTCCTCTCTGCCCGTGGACGTAGCCAATTTATTGGTGAACCACGTAAATCTTGTGTCTTCTTTACGTTTTTTGTTTCTTGTTTATGCTCTATAATCCTATTCTGTCACAACAAACTGGTATCAGAGCCTGGTCGTTTCGATCAGGGTATTTTCCGCACTGTTAGGGTTTTTGGAGCCGATCAAGAATGTCTGCTTTCAACGTAAAGGTTGACAAATTCACCGGGAGAAATAGTTTTGGCTTATGGCAGATCAAGATGCGATCTCTGCTGAAGCAGCAGGGTTTGTGGGCGCCGCTATCAGGAAAACCTAAATCTGAGGATGTAGATGAAGAAGAGTGGAATACCCTAGAAGAAAAGGCCCACTCGACTATCATGCTATGTCTGTCTGACGATGTCATCATCGAGGTTGCGGATCAGGAAACTGCCGATGGTCTCTGGAAGAAGTTAGAGAGTCTCTACATGACGAAGTCTCTAACCAACAAATTGCTTCTGAAGCAACGTCTGTTCCGTTTACGCATGCAGGAAGGTTCACCTCTTCGGGATCATCTAGATAAATTAAACAAAATTTTACTAGATTTGCGTAATATTGATGTTAAAGTAGAAGATGAGGACGCTGCTATAATTCTGTTAGTATCTTTGCCTGAATCGTATGAGAATTTTGTTGAATCGTTTATTACTGGGAAAGATACTCTGTCTCTGGAAGATGTTCGATCTGCCCTCCACAGCAGAGAAGACCGTCAACAGGCAACTGGCTCGGCCACAGAAAATCAGGCATCGGGGTTGCTTGTCACGGGTAAGGGACAAAAGAAATCTGAGAAGAAAAGTGGGAAGCCAATTCAGAAAGGTTCAAAAGGTCCTAAACCCGATGACATCTGCAATTACTGTAAAGAACCAGGGCACTGGAAGAATGATTGTCCTAGGAAGAAGAGGAAACAGGAGAAGAAAGAGGGTGTCGGCGGTTCTGCAGCTGTTGCAGAAACTGATACAAATTCTGAAGATGATCTGGCCTTGGTTGCAGCTGGACAGTCACGTCGTAATGATGTGTGGGTTCTTGATTCTGGGGCATCATACCATATTTGTCCTAACAGGGAGTTCTTCTCGACCTATGAGCAGATAGATGGAGGAAATGTTACCATGGCTAACAGTGCTGCCTGCAAAGTGGTTGGGATTGGCTCAGTCAGGATACGGACACATGATGGGGTATTCTGCACCTTGAATAAAGTCAGGCATGTTCCACAGATGACGAAAAATCTGATATCATTGAGTCTCCTTGACAGCAAGGGTTTCAGTTTCAAAGGTGAAGGTGGAGTTATGTATGTCTGTCAAGGTTCAAAGGTGGTTCTGACAGGCTTGAAACGTGGTACCTTATATTATCTGCGAGGTTCCACTGTGACAGGTACTTCTGATGTTGGTCTCATTTATGGAGGTGATGCTCACGTTTCTGTGACTGGTTATTCTGATTCTGACTATGCTGGAGATGTTGATAGTAGAAGATCTATGACTGGTTATGTTTTCACTCTTGGTGGTTCTGTTGTTAGTTGGAAGGCAACTCTGCAGGCTACAGTTACTTTGTCTACAACTGAAGCAGAATATATGGCACTGACAGAAGCTGCTAAAGAGGGAGTTTGGTTGAAAGGGCTTGTAGGTGATCTTGGTCTACATCATGATCAAGTTATTGTATTCTGTGACAGTCTGAGTGCAATCTGTTTGACCAAGGATCAGGTCCATCATGAGTGGACCAAGCATATTGATGTGAGGTATCATTTTCTGAGGAGTGAGCAGAGAATCAAGGTGATGAAAGTAGGTACCGCTGATAATCCTGCTGACATGTTCACCAAGCCGGTCCCGCATAGCAAGTTTCGACATTGTTTGGACTTGCTAAATGTCACAAGCTGTTAGATGCCCAAGGAGGGCAAATCTGAGGCAGAAAGGAGGAGTCTGTTCATCTGGCATTGTAATGATGCATCTGCAAGGAAGATTCAAGTCAAGGTGGAGATTTGTTGATATGTCTTGAATCACACACTTCGCAGAGCTATATATATCAAGGAAGAAAAATGCATGGCTAAAAATAAGGAGAATCAAGAGTAAATCTGGGAACAAATCTTAGAAAGATATGATGAAGATATAAGATATGCATATCCAGGACAAAGATATGCATATCACCAATTTCGGTGTTTTAGGTTTTCCTCAGTACTATATATATGGTCCTTGAGATCTGTAATCTGTAACACACATACCACATAATAAAATCCGTTTTCCTCTCTGCCCGTGGACGTAGCCAATTTATTGGTGAACCACGTAAATCTTGTGTCTTCTTTACGTTTCTTGTTTCTTGTTTATGCTCTATAATCCTATTCTGTCACAACAACCTCCTTTAACATGAGAGAGAACCTTTGCAATTATTTTGTATAAGCTTGTGAAGAGACCAATATCCTTCATCTCAGTGAACTCCTTCAGGATTAAGCATATGAAGGTTTCGTTTGTGATGCCGTTGACAATTCCCTTCTCATAAAAATCCTCGAACACTCTGCTGAGATCCCCCGCTCGATGCATCTTTTTCATATAGATTTTTGAAGAACCCAATCATTTCATCCTCTATCACTTTTCCTTCGGAGATGCTATCGTCTTCTTTTTCCAACCTATTGATGAGATTTTTACTATCATGTAACAGAGGGTTGAGTGAAATATCTGGAATTTCCATCCCCTTCGGTCACCTATTTGACTTTCGATTTCTGTCTCAACATTGTTTCTTTCCTTATATTCATCTCTTCTACCAATATCTTTCACTCCCCTCTCTCCTCCACAAAGTTTGAAGTCCACTCATCAGTACCTTCCATAATGTCTAATTGATGCATCTGATTTTCCAATTCTACCCTCTTGGCATCAATATTTTCAAAACTTTCCTTGTTCCACTACTTCAATTTTTGCTTAAGTGCCTTGAAAAAAAGGCATATCTTGCCCACATGGCCTGGTGAACTTCCTCCCACCATACTTTGACCATCTTCTTGAATTCTTTCTGTTGAAGCCATGCATTCTCCTATCTAAACGGAGATGTTCCCACTTACAGCTGTTTGTGTCCAAGATTATGGGTGTGTGGTCTGACATCAGTCTAGGCAGAGCTTCATATTTGACGAAACGGAAAAGGTACTTGCATCCTGTTGATACTAAAAACGATCCAGCCTATGACACACCAGGTGAGCCCTCATATTCGACCGATTGAACTTTGCGTTGAATAAAGGAATCTTGTAGAGGTCCAGCTCCATGATCAACGCATCAAAGTTTCTCACGCTTTTCGTGAAATTCCGTTTGGATGATTTATCAACGGGCAGTCTAACCACATTGAAATCACCCCCAAGCACCAGTTTGGCCTGCATAAAGTGCTCAGACCCGCTAGCTCATCCCACAATTCCGTTCTTGCCTTGGGTTTATTGGGTCAGTAAATCGTTGTAACCCACCAATGAGTGTTGTTTTCCTTTGTGATCATTACTGATATGGAGAACTCCCAACTGAAGTGTCATTTACTTTGATTGACTGCAGGTCCCACATCACTAGGAGACCCCCCTGAACTGCCAGTAGCCGGAAGTGAACCCCATTCCACAAATCTTGATTTCCAAGTGCTAGCTACAAAATTTCCATCAATATGTTCTGTTTTAGTCTCTTGTAGGGCCACAATGTCTGTTTTTTCCTGCTGATTTGATGATATTCCTCTTCCTAACTGGTCACCTTCCCAAAATTGTAATAGGCCATTCTCCCGAAATTTTAATTATTCATAATACATTTTTAATAATTATTCTATTAAATCCAAAAATGGTTGGATGTTAATTTTAAACCAAACATGGCATAGGTTTCTTAGTGTTTTTTTCTTGAACGAATGATGAAGTAATGCTACACATACACACAAAAATATATATGAGCACTAATCAAATATTTACTATTATTTAATTGCTATTTTTCTGAAAACTTTAATGATACACGAAAATGTGTCATATCTATTGTACTTTTACCTGGGGTTGTACAATATTACATAATATAACCAATAAGGAAAAGGTAAACAATGAAAATAAATTTGTATAATGTTTGTGTAAGAAAGGAAAATTTTAATTACCTTTCTATATTACAAATTTCAATTGATTTTGTAGCTTGTGAGAGGCTAATTCCTAGTAACTTGGATTGCCATGATCACAAATAGCATAAGCTTGCATCATAAGGAAAACAAACACTCAAAAGAAAGAAAATTGTTTTCAGCTATAGCTAGTGTTTATATATATAGCTTGCTGTCCACAACTATGGAGATGCCAATTTGAGCTGGTTTGCAGAGAAAACACCTGATTGTTAATTGAGTTAGCAAAGTAGCCTTTTCTCTACTTTCTTATTTAGTGTTAGCTTGATGTGGCAACTAAGCTAAACAATGAGTGAAAAAGCTTTAGAGATGCACTTCCAGGAACCCTCTTGGCTACTTGTTTTATATCTAAGATATTTTGAGGCATTCTCAAAAGAATCGTAAGGCATTAATTTGTCTTCAAACAAATGTTCATTAGATAATTTGAAAAAAGAGTTTAGTAAAGTTTTATAATTCTCAATGATAATTAATTCAAGAAATTGGTGAATTTGCATCATTTATTTAATTATTATGTTTTATTAGTCATCTTATTGTACAAAAGAAAACAAAGTTTCTCTAAACATATTATGATAATTCCATATTATTTACCTTACAATTTTTAAATATCAGCACGATTCCACCTATTTTGTGTTTAAAAAAGAAAACTCCTGAGATTCTTCCTTATATTATTATGCAGTACAAATAATAAATATATTCATTGTAATTTTTCAAGTGCTACTTAAAAACCTCTAGAAGCAATTAAATAGTAAGTCTATTTATTTATTTATTTTTTGTTGTCTTTTTAATGTTTAGAGAAAGGAGCTTATAAGCTTTAATAAAAAAGTGGGATGTAGGTACTTTTCCTTTCTTTTTTGGCATAAAAAATAAAAAATAAAATAGGAGCTTGAATTTGCATCTTATAAGCTCTTAAAACAAAGAAAATTACCTAAAAACATTTGAGAGCTTATAAGCCCTTTAACAGCTTTTAGCTCAGTCGAACACTCTACTAATTCCTTATATGCCTAGGTGTTTACATAAATAGATGCTTCCCTCATAAAAACTACCAAATGTCTAGCATTTTTTATTATTGGATTGTGAAGTTATGTCTTATATCTTCTCTTCTTTCATTCTTCAATGAAGATCATTATAAACTCATCTCTGTGGTTTCTTAGATGGATGATGAATGCTTGACTCATGATTTTGCCTGATCTATTTTACCAATTTCAATTGATTAATCACTTCATATCTTTCCAGATCCTAGTACGTGCCAAAGTGGAAGACATGTCTGAAGTGCGAATAACTGTGGGGTATTTGCTTGACCTAGCCAAGTGTGACTTGAATTATGATGTTCGTGACCGTGCTCGTGTTCTGAAGAACTTTCTGTCAAACTGCAAGGGGTTAAATCATTTGAAAGAAGTAAAGGACCAAGCGGAACTCAATGACCAGACATATGTACTTGCTGAATACATATTCGGGGGGCAAAAGAAAGTGCCATCCGAACCGTTTAGCTTTAGATTTTATCTTCCTGGTTCTCTTTCGCAGATAGTACTTCATGCAGCTCCAGGCTATGAACCTCTTCCAGCACCTTGTAGTTTAGTAGGTGATGAGACTGGTTTATCCCCAACTCATGTGCAAGGAGCAAAGACTGAGGCAGTTGGAGCTAACGATCATGAACAGAATGATGATTCTGATGCCACATCAGGTTCTCAGGATGAAGAAAACACCTCTGATTACAGTTCGCAAGGTTCTGTCTCTGGTTCAAGTCGTAGTGGGCGCAGGTATAGTAGTGCATCTCATAGTGACGAAGATGATGAAGCTGGTGCTTTAGTTCATATTTCAGATAGTGCTCCAACTTCTAGAGATCATGTAGAAGGCTCAGTAGAGAATAGTTCATCTGTTCTGATGGATTTTGGTGAATTAATGTCCAAAAGAGCTCTTGAGTCGTGGTTGAGTGAAAATCCAGGTTCAAGCCAGAATCCATCCAATCTAGGTCAGGTTCAGAGATCATTTGCCAGAATCTCTATGAAGGACATTGGTCAGCTGGTTAAACCTAAGTCATATACAATTCTAGATCCTGCAAATGGAAATGGGTTAAGTGTGGATTACAAATTTTCTTCTGAGGTATCAAACATATCTCCACAACTGGCATGCTTACAGGTTTCCTTTAGGAACAAGTCAACAGAACCTATGTCAAATATATTGCTTTCCGAAGAGGAATCTAACCAAGGTCTGGATTCTTCTGAGAAATCTGTATCATCAAGTGAAAGGTATTTTTAGCTAAGTTTTAATATTTGCACATCATTTTTATGAGCTTTCTGCTCCACTTTCCAACACCTTCGATGTTAAGGACAATAACATACAGATATTTCTCTCTGTCAAACATCTTTTCCCTTAAATTCACAACTGTAAACACATGCACAGAAAAAAAAAAGGTATCTGTGTGATGGACATTCTTTTCTCTTTTTAAGGGAGATTCTTACAATTATAACCCTGTATAAAAATAGATAACTATTAACACAAAGGTACCAAATATACCTAGAAGGTCCAAATATCACGCAACAGACTTTAAAATCAAAACGTCCAACTGGAACTCCATTTTACCTTGGACTTTGGAAAAAGAGTTTCACTTTATTGCTTAAAGAAGATGGAAATAAACTTCTAGTGTGCTACAATGAAATTGCACAACTAAATTGCATTACTATCTGTTTTTATGTATGAAATTGTTCAATATGTTTCACTCAGCTAGATTTAATCTTCTGTTAGATGTGTTCTACTATGTTGTGAAAAAAATATACTTCTACCAGACATGAGTGAAGAAAATGTGGAACCTACACCCCCTCAATGCAACAAAGAGAGCCTCAATCTCCTACTTTTGCCTGTCTAGCTGTATGCATAACCCACAAAATACAGACTTGTTCAAACACCTTTGCCATCAATCCCGATATAGATTCTTGACCTTGGACATGTTTAACTCATGTCTATTAATGTGTTACTGCACTCCCCATGCTCTAGTTCTCATATAGTTCCTTGTTTCTGTCTGACATGATTGTCTAGCAGTCTTAAAAATAATCATGCCATCTTGATCTACAGTTTATCCGTGCCTTATGGTGAAGTGAAAAAACTGGTTCCCATGGAAGAGATACGCATACTCAATCCTGGTGAGACAGAGACTATAGTTCTCCAGGTTCGCTTTGAACATCATCTGTTGCCTTTGAAGCTGTTTTTATGGTGTGATGGCAGAAAGCAACAAGTGAAGTTACGGCCTGACATTGGTTACTTTATTAAACCTCTTCCAATGGATATTGAAGCCTTTCTAAAGAAGGAATCTCAACTTCCTGGAATGTTTGAGTGCATAAGAAGGTCAGTTCTTTTCAGAAATTGATTCAATTATTGTCCCATATGCTTGTCTTCCTTCAGGTTCACTGCAGATTGTAGATCTGGGGTCTTCGCCAACCCTAAATTTTAGTCTTCACTCTTCCATTAATTCAGATTTTAATTTTCACGTGTATGCTTACAACTAGGGATGAGATCAAGTTCTCAAAAAATCAACCTTCATTACCTCATTAATTTATATTGTGTTCTATAAGCCTTATATCAAAATTATCCTGATATTAGACCTTCAAATATATCAATATGCAAATGACACTATGCACATTCTAAATGCCAAGGCCTCCTGATTAATTCCAGATGGAAAGTGAAGAATTTCTACACTGATGTGACTCATGTGCGTGAAACAGATATTGTCATGAAGCATAGAAATAAGATAGTACACAATGAGTTTCTGATAGAATCCATGTTGACACATCAGTTTACTCCTTGAAACTGCTTGAGAAAAGCTGATATTGGTGCAAACCCTGTTAACGAATATCTATGCACTCCCTCTGTTTCTAAATAATTGTTGTTTTAGAAGCTCAATTGCAAAATAAATGTTATTTTAGAATCTTTTACCACTTTTTTAAACTTTATCCCTACTTATTCAAAGAAATCAGGCAAATTTATGGTAGCATGAAAATTATGAGGACTGAGTAGAATTTATTAGGAATGTTATTAATTAATTAGGGGTATATTCGTCAATTTTTTTATGTTCCTTAGTTATTGAGAGGAACTCTAAACGACAATTATTTTGAAACGGAGGGAGTATATATATATATATACACACACATTTAATGATCCCGTTTAAAATTTAGGTTGGTGACAATTCTTATCTTTGAGCTGTTTCAAGTCCTATTTGACCTTAGCTTCGGCAATAGTGACCTCATACTGGAAACAAAATTGATCTATATAACTTGAACATCTTAACTCGGGCTTGTAATTAACTCTTTCTCAGATCATCACCTTGACAATCAAGCTTCCAAAAATCTTGTTTCACAAATTTCACTGTTGATAAGTTACTGGAATCCTTTTAGAATAAAATTAATTGCTAGTCTGAGCCATCTTTTTCCTTTTCGTATTGACCCTCATGAAAATTCTTTAGTTTCCGGCTTTTGAACTTTACAGTTGTTTCCTCTTAATATGTGGTTATCATTTCATCGAAATTTCAAAATTACTAAAGCATTGATCCATGGATCTCTTTAATTCATTTTTGGTTTGAAAATTTTTTCTTGGTTTACTGGGTAAGAATTATCCACTTAATGTTCTCTAACTGTGTAACAGGTGTACCTTTACTGATCACATTAACCAGCTGAATGATACAGATGACCACTCACAGATAAATGACAAATTTTTGATGATATGTGAGAAATTGGCATTAAAGATGCTTGGCAATGCAAATCTGTACCTTGTATCTGTAGACATGCCTGTTGCTGCACACCTCAATGATTTATCTGGTTTATGCTTACGGTTAAGTGGTGAGATCTTGAGCAGCTCTGTCCCTTGTTTAGTCACACTTACTCTCAAAGGTACTTGTGCTGAACCACTTGAAGTGACGGTGAAAATGAACTGTGAAGAAACTGTATTTGGTTTGAATCTATTAAATAGGATTGTAAATTTCTTGGCGGAGGCAACACCATGATAGATTTTTGGAGAAAATCAGAGTTGTACCCATTTTTTCCCCATTACAGGTTTCTTGTTGTAAGCTTGTCTTTCTTGCCTTTTTGTAATGTGAAATTGTCAACCTGCCTCAATTTCCTTTTGATGTAGTGAGATCTTATAGTTGACCTCTTCATATATATGTTAAAGATGGAATGAAACAAGATATAATTTTTTTTCACTTCTGAGATCCTCTCTTTCTTGCCGCCCCCCCCCCCTCCCCCACCACCGCACCACATAATATGCGCGCACACTCTGTATGTATATATATGCTGTGCCGGTGTACTTCAGTAAATGCAGATATTTAAATGAGAATTTCCCCCTTATTTCCTTCTTTTGGCCTTTATTTGATTTTTCGCTTCCTGTATTGGTGGATTAAGGAACTTAAAGTTGTTTTCGAGAAAAGTACGACCTTTATTTCCATAACGAAGTTGAATCAACAAATTACAATATCTTCTTAAATATCCTAAGCATGGCCTGACCCCTTCTACCATTCTGTATCCCTTTGATGTGGAATACAGTACTGAAAAATATGCTTTTGTTCATCATCTTAAATTAACAGAAGACATCCAATACCCATATCATTTACATTGGTTTTTTATATCTTCTCTGGAGTGGACATGGGATCCGGATCCATCTTTTTACAATATGGGAATCAGGTAGCGGAATTCAGAGGCATAAGGCTGAATTTCAATCAGCTTTTGTGATGGAGACTGAATTTCTCTATTCAGACATTCCATCATCAATCTTTTCAGTGAGTTGGTATAAGGCAGTTGACTGTAAATCCATTCTAGAAGTGATTCCATATCATCAGCAAAGTCTTTCATATGCCGGTGCATGCGCTTGGGAACCAAAATTTTCTTCCTGCTTGTAATTCCCACCGAAGCTTCCAGGTATTCTACTTTAGCTCTCTCTAATTCGTTCATGACTTCATCTGGTGTATAATACCTTAACTGCTAGCCTCAATGTTAGTTGTGTAGATGATTGCTTAAACTTGGTTAACATAAAATATAATATTGGAAAGTGCACTTACTGCTGGAGATGACCAGCTGCCTTGGCAGAGAGCAAATGTGACATTCGGTTCTGGGTAGTCAAGACCCCAATTATGCCTTAAAATTATCTCCTTTGCATCAGCTAATTCCTGTAGTTCAGTATTCTTACATCATATGAATAAAGAAATACTAGGTAAAGAAATATTTAGGTCCTCTTTTATGCTGCATAATGGGAGAGTCTAGAAAACTGAATCATGTGATAAAGTTGGTGCAAATTGCATTCACCCTAGAAACTGCGCTCTAATTACAGGGATCTCAGTTTCATTCGTGATGAACAGAAACATTGACTTGGGTATTTTCACTCACATGTTCAACTTCTGCTGGATGCCGAAGGATGAAGTTCTCAATAGTGGAAGCCTTGAATGTGAAACCGGCAACATTAATTGCAGCCTGGACGAGAACATAATATCAGGAGTTTTCTGTGTGAAATGATTACAAAGGTGCAATTTAAGTTCTGTCTAGTTTAGTGGTAGATTCATGCCTATATAGTCTTTACTGTTCCAAATCTGAACTATGGTCGATGATGCATGAAAGCTAGTAGAACAGGGTGCTTGATGTTGTTACCTCATTTATGAGCTCCAGTAGTTTCTCCTGTGTGGAAGGCAGTCCATGTTGCAGATACGCCTGAAATGGTGAAAAATTATTTAAATAATGGATTGATGCTATTTGCATGTTATTTATTTAAGCAGAAAATGCTTAGATGCCTTTCAATACATTCATTATGGAGGCGTTATAAATGTTAATCCAGAATGCTAACTTCTGCTTGTGTGTGAAGTAGTTTATGTTGACTTTGCTGAGTTTCTGCATCAAGACCCTGGAGAGAGAGAGAGAGAGATTTAAAAAAAAAAAAAAAAAAAAAAAGAAGTTATAAATTATGTAGATTAAGTTTCTAGAAATTTACAGGTACCTACCTCAGTCTCCGCAAGGGTGGAAGACATTCAGAAAGACGTGTTGCATCTAGTGTAGTTCTCGTTATATGTAAGAAATTCTTGTATGGCCCAACATCTCTTATATTGGCATCAGGTTCAGGCAATATTTCATAAGGATCAAGATGAGATGCATTCTCATAGAACGGAAATACAGGCGTTTTGCAGCTGAATGTGGCTTTTGACACCAACCCTTTGGAGTTAATGCAAGTCAGACCATGCTTTGTAATGTTCGTCGTCCCTTTGTTTCTACTTGTTGTTTGGTTCAACTTAAGAAATATGCCTATCAAGCACTTGATGAGTTCTACTGAGAGCTTGTTTGGGTCTACAAAACGTTCTGAATCTACTCGATTGTCAACCATGCGACTAGTTGAGTATCTTGAATTCTCAAATTTGCCCTCTGTTTCTACAAATGAAGAGCAAGATGGCTTCGTAGTAATATCAACGTTTAAGACAGAAGCTCTATTCAAAGGTGAGGGCAATTCAGGTTTACTGTATTTTCCCATGGAAGTTATACCTTGAAGTTCCATAGAGGAACCTACAGATGCTCTTCTATCTCCTGCTATTCTGTATTTCCTTTTCTCGTCATAGTTTTGTGATGTGGAAAATGTGTCGCAGTCCTTGTGCTGTATCTGGTTTGGTTGTCTAGATGGTAACTTCTTTAGCTGTCGTTGCGCCCATTTTGGTTGGAACCCTTTCAACTGTGATACTTCTAATTCTTTGGTCTGCTTCTTCTCTTTGTAGATATCCACCTTGAGTTCATTAATCTTTCTCTCCAGCCAATCCATTTCTTCTTCCACTAGTGCTAGTTCTGCCAGAAGCATCTGAACCTGCATTTGAATGAATCTTAGTTTGTGATTTAGTTGTTTTGGAGTAGATTTTAGCAAGAATCGTGCCAAAAATAGAGTCTGTTTGTTACGCCTTAGACCCTAGGAGCGGGAGTCTGAAATAATAGGCTCTACAAGCAATTCCTTTGCTTTTGTCCTGACTCAGCGAAAATGATTAACTGAAATTGTTAAGAGTTGATTGTTTTAACTTATAAGCTAATCTAACTTGACTCTTGCAATTAATGTATGATTTACAGTTGCCCTCCTTTGATATACAGTGTCCGGCTAAAATGCACCGCATCTGTGATTTCATAATCTCATGTGAAAGCCTCATGTGGTTTTAAAATTGTACCAAATTCCATGTGGATTAATTAATTGTGTGTACTCTATTTTCTCGAATTAAAAGTGCCAGCGTTAATTTTTCGCCACCGTTTTATACTCTCTTTTTTCTCTTCTTCCCTGAAAAATTGGGACTAGGGTTTTAAAACAAAACCCCCTTTTTTCCTCCCTACATCAGCGGCAAAGGGAGTAGTGATGGCAGAGGAAACAAAATCAGATGGCCTCACTTTTCTTGTTCTTATTTATTTATTAATTATTATTATTTGAATTTAGATTGTTGTCCTTTCGTACGATGAACGTTGTTTTCTTGTCCTTGGTATATGAGATGAGGGGTAACATGGGCGTGGTTCAAATTTGGGGGTAGAGATGGTGTATAAGGTGATGATGGTGTAAGAATTTTATGCTGATGCTCCTGATCTCTGACCAAATTTCTGATTTGTGGGGGAAAACAGTCATAGCAGTTGTTAAAAAGAGGGGGGGGGGGGGGGGGGTAGAGAAGTAGATTAATATATCGGTTTTAAAAGATTAAAACAAAAAAAAAAAAAAAGATTAGTATTGATTCTTCTCCAATTCTAGGTGATAATTTCTTCTTCTTTTTCCTTATATATATATATATATATATAACTATCATTTTTTTACTCATTATAATTTTATGCATTTAATTATCCATGTGGGTGAATAAAAGTCACTTCAACATATAAAAAGTAGCGAAAATCATGTTAGTTTGCAAGCAATACTGATGCGTACATTGCAACCTTGTTAAGTTAAAAGAACTGAAAATTTTACGTAGAACTAACCGAACCGTGAGAATTTTGAATCGTGGGAATTTGATACAATTAGAAAACTGTGCATAAGATTCCCACAAGATTATAAAAACCATAAGGAGATGTGATGCATTTACATGTCCTCATCACATTTGTCTCTCTTCAAGATCACCCCAATTAAAAATAAAATCAGGTTACATACCAATACCAGGTACGAATAAAAAAAATAGAAATCAAAGAAATAATTCTAGTGGTCCAGAGTTATCGAAAGTGATGGATTATTAACACTCCATTTTAACTGAATACACCTCCTATTTTTTCTGGATAGAAATGCGCTCATAACATTTATTTATTTATTTATTGTCTGTTCTTAAAAAAATTCTACTAGAAGCAGTTGAACATCCAAATGTTTTCAAATTATAGTCATAATATTTATTTATTTATATGAATTTGTAGGTTTTTATTTGTCAGTTTATATTATTTTAAAATGTATTTAAATAGCTTTCAAAATTTTACAATAATTTATAGATTGATTTTAAGATTATCTTCTTATTTATTTGATGATTCTAGATTTTGTTCCAAATAATTTTTAAATAAAAATATTTTTTTCATTCCTTATAGATCTTAGATTTTAGTTGATATTTTTATATTTATATAAATAATTTTCATCGTAAATATGTAAGTTGAAATTTTTAAATTTATCCACGCTCTTAGATATCTAATAATGTTCGATTAGTCCTCGTCGAACATTGAAATGATTAACCTCTCAATTGAACAAAATAAATGAGAAAATTATGTTTTTTTTAAAAGACATTTCGTCTAAAAGATAAAGGAGGTGTATTCAGCAAAAATAGGGTGTTATCAATATAAAAATAATAAATGCACTAACTTAACCTAAATAAAAAATTTTGAAATTTTATTTCCAGACCAGCTGTGATGGTGTTATTTCGGGGTCAATTAATATTTGATATTGTCCCGGACACGTTGGCAATTACTTGGCATTTCATCTTCAATTTGTAAAAGAAATTCATTTGAGTTGCTATCTATTATACTCTGTTTGGTGAGTTCTTAATTATAATCAATAATAATAATAATAATAATAATAAAAAGGAATATATAAACATTATTGAGGAAATAGTTAGGGAAGAACCTTGAAGGGTAGAAAGGTGGAGAGGCAGGAACATGATTCACAGCAGCCAACTGGTCCCTGCATTGCGCATTGCAAAACCCTCTTCATTTGCAGCTCCCCATCTAACTCTTCCTCCAACCTCTCAACCTACATATATATATAATCAACATGAGAGAGAGAGAGAGAGAGAGAGAGAGAGAGAGAGAGAGAGGCTTTTAGACGAAAGCAGATAGATAGAGAGAAGCTTATACATAATAAAGCATGTAGGGTTTCTCATAACATAAAAGAGCATAAAATAGGAAAAAAGAAAAGAAATAGAAGGATGGATATCGAACCTGTTCTTGGAGCTGAAGTTGAGTTTGTTTTTCTTCACCTGGTTGCAGTAACAAATCTTCGAATTTCATGGTCAGAATCCCAACAAGACGGAAGAAGAAATGTTGGAATATCCAACATTACTGGGATATTGTATATAAATGCAATGTGTATGTGTGTGTGAGAGAGAGAGAGAGGGAGAACGTGAAAGGATTCATCACCTTCACAACAACCTGTAAGTATAAAGATGAGGACAAGTATGTGAAAGAAAGAATGAGAGGTGATAGACGTGAACCCCATGATTGGTTTTAACATTTTCAACTGTTCCTGGGAAAATGCTAAAAAACACCAACCTACTACTACTTCAACCGTCTTCCCCCCCCCCCCCCCCCCCCCCCCCCTCAATAAAAGTTATAAAAAAAAGGAAGAGAAATTGTCAATTTTGTCACGGGTTCAATTTTACCAATATAAAGGAATCATTATGATTTGATTGTAAATAAATGGGAAAGTCACGAAATTTTGGAAAAGAAACTTTTTTTTTTTCTTTTTATCCCGATGGTTGGATTTGGCTCAATTTTATTGAATGTAAGCACATATGATGATGAAAAAAAAAAGTGGGTTCACAGAAATTTTTAATTTATTTTTGTGTTACCGAAAACTTAAAAGACAAACTTGATAAAAGTGGAAAAAGAATGTTAATTGCTAGATTCTATTTTCCAGAATAATATGCTTGTAGATAAAGAAAAAAATATTACAGAGCTCCCTTTAAAATACGAAAAAATAAACCAAACAAATAGAAAAAAAAAATGTAGTGAAGTCAACTGAAACAACACAAAATAAAATATTTTTAAATCGCCGTCTGTGGGAATCGAACCCACGACCACATGGTTAAAAGCCATGCGCTCTACCGGCTGAGCTAAGCCGGCCATTTTGGTTATGGATATTAATCTTTAAGTTTTATTTGTATGTATATATATATATATATTTTTATATAATTTTAGTTTATATAGAATTTTCGAGCTCTTTTAATAGTGAAATATTTGGTCTATTGTCACATTAGTGAACCACAAAAATTAAAGTTAAAAGGGAATTTGAAGCAGGCAAGTGTGAATTATTATTTAAAAAATCAATACATCCTCTTAACCATACAAAGGGACTTTGGAGATATTATTTGTTAGACATACATACGCGGTACACTTCATCAAATATAACAGCTTCTATTACAATATTTATAAAAATAAAAACCATAAAATATCAGGTCTTTATCAATTAATGCTAAAATAATTTGATCTACTATATCAGCAGTACAAGAATTGATACAAATGTGACAACTTGATCTCCATTCAAATTATAAGAGGATCATATCCAAAATACATTAGAAATAAATAAAAAAATAAAATCGAGTGTCTTCACAACCAAGTCGATAATTTTCTATTCGAAATTTGCTGGATTCCCCCATATTTGTCTAACACTTACATCTCCAATTTTTTTCTTTTTGCGGCTGATATAGAATTAGTATTTGTCCTCCTTTCTCGAGTATTTTCGCTGATCCGTCTGACCCTCTAAGAGAAATAAATTAAAATTTTAATCTGATCATCTTTTTCGACAACTTATGCATATTTAAATTAAAAAAATAAAATAAAATAAAATAAAATAGAGTGATATATTAACCTGGACAGCAAAAGTAACTCCAAGTTTAATTTCTCCATGGTAAGACCCGTCGTCTAAAACAACCCTGTAACTTTGAATGCCAAGTTCAGCCTTCCCATTCTCCATTCCTAATTCCAACATTTCCTTCAAATATATCCTGCATTCATTTTTTTTATATAAAAAACAAAGAATCAATATATGTATATATATAAAGAAAACATTTTAGAAATAAAAAGGTAGAAGTCAAAAAATAAAAAAAAAAAGTATGGAATTCCTTTTCCAATTATAAAATATAAAAAAAGAAATTGAAAAAGGAAAGAGAAATGTGAATTAGGATGTTACGTGGTGTTGCCCAAATAGTCATCAGCAGTGAAGGTGTCACGGTCATAAATTTGAAGCAGGAGCTTGTAATCATCGTCATCTCCTTCCGAATATGGATAATCTACTCCAAATCTGAATTCCTCGTTCCACACCGGTCTGCTACCTTCTCCTGCATGTATATTTAAATAAAATAAACAAAATTAATTAAATAGTGACAAATAAGGAAGAGGTTAAAGGTTGTACCTTCAGCTGTGGTGCTTCTGTGCTCTTCATTTCTGAACCGGATCACAACATATGGATCTATCTTATCTGCACCATCAAATATATATATGAATGAGTTCCAATGTATATATGTTTTCTTCTTCTTAAGTTTAAACCAAATTAAACTGTTCTTCGTACAGAAATACATTCAAGATTGTTTGTCATATTTAATTTTAAAGTTTAAATTTTATTAAAAAATAATATGCTACACAAAATGATAATGAAATGAAATGACAGAAGAAACAGAAAGCCAAATAAAAAAAATAATTATATGGATAAAGATTATGTTAAAATAAAAGAACTGAAGATTATAATTTTCTATGTTATCCAAATTGAGGCAGAGACGTATATATACGTACCAAAGAAGTCGGTTCTTTTGAGACCTTTAGCGCTGATCAGTCTAACCTCCATTATCCCTGCACCCATCTCTCTCTCTCTCTCTCTCTCTCTATATATATATATATATATATATATATATATATATGTGTGTGTGTGTGTGTGTGTGTGTGTGTGTGTGTGTGGATAGAGAAGAAGTTTCCAAAATTAAGATGTAATAATAACTGCAGAAAAGTAACCGAGAAGATGGTCTTTCCTTCTTTTGCAAGATGATATGATGTGTGTGTTAATTTGCGGGACTTATTTTCGAAATGAGTGGCAGTATATAGAAGATGGAAAGTCGTAGTAAATTAATTAAAACTTGGATTGTTGACCTTTTCTGGTTTCTAGGAATCTGCTTCTTTGGTCCAGCGGACTTTGTTTTACTCGCTTCTCAATTGACCAATACTTGGTCATTATTTGATCTTACTAATAATGTAATATGAAATATTATGTACAACTTGTCACTAATTCATATATTTTTTGAGTTGAAGATGGTGACATATCTATCTCATTTTTAATGTGACATTATTTTATTTAATGCATTATAGTAAAACAAGAATTTGAATTTTGATAAGTTAGTCATATCTTTTTATTCCCTCTAGCCTCTATTGATGTCACATTTTGATATGTAAAGTATAGATTACTCTTCAAACTTCACTTTATGGTGAAGTATTCCTCAGCAAAATTAAATAAATAAAAAGTATCTCATATACATTCAACACCAATTAAAATTAGGGGTTCAACTATCAAAATATTATAAAAAAATTAACAAATTCATGTTTTCTGGTGTTTTTAAAAAATATTCTCAAAATAAAATATCAAGATGATAATGTTTTTAACAAAAAAGTTACCGGGGCCAATAACATTTTTTATTTTTAGTTTATATATATATATATATGTATGCATATTGAGATGCATGCATCCATTACATATATATATATATATACACAACATATATACATATTAGCACATTCCATATATATATATACCCTCATATATACTATATATAAATATATATACATAAACAACTTTATTTTTATTTTAAAGTTTTTTTCTAATTCGGTGTATATATACATATTTATATATAAGTAATATTTATATATATAATTCTATTATATTGGAAGTTATAAATAAACTTTAAAAAAGTGAAAAGTTATATTTATTTATTTATAATATTTTTACCATATGTTATATTAAAATTAAATTTATTAAGATATTATAAATGAATTAATACATAATATAATTTAAAAAAAGAATTTTATAGAGTGTTTATTAATAATTTTATATTTTATTTATAAAATTAAAGCAATTATAAATTGACAAAAAAAATATTGAAAACGTCAGTTAACCTAACAGTTTAAGTTAATAATTTTTTCTTTGCTTCGTTGTATTGTGTCCATATCACGGCTTAATTATCAAAATATTGTAAAAGAAATTAAGCTTGACAACAACAACAACAACAACAACAACAACAAAAAAAGTAAAGTATGCAACTTAATTAATAAAATATTGTAAAAGAAATAACAAATTTACATTTTGTGGTATATTTAATAAAATATTTCCAAAATAATGTAAAACGTCAAGTCGGGTGATATTTTTTGTAAAAAACATAATCAGAAATCACGTTTTAAATTGTAGTCAAACTAAAATTAAAAACGTTTGGCCACTAACGTTTTTAATTTTAGTTTGTTTATATATATATATATATTCACTGTTAAACACCACACAACACAAGCATATATCTACACATATATATTGTGTAAGATATATACATCTATATATATAATTAATATTTATATATATAGAAAATAATTTTATTATTATTAAAATTTTAAATAAAATATTTTCCAAAAAATGACCAAAGTTATATATAGATTTTCTATTAATAATTATAAATAAACTTTGATATATATATATATATATATATTTCAGTTTATTTACTACATTTATAATATTTTTGCTATATATTATATTAAAATAAAAGTAATAATTGAAAGACAAAAATAATATATATATATATATATATATATATATGTGTGTGTGTGTGTGTGTGTGTGTATGATGATGATAATAAATATATCCTTTGTTAAAAAACTAAAAAATAATTAAAAAATAATATATGTTTTTTATTTTATTGTTTTATTTTATTATTATATATATTTTAAATCTATTATATTTTATTTATTTTTTTGCTTTGTTTATTACTTACAAAACATATATATTTATTAAATGTAAATTAATATAAATTATTTGTAAATATTTATAAATGAATTAATATATAATATAATTAAAAAATAAAAAATGTTATAAATGTATTTTTTTTTATTTTGAAATTATATTTTAATGAATACAACTATATTATAAAAAAAGATCATATCGTAAAATCTAATGCAGTGGGTAAGCACTTGGTGGAGCTTTAAGAGGTTGCGGGATCAATCCATACGTTTTAAATATATTAACTAAATTAGATATATATATATATATATATTCTAAAATTTTCTTGTTGTACTTTTTTATTATTTTTATTTATTTAAATTGTTTAATTAAAATTTAAAAAATAAAATTATTCCTATATATAATTATTAATTATATATAAAAGCGTATAAGATATTGTGATACCCCAAGCCTCTCACTACTCACTGGTCAATATAATTCATGCATTGTATTCATTTTATAATTTTATTTGCTATTTAAATTGCATTTTATTGGCATCGTAGCTCATATTTAATTATGCTTGGTATATTGATGTTAAATTTTGTAGGGTTTACATTATAGGGTGAAACCCTTTAGGCTAAATGTCAAGAAAGAAATAGGGTGTCAAGTTCTCATAAAATATGATTACACGTGGCGAGTTAATATTAATAATAATAATAATAATAATAATAATAATAATAATGATAATAATAATAATAATAATAATAATAATAATAATAATAATAATAATAATAATAATAATAATAGATAAGTAATAATCCTTCAGATGGTGTGTATATATATATATATATATATATCTATATATGCATAATTAGTGTAGATACATAAATAATAATAATAAGATAATACTAATCTTAATTAGTGGTGTGTGTTTATATATATATATATATGTATAATTAGGTGTGTGTGTGTGTGTTTATATATATATATATATATATATATATATATATAATTAATTAAGTGTGTGTATTGTGTGTGTGTGTATATATATATAATTAGTAAGGCGGCTGTGCATTCCTTATAAGTGAAGAAAGAAGAAAAAAAAAAGGAAAAAAATGAAAAGAAGAGAGGTTACGGGAGAATCAGCGAGAGAGAGAGGGAGAGAGAGAGAGGAAAAAGAATCCTGCAACTCGTGAAGAATAAGGTAGACAACTTGCTTTCTCATACTTTCCATAATTATATGTTTCAATAGAATAGCAAAGGAAGAACAACAGTTGAGAATCATATTTTATTTGTGAAGTATTCATAGTTCAGGTTGCTGCTTTATTTAGTTTGCTACTCTAATTAAATGATTTGTTTTACATTATAAATATAAGTTATACTTACAACTCATAATAATGGTTTAGAATCACTTGATGGTGTCTTCTTATTAGTGTAATTATAAAATATGACTAATATATACATATTTCTTTCAAGGAGATTGGAGATGGAGTGATCTAATTTTGTTTATATAGGTACATATTTAGTGTAACAAATTGAGGTTTAGGAACTGCACAATCATGTTTATGATTATGAAATGAGTACCATTGATTAATTGGAATTTATTTTGACATGTTATTATAGATTAAATATTACGGGGTGCAAATAGCAAGACTCGAATAATTGCTACCAGAGAAAAGGTAAGTGAAAATTCATCTGCACCTACAATGCATAAACAAAGTATTTGTTTGTATTATGTGACTATAAGATATTTGTGATATGTGCTTCCTGATGTGGATGGATATGAATTATGTGCTGTGAATGACTAATTTATTATGGTATAAGCATAGCATTCATGAGCATTGACATGTGTACGCATGGGTTGTATATAGCCTGTTTTGCATTCATTGTGTGATGAAAAGAAATGAAAATGTAATGTTGACCACTACTAGTGTACCGAGGCCGGTGGCATGTGAGACATGGATAGGCTCGATTCGTCAGGCCGGTGGCATGTGAGACATGGATAGACTCTAAGATTGTGATTATTTATTGAGCTAGCTCTTTCCGGTGCACAGTAGGTGGGTCACGGGCCCTATAATGATAAAATATTCCAAAACAGTGGTTAGGGTTTCAGTAGAATGCATATCGATATCACATCTCATTTAAAGTTTCTGCAAGCATTTTAATTATCGTACATGCATGATTTCTGCTTACTGGACTGTAGCTCACCTAGTTTGTACATTGTGGGTGAGCATGTTGATGATGTGTAAGCTTACGGCTTACCGGGCATGTTGTTCGTGCTTCAACAAGTTTTTGGGATCGGTGTACATGGATGACGACCTTTGGGGCTAAACCATGGGCGTACTATGCTTTCGGGGTCTATTTATGTTATTCAGTTTGGGTTTGTATAATATTAATAAATTGTTGGGCATGTAAATATGGGTGTGGTTGTGGTGAATATGTTTGCATCTATTGTGGATTTTGCTTGAGTATGAATGAGTCGTTGTTTAAGGAATAAATTATACCTTTTAAATATGTTACAGGTGATCTTTGCCTATGGGTGTATTTGAGCCATTGTTTAGGAGATAAATTATATCTCGTAAATATATTACAGGTGAAAAAAAAATGTACAGATTTAACCAGGTTAGAAGTAACCTTTGTTTTGTGGTTATAAGGGTGGGGGCGTCACAATATATAGATATTTAGAGAATTTAAAAGAATTAAAATTAAGATATATTGATTATTTTTTATTTTAAAAAAATTCTTTGTTGTATTTCTTATTTCTTTAATATTTATGATGTATATTTAAATTAGTTATATATGTTATTATTTATACATTAAAATATATATGATATACATATTAATACATAAATAAAAATAAAACAAACAAATTAAAATATATAATCATTAATAAACATTCTATACATTTTTTAAAAATTATACTAGTATTTCACTCGTGTGTTGCACGATTTATAATAAATTATTATAAATATAATAATATATAATTTTTTAAAATAAAATACATAATTATAGAAAATATATTTTTTAATAAAAACTTGTTTAAAATAAAAATATCTCACAATATAAAAATATAAAAAATATTAAAATATACCACAATTAACCTATAAAAATATGTTTTATATTTAAAAATTAATATTATATTTCTATATATGCAATATGGATATCAAATTAAAGATCATGAAAAGATTATTAATTTTATATATTTTTCATAAAAGTGTAGTTGAGACGAAAAAGTGACTTTAAAAATTGAAGTGAAAAAAGAAAGATAGAAAAAAATATTATTCCCAAACTTTCTAAATATAGAAATGTATTTTGGGCATTGCATGATTTATAATAAGATAATATAATAAGTTATTATAAATATAATAAAATATAATTTTTAAGAATAAAATACATAATTATATTAAATATATTTTTAATAAAAACTTGTTTAAAATAAAAATATCTGACAATATAAAAATATGTAAAATATTAAAATATACCACAATTAACCTATGATATTATATTTTATATTTAGAAATTAATATTATATTGTTATATATGCAATATGGATATCAAAGTAAAGATCATGAAAAGATGATTAATTTTATATATTTTTCAAAAAAAATGGAGTTGAGAAGAAAAAAGTTATAAACCTTTAAAAACGAGAAAAATCCTAATTGGTTAACAGACTTTCTAAATATGAAAAGATATTTTTGACGGAAAAATTCTACTTTCTATTTTTTAGCTACGATATGTCATTATATATATGTATATATATAGATTAAGTATTAATTTATTTATAGTATTTTGATAAATTTTAATAAAATATAATATGTGGTAAAAATATTATATATAAATGACTTTGTCAAAACCATTTTAAGTTATTGATGTGATTGAGAAGTTACCTTTAAGTAGAAAAGACTTCAATAATTATGTCAAGACTAAAGGTGACTCATGTTTGAATGAGAGCCAAAGCCATTTGGATGGAACATGGCTCCTTGAACAAGAGAAATAGGTCAAATGGCAAGGATAAGAAAGTTCAAAGGTAGTTGCTATAATTGTATGGCTAATGATTGTCGTATGTTGAAGAAAACCATAGTCAAATGTCAATTTGGTGTAGGACAACTGACCATTTTACTTCTAAAGTTGTTGGTGATGGAAATAAGGTGTGAGGCTGATTTCTAAAAATAAGGATGTTAATTTGGTTTCGTGGTATATTAGACTAGAATATGTTAAATCTTAATGCTATAAAAATTTGATAAATTTGAATTTACTTCAATACATAAAGTAAACTCTTAAGGAGTAAAGATGAAGTTATAGAAACTTTTAAATCCTACATGAGTAATGTGGAAAGTCAACTAAGCAACCGGATTAAAGTTATTCATATGGAAAGTGGTAGATAAGAATAATTACTCTAAAAAATAGTGCATAATTCTCAAACGACAGCCCCATAGTCAACAATCTAAAGGTGTTGTTGAATGCAAGAAACAAAATGTAAAAGAGATTATGAATATTATGTTGATATGTTCTACTTCACCACAAAATATGTAGGAGAAAATTGTCCTAACATCTAACCACATATATTCGAGTAGAAAGTAAGGATGAAATTTCTTATGAGATGTGGATGGAGCGTAAAATCATTCTATACTTACCTCAAAGTGTGAGAATATTTAGCAAATATTGTTGAAGTATTGATCTATACAAGTGAGAACCAAATTGTAGAAGACCCACTGCTTCTTTGTAAGATATGCATTCAACACTGGTGCTCATCAATTTTCGATTCATAAATTAGAAATTCCCAAAATGAACAAAGACACTATAGTAAGTCATGGAAAATAAGATTTTTTGAAAATGTACGATTTTTTTTTTATGGGATTTACAACTATGTATCTACCGAGCGTAATTAAACATAAACATAATTGTGATACAAATAAGAGATGCTATATTCATAAGAAATAAATAAATAAATTACAAAAAAAAAAAAAAAATCAGATTACACAATCTCAGGCCTTTATAAAATAATTGCAAAATAAGTCGATCTACTATATGAAATTCCAAAACTCTATGTCGTAGCAGCTAGCTAACTGGTTCAACCAAATTCCTCCATTATGAATGATGTTGCATACCCAATTTTCATTTGGCAGACTAATATGGAATTAGTATTTTCCTTCCTTTACGGAGCATTTCGTTCATCAGTCTAACCCTGCAAAAAAATAAATTAATTAATTAATTAAAAAAATAATCTTGTCATCTTTTACGACAGCTTCATTTGGACATGTTACTTACATATATACATACATATATATATATATATATATAGAGAGAGAGAGAGAGAGAGAGAGGGAGAGAATAACGAACTCCAAGTTTTTAAATTATTTATCTCCACAAATAAGTAAAAGGATTAAAATTGAGTGATATTAACCTTGGCAGTAAAAGTGATTCCGAGTTTAATTTCTCCATAATAAGAACCGTCGCCCAAAACAAGCCTGTACTTTTGAATGCCAAGTTCAGCCTTCCCATTCTCCATTCCTAATTCCAACACTTCCTTCAAATATATCCTGCATTCATTTTTTAATACAACAATTAATCAATACATATAATTTTTTAAAATAAATAATTAGAAAAAAAAAAAAAAAAAAAAAAAAAGATGAATGTGAATCAGGGTTTACGTTGTGTGGCCCAAGTAGTCATCTGCAGTAAAGGTGTCACGGTCATAAACTTGAAGATGCAGCTTGTAATTTTTGTCATCTCCTTCTCCATAAGGAAATTCTACTCTAAATTTGAATTCTTCATTCCACACCGGCTTCCTACCTTGTCCTGCATTTAAAATATAATTGAAACTTTATTACTAGGCAAATCAAAATCTTGAGAAATAAATTAAGGTTAAAGTTATACCTTCAGCTGTGGTGCTTGTGTGCTCTTCATTTCTGTACTGGATCACCACATATGGATCTATATTGTCTACAGCACCATGCAGTAAATGGCATACAAAATTAATGTTAATGAAATGAAATGACAGAAGAAACAGAAAGCCAAATGAAAGAGTAGAGGTATCCAAATTGAGGCAGAGACGTATATATACGTACCAAAGAAGTCGGTTCTTTTGAGACCTTTAGCGCTGATCAGTCTCACCCCCATTATCCCTACACCCATCTCTCTGAAATGTCCAAAATTAAGATGTTTGCAGAAAAGAAACCGAGAAGATGGTCTTTTCTTCTTTTGCAAGATGATATGCTGTGTGTGTGTGTGTGGACTTATTTTCGAAATGAGTGGCAATATATAGAAGATGGAAAGTTGTAGTAAATTAATTAAAATTTCCATTCTATGTTGACCTTTCTAGTTTATAGTAATAGTCAGTCTCTTTGGTCTAAGCGGACCTTGTTCTACTCGCTTCTTAATTGACCAGTACTATGTCTTTTTTCCTATTACTTCTAATATTGCAATATGATATTTGATATCAATTTTACGACAACTTGTCACTAATCTTTTTCTTTGTTCATCTCATTTTTAACGTGACATTATTGCACCATGGTCTAAGAGGAATTTTAAGTTAGATAGATGGCCAAATAGCTACACAAAAATTATTTTATTATTTTATCTTTGGTTATTTTAATCAATCTTCATAATATATTTAACTCAAAAAGTTGTTTTATACTTCTCAACTAATAAAATATATAAATAAATAAATAAAACTAAAAATTTTGAATAGTTAACTTTCTCTTTAAATTATTTGGATTTGTGGGGTGTAATCTATGCGGCAGTCACGTCAAAAAAGAAAGGCCAAAATCACAATTGTTTTATAAGATTGTGGGTAAATTTATAAAATAAATAAAATTTAAAAATAGTTCAATATAGACATTAGTCTTTTAAATATTGATACAAGTAGCACGTAGTGAAAATCAAACGAAATTATGTTCCCACTTTGATGAAGTTTATTCTTGTTAGTTTTCAACAACACCCAACAATAATTTACCATTATTTGTATTACAATGAAAAGAAAATTAGAAGTTGTTATTTCTTTATTTTTCTTTATTCCATAAGAGATTTGGAATGTTGCTTCTTTGATTACAGGATTTCAAGAAAAACTTTTTATAAAACTTGAGGTTGCAAGAAAGCTTATGCAGGTTTGTCAAAATTGCAATGCAATGTTGTTTTCAGGTTAATTTTCTATGCAAGTAAGATGACCTATTAAAAGGCATCAAAACTATCTCTAGGGATTAATAATGTGAACAGATTGAGTGTTAGTAGGCATTCAAGTCCTTGAGAGAGTAACTTCTGTAGGTTACTCTTCCATTATGGCATCCATAATTTTAAGAGATTACGTCATGATAGTTATTATTAATGAATTTAGACGTTCACTTATCCAGGTATTTGCCGGTCTTCAATGATTGCATTGCGTTTAGAACCGGTCTGAGTGGAAAAACCTAACTTCACTAGAATGAGCCAAATCAAAGATGAAGGCCGAGTTGAAGTCATGTCAAGCACGTGTATGCGTATGTAACCCTGCTTGGTCGCAATTATATCACAAGTGTTCTAGTATTTATATTAGAATTAATGACAACATTAATTTAATGTGGATGGGTTTTTATTAAGCCTATTCACATCCTCACATTAAACACCCTTTGTAAGTGAAAAACTTTGTGCATTAATTTATTACTGATCGAAAAGTAATTTTAAAAAATTCAACACATTACAATTATCTACCTAAAACGTAGATTAATTATATAGTATTTAAATTCCTCCAAAATTAAATACTCAACTACTTAAAAATTGGTCCAAGTCGGGTTGACATCCTCTTTAGAAAATTTTAACTTTTATGCTTAATGCTATTATTTTAATGATAATTTTAGGATTTAATTAAAAGCTTGAATTTGAATAAGATAGTTAGCAATGATAAACATCTTCCTTACAAATTGTGGTTATGACTTTTTTCTAAGACCCGTCCGTATATATCTGATAACTCACTAGATTTATCCATCCCAAATTGTTGATATTGTGTTTCCTTTCTTTAATATTTTAAATATTTATTATCACTATTCTTTAGTAAAATCTAAAATTGAAGTATAATCTAACCACAAAACTATTGAAGAAAATAATTGAGATAGAGGAAGAAGAGTGTTGAGAATAGGCGGATTTCGAAAAAGTATGACAATGCTAGAGAGGCAAAATGAGGGAGTGGAGTATAGGATAAAAAATTAAAAGTAAATTTGTAAATTATAATAAGTAAAATATTATTGTCATAATTATTTAAAGACTATAAAAATATTAATATATGCAACATGTTGGGTGGGTTTAGTAATATTCACTACCCGAATCAAATCTGTTGATACATGTTTGATCGAGTTTTATCCGTTCAAAAAGAAGAAAATTTAATACGGGTTCAGAGTTAAATCATGTTCATTGTTGTTCTCAGTGATATTATTTTACGTTAATTACATAAAAAAATTATGATCTTTCATGAAATTTTCATTTTAATCAAGATCTTTCAATTTTACAATGTCAAGCACTACATTTTAAAAAATTCAATTCAAAACACACAATAACTTTTTGATGAATTTAAAGCAATGTTATATAGCGGAAGTAGGCGGTCTTTGCAATAAAATATAATATATGTTTATAATTTTAATTAATTAAATTAGATTTTGTAACCAATAAATAAATTAATATTTCGCACTTATAAGTTCACGGTCATTAAATTTAAATTTAATGTCTTTTAATCTAAACCCGATCTTGAGTCTTGATTGCAAATATTCAAGTAGATAAGTTAGATAATTAATTACGTTTGAATTCATAGATATTATATATATATATATATATATATATATATATATATATATATAACTAAAGGAAAAACATGTGTTATATAGATACAGATAGTGAAGGAGTCAAGGAGGCTACGAGCCACGACTGAGGGCGGCTACGCTGGTCACTTGTGTAGATTCTTTTGCCTGAATCTCTATCCTTGACTAGAAACTTTAGGGTTTTTTTGTACATTAAAAAACAACATTGTTTCATGGTGTGCTTTTTTATTTTTAACAAAAAAGAAAAAAAAAATTGTTTAATTACACATCAACAGCACATTTGACAAAAACAATATGAATTTCGGCTTCATATCAGCCAGTGGAGCCCAAAATTAGCCAAGTATTAATTTGAAAAAATAAAAAATAAAATTGTGTATTTCTATATTATATTTAAAAAGTTAAGTTGAATTACAAAACAGAGTCCAATATTTACAATTAATCCTAACAAAAGGTATATGAAATTGGTATTTTTATTTCTCATCCACAATGTCACTCTCAAACATGAAATTTCCTCGAATGGGCTACACAGCTTCGTGCCGTTTATCCTTGGATACAAAAGTATATTCAAAACTTCTACTTTTCCAACTTTCCTAAAGAAACGTGACTTTTTGAAAGAAAATAATAATAATAATAATAATAATAATAATAATAATAATAATAATAATAATAATAATAATAATAATAAGTATTTATTTTTGTTTAATAGAATTTATCTTAAAAGTAATTAATTTTTGTTTAAAACTAAAGCACACTCGTGATTATTTTGTATCATTCTTGACTTATGTAAGCTTATAAATATTCAAATAAATACAAATATTTAAATAAAACACAAATAAAAAAATATTAAGATAAATATTCAAATAAATACATTATTAAAAAATCTCATTCTAATAATCTCATATTTTTTCTATCAAAATAATTAATCTATTTATTTATATTTTATCATATAAGTGTCGCAAATAGATCAATCTAGTGTGACTGGGTGTATCATAGCGGTTAAAACAAGTCCGGTTCTCATAAATATTTTGAGGTTCAACCTCTTCTAAAATTAATCTAAAACTATTTCACACTAAGATCTCAATAAATGTTAGTTTTTTTGAAGATTTTTTAATTTAATATTTGTAATTAATTGAAAATCTTCAGTTTGTTAATAAAGTTATTATATGGTACTGTTAATTGTTTTATAATGTTAATTATTACTTTTTTTGAGGAATGATACTTAAATCCTAATCCAACCTGACATACCCCAAAATCTTTAAATATACCCCATATTAATTATAACTAAATTAAACATAAATAAGTTGACTAAAATATCCTTATATATTTATATATTTAAAAGTTATTTAATTTTATTCTTTTTTCTTTTCTTATTCTAAACTGCAAATCCACAATCCTCAATCACGCTACTTCTTAGTTTTACTTTTATTGTCTTCTTCTTCATATTTTTTTAATATAGAAATGGGCGCGGCTATTCAAACCCCAAAATTTCTAAACATACACTGAAGTCTAAATACACCCCATGTAAAATTAATAATTCTCTTTTTTTACTAAATATACCCCATTCATACCCATATACCCTTCTTGCTAAAAAAATCAGTATCCCAACCTAACTGTCCAAACACAAATTCACAAATCAAATTTGAAAAGCTCCCTGCCTTCCAGAAAAAAAATTCCAAATTTTTTTCTCTCTACAATTTATCTATTTATCATAAATTTATCACCTTTTTAACCTGGACCTCCTCTCTTCTCTACCCACAAACCAAAAAAAAAATCATATTTGCTTCTCAGATCAGTAACAATAAGGAGAGAAGAAGATGATTCAGCACCAAAATGTAGCGGCGCCTAGCGCCAATAGAATGGTAGCGTCTGGTGAAGCAACAACAGCTCAATCACATACACCTCCGTTGTATGTGGGTGACTTAGATTTCAATGTGACGGACTCCAGGGAGTTGCTAATCAGCAGGCATGCCCATATATATACATATACATATATATATATCTTGTACACAAAATTCTTAACAAAATCAAGTTTGGAAAAATAACATTTAAAGCGTTGCTTATCAAGTTTGGCTTTGGCAGTGAAAGGTTTCAGATTTGGAGCCGAATCTCAAGAAAGTCATGAATCTACAATTCCAACTTCTCTATATTAAAGAAACATGGAGAAGAAGCAAATAAGGCGGGATTTCCGCAGTTGAGAATAAGAACAAAATAAAAAGTATATATATAAATATATAATGGTATTTTAGTCAACTTATTTATGTCTAATTTTATCATAATTATTATGGGGTATATTTAGAGGCTTTGCGGGTATGAATAACCGCATCCCATAGAAATACAAAACTGAATTGTAGATTCATACTAGTTAGTTTTATTTTTATTATCTCCTTCTTAACATGTTTCTTGAATATAGAAATACAAAGTTTGCAGATCATTCATGACTTTCTTGGGGCTCAACTCCAAATTTGAAATCTTTCACCAACACACTTAACATTATTCTCTAAACGTCATTTCTCCCGACTTAATTTTGGTAAGAATAGCATGGAAAATGGTTGATATATATATATATATATATATATATTCCTTCGTCTGATTTGGAATTTACTTTGTGGACTTGGAAGAATTAGATATTGTCAACAATCTTATTTAGCATCAAGGACGGTATTTAGATTTGAAAAACTGAAAGGATTGTAGAACTTTGGCTTCATAATAATCATCAATTCCACCCCTTGTCTTCACAAATCTCCCCTTATTCTTCAGTGTCATTAACAAACAACACAAATCTGAACAAATTTTTACTATTTTCTCTTCATGGCCAGTCTTTATATCCTTAAATGTATATATGGCCACAGCCTATAACAAAGTGTCAATGCCATTCATCTAACCAAACATTTTCTGATTTGTCGCACTGTTCTACAAGAATCTCATAAGCATATAGTGCTAGAATATGATGGAATTATTCCATAAGAAATATATTCCTGCTAATCTTCTTGTATACTAATATTTTCTACTGATTTGAAGAGAGGAGGTGCAGGTTAAAAGGGAGAGACATTTATGGTAGATTAAATGATAGAGAAATTGCAGAGAGAAAATACTGATTTCTTTTTTATTTTATTTTTTTAATTTTTTAATAAAAAGGATATAATGGGTATAAATGACGTATATTTAGTAAAAAGTAAAGAATTATTAATTTTAGCTGGGTGTATTTAAACTCTGGGGTATGTTTAGAGGTTTCGGGGTATGAATAGTCATACCCATATTTGTATTATGTTGATAAAATAATCTATTATATTTAAGTAATTATTTTAACTGCTTTAATTTTTATATTTTTATTTTAGTTTGTTATAAAGAAAAATATAATTACGTGGGTGTGGCTATTCACACCCTAAATTCTCTAACTGAGACTTATTGGACATGGGGTCCAATTGTGCCTACCTATCTTGTGTAGCCAATCACCATCATGAGTTAGGATGGATGGTGAGACTCCGGGTTATGTCCAATGTGTTAGTCTTCCATTGCTCAAGAATTCAAAGACCTCTCCTAGGTCCACATCTTTCTCATCTTCGTCATCCAGGCCATTTAGTTCAAGATAGTCATTTATGGCAGAAATATTAAAATTAACAATCTTGTTTCTAACATAAATGTTTCCAAAGTGAGGGGACTCAGGGTCTTGGATCCCTGTCACAAGATTTGCATAGAATTCATACACAATTGACCCATAGTTTTAGGAGCCATTTTGGTTGTGGATTTTGAAACAGGTTTTGTCGAGGGTTTTGCTGTGGATTTGCTTTGTTGGTTTGGTGAAGCGGTCGAGGGTGAAGGTGTAGTGTAGGGTTTTTCTGGGGACTTATTTTGCAAAGTGGTGGAGGAGAAGTTTGCTTGTGGTTCGGCAATTGGAGGAGAACTGGGTTGAGGTGGTACCTCATATTCAAGTGAGGTGGGAACTAAGAATGGTGCGGGTTGGTCATTGTTCGGTTCAGATGGAGGGTTTGCTTAGGGTTCCATTTTGGTGAATAATGGAGACAAGGTTTCCAAGGGTTCTGGATCATGAAATGGAACTATAGCCCAGCTAGGTCGACATCCGCTTAAGTCTTCCCCAAAGTCTGCCATGTATGTTCTGCAAAGGATGAGAGAAACATAATTTTTATGGTGTGTGACCAGAGAATGGTTAGTGACGGCCTTCGAAGAGAAACAGAATATGACTCTTCAAATTCTTGTTTTAATGCATGATTATGTGTGCAGACCCACTTACTTATAGATTTTGACCCCATTTTGTAACTGTCCTGACTACAACATACACACGAGACCGCGTTCAAGTAGTGGTTAAATAAGGAAGTCATGTTTTCTCTTTCCCCACATTCCATTCCCGCATATTCTACGAATGAATAAAAATCACCTGAGGACCTATTCATCTGAAACACTCATAATTTCTCCAAGAAAATTATCTTGAGAGGCTATTTCACCAATTTTGACTTGATCATAAAACCCCTTCATTTTTTAATATTCATTTAGATGTGAAAAATACAAAATTTCTTTAGGCATTAATCTCTATCAGGCAACTTAGTTTGAAGATACACTAGGAAAAATCCTCATTCCTTCTCTCACGTATATGTTCACTGTTCCGCACTAAGGATATTAGAAATTTGATTGATCTATATAACTCCTTATGTTGAACCCTTGTGTAGTAGCTCGCAAACCACACATAAAAATTTCACACTAGGAAAACCCTGTGCGACGAGCTTATTACCTTATAACCTCTAATTTGGTCCGACCTGGTAGTGAACATGTGTAGGTAGCTTTCACAGACCTGTCACTTTCTGTGCATGGTGCTCAATCATACGGCTGACAGTTTACCACTGCATCATTTCAAGGTCGAAGCTCTTTCCTTATATAAGAGAGAAGTATGCATGGATTCAAAGTTCAAAACAAACCAAATTTAAAACATGTGCGAGACTGCTGTCTTTATGAAATTTTGTTATTAACACCTTTCAACATAATTTTTTTTTTAAATAGCACAACAGATCCTCAACGATTTTCTCAGGGATATGAATCTTTGAGAGTCTAGGGCTTTTGTGAAAATATTCGCAAGTTGACTTACGGTGGGTACATGTTCAAGAGTGATGACCTCATCCTCAACCAACTCCCTGATGTAGTGGTGTCTAATGTCTTATATGCTCAACTCTGGAATATTGCAAGAGATTCTTAAACATATTAATAGCACTTAGATTATCACAAAATAGAGTCATAGAAGTCAAATTCATACTGTAGTCGCACAACATGTGCATCATCCACACTAGTTAAGAGCATGAGCTCCCTGCAGCGATGTATTCAGCCTATGTTGTTGATAATGAAATGTTGTTGTACTTCTTGCTGAGCCACGAGACTAGATTGTTCCCAATGAAGAAGCATCCTCCTGACGTATTTTTTCTATCATCTACATCACCTGCCTAATCAGCATCACAGTATCCTGCAAGAAAAGACTTAGTGTCAAAAGAGAATTTTAGTCCATAGTCTCTAGTACCTGCGACATAGCTTATAATCCTCTTTACCACCTTGAGGTCTGATTCCTTTGCGTTGGACTGATATCTAGCACACAATCCCACACTAAAACTTATGCTAGGTCTACTTGCAGTGAGGTACAAGAGACTCCCTATCATGCTTCTGTACAAGGTTGGATCAATGTTTGTTCCACTTTTGTCTTTGGATAATTTGGTGTTTTTCCCATGGCCGTTTGTGCGATTTTGCATCCTTCAAGTCCAAACTTCTTCACCAAGTTTCTGGCGTATTTCTCTTGATGTATCATGATTCCATTCTTGCATTGTTTAACCTGCAGATCAAGAAAGTAGGATAGTTCACCAACCGTGCTCATTTCAAATTCTCGTGAAATTACCTTGACAAAGTTGTTGACTTTGTTTTTGGATGTTGAGCTGAATACAATATCATTCACATAAATTTGTGCAATGATAATGTCATTGTTCTACCACTGCATGAACAAAGTTTGCTCTACCCCTCCTCGCTTGTATCATTGGGCAAGTAGAAATTTCGCCAGTCTCTCATACCAAGCTCTTAGAACTTGCTTCAGTCCATACAACTACTTCTTCAGCTTGTATATATGATTTGGATAATGTGGATCTTCGAACCTTTTGGGTTGTTCGACATATGCTTCATCTTTTAAGAAACCATTTAAAAACGCACTTTTCACATCCATTTGATAAAGTATTCATTTCTTAATACATGCAAAGGAAAGAAGGATTCTTACAGACTCCAGCCGTGCAACTGGAGAATACGTTTCTTCGAAGTCAATTCCTTCTACCTGCGTGTATCCTTGAGCCACCAAACGGGCTTTATTCCTCGTAATGTTCCCATGTTCATTGGTTTTGTTTTTGAAAATTCATTTGGTTCCTATGATGTTCGCACTATCCGGTCGTGATATAAGTGTCCATACATCATTTCTAGCAAATTGTTCCAACTCTTCTTGTATGGCTAAAATCCAGTTGTCATCCTTGAGAGCCTCTTTAATGTTCTTTGGTTTGATCATAGAAGTATAGCATGCATGATGGACTAACCCTTCCATTTTGCGGTAATCAGGTTTAGGCTTTTCGTGTGTCTTTACTCCTTCACCGAGTTCTCCAATGATAAGTTCTTTGGGATGTTCTATTTGAATTCTGGTGGAAGGTTCATGGTTCTCATAGTCGTCCCTCGTTGGTATTTGATCAGTCTCTACTGTGTTTTCACATTTTAAGCCACCTGTAGGGCGCACAACAGATGAACCTGTTTCCTCTAAGTACATGTCATGTCTTACCAAGAAGTCATCGAATACAACATGATTACTTTCAATAAGTGTTTGAGTTCTTAGATTGAATACACAAAAGGCTCTACTGTTTGTAGAATATCCCAAAAACATACCAGTATCACTTTTGGCATCAAATTTACCTAACTATTATCGGTCATTGTATACATAACACCTGCACCCGAATACATGAAAATGGCATAGATTCGGAGCTTTTCCTTTCCAGATTTGATACGAGGTCATTCCCACTCCTTTCCTTAGGTAGACAAGGTTTGAAACATAGCATGCAGTGTTTATTGCTTCAACCTACCATTTTTGGGCGGCGTCCTTGCCAAGCATCAAAGCCCTGGCCATTTCCTGCAAAGTACGATTTTTTTCTCTCTACTACTCCATTTGTTGCGGTGTTTTAGGAGCTAAAAATTCATGAGCAATACCTCGTGAGGTGCAAAAATCACTAAAAGCATTATTTTCAAATTCTCTTCCATGGTCACTTCGTATTCGAACAACGGAATTATATTTTTTATTTTCAAGTAATTTTATCAGTTATTTAAATTCTTCAAATGTTTCTGATTCCTCTCGAAGGAATCTTACCTAGGTATATCTTGAGAAATCACCAACATACACAAAGATATACTTTTACCTCCAATACTCTCAGTCTAAACTAGTCCCATCAAGTACATGTGTAATAGGGCCATAATCTGCTTAGTGCATACATCTTGCCTTACTTTATGTTAGATTTTCACCTATTTGCCAAGTTGACAAGGACCACAAATTTCTTGATTTTAGTTTGGGAAGTTTAGGAAAACCCCGAACACATTGGGATTTTGATAAGGCAATGAGATGGTTGTATCCTATGTGTCCTAATTTTTTATGCCATACTTCTGTTGCCCCGATGTTTGTATTATGACGCACATGATTCTTGTCAAGAAGATAACAGTTGTTAGAGTTCCAGTAAGTATGCATTGATCATTAATGTCAACAACCATGCAGTTGTCATGAGTGAAATTCACTTGTAGCCCTTGATCATATATTTGACTAATACTTAATAGATTTGCCTTAAGATTTTCAACCAAAAACACATTAGACAATTTAGGTAAGCCAAGTATATTAAGAGTCTCTTGTCCAATCACACGTTCACTCTTACTGTCACCAAACGTTACAGATTTTCCACTTATTGAGATAATATCAGTTAAATAAGTGGTATTTCCTGTCATGTGACGTGAACATCCACTATCAAAAAACCAAGTTCCGGTGTTATTCGCACCAAGAGAGACTAATGAAGATGCAAAACACATGTTGTTCTTGACCACCCATATTTTTTGTGAGACTTCTTGTGATTGTTTCTATTCACCTTTGCAATTTTTTGTGATGCGGATCTTTTCACAGGGATACCAAACATATTCCAATTAGAGATGTTACCTGATCGTAAGTCATATTGTATTCTGTAACACTTAGGCTGAATGTGTCCAAGTATTTCACAGTAATGACATATAGGGATGAAGTTTTTTGTACCTTTGGTGTCATGTTTTCTTAATTCACATGTGTTATTTGGACCTTCTTGTTGAACCGTCGAGGAGCTGGTAGGCACAAAGGTTGTTTTTTCATATAGTCTTTCTTCAGTGTATCTAATTCTGATTTTGTTGCTTTGTGATCTTCCATACGCCAAGATCCCATCGAACTTAGTCTTTCCTTTGTTCAGTCCTTATATGTTTCACACTGCTTTGTCTAACTCAGACCGCAGTACTGCCATTTCATAATCCTTGTCCTGTAATTCAGATACAGTTTCTGTTAGTTTATCAGTTAATAAGGAACTTACCTTGTGATTGTCATGAACAGATCTCTGTGCCTTTTCTAGATCTATTTTGAGCGACTCAATATCGGATGAATTAATGTGAACCTAATGTTCCAGATTTCTTACATTTCTTTGAGATGAAGTCAGATCATCATTTAGTCTTTCATTGATTTCTCTTGTGATTTGTAGTTCGTGTTTCACTCGACCCAGTACTTGATGTTCCATAACAATGGTACATTTACTTTTATACTCTTTCACTTGATTTTTCAGTCTTTGAATAACCTCAGTAGCTGCCGTACATCTGACTGTCACATCCAGGTACATTTTCTCCATATCCTCCAGACTAGGATCATTGAAATCTGGCTCTTCAGGAAGTTCCAGTTCTTCTTCAGTTCACACAGAGGATGTGAGGCACAACAAATCTTTTGATGATGTAGATGCAGCAAAATTACTAAAGTATGTTGTTTCTTTTTCGTCAAGTTCTTCATCTCCTTCTGACTCTATTTCACTCCAGGTGGCTTTTAGTGTTTTGTTTTTTTCTTAGAAAGTTTGGACATTCAGCTTCATAATGTCCATAACCTCTGCACTCCCTGCATTGTTCAGAGTCTTTTCGATTACCTTGTTTGAATTGTGGTGTTTTGGATCCTTCTTTTTTGATGTTCTCACCATAGTTCGGACTTTTGGTGAACTATTGTCTCTGGTTGTATTTTTTGACGAACTTGCTGTAATTCTTTGTTAGTAATGCCATTTTTGTCAGCAATCTCTGTCACCTCATTCTCGATCAATTATGTAGTTGACTCTGACTTTAGTGCCATCCCTTTGTTTTTTGGTGCATCCATTCCATTGTTTATCTCAAAGGTCCTTAGTTCTCCCATCAAGTCATCCAACGACATTGGGGTGACCCTCATGAAAAATTCTAGGACTGTAATCTTTTCCCTGAATCTAGGAGCCAAGGTTCTCATAATTTTTATGATTTGAGCGTTCTCTTGAATTGCATCCCTAAGAGTGTAACATTGATTCACTATGTCACTGAACCTAGCAAAATATATTTCGATGTTTTCTTCTTAAGTCATTTGAATCCCGTTGAATTGTGTAACCAATCTCTGTAGTTTTGATTTCCTCACCGATTCATTCCCTTCAAATTGTTTTTGTATTACATCTCATGGATCCTTAGCCCTTTTACAGTGTATGATCAATTTGTGTCTCATTGAGTCAATAGAGGCCAGTATTGCATATAGTGCTATGCAATTTGTATCTTCTGCACACTTTTCATCCTCGGTGCATAGTGTTATGGGTTTCTCAATGATATTTGTTATGTCTTTACCATCATTCATTTTCAGCCATGTCCACTTAGTTTGGATTGCCTCTCCACATCGTTTGGATCTCAAGTAGATGATCATCATGTATTTCCAGAATGGATAGTTTTGTCCATCAAGTGATGGTGGTCATAGTGACGTTCCTTCATAAGATCCCATGTATCTATCTCTGGATCTACCTATTTTAACAAAAAACTGGAATTTGCTCTGATACCAATTGTTAGATTAGAATTCGTGCGCGTGTGTATTAGTTCAGCAGTAGTTCGAACCATAATTGAATTTGCGGAAGCTAAAAGAAACTTTATGATTTTTTACGAGGAAGAATTCCTTCTTCCCCTCAAGTATTTTTATTAGAAGAACAATTTGTTCCCACAAGTGTTACAGATACAATTTACATGTATTAGGCTTCCCCTAAATACTAGTCTACTCTTGTAAACACCTTCTAATACCGTACTTGACCATCTAGTCCCCTAGATGGATTTTGTTGCAAATTCCCGTTTACAAATTGTTGAACTCTGCCGAGTCCAGTCAGTGGTGGGTCAATGATATTGATTGGTCTCTGCGTGGTTCACTGTCAGTTTGCCTTTGAGTACTTCTTGTGCTATCGTATTCTCTCGAATCTATAGTTTTTCCACCAGCCACTACATAGCTCTCTGCTTGTATGATGTTAATTGAATGAACAGAGATACCCATCTCTCCTGCCTGTGGCTTCTTATATTTTTGTTTCTTGAGTATCAAGATGTCAAGATAAAATCAGCCTTGATTCTTTATAGAATATCTTCCTTGCATTCAGCAGATCAGATTCTTTCCTTCATTGTCTCTAGCCATCTGATTTTTCCTCCTTGAATATCTCTTGGTTGTTGATCATCCGATTTCTTGTTCCTTAAGTATCTCTTAGTTTATTGACCTTCCTTGATTTCCATATCTATGACATCTCCTGCACATAATTTAAGCCTTTATTAAATTTTCGAATAAATGGCAATATTTTTACCTTATCAACACCACCCCCATTTAATAAACATTTTTTATGATAATTATATATTTTTAATTAAAAAACAAAAAAAAGTACTAAGATAGGTTGTCGAACACTACTTCAACTATTCAGTAGGATGTTCTGAACGAGTTTGAGGCCAACATGTTTGTCCTTGTTCAACAAATAAGTTCGAACATGAACATATGTGTTCGACCAATCTTATCGAATGCAAACAGATTTGTTCAACTGGTCAAATTCGAACACATACGAGCAAGTGTACGACAGATTTAAAACAAAACTCTAAAAAAACGAACAAAATACAAATATTCTAGTTCTCTTTTTTTTTTTTTTTTTTTGCTTCTTTTTTTGTGTTTTATTTTTTATATTTTTAATAAATAGAATATAACTGTTATGAATAAAATATATTTATTAAATATGATATATTGAGAGAATTTGGAAGTAAGAATAATCGTTACCTAATCATATAGGCTACCTTAAATACTTAAGTCCAAACATTAGGCCTATATCCCATTCTATCCATTTCGTAGGGCCGTACGGGCTGGGCCGAATAAACCAAAAAAACAAGGAAAATCCTCATCCTCATACCCATCAAACTTCGTTTTCAATTTTGGTTGATAAATTATTTGCGCCTTTTCATCGACTGAGTTAGACTTTCGAGCTTACCCCATTTTTTTTTTCTTCTACAGAAGTAAAGAGTCATCATTTTTGTGCCTATATCAACTCCATTAGAGATTTTTTATACGACGTTACATCTTATATGCATTGGTTACATTGAGGTTAGAATTTCTGCAATTCCACTCATATTAAATCCACTTAAAATGTGTAATTGGACCTCAAAAATATGCTAAATTAAAAAACACAAAAAACTGTACCCATGAGCTCGCACTTATAAATTATGGGTTAATAGTATTTTTTAATTAAATAAATAATATTTTTTAGTTAAATAAGTAATATTAAAAATTTATGTAAGAAAAAATATATTTGTTCAAACACATCTTATAATTAAGAGAGGTCATTTGGACTTGACTAAAACTATTAGCAAACAATGACATGAAGTTTTATACAGACAATTGCAACGTGGCCAAGACCTAGCGTGTCAGTTACTACATTGAGACTCGCAGTCATGTTAAAAAAAAAAAAAAAAAAATTAAGGTTGTGTATTACATATGGTCAAATTTAAAAGACACAAATTAACTTTTTTTCTAAATAAATAAATTTGCTCTTTGGAGGGAACCAAAGTAAATGCATATCCGCAGCTTCCTTTGTATTTAACACAACACACTTGAAATAATCGTAAATATATTAATTTTTGTATTGAAAGGTATTACTACTTAATATATAGAAATTGTTCTTTATATTGAAATATATTACTTAATAGTAAATGTATTATTTTTTGTCGTGAAAGGTATTATTATTTAACCATAATTATATCACTCTTTCTGTTGAAGTGTATTATTCATTAGTAGGAAATTACTTACTTTTTTCTTTGAAAGATATGATTGTTTATCTGTACATGTATTACTTATTAATTTTTAAGGTATTAATCTTTATATTGAAAGGTAGTATTGCTTACCCATTAAAATATTATTTTTTGTGTTGTAATATATTATTGTTTAACCAAAAATATATTATTATTCAACCGTGATATGTATACTTGTTTGCATAAAATGTAACAATATTGCTTCTTTAATTAAAAATATATGCTACATTGTGTGATGTTGGATGTTTGAAAGGATAAAATTTTAACGTAGATGAACATTTTCTTATATCTATCAACGAAATAAAACAAAAAATTCACAAATTTACAAATATATATATATATATATATATAATTTTCTGTAAAAAAATCAACAATTAATTTATATTTGATACATATATTTAATTGATTTCTATGTTAATATAATGAATATATCAATCCGAGGTTCTTACGAGGGCAAATAAAAATTGATCAAAAAATTAACTCTACAAATTAATCTTCTAAGATTTGATGTATTTCTAAATTGATTTTCCATTAATATTATCTTCTACTTTAAAATATTTGCTAAGAAAGTTTAAAAATATCGTATTGGTCTAATGATAATCTTGTAATTTATATATATATATATATATATACATATATATATATTATTTTATTACTAATTGGGTATATATTAAAATTGTTGGTGATCCAATATATTTTGCCTAGATACAAATCTAGAAATGCTAAGGGAATTTCCTCTTGGATTCACTCTTCCGTCAAAAGAAAATTATGACTTTGGAGCTACAAGAGTTGAAACATCCTACCATTGACGCCGTTTGCTTGCTCTTTAACGGAGGGTCTTCATTTTTTACTTTTAAACCATATGGATTTAATTGTACTAATAAAAAAGAAGCATGGTCTAATTAGACAAATAATAGGTCCGGGGAGGGGCTTGCTATCGTAACCTTTTCTCCCGGCCTACCGGCTGGTTTATCGAAGGTACACAACCAACAGGCATTGTTTTGAAGTCTTGTGCATTGTAGTTGCTGGTTCTTATGGGTAGTCTTACCAGAGACAGGAATTTGTTCATTTTTCGATGTGCGGTAGGCAATCACTTCCTCGCGGATCACAGGGAAATGTTGGAGAATAACCAAAGAGATAGACTTTTTTAAATATAAAAGAATTTGCTTTCGCACCTTCTCCTACTATGACTATTAGAGTAGATATTGTACCATGGAAGAGGTAGGTTATCCCTGAAATCGGACCTCCTTCTTCTCTTTATGACTTTGAACTTAGTGTTCTCACGTGCGATACTTGACTTATTAATTATTGATGTGCGGAGACAGAGTCTCTCGGCCTTATTATACAAGTGTTCTGATACCGCAGCATGCAAGCTCAAGGGAAAAAACGGGGTTTCAAAGTTTAGCCTTGACTATATTACTGGAGGAGCTTTCTTTTTATTTGAATCTATGTATTTGTACATCTATAACTATATAAAAGTACAACAGTTAAACAACTTACATAAATGTCATTTTCTTATTTAAATTATCTTTCTATTTTTAGAAAATATGATATCGATTTTTTCTAATTTTTTCTTTTTTACTTTAATTTTCAAAGGTTTATAATTTTTTTTATTTCAAACTCGTTTTTTATGAAAAATATATCAAATTAATCATATTTTTATGATCTTCAATTTGATATCCATGTTGTATATATATAAATAAAATATTAATTTTTTAAATATAAAATATTTTTTCATAGATTAATTATGGTATAAATATTTAATATATTTTTATATTTTAAGATATTTTTTTTTAAACAATTTTTTAGTAAAAATTATATTTTATATAATTATGCAATTTATCTTCAAAAATTATATTATTATTTTTATAATAATTTATCATAGTATCATACTATAAACCATGCACCCCCAAACAGAAGTATTACCGGGACGAGCAAATATGACAACTCTGTCAAAATATTTACACAACAAAATCAAAAGTAAAAAGTTGGCAATGAGAAATTAAAGAATATGACCTGTACAGTGGTGATCTAAGCGAATAAAACTCCCACAAAACTTGGACTACTCTTACCACCACTTGTGCCTTTTCTCATTGTCTCTTTATACTCACTTACACAATTACATCTCAAGTCTAAGCAACAATGGGGGAAGCACGCCCAGGATAAGAAGCCGTTTTCCGGCTTGAATCTTCAGCACATGTACGCTGATGATGTATTCGAGCCACCTCAGTTTTGACGCTGCCCGTGTCTTGAAGTTGTTCCAATGCTTTCACGACCTCATCCATTGTCGGCCGGCATTTAGGCTCGACTGCGATGCATTTCACGGCTAGGGTTGCAGCCCGTAATGCCCCACTAGGTGTGTATTGCCCTTCTAAACGAGCATCCATAACTCGAAGCACTCTTCGTTTGCTGGCCAGGTATGGCCTCGCCCATTCAATGAGATGTTGTTCGCCATGAGGCCGGTTTTTGTCGAGCACACGTCGCCCCGTCAGCATCTCGAGGAGAACAACGCCAAAACTATACACATCACTTCTTGCAGTTAGATGGCCTACAAGGAAAATCAAAGAGAACATCAGAGCTGAACAAAAAACCATTTATATATGTCCCCATTGACATGGCAAAACTTTAGCTTAATGCAGACCTCTTTACACTTGGAAAAATGGATTTGTGGTACCTAAAATTCCTGAGAAAACAGAACATGAGACGCGGGGGGGGGGGGGGGCACAGAAAGTTGGAGTTTTGGAGGATTGTTAAAAAGTTCCATCACACGATAAATTCATCAAATTTTGATTTCTTGGCTTATAACATTGTTGATATCAATTTGATGAGCAATGGCAGTTTTTCCACCTATAAAGTAACAACAATTTAAGTAAATTTAAAGTTATCGTGAATCCTTCATGCATTATCTTATACCTGTGGCCATGTACTCGGGAGCAGCGTAGCCGTAGGTACCCATCACTCGTGTAGATACATGGCTTTGGCCATCCATTGGTCCATCTTTGGCCAGCCCAAAATCAGAAAGCTTTGCATTGTAAGTCTGTTGGTTCATCAGACAATTATGTAAGCGAACTGTATAACATGTGTATTCTTTGAATGGTGTGAATTCGACTATGAAGTTAAGAATCATTCTACATACCGAATCAAGCAAAATATTCGACGATTTAAAATCGCGATATATAACTTTGGCAGCAGGGCTATGAAGGTATGCGAGTCCCTTGGCTGCACCAAGAGCGACCTTCATCCGTAGATTCCAAGACAACGGCTGGAAATACGATGTCCCTATTCAATCGAACACATTGAAGAGAAAATCAAGTGTGTCCCGGTAATAAAAGATTCAACTTCTTGAATAAGATAAAACAACTTACTCCTAAAAAGATGATTCTCCAAACTACCACGAGGCATGAACTCGTAAACAAGAAGTCTATGTTCATCCTCTAAGCAATAACCAATCAGTTTCACAAGATTAGGGTGGTGTAGCTGCCCCAAATAATTGATTTCTGTCTGAAATTTAAGAGGACAACATCTAATAACTCACATATTCTGTTATATAACAAAATCGACTTGTGTCTCAATATTCGATTAAACCCCATAAATAACTCGAGTTTGTTGTGCTTACCAACCATTCCTTGTGACCTTGGAGGCCTTCTTGATTCAATCTCTTCACAGCAATGACTGTTCCAGTCCCTGGCTTTGCAGCTTTAGATGTATTCTCATCGATCCAACCTTTGAAGACACAGCCAAATCCACCTTCACCTAACACACTATCTGGTCGAAAGTTCCGTGTGGCGATTCTTAGATCATTGAAGCCGAAGCTCTTCAAATTGGATAACTCTGAAATTTCGCCCTCGTTCCGAGGGGTCAATGGCACCGATGAGGAAAATGAACGCCTGCTGCTCGTCTCTCTTCCATCGGTGCTAATGTATCTAGAATTCGGTCCTGTCATGGAAATTCAAATGTTTAGACATCAGATAATTGGGCAACAGTATCAATGTATCAACAATTAATTCGGTATTTCTTAATCACTTAGGTTGAAACAAAGGTGCTTCCCCTTACAAACTCTGCTAACAGTTTACCTGTCAAATTTGCACAACAGTCTGTTTCCTTAATGCCAACCAGATTACATGCTAAGATTTGTCTATTATTTGCAGTAATTGTACTAAAAATTCACCGTAATTCATCGTAACTCCACCCGACTGAATTAAAAATAAACCCAACAAAAGCGAAAGTGGAAATGACAATTTTTATTTTTTTATGGAACATTGCAGTGTTGAAGCTATACTAAAATGAACTGCATATGAGACCCAAAAAAAAAAGCATAAATCTTCAGAAAACAAATCAAAGCTTAAATTATGACTCTGTGTACGTGTGTAGCATCGGAGTTTCAGTAGCGACTAACCGTCGCGGCGAGGACTATGATCCGCCCTAATTCGAACACTGCAGCAAGAACCCATCAATTTTCTCTTCACCAGAAAAAAATAAAAAAGAGGGAAAATCTTGCAGAAAAATCAAGCGGAATGAAGGTGTGAACGAATGGAAGAAAAACAGAGACAGAAATGGCTACTGAACTATATTCATAACTGTGTCAGCTGAATTCTTTTACGTGTGTTGGGTTGGCATCACGAGAAGCTGGCGACTAGTATTATATTATTATTTTTCTATGGGTTGACTTGTCTTTCTTCCCTCACAGTGAGTCAAACTTTTCTTTCTGCAATTTGTGCGTGCCTGTATATAGATACACCTTTTGTATGTATGTACATGGTGTGAAACCGGGATTTTGGTGGGGGTGGGAAAATGGAGGGGGAGGGGGAGGCGGAGGTTAAGACAAACTGGTGGTCTTATCTCTTTTATTGTGCATTCGCACCTTCCACATAAGAGGACGGTCTGCGGTTGGTTGCATGTATTTCCAGCCGTTTGATCAGCATCAAAACTAGTCAACAGCGGCTCAGATGTTCTCCGCATTTCTTTTATTTAAATTTATTTATTTATTTTTATGTGAATATACTTTTTGGTTTTCTTGATGAAGAAGAAGGTGATGGATTTTATTCTTAATGAATTTATTTTTTATGTTTTGTTGTATATCCACTATAATCATCGGAGAAAGTGTGGACTTTTTGGATTTGTATTTTTATTGTATTTTGTATTTTATTGTTAATTTTAAAATAATTATTCTATAATATGTATATATAATGGTATAATACACAATATTTAAAATAGAATATTAAAATAATGAATGAAATAAAGAAGTCAGAACTTTTCATAATCATAATTAAATAAATGGTGATTATTTTATGGTAAGGGTTAATCGTATAAGATATACTATTTTATTTTTAATACAAATTATTAAATTGCGTAATGATAGATTGAGTAGTTGTATACCAATGTCCAATGTTACATAATTAAACTAAAAACAATGAATTATATACAGCTCGGAAAATAAATAAATAAATAAAAGTCATAAATTTTAGGCAGTTGGACTTTATGAAGCATTAAAGCAATTACTAATGTAATAAACAAATCAAATCTACTTCTATTCTAAAACTCAGAAATTGCTTAAATCACAAGTAACCAAACTTTTAAATTTGTCCAAAAATATTTATATTCTCAAATGCTATTTACATTTAATAATTTATTACACTTGATCCATCAAACTAATCGTTTGTAAACATTACTAATGGACTTTTTTCTATGTCTTAACTTTGCGGGATTTGTAATTATTTTATGTAAAAAAATAAAAAATAAAATATTACAATAGTTTGATGGACTAAATGCAATAACTCCTACTTTTAATTACCAATAATTGATGATTGACAAAAAAAGACTTGTAATTATACCACATCCGAGGCATTGGATTAAAAGACTATTCTAGAAGATTACTAAATTAATCAAACTGATTAAAATTTTATATTCTTTTTCTTTCAAGTTGATGTTATTAGTGTTTTATCATTTACGTTTTAGTGTACGGAAGTTTGACGTTAGGGACGACACTTTTTTCTCCAATAAGAACTTGCAAAGAAATTAGGGGTGGTAGTATTGTCATTTTCATTTCAATGTCACAACCCAAAAATTCGTCAAATAAAATTAGAAAGCCGGAAAGTCGAAAAGATAGAAAGCAAGATTTAATTCTCATTTTCCACGTCTAAATTAAACTATGAAAACGAACACTTATAAGATCGATAAGTATATTAAATAAATTATTTCTTATGATCCGATATTACATATATATATATATATATATATATATGTGTGTGTGTGAACTCCTATTATGCACACATATAAACAATTCATAAGCATCTTCATATGTGGCAGTTAAATTCATATATTATATCATGATAATAGCACGTACTCATGAGGTGCTTACATTAACATATATATATATATATGTATGACTCAACTCTATTTATATATGGTTTAAATGACATGCATTATATATAGGATATTTTTTACTACACATCTTAACAAATTTAGACACGTAATAATTTAAATATATTTGAATTTATTGTCAAAAAAAACCCAATACACCATCATTAAGTGTTGGCAAGAGGAGGTTATCTTAGTAGTTTGGCCAAACTCACTAAGTAGGGTAGAGGTGGGTTAATAATCAACTTGTGTTGCCCAAATGTCAATTGAAACAACATTATTAGTTAATTAAGGAGCTCTTTACAAAGGGAAATTAAGGATGAAGAACTCAAATGTGGCCAGAAATTTACTAGGATTCATGCTGCTTGTTTTCAAGAAAATATTCAAACTAAAGTGATGGACAAATTTTGATCCGTCACACTAAAATTTTTAAGCTTCTAATAACATGGATTCATAAATTTTACATATCTTACAAAAAAAAAAAAAAAAAACTAAACAATTTAATAAAAAATTTAAAATACCAAAAAATAAAGGAAAAAGAAAATAAAAAGAAATCCAAAACTGAAATATGAAATATATATCTATATATATATATATATTGTCAAATATAAGGTAGATGGAAAAGTGGTAGTGGTTTTCCCTCTATCTCAATACGATTTCATGCAAGTTTTTCTTAAGAATGTGTTTTTTATGATTCTGACAAAGATTTTACGAAAAATTAAATGTCTAACTTTTTTTATATTATAAAAGAATAATTTTAAAATTTTAAAAATAAAATAAAATATTGATTATAAAAAATATATAAACCTGAAAATAATTAATACAAATTCTTTAAAAAAAAATAGTAAGAAATTGTTCAGCGTTAATGACCAAATATGTGTAGCCGTACGGCCGTGACAAAGTACTGAAAGAAATAGAAGAGATGGGATTGGGATGTTCTAGAAGAAGTGATTAAAAATAGAAACTACCAAATGAGACATGATTTTGCGAGAATCAGGCAGCGTCAGCTCTCGTGAAACCTTGACTTTCTTTTTATTTAATCGACTCCTTCAACAAATGTTATTATTATAGTATTTCGTTTTTGTTTTTTTTGTAAATCAAAGAAGAGGCAGGATAATGATTAATCATTAGATTATGAAACATTAAAACTATCTGTATACAATGGTGTTTTAAGATGGATTTTTTTTTCTTTTTTTCTTTTGTTTTATATCGTGTATTGTAATTGAATTTTATTGTTAATTTATGTTCAGATCATATAAATAACACGTATTAATTCAATAAAATTAAATCTAGTATAGTATAACATCATATGTTAAGCACTAAGAGAACATTATTTTTTCACAACATATTGTATTATGTGTTATGTTAAATCAAATGGGACAAATTGTAATTCTAGAGAATAAAAAACAAGATTATCCCAAGGTTTTGTTTAATTTTGCTAATTGCCTGAATTGAGGGTCTAAAATATTAAGAACATAGCAAGTGACTTAGATAAACAAATACAGATTGAATAACTCAACTGTAATTTTTGTCCATTAATAAGTTTAGAGGAAACGTGGTCTTGATTGATTTGTTAAAAGGGAAGACATTTTGCATTCGCACACTCTTCATCGGTATAAAATAGAATTTTGTTTCGAAAATATTTTTTATCTAAAAAAATAAGTTTTGTTTCGAAAAATAAGATTTCATTTTATTAGTCAAAAAAAAATTAATTTTTTTTTCACAAATAAATATTATTGCATAAATTAATAAATAAAAAAGTGGTATATTTGTTAATTTATAATTTTTAAAAAATTATATTTTTATCAAATTGACAAAAAATAAAAGATTATAATCTTTCAAAACATGATTTATTTGTTGAGACGGAATGAGTATTATAACATAGTAAAAAAAAGGACAACTTTCCTATATAATTAGCATATACTTTCTTTGTCCTGAATCCTTTTTTTTTTTTTTTTTTTATTGAAGTCTTACTCAAAAAATATTTTTTCTAAACAAAATTATTAAAAACTTAAAGCTAGTTATTAATTAAGTTTGTAATAATTATTTATGATCATTAAGTTTTTGAGTTAAATATGCTTATTAAATAAATAAAGGTATATAAATGAAAATTAAATAATTAATAGATTACAAAAATTGTGCTTTATTTTTTGACATAATTTTTTTAATACATTACTCAAATATGTTATTTTTTTCAAATGGGGTATCAACAATATTGTAAAAGGGCCAACAGAGAAAAAAAAAAACAACAGAATAATAAATAAGTACTTCACGACAAAAGAGCTATGAACATACACCCACAGGGTTGTCCGAATCTCATTAAAGAAACGTAATTAAAAATGGAGATGAATAAAAGTCAACATTTGACTAGATTAACATATATTGAACAAGACTTCTATGCTTCCACTCTCCTAATTTCTAAAGGGGATACATCACATTTTATAATTAATTAATCACAATACCAAATACATATACCCATGTGATTATTAATTAATTACCCATGTATTAAGACCTTAATTTTTTTATGGATAATCTTTTATATTCTTCCTACATTTTTTTGTATTTTATAACTAAATTAATTATCACAAAAATTTATGTGCATAGGGTGCACGTGCACGATTTAAAATATTATTTGTTTGATTATAAAATATTACTTGTTATTTAAAATGTATTACTTCTAATTAACTACTCTAAAAAATAGTAAAATTTTATAGGTAAATAAGTTATACTTTATAGTTAGACATCTACTACTTTAAATCGTATTGCACGTTCACATAATGTATCACTCATTAATTATTTGTATTAAAATATCGCTTAATCAATGTTAATCTTAAAGATGAAATTCATCAGCAGCAGCATAAAAAAAGAAACAAAAAATAAAAGTCAATTTTTCTCATAATAATTTAAAAGTCTAAGATACTATTTTGAGCATCACCTGATATTTTATTCTTAAAAATCGAATTTTCGTACCTGTCACTATGATGCAATTGGATTTCAAGATAAGAAATTATGCTTGCAGTTTGTCATCATTTCTAATACTTTTGATCAATTGAGTGAAGATACAATTTTTTTTAAAATATAAATTATTATTTATATAATTTTATTAATTTATTGTTATAATTTAATTAAGTATATATAATCTATATATATATATATATATAACAAAATGACTTTTTTCAATTTTATTTTCTTGCCTAAACTTTATTACTTAATGTAGAATAAATATATTGTTGTTAAATTAAATTTGAACGTTTTGTTCTAAAAATTTTGATTCGATTTCAAAATCTAAAAATTTTCACAAATTTAGGTGTTTCAAAATAAGATGATATCAAGATGAATATACTACTGTATTTAATATATGATTTGAAATATAGATATTTTATCGAATATTAATTAAATCACTAAATTTTGAAATTCAAGAAATATATGAAATCTAATAAATATATGATTCGATCTTCTTGAATCATTTTATCAAACTAATTAAAATCGCACGATCTTATGAAATTTACGAAACAATAATCTATATATATATATATATTTATATATATACATAAAAGTAAAAAAAATTAAAATTTTGTTTTCCGACCTAAATTTTCACCCTATAAATGTAAAACTATATTTATTTGTGGAACTTTTTTAAGATAAATTATTACAATTTAATTGAATAGATTAATATAAATAATTTTTGAGATTTGCTTAATTTATGTTGTTCAACATAAACAAATTCAAATTTTAAAGAAATTTTGTTAACTCATAATATATTCAAAATAAGAAATAAACATTAGAGTATTTGTTAGGAACTATAAATTATTGTAGTTTCATTATATTGTGGAAAGTCAATAAACTTTCACACATCTTACCGTAATTCAAAATTATTTCTCATTTTTGTCTCTCTCTTCTTTCTATATTTTTCTATATATTTTATCAAGATTATAAATAGTAAGACAAGTATAACAATATGTGCCCTATTTCAGTTGTCGTCAAAGCCTACACTCTTTAAAATATTATTTTCAGGTTTATTTTATTTTTAAATTTTTTTATTCATATGTTGCTTTCAATTTATTTTAAACATATTTTACTTTCTTAACTATTTTTCTTTCTTATTTTCAAACGAAAAATTCGTCCATCTCTTTCATTTTTTGTTTGATTGTTCTTGTGATTTTCTGTTGAGATCTTCTAATTATTTTACGTATAACCATTATGTGATTATTCATTAGCTTTCTAAGTATTTGTTTCTATCTAATTTCAAATTTTGTGATATTATTATATTTAATTGGCGATTTGCTTAATATTTTTATCCTTAATTTGACTGTATAATTGACAATTTTTACGAGATATGTACAAATCTTTATTTTCTTTAATCTACTCACATCTCTATTTAAAAATAATAATTTCATTCAACGTTCTATAAATCGTGGATATCATGCTTATCAATTTGTGAGCGAGAACTGAATTACAAATCCACACCTTTTACAATATATTATATAACTTGAATATATGTTTATATTACAAAATATAAAAAAATATATATTTTGTGCATAGCACAGGTCTCACACTAATTTATTTGTAAAAAGAAAATCTTTTACTATATCAGATTTTAACTTTGGAAACCAAAGAAGACTTTCCTTTTGCATTGAAAAATCCTTTAGAAATAAAATTCTTATTTTAAAACATTAAGTAATATTATCTTACATTTTTATACTATTCCGTTAATATCATTTTTCCATTTTTAGAACAAATGCAAAATATTTATCTCAATTTTTTTCTAGACAAAATTCATTTGAGAACATTTTAATAGCGATAATAAATTGTTTCATAAATTATACTTCCTTCTTCTTAAGAAAAATATACTCATAATTATAGTTAGTTATACAAATATAAATATATAATTACATTCTAAGATGGAAGAGTAATAAAGTTATGCATGAAAAGTGATTTACCTAAAATATATATATATATATATATATATTGGTTGGAAAGGTTAAATTATTCGATAAAACAATTAGAACCTACTTACATATATATTAATAAATGTCAAAAATGTACTTGCACTTAAGTATGTTTAGAGATCGTTAACCGATTGAACCAAATCAAAACTAAAAGTTTAATTTGAACCGAAATTAAATCAAAATTTTTTGTTGGGTTTTTTATGCAAAATTTTTGTAACTTTTGGTAAATTGGTCGGTTTCAATTTAATATATCGATTAATTAATCTGAATTGAAAACCGATATATATATTATTTTTATTATTTTATTTTATATACACATAATTTTTTCAGCCCAAAAATTAAACTCTTTTTCAAAGTTACTCACACCACATTGATTCACACCCAAAGTAGAAATAAAAAATCGGTAGTCGAGCGTTTTAAGGTCGCCTAACGCCTAGACCGATAGGGTGCCGACTAGATTTTTATTTTTTTATTTTTCGCATTTTTTCCTTATGTCATATTTCTAATATTTTTTATTACAATACATAATTTAACATTAAAATATTTATAAATTTTAAACTAACAAAAATTAAGACAATTTTTTAAGAAATTAAAAATATAAAAAAATTAAAAAAAATATGTTTAGGCCACTTAAGGACCAACTAATCGTCCGTCTAGACATAAAAAAGATTTATCAATATCATTTTTCATATAATCTGATCAGCCAGACACCACCTAATGCCTAAGCGGTTGCTTAAACCTTTTTTTACATCAATGCTCGCAACACAGGACAACTGGACCACGTCGACACACATTTTTATTATATTAGTACAAATATAAGTACTTTCTTGGACTTTTATTTATTCATTTTTGTAATATTAATATGTTACTTTATTAGTCAGTTATAATAATTTCTCATGATATTTTCATATATGAAATTTTTGGATAACCAAATCAAACCAAAGTAATCTAATCCAATTTCTAATTTTAATTAACCAAAATATCGATTAACTGAATATACGATTTGATTCGATCGGTTGAACAAATAAGAGGCAATATATTTTATTCACACGTATGCTTCTTCTTCATCTTCATTTCTTTTGAGAAGTATGGTTGTACATTTTAAATAATTAAAATACTCTTTCTTTTCATAAAATAAAAAATTTCCCTCAAATTTCCCGCCATCACCTGCTGGGGCATAGGGCTGCGAACTCACACCCGAGTCACAGACTCACGGCCGCCCAACTTCACTCTGGAAAATGGCTAGCGCATCTGAGCCTCATGTCTCCGCATTTTCGGCTGCAGAGGTCCCAATTCTCTCTCTCTCCTTCTCCTGTATTTTCATTTCCTCCCCCAATCGTTTCGATGCATCGATTTTCTCAATTATTGTTTTTGAAATCTAATGGCGCAGCTGGAGTTCCTTACAGAGGATGAAATGATTGAAATTGTTCCGAATTTGAGAATGGATCAGCTCAATTTCATCTCTGTACGACTATTCTTTTTTTGTCTGCACGTTTATTTGTTTTCTTTTTTCAGCATACAGTTTATGTTTAAATTCAAATCTAAATGCTTTGGTTGATTTGTTCTATGTAAAGGGGGATTTTGGTCCTTTTAGACCGCAAATAGCGACTCAAGTGCCACTTTGGTTGGCCGTGGCCTTGAAGAAGAGAGGCAAATGCACAATTCGAGCTCCGGAATGGATGTCGGTTGGTGAGTTTGCAGAAAAAAGAAGCGAATTTTTTTTCCTTTTTAAAATAACAGTAGGTCCAAGTATAAGTTACTATTTTGACTTGCGGTGTTTTCCAGAACCAAGTTTATCTATCGTATAGTCTTTTTTTCCTAATGACTTAAATGCGCATCTGCACGCTGTTTCTGCAATGGTGGTTTTCTTTACTTATTAATTTACCACACTGATATGGTGGAAACATCCAGTTTGTAGTCATTTTAGCGTGAGGAATTATACCCAATTTATCATCTAGAATATGGTCTAGGTTATTGCTGCTAGAAATTTGTCACTCTCTCTTTGCAGTTGAACAACAGTAGAAATTTAAACAAAGGAAACAATAGAAATGATCTGGTCGTCGTTTCTGGTGTGCGCTTTCTCCATGACAGAAACTCTGAAGTTATCACCAAAAGTTACAGTCTCTTCAAGCCATTCATCCAAGTGTGAAAATGCTTATGTCCTTACATATATGATTGCTGCAACTAGTATCTAAGTTTAATACATTATGGAGGATTTCTTCATTAACATGACATACCATCACGAGATTCTTCTATAAACTTGACCTTGGAGTCTTGGACGAAGATTCTATAAGATTAATTCTACACTTAGACTTATAATAGGCATACTGTGAGATCTAAATCATTTTAATAGTCAATCTACCCTTGAACATAGTTTATAACCATTTGAATAGGTATTTCGACAGTCTTTTGCTTTCCAATTGGAATCAATCACTTCATCATGCTCTGATTTGTGGTCTGCGTTATTGTCCACCTTCCCACTTTTGGCACCTTTAGGATTAGCTGCAGCTTGTAATTCTTGCTCCCCCGTATCATGCAGCACAATTTTTGTCTAAGGAAGCTGCAAAAGATTCTTCAACTATCAGCGAAAAAAAAAGGCGTAAAAAGATCTCTAGGCTCATACACAGAACGAAAAACAAAAAATAAATTTTGGTTGTTCATGGATTGAAGAATCATCTCCGCTATGGTCAAATCCTCTTTTGTTGATGTAGAATCATATCTCATTCACAATATCTCCTGTCCAAGAGAAATAATCAATGACTGATTTTATAGATTTTTTAGTTGAAGTGTTTCAAAAATCATATGAAGTGTTAGAGGTTGCTGCCTCTTTTGCATTGTAGAATGATGGTACTTTGTCACGGAAACCTGAACATGCACGGACGTAGTTTGTATATAATATTTCCCAGATTATGCTGTCAATAGCTTGGAAAAAAATAAGTATCTGATCTTTGAGATCTTTCAGCCCCTGCCCTTCTAGCTCCACTTTTTTGTGCATTTGTCATTGTCATGCTGTTTGTTTCCTAATTCCGTTGGAGGCGGCTTGTCAATACACATTGGAAATTTTTACCTAATATAATTTGATTTACGAGGCTTTTATCTCACAAACTCTTGAATGACCTTGTTTTTTAGTAATAGTTTCAGCGCACTATGTCTCCAACTTCTAACAACTGACTCACTCCTTTTTTTATTAAATGACCATTTGGCTCTGGCAGTACTGATATAAATAGACTAAGTCAGGGAACTAAAATTTATTCAATTCTGCACGCACACAGATACACACACTTAAATCATAGTTAGCTGCTCTATTTATGAGTAAATAGCAAGACCACATTTGCAACTACTACTAACACACAATTATAATATTGCATTACAAAGAAACATTAAAGCATCACTAATGCTAATGCTCCATAGTTTTTGTTCTCTTGACATTCCTCTAGATTCTCCCTCACATTAAAGGGTGGGAGAACTGGAGAAGGTCTGATGCTGCTTTTTTGGACAGTAGTTTCCTGCTTATTAAGTAATTTGCACAGGTTGAGCTCCCTCAAATGTTGACTTATGTGCATCTGGTCACTAGATGTAGCCATGATGCGGTACAAAGAGCAGATTCTTACTTTTCAGCAATGCTGAGAACCTGTCTCATATGCATACAAATAAAGTCATAGTGGCATATTTTCTCACATATAAGGTTTTGCATTGTCCAATTTAAGGTAAAATTATTATACTAATATGCTCTGTTACTAACCAGGTCCCCACATTCAATTTTCTCTTTGGAACCCAAAAACGTTGGCTTCTCCAACACCAGATTAGGACTTTCCTCTTCATTCTACCATGCTGACTCAGTCTTGATTCCATCCACTTGTTTCTTTTAATCTAACTTGTTAAGTGATTATAGCTGATTACAATGTCTCTTCTTTTAAGGCTACGCTATCCGGATGGGCTCTATGTCCCAAGTCTATGGTGAATTCCATTTCTAAGTTAAAAGATGCTAGAAAAATAGTTTTTCCTTTCATTTTGTTTAAAAAATCTGGAATATAATATCAAGTTAAAAAGATGCTAGAAAAATAGTTTTTCCTTTCATGTATTATCTGAAATATATGAATTAAGCATAGGTGCACTTTTATCTGTTTTTTTGCTCTTTTCAATCTGAATATGAATGGAGCATTGGAGCTCCACCAAACTAATATATAGTAAGGCTTTAGTTCTACACGTCCCAAAAATTGTTCTTTCCAACCTCTTTCTCCCAACACCACCAAACAAATTCGGGATTTTCAAATGCATATTTTCTTACTAATACTGCACATCAAAGCTTTTCTCCCAATAAAAATCCCCCCTGGTATCCCCAAATCCAGACACCCAAAATTTTCCTCCCCCTTTGTACGATTCATTTGGGGAACACATATTACCTTTTGTGTACCTTTTGTGTCAATAATGGGTTCAGCCGTGAAAGGCTCTGTTATTAATATCTTCGAAGTAGATACTGTGCGCTGACTTCTTTGGTTCATTTTAATTTTCCTGACATCTAATTTTCCTTATTAGCCATTTGTTCATTCTTATTTTTTTATGATAACAATTACAACCTCCGTTTTAAAAAAAAATGTTGCTTTAGAAGTTCAGCTTTGTTACAAATTTAATTTATTTTTAGAATTTCTTACCACTTTGTTCCAATTTTATCCTTATTTAAATTAATCAAAATAAATTTATGGTAATATGACAATTATGAGGGGAGAGAGCGAGAGATATTGATTGGGGATATTTTTAAGTAATGAAGGGTGTATTGGTCAAACTTTTATGTTCCTGAATTCTTGACAGAAACTCTAAACGAGAATTAATTCGATATGGAGGGAGTATGTTAGTAAAACAGCATGCACTCTGGTGGAATTGCGAAATAGAAGGCTGCCTTATTTGCTCATTTTCAGTTTATAGTATAGACCAAGATCATGGTTTCAGACTCTTGCTAATATATTCTTTTCCCGTAGATAAATTAACACAAGTGTTGGAAGCAGAGCGAGATTCTGAGAAGTTTCAGCCTTTGCCATTTCATTATGTCGAAATATCAAGGCTGCTTTTCGATCAGTAAGTATTTTTATATGGTAAAGATATTGATATTTTCTGTTAATCTTGGCACTGGTTTTTAACATGTATTTTATCTGATATAGTGCTCGGGATGACATTCCTGATATCTACGTGGTTAGTGGTCTGATTTCATGTCCATATTTGTCCTTAGACTTACAATATTTTCTCAAAGTTGATTTCAATTTCCCTATAGGTGAGGTCACTAATTGAGGACATCAAGGATGTGCGGTTTCACAAAATTGGCACGGGCTTGGAGATTATTTCAAAGGAACGTACTTATGCATTGAGGGTATGGTATTCTCTGAATTGTAACTCCAGTGCCACATAAGCATAGCCTGTCAATATCATTTTTGGTTATCATTGATGCCTTTGGGGAAAAACAAGTACTTTAGAGAAATAAGATTTTCTCTATTTCAAGATTCTATTACACTTTAAGTTTAGATCCTTATCCTCTCAAAATTGTTTAATTCTGTGGCTTGCCGTTCCCAGCCATCTTGGGGGTTTTTTTTTTTTTCTTTTTTTTTGAAATTATGTCTGGGTAATATACTTTATATCAAGGGGAATCATGTCTTTGCATGCCTACATTCTGACTAAATTAGCATTTTTTTCTCCTATGATCATTAACTATCCTTGAAAATTTTGCAGCTCAAAAACTTAGCTGCCATGGAAGCAAATATAGTGCGTCCATTTGTTACAAGAGCACTTGAAACATTTTATAAGCTAAGTAGTTCCGACATAATGCAAGAATCAGACCATGCTCCAAATAGACAACCCCCTGCTACCAATCGTGGGCCAAGAGTAAGCATCTTTTATGTCTTTGCGGTTCATAATTTGTCCTTTTGCCACAGATTGTAAATTTGTCATTTCCATTAAATGGGACAACTTTAAACATTTTATTGCGCATTTATCTGGGTATAGGACACACCCAACTCATTTAACAATATTGCGGTCGATGACGTGGATAATTTCATTCTGTTAGCATTTTAGTGCTGCAAAATGTCAGCAAGCATTAAAATTTATTGGGATAAACTACGATAACTTCCCTTGAGTTTTGACCTTTTTACAAAAGAACTCTACTATGCCTTGAAATTAAATTACAAATACCCAATGGAGGTATCACAAGCATGGAATTTGTAATTTACAAACTTTATTGGTTTTTATTTTCTCTTTAAAGATCAAACCTCAAGGGTAGTTTTTGGAATTATCTCTATGTCTGATATTTCGTTGCTCATCACTTAAATTATGTAAGAGTAAAATTGGATCGTAGATTATTTGACAGTTCAATCAATGTTAGAGAGATCCTGCTTCTTGACTATCTTCTTCTCTTGATATTCAGCGGCAACTGAAAGATCGTTGAGCCAATCTGGAGATATTGTACAAATGCCGCTGCAACCATATCAAACTGAATGTAGTAAGCAAGTTTAAGCAATTACTATCCAGTGATGATTTCTCATAAAAAGTATCTAAAGTCACCTCTCATTAAAGTAGGGTTACTTCTTGCCTTTTTTCTTCAGCTGCTTTACATTGCTGCTGGTGAGATGGCTATGCCTCAACTGTGTAATGTTAAGAAGTGCATTCCAATTTGGGATAAATAGGAATTTTATTTTATTTTTTAAAAAGATATGTGATGGGTATGTTAGTTGAGATGCCGTTTAATCTATGTGTGTATGTATGTGTGCGCGCGCGCGAGAGGCTTATGATTTTAATTCCATGGTATCAATGTTTGTGGCAATTAAGATTCCTAGAATATTGCTCACTGGTATAGATGAGATTCCCATACATATTGCTCTTGACCGCTCCTTGAATTAGTGTTCTCTTAAGTAAATATTTTGTGGCTGGTAATACGCATTCCCTTTTTAGCTGTTCTAACTTTGGGATTTTGCTGAGAAATGACATAGTATGATGGATAATCTCTATCTGTGTCTCTGTGTGTGAACCTGCCAGCAACCATGTTATTACTAACATGTTCCGTATTCTTCGAATGTTTGCTTCCTTAGTTTTAAATATTCTAAAGTTTCTCATGCACAAACACATCAGAGTATCTAGTTCAAATTATATATTTTTTAAAACATATTATACGATGTCTTAACAGTTTTCATTGTAATGAATGCAAGAGTGTTAGTCTCTATTTATATAGCGTAATAACCTAATAGCATTGCTGATGATTGGCTACACGGTTAACAAGAAATAAGAAACCAAGGAGATCAACACACTAGTTGTAATCCTAGCCTATGGTGACATAATTGGGCAGAGGTGAGCTGTGAGATACGGATCTGGTACAGTTGGTGCACATGAGTTGCATATTCGAGCAGTTTTTGTCTCAGTCTTTTAACGAATGGTTGACTTAGTAGTATAGTGAGAACATTTGCACCCTGCTCAATTGATGGAACCTTAATAGTAGAATCTACTATCCTCTTTCTCTTTGATAAAACATAGAACCTTAGAGGCAAGAAAGCGACACTAATGCTGCCAACTCGCATGACAGCCACCTTATTATTTTAAATTTGAAGTTTCCTTAACAAATATTTTAACCAAATTACTTTTTTTATTTTTTTTTGTTGCATGAGTTAAACTTCTTTATTCAGTCTTAGATCTAGACACTGAGGTCTCCTTCTTACACTTGGCACGGTTTGACTGGTTCTGGAGCCATCGGCTTCATGGTTCTGGTAATTGATTTTTGGTTTTTTTTTTTTTTTTTTTTTATATATATTTTCGATCTAAAACTATTGGTTTATAATTAGCATTATCTATTTTGTATCAAGATCAAAATTGAAACTGGCAATTTGAAATCGAATTGTTGGCTTCTAAGCTGCTGATTCTCGAAATTGACTACCTTAAAATTGAAACTAAATCGAGCCAGTTTTTTATTTCGGTTCTGATTTCAATTCAGAACCGAATCAATAGTTAAATCAAACTACAAATCGATTCAACAGCTGATTTTGATTCTAACCAAAACTGTGTACTGCCTCTATTATATCATAACTTTCAATGTTAACGTTGAAAATAAAAAGATTAAGAGAAATGATTGATTCTAATGCTGGTTCTTTTTTTATATTTAAAATGAATAAATATGTATCATGTCATGAATGTAAATTTTATTTCTAAAATTGTTTTAAGACAACCTTGTATTTATTCTTTTTGGAACCGTCCAAGTTCTATGCACAAAAAAATTGGAATCGGAAATAATAATGTTATTTTTACAATTTTGTTGAAGTAAGGTAAATGCTGTGTAAGTTTAATGAAAGAATAATAATTTGTTGTTTATTTCATTATTCTTCCCGAAGTGAAAAAAAATGCTGAAGTAATTCATGATTCATTAACAAAATATAATTCAGTATTACATATCTTATATTATTAGGCCAATAGGCATTATAAATAAACATAAATAATAGAGAGTAAAATAGGAGAATTGATCTAGTTTTGGTAGTACTAGATGGCAACTCATCCACCAATTATTATGACCAATAATTTATGAATTAGATTCCATTTCGTAACTCCACTTCTCCCAATAATTAGATTCTTGGTTCCTAAAAATTAACACATCACATGTGGAGGAAACACGTATATGTTTTACATTTTAATTCTTTGTTTATGTTGTTGTTATTATTATTATTATTATTATTATTATTATTATTATTATTATTATTATTATTATTATTATCATCATCATTAATGTAACTAATTCTAAATATTTGACTCAACCTTATCAAAACTTACTCCAACTTAATTAAACTTGAACCAAATTTAAAGTTAAAAACACTTTTTTAAAATATTAAAAATTCAAAAAATTATGTAATAATGTATTCAATATTTTTTTTTTTGGAAAATCATTTTCCCTACCTAAATTATTAAAGTTAAAATAAATGCCAAATGAAAAGCATTGTGGTGGTTATTTATTTATTTCTTTTTATATTTTTATAACATAGCTCATATGATTCATCTCTTACTAAGATGCATTTTTTTTCGCGAAAATAGTTTTCTTATTTAGGTTATTTTGGTATGGTTATATTATGTCACAATGTAGAATACAACTATATTTCAAAATGATAAGATTTTACATGATATTTTTTTATTTTATTTTATGTTTTATTTTATATTTCAATTTTATTAATATATTGTATATAATGATATTACTAATAAACTCATAGCGTTTAACAATGAAGTGGGAGTATAACATGAAATTCAAGATAAAATAAAATAACAAATTTTTGCAACAAGAAAATAAAATTTATTCTATTATTGAACTATCATCTTGTCTGTCTCATTATCGAGAGAAAATTATATACTGATACTCTATTGAAAAAATGTAGCATACTTGTTTCTCATAAATTATGGTGTTATATTGAATGCATAAACACAATCTTCCAATTGTAATATATCTACACTCCCTTTCAGAAGAAAAAAGAAGAAAGTTTCCCTTCCACTCCTACCAATTTCTCTAGGTATCATGAATTATTGAAGTTTGGACTTCGAGGTTTGATCTATCTCAACCATTAGTGTTACTATTGTTTTCTACAACCTCTTTGACGGATAGTTCACGAGCTTCAGATGCTACACCAAATAAATATTTCCACTTTGAAAATTTAATAAAAATAGCATCTGGTCAAAAGTTTCTAATCTTGTTTCTCTAACATTCCTAAGATTAAAAATAAAAAAAAAATTATTTATTTATCTATTTATCGGCAATTTCTAGTTAAAATTAAGAAATATTAACAATTGATTATTTAAAATAAAATAGATTTATATATAAAACAAATAATATTCGCATAATATAGTGTCATATAAAACGGCAGCGTGGCACTATACAATTCATGGCTGGCAAATGAAGTACACAACAATAAATGAATGTGCGCGGATTTACCGTCCACATTCACTCTTCCCTCAAAATTCACCTCCTTTTATTCCATTTCTTCTCACAGTTTTGCCGTGAACAGTTAAAACTTGGCCATCACGGAACTGCTCCTCCTTTACGGTCCTTTTTCGTCATTTCCACCCTTCTTCTCCTCCATTATATCTGTCATCATGAACTCCGTCTGCCAGTGGCCTTCTTCGTCTTCCTTCGCAACCGAATCTCTGTTCTCTCTCCTCCCCACCCTCTCCCCTTTCTCAATTTTATCTTCATTGTTCGGTTTTGTGTTTTTCTTTATAAGATAGGATAGGATGATTCGATTTTGTTCACGGGCTGTTTGTGGATTGGGGAACATGTCCCAAGAATAAATATGAGCTCGTTGATTTTCTGAGTTTGTGTTTTTGTTTCATTTTGCGGAATCAAATGGTTCAATTGTTTTACAGATTTACAAAATTCGTAAATTTCGAATTCGGATGACACGTAGTCTCGTTCAATCAGGGTTCGAATTTGTATTTCTGATTTGAGTTTCACCTTTTAAATTCATTTTTTGTATTTTTTTGAAGAAATTATGATTGAATTTCATTGCAGATTGTTGGGGTGATACATTTTGTAGACTTTTTCGGACTAAGCCTTTTTTTTTTTTTTTTCAAATGCAAGTTTGATTTTTATTATTTGCTTTGTGTAAAGATAATGGAGGTTTGAAAGAAATAAGAATTTTTGAATTGGATAGAACAGAGTTTGGCGTTAGTGGTTGGTGGTGGAATGAACTGCAGGGTTTATACGTCTGCCTCCAATGAGTTGTGGGCAAGGCAGTCCAATGAAGGAGGTTGTGTGAGTCACGAGAGTGAGAATGATTTAGCGATGATGGTTAATGATTTCATGGAGAATGGTAATAGCGGCGGTGCTGACTCAAGATACAACAGTGACAGTGATTCAAGCCTCTCTGATCTCGTTCAGCTCGCTGACAAAATATCTGTTAGTCTCACTGTCTCTGCCTTTGTCTTTCTCTCTCTCTTTCTCTCTCTGTGTGTGAATGTTTATCTGCCTATCTTTCTGTATATCAATTGCACATCGCTTTATAATGTTGATGGGCTTTTCTTCCGGGTTATGTGGTGTTGTGGTGAGAGATGATTTTGAAGGAGATGACTGCAGGGTACAGTTGTGAAAGAGAAGTAGTATACGCTTGTGAGTGCATATAAGTTCGGTTGAAACCAAACTGTTGCTTTTGTGAATTCAGCTTTATGCAGTGGTAATATTGTGGCGATTTGCTTTATGTGGACTGAATGATAGGGAAACTGTGTTAGAGTCTCCCATACTTTGATGAAGGACCACTAATTCAAATTTGGTGGACCTTTACTGTTGTCCTTTTGGATTCAAGGTACTTTGGTGCTCGTAATGAAGGTTGTAATCAACTTCTTATCATGAGCAGGTTTTGGTGCTATTATGGGAATTTGGGAATAGAAATTAAAAAGGACTTAGCAAAGCTAGCACATAAATCTTGATAATTTCTGCCCAATTGTTCAAAATGAAAAACTCCCCAGGTGTCGTTTTCAGTATTTATGTAGCTTTTTAAGTGAGTTTTGCCTGTGGTTCTTGTAGAAGCCGTTCTTGTATGCTTCTTAAACACAATAGAAGCTGTTCTTAATATTTCATCAGATTGAAGTTGACAAATGCTCAAGTATAAGTAGTTTCATCTGTTTCAGATCCTTATTCGAGGCCTTTTATATTACTTAATTTTTTGTATATAAATGTCACCTCCTACAAGCATGGTGCCTTTATTTCATACAAACTTTGTTACAGTTTATTTATCTACTTTCTTGTGAAAGGAAAATAGGACCCTTGGAATTCACGTTTGAACTTTAGCCATGAGATTCATGTATGAATATTCCTAATTTATGTGAACTTCTGCGGCCAAGAAGATTTCTCTATATATGCTTTCAGCTACATGACTGTTTTATGTGATGGATGGTAACTATTTCTTTTACAATAATCTTTGGTGGCAATATAAGTTATAATTCCATTGGAACCCGTGGTAGTCATGACAAAGCAAATCTTTTTCCGTGTTTTTTCTGTCAATACCATTTCAGGATTTACAAATTCTTCTAATCAAATTTTGCTAGCACAAGATATAAGGATTCTTAGTTTATCTATACTCTCCTAACTAGTTGTTTGATTCTTCAGTATTTCAAGTTGGTGATGGATCAATATGAAAGCGACTTGTTGTCAATGGTCAATTCCCTCGCACTTTCAATTAATGAAAGAGACCTTCATGCTACAAACTTGGGCCCGTGCAAAGGTAGCTGCATCAGGTTCTCCCTGGTAAAGCTTCTGAGACTTTCTGGTTATGATGCGGCTGTGTGCACATCCAGGTGGCAAGGGAGTAGCAAGGTTCCAGGAGGTAATGATTGCTTTTTCTTCATAATGTAATACTCTGCACATCTAGGATGAAAAATCTATTACATATCATCAAGAGCGTTATATTTTGGAATGGTTTTTTGTGCGAGCTTATTTACACTTGTTACTTGCTACTATTATTCAAGAATTTTGGTAGCTCTGAATCTATCTATACTAATACTAATATAGTAAGTGAATAGTATATAAATCGAAGCTTTTTTGTTTTCCCGCAATATATATATATATATATATTGCTAAAAATGAATCATGGATTCTGATGGCCTGGTTTTTACTAATTAAATCTTATCCAAACATTTAATACCAATCCAAATATTTGTTTAATATTAATTAATACATAATTTAGAAAATCCTTTTTTTTTTTCTTTGGATATTGCAACTTAATTGTGGTACTGGAAACTTGCGTGTGTGTTGCTGGCCTCTAATTTTAATTTCACCCATCTAACAATTCTTCATTATCTGGACATGTCATATCTATACCAATATAATAAAAAAATTAGTTTAAAATATTAACTTTTTTTTGCATATTTTCAGTTTATAAAAGTGAAAATATGTTAAAAGAATGACGCATAACTTTGATCAGTTGAATTTCAATTTTCTTCTTTTTTTGATAATAGTTTTCTAATTTCTTAAAATACAAATAATATTTTCGCTTCTAATCCATTTTTTACATATAATATATCAAATTAATCATCTTTCATGATCTTTAATTTTACAGTCATATTATATATATTAAAATGAGATATGATTTTGAAAAATACAATTACTTTTGGTTATTTATTTTGGCTAGATTTGAATTCTTATTGTGCATTGGATTTGAACTACATATAAATATTAACTATTAAGTTTTATAAGTTTAAAATTTATTTAGTGACCTTGACTACAAATAAAAATTTCCATCGTCCCAAGTCAATGGTTAAAACATGATCTGATCACTCCCATATAGCGGTATAAAGACTTGGATTGTTGTAATGTGTATAACTTGGAACATACTATAAGTGTTCATTGCTTCTTATACCACATAAGGTTACCATGTGCAGGTGATCATGAATACATCGATATAGTCCGCTATAATGACACAGGAAATACAGAGCGTGTGATTGTCGATATCGATTTCAAAAGCCACTTTGAGATCGCTAGAGCTGTCGAATCTTATGGTAGGATACTGGATTCCCTTCCAGCTGTCTATGTGGGCTCTTTCACCAAACTTAAACAATATCTTCAAGTAATGGTTGAAGCTGCTAGAAATTCTTTGAAGCAGAATTCGATGCCTCTCCCACCATGGAGATCCTTCGCGTATCTGGAAGCTAAGTGGGAGTCTCCATCTCAAAGGAAATATTATGGTGATGAACACAACTGTGGCACCACCAATCCCATTGAACACAAGAAGTGCGCTGGACATCTTAAAAGACTGCATTCATTGCTTCTCTCCGTGATTGAAGCAGAACGAACACTGAGGCCATATAACCATGATAGGAGGGTGAAATCTGAGAGGCGAAGGCATCCCCAGCTTTCCAATGATGAGAACTTTCGAGTTTGCAACACTATTCAAGTTAATTCTTGGGAAAGATATAAGGCCATCTAAGTTGAAACCTATACTGTAACATGTCATTTCATTTCTTATTTTTTTTAGGTTTATGAAGGGAAGGTTTTGTGGTCTTCCTCGACCAACTGCGGAGCAATTGTCAATACAGAGAGATGATGTGGACAAGCGTTTTGTCGTTAGTTTTTTTTTTTTTTTTTTTTGTATTTTGGTCCCCCACCAAAGCAAAAAATTTTGGTCACAATTTCATTCCGTTAATCAGATTTGTTGTGCTTATTCTTTCTGTGTTTCCAGTTATTTGAAAAGTGGATATCTTTTGTCCTTTGGACAGTGTAATGTAATGAAAGTCTTGTAATCTAGTGTTCTGGAGTGTTAATTATCCGGGTGTTTTTGTGTTTAATTAGTAGTTAAGGATGAGCTTTTGTGTGGGCTGAATGTACAAATTTTCATTAGAAAAAAATTCAATATTCACATTTACATCAGGACTTGTGAATGTAGAAGTACAGTACGTATATTGCAGGACTTTTGAATGGGAAAATCCAATTTACACCATAAAAAGTACTCACCATATCATGTCTACTTACAATATAATACTTTTATTTTATCACACCACACAAATTTACATTTATATCCTTATTAAGAAAAAACAAATTTTTTGGAAGGAAAGAACAAGAAGAATTTGTAACACTGGATTGTAGCAGAAGAAGAAAGAAAGCAAAAAGAGGAAAATGTTGAAAGTTAAAAATATATATATTTATATTTATATATATATATATATACACTTTTACAAGATTTTAATATTTCTTTACCTTAAAATGAACTACCCCATGAAATAAAAAATCTTGTGAATTTGTCCTGAGGCGTCACTTCCCAACGATTTGCCCCGCACACACAAAAGTATTACCTTTTTCATGGTAAAAGTATTACTTTTATTTGACTAATTACAAATTGAATATTTGAAATTATAAATTTTTTTGAGCAAAAAATAATATTTTTTATTGTGAAAAATTAATACTTTTTGAACAATCTTACAAAAAATTACCTTTTACCAAAAAATATTATTTTTTTCACAAAAAATATATTAAATCTAAATTTGCGTGAACATACAAGATTGCGAGTATTGCGGTCGTGAATCCACATGTTTTTTGTGCGGATTCAAATCAAATTGGCTAGAATCTATGCCATTTTTACAATTTTTTGAGTTACGGTCTTAAATGTTGTATGTACGGAGATTCTTGTATTTAGTGTATATAAATTTTTACCTTTTTTCATAGTCATAGCCTCCTCACATTTTATACATCGTCAGTCACCTGCATATAATACATTGAAGATTTTTGAACTGAATCACCCATAAATCCTTACCCACTTATATATGTATGTATCTAAAAATGTCTTCTCGATTAAATGTGATACCTAATTTTACCATATTTAATTACTTTTGTTACATTAAATTTTGCATATTAATTATATTGTATGGAAATTAATTTCTTTGTTATTGATTATAATTTTTAAAAGTTTGAGTTCAACAATTTTTATTTAATATTCTTCTTTATTTATAAGTAGAATAGCTGAGATTATGTTATTGTCATGTGTGGCTTCGCCATTTATTTACTGTAATAATCTTGTTATCCTTTAATAATATATAAAAGAAGAATTATGAAAATGTTTCTCATTTTTTCACATGTGTCTCCATTATTTATGTACATATGTATTTTCCACTCTCTCTCTCTCTCTTACTAAAATTTGAAAACTTAAATAACTTTTTCATTATAAATTCATCTTTAATTTAATACCAACATTGCATTAACATAAATAATTATATTTTAAAGTATGATATATTATTTTTATAGACAAAATATAGTTTTTTTTTTTTTTTTATGGACTGAAGTATTTATTTTTTATTTTGATAATATGAGTCAGATTTGAATAAACAATATATGATTTTTTTATATCAATCTGAAAGTATAAATATATTTTATAAAATAAAAAAATAATACTATTAATTTATATAATATTATATTTTATTGTTCCAACTTGAAAGGTTTTAGTGAGTTGAATTTTGTATTTTGTTGGGATACTATAAAATTTACTTCGAAAATTTTTGCAATTTATTATATAATATGGATAACTTTTAAGAGAATGAAAATGTAATATATAACATAAAAAAAATTGCATAATATTTATATAAATATAATTGATATAAATGATTATTCTGTATATTATTATAATAATAATATAATATTATTATATATTATTAATATAATAAAATATATTATATTCTATTCATTGCACGTGCCGTCATCCAGTATTTTTATTAAAATCTCAATTTCTTCCCTTATCCTATATTTTTGTTAAAATCCTAAATTTAATGCAATTTAAATGTTGCAAAATATGTTTGTCAAAAACTCCATTTTTTTTTTGCAATATATAAATCATACATGTTTTGTTAATCATTTATGAGATTTATTCTTAATTGTTAAGATCATATATTAAATATCCTCCTCGATTTATGCAAATCAAGTTTGAGAAAATTAGCTTTATAAATAAATACATGTAAAAAATAAAGGATTTTCTAATGCATTGTTTCTCTATATCTCAGATTCTGAAAACGCACATAAAAGAATACTGCATTTTCTCTTTATTTAATATCATGTATGATCATCAATATATTTCAGTATCTCTTTATGATGTTTTACGCCACCATATTCTTTCTTTGTTAAATCTTATACAAAATTATATCTTTTTTATTTTTTTATAGTACGGCATTAAAATAAATCTTTGATATTGAATTATCAAATATTTAGTTTAACAATCCAACTTAAAATTTTATTTTATTTTATTTAATGTGCAATGCATTCATTGATGCATTATATAATTATTAAAATACAATTGATAATATTGGATTTGAATTATTAAACAAATTAAAATCCAATAGGCTTTTTAAAAATGAATCAATTCAGATATCCAAGTATTGGATCTTTAAATTTTGATTTTATTAATCCAATACAAATATTCATATTGAATTTGAATCTTATGTAGATAATTTCAAATTCGATTTCTCTTTCAATTATATTATATTTGAATTATTTTAAATAAATTCATAATTTAATATGATTTTCTAGATTTTTTTCTTCCAAAAATGAAAATATATAAAATTGTTGAACTTTTAAATTATAATTTTATTAATCTAATAAGATGAGTGAGCTTGTTGTGCACTATTTGCACCAATCTAGATCTGTGCAACAACAGGTTGACTCAAACCTGCCATATTTGAAAAAGGAAAAGAAAAAGACACTAAATGCTCTCAATGAGCTCTAAACTCACAACCTCCATTGCTAGAACTCAAAGAATGGAGCATTAATTGATGGGCCACATTTATCTTTTGAACTATTTTTACCATTGCTGTTGTTTAATATACTTTTTTTTTTTTTTTGAAAGAAAGGATAAATAACTTAAAAAAAAAAAATAAAAGAGAAAAATTAATAATAAACATGAAAAAAAGAATTCATTAATCTCTAATCCGATTATTTGAAAATCATCATCTAAACAAAAAAAAAAAAAAAATGAAGATCATAGTGAGAATCATGAAGGTATACCTTTCTAATTTATTAGGAAAAAATACTTACATTCAACCTCCAAGATATTATTTTAAACTATAATTTATTATTATTTTCTAAAAAATTACTACTCAATTAATCAAACTTGATACTTTTGCCGTTAAAATGTATTACTTTTGCAAATATGATTCTTGGAATTCTTGGTATTATTAATAAGGGAGATTTATTCAAATAACCTAGTCAACATAATATATCATTTAAAAAACTCTCTTATAAAATTTTGTTTAAGTAGTCCTTTTAGTCAAATTGGGGCATAACTTAAATAATAATAATTAGGGGATTTTTATTAAATAATAACAAATATAGTTTTTTTTTTTTATTTATTTATTTATAAATAATAACCCTAAATCCTTCAAATCAGCCTCTATGCATATTAGAAAGAAAAATACGTGCAAACTTTCATGCTTCATTCTCTTAATCACAAAAAAGTCAATTCTTTCCTTCTTATATTTAGTCTCAATTGATTATACTTCTCATTCTACAAATATTTTCTAATTGTGAATCCATAAAGTAGGAGACATCAGTTGAAGATATCTTCATGGTGAAACACAATAAAGAATAGAAGGTATAAATAATTTGTGGTTGTAATCAATTTGTGCAATTGATATATAAGATTTATGGTGCTGCTATATGCAATTTGTATAATTTTTGTGTGTAGTTTGTGTATTATAAACATTCAGCATATTGAATATGGTGTAATTATATACATAGCATAACGACATTGGTGTCGTTATATACATAGCATTTGTACTGTTGATATATAAGATTTATGGTGCTGCTATATGCAATTTGTACTGTTGTTGTGTATAGTTTGTATATTATGAACATTCAACATACTGAATCTGGTGTGGTTATATACATAGCATAAAAACATCGGTATCGTTCTTCTTCTAAATATGTATTAACCATCATAATTTTGTATATTCTTCTTAGGATTAAGCTTTGCATGTGATTTGTTTGGTTGTAAGAAGCCTCTAGATAGTGTAATTATGTCATAACATCACTATTTTTGTTATATGTAATACATAACGATATTGATAATGTTATTATTTTTAAAATTCAACATGAAGTGTTCTACTATTTCTATATGTTCTTCTAATTATTGAGACATTATATATCGTTGAAGGCATAATTGCCCTAATAACTTATAAATAGTGTTGATCATCAGTGATAGTTTTATATAATTTAATGATACATGGAGTAATCACTGGTTTTATGTAAAAGATAGCTTAGTTAATATTTTGTGTGATTAACTTATTTTTTTGATATAAAATGCAGCCTATGCATGGATACTAGTGACAGTTTGTGGATTACGGTATGCTATGATTTTATTTTTTAGAAGAAAATAGATGGTGGTCGGACTTGGAAGTACAAAGGAAATGATCCAAAAGGTTTGACGCCACTTTTGGTTTTGAGAACCATTTCTTATCTAGAATTATATGAGAAAGTTGGGGGAGCATTGAACATAGACACTAAACTTTATAAAATGGAGTTTGCAGCACTTGGTCCTGGAATGTCTAATCTCCTCATACCACCTACGAAAATTGATTGTGACAACAATGTGTCGTGGTACATATATGTTTGTAAGGAAGTCCCACTTTGTGTTACTATTTTAACAAATGATGTGTTGGAATATTATGAAAATTCAAGAGATATAGACATAAATAATTTGGTATATAAAGATGAATTCCTAGATATACTATTAAATAAAGATATGGGAGGAGAAAGATATGTGGTGTACGACATAGAAAATGATTCTTTTGACCATGAAGAAGCAAACAATACAAATTGGGGCAATTTGAATATACTTGTAGGTAATGCTAAAAGAGAAGTTCTAAAAAACCCCAAAGGCGTGGAAGATGCAGTACCATTAGAAAGAGTAGAAGTTGTTGTTCATGGAGAAACAAACAGTCAACATCGGGCTAATTGGAATATAGTTGCAGAAAGTCAGGAAGGGGTGGAAGCTGTACAAATCATGAAAGAGTGGAAGTTTCGAAACCATAAGAAATAATGAAAGTTTTGAATCATCTAATGGTTCTCCTCATCGTAATGATGTTGTGGTGCAGAAATTGAATATGCCTGTGGATGTTCGAAATTCGACAGTTGATTTAGTTCCTACCCAAGTTGGATCGTCAATACGAATTCCAACAAGTGAAGATGTACAAATTAAACAAATTTTATGATGCAAAAAATTGTTAACATCAAAGTTGCATTTTCTTTCTTTAATGTGTCTCTTTGAGTTTAAGGTGAAGAAATCCAATAAGAGATTATATACGATTGTTTGTATCGATGAAAAATGTCCTTGGAGATTGCGAGCAATGAAGATAAAAGGATCAGAATTGTTTGTAAACCAAAAGTATGTTGGTTTGCACACATGCTCAATGAGTATTCCGCGTAAAGATCACAAACATGCAACCTATTCAATTATTGGAAGTCACATTACACTTAATTTTTAGGATCTTAACCGAATACACACACCAAAGAATATAATAAATGACATTCATAAGGAGTTTGACATTACTATAAGCTACACCAAGGTGTACATGGCTAAAAAAATTGCACTGTCTTGAGTGCGAGACTCCAGATGAAAGTTATGGTAGCTTGCCTTCTTATTGCCATGTTTTGGAGCAAAGAAGTCTTGGTACACTTACATTCATTGAGACAGAGAATGACCACCATTTCAAGTACTTTTTTATGGCTTTAGGGCTCAACATACGAGGATTTGAAACCTCAATTAGGACTGTAATTTTTGTTGGTGGAACCTTTCTAACAAACAAATATAGAGGTATTTTGCTTATTGCCACATGCCAAGATGCCAATCTGCAAATTTTTCCTTTTGCATGGGCCATAGTTGATTATGATCGTGGTGTAAGCATTCCTAATGCTTTTAATAAGATTTTCAATTTTGCTTATCATGTGCATTGTATATGGCATCTACAAAATAACTTGAAAATTTTTCCATGAATAGATTTTGGAACATTATTTTGTATTACAACAGAGGCTTACAATATGATAGATTTTGATAAAAAAAAGATAACAACACTTTTTGGGTTGCATGAAGGGATTAGAAACTACTTGGAAAATGAGGTTGGTGGTGTTCACGTTTGAAGCAGAGTATATAAGGCTAGCAAATATAACTAAACAGGAAGATAGATCATACAATTTCTTCTATAATTCATTCACTTGGTAGGTTTTGTTCATCGCCATACTCATGTGCACCCTGGTTCTCTATTAATAAAAGCAGAGTATTAATTTAAAGCAAACCCACAACTGCAATAATCATTAATTTCATTTCCTCATTTCAGTTGACAGGAACCCAAAAAAAGATTCACTGATTTACAGGAGTGGCTCATCTGTGAAGAAGTTATTTATGGAAAGATAACCGCTCCTTTCTTGCTCTTCCTATGCTATACACATACGTACAAGGAATACGTATTTAGTGATAGGTACGATACAATATCATGACAACCAACAATACAAAAAAAATGCTCGTGATTTTCCTATTCTCGGTTTAATTGAGCACATTAGAGTAACATTGCAAAGATGGTTTTATGAAAGGCAAAATGATGTTGCAAAATGTGGTAGTTTTGACACCACATATGGAGGAGAAAATTATTGTGACGTATAATGAATCTCATGGAATGAAGGTTATTCATATTTCTTCAGTAGAATTTGAGGTGTATAAAGAAATTGGCACGCAAATTGTCATTTTAGAAGATTTCACATGTACCTATAAAAAGTTTGATTTGGAGAAATTTACGTGTGCACATGCAATTTCTTCTATTAAACACAATGGAGGTGATGGATATAAGTAATGTTCTCATTTTTACATCACATTATGCTGGAGAGAATCATATTCTGAATTTTTTTACCCATTACCAGCAGAAGATGAATGGAAAATTCCCGATGATGTTGAATCAAGAGTTATATTATGTCTACGAACAAAGCAACCAAGTGGAAGACCACCTAAACAAAGCAAAGAATATATTAGAAAGCTACATAAACAACAAAAGAGAAAAAGTACAAAAACATGCAAGTGTGGGAAGTGTGGAGGAACAGAACATTATCGCGCTACATGTGCAATCCATTGATATAGTTAAAAAAGACTAATATTTCAGTTTTGAATATCGGTTTTTTATATTTAGGGAGATTTGGATTTATCTTATTGATATTACACCGTTTTACATTAAATGAATCATATTTTCTCAAAGTTGTTAATTTTATCTTTCATTAACTGTGTTAATTACGATGTGATACTTTATATATTGTTGTGAGGTGTCGTAGGTTATTTGGTCGTCAGAATTTATAAATATGTTTGTTATGGGTTATTTGAATGAAATTAGCATGCCGTCGGTGATTTGAGAATCATTTGTACACATTATGATGTTCGTTCGTTACAATAATGTACACATCATTATTCAAGTTTTGATACATGTTGAAAATCAACCATTTTTGAGATGACATAATAAATCACGAATTCACATAATTAGTTTATATAGATATTGTTACTTACTACGTCTCATAGAGTTTGAACATTACACACTCTACAAGTCCATTACATTTAGAGATGATGACTTGAATGTTTATTTGGTATGATTTTATCCAACATATTCTACAAATATATTAATTTATTTATTATGGATTATAAAAATGAAACTGGCAAGCCCCACGTAAAATGCGAGTCATTTACGTACATAACGACATTATTTCGTTATCATAATGTACCAGTAGTTATTCAAATTTTGATAGACTTTGAACATTACCTGAATCTTGGATGATACATTGTCATTATTTTTAAATTTATATACTAATGAAATAACGAATTCAAATAATTTGTTTGAGTAATATGATTACTTGTCACATTTTATAGAGTTCAAATATAAATAACACACACTACAAATTCATATTGTCTAAAGATGAAGACTTGAATTTGCTTTTAGCCTGATTTTGTCCAACATATTGTAAACATGTATAAATATGTTTGATATAGGTTATTAGAATAAAATAGGCATGCTATCGGTAAATTGAGAATCATTTATGCATATAACGACATTCTTTCTTTAACAATGTACTGATCGTTATTCAAATTTTGATAGATTTTGAAAATTAACTAATTTGGGGATGACATATTAACATTATTATAACATTATATGGTAAATTAACCATGAATTCTCATAAATTGTTTAGAGAATTATTTTTACTTACCACATTTCATAGAGTTCCAATATAAGATGATACACACTACAAGTTTATATTTAAAGATGATGGCTAGAATGTTTATTTGGCATGATTTTATCCAACATATTCTAAAAATATAATAATATGTTAATTATGGATTATTAAAATTAAATTGGCATGCCCCGGGTAACTTGAGGGTTATTTACTCACATAACGACATTCATTCGTTATAACAATATATCGGTCGTTATCAAATTCGTTATAACAATATACTGGTCGTTATCAAATTTCGATAGATTTTAAACATTACATTAATCTTGAATGACACATTATTATTATTTTTAGTTTTATATACTAAAAAAATTACGAATTCAAATAATTTGTTTGAGCAATATGATTACATGTCACATTTCATAGAGTTCAAATATAAGATGACTATTTTTTACATTTCATAGAGTTCAAATATAGATGTCATGCTGTACAAGTTCATAATGTTTAAAGATTAAAACTTAAATGTGCTTTTTGGCATGATTTTATCCTACATATTGTAAACGTGTATAAATATATTTATTATGAGTTATTAGAATGAAATAGACATGTAATTGGTGAATTGAGAATTATTAACGCACATAACGATATTCTTTCGTTATAACAATGTACTAGTCATTATTCAAATTTTGATAGATTTTGATAATCATCTAATTTCGAGATGACATATTAACATTATTCTAATTTTATATAGTAAATAAATCACGAATTCTCATAATTTGTTTAGAGAAATATGGTTACTCACCACATTTCATAGAGTTCCAACATAAGATGATACACACTACAAATTCATAATACTTAGAGATGATGACTTAATTGTTCATTTGGCATGATTTTATCCAACATATTCTAAAAATATATTAATGTTTATTATGGATTAATAAAATAAAATTGGCATGCCCCGGGTAAAGTGTGAGTCATTTACACATCTAATGATATTATTTCTTTATAACAATATACCGATCGTTATTCAAATTTCGATAGATTTTGAACATCACCTGAATTTTGGATGACACATTATCATTATTTTTAACTTTTTTATACTAATCGAATCACAAATTCAAATAATGTGTTTGAGCAATATGATTACTTGTCACATTTTGTAGAGTTCAAATATAGATGTCTATGTTTGTTATGAGTTATTAGAATGAATAGGTATGTAATCAGCGAATTGATAATCATTTATGCAAATAACAACATTCTTTCGTTATAACAATGTACTGGTCGTTTTTAAAAGTTTGATAGATTTTGAAAATCAACTAATTCCAGGATGACATATTAACATTATTCTAACTTCATATAGTAAAAAAATTATGAATTATCATAATTGTTTAGAGAAATGTGGTTACCTACCACATTTTATAGAGTTCCGACATAGATGAGGCACATTACAATTTAATATTTAAAAATGATGACTTGAATGTTCATTTTGGCATGATTTTATCCAAGATATTCAAAATATATATTAATATGTTTATTATGGATTATTAAAAAAAATTGGCATGTCCCTCATAAATTGCGGGTCATTTACGCACATAACGATATTCTTTTGTTATAACAATGTAGCGATCATTATTCAAATTTTGATGAATTTTGAACATCATCTAATCCTTGTATGACACATTAGCATTATCCTAACTTTATATACTAATAAAATCATGAATTCTAATCATTTGATTGAGCAATATGGTTACTCATAACATTTCATAGAGTTCCATCATAAATGTCATGCACTATATTGCATTAGCACAACTACAGATTGAAATATTACAACTAATAAGACTATTATACCAATTTTATATGACGTTCACCCACAATCATCCATTCCTTCAAACCAAGAAAAATCTGTAATTGCACAAAATAATATTCGTTAATCTCCTCCAATATAATTAGAACACGAGCTAGACACACACTCAACTCAATTCAACATGTAAACTAAAAACATATAGAGATTTAACACTTCAAGTCAAATATAGAGCATTATAGAAATTTGATTAAAAGTTTTATCCATGATTATCCATTGAGTTACATATGGATCAAAATGATTTGCATATATCTCAGCTGCTAGTTTTCTTCTCCCATCCTTCATGTACTATGGGTGAATGAGACCAATATCGATTTTGCCAAATAAAAATTCAATGAATTTTAATATGAACATACCACAATCATTCCTACAACCAAAAAAAAAAAAAGTTAGTATATTATTTATATTATTATATTAAATGAAAATTTCAGTTGATAGTAAATTTATCAAATGTCATATGACTCATTACTCTCATGTAAATCAGCCAGGGGATAATTCTTGCCAATGGATCATTAGCTGGATAATTCTTGCCAAATGATCAATAGCTGCACGTTTGATGTATATCGATAGATTATCATAAACCTCAATATTTTCGCTCCTTGAGATCTATCCTCAATGTAATCCAATGTTGCACTACACAACAAGGAGTATATAAGAATTTGGAATCCTTCCAAGATTTACCTAAAGCCGAGGAAGACCCATCAACATATCTAAGCAATTGTTTAACCAATTTGTTGTCCCATTCGTGTACAAACAAAGACTTCAAACAAACATCTTATAATGGTATTTTCCCTTTAGAGATCTGAGACATTTGTTCATATCATTCACGGCCCTAAAAAATTGGGTTTCAAATATGCATGATCGTTGGCAAAATAGTTTCGAGTACTCGATAGCCCGCCCTCTTATATGGTATAATGCAAAATCAATATGCTGCATCAAAAACATTGTTAAAATATAAACATTGAATTTACAAATACCTAATCAACATTTGTATTTCATAAACTTACATCATCAATAAGCCATTTATCATTTATGAGGTTGTAAAAAAAATCTCGTCCAATGTCGTAAAGTGTTGTAGACACTAGAAAACTGTGTAATACAAATTTCGTTAAAGATTGCTCATATTAATTAAGGCACTTAGATAGATATACAATATTACCTTTCTCCACCTTCTTTTATCAATCTATCAAGATAATCATTCTTGGTTTTCTCAACAGGTCTAAATAGGTCAAAATTTGTGACATTCATCAATTTTTTTCGTTTGCCCAAATGTGTGATAGGTGGGCACAAAGAAGGTCCAAATTTATGCTTTCTCTTGCCACATCCGAAATATGAAACCTCACTTAACCATGGTTATAAAGTTTACAAATGTAATTATATAAATAATTAATTTAAACATTGTAACTTATAAAAGATAACCACTTATGTAAAATCTCACCATTCTCGTATGTATTCAACCCCATATCTTCAGTCACTTCTTCATAATCATCTATTTTTTCTCCTACCTCCATTTGTTTTCTTTTCAACTACCAGTTTATCTACTTCTACTTGATCCGCACCTCAACGTTAAGTTTACAAGTGTATCAACAAAAATTCGAATATTTTTAATTCATAATTTGAAAATTAAAATTCTGAACAAATGATTTCACATACTTACCTATATATAAAACTACTTCCTTGCATTTGTCGTCTTCAACATCCATTGTGTTTTGAATTTTTTTGTTTTTCGTTCTGCATATCATTAATAGTGTCCATGTACACCATCATAACATGAATGTTGTCCTGCTATATCATCAGCCACATCTTTGTTGACGTCTCCCCCAAGTTGATTGTCATCTACTCTTGAAATAAAATATAAATTTCTAACAATTAGTCATTTGAACATATATTAATTTTATCATATATTAATTGCGATAGGAGTAACAATATCTATAAGACCTGCACAGTCTTCACTATATCATCATTGTCCTCATGATCATCTTTCTCGATGTCAGTTTCTTTTTGTTTTTTGTTGTTTACCAAGGCTAACAATTGGTCCACCTTCTTGTTTAAAGCCCCAAACTTCTTATTTAACTCACCAAGGATGCAATGCTTGAATTTCTCTAATTTTATGTCCATGATCTTTGAAATATGATTCAAAATGGAAGGGTTAGATTTATTTGTAGCTTCAGGCAAGCCACATCCAGATGTAGACTCATCGTCAACTTCATCATTATATATGTCAACTCTTGCATCTTCTTCATCTTCTAGTTCGTCAGTCATTTGATGCCAAAATGTCTCAGTTCTTTCAGCTTCTATAGGCTCTAGTTTATTTTTTCACATAATGCTGCATGTGTGAACAATTTAATTTAATTTTTTTTTTGTAACGATAATTTGTAACATGCATTTTTTGTACAGTTGTACAAGTGTCTCGTACCTTTGATGATTCTAGAACAACATATATATCAGATGCTTTCAGTTGGTTAGTGAATTTCCAACTAAGCATTTGTGGTACTCGTTCTCCACATGAGTCAACAAACTGCTCTCTAAGTTTTGGAATTGCTTCCAAAACCCATACCTATAAAGAAACAAAAGTATCACATGCATATGTCTAAAATAGAGTCAAAGTAATTATTTTTTTAACAACAAATATAATAATTACCATGACAGCAAAACGAAATCCGTGAAGACTATATTTTATCTTATTTTTTTATGGCAAAATTTCGCTTGAAGTTTCTCAAAGTGTAGGAAAATGATGACTTCCCCCAAAGGAAAATATTGAATTTATCTACATCTTCAACAATTCTAAACCACCACTTCTGCAATAGTGTTTTCTCCTTAGCACCAAAAAGTACCAATACTAAGCAAACAAGAAGACCTAACTTATATTTATCTTCTTGGTTTTGGCACTTCCCAAATTGATTCAATAAGTGATTCCTATTTATTTTTCCATTACGCGCTATAAAATATTTTTCCATCAAATCACATCTTCCACATAAACAGTCTCTTTATTCAATTCACCATAATTTAGGCCCGTTATTATGGTGAATTATGTCAATCCTAACCTAGCCAATTTGCCACCAAAGTTAAACCATATTGCATTTTTTTTGTTGGTTTTCACTTGCCTTATCATTAGTTGATCAAACAATTGTTATGAAACTACCATATTCCTCAAATCTAGAAACTTGCCAAAACAAGATTCTTCAAACAAATGTTGGTAGTATTCATTTAAACCTTTATACACATATTCGACCATAGTCAAGTAGCTTCGACAAGGAATTCTTGGATTTTTCATGTCTTCTTTGTTGTAAAGTAACTCTATGATCCTACAAATATTTTAACAAAGGGCATAAGTAAATATGAAGATGAAGTGATAGAAAATAAAATATTTGTTGGTGGATATTACTTCGATAATATACATAAACATTCATATAACATTTTCAGGAAAAAAAAACAATTATTTATATATAGAACATTATTTATAATTAGAGTCGTAATTGTTTTCATATGAGGATACTCCATCTGAGATGGTATTTAAACTAAACAATCAAAATTCTTATAAGTAAGTTAATGACATCATATGCATCAACAAAGTGTTCATGTTCCAATTTTAGGTTGAATGGATAACTATGAAATGCCAATGCTTTCTAGTGCATAAAGGGATACCATAGGAAGGAAGACAAATTTGAACTAAAGTATGTCAAAGAAATAAGGTCATACTCTATGATATACAAATTATGAGTATTGAACCACTTTCTACTAAATATTGAAATTGTACTTCTTAAAAAATCCATCAGCTTCTATAGTCAAGTTTATACGCATGCAAAAAAGTAGGTTTTTGTGCCAAAATAGCTAGTGTATATGCATGATCCTTTTTCAGTACTGATATACTTATCCAATATATAAGTGTTACGTCATTTTGTTTTGTATTTTAGGTCTTATTTATGTGATATTAAGGTTGGATGGTTACTGCTATTCCAACATTATTTAACTCAGAAAAGTATTATAATATCCTAGAATTTGTTAAAATCACCTAAGGAGGTTTCATTCACTAAAACTAATAAGGCAAAAAAAAAAAAAAAAAAAAAGAAATCCAAACAAAACAAAATGTAGAACTATGGACTCATCTCAAGTAAACTTTTTAAAACCATTCTTAAATCAAGTTCCACCACTTAAAACTCATGGATTCATCTCATGTATATTTTTCAACATCATAAATATACAAGGATCGTCTATTTAGATAATCATATAGTTACAATTCATCTTAAGAATTTTTTTAAAACATTATTGCCTATTACTAGCAATTAAAATTGTTTTCTAATAATTGCTTAATGTTGGCAGCACTATCACAATCATCGATCAAACGATGGTCTTATATTCCAATACAGTTGGAAGAAGAATAATTACTAAATAATTTGTTTCCAAGCTTCAATTTCTATGCAAAGAATGGAGAAAAGATAATTTAGTCGTTCATTTTAACTTGAAAAGAAAAAATTACTTATGAATAAAGTTACATGGATGAATTTTTTCAAGAACTTAGCAGCCACCAGGAACACCTCTAATTCTTGATTTAAGAAATATAAAGAAAAAAAAGAGTAAGGAAAGAAAAATCTAGTTTGAAAGATACCTAAAAAGCTCTATGTTAACATGGAACAATGGAGAATCTAGGTCAATAAAATGAACGAGAATAAGAAATGAAAAAGTTGAGCAACATACCTAATCTTTGCACAATTTTATCACTGAAATTAAAATATTTTCTGCCACCACACTTCTCAATCTTCTAATTAGCAGACAACCGCCAATCACGACTTCATGTTAAAAAAAAAATCAAATGAACACAAATTCAACAACCATCATGTATATGAGATATTAAAAAATAAAAAAATACCATAAATTTATTATAATAGTTCAAAACCAAGTCCAAACAAAATAAAATGTATATATTTGCAACTAAATAATATAAACAAAGCTGAAGTCTAACTTCATGTATCCTTTATATTTATTAGACCAGAGAGAGAGAGAGAGAGAGATTTTGATATCTCAGTCTATATATATATATATATATATATGTGTTGCATATCTGTCTATTATGAATACAATGAGCAGGGAGATTTGAGGATGGTAATATTATTCACGGCTTTAAATGTGTGCACTATTAGGCCAAATTCGAAGGTCTTTTGGGAAACACTTTCTATATCATATCCTTCTTTTATACATTTTATCAAATATGATACATGCATAATTATATATATATACACCAAAATTTCTCTCAATTGATCATTTAAGGCTTTTATACCATTGATTCACGATTAGAGAGACCAAAGGTGTTCACTTTTGATTAAATCAAATGCAACAAGTAAGAACGGAAAAAGCTTATATATATATATATATCTATATATTATGAATGCAATGTGTAGAGAGATTTGAGGATGGTAACATAACTATTCAGGGCTTTAAATGAGTGCATTATTAGACCAAATTCAAAGGACTTTTGAGGAAACACTTCCTACCTCATATTCTTCTTTTATACATTTCATCAAATATAATACATGCATAATTATATATATATATACTAAAATTTCTCTCAATTAGGGTTCTTTACACCGTCGATTCAAGGTTAGAGATCAAAGGTGTTCGGGTTTGATTTAATCAAATGTAACAAGCAAGTGCGAAAAAAAGCTATCTAAAAAAATCATTGAATATAAATATCCACACACATATATATGGAAATGAACTGAACCTGAAAATCCAAAATTTAGCAATCCGATGAGTAATTGTGAAGCTAGCAATTGATAAGCCACTGAAATTTTCAATTCCGAAAATAAGAATGTTGATGTTGCCAAACCCTAATTGGTCAAGAACGACAACGACATGAAACTCCTACGAGTTCGAGCATGCAATGATCTTTTCAGTCTTGAAGGATGCTTCAGCGGTAAGATTTCGGCATAGACTGATTTTCTGAGTTGGGGATAATCTCTATCATTCATTCCTTTTCTTATTTTCTTATTTTATTTTGGTATCCTTATATGTTGTCAATTTCGTTGACTTTGCACTTTTCGTCTGCTATTAAAGAGCTTCTCCAACAAGAAGCTACTTTGGCATTTGACGTCAGTTTTCATCCTCCAGCAGTACTCTATTCCCTGCACCAGTTTAAAGTTTTTGACTTTTTTGCACTACTTTTAGCGTAGAATTTTTTTATTGCGCTACTTTTTTCCTTTTTCTTATATGATTATATATATATTTTTAATATTTAATATTATAATTTTTTTATCTCAATTATCCAAACTGAAATTAAATCAAGTTTTTTAAAATAATATGATGTGTAATTTAAATAATAATAAAAATATAATTTAAATAAGTATAGATTTTAAATATTATATACAAGTTTAAATAGAATTGCATAACATTACCCGACATTCAATTTTACATAAATATTTTTTAAATATGATAGTTTAAGAATATAAGTAAAATAAATATTATCTCAAATTTTAATGTTAAATAAAATTACATATATAATGTTTTTAACAAATATTTAGTAAAAATAAATATTAAAAATAAAGAAAATAAAGATTATTGTGTAATATTATTTTTTAGTGGAGAAAGTAGTGCAAACTGTTGGAGAGAGTATGTAAATTTTACGCTAAAATGATGAATACTTTGCACTAAAGTAATGAACACTGTTGGATGTGGTCTAAGTTATATAGTTACTTCGGGTTTCATTTAGTATTTGAGACAAACTATATTCCTAATTTAATATACTATTATATACTCTTTAAAAGCAATATAATCATCCATTCAGATGCAGGTTTAACAATTAAATAATAAATCAAACATTTAAAATATCGTATAAGATATGTAAATATAAGTGCTCATTATTGGTGGTAGAATTATGATTGAGTGAATACCGATTATTTGTGCGTTTTCTACAAAATAAAATTTGTGCATATTTATATATATATATATTAAAATTATATCTAAGTTAACTTTTAATCGATCAAATTTGTGCTAATAACATCTTTTGAAATACTAGTTGGTTTTGAATACTTGTAAAAAGATAAAATAGTAAATTACAACAATATTGAAAGTAGTAAGATGGAAACTCTAAAAAAAGTTAAATATTTTTTATTTAAAGAATGAACTTATTTAAAAAAAAAACAAAGAATTGTTGGGTTGAGCTCATTCGGATGGGAGATGGGCCCAACCCAAATATTTATGTGTTTTGGGTTGCCGATAAGAGATCGAATATTCTTCCTCATCCAAACTTTGCTAATTGTAACTAATATGATATTTCATTATTTGACATGTGCCTCTTTCTCTAATTACTGATGTTAAATTTACATTTTCATCCTACCGTACTTCATTTCAATACAAACATAATTCTTTAATATTTAACTAAATATAAATCTTTTAAATATATCCATTTCAACATATCACAAATACTTATATCTCAAAAAACGACTCCTACATTTCGTGCTTTTGCATTATTATGCTTCTTACACGACCGTACTTGTACACTATTATAATTGTTGTGTTATTTCAGCATAAAACACCTGAGTCAGCTTATAGTCTGATAACAGATGTTGAAGTATTATATGTGATAGAAATCGTGCATCTTTGACCAAAATCGTCGACATCATTGACCACTCTCACATTCCTTGTCTTAACGTTGACATCTATCGACGTTCCCATGCTTTATTTGGACACGTGGCTCGGCATTTAATGCCCAAATTTCAAAGTCTAACAATATCACGTGTTTTCAGGATTTGTTGTATTTGGATTTCGATTTCGATTTGACATCTTCCATTTTAGTGAAAATGTTTAAACGCGGCACGATTACGTTTGTTTCACAATTTTGGAAGCGTTACTTCTATAATTTTAATTTTCAATTTTCAATATTTTCCTTCAAGTGTAATAGTTGAAATTGTTATTTTGAAACTAAAATTGATGATTTTAAATTGAAATCGACAGTTTAAAATTAAAATAAATAAATTTGAAATTTTTAGTTTTAAGAATCGACTGTTTAGGAATTAAAATTAAAATCGAACAAATCAATTTTAATTACTATTTTAATTTCAATTTAAAATCAGAATAATAATTAAACAAAACTCTGACCGACATCCCGATTTAGAACCGAAACCATGCCACCACTAGAAAATATTCAGTCGGCCTCTAACTATTATTTTACAACTAAGTAATTAAAGTTTCTTCTGATGTAATTAAACATTGAGTGAGTCTCTTGTGTATCAGGTGCACCACGCACCCAATCCATAATAATATTTGTTTAATAAAAAAATATTACTTATTTACTTGAAAAATATTACTATTTTTTCAAGATAATAAATTAATAGTAATTTTTTAATAAATAATAATATTTTTTAATTAAATAATTAATACTCTATATCAAATTACATAATGCACATGATGTATATAATTTTTTACCAATATTTTATTATTTCATAAATGAAACCAAGAAGCTCTTTTTCTCTTTCTCCTGTTAAAATAAGTTAGTCTATTTAATAAATAGTCTTTTTCTCTTTTTTTTTTTTTTTTTGTTGATTATCCAAGTTAATAAATATTATTTATACCAATTCTCTCTTTTTTTTTATTCTTAAAACTCAATTATATTAATATTTTAACAAACATTATTTTTTACAATGTGAATTAAGTAAAATCATTTAATTCATTTCTTGTCCATTTAAAATTTAAAATTATTTTTATTTCTTAACATTATAAAAATACAGAAATAAATTTTATTTTTTGTTGGGAGAAAATAATGTAATATATATCATTTTTGATAAATAAATTAAAGTTTCACTTTCAATTTTGAAGCTAAAAGCTGCTTAAATAGCAAATGCTCCCACTTTTAGATATTGTAAAAAATATTTATATTTTAAAATACTGTATACTTTCAATTATAATTAATTATCAATATTTTAAAATGTAGTCACTTTTTTATAAAATAATAGCGTGAAAACACTCATTTGGTCATATACATTCTTTATCAGTTTATATTTCACAAATATTCTCGTTGTCCACATCAAGCATCCTCGCCATTTGTTGTTTCTCTTTTTTAAAATTGACCAATTTTATTTTTATCAAATGAGGACAAAAAGAATCATATGATTATATTGTTATCCATTATCAATTTTTAAATCAAATGTTGATATCTGAACGTAATAAAAACTAACAAAGATAAAATATACTTACCAATCTAAAAATAAACATAATTTATAGAAATATACTATAAAATAAAATATGGGATATATACCAAAATAATGCAAAAATAATATTTCGTAAAATAGGGTTAATTCAAAAATTCTTCCCAAAATAGGGTAAGACATCAGGTCCGGTGACAATATTTGGTAAAAACATCAACGGGTCTGACGTTTTTATTTTAAAAATATATATATATATATATGCATATATATATATATATGGGCATGTATATATATATATATGCAAGTATGTGTATATATATATATATAAAGATATATAATTTTGTATATATATATATATATTTTAATTTGTCTTTATTAATTTTTTTATATAATTTGATAAATGATATTTATATTATTAGAATTCAAATTATTTTTTGTATATTTACTGAAACTAAATGAAATACAATATTAAATATATTTATATATTTTTCATTATATAAATATATATATTTATTTCAATAATATATAAAATAATAATATAATTATAAACCAATAAAAATTATAAATTTAAAAAAATCATATTATAAAAAACATATTAAAGAAATTAAGGAATATTTTTAAATATTTTAGATATTTATATTACTAATTATTGGAATAATTTAAACAAATATACATATATATATATATATATCTACTAATAATTTAAAAGAAAAAAGAAAATACAATAAACGTCAAGCCCACTGACGTTTTAAAGAAACGTCAGTGGGCCTTACGTTTCTTTCAAAAAAAATTCTCTTTAATATATATAAATTATATATTATTTATTCTGCTTAAATATTTTATTTTTTGTAATATAAATATTTTGTTAGAAATATATGTATATATAATTTTTTGATATAAATAGATATATATATATATTATAATTGTAAATAATAAAAGTTTATATTGTTATTTAAGATAATTAAATCATATTATAAATAATTTTTAAAAATTAAAGAATATTTATTAATAATTATTATATTTTTATTTAAGTATTATTTGAATATTTTTTTAAAATATATATATACACATATTAATACATAAGTATATTAAAAATATGTATATATATACATATATTCATAAATATATATAAAAAAGAAAGGATATAACGTCAGACCCACTGACGTTTTAAAAGAAACGTCAGTGGGCCTAACGTTTCTATTACTTTTTTATTATATTAATTTATATTTATTCTTTAATTTTATATTATATAAATATAAATATAAATATACATATTTATAGAAATATATTAAAAAATTAAAAAATAATATAATGTCAGGCCCACTAACGTTTTAATAGAAATGTCATAGGGCCTGACGTTTCTTTGATTTAAATTTTTTAATACTATTTATATATTATAAATATATATATTATTTCTTATTTATTCTGATTAAAATAAATATACTTATTGTTTATATTTAATTTTTTTGTTATATAAATATATATTTAGAAATATATATATATATATATATTTTTTTTTACAGAAATATATATTATATAATTGTAAATAATAAAATTTTTATTTTTATTTAAGATAATTAAATCATATTATAAAAAAATTATAAAATTTAAAGGATATTTTATAATAATTATTATACTTTTATTTTAAGTATAATTTGAATATTTAAAAAATATATATATACATACTTTACAGAGTGAAGTGAAGTGAAGTCAGTTCTTATAGCATGCACATCTTCTCAAATCAACCCACTGAACTCTGCACCGCATCGTGCAGTCAAGTCGGTAATAATTATTTATTAAATGAACTAATATAAATAGGAATGTCTTAGTATGATACATAAAAGCGTAAAGAGAATGGGTAAGGGAAAAGGGTGTGCTAGCACAAGTGATGAAGAATACATCGATGACTCGCCAGTTCTGGATGAAAATAAGCCTTATTTCGATATTACTTTGTCTAAAGGGTGTTTCTAAATGCACCACTAAATTTACTTTGCACACCATAATAATTTTACTCACAAAATTAGATATAATGTAAATGACATAAATATCCTTATTTAAAAATTAAGAACATACACAAAAATTAATTTTTAATAAATAAATATTTATTAATTTTGTGTGTGGATGAAATAAATATTTATTTATTAAAAATTAAAATTTGTGTATGTTTTTAACTTTTAAATAAGGGTATTTATGTCATTTATAGTATATCTAATTTTGTGAGTAAAATTAATGTGGTGTGCAAAATAAATTTAGTGGTGGCTTTAGAAATTCCCAATTATATATTGCCCCGCACTATCTACTGGTAAATTTTTTTAGAAGAACTATAGCAAGGTTTATTTTTTTTTTTTTTGATAAATTTTCTTGCAGTCAATACCTAAGGAGATGATCAAACTCTTGCCTAACATTGAAGTACCAGTTGTTTTATATTGTCTGGGAAAGTCATGGAGAATGCGATACCATGGAAACCACAAAAATCAAAATTTGATAATGCAAGTTGGGGCGCTTTGTGGAGGACACGGAATTGAATTTGGATAATTTATGTATTTTCTCATTGGTTGAAAATACATGAACGAAAGTCACTTTTAAAATTGGTTTGGTCAGGCTGAGTGCTTCATTATTGTCTCCATACGTATCGGGTACTGGTGGTTCATTAACCATGTGAAAAATTGCTAATAATGATTTTATTTTGTTTGTTGTGTTTTTTTAGGACAATTTTCTTCGGTGTAATAATTTATTGTTGTTTTATGTTTATGTTATTATGTAATAATAAAATGAGTTTATTATAATTTTCTATAATATTGGTATTTAAATATATTTCTTGGTGTTCAACAAGACCAAATTATAAATAATATATATAAAGATTAGCTAAGGTGAATTGACGACGTTTAAAAACAAATATGTAGATTACATACGACGATTACAACACCTAACACCTTAACCTATACATACACCATAACAGTCAATAAATAATACCCTAATACTATTACAATAGTCACGAAAATTCAACATCTGAAATGGCAATTGTAGCTACTCCAAATTATTTTTTTTTCGCCTTGGATCTCTCTATACTTGAGGAAGATGGTCCACTCACGACATCATTATCTTCAAACTTGAAAAAGTTTATCTAGTTGGTTGAAGAATGACTCGCCATCAAATAAGTATGCAATTGTTTTTATCATTTTGAGATCGCGATCCTGTAAATGTAAGAATAATTAATATAACTGTAAATTGGATATTTAAAATCAAGAAAATGAATGGTTGATTAACTTTTTGAGATAATTACCCAACTTTCTACAACATTATTATCATCCACGACTTCTATATCAACATTTTCGTTGTCAACTGGATCTTTCCAAATATTTAAGCGAGGGGTGACATCTATAAGATCTAGTATGTGTGATCGCATCATATTCACCTGATGAAAGTTAGTCATACTCTCTTGTTGGATAATTTCATTTTGGTGTCTCTCATTATTCAATTGAGCACGTAAATTATGAACCTCGTTTTCAAGGGCGTTTATATGTCCGTCTCTAACCCCAAGCTGCTCTATCATATTATTCTTTTCCGTTGTCATGGTACTTAAAGTACCACGTAGAAAATTTATTTCATGCACTAAGACGTCTTCTTGTTGTCGAATGCAACCTTCTAAAACAGAGACAACGTTAGATGACCACTCCAATTCAACTTGGCACATCTTTACATGCCGCCGTAATTTTTGTATTTCTTGTTCTTGCATGTTGGATATGACATTTGCGGCAATATTCTCTCTCCTCAATCTCTTTATTTCTTCTTTTAATTGTTGATTACGTATTCTTAATTGCACCAAACTTGTAGACTTTTTTACGATAGACAGATAACCTTTGTATGTGAAATTTTTATTGGGTCGTGTGGAAGTTGATGCTGATGATTTTGATGTTGAAGCCATACCTATCAAATATAATTTATAAGGGTCATTACAGTCATTAAATTTCAATAATTTATTTAAGTATCATATAATAATATATTAATTATACTAAACAAGTTTTAATTAGTCAACATAACAAATCGTAAAGCAAAAAAAATTAAACAAATAATGCATGCAAAACTAAAACAATATTCATTATAATAAATAAATAAAATTGAAATAAGATCACTTTAATAAATACAACAAAATAATTAAAGAACACATAAAACAGTACACTCATATAATAAAAAATTAGGAACATGTTCATGTAAATATATATATGAAATCAAACAAACATCCACAAAAATAAATGATAGTAAAATAAATGATGTATTTATACTACTTACCTTAGGCTAGGTTACGGTGATGTCTCTACAAAATGATGTTTTCCTTGTTGAAGACAATCTACATGATATATCATCAAAAAATAAAAAATTTGATGATTAGTGTTTGAGAAAAAATAATGTCATATCATGCAAAAAGTTAGAAGATATAAATTTATTTTGATTAGTGATAAATAAAGAAAAAATGGTCAGAATTATAAACCATAAAAAAAAACCAATACATGTGAAAGGAAAAAATAAAAGAAATAATGATATCTAATATATATATTATAAAATAAATTAAAATTTAAATAAATAATACATACCTTGGAACAGAATGTAGAAATGGCTGGAACAGAATGCAGGAATAATTAAGGAAAATAATTTGATAAGAAGAGAAGAAGTGAAGATGGGGGCACACACCTCCAGCAAGAAAAAAAACTTCAAGAAAAAGGAGAAGTAGAGGAGTTAACAAGATTTATGCAGTTTGAAATGGAATGGAAGGAGGTGCTCACGTGAATATAAGTGAAGAGAGTGAAGAGAGAGAGAGAGAGAGAGAGAGAGAGAGAGAGAGAGAGAGAGTTTGCTGTGAAGACATGTGAATTGCATGTGATTGCAGTAAATTTTGCAGGAGATAGGCATGTGCAATCACATTATGTGCGGTCATTTTGCAGTTAAAAATTGCAGTCATTTTTTAAAACGTCAGTGGGCTGACGTTATATATTTTCTTAATTTTTTTATATATTCATGTAAATATGTATATGTATATTTATTTTTAATTTAAAATATTCAAATAATACTTAAAAGAAAAATATAATATTTCTTAATAATTATCTTTTAGTTTTTCAAAATTTAATTATCTTAAATAAAAATATAAAATTTTATTACTTTACAATTATATAATAAATATCTATATCAAATATATATATATATATATATATATTTCTAAATCAATTTTTATATAAGAAAAAAATCAAATATAAACGATAATTACATATATTTTTTACATGATAAATAAGAAATAATATATATATATATATATATGTATTAAATATAAATAATATATATAAAATAAATATTAAAACAAAATTAAATAAATTTTATGTATGTATATTTATATATATATATATATATATTTTTTTTTAAATTATTAAAATTATACTGCAAATGAAAATATAATAATTACTAATAAATATTCTTTAATTTATAGAAATTTATTTATATTATGATTTACTTATCTTAAATAAAAATACAAATTTTAATTATTTAAAATTATATAAGTTTTATTTATATAGTAACAAATATATTTTTGTACATAAATAATTATATAAGAAAAAATTAATATAAACGATAACCATATATTTTAAAGAGAATAAATAAGAAATAATATATATATTAAATATAAATAATATATATATATATAATATAATATTAAACAATTTTAAAAATCTAGAAGAAACGTCAAGCCCACTGACGTTTCTTTAAAACATCGGTGGGCCTGACGTTATGTTTTTTTTTATTTTCTTTACATATTTATGTAAATATGTATATATATATATATATTTTTTTTTTTCAAATATTCAAATTATACTTAAAATAAAAGTATAATAATTATTAAAAAATATCCTTTAAATTATATAATTTTTTTATAATATGATTTAATTATCTAAAAATAATAATATAAATTTTTTATTACAATTATATAATATATATTTCTATAAATATATATATATATTTATATAAATTTCTATATACATATATTTATATAAAAAATTAAATATAAACGATAATTATATTTATTTTAATCGAAATAAATAAATAATAATATATATATATTTATAATATATATAATACATATAATATAAAGATTAAAAAAATTAAATCAAAGAAACGTCAGCCCCACTGTCGTTATATTATTTTTTAATTTTTTAATATATTTCTATAAATATGCATATTTATATTCATATATATTTTTTATTTAAAATATTTAAATTATACGTCAAATTAAAATATAATAATTATTAATAAATATTCATTAATTTATAGATTTTTTTATATAATATGATTTAATTATCTTAAATAAAAATATAATTATAATTATTTACAATTATATATTTTATAGTTATATATATAAAATATATACATATATTTCTAAATAAATATTTATATAAGAAAAAAATAAATATAAACCATAACCATTAAAATTTTAAATAGTAAGAAACAATATATATATATATATATTATAAAAATATATGTAATATTATAATATAAAGTTAAAGAATAGATAAAAAATTAATAGAAACGTGAGTGGGTCTCACATTATATCATTTTATATATATATATATGTTTATGAATATATGTGTGTATATATACATATTTTATAATATATTTATGTATTAATATGTATATATATATTTTTTAAATATTCAAATAATACTTAAATAAAAATATAAAAATTATTATTAATTATTCTTTAATTTTTATAAATTATTTATAATATGAGTTAATTATCTTAAGTAACAATATAAACTTTTAATTTTTTAATTATATAATATATATATATTTATATAGAAAAATTATATATATATATATATATTTCTAATGAAATATTTATATTACAAAAAAATAAAATAGATAAGCAGAATAAATAACATATATATATATATATATATTAAATATAAATAATATATATAATGTAAAAATTTTAAAAAAATTAAAAGAAACGTCAGGCCCACTGACATTTCTTTAAAACGTCAGTGGGCTTGACGTTTATTGTATTTTCTTTTTTTAATTATTATTATATTTATATATATTTATTTAAATTATTTCAATAATTAGTAATATAAATATCTAATTTTTTTTAAAAAATATTCCTTAATTTCTTTAATATGTTTTTTTATAATATGATTATTTTAAATTTATAATTTTTATTGGTTTATAATTATATATTATTTTATATATTACTGGAATAAATATATATTTATATAATGGAAAATATATAAATATATTTAATATTGTATTTCATTTAGTTTCAGTAAATATACAAAAAATAATTTGAATTCTAATAATATAAATATCATTTATTATATAATATAAAAAATAATAAAGACAAAATTATATATATATATATATATATATATGAATATATGTGATGACAATGATGATGACATGAGGCATATATATATTTTTTGAAAATAAAAATGTCAGTGACCGACGTTTTTATTTTCAAAATTATAACGTCAGGCCCAATGACGTTTTTACCAAATATCGTCACCGAACCTGACGTTTTACCCTATTTTGGGAACGAATTTAAAATCCACCCTATTTTATGAAATAATTTTTTTAACATTATTGTGGTAAATAACCCAAGAAAATATTCCTACCATCTCAAAAAAAATAAAAATTGCAGGAGTACAAATTTTTTTTTAATTTCTTATCAATTTAATGAATGTATAATTTTTATAAAAAAATTATAAACCCATACTTATATGTGGTTTCTTTTAATTAACTTATTTAATCATACAAACTTATTTGTGATTTTGTTTTTTGTAATTTTGAACTTTGAATTATAAAACAAGACATTAATTTTTAAAATTAAACTTATTTTTTTGAAAAAAAATATTTTAAAAAAATACTTTTTAATAAAAAGTAGAAAGAATACGTGAGATGGTTATATTCCTGATGTGAAAGTGAAAAAATATTTTTGTATTAAAATAAAATAAAATATATTAGATAAAATATATGTCAAATTAGTAATTTAATAAGTCCGTTTATATGGTAGGCAAATATTGGTTGTGTTGGGGTCATTCCCACATGTGCCACTATAGATAATGGCATAATGCATAACAGAGAATAGTGGCATTGAGCGAAATTGGATACTCTAAAGTATTTTAAGTAAAATTTTAAAAAGAGAGTTAGACAAAAAAGAAAAAGTGAATAAAATATAATAAATAAATTTTGCATACTTTTATATTCATATATGATCACCTCCTAATTTTACAAAAAATCACTAAAAAAAAAATGAAGGATCTATTTCTGGCACACACCACCTACGTACGCACTACCCCTGTCATGAAAAAATCTCATTATTTTCTCACACTATATAATTCCTTAACACATATCATCATGACTTGTCCACACACTACTTTACACCTGTAGATCTTACACAACATATTTGGATTTGTAAGACCATCTTTTGTCCAAACAACGCCTATTGCCTATTGCGTCTCAAAAGATTCTCTCTCTTTATTCCAATCCCCATACGCGTTTTCTGTCCCCTCCTCTTTTAATTTTTATATCTATCCCATTTTCTGCCACCTTCAAACTCCCCCTTCTCTCCATCTCTCTCTCTAAAAATTCACCTCACCTGCCACACAATACTCGAAGCTTTTCTCTCTGTTACCATGGCGTTCTCACCTACGAGGCATTTGCTTCTCTGTTCTTTCCTCCTCGTAGCTACTATCTCCGCCGTACACTCCATCGGGGTTAACTACGGCACCCTCGGCGACAACCTTCCACCGCCAGCTCAGGTGGCGCAGTTCCTCAAAGAAAAGACAACCATCGACCGGATCAAACTCTTTGACGCCAACCCAGACATCCTGCGCGCCTTCGCCAACACCGGAATCCTCGTTGCCGTCACTGTCCCGAACGGTGAGATCCCTAGCCTCACCGATGTCGGCAACGCCCGCCGCTGGCTTGCCGCCAACATTCAGCCGTTCCACCCACAGACCAAAATCAATTACATCCTCGTCGGCAACGAAATCCTCCACTGGGGCCCGCAGAACCTCCGAGACAACCTGGTCGCCGCCATGAGGACACTCCACCAAGCTCTACTCCTCTCCAACATCACAGACATCAAAGTCACCACCGCACATTCCTTAGGGATCCTTGAATCGTCGGAGCCCCCGAGCATGGCCAAGTTCCGGCCAGGTTGGGATAAGGGAGTTCTCGCCCCAGTGCTGCAGTTCCACCGCGAAACCAAAACCCCTTTCATGGTGAACCCGTACCCATTTTTCGCGTACAGCCCGGAAAAGGCGAACTTCTCAATTTTCAAAGCGAACAAAGGGATTTTCGACAAGTATTCTAAGAGAACCTACGGCAACATGTTCGATTTGTTAATGGATGCTGTCTACGCGTCTATGATGAAATTGGGGTACGGAGACGTCAGCGTTGCCGTCGGTGAAACGGGTTGGTCGGCGCAAGGCGAGAGCTTCGAGCAGCCGAGATGCTCGGTGGAAAATGCGGAGGCGTACATTAGTGGACTGGTGAGGAAGTACAATTCGGGTCGGGGCACGCCATTGATGCCTAGAAAGAGGTTCGACATATACATATTTGCGTTGTTCAATGAGAACCTGAAAAGCGGGGTTTTGTCGGAGAGGAACTTCGGGCTCTTCCGGCCCGATTTCTCTGCTGTCTACGACGCTGGTGTCTTGCGCGCCGACGCCGGTGTTCCTGTACAGGTAATATATATTTCTTTAAAATTCCAAATTGCAGCTATATTCGATACGAAGTTATTGGTTGGATTTTGGTGAATCCAGTGTCAATTAAATTTGATACAATTCTGGATTGCGTTTGATATACAGCGCTGTTCAATAATTTACTTAGATCTTAATTCTGAAACTGAATAAATACTTCATTTTGATTGCATTTGTATCTGAAATAAATCATAAAACTGGAAAGGATTTTCAATTTTTTTCTGGAGATTTATAAAACTTGAGAAGCATCTGGAAAAATTAATTTAATATGGAGATACAGCTTGTGGGGGGTAAGTCGGCGAAGAATCGAAAACGTGAAAAGGGTTAGGAAGTGCATGTGCCTGTCTGAATTATTTAGTTTTGTTTGTGTCCTTTTAACTTTGAATCTTGGCTTAATTTTGCCCGTTACAACTTTCTTTTTTGTCCTTTTTGAATTCCCATACGCCATCTTTTTCTCTTGCCTTGCTTTGCTGTCTTGCATTTAATTCTTCAGACTTGCCTTGTTTTTTGCGTAATAAACTGGTGGATATATTCCTTTTCCCAAAGATCAAAATGGACACTATTCAATTACTCCCTCCCTAACATTTGAAAAGTCAAAGTTAGTAATTAGTTAAAGTTTTATGAAGGTATTTTTTTAATCTTATATTGTCCAAGTTAAAGTTTTATAACGGTATTTTTATCTTATATTGTCGAAAAATTAAATGAAGGGACATAAGCTAAAGTTGATGTTTAATAGTAATTAGTTAAAGTTTTATGAAGGTATTTTTTTAATCTTATATTGTCGAAGTTAAAGTTTTATAACGGTATTTTTATCTTATATTGTCGAAAAATTAAATGAAGGGACATAAGCTAAAGTTGATGTTTAATACCAAGTGGTACTTTCTTATGGTTGTTAAAGAAAAAAGAGGTACATAATCCAAACTGAACTTTTTCTAGGACGAGAGTATTACAATTTACATGATTCCATCCCATGTTTCATTGGTCTATATATGTCACATGTATAGGGACAATGTCGTATTTTACTCTGGGTAACACGACTTATCTCATGATATGTATGTGACATAGTATGGATGGTGTGGGATATACAATATGGGGTTTTCGTGTGTGTGTGTGTGTGTGTGTAAGGAGTATTTGTATTCCTACATAAGTAGAAACAAAATAAGATGATTTTTTTTTTTTCCTTTTAATTATAGTTTGCTTTTCCGCATATTATCTTCCAATTATAAGTATGCAATAGTCTGAAAGTAGCCCACATAAAATGCATAAGAAACTAACGAGCCATGACATTATGCTTGTGGTATCTTATCCAGCCTATTCCAAAACCAGCACCAGCCCAAAACGGGAAGAAGTGGTGCGTGCCGAAGCCAGGGGTGAGCGATGCTGCACTGCAGGCGAACATAGATTATGTGTGCAGCCAAGGACTGGACTGCCGCCCTATTCAGCCTGGTGGGGCTTGCTTTGATCCGGACAACGTGAGGTCTCACGCATCCTTTATGATGAATGCTTACTATCAAACTGAGGGCCGCCATGACTTCAACTGTGACTTCTCTGGCACTGCCGTTCTTAGCTATACTGATCCCAGTATGTCTCTCTACTATCTTCTCTCTCTTCTCTATGATTGGTTTTGGTTTTATTAAATCTGATTAATTTAGTTATCTAAATAATTGATAATATTACTCCCTCCGACCTGTTTCTAGAAGCAAGACTCCTTTTCTTAGGTCGGACGGAGGAAGAGCTTGTCAAATATCATGATTTGCGATAGTTATGATTGAGTTATTAGAATAATTGGTGTTCTAAGTCATATTTATTTTATCAATACACATCATGCCACATGAATACGCCTGGTTTTTGGATTATTTCATCACATTTAGCATTTGGTTGGTGGATTTAATTAATTTGTGAGATCCTCTTTGTAATTGGCAGGCAAGGGTCCTTGCAAATATAATTCTTAAGGAAGGGGGGCAAGCATGAGGAAGAGATGTCTGTGAGACATGTACTTATTTGTTAGTTTGTGTTGTAGGCCCAGGCCCCTATTCAAATTTGTATTTAACAAAAAAAAGAGAGTATTGGGAGGATGTGGTATGGTATGAATTACATGTCCAGTTATGAATTCAATCTGCTCTGCTCTACCAACTGTTTCCATTGTAATTGCTGCCAAGGGATTGTCTGGATTTCATCATCAGGCAATCTATTATCTATTATTAATTTAAAATTATCTCATGTATCGGTATATTTCATTATTTCCAAACAATATTATTCCAAAATTAATGCTAGAATGATTTTGCTTTAAATATTATTTTATCTAATGTGATCTATGCGACAAAAACGTCAATTTATTAACATTAGGGATTTAGCACCTTGATATGGAGTATTTTAAATTTTCTGTTATTATTTTGGTCAACCAAATTGGGATATTCTATTAATGTAGGAGGATGAGTTAGATAAATCTTTCACTAATTTTAAATGGCTCTAAATATAGTCAATCTACAAATGAGATTTAGATCTAATAAATAAAAATAGAATAAAAGAGGAAACTGTTCAGTAAATTTGTGAGTGCTACGGATAGGTAAGGAATTTTGTGTCCTCTGTCAAAAAACAAAAAACTTCACATTTCTCAGAAAACATAAATTTCTATTTTGATTATTTAGCTGAAAATATAACCTTTCAAGTATCATAAATTTGTATTTATACAACTCTTGTATTTATTGATTTGAGTTATTTTAATTATGTATAATTTATTTGTAAAATAAAAAAATAAAATAGTTTTGAACTTTGATAAATAAAGCAAGACCTTAACTTTTAGAACAAGATTTATTTTTTCTGATAAAATATATTTTTGAAACAAAATTACGTGGAGTATTATAAAGAGTAAAAGGGAAGGAAAAACCCTTTCACATATAAACTTATTTGCAATTTAATGCATCTGTAGATTGTATGATATTATAGACTTTATAACAAAACTGGATTTATATTGTAATAGATTTCAAAAGATTTCTAATTATATATTACAAGCACATATAAAAACTCATAAGACCTAATTTTAATTATTTTCAAATATTATATATATATATATATATATATATATATATTGTACAATTCAACAATTTATAACTAGTTGTATAAAGCTTAAGAAAAAATGGATATTTTGTTTAATATTTATTAACATAGAAAAAAAAAAACTAGGAAAATCTAATAAATTTATTTTGCAAGTTAATATGAGTTTTTGAAAAAGTATCACACATGATAAATATTTAGAGTTTAACAAGTCAATGAATATGAACTTTCCATTTGTTTTGACCACAAACACTAAGTTTTTAGCTTAATAATTACTATGTCCCCTTGTAATTATTTCAATTTCTTATGGATACAAATTTATCAAAATAATCCTTTTGATCTTTGACCTCTTATCTTTGAATTCATATATCCAATACTAAATAATATGTATGTGCATCAATAAGATAAAACACTTCACCACTACTCCTAAAATTATAACAATTTTATATAGATATAAGTAAATACAAGCCTATCATTACTCTTTAAATTGATGTAGGAAAATAATAAAAATATGAAAAGAAAAGAAGACAATGGTATTATCGAACAACAATAATGACAACGATAATAGTAATAGTATAATGTAAATATATTATCGAACAATAAAGTAAAAATATATTTTCTTACAAATCTTTGTCTGATCAATTCTAATTTTAAATGTAATTAATAATATATTTTCTTGAAAAAATACATTTTATAATTATGAAATATTTTAATATAACTGAATAATCAAAAGCTAACATATTAAAATAAGCGTACATGATTATCATCAAATACGATTTAAAAAGAAAAAGAAATGTATGGGAGCTATAACTTTAAATTATTATTGAGATAAATTTATTAATACAATTTATAAAATCAATATTCATGAAAAATAGTTATTCTTTTCTCTTTCTTTTTATATTTGAACAAACTGTTTGCTTCAGCGATTCAAGCCCAACGTTGATGATAGGCCCAATATTGATGCTAGGCCCAATATTGTTGCTAGGCCCAAAACCGCTAAATCTGGCTGAGCGGAGTAGAAATGATTTTGTTGAATTGGGTTCACCAGATTTAAAATGACCATTGAGCCCACTAAGGATAGCTTAGGCATCGCAAAATTGAACACACAGCCTTGTTCTCCACAACCACTGACTCGATTATTCGGTTACAATAAATATAAATATTATAATGCAATGATTTAGTCATTCAATTTAAATTAAATATATACAACACGGTCAGTGTATAATCTTAAAAATGGCGTGTTAGCAGATAATTACGCTTTAAAAAAAGATTTGAATTAATTCTTGTAGAAAAATCAGAATTTAAAAATAAAAAAATTTAATTAATTCTCAAAATCAAAATTAAAGTTTACAGAAAAATTAAAATACCAAAAATTAGTTTGAAGCAGATCAGAGGAGCTTCTCAAAACCTAAGGATATGCTATATCTGACCGATTGTCAGTTTGAAACCTTTGTTGCAATTCAATACTTCATTTGTTTATGGCAAAAGTCCTGATTTTTTATCATTTGGGTCTTGACGGGAGTACACTTCAGAGAGCGTCAAGCAGCACCTCTCTTATTCTTCTGCTTTATTACTAATTTCTTTCTCTAGATCAAAGAATATGGGTAACATATACAAAATCAGTGGACGGTTTCCTCCTTGATCATTCAAAACCTTTGTGATCTTTGCGGGATGTTTACAGTGACCGTAGGGATTACTGAAAACGTGGAAAATTTTGATCGTTGAAAATGGGTGATAGTTGGATCGATATCTAATAGTGGTATCAGAGCCACCATTGAAGCACGAGAGGAGACATTAGTTGTCCTCGGATTTTCTGTTCAAATTTGCTCGAGCAATGTTCGCAGAGTACAGCCTCGTTCGGATACAACCCCTTAACGCGACCACCCAATGCAACCCAACACAATTCGCACGGAAGCGACAACCTCGGTTGCGAACCTAGGTTCAAGTGCGACCAGAACCAAGGCGAGAGGACCCACTGCCTGCTTGCACGCGACCCGACACGCAACCTACCAGTGTGACTCGGACAAGCACGAGGTGCCACTCCCAGCATGCATGTCCAGATTTTGAGTGAACAGTTAGTGTCTGGTGCTCCAATATCGCGACCCTGCGCTGCTAGTCGTCTGATTTAGTTCAACCAGCCTGTTTTCGGGCGCAGGTGTATTCAAAATCCTTACAATAGGATTTCACTTTGGTAAAGCAACTTAGACCTATGGATTTACTGCTTTTGTAGCAATCTTGCATTACATATTAAGATTGGTTTTGCTTGGTTGTAGAAATCAGGATATATGTGTGAAATCGTGTGTTGTTTGTTGACTGATGTTCGAATTATAGTTCTTTGTATTTACTCTGGTGTTTTTATTTATTTATTTATTTATTAATTTTTTTTTTTTTTTTTTGTGTGTGTGTGTGTGTGAAATCATATGTTTTCATTGCTATACTGTGCTAAATGTTGCTTTTTTGTAAGTTTGAACCATATTAGATAAAGCAGCAATTAACAATTAATTTGTTAGTTAAGCAAGTGGTTAGTGGCTTTTAGTTAAGCAAGTGGTTAGTGGTTGTTGGACGTCACTTTCACACCTAAGTTAGTTGTAATCTATGTGTATAAATGTGTGGATTAATTCTCAGAAATGTGAACTTCTCTTTCATCATTTTATGAATGAATTCAGTATATTCAAACATGGTATAAGAGCCAATTTTTTCCTCGAGAAATATCTGATCAATGGCAGATTCCTCCTCATCGTCTTGTTCTTCTTTGTCTATGTCAGTGCTTCCGGTGTTTGCTTCAATCTCTCTTAAACTGGATCGCCTGGATCGCCTTAATTTTCATTTTTGGAAGTTGCAGATTTCGCAAATGTGCGAGCTCATGGTCAGGTACGTTCCACTGCTAATCCTGATTGTGGATTGTGGATTCGTTGGGATCAATTTTTAGTTAGCTAGCTACTGTCTTCTATTTCTCAAAGCATGCTTGGTCCTGTTTCTCGTTGCTCTTCTGCTAAGGAGATATGGAAGGTTCAGAAACGCTGTTTCAGTCTCAGCCCAAAGCCAAACTTATGAATCTATGATTTCAGCTTCAAGTTATCAAAAAGGGAGATATGTCTATTGAGGAATATATTCTTAAGATGCGAGGAATCGCTGATCAAATACTTGCTGCTGGTCAGTCGATTTCTGATGATGAGTTGGTTCTCTACATCCTTGGTGGTTTAGGAGGAGAATTTGAATATGTTGTTGTCAATCTCACTGGTAGGATTTGCGATATGCCTCTACCTGAAGTACAATATTCTCTTCAGACGCATGAAATGCGACTTTATGAGCTATCACTTACTTTTCCTGTTACTTATACTACATCTATGTTGCCTTATGCAAATTTGGTGACAAACTCCAAGTTTCCACAATCGAACACTTCTGGTGTTTTTGTTCCTCATGGTGGAGGTAGTTTTGGTAGAGGTAGAGGTAGAGGTAGAGGTAGAGGCAGGTTTGGTAAAGAAAAGTTGCATGTCAAATCTGTGGAAAAAATAAATCATATTGCCTCTAAATGTTTCAAGAGATATGATTCCAATTATCCTAGTATTCAACTTTAGTCTGCGTATGCTCATATGGCTGTTGCATCTGTTGGTTTTGGAAATTCGGTTGCTTATTCTCAGACAGTTGGATCTCCTTGCCAATATCCAGAGAACATGATTTCCAATGGTACTATGGTACTATATCTGAATAACATTCTTATTCTACTTCTCTACTTGGATCACCTCCGCCTGGTTTTGTATCGCATGGTGGTTATACTACAAATCTAAAGTTTGGATAGTGGTGCTACTTCTCATGTGACTTTAGACTTTAATAATCTTTTCATTCATTCTCCATATGTTGGTAAGAATCATCTCACTATTGGTAATGGTTCTAATCTCATTATTTCTCACACTGGTTCTGCTCTTTTCACTAATACTCAGCATCCTAAACCTTTATGAATAATGTGCTTTTTGTTCCGGTAATTACCAAAATCTTCTTAGTATTGTTCAATTCACTCTGGATAATAATGTGTTTATTGAGTTTCATCCTCATGCTTGCTTTGTCAAGGACAACACAACAAAGCAAGTTCTGTTGACAGGCATCCTTAAAGATGGTCTCTACCAACTGCATCTCATCAAACTTTCATCAAATCCACCCCAATCTCAAAAGATTCCCAACTCACCTTTTCATTCTCTGCTAGCTTCAGTTTCGATCAATACTGCTAATATATGGCACAAGAGACTCGGCCATGCTTGTCCAGCAACTCTATCTCATGTACTTAAATCTGTCAAGTCTTCCATTCTAGTTCATCAATTGTCTTTTTGATGCTTGTAAGCTAGGAAAAATGCATAGTAAGTAATTTATTCTCATATGTATGGGGTCCTAGTTCTGTACCTTTCTCTAATGGATATAAATACTACATTCATTTTATTGATGCATGCACTCGTTACACCTGGGTATTTCCCATGACAGCCAAAAGTGATGCATTTTTTATTTGTAAACTTTTCCTAAACACAATTGAGAGACAATTTCAATATAAAGTCAAAGCCTTTCAGTCGGATTGGGGGGGGGGGGGGGGAATACATACTTTTATTTCTATTTTTAAATCTCTTGGGGTTCAGATTAGATTACCTTGTCCACATATACACCAAACAGAATGGGCTTCAGAAAGGAAACATCAACATATCACATAAATGGGACTCACACTTCTTGCCAATGCTGGTCTTCCATATAAATTTTGGTGGGAGGCTTTTCATACAGTTGTTTACATTATCAACAGATTACTTACTCCTGTTCTTCTACATCACAGTCCTTATCAGAAGCTCTATGGTCTTTCTCCAGACTATTAGTTTCTCAAAGTGTTTGGGTGCACATGTTTTCCCTTCCTCAAACCATATAACCATACAAAACTACATTTTAGGGGCTACTTGGTAATTTTTTTTTCAATGGGAGTGACAATAGAAACCATTGATGAGTTAATCACAATGGGAATCATTAATCAATTGTTAGTGCTTGGTTTAATTTAAATTTAGGAATGAAAATCAATCAAAATGTCCATTATACCCTTATCAATTAATATAATATTTATCAATTAAAGTATTATATATGATAAATATATATTAAAAAATATATGAAATTATTACATTTAAATATAATAAATATAATAAATTTATAAATATATGAAAATGTTAAATATTATTCTAATATATAATAAATTTATTTTTTAATTTTCTATAAAATCCCATATATGTAATAGTAAAAAAATTAATTACATTATAATATAATAATATATCACAAATAAATTTCATTAATATAAATAATATAATATATATTTTATATGAATTTTTAATATATATTAAAAATATAAAATTGTTAATATATATGTTTATATTGATGTATATAATATATATATATCATACGTATATCTATATTAATATATATTATATATATATATATTAAACTATTGAAGTTCATATAAATGTATATATTATATTATTATTTAATTATATATATATATATATTAATATATTAATATTAAATTTAAATATTATATATAAACATATTAAATAAAAAAAGGGTAAGGTTGATATAAATGGTATTAATTGATTGAGAAGTTTGATTGATGAGGGGACTAGATAATACGGGGGATCATTACCTTATTTTCATTCTCATTGACTTATACCAAGAAATATCAATGAGAATTATTTCCTCTTCATTCTCATTACCCACCTCCAATAACCCCAACCAAGCACCCCCTCACATCTTCTAAATGTGTCTTTGTGGGCTAGCTCTACACACAAAGGCTGCAAATGCTTACATCCTAATGGCAGATTATATATTTGTCGGAAATGAGCTTTAATGAGTTCGATTTCCCTACTCTTCTCTCCTTTCTTCCCGAGTCCTATGTCCTCCTTCCATACAATCTACTCCTACTCCTATACCATCTGAGATCACCACTTCTCCTACTGATCAAAATGCAGCTCCAAATTTTTCCTCCTCTCATTTACTTTTCGATGTGTCTCCCCACATCTCCTATAATCATCATTCCAACTCCAACTCTTCCACATCCCACTCTCTTCCTCAGTCTCCCCCTCCGCCTATCTCTCATTATATGATTACTCGTTCTAAAAGAGGAACCTTCAAACCTAAAGTCTCTCAGGCTGCTCTCCCACCTTCTTCTGTTTCAGAACCATTATCTGTAGTGGATGCTCTTTCGAATCCACATTGGAGAGATGCTATGACTACTGAGTTTGATGCAATCATGAGGAATAACAAATGGACCGTGGTTCCCTATGATCCCTCTATGCAGATGGTTGATCACAAGTGGGTCTATCGGGTGAAGTATAAGGCTGATGGCACTGTGGACAGACTAAAAACTAGGTTGGCTACTAAAGGCTTTCAACAACAAGCTGGAATCGATTACTTTGATACCTTCAGCCCGCTGGTTAAGCCTGTGATTGTCAGTTTGCTATTTTCCTTGGCTGTGTCTAGAGGCTGGGTCATTCAACAGGTAGATATTAACAATGCCTTTTACATGGTGGTTTGAAGGAGGCTGTGTTCATGACACAACCACAAGGATATGAGGATCCTACTAGACCTTCTTATGTTTGCAAGCTGTAGAAAGCAATTTATGGGCTTAAACAGGCCCCTAATCTTGGAACAACACATTGAAAGTTTGTTTGCTTTCTCAAGGCTTTTTTGTGTCCACATCAGATACTTCTTTGTTCTACAGGTCTCAACATGGAAAATTGTTGCTCATTGTAGTGTATGTGGATGATATTCTACTTAGTGGTGATAATCCTACTCAGGTTGAACAGGTGTTATAACTCTTGATAAAACCTTTTCTCTGAAAAACGTGTTGGCTATTTTCTTGGGTTGGAGGCTCATTATTTATCTTTTGGAGTGCTATTAAATAAGTCAAAATATATTTGGGACTTGCTCAAAAAGACGAATATGACAGATTCTAATCCCGCTGAGAATCCGTATAACTCTTCTCAGATGGTCTTTTTAAATGACAATGAGACTTTCTCTCATCCTTGATAGGGTTAAGAGAATACCTAAACCTCTTGTTACCAAAGTGTATGTTAGGCGCCAGCCTGGCAGCAATAGGAATAAATAACTGAATTCTGTTAGTTAAAGAGTTCTATAAATAAGAGCTCTTTCTGATTGTAAACCGATTTTTGGCATATTGGGATTTGGGACTTGAATTGTGATTCAGTTAGAATTGGTTACAGAAGTTCAACTGACTTGGGATTCAGTTGAACCTTTTTCAGTTGTAATTCTCTATTCAGAGTCTTCTTCTACAAGCAATAAAGATTCACAGTGAATTACTCTCTGTTCTTGGTGTTTGGCTCTGTTTTCTTCTATTTTTTCTTGATCCCTGATTTTCCAGTGTTATCACTGGTATCAGAGCACTGATCTGGTGCCCTAAGATCCGCGAATCCAGCCATTGCGTATGAAGACCAGGAGTATGGCGCAAAACTCTGAAGATTTGGAGCAAGAGCATGAGGAGATGAGGATTCGATTGGAGCTTGCTGAAGCTCTGGCAAAGAAACACGAGGAACAAATCGCAGAGATTGTCGCATGATTTGGCCAAAATTGAGATCACAATCGCGAGGGAGGTCCAATTCTTGAAGGAATTGGCAGGAGTGGTGGTCATCTTGAGGATACGAATCGAAGGGAGAAGTGGCACAAGCTGGAGATTCTGATTTTGCTGGAAAAGATGCGTTTGGCTGGACGCATCGATTGGAGAGATATTTTCTGTTGAAAGATGTCACTGAAGAGGAAAAGATGCAAGCGACAGTGATGGCTTTGGAGGGAAAAGCTTTGAGTTGGTATCAATGGTGGGATAGGTGCAATCCAAATCCAAATTGGTAGGGGTTCAAACTTGTTGTTGTGAGGAGATTTCAACCTTCCATGATTCAAAATCCATTTGCACAATTGCTATCTCTCAAGCAAACAGGCACTGTGGAGGAATTTGTGGAAGATTTTGAGAAGTATGTGGGAGCATTGAGGACTATTGATCAAGAATTCATTAGAGGAATTTTTCTGAATGGCCTTAAGAAAGAGTTGCAGGCAGAGGTAAAATTGTATGATACATTCCTTATCAGAAATCATTCACAAAGCTTTATTGATGGAACAAAAGAATGCGTTGCTTAATAAGAGGAATAGTTATGGCTATGCTAGAACTTCTAGTTATTCTAGAAGCAGTCCCTACACTAAAACTGTTACTCTGGAGTCTAAATTGGGAAATGATAAGAAGAATGAAGTTTCTGCTGTGAGCAGTACAGGGAGTGGTACAGGGCAAAACCAAATTGTAAAAAGTGGGAGGAATAGAAGCGGGGAATTTAAGCATTTAACTAGGGAATAAATGAGGGAGAAAAGAGAAAATAGACTATGTTTTAGATGTGATGAGCCATTTACTAGAGAACATAGGTGCAAAAATAGGCAGTTAAGAATGTTAATTCTAGAAGTAGAAGAAGAAGAGGTAGAGGAAGAGGAACAAGAAGACAGTTTGCAAACTTTTAATTCCTTGCAATTATCATTATGCTCTATGTTTGGATTTACCACTTGAAAATCCGAGAAAGTGGAGGGTTTATTACAGGGTCATTCTATTGTGATATTGTTGGATTGTGGGGCTTCCCACAATTTTATAGCTACAGAATTGGTGGATAAACTGAACTTGGAGAGTTCAAGATACTCCTTTTTACCTTGTGGAGGTGGGAGATGGCCATAAAGTGAGGTGCAAAGGAAAGTGTCCCAAATTAAAGTTCCAATTGCAGCAGCTAGAAATTGAACAAGATTTCTATTTGTTCACTTTGAAAGGGGTGGATATTGTTTTGGGGTTGGATTGGTTAGCTGGGTTGGGGGAAATCAAGGCTGATTTTAGCAAGCTAAAACTTACTGTCAAATAGGGAGGCAAATTGATGAATATCTCTGGAAATCCTGCATTGACAAGAACTGCACTTCCTTTAGGGGCTTTGATGTAGATTCTGAAGGAGGAAGGTGAAGGATTAATGATTCATTGTGAATCTTCTACTAAGGCTGCCCTTGAAAAAGTGGAAATTCTTGCAGCTGTTCTGGATTTGTTAGCAGAATTTGAGGATGTTTTTGCTGATCCTCAAGGGCTACCTCCAATAAGAAGACACGATCATGCCATCCAATTAACAGAAGGTGCTTCTATTCCCAATCTGAGGCCTTATAAGTATCCTCATTATCAGAAAAATGAGATAGAAAGGATGGTTAGGGAAATGATGGAATCAGGGGTCATAAGGCCTAGCATAAGTCCTTACTCTAGCCATATTATCTTAGTCAAAAAAAGAGATGGGGGTTGGAGATTTTTTGTGGATTATCGAGCTTTAAACAAGATAACCATACCTAATAAATTTCCAATTCCAATAATAGAGGAGCTTTTGGATGAAATTGGTGGAGCTACTATCTTCACTAAATTGGATTTGAAGGTTGGATATTACCAAATCAGAATGAAATATTCAGATATTGAGAAAATAACCTTTAGGACACATGAGGAGCACTATGAGTTTGTGGTCATGCCTTTTGGTCTTACCAATGCTCCATCAACTTTTCTAGCCCTTATGAATGATGTATTGAGGCCATTCCTTAGGCAATTTGCTTTGGTATTTTTTGATGACATTCTAATCTATAGCAAGGATGAGTTGGGTTAAGTGGATCATTTGAGGCAAGTGTTAGAAGCTTTAAGGACTCATTCTTGGACACATCATTTCTGGTTCTGGGGTGGCAGCAGATAAATCCAAGGTGGCAGCAATGAGTTCCTGGCCAGTTCCTAAAGATTTGAAGAGTTTGAGAGGGTTTTTAGGACTGACAGGCTACTATAGAAGATTTGTCCAAGGCTATGGTAAAATAGCAAAGCCTTTGACTGAAATACTGAAAAAGAATAACTTTGTATGGACACCAGAAGCTACTCTAGCTTTTGAAACTTTAAAATCTGCCATGGTCAGTTTACCTTTATTAGCGGTTCCTGATTTTTCAAAAACCTTTGTTCTGAAGACAATTGCCTCTAGTAAAGGAGTAGGGGTTGTTCTTATGCAAGAGGGCAGACCTTTGGCTTTTTGGAGCAAAGGACTCTCCCCTCGAGCACATATGAAGTCAGTCTATGAAAGGGAGTTGATGGCAGTTGTGCAAGCTGTACAGAAATGGAAACACTATCTTATGGAGAGACACTTTGTTATCAAGATTGATCAAAGGAGTTTGAAATTCCTCACAGACCAGAGGCTCTTTATTGAGGAGCAGTTTAAGTGGGCTGTGAAGCACATTGGATTAGAGTTTGAGATCCAATTCAAGCCAGGCAAGGAAAATCCAGTCGTCAATGCTTTATCCAGAAAGGCTATGTATGCTGTTGTTTCTATAATACAGTTAACTGATTATGAGGATTGGTTTCAAGAGGTGCAATAGGAACCAAAATGGCGGAAGGTTATTCAGGATTTGGCTGGGGATCCTAATTCTCACTCTGGATTCTAGTTTCAAGCTGGGAGGTTATTGTACAAAGGAAGATTAGTGTTGTCAAAATCTTCAAATAGAATTCCTCTTATTCTCGTTGAGTGCTATGATAGTGTTGCTGGGGGCCACTCAGGTTTCTTTAGAACTTTCAAAAGGGTATCTAGTTTCTTTTATTGGGAGGGCATGAGGAACCATGTGAAACAGTATGTGGAGGCTTGTGATGTTTGCCAGAGATACAAGCATTCGACCTTAGCTCCTGGAGGTCTTTTACAGCCACTACCGATACCAACTCAAGTGTGGCAAGATATCTCCATGGATTTTATTTCAGGTTTACCAAAATCCAGGGGAAAGGACACTATCTTTGTGGTAGTAGACAAGTTAACAAAATATGCTCATTTTTATGCTCCAAGTCATCATTTTTCTGCTAAAGATGTGGCTGTTGTGTTTGTTAGAGAAGTGGTCAAACTCCATGGTTTTCCTGCTTCTATAGTTTCAGATAGAGATCAGATTTTTCTTAGTCAGTTTTAGCAGGAATTGTTCTGATTAGTAGAAACACAGTTGAAGTATAGCACTGCCTACCACCCTCAAACCGATGGACAAACAGAAGTGATTAATAGGAGTTTGGAAACTTATCTCCGATGTTTTGTGGGTCCAAAGCCAAAACAGTGGGTTGATTGGTTATCTTGGGCAGAATTTTGGTTCAATACTACTTTCATTATTTCTGCTGGCATGACACCATTCAAGGCTTTATATGGAAGAGATCCTCCTAATTTGATTAAAGGGTGCACTTTTACTTCCAAGATTGACGCAGTGAATCAACTATTGGTAGCCAGAGATGTGGTCTTACAAGAGTTAAAGCAGAATCTTTTAAAGGCACATAATCTGATGAAAGCACAAGCTAATAAACACAGAAGGTAGATTGATTTTGAAGTAGGTGATTGGGTATTTTTGAAGCTTCAGCCTTACAAGATGAGATCTTTGGCTAGGAGACCAGTAGTAAAGCTATCTCCTAAATTTTACGGGCCTTATAAGATTCTGGAGAGAATTGGTCCTGTAGCATACAAGTTGGAGCTCCCTACTCATGCTAAAATTCACCCTGTATTTCATGTATCTTTGCTGGAAAAAGTCACTCAAGCCTCTTCAGCATCCTCAACCTCTACCTCCTTTACTTTATGAGGAAATGGAACTACAAGTTCAGCCGGCTGAAATTCTTCAATGGAGAGAGGATACTTGGGGAAATTTGGAAGTTTTGGTTCAATGGGATCAATTACTAGCTTGTGAGAACTCTTGGGAGTCAGCTACTCAGATTTTAGAGGTTTTTCCTCAATTTTCCCTTGAGGACAAGGTGGTTCTTTTGGGGGGGGAGTGTTGATAGGGTTAAGAGAATGCCTAAACCTCTTGTTACCAAAGTGTATGTTAGGCGCCAGCCTGGCAGCATTATGAATAACTAACTGAATTCTGTTAGTTAAAGAGTTTTATAAATAAGAGCTCTTTCTGATTGTAAATCGGTTTTTGGCATATTGGGATTTGGAACTAACTGAATTGGGATTCAGTTAGAATTGGTTACAGAAGTTCAACTGAATTGGGATTCAGTTGAACCTTTTTCAGTTGTAATTCTCTATTCAAAGTCTTCTTCTACAACCAATAAAGATTCACAGTTATTTACTCTCTGTTCTTGGTGTTTGGCTCTATTTTCTTCTATTTTTTCTTGATCCCTGATTTGCCAGTGTTATCAATTCTACACTATACAGAAGCACGGTAGGGGCTCTTCAATATCTTATTATAACGAGACTGAATATATCCTTTAATGTTAATAAATTGAATCAGTTCCTCAAGGCTTCTACTTCTTCTCACTGGTCCGCTATTAAATGTGTTTTACGATATCTCAAAGGAACATCCACCCAAGGGATCCTGTTTGAGCCTTGCTCTAATCTCTCGTTATAGGCATTCTTGAATGTCGATTGGGTAAGCTCATTGGATGATATGAAATCAACTAGTGGGTTTTGTATTTACCTTGGCCCTAACCTGCTATCATGGAGCTCTAAGAAACAGGACGTGGTGGCTCAGAGAAGTACTGAGTCAGAATATAGGGCGTTGGCTAACACCGCTGCATATCTGGTCTGGGTTAAATCATTGTTGTCTGAGCTTGGCCTTACTATATCTGGTCCGTCCATCCTCTAGTGTGATAATATAAGTGCAATTTCTCTCGCGCCTAATCCTGTGTTTCATGCTTGAACAAAACACATTGAAGTAGATGTTCATTTCATTAGAGAGAAGGTACAACAGCAAGAGGTTGAGGTTCGACATTTGTCCACAGATGATCAACTTGCTGATATTCTAACAAAGTCACTACCTACTGCTAGATTTCTTTTGCTATGTTCAAAATTCTCTCTTTGTACGCCCCGGGTTTCGTTTGATAGGGGAATGTTAGATAAAACAACAGCTAACCATTAATTTGTTAGTTACACAAGTGGTTAGTGGCTGTTAATTTAAGCAAGTTGTTGTTAGACGTCCTTTCACACCTAAGTTAGTTAGAATTTCATGTGTATAAATGTGTGGATTAATTCTTAGAAATGTGAACTTCTCTTTCATCATTTTATAAATGAATTCAGTGTATTCAAACAAACCAAGGTTGGTAAAATCAAGCCCTTTGTGTTAACTAGGTTGAGTTATATTTTTCCTTGTCTTGAATTGTTAGAAAATGACACCCTGTTCTAGTTTTCGACTCATGCCGTTTTATGAAAATCGGGCTTAAAGATTTGAGAAAAAAATGAAGGATATACTTATACATCGAAGGGTGTATAAGAGTATTGGCCTCTCATTTTCAGATGCTATAACCAATGAGAAAAAGGCAAAAATGAATGAGATTGCCCACTCATCCATAATTTTAAACTTATCTAACTCTTTATTAAGAAAGGTAGGGAAATCAAATTATGATAAAGAACTTTGAGATAAATTAGAAGAATTATTTACTCATTCTACTTAGCGTGGAAAATGTTTCTTCTTGAAGTTCTTTTGGTATAAACTTGACCTAAGTATAAATTAAAATCTTGATGACTTTACTAAACTTGTGCAAGATATTAAACAAACTAGAGATAAACTCATTGATGACTGCACTCCAATTGTTCTCTTCAATATCATTTCTGACACATAGGGAGATGTGAAACCCGTCTCAAGTATTGTACGATCAAATTATGCTTGAAACCATGAAAAACGAGCTGAAAAGAAAGGAAATGGATTGAAGAACTAATTTGGATGTAAAAGGAAAAATAATTATGTTTGTCAGAGGAAGACTAACATGAAGTCTTTTAAAACTTGTTATAATTGTGGTGAAACTATTCATTACATCAAATGTTGTAATAAGCCTAAGAAAAACACAAGAATGAACTAGCGGATTTGGCTACTTATAAGAAAAATGATGTCGATGTGTTTTAGGAGTTTCTGATACGACTCCTTTTCAGGTGAAGCACGTATTTTGTATCTTGCTACAGACCGTGTATTTTTATGTGGACTTTGTGCTCTATTGCTTGATGTTATACATGTGTATTGAGTTGAACTTTGAGTTCTACTTGAGACTTCATGTCTTAATTTAGACTTTGTGTCTTGGATTTAGGCTTTATGTCTAGTTGAACTTGGTGTTCTTTCATTTGGATTTGGTGTCTTGTTTTGACTTTGTGTCTTAAGTGAACTTTGTGTTTTATGTTTGACTTCTTGTCTTTGTGTTGACTTTGACTTTGTGTTAATGGACTATGAGCTCTAGTGAACTTTATGCTCGTTTAGACTTAGTGCATACTTGGATTTTGTATCCAACTCGAACTTTGTGTCATCTTACTTTGTGCATTGGTGTTCCTGCTCTAACTTTGTGTTTTTTGCAAGTATGATAAGGCGAAGATGATACTCCCAAGGTCCTCCTTCTACAAATTGGTAGTAAACTAGAGTTGGGTCAAAGATGTAGAGTGTTGAGTTTTTTGGCCATCAAGTAGAGCCCATCATGGTGCTAAACCCTAGCCCATAACCAAGTAATTGATAGGAATGAGTAGGCCGATTCTTAGAGAGTGACAAGCAACACCTCTCTAACTCTTGTGTTTTTTTAGTAATTGCTTTCTTTGTTTTTTTTTCTAGATCAGGATGTCAGTAAGATATAGAAAATTAGTGGACAATTTTTTCCTTGGTCGTTTAAAACCTTGGTGGTCTTCCTTGAAAGTTTATTGTGATTGAAGAGATACCGAAAAAATGGAAACATCGAGCCTTGAAAATGGGTGAGGGCCAGATCGATCCCCAACAAAGATAAACTATAATTTGTATAAAATTAAAAAAATATATATATTTTTTTATTATTAAAATGAGATATTGACTTTTGAAGTATAAATGTTTGAGCCAGAATTTTTGAAATATAACTTTTTTTCTTTTTCTTTTTTGTAGAGGTGGAAGAAGTGTTTTTTATTTTTATTTTACGAGTATGATTTACATCAGTATTCAATTTTTTATCCTAATCTAATTAGGTTATGATTTATATAAAAGTTATTACCAATATTTATAATTTAACAAGGTTATAATATTTTTTTATAAAAAAATATTTACATCTTGTTATAGCTTCACAAGATTTTAATAAGAAACCAGTTTAGGATTAACCTCAAGGCTTAAACAAAAAAAAAATTAAATCTCTTTTAATTTTAATCTTTTGTTTAAAGTTTTTTTTTTTTAAATGTATGCTGTATTTTTTCATGCATTTTTATTTATTTTGTAATTTATTTTGTGTAAATTGTAAATTTATTGTTGTTGTAACTTTTATTTTTTTGTAAGTTGTAATTTTTTTAGTTATATGCAAATTCAATTCCTTGCAATATCTCCAAAATTCCAAATAAATATAAAATATATCTTTCAATTTCAAATAGTAGAAGAATTTATAAAAAAAATTCAAAAATCTAGATCGAATACGAAAATATTAGAACCGAGATTTGTTAGAACTAAAAAACAAAAAGCGAGAATGAGAACCGTGGAAAGAAAAGTACCAAAATTGGAACCAAATCGTCTAGCTCTATGTCTGTTCAATTTTGATTCCACTCTTCACGATCAAGAATTGGCAATTCTAAAACTAAAATCAGAACCAATGGAACGATGTCCACATCTGGTTTTGATGCAGAGAACGTTGAAGCTAAAAAAATAAATAGATAACTAGAAAAGGGAAATAACTTCTCTTTGGTAACAAGGAAGATTCATCAAAACCTAAAAGGAAAAGGCAAATGATCTTTTGGCAATTTAAAATTTAAAACACCCAATACATAAGTAAGATCTTATATTTTATATTAGGGCTTAAGTGCCACACTAGAAGGGATCTCAGATTCTACAATGGCTTGATCTGATTCAAAAAATGTAGGGATTCTTAAATAATAATAATAATAATAATAATAATAATAATAATAATAATAATAATAATAATAATAATAATAATAATAATAATAATAATAATAATGATAACAATGATAACAATGATAATAATAATAACAAAAATAATAATAATAATAATAATAATAATAATAATAATAATAATAATAATAATAATAATAATAATAATAATAATGCCTCCAGCATTTTTGTCCTAGTTTTCTTGTGAATAGTAACTTTGAAACAATCTTTAAAAGAATCATGTGTTATTAATTTTTTTATTTGATTATTACAAAAAACATTTAGTATCAAAACATAATACTTTTTTTGTAAGAGGAAATTGCTTTTGTGTGTAAAAAATAATATTTTTAACAATTTGAAAAGTATTAATTTCATTATACAAATATTACCTTTTACAAAAAATATATTTTTTTATTTGACTAATAAAAAATAGTTAAAATATAATTACTTTTTCGATTTAAAAAAATATTTTCAATAAAAACTTATACTTCTAAAGAGTTTTGGATTTTGGACAAGTTGTGTTGCCTAGGGTTGCTATAGATGAGATCCAACATAGAAATGAGGCTTGTCCTTATGATTGTGCCTTGAGAATTGTATACTTCATACTTCATATCTATAAATGTACGAGTTTTAGTGAGAAGTAGTTTCCTTAATTAGGTTTGAGAAAGTGGTCCTTATCCTCTACAATTGTGTCCATGATCCTGCACGCATGTATCCAGGACTCCTATTCGAATTCCCATGTTAATTTCTATAAAAGGTTAGTGTCATTCTTGCCTTAAAAGCCATCTAAATTAAATTAATAGCGATCCTCTCGTACATCAAGTGTATCATAATTCTGATTCACAGTATTATTTATTTAATTAAAATATATTATTTATTTAGTTGAAAAATATTACTATATTTTTAAGGTAACAAATAAGTTATAATACTTTTCAATTAAACAAATAATATTTTTTAGTTAAATAAGTAATTATTTACATTGGTTTGCACGGTGATACATATAGAGTTTTGTGTTAAATTAATTATACACCATATTTATATGCATCGTATAGAGCGTCATCTAAATTTATATTTTGTATTCTTTCTTTTCAATAATTTTAATTTTTAATAGAGTGTGATTTAAATTATAATCTTTATTCTTTCTATTTAATAATTTTAATCTTACTTTTAGTGTAACTAATTAAATGAGACATGAGAAATGGTTTTTTTAGAGAGAAATATGAGGAAGGATTGAGATTAAATATTAAATTGAATGTTGCAGATATTGTGCAACCATTAGTTGTAAATTAGTACTCTGCTCATGCGATCACTGATCAATATTTATTTTAATAAATATATTAAAATAAAAAAGAATAACTATTTAAGTTTAATAGCCTACAAGTACAAAACCAATGAAATTCACTAACTGTTTAAAAAAAATTAAATAACAAGATTTTGTTTCATATTAAATATTAACTTTGTATATAATATTTTTCATTTAATTAATAATATTTAATATTATAATTACTTATAAAAACGTTAAATGTTATATGTTTCACAATATGAATAAGAATCCAAATTTATTGATATCAAGATAATAATTCTATAATATTAATAAATATAATAATAGAAATCTCGATTATTTTTACAAAAATAAAAGAGTTAAATAAAATCTCATTTTTCTCTACCATATTTAAAGTACTCATCATTTGCACCTTTGAATTCTGCAATGTAAATGACTTTGGAATTTTTTGGAATCTTTTGCGAAATATAAATAGTGAACACGAAAAATAGAATAAAAATTTATTAAATAAATAAATATATATAAGAAATGCAAATTAAAATTAACCTATATTTAAATATGATGATAAATGTTCGATAAAATTTATTAGTTATCCTACAAGTATACGAAATAGTTATAAACAATATTGAATAAGGTTGTTTCCCACAAGGATCGGAGGTAGTCACAAAAGATTGCAAATATTAGGCTTACTTAATCTAGATTAACGAATTTAAGGGTGTGATTAATTAACTAATAAGTAAAACGAAAACACTCAAGAACTAGCAATTACAAATAAAAGACATAAATGAGATGTCAGGGTCATGTTTTCAACTATCAGCGATTATATCAATTCTAGGCTCATTCTTCTTATTTCTTATAGAACCATCACAATATTAAATTATCACTTCTTTCGAAGTGCATGTAATTCGTAAATTAATCACTCATGCCAATATATTAATTCCACATAAACAATTAACTCTCAAAAGGATATAGGATTGAGAATTTCTCGCAAACATCACATATTTATCAATCATGCAATTATTCATGCTTAATTACTTGTCATATGACTATACTACTTAATTTTTGGTCATATAATTAACAAGAGAACATAAATCAATATATATAAATAAGGAATTGGAAGAAGAACTTAAATATAAAATCAATTATCCAACATAATCATCGAATAGTCTACCTCATGCTCTTAGATTACAACAATGTTTAATTAGACATAATTGAAATAAATCTCATAAGAAACATGTATATAATTATATTTAATACAAAACACTGCAAGGGAAAGAGGAAAAACAATGAATATCTGTAGGATGATTTTCTGATGCATCCTTTGAATCTTGTAAAGTGGAAGGTGAATCGTCTTCCCTGCAATTTTTTAGTCTTAGGTATTTTCTTGTAGATATGTGTATCTTATGGGTTCGGAGGCCAAATACATATTTCAAAAAGGTTAGTGATCCTTCAAACTAGTCTAACTTATGGAGAATCGGAAAAAATATTTAGAGTTGTGTCACCTGCGCTTAATCACGCAAAATATGCTCAGTCGAGAAAATTCTACTCGATCCTTTCCAGAATGTCATGCCCACTTGTCCCTCTTGCTTGGTCGAGCGAGATCTACTCGGTCGAGCAAAATCCAAGTTTTACACCGTTGCCAACTTCAAAGTAGTTTTTGACGATCTTATAGTCTAAATTTGACTTTATCTGTTTTAACCAAAGTTGTAGCCCTTTGTGTTGGCTTTCAAATGCCACTAATTGCAACTCAATCGGATATGTGTAGATCAAGATATGACCAAAATATAAAAGGTATATTAAGATGAATTAATGTATAGTTTGTTCTTTGATTGAATTATGGACTATGTTAGAGCATCATTTGATTGACATTTTCTATATGAAAGTTGTGGACCATCCCCTTATCTTTCCTAACATGATTCAAAAATAAAAAATTAATAGATTTGAGTGTTTGCATTGACAGCTACGTTCTATCTCTTATAATTGTGTGCTAAGACTTGATGGTAATAAGCATCAATTCAATTTTATCTTAAAATCTGTGAAAATTGCGAAAACAAATTAGCAAATAAGTAATATTCACTCAATATAACAAAGTTGGTCAAAATAAAATACTTATATATATATATATATATATATATATTTCTACATATAAATATATCTCAAATCACTAAAAATGCATGTATAAACTTCATTTATCAATAAATGAGATGTTGCATCCATCGTATTTTTTTTTCCAATCACCGCACATTCATACAAATAGAGGAATAAAAATAACCATTAGAAGAAGATATTGAACAAAAATATGAATTCATCCTCACTACCTACGAGAATTGAAATATATTCGCCATGACTATAAATCAATTATAGAGTTTATAAAGGTAAATTTGCATTAGAGGTACCGTAATTCTTCTAAGATAAATTTGAAGTTTTAATATATTGTTTAATAAGAATATATCATATAGTATAAAATATGGAAATTTTATTTATTCTCATAAATATCTTAATTTTAAATATTATCGTCAACATATTCACAATGATGATTATGTAATGATTTTTTCATAATTTGAATTATGTTGTTTAATGATAGATGGCATGCAAATTAATATTTAAATGCAGTTTAATAATTATCGATCTATTTACTTGAATTCAGTTTTATATTTATGTAATGATTTGGTTATCTTATTTACCCATATATAATTTAATAAACTTACATATCCTTCCTTCTTATTATATATAACTAATAACATATAATATAATTGAATATCACTAGCTATGAAAAATGAATCTAAATTATTAATTAAGACTTAATTAATTTTATGACACACTTACCATACAATGAAAAATAATTATGAAATTTTAAAATCTGGTAATAATATTTAATGAATATATACAAAATCAAATGGATATTTTTTACTTAAATAAATTGTCACTACTAATATGAATTAATGCTTCCATGTATAATACTAAATTGATTTATTTTTATACATTAATGGCATGAAAATAAATGATGACACGTATTGTTTTAATTTTTGATTGAACAAATGAATTAAGAAGCTCCAATTTCAGGACATTTATCTTCTCTATTAATATATTAGTATTGTTCTCGATGCACATTTTATAATATCTTTAAAAATAAAATAAAATATATTTATAATGTAATCAATATTTAAGAATATAAAAATATTTTATTATTTTACTAATAAATACATGTAAAAATATTTTTTTTTATAAAAGATATATATTCCTGCAACTCAAAATAAAAGTATTGTTTCTATAATAAATTGATTATTTGTATCAAATTAAATTATTTAATAATTAATATTTATTTGCAATCTAAATCCAATACAAATAATCATGTACACATTAAGTATTAAATTATAACCTCAAATAATCAACCAAAAATACTTATATTTTTTTACATCTAATATCTTATTTTAATATATGCGATGTGGGTGTAAAAATTAATGATTGTGAAAAAAATTAATTTAATATATTATACATAGACGTGGAGTAGAAACGAAAAAATTTATCTGCATTTGAACAAATTATAAAAATCTAAAAAAAAAAAAAGAAGAATAAAATTCAACTAAGGCAAAGGTGTGATACATCATTTTTCCAAAGAAAAGAAAAAAAAAATTACACATTAAAATGGCTGGAAAAACTATATTTAAATTATTTTATTATTATATTGGTATAAATATATATATATATATATATAGTGAAAACTACTCACAGTACCCACTTAAAATAAGAAAAACTCTATTATGCCCAAAACTTAAAAAATATAATTTTTTCTACCCACATTTATGGTTTATGCACGAATGTACCCTTATTTATTCTTCTCTCTCCTCTCTTTTCCCTTTCTCACAACTTTCTCGTGAATATCACTTTCTCTCGTGAAAGTAAGAGATAGACTTTCACTAGAGAAAATGACGAAGATGAACTTATGGTAATGGAGAAGACAGAAAAGGGAAAAAGAATTTATAGTTGGGAAAGAGGAGAGAAAAGAGAAAAAATAACTTAAGGGAAGAGAGAGGAGAGAGAAAAGTGGAGAGATGACTTTCAAGATTATCGTTAATCGTGAAAGACTTTTATGATTAAATTGCTTTCATGATTATCATTAATCGTGAAAGCCTTTTATGATTAACAATAATTGTGAAAGCCTTTCACGATTATTGTGAATGATGTCTTTCACGATTAAGAATAATCGTGAAAGCCTTTCACGATTATTGTTAAAGGCAACTTTCACAATTAACGATAATCGTGAAAGTCTTTCACGATTAACGATAATCGTGAAAACAGCTTAATCATGAAAGACTTTCACGATTAATGATAATCATGAAAGCAGTTTAATCGTGAAACTTTTCACGATTATTTATATCGTGAAATCCATCTCTCCACTTTTCTCTCTCCTCTCTCTTCCCTTTTTGAGTGTAAGTTATTTTTCCTCTTTTCTCCTCCTTTGTCTGCTTCGCAATTGTAAATTCTTTTTCCCCTTTTTCTTTTCTCCATTCCCGTAATTTCATCTTTTTTCTTTTCTCTGATGAAAATTTTTCTCTTGCTTTCACAATTGATCTTTCAATGTGAAAGAAGGAAGGTGGGCCTCACTTCATTAAGGGAAAAATTAGTATCTTAGACATAAAACATAATTTGTTATATTTTAGGCACAGAAGAATTTTTCCTAATTTAAATGGGTAAAATTCAAGTTGATATATATATATATATATATATATATATATATATATATATATATATATATATATTAGATAGTTTTTTAGTTATAATCTTAACCCTACCTAATGGGATGTTGTCATATATTGACAAATATGCACAAAATCATGTATTTTAGGAACTATTTTTTTCTTTTCTTATATTACATCTTCTTTTACATCTTGTAAAGACATATATTATGGTAGAATGGTTGCGCTTGTCTTCGTCTGGCTACCTCATTTATACAGAAAGTGTATTCACTCTTTACAATAGTTGTACGTCTAAACTCATGTCTAAATATCATTAGAATATACAAGAAGATATATTCATAAAATACATGAATTTGTACATATATTGTCATATATTGACAAATATGCACAAATTCATGTAGTTTAAAAATATATCTTCTTATATATTATAATAATATTTAGGCATGAGTTTACGCCTACAGTTGTTGAAAAACATAAGTTTAGCCATAAATTTAGGCTTACAACTATTGTAAAGAGTGAATACCCTTTCTATATCAATGAGGCAGTCAGATGAATAGAAGGGCAACCAATTCTACCTAATATATGTCTTTGCATGGTATCAGAGAGTCGCACGGCTAAGACACACAATTGATCACCATCATGGCAGAAGATGCTACACCATCTTCCAGAAATCACCATACAACACCTTATTTCTTGGATCGCAGGATAGACCTAGAGATTTGATTACCCATGTCCGGCTTCGGAATGATAATTATGACAAATGGGCAAGATCTGTGTGCCTTGCTCTTCAGTCTCGTCGAAAATTTGGATTCGTCAATGGCATGATTATGGAACCCAAGGAACCCTTCACGCAAGAGGATTGGCTCACTATTCACCCGATGCTTATCTCTTGGTTGATGCATACTATTAATCCAGAGGTTAAGTCTACTATCTCCTTTTATGATGATGCCAAACTTTTGTGGGATGAATTGAAGGCTTGTTTTTCTGTTACTAACGGCCCAAGAATACTACAATTGAAAACTGATATTGTTAAGTGTGAACAATCTAAAACTATGTTTGTTGCTACAAATTTTGGGAAGCTTAACTTTTTATGGGACGAGTTAGCTAATCATGAACCTATTCTTGCTTGTACGGTGGGAAGTGTACCTGCAATTTGGGTAAGGCGCACGATAGTGCTGTGACAATGAGCGTCTTCATCAATTTTTAATGGGCTTGAATTCTGAATATTATGCCTAACTACGCTCTACTCTATTATCTCAAGAGCCTTTACCTTCACTTGACCGTGTTTATCAACAAGTTACTCAGGAAGAACATGTTCATGGAATTATATGTAACAAAGAATCTCCATCAGATGTAGTAGGCTTTGTTGTGCGTCTGGTGGGACAAGGAAAGGGAAAACCAGAGAAGATTGATAAGTCTGGACTCGTATTCTCATTATCATCATTCCAGACATGATATTTCCAACTATTTTCAGCTTCTCGGTTATCCAGAATGGTGGGGGGATAGACCTCGTACTCAAGGCACACCGTCTACTCCTGGAAAAAGGTAATGACAGTTTAGGTTTTGATTCACCAGCTGCTGGGCGTGGTAAAGCTGCCACTGTTTGTGCCGTAGCAGTCAGTGGTTGAATAGTCCATTTCGTCAAATACTTTAGTACTTCTTCCTAACATGAGTACGGAGCAATGGTAAACCATTGTTTGCACGGTGAGTTCTCTAAAACTCTTGGATTATTGACACTGGGGCCTCTAATCATGTGACGGGAGATATATCATACTTGTTCGATATTAAGAACATTGTTGCGTGTCCCATCGGACTTCCTGATTGACAGAAAATTGTTGCTACCAAAGAAGGAAGTGTGCTGCTTTCAGAAGGATTTGGTCTAAAAAATGTTCTTTATGTACCTAATTTACATTGCAACTTGATTTCTGTTACACAACTTAGTGACGACATGAACTGTTTTGCCCATTTTGCCTCTAATTTATGTGTTATACAGGACCTACATTCGAGGAAGCTGATTGGAACGGGAGAACAGAGAGATGGACTTTACTACTACAAACAACCATCTGGAGTACAATCTATTACGGTAGATGGTTCTCATGCTTCGGTGGAGCTTTGGCATCAACGACTTGGACATCCTTCGGAGAAAGTAGTAAAGTTATTGCTATTTTTTTGTACCTCTAGAGAAAAATTAAAAAAGCCATGTGATGTGTGTCCTTGTGCAAAACAATCGAGGAATCTATTTCCTATTAGTGATAATAAGGCTTCTCGGATCTTTGAGTTAGTTCATTGCGATTTATGGGGCCCTTACAAATACGGTCTCCTCTTGTAGGGCTCGATATTGTTTAACTATTGTGGATGATTTTTCTCGTGCCGTATGGGTTTATTTGCTGATTGATAAAATGGAGGTTCTTAAGATGTTTATGTCATTTCTTGCTACGATTGATCGACAATTTGGTGAAAAGATTAAAATTGTTCATAGTGATAATGGGTTGGAGTTTCATTGGTTAAAAAATGATTTTCTGGCCAATGGGATATTATTTCAAACCTATTGTGTAGGGGCTCCACAACAAAACGGCAGGGTTGAACGTAAGCACCGTCATATTTTATCCATGGCCAGGGCCTTACTCTTTCAAGGTCATCTTCCTCATTTTTTTAGGGGAATGTGTTTTGGCAGCAAGTCATTTATCAATAGAACACCTTCCAGTGTGCTAAAAAATAGAACTCCATACGAAGTCTTATTTAATTCTTTGCCTGCCTTTGATGAATTACGTGTGATTGGCTCTTTATGTTATGCTCATAATCAACGTGCTAAAGGGCGATAAAATTTGCTAGCCGGAGTCGAAAATGTGTCTATGTTGGGTATCCTTTGGGTAAGAAAGGCTGGAGGCTTTTTGATCTAGAAACTAAATCTTTTTTTGTTTCAAGGGATGTTAAATTCTTTGAAAATCATTTCCCTTTTGCTGATAATGCTACTGTTACTAGCCTTTCTGATGTTAACTGTGGAAATTTGAATTTGGGTGAAGATAATTTAGTTTGTGATGATTTTTTTGAGATGCCTGATTCCTTCTCTGCACAAACTATTCAACAACCATCCAGTAATCCTCTTCCAACTGAGTCCACGCATACTAGTCAATCTCATCCTACATATATTACCCAATCTGAGAACACTTGCATCCTCATCTGTAGCCAACTCATAAGACCAACCACAAACTCCTGAATCACCAACTGAATCCCTCCCAGGCCCACATACAGATCATGGGCCAGCTCAGTCCACTACTTTATCCCAATACCCAAAGATAGAAGATGCAACAGGTTCTATTTCGAGTTCTACTACTAACACTCAACTGGGTCGTGGGTTACGAGATAAGCTCCCATCAGTTCGGCTTCGTGATTATGTTATAAACAAAGAATCCACAGAAAGTCCATCTACTCTCTCTTCCATTTCACCTGTTCCATCAGCAGCCTAGGTACGCCCTTTCCTATAACACACTATATTAATTGCGAAATTTTTTCTATGGGCCACCGAAAATTTCTAGCTGCTATAACTACAGGATGTGAGCCAAAATCCTTTAAAGAAGCAACGAAAGATGCAGGTTGGCGTCGTGCTATGCGAACATAAATCAGTGATTTGGAAGATAATGGTACTTGGACTATGGAGTCTTTACCTCCTGGCAAACGCGCACTTGGTAGTCAATGGGTGCATAAAATCAAGTATAATTGTGACGGTAGCATTGAGAACATTAAAGCTCGTTTGGTTATTTTTAGTGAGTATCAAGTTGCAGGATTGGACTATAATGAGACATTCGCACCAGTTGCAAAGATGGTGACAGTTCGTACCTTTTTAGCCATTGCAGCATCTAAAAATTGGGAGTTGCATCAGATGGATGTTCATAATGTTTTTTTTTTTTTTTTTTTGGCATGGGGATCTCAATGAGGAAGTTTATAATAAACTTCCTCCTAGTTTTCAGTCATCAAATCCTAATATGGTGTGTCATCTTCGAAAGTCTTCATACGGCTTGAAGCAGGTACCTCGATGTTTGTTTGCCAAACTTGTCAGTGCTCTTATAGAGTATGGTTTTCTACAGTCATATGTTGATTATTCACTCTTTACTTTCACTAATGGTGCAATTCAAATAAATGTTTTGGTCTATGTCGATGATCTAATTATTTCTGGAAATGATTCTGATGCTTTAACACTATTTAGAACATATTTGAGCACTTGTTTCCATATGAAAGATCTTGGGGTCCTTAAGTATTTTCTTGGTCTCGAGGTGGCGCGTAGTCCTTAGGGTTTTTTCTGTGTCAACGGAAGTATTCTCTAGACAGTATCTCTAAGACTGGGCTATTGGGTGCCAAGCCCGTCTCCTTTCTGATTGAACAAAACCATTGGCTAGCATATGCTTCCGGAGGATCCTTTGTCTCACCCGAAGTCTTATAGGCGCTTGATCGGTCGCTTAATCTACTTTTCTGTCACTCGTTCTGATTTGGCATACTATGTTCATATCTTATCCCAGTTTCTGCAGGAACCCAGACAAGAACATTGGGAGGCAGCTTTGCGTGTGGTTCGCTATTTGAAGGACTCTCTTGGACAGGGCATCTTACGATGAGCTAACAACTTTCTCTCTTTGACTGGATGGTGTGATTCAGATTCGGCTGCATGTCCTCTTACTCGTCGTTCTCTCATCGGTTGGCTTGTGTTTCCTGTTCATTCTTCGATTTCTTGGAAGACTAAAAACAACACACTGTGGCTCGTTCTTCAGCAGAGGCTGAATATCGCTCTATAGCTTCTGTTACTTGTGAGTTGAAATGGTTGAAATGTCTTCTTTTGAACTTGGGCATTCACTGTGACAATCAATCAGCCTTACATATTGCTCAGAATCTTGTTTTCCATTAACGAACAAAGCACATTGAAGTAGATTATCACTTTGTTCGTGATGCTATCCAGGATGGTACCATTCTTCTTATTTTCCTACAAAGGTTCAATTGGCCGACATTTTTACCAAGTCATTGGGTACACGACAATTTGGGTTCCTCCTCTCCAAGTTGGGCATTCTTGACCCACATGCTCCAACTTGAGGGGGGAGGGGTAATGGGATATTGTCATATATTGACAAATATGCATAAAATCATGTAGTTTAGGAATGTATCGTCTTGTATATTATAATGATATTTAGGCATGAGTTTAGGCCTACAGCTGTTGGAAAGCATAATTTTTTTAGTCTTTAAAAACAAAAGAAGAAAATATGCATTTGCTTGAAACAATTCTAAACTAACTATTTTTAGTCATAAATTTAGTCTTACAACTATCGTAAAGAGTGAATACATTTTTTGTATAAATGCGGCAGCCAGATGAATACAAAGGCAACCAATTCTACCCTAATATGTCTTTACACTACCACAATAGTCTAAATTCCAAAATTGATAAAAAATTATATAACCCAACCCAAATACTCAACCAACCCAAAAAAATAAAAATAAAAAAAAATTAAAAAAAAGAAGAAGAAATAAATGATCTAAATTGAATAGTTGAATATTTAGAGAAAAAAAAAGTCTAATTTTAGGTAAAAATAGAAAAGCTATTGCATTTTGAAAATTATGTGAAAAAGTAAAAATAGATTGGCAGCTTTTTAACATTTAATGCATGGTCCTTTCGACTCTCCAGCGTTGGTCAGTTCCCTGTTCTTTGTAGTCAAATTAATTGTGTGTGTGTGTGTGTATGTATGTATATATATATATATATGTATATCCTTTTTTTTTTTTTTTATTAGGTGTATTTCTCGCACAAATTCATGGTATTCTTTGTACTAGAACATTTCACATTTGTGACTTTTTTTCCTTTTTCTTTTTGTTTATTAGTAAAGAAATATTTGTGAGTTGATATAAATTAATTCATAAATTTTATTAGATAGCTCCCAAAATTAGTTTTTATTGAATAATAATCTGGCGATACAACTTGTGTAATAGCGACTATATTGGGTTGATATCCATCTATACTAAGAAATAGTGAAAAAAAAAAAAATTCTTCTTTTCATATGTTTCTGATAATTAATTAATATATATATTTTTTAATTTTTTTATATTTAATTTTCACTCAAATTTTAAAATTTAAATAATTTTTTTGGTTTAAATTTATTTTTTACCTATAATATTTCAAATTAATATTCATTTTGTAATTATTAATTTGACATCAATATTATATATATTGAAATAAATAATTACATTTAAAGCATGAAATATAGTTTTTATAGATAAAATATAATTTTGTATGAATTAAGTTATAGCTTTTTAAATTTTAATATATGTGTTGGACTTGAATAAATAATATATTAATTTTTATATGAATTTAATCATAAGTATATACATACTTTTTAAAATAAAAAAACAGTTATACTATTAATTTATATAATATTATAATTTTTTGTTTGACCTCAATAGTTTTAGTAAGTTAAAATATTTATATTTAATCTGGCAAATGACAAAAAGAAAAAAAAAAGAAAAAAGTGGAGAGGGGAAAGTTTAAATTATAAATTACAGAAAGTAATATTTTTGAAGAAAAATAAAATTACATAAGAAAAAAAGAAAAAAATTGGAACCATATTGAAATTGACTATATGCCGATTTAATTCTAGTTCCACCTATAACTTTAAGAACTGATGATTTTAAAATCAAAACATTAATAGCCCGAACTAAGCTCATTGACTATGAAACCTACTTTGTTTATAGCTAAAAAGATCATTCAAATCACTGGTGTTTGAACATTCAAAGATTGAAGTCCCAATTAACTTTTGTCCGTTTTGTTGATCTTACAAACTTCGAAATTATCATATTTACCATTTGAGCGTAAACCATTGCCAACCCATTTTACATTAATTTTATGCCCAATGAAGTATAAGTCGTGTTGGCGATCATCCCGACCAATGAATCCATGTCCCCATAAAGTTTTATTCTTATTTAACGTACAAATAATATTCTTGTTTCTACTAAGTTTTTAAGGTAGAATATAACACAATTTTTAAGTTTACACACATATCACATATATTAAAATAGATATTTTAATGCAAAAAATATAATATCTTTGTCTGATTATTGGTTAGATTTTAATATTTATTGTTTATTTGTATTGAATTTGGACCGCAAATAATAATTAACTAATATCTTTTTGTAAATCATATTGAATATTTTAAAAAATTCAATTTAATATAAAAATTTATATTTTAAATTGAATAGTACTTATATAAATAAATATAATTGATATAATATAATAGATTATATATATTTTTATAATAAAATATATTGCATTCCTTCGTTACACGACCGGATAACTAGTTTATTCTAAAAAAATGGGCATTTAATTAATAGTAATGCAATAGCTAGTGGTCCCTGTATTTCGAATTTCGGATAGAGGAAAAAAATTAATAAAAGAAGTTGTCTCTGGTGCAGTTTTTATAATTAATTTTTAAAATTATGTCACTTTCGCACTGAAATTCACATACATTATATAAATAAGATTGTAGTTTTATTTAGAACACCCATTTTCAATTTTCATTCACATTCTTCAATTTCCACATCACTCGACCAAGCACCGCATCAATAAAAACTTTGATTTTATTTTAACTAGAGAGGAGGTATTGAGCTCATCGAAGAGTCTAATTATTCCTAAATTAAACATCTTTTTAGGAGGATGGATTAGTAGTCGCAAAATATTATATGCCTTAAGTACACCATGCAATTTGATATAGAGTATTATTTGTTTAACTAAAAATTATTATTTATTTATTGAAAATTATTACTACTAATTTTTAACTTAAAAAATATAATAATACTTTTTAAATAAATAAGTAATATTTTTAAATTAAATATGTAATATCTTTTTATTAGCATAAGGGTTCTCTCCTATTAATGAATCATAAGTATCTATTGGTGTAACACCCCGTATTTTTTTCACCTTTATTTTATTATTTAAAATTTTAAGTATATGCTGTTTAATTATTATTAGCTAAGATAAGTCTAGTACGCATAATGTTTTTTAATTATTTTTAAGTCTTGGGTTATAATGCCCCAATTTAATTTTTTTTTAAGATAGCCCAATTGGTTGTTTAAGCTTAAGAATAAATTCGAGAAATCTAAGTCTCGAATTAATTTTAAGTTCTAAGCCCAATTTATTTTATTGAGTAAAGTCTAATGAAATATTGATATTTTTAATATGTCTCGCTATATTGAATAAGCCCATATTGCATCATGTCGATTATTTGTTTTGAATTGCATTTTATTTTTGGATCCAAATCAGCTTAGGCCCAAAATTTTGTGAGCCCAGTTATTGGCCCAAAAAGCTTAAGCCCATGCTATAACCTTTGTTAGTGGAAAGAGAACTGCATTAGCGATGTACACGTCTTCCCGATCTCTTGTAACTACAAATCTGAAAGATTATAGGCATAATAAGCCAAGATTTCTATTGATAAGCTCATTTGATATCTTTCACCTTAGTCCGTAAATATTTCAATTCCGTTAGAAGTTGAACCATCTCTACAACTATATATATACGAGAAATAAAAATCCATCTGGGTTCTACCCTAATTACAACAATAAGCAAGATATAAGCCTAATCTCTACTATTACTGTTCGACATTCTATGCCTGGTAATGGTCATCGGTCACCTTTTTCAATCCCATCTAGTAATTGTTGCCGGACCTTTGTTTCCTCCACACAATCACCACCCTTTCATGGTTCTACCATAAATCAAAAAAAAAAAAAAAAAAAAAAAAAAAAAAAAGACTGCTAAAGACTGGAAATCCTCCATCTTCATCCCAAAGTCAGCACTTCTCTCTAAATTTCACCCCATCGACAATCGTCGACCCTAGTCTAGACGAGTTCTAGTCCGAGATTATGTTCTCAACTTCATGTCACCGGTCGCTTATTTAGCCAGGCGTGAAATGGCACAACCAGGTCGTCGTCCTCAACGCCGATGTGGATTGTCCGTCCATGGCTTCCGAAATTATATATTTAGGCAGTGTTTACTTTTATAAATAAGGATTAGGGTGGATAGGATAAGGGTGTATTATAATGGGTGTATTATTTATCCTATCCCACATTTACTTCATGTGATTCGTTTGATAAGTTATCCTTTTTTTTTGTTTACTTGATGGGATTACATATATAGGCTGCAACAAATGACTAAAATACCCTTGCACACACCAAATAATAATAATAATAATAATAATAATAACAACAACAACAACAACAATAATAATAATTAATATAGTTATAATAATAAGAATAATAATAGTAAAAATAAAAAAATACAATAATAATAATAATAATAATAATAATAATAATAATAATAATAATAATAATAATAATAATAATAATAATAATAATAACTATAATAATAAAAATATTAGAATAATAAGAATAATAACAGTAAAAATAAAAAAATACAATAATAATAATAATAATAATAATAATAATAACTATAATAATAAAAATATTATTAATAATAAAGATAACAATAATAATTACAATAACTGTATAATAGTAGTAGTAATAATAATAATAATAATAACGATAACGCTAAAAATATTAATAATAATCCTAATAATAATAATAATAATAACAATAATGATAATGATAATAATAATAATAATAATAATAATAATAATAATTATTATTATTATTATTATTATTATTATTATTAAGAATAACAGTATTAATAGTAGTAATAATAATAATAACAGTAATAATTAAAATAGTTATAATAATAAAAATAATAACAGTAATAGTAAAAATTTACAATAATAATAAAAAGAATAATAACAGTAATAGTAAAAATAATAATAATAACTAAAATAATAAAACTATTAATAAGAATCGTCATAATAATAATAATAACGATAATAATAAAAATATTAATAATTATTCTAATAATAAGAAGAAAAATAATAAATAAGAATAATAATAATACAATAATAATAAAAATAAAAATAACAATTAGATAATAATAAGAATACTAATATAAATAATAATAATAATAACGATAATAATAAAAATATTAATAATAATTGTCATGATAACATTAGCGATAATAATAATAATATTAATAAATAATTATAATAATAAGAAGAATAATAATAAATAATAATAATAATAACAATAATAATAAAAATATTAATATTAATAATAATTACAATAATAAAAAGAAGAATAATAATAAATAATAATAACGATAATAATAAAAATATTAATAATTATAATAATAATAATAATAATAATAATAATAATAATAATAATAATAATAATAATAATAATAATAATAATAATAATAATAATAATAGGGTGAAGAAAGGAAGTAGGTTTAAGTGAGGGTATTTTTGTCATTTTGAAACATATCCTATGGAGGGATAACTAATCCCACCAAAAATGGGAGGATACATAATCCACCTTAATCAGCTCAAATTTTTTGAAATTCGTGTCTATCCCGGATATCCGGGATAAAACAACTTTTTAATCATTCCAAGTAGACGAGGGATAAGGTTGGATAATATATCCTTATCCAACCTAATCCCCTAAAGTAAACACTGCCTTAGGAAATGGGGGTGAAGTTTGGTTGTGTACACACAGTGTAATGAAGGAAAAGGAAATGGAGTGCAAATGTGCTGTGCAGGTTTTTTAGAGAGAGAAAAAGAAAGGACATATGTATATATATATAATTTATATATGTATATAGGGTGCACTTGGAATGTTGGGTGACGAGAGAAAAGGGGGGATGTAGATTCCCATTTCCTAAGTCGTTTCTAGATTTACAAAAATAGCCCTTAAATTTTCGGAAATTCGAATAGTGCTGCTAACCTTTTTCTTTCTCATATTCCTTCTAAATCAAGTCTATTATCTATCTATTAAATTTATGCCTTACTAATTACAATTCTTTTAATTTCTTTTAAGTTTTAATTAATAATTAATATATTTATATTTATTATGTAGGTGGTTTGGATAAAAAACACGGTGTTTAGGCTCATTGCATAAAATTTCTCGAAGTTTATTCATATTTCAAAGTCGAGGTGGGGTTTTTACGATTTGTCATTATTAATTATATTATTTGATTCGTTTACATATTTACTGTTATTATATATTATGATTTATGAATTGTGCAAGAATTAAGTTGCACCCCTAAGTTGATTGATCAATTCCCTAAGCTACGCATGCTACACCCTACATGCCTTTAAGTTCTAAGCTATGTAAGTATTTGATGCTTACTTATTATGTTATGACATACGTTTAACTGTACTACATGTTTTACTATCAATTATATAATTGATTTTGGCAACTTGACTCCCACGAGCTAAAGGAAGCTCACCCCAACCTTTTGAACCTTTCAGGTTAAGATGGGGCTAGCGGTAGAGTAGAGGCAAGACGACGAGCATATGATAAATATGATTTTTGTTAAGTTATTTATTATTAATGCACTACTTGAATTAATTATTCATTTTATGATAAAGATTAGTAGTCTAGTAAGGGATTAATAAGGGCTCGTAACTCATTATTGTCTCTTGGACCATTTATGTCATTGATTTAATTATTTATGAATTATTTTTGGAATTATGCTTATTTATTCCACTGCTTAGTAGATTTTTAACTGTGCTGAAAATAACTTTAATTAGTGGCTTGACTAGGTTGATTCTTAATTACGAACCTATTTTAGAGTGAATAATATTTTATTTATCCATATGAGTTAAATTATTTATTGAATTAATAGGCATGAGAAATAAATTTCTTGTTGTTTAGGTCTTCGTGCTCCTACTCATTATTTGATTTTATTTTTGAAAATATTTTATTGGTTATAATTATTTGAGGTTACGGCATACGAATAAGTAGTATTATGAAATCTAGTAATTTCATTTAGTGCTTGAATAAATTTTATGCCATATGGTTCTGTTTTAACGGCCTGATTTTAGAAATATTAATTTTACCAAAGCATCGATTATGTGTCTACTTGTTTACAACTGTAATTTACTATTTAATTATATGTTATGAAATTCGGGTCATTACAGTGTGGTATTAGAGTGGGTCAATGTTTCCGTATACTCGTATCTCTAGAAATTTATTAATAAGATTATGTTGTGAAATATTATCATATGCTTGTGGCCACCTCTGCTTCATCGCACAGCTCCAAGGTACCAAACACTTTATCTCGTTATTTCACATTTACACACATCATAAATATGAGTTTGATAAGTATGATGCATAAGTATAGCTCGTAAGTATGATAGCAAAGCATTAAGTATAAGCACATGCATGCATACGGGACTTATGATAGAAGACTGGTGTTATGTCATATATAATTATGAGTATGATCTTAAGTTATTATTATAGTTTTTTTGCGTTCAATGCTAGTACCGGAAGAGTAGATAAGATGCTTATGAGACGATATTATATGCCAATATATATTAGTTATGTTTTACCTTTATTATGATTATTAATAAGAATATACTTAGTATTTTAACTATGGTTGTGATAGTGATTATGATTATGATTATCTTGATTATGATTGTGGTTGTGATTGTGATTATGGTTGCTATTTGTTCTTATATTTTGTATATTGTATTACGATTCTACGATTTACGAGAGCAACATGGCCCCCGTAGAGAGATTACTAACCGTGGTGCTAGGAACCATGCACGTGATGCATCAAATGATGCCCCTAATCAACAACAGTTACTGTCTGGTTTGGCTACTCTGCTCCATGTGACAATCAATCCACCTGCAACTCATGAGCAAGTCCAATCATGGGTGATCAGCCAATTCAACAGTTTCAAGCCACCTACATTTCATGGACATGAGGGATCAGAAACTATTGAAGAATGGATGCTAAATTTAGAGAGTGTCTTTGATTATGTGGCGTGTACTGATGCATAGAAGGTGTCATGTGCTGTTTTTCAACTCAAAGAGGACGCTCGTACTTGGTGGAATGGATATTGGAGACTTCGAGAAGAAACCGATCGTACTGCACTCATGTGGAATGAATTTAAAGTGATAGTAATGGAGAAGTATTATCCTCGTGTCTACAAGGGTAGGATGGAGAGAGAATTCATGGATCTCACTCAAGGGAGTATGACAGAGACTGAGTATGAACAAAAATTTAATCGTATGTGTCGTTTCACACCTCACATGGTTGATACCAAAGAGAAGAAGGCACAAAGATTTTTAGATGGATTACGACCACAAAATCGTCATCATCTGGTGAGTCATGGACCAATGACCTATGTTGATGCTGTCGCAAGAGCAAAAGATATTTCGGCAAGTATAGATTTGGAGAGGGCTAAGGATCCAACCGTTGAAACCTCAAACAAGAGAAAGTGGCGTGATGAGAAAAGTGGGAATAAGAACAACAAGAAAGGAAGAAATGATGGGCCGTCTGGGGTTAGAGCACCTATTGATTTTCCTAGCTGCCCCAAGTGTGGAAAGAAGCACCGAGATGAGTTTATGCGTGGTCAGAATCAATGCTATCATTGCCATGAAGAAGGACACATGATCTATCAGTGTCCAAGGAGGGATGGTTGGGTGGACCGTTGAGGTCAAAATCAAGGTTCTGGTGGGAGAGCTTGCGTGTTTGGAATAGCTGAAACTGAGGCAGATCAAGGAGTTGGCACTATGACAGGTATGTTATCTGTTGCTGGAATTCCTGTTTTCGTATTGTTTGACACAGGTGCTTCACATTCATTTATCTCTATAAAGTTTTACTCTATGATTGGTTATAGTAGTGTTAAAGCTTCAGAACCTCTTGAGATCAGTATACCTTCGGGTAGAACAATGACCACTGACTCAATGATTAATGGTGTTATAGTAGAGATAAATGAGCATAATTGTTTAGCTAACCCATATGTGTTTGAAATGAACGATTTTGATGTTATTTTGGGTATGGATTGGCTTAGCAAGCACCACGCTGACATCTGGTGCAAGGAGAGAAAGATTACTCTAAGTTCACCGAATGATGGGGAGGTCGTCTTCCAAGGGTCAAGATGCAACAAGGTCCCACGTGTTATAACAGCAATGAAGGGGATGAAAATGTTGAAAAAGAAAGGATGTCACATATATTTGGTAAGTCTGATGGGAGTGGCTACCCAAGAAGTGACAATAGATGATGTTCCAATTATGAATGAGTTTTTGGATGTCTTTCCTGAAAACTTACCAGGAATTCCACCGGACAGACAAGTGGAATTCACAATTGAATTGGTACCTGGAGCAGGCCCATTTTCGAAGGCCCCTTATAGAATGACACCAAAAGAGTTATAAGAGTTGAAGGTGCAAATTTAAGAGTTGCTTGAGATGGGATTTATTCATCCAAGTGTTTCACCATGGGGTGCACCGGTATTGCTCGTGAAGAAAAAAGATGGAACAATGAGAATGTGTATTGATTATCGTGAACTTAATCGACTCACTCTAAAGAATAAATACCCTCTCCCAAGAATAGAAGACTTGTTTGATCAACTCAGAGGTCGGGAGTGTTCTCTAAAATTAATTTAAGGTTCAGATATCACCAATTGAAGATTAAGGATGGAGATATCCTAAAGATGGCATTTCCTGCTCCAATGATTTGACGAGGAAGGGTAAGAAGTTCATGTGGGATGAGAAGTGTGAGAACAGTTTCCAAGAATTGAAGCAAAGACTTACTACAACTCATGTGCTGACTATCCCAGACCTACCAAGGAATTTGTGATTTATAGTGATGCATCCAATCAAGGATTAGGATGTGTGCTAATGCAACATGGTAAGGTAGTGGCCTATGCATCGAGGCAACTAAAGACACACGAGTTGAATTACCCTACGCATGATTTGGAATTAGCTATTGTGGTTCATGCTTTGAAGATATGTCGACACTACCTTTATGGAGGTAAGTGTGAAATTTACATGGACCACAAAAGTTTAAAGTATTTTTTCACACAAAAGGAGTTGAATATGAGGCAAAGAAGATGGCTCGAACTAGTGAAGGATTATGATTGTACAAATCATTACCATTCAGGGAAAGCTAATGTAGTGGCCGATGCTCTATGCCGGAAAACATGAGAAGACCTAACTTGTCTTTTGACTAAGGAGGAAGAGTTAGTAAAAGAATTTGCAAGAATGAATCTGGAAGTGGTTACACTACCTAAGACAGTAAGATCAGTTTTAGCAGCCTCAGTGGTACAACCAACCTTGAAAGAAATAATCAAGGAGGGTCAAATACAAGATGATTTGTTGCGTAAAATGAAGGAGCGTATCCTTGCCGGTGAAGATAAAGGATTTCAAATATCCGAAGAGTGTACAATGTATTATGATGAAAGAATTTGCGTGTCAAATCTTACAGAGTTGAAGAAGATGATTTTGGAGGAGGCACAAAACTCCTTATACCCCTCATCCTGGTAGTACAAAAATGTATCAAGATTTAAGAAAGACCTTTTGGTGGGAAGGATTGAAGAGAGACGTTGCTGATTTTGTAAAAAAATGCATTACTTATCATCAAGTGAAGGCCGAACATCAGAGACCTTTTGGAATGTTGAAACCGCTCCATATACCAGAGTGGAAATGGGAGCATATTACGATGGACTTTGTGGTGGGCTTACTGCGATCAAAGAAAGGAAATAAAGCAGTGTGGGTCGTAGTTGACCGTCTTACGAAATCAGCATATTTCATACCGGTGAAGATGATGTACCAGGTGGATCAATATGCCCAAATTTATATTCGTGAGATCGTGAAATTGCATGGAGTGCCTATTTCCATTGTCTCTGATCGAGATACACGTTTCACATCACGTTTTTGGAAGAGTTTGCAAGAGGCTATGGGTACTAAGTTAAATTTTAGTACCGCTTACCGCCCGCAAACTGATGGTCAGTCCGAGAGAACGATTCAAATACTTGAAGATATGTTGAGAGCTTGCGTTCTGGACATGGGTGAAAATTGGGAACAATTTTTGCCTTTGGTGGAGTTTTCGTATAACAACAGTTTTCAGTCAACCATTGGAATGGCTCCTTATGAAGCATTATATGGAAGGAAGTGTAGATCACCGGTATATTGGGACAAAGTTAGCGAAAGAAAGATTTTGGGGCCCGAAATGATTGAGAAAACGGTTGGGATTGTGGAGAAGATACGAGAAAAGATTAGAATAGCACAAGACCGTCAAAAGTCTTATGTGGACAAGCGTAGAAAAGATCTCGAGTTTAATGTGGGCGAGAAAGTGTTTTTGAAAGTACCTCCGATGAGGGGAGTAATTCGTTTTGGAAGAAGAGGTAAGTTGAGGCCAAGATATGGGCAATTCGAAATCATCGATCGTATTGGTGACTTGGCATATAGATTGGCCTTACCACCCTAGTTTACATACGTTCATGATGTCTTCCATGTATCTATGCTGAGAAAGTATGTACATGACCCGAGTCACATCATCAACTACTCTACGGTGGCGGTGAACCAAGATCTCACCTATGAAGAGCAACCCGAAGAGATCTTAGATAAGAAGATCCAAAGGCTAAGAAATAAGGAGAAAGTATTAATCAATGTACAATGGCGAAATCATAGCAAAGAAGAAGCGACGTGGGAGCGTGAGGAAGAGATGAAAGCTCGTTATCTCGATTTCTTTACTTATGGTACGTTATGAATTTTTGAGGACGAAAATTTTCGCAACTGAGGTAGGATGTAACGCCTGATATTTTTTCACCCTTATTTTATTATTTAAAGTTTTAAGTATATGTCGTTTAATTATTATTGGCTAAGATAAGTCAAATAGTACGCATAACTTTTTTTAATTATTTTTAAGTCTTGGGTTATAATGGCCCAATTTAAATTTTTTTAAGATAGTCCAATTGGTTGTTTAAGCTTAAGAATAAATTTGAGAGATCTAAGTCTCAAATTAATTTTTAGTTCTAAGCCCAATTTATTTTATTAAGTAAAGTCTATTGAGATATTGAAATTTTTAATATGTTTCGCTATATTGAATAAGCCTATATTGCATCATGTCGATTATTTGTTTTGAATTGCATTTTATTTTTAGGTCCAAATCAATTTAGGCCCAAAATTTTGTGAGCCCAGTTATTGGCCCAGAAAGCTTAAGCCCATGCTAGAACCTTTGTTAGTGGAATGTGAACTGCATTAGCCGTGTAAACGTGTTCCTAATCTAACTCCACAAAATCATGTTCCTTGTAACTACAAATCTAAAAGATTATAGGCATGATAAGCCAAAATTTCTATTGATAAGCTCATCTAATATCTTTCACCCTAATTCGTAACTATTTCAGTTCCGTTAGAAGTCGAACCATCTCTACATCTATATATATATATATATACGAGAAATAAAAATCCATTTGGGTTTTACCCTAATTACAGCAATAAGCAAGGTATAACCCTAATCTCTACTATTACTGTTCGACATTCTATGCCTGGTAATGGTCATCGGTCACCCTTTTGAATCCCATCTAGTAATTGTTGCCGAACGTTTGTTTCCTCCATACAATCACCACCCTTCCATGGTTCTACCATAAACCAAAAAAAAAAAAAAAAAAAACAGAGAAGACTGCCAAAAGACTAAAAATCTTCCACCTTCATCTCAAAGTCAGCACTCCTTTCTAAATTTCTCCCCATCGACAATCATCGACCCTACGAGTTCTAGTACGAGATTATGTTCTCAACTTCGTGTCACCGGTCGCTTATTTAGCCAGGCGTGAAATGGCACAATCAGGTCGTCGTCCCTCGACGCCGATGTGGATCGTCCGTCCATGGCTTCCGAAATTATATATTTAGGAAATGGGGGTGAAGTTTGGTTGCGTACACACAGTGTAATGAAGGAAAGCGAAATGGAGTGCAAATGTGCTGTGTAGGCTTTTTAGAGAGAGAAAAAGAAAGGACATATGTATATATATATATATACTTTATATATGTATATAGGGTGCACTTGGAATGTTGGGTGATGGGAGAAAAGGGGGGACGCAGATTCCCATTTCCTAAGTCGTTTCTAGATTTACAAAAATAGCCCTTAAATTTTCGGAAATTCGAATAGTGCTGCTAACCTTTTTCTTTCTCAGATTCCTTCTAAATCAAGTCTATTATCTATCTATTAAATTTATGCCTTACTAATTACAATTCTTTTAATTTCTTTTAAGTTTTAATTAATAATTAATATATTTATATTTATTATGTAGGTGGTTTGGATCAAGAACATGGTGTTTAGGCTCATTGCATGAAATTCTTGAAGTTTATTCATATTTCAAAGTCAAGGTGAGAGTTTTTACGATTTGTCATTATTAATTATATTATTTGATTCGTTTACATGTTTACTGTTATTATATGTTATGATTTATGAATTGTACAAGAATTAAGTTGCACTCCTATGTTGATTGATCAATCCCATAAGCTACACATGCTACACCGCTACATGCCTCTAAGTTCTAAGTTATGTAAGTATTTGATGCTTACTTATTATGTTATGGCATGCGTTTAACTGTACTACATGTTTTACTGTCAATTATATAATTGATTTTGGCAACTTGACTCCCACGAGCTAAAGGAAGCTCACCCCAACCTTTTAAACATTTCATGTTAAGATGGGGCTAGCGGTGGAGTAGAGGCAAACCGACGAGAATATGATAAATAGGATTTTCGTTAAGTTATTTATTAACGCACTACCTGAATTAATTATTCATTTTATGATAAAGATTAGTAGTCTAGTAAGGGACTAATAAGGGCTCGTAACTCGTTATTGCCTCTTGGACCATTTATGTCATTGATTTAATTATTTATGAATTATTTTTGGAATTATGCTTATTTATTTCGCTGCTTAGTAGATTTTTAATTGTGCTGAAAATTATTTTAATAAGTGGCATGACTAGGTTGATTCTTAATTACAAACTTATTTTAGAGTGAATAATATTTTATTTATCCGTATGAGTTAAATTGTTTATTGAATTAATGGACATGATAAATAAATTTCTTGTTGTTTAGGTTTTCGTGCTACTACTCATTATTTGATTTTATTTTCGAAAATATTTTATTGGTTATAATTATTTGAGGTTACGGCATACAAATAAGTAGTATTATGAAATCTAGTAATTTCATTTAGTGCTTGAATAAATTTTATGTCATATGATTCTCTTGTAACGACTTGATTTTAGAAATATTAATTTTACCAAAATATAAATTATATGTATACTTGTTTACAACTGTAATTTATTATTTAATTATATATTATGAAATTCGAGTCGTTTTAATTAGATGTTTGATATATCGAATGCTCAAGATATTCATTAATTAATATTATGTGGCATCCATAGTTATAATTGTTGAAAACTTTCTGGAATTCTTTCAAATCTCTCCACTCGGCCGGTCCACTCGGTCAGAACGGAGTTTATCTTTTCTTCATCTTCTTGGTTTTTTGTTCGTTCTCCCGTTTTCGTCCCTTATCTTGTTTCTCGAGTTTGATCCATGAGTTTGTATATATCACAACAACTATTTCTTCTTTTTATTTTTATTTTCTCGTGTGCTAGTCGAAGTTTTTGGTAAAAAAATAATGAGTTGACAAATTGCTTAATTTATTGAGCTCCAACAAATAACAAGAACCATCAATAAACAACAAAGTACTAATCAAAATCATCAATAAGCAACAAAGTAAAACAATTCATCCATATTTTTCACAAACATACAAGAGGTTCAAATAAAAACAATGTATTCTTAATAAGTAGTCATTTTTTCATACTATTGGTGCCGGGATGTAACAGGTACATCGTCATGTTGCAAAGCAATTTGAGGTTTATAGTGGTCTCGCCTGGCGTCTCTTCCATCTCTTCCAAGTTCACCCCGAAGTGTCGAGCGATTGGAGTGATCAACCCTCCAATATGATTAGCTACTTGATGTTTTGTTCGCACAAATTGCCTTAAGAGCATTGGCGCTACATTGAACTTCTGACCTTTCATCAAGCACCATAGAATGAACAGTTCATCCAACTTAACCACCCCAGGCTCAGGTTTAGCCAAAATTGTACTGGAGATGAACCTCTAAAAATATCGGATGACCGGGCTTCGAATACTCAATGCTTTCGATCTACTAGGGTTGTATACCGATGGCTTATCTGGGAAAGCTCTGTTATTTCCTTCCAAAAAGTAATTGGGTTGAACTCGGGAAAATTGATCTTGGCATCGGGTAGATTAGAGTATTTCTTCTTCGAAAATCCATAAATCTCATTGATATCTTCGGTCGAAAGATATTGGTACTCGTTTCCTAAAAAAAAGATCATGGAAGTTGGCACCGTATCATTGTATCCTACACCAACTTGTGAGAAGAATTCCAGGACCAATGGCTCATACGTCTTCTCATGCATGCCAAAGAATTTACTCCACCCTATATTCTTGCACATTTTTTTCAGATCTTCATAGATGCCCATTTCCTTCATGCATTCTACATCGGCGAAACGAGTTGCTCTTCTTTTCTTCTTTTGGACTTCAAATCACCTTTCACTTTCATTCTCCCAATTTCGAAACTGTATTCCGTAGGCATCCGGCATGGTTGATAGAATTTTTTCGTACTACTTTTGTTGTTCTTCGATGGAGTGTTGACCCCATTCGAAGTCAGTACTGACAACATCCATTGTATGAATTTGGAGACCCGACAGAAATGGATACATTGTTGGTACCTAGATGACATGGAATTAGTAATCTATTCATATCAATAAGTTCAAAAGTCATATCTTCAATACGATATTCATTCTCAAGCATATATTCAATACGATATTCATTCTCAAGTATATCTCAAGTAATTTCATCATTCAACCTTGAAATTCATGGGATATTAACATCATTTGATCATTGTTGTAGACAAAATCATACCACATTCCCAATTTATATGATACATACCAAGTGTTCGATAAAAACTTCAATGAAAAATTGCAAAAAAACATAACATGTTTCATGCCATAATACTCCAAATTAGCCCATCATCAACATATTCAATCAACAAGAACAATGGTAAATGAAAACATACCTAAATAGAGGAAAATATGATGCATACCAATTGCAAGAGTCCATTGATCTTTTTCGATTTTCGATAGGTAATCATATGCCCTCTCATTCAACACCTTTATTTGATCCATCACATTTTCAAACTCTCTTATTGTGAAAGCTGATCTGGCTTGCCAACACATGTCTTTTAACTTCACATTCTTCACCTTGCTATTGAAATTCGATAGACATGCCTCAAACAGAAACGATAGACTCCAAGGGAGGGCTGAAAATCTGGAATTATTTCCACTGCTTTCAAAAGATCGGCGTGTCTATCTGAAATCAGATACATTCCTTCTCTACCGCGAATAATATGTTTCGATATCATATGAAGAAACCATGTCCAAGAAGCAAAATTTTCTTCATCCACAAGTGCATAAGCCAAAGGTAAAAGATGTTGATTTGCATCTACGGAAACAACAATTAATATCTTGTGATTGTATCTAGTGTAAATATAAGTTCCATCAATACTAATAATTTTACGACAATGCTAGAACCTATACATGACTTGAATGCCCAAAACATATATTTCAATATTTTTACACCATTTGTCTCTTCGGGCATGTGGCGCCACTCGACAACTGTGCCTATATTCCATTTTTTTAGATCTCCCAAAAATTTGGATAGTTTTGAAATTGAGCTCTCCCATGTATCATACACATTTTCTCTTGCTCGTTTCAAACCATGCCATGTCTTATGATATGAGATTGTATATTGAAATTTATCATACACTTGTTGTTGAACACACTTAATCTCATATCCGGGATCTGTCTGAACTTTTCTAGTTAGCAATGCAGCAATCATGTTTTTGCACAAGTTTTGATGATCAACGGACACCGCGTTCATTAGGCACGTATGAGGGCCTCCATACTTAGTGATTTCCCACATATCAATCTTCTGTTTGTATCCTGCACGCAACCACCAGTTGCAATGTGTAGTCTCACAACTATTTTTGCATTTGATTTTTCATATATGAGGTGTGCTTTCCTCTACTCGATACTCACGCCTTGCTATACGAATTGAAAAGTCTTTCACCGCAGACTGCAAATTCTTCTTATCTTTGAAAACCATCCCTTTTGTGAGCACTCCTTCAGTAACATCATAATATCTAAAAAAATTTGATAGATCAAATGAGTCCACAAGCATTTCATGTGATGATGCATTGAAGAACGTGATATTCGGATGCATGGAATATCTCTGAGCACTTAATGAAAGTGGTGGTTGCTAATTGGATGGTGACCTCTCTTGATTTGGGCAATACATAGTTTGAATATCACCAATATCCACCCCATCTTCATCTGACTCACTAGACAACTCGTATTCATCAGGTTCAAAGTCTTCTAGTTCATTCACACCAAAATTGTCAATCAATGGATCATGTGGTTGATCCTCTGTGTGAACATTTTCTCTTTCAGTTGGAATATTGTCATTATTGGACCTTGAGGTTCCACCAGTAAGGTCTTGCGTGACAAGTACTGAATTATTGATGTCATTACCTCTTAAGTAAGAAGCATATTGATAATACTCATTGCTTGAGAGAATATCTGGGAGAGCATTATCTTGTAACTTTTCCTGATCAATATGAAATTCTACATATTGATTATCCGCATCTGGTGCAAAGAAAAATCATAGATTATCATCGTTGTTGATTGGTATACGATAATATCTGTTGTTTGCATATAGTGAAGCGGATATGTTGAATTTATATTCATTGCTATCGATCCCTGTCAGTTCAAAGAATTTTGATACCAACCCAGAATATCCGATGTCATGAGATACTCTTGTTGCACAAACAGGTGGAACATCGCTACTAACCCAACATAAACAATAATACCGACATTGTTTGAAGACTCCATATCTTAAATAATAAAGATGTATTAATAAACTTAATATATGGAGTTAACTATTTTTTTGCATGTAAGATGTATTATTAAACAATATAATTACAAAGTATAATGAAATTAAATTCAACTAATAAATTAGTAAAATTCAAACTTGATATTGAAATGAAGCAATATACCAATGCAAGGGCAACAATTTGAGGGTCACGATAAATGCACGACAACAACAACAATTCCCAGAGTTCCTACTTCAAATAATGAGAAAATAAAATTATTAACGACAAATCTATAACAATTTATATATAATAGCAAAAAATTCAACAAAATCTATTACAAATTAAATGAATTAAACCGACCGACATGCACACACCTAAAACACAGCACACATACACACATCACACAACCACACACACAAGCGCACATACACACACAACACACACAAGCACACATCACAAATAGCACACACACACACCACACACACCAGCATACACACCACACACAAACAACACACATCACACACATCACACACAACACACACACATCACACCACACACACACACACAAGCACACAACACACACACACACACCAGCACACACAAAACACCACACACACAAAAAAAGAACCATGAAAAATAATTACCTGAACAAATTTGACGCAATTTCTGGAGAAAGAGAGAAGAAAGAACCGTGAAGATTAAAGAAAAATTGAAGGAGAATTGAAGAAGAATTGAAGAAAGAAATGAGGAAGAGAGAAGTGTGAGAAATATGTGGTGTAAGTTAGTGATAGAAATGATAGAAAGAGTAATGTGTGGCAGCCTTTGACCACACATTGAATTTTAGATTTATTTAAAAAAACTTATAACCAGCCGACCGAGTGATTCCAGAAACTTTGTCTCACTCGGCCGGCCGAGTTAAGTGGCCGACCGAGTGAGTGAACCGAGTGAACGCCATGAACTCGGTTGGCCGAGTTATGTCCAGGCCGAGTGACTCGATCGAGTTACAGGTATCACTCAGCTATCCAAGTGATAATTCGACCGAGTAACACGTTCGAGTGACGCCTTTTTTCTCTTTTTCTTGGTTACAAAAAAAATTAATACATATATCGCCCATACAATGGGCGACTTTAAGAAAACAAAAATATTGAAAGTAACCCCCGCCCGGGGCGGCTTTACTTATATTTTTAAAAGTCTAAAAAATACTATAATTTATTAAAATTTGTCTAAAAACACTATATTACGTCAAAAAGGCCATGTTATTTATTGTTAACAAATTAGAAAAAAGAATAATTATTATACGCAATATTTAATTTTATAATTTTAAAATTTAAGTATAAATTTATCTTAAAAATCAAAATATGGTCGATAAGTTTTAATAATTTTAAACGTACTAAATTTAATAAAAAAATTTAAATATTAATTTATTTAAATAAATTAGATATTGATTGAAAATATATCGAATCTGCTCTAAATAAAATATTTATAGCTAAAATCAGAAAGTCGATCAATGTACACGATCTTAATTGTTGTATTGTTGTTTTAAACTTTTGAAATTAAGGTTTTTCAAACTTTTTATCCAGATACTAATAGTCTAATGACAATTGCTTTAATGTAGGTTAAATTCACTCTCAATTCCCACAATTAAAAAATAAAAAAAAATAAAAAATCACATTTGCAAAATTGACGAATATAATTGCGTAATTAATAGTAATGCAATAGGAAGCGGTGACTATATGATGATTCCGTCCAAACGAAGGATAAGGTATTATTATTATCACGCCCCTAATTGACAGTGCAAAGTTTAGAGGGCCATTCTGGAAAATTAAAGTGTCCCGTCGCCACCATTTATTGCGAAAGATCTGCTATCGCTCATCAATCATCCTCCATCACTCATCACTGTCACCCCACCCTCCCCCCACCACCCTCCGCCATCCACCGCCACTCCATGGAAGAAAAACCCAAGAATAAGAACAAGAACAAGAAGCAGAAACACCAGCACCCCAACGACCAAACCGCTAAAACTACCTCCGATTTCTCATTCAAGCCTTCCTCCGACGTGAAGGGCCTCCGATTCGGCGGTCAATTCATTGTCAAATCCTTCACAGTCAGGCGGGCTCGGCCGCTGGAGCTCCTCCGCCTCCTCTCTCTTCCGCCGACCAAACCGGCCTTCGCTTCCGCCGCCGCCTACCTCCCTACGAACTTCACCATCCTCGCCCACCACGCGTGGCACACTCTCACGCTGGGCCTCGGGACGAAGAAATCTAAGGTGGTGGTGTTCGTTTTCGAGTCGGAGTCCATGAGGACGGCGGTGGAGCGTCTGTGGCCGGCGGAGATGCCGCTCGGAGAAGTGAATAAGAAGCTGATTAGGGGATTGACCGGCTGCGAAATGGCGCGGTTTAAGTTCCGGAAAGGGTGCATTACCTTCTACGTTTACGCGGTTAGGAGGAGTGGGAGTCCTGGGTTTATCTGCGCCGACGATCTGAGGACTATTTTGCAGTCGGTGGTGGCGCTGAAGGATTTCATTGATCACACGGCGATGCTCGCCATGCCTAATCAGAGAAGTATAAGCTACGCGCCGCCGCTCGCCGTCGCTCATTGAATTAGGCGAGTTTCATTTTCAGTTTTCCTTTTTTTTTTTCTTTCTTTCTAAACTTGAAGGATTTGACTCCAAATATATATTTTTTTCTTTTATTTCTTTCTTTTTTATTATTAATTCTTTGGCAAAGAGGTGCGAATCTGTTTATTAGGGAATTTTTTGTAAAATACATAATTTCCAACTGTCTATTTTATTTGAGATTTTGAATATTTAAGTGGCTTTGGTAAATTAAAGAAATTAAGGCCGAATTACAACTGAATATTATGGCTTAAAAATCATATTTATCTTTTTTTTTTTTTTTTTTTTTTTTTTAATTCTTGGTATGGTTTATATTATTATGTTAAAGCAATATTTATGTAAAATCTATTTTTTTAATCAAATATTTTTCCTGTTGATTCATTAAACATGTTGGGCAAAATGCAAATCTTTTGGGGATCTCTATATTCTATCATACTTACAACTTTATTAGCTCGCATATATATATATATATATATATATATTATATCAATTTTTGGGTTTGAATTTTTAATCTATACAATTATTTAGTGAGTCCATATAATTGTATTTATTATAATTTTAACCCCATATTTTATTGAGGAACATTTTCAGTATAGAGATTTATATTTGTATTTCAAAAATAACAGTTTTTATTGGGAATAATTGGAGATAAAAGAAGTGTTTAAAATAAAGAAAATAAGTTGGAGAACATATTAGGGGAAAAAATCTTTATTTTCCTAAAGAATTTTGAAAAGAGATGATGGCATCCATAAAGTAAGGTTGCATTGTTCCTGCTGTCTGCTTATTGACTTTTTTTTATTGTTTTTTTTGTTAATTTAAAAAAATTGTTTTAATAATCAATTGCAAATTTGGTGGCTCACCTGACCTAACTAATGATGTTTGTCCTACAAAGCAACTCCTTTGTTTTTTGTTTTACTTTTTCTTTTGTTTTCAGCCTTAACGATCAATTCAACATATATTATTTTTTAATTCAAAATTACTGTGGAATCTTGCGATGCATATAAGATATTTTTTTTAATATTTTATAATAATTATATATTCAAGCTTTATGATATATTGTAAAATGTGTAGATTTATAATTCAGTGATTATATTTTTATATAATGAGTATAAATTTATTGTAATTTTATGTTTTGTCTTTTCTTCTATTAGAATTAGCCTCATTCACAAATTGATAAGCCTGATATTTACGATTTATAGAAGGTTGAATCAAATTAAATTAAAAAAATAGTGATATCAGCAGATTAAAAAAAAATATTTATATAGATTTCGTAAAATTTGTCAATTACATAGTTAAATTAAGGACAAAAATATTTTGCAAATTGGTAATTGAATTTAATAATATTGAAAAAAATTAAGTTTGATAGAAACAAATATTTTGAAAGCTAATAAAAAATTGCACGGTGCTAATACGTCGAAATAATTAGTAGATCTCAACAGAAAATCACAAGAATAATCAAACGAAATATGAAAGAGATGAACAAACTTTTTATTTAAAAATAAGAAAGAAAAATAGTTAAGAAAATTAAATATGCTTATGACAAATTGAAAGCAACATGTGAAAAAAAAATTTAAAAATAAAATAAACCTAAAATTAATACTTTGAAGAATGTAGGTTTTTGTGACTATTGAAATATGACACATATTATCATACATGTCTTATCATTTATTTTCTCAAAACAGAAAACGCAAAAGACTTAAAAAGAAGAAAGAACAAAAAAAAAAATCTTAAAATATTTAGTAATGCTTTTAATAAAATATATAGAAAGAAGAGAGAGACAAAAATGAAAAATAATTTTGAATTATCGTAAGATTGTTGAAAATTTAATTTCATAATTGACAAAATCAAATTTTATCCATGTGATTGGGTGATGTTATATAATTGATAGCTTAATTATAGAAAAATTGTTAATGATTTTTCATAATATAATGAAGTTACAATGATTTCATGTCCCTAACAAATTTATTTCTTATTTTAAATATATTATGAGTTAACAAAAAAATTTTAAAATTCGAATATATTTATGTTGAACAACAGAAATTAAGCGAATCCCAAAAATTGTTGATATTAATCTCTTCAATTAAATTTTAATAATGTATCTTAAAAGAGTTTCATAAATATATATAATTTTACATTTATATGGTTGAAATTTATGTCGAAAAAAATAAAATTTAAAAAAGTCATTTTTATTATATATATATTTTGTTTGATAAAATGAATCGAGAAAATTGAGTCATATATTTGTTAGATTTCATATACTTTTTGAATTTCATATTTCTGTGATTTGATTAATATTCGAAAAAATATATAGATTTCGAATTATGTATCAAATATTGCAGTATATTCATCGTGATATCATCTAATTTTGAAACACTTAAATTTGTGGAATAATTTAAATTTTGAAATCGAATCAAAATCTTCAGAATAAAAACGTCTAATTTTAATTTAATAATAATATAATTATTCTAATAAGTAATGAAGTTTAGATGGAAAAACGAAATTGAAAAAAAAGTCATTTTGTTTTTATATACATATAAATAATATAATTATTCTAAATAAGTAATGAAGTTTAGGCGGAAAAATATAATTGAAAAAGTCATTTTGTTTATATATATATATATATAAATTACAGTAAAGAAATATTAATTGTTTAATTATAAAATAATATTTATTTATTTATAAATTAATATTATTTGTTTAACTATAAAATAATATTTATTTACTTATAAATTATTATTATTAGTTTGTATTTTAAAAAAGTAATTATTATTTTTACTTAAATATTAATTAAATAAATAATATTATAGATAGAACATATGGTGTTCCCAATCTATAAAAACTCACCTTAATTTATGTTATATTTAGTGAATTTTGCAAATAAAATAAATATTATTTTCTTATATGCAAATATATATTTAGATAGTTGTATGTGGGGATACTTTCATTTAATGCCATTTATGAAGGCTATTCTTAAAAATAGTATAAGTTTACTTGTCATCGTCGGCAGCACCTATAGTAACTACTACAATTAAACTCTGACCATGCCAATACATTCAAATTGTTTTAACAACGTTAGTCTAGTGGAACTCTATTATCAAAATCCATACCATTGCACCCTAATCTCTACCGTCAAAATTATTAGATTACAATTGACAAAAAATAATTAAAATCCCAAATCATATTTTTTTGTCGGAAACTACGAGTCCGGGCTAAAATCCCAAATTATATTTTTTTTATCAGAAACACGTGTCCGTTGATTCTCGAATCTCATTTTATACTTATACTAGATGCCTGTTCATATAATACACATGACATAATATGTTTTATCATATTAATAATGTATAATAAAATTATATTATTATTTTAAAAATTCACATAAATCATACATATCAATTATATTTATATAAATATTATGCAATTTAATTATTTTTTTATGTTATATTGTATTATCATTTTAAATGTTTTTATTAAATAATAAATTGCACGATTTTTCAAAAATGAATTTTAGAGTGTTCCAAACTCAATATAAAAATTTTAATTCACTAAAACTTATTTAAGTTTTCTCTACTGATATATATATATATATATATATTATTTTTATATAAAAATAACACATCAAAGTAAATAATTCAATCTATAAAAAAATTATATTTTATCAAAAAAAATTGTATATCATACTTTAAATATAATTAACAATAAACAAATTGTACGGCCTTCAAAATAAATTCTAAAGTTCAAACCCAACGTAACTTATCAATTTACTCTAATTCTTCATGTTCAATACAAATATATCAACTTTTTTATATTGAATAATATATTCTTTTTGTATCATAATTAATTCAATCAAATTAATTTTTAAAATATTTTAATTATATATGATAAAAAATGTGTAATTTCAATCCTAATTAAAAAAATACAATATGATTTAAACTAAAAAAAGTTCAATCACTCAATTCTACATTTTTTTAAGTTTGAGTATTTTTACATTAAAAAAGTTATGTTGTTATATAAAAACAATGATTTTAAATAGATTATATATTATGCGCTAAATAATTTAAAGTTATACAAATAACAATTAAAAATAAACCAATTTTATAAAAAAATATTATAAAAATTGTGCAAAAAAGCTGAAAATGACCAAATATCTAATTATTTATGACACTCTTTGAGGAGTTGAACTAGGATTAAGAATCATTATATAAGCAACATTCCACCTATTCCGGTGATCACCATACATACCATCCGTCCACCTTTTTCTTTTTTCAGATATGATTTTATGTAACTATGATTTTCCACAATCGCACACTTTTCTCGTAAACGTAGGATTTTTTTTTACTATTTCTCAAATATATTAAAATAAAAATAGATTTAAATTAAAAAAAGAAAATTATTTTGTACAATTTTTTCTGTGATTAGCATTTCCCTCCCTCTAAACAGTAAATAGTCTCCATTTGTTTGCATTTTGTGCTCTTAAAGTCAAGCTTCACAATATGCACCTTTAGTTAAATTCTTGTTGAAATTTATATTTGGTAACACTCAACTCATGTTTGGATTTAATAATTTAAGAATGAATATGAAATTTATAAAATATTCGTATTTTTGAAGGATAAGAACTAGAATCTTTTTATCAAACTAGAAAAACCAACCTCAATCCTAACAGGAGTGGAAGGGGTGGAGAAAACAAATTTTACTAGATAATTAGCAACAAATTAGCATTTCTAGAAACATGTTGAACTCCCAACACAGACATCACTTTGAATATTATCCAACGGATCTATGATAAAATTGTTAATATATAATTATTTGCACTGCCAACATAGAATCAGATGGAGTCTTCAGTCCAAAAGACCCAAAATTCTACAAAAAGATTAGCCATAGAACTATTTAGCACCCAAGACAAAAATAGTGACGATCTAATTGAGCTTTGTTTGCTCAAAGTTGTTTTAAAATTCATTATGACATGTAATCAAACACTTATTTTATAATTATTTTTCTCTCTTGACTGAACAAGCCAATTACTTTTGAAAGAGTATCACTAAGAGTATTTTCAGTCCAACTACAATTCACCACAATTACTAAAACATCTTCTAAGAACAACTTATTTTTAAATCTAAAAGAACAATACCTTCTGCGAGTAGGAACAAGCTTTGTGATTACAAGAATTGTAAATATGATATGAGATATGAGCAACAATATTATGTAGAAACATGCTCTTTTTAGTTACTAGAATTTTTGAAGTACTTTATTTGTTAAAATTTAATCCTATAAATATAATAATAATAATAATAATAATAATAATAATAATAATAATAATAATAATAGTAATAATAATAATAATAAGACCCAATAGTAAAGGGTTCGAGTTTGAACTCTAATTGGTTGACTTAGCCTCTATCACATTTTTGCCAAATTGATTACAAATTTTGAGAAAGTTAACTCTACTCGTTAACGACCGCCATCTCCAGCAGCCAACACAACTCTAGTGCAGATTTTGCACTATTTTACAGCAAAATCTGCATCCCATCTCCAGCAGTCTGCACAACTTTCTGCACTAAAAAAGAATATGTCAATAATATTTCTTATAATTTATTTATTTTTAATCAATATTTAAAAAACTTCATATTTGTTAAATACATAATATATAATCTATTAAAAATAATTTTTTTATATGTAACATTTTAATTTTTTATCTATAAAATTAATTATATATAAAAAACACATATAATATCAACCAATAATAATGCAAAATTAAAATTGAACTTCATAATAATAGTACAATAAAAATACATGTTTACAAGATTAAATTTCCAAATTAGAATATTCTACCCACAAATGCTCAATTAATGTATTTCGAAGTGCGGAATGAGCTTCCGCATCTCTAATATATCTAAATAGATTTAGAAAATTTTGAAAGCGCGTGTTTTCATTTTCAACAAGTTCGACTTCCGGAGCTGGCACTTCTCTTACTTCTTCGATTGGAGCATCAAGTTCTCGTTCATCCTCAATTATCATATTATGAATTATTATGCACGCAGTCATAATATCTTTCAAATCAATTTTACTCCAAAAACGTGCTAGATTTGCCACTATTGCAAATCGACTTTGGAGGACTCCAAATGCAGTTCCACATTCTTTCTACACGATTCTTGTTTCTTTGCAAAATATTTCTTTTTTGGACCATTTGGTGCATGAATCGTTTGCACAAGAGTTGTCCATTTGGTATATATACTATCAGCCAAATAATACCCAATGTTGTACATTTTTCCTTGAATAATATAACATGCAGGAGTAGCAATACCTTTAGCAAGGTTAGAGAAAAGGCGGGACGTCTCCAACACATTAATATCATTATTGGATCCTGGCATCCCGAAATAAGCATGCCAGATCCACAAATCTTAATCAGCCACAACTTCAAGAAAAATTGTTGGAGATCCACTTCGACCAGCATATCATCCTGCCCATGCCGTCGGACAATTTTTCCACTTCCAATGCATACAATCCAAACTTCCCAGCATTCCTGGAAAGCCACGTTGCTGACCAATATGAAGTAACCTTGCAACATCATTAGCAGTAGTAGATCTTAGATATTCTCCCCCTAATATCTCCATAATAGCACTACAAATTTTTTGACACATTCAATTGCAGTAGACTCTCCAATTTTGATATACTCGTCAGTTGCATCCGCTGGAATTGCATACGCTAATATTTGGAATGCTGCAGTTACTTTTTGGAGTGTAGACAAACCAAACTACCCAGCTGCATTTCTTCGCTACACAAAGTATCCATCGTGATTTTTTACTGTATGAACAATACAGAGAAATAGATTTCGTGACATTCGATAACATCGACGAAACCAATCTTCATTAAACATTGGAGTTTCAGAAAAGTAGTCTCTGAAAAGATTTTGAGCTGCTGCTTCACGATCACGATATATTGTCCTGCTCCATGAATGAGCTCAGCCCTTTGACTCCGATATGTAGCTAACATATGATTGTTAATATATATTTGTTGAACAATCGCATGTTGCTCCACGTCGGAACAATCACTATCAATCAATTGTGGATGTTCTTTATCAGATGAACTTGAAGGAATAGAAGAAATAGCAGAAGGACCAGCAGAGTGAAAATTTATTTTTTTTCGAGACAATCAGAGCAGAACAGAAAAAAATATTATTAACGGAGAAAATGACTAAACGAATTGAGGATAAGAAAGATTGATGTGAAGAAAATGAGTGGAGTATGTGCTCATTATATAATGATCTGTATATTATTCCAAAAAAACACAATCTTTGTGTTCAAAACAATAACCATTGATATCCTACTACAACATTTCATCTTAACCCTCCACTTAAGTCGTAAAAGCCACAAAGAAGCACAATCCTCGTATTTTCAACTATGACCGTTATATTATTGTCATCTTTAAATCTCAACCATTATCCACTTGTCCGAATTGAAATCATTGTTGCAAAAAGCACAATCTTTGTGCTATCAATATTAGTCGTTGATAACCCACAACAACTTTTAATCTGAGCCGTTCATTCAAAGTCTTAAAACACAGAGAGATGCAACAAGCACAATCCATGTGTATTCAACTCCGACCGTTAGATTATTTTGATCTTTAAATCTCAACCGTTTGATTATTATTTGTTTTTCTATCAATTTTTATAAATAGGCATCATACCACATAACATTTCTGACAAACTTCTCCAACTCATTTTTATCTACAACATCTTTTATTTTCTTCTCTCAAATGTCTAAGCCACGCACCACCAACTACACTTTAGTTGAAGATCGACACCTTGCTGTTGTCTATCTCGAAATCTCACAAGATCCAATTTTGGGAATAAATCAATCAAAAGATCTATTTTGGAGTTGTGTTACAGAATAATACAACTCCGATGAACTAAGCACTGGGATGCAAGATCGTAACAAACGATCATTGCAATGTCGCATGCAGACCATTCTCAAACATGTGAGAAAATTCAACGGGTGTCTGCAACAAATTGAGCTGCTGAATCCTAGTGGTGCAATCGAAAAAATAATTGTAACTTGTTATTTATACTTTATGTTTTTATTTGTCAAATAAAATATTTTGATTTCAATATTGTTTCTAAATTATGTAGTTGGAGCATGCAAATGAGACTATGAGGTCGGTGAAAAGATATGAGGCTGGGTTCAAATTCGACCATGTGCGGTCGATTTTAAAATCGTTTGAGCAAGATGAAGAGCTAACTGCAGAATTTTTTTTAGAGTCCCCTCTTTCCTCTAATCCTTCTTTGTCTTCGTTTTCTATTGATTTAAATGACAAAAATATTAGCAGTGTTAGATGGTTCTTCGTAAAAAAGACTTGAGGGGTTGAAAAAATCAAAACTTAAAAAGAAACAAAAAAAAGATGATGATGATTTTGTACAAATGATAAAACAAGAAAATGCCTCACTTAGAGAATTATTAACAAGAGCAGCTTCAAGAAAAGAACGTGAGAATGAGTTAAAAGCTCGTGAACTTGAGTTAAAAGATCGTGAGATAACAATGAACAATGAATGGGAAAGGATCAAAGAGGAGAACGCAACTTTAAGGATGAATTTAGACACTATTGTTGATCCTGCACTACGTTAATACTTGAGGTTATAGCAACAAAAAATTCTGCAAAGGAGGACACAAGCCGAGCTAGCAAATCCACTTCCAAATACATTTAATGTGTTTGAATTTTTTTTTCAGACATTGGAGGGTTTGGAGGTAGTCTTTCTGATTATTAGAAATTAGTGTATTAATTTAGTATCATGTGTATTTTTTATTAAGTAATTGTGTTTTTAATTATGTTGTGTAGTTTTATATTTTGTTTGTAACTTTATAATGTTTAGTTGTAATTATATGTTTTGTCTATTTGTATTTTTAGCTATTTTTAATTTTTATGTGTTACATTTAAAATTTTATTGAATTATTTTTATTTATAATTAAAATTACATCTTTTTTTAGTCATATTAATTAAAATAATCATAAAATTAATTAAACTAAATTAATTATAAAAAACAAACAATGTATTATTAAACATTAATATTAGAAATATATAAATAAATTATTAAAAAAAAGAAATAAATATTAAGAATATATATATATATATATAACATTAAAAAAATAATATTGCGCCATTATTACACCAAAAAAAAAAATTATATATTGCTTCACAGTAACGCAGGTTCCAGCTAATTGCTGGAGCCTGCAACCCACCATTTACAGCCACTCGAGCGCACTGCTTTAGTTGGTCTTAGATGTAAGAAAGTGATGTGGAAACAAAGTATATTTAGTGAAGCAAAATGCAAATCACCCTAATTATATTCTTCTTAATCTTTACTTAAAATATAAGTCAAATGAATAAAAGATTTATGAATATGTCACAACAATAAAAATATAATATAAAACTATAAAAATAGAATAGTTTGAACTACTTTGAACCATTGTGGGATTTGATAGATATAAATTAAAATTATACATAGGAACAAGTGGATCAAGGATGAAGAGGAATTGGTATGAGCCAAATCCTGGTATTGTTCATATTTATTGAAATAGTATATAGTTTTTAATATTGTATTAATTATTAATTAAGTCAATTTTAAAGAAATTTCAATCGGATGAAAGATAAGATAAATTCAAATAATTTGATATTTATATATTTATTTGAACAAATTCTACCTACCAAACTTAAAATATTAATAAAAAAATAATAAGAATAATAAATAAGAAAGTAGAATAATGGGAAGAAGGCACTTGGTAAGGGTGCAGTGCGTACAGTAGTTATCGTGAATTGAGCCGAGATTGTAGCCCGTGAAGCCTTAACTAAATCCATGTGATAAAACACGTCTTCCCTCTTGTCTGATAACAGACACAACTACTCCATTTCTCCTCGATAACTTCAATCATAGATTTCCTCAATTACTTCTTACATCTCTTCTCCGAACCATATTCATTACTTATTATGTGTTATATTATAAGCATTTTTTTTTCTTTTAAGTATATCTTTTTAGGGAAAATATTTTACTCATAAATTTAATAAATTAACAATTTCATGTAGAGTAGGAATGGCAATGATGTAGATTTGGCCGAATTTGAGAGATCTATATTATAGTATCTCATTAGGACCTATTTTAGCCCCAATCATTTATTAAGTCAGGCATTTTTATGTTTAGCATGGAAATAGTTTTTTAATTATAATTTAAAATGTTTTTTTTAATTAATTTAAAACGTACCAATAAAATCTATTGAACACACAAAATATTAAAGAAATAATTTAAATGAGCGAATGAAAAATAGGAAACTTAAGTTGTCATTAGAAACTCCATAAGAGTGGCTAAAATAGGGGTTCTTATTATTCAAAACACGCACATTGCTGTTAGGGCTGCCCAATGACATTCGCCTGCTTCTTTGTTTTTTATTTTTTTATTTTTTTATTCAGTTATAAATATATTTTAAGAGTCTATTTTTTTTAATCATTTTTTGTAAGAAAATATAATTATTTTTTATTTTATGATCTTCAATTTGATATTCATATTTTATTTCTAAAATAAAATATAAACTCAATTTATTTTAAGTTATACTACTTATGTTGCATTTGAATATTTGGTTTGTGTTTAATAGATGTTGAATTGGACTATTTTTATTGTCCGCTTATATTACAATTAAAAATTTAATCAAATATCTATTTTTATAAAAAAATAAAAAAATGGGATTATTTGAATAAAAAAAGAACTATTTTTTCTAATAAAATTATTCAATTTATGTTATTTGTCATTTTATCTTAATAAATTCTGAAAAGTTAAAGAGTGGATTTAAATATTTGTCTTGATTTAAGTATTTGTAATCCAACTATTTGTGGCACATATGAGTTTCTAACAAAGAATCAATCAAAATTTTCATAAAAAAATATTAATTATTTAAAAAAAATTTACTTACAAAAATAGAATTACATAATTTAATATTTTATCATTCTAAACATGATTTATTTAAGGAAATGATTACACATTACAATTTATGCATCACATGAGAAAAATATTAGCGATGGATTATAACCTATAGTTTGATATATTTTTTATAGTGCGTTTAACTTCTCAAAACGAACTTATAGTAAATGAGAAATTTATAAACGAAGTTAACCACTTGAAATAATATTCATGAAGTGACGTTAACATTAACTAAATTAATTTGGATGGCTAATATTCCAACAAACTGTATATTTTTTTTTCGTCGAAGATTACACTAAAGAAATTGAAAAAAACTCTATATTTAATTTTTCAAATATCCAACTTGTTCACACTAGCCAAGCCAAACTATTTATAGTAGAACAAGGATTTTTACTAATTAAAGCCCAAAATATTGCGGAAATAAAAATAACTAAGATAAGTAGAATACAGCCTAAAAATTGCAAAAAAAAAGGACTACTACAGTACACATGAATTTGATGCGACAAGCACAAGTCAATTGTGTTCTCCAAAAAGAAGAATGCAACTTTGTCTCCATCATTCTTCTTATTGTCGAAATGATTTGACCTTGATCGAAATCAGCTTCATTTAAAAAAAAATTATCACCCTGGAAAGAAACCAAATGTTTGACATTGAACATGTTAGATGTCCAAAGATGGCTAGGCAGACATAGACAATACGTATTGGGATTAATTTTCTTAATTACTTCAACAAGTCCGATCTTACAAGAAGCCAAATTATTATATTCATGAGCCAAAAAATCAGTCTTTAGTCAACTCTACCCACATAAGTCCCCTACCTCGAACTGGACGCCCTTATGCTGAGCATCCACCACTACATTATAACGAGCATTAGCAGCTTCAAGACACGCAAACCTTGTCTCATGAACACAACCAAATCATCAAGCGAATCAACGACTTGCTTATCAGCTAGAAAAAACAGTCATAAGAGTAAGTAAATCCACAGGACTTCGAGGAATCACGACATAAACAATTTGGAAAGGACACAAACTGATACTCCTATTCATCGCTACATTATGCGCAAATGGAGCCTGGCTCAACTTCGTGTCCCAATATTTAATATTGCCACCCACCAAGTAGCGAACTAAATTACCCCGGGAACGATTGGCAACCTTTTTCTGGTAATTTGTCAATGATGGTAAGCATTAGTGTAGACACAATGTATGCCAGAAGTGGTTAATAAAATGATTATCACGATTAAAAACAATTGATAAAAGTAAACCATGCAAGCGATATACCTCTAAAAGAAAAAATTGAGTCACATGGACAACATCAATAGAGAGGTTACATAGGGTAACATGTACTGTCTTTGAAAAATGGTCCACTAAGACAAAAATGGAAACATTCCCACATTGAGTGTGAGTCAACCCAAGAACAAAATCCATGATTATCGCGACCCAAGTTTGAGATGGAACAAGAAAAGGATGGTACAAGCCAACGTTAGTAGTTGTCCCCTCAAATACTGGAAAACACAACAATGAGCCACATATCGAGCAACATCATGCCATATGCCCAACCAAAAGAAATACCACAAGACTAACTAACTTGACTGAACGTTCCCAACCCACATGCCTAGATGAATGCACCTCAACAACGATATTGGCATGAAGATTCCAAGTCGAAATACATTAAAAAAATACCCTTAAATAAGAAGTCATAAACAAGTGAGCAGTCATTGTGATTTCCAGAAGACGCATCATTCAACATCGGGGTGATAAAAGGATAAAAACATAGAGGTCATGAAAATTGTCAAACTCCTACCACCTGAACATGCATATTAGATAACAAACGTTGGTGTTTACTCAAAGCATCTGCCTTGTGGTTTGATGTCTCAGACTATGTGAAATCTACATGCCTCAGTCATTGTTAGAGGCGTTGAAACTTTTAACTCATCAACACTTATTCTAGCACCCAAAATTCGATAACCCATGAATAGAAAATATGAAGTGTAGGAATATGTGCCCTGGTAGATGTCGGAAGAAAGGAAAGAATATCAACTAAACAAGAATTAAGGATCAATCACACCAATTAGAATCAGTCAAGATATGATTATCCTCTTACCTTGTACAAATCTACTTCTAACCCTATAAGAAGGGGTTCTGTAAATCTTTGTAATAATAATGAGAATAAAAATAGAACACAACCTTTCAACCCATCTCCTCTGTTCTCTATTACAGAAATCAAATACAACTTTATTCATGATGTTGAACCATATTTCAACATGGTATCAGAGCATGTGATGATTCTAAGAACTCATAACTAGATCATCATCGTTCCAATACCTTTCTCGTTCCAATTTGAAACTGATCAAGGTAGAAGAGGAAGAATACAAAATGTCAGACGAGATACAAATAACCAACCCAAATCCAACAGTATAGAATGAGTTAACTCTACATATTGCAAATCTAGTGCAAAATTCTGACAATGTTACACTTGGATTCAGGCTGAATGGGAATAATTACCCACTATGAGATTGCCTCATGAGGGTAGCCATATGGAGCAAGGGCAAGTCCAGCCACATTACTGGACAATCACCAGCACCAAATGAAATAGATCCAACTTACTACCAATGGGAGGAAACATACCTATCTGTTTTCTCATGGCTCATACAGAATATGGAAGGGACATTAATAACAAATTTCGCTCAACATCATATGGCCAAGGCTGTGTGGGATAGCCTGGCAATCACATCTTGAGTGGAGCATACCCATTCCAAATCTATGATTTGGAGGTAAAAGCCAACAAAGTCAATCAAGGGAAACTTACACTGGAAGAGTACTGGAACGAACTACAAGCCATATGGTTTACCATCGACTGAAGAGAGCTGAACCCTCTCAGCTGCTGTGAAGAAGGAATCAACAAATACCAAAAATTAATCGCAAACCGCCGGCTATACCAATTTCTCTCCAGATTAGATACTAAGTATGATGGTATTCGGCGAGATATCCTCAAGGGGACACCGATTCCCTCAGCCGAGTCGACTTTCTCAAAAGTGAGAAGGGAGGCCTCCATATTTTGCAGAACCACCTCCAATTTTTGCATAATACTAAAATTGACCCTATATTATGTAAAATCCCTTGAATATTTCCACTACATGCCAAGCCCAAACATTATGTGATAAAAATGATAAGGATAATGGATGGATTTTTTATTGTGGGGCCACAGATACAATGACCGTTGACAAATTTGATATCCTTGAGTCATTGAAACCATTCCGAACAATGTTCAAACCGCCAGTGGTGACTTAACTCAAGTGGAGGGAGCCGAAACCATAGAAGTTTCTCCCACTTTATGACTTTCAAATTGTCTATATGTTCTGTCACTTTCTCATAAGTTAATGTCGATTAGCCATGTTACAAAATAACCTCCCTTCTGTTTTCTATATGATATCAGGACGGGGGAAATTATTAGACATGGCACTGAGTGGAACGGAATGTGCTATGTGGATGAGATAGCTCAACAAGGAAAAGTGATGCTCGCTCATGGTACTGCAGACCGGGAAGCCTGACTTTGGCATCGACAGTTGGGGCATTCTTCCACGGGTTATCTTAAGCTTTTATTCCCTCAATTAGTGCAAACTGAGACATTGTCTTATGAAACTTGTGTTTTGGCTAAAAGTCAGAGACATTCTTTTAAACCAAATAATACACAAGTTAACTCTATTTTTTCGTTGGTGCACTCTGATGTTTGGGGTCCTTCACCTGTTGTGGGAGGATAGGGTTTTAAATATTTTTTGCTATTTATTGATGATTGCACTAGAATGACATGGGTGTATTTTTTAAAACATAAGTCTCAGGTTTTTGAGAAATTCATTAATTTATATACCATGGTTCAAACTCAATTTTAGAAAAATATTCAAATTCTTAGATCCGATAATGGAGGGGAATTTGTCAATAATTCTATAAAACCTTGTGCCAGCAAATGGGGATAGTCCACCAAACCACTTGTTCCCATACCCCAGAACAAAATGGTATTGCCGAATGGAATAATCAAATTCTTCTTGAAATGACCCGTGCCATGATGATTGGGTCTTGTGTACCCATATTTTTTTGGCCTGAAGCTGTTACCACTTCAGTCTACCTTCTGAATTGCCTTCCTACCAAGACAATCCAGCTTAAAAACCCGTTACAAAATTAGCCACCCTGGCCAAAATACCTCTCGCCCTTACACTTCAGCCTCGAATATTTGGTTGCTCCGTATTTGTTCATATTTCGAAACATGAACGAACCAAACCTTCTCCTTGTGCTGTTAAGTACGTGTTTGTTGGTTATGGCATTAACCAAAAGGGATATAGATGTTACAATCCAAAAACTCGTCAAGTCTTAACTTCCATACACTGCAATTTTCTTGAAACAGAGTTATTTAGTGCCAACCACCTTAGCAGTCAGGGGGAGAGTGAGAGGGAAGGTGAGATTGACCGGTTAAGTTGGTTGCCTATGCCAGGTCTGGAAGTTGATCCAACAAAGAGAGTTAACCTTGCCGCTGAACCAGTCTCAAACACTCAAGCACAATCTGCAGATCCGCTGCCAAAGCCCATATCTCCTCTGCCACAGATATCTGAGGTAAGGGATGCTGGACCTACCACTATTATTTATGAGTCTTTTGATAATATTTCTTGAACAATTGAAGAAGAATAGGATGATAATATAGTAGATGGTGATACTGGGCGATATGTATTGCCACCCAGAAGTAATCGGGGTATCCTCCCAAACGATATACTCCAGAAAAGACTGCGTGAAATACTCGATATTCAATTGGGAATTTCACCAAGGGAAATCTGTCCAAAATTGCTACAACCTATGAAGCAGCTTCGTATAAAGAAGTGATCCCACAAATAGTAGAACGGGCTCTCAAGTTCGAACATTGGAGGAACGCTATGAAGAAGGAGATGGATGCATTTGCCCGGAATCATACGTGGGAGAAATATCAGTTGCCAGAAGAAAAAAGGCCTGTAGGATGCAGATGGGTTTTCACAATTAAACAAAAACCAGGTGGGTCTATTGAATGATACAAGCTCGGCTAGTTGTAAAAGGGTACACACAAACGTACGGGATAGATTATGCAGAGACTTTCTCACTGGTGGCAAAAATGAACACTGTTAGAGTTCAACTCTCTATTGCTGCTAACAAGGATTGGATACTTCATCAGTTTGATGTTACAAATGCATTTCTTCAGGGGGAATTAAAAAGGGAGGTTTACATGGAAGCACCGCAGGGTTTCTCAGATGAGTTTGAAGGTGGCGAGGTTTGCAAATTGAAGAAGACCTTATATGGACTTAAACAGTCCCCGAGGGCTTGGTTTGGGAGGTTTACCACATCTATGAAGAAGTATGGGTATTAGCAGAGTAATTCAGACCACACCATATTTCTGAAGAAACGAGGTAACCTTATTACCTATTTGATTATTTATGTGGATGATATGATCATAACAGGTGATGACTCAGAAGAAATCAAGAAGTTGAAAGAAAATCTGTTTACAGAATTTGAGATCAAGGATTTAGGAAATCTAAAGTATTTCCTCGGGATTGAAGTTCTCAGATCAAAGAAGGGAATTTTTATTGACCAGAAGAAGTATACTCTAGATTTTCTAGCTGAGACAGGAATGCTGGATTGCAAACCAGTAGATACGCCCATTGCTATGAATCATGAGCTACAAATTGTGGAGGGGGCTACAAATCTGGTAGGGAAATTTATTTATCTTTCTCATACCCCACCTGATATTGCCTATGCTGTTGGTGTTGTAAGTCAGTTTATGCACCAAGAATTATAAGGTGTCTAAATGTAACCTTTGGCTATGGACTGCTGTTTAAAAAAGCTGGACATCTAGAGATACAAGCTTACACAGATGCAGACTGGGCTGGAAATCCAATAGACAGAAGATCTACAACTGGGTACTTTACTTTCGTTGGAGACAATCTCGTCTCTTGGAGAAGCAAAAAGCAAAAAGTAGTGGCCTCTCAAGTGCCGAAGCAGAGTTTAGAGGAATCAAGAGTGGTCTAACTGAGGTCCTTTGGTTAAGGAAACTATTGATGGAACTAGATCTTCATTCTACAAAGACATGCCAGATGTTTTGTGACAACAAGGCAACCATCAGTATTTTTGAGAATCCAGTGCAACATGACAGAACGAAACATGTCGAGGTTGATAGACACTTTATCAAAGAGAAGATCGAGGGTGGAATTGTGGCGCTACCTTTTGTACGTTCTAAAGACCAGCTCGCTGATATCCTGACCAAAGCCATAAACTCCAAAAGTTTTGCAGAAGTTCTCAGCAAGTTGAGTATCGGAGATCATGTCACTCAACTTGAGGGAGAGTGTTGGAAGAAAGGAAAGAAGATCAATTAAACAGGTATTAAGGATCAATCACACCAATTAGAATCAATCAAGATATGATTATCCTCTTTCCTTGTACAAATCTGTTTCTAACCCTATAAGAAGGGAGTCTATAAATCTTTGTAATAATAATGAGAATAAAAACTAGAACACATCCTTTCAACCCATCTCCTCTGTTCTCTATTACAGAAATCAAATACAACTTTATTCACGATGTTGAACCATGTTTCAATAGTAGTCAACTATTAGGATGACTTAAAAGACATATTCCAAGTAATATCTTTATGAACATAATAAAAGTTTAAGACATTTCTTCTTTATCGTATTTATTTGTGTTTACATATTATACGATATTGAAATTTCATGATTTGGTAACTAGGAGATTTGGTTATGCATGAGTTAGTAGTCATGGAATAAGTCTCTGTGGTTGAGATCATAAATGTTCCCAATCCTAAAATCTATGAGACGGGATATCGTATGATTCACATAGGTTTGCACTAAGCAGTACGTCACTCGGGGAGTGGATATCCCATTTTATGGATATCGTTGCTGAGACATCACATATGTTAGTGGATGTGATATTCATCACAAATCATCATAATGAACGGATCCCGCATTAGAATTCAAATCATTTGGTAGCCATAATAACAATGGAAAAATTGAGTTTCTGATTTCTGTATATGCTCTAATTAGTCCTTAGGCTAAACGCATACATTTAGTCCTACATGAAGGAAGCCGTATATATGTAAGATTTTGTTTGGATTTAAATTAATAGAATCAATATTCTCGAATCCAAAATCCTTCTAATTTCAAATCTCTTGTTTGGATTTAATTTGAATTAACATTAATGCAACTACCTCTAGAAAAAGTCTAATTTGAATACGCTAGGAATATGGTGAAATCCGGACAAAAATTAAAGAATATAAATTATTCTTCTATTCTAAATAAGAGTTATCATCAACAACGTAATATTACAGCATTCAATATTGGCATCCAATTTATAGTAAGAAAAATGTACTTAAATATTCAAAGGAGGATACCACAAACATGAAAGCTCGTCTGAAACTTCTCTTGCCTTATATAATCTCACCCCTCCCCCCACCCCAAGGTGCCCCTCCCTCAATGTTTATCATGACTCCTAATATGATTTCTATTTTATGTTCTCAATAATTTCCCTCATATCAAATCTTAGATAAGTTAATTATGCTTCTCAATTTCTGCTAGACAAATGATGTAAATATGCAATTGCTTGACATACATAATATGGAAAGACACATCCAATTAAATTCAAATGAGATGTAGTAAAATAATAGAAGTTGAGTGTGGATGGTTAACAAAGCAATATTGCTGATAAGTCGTGTGGTAGTTGGTGGTGCATGGTTCAACTGACACCAATTAATGGTGGACAGACAAAAAACAGGGCAGTTGGTACAAATCAGAACATTAAGAGCAAAAATCACGGGTTTTTTTTCAAAATAATGCAACAAAAAAAAATTTATAAAATAGGTATGTTTCCGAACAGTTTTTAAAAAATAGGTAAAACGTCACGCCGGTGACGTTATTTCAAAAAACGTCACCGGAGGTGACGATTTTAAATTAAAAGAAAGAACGTCACCTTAGGTGACGTTCTTTCTTTTATGATATAATTATATATGTACATACATCATATATATATCATATACATGCATATATATATATTATATATATATAGATACTGCCGCCTATATATATATACATATATATACATATATATATATATAGCCTGTATTATATATATATAGTTTAAATGTATATTCTTATTAATATATATATAATATATTTAATTTATTCAGTAAATATATAAGAATAAATATTACAATATAATTAATAGAATAAAAAAATTATAAATTTATTTAAGATAAAAGAAATATTTAAATTTATTTTTATAATATATATATATTATATATATGTATTTATAAAATTATTATTTATAAATAAGAATATATATTTTGAATATGTATATATATATTTTTATTTATTAAGTAAATATATAAAAAAATTATATATATAGTAATAATAATATATGTAATAATAATAATATAAAAAAATATTTATTAAATTAAATAATAATTTTTTATTATTAATTAATATCTTTTATATTAAAAAAAATAATAATAATATATAAATTTATATATATATATTCGGATATTATATATATTATTATTTATAAATATATATTTTATAAATAAATATATATATATGTATATATAACCTATAATATATATAACTAAAAACGGTGACGTTTTTAAAAAACGTCACCTAAGGTGACGTTTATTGTTTTTTTTTTGTAATTTCGCTATTATATATATATAATATATTTTGAATATGTATATATTTTTATTTATTAAGTAAGAACATATATTAAATTATAAATTTTAAAAGTAAATTATTTATTAAGTAAAAATATATATTAAATCATAATTTCAATTAAGTTAACAATTTTTTATTTTTTTATTATATATAGATATATATTTATAAAATATATATATATTCTAAATATATTTATTGAATATATATATATATATATATTATTTATTAAGTAAATAAAAATAATTGAATAAACGCTAGATTTTAAGAAAACGGCAAGATGATATTTTTTTATTTATTTTATATATTATATATAGATATATATATATAATTTTATTTATTAACTAAATATATAAAATATATATTAAGTAACATCATAATAATTTACTTTTGAAATTCATGATTTAAGATGAAAAAATTATAATTTAAAATAATATATAATTGAATTTTCGTTATTTCTTTATTTCAATGAATCAATTTTTTTTTTCAGTTTTCAGACTCTCGTCAATTGTCAGTTTTTACAGAGTCTCGTGAATTGAATTCAGTCTTTTAGCGTGCACGTCTTCTGAAATTATATTAAAATCTGTATTGCAGAGTCTCGTAATTGTGTCGATGACAAATTTCCAATAAAGATTTATTGTTTTGTTTGTTGTGTTTTTTTAGGATATATTTATTCGGTATAATAGTTTGTTGTTGTGTTATATATATGTTATCTAATAATAATGAACTTTATTTATTAAATTATTTCATAATTTTTACAAACTTAAGATACCTATATATCACTCTATACAATAATTAATACAATAATACCATTACAATATTCATGAAAGTCCAATATTTGAAATAGCAGTCATAGCTAAACCAATTCATTTTATTGCCTAGTTGAGGAAGATGGTCCACTGACGACATCATTATCTTCAAAATTGAAAAGCTTCTCAAGTTGGTCGAAGAATGGCTCATCATCCATTAGGTATGCAATTGTATTTGTCATTTTGGGATCACGATCCTATAAATGTAAGAATAAGTAATAGAAGCGTGAATTATATATTTACAATGAAGAAAATAAATGATTTCTTAAAGTATAGAGAAAATTACCCATAAACGCCAACAGTAGTCTTTATGGTTTATATACCGTCTTTCACCAACCATACGAAATCCGGCCGTTATTATCATTTTTTTGAATGTGTAGTGACGCGATTGTAGCAAATCAACCCGCCTTTTCACATCAACGTAAGAGAAGTTACGCTCCTTGAATTGGTTCTTCAACACATTTCTTACGTTCAACAAGCAGTTGCTATTATGGTTACCGATTTCCCAATCACCTGCTTCGACGTCCTTCACAAGAGTATCCACAAGCACGGTCTCCATTTCCTTTGTCCAGTCGGTGTTGGAGTAGAACTGAGCTTCAAACATGTTATAGCATTTTGATTGTGGAGGAAGAGGAGAGAATTCTAGGGGATGATCCATATTTGTAGGTAAGTAAAATCACTCAGCACACACATATTTATAATGGTTTCTTCCTGGGTCCCTTAGTATTTTTTTTTCATTTTTTTTTTTTTTGCTTTTGGGCATAAAGTTACTAAAACTGTTGATGGGACGTTTGTATTAATTGCATAGTAACATATAAAGAAAAATGTAGAAAGCATACGTAAATGAAAGCAGGTAAATGATATTGACATATATATATATATATTTGATACTTCAATAATATATATATATATATATATATTTGTTTCTTCTTGAGGTGACGTAAAAAAAATTCAAAATTAAATTACACATATATCAAACCATGAAACTCCACATATAACATGGTTTTTTCCCTTTAACATAATCACTTACATTACACAAATCTTCATAAGGTTTGTAGATGATATTAGAAATCTTCAGATGGTGAGCTTGCTTGTTGAGTTTCTTGTGTTTGCAATGTTTGAGAATGTCGAAGAGGTTGTTGACTGGTTCCTTCTCCTTGTCGACGAGCATGTCTTCTCCTAGCATGTTGTCTAGCTCGTGCTTGAGGCCAATCCATCTCATTCGGAATTCGCGTCCTTCGATTTCTTCCTCGGCGATAAATATTTCTTAAAGTGGTGTCATGAAATAACTGAAAATCAGGCTCATCCCAATATTCCTCCCCTAAATAGGGTTGGAATGCAGCAGCATATGTTCGCTTGTAGTTTACCAAGCAATAATACGGTTGCACAAATGAAGTAGCATTAATCCGTAAATCAGCGCATACACTCATCACATGAGAACATGGAATACCATATAAGGTCCACTTGCCGCAAGAGCAGTCTCTAGTAGAAAGCCTAACAGCATGCATGTGGCCCCCTTTGCCTGGTCTTGGTTTCGTGACCACCATAGCAGATTGCGGTAATCGATCTGCGTAACCACATGACCCACAGACATATGAGACCAATACTGATATTTTGAATGAGCAAAATCAGTATATGATTGTGCATTACTCTGCATTCTCCTCACAACTTTTTTTCGTTCTCTAAAATATGCAACGCATCGCTTGAATGTGATCTCCACTATAGCTGTTAGAGGAAGACGTCGAGCACCCTTTAAGACACCGTTAAACGATTCAGACACATTAGTGGTCAAAATACCATGTCGCCAGCCACCATCATGCGCGAAAGCCCATTGTTCTTTATTGATTTCATTGAGATACAAGAACGCAGCTGGATTCAGATTTTTGATTTCATTCATAACACTATTATGCTTAATGATTTGATGTTCAGATCCAGCACGCCAACATAAATCTTTCAATTGCACATCTTTAAAATGCGAATTGAAATTTGAACAAACATGTCTCAAACAAAAACGACTCACTCCATGTGGGGCATTAAATGTTGGTATTGACTCGATTGCACTTAAAAGACCTACATTTCTATCTGAAATAATGCACATTTGAGCCCTCCCACGTCATGGTGTTTCCACTCTACAATGGTGCCCGAGTTCCACTTTTGCAATGCACCCAAAAACTTAGGCAGCTTTCTTATGGAGCTCTCCCATGTCCCGTAAGTGTTCTCAATCGCCCGTCTAATACCGTGCCATGCCTTAACGTCTGCTTGTGCCTCAGACATGCTGATTGCAGGATTGACCCGAACATTTTCCTTAATCAAGAAAGCTACGAAATTTTTGTCCAGGTTGCGATGATCAGAAGATATATCATTCATATAACATCTATGATCTCCACCATATTTGGTTATTTTGAACATCCCCAGTTTTTGCTTAAATGATGCCCTAACATACCAAGGACACTCTTGAGAAGGAGCACTGTGTTGACATTTGAGAACTAAAAGGAGGGGTTCACTTTCGACAACTCGAAACTGACGTCTGGCATGTCGTATAGAGAAATCCTTAATCGCTGCAACGAAAGCGTTCTTATCCCTGAATAACATATCCTTCTCAATTATCCCCCGGCTAGGATCGTAAAACTTTCCCCATGAAGACGTAGGATCATGCATGGAGTCAGCTGCAACTTCGGGTCCACTCATTGTGTAAAATGGAATGTTGGAGTCGAAGTCGATATTGATTGTTGTTTCGACACCATCGGAATTTACATTAGCTGCCGTAACATCTTCTTCGTCTACTACTGCTTCATTGTCATCCAAATTTTCATCTGAATTTTCAACTTCCGTTTCATATGAGGAAATTGGACCTAAGGAGTCGACACAAGGGTCCGTGTCTTCTATATTGGCCGTATTACTAGGACCAATTATATCTTCAGGTTCATTCCTAGTATTACTAGGACCAATACTGATATTTTGGACACTGCATTCTTCCCTTAATAAAGTGTTTGTGAAAGCAATGTTCTCCAATCCTTGTGTGACTTCGGGCATGTAATCACAAGGGTTAGTTAAATCTTGGCATGATGTCGTGGGCAAATCCTGTTCGGACAGCAACGACATATAATATCCCCACTCCTGGCTCATAAGCATACCTTCATGTTCGCTAAGATTTTCAAATGGTTCTTTCTCAACGAATATGTCCATAGAGTTTATTCCATCATTAGGATCTAGGAAGAACCTAAGATTATCGTCAGTCTCAATCTGAACTACAGACTCTATAATATTATTGTGACCGTATATTTCCCCCCATTTAGTGAAAAGTTTCAGATGAAACTGGTCTTTAGCCACACCAACATATTGATAAATTAGATCTTTCAATGCAGATAAGTCTGTATTTCGATCAATTCGTGTGTAACCAATGGGCGCAGAACTATACAATACTTTTCCGCTTTCCTGTAAAATTTCTCCTCCGCAATAAACTCTAATTGCAACTCTTCGTTGACTCACCATTGATTGGAATATATTATATGTATGTACTTTTCACTGTGGAATATATTAATTAAAAAGAAAAATGAAGAACAAATAAAATAAATATTACATTATTTAAACAAACAAAACAACATATGTATGAAAAGCATGTTAAATAATGCATTAAATTTCACAACCAATATACATTTACAAGGAATATACATCACTCTGTGAATGATCATTTTCGGGAACATTTTCTACAACATTATTATCATCCACGAATTCTTCTATATCAACATTTTCATTATCTACTGGACCCTGCCACATATTCAAGCCAGGGGTGACATCTATAAGATCTACTATGCGTGATCGCATCATATTCACGTGATTAAAGTTAGCCGTACTCTCTTGTTGGATAATATCATTTTGGTGTCTTTCGTTATCCAATTGAGCACGCAACTCATTCACCTCGTTTTGTAGGGCGTTTATATGCCCGTCTCTAGCCCCAAGCTGCTCTATTATATTATTTTTTTCCGTTGTCATACTACTTATAGTACCACGTAGTAAGTTTATTTCATTCCCTAAGACTTCTTCTGGCTGCCTAGCACGACCTTGTAAATCAAAAATACGGTTAGATGACCATTCGACTTCATCTCGGCACATCTTTACACGTCGCCGTAATTTCTGTATTTCTTGGTCTTGCATGTTGGAAATCACGTTTGCAGCAACATCTTTTATCCTCAATTCCTCTACTTCTTCATTTACTTGTTGATTACATATTCTTAATTGAACGAAACTTGTTGATTTTTTAACGATAGACCTATAAACCTTGTATGTGATTTTCCTATTGGCTCGTGTGGAAGTTGATGCTGATGATCTTGATGTTGAAGCCATACCTATCAAACATAATTTGTAAGGGTTATTATAGTGTTTAAATTTAATTTTTTGTTAATATCCTATAATAATATTTAAAATATTTAAATTACTTGTACTTAGTCAACATAACCTTCCGTAAATCATAACAAGTTAAAACATACAGTACATGGAAAATTATGCACATATGAATGTATATACGAAAACAAATAAACATTCAGTTATGATGTATATGTATACTAACCTTAGTTGAACGAGAAACTTGATGTATGAGTATACAAGGAGACGTGATGAGAAGGAAGTTAAAGTTGAGAGTGAAAGAAAACAGAGAAGTTAAAGTTGAGAGTGAAAGAAAACAGAGAGTCTTCACGTATATATATACTTATTCAGAATATATATTATTATTTATAAATATATATAATATATATATATCTATATATAATATATTAAAAAAATCTGAAGACGTCACCGTCGCATTAATTTGGTATGCATTATTAGCTTTCACGTGATTGAAGAAGACAATGTTTGAAAAACAGCTTTCTCCTTTTTCAAACTTGCATTAAATTTGGCGTGACTTTTGCCCCGCACAAATTTGTCTTGAATACATTATTATTGCAGCCTTTGCAGAGGAGACGTTTTTACATATGAATATTATATCTAATATATATATATATATTTATTCATAATATATATCTATTCGAATATATATATATATAAATATATAAATTCATATCTTTTTATTATATTTATATATATTATTAATTTAAAAATCATGAATTAATAATCAAAAATTATTATTAAATTTAACAAAGTTTTTTAAATTTATCTTAAATAAAATTAAATTATATCCATTTTTAAAATTATAATTTAATATATCATTTTATATATTTACTTATTAATTTAAAATATGTATATATATTCTAAATAAATAAGATATATATATATATGTAATAATAATACATAAATATATTATTAAAAAAAAAAGAAAAGGAAACATCGTCACCTAAGGTGACGTTTTTAAAATTATGTATATTATATCATATATATATATTTATAATATACATATATATATATATATATATTTGTGAATAATATATATATATATATATTCGAATATATATATATATATATAAATTCATATCTTTTTATTATATTTATATATATTATTAATTTAAAAATTATGAATTAATAATCAAAAATTATTATTAAATTTAACATATTTTTTTAAATTTATCTTAAATAAAATTAAATTATATCCATTTTTATAATTATAATTTAATATATCATTTTATATATTTACTTATTAATTTAAAATATGTATATATATTCTAAATAAATAAGATATATATATATATGTAATAATAATACATAAATATATTATTAAAAAAAAAAAAAAGAAACATCGTCACCTAAGGTGATGTTTTTAAAATTATGTATATTATATCATATATATATATATTTATAATATACATATATATATATATATATTTGTGAATAATAATATATATATATATTCGAATATATATATATATATATATAAATTCATATCTTTTTATTATATTTATATATATTATTAATTTAAAAATTATGAATTAATAATCAAAAATTATTATTCAATTTAACATATTTTTTTAAATTTATCTTAAATAAAATTATATCCTATCCATTTTTAAAATTATAATTTAATATATCATTTTATATATTTACTTATTAATTTAAAATATGTATATATATTCTAAATAAATAAGATATATATATATATATGTAATAATAATACATAAATATATTATTAAAAAAAAAGGAAACATCGTCACCTAAGGTGACGTTTTTAAAAAAACGTCACCTTTTAAAAATTATGTATATTATATCATATATATATTTATAATATACATATATATATATATATGTATATATTTGTGAATAATAATATATATATATTCGAATATATATATATAAATATATAAATTCATATCTTTTTATTATATTTATATATATTATTAATTTAAAAATTATGAATTAATAATCAAAAATTATTATTAAATTTAACATATTTTTTTAAATTTATCTTAAATAAAATTAAATTATATCCATTTTAATAATTATAATTTAATATATCATTTTATATATTTACTTATTAATTTAAAATATGTATATATATTCTAAATAAATAAGATATATATATATATGTAATAATAATACATAAATATATTATTAAAAAAAAAAGGAAACATGGTCACCTAAGGTGACGTTTTTAAAATTATGTATATTATGTCATATATATATATATATTTATAATATACATATATATATATATATATTTGTGAATAATAATATATATATATATTCGAATATATATATATATATATTCATATCTTTTTATTATATTTATATATATTATTAATTTAAAAATTATGAATTAATAATAAAAAATTATTATTAAATTTAACATATTTTTTTAAATTTATCTTAAATAAAATTAAATTATATCCATTTTTATAATTATAATTTAATATATCATTTTATATATTTACTTATTAATTTAAAATATGTATATATATTCTAAATAAATAAGATATATATATATATGTAATAATAATACATAAATATATTATTAAAAAAAAAAGGAAACATCGTCACCTAAGGTGACGTTTTTAAAATTATGTATATTATATCATATATATATATATTTATAATATACATATATATATATATATTTGTGAATAATAATATATATATATTCGAATATATATATATATATATATAAATATATAAATTCATATCTTTTTATTATATTTATATATATTATTAATTTAAAAACTATGAATTAATAATAAAAAATTATTATTAAATTTAACAAAGTTTTTTAAATTTATCTTAAATAAAATTAAATTATATCCATTTTTATAATTATAATTTAATATATCATTTTATATATATACTTATTAATTTAAAATATGTATATATATTCTAAATAAATAAGATATATATATATATATGTAATAATAATACATAAATATATTATTAAAAAAAAAAAAAAAGGAAACATCGTCACCTAAGGTGACTTTTTTAAAAAAAACGTCACCTAAGGTGACGTTTTTAAAATTATGTATATTATATCATATATATATATATATTTATAATATACATATATATATATATATCTGTGAATAATAATATATATATATTCGAATATATATATATAAATATATAAATTCTTATATTTTTATTATATTTATATATATTATTAATTTAAAAACTATGAATTAATAATCAAAAATTATTATTAAATTTAACAAAGTTTTTTAAATTTATCTTAAATAAAATTAAATTATATCCATTTTTATAATTATAATTTAATATATCATTTTATATATTTACTTATTAAATAAAAATATGTATACATATTCTAAACATATATTATTATTTATAAATATTTATTAGAAATATATATATATATATATATATATCTATATATAATATATATAAAAAAATCTATAAACATCACTTTTGCATTAATTGAGCATGCATTATTTGCATGCATTATTTGAAGAATCACATCAACTTCTGCAGAAATTTGTCGTGAAAACTTTATCATTGCAGCCTTTACGGAGACCATATTTACTCTATTGCAGGAGGTGGCGTGACTTTTTCTCCTCAGAAATTTGTCGTGAATACTTTATTATTGCAGGAATGCATTTATAAAAAGTTTAAGTAATTACGAAAGTCATTAAAGCATTTAATGAAAGTTTGAAAACTCAGGAATGCATTTATAAAAGTTTGCCGTGAAGAAATAAATGAAGCATGAATATATCACATCAACAGTCTGTATTTTACACCTATATAATGACAACTACATCTCCCTTCTATTCACGTTTCATTTCATTTTCCTTCTTCAACATTCTTTGTCCATCTTCCTCCTTCTTAATTCTCGTTCAACATTGATTGTGCTCACCTCGTTTTTTGGAAGAATTTATTTCTGCTGCAATCGCGTCTTTATTTTCTTTGTATAAAAAGGTATGTTTTATGGAGCCAAGTATCGCATACTTGAATATATTTTTGTTCTACTTGTAACTGATTTTTTATTTATTTATTATCAATAGATATATGTTATAAATTTTTTTAATGTTGTTCTTTCATTTGCAGTGATAATGGATATCAATTCACACAACCACTATGGCCCGAAGGAACCGATAGTTCTCACCCTTCAATCTCAGCACATTTCCGAGGGCCTACTGAAGCCCGATGGTGATTTGAACTTTTTCTTTCGCTTTAGGCGGTGCGATAATTTTTTGGGAATTATTTGACCAGGAAGGGTCTGAGATCCACACACGCGTACTGGATTTGTTATTTCAAATGGGTCTCTATGGTGTGTATAGGTGCGGGAGGTTTTACCCGGACAACCACTTAATAACCGCTTTGGTGGAGAGATGGCGGCCTGAAACCCATACATTTCACCTGCCTGTTGGTGAAGCAACGGTGACTTTAATGGATGTCGCCTTAATATGGGGTTTGCCGATTGAAGGGGATCCGGTGTGTGGACTTGATCCTACAATGTCTCCAAATGAGTGGGCTAATTACTGTCAGGCGATGTTAGGTTACACGCCAGACATATCCCACATAAAAAGTGGAAAGATTAGAGCTACCTCTTTAGCCGCTCATATGCGATCGCATCCAGTGACGGATGATAGCACAATTGAACATGTCGAGCAATATGCTCGGGCATGTGCTTTATTCTTGATATGCGGTGTGATGTGCCCTGATGCCAGTGGGAATTTGTTACCACTAGTATATTTACAATGTCTGCAAGACATAAAGAAAGTTATTGAATTCAGCTGGGGCAGTGCCGTATTATCTTCTCTATACCGTCACTTGTGCGATGGCGCCTTGGAGTATAAAGAAAACCTCGGTGGCCCAGTTCAACTGTTACAGGTACTTATAAATTTTTTATGATATATTAATGAATCTACCATACGTAACCTTTGTAATTACTCTTTTTTTGTGTTTTCATAATATTTGATAGATTTGGGCATGGTCGCGCATATCTTCTATTGTACCTGTATATAAGAGGAGTAGATTAAATATGCAAGAAATTGAAAGACCTGATCATTTGGGTGGTGGTACACTCCCTGTCCCCCCTTTCGGTGCCCGGTAATATTTACAATGCAAGCCATATTGTTTTGGTTATTTTATCGTTATTGGTAATATTTACAGTGCACACCCAAATGTAATGCATCTACTGATTAACTAGTAAAATATATGTAACAGGTGGAATATTGATAGTAGTTTCGTGCACACTGGTAGCGCCAGGTCAAGGTTTTTCGAGAAATATTGGATAAATTGACACATGACCAGGTTTGATTTATTACTTCATTTTAATTATTCTTATATGTATTAATTAAAAACACATGTATGTTTTTTGGTTTTTGGTTGTTGTGTGTCATCAGTTTACATGGGATCCATATGATTGGTCGCAACCGGAAGTACTCCATTTACCTTCGCGGTGCTTCTCGAACAATGTACGAGCTATATGTCCACTGATTTTCTTCTCATTTGTGGAGTTCCATCATCTAGAAAGAGTCTTACGTCAGTTCCGAATGTTGCAAGACATACCTAATCGGATCGACCCTCTTGATGACTGGAAGACGAACGTGCATCAGATTGATCGTAAAGGGCGAAAAAATGCCAACTGGATGGACATACACGCGAAGTATGTTCATCAGTGGAATCAAAGACATGAGTATCTCACGGGAACCCAATATGCAATGAACCCAACGACGACACCCGATTACTATGATTGGTATAACTCGATTACACGTCGTTTTATATCCCCTGTAGATACGCATGACATAATGGGAATAAAAACTGGAGATGCTTCACTGATGCACTACATGGTACGCAACATATATGTAGTTCTACAATTAATTTTATATCTATTCAACATGATTGGTGTTTTAATATACATCTTTTATCTTATTTGTAGATCGAACAGTTGGAACCCATGAAGAGAAATATACAGAATAGAAATAGGTTAGACATTGACCAACTTAATAGTTTGTTAGATGAACAGCTCTCATTGTATGAAAATATAGAGCGAACAATTGAGAGACTGTCCCCCGAGCCTCCGCAAATGACGTATACCCAGCCTGTACATCAACAACAGACGCAAAGTCAAGCAGAAAATCATATGAGAATTAGAAGGCGTCGTTCCCCTGAAGTTCGGATGCCACCACCTGCGAACTTTGCATCAACATCTTCGCGGCCCGAATACCAAACTGAAGGACATATGTCGGATGTATATAGGCCTTCAATGAGTACACCACCGTATACTCCGACACCCTACCATCCATTAATGTCCACTCACTCGCCATTTCCTGGTATGAACGTTGACCTCGGAGCAGGAGACACGAGCAATATGCCAAACTACGACTATGTCCGTCCTACTCCGATTCAATTCCAGTATTCAGATGTGGCTACTTTCCGGGATGTACCAGACCACTCTACGTCATCCTCCAGCAGAATGACAATTCATTTGACACCAACCTCGGAGGAAGATGACGTCGAAGAAGACATACAGCCACAACCACCCGTTGTCAACACAAGAGGTAGACGAGGTGGAACTCGAAGGAGACAACAAGAAATATCAGGAAATGTCGGGCAAGGTGAAGGAAGAGGTCGCCGAACTAGAAGAAATCGAGGTTGTGGTACAGGAGGTCATTTGTAATAGGTGTGAATATAGATTATAACAAACAAACAATTATTTTTATTTACTAATCTGAAAAAAAAAAAAAAAGTGACTTTATACCCATGACACATTCATTACAATGAAATTTTAGTTGCAATTTTCATAATTTTGCATCTAATTTTGATATTCTTTTTCATATTTGTTTTCAAGTGAATTTGAATTTTCTTTATTTATGTATTATTTTCTATGTTTACTTATAATTTATAGTATATACATAACAAAAAGAAATTTTTCGCGAAGATGTACTTTTTTTAATTTCAATATTTTATTTTAGCATTTCATTTTCGCTCCAAATTAATTAACTGCATAATTGTTACACATTCTATACAAGTCGTCCATTAATAAAACAGCACACCACAATTAATTTAAAATCCAAACTATTTATTATTTTGTATCATTTACATCTACTAACCAAATTTTTTAAAAAATTAAATAAATTTGCATAATGAACATTCCAACCCAAAGTTTTGTGCCAATTAATAATAATACATAAATATATATATATATGAAATTTTAAAAAAAATACAATAAACCTCACCTTTAAAAAACGTCATCTAAGGTTTTTAGTTATATATATATATATTATATTATATATACACATATATATATATATTTATTTATAAAATATATATTTATAAATAATAATATATATAAATTTATATATATTATTATTATATATATTATTAATTTAAAAGATATGAATTAATAAAAAAATTTATTATTTAATTTAATAAATATTTCTGTATATTATTATTTCATATATTATTATTATATATATATATATTTTTTTATTCACTTAATAAATTAAAAAATATATATATATATATATATACATATTTGAAATATATATATATATATATATTACAGGTTATATATATATATGTGTATACATATATATATATGTATATATATATGTCAGTATCTATATATAATATATATATATATATATATATATGCATGTATATGATATATATATGATGTATGTACATATATAATTATATCATAAAAGAAAGAACGTCACCTAAGGTGACGTTCTTTCTTTTAATTTAAAATCGTCACCGGTTTTTTTGAAATAACGTCACCCGCATTGACGTTTTACCTATTTTTAAAAACTGTTCGGAAACATACCTATTTTGTAAATTTTTTTTTTTTTTTGCATTATTTTGAAAAAAAACCCCAAAAATCACATCCAAATATTTTAAAACAAATTTGCTGGAACTAACATTAAACTGTCAGCATATCATTGTCGTGAATATATATCCTATGCCAACATAAGGAACCATTCTACAATGTTCTCTTAAGAGGTTTGCCACCACTATCATCAAGAGAGCCCATTCCCACCACTTGTGGTATCGACTACTAGAGGTTTGTTATCATACCTTAAATGTAATATTTATTTTTATACCAAAATTGAACATTACCCATTTGTACTGATTATCCACACAACTAGGATACATATGATGTTTGATTTGCGCTGGAGCAACTTGGGATGGTATCTTCTTATGAGTTAAGGAATCATCATTATTATTTTCAATACTTTTTCCATCACATCGGTATATAAAATAAATAATTTGTGTTTGATCTTTATAGTTTTTCCACTAATATAGTGATAATATTTCATAATTGTTTTATAATAATATTTGTTATTTGTTAGTGAAATGACAACTTGAAATCCTAACCTTATTGTCTATGATAATAAATATCTAAAGTATTGCAAATACTTCAATTTTTTAAATATTTTTCTTTAGTTTGTGCTACAAATTCGTACAGAAATTATTTTATGCAGATCCGCAAAGAGATGAATTTGTCTGAAAGTGTTTTTAAATCCAATGGTGGTTATAATGGACTACTAAATTTTGATGAGGTGAGTGATTTCAATATTAGTTCTTCCTCTAGCAATACGAACATGTGTAAGGGATAAGACTATTGATGGTGGCTATAATTTGTTGGCAAGTCTTTCTAAATTCACTGGTGGTTATAATGAACTACTAATTTTTAATGAGGAGAGTGGTGTAAATATTACTTATTTTGATGATCTCTTTTCCTCATCTATGTGTCAGTAAGGGTGTAAATGAGTCGAGTCGAGTCAACGTACTATTATTCAAGATTGTTTGAAATGTTATCAAACTTTTAATATTTTGTTTGAGATTGGTTTGATTATTAATCGAGTCAAGCTTGAACGAGCTTTAATCGAGTCGAATACGAGTCGAGCTCGAGTACTTTGATATTTTACACTTGTTTTAACAAATTATGTGTAACGAGCTCGAGTTCGAGTTGAGCTTTAGATTTTATCAAATATAAAAGTGTGTTCAAGCTTGTTAGATGTTATTATTAAATCGAGTTCAAACGAGCTTTTAACGAACGAGCTTGAATCAAGTATCGAATAACTTGATTTGATTTTCAGCCCTATGTGTGAGTTGATCAAGGATGAACCTATTGATGGTGGCTACGAAGGTCCATTAATTTTTTAACAAAATTAGTAATAATATTTTTCTAAAGATTATCTATAGTGATTATCATGAACCACCAATTTTGTTATAAGGAGGTTGAAGATTGTTTTTCGATAGTTGTTGGTAATTGATTATGAATGTTTTATCACTTTTCAACACAAAAATTGTTGATACACTTCAAAGGAGTTTTTATGATGTGTTTCTTCTCAAATGTCAATCTTGTTTTATTTATTATTTTATTTTGATGGTTGTGATTACTACATTTGTCCTTCCTGTTATGGTGCAAGAGTTCGTAAATTTATTATTTGATTTTTGATTGCACAAATTTAAAGATGTTCCAACTGTTATGGAGATAAATCTTATATGTTTAGATAAATTTTGATTTTGTCATTTAGAGTTAATATAAATTTTGATATGTTACCTTTTATTTATATTATGATTAAATATTTTAGGTACCAATTATATTATTATAAGGATTCTAAGTTTTATCTATTAGTATAAACTAGATAACAGGTACTTTTTATATTAATAATATATGATAAAATTATATTATTATTATTAAATTTACATAGTAATTATTTATGTTAATTATATTTATATAAATATTATGTAATTTGATTTATTTAATTATCTTATATTATATTGTTATTCTCTTAAAATGTATCTATATTAAATAATAAATTGCACGACTTTTTGAATTAAATTTTAATGTGTTCCAAACTGAATACATAATTTTAAACTTGCTAAAACTTATTAAGGCTGATGAATAAATTATAATATTATATAAGTTAATAGTATAATTTTCTTAGCTAAACATTTATATTTTTAGATCAAATTCATATATTACTTATTCAAATCCGACACATATATCAAAATAAAAATAAATAATTCAATCCATAAAAAAACTATAATCTATCCATTAAATTAAATATCATATCTTAAATATAATTATTTATTTTAAAATATAAAATATTCGTGTAAAATTAAAAATAAAAAAGAAGATTAATTTGATTTATGATACGTAAAAACGGATTTAAAACGATTTATTTGCATTTTTAAATTTTAGTAAAAATAAAAAAATAAAAGAGAGATGAAGAATACACATGTAAATACTAATTGAGACACATGTAGAAAAAAGAAGTCTAATCATTCTTCCACTGTTCTTCTTTTATATAAAGAAGGATTATATTTTAAGTTTTTAATTTATTTAATTAAATAACTATACAATCATCTATGGAGGGACACAATAGACTATTCTTCTTTTATATAAAATATAGATAGAGATCTTATTTATTGTTAGAGATGATTGTTGATTTTTATGAAAATAAAAAACGCATTTTAGTTTCAATTTGTGTCTCTTTTTTGTATTCTTTGAACCAACAGATTTTGACGGTGCCTATTTTAGTTTTAATTTGTGTCTCTTTTTTGTATTCTTTGAACCAACAGATTTTGACGGTGCCTATTTTGCTCTTACGACGCTTCTTTCTGCATCTTAGTTGTAATTGAAAATGTATTATTTTTTTACTTAAAATATGCTACTTATTTATCGAAAAAGTATTCTTCACATTGAGAGAAAATTGTTCAATATTAATTATTTAACTAAAACTATTACTTATTTTTTTTAAAAGTATTTCAGATGTAACTAAAATTTTTTATCCACGTCCAACGAAAGACCTAGGATCATTGCGTGTGAGCTGAATGCTAATTTCATTTTAGCGTTTTATTTGAGATTCGATCATAAATTTAAACAAATTTCAAGTGGATTGTGTTGTACAAATTATAAGAACTGTCTAATCGGGTTTAAAAAATAAAATAAAAAATCATACAATTGATACGTAAAAAATCTACTTTTAATATAACAAATAGGACATCACATATTAATTTTTTATTTTCTTTTAAATGAAAAACATACAAATCAAAATACAATAATATGCCACCTGATCTCAAAATACACGTTGATAATTGATGTATCACCAAGCTTGGATCATCTAAGGAACTCCATCTCCATCTTCTTATTAAAAAAGAAAAGAAAAGGAAGAACTTCATTTCGACATTGTGACAGCAAAGATATATAACTAACTTCCTTATCTTTATTATGAGTTTTTTCTTCCTTTTTGGGAGAAAAAGGAAACTGACTTTTTATATCTTAGTAAAATCTACATAAATTTACTTTCTCATTTCTACACAGAAAAATTAGAGTATACATATCGTCGAAAACACATGTAAGTATAAATTAAATTTAAAAATCAATAAAAATATAGAAACTAAAACTTTATGTATGCATGCATGCATATTTCTGTTTATGATAACTGTCCATCATTTTAATTTTCTTTCAAATAGATTAAAGACATGGAAAAACAAAAAATTAACAATTTTCCAATACTCTAAGGAACAAAATATTCAACGACACCAAAATTGCATAATAATTGACATATAAGTTAGAAAACAATTTGGCTCGGCATAATAACACACAAAAGCTATTATCTTGTAACATATATGGCTAATAATCAAATCAAATTATTCAATATTGACTCAAAAAAAAAAAAAAAAAAAAATTCTAAACTCAATTATTGGATAGACCTAAGCTTCCTTCTATCGATAATTGATATCTTTAGAACCCAAGAAAAAAATAAAAATAATAATATATTTGTCTCTATCCCAATATGTATTTATGAATTTCATAATTACAAAGAAAATTTTAAATTTATACTCGTTAATTTTGACTCTATTCGATATAGCCTCTAATTCTATGTATTTCTGATAATGATCTATAACTTTTAATTTTATTTAACTTTCAACAAGGATTCAAAAACTCACTAAGAATTGTCAGCTTGACAATCAGGCTGTCTACCTGTCAAGTGAAATTAGAGACACCACATCAACAATTTTTGAATTTTTTTTAAAATTTCCATGAAATCAGACAAAATATAAAATTAGGGGTTCATTATTCAAGATCATATATTGAACTGGATCAAAGTTAACAACTATAAAATGAAATGTTGAGGATTAAATATGAAAAGAGAAAAGCGTTGGTTGGGTGGTCTCATGAGGAATAAATGATTAAAACCCTAAAAAAGGTGGGCTGCGGTGAAGGTGGTGGAGGCAATAATGTATGAGATGGTGTTGTAAAAGCTGAAAGGGGAGGGGGCCTTTCATTGATCAAATCCCGTTTATGGTCTACAATCTGCAACCAAGATTTAAAAGAGATAAGAAAAAGCAGAAGGTGCAGCTTATGACTTTTCTGCCTTTGTTTGCCTGCACAGGGTCGAATCATGATATTGTACCCACCATTGTCCCCCCTCACATGAATCCTTTCTCTCACTGCATGCCCACCTCTCTTTTTCTGTGAAACCTATGTTGTATAAACTGTAGTTTATCTCATGTTCGGTTTTACATTAAATATGGCATGTATATATGCACCATTGTAGGAAAGATATATGTATATTTAGCCTTCCACACTTCCAATTATTATTTTTTTTGTTTTGGATTTTTTCTAATATGAAAATTTCAATTTAGGCCCGTTAAATTTAGTCTTATCCAATATTATATGATCTCCAACTTAACACATTTTCAGTAGTGATCTATAACTTTTGGCTGTTCAATTTTATTCTTAATTTTACTGAATTTTTAAATTACCAAAAATTGCTTATATGACTATTTCATTTATGCGTTGACAGTCTGGCTGATACGTCAATAATTTTTGATAAATCTATAAAATTTTGATGACAATTGAACAAAATAAAAAATTATAAATCATTACCAAACATATGTAAATTAAAGGACAAAGGAGTATTAAAAACTATTCACAATTGATTATTGTCTATTATCACTTTGTTTTCATATTTTCTTGTTATTGGCTGTCATGGTCGGAAATGAGTATTAGGATATATGGTGTCATCAATGATAAGGATGTCTGAGCTTGAGGGTTGGAAGTTTGGAGAGGTATTTTTTGAATTTGTTATAGTATATTTTTTTTTAAATTTTAATTATAGTACCTTTTAACATATTTGGTGTAGCACATGAGGGTGAAACTTTACTAGAAACTATTCATCATCCTTTTTATTATGTATTTTACATATAAAAAGTAAATCATTCTTAATCTAATTATCTATATTGAAAATACCTAATCCGAAAATTAGGATTGTCCAAGTGCACGACACCCTAAATGCATCCTTGCAAAATTCAATATTTTGTGTTATAAGATATTACACAAAACACACATACTCTACGCCACACACACACGACATGAGAAACACACAAACTCTACATGAAAAACTCACTCGCTACACGTGAAAACACATAAATATACTCTAACACCAAAAACACATATATTGACACTCACTCACTACATGTGAAAACACACAAATACTCTAACACCAAACACACATATAGACACCCTACAGAAACACGCACTCTACACACACTACATGTGAAACACACACACCATACGATATAAGCGATCAACATGGAACGCAATTTTTATTATTATAATATAATTTTTTTTTTTGTAACACCATATGGGTTGATGGGTATGGGTCTGCTCCTTCTTAAGTATACTAGTTGAAGCCCTGAAACTATATTAATAGTAGAGTTAATGGTTTATTTTTGCTTCGTATCTTTCTACATCTGGCTTTTTTAGACGGCAAATGAGGACCGTAATCAGTGATTTTGTAAGGATTAAGAATGACTAAATTTTTTTTGGACGGCGAATGAGAAGGATAACAAGTGATTTTGTAGGAATTGGGCCCAATTTACATATGAATCACCTCAGGCATCTGGGCCAATTTTATGGACTAGACGGTGATGTGGCCCTATGTTGCAATAAATTAATAAAAATAATCATGATGATTTTTTTATATTACAAGATATTGTTTTTTTGCAATTTAACACAATATGAACCATTTCTTCATAATCATGGATTCCAAATTTGTTCAAAATTAATTATCGCTCGCTCATACTATTTTTTATTTCAAAAATAACATTCACTATCTATCTATACTTCTATACTAATATAATAATAGAACCACCTGTAGAAAGTATAATTCCACCAAAAACAATTGTTTCTAAGTTTGGAAATAGTTTTGGCATATTTTAGTTTAAAAAATATTAAAGTAATAGCTTGTGAATGGTCTATATATTAAATGAATCATTTCTTCTCGAATTTTTGGTTAATTGTGTGGGTTATATTTAAATATTTGTTGTGAATATATTGTGTTTTCCATTTGAGCTGCAAAATAAAAATGAATAAATGGGAAATAATTTCGAAAACTTATTTTAGTACAATTATTAAATAATTATTTTTTGTTCAATATTCAGTTTATTTTATTTTTTAATCTTAATTATTTTTTATAATAAATCTACATATTTATCTTTACTAAGATAATAACTTAATAATCTATATATGGTAAAATTCTGTCTTTTTAAATTTTTTTATTTGAATGATAATATTCACAATTTTTCGATACGGAGAAAAATAAGAATTTACATTTTTTTCAAAATGCGCCGCGAAATAGGTGCAAGTTGTAAGCGCTCACTAAAGGGCTCCAAAAATATAAAGAAATGATGTGTATTTTTGGAGCATTTTATTTCATTTTTTCTCTTTTTTTTCCTTGAAAAAGGATTCCAATATCCTAGAACAGAAATAATTTTTATTATTTGTTTTTGACGTATGAAATAAAAGTTTCTTAGATTTTTTTTATTCTTTATTTTTCATAATAAAATGTTGTTATATTACTAACCAATAATCATTTATTATTTTAATTATTTTAAATGTTTTAATACGGATAATATTACTAATTTTATCAAAACTAATAAAAAAATTCATATATCTTCATAATTACGTAATTTTATTAAATCAATTATGAATTTGTGGCAAATTCGATGTTATATATAATAATAAAAAATGTTCATATTGATATACCTGATTTTATTCAATTTTCTTGATTTAAACGAAAATACTATATATTTGGTATTTGATGACGGTATCTTATACATGAAATTAATTAATGTTCACATATGATTCTATATATTATATTTATATCCTTATTATAATTATTATATATATAAATTATTAAACATAATTATATATATCTTTTAAATATTAATTTTATGTATTTATAAAATTTAATAATATTATACTATAAAATATGTACTATGTATTGCACACAAAAATATGCTATCTCATACAATATTAAAGTTAAATGGTCAATATTAATTATTTATACTTATTTGTTCACAATCTACTCAATCTGGTTTTGGTTGTTGATGATATATGTAAGTGACATGCTATTGATACAATTATAAATTTATTTTTATTTGTGGATTATTTCGGCCCATTTAAAATAAATATGATAATATACTATCCAAGAGCCATATTTTAGTAATATATTTTAGGGTTACAATTTATACATATGTATATATATATATATATATATATATATAATATTTTTTAGATAATAAATAATATTTTTTAGAGTTATAAGTACTACTTTTTAATTAACTAAATACTTTTGTATAATTCATAATCAGTAACTAAATAATCATAATCAAATTGTACGGTCCATCTCATCTTGTGTTATACATACATTATACATATATATTAATAATATTATTACTGATCATATAGTGAAATATGAGTATCTAAGTATGCACATATTTAAATTTTTTAAAATAAAACGTGACGTGAAAATAAAAATAAAAATGAAAATAATTGTTACGTGTTTTTCTTCCCATGACAATTATAGGATAATAGAGAATACAAATTTATGGTCCAACGAATTTTACTCTTTCCAAAATATTCAATATATAGATTAGACAACCTTAGACTATCACTAATCTTATAATATATTTGCACTCGTCAAATGTAATTAAATATTAATTATATTAATATTATACAGATAATGTAACCAGGATAAGTATATAATAAGAAGTGCCCAATGCCATGTCCAAGAATTGCATAATTTATTTGTCACACTTAAACAAGTGTCCAATGCTGTCTCCGAGAGTTGTCCATTTAGGTGCAATTTGTGAAGCCTCAAATAGTAGGGTTATTAAAAAGTTAACCAAATCCGATCAAATTAAAGCAATTTAATTTTATCCGAATTGGATGGTTTAGATTGTTTTAAGATTAATAGTATTGTTTTGAGTTGATGTCTTCAATTCTTATGATTTCTTTAATTTTAATTTATTAATTTATTTATCAGATTCAGAAATTCAAACCTAATCCAAATAGTTTTTATTTATGCATTTGTAATATTGATTGGTTTGAACAAATGATTGGTGATGTTTGCAATATATATTATAGAGGATTCATATCTTGTATATTTACGGTAAATATCTACATACGTGAGAGTTAAATTTCTATGCTACATCATGACAATATCAGTACGTGCTTACGGAGCGTCCACCTTAGGCGTTCATATTATTATTTTTCCTACTTTACAACATTAAACACTTTTTAAGATTAATAGTATGGGTTTGAGTTGATGTCTTGAATTTTTATGATTTCTTTAATTATAATTTATTCATCAAATTGAGAAATTCAAACTTGAATTCAAGTAGTTTTGATATATATATTTGTAATATTGATTGGTTTGGACCAAGATTGAAGTAATTAAAAACAAATTTTGTTGGTTTGGTAAAAAATATATGGTGTAAATTGATTAAATCGAATCATGAACATCCTTGCTCGATATGAAGAATATAAGAGTTTCATGAATTCATAAACATTATTTTGGACCGTAGTATATGCTCTCATTTCATTTTAAAAGAAAAAAGAAAAAGAAAAAAAGATGCTTAAACAATTAAATATAGATGCTTAAACAATTATTTTTATTTCAAGCTGTTTATTAGATACCGACGTGTAATTGAAAATTAAATTAAATTAAATAGTTGGTTTGGGGTCTCTTACACTCAGGCCCAAGCCCAAAAGTTTCCATTATGAATCAGAAATAAGCCCATATTAAAATTTGGGCTTGGTTATGGTTTTATATAGAGCCCACTTTCTCTTAAAATGGTGGCAAGGAGTGGTAGCTGATTCAGTATCCATATAGATTTCCGGCGAATTTGAACTCCGATAAGCCGCAAATGAATACGAGAAATTTCGAAGCCCGGCAGCTCCTCAAGAACAAGAAGTTCTGGTTCTCCTCTTTCCTCATTGCCTGGGCCGCTGCTCTTCAGGTTTTTCATCTGATTACATTCGAATCAGCAAGCACATAAATATTGTTGCGATTTTTTTCTGTTTGATTCTTCTCGTGCATCGCAATTGCAGGGGCATATGATGTGGTTACAGAGGCAAGATTCGTTCAAGCAGAAATTTGGGGACCTTAATCCAGAGGAGGATTCCGAGGACGATGCTGAGAAACAGTTACAGTAATAGGATTGCAATCGTGTGTTGGATTTTCTCAATTTCATCCACTGTTTCGGTTTTGAAATGTTTCCGAATGCTAAGTTAGAAACCGTGATGATGATATTGGAAAATTTCTACTTTTGCTGTTCAAGTTGCCTCCCAGCCCGACGTTTTCTATTTTAAATTAAATTAATTGCACTAATTTATTGATTTTATTCATCTGAGGTCAGGCTGTTGGGTTTTTTGACTGCTTGATGGGGTTACAGGATTAGTTTAAATTGTGTATTAGCTTCTGTGCAAGTGATACTAGGCAGGGTAGTGTTGATGGTTTTTGGGCTAGATAGGGAGCATAAACACTGATACTTGTGTATAATTAATTTTCTCCATCATAATAAGGTGTTTTTGAAATCACAATTCAAGATAAACATGATACGGATTTGTTGTATTTTAGTAGTTTGTTATAGCAATGGATAGAATCATAGGGAATAAGATTGGGTTGGATACTAAAATAGTAGGATAACTGGGACTTCCTGTTCGTCTCATGAATCATAAAATGGCCTGTAAACAAGCAATTAAAACACGACAGTAAAACAAGATATTCCTCGGATTCCTATCATGGGTTGATTGGCGTCTATTTTCCACTTACAGTACCATGTGATTATCTGCTGGAGAAAAAACTTCTGTGACAGCCTCAACATGGGTTTTACTATCTGGCAAACATCCATTTGTTATATCAGCTAAGAACATATGTTGCTCCACATTGAGCCATATATAGAAGTCTAAGGTTCCCTGTATTTAAATTCATTTGTCTTAGATCTTTTTATATCATCATTATTAGTTTGACATTATTATTATACACAATATGGACAAATAAAACACCATTTTGTAATAAATTCTGCCACAATAAATACTAATTTTGTGTTTGCATACTTCCTCGACAAACTGGAAAGTGAAAAACACTTTTTGTCTCTCCTTCTTTCTATGAAGCTTAAGGAGTACTGATGCAGTTGTTAAGGGAATAGTATGTTGCCAGGTCATGTTTTTCCTTCCACTTCCATAATTATGAAGGTAAAATCAGTTTCATCTTGAATTCTGACTTATTTGGACGCCCTTATATTTGAATAAACCGACATTGAAGGTTATAGAATTCTGCTTGCATAATGAAGTATCTTGATAGACTTTCTTGTTCTGAAGGAGGAATCTTCACTTGTTTCTCGAAAATTCCCTGCAGAGATCAAAATTCTTGAGCATAACTTGAACATCCATTGTCTAAAGCAGTACATTCTGTAAGAACAGATTATTCTCCCATTATAAACTGTATTTATAGCAAACAGAGAACTTTGCTGATTGCAAGTTATTGATGATGAATACACACACAAAATAACCATGTTAAAATGATGGATTAAAATAATAGACTGCTCTTTATTTTAAGAACTCCCTTGTGCATCAATATATGCTTGTTGTTATTTAAAGAACATATTGTCATCATTATGAGATGTTAATAGCATTAAGAACCAGATCCGATTACCTCTTAACATGTTCAACATAGAGCTTTACATAATTGGAACTGCCCTTCATCCAGCTTATGCATCTGCCCTCGATAACAGATGCTCATAAAATACTACATTTAGAATATCAATTCCTGCTCTATTGGATGCAAAATCAGAGTTTTAATGTCTGACTAGGATGAAAGGGGGTACGTTTCATGCTTTCAAAAACTAAACTTCATTGTTGGGTATACAGAGACGGAGAGAGTGGACTAGAAATAGTCCTCGCCTATCAGTTCTATCTGTCAGCCTTTATAAGAACCTCAAATTATCTTCGTCAAACTTTTTACTCATAATGAGTTTTTCTAGCTATTCTATTGGAAGTGACATGTTTCGTCCGTGACTCCATAAGAACGAGCAACCTTTTGTAGCACGTATTAAGACGGTACGCATGGATATCTTGCAGAAAACTTGAGGAGAAAATGCTCATTTGTTTATTTACAAATAGAAGCACGATTTGAAGGCTTGTGAAATATGATTCTGAGAAATATTTGTTAGATATGAAAGGAACTTTGATAAATATAAAGATTTCAGGTCAGATGTGTGTGTGCCGTATGCTGTACATTTATTTATTTTATTTCTTTTATTCTTTAGCTGATAATACAACTTGTTGCAATAAATTATAGGTCTGTAGTTTATAAAAGAGCAACTCTTTTTAGATTGTTAAAAAATATTACATTTTCATTAAATATATATATATATATATATTATTTCTTCTTGAAAAAGTAATATGACGTTAACTAACTTTTATTTTTATTTTTTCATTTTCACGATAAAACTATTATCTTTTGCAGAAAAAAATTCATGTTTTGTATGTGTTCGCAAATTTGTTGGGAGGCGGCGCCCTAGGCTAGATTTACAAAGTTTTTGAGATACTTTTGGTTGAGTCAAGCCAGTTGCATGAATTTGGTCCTATTAATCCCACATGAGGCTCTTCTCACTCAGACTTCAACAACTTGTATTTTTAATAATATAAAATATCTCATAATCACTAAAAACATCTTCTACTAAGATGTAAGAGATTGTAAGATTTTCATATAAGCTTAGCTAAACAACTTCTAAATATCTATTTTTTAAAAATAGTTATATTTCTATATATGGACCAAGGGAGTATTATAAAACATATTTCAGGGCATCACACAGTTTAAATGATTTGACTTATATTGCACCACTTATTTTATTTTATCAATTGAAAATAGAGTTTGAGTTTGAAAAATATAGTAGTTAACTAAATGCAAAAGCTAAAGAGGATCAAATATTAATTACATTGCTCGGAAGTTGGCCGATTAAATGCTAAATAATTCAAAATAAAAATGCTGAAAATATTTCAAAAGTGGTGACTATTCACAACCCAATTTTTTTCTTAACATAGCCAACCCTCAACTGCATGTACATTTCCCCTCGCTCTTCCTCTCTAACTCATATATTTAATTGCAACAATACATTGTGCTTCTTTTAAGGTTCTGCTGCTATATATTTTCCACACCAGTGTTAACATGAAGACGATGATAGACTTCGGAAGCAGGCAAAGGGGTCCTCTCCACATCATTGACGATCCCACCTTCATCTACTGTGGTTGTGACGTCAAATTTTGGCTCTCCTTCCGCACTTCATTGAGAGCACGGTCCCTGCTTCTTGCACCTTCCCTTCCTCCTCTGACTCCCTCTCCTCGAATTTGTTGTCCCCCCTCCTACATGGTCGGAGATCTAGATGCAACACGACTCTGGATGTTAGCGAGTTGAGACATTTCACAAGCTACTCATAATTGACTAAGAACAATTGACTTCAACTCAAAGTTAATTGAGTAGAGCCTGAGCTCGAGCTACTCGAGCTCTCAAACTCAATCTCAAATCCATTAATAATTGACTCGATAGGCTCACAAGCCTAGTTAAGCTCAATTAAATTTATAATTTTACCCCTTACCCTTTACTTATTTACCAAATACCCCAATTATAAATTGAATAAAACTCTAATAAATAAATAAAATAAGTATCCTATAAATAAAAACGTAATTAGCCTAGTCGAGCTCGAGCTTCCAATTTTCTAGCTAAGGTCAGGCTTGAGCTAGAAAATACTCGGCTTAGCTCAACTTGTTTACACCTTAAGCACGACCTCCAATGCCTTCAACTTATGTTGGTCCTATAAGACCCATATTAATCAAATCGAGTACATAGGTGGTGGTGATCGCATGAAGAAGCTTATGAGAACTCTTCCTTTGCTTGTCAAATTGACATGGTCCACAAACACCTTGTCCCTTATTAGACATCTTAGGTAAACCTAGAACACTTTGTGACTTTGACAAGTTTATCAAGTGTGAAAAATTGATGTGACCAAACTTCTGATGCTAGATCTCTGTGTTACTTATCATTTCACTTGTCATTTCAGTTTGATAAGCCATACTTCTTTTAAGATGATAACAATTTTCTTTAGGTGTGGTTCTTGTTAGGACATTGCAATTATTTTTATAAAGAATGATACATTTTTTGTGAGTAAATTGTACATGAAGTCCTTGATCGCAGATCTAACCTATGCTCAGTAAGTTTGTCTTTAGATTGTCAATAAGTATAACATCCATAAGAACTGGAAGTTCTTCAACATTGAGAACACCCGTATCAATAACTTTGTTACGAACTCCATCGCCAAAGGTAACATACATGTCATAAATGTAAACAATTTTAGTAAGATCAGTTGCATCTCGTCATATGACTAGAGTAACTACCATGAAAGTACCAAGTTCCTTCAAATTTCAGCCTCAAAGCAAGTAATGATGATAAACATTTATTACCTCCCTTTAAACCAAATCTTTTGTTATTTATGATTAGTCAAATCTAATTTTCATTTTGAAGCAATGGATGAACCATGAATTTTCAGAAAAATACCACTAGTATTTCATTTAACAATGTTTCCGGTACATATATCATATTTCACTCATATAACATTCTTGACAAATATGATCACCTATTCTATAGTAGTGACATACTGGAATAAATTTATGAGATTGTTATCCCTGAATTTTTTTATTACAAACTTCATTTGTAGGAGTTGTAGGAACAAAACTCTACCTAAGGATTGATTTTTTCCAGTGAACCTGACATCATTTTTGTACCATGTTGTTAACCATATGATAGCCAATCAACTATTCAATCGTTGTATTGTCTAAGAAACTTTGTAAATAAGACTTTTGATTTAAGTTTCTTATCTTTCACGTGTAATTCAAAAATTCGGTTCCTTTTTTAAAGAAAATATTACTTGATTTCTTTTCTCGGTAACTTGTGTGGAAAGTTTAAGTTCATAATCTTGGAATGAGCTATGAATTGATCCTTTAATTTTTGTTCTTTCTTCTTTGTTATTGAATGAGATTTTGTGAGTTTGTCTTTGAGTTTACCATTAACTTTCCTTAACTTCTAAACTTCAGTCTTTAGATAATCACTATCTTTTTTTTGTCCTTCTTGGTTGCTCAAACTGCCCTTCTTTAGTTCCCTAACTTGACGCTCAAATTTGACTACTTTTGCAGCTTTGAAACATTTTGTAGTGAGTTGTTCATGCATATGCTCAATTCATCAATTGTAGGATCTTCACAATTTGGTATTTTAGAGAATCATGCTTGAATTTCTTCATGTTCACAAGGTATACGAACTGACACAGTAAAATACATGAAATTATTAAGAGATTAGTGAACATAAAAGTTACCCATTAGTTGAGAATCACTCTTGTCTTTGCTCTCTTCATCAAATTTGGAGCCACTCCGTGTGGCTTTGAAGGCTTTAATTTTTCTGAGAGAATTCAGACAGTCTGCTTGATAAAATACAAATCACTTGCATTCTATGCACTGTTCATTTTCCTCATTCCCCAACTTTCCAGTTGTAAATTAATTACTACCTTATTTTTTCTTAATGTTAGAGCTTGGACTTTTGGCAGAAGGATTTTTGTTTTTGAGATTCTTCACCATCTTCCCATAATTCTTGGTGAGAAGTGTCATCATATCAGCAAGACTAATAACTTCAATTTTTTCGTCTCCTTCTGTTTGTGAAGAAGTTTTAGCTCGAAATGCTATACCTTTGGATTTAATAGTGTTAGGTCCATTTCTCAAACTTTATAAGCACACCAAAAACATCATCAAGTGACTCAAATTTCATTTTCATGAAGGATTCAAAAATAATAATTTCACTCTGAACCTTGGTGGAAAGGTTCTCATGATTTTCTTCAGTAATTGTATCACCGAGGATGTAGTATTGGTCAACAATGTCACTAAAATGAGTGTAGTACAATCAATATTTCCTCTTCACTCATTTGAATGCTATCAAACTATGAGGCTAGTCTTTGAAGTTTTCTGACTCAAACTAATTCACTACCCTCAAACTGTCTTTGTCATATATCTCATGCTTTTTTGTTGTCTCACATTAAACAATTAGTTTATGTTGTGTGGAATCTTCAGATGCGAGAACGACATAAAATAAAGTAAAATTGGCATCTTCTACTTCTTTATCTTTGTCATCATAATTTTTTTTTGATTTATTGACAAACGGGCTTTATCTAGGGTAAAAATTCATGCTTTACTCGAACATTCGTGTGTAAAATTTGTCTTATGTAAGTATATGCAACTTTACTATTGATTAATTCAGATATAACATAGAGGTAAATTTTCCAAGACCACCTTTAAATTAATTAAAAAAAATCCAAAATCATTTCTAGTGTTAGTTTATATTAAGGTATTTCTTGTGCTTTAAGTAATTGAGGATGTTTTGGTGAAAGTTGACAATTTTATTTTCCCCCTTATATTTTGTTGTTTTTGAAATGGAAGCAGACAAATCGATTCCATTGATATTGGGAAGATCATTTCTAGCAACGGGTAGAACATTGATTGATGTAGAGAGAATCAAACTCATTTTGAGAGTAAATGAAGAACAAAAGAGCTTCAAAGTCCACAAGGCATTGAAGTTTCAAGGGGAAGATTTCGGAAATGACTGAAAGAGGAAAAAGTGCACATGATTGAAGTGATTGAGAATTATGTTCAAGACTTCAACATTGGAAGCGCACCAGAGGATGAATTGGAATTTTACTTAATTAATTCCATTTTTACTTTCTCCGACTTGCTTGCTAATGATTTCAATATGCTTAATATCTTGGATACTGTAGGATCTTTGAATGCACTTCGAGAAATTCCAAAGAAAAAAAATAAGTTTGAGGACTTGGGAGTGGAGCCCAAATTGCTAAGAAGGGATTTTCTATATGTTTCCCATGTTGATTATGACATCAATGAGTTTAAAGTCTTGGAGGAGAATGAGGTAAATGAGGCTAACCTTTAGGTAGTTGAGAGTGAAAATGTAGTGAAAAACGAATTAATGCCTTTGCCAGACCATCTCAAATATGACTTTTTAGGAGAAAATGAAACTTTTCCTATGATTGTTTCTTCGTATTTGGATAATGAAGAAATGCCTAAATTGCTTGATATGCTTAAATGATATAAATCGACTTTAAGTTGGTCTTTGTCTGATTTAAAAGGGATTAACCATTCACTTTGCATGTATAGAATTCAATTAGAAGATGCTAAACCATGTGTGCAAAACCAAAGACGTCTAAATCCAATAATGTAAGAAGTAGTGAAAAATGAGGTGCTTAAATGGTTTGATCATTGTATTAATTTTTCTATTTCGAATAGTGAATGGGTGAGCCCTACTCAAGTTGTGCCAAGAAAGGTGGTATGCTCATTTTTACAAATGATGAACAAGAAGTAATTGCCACAAGGTTAGTGATGGGTTGGAGAGTATGCATTGACTATAGGAAGTTAAACGTTGCCAGTATAAAAGATCATTTTTCATTGCCTTTTCCAGATCAAATTCTTGATAGGTTGGGTGGTTATAACTTGCTATTGCTTTTTGGATGGGTATTCCTGGTACAATTAGATTCATGATTTCTCCCAAAGACCAAGAAAAATCCCCCTTTATTTGCTCATATGTTACATTTGCTTTCAGGAATTGGCTTTCGAACTTTGCAATACCCCTGCAATGTTCCAATAGTGTATGATGACAATTTTTCATGGCATGGTAGAGGTAATTATGGAAGTGTCCATGGATGATTTTCAATTTTTGGAAACACTTTTGATCATTGCTTACATAACTTGTCTTTTGTCTTAGAAATGTGTGAAGAAAAGAATTTAGTGCTTAATTGGGAGAAGTGTCATTTTATGGTAAATGATAGGATTGTACTCAAACATCGAGTATCTTCTAAAGGGCTTGAAGTACATTGAGCTAAGGTAGTGGCAATTGAGAGGCTCCCACCTCCAAAAATGAAAAAGGAGTTAGAAGTTTTTTTGGGACACGCCGGTTTCTACCGACAATTCATTAAGTACTTTTTTTAAATTGCTAAGCCCCTTTGTAATTTACGCATGAAAAACATAGAGTTTTACTTTGATTCTTTGTGTTTGTAGACATTTGAAAATTTGAAGAAGGCATTGGTTAGTGCACCCGTATTGGCCACACTGAACTAGGAGGAACCATTTGAGCTTATGTGTAATGCAAGTGACTATGTTGTTGGCGTAGCTTTAGGTTACAAAAGAGACAAACTCTTTAGAGTGATATTGTACACCAGCAAACTATTGGGTGTAGCACAAAAAAATTACACCATGTCCGAGAAGGAACTTCTCGCAGTGGTATATGCATTCGAGAAATTTTTGGATATTTATGGTTGGAACGAAAACCATAGTGTACATAGACCATACAATAATTCCATTCTTGTTTACAAAGAAAGATGTTAAATCGAGGCTAATATTGTAGATTTTCCTTCTTCAAGAGTTCGATATCGAAGTTAGGGACCGCACGGGATGCAAGAATACAGTGACTGACCATCTTTCTAGGCTGGAGATCACCAAAAACGAGGAAAGAAATCTTGAGCCTATAAATGTTATCTTACCAAATGAAAATGTACTCCTTGTTTCTTCAAAAGTACCTTGGTTGCCGATTTGGTATACTTCGTAGTCTCTGATGTACTACCTACTGATTATAGCCCTTAACAAAAGAAGAAGTTTGCCCACGAGGTAAAATTCTACTTTTGGGATGAGCCCATCTTTTTTAGGAAGTGTGCAGTCTATACTAGAAGGTGTGTATCGGATGAAGAATGACACTCAATCATGTTGCCATTCTTCTCAAGTGGTGGACACTTTGGGGCTAATCGAATAAGACATAAGGTCCTAGCTTGTGGTTTCGATTGGCCTTCAATTTTCAGAAACTGTCATGAATTTGTTAAGCACGCGATAGATGTCAATGGTTAGGAAATATTTCTAAATGATATGAGATGCCGTTGACAAACACCTTTGAAGTACAGTTGTTTGATGTGTGGGGTACAGATTTCATGGGACCCTTCCGGTCATCATATGGATTCGAATTCATTTTATTGGCCATTGATTATGTTTTGAGATGGGTAGAAGTGAATCCCACATCTACTAATGACTCTAGGGTCATCCTAAACTTTTTAAAGAAAATCTTCACACGTTTCGGGGCACCTAGAGACTTAATTAGTGACGGGAATCTCACTTTTGAAATAAGTATCTTAATAAAATGCTAGAGTTTCATTATGTCAAGAAATAAAGATATTAAACAGATTTTGGAGAAAACAGTGGGTAGTAACAGGAAGGATTGGGCTAAGAAATTAGATGTTGCTCTTAGGGCATACAGAACCGGCATATAAGTCACCTTTAGGCACCTCGCCGTATCATATTGTTTTTGGTAAATCTTGTCACCTTCCTATAACACTTGAGCATAAGCTCTAATGGGCTGTAAGGAGATTGAATTTAGATTTTTAGCATTCAGGGGAGAAAAGAATGATTCAACTAAACAAAATTGATGAGTTTCGATGAGAGGCCTATGAGAATTCCCGACTTTACAAAGAGAGAATGAAAATATTTCATGATAAGAAGATCATAAAAAGGGAACTTCAAACATTGGATAAAGTTTTTCTATTAAACTCTCATTTGGGATTATTTCCAGGGAAGTTGGAAAGCAAGTGGAGCGGCCCATATCCGATATATTAGATTTTCAAAAATGGGACCGTAGAGTTGCTTGACAAGGTAGGATCTCCATTCACTATAAATGCTCAAAGGACAAGTCATATCTTGAGGATAAAAAATTAGTGGAGGTGGCCTACCTTGAAGAAGTCAAGATGAAATGAAGTTGAAAGATCCCGAGCTAATGACTTAAGACAAAGTTACTTAGGAAGCAAGCAAATCGTTTTTTTTTATCTTTTTACTTTATAAATTAAAATTAGTTATTCTAAATACTTTAATTGAAGATCTTATTTTACAAAATTGATCGGTTGCAATTGATTCGAGGATGAACAAATGATCAAGTTTGAAGAGGGAGAACACGATCACTCAATCGCTGTATTTCGATAATTTGGAGAATTTAGTTTTGGGGAAAACTTTTATTTAAAAAGAAAATTTGGCCTGAAGTTTGACTTGGCTGGCGGAGAGAAGTGACAGACTGAGTGGGAAAAACGCTTAACTGAGTGAAAGAATTCCAGAGGATTTTTCTCACTCGGCCAACCGAGTGAGACGGCTAACCGAGTGTGAAAATCACAAAGCACCCTAGTGGACCATCCCACTAGGGTAGCAGAATGGGCTATCAGCTCGAGTGGCTCGGTCGAGTGAGACTCCAGAATTTTTTTTTAAAGAAAAATTGTTTTCTTTTCTCTTTGCTCTCATTCCAAATCATATTCTCTCAAAATCCTTTCCCTTTTTCATAAGAAATTCGAGGAGTAACATTACATAACAAATTCTCTTGTAAATTCATCCATTAAAGCACATTGAACATAATTATTTCCAATTTTCACAAAAGTGGTGAAGATTTGAGGATTGGAGCAAGAATACCATATTTTTTAATTTTTCTCTACTAAGGTACGTCATGATCAACCATTCTCCTTGTAGATTGAATATGTTGATGATAGACTAATTACGAGTATTATGGTATGAAGCATGTTATGTTTTCTTGGAAATTATCATTGATGTCTTTTATCAAAAACTTGGTATGCATAATAGAAATTGGAAATTTCGAATGATTTGTCTTGAATAATGATCATATGTTGCTAATATCCAATGAAAGACAATTTTTAAATGATGAAATCACTCGAGGAATGAAATTGATAGTTGTAAAGAGGGAATTGAGAATATGTGTAATGATTTGTGGTTTTGATCATTTTAGATTGGAATTGAGAAATTGTTTAAAATGTAATGTAAGCAAATGGAAATTTGAGAGATTAACGTCTTGAAGTGATTGATATAGAATGGATTACTAACTTCATGTTATATATGTACCATCGAGATAATGTATCCTTGGGGAGGTCAGGGTGTTACAGTTGATGATTTAGACAGACAACAGCAAGAGAGGCGAAGATTCGAAGAAGAGCAAAGAGATAGAGTTCACATTTATACAATGGAGGTCATTGATAACAATTTCGATTGGGGTCAACACTCCGTTATAGAACAACAAGAAGAGTATGAGAGGATTCTAGCAGTTATGCCCGATGCATACGACATAGAATTCCTACATTGGGAGAGACGCAATTGAAGATAGTTTGAGGTATATGGGAAAAGGAGATAAGCCACTCATTTTGTAGATGAAGAGTGCATGAAAGAGATGGGTATTTTCGAGGATTTGAAGAAGTTGTCCAAAAACATGGGTTGGTCTAAATTCTCCTGGAGTTCTTCTCTACCGTTGAGGTGGGACACAATTGCACGGTGCCGGTATCCATAACTTTCAACTTGGGAAGCGAGTTTCATCTGTTTTCTACCGAATTCAACAGAATATTTGGGAGTTTCCCTCCAATGATATTTGTAAGGGGAGAGTTGGGTAATGCAAACCTCTTCTTAACAGATAAGATCAAATACAACTTTCTTGTGCTTGGATGTAACTGGCACATCTTTATGTTACATACAAGTTCGAGGTTTAGTGTTATATCGCCTGGAGTTTCTTCCAAACCTTCAAAATTCACTCCCAAATATCGAGCAATTGGGGTGATCAATGTTCTAATATGGTTTGCTACTTCATGCTTCGTTCGAACGAATTGCCTGATGAGCATTGGAGCTGCATTGAACTTATTTCCATTCATCAAGCACCATAATAGGAACAACTCATCTAAGTTAACCACCCTAGGCTCAGGTTTGACTAGAATTGTGTTGGAGATGAACTGTTGGAAATGGCAAATAACCATGCTTCTTATACTCGATAACTTTGATATGCTAGGATAGTAAACGAATGGTGTACTTGGAAATGCCTCCATTATGGCCTTCCAAAATATTACCGTGTTGAATTCGAGCAATTGATTTTAGCATTAGGTAGGTTTGAGTATTTCTTCTTCGAAGACCCTTAAATTTCGTTGAGGCTTTCGGCTGAAAGCATATGAAACTCATTTCCCAAGTTGAAAGTTATGGATATTAGCACTGTTTCATCGTATCCCACCTCAGCAGTAGAGAAGAACTCCAAGACTAATGGCTCATATGTCTATTCCTTCAAGCTAAAGAATTTAGACCACCCCATGATTTTGTACAACTTCTTCAAATTCTAAAAAAATACCCATCTCTTTCATGCACTCTTCATATGCAAAACGAGTGGCTCATCTCCTTTTCCCATATATCTCAAACCATCTTCAATTGCGTCTCTCCCAATTTAGGAATTCTATGTCGTATGCATCGGGCATAGTTGCTAGAATCCTCTCATACTCTTCTTGTTGTTCTTCAGCGGAGTATTTAACCCAATAGAAATCATTATGAATGACCTCCATTGTATGAATGTGAACTCTAACTCTTTGCTTTTCTTCGAATCGTCGCCTCTCTTGCTCTTGTCTCTCTATATCATCAACTGTAACACCCCACCTTCCCAAGGATACATTATCTCGATGGTACCTATGTAACATGAAGTTAGTAATCCATCCTATATCAGTCACTTCAAACTTCAAGACTTTAATCTCTCAAATTTCCATTCTCTCATATTACATTACAAACAATTTCTCAATTCCAATCTAAAACAATCAAAACCACAAATCATTACACATATTCTCGATTCCCGCTTTGCATCTATCAATTTCATTCCTCAAGTGATTTCATCATTCAAATTTGTGTTTCATAGGATATTAGCAACATATGATCAATATTCAAGATAAATCATGCCAAATCCCCAATTTCTATAATGCACACCAAGTGTTTAATAAAAGACTCCAATGGTAATTTGCAAGAAAACATGGCATGTTTCATGTTATAATACTCATAATTAATCAATCATCAACATATTCAATCAACAAAGATAATGGTTCATCATGACATACCTTAGTAGAGGAAAATTAAAAAATATGGTGTTCTTGCTCCAATCCTCAATTTTCACCACTTTTGTGAATATTGAAAATAATTATTATTCAATGTGATTTAATGGATGAATTGAAACAAGAGAATTTTGTTGTGTAATGTCGCTCTTCGAGTTTCTTATGAAAAAGGGTAAGGATTTGGAGAGAGTAGGGTTTGGAATGAGAAGAATGGAGAGAAGAGGAAATAAAATGAATTTTTAAAAAAACAAATTATGGAGTCTCACTCGGCCGACCCACTCGGGTTGATAGCCCACTGGGGCAGCCGAGTGGGATGCTCCACACAGGCGCTGTATGATTTTATCAGTCGGTCAGCCATTTCACTCGGCTGGCCGAGTGAGACTTCATTCTAAATATTTTTTTTATATTAGTTTACCTTTAAACTCACCGTTTTCCCCAAAACTAAATTATGCAAATTACAGAAATGCGCCGATTGAGTGATTGTGCTCCTCCCCTTCCCCTCAAACTTGATCGTTTGTTTGTCCTCGAATCATCGCAACTGATCAAGTTTGCAAAATAAGATCTTCAATCAAAGCATTTAGAATAACTAATTATTAATTTATAAATTAAAAGAAAGAAATGATTGGGTTGCCTCCTAAGTAGCGCTTTGTTTTAAGTTGTTAGCTCGACATCTTTCAACTTCATTTCATCTTGACTTCTTCAAGGTAGGCCACCTCCACTAATTTTTTATCCTTAAAATATGACTTGATCCTTTGAGCATTTACAATTAATGGAGTTCTTACATTGTCAAGCAACTCTTCAGTCCCATTTTAAAAAATCAGCCGCTCCACTTACTTTTCAACTTTCTTAGAAACAATCTCAAAAGAGAGTTAAATAACAAAACTTTATCTCCTATTTAAAATTCCATTTTTGTGATCTTCTTGTCATGAAATGTTTTCATTTTCTCTTTGTAAAGTTGGGAATTCTCATAGGCCTCTCGTCGAAACTCATCAATTTCGTTTCGTTCAATCATTCTTTTCTCCCTTGAATGCTAAAAATATAAATTCAATCTTCTTATGTGCTATTCAATTAGCTCCAAAGTGTCCACTACTTAGAGAGTAATGGCATTGAAACATGATTGAGTGTCATTCTTCCTCCGGTACACACCTTCTAATTGCAGAGTCTGCACAACTCCTTAAAAGGATGGGCTCATCCCAAAAGTAGAATTTTACCTCGTGGGCAAACTTCTTCTTTTGGTAAGGGTGATAATCAGTCGGTACCAAATCGGCATACCAAGATACTTTTGAAGAAACAAGGAGTAACTTTTCATCTTGGAAGGTAACATTTATAAGCTCATGATTTCTTTCCTCATTTTTGTTGTTCTCCAGCCTAGAAAGATGGTCAGCCACTACATTCTCGCATCCCTTGTAGTCCCTAACTTTGATATCAAACTCTTGAAAAAGAAGGATCCACCGTATTAGCCTCGGTTTAGTATCACTTGTAAACAATAATCGGATTGATGCATGGTTTTCCAACCTGAAATGCCTGAATTTTTTCAAATGCATATTCCACTGTAAAATGTTCCTTCTCGATCGTGGTGTGATTTTTCTGTGCTACATCCAATAGTTTGATGGTGTATGATATCACTCTAAAGAGCTTGTCTCTTTTCTAACCCAAAGCTACGCCAACAACATAGTCACTTGCATCACACATAAGCTCGAATGGTTCCTCCTAATTTGGTGTGACCAATATGAGTGCACTAACCAATGCCTTCTTCAATTCTTCAAATGCCTGCAAACATGAAAAATCAAAGTCAAACTCTATGTCTTTCATGAGTAAATCACAAAGGGGATTAGCAATTTTAGAAAATTCCTTAATGAACCACCGGTAGAAACCGGCGTGTCTCAAAAAGCTTATAACTCCCTTTTCATTTTTTGGAGGTGGAAGCCTCTCAATTGCCACCATCTTAGCTCGATCTACTTCAAGCCCTTTAGAAGATACTTGATGTCTAAGTAAAATCCTATATTTTACCATAAAATGGCACTTCTCCCAATTAAGCACTAAATTCGTTTTTTCACACATTTCAAAGACAGGGGACAGGTTATGCAAGTAATGATCAAAAGTGTTTCCAAAAAACTGAAAATCATCCATGAACACTTCCATAATTACCTCTACCATGCCATGAAAATTGCCATCATATATCGTTGGAACGTTGCAAGGGCGTTGCAGAGACCGAAAGGTAAATTCCTAAAATCATATACGCAAGTAAAGGTGGATTTTTCTTGGTCTTCAGGAGCAATCATGATCTGATTGTACTCGGAATACCCATCTAAAAAGCAATAGAAGTTATAAGGACCCAACCTATCAAGAATTTGATCTAGAAAAGATAATGGAAAATAATCTTTTCTAGTGGTGGCATTTAACTTCCTATAGTTAATGCATACTCTTCAAGCCATCACTAATATTGTGGCAATTACTTCTTGTTCATCATTTGTAAAAACAATCATATTCCCCTTTTGTGGCACAACTTAAGTGGGGCTCAACCATTCACTATCCAAAATAGGAAAAATAATACCATGATCAAGCCATTTAAGCACCTCATTTTTAATTACTTCTTGCATTTTTGGATTTAGACGTCTTTGGTTTTGCACACATGGTTTAACAAATTCTTCTAACTGAATTCTATGCATGCAAAATGCCTAATCTCCTTTAAATCAAACAATGACCAACTTAAAGCTAATTTATGTCTTCTAAGCACATCTAACAATTTAGAAATTTCTTCATTATACATATACGAAGAAACAATCACAGGAAAAGTTTCATTCTCTCCTAAAAATTCATACTTGAGATGGTCCGGCAAAGGTTTTAATTCGTGTTTCACTAATTTTCTTTCTCAACTACCGAAGGGTTAGCCTCACTTGACTTTATTTTCCTCCAAGACTTTTAACTCATTGATGTCATAATCAACAGGTGAACTATAATGAAAAGCCCTTCTTAGCGATTGGCGCTCCACTCCCAAGTCCTCAAACTTATTTTCTTCCGCCGGAATTTCTCGAAGTGCATTCAAAGATCCTACAACATCAAATATATTAAACATTTCAAAATCATTAGCAAGCAAGTCGAAGAAGTAAAGTTTTCGAGGAAGAATCTCTTCTTACTCTCAATGCTCTTTCATTAGAAAAGTGTTTGTCTGAGCAATGTATAACATGAAGTTACAAACTTTTAAGCTCCCTCTAAAGCTAGCCACCACTCTACACTCCTCCTATCTACTTGATCAACCATCTAGTCCCCTAGATGGATTCCCTACTACTCAAAGTTGTCCTACAATAAATGTATTCTACCAAAACACATCAACATATCTATCGAGTTCACTAATTGTTCTTATCGGATTAAGAATTGTGAAACTGTATGAACAAAACACAAAAAACAACCCTTGCTCAGTGAAAATATTAACACACTGAAAAGAATGAATCAATTAACTGTACCGCTAGATGCAAGTACAATATACAAGTTACATTACGTCTAGATAGTAGGTTCTAAAAAAAAAGTCCTAATATTTTTTTCCTTATCTGAAAATATTTGTCTCATATCATATTGTTATGATAAGGAATGTAATCTTCTCAAATCTATTAGATTATATCATGCAAATATGTTGGAATTTGTCATGTGTATGTCACCTTTGTAGAATATATCTGCAATATGATACAATATCAGATATATGAGTTTAGAGACCACAATAACTTTTTTTAAAATATCAGTATAGGCACAAATCGTGAATCTATCACCCATTTTGTTGAACACTTTATGTTCTTTAATTATTGCAATAGCTTCAGACAAAAAAGAGCCCACCCTTAAGACATGATTCTTCTTCTTGAACTGTAGTATGTTCTTCAACCACTTCATAATTGATGCCCTTATTTTGAAGCACAAGTTCCATTGTTTTATGCATATCATTTCTCACTTGGCTCGCTCAATTATCTTATGATCCTCTGCTACAAATTTTGATGGCTCTGTTAATGTTGACATTTTTTGTGAGTTCAAAATTGGTGGCAATTCATCATGGATATTTGTTTTTGGCAAAATCGAAGTGGCATCCTCCAAGTGAATTTCAAACAAGCCAACCTACATTGCCTCCAAGATCCAAATCTACTTTCTCCTCAAATCATCAAGTGTCAAGTGGTACTTTGTGAGAGTGGCTTTTTGAAAAGTTTCAAGCAGCTGTAAGCTTCAAGAGTTAGATGGGAAGGAGAAAATATATAAATAAGAAAGAACAAGTAATTTGAGATGTAGAGAAGACAGAAGGGATAAAAGAGAGGTGTGTATCATTGCTCGATGTTCTTCTTGCATGTTGGTTTATTGTGCTGAAAATGGGCTTCAATGTTGGGCTAATGTATCAATACGTATTAGTAGGGAAGTCAATAAGTCAGACTAGCTCGCGAGCTGCTCGAGCTCGGTTCAGTCAAAACTTGGTCAAAGCTCGACTCGATTAAGATCGGCTCGAGCTAGAGCTCGGCTCAAAATATTAATGAGCGAGCCAAATTTATTAAGACTCGGCTTGAAAGCTCGTGAATTGGTTCGATTATTTTTTAATTAATTAATTTATATATATTACCCAAAAAATGAGTAATAAGTTACTCAAAAAACTTTATAAAAACTTATTAAAAGTGATATGAAGTAAGAAGAATTGTAAGGAAGAAGAAAATTGTTGATTATTTTGTAATAATGTTTTACTTATGAAAATATGAAGTATTATTTATTGGGAGACTTTTTAATGGTGTAAAGTTTGAAGTTTTTTGGTTGTAAGATGTGAAACATTTAACTATGAACATTGTATTTTTTATTAAATTTATTATTTTCAAGTTAAGTTTATTTTTATTTTATTTGAAGGTTGAAAATTGTTAGAAAAATATTGAAACATGTATAAATCGTATTAATAGACCATAAAAATAAATCTGAGTTTGGAGCCGAGCTGAGCTCGAGCTTTGAGCCTCGAGCCGAGCTTGCAATTGCATATCATGAGTAGTGGAGCGTAACATTTTGAGCTTAAAGAGATTCGAGCTCGAGCCGAGCCCAAAATCAGCTTATTGAGCTCAACTAGGCTTGAGTTTAACTCGACTCATTGACATCCCTACGTATTACGATACAAAAAATACTTCTAATGAATATGCCCAATAGTGTTTTAACAAACCGGAGGCGGATGGATTAGTTCAGCTGGATTTGGGATTGGTCCAAGTATTCCAACTAGCACTAAACCGGTCAAACCCAACCCGAAGAATTCTGATCCTCTTAAACACGTCACCTTCTTCAGTGAAGCAAGAAAGACTAGAAAAGATGTGAATACAAATTGTCCACAGTATCCCCGGTATTCCATGCCTCATCAGAAAAGAGTAAGCCTAAGTTTAGCTTTATCTAGAAGCATTAATTTTTAGTTCACACATTAACTGCGAAGCAAAGGCCCATATCTATTGAACGGAATACTTATTATTATTATTATTATTATTATTATTATTATTATTATTATTATTATTATTATTATGGACAAATTCTATGGTACTCATTTCTTATATTCAAAATTCTTCTGTAATTATGTAGGCTTACACGATTTTGTTCAATTGTATAAGCTTATACAGTAAATTGTGTGAGCGGATAAACTTTGTGTAAATTTACATGAGACAAATGGAAAAGAAAAAAAGAAAGAAAGTGTGGCCTTTCATGAGATTAAAGGGAGAAGATGTGAAGAAGATGAAGTTATGGAAAAGAAGAAAGAAAGAGGAGAGAAGAGGAATAGAGACATTTACACAGAGGAGAAGAGAGAAGAGAGGAAAGAAAGGAGAGAGGAAAAAGGATAGAGAGAAAAGGAGGACGAATAGAAGGGGAGTTTTTTTAATTAGAATTACAGTTTTTTTTTAATTTCACCACTAAAAAAAATGACAAATTAAAACATATTTGATTGATTTATTTAAAACATGCACTCATTGATTTTTTTTAATGATTATAAAAAACTTTCAAAATTTATTTTAAAATAGAGGTAGAATAAACTTAACATAAATTCCAAAGTTCAATAAAAAAGAGAAAAAGATGAATGCTTCTAGATAAAGCAAAACCTAGGGTTAGCCTTTTACTAGTCTAGTAAGTCACATTTTCTGCAGGTGACAAAATGTAACGCTATATTATATATAATTAAGATAAAATCTTAAGTAGCAGCTACTGACTCATTTACCAAAATATAATAATAATAATAATAATAATAATAATGGACGCCATTTGAATTGAAAATTTCTAGAAATATTGTGTTGATGTGTCACCACGACTTTACGAATATCACTCTTATTGGCTAAGCCATTCGCTCATGCTTACGTGCTCACTGCCGGTCCACTCATAACACTTGATTATTATATCTCTTAAATGCACATTGGCAGTAATAATATGTAATACATAAAACCTCACTATTTAATTAATATGATACATTTGTCAAATTTAAACATTTATACTAAAATTTGAAGATTCAAATGTTGATAGAGGGTGCATAAAACAATTATAGTAATCAATAGATTCTTTTTAATTATGCTTTCAGATTATCTGGATTCTTCAACTACCTATTGTTAACGTTTTAATGTGTTCCTTGTTCATCCATCATAATAATTTCTTTTTTTCATAAAATTCACTCCCACTAATGATGGCTACATTAAATTGTGTATAGTAGAGTTATTTTGTTCAAAAATAGACTATACTTTCTCAAGACTATAACTTTTATGTCTAACATTAAAGGATTAATTGAATTATAAAATTATTTTTTGTGTATCTATACGAGTCCTTAATATAGTTTTCCTTTAAATGAGAAGAATATTTCAAAAATACATAAATAAATAAACCTTTCATTTAAACGATGGAGTTTTATTAATTCTAACAATCCAAAAATAAGGGTTTCGATAATTCGTAGTTTCTTTTTTAACATCCTATTTTATTGTGTAATTTTTAAGTTTGTAAATGCATATATTATTATTATTAGGATTATATATAAACATAAAATGAAAATACGTCATATCTGATGCAAATAGAAGATTCGGACTTAAAAGTAGTACGTTACATTAATTTGACTTACTTTTCCATCAAGAAAGATTGCTCAATTTCGTTGATTTTCTTCCCTGAGAAATGTCAACCTTCATATCAAGTCAAACTCTACAACTACCAAAACATAAACTCTTATATATATCTCTCAATTCTCATTAATCACTCAAATTAAAAATTCACTTTCTCTAACTTACATTTCCTTTTTATGATGAAGAGAAGTAGAGATGGAGAGGCTGAGGATATCTCAATCATGGCCAACTATTTGATGTTGTTATCTTCCACCGCTAGCGGTGGTGCTGGCGGAGGAGGAGATTTATCTCGTGTATTTTCATGCAAAACGTGTAACAAGCAATTCTCGTCGTTTCAAGCGTTGGGCGGACACCGTGCCAGCCACAAGAAGCCGAGGGTGGTCGTCGGAGATCATATGTTGCCGCCACAATCTCCACCAAAGTCGAAGACCCATGAATGTTCTATATGCGGTCTTGAATTTCCAATAGGGCAAGCCCTAGGCGGCCATATGAGGAGGCACAGAGCGGCCGTTGTTGATCAGAAACATCAGTTGCCACCCCCCGCCACCGTTGTCTCTTTTTCCAGTTGTGAAGAAACCAAACAACCGGAGGGTTTTGTGCCTCGATTTGAACTTGACTCCATCGGAGAACAAGTTTTTCTTGATTGCTTCTTCTGAGATATAAGCCCTATTCAGTTTTTCCTGTTTCTATATTTTTCATTTTGTCACGCACCAAATTTTGTTATCCTCATTTGTTCATTTGTTAATTAGCAGATAATAGATCATTGTACATGATTTGAGATTCATCAATGTTTTTTATGTCAAGATACATATTAGAAATATAATTTTTTTATTTTTTTATATAATCATAAATGAGAATTGGCATTAGTCTGTAAAGATAATACTAAATAAAGGTCATTTATATATTAAAAAGAATTCGTACTTATGATAATTCATGCAAGAAGGTAGCACAATTAATATATCTGACCACATATTTATGCAAGTGTTTCTGCGCCACCGCCACCCCTAAAATTAATAAATATGTAGCCTTGAACCATAAAAATAATAAAAATGTTAATAATAATATTATTATTATCATTATTATTATTATTATTATTATTATTATTATTATTATTATTATTAATGTATATTTTACTCAACTACCTGGATCCTCTAGGCTCTATTCTATGTACATTAAGGGGATTAATTTTTGATGGGATGAGTTGACCAACACTTGTTTGTGATTTATTAAAATTAATAGTTATGCAATATTGAATTTCACATTTTCTTAATAGAATAAAATATGTGGAGGTAACAACAATGATGACAATGAACCCCCGTTATCAGTTTTCAACCATATTTTTAGAAACAAAACTTTCAACTTTTTACTTTTCAACTTACAACATTTAAACTTTTGTATCAATTAATTAAATCATTAGTCGAAATTAGAAGTTTACTCAATCCATAAATTACCCAACCTACTTGAAACCTTGAACTGATGTATGGTTATCAACATGAGGAAATTTCACTTTTGATTTTATTCAATTTATATGTAATTTATCAGAATTTTAAAAATTCTTCACATCACTATTTTTCGATGAGTTTTAGAAATTCTAATAAAATTAGATATAAATTGAACAAAATTAAAAGTTAGAAGATATTATCAAAAATTTATGAAATTAAACAAGTATCGTATATTGGATAGGATCAAAGTTAGCAGGTATAAATGAAATATTCCCATACCAATAATAATAAAAGCTAGCTTCTATTGTGTATTTCTAGTTGAAAATTTTGAAGTTAAAACATTTTTTAGCGTTTTTCATAAATGTACTCATTGTTAGCTACTTCTCAAAAGCTCTCGAGTTTCAAGGTATATTTGTGAAAAATATGAGAAATGCCCTTTTTTAATAATAAAATATATTTTTTACCCATTTGAAAGAAATTATTGTTTTGTGCACGTATTACTATTCATTCTCTAGTAAAAAGGACTATTTTGACCTTAGTAGTTAACCCTAGACCTGCAAAAGTTGACTTATAAGGCTCAAATGTTTTTATGGTATTGTTCATTTCGAGTTATGGGAATAGTACCATTGATTTTTTTTTTTTTATTTTAAGAAAATAGAACTCAAAATCAGCTTTGAGAAAAAATAAGACTCAAAATGTTTCAAGTGTTATGAACAGTACTATGGCTTCAGAGAATTTTTATTTTGAGCCTTATGAATAGTACAATCAATCAGTATGAGATCTTTCAAGGTAAATGAGTCACTTTACTACTTAATAAATAGTAAAATTGAAATAAAAAATACATTGAATTTAAAAAGGTGAACAGAAAACATTAAACTCTTAAAAAATAAGGTAAAAAAAAAGTCATTCTACCTAATAAATAGTAAAACTAAAAAAAAAAAAACCATTGAATTTAAAGAGGTGGGTGGAAAACATTAAACTCTTAAAAAAAGTCATATTATATTATTTTAGCCAATTTCAATAAACTAAAATGTTTTATGGCCATTTAATAAGAAATAAATTTTCTAGCCACCTTCCTAAAAGTAAAATATATAAATCAAAGATAAGCATCATCTAGATATGTATATTGCATTATATGATTCACATTTATTATAGGTATTTAGGTATTTTACTCTCAAATAGCCAAAAACATTTATTCTTATAAGGTGGCTAAACAACATTCTCATGTATCCAACTTGACTAGATATACTTTTGCCCCTTAGAAAAATTAGTAATCCTTGTGTATATTTTAAATATCATCAATATATTTTCAAGCTCATGACCTTCGAAAATTGTTGGATGATCTTTCGAAGTTCCTTCTACTGTTGATCGTAATTCAGTTCATAAGTTTTAAGCAAGGAACATATTTAAAACTCATAAATTATCATATATTTTGATATATCGGTGAAATTAAAAAAGTAACTAAATATATATTTTTATCAATTAAATATTTAAAAAAAAAAAATAGTACTTTACTTTCGTAAAACCACTCTTTTGACTTTTGTCCCAAAAAGCTAGACAACAATCATGGATATGAAACTTTTCCTAACCAGACAAGATACAAAATGTACTATGCTCAGAAAATTGTCAAAATTAGTCTTGAAGAAGTTCAGAATCTATTCTCTGAACACTGATCCTCTTTGCACCTAAATCAAAGCCCACGTTATAATATTGTTGTGCCAAAATTCCGATTAGGTTTTCATTCGATTCAATGATCGCCAAGCAGAACGCCGATCCATCACTAGTCCTCATAAACATCCCCTCGACGTCCAAATCCATGTCGGTCCCTTCTGCGAGATGCAAAGTAACCATCGGGAACCCTTTGAGGTCCCGTTCCAAGTCCCCCTTGTAGCATAGCTGATCCTCAGCATTTCTAACCCTAGTAGGTTCTAATGCTCCATCTATCAAGTCTTTAACTTCTGCCAGAAGTGGTTCGTATGCACTCTTCCTAAGCTTGGTAATCGTAGTACCCGAGTCAATGACAACATTATAGTGGAACTCTTGTTGATTGATCGTTAGTTGCTTCTCTCCGACACTGATTCCTTCCAGGGACACTACGTAGTGGCTGCCCCTCATCTGCATGGGGGTCGAATCACCTTGAATTATGGCCCCCTCCCCAAATATCAGCTGGTTGTACATGTAGTGTGTGTCTCTAATGCTGCCTATGAAGTACGAGAACTTGTTACCGGTACGCGCAACAAAGGAGTACTCGTTGGTGGCTTCCAGCCCAAGAATCCCATTCAAGTCGGAAGCACTTCCCATGGTGTTGAGCCCACAGCCAAACACGACATCAGGCACCTGTACTGTGCCTCCTGTGGATGTTATGAACGTGAACTTCTCCAAGGCAAGGACGCCTCTGCTGACTGACTGGTCCTCATATCTTATTGTAAAAGAACACTGCGATAGCTTTTCTTGAGAATCGTACACGAAATTAATGCATTGAGGGGAATAACTTGATAATTCCGAATAGGCGGATGATCTTTTCGGATCAAATATGTTGTAATTACAGCCATCACAAAAGGTACAACGAACCCATATTAATTGACTTCCGGTGTCCATGGCTAGAAGTTGGGGAACTGGAGGATCGCCCATGGATATGTTCACCAAAAATAGGCTGCCGTCTTCGATCGGCATGACGGGAGCTCGAACGTCCTCGTCCAGAGACAGAGACTTTCCAGTAATCTTTTCTTTTGAACTGTGATGAAAATGAGACGAAATTGAATGACGGTGTATGAGCCTGAGAGAGAGCTTAGGGCTTTTTGGGATAAAAGTATTAGCAGAAGTTATTGCAAATAATGAGATGGGAGAGAGAATATGGAGAGTGTTTAGTGCTAATAAAAGACCAAGCATGTAAGTATAGGCCATGCTCATATATATGTATGTGTGTGTGTGTGTGTGTGTGTTGAATTTGTAGATATAAGGTTGATCCTTCTATGTAAACACACACGTACAGGCAAGCAGCTACATACCTAGATTACAACCACAACTGATCTCAACAATCTCATTTCTACCATTTTCTTGCAACATATTGAATTTTAACGTGATCATTGCATGCATGCTTATTGGAAATGTGAAATTCATGAGTGTAACTAATACATATGTATCTATCTTCTGGCTATGATTGTCCTTTACTTCTCTAGGGAAATTTTCAATTTATAATTGTAACTTTCGTATTATCAAATATATAAGTTTCTAAATTTTCTATAATCAGGTTTTGCCATATTTTTGTTCGATTTTGTTGGAATTTCAAAAACTTTATCCAAAAATATTGATGTGACGGTGTGGGCAGCCTACATAGTAAGTGAAATTAGAGGTGTCATTTCGGCATTTTTTTACGAGTTTTTAAAATTCCAACAAAACTATTATAAATTGAACAAATAAAAAAATAGAGGTTATTATTAGAAGAGCAAATTTTTATTTCCTATCCCAACTATTCTTCATTTTTTATTTTTCTATATGAACTATTTTTTTGTACAACTATCATCAAAACTATCCAAATTTTTGTTAGTTGTCATCTCGGCAGCACGCCTGCAGAACATTTCATCTTAATTGCATAACATGATTGACATGTTTGACAAAGAACTTTCAAGTTTTCAAAAGTATAAAACATGTTCGTTGATCCCACAACTTTAAACTACTCTTTTAGGAAATTTGTTGTTCTTTACTCTCAACATAATTACTTCAATAAAAATGGATTCCATCTATAATAATAATTGAATTGCAAAACAATTACTTCAACAAAAAATGGATTCCATCTAAAATATAATAATTGAATTGCAAAACAATTACTTCAACAAAAAATGGATTCCATCTAATATAATAATTGAATTGCAAAATTATCCGACAAGTTGCCCGAATATTTGAATCGATTGAAAAAATGGGTTTTTTTTCAAAATAATGCCAAAAAAAAAATTTACAAAATAAGTATAATTTAAAACAGTTTTTAAAAATAGGTAAAACGTCAGCCTAGTTGACGTTTTTATTTTCAAAAAAAAAATATATATATATATATATATAACTTTACAGACATGCATGCATACACACACATACATTCATATATATATATATATATATATAGCACAAATAGTATATACATATATATGAATCACGTAAGCATTTATATATATAATATATAAGTATATATATATTTGTTTTTATATTATATATATATATATTATTATTATTATTAATTTTTTATATTTATTAAAGTTATAATATTATTAATATATATAGGAATTTATGTATATATATTTTTAAAAAATAAGTAAAATTAAAATTTTCAAATATAAAATATTATAATGTTATTTAATTATTATGTTATATACATAATATATATTATAAATATATATATATATATATATATATATATTTATTCTAAATATATATTCTCAATATATATATTTTTTTTTATTAAGTAAATATATAAAAATATATATTAAATTATAATTTAAAAAGTAAAATATTATAAGTTTATTTAAGATAATAAAAAAATTATTTAAATTAAAGAACAATTTTTAATTATTAATATGTATAATTTCATATATTCTAAAAATAAAATAATATATATTATATATATAATAAATAAAAAATATATATATACATATTCAAAATATATATTTAGAATATATATATATATTATATAATATATAAGAAAAACAATAAATAAATGTCACCCGCACTGACGTTTTAAACAAACGTCAGTTGCGGTGATGTTTTTTTTATTTTTTTCTTTTATATAATATATATATTATATATATATATATATATTTATAATATATATATATATATATTCTAAATATATATTTTGAATATGTGTATATATATATATATTTTTTATTTATTAAGTAAATATATAAAAATATATATTAAATTATAATTTTAAAAAGTAAAATAAAATAATTTTATTTAAGATAATAAAAAAATTATTTAAATTAAAGAATAATTTTTAATTATTAATTCATATTTTGAAAATAAAATAATATATATGTATATATATTAATAATACATAAATATATACATATAAGAATAAATAAAAAAAGAAAAAAAATTGAATAAACGTCACTCGCACTAACGTTTTAAAAAAAGTCAGTTGCGGTGACCTTTTTTTGTTTTTCTCATTTATATAATATATATATTATAAATATATATATATATATTTATAAAATATATATATATTCTACATATATATTCTGAATATGTATATATTTTTTTATTTATTAAGTAAATACATAAAAATATATATTAAAATATAATTTTAAAAAGTAAAATATTATAATTTTATTTAAGATAATAAAAAATTATTTAAATTAAAGAATAATTTTTAATTATTAATTCATATTTTGAAAAAAAAATAATATATATATATATATATATATATATTTTTTTTAATAATACATAAATATATATATATAAGAATAAATAAATAAAAGAAAAAAATGAATAAACGTCACCCGCACTGACGTTTTAAAAAAACGTCAGTTGCGGTGACGTTTTCTTATTTTTTTTCTTTTATATAATATTATGTATATATATATAGTCTAAATATATATTTTGAATATGTATATATATATATATATATTTTTATTTATTAAGTAAATATATAAAAATATATATTAAATTATAATTTTAAAAAGTTAAATATTATAATTTTATTTAAGATAATAAAAAAATTATTTAAATTAAAGAATAATTTTTAATTATTAATTAATATTCTGAAAATAAAATAATATATATATATATATTAATAATACATAAATATATATATAAGAATAAATAAATAAAAAGAAAAAAAATGAATAAACGTCAGTTGCGGTGATTTTTTTTTATAAACACTAATCGTCAATTTTTTTATTTTTTATGCTATATTGTGTAGATTGTGTTCAAGAAGACAAACTTCAACTTCCACAAACATTTACGTAAACTAAACTAAGGTTAGTATACATATACATCATTTATTTTTAACATAATATATTATTGTAAGTGAATATTTATTTGGTTTCGTATATACATTCATATGATAAGATTTCTAATTTTTAATAATATGTGTGTATTGTTTTATGTGTCATTTAATTATTTTGTTGTATTTATTAATGTGATGTTATTTAAATGTTATTTGTTTATTATGATGAATATATTTTATTGTTGCATGTATTGTATGTTTAACTTATTTTGATTTACGTTATGTTATGTTGACTAAATAAATATTGTTTACTATAATTAATATATTATTATAGATATTTAAAACAAATATAAATTTAATAACTATAATAACCCTTATAAATTATATTTGATAGGTATGGCTTCAACATCAAAGTCATCAGCATCAACTTCCAAACGAGCTAATAAATATAACACATACAAAGTTTATCGATCTATCGTAAAAAAGTCAACAAGTTTGGTGCAATTAACAATACGTAATCAACAACTAAAAGAAGAAATAGAGGGATTGAGGAGAAAAGATGTTGCTGCGAATGTGATTTCCAACATGCAAGACCAAGAAATACGAAAATTACGACGGCGTGTAAAGATGTGCCAAGTTGAATTGGATTGGTCAGAGACAACAGTATGAGTAGCATGTACAGCAAGGGCATTTTGAAGAGCATGAATATCCTGCATACCAACCTTTCAACCAATCGAACACTTCGTATCGGCCATGAATTTCTTGTATCTAGAAGTATGGGGTCAAAGTGTTCTTCTTGTTTTCTTTATAAACTCGTATTCATTACTCTTGTTAACATGTGGACAAATGTGCTTGACTAAGTTTATTTAGTTTTAATAATATCTACTTTAATTTAACTATGGTTTCTATATAGTTTTTTTTAATATGTTAATATCATATGAATTGAAACGTCCCATCAACTATTTTATAAACAGTTATGCCCTTCCAGAAAAAATTTGTAGGGACCCAGATACAAGTTAGCATTATAAATACGTGATGTGGTGACTCTCATTTTACTTACATACAAATATGGATCAACCACCAGAATTCTCTCCTCTTCCTCCACAATCAAAATGCTATAACTTGTTTGAAGTTAACTTCTACTCCAACACCGAGTGAACAAAGGATATGGAGACCGTGCTTGTGAATACTCTTGTAAAGAACGTCGAAGCAGGTGATTGGAAAATCGATAACCATAATAGGAGCTGCTTACTGAATGTAAAAAATGTTTTGAAGAACCAATTCAAGGAGCGTAAGTTCTCTTGTGCTGACGTGAAAAGCCGCGTTGATTTGCTACAATCCCGTCACTACACATTCAAAAAAATGATAATGACGGCTGGAGTTCGTATGGTTGGTGAACGACGGTATACAAACGCTACACCGGATTGTTGGCGTTTATGGGTAATTTTCTCTAAAAATTAAACAAGCATTCATTTTCTTGATTGTAAATATTTTATTTACACTTATATTAATTATTCTTACATTTATAGGATCGTGATCCCAAAATGACAAATACAATTGCATATTTAATTGATAATGAGCCATTCTTCGACCAACTAGAGAAGCTTTTTAATTTTGAAGATAATTACGTCGTCGGTGGACTATCTTCCTCAAATATGGAGAGATCCAAGGCAAATATAAAATGATTTGGTATAGCTACGATTGCTATTTCAATTATATATTTGCATGAGTATTGTAATGATATTAGGGTATTATTTATTGTATTGAGTGTTATAGTATATGTATAGGTTAAGTTAGTAGTTGCTGTAATTGCCGTTAGTTCGGCTTCACTTTATATATAATGTTTATTTCCTTATCTTATTCAAGGCAAATAATTATATTTAAATAACAATATTATGAAAAATTATAATAAATAAAATGTATTATTATACAATAACATATATATAAAACAACAACAAACTAAATAAACTTTTCCTAAAAAAATACAACAAACAAAATAAAATCCTTATTACCAATTTTTCAGGGACATAATTAACCACATGAACCACAACTTGTACCGGATACGTCTTCAGATATTAAAGAAGCGTTGAATTTAATCAAACCAATTTTAAAAGTGATTTTCGTTTCAGTATTTTCAACCAATGAGAAAATACATATATCACCCAAATTTAATTTGGTGTCCTCCACAAAGTGCCCCCAACTTGCATTATAATATTTCGGTTTTTCGTGGTTTCCATGATATCGCATTGTCCATGACTTTCCCAAACAATATAAAATAACTGGGTCTTCAGTGTTAGGCAAGAGTTTGATCATCTCCTTAGGTAATAACTGCATGAAATTTTAAAAATATAAACATATCAATCTTTAAATAAAAAATATACACAAATATTCTTATAAAACAAAATTTACCAATAGATAGTGAAGGGCAAAGTGTGATTTCGACAATGTAATATCGAAATAAGGCTTATTCTCATCCAGAATTGGCGAGAGATCAGTGTACACTTCATCACTCGTGAAAGCACGCCCTTTTCCCTTACTCATTCTCTTTATTCATTTATGTATTATCCTAACATATTCCTATTTATATTACTTCAGCAATAGAATTATTATTGAATTGACTACACGATGCGATGCAAATTTTATTCGAATTTGAGCAGACGTGCACGCAAAAAAGGTAGCCTCAATTCACGAGACTCTGTAACAAAACTGGTGATTAGCACTCAATTCACAAGACTCTGTAACAAATTGGTGACAAACAGTTTCATCTGACATTGAAAGATATTTCATTTATTCGTTTCAGAAATTATTATTTATTTTAATTAAATATATATATATTTTATATAAATAATAATATATAACATATTATAATTATATTTTTCAATTATAATTATTCATAAATAATCTATATTTTATAAAATATATAGATATATTTTTTATAATAATTATTGAAAAAACTTCGCCTTAAATTAGATGATTATTTTATTATATTATCTTAAATAATAATATTCAAAATTAATCTTTAATTTAAATAATTTTTATCAAATATATATACATAAATTTATATATATATATATTTACATAACTAATATAATATAATAATAAAAAATATATATATATTAAGAATATGTATTTATAATATATATAACATAAACTAACATATTCAAAATTAAAATAAAGGAAATATCGTGAGCGCAACTTACAATTTCTAATTTTTTTCTTTTTTTAAAAATTATTTATATATATATATATATTTACGTATTATTAAAATATATATATATATATATATTTTCTAATTACACATAATAGTAATAATTAAAAATTATACTTTAATTTAAATAATATTTTTTATTATCTTAAATAACATTATAATATTTTACTTTTTAAATTTATAATTTAATATATATTTTTAAAAAATATATACATATATTATTATTACTTTCAGAAAATGAAATTACAAATAATAATAATTAAAAATTAATCTTTAATTTAAATAATTTTTATAAAATATATATACATAAATTTATATATATATTTACATAACTAATATAATATAATAATAAAAGATATATTTACATTCAGAATATATATTTATAATATATATAACATAAATTAACATATATTAAAAAATAAAAATAAAAAATATCGTCAGCGCAACTGATGTTTTTTTAAAACGTCAGTGCGACTGATGATTTTTATTTTGTTTTCTTTTTTTAATTATATATATATATATTTACGTATTATATATATTATTATTTTATTTATTCGTATATATATATATATATTTATGTATTATTAAAATATATATAATAATATTATTTTTTTTCATAATATGAAATTATACATATTAATAATTAAAAATTATTCTTTAATTTAAATAATTTTTTTATTATCTTAAATAATTATAATATTTTACTTTTTAAAATTATAATATAATATATATTTTTATATATTTACTTAATAAATAAAAATATATATATACATATTCAGAATATATATTTAGAATATATATATTTTATAAATATATATATATTTTATAAATATATATATATAATATATATATTATTATATAAAAGAAAAAAAATAAAAAAAAGTCAGTGAGAGTGACGTTTATTCAATTTTTTTTATTTATTCTTATATATATATAAATATATATATATATATTATTAATATATATATATATATATATATATTATTTTATTTTCAGAATATGAATTAATAGTTAAAATTTATTCTTTAATTTAAATAACTTTTTTTTATTATCTTAAATAAAATTATAATATTTTACTTTTTAAAATTATAATTTAATATATATTTTTATATATTTACTTAATTTGATAAATGCTTACGTAATATATACGAGTATCGAATATCTTGATTTGATTTTCAGCCTTATCGCGCATACACACAAAATCATATACTGCAAGAAGAAAAAAATTAGGACAAAAATATTCATCTCTAACGACATGATATACATCTATAAACTAAAATAATGTCCTTTTAAGATTAAATATTTCGTCACTAAAATGTTTGTAGCTAAAATTTAAAGAAAAGTTTTTTCCATCGCTAAATTTAGTGACCGAATTAATTTGGTCTCACCTACAGAAATAGAATAGGGTTTATTCATCGCTAAAATGCACTTGTTAATTCGTCATCAATCAAATATTAATGAACTAAAATTTTCTTATGCCACTTTTTGTCTCTATTTTATTCCTATTTCGTTGTTATTTAGTGACTGCTATTATCTATCACTAGTTTTCACGTTTAATGAAAAAAATTATTTTAGTGATATGTTAAACTAAAACAATGGCAATAGTTCGAATGGTAAATAAAAAAATATCTTATTAAAAACTTATAAAGTTAGAGGTCTTATTTTAAAAACACCAAAGTTATGCGCAAAAAATTAAAATTTTCGGATTCTTATTTAATAAATATTTAAGTTCCGAGGATAATTAGATGATGTGGTTTTTTTTTTTAATAACATTAAAAATGTAGGGGAAGTAGAAGATAAACATTATTTAATACTTAGCATTATATGAAATCCATATCAAGTTTCCCATTATGTTTCTCACCCTCCCATATTTTCTTCCTTTTGTCCTACTTCAATGCTTGCATTTTCTTTTCACGGATTGAGTTTCCTCTCACCTATATTTGCATCACGTAGTTTAAACACATTCAATATATTATTTTAATAATTTATCTTTAAAATAGTTGATTTAATAAGTTAACATTTTCTTTTTCTGTAGTTACAAAAAATAATAAGTCACTCATAAATAAGATTATTATAATCATAGAAACATAATTTTGTGTATTGTACTACTAATATTCTAAATAAATAAATTAAAAAAAAAAACTCAGTTTATTTTCCTGTAAGAGTATTTTTGTTTAACAATTTCACCGTTTCTTCCACTTAATACTCGTAGAAAAATATTTAGGTACATATAGATATAAAAAGGAACCATTTTCCATAAGTCCCTACATTACATAATAAAAAAGTATCTTCTACTTCCTCCGTCCCAAAAAATATATATATATATTTCAATAGATTTTTGTACCACCAAAAAGTCATGTTTCAATAATATTTTTTGTCCTTTTTCAAAATTTCATGGTTCATTTTATTAGTCAAAGTAAATTTTTTTAATTTTTTATTTCACAAAAAAGTTATATATAATTGAATAAGTCAAATTATATAATAAAAGAAGCTATATGTGCTTCAAGGAAAAATTACAAAAATAGTCCTATAACAGCCCAAAAATTAGTCATTTATCTTATTAATTTTACAATTTTTGTCCTTTTCCTATTTAATTTCTTCAATTTACACATTTTTTTACCGAAATTTGAAATTATTCTTGAATATTTGCACATTCACTACATATTACCGTGTTAAATAAGGGTTTTCATTTTTGTGGCATAATAAGTGAATGGACATGTCCTTCCTAATAAATAATATGACATCATACACATCAAAATTGACTATAAAAGCCACATATTAGCAAGAAAAATATGAATTCCTAATGTAACGTGAATATGCGTGTATAAGTGTAATTATCGGACAATTTTTTTTAAAAATTTAATTAAAAGATGACCAAATTCGAGCAATTTAAACGATAAATGATTGATTTTGGGACTACCCATAAATTAGAAGATTAATTTTGCAATTTTTCTTGTTCTTGAATTTGTGAATTTAGAATGTTATTTTTTTTTTTCCAAACAGTAGGATTTCATTTAAGAAGCTCAAGATTACAGAAGGAGATACAAAAACTTAAAAGTTGTACTCTTGGGAAACAATTTTGTTTCCTTGTATGATTTTTCTTTATGTAGGCTTTTAACATATTATTAAAAATTTCTTTAAATCTATTATTATTTGGAACTAATTTATTTCATAATTCAAAGTATTTAATACTTTATAAGAAAAAATTCTAAAACTTAATTGAACAAAACCTCAAGTTATATCTGAAACAATCATCAAAATACGATAGCAATAACTTTCTTGTTCAAATTATCTTGGTTGAGGGTAGTTGCTTCGGATACTAGCTAGGGCTTCTCAAATGTAAAAATACACTCTATCCATATATCAGTAAACAGTGATTCCCCCCCCCCCCCCCCAACCCACTCGTCGTTGCTTGTAATTTAATAATAAGCTGGAACGTATCATTTGATAAAATGAACATGCATAAGATGATCATGTTCAAATTCAGTAAGAAAATGGTAGAAATGAGATTGTTGTAATCTAGGTACCTGCATGCCTCTATGTATGTCTTTAAATAGATGCTATCCCTTCAAAACCATCAACCTTAATTCTCTAAATTCAACTTCTAATACACAAATTTATATATATACATATATATATATATATGAGCATGGCCTATACTTACATGCTTGGTCTTTTACTAGCATTAAACACTGTTAATACTGTTACCCCAAAAAGCCCCAAGCTTTCTCTCAGGCTCATACACCGTCATTCCATTTCGTCCCATTTTGATCACACTTCAAAAGAAAAGATTACTGGAAAGTCCCTTTCTGCGGAGGACGACGACGACCTTCGAGCTCCTGTTGTGGCGAAGGAAGACGGCCGCGGCCTCTTTCTGGTGAACATATCGATAGGCGAGCCCCCGGCTCCCCAACTCCTGGCCATGGACACTGGGAGCCACTTAATCTGGGCTCGTTGTACCTTGTGTGATGGCTGTGATTACCATGTATTTGATCCCAATAAATCAGCAACTTATTCTGAATTATCAATCGAGTCTCCCCAGTGCTCTAATAATTTCGTGTACGATCCGTGGTACCAAGAATACCAGTGTCCTTTCACCATGGCATATGAGGATGGATCCAAAGTCGCAGGTGTACAAGCCCTGGACAAGCTCACGTTCATAACATCTACAGGAGGCACTGTAGAAATGCATGATGCCGTGTTTGGCTGCGCGCAGAGGGCTGTAGGACTTGCTTCCAAACTGAATGGGATTTTTGGGCTCGAAGCCAGTGACAAGTACTCTATTGTGAAGCGTACGGGCAACAAGTTCTCGTACTGTATAGGCAGCATTGAAGACACGAAGTACAAGTACAACCAACTGATATTTGGGGAGGGAGCCATAATTGAAGGCGACTCGACTCCCATGCGGACTAAGGACAACCACTATGTGGTCGCCCTGGAAGGAATAAGTGTAGGAGAGAAGCAACTAACGATCAACCAACAAGAGTTCTACTATAATGTCATCGTTGATTCGGGCTCCACGTACAGCATGCTTCGGAGGAGCGCGTACGAGCAAGTTGTAGCAGAAGTGAGGGAGTTACTGAAAGGAATGGTGGAACCTCCTGAAGGTAGATATTCTAGAAATCTAGTTTGCTACACAGGGGATTTGGAAAGAGACCTGAAAGGCTTCCCAATTGTGACTCTGCATCTTGCGGAAGGAGCTGACTTAGATTTGGATGTTGAAGGCTTATTTAAAAGAATTCCTAACAGCTCAGACTTCTGCATGGCTATCGTTGAATCGGATGAAAACCTAATAGGAATTGTGGCTCAACAAAACTACAATGTGGGCTTTGATTTACATGAAAAAAGGATCAGTCTTCAGAGAATTGATTGTGAACTTCTTGAAGACTAATTCATCTCAATCATATTTTTTCAACTTCTTTTGTAGAATATTATGTATGGATGTTATCTTGCTTTGTAGTTTAGAGTAATTTTCTTCATAAGATCTGATCATAACTATGGCACCGATAGTGTTCGGAACGCAAAACAGTTCGCCATTGTTTAGAGTAGAAAAAGCTTTCTGACAATCAATGGAAACTATGGAGAGTAGAGCTGGATTTGTGCATGCGAGAAAACTGTTACAATATATGGACTTCACTCGAGAAGAGTGTGATGTAGTTATATGTCTAATTTGCACTTTTGTGACTTCAGGTTCCTGCTCGTTGGGTGATGCTAAAAGTGCAACTCCCTGATGCATGATATCCTTTGTCAGAATTTTGTCTGAATTAAGTTTTCATACTAGCCAAACGTTTTTAGTAAATGGTAACATAATATATTGGATGTCCTGAGCTTCTTGATCCACTTCTCGAACCGTGGAACCACTGGGTTTTGAACCTGAACCTGAACCGGGTATAAATTATTTCGAAACATGAAACACGCCAGTCCTTATGGTAAAAATTGTGAAATGTAAAAAGAAATACATGAACTTTGATTCTGTTATGAGATGCATAATCAATTACTTAAAGTTCACAACTTTTTTTTTTCCATTCTTTTCTGAAATAAGTTACATTTATAGTAAAATTTGATGTTTGAATTTATCGAGGTTTAAATTTTAAAATATTTGTAAATTATTAAAAAAATTATGAAAAATACTCCCAAAGAAAACGGGTGGAACCGTGGTAAACCATAGTAGAAACTGGAACCAAAATAAGTAATTCATGAACCTGAACCGACCCGGAACCTTCATCCTAAGAAACATTATTTTGGTAAACCATGAACGACAATTCTTGAAACATGACCAGGTCTACGCATGAGCCATATAACGAACAATCGGGAAAACGTAAGGATTTTCACTGTCTTAGACTATGCCTTTTGCCAAAAGGCACTCACTTGTCTTTGCAATTCTTTATGCTCTTTAGAATCATTCTGTTCGAGTGAAACTTATAGAGACTTAGCTAAGTGCTCGAGATAGAGGGTTACCTTATTTATTGTAGCGGAATGCATTGTCAGATTACGAATGGGTTGAACTGCAATTTGATTTGTTCATGTTTTCATTACTCTTTGCAAGATGAAAATCACATGCAGAAATTTACCATAATTTACAATTCGAGCATGCATTTTTTGGTAGTGAAATTCACACACTATGTTCAACGGAATACTCAATATTTATATATTGCGAAATTCTATATTTTGCAATACTTCTCGAGAAGAGGAGAGAGATAATGTGAGTGGGGGCAGCTATCTAATTACTTTCCACCATTATTTATTCTTTTTTGATAGGATCAGCCCACTTGAACGATCATAATCCGATCAATTAACCTGGTCCAATCAATAAAGTAATTAATAATTAATTATTCTAACACTAACTATTAATCAGACCAGAGCATATCATAGAAATAGATATATGTTCACATTAGTAGCTAAAGGGAAGATGGGTCTCAATTAAATTAGAGCAAGTCACATAGGGCGTATTACATAACAATGTCAATTTTTTGAAAAACAATGATCATACAAGTATGCCATTAAAATGAAGTGAGACTTATTTTATTCTACAAAGATAATAGTTCTTCTTTAATTAGCCTTTTTAACTCGTATCTTTGATATCACATGTATGCTATCAAGTAATGCATAAAGTAAAAAGTCTTATCCACACACTTTATAAAAATATATTTTTCATTGGCTTAGAGTTCAAATATATTCTAAATTTTATAAACTTCGAGATATACTGTCACTTGATACTTATGAGTTTAAAACATCATCCACACCATCAATAATGTCACGAGCTTCATTGGTTCAAGATACCATCAACATATTTCAAAGTTGATTAACTTTGAAATATATTGTCATGATATGGCATACGTAACGAGCTTTAAGAGCTAGATTAAAAAAAGAAGAAACATACTATATCTTTTAAGGAGCAAGTACAGAACATTTACTTGTTATGGGAAAAAGGTATTTTTAACCGTGATCAGTCTTCAAGAAGTTCACCGATTCTTTGAAGGCTGATCCTTCTTGCAACTAAATCAAAGCCCACATTATAATACTGCTGTGCCAAAATTCCTATTACGTTTTCATTTGATGCAATGATAGTCATACAAAAGTCTGAGCCATATGGACTAAACAAGACTTCTAAGTCAGCTCCTTCTGCAAGATGCAGTGTCACAATAGGGAAGCTTTTTAGGTCTCTTTCAAATCCCCTCTGTAGCATACTGGATTCCAGGATAACTAACATGAGAAGGTTCTGCAATTCCCTTCATTAAGCCCTTCACTTCTGCTACAAGTTGTTCGTAAGCACTCTTCCGGAGCTTGGTATCCATAGAGCCTGTGTAGATAATCACATTGCGGAACTCTTGTTGATTGATCGTTAGTTGCTTCTCTCCGACACTTATCCCTTCCATGGCCACTACATAGTGGTTGTTCCTCGTCCGCATGGAAGTCGAATCGCCTTGAAATATGGCTCCGTCCCCAAATATCAGTTGGTTGTACTTGTACTGCGTATCCCTAATGCTGCCTATGCAGTATGAGAACTTGTTGCCAATACGCGTGATAAGAGAGTACTTGTCAAATCGGAAGCAAGTCCAATAATTCGCGCACAGCCAAACACGGCGGCATGCACTTCGACAGTGCCTCCAGTTGATGTTATGAACGTGAACTTCTCCAAGGACCTAACACCTCTGGCGGTTGATCCTTCTGCACACGTCATCGCAAAAGGACATTTAGATTCCGGTTCTCTAGGATCATCACGGCGTTAGAGCACTGGCGATCGTTCATTGTTAGTTCATAATAAGTTGATGATGTTTTAGGATCAAATATGTCGTAGTTGCAGCTATCGCAATAGGTACAACGAACCCACATGAAGTGACTTCCGGTGTCCATGGCCAGGAGTTGGGGAACCAGAGGCTCCCCCATGGATACATTGACCAAAAAATATGCTGCCGTCTTCCTTCGCCATGACAGGAGCTCGGCTGTCGTCATCCATGGAATGGGACGAAAAGGAGTGACGGTGTATGAGACTGAGAGAGACCTTAGTCTTTTTGGAAGTATCAGTGTCAGTAGCAACTGACAATGGAGGGGTAATAAGGATGTGAAGAGAGTATAAGGCTAGTAAAACGCCATCTCTGTAAGCATAGGCCATGTTCTGTAAATTGAAATTACAGAGGTTAATGTTTTCATGGGATGGCTATTTAAACCAACACTTACAGTGCAGCTAGCTACGTACCTAGATTCTAACAAGAACCCCCAACAATCTCATTTCTACCATTTACTTAATTTTGACATGATTGTATGGGATCTGATTTTGCCTAATTATTAGTTTCAGCTTAATTAATTCGGAATGTGGAGTTCAATGAATAAATATGCATTAGATCACATATAAATGTATATACAAGCAAAATTAAAAATATCATTTTTTTGCATAATATGAAATATTTTATATTCACCTAATAATAAAGCATGTTTTTTTTTTCCCACTTTTGAAGCTTAACATACTTTGAGACAGTTTTGAGAAGGGCGCAACATCAAGAATATGAGGAGCTTCAACAAGAAGACGTGGATGACCTTCTAGATATATCTCGCTCATCCAATAGTTCTCAATCTTTTTTTACACAAACTAAATATTCAAACTTTTAAGTAACAATAATTACCAAAATATATTATAATTCTAAATTATATCAATTATTAATTGATAATGAAGGGTGGAAAATACAAAAAATATTGCACTGAAATATCAAAAAAATTTGTATACCAAAATTTTTGGTACGATATAATCATGTACTGAAATTATCGGTATGGTATTGATATGAAAAAGACCAATCATTATTTCAATATACCGAATGTTGTTGTGTTGTATACAATTATTTTAATTTTTGATGTAATGATAATTTCAGTATTCCAAAATTTCGATATGAAATCATATTTACTGATATCGAAAAAAAATTAGATATACCGATATTAGGACATGAACGATATAAAAAATTTTGGTAAAAATTTTGAGATACCTAACATTCCAGTATACTAAAAATTTTATTACAATAATAGTTTATATACAAAAATTTTAGTACAATATCCAATGTTGCATGAAATTTTTGGTATCACATACCAAACAACCCTACTGAAAGCACCGACACGCAGATAACTGTTGAACAATTTTCCATTTGAGATCAAAGGAACATACCCATCATCAAATAAATGCCACAGGAACCTCTCAAGGAAACAAGGGACAAACATAAGGTACATAGGAAAAATAATGAAGTAAAATATAAACAAAAGCATTCAATAGTCGAAATTATGAGGTATAAATCATATCCAAAACAAAACTGCCCCCATAAGAGTTAAAAGGGACGAATCCAACGCCCTGGTAAAAAGTGTAAAAATATTTTTACATGAAATAATTCCCCATAGTCTAAAAAATGGGGATCCAGCTTGCTATCCTAGCCTGAATTTTAGAATTCCAATTACGAAAAATAATATAACATCCCAAGGTATGCAACAATGTTATGTTATCTGTCCTCAACCATCGCTAATTCAGTAAGGGGGAGGGGGGGAAGAGAGTCTGAGAGAGAAAGAGGCCAGCATGATGAAGGCCTCGTACATCATTCCAAATTTCAGTAAGCATTTAAACGTTCTTCTTTTGCGCACTCGCCGCAACCACCCGTTGTTTCTTCCTCCAAGCCGGCATCTTACCAGGAAACGCCCACCTCAAAAACCTTTCCCATGTATAGCAAACAACAAATGTAAGGAAAGCCCAGATCATAAGCTTGTTCCTCAATTCTTTAGGCAACGGCACCAACTTCAGCCAATCGTTCAAGTCCCTGAACAAATCCGACGTAATCACCGTGAAGAAACCAACAGCAGCTAAAAGAGCATACAAAAACGGTCTGTTCTGTGAGATGCTCTGATTGAAAGGATGACCCATATAGTTGACAGCAAAAGTGGCAACTTGTAGCATCATCCCCACCATGTACGAAACCGTGTTCACAAGATTCGGGTGAAAACTGGAGTCAGGTTCAATGCATTCATCTGGCATGTACTTCCCAGCCTCGTTTACAGATGATATCAAGAAGAAGATATGAACAGCAAACTGACCAAGAAGAGAGAGAAGAACATATGAGCAGAAGATGTTAGGGTGGGGCCGCTCAGCTGAAAGGGTCGGGAGTGGAGAAGCATGCGATATAAAGAGAAAGAAGGCAGCTGTAAAAACCCCACTAATCGTAGCCTGAACATCGCCCAATTTTACGCCATCTAAGTACATTACACTGAGAACATAGGCAGTGGCAAGGCAGTTGAGTCCGAGAATCTTGAACATCTGGAGGGTCGTGACGAGGGTGCTACGGCCCTGGCGAATTACATCAGTAGTGGGACCCACGGAGGCATGCTTGGCCGTAAATGGTGATGCCATCGAGGCATCCCCAAGCTTGACGACCGGAGCGGATCGGCCATCAGCCTCCTCATTTAACTCGTCCATCATTTTCTTCAGCTTTTGGCGCTGCATTTCCGCAGCTGTTAGATGTCGGTTTGCATTTTGGTTGCTGGTGGACTCAAGCCTTGAAACTGCCCGGCTCTTTGAAGAATTTTCAGTGTTCCCAGTTGCAGGCTTGAGTTTCTTTGATTTACCAGATTTGTCGGTCTCGCTTTTTGAGGCTTGAGAGGATGATTTGTCGTTCTGACCAGGAGGAATTGCATTGAGTAGAGCCACCCCAACATGTGCCTGTGAAGGAAACAAGTACAAAATATTGATCCAACATCAGCAAATAAAATGTGCATTGATTTGTACGGCACTTTTCACCTTTAAGCTCTAGATAAACCTCAGAAAGAATATGTCAACTGACAGATTATTGAGCAACAGTTTTTCAATGAAGTTCCACATCAGAAAGGTGCAACCATTTGAAAGAAGTGCCAACTAAGCCTTCAAAAAACTGTTTCATTTTTCAAGCATTTTGTCTCTAGTTAATCGAAGATTACACTCTTCTAAAAGTAAATGCTTCAATTCATTATGCCCTCAAAAGCTCCAATCATTTGTAAAGCCAAAGAAACAGTCAAGCTAGAAGAATAGCCTAAATTTGGTCTAGAGTAGGAATCATTAACAACTTCCATTAAAATATTGCAAGACTGAGAAGAAAAGGTTAACTTTGGCAGAGATAAAACTAAAGGATAGGCAAGAGAAGTAATGTCAACAATTTTCGCAACGAGAGAAATAGCACAACTGTGCGAGTAAGTCAACCAAGATACTAAAAGCAAAAAAATCACATAATGAGATCCCATTATTATGCGACCACCTTTAATGTCACCTTAATAAGACAGGCCCAAACACAGGCTGTAAGCCCAACTTTAAGGTCACAATCTATTAAAACTGAACACATAGATAAATTTCCAGTACCTATGAGAATGCCCATCATACCTGGCATTCAACAAACTAAGCCTTTATCGTACTGTGTAGGGTTAGTTAAACGGATCGTATCTCACCATCGTGCTCGGTCTACACAGATGTTCTCCTTTATATTTGGTATAAATGTCTTTTTTTATACTTTCTCTATCCTAAAATCAGAGTCCTGCTTGTAGAAATAGCTTTAGTTGTAGAAACAGGATTCTTTTGGGATGGAGGGAGATGTTTTTTTGTTCATTTCTTTTGAGGTCTTCCCCGTTCCCTTTTGATTTGAGTTGAAGATTCACTACTTTCTATAAGTGGGGCATTTAAACATCTACCACGCACATGTCCAAACCATTCTACATGCTTCTCTAATTTGTGTCATCTATTGGCTCTATCCCCACTTTTTTTCTAATTCATTCACTAATTCTATATAATCTAGAGTCTAGGGTGTCCGCACATCCATATTAACATTCTCATTTATATAACTCACATTTTATTTCATGTTCGTAGTCAATCGTCCTACTTTTTGCTCCATTAAAAATAGGTCTTATGGCCCTTTTCTAAAATTTCCTTCAATATTTAAGGTATTTTACGATCACAGAGTATAGACGATGCACTCCTCGATTTGTTCCAGCATGCTTGATCTGTGTATAACACTTCTATTGATTTCCCCATTTTATTCTATAATAGATCTTAAAGCATTTAAAAGTTTTACGCATTTAATTCATTATATACACTAGAAAAAAAGGTTTGTTCAATCGCATAGCTATTATTATGTAATACCTGTTTCAGAGCTCCAACATCATTGGTGCCATCACCACACATAAGGGTCACCCTTCCCACAGACTTGAAAGACGTTATGATCAGTTCCTTTTGCTCCGGGGCAACACGGGCAAATACCTAGGAAATGTTACTGAGCTTATTTTGGTGTAAACCAACAATAAGGGAGAATAGAGATAAATAGACACAGCCATAATTTGTACCTTAACATAAGGAATGACTTTAAGAGTGGAAGAGTTTTGCTGCAACATTTCCATACAGTCACCACTGATGCAAAGATCATGAACCTCAGATAAAGCTTCAACCTCATCATCCCTGTTAGAAATTTAAATCAACAAAGGCTGAAATATTCAGTAAAAGAGGAGCAACTGGGAGAAGCTCTAGGCAGAAAAATGTTAAAAAAATGCAAGAGAACAAAAAAAAAGCAAAGAAAAAGGCTAAATACTTATGGAAGATATATTTTATAAATAATAACAAATTGAAAATATCGATAGCTTCATTTATGAAAGCTTGTTACCTGTAGCTAATAGTTTGTGCCTCATCTGGGGAAACCCACTCATATCCATCATTACTACCTTTTGCATGGCCAAGAATAAGTGCCGGATTTGAGATAATATTAACTTGGCTGGCAACATGGCAAGCTGTCAAAGCTTGATCTCCAGTAATCATCACCTGACATCATACCATGAAAAGAGCATCAGACGAGTTTCTTTATGATACCATGTATTTAATCTCCAAGGTTTCTTCTGGTCAATGTGCGTAAATAAATGTGCTAATGCACTTCTAAAATTTACCAAATTTTCAATCTATATTTCTTTTCCGCTAAATCTTGTTATAAGTAGAGAAGCATGTAGAAATCCTTCCCGTGTCTGAAAATCAATTATGCTTGCCAAAAGAACTTCAATGGTTCATGTAACCTAATTAATATTGCCTGCTGAACAGATTTTACTTGTTATATTGGTATGTAGTAATTTCCCCAATTTATATAATGGAGTGGAAAAGAACATGATATACGACCAACAGCACAAATTCATCTAAACATGAGCTGGCCGAACAAATTACATACCATCTACCATCATGCAACTGAAATACAACCTGAATTCATAAATATCACACTGCAATATAGCTCAATACAAAAGATTCGCAGGAAGTGCTCACCAAATCATGTGAGGATCCTTTTAATTCAGACAACACGGAGGCTGAGTCTCCACGAATAGGGCAATTGAAAACCTGGAGTGGCGAAGATGGAACACAAACAATTATGTAATATCTTATTAAAAGACCTCAAACAAATTTGTGTGCATTTATGATCGTGCATTAATAGTGCCCTCCATTTTTTTGTAAGATAGCACGTGACGCATGATAGAAAAAGAAGATCAAGTACAGCTTTCTCCAAAATAGATTTCATACCGCAAAACCAGCAAAAGTAAGACCACTTTCCACAGTGTCTCGATCCAAGCTTCTGGCTTCACTAACCTTCAAGGAGGAAATAGACATAGCATTAACCAACACAAGAAAGGAGAATCAATTTTTAAAAGGGAATGACAGAGTAAGAAAAATGACCAGAGCCCAGAACACATCTGAGTATAAAATCATGGAAAAAATAGAGAAAGGACTAAAAATAGGCATCTCCATTGAAGTTCATGAAATTTCAAGTAGAAGATAGATCAACAAATAATAATAAATAAATCAATGTGTGGATGAACAAAAATATTGACGTACTTCCAGTTCCTGGTTCATCAGTTCGTCTGATAAATAATATAACTGAGTACTATAAATTACATATTTAACTTATAAGGTGGATTCTTACCATTTCCTTGAATACTTCTCAGAAAACATTCAGTTCTAAACTACAAAAACACTGATAAGCTAATCTGCAGTGTAAGATGTCTATTACTTGAGACATAATACAGCCTACAAAATCATATAAATAATGGATAGAAATTCATGATGCTCATTTTGAAATAATATTTGAGTACATTGGTGGATTTACAAATCCATAAGGTAAGAGGTCATTTAGAATCATTCCAACAGATCCTCCCATCAAACCCAAATAGTTAAATAAAATAAAATAAAGAGTTAAAAGATTGAAGGCAAGGGAACAACAAGAAGGGTAAGAGTTTTGACATATTCATACAAAATTAATTTCAATGGATACTAGAACCCATAGATTGACAAGATTCAGGGTGAAGAATATACTACAAAAAAAAAAAAAAAAAAAAAAAAAGGCCATGACACATTCATGGGTTCATACAAGATTCGTTTCAGTGGAAAACACAACCATGGAGGCCAAATATGCTCAGCAAACACACTCATGATGGGAAATGCTAAAAAGCGAAACAAATGAATACAATAGTAAGTGAATATCCTTAAACTGCATGTAATCAATATTGAAAACAAGAACAAATGTAAATTTATGTACAAGTATCACATACAAAAAAGGAAGGCACATATTGCTTGTTGGAAAAATATAACTCTTACTGTCATGTCTGGAAGAGACTTGTATGCCAAAGCCAAAACACGAGATCCTTGGCGTGTATGTTTTTTGTAAGTCTTCACATACCATTCAGGCACATCAACAAGCCTTTCCTGAATGGTTTCTGGAGCACCCTGACATATTTATGAGAGGGGGATTTTTTAAAGCATTTATAATTTACTGAGAGAGTGAGAGGTTATGTATGGAATAATGAAATTACAAAGTAGATACCATGCTGACAATGTGCTAATGTGTTCTAGAAGCAAACTAAGAGTACAGAAAGGTAATGCACAAAATGACATGAAATACTAGCATTGCAATAAACTGAAGGGGAAAGAGAGGAGAATGGACAAAATAAAATTCAGGTCGCTTCCCACAACAGCTTATAAGCTTAAGAGCTTAAGAGCTATTCAACCAGAAGGTAAGCCTACATGAAAAAATTATCTTCCCACAACAGCTTATAAGCCAAAACAAGGATCTAGGTGGTAGTATTTGTACATCTGGACCTTAGGAATCCAAAACAATGTAGCTAGATGTTTTCACCTAAGACCTTGGATTTATTTATTTTATTGACCAAGCAACAAAGATCTATTCCATCCATCTCCTCCCCAATGCTCACTTATTTTGTAAAATAAACTTCTGCCTCAGTATAACCAACTGCCCTGTCCTTTCCACCATCCAATCCTAGTCCAGTAGCCCCTCTAGCACCTTTAATCTTATACGCCAATTACCAGCTTTCCAGTGGCTCCACACATGGCCCCCTCCTAACATGAGTTCATCAACTCTCTCTGTGACCTGCAGAAAGAGAAACTTGAATATGAAGCTAGAACCAAGGCAGCCCTCTCCTTGTTTACCATATCTTCTGTACGTGTTGTCTTCCATATAGCAAATAATATCGCACCTCTGTCTTTCCTCCATCATCCCTCTAAATTTGAGAATATAATAAATTTCTCTGTTTTCATCTCTATCTCGATTTTTAGAAAGAAGAACAAGCTGCTATAAAGCAGCCGAGGAAGAGCATTGCATACAAAGCAACCCAGTTCCGAACTTCTATCGTGAAGGTCCTCCACAAATGTCCGTTTCTTTTTTCATGATTCCATTTCAGAAATCTGTAATATATAAAAACCTACAAAGAGGTAGTCTGATTTAACTGATGGTTATGTTTCTAAATTACAGAATAATTATTTTGCAACGGGAGGGAGCTTTGAGAAATCGCATAAACGCTTTTTAGACTGACACAAAGCATCCTATTTATTGTTTGTCATATGATTAGTAGATCTCTTATAAGCATAAAGATGTCGAACAAGCAAATGAGTTTACACACCCTCATATTACTGTAGCGATAGGAATTTCTGGCAAGTGGGGAGAAAGGAAATTTGGATAAGCATAGATAAATACAAGTTGAAGACATTGGTCAACAAATAAAAGAAAAAATGAGAAAAGATTTGCCTCCAGAGTCTGGATGATAAAATTGCTTATGGTCAATTTGAAGGAAGTATATATGTTTTTGAATAGACTCCCACATTTATAATTTGCATGTTTTGTTCTATAATAGGTACATGCCTTTCATGCAAAGCTTTTGCTTGTGCAATGCAAACTTCATGCAAACAAACACATTTGTTTCCATACCTTAACAAAAGCAAAAAATTGCTCCTGGACACGAACAACAACTGCCATTCTTTTCAAGTAAGAAGCAAAGTGGTGCCTTTGTACAATCTGGACAGGGTCACCACCTCCCCTGTATTTTGTACAGACCAAGCAAAAGAAAGCAACAGAAATTACAGCAGACTGTCAGTTAACAAAGCAAAATACAAAGAAGTCCACTCAAATAACTTTAATTACATAGAATAAGATTTTAATGGAAGCAAATAAATATTTGTAATCCATGCATAAAATATACTTACCAAGTGAGATCCTACACAAGCAACATACAAGGATAAAAAGAAAATAAGGGCGGTGTTCTCAAGTTACTCATTACGTACCATGTAAGTAGACTATTTATTAGAAAAAACTTTCCTGCTGTTTAATGATCTTATGCTGTCAGATAATAGCAAAAAAGATAGCAGGAGTAGACCTACAGCACAACAGACAAATGCTAACGGGTGTTCCAAATTTCTCATACTATACTCGTGGAAAAGATCATTATGTCTCCAATAAACCATTTGCAAAAGAAATACTACTTAAAAACAATATCTTCTGTTTTAACAACTTATCTCAAGAGAAGTTCTAACTACAGAACCCATGCAGCCACCCAGCGCAAAATAGTATGCTTATAGATCTGCATAAATTATCTATGGATATCCCAACCACCTCCGGCAGTACCTATTCCACTTCGACACCGAGGCCACCCCATAAGAACATAGAACTTAAATTTAATTGCAACTAAATTACATTGATTACATTACAACGCTTACAAAATAACCGGAACTATTTGCTCATACTTCTCTGTGATAAGTCAACAAGCTTCTACCTCAAACCTCCCAAACCAGGATAAGAGCTTTGTTGTATAAGCCTCACTCGGTGGCTCTACATCTTTATAACTTTCCCTTCTTTTCCAAAACAAAACAGTTTAAGAAGCTCCAAACACAAAGGAACAAGGATGACAAACAAATTAGGGATTCACTGTTGTCCTACAATTGGTCCTAGAAATCTGCTTCAACTTACTCTTATTGCCTCCTTGGCCAATTTAAGCTCATAACACAGATACATGGAAAGTCAGTACTCAAACATCACCAATCTCCATTTCAAGCCGACCTAGGTTGCATTGTAGCAATATGAAGTATCCCTATAGGAAAACCATCCAACCAACAATCGAAATTCATTATACCTTCTCAAGTGATTTTATCAACAAGCTAAAAATAAAAGCCACTCCATTCTCGGCTCACAGTCACAGAGACGACAGGGTAAGACTATCAATCTCTACTGCTTGTTAGTGAGGCATCAAATCTTTTACAGCATTATACAAGAACTGTGCAAGAATAACCCAACCACTTTTTTCTGCATCAACACAAAGATCACTATCCAATGAGTCAGTAACTTTGCGTAAAATTCAGCCATTGATCTCATAAATAATCAGTTCTATGACAATGGATGCCTAGCAAAGCACCCACCTACTAGGTCATCAATTTGACAAGCTTCAGAAACAAATACCAGAAAAAATTATAATATTGCTTCCACTTTCTTCTCATGGACAGCATTACAAGTTTTCCAACCAAGTTGGAAGACCTTAGCTTCAAGTGAGAAAGGTTTAAATATCTAATATATAACCTGGAGGGTGAACTCTATATGGCTGGGACATTAGAATATGGGTATTGGACATCATAACTTGAAATGTCTTTCATATATTTATTCAATTTCAAACAATCTACAAACATACCAAATCCCAATCTACAAAACAGTAATTATTTGCATATTATCTGGTGAGTTGAAGTACAATGTAATTAATATACTGCATTAATTTGATTAAAACTGGTTTCCCAGTTCTTCCTTTTCAAACCCCCAAAAGCAGATATACATCTAATAGTTGATCTGACAAAGAAAACGTTAAGCTAACAAAGTTTTGTATTGGAAAGGAGCAGCTAATAACAACGCATATTTAACCAACTTCCTCTCATTAAAGAAAACGGCAGGACTTAACCAAGGTAGTTGAGCTTTTCTAAACATAAACTAATAAATTGGGATAACCAGATACATTTTGGCAAATTATTATCCTAGAGGCAACAAATACAAATTTACCTCATCAAGTACGAGTTAATTCTTCACATTAAATCTAAAGAAGCTTTTATTCATGAGACATCAGTCCAGTACAGATATACAAGGAGAATTGAACATGCATAACTCATCATCTTAATATCACTTATAAACGCGCGAAAAGAATCAGGAAAATAGTTCCGACTTCCGAGTATCATCAGAAACACCCTTCAAAAAAAGTAGCATCTAAAACAATTCCCAGTTTCCACCCCCTAAGAGATATCAACCAACCCAATGCAACTAAAAGGTTGAGCTTCCTGTTTATTTTAGATATGCACTTAAACGTGAACCCTCCAGCCTAAGGAAGCAAATTTCAAGTGCACTTTTAGAGGGTTAAGAGTTTAAAATTTCAGCTTGCAGTATAGGGTTCAAAAGTAAGTCATGATCGGAAACAGGATAAAGAAACAATGAAAAAAGTGTTTGAATATTCAAGATGATAATAACTATTAGCAGCACAAATGAATGAACAATAGTATGGCATTATTAAACAGAAATAAGATGTTGATAGCATACTTTTTTGGCATGGCCTTTTCATCTGATTTGTAGGTCCACTCAATTCCTTTCAGAGCAGCTTTTTCAAGTGGATCACCGACCTACATCCAGGTGTAGAGGCAAAAATCTTACTACATAAAACAAGACTAAATTGCAAGGAAAAGGCCAATTTAAACTTCATGAAAATTGAAAACCAGATAACTCAGAAAGTTAAATGACAATAAGAATATTGACAATTATTATGAAGTGAACATGACAAAAATAAAGACCCTTTGCAAATTAAATAGACCCTTCGCAAACATCATGCCAATGAAAGAGAATCTTGTACATGCATTAAATCAGATAATGAACCTTCATGTATCTATCTGTGGGTGATTTTTTATTTTTTTTTCTCTCTTAACACACATAAGAGAGCACCATATTGGATGGACAACATTCCACCTCCAGAATATCAGATTTTGCTCTCTTTCAATATAAATAACAAAAATCCTACCAATTTTCAAACTGATAAAATAGTTAAGTCCCCACTTTGAATAATGGGAGGGAGGCTAGGTTGACAAACTGATGTTTTAAAGCATAGTCTACAACAGATATCAGTACAGTGACTAAATCTCCAGCAGAGTTTTTAGAGAGCACATAACTGTCTTAATCAGATAAACTGCCAGATCACTGTAATAGTAAAATGCCAACCATGCATCCCTCACTCTTATCCAGCTTCACTTTAATAAACTTTATGCCTAGGCTCTTTCCATACACCAGCCCCACTCAAGAAAGAAAAAACCTAAAAATTGTCAATTAAAAATTCGGGCACACTCATACTCAACCTCCACAATTGCTTCACATCAATACTAGAGAATACATCACACAGAAGCATAATTAATATAACAATCACCACCATCAGATACCAGGCTAAAAATTAATCTATTTTCAAGGGGAAAAAAATTATACCAGTTTGTTATCCACAAAGACTAAAGCATGACAAGAAGCAAGTATTTCCAAAGTTCGATCAGGCACTTTTGACATTTCTGTTTCCAAGTCTTCACTGTCTTGCAAACCACCAACTCCAGAAAATTCCTGAGGAACAAAATAAAAAACCCAAATATAATTATTTAAAGGCTCAAGAAGAAATAAGTATAATAGAACTTGAGCAGTCGTACCATGTCATCAGATGTTAGTGTGCCAGTCTTGTCAAAGCAGCATATATCAACCTGACAAGCGGAAATAGATCAAAACTCTGCACAAGCATGCTAGAAAGCAAATGGAACATTAAGAGAAATGGATGGACTGACAGACAGAGTAACTCTTAATCTTGCCAATTTCTTTTCAATAAAGGAATTATAGTGGTATAGACTAAGCAAACCAATACAACCATATTATAGTAACATAACAAGGAACCTGTTAACATTTAGATCTAGAAAAATAGCAAAAGAAATTGAAACTCTATATTTTGTTCTTAAAACTTGATACATCAAAGATCTTTTGACTAAAGCATCACAGCATGGCACAAATCCTTTTCACATTAAACAAATATGGAGTACAATTTTAAACTAAACTACAGATTAAGAGAATACCACAGATATAAGAAACAAATACATCTTCTGCAGAGGAATACAGATCTTCATGTCTAAGTTCTAATTCTCAAAATAGTTGCACAATTTAGAGAAACCTCAACTTTCAAGATTAGCCCTGACGTAGTCTAGACCAAAGAAAAAGCTTGACTGTTGGGGGAGGGGGATGTGTGTGTGTGTTAGCTGTAAGGTGAAAAAAGATCTATATATTATAATACAGAACTTAGATACCGAATCACCTCCAAGGAGATTCAACGAAATGTGATTCAAAAGACTAGAGTGTGCTATTTTTTTATTAATTCAGGTCTACAATATTCAAACAAAACTATTTCAAATAGAAAGATAACAAAACATTGCCATAATATAATAAGAAACCACCAACTTCTCATAAAGACGCTGCACCGTTCTTTTTAGCAGAAAACGCAACGAACAAATCACATTATGATTTTAGTAAGAAAAAACGTACTTGTGCATTTGCCTTGAACGAACCCATACATAAGAATTGGTACTATTACCTTTCCAGCAAATGGAATTCTAAATGGTTCTGTACAGTAAATCCCACGCCGTGCTAATGCAATCAATGATGTATTAACAGCTATTGACAGCTCCATTGGAAGTTCAGGGGGGATCACAGAAGTAATAATTAGCGAACAACTCAGAACAAGCTTGTATTTACTCCTCGTCGGATCCTCAAGCCCCTATATCAGAGTGCCATTTTGTCACATTTAATATACCATGTTGCTCAAAAGTTCACATTTCAAAACAGGAAGAATGGCATATTCATCACCATCGATCAAAACAGCTTTACCTTCTTAAGGACGTAACCAGCAGCTATCAGAGCAAATACAACTAAGAACAAAATAAAGAGCCCACTTTCCCAGCTATTTGCAGTAACCTATGGATCACATGAAATCATAAAGTTGTAAAGGAAATTAAAACAGAATTGGCTAAGTATTATTAACAAAGGGGTACCGACAAGAAATCAGAAAAAAGATTTACCCTCTCAGTTGAAAATAATATAGTACGCATCAGCTTGCCTTGACTTGTTTCAAATCCAGTTCGCAGCACAACAGCAACACAGCCTCCGTCAGGGGCTTTTAAAGGGAAGGTCTGTATCAAGACAAAAATAAAGAAATATCTAAGTAGAGCATTTTAGCACTAAGCAAATAGAATGAGAAAAGAGAAGAGGAGACGAGAAAAACCTTATCTGCTGTATGCTGTAATATTTTTGTACCACCAAAAAGAACATGAGCTTTATCCCGTTTAATTGATAATCTCTCATCATTTCCTTTGCCGGTTACTGAAACCTGAAAGTACTTGCTCTTTTATTGAAAACTTCAGAGGATATGAATGCATTTGTTTAGTGAAGAAGTATAATAGTCATCAAACTCAGGCAAAATAAATCTGTAAAGCAAACTCCAAGAATGAAAAGATGCATATACACTGCAAGCAAGCCACCCTCCCTTTAAGAAAGTAAAGCTAAAAGTTGAGAGAATTTTTTTACATTGTTCCTTCTGAGCTATTAGATACAAATGTGTGTTACCTGCAAAAGAAATCCTACTTGCTATCTGAAGATAGTCATTGTAGACTTCATTAGAAGCAAGAGTTGTGCTACCAATTAATACCCTAGGTTCAAAGAACTGTAGGCCACATCATCACCAAAGACCCATGGATCCCTAAGTAGGGTAAAGAATTTAGAACAAATTTCTAGTGAGTAGAGAAGCTTAGATCTTATACATGTGAACTTAAACAAAACAAACAAACCAAAAATAAGGAAGAAGAAGATCCACTGTAATAATAAAACTAAGAAGATCCACTATAATAATAAAACTGAGCCAACTTAAGAGTAAATGTTAATTATATTAAATTTCCCAAGAGCATAATCCCACGATAACTCAACAAATATCAGTTGGCCTATATAGACTCAACAATTAAAATATAATAAAATATCCCTGTCCTCATTATTAGCTCTCATTCTTTAGATAAATTTAGAAGGCTCTGGTTCCTTGGAAGGTTCCAACTATATTCATCGTTGTTGATGGGTAATTGCATTACAAAGAAAATTCGCATTGCTTTCTTTCCCAAATTGGTTTGTGCAGGACCATCCGGAAGATATGGATCAGGTCTTCTGCAATATTCGTCTTCTCTCAGGTAGTGGCAAGTGCTCAAGGAAATGGACTTATAGTGGATTATGCCATGTGCTGTTACTGAGCTGTTCTTAATTAGGGAAGTCCTATTAGGAAAAGAGGATTTATGTTATGGGGGAGTTGTGTGCCACCACTATGATGACCACCTTGGTTAGAAAGGAATATAATGATTTATTAGGATTGAGAGGAAACTTTAAGGAGACTAGGGACAAGGGTTGAGGTCAGCGTAGATCAGTGGGTCTCTAATGGTAAAAAAATTCAAGTCCTTCCATCTCAGATTTAATCAAGGACTGGAGGAGCTGTGGTCTTTAATCATATTTCACCTTCTCTATAAGCATGGCCCGTCCTTTGTACTGTTTGCAAATAAGATATTTTTTTCTTATCTAGATCCTGGGGATAGTTCTGCATATCACTTTAGGGGATGAATATTGCCAACTCCTACTCATTACTAACAATCTTAACCAAAATCTGTATGTATTATGAATATTAAATATAACATAGTAAACAAAACCAAAAGAATAGAAAAATAAAGGAAATTAAGAGTTGTGGAATAAAGAAGATTGAAGGTTAAGCAAATATTCAAAATAGCTAAAACCTTCCACTGTGGAGTGGACTCCCCAGTCAGAATAGCTTCATTCACAATAGCACTTCCAGCTAAAATAAGCATATCAGCAGGCACAGACTTGTCTTCCCCATCTAGACCAGTAGAGCGCCCAATTGACGCAACATCCCCAGGCAGAAGTTCCGTTCCAGAGAGTTTAACCCACCTAAATTCCAATTTTAAAGGTAAAGGACGTATGCCAGCATCAAAACAGAGAAACAAAGTATTAAATAGAAATAAAGAAATAAATTGATCGTATTACATACTTCCCACACCGATAGACCATCAAAATTTGGCTATCCACTTTTACACGTCTAAGCTCAGATAAAGTCTTCAAACGGCTTTTCGCCATTGTTGACTCAAACATAAACAGCATGAATAGAGTGAACAGACTGTAATACCAATACTCATCCAAACACCATAAGCCCACACAGAAAACCTAAATGCAATGAGCAGAACAACATATTAGTGAAAAACAAAGTGACATGAATAAATTGAAATAGAGTGAGGTATTGCGGAGCTGAATAAATCATAAATAATCATTTCAACCTGAAAGGAAAAGATACTTAGAATTACAACAAACCTGAAATACAAAAAATGGTTCCATGACCTGCTCTTTCATCAATTTTTGGAATGTCGGTTGAGGATATTCGAAACTGCATAGTTAAAATTTTTGTTATTAGCAAATAAAAGTTCTGGTTTGGAGGCACAAGGACTGTTCCTTTCAGTAAAACCAGTATGATTTAATAATGTAGTCACTGTGAAAGATCCCGAATATAGACAAAATAGTCAAATTTTAGACAGACCATGTAGCTTGTCCATGCACAGGCAAGCTTCAAGCTGATTTGTGTCATGCACTCAAAGCCAACACCCATAACTGAGTGATCAGAGCACAAGCAGAACTGTAACCAATTGAACTATCAACAAGCATCACACAACATTTTTGTGGAAGGCATTAGGTCTTTCCAGGGCCCACACCTCTAAGGGGCTGACAAAGATACTTGCATGCAACTTTTAGTAACTTTTTCATGTATATTGTAGGACTTTTTGTCTTCTTCACCATAATCTGTTCTATAGTGGAATGGAACTTATGCTAAATATAACAGAAAGGCAATGTGATTTGTGGAAACCAACATGTAGGAAATATAATAGAAGGAATAATACAAAATGTTGGCAAAACCTAGAGAAATCAGCTTCTTGAAATGAGTGAAGTATATTTAATATAACTAAAACAACAGTGGAATATCATGGCAAAGAAACCATTCTAACCATCTTCGATCTTAGAATAAGATTTAGGTTAAAACAATCACACAATAGATAGAAGAAACTTACACATTCCTTCCCCATTTCTCAGTAGCAGCAAGAATTTTAGCTTCAGTACCATAACCAGTATTCTTGAGATAATACCCAATTGTTTCCTTTGACGGGTAAGGGAGTTTACAGAAGGTATTTTTCTCATTTGAGTAAATAAAATGTTGCTTCCTGAAATCAAAGTAGATTTCCTCTTTCTCTGGCGATGTGGAAGAAGCTGCCAACTTAGGAATACATAACAAACTGATTAGAATTAGGTGTGGAGAAGAATAATGTGTGAAACAATACTTTTTATTATTTGCTTTTAGCAGCATAGAGTTACTAAAGAAATATTATCCCTTCAAGTGGGTAATTTGACCAGCACATAAAATAGTTCTCAATAAGAAGCTTTGAAGTAATGAATTTACTACTGCAGCTGAAAGCATCATACAAATGGGGCATAAATTGATGTAGAAGGTGATGGTCCCTCATAAATATGAATGTTTTTTTGCTACAGTAATAAAATCAAGACTTAAGCTTCTCTAAATGAGAATTATTTGATTTGTTCGTGAAGTTTTGAACTGCAGACCCCCACCTCCCAAAAACTGAAGCTTGTCTGCTGTACTCATGTGCACAGAAAATGGGGATGCTTATTATAGCATATGAAGCTCAACGTTCATGATGGCTAAGTCAAAAATGTTTCTGAAGCACTTATTGGAATATCAAGGAGGTAAATTACCAGGGAATCACAGCTTGTTTCCATCATCCCTAGTAGTAGAAATAGATGAAGCGAGAATCGAAATCAAAAAGGACTTGAGCATGTGCAATGCTTGTTTACACTTTACATGGGAATCAAACTGCTTTTGATTGTAGTTATTTCTTTCGTGTAATATTCTCATATTGTGAAGCTCGGCAAAGGAACGAAACGCAACATGCACATTAGTAATTGAGTATTAGTTAGTTTCCCATATTTTATTTAGTGCAACAAGGTACAAGTTTGTTTCCTAGATGTTATACATTAGCAGTGAAACTGCCAAATACAGGACTTGACAACTTTACGATGAGGATTAAGCAGATGCGGAGAGACTATATACTATTCAAATCCTGTATTGGTCAACTCCATTACCAACACATGTAAGAATGCAGAAAACAAACTCATGCTGACATTATCAATTATGCATGTTCCTCTCCTCAAATAAACTTCACAACTGTTGATGAGCTTTATATACTTGAATCTATTACTCATCACAGAAAATTACTAAATGTCACATCCATCAGTAGTTTGATTCCCATATCAAGTGTAAATACTTTTAATGTAAGCTCCTGTCCCATTCCCATTCCTCACTTCAACTATTTTTAAGGCTATAGACACCGGAAACTAGCTTTCAATCACTGGTAATATCACCAACTTGTTGATCAAACAAATGCTCAAAAGCATTTAATGCTTCTGTGCCATGCGGGTGCAACTTTAAAATTTACACAAAACTAGAGAAATACATATGATTCAAGAAATAAACAGCCAGCATACATTTGAATGCCCATAAATTATTTATTTTTTAAAAACACACACAACAGTCTAGAAAAAGACTCAGGTGCCCAACCTTCCGAAAGTGAAGTGGCACAACTTCTTTGGAGCCAGAAAATTTAGCTGGCGTAATTTTGCATGCATCTGCATGATGAATATCATTAACCTGCCATAACAATGCAAAACAAATTAGAAATTCAGGTATTAAAGTTAAAGCATAACACTTATCATTCCAATAAAAAGTAACAGAATAAGTTTATGGAGATGATAAAGAGCTTGAAGGAAATTTTTAAGTTTTGATGAGACACATGAGCCCAAATTAGAGCATTGTTAGAAACATTCATTTGATACACAAAACTCCGGCATTACACGTATAACCAGAAAATCTGGAGTTACAGAAACTTCTCCAGCAAATTCAGATTAAACTACTCACTTGCCAGTGGGGATAAAACATGCATCTTGGCAGCTTATAAGGGTACAGACCAATTAATGTACAACGCATGAAGCATGGTCACCTTTGTATCAGATAAATATATCCATCATTCACCATGGAATGATCTTTTTTTAATGAAATGCAACAGGTAATGTTTTGAAAAAATCCTGAACTAGTTTTGGCTAAAGTCGAAGATTAGAAATCCTTACTCCCAGATCAAAAAAGGTGACCACAGAATTTAAATTTGGGGCCTCTTACTCTTGTGAGTACTTCAGTGCATAGTGATGGTTTGGTAAACTATATAGATGTTTTGATTTTTTTGTATGTAAAACAAAATAAGCACGATATGGCTACACATTGCATATAGTCGAGATGACTTCAAAACATAGTGTTACATAAAATCTAGAGATATTAAGAGCCAAAATGAAGTAACTAATGTTTCCAAGAGATCGAAGTTCAAACTTTCAGAAATCAAATTTGCCTTACACAGTTTCCCCACGAGAAAATTTTGTTAAACATGTGTGTATTGCACATTCACGGATGGACCTACATGTACTAGCAACATTTTCAGTATAAAAATAATATGATGCTCGGTGACACATAAAGTACGTACAATTTCAATTGGTGATGGGTCAAGGCACAAAAAATGGATCAAACTTGTTTATAGAGATCACAAAAAGAGTTCAATAAAATACAACAAAGGGAAATCCAGTAAGGATGATCTGAATTCAGAAATATAGGAGTGTCTACCAACTCAAAAACTAAGTGATCATGTTTTTAGTGATAATATTGTTTCACAAATGACAAACTTCTAAAATTTATCACATGTACGCAGATACCATACCCCCTCAAGTTGTTAACATCCTCCTCATTCTACAATTGTAAAACATAAAGTCTAAAATTCACATCTTTTTTCCTGCAGAGTAATGAATCTTCGGGAACCACTAAAATTCAAAAGGAAATACATCATCTGCTGCGAAGGCAATTCTATAGCCATAGATGACTAGGGGAGTCAATTGCAAGATATCCAAACTACATCTGAATATTAGTGACAATAAAACACGACCCAATAACCACCCTCTTAGTTTTTCTTAAACATCCCAGTCCTACAACACAAATTAATTTCACTTTTGACCATTAGCAGAAAGTCCACACAAAAAAGAACAGACCACTCCCAGGAGTTGTACGTCGGACAAAGTACTATAAAGCAAACAGTGATTAACAACACTAATAATTTCATGTAGTGGCATATCCATACTCAGAGAGATGACCCACAACTTGTTAGCTGCAGAACGGCAGGTAACATGTTATGTGACCTAGAGCATGACTCCTAAAACCCGTATAATCCTTTAGTTCTCCTCCAACTGCCACATCCCCTTCCCTTTTCAGTCCTAAACTAACCTACATGTGTCAAGTAGGAAATTGGTCAAAATAAATTCATCCAAAAACAGAAATTTCCTGCCTGTCCTTTTCAACTCAATTTTACAAGGGGTCATTGTATTCTAACTATTTTCACAAAAACTACTGTCTGAAGAAAGAAATTGCAACCACCTATCCAGATTCTAGTACCGTAAGCAATAAATCAATTGCAAATTCTAAATCATTTATCGGTAAAGCATGCAAGCAAACTATTCTAGAATCCTAAGGGAGGGGGGCACAGCTCCATAAGACTTAAAATATAAAAAAGAAAAAGAAAATAAATTAGCATACAAGATACCTAAAGCCAAAAACATGACACTGGTGGTGGTAGTGTGTGTGTGTGTGTGTGTTGGAGGGGTGGGGGGGCGGGGAGTGTTGGAGTTCGGTGAGAAGTTATAAACCTTGGAGTATTGTGTGAAGCATTTAAAGTCCACAGACCAAACAGTGAACAAAAAGACAAGAATGTGAAAAGCAATAATGCTTCCCAACACTATTAAGGCATCCCCGAAATCCAAGCTAGGGATTACAGCTGACAGCCACACTCCATAGAGAATTGTGAAAGGCCATATATCCAAACGCCATGCCCAATGCCTCTTTCTTATCAAATCAACAGTATCTACCACTTTCCCACCAACATGAAACTTTGACATCTCACTTCTTCTAACGATTCAACTACAATACCCTGCAATTTACAAAACAATGAAAAAGATTAAGAATCAATAATGGAAAGGAAAATTCAGAACGGTTATCAAATTCGATCTCACATTCAATAATTACATGTCAGACCTAAAAACATGAAGTAAGAAATCCCTTCTCATTACAACAATCCATTCAATCAGAATCTCAAGACAGAAAACGCAAATCGAGATTTTCAAACAAGTTTTTGCTATGTAGTCTCTCTCTACTAATGAAGAAAGACGAAGGAAGAAATGGGTGTAAAAAAAGTGTAGAAGTTAAGGTGTCTAGACTCTAGATCATTCTTCCTACTTGAAAGTCCGACAGATGTTGGAATTTTCTAGCTTCTGGTTTCTTCCGAAGGATGGGATTGGTCTCCCTTTTCCTAGGGTTTCTTCTTTTTCCTTTTCTTTTTGTTTTTTTTATCCGTTAAAACAGTGGGGGAATGGGGATGATGGGAACTGGGAAGAAAGAGAAGATGATGAGGCGATATCGTTTAGTGCAAGATTGGTGTTGTGGAGAGAGAATTCCAAAGTTACGTCATTTGCAGTAACAAGAAAACAAAAGAATCCTTACATTATTACACTTCGTGCTAGTCCTGATCCAGGACTCAACGACCTTAAATTCATAAAACCCAACTAATCCAGGTAAAAAACACGAAATGAATTGATTTTCTCAAAATTCGCATTATATAAAAAGAAAATAACACGAAAGAGGAAACGGAAACGGAAAACTGTCGTAGAAGGATCACAAAATCACGGAAATGATTAACAGAAAAGGAAAACAGAGAGAAACAAAGCATTGTGCCAAAAGACGATAGAGAAATGAAGAGATCGAGAGAGAGACGGAACTAACAAACCTGCTGCGGGAGTGAGGCGGAGAATGCCAGATGGGGGTTGTGGAGAGGATGGTAGGGCTTTGAGAGAATCTCAGGAGTTGAGGAAGGCAGTGATGACTGATGAGTCCTCGCGACTGCTTTTTTACTCATTCATAAATTCTGTATCTTTTTCTTCAAAATTACCAGGTAAAATTTACTAGTATATGATTTTTATGGCAAACAAAAAATTTATACACATTCAACATTTTCAAATTTTCTAGAACTAAGGGTAAATTCATTTTGAAAAAAATTAGGAACGAAATATTAAATTGCTAGGTTTTTCTACAATTGTTAAGGCAAAAAATGAACAAAATAAATTTCAAGGCTTAGAGAACATGAACTATGTAATTATATGTGTATATTTGTTGTGTTACTTAACAAAAGGTAGTTCTTTTTTAATTGATAAAAAGGTTAGTTTACTTTTACTTTTATATGTGTGTAATACCAATCATTATAAATCTTAAAATGTATTAGTTTTAATATGATAAAACATGTATGTGCAAAAAAATTTATTATTATCACACAAAGGTTCACTTACATACATATATATATGTACAAAGATCTATATTATGTGCAAAAGTATGACACCACATTCAAATATATATTTACACATAAAACTCAATGATATTATACAATTCAGAAAAGAATAGCTAAACAAAGACCAAAAGTATAGTACCTCAAAAGTTGTCATTCATGTATAATGATCTATAAAAGCTTGTTGAAGCACCAAAAACATATCTAGTAAGTCGTGAGCTTACACATCAATATTAGGTTCACCTACAATGCATAAACTAGGTGAGTTAAAGCTCAGTAAATAGATATCATGTCTACATGAACTTTCAAAGTGACGTGGAATGCATGTTAAAGAAACCATAACATGTCTAAGATTTTTTTTATTATTATTATTGGGCTATTGACTCACCTAATGTGCATTAAACAAAGCTACTTCTATATACAACCATAATATAGAGTCTATCCATGACTCATATGTCACCAGTCTGATGCATCGAGTCTACTCATGTTTCACGTGTCATCGGCAAAACATATCATTATAAAGCATTTTACTTGCCTCACATGCCACTAGTTTCACTAATCAAGTCTTATTCATATCTCACGTGTCACTAGCTTAACATATCATTATCAAGTCTTATTTATGTCTCACATGTCACTGACTTGACGAATCAAGTCTTATTTATGTCTCACATGTCATTGGCCTCACTGCAGTGGTGTTGGTCAACGATACATTTCCTTATTCTCTTTAATCATGTTCTGCATACATATTACACTACATATTCTCTTATGCATGTGCATACATGATAATGCTCGTGAATATTATAATTATTACATTATAGTATAAAATTACACTTGCGCATCACCAAACTCATATCTTTCAACCTCAAGGCATATAAAGTCACATATACAATTAACACAATATCATAATAATACAAGAAATACTATGTTTATGCACCGCATGTGCAAATAGATTTCTATTTACCTCTTGTGATGACTCAAATTTTTATTGCATTAGTAAAATTTCTTCTATGAAAGTACTAATGATCATAATTTTATGATCTCATAATATAAAAGTTTTTCTAAAATTTCATGTGAGAATTATATGACTTTAATTGCTATTATTTATTAACTAATTTTATGACATGATATAATTTAAGTAAGACAATTTTATATTCAAACTTTCCATGATTTTATGTACAAATTCATTATTTGAGTTACTAAGAGACTAATTTTACGATTATAAAATTTCACGAGAATTCTTATGACTTCACAATGAAATATGCTAATTGAAATTGTTATGGTTTTATGTGCAGAATTGCTGTTGGAGTATGATTAAGTGATTCAATAGAAATTTTCATGATTGTAAGTTTAATTATAATATTTGATTTTCATGGTTTATGTATAATTAATTGAATTAAATTAAGCGGATGATAATTGAGATTATGAAATATCATAATTTATTAAATATTACAATTTCATGATTTTATAAGATCATTCCATAATTTAATGGGCAATTTATGAAATTCTTGCAATTAGATTATTTTTATGATTTTATAATTCTTGTGTGGAATAAAATTGAGGAAATGTATGATTAAATTATTTAATTGATTAACATTGGATCATGATTTAAATTTATTAAGTTATAATTGGGATTAATAAAATCAGATTTAATATTAAAAGTTCACATTTTGAGGCCCAAAGCCCAATAGGATATCAAGACCGGATATATATGCTGAATAGAAGATTAATTAAGGTTAATATTTATTTGGTTACATCTCAATGTAAAGAAAATTAGGGTAGGTCAGTCTAGCGTTCGAGCAAACGACGCTGCCGTCGAAAAATTCTTTCTTTTTAATTGTTTTTCAAAATTTCGCCCAGCTTGACAAGTCTTTGTATTTTACAAAATAACACATCAATTGATGTTAGTTTTCAGAAATTCAAGTGGGGGAAATATTTTACACTCAAAGCCCTTCAAAACTCATATGGTGGTCGACCAGATTATGACAGGTCGTCTAGTCAATTTTGGTGTGGAAGCCAACGCCTGTATGCTAGAAATAACTCCCACCAGCACATATGCTCAAGCCTTTTTCCGGGCAATTAATGACCAAATTTTGAGGGGGCCTGTGATACCCAAGCCTCTCACTACTCACTGGTCAATATAGTTCATGCATTGCATTCATTTTATAATTTTCTTTGATATTTAAATTACATTTTAGTGGTATTACAGCTCTTATTTAATTATGCATGGTATATTACTATTAAATTTTGTAGGGTTTACATTATAGGTGGGAACCCTTTAGGCTGAAGGAGATAACGTGTCAAGTTCTAATAAAATATGATCACACGTGGCGAGATGATAATAATAATAATAATAATAATAATAATAATAGTAGTAGTAGTAGTAATATTCGCTGGTGGTGTATATATATATATATGTATATGATTAGTGTAGGTTATAATTATAATAAAATAATACTAATCCATGTTTATATATATATAATTAATGAGTGTGTGTGCGTGTGTTACTATATATATATATATAATTAAGTGTGTGTTGTGTGTGCATATATATATACATATATATATATACATATATAAATATATATATATATTTAGTGAGGCGGTGGCCTTATCAGGAAGAAAAGGAAAAAGGGGAGAGGGAGGTTCATTTCGCAAGGTTACGTGGGAGAGAGTCCAGCGAAGAAGAAGAGAAAAAAAAAGAGAAAAAAAAAGAGAGAAAAAGAAAGGAGAGAAGAGAGGTTACGGGGAGAGAGAGAGGGGGGGAGAGAACGCAAGCCTTCGGTTCCGGGAAAAAAATTACTAGCTTATCCATACGTGTAGGGAGGCCTCGGATATATATTATCGGGAGAGAGGTAAGTAGAAATCCATTTGCACCTACAATGCATAGACGTAGTATTTGTTTGTATCATCGTATGGAATAATTGTGACTTGTGCCTTTTGATATTGATAGATATAAATATTATCCTATGGAATATTTGTGATTTGTGCCTTTTGATATTGTTAGATATGAATATTAACTTATGGAATATGTGTGACTTGTGCCTTTTGATATTGAGAAATATGAATATTAACTTATGGAATATTTGTGATTTGTGCCTCTTGATATTGATGGATATGAATTACGTGAGGTGAATGATTGATTTGATGTTGTATAAATATAATATTCACGAGCATGGGCATGTGCATTGCATAAGTTGTGCATAGTATGTGTTGGCATGGTTGATTGAATTGGTATTGTATAAACATAACATTCAAGAGCATTAGCATGTGTACGCATGGGTCGTATATTGCCTGCTTTGCATTCATTGTGTGGTGAAAAGAAACGAAAAAATGTAATGTTGACCACTACTAGTGTACCGAGACCGGTGGCATGTGAGACATGGATAAGCTTGATTTGTCAAGCCGGTGGCATGTGAGACATGGATAGGCTTTATGATATACTGAGTTGGTGGCATGTGAGACATGGATAGGCTCGATTTGTCGGGCCGGTGGCATGTGAGATATGGATAGACTCTATGATTATGATTATTTATTGCGCTAGCTCTTTCCGGTGCACAGTAGGTGGGTCACGGGCCCTATAAAAATAAAATATCTAGAACATTGGTTAGGTTTCAGTAGTATGCATTTCACATCTCTTATAATGTTTCTGCAAGCATTTAATTTATCGTACATGCATGATTTCTGCTTACTGGGTTTTAGCTCACCTAGTTTGTGCATTGTAGGTGAGCATGTTGATGATGTGTAAGCTTACGGCTTACCGGACATGTTGTTCGTGCTTCAACAAGCTTTGGGGATCGGTGTACATGGATGACGACCTTTGGGGCTAAACCGTGGGCGTACTACTCTTTTGGGTTCTATTTTGTTGTGTTGTTTGGGCTTGAATATTAATACTTGATTTTGGACATGTAAATATTGGTGTGGTTGGGATGGATACGTTTGTATCTATTGTGGATTTTTCTTGAGTGTGAAAGAGCTGTGGTTTCGGGGATAAATTATATATCGTAAATATGTTACAGGTTAATGAAAAAAATGTAAAGGTTTAAATAGGTTAGAAGTAACCTTTGTTTTATGGTTATAAGGGTGGGGGTGTCATAGAGTGGTATCAGAGCCCGGTTTATGTCCTGTAGATTGTCCATGTACACGAGCTCAAACTTGTGGAGCATAACCATGCCGGTAAGTTTTATTCATCTTTGCTATGCATTATATATTTTATGAATTATATTGGCCTGTGATCTAGGATTGAGTATAGTCGATTGTACAATGGTGAGAACTAGAGGTGAATGTAACGGGGAAAATAGAGTTCCAGAACAAAGTTCACAAGCTGTAGGCACTAATCGTGATGTGCTTATCGAAAGATTGACAGGATTAGTGGAACGTCAATCACAACAAATTCAGCAGCTAAACGAACAAAGAAATGTTGGTGGACAACAAAGGAATGAGATGAACCAGCCACAGCCTCGGGTAGAACAAATGGAACTGATTGGGGAAAGCTTCAAAAAGCTTAACCCGCCGACGTTTGAAAATGCAGTGGATCCCACAGCTGCAGAGGATTGGCTGAGAACCATCGAAAACATGTTTCTATATAGCAGAGTACCAAACGAGGAAAAGGTATTATGTGCATCTTTTATATTACGGGGGAGTGTAGGATACTGATGGGACACAATGAAGACCATCGAAAATGTAGCCACTATGACTTGGAACAGATTTAAAGAACTTTTCAGAAACAAATACTTTACTACTCCAGTCCGTGCAATGAAAATGAATGAGTTTATACAGTTGAGACAAGGGCTTATGACAGTTGCGGACTACATCTCCAAATTTGAGCAGTTGTCAATGTTTGCTGAGCACATGGTTAGAACAGATGCACTGAAAGTGAAAAGATTTGTCGAAGGGCCAAGACCGGAACTTTATAGGGATGTTTGTATGGATGGTATGCAAGGAATTACTTACTCACAGGTTGTTGAGAGGGCCTTGGTAGCAGAGCAAGCTGAAAAGAGGATACGTCAGGCACAGGAGATTCGACGTCAGTTCACACAAAGACAGGGACAACGTTGGGTAGGAAACGAAAGGAAGAGGCCACAACAATTTCAGGGCCCAAGACCTAGTTTCCAGCTTAGACAGGGACATGGACATGAACAAAGAGATTCAAGCAAGCGTCTGAGAACTGTTCAGGGTAAATCACCAGGACCACTACCCCTTTGCTCTAAATGTGGGAAACAACATAGTGGTGTCTGTCTTGTGGGTACCAGAACTTGCTATTCGTGTGGACAACCAGGACATATCTCTACTACGTGCCCAAACAAACTGAGCCCCATGACACAAGGAAGAGTACCAGCTAGGGTCTTTACCATGACCAGAGAAGATGCTGAGGCAAACCCATCTGTAGTAACAGGTAAATTTTCTATCTTTGGTGCTTCAACATTCGTATTATTTGATTCTGGAGCTACGTATTCATTTGCATCCACTGAGTATGTGAGAAGGCTAGGCAGAGAACCAGATACAGTAGAGAATGGTTACAATGTAGTGATTCCCTCTGGAGAGTCGAAACAAACAAATCAAATATTACGAGCATGTGTTATCCCGATTGATGGTAGAGAACTTTATGCTAGTTTGATTGTACTTGACATGAATGATTATGATGTAATTTTGGGTATGGACTGGCTATTAAAATATTATGCATCCATAGACTGTCAGAAAAAGGTAATTACATTTCAGCCACCTAGGGAGGAACCTTTTATCTTTGTTAGAGTAAAGAAGAACTTCAGATTCCCACTGATATATGTAGTTAGAGCACAACAGTTGTTAGAAAATGGCTGTGAGGGCTATTTGATGAGTTTTGTGACCACTGAAGAACAACATTGTCTATATGTGAATGAAGTGCCGATAGTTAAAGAATATCCTGAAGTATTTTCAGATGATCTTCCAGGGTTACCACCTGATCGAGAAATAGAATTTGCAATTGATATACACCCAGGGACCGCCCCGATATCAAAGTCCCCTTATCGAATGACACCAATTGAATTGAAAGAATTGAAGATACAACTGCAGGATTTACTAGACAAAGGTTTTATCAGACCCAGCTTTTCACCTTGGGGTGCACCGATTTTGTTTGTTTGGAAGAAGGATAACAGTATGAGAATGTGTATATATTACAGAGAACTAAACAAAGTTACAATCAAGAACAAGTATCCTTCGCCTAGAATTGATGATTTACTTGACCAGCTTCAGGGTGCAGTGATATTTTCGAAGATTGACTTGTGATTGGGTTATCATCAGCTAAAAATTAAAGAGGGAGACATTCCAAAGACAACATTCAGTACCAGGTATGGACATTATGAGTTTCTAGTAATGCCATTTGGTTTAACAAATGCCCCAGCTGCCTTTATAGATCTAATGAATCGAGTATTTAAAGATCTCCTAGATAAGTTTGTTATTGTGTTTATTGATGATATCTTGATCTACTCGAAGACCAAAGAAGAGCATGCTACCCACTTGAGAAAAGTGCTAGAAGTTTTGAAAGAAAAACAGTTGTATGCTAAGTTCAAAAAATGTGAATTATGGATAGATCGAGTAGTATTTCTGGGACATGTTGTGTCAGGAGAAGGAATTTCAGTTGACCCAAGTAAAGTTGAAGCAATTAACAATTGGCCACATCCTACTTCTCCTTCTGAGATACGTAGGTTTCTGGGTCTAGCCGGGTATTATCGCAGATTTGTAGAAGGATTTTCAAAAATTGCATCTCCACTGACACAGTTGACTAGAAAGAATGTAACCTTCCGATGGACAGAAGCCTGTGAACAAAGTTTTCAAGAACTAAAGAGGAGGTTGACTTCAGCACCCATCCTTGCAATTCCATCAGGTAGTGAAGGTTTTGTGGTTTACAGTGATGCTTCGAAGAATGGTTTGGGTTTCATACGGAGAACTATGCGAGATCTATACTGATCACAAAAGCTTAAAGTATTTCTTCACGCAGAAAGAGCTGAACATATGGCAGTGAAGATGGTTGGAACTAGTGAAAGATTATGATTGTGTTATCAACTATTACCCTGGTAAAGCAAATGTTGTAGCAGATGCATTAAGCAGAAAGTCAACTCATAACACTACTGCGATGGCTATAATTCAGAAACAGGAGTTGCTGGACCTGGAGAGAATGAACGTCAAAGTTGTAATGCATGGATTAGTGGAAGCAAAATTAGAAGCTCTAACTCTTCGACCTACCTTACTTGATCGAATTGAGCAGGGACAACTCACAGATGAGTATTTGGCTAAAGTAAAGGAAGAAGTTGCTTCCGGGAAAGCATCAGATTTTCGAACATCAAAAGAAGGGGTCCTTCGATTCCAAAATCGATTATGTGTACCTAATGTCGATGACTTACGTGAAAATACTATGGCAGAAGCACACTTGACACCGTATTCAGTACATCCAGGAGCTACAAAAATGTACAGAGACTTGAAATTGTATTATTGGTGGCGAGGTATGAAGAGAGATGTCGCTCAATACGTGGAACAATGTTTGACATGTCAACAGGTAAAGGCAGAACATCAAAGGCCAGCAGGAACCTTGCAGCCCTTACTGATTCCGGAATGGAAATGGGAAAATATTATATGGATTTTGTTGTAGGAATACGAAAAACAGTCAAAGGTTATGATGCTATCTGGGTTATTGTGGATCGACTTACAAAATCTGCCCATTTTCTTGCTATTTGTTCTACTTATACAATGGATCGATACGCTCAACTATATATACAAGAGATAGTCCGGCTTCATGGAGTTCCACTGTCCATTATTTCTGATACGGATTCAAGATTTCTTTCTACTTTTTGGAAGAGTCTACACAAGGTATTGGGGACACAGTTATCCTTCAGTACTGCATATCATCCTCAATCAGATGGGCAGTCAGAGCGAACAATACAAACATTGGAGGACATGCTCAGAGCCTGCGTGTTAGACTTTCAGGGACAATGGAGCAAGTTTTTGCCTTTGATATAGTTTTCTTATAATAAAAGCTGTCAGTCAACTATTGGAATGGCTCCATATGAAGCACTATATGGTAGACAATGTCGATCACTGGTACATTGGGATGAGGTTGGTGAACGAAAGCTTTTGGGTCCAGATATGATCATAGAAATGTCAGAAGCTGTAGCACAGATTCAAGAAAGAATGAAAACTGCTCAGAGTCGACAGAAAAGTTATGCAGATAAAAGAAGGAGAACGTTAGAATTTGCAGTAGGAGATCGGGTGTTTATGAAAGTTTCTCCGATGAAAGGAATAATGCGGTGTGGTAAGAAGGGAAAGCTCAGTCCGAGGTATATTGATCCCTTTCCTATTATTGAGAGAATTGGTGATGTTGCCTACAGACTTGACCTGCCTGGATCAATGACTCAGATTCACAATGTGTTCCATGTGTCTTTGTTGAGAAAGTATGTAGCGAATCCATCTCATATTCTGAACAATGAACCCGCAGAGTTAAAAACAAACTTAAACTATGAAGAAATGCCTGTGGAAATTTTACTACAGAAAGTCAAGCAACTAAGAAATAAGGAAATTCCACTAGTCAAAGTCCTATGGAGAAACCAGTCGATAGAAGAAGCTACTTGGGAAAGAGAAGATGAAATGAAGTCGAAATACCCAGAACTCTTCAAGTAAGTAAATTTCGAGGACGAAATTTTTATAAGGAGGGGAGGATGTGATACCCCAAGCCTCTCACTACTCACTGGTCAATATAGTTCATGCATTGCATTCATTTTATAATTTTATTTTATATTTAAATTACATTTTAGTGGTATTGCAGCTCGTATTTAATTATGCTTGGTATATTACTATTAAATTTTGTAGGGTTTACATTATAGGTGGGAACCCTTTAGGCTGAAAGAGATAACGTGTCAAGTTCTAATAAAATATGATCACACATGGCGAGATAATAATAATAATAATAATAATAATAATAATAATAATAATAATAATAATAATAATAATAATAATAATAATAATAATAATAGTAATATTCGCTGGTGGTGTATATATATACATATATGATTAGTGTAGGTTATAATTATAATAAAATAATACTAATCTATGTTTATATATATATAATTAATGAGTGTGTGTGCGTGTGTTACTATATATAATTAAGTGTGTGTTGTGTGTGCATATATATATATATATATAGTGAGGTGGTGGCCTCATCAGGAAGAAAAGGAAAAAGGGGAGAGGGAGGTTCATTTCGCAAGGTTACGGGGAGAGAGTCCAGCGAAGAAGAAGAAGAGAAAAAAAAAAGATGAGAAAAGAAAAGAGAGAAAAAGAAAGGAGAGAAGAGAGGTTACGGAGAGAGAGGGGGGGGGGAGAACACAAGCCTTCGGTTCTGGGAAAAAAATTACTAGCTTATCCATACGTGTAGGGAGGCCTCGGATATATATTATCGGAAGAGAGGTAAGTAGAAATCCATTTGCACCTACAATGCATAGACGTAGTATTTGTTTGTGTCATCGTATGGAATAATTGTAACTTGTGCCTTTTGATATTGATAGATATAAATATTATCCTATGGAATATTTGTGATTTGTGCCTTTTGATATTGTTAGATATGAATATTAACTTATGGAATATGTGTGACTTGTGCCTATTGATATTGAGAAATATGAATATTAATTTATGGAATATTTGTGATATGTGCCTCTTGATATTGATGGATATGAATTACATGAGGGGAATGAACGATTCAATGTGGTATAAATATAATATTCACGAGCACGGGCATGTGCATTGCATAAGTTGTACATAGTATGTTTTGGCATGATTGATTGAATTGGTATTGTATAAATATAACATTCACGAGCATTGGCATGTGTACGCATGGGTCGTATATTGCCTGCTTTGCATTCATTGTGTGGTGAAAAGAAACGAAAAATGTAATGTTGACCACTACTAGTGTACCGAGGCCGGTGGCATATGAGACATAGATAGGCTTGATTTGTCAAGCCGGTGGCATGTGATACATGGATAGGCTTTATGATATACTGAGTCGGTGGCATGTGAGACATGGATAGGCTCGATTTGTCGGGCCGGTGGCATGTGAGACATGGATAGACTCTATGATTATGATTATTTATTGAGCTAGCTCTTTTCGGTGCACAGTAGGTGGGTCACGGGCCCTATAAAAATAAAATATTCAGAACATTGGTTAGGATTTCAGTAGTATGCATTTCACATCTCTTATAATGTTTCTGCAAGCATTTAATTTATCATACATGCATGATTTCTGCTTACTGAGTTGTAGCTCACCTAGTTTGTGCATTGTAGGTGAGCATGTTGATGATGTGTAAGCTTACGGCTTACCGGGCATGTTGTTCGTGCTTTAACAAGCTTTTGGGATCGGTGTACATGGATGACGACCTTTGGGGCCAAAACCGTGGGCGTACTATACTTTTGGGTTCTATTTTGTTGTGCTGTTTGGGCTTGAATATTAATACTTGATTTTGGACATGTAAATATTGGTGTGGTTGGGATGGATACGTTTGTATCTATTGTGGATTTTTCTTGAGTGTGAAAGAGCTGTGGTTTCGGGGATAAATTATATATTGTAAATATGTTACATGTCAATGAAAAAAAATGTACAGGTTTAAACTGGTTAGAAGTAACCTTTGTTTTGTGGTTATAAGGGTGGGAGTGTCACAGGGCCGACGTGGGGCCATGCACAGGCTGGTGGTCAAGCCCTAACCGCCAGCTATGGCAGCACCGAAGTTGGTTTTAGGGAGGTGGTAGCCTTGTGGGTTAGAGTTTTGATTTTAGGGGTTAAATAAGAGTTTTATTTAATTCATGTCCTCAATTAAAGTTTTGAAAAAAATTCAATTTAGTCTCTATGGTTTTGATTTCTGTATTTCTCTTCCAAAATTTTAGTTAAGTTTAATAGTTTTTTTCGAAAATTTGAAATTGACACATGCCAACTTTGATAAACGGTCAATTTAATCCACTTAACTTCAAATAGTCATAAAATCTTTGTTTTAAGTTCGATTGTGTTAAAATCAATGGCAAAATATAATAACTTTCGTTCTTTGTAGTTTGGTGTTGAGAAATAGTAAGTTTCTTATCTGTGTACAGTGCACAAACTCTAAGAACATAATGTGGTCAAGTCTAATAAAAAACCTGTTTTCCCATATCTTATCAAAGTTAGCCCTCGTTTTCACTTCCAAAATCTTCTAAGCCAGTTTATAAGATTGTAAATATTTCAAGTGTCTCATCATTTTTTAGTAAAGTTCTCAACCATTTTTATAGATTCTAATAGAAGAAATTTCATATTGTACGAGTTCTTGAGGACTCAAGAACTAGGACAAACATTATTAAAAGCAAAAATTAGTGCCCGTCTATGAGGTGAGTTATACTCTTACACTAAATCGTGTGTTGTAGTTTCCCTATAGAGAAATATGCATATGATTATATGGAAATTGTTTATGATATGCTATATGATTTCATTATGTACATTTATTATTGAATGATTGTTTATGGATCTTACGTGTTTAATATTTTATGATATTGACATGGGAACAAGCCCAATTTATGAAATGGTTATGATGCGTTGGCATTGTGAAAGTTAAATATAATATAATTTTGATTTTGATGACGTGATTCTATGAATAACATGGTTGGTACATATATGATTTCTTAATTGTAAGATTCGCGGTAAAGCCGCATAATGTGTACGGTATATGGATAATGTCGTACATACATATGATTAAGATTTGCGCGTTTGACACGTACAAGATTTTGAACAAAAGATTGCTTCGGATAGCTCTCGAACTCATGATGCTCGAGCGGAACATTATGTGTCCCAAGGAAGATTATTGTGCTCTTATGTGTATATAATAAATAAATAGTATACATATTACAAAATTTATGATTTATGGATGTATGTGAATTACTTCAATGCACAATGTGTTAATATGTGAAGCAACTGTTATATTTTCATGTGTATGTACTCTCGTGGGTAAAAGAATTAACCCATAGAGTGTTGGAAAACACTCACCCCTCGCTTTTTCAGATAAAGAGGTCAAGAAGAATGAGAGTGACCGAGGTTCGACTCTGTTTGTGTAGGCTTCTCCAATTAATAATTTTTTTTTTAAATTTTAATTATTTTTCAAAATTGTTTAGTTGATGTTGGATTCGATCAACACTCCACTCAGCAGCAATCAAGAATAATCCAAACCAACAACTAAGAACACATGGAATTATAGTAGTTCGATCTTGAAAGATCTACGTCCACTTTGAGAAATGAGATTACAAAACTTCAACAATCTGAGATGTAGCACATGAATATTCTCTTAGATTCTCTCTCTCTCTCTCTCTCTCTCTCGCTTCAGCTTATCTCTTTCTCTTCTTTCTTCTCTTTTCTTCTTCTTCTCCCTTTATGATCTCAGCTGCAAATTATTGCTTAAATCATTCATGCAGAAAACCATTCTCAACAAACTCAATGTTAGCAACAACCGCTCACAACTAATTTTAGTTGCAACTCCTCCACATGCAATGTTAGCAACAACAGCTCATAACTAATTTTAGTTGCAACCTCCTCCACATGCAATATTAGCAACAACCGCTCATAACTAATCTTAACCGCTTTCTTTCTTGAGCATGGCGGTTAACACAAATGATTTTAGGAGGTAATCTACTACATTGCAGATGCATGGGACTCCCATGCAACCCTTGATCTCAAACCTTTGATCAAGAATACTTCTAATTATTAGATGATCATTGAATCATGAGCTAGATTCAACAATTCTCCACATTAGCTCTTGATTCACTTCTTCAAGAACTAAGATTAACTTCAGCTTCTTACTGACTTCAAGAATGCAGCTCCACCTCCTGCTGCACTCTCTCATTTTTTAGCTTAATTCATTCTAATAAGACCAAGACTCAGCTCAAACTTTGCTATTGGCAAAGCCTTGGTAAGACAGTCCGCAGGATTCACCAAAGTGTCTATCTTGCCAACTGTGATGCTCTCTTTTTCCGCCAGATCCTTACAAAATGAAGTTTGACATCTATATGTTTAGTTCTTTTGTGATTTCCTTGGTGTTTTGCTAAATGAATGACACTCTGATTGTCACAGAAAACTGTAACCTTTCCTTGAATCAAGCCATACTCTGAGAGTATACCTTTCAACCACATGCTCTCCTTGATTGCTTTTGTGAGAGCTACATACTCCGCTTCTGTGGTTGAAAGAGCAACTACATATTGATGGTATGCTTTCCAGCTAATTGCAGCTCCAAATAGAGTAAAAACATAGTATGTTAAGAGACTTTCTTACGTCAACATTTGCAGCAAAATCAGCATCTACATAACCCATCAGCAATCCTTGCTTAGCAAGTTCCTGCAAACCCTTGTCACCCATATGAGCAAGTTGATTGTGCCACAAGTAGGTGTTATCACTAGCCTAGGAATGGTGAGCATGTGCAGAAACAGTCCTGCGAACCAGGAAATAAAGCTCATTCTTCTTCTTGCCTTCGATTACAACATTTCCTTCTTTTGATACAGTCATTCTTCCTTGATAAGAAGAGAATGTGTATCCCATAGTATTAAATAGACCAAGAGATATCAGATTTCTTCTAAGCTCTGGTACATATCTGACATTGCTTATAGACCTGATTACACCATCATGCATTCTAATCTTCACTGATCCAACTCCCATTACTTTGCATACCTGATCATTTCCAAGAAGTACAGTGCCTCCATTGACCAGTTTCAGACTTGAAAACCATTCTTTTATTGGTGTCATGTGGAAGCTACAGCCTGAGTCCAAAATCCAATCTGTACCAACCTCCTCAGTTGTTGCACATAAAGCATCACATGATTCATAACCAGTATCCTTGCTTACTTGATTTGCTTGGCTTTTCTGAGTTTTCTTGGCATCTTCAGCTGCATATTTGGCCATCATTTCTTGCCACTTAGGGCATTGTTTCTTGAAATGGCTTGGTTTTTTTACAATGAAAGCACTTCAGATCTGGATTTCTTGGTGCTTCATTTGTCTTCTTTTCAGCCTTCTGATTTCCCTTGAATGAGGGTTTCTTGTGTTGGCCTTTAGAGTTATTCTTCTTGATGTGCAGGCCTTCTCCATTAGATTGAGAGCTTCCATTGCCTGTTGTTTTCTGCAGATCTTTACATTTAAGAGCTATCTGCACTTGTTCCAGAGTGATAGTATCTTTACTGCCAAACAATAGAGTGTCTTTGAAATTCTCAAAGGATTTTGGTAGTGCAGATAGCAGCAACAATGCTTTATCTTCTTCCTCGAGCTTCATTTCAACATTCTCCAAATCATCAAGGAGTTTGTTGAACTCATCCACTTGCTTCAAGATAGATTTTGCTGAACTCATCCACTTGCTTCAAGATAGATTTGTGATCTATCATTTTGAATGAGAACAATTTCTACTTCATATACAATCTGTTAGCAAGGATTTTCAGATTGTATAGATTCTCAAGCTTCTCCCATACTGCAATGGCAGTTTCTTCTTTAGAAACTTCCCTTAGAGCTTTATCTCCTAGACAAAGGATGATCACTCTGTGAGCCTTTTCTTTGATCTGGACAAGATCTTCAGTCTTTTCTTTGGCTGGCTTCTTCCTTTTTCAAAGCAGCACCTAATCCTTATTGGATTAAAAGAGTTTTAACCTTCATCTTCCATAGCCCAAAGTCGATCTTGTCTGTTAGCTTCTCAACATTGACCCGCGTAGATGCCATTTGATTGGCTGCTTTCAGTTTCCCACAGACAGCGCCAATTGTTGGATTCGATCAACACTCCACCCAACAACAATCAAGAATAATCCAAACCAATAACTAAGAACACATGGAATTATAGTGGTACGATCTTGAAAGATCTAGCTTCTTTATTGATTTGTAATTCCAGATTACAATGCTTTACAGTAATTCACTCAATCTATGAAATGAGATTACAAAACTTCAAAAATCTGAGATGTAGCACATGAATATTCTCTCAAATTTTCTCTCTCTCTCTCTCTGTCTCTTTCTCTCTCTCGCTTCAGCTTATCTCTTCCTTTTCTTTCTTCTCTTTTCTTTTCTTCTCCCTTTATGATCTCAGTTGCAGATTATTGCTTAAATCCTTCGTACAAACTTAATGTTAGCAACAACCGCTCACAACTAATTTTAGTTGCAACCTCCTCCACATGCAATGTTAGCAACTACCGCTCATAACTAATTTTAGTTGCAACCTCCTCCACATGCAATGTCAGCAACAACCCGCTCATAACTAATCTTAACCGCTTTCTTTCTTGAGCATGGCGGTTAACACAACTGATTTTAGGAGGTAATCTACTACATTGCAGTTGCATGAGACTCCCATGCAACCCATGATCACAAACCGTTGATCAAGAATACTTCTAATTATTAGATGATCATTGAATCATGAGCTAGATTCAACAGTTGATTTAATTAAAAATTTTATACATACATTATTATATTTATTTCCGCGATATGATTTCTCTATTACATGTACACTATTCTGAAATTTGGAGCAAATCCGATGGAAATATTCAATCTGCACAACACGTACAATTTCAATGTTTTTCTTAATTATGTGATCCATTAATTAAACACATAGTATTATTATATGTATATGTATTGTTCCAATTTGCTTTGATGTTCATTCTTACAAAATTTTATTTTAAACTATAATACATACATACATAAGTTACTCAACCTTATAGGAATAGAATCACAAAGATCATCATTTTCACTTTCTTTGTTCCAACGTAGTATACTTTCAGATAACATACATGCAGGACCATACCTTATGATTGTTATATATGCGTTAAATATAAAATAGACCTCTATTTTTAATAATATATAAATTTAATGGCAACATAAAATTTCAACTAATATTTGTTTCTTTTCTATTTTTTTAAAATATTGATAACAAAAATATTGAATACAAGAATAATATGTAAATATATATATATATATATATATATATGAAATAGAGGAGATAATATTTTTAAGACCATCTCCAGCAGTGTTCATTACTTTAGTGTAAATTATGCACCACTTTAGCGTAAAATTTACATACTCTCTCCAACAGTTTGCACTACTATCTCCACTAAAAAATAATATTACACAATAATCTTTATTTTCTTTATTTTTAATATTTATTTTTATTACTAAATATTTGTTAAAAACATTCTATATGTAATTTTATTTAACATTAAATTTTGAGATAATATTTATTTTACTTATATTCTTAAACTATCATATTCAAAAAATATATATGTAAATTGAATGTCGGGTAATGTTATGCAATTCTATTTAAATTTGTCTATAATATTTAAAATCTCATATACTTATTTTAATTATATTTTTTATTATTATTTTAATTACACATCATATGATTTTATAAAACTTGATTTAATTTTAGTTTGGATAGTTGGGATAAAAAAATTACAATATTAAAGATTAAAAAAAAATATATAATCATATAAAAAAGAAAATAAAAAAAAAGTAGCGCAATAAAAAATCTGCGCTAAAAGTAGTGCAAAAATTTCAAAAACTTCAAACTAGTGCAGAGAATGGAGTATACTGGAGGGTGAAAACTGACGTCAAATACCAAAGTAGCTTCTTGTTGAAGAAGCTCTAAAATCTTCTTTAGATTTTATTACAAAATGATAATATAATATTCAATGAAAAAATATGCAAAACTAAATAAAGAAAGAAAAGTAAATAGATTCATATCTATACTTAATATAAAAGTAGGAACGTGAAAATAAGAATTTTGCGAAATGTCATCACCACAAATTTTATCTATATATAATATAAAAGAAATAAAAAACCCCCTAAAAAAATACTAAAATGACACATGCCACTTCAATAAATGTTCTGCATTAAATACTTAAAAAATATCTTAAAAAATTATATGTAGGAAAAAAAAGTACTTTTTTTCTAACAAAAATTTTATAATTCAAATAACTTTTTTTGTTATAAATTCATTTTTAAAATATGATATATTGTATCAATCGTCTTTTTACGATATTTAATTTGATATCAATATTGTATATTTAAAAATAAAATATTTTATTTAAAATATTAATTTTTTTTACAATTTTATTTAAAATATATGTTAATTTGAATAAAAAATTGGATTAAATTCTTATATGAATTTGAGACAATGTAAAAAATAATAAATATTTTTATAGAATAAAAATAATAAATATTTTATAAAATAAAATTATTATACTATTCAAGTATATAATTAGTTGTTTCATTTTAATATTTTAACTGATTTTAAATATTTGTATTGACTTTGAAAAATTATAGTTGGCTAGATTGAGTTTAAATTTTAAAATTCGCTTCATTGTGCAATTTATTATTTACTAGATAAAACTTTTGAAAGAATGATGCACTAGACATATGAAACTATACTTCAAATTGATTTAAACGAACTCTAAGATTTTTAATTTCTTATATCTATTACATATTGAAAATGTTATTTGACATTTGATTTTATAAGTAGAAAAAATATATATATATAAAACAAACACACACAAAATGTAATTAGAAATACTTATGTGTCTTCTATACTCTCTCTCTCTAATTCATTTGCATTTTCACTAAAATTAAAAAAATGAAAATGTTTTTTTTCATTTAATTCCATTTTTAACATATGACATATCAAATTAATTTTCGTTTTGTGGTCTTTAATTTACATCAATATTGCATATATTAAAATAAATAATTAAATTTAAAGTATGAAATATAGTTTTTTATGAATTGAATATTATTTCATAAATTTTATGTATATGATGGATTTGAATAAATAGCATATTAAATTTTGAAATAGATTTAAGTTATATATATATATATATATATTTGTGTTTACATAAGTAATTGTGTATTTAATTATGTTGTATAATTTTATATCTTCTTTTTAATTTTATGTTTTGTGTTTTTTATTATTTTATACATTTTTATTAACTTGAAGTTATATTTATAATTTCATAAGTGATATTTTAAATTTCATATTATTGAAATTATATATTATATAATTAAAGTGCACAATATTCAGTACTAATATAAAATTAAAAGTTATAAAAGCAAAAAAAAAAAAAAGCGAGATAGTAACTCAGGCTTAAACATGCGCCACTTATACAGTAAAAAAAGTCCCAACTTCACTTTAGTGCATTTAGTAGTACATTGCTAGAGTGAATATTATTAATGCCAAACACCTCTCCGGCGGAGATGGTCTTAGTAATATACAAACAATCCAAGTATTCAAGTCAAAGCACAGTTTACCAAATCTTATTCAACCCCTTCTTGTTTCTTTTGCAAAGATTATCCCTCTCTTAAATTTTTACCACAAATGTATAATTAAATAAAAAAATATTCAAATGTGTTACCATATTAATAACCTTACAAACAGTTTAGTAAAACCATTATGCTAAGAATTGTTGCATATGAAACACTACTAATAAATTTATTTTACGTCAACGGTAATAGCCCAACTATTAATTCCATGCTTTTTGTTATTATCGTTTATGAACAATATGGAACCTGCATATTCTTTTATATTTTCACAATTCCCCTATATTTTCAATAAAATAACTACTTGCTAAATAAATTAGTTTAATATTTTTTTCAGCATTAATAGTAGAAAATATTATCTAAAGATTTTCTTTTCAACTTCTAAGCTCATAATCTAGAACATCATTTAATTATCAACATTCGTGTTCATCTACCAAGGTTCGTGTAACTTATTAACACCACTCTTGAATTGCAACAAGAAGGTGTAGGGTTCTAAACCAATCTCCACCCCTTAATCACATTGTACTAAAAAGCAATCTTGTTCATTTAAAACACAACTTAATCTTCATAATTAGCTTTCTAGGGATTTAGAGTGAGTAAAAACAAGTTATTTGGAATATTATAACAATCTTTAATGCATAAATTGAACTTAAGATTCCAGCATAGTAAAATGTTTATGACAAACATATCACTATAAAACTACAGTAAAAGTCTGAGATTGATATTTGTATTTATCTTTTTTTTCTTGAAGTCTTGGAAGCATTTCCGATCCCTCTAATACATATGTCGGCATTCCCAAAAATTAAATATATCGCAGAAATATTAAATTATTTTAAACATTGAGTAAAATCAAAAGTTGAATAGTTCAAGAAAAAAACACTATACAAGATATTATCTACTGGGTTTTCAGTGTACAAAATAACAACAACAACAACAACAATAATAATAGAACAAAATTCTTGGGAGCATTATCCCTCCAATAATATCGACATTCCTAAAAATTAACTAATATCACGTTATTTCAAATATTGAGTAAAATTAATAGTTGAATGGTTCAACAAAACAACAAAATACAAGATATTACCAGCTAGGTTGTTAGTGTGCAATTTTTATAATAATAATAATAATAATAATAATAATAATAATAATAATAATAATAATAATAATAATAATAATAATAATAATAATGGTCTTAATAGAACAACATATAAAAAGTTTTAAGGGCTCTAAAATGCAGTTTATCATAAATTTTGGTATAAACTTAGAGTACATGATTTACTTATGGAAAAAAAAAAAAGAATTACTGCCATTTTCTTCACTATAGAAATAAAAAGAGCTCCAATATTTTACTATAAATGTCAAAAGTACATGATTTACTTGCCTCTACTATGAAATATTTGTTTTTCCATTTTTCTGCCTGAGAGAACCTTAGCCCAAAAAAAAAAAAAAAAAAAAAAAAAAAATCAAACAAACAAAAGAAAAGCACATGTGAGCGTTCTTCAAGCTTGCACTTTGCCGGCACGTGCATTACACGTGCTTTTGGCGCAAGTAAGCAACAACCGCGACTTCCAGCCTCTTATCTCCAATCATCAAATATTTTTTTGACCAAAATTTCAAAATTTTAATTTTGTTATTGAACTCTATATTAATTTAATTTTTTTCACTATCTTCATTTTGATATTTATTTTACACATACAAAAAATAAAACATCAAATTTTAGATATAAAATATTTTTTTGAAGTGCATTGAGATATATTTTTATATCTAAAGTATTTTTTATAAAAATTAAAATATAAAATTATTTAATAATTTTTTTTTGGAAAATGATAAGATTATTGTACTTTTTTACATTTTTTGTATCTTAATAATTTTTGAATTGTTTGAAATATTTTGTCGGAAAGAGGAAGGGTAAAAATGACACAAAAATTGTTAGGTTTAATGAAAAAATTTGTGTTAACCACATAAATAAAAGCCAGAAAACATTTGCTATAATTATTCATTTGTATAAATGAGTTTATTAATAAATGAGTATACTAATAAAAAAATTGTAATTATAATAGTTTTGGATTGAAAATTGTATAGAAATAAATTTCAATGGACCAAATTTGCTTAAAAAAGAATTACTACTCTAATTTAATAATTAATTTAAAATTAATAACCATTACCAACCTTTTTCTTAAGAGTATTAAATGTGATTGCGACGCGATTTCAAAATTACTAACTTTAAGATATGAGACTTAATTAATTAAAAATATTTGACATAGAATTGCCAACACACAAAATATATAATAATATTATTTTAAATATTAATTTATTATTATATACCGCTAATATTATAAATACTAATTTCATACAATTGACACATGTAAGTATGTAGATAATATAATTATCTTTTACTTTTATTTGTAAAAATTCCAACATATAAAAGTGAAAAAGATAAAAGTAAATATTTTCAGGAAATAACTAGAAAAGTCTAAAACGTGACCACTATAAGTAAATAATTAATTAATATTCCTATTAAATTAAATATAGAAAAGGAAACGTGTAGATACGAATAAACCCGGAGGACTGAAATTGAAATATTGGAAAGGAGAAGGTCTTGCAAATAATATTGATGATACTAGGAAATCTCTGGAAGAAACCGGAAGCTAGAAAATTCAAACATCTGTCGGTCTTTCAAAGGAAGAAGAATGATCTAGAGCCTAGACACCTTACCTTCCACACTATTTATACACCCCTTTCTTCCTTCCCCTATTTTCATCAGTAGAGAGACAAGTACCAGAACAAAAACTTGTTTGAAAATCTCGATTTGCGTTTTCTGTCTTGAGATTCTGATTGATTGGATTGTTGCTGCTGTTTTGAATGGCTGGAAAGGGTGAAGGACCGGCTATCGGAATCGATTTGGGAACCACGTATTCATGCGTGGGAGTGTGGCAGCATGATCGTGTTGAGATTATAGCCAATGACCAGGGCAACCGCACGACGCCGTCTTACGTGGCTTTCACCGATACCGAGCGTCTCATCGGTGATGCCGCTAAGAACCAGGTGGCCATGAACCCTACCAACACTGTTTTTGGTGAGTTTGTGTTCTTTACTATCGATTTTTACGTATTTGTAAGGTTTTTCTTCATTTTGTTCATATCAAATCTTTATTCAGTATTTGGCGCCTTTTCTGTTGATGTTTCTTGTTTTAATTAATCTAAAATCTGGTTGGCGATCTGGAAGATTTACTTGGCAGACATTCTATTTATGAATCAAATGATCTGAATTACGTGCTCTGGTGCTCTGCAGTTGATTTTACAGTTATTCTAAATCTTATGCAAAAAGAGTATGCTGGTGTTAATTTTCGGAGTAACTGGTTAAGTGAGAGCTGCTGTTTGAGGAAAGGAAACATAGAATCATTGTGCTGTAATTGTTGGGGTCTAATCGGATTCTCTATTCTGGAAACTACAGTAAAACGAATAATCTAGTTGGAAACTGTAATGAGATATAAAATAGAATTAAGAAGGGGCGAACTCCACTGGATTGCGTCGTTTAAGCTTGCCTGTTGTATGCGGGTGCTAAGTAAAAATTTCATCCTTTAATAGCTTCTGAAATGTAATATGAACTATTCTTTGAAAGATATGAACTCTGTTCCTTTTCAATTTTGTAACTGGAAATTGGAGCTCAAGCCTGTTGTAGGAATTAATTGCTCACTACATCTCTACTTTGCAACGCAGATGCAAAACGGTTGATAGGTAGAAGATACAGCGACCCCTCTGTCCAGAGTGACATGAAGCACTGGCCATTCAAGGTGATTGCTGGGCCGGGCGACAAGCCCATGATCGTAGTCAACTACAAAGGCGAAGAGAAACAATTCTCAGCAGAAGAGATCTCTTCAATGGTCCTAACTAAGATGAAGGAAATTGCCGAAGCGTACCTTGGATCAACCATCAAGAATGCTGTCGTCACAGTTCCTGCCTATTTTAACGACTCTCAGCGCCAGGCCACCAAGGACGCGGGAGTAATCTCGGGGCTTAATGTTATGCGCATCATTAACGAGCCAACAGCTGCTGCCATTGCATACGGGCTTGACAAGAAGGCGAGCAGTACTGGTGAGAAAAATGTGCTGATCTTCGATCTTGGAGGTGGCACCTTTGACGTGTCCCTTTTGACAATTGAAGAAGGGATATTTGAAGTTAAATCAACTGCTGGTGATACGCATCTTGGAGGAGAGGATTTTGACAACAGAATGGTGAATCACTTTGTTCAGGAGTTTAAGAGGAAGAACAAGAAGGATATAAGTGGGAATCCAAGGGCGTTAAGAAGACTGAGGACTGCTTGTGAGAGGGCGAAGAGGACTCTCTCTTCGACTGCGCAGACTACTATTGAGATTGATTCTTTGTACGAGGGTATTGATTTTTACACCACTATTACTCGTGCTCGATTTGAGGAATTGAACATGGATTTGTTCAGAAAGTGTATGGAGCCAGTTGAGAAGTGCTTGAGAGATGCGAAGATGGATAAGAGCAGTGTCCATGATGTTGTGCTTGTTGGTGGATCAACTAGGATTCCAAAGGTACAACAGCTACTTCAGGATTTCTTCAACGGTAAAGAACTATGCAAGAGCATCAACCCGGATGAAGCTGTAGCCTATGGAGCTGCAGTCCAAGCCGCAATCCTGAGTGGTGAAGGCAATGAGAAAGTGCAGGATCTTCTTCTCTTGGATGTCACACCATTGTCCCTGGGTCTAGAAACAGCTGGAGGAGTTATGACGGTTCTAATTCCTCGGAACACAACTATTCCGACCAAGAAAGAACAAGTCTTCTCCACATATTCAGACAACCAACCCGGTGTCCTGATCCAGGTTTACGAGGGTGAAAGAACGAGAACAAGGGACAACAACCTCCTTGGAAAATTTGAGCTCACTGGAATCCCTCCAGCCCCACGTGGTGTCCCACAGATCAATGTCTGCTTCGACATTGATGCAAATGGTATCCTGAATGTGTCGGCGGAAGACAAGACAACAGGTCAGAAGAACAAGATCACGATTACCAACGACAAAGGGAGACTGTCAAAGGAAGAGATTGAGAAGATGGTGCAAGAAGCAGAGAGGTACAAGTCTGAGGATGAGGAGCACAAAAAGAAGGTTGAGGCAAAGAATGCATTGGAGAACTATGCGTATAACATGAGGAATACGATCAAGGATGAGAAGATTGCTTCGAAGCTGCCAGCGGAGGATAAGAAGAAGATTGAGGATGCAATAGAGGCTGCTATACAGTGGTTGGATGGGAATCAGCTTGCGGAGGCTGATGAATTTGAGGATAAGATGAAGGAGCTTGAGGGTCTTTGCAACCCGATTATTGCGAAGATGTATCAGGGTGCAGGTGGAGCTGATGTGGGCGGTGGCATGGATGAGGATGGCCCATCGGCAGGTGGCAGTGCGGGTGGCTCTGGGCCCGGCCCCGGCCCCAAGATTGAGGAAGTTGATTAAGTGTGACGAGGGTTGCATTTGGTGTTGTGTTGAGATGATGTTATGCGAGTTTAGGTGGGTATTGCTTTGTGCCAGTGTTTGTCTAATTGCATTACTTTACGCATAGGCTTGGATCTTTGTTGGGACCAAGAATATATATCCTTTTCAATGTTAATAATCAGTGCAGTCTTCTCTATTTTTTGGTAACAAGATTACATGGCAATTACACAATAGGTTGTGAAGGAATTCTGTATGCTATAGGATTGCATAATTGCATTAAGAATTTGTTCTAATTTCATCCCTTCTTATTTTGATAAATGACGAGACTTTAAAAGAGGTGTAGTTTTATAATATGTTACCGTAAAATATAACATAAATATGAAAAGGAAATTTGTATCTAGTATTCATGAAAGTTGTCCAAATTAACTTATAAATTGGTACCTCAAACTCAAATTTGAATCAATTATTTTCTTTCAAAAATTTTATAAATTTCTTATTACCAAGTAAATATGATTATTTCTAAAAACTAAAATAATAAAATAAATCTATAAATATTTAATAAATTAGAAATATATTAATAAATAAAGAAATTTTTAAAATTAAATTAAAAAAATTATATGAGATTTGAAAATAAAATGATAAAATATAAAAGATATTTAATACATCAACAAATTTCAAAAGAACTTCAATTATTTTAAAAAGCATAACCAATCATTAAATTTCACCATTTTTTGTATTTAAATTATTAAATAATTCTTAAATTTTTAATTTGTCAATCTAGGGATTTACTTAGATATATTTATGAATGATTTAATTGTTGATTTATTAAATATTTTAAAATTATTTAGTAAATTTAATATTTAGGAGGATCTTTGTTATATATTTAAAATTTTATAGGCTATTGGTCTATTTAAAAAGTTTAAAAACCTAATTATACAAGAAATTATTAAAGATTTAAAATGAAGCTACTAGTTTGCGCCGTTTCATAAATATTTATAGGAGCTGTATGTTTTATGGAGGTGAGTGTGGAGTAGGTGACTAAATATAAATACGAACATAAAGGAGAACATCATAAATGTTAATTTGAGATAGATGCATGGGCGCCGTGTTTTGTGTGTGTGTGTGAATAACTGTATGAGAAAGAAAGTGAGATAATGATAATAACCCACCAAATTTTTTATTTGACGGAGCTAGATGGGTTACTAAAATCTCACTCCAACCTATACCTATATATATATTATTTTATATTATGGGAGTGCTTGTGCAGAGTGATAATAATTACTAGAAATTATGGAATATACTTAACTATATATAGAATGCAAAAACTATAATAAATTTTTTAGAATTTTTTATCAATTAATTCAACAATTAGTTAAGTTAATAATATAAGTTAATCACTCATCAATTAATTCAAATTATCTAAAACACATTCATTTTTCATAATTTATCAAACATAAAAAATTATGTTCAGAAGACTGCAAGACTATTAGCCTACTATATTACACCATAATCTTCAAAAGCCAAATAAATAAAATGATCTTTTATTCAATTGAATATTATACAAAATTATTAATAAAACAATTCCACGCGTTGGCCCTTCCCAACTCGCCACAACCCGCAGTTTACGTGGATCAACCCACGGGACTGCTATACGATGGTTTATTATATCTCTAATCCAACCTATATATATGCAAAATATGGTGGTATGGTTCGACACATCTGATCTATTTTAACAATTCTATTTAAAATAATTTTAAATATTTTAATATAGAATGATTGATTCATAGGAAAGGAAAAAACCCTAAGGAAATAAAATGGAAACAATTATTAAAAATAACAAAGTGTAGGTAGATATAAATGAGAACATGGGTCCTAACAAAAACTATGGTATGTTTATTGTTTTGTGAAAGCTAGGATTTGGTGCTCACCCCCCTAATTTGTACCATTAGTTAAAAACAAAAAAAACTAAATTAAACTAACAACATGATATAATCTAAAGTAAGTTTATTGTAGTATTAATTGTCTAACTAAAAAAATTACTTGTTTTCTAAAAAAATATTATTATTTGTTAAAAATAATAAATCATTAATAATATTTTTCAAATAAATTAATACAATATTTTAGTTGAATAATTAATACTCTACATCGGATTGTATGGTGCACTCGATGCATATAAATTTTTACGATAATTCAAATAATTGACCTTCGAACACACTTTTTAGTTTGTTGCTGCTTATACAACCATGAATTCTAAATTTATTTCTGTATTAATTCAAATATCTTTCAACTTGTCCTATACTACAAATATGATATATTTAATCTTTCTAAATCTACATATTTAGTTGAATATAATTCAATTTGTCGTATGCTACAAATATTATTTTTTATAAGCGTTTCTATATGTCATTGGAATGCTACAAATAAATGGTCTCGTTATTCTTCCAAAGGCCTTTCAATGCCAATTTAATTATATATATTATAACATAAGGAAGCCATTAAAAAAAAAAAAAAAAAATCATTGCCAAAACATTTTCCTTCCTCAAAATGAAGATATGTTTGATTCGACACATTTTCTTGAAATTGAAGGGTAAGAACGACCAATCTCATCAATCATGTTAATATGTATAATATCCACATGGTTATGATTATTATAATCTAAAAATTGAATAATTTGTCGACGTGTAACACATTATCCGTAGAGATTAAAATAGTTATAACAGAAGATTAAAATATAAAACGTTTCATCAAATTCAAAGGACTAAGAATGCATTTATAGCTGAGTCGAGAAGATAATATGATTCGAATTGAGGTTGAAATTAAAATTATGAATTTTGACCACTTCCTAAAATTTATATTTTCAAGCTACTCTCACCTTTACCCAACAACTCCACCAAATGGAAATAAATCATTATTCATTAGGAGATCGGCTCTTGTGCATTAAATGCATAAATCTTCTAATGGACCAATTTAACTCACAAAATTAAAAAAATTGTAAATTGTGCACTTAAAAGAATTTTTTCATACACATAGAATATGATAATTCTTCACAAAAGTAATACTTTATTGAGAAAATATAATAATCTTTTAACAATTCTTAAACAGTAAATTACATGTTTTTCGATAAAAATAAAAAATATCAAGTCCAAATATATGCAGACACTCGCATGACATACGCCAAATCCACTAGATTTTTGCTATCTTGTGCGTATTTGGATCAAGTCGATTAAAATCTACATATTTTTGTTATTTTAAATTATGATTCAACCCATTATATACAAGAAGATCTATGCATACAAATCTTTATGTATTTCATATCACTCAATATGGAACAAATTGAATTACTAGTGTAATTTAACACTAAGTTTTTCTCACATCCACAAGAAAATAAGTGAAAAAGGTTAAAAAGTAAAAAGTTCGCACAAAAAAAAAAAAAACAAAAAAAAAATAAAGGGTAAAAAAAAAAACAGGGTTAAAAAAAGAAAAAGAGTTAGGAAAAAGGCAGATGTTGTGTTGTACATTGCAACATACCTTTCGTCTCCATCCGATCCCATGTGAGCATCTCTCGAACTCTGCGAAACTTTTCCAACCAACAATACACCAATACCACTTGTTTTCTATTTCCAGCCTTTCACTATTTATTTTTTATTTGGATCCTCAAAACTAATTCATGGTGCATTTATATATATATATATATATGCACGACGATAATATATGGTTTACAATTAGGGCCGATGCCCATTGTTTACACTTAACATTATCAAATTTGATCAAATGTAGCCCCTTTCCTTGTATTTTAACCAAAAAATTGGTTTTAGAATTGCTCACAACCTTTAAAATAGGCACTTAGTTTGAGAACCATAGTGTTATTTTTTCTTAAGAAAATATTATTTGAATTGACAATATATTCAATCCAACTAAAATTTTAATGGATGATGATCCACATTAATATAACTTACTAGTACAATATGAAGTCATCAACAATAACATGACGCAAACATTAAAACATAGGAGATAAAACACAATTTAATTTTTTTTCTATTGGCTAATACATGCATAGTTTTGCCAGTTGAGTCCTGTAGGTGAGATTATCCACATTGTGCAGCAATTATTCCTATTGAATCTTGACCCCTTTTTCAGCTCAATGCAGGTTATTATCTCTTAACCATTTCCACACTTTCTTTTCATCATCTATAGCCATTTGGAAAATCATCATAAACTTATATAAATAATACACACACACACACACACACACATGAAGATGAAATCCATAAGTGGATTAGGGCTAGGATTAAGTCTGGTTTTTGGGTGCCTGTTACTAGCTCTTATAGCAGAGCTCTACTATCTGCTATGGTGGAAGAAGAAGATTATCACCAAGATTGATGAAAATGGGGGCCAAATCCCTCCAAGAACGTCACATTTTTTCTACATTTTCTGCTGCTGGAAAAACCCCATTTCTTCTTCTTCTGCACATCGACTGTGTGATACTTCTCCCACTCTTGTTCATCAACCACACTCATCCTCAAACTCAAACAAAGATCTGTGGCTGAAACAAGAAGACAACAGCAACATGGAATATCTCCCCAGATTTCTCTTCACAATCACAGAGGAAACAATGGAGGACCTGGAGAGTGAAGATGGGGGGCGGGGGGGTTTCAAGAACACAAGTAGAAGCAATTTGAGCGATCTGCTCCAGATTCTAGAGACCCCATTTTTGACCCCCCCAGCTTCGCCCCCTTACTTCACCCCCCCTTTGACTCCATCATTTTCCGATTCGGAAAGAGATGCAGAATTCAACAGGATGAGGGCTTCTCCTCCTCCAAAGTTTAAGTTCTTGAGGGATGCTGAAGATAAGCTGATTGTTCAGAGAAGGAGAATCATGGATAATGGGCATTTTATCACACTCAATGTTAATGTTGCAGAAGATGAACATGGGAATTGCCACAAGTGTTGTAGTACTGAGTGCTAGTTTTTTCACAAATTCTTCACAGATAACTCATTTTGTTTCTTCCAAAAACCACTTGTAAATTTGAGTGTGTATTAATTAGATCAGCATTTGTTTTGCTTCATTCATCACCATTTTTATCTAATATCTATCTATATATATATATACACACACACATAAATTTACTTGCATTCTTAGAGGTAGGGTGCTAATCTTTCAATCGAATCTTTAAATTTCAAATGGTATTTCATATTCGATTTCAATTTTATTAACATGCATTATGTGTTTATTTATAATGTCAGTATGATATTATTTTATATATAACTTGCATTAATAAAGTTGGTATATAAAACGAAAAATATCCATAATAGGAAATTAAGTCAATAATTCAATTCCTATCTTATTTTTTATTCTATTTTATATTTTATTTCATATTTCAATTTACTAATTCACATTAATATTTATCGATGATGTCACTCAATATATATATGCTTAAATATTACAAAATATTTATAAAGTTCTAATGCAAAATTTAGATTTAAATAATTATAAAATACGATGTAATTTTGTATTTATATTTATTTATTTCTTGCAACCTATTATGGGTTCAATCTGTCCAACCTATTGTGCTAATTCCAATAAATAAATCCCTGTTTTTGCTATTTTCTATATGATATAATAATATTTAAATGAACTATTATTTATTAAATGTATATAATTTTAAAAATTAAATAATAACATACCCAGACTATATCATCAAATGCCATTTTTCTAAATTATTAAACTACTCCAACAAAGATTCTAATTCTTGTTTTTCTATATCCCAATCGGCAACAATATAACCTGTTCTAAGTTGAAGTGGCGGTTTTTATATACGTGCGACAATGTGAAAAAATAATATTAAACATTATTATAAAAGTGAGTTTCATGTGTATTGTGTGCAACGTGCACCCAATTTATAATATTACTTGTTTAATTAAAAAGAATTATTTGTTTACTTGAAAGATATTATTACTTTTTTTAAGACAACAAATCAGTTGTAATAAATTTTCAAGTAAACAATTAATATTCTATAATTAAATAAATAATACTATTAATTAAATTAAATCTTACGCTCTATAAATAAAAGTTATATTTTTAAGTAAATAATTAATAGTATGCAATTAAATAAATGATACTATTAATTAAGTTATAGTAATTACCGTTTTGTTGTGTTATAAAAATGTTTGGTTGAAAAGAGGAGTGATGTTTGGGCATTTAAGTAAAGACGCACTTTATTTGCCCGTGACTATGGGTCAGCCTCTCGTGCTAACCGAAAGTAAAAAGTGTCCCCCGACCTTCAATAATCATTTGGTCCTCACCTTTTCTTGGGCATTTCTTTTCCATTATTTTATTAAATAATTATGTCCCATCAATAATATAATTTATAAGAAAATATTCTACAAGTCCAATTGGTCTATAATGTTTGTGTTAATATACTATATACTATTTTTATTGGATTTTAAATTTATTTAAAAAAAAAACTCAAATATGATATTATCAATTGCATTTCATCCTTTCTTTTATACATCAATTAATGCATTGACCATTAATAACATATTAAAAAAAGTATCTTCAAGTTGGGTTGTTAAACCAAATATACACCTCTTTCTATATCCTATAATAAAAAATAAAAAATGTAAAATGTATATATATATATATATATATATATATTTTTTTTTATCAAAAAACAGAAAGAGGCATTGAGATATATCCAAGATGTAAAATGTCATTTAAAATGAATAAAGAGATAGTGAGATTTATCAATGATGATTCATGGTATTGATCAAAGATATAAATAATAGTATTTTACGTACTTTTTCAGAATTATAGAAACAAAAAAAAAAAAAAAAAAAAGAAGAAAAAAAAGAAGGCAACCAAAAATTCTATGCTTTTACTTGTATTATAATTTGAATGTTTAGGATTTGTGATAAACAAAACTTGCATGAATGAAGGGGTAATTTATATATTTTCTTACCAATTAAAAATATATCTCAATGATAATAAATGTGTACCGCGTCAACAACAATGTTATGCAACATTTAAATTTACACTGAATCTAGGATTTAACAACCATATAGATAAAAAAGAACATTTTTTGACATTCTAACAAATTAATTAGATAAAAAAGGAAGAAATCAAATTTTGTGATAATCCAAATCTTTTAATAGCATTAATAAAATTCTTATTATAAAGATTTATGTCATGATTTCATGCTTGCAAAGTACGAATTTCTTTATAACATTTAACATGATAATTAAATGATTTAAATTGATATGATTTACTGTATAATTTTATGTGACGTTATATGATTTAATTGATATATTTTTATGATTAAAATTTCTATGATTTATATATAATTTCATGAATTATAAGATGATTGGTTTTATAGCTATAAAGTTTTACAAGAATTCTTATGATTTTATGAGTAGTTAAATGTTCTAATTTAAATTTTTAATATTTTATATGACGAAGTTTGAATTAGAGCATGTTCATGTGATTAATTTGATCTTTTGAAGTAAATTGAACCTTTTAAATACATAAATTGAATTTCATTATTTATTAATTATGAAAACATGAATTTTTAGAATTTTCATGTTTATATTTGTAATATAATTTATTTGATTTCAAGATTAATATGACTAAATTAGAATAAATCATGCTTAAGTGATAATATATTAGTGGATTTGTGATAAAATATTATAAAGTTATAATTGGACTTAATAAATTAAATTAAATATTTAAAATTTAAATTTTGATATTAATAAAAAAAAATACCAGAGGGAGTCCTTAATGCTTGAATTCACACAGTATGTCTAAAGTCTAGGTCAATTTATTTTTCTTAAAATCGGTGGTGCGACGATAGTCGGAAACAACCAAAATTGTGAAAATTTGGTGGTGACAAAGGTTTTGAAACCCTTGTTCCACCACCATTGCCACAGTCCAAATTAGGGTCCCCACTGGCATGAACCGATAACCCACATGCCAGCAAGAGAAACCCCCGTGAAATTTTGGCTGCATGGCCAAAACAATTGGGGAAGATTCCTAACTTGCGCCACAAGGACAATCCGACTTCTTTTAAAAAACTTCAACTTCAAATTGAGTTATTTTTCATCAAGAGGTTTAGGATTCATTACTTCGGGCCCAACATTTCCCCTAAAAATTCCAACAGTGAAAAGTCTTGTTGGATGTCGAATTTTGTTGTAAAAGTTGTGCTTGTTGTTGAGCATTTTAGCGCAGTTGTGCATTGTTCTTTTAGATTTTCGGCCAAATAATGGCCGGATTTTTCGCAACCTGTATTTATGTTCCATTCACATAGGGGTACCTTAGTCTTTTCCAACTCTGTCACGATTCTGTTATTTTGTTATTAGCTTTCCATTAGTTGATTCTTACTGATTGCAAGGGGGGCGGGAGGAGTGTATAAATACATGTCTTGTTCTGGGTTTACGACACTTTTGGCCATTTTGTAACAAGACTTTTCTCTAAATAAATTCTCTCTCTATCTTCCTTCCCTAAATTCTCCTTCTGTTTATCTTGGACTCTTACATTTGGTATCAGAGCCAGCTCACTTTCGTGCGTAATACTCTGATCATCTATGGCAGGGAGAAACAATACTCAACGAATTGAAATGCTTGAACAGCAACAGACAGAGTCAATAGCAGAGAGGGTGGAGTGGATGAACTTTGTGACGACGGAGCAGTTGGAGCTCAAACGTTATATGCAGGAGCTCATGTCCAAGTTAGAAGCTGCTTTGACAGCTCAAGGTAAGGATCACTCTAATCTGAATCCTTCTACACCAAATTCGGCTATGAGAATAACAAACCGGGTGATGGAATATTAGGATCTGGTCCTAGCTCCAATATTAATGAAGGAATGCATATGCACAATTCAAATACTAGATTTCCTCGATTCAATTTTCCAAAAATTAAGTGGAGAAGACCCTAGCTATGGTTGAGGAAATGTAATCGCTATTTTTCATTCCATAACATGCATGAACATGAAAAAGTCATGACAACAGCTATGTTTATCGAAGGAGAGACAAAATATTGGTATGTCGACTGTGTTGAGAATAAGGAGGTGATTTTCTGTGAGAAATTTTCTAAATTAGTAATGATAAGGTTTTCAAATATTCAAGGAAGCAATTGATTGGTCAATTGAACAAATTGAAGCAGACTGGATCACTATTGTAATACATTTTCGAATTCGAGAAGCTCAAAGCTTTCATGATATCCATAAACTGGACACTAAGTGAAGAATACTTTGTGAAGAGCTTTATAAGTGGCTTGAGGGATGAGATTGGAGAGATGTTGGAACTTTTTAACCCATATTCTCTTATTATGACTATGCAAATGGCAAGGAAGCAGGAGTTATTGTTGAGTTCTACTAAAAAAATCAAGTAAAGATGTAATAAGAACCTTTGTAGGAAACAATTGGAGGCAAAATTCACCGGAAGGGGAGGTGATGACAAAGAACATAATTCCTTTGTTGCCAGCTCTAGGAGATAAATTAGTACCTGAAAAATGATTAACTCAGGAGGAAATGGAGCTGAGAAGAAGGAAAAATTTATGCTATAATTGTGATGAGCCGTATGTGTATGGCCATAAGTGCATCACTTGTGTTGGTGATGAAGATCAAGAGATAGAGGAGGTAATTGTGGAGGAAAAATAGGACCGGGTAGAGATATTTTGCATCTCGGTGCATGCCTTACCTGGACAAACAACTCCAGAAACTATTAAATTGCAAGAAAAAGCTGGAAAACAACATATCACGGTGTTGATTGATACAGGCAGCACGCATAGTTTCATTGATATACAAAATGCTAGAAGAATTAGATGTCCAGTGGACGTAACTGAGCCCTTACTAGTCGCTGTGGCTGATGGAACTAGGATTCCTTATTACTCCAAGTGTCCTAACTTTGAGTGGGAAATGGGTGACTGCAAATTCAATGTTGCAGTAAGTTTAATTACTTTAGGGGGGTGTGATATGGTGATTGGAGAGGATGTTCTAAGGTAACTCGAGCCTATTCTATTTGATTTCAATAACAACAAACTACAATTTTAAACTCAAGGCAAAGTGATTACTCTACAAGGTGGGAACACATAAGTAACTCTGAAAATGATTTCTGCAAAACAACTTAGAAGAACCTTCAAGAAGGAAGGGAATAATATGTTTGGGTACTTCTGTTTGGTAGCTGCAATTGGGAATACAGAGGAAGAAATATGCACTACCCCTGAATTGAGGCCTATTTTAAACAAGTTCAGATTGATATTTACCACACCTACTGCATTACCACCTCATAGAGGACATGACCATGAAATTAAGTTGAAGGATGGGGTAGAGCCATTCAAGCAACACCCTCACAGGTATCCTTACCTCCAAAGGACAGAAATATAGAAGTTGGTTCAAGAAATGTTACATTCAGGAGTGATTCAGCCTTAAAAAGTCCATTTTCTTCCTCTCGTGTTGTTGGTTAAGAAAAAGGATGGAAGTTGGAGATTCTGTGTGGATTACAGAAAATTAAATTCACTAACTATAAAAGACAACTTTCCCATACCATTAATTGATGATCTATTGGATGAGTTGGGTGGCTCCAAGATATTTTCTAAGGTGGACCTAAGATCAGGCAATCATGAAATCAGAGTACATCCCTCTGACATAACGAAGACAACATTTGTTACTACCTCAGGGCTGTATGAGTTTTTGGTTATGCCATTTGGCTTAACCAACTCCCCTGCCACTTTTTAGTCTTTGATGAATCGAATTTTCATAATTCACTTGAGAGACTTTATACACGTATTCTTTGATGATATTCTCATCTACAACAAAAACATGAATGATCATAAACTGCACCTAGAGAAAGCTTTGTAGATTCTTCAAGATAATCAGTTGTTTGCCAAGTATTCTAAGTGTGCATTTGGGTAAAGATAAAATGAAGTATTTAGGTGAGATCATTGATGGAAATGGAGTGTCGGCTGACCCTAAGAAAATTCAAGCTATGCAAGAGTGGCCAATTCCACAATCGGTGAAAGCATTGAGAGGGTTCTTGGGGTTGACAGGTTATTACAGAAAGTTTGTACAAAACTATGGAGTGATTGCTAAGCCACTTGCCAATTTGACAAGAAAAGGGCAAGTCAGTTGGTTTGCGGAAGCACAAACAGCTTACGAAAAGCTTAAATTGACCACTACTCCGGTACTCAAATTGCCAGAATTTGACAAGCCTTTTATCTTGGAGATAAATGCTACCTATCATGGGATTGGGGTAGTTTTGAAGCAAGAAGAGCACCACTTGGCTTATTTAAGCAAAGTCTTAGCTCCTAAGAATCTTGGTCTGTCCATATATGAAATGAATTTTTGGCTATTTTGATGGCAGTGGAGAACTGGAGAGCCTATCTCATACATGGCCGGTTTGTTATCAAGACAGACCAACATAGTTTGAAATTCTTATTGGAGCAGAAAATATTGACCCTTATACAACATAAATATTTGACCAAACTGCTGGGCTACAACTACAAGATTGAATTCAAGAAAGGAATGGAAAATAGGGTAGCTGATGCCCTTTCCAGAAGAGGTTCTGAAGTGGTGGAATTACATGCAATTTCAATGGTTCAGCCAACTTGGATCACAAAATTGGACTTGAGTTACCAGGGAGATGAGGTTGCTCAAGTGGTCATACTTAATAAGATTCTTTTCCCTATAATTTGTCTTTATTCAGTCATTCGAGGGGAATAATCCGGTATAAAGCCAAGCTTTATGTCGGAAATGGCAATCAATTGAGATCCACTATTGTGCAGTATTTGCATTTTTTGGCTGAAGGGGGCCACTCCGGAATGCAAGTTACCTTGCAGAGAATTAAAAGTTTATTTTGGTGGCCTAGTTCCAAAATTATGGCTGAATCCGTGGTTAAAGCTTGTTATGTTTGCCAACTCTGTAAACATGAAACTCAGAAATCCAGTGGTTTACTACAGCCTATACCCCTTCCAAATCAGGCTTGGACCCAAATTAGTATGGATTTTATTGAAAGTTTATCAAAATCCAAAAGGAATGATATTATATGGGTCATTGTGGACAGGTTCACAAAGTATGCTCACTTTGTGGCTCTTGCCCATCCGCATTTACTCTTCTCAGTTGGCCTCTCTATTCTTGGATCAAATTTATAGGCTGCATGGTTTGCCCCACATCATTATTTCTGACAGAGACAAGCTTTTTACCAGTTAATTTTGGGAGTAGTTGATGAGATCCTTGGGCATCCAGTGATGTATGAGCACGACCTGTCACCCTCAAACTAATGGTCATACTGAAAGGGTAAACCAGTGTTTGGAGACATATCTGAGGTGCATGAGTAGGGCTAATCCAAAGGAATGGATATCTTGGTTACCACATGTTGAATATTGGTACAATACATGCTTCCACTCATCCATAGGAATCTCTCCTTTCGAGGCCCTCTACGATTATAAACTTATTCCATTCCCTATGTTTTCTGCTTCTCCAGTCAATTTTGATGGTGTAGAGTTTATCTTGAAAACTTAACAACATATTCAGGAACATTTAAAAAGGTACTTAAAAAGGCTCAAGACAGGATGAAGGTATTTGCATGTTTCACTTCTTAAAAAGAAGGTAGGAGATAAAGCTGAGGTATCTCCAAATTTGCCTCTCTTTGAGGAAGCTGAGGTATCTAGTTTCTATTCTGGCTCAATGATAACTCTATATAATAGAGCTATTTTTGTACCCTTTAACTTAAATTCATGTAAAAAATAGTGATGAATTTAGTGAATTTTAGTATAATATAGTATACTTAGATCTTTGTTTTGTTTTGTAGTTTGTATAAATTAAATGTGTAATTTTTCTTTGATTTTATGTAAAAAAATAGGGTTGGAGCTGAAATTGAAGAACCAAAGCGAAAAGTGCAGAAGGTCTGAAAAGTCCCCAGTTGCTACACGAGATGCTGCAGCAACGCTAGAAGTAAATTCTTTTACCCAGGAAATTCGAATCCAATTTTCCTGACTGGACACATTAAGTTTGCTACACTGGCGTGGGCCAATTTTTGAAATAAAAGAGTAGATGAATCAGCAGGACCAACTATATGGGCCAACTACATAGGCTATCAAAACAAAGGAAGAAAAGAAGTGTGGGCCTTGATTCAAATCAGCAAAAAAAATAAAAAATAAAGAAGTAGGGCAGAAACCAGGGAGCACACAGCAAGGAGTCCAGGGAGAAGATAACCAGTAGGAAATAGAGAAACAGGGGTTGCTGGACCAAAGACGAAAATCAACCATTCTCAGCAGTTTTTCACCAAGATTTTAAGGGGAAAAAGAAGGAAACAACTAGAAGAAAAATAAGAGGAAGGAAGCTCAAAAAATAGCCCTCCCAACAACTGAACCCTCTTTTCTTTAATCTCTTTTATTCCACTGTTTTCTTTTGGAATTACATTTCAGATTTTTATGGATGATACAACTTTTTGGACTGTATTTTCTAAGCTAGTCATGAGCTAAACATCTTGAAGACTTGAATCGCTAATGGACTTTGAATCATTTTATTGAGATTTTTATGCATTGTTGAGTGATTTGTGGTTTTGTTCATTCAAGTGGGTATATGATTAATGTTTGTTATTGATTAGCCAGCAATGATGAATTTCCAAGCTAGATTTAATACTGAAAATGTTAGGTCTAGTGGAAATAGCTTGAATGATGCAAGTGTTAACCAATTGTAGGTTATTATTGTGAATGGTATAGGAATATATTGTTCGCCTTGCATAACTATACGAATTGATTATTACATCGATGTTCCAATTTCTATTAGGCATAGGAATATGTTTAGTTAGAAAAAGGAATGTACAACATAGCATTTGGAAAAATTCTATGTATCAAGAAAGAGTTCGTGTTAATTTTAGAACATTTCACTCAAGAACAATGTCGTTTAACATTGATCAATAAAATTCGATTCAAAAGAAAATTAGTAATTCAAGTCTATAACATCCATCTTGTGAAATTCCTTGCTGCCATTGATTGTGAATTGAACAACAAGTTGTTGGAAATATTTTCTTTAATTCTTGTTTAATTTGTAGAAGTAGAACCAAACCATCCACTCCACTTATTACTCATTTCTTTAGTTAAAAATTGCTAATAATTGATATTTGCAATTTATTTTAATTTCAATCTCTGTGGAGACGATAAAACTCATCATTATACTACTTGTTGACTACATGCACTTGCGTACTGACCAACAAGTTTTTGGTGCGGGTGCCGGGGAGGAGAGCTCGATCGAATGAAGACCTCTATCACTTTGGAAGAACCATGACAATAGAGGTGATTTTGTGTTGCTTATGATGCTAAAAGGATTTAAATATATTTTTTTAGCAATCTAGAAATACATTTTTGTATATATGTACATATATATGTAAATATATATATATATATATCGTATGTAAATAGTATTGCGTTTACTTCGTATGTTATTAAATTTTAGATCACTAACCCTCACTCTCATTCCATTTGCCACAAGGTATGCTCGAGGAAAGAAAGCATGGACTTTGAAGAAAAACTGTCATTTTGGAATTATATCAGTGCTGACTGGAAAAAGGGGAGCAACATAAATATGGTGGTGGAAGGGACTGCTTTGCAGAAATTAAAATTTCGCCCAGTTTGCTGCAGCATATCTCGTAGCAACTGGGCATAAATTCGTGAATCTGTTAAAAAAAAAAAATCCCAGTTTGCTGCAGCATATCTCGCAACAACTGGGCGTAATTCCGAAAAACAAAGAAGAAAAAAAAATTAATTTTAAATTTCAGAACTTGAAGGGCAAGATGGGGATTTTCCCTTCTCTGATACAGAAACCCTAGCCCCACATGAACCCCACCTTCCTCCCTCCCTCACACCAAACCGCCGTCCACCTCCCTCCCTCACACCAAACCGCCGACCGCCGCCGCAACACACCATCCATCTCTCTCTCTTTTCCAACATAACTTCCCCCTAGTCGCTACTCTCTTAACCATGTGACTCCTTGTCGCCGTCTTTCCACACGTAACCACCGGTCTCCGCGACCCCCAGTCGTCACTCTCAACGTGACTCTCAGTCGTCGTCTCTCCAGGCGCTCCTCCCAGCACTACTTCACCTCCCCTGACGCGGCATCATGTCGCTTCTACTGACGTCCAAATGACCACCTATCGCCTCTTCCCTCCATACACGACCCCTGTTGTCACGTAGCACTACCGTAGCCCACGCAACCCCAGTCGCTACTCTTCCTCCTAGCACTGCTGCAGTCCACGCGGTCCCTGTTGCTTCTTCTTTCCAGGCACGATACCCTGTCGCTACCCTCCAGTCAACTATGCTTGCCTGCTGATCCGACATTCCTCGCCGTCCATAACAATCTTTGGTTCCTCCATTCCATTCATCATGCCAAGGGTCAAGCAATGTGTAAAGAGACTTCACACAATCAACCTGTTTCCATCATACGAAGCCCAAGAGAGATATGACTCATTCATCTCCAAGAAGGACATCTTCCCCGACCGAGGGTTCCTCGCCCAACCAAATTTATATGTCGGTATACTGCAGTGGCTAGCCGATAACATCAAGCAGCAGAAATGGAAACCCTCTGCCTTCACTCCAAAGAAGCTACAAGCACTCTGGTCAGGGAGTTCTACTCCAATTACCGACTTCGAAGTGGAGCACGTTCATGTTCGGGAGACAAAAATCATGTTCTCAGCCGCTGCCATCAACAAGTTCCTCAAGTTGCCAAACGTTCAATGCCAATATGCTGCAATGGTTGAAAGTACCACTAATGAGTAGCTGGAGGAAATTGTGCGGACCGTGGCTTGGGAAGGAGCTACTTGGAATATCAATTCAGGCGCCTTCACTTTTCAGCGGACATATTTGCAGCCCCAAGCCCGAATTTGGTACAGTTTTGTGAAGACGAGCCTCATGTCCACATCTCATGATTATTCGGTCAACCGAGAATGTCTGATACTTGTCTATTGCATTATAACGGGAAAAATGATCAATGTGGGACAAATAATTACCAAGAAAATTCGAGATTGTGCTGCAAAAATCAGAGGGAAGTTGTTCTTTCCTTCGCTCATCACACGACTTTGTGCAGCCCAGGGGGTGCCCACATCCAAACACGAGGACGTTCTTATCAACAAAGGTGTGTTGCCCACTCGCGATTCGATCCATCAGCAGGCAGCATCATCGTCCGCCAACATTCTCAATGTCATAGAACGACTTGATAGCTAGGAAGCTCGACAGAACCAATTATGCGAATGCCTACATGAGTATTGGGCGTATGAGCAGCAGAGAGACAAGATACTGCATCTAGCACTCCAGCGGAATCTGCCGAGGACAGCCCCCCCATTTCTTGCATTCCCGGATAGCATTCTCGACCCATGGACAGATGACCCGAACCAAGAAGAGGACGCCGAGGTGTAGGACTCCGACTAGGCCATCAGGGAGTTCTTAAATTCCAGCTCTTGTGTCGTTTAGTATTTTCAATTTGTGCTGTGCAATTTGTTTTTGAGTCATAGTGATAGTATTTGGTCATGTTGTTATAAGTAGTAGAAATGTGTGTGGCGTATTATCTTGTGATGTGTCTTTGCTGTTATATGTGATGTTAAGAACTTTATGTGTTTCCCTAACATGGCTAATCTATGTGTGTTGCTCGATGATGATGTCTGAAATATTTTGTATTGTTTGTGAGAATTCGCCTAATATGTTTGCATTATACTTAGTTGTTTCTTGAGCTGTTGAATTGAGAAGGATTGCAATAATAGTATCATTTCTATCATGTGTGCATAGCTTCACCAATGAAAATTGAATCCCTATAAACCGGTTAGATCATTTGGAGAGCCTAAGTCTTCAAAAATGTTGCTTAGTGTTCCTTTGAAACAAATTGTAGATGACACTTATTCAATGAGATGATTTAGGCCATCTTTGGATCGTTTGAGCCTTTCTAGCCTACCGTAAATATTTTCCCCTAGTCACCCCGTTTGAGCCTAATTGACAATTTTTCTTCTTAGCCACTACTTAGCTTTGCCCTTAAGAATAATCTTCCATTTTAACCCCTTATGCATCTCGATTTCTTTGGACTTATATTTAAGTCTGTATTCCGAGGGGAAGTGACATGTTCTCATGTTGTGTTATGCATTATATTTCGAAGAATAGCATATATTCGATTGTTTTTTATACCACATTGGGGACAACGTGTTCTTAAGTTTGGGGGAAGGCATGTATTACATTCGTAGAGCTAGCTAATGTGCTAAAAAAAAAATTCGCCCAATTTCCTGCAGCATATATCGCAGCAACTGGACATAATATTGAAAAAAAAACTGGTCTCGAATTCTTTCAGTGCAGGAGTATACTTCAATAATTTGTGGGATACACATGTGAAAATGAGGGGAGTGCTTGAACGAGTTAATGTGGGTCCTAAAAAGTCGAGATGTGAAGGTATTTTGAGCCAAAAATTTCCTCCATTACCCTACCCTCACCTAAGCCTAACATTATAAGCTTAACGAAATCCTATTGATCTTCGTTTGGGTGTAATTCTACTTAAGTGGAGAAGGGTTCAACAAGTTAATTGATGGAGGCACAATATTAGGCTTTAGGATGGAGGTTTGTCTTGTTCTAGAAAAATTGAGGCTATTTTAGAGTTATGAACATAATGTGGAGAGACACATGCATTGTGATTTTATCATGCCATTAGCACTTGAGGGACTAAGTTGACAGCAAATGCATGAAGGCATCATTCTCATCATTTTGAAATAAATTTCTGAGACCATGCACCATCGTCAAGCCATGATTTGGACTCACATATTTTATCTTCGTGTAGTGTTTGTAGATTCTCATTTTTTTTTTCAGTATATCTAGATTCATCACTCGAGGACGAGCAATGACTTAAGTTTGGGGGTGTGATAACTCTGTATAATAGAGTTATTTTTGTACCCTTTAACTTAAAGTCATGTAGAAAATAGTGATAAATTTAGTGAATTTTAGTATAATATAATATAATTAGATCTTTATTTTGTTTTGTAGTTTGTATAAATTAAATGTGTAATTTTTCTTTGTTTTTATGTAAAAAAAGAGGGTTGGAGTTGAAATTGAGGAACCAAAACGAAAAGTCAGAAGGTCTGAAAAGTCCCCAGTTGCTACACGAGATGCTGCAGCAACGCTGGAAGTAAATTCTTTTACCCAGGAAATTCGAATCCAATTTTGCTGACTGGACACATTAAGTTTGCCACGCTGGCGTGGGCCAGTTTTTGAAATAAAAGAGTAGATGAATCAGCAGGGCAAACTACATGGGCTATCAAAACAAAGAAAGAAAAGAAGTGTGAGCCTTGATCCAAATCAGCAAAAAAAAAAACAAGAAGTAGGGCAAAAACCAGGGAGGACGCAGCAAGGAGTCCAGAGAGAAGACAACAAGCATGAAATAGAGAAACAGGGGCTGCTGGACCGAAGACGAAAATCAACCATTCTCAGCAGTTTTTCACCAAGATTTCAAGGAGAAAAAGAAGGAAACAACTAGAAGAAAAAGAAGAGGAAGGAAGCTCGAAAAATTGCCCTTCCAACAGCTAAACCCTCTCTTCTTTAATCACTTTTATTCTCCTGTTTTCTTTTGGAATTACATTTCAGATTTTTATGGATGATATATTAGCTTTTTGGACTGTATTTTCTAAGCTAGTCATGAGCTAAACATCTTGAAGACATGAATTGCTAATGGACTTTGAATCATTTTATTGAGACTTTTATGCATTGTTGAGTGATTTGTGCTTTTGTTTATTCAAGTGGGTATATGATTAATGTTTTTTATTGATTGGCCAGCAATGATGAATTTACAAGCTAGATTTAATACTGGAAAGGTTAGGTCTAGTGGAAATAGCTTGAATGATGCAAGTGTTAACCAATTGTAGGTTATTATTGTGAATGATATAGGAATACATTGTTCGCCTTGCATAACTATACGAATTGATTAATACATCGATGTTCCAATTTCTATTAGGCATAGGAATATGTTTAGTTAGAAAAATGAATGTACAACATAGCATTTGGAAAAATTATATGTATCAAGAAAGAATTTGTGTTAACTTTAGAACATTTCACTCAAGAACAATGTCGTTTAACATTGATCAATAAAATCCGATTCAAAAGAAAATTAGTAATTCAAGTCTATAACATCCATCTTGTGAAATTCCTTGCAACTATTGATTGTGAATTGAACAACAAGTTGTTGGAAATATTTTCTTTAATTCTTGTTTAATTTGTAGAAGTAGAACCAAACCATCCACTCTACTTATTTCTCATTTCTTTAGTTAAAAATTGCTAGTAATTGATATTTGCAATTTATTTTAATTTCAATCCCTGTGGAGACGATAAAACTCATCATTATACTACTTGTTGACTACGTGCAATTGCGTATCAACCAACACTCGACAATTTGTGAAAAAGAATAACAAGCATGTACCTGAAATTCTAGTCAAATGAGCACACCTTTCTGAGAATGAGGCTACTTGAGAACATTTTGACTCCTTCATGGCCAAGTACCCCCATATGCAGGCTTGAGTACACCAGCTTGAGGGCAAGCCTTGTTTAAAGGGAGGGTTATTGTCACAGCCTGTATATCTATTCCATTCACATAGGGGTACCTTAGTCTTTTCCAACTCTATCACGATTCTGTTATTTTGTTATTAGCTTTCCATCAGCCGATTCTTATTGATTGCAAGGGGGCGGGAAGAGTGTATAATACATGTCTTGTTCTGGGTTCACGGGACTTTTGGCCATTTTGTAACAAAACTCTTCTTTAAATAAATTCTCTCTTTATCTTCCTTTTGTTTATCATGGACTCTTACAGGATTCTAGAGGAGGACGATGTTGGGGTCGTCGCCAGGGGCAAGGTTTTCAGCCAACGACTGTAGCTTGGCAGCCGACAAACCAGTTCCAGAAGTGAAGGGGGAGGAAGTTAGAGTTTTCATTGTTTTTTAGAGCTAAAATTAGGTTTCCAAATATTATTCTTTTAGATTTTATGTTTTCAGTTTAGTCCCCAAAGTTCTAATTCTGTTTTATTTCCTGAAATTTGAGTTTAGTTCAATATTTTTAAAAACTTTGAGTTTGAGCTTGGTTAAATTAGTCCCAGCATATTTCAGTTTAGTTTTTTTAACTTCACACTGTCAATAATATCTTCATTTTAAATTTGATTGAACTCAAATCAGTGACAAAATGTCACAAACTTCGTCCTATACAACATGGTGTCAAGTAACAGTATTTTGCTTGTTCATGTATTGTGCACATACCCCTGGAATAGAACGCCAACAAAATTCAATAAAAACTTGTCTTCACAACTTTTTCCAGTCCTTGTTTTCACCACCTAAAGATTTCTAAGTCAGTCTATAAAGTTCGAAAAGGTTCAAGTGTCTATTAAGTATTGAGTAAAGCTCTAAATCATTTAAAAGATTTTAATAGAAGAATTTTTATTTTATTTTATTGTAAGAGCTTTGGAGGCCCCAAAATCGGGACTAGCTTCATTAAAAATAACGATTACTGCAAGTCTACGAGGGGGGTGATATGTCAGGCTAAATTGTATGTTGTTGTTTGTTGAATTATCCTATAGAAAAATATGTATGATTATATGACAAATATCTATGATATGTTTAATGTTTTCATGATATATATGTTTATTATTAAATGATTTCTCTATGGAGCTAATGTAATTAGAACTGTATGATATGACATGTGAATAAGCTCAATGTATGAATGATGGTTATGATGAGTTGAATATGTGTTGGTATTGTGAAAGTTAAACATAAGATATTAAGATGTTGGTTTTGATGATGTAACTCTATGAAGTGCATGATTGATATATATGGTTTCTTATGTGCAAAATTCGTGGTAAAGTTACATAATAGGTAAAGTTTGTGGATAATACGTTACATAGATATGACTAAGATTAATTGGTATGATCCGTACAAAAGTATGATCTATATATCACTTTGGGTAGCTCTCTAACTCGTGATACTCAAGCGAGACATTACACGTCCCAAACAAGATTGATATGCTCTTATGTGTAATATAATAAATAAATGATATAAATATGATATTATTTTCATTATTTATAGATGTATGTGAATTGCCTCAATGTACAGTGTACTTATATACCATATAATTGTTATGTTTTTATGTATAAATACTCTTGTTGGTAAAATAGTTAGCCAACGGATTGCTTTTCAATATTTATCCCCTCACATTTTCAGGTAAAGAGGTCAGTGGATGAATGTGCTAGTAGTTTCGATTCCATCTGTGTAGGCTTATCCAAATAAGAAAGTGTATAAATATTTAACTATTTTCTCAAAATTGTTTAGTTGGTTTATTAAAAAAATTTAATACGAAAATCTTTGTATTCTTTTCTATAATATGATTTCTCTAGTCAATTCTTTTCTTTTAAAGTAATATATTTTTGAGGCATTGAAATATACAATGGTTTAGTATCGAAGTAGTAATGTTCCATATGTGAATTTGAAATGTTACAAATGTTAACAAACATATCAGATAAAAAAGAAAAATATTGAATTTTTAAAAACTATTTCCAATAACAAAGGAATTCATTTTCACGCGAAATAATTAATATAAAAAATCCAATATACCTAAATTAATTAAAATTTATACTAAAAATAGACATTACAATTATATAAAGTTATTTGTACGCTTTGATTGAAGAATTTCAAGATTAAACTGTACCAAAAAAATATCGAAATAAAGTGAAATTATTTTAATTTTCATAATTTTTGTTTTAAAATGCACCAAAATGATTGCAAATTGATTTTCTTTTTTCTTTTTTTTTTTTTTTTTTTTTTTTTTTTTTTTAAGAATCTGGATATTGATTTGCAATACACCAAATTTGTTGCAAATCCAATATTACTAGATAAAATCAAGTAGTCGTTACAGGAACAAAAAGGTATGTGGATTGCGACTGATAATACAGGATTTTGGCATAAGTTGTGGAAGTTAAAGGTACCCCAGAAGTGCTTAATTTGCTTGGAGAGCAACTTCGAGTTGTCTTCTTACACTTGTTCAGCTTTCTTCAAAGTTTGTACGAGTCCCAATTCAATGTCCAACATGCTCTCGTGGAGAGGAAACTATTTATCATTGTTTGGTTTCTTGTTCTATGTCTTCTGAGTGCTGGCAGCGTATTCTTGCTAGCTATAATTTAAGCTCTGCGCCTGACTTTAGGAGATGGTTTGATTGTGTCTTGGTTGTGCGTAGTGGTGATAAGAGGTGCGAGGTTGCAATGGTTTGATGGGCATTATGGTCACCTCGGAATCAGCTTGTTTGACAAAAGAAAACCACTACTGCTGCTAATATTGTGGCATCTGCTATGAATTACCTTGAACAAACACTCAATAGGAAGCTCACAACTTGCACTCAAGACACTACACTTCTTATAGGAATGGAAGATTTGGTTTTTGGTGGATGCATAACACAAATGCAAGGGAGGGTATTTATACTACTCTCCAAGCATTCTCCACCATACAATTATTATATTAAGAAAAAATCCTAACCACACATTAATACCACATTCTACATACTTCTCCTAAAATATCTCATTTCTACATACTTCCACCAAAATATCTCATTTCCACACTCTTCCACACAAATATCTTTCTTCCACAATCTTCTACTAAATGGATTGGACTTTTGTTTGTTCTTGGGCTCAACAAATAACTTGGGCTTGTGTTGATCTTCAACACTCCCCCTCAACACTAGCCCTTACTATTTGTACCACACCGAGTTGACGACGAAACGTTTTGAACTTGCCGGTGCTCAAGCCTTTGGTGAACAAGTCTGCAACTTGATCATCTGTCTTAATTTGCCTCATCTCAATTTCTTCCTGCAAAACCTTTTCTCTGATAAAATGGTAATGAACCTCAACATGTTTAGTTCTTGCATGAAAGACTGGATTCTCCGCCAAACGAATTGCCGACTGATTGTCACAGTACAACGGAACTGCATAATCTACTGGCTGGTGTAAATTATTCATCAGTTGTATTAACCATGTACTCTCTTGAGCTGCCATTGCCGCTGCTCGATACTCAGCTTCAGTGGTTGATAATGATACCGTCGGTTGTCTCTTGCTACACCAAGAAATTGTTCCGGAACCCAGCTTAAATGCGTACCCTGTTGTTGATCTTCGGGTGTCATGATCTCCTGCATAATCAGCATCGCAGTGACCAACTAACTTGCAGTCCTCACTTTTCTTGTACAAAAGACCATAGTCAATTGTACTCTTCACATATCTCAATATTCGTCGAACTGCTTCCAAATGAGTCTTCTTTGGATTTTGCATGTATCGACTCATCACACTAACTGCATAAGAAATGTCAGGTCGAGTTAAGGTTAAGTAGATTAGACTACCTACCAATTGTCGATACATCGTTGCATCTTCCAAATCTTTTCCTTCATATGCACACATTTTGGCATTCGGTTCCATCGGCGTCGAAATTGGCTTGCATTCGAGCATTCCGAACCTCTTCAACAAGTCTTTGGAATATTTTTGCTGACAAAGAAATATTCCTTCTTGTGTGCGATCAACCTCTAAACCAAGGAAGTGCTTGAGCTGACCAAGTTCTTTCATCTGGAAACGAACCGATAAATTCTCCTTCGTGCGATGAATTTCCGTCTCATCATCACCGGTTATGATCAAGTCATCCACATATACTAGCACGATAGCTAGCTTTCCTTCATTCACTTTAACAAACAAGCTGGAATCTGCAGGTGTTACTGAATAACCACTTTGAGTTAGAAATTCAGCAATCTTACCATACCATGCCCTGGGTGCTTGTTTCAAGCCGTAGAGTGCCTTTCGCAGCTTACACACATATCCAGGATGAACTTGATTCTGAAAGCCCATTGGTTGGATCATGTAGATCTCTCGATCCAGCTCTCCATGAAGAAAAGCATTCTTCACATCCATCTGCCACAAACTCCAATCTTTGTTGGTTGCAAGTGCAAGCAGGACTCGAACAGTTGTAAGTTTTGCCACTGGACTAAACGTTTCATCATAGTCTAGTCCATACTGTTGAGAGAAACCTCGAGCTACCAATCGTGCCTTGTACCTCTCGATTGACCCATCTGGACGACGCTTTATCTTATAAACCCACTTGCAGGATATGGGTTTTACATCTTTTGGCTTTGGCACGAGATCCCAAGTTTGATTTTGCTGAAGTGCATCGATCTCTTCTTTCATAGCTATCATCCACTCAGACCTCCGCGATGCTTCTTCGAACGTCTCAGGCTCGGTTGCTTCTTCAATAATGGCTGCATTTGCGTACTTAGGATTTGGCCTTCGTGTTCTTGTTGACCTTCGAAGTTGAGACTGTGGAGTTGATTCTTCCGTTTCATTAAGCCCATCTTCTTCGTTTGGTTGTTGATACACTCCAGTTTGCCAAGGATTCTGTGGTACCCTTGTTTCGACATTGTCGCCGTCTGGATCTCCTGGTTCATCTGAAGTTGGTTTGAGTTGGATAGTATGCTCCCCCATCTTCTGTTGCAGCTTTTCTCCAAATTCTATGGAGTCTGGTAGCACCTCCTTCTCTGAGGACCACCAAGAAGATGCTTCATCAAACACCACATTGCGTGAAGTGTAGCATCTTCCACTTGTTGGATCGCAACATTTCCACCCCTTTCTTTGGCTGTCGTATCCCACAAAGATGCATCTAACAGCCTTCTTGTCGAACTTGCTTCGTAAATGATCAGGAACAAATACATAGCACACACAGCCAAATACTCGAAAGTAGCTAACTGTGGGTTTCATATTCCATAGTTTTTCAAAGGGTGAAATAAATTCTAACCTTGGTTGAGGAAGTCTGTTGATCACAAAGGCTGCAGTCCTCATTGCTTCGGCCCAAAACCTTCCAGGTACGTTCTTTGCATGGAGCATACTTCGACAAATTTCTGCAAGGTGTCGGTTCTTTCTCTCAGCCACACCATTTTGTTGTGGTGTGTTGGCACAAGTGTATTGATGACGTATTCGGCACTCCCTTAAGTATTGAGAAAACTCGATTGAGCTATATTCTCCCCCATTGTCTGTGCGTAAGCAAATAATCTTCTTTCCTACTTCTCTTTCGACTGACTCTTTGAACTCTTTAAACTTTGAGAATGTGTCAGATTTTTCTTTCATAAAGAAAACCCACACATACCTGGAGAAGTCATCAATAAATGTCACCATGTACCGCAAACCGCCAATTGATGGTTGCTTCACTGGCCCGAATACATCAGAGTGAACTAACTCTAATGGTTCTTTGGACTTAAACTTCGATTTAGACTGACTCCAATCGTCGTCCCTCCATTGTCGGTGTTTCTGAGATTTTAAGATCACGATAAACCTTTACATCTCGAGGACCGAACAAGACATAGTGGCCTGATGATGTTAATTGAGCCACAGATAGCAAATTTTTCTTCATTCCTGGGACATGGTAAACATCTTGAAGTGGTACCTGGTTAGAATTATATCGGGGAGTAACTATCATCTTACCGATGTGGGCTATCGGCAACCTTGAGTTGTCAGTTGTCACCACCACACGACCTCCCTTGTATTCAGACAAGTCCTGCAATTTCTCTTTATCACCCGTCATATGGTTTGAGCAGCCCGAGTCTACGATCCAATCATTCTTATAGTCAATATGTTCTGGTGTTACCGTGAGAGCTAATTCTTCTTCCTCCATGATGAATAATGAATCGGCATCCCAACCATCTTCACTATTCTCTTTAGAACTAGAGGTAGCAGCATTACCTTCAACCTGCTTTTTCCTACTCCAACAGTCTTTTGCCATGTGACCATTTTTCCCACAGTTGTAACATTCTCCATTGAACCTTTTGTTGTTACCGCGATTCTTCGAAGCTCCCCCTGGATGAGAGCCTCCCTTTCCGTGGTGGCTTTTTACAGTGTTACCACCCTTTTTAGATCCACCATCAGTGTGCCGCTTGAAACTGTCTTTCCTTTTATTGGTGTAGAGCGCTTCCTCTTCACCCTTCAATGAGACTCCTCCCATTTGCTTGGCCATAGCTTCTTGACCTGCAAGCAAATTTTCAAACTCTACAAGCGATGGTTGTGTTGGCCATCCTTGTACAGCGGCAACAAACCCTCGATACTCGGGTCTCAAACCATGGATAATTATTCTCTTTATCCTGGTTTCCCCAATAGGAGCTGTCGGATCTAAATCTGAGATTTTGCGGCATATCGACTTTACCTTATGAAAGTACTGGGCAATCGTCATGTCTCGTTGCGCCACTGATAGAAGCTCATTCTCCAGAAGTTGTAGCCTTGTATCATTCTTCCTTGAAAAGAGTTTAACAAAAGTGTCCCATGCTTCCTTTGGTGTTTTGGCATCCCGGATGTGTTCCAGCATTTCTTCTTCAACTGTAGTCTTTAAAGCAAACATCGCTTTGCCTGCTTTAATCTTCCATTTTCGCAAGACACCATTGGCATCTTCCGCTGCCGGTTGTGTAGCTTCACCGCTACTGACAACCTCCCAAAGGTCTTGACCTTGTAGGTAAGACTCCATGCATGTCGCCCAAGTATTGTAGTTTTTGTTGTTGAGCTTCTTGATTCCTCCAACAACTTGAAGGTCACCCATCGTGCCGGCAAGACTTCGACTATACTGAACAACCTTAACTCACAAACTTGCAGATGACTCAAGATAGCTCCAACAAGAACGATCCATGACCGTCCCGCTCTGATACCAATTGTTGAGTAATATTTAGAGTGTATAACTCTAAACGTACTAATATTGGACCCAAACAAGTAAATAAATTACTTGTGTTATACCCACAATAGAAGACACTACAACACTTTAAGAGAACTCTCACTATTTGAAGAGAAATACAAACACTCAATAAGAAGCACAACTTGCACTCAAGACACTACACTTCTTATAGGAATGGAAGATTTGGTTTTTGGTGGATGCTTAACACAAATGCAAGGGAGGGTATTTATACTACTCTTCAAGCATTCTCCACCATACAATTATTATATTAAGAAAAAATCCTAACCACACATTAATACCACATTCTACATACTTCTCCTAAAATATCTCATTTCTACATACTTCCACCAAAATATCTCATTTCCACACTCTTCCACACAAATATCTTTCTTCCACAATCTTCTACTAAATGGATTGGACTTTTGTTTGTTCTTGGGCTCAACAAATAACTTGGGCTTGTGTTGATCTTCAACATTGTCCCCCGAATTGGCGGAGGCAATCGGTATCAAAGAGCATTTGAGTTGGATCAATGATCATTCTTGGCAACCAGTAGAGGTGGAGTCTGACTGTCTCATAGTCGTTCAGTCTATTAGAAGTAAGGTTTCGATGTTGTCTAGTGTTGGTGTGGTTATTGAGGATTGTCCACTTTTGCTTAATTCTTTACATGCTATGTCATTATGTTTTATTATATGGTCTGCTAACAATGTTGCTCATAGTTTTTTTAGAGCATTTTTTTTATCCAGATCGAGTTTTCAGTAGGAGGTTTATTTTTGCTGATTACACTCTTGCCTTGTGTTGAGTTAGCAAATTAATAAAATTATTTTTACTTAAAAAAATAAAAGAAAAAAAAACCAAGTAATCAATATTTGTGGCTAGTTATTATTTATCAAATAAATATCATGTATTCTATTTTATATTTAAAAATATATATATATATTATTTAGGTGGGAAAACAAATTGAAAAACATGTACTCTACTTTATGTATGTATAGATTCTAATAAGGATGAAATAATGTCAAATATTTTTTACAATTATTTTTAATTGAAAGGATGTTTGACTACACTTATTTAGAGTTTATAAGATGTTACATCTTCTTTAAAAAATAAGATGTTGAAATGTTTGATAAAATAAAATGATGGAGCTTATAAGATGTTAGTAAATGATGATTTTATAATTAAAATGATTAAATTTAAAAAATAAGATGACTGTTATTACTTTTTTGAAAACAACATATCAACTCCTAACATTTTATTTTGAGATGAAATAAGATCTTAGTTTACAACTTTTACCAAACACTTTGAAGAAGTTTATAAACTCCTGAACGTCTTGTAAGATAATATCTAAGGTCAGCTAAACACACTCTGAGTCACATATTTTGATTAATACACTCCTTTGTCATTAAGAAACTCACTTAGACATATAAATAATTATAGTCAAATCTTTTGTTCTTGTGATTTTTGTGGTAATTTATTTTAAAAAACTAATTAGATTATTCATTTTGACAAATCTAATTATTTTTTCTCGATCAAACATTAATATAAAAGCCAATAAAATTGTTTCATTTTACCAATTTTTTATGATAAAATAAATCAAACAATTCAAAAAACATACTAATATACCAAAAAACTTAAAGTGAATTGAAACAATTTTTTTTTTTGTCGAAAATTTTCATTTCTTAAATAATCTAACAATTTTTTTGTTTTATACAAAAATATATTACAAATAACCAAAGAAAATTATTTATATTAAATATTAATATTATATATATATATATATATATATAATTAGAAATTCATATGATATATTTGCATGTATATCAATTATTATTATTTTTTTTTACCTTAAAGTTAAAATATGTCAAATTATTAGTTCTAGTAATTTTTTTATCAAACACGTCATGATAGCAATTTGCCAAAATATTTTCCACCCAACCCACATCGGGATTAAGTGGGGACGGAAAAAATAATAAGGAAAAATGAGGAACCCATTACTCACACCACCCTGTCTCTAAGTGCATCCCTAGTTTCTTTTTTTTTTTTTTTCTTCAGGGTTGAGGCAGGACCCTAACCTGTCTATATCTCAAAAACTGAATATATACAATAAGGCCAAAAGTGCCTGAACACAAAAAACGTACAGTAAACCCTGCAACTCTATGTTCAAAACAGAAGACATCCAAGTGAAATACAAACAAATATACACAAGTATACTCCTACTTAGTAATCCGAAGGGATCATCCTGCCGTCTCCTCCCACACCTGTGGTCTAAAATTTGGATAACCGAGTTGGTCCATTCTTAACAATGCCAACAACCACGCCGATGCCCTTTCTTCTCCAAAGACATGCCTACCTTCCGCCATTGTTCCCAGCATAGCTAATTCTAAAAATTAGTATAAAACTAATTCAGACAATCAAATTTTAAAATTTTCAAATAAAATCATTTTTATTTTTTTAAAAGGAAAAAATATTTAAACCCAATAATAAATTTGCAACTCACTCGATTAATAAAGAGACAAGTAAAAATCGATGAAATATAATAAATTACATTCTCACTTGATTAATAAAAAATAAAAAGTTGAACATTAAACATGATTTAATAAAAAATAAAAAGTTGAACATCAGTTAAACATAATTTTTTATTTTTAGACGCAGGAATATATTTCATCAACCAAAGTTATAAATCACACTCCTCTGCTTTATATCAATATGTTAATTACAATGCTAGCTTATGAACCAATATATATTATTTATCAAACAAATTTTTTTGACTAATTCTATAAAAGAAAACAAAACAAATGAAAGGATATGAAGATGAGGGAAGACAGTTTAAGAATATAGTTGCAAACTTGCAATGACACTCCCTAATTTCATATCCAGGAAAGGGCTGCCAATGCACAAAATGAAATTCAGTTACTACAAAGTTGGTACAAGGAGCCAGCAAAATCAGTTACATTTCACCTAAAATATATAAATCATCAAAACCAGAAATAACAAGAAACAAAAATCAAGTAACATCGTTAGAAATAACAATACAAGTTGCAGTGTACATGGAACCAAAAAAAGAAAGAAGATTCACGAAACCCAGGAAATTGATGAACATAATGTTCTTCTTACACTCGGTATAATCTTGTACAGCAACAACAATGGATTCAAAAGATCCAGGTTTTTTTACAGTCCAATAGCAGCAACATCTGTTAAACCCAGTTCAACGCATATAGGGCTGAGACCAGTTTCGTTCAAAAGACTAAATGCACAAAGTCCATAGTAAGAGTGGTAAAGATCCGGCAGTAACCTTGGGAATTTACTGAAACCACCATACTGCCACAGGAAGAGAAATGTAATAACAAGATAATTAATTTGAATTGCAGAAAAATAACAAACAGGAAATGAAGAAGACGAGAATCCGAGAGGAAAATCCAAACAATATCTCGTCCAACATTACTTCTCAACAAGAGATTTGTTTCTTCAAAGCATTCTAAAAGTGAGCAAAAACAATTACGATGTGAACAAAATATATCCTAATCCTGATCTATAATGAAGGGCAAATTAAAATAATAATCCTTGAGGTTTGAACATTTACAAACCAACCAATTATGTTTGGAAATTACAAATAACATACGTATTATGATCACCCCCTTGAGCTTAGTATTTTTCTTACAATAAACCCCTCTTAACAGGTTCAACTTGTGGAACAGTGGAAACACGACAAATGTCAAGAATGGTGCTGTAAGTTTTGAAAGAAATGAGCTGCGATTAGTCTAACTTTTCAGGGAACTTAAAGAATAAACATTACTAAATAAGCAAATTGTAGGGTCGATATACCAATGTTGCATGTAGTTAATGTCCCTGTGCAAGCTTCTGGATTTCAGTAGTGGGAAACTAAGTTATGGGGAAAATGACACAACAAATAATGCATTCTATTGATAATCAAATGGTCATTCAAATGATATGGGAAAATTAGCAAAATTGACCACTATAGCTGAAAGCAGAAATATAAGCACCTGAGATTGACAAGTAAACAAAAATTCACGCAAGGCTCTCTCATTAATGAATTTATCTGCTCGTAAGATCCTTAGAACTCCTCCAACCCTACAGCGGCAAATGCTACATTTAAAGCGATAAGCAAAATAAAGTAAGAAAACCCACAAGAGGAGCATAGAAGCATACCAAAAGGCATAACACGTATCAGTTGGCTTGTTCGCTCTACCTTGGAAGCCACCATCTAGTGCCTGCTTCTGCAACATAGCAGAATAATGTTTAAATTGAATGACATTTTCCAATCATCTGCTCTCAGGTGCAGTTCTAACTAAGACTTTAAGATTAGCAAAAACTTGGTGGATAAAAATCTCCATTCTTTAGAAGAGGTTCTAAGGTGATTAGATTGGGTTTGTGGATTGAATAGATTAAAGACACTGTCAAACTGATTCCTCGAGGCATATGCAATAATGTTGTCATCTAGCACCATTCAATAACAGAAAGTTGTTAATTCCATCAATCCATAGAGTGCAGCAAACGCACGAGAAGAAACAATGATTCTTTATAAGCCAAAGGTCATCCCAAGCATAAGATGTTAAGAGTAAAAAGAAAACCATTGATGGCGAACCTTAAACATTAAGAACTTTTGGTGATTATTATTTCAAAATATTGCATCATGAGAAGATCATTGGATACTGTTAACAAAGAATATCACCACTGGACACTTGAAAGTCTAGAATGAAGGAGAGACAACTTAAAGACATTCTTTAGATGATTTTTCTGGACTCAGTAAAAGAATTTTCATATTTAGTGTTCTTTCTTCTCCTAGCCTACAGAGAGAATGGACAAGACAGATACTACCAAGTATATACAAAACAGAACCTAGACTAATAGAGCGTTTTCCTGTTGTGTTTAATGTTCTAGCTCTTCCATATGCTAAGCATAACTTTCCCATATTCAAGTTTGTATTATTCATTTATTACATAGAGAGTGAAAACACTGTATAGAAAAACTCAATCCAAAAACGACAGCCATCTGTAATACCAAAGAAGAGAATGAAGTTTATTTTTCAGGCAAGTTTTATAGATTAGGGTTCAGTCAATATTTGATTGCAGTTTCCTGCTTTCTCTCTAAAGAAGGAAATGATAATATGGTATCTGGACATTTGACATTTACAAGCACCAATAACCCTTTATATTTAAGTTTGAGCGCTCAATTCCAAACCATTTCAGTATATTTTTCTCTCCTGAATTGCAGTTCTATGCTCTTGTGAGTAAAGAGGAATACGTAGTCGAGAAACACGATTTGATCAAAGAAAAGCGCTAACAATATCAGCACAGCAAGTTAGGAATCAAATAAGAATCCCAGCATAAGAGGAACCTTCTACTTCCAAGCGCAAAGCGCCGTCTCTTTGATCAAGGTCTATTTCCTGGATAATCAGCTTCTAGGGTTGTAACCCTATTTATTCTACTGGCCAATACAAGCCCACAATAAAGCCCATAACCAGTAAATCCTAATTAACAAAATAGACAAAAATTAAGAATAAAATAAGCAAATATAGCTGCTGCCCTAATTATTATTAGTGCTTTGCTCCCTTTCGGCAGCTATAAAATTCCTCCTAACATCTTGACATTGAAATTTGTTCTGCAAAAGTAGATGAGAAGATAAACCTGCAAACTCCAATCCAGAAGCAGTGGCACATTGATGATACAAGAGGAAGCATTTTGCGCCAGCAAATCTTCTTCGATGAACCCCATCAGCTTAAGAGATGCAACAGCACAATAAGTGGCACCACCTGTGACACTAAAACAATTCACATCCATAAGTGTAAAATATGAAAGACGTGACAACCATGGATCAAAAGCAGCCTAGAGAGAGAGGGGCCGGGGCAGTGGGAACCACACAGAATTAATAAAAAGGAGTGAAGATATTCATATCTACTCACCATGAGATTCTGAACCAGGAATCAATCCAAAACCACCGTCATATGACTGCATGGAAAGCTTATATATAAATATGTTTTGCATTATAATAGAAGTGAAATATACGTGATGCAGTCTCAAGAAAGATATCAAATAGGCAAGACATAAGTTAAACAGCCAAACAACTACCTGACAATTCCTAATATAGTCCTTAGCTTTTTGCCGGTCCATGCCGCTCCAGTTCTTCAACATGGATGAAATGGCCGCTGAATACATTAAAAAAACTACATACTTAATTTTCCTTAAAAAAATGGAACTCTTGAAATACTATACCCCTAAAGGTTTTTTTACCTGCACAAAACACAAAGCGGAGATCTGTTTCTCCACCAGCATGAATGGGCATAAAACTGGGCAAAATGAGACACAATAGGTTAGAAACTCGATTAAGCCACCTGCATGCACAAAAACTAATAAACTGCAGCAAATTTAGTAAAGGGGTAGACATAGATAAAAAGGAAATAACCCTCATCATAGTCTGAGCCAATAGATGTGAAAGTAGTCTAATAAGTAGGTGGAACTTTCTAGCTTTATCAAAACTGGGAAAAGCAGAGGGAAAGGAACATAAATGTGAAATTCCACCCAGAGCAGAACACCTCACTAAAGAATCTCATCTAAATTGGTAATGTAGCAGGCACATTAAAAATAAAAAAATAATAAAAAAAATTAAAAAAATTCCACAGGTTCATGGGTGCATTACAGTTGAAAGTTTTTGGTAAAACTCTTGCAAAAGCGATCAAGAACATGAAGAGTTGAAGGCTAACTAAGATAAGAACTATGGTGTTAGATTTCTAAATTCATAATCACACAAAAGAAGGATTCCTAAATGTTCCCAAAGAGATATTCAAGGAGGAAGTTGAGAGGAGGCGAATCAGCAATAATCTATCCTACATATCAGTTTCCATTTTGTATTTCCACCAGATAAATACAGAGAGACGAAGAGAGAGAAAGAGAGAGAGAGAGAGAGATTTGGGCTCACTGGAATTTTTGAGTTGCCATTTGGGGCAGAGACGGTTTGGAGGTATGAAGGGGTGGCGTGTGTGTGCGGCCTTGGGGGGGGGGGGTGGAGATGATGGGATTTGAGGTGGAAAGACTGGAGTTGGTGTGGGAGATAAGAGACTACCATGGAGTGGTAGAGTAAGTTAAAAAAAAAAAAAAAAAAAAAAAGAAAAAAAAAAAGGGAATTCATCTCCTTGATTGCATTATGAAAACTGAGGTGATTATGGCGACAAAAACAGTTATTTAGACACCAGGAGCATGAGACAAGTCTTCCTCATCATTTATTGCACAAGATGGTCTCTGTTTGGACAATACCCACTCCCATCAACACCTCCATTGGTTGAAACATTCTTTAACCGACTTCTCCAAGGGCAAAACTGAAAAATGATAATTGTTAATGAGGTTGTGTACCCGTTATAAATTGGTACTCTGCTCGACATTTTGGTAGCAAGAAGATATGTCCCTAGTATTTCATGCATTTGCTACTTTATAATTTTCACAATAATCATTTAGGGTCTGTTCGTTTATGTCACAAGGGTGTGTGCCAAATCTGTTCGTGGAAATCCTGGGCAGTGCGAGTCCTAATGAATAGTGTAAATCTTGTGTCTGTTTTGCGATTGAATAGGGTAGGATTAGTAAAGTAGATGTCAAATCATGGTGAAAAAAATGATGAAAATGTGTTAGTTTTTTTTTTTTTTTTTTTTATGTTCTTTGGAACTAACTATTTACATTTACAATCTTTTACTAATTTAACAATATTAAATAAGGGTACAGTACGAATTTCCTTTGTATAAAATCCAAGGCGGCTATCTTTGTGTGGCTGAGGAATCGATATCAGTTACCCACCATTCACAGATTAAATTACCACAACGTCTACACATAAAGAAGAGACAGTCATGGAAATAAGAACAAAGACAAAACATGAATAACAGTACCATCCATCAGGCTGCTGAAGGTTTTTCATTGATTTCAATAATATTTCAGAGTCAAAAAGGGATAAATCATAGCCAACAGTCTTTAATATGGCCAGTGCGCAATATGTGCTTGCTAGGTGACTGCCATTAGGACTAGCAGCCTGGAAAGACGAATTTAAACAAATTACCAAGCAATAAAAATACAGCATCAAGAAAGAATATGAATACATTGCCTACCAATATACTACAACCAGTATACTGGAACAAGTTTCCATACCCACTTATCATTTGACTGAAACTGGGAGCTTCTGGAACCATGGAATCCATAAAACTGTCCTGTACAGATAGAGATTCATACAAGTAATCTGATTTAGAGCATTAATTCTGTAATAAAATAAACTCTGGAAAAGAGAATTACCTTACCGTTTTCCAATTCGCCCTCATTCTTTGGACATGCTTGTAGTGATAGAACCCAATTAATCACCGCATCCTTGTCAATCTAATGGGAACATATAACAGATCAGCAAGGAAGACATTTTATGAACTTATAGCTACATGTTTGACTATAATTAGGGCATTCACATTCAGACCTAATCTATTCATAAAGCAGAGACTTTACATTAAAAAAAAACTAATTTTCGTTCAAAACAAAGGACTGCTGGCATTTCCATGAAATTGGAGCATCTTTATTGAAAATTGTAACCCTCGTGATTGGCCCCCTAACTTTCCCATAAATGTTTAAGAAAAGAACAAAACAGAATCTTGGAACATCTTTATCCACTGCATAAATCATGATTATGATCAGATTATAATGCAATCCCAAAAGTAACCCTCCACAAAACCAAATCTTAACCAACAAAGAAAGACCAAGTTGCCTGCACAAACAAATCTACATGCAAAACCGTTTAATTTCTTTAGAAGTATTACAACTGGATTGCCAAAACACCCCGTGAGAACCTCCCATGTTGACAAACCATTTCAGAAACCCCTTGGTTGACCTGTCTGTCTATTGATAGTACAATTTTAACTGCCAAGCAACACTAACTACACCCCCTGCTACTTGAAACTAACATCACACTCTTGAAGTACGGCACAAGGTCACAAATTCTCCATCTTTACCCACCAAATGACACTCTTTATCTAAATTTCTACTCAAATTCAGCTTCCTTCTTCTTTGCAATAATCACTCATTTACAGAAAACTACTTTGATATTTAAATTATCTTCCACGCTCGTGTTTTATGCAATAATCTATGTCTTTTTACTCAATTAGATTTCATTTAGGATAACATTATGAGATTAGTTTTATTTTTTTAATTAACAAAATTCAATGCTATCTTATTTAAAGTTTGCCCCTTGCATCTTTTGTATGCAACAATTCCCATAACAATTGTATATATTATGTAATTTTGAAGCCACATTCGATTTACTAGTGGAAGACCCAACCCAATAGTTCAAACAGAGATCTGGAATTAAAGGATGGACTTTTTCATTCACACAAATCAAACCTTCAATTGACTCAAGGGAATAAGACCGAAAGGGGGGGGGGGGGACTTAGTTCATCTATAAACATTATTCGTAAATATCACATTGATTCGGACATTCTCGTTAAAACCACAAAACTACTGGAAAGGAATTGAGACCAAGGAAAGAGGAGATACTCGATCAAGTGCGCGGAGGATGTCGAGGCCAGAGATAACGAAGTAAGCGAGAGTAAGGCGGTTGATCTCTTGGCCCTGATACGGCGACGGCATCAACTGATACATCATCAGCAGATAGTTAATGTGCCGATCCCTCTCGAACGCCAATGATTCTGAATCGGAATCCCAGAATTCTGGTTCCTCCATAGTTAAATTTTCGAGGGTTCCGCCACGAATCCGGAAGTCGGAGCAATATGAGTGTTCGCAAAGACTTCTTGCGTCAAACTATGAAGCAAAGTCAGATGTTTTTGTCCCCACACGCCCACGGGTTTCACTAGTGAGGAGCTTTTCATTAATAAATGCTCTAATCATACCCCATAATATTTAAGACAATATTAGATTTAAGTATAATAACAAAAATACTCTTATATATATTTATTATATATTTAAAGCCTACCCTTATATATATTTATATATTTAAAATTTAGTTTTATTTTTTTATTCTTTTCTTCGTCATGCAATATTTTTTCTTCTTCAAGTTACAGTGAACTCAAATAATTCAATTATGGATCAACATACATTAACAGAAAATAATAATGTAAGTATTTCATTTTTTTCATGTAAAATTTTCATATATTTTGAGTAAAAAATATGATTTTATACTACCCAGTCGCGAAAATGTTCGACTGCATAGCATCGAACGGATGAAAGGTATTCGACTATAACTTTAGAACATCACTAACACGTTTGAAAGCTAGAATCGAACATCAGCCTTTGTTTGGAACTTTACTTTTGAACAATAGATATTTGGTTCGAAACTTAGTGTCGAACACCACCTATTTTTGTTGTGCAGTTTTTTGGATTTTTTTTTTAGGACTCGAATGCACTTTTGATAGATATTTGCAACATGAATGTTGCTAATAATGATTTGGTGATTGATTACGGATATTTGTTCACGCCAAATGCGTTATTTGAATCTAAAGAAGACTTGGTTAATTGGGTTCGCAAAACCGTAAATAAAAATGGGATGGTTGTTATCGTTAAAAGATCAGACAATGTCGAAATTGGGAGATGGCCTCGTGTGACTCTAGCCTATGAACGAAGTGGTACCTACCATGAGTCGAAAAAAAAAAGTACTCGTACCTGTAAATATGGATGAACTGCAGATAGAGTTGGAGGGAAATGAGTCGAAAATGAAGAGAAGAAGAACTAGAACAAAAAAATGTAATTGTTAATTTATGTTACGAGGTAATCAATTTGATAAAGATGGTAATTGGGCATTGGAAGTTTTACGAGGTACACATAATCACTCAATTGCCCAATACTTAGAAGACCACTCATTTGCGGGTCGCTTAACTTTAGAACAAGATGCATTTGTACTTAATTTGTCAAGAAGTAACAGTCGACCACGAGATATTTTGAGTGGATTGAAGAGCAAATGGCCAAAAAATGTATCCACTCTTAAGACTATTTATAATGATCGTCTGAAGCATAGAGTTGTCGAGCATAAGGGTCGATCCCAACTACAATATCTCATGGGAAAATTGCAAGAAAATGGGTATTTCTTTCATCATAGAAGATGCAAGAAAACTGATGTTGTGAAATATATATTTTTCGCTCACCCTACAAGTGTGGAATTATTGTGTGCTTTTCCCAATGTTTTGCTGATGGATTATACATACAAGACAAATAGTTATAAATTACCTTTATTGGAAATCGTGGGAGTGACGTCCACAGATATGACGTTTTCGATTGCATGTGCTTATATGGAATTCGAGCGTGAGGACAATTACTTGTGGGCTTACACAATCTTGAAATAGTTGATGGATCAATCATCTTTGCCCACTGTTGTTCTTACTGATCGAGAAACAGCTTTGATTGATGCAATACAGTCTAATTTCCCTACTTCCAGTCATTTATTATGTAGGTGGCACATTTCAAGGAATATTTTGGCTAACTGCAAGAAAATGTTTCGTTCAAACGTGAATTAGAAGTCATTTATAGTTCATCTAACGTGCTACTGCATGCTGAAAATGAAATTGTATTCAATGATTTGCTAAGGAGTTTTGAGCATGATTACTCATATTGTTCAAATGTTGTTCAGTATTGCATCAAACAATGGATCACGACATACAAAGAACAATTTATCTCGGCATGGACAAACAATGTCATGCATTACGATAATGTCACGACAAATAGGTATCTATATCTAAATTTGTTGATATAGTCTATGTTGTTTACATGTCTAAAATATTTTTTATTTAATTTTGTAGGGCGGAGAGCCATCATGTAAAGTTGAAAAGACATTTAGGATCGAGCCAGGGTAACTTTGAGACATGCTGGGTTAAAATACATTCTATTCTTGAGACATCACATACTGCAGTGAAAACTTCATTTGAGAAGAGCATTAATGTGGTGCAACATAGATACAAACCATCTATATTCAAGATTTTGAGAGGGGAGGTTTCAAGCAAAGCGTTGGATAAGATACTTTATGAGATGAATGATATTGGTGATATTGTAGTCGATCCCTTGCTATGTGAGTGCATTTTGAGAAAGACGTGTGGATTACCGTGTGCACATGAATTATATGAATTCAAACGCACGGACGCACCCATTCCATTAGGCAAAATCGACAAATTTAGGAAGAAATTAGATATGGAGCCGTATCAGTCGACAGAAAATGTTGGTGGGAATGTTGCCTCTCATATTGGCCCTCAAATATCTGAGAACATTGAATATTTTTCCAATATTATTAACACTTATTGCGAGCCAAAACAGTTGTTGATGTTGAAGAGGTTGAGGGAAACCACAAATCCAGAAACAACGTCATTGCTTGAGCCTAAGATTCAAAAGAAAACTCGCGGTCGACCAAAGGGGGTACGACAAAGAAATTCAGCTTCAACATAACGCGGCCCGATTGCATTCGAACAGGTCGATTCTATCAAGGAAAGTTGTTCTCCAGTTGAACAGGCTATAAATATCAGTGCACCAACTCATGGAAAACCAATGTTTACTTCCATATTTAGACAAAAAATAAAAGGTAATACATTGTAACTATTATTTTTCAGGTTACAAAAATATTGATAATATATATTTTCCAAGTGTTATGTTTAACAGGTTGTGTGTAAGAAAATGAGCATACCATCTCTGATTGATTTTATTGGTGATATAACATCTATATTTCGGGAGCATGTTATTGAAACTAAGAATGTTGTTGGGGATGGTCATTGTGGATTTTGTGTTGTGGCTTATACCATGGGATTTGAAGAAGAAGCATGGTGTAAGGTTCGTCGAGACCTTATGAAAGAATTAAGATCACATGTAGCATTATATACAAAAGTCTTCATCCAAATAGGTTCAGTTGATGAAATTTTGATGATGTTAAATGTTTTTTACCCTCAGTTTGCTACGAAAAAATATTGGCTTACATTTCCGGAAATGGATCACCTGATTGCAAGTGCATATAATGTCATATTGGTGACGTTATCAAATTCCATTTGCAACACCTTCTTGCCCCTTAGGACATCTGCCGCAGCAAAGCCACGATGCATTTACATTGCACTAGTTGAAAGGATGAACCATTTATTGTGGTACGTAAATCTAATTTTATATTGGCTGTTTTCATAAACTACAATTTTTTTATTTTATTTTATGTAGGTATCTCTACGTCCAAGACACCCACTGCCTCACCCTCTTGCTAAGCGGTACAAATGTCGTGATGATTGTGCCGCAGGATGGGATGTAGTATGTCAACAACAGTTCATTTTGCATAATCAACTTATAGAATTCACTCATTCAGAACATAATGTATATAACCAAGCAGTCAATTTGGCGGACTAGTTTTGTTGGTTTAATTGATTTATTAGAAAAATATTGTAGGGTTTATTTGAACGTTTTGTTGGTTTAATGCAAACTATATATGGATTTATTTATATTTTTAGTTATAAGTGCAGAAAAGGTATGTGTTCGAAAATAACAGTCGAACAAAGCGACAGCGTTCGAAATAGGAATCGAACATCTGAAATATGTTCGAGCATTCTTGTCGGAAATAAGTATCGTGTTCGGTCCTGTTTTTCCTACAGTTGAAGATATGTCCGAAACTTTCTGTCGAACACATCTCAATGTGTTCGAAACTTTCCTTCGAACAAAAGCTCGAAATTGTTGATTTACCATATAGTTGTGAAATTGTTCAAACTTTTTACCAAATATTTTTACCAAACTCTATGTTTTTGTGTTACCGAACATTATTTATGTGCATTTTTAGTTAACATAGGTACTAAATCAACGAAAAACAAGTCAACATAAATCACAATTCGGAATCAAGATATAAAACTTGATTTACTCAAAAGAAGTTTACGTAAAAGTCTCTACGAATAAAAATATAATACATCAATACGAATTGTCTTTTATTTTATTCCCATCGACGTCGTCGCGAAGACCGACCTCTACCGGCACGGTTAGATGACTCAGGTTCGAATGGACCCTCGTTTTCTCTATTCCCTCCTAGTGTGAGGTATGCCATCTCCATTTGTGTCATCGCATATTGCAAGATTAGATTCTCATCATGAGCTCTCCACATCTGCATAGAAGGTTCAAGATATGTAAGTGCATCGTGATTCTGCTCCCAAAGTTGACTTGCATTTGTTGTTCTAGACCGGCGTGCTGTATTGGAACAATGAGTAGGATTCTGCACAATGGGATGGGAATGTTCGATGTACCACTCCTTATATCCTGGAGCAAACTGCCAAGCCGGGATAGCTATGTGACCACGTCGGCGAGCAGATAGAACGTGATTATCCCACGTTCGAAAGTAACCTCCAAGAGCTTCGCCCCAAATAAGCTTGTATCGACCACCACCTTTGTAGGTCTGCTCACATCACTCGGACCAAGAGGGATGGAAGGAATAGTTTGGACTAACCAAACTGTCTTAGCACTCGATCCGGATGGTAGGGCTCCACAATATTGAACAAGCAAATGCATCCATGGTAAAACGACACTTCTTGTAATTGATGATGCTCCCGCACACCGGCATAAGGGTTCCAGTCCACCTGTATATTAATTCAAGTTATATAAACATATATCTATATATATTTTCAAATATGAGAAACTAAATAAGAAGGATTTCTTACATCTGATTCTGAAAGAGAATCCAACATCTCTCTATGTGCCACAAGCTGTTGCGCCCTTCCTTCGAAACGTGATGTTGGAGACCACCTCATTGCAAGTGGACGCCTTGGGAGGTATTGTGTGTTATGTGGAGGCTAAGTAGATGGAAATTGTTCATATATGCAAGCCTACAAGTGAGAGACTTTATTTAGCACAAAATATTAAAGTAAAAGTTCAATCAAATTTGTTAATTAAACAATAAATTACCTCTAGTAAGGGCAAAAACCTCTCATCTGTCTCACTCCATGTTTGGATGTTATCCCTAGCTATCTATATATAAAAAAAAAGCACGTACAGCCGTGCCTCATGCATATCTATGAGCATCCTCGACATTCTCCAACAATCTTAGAAAATGAGTCCCAACACGATTAACACCCTTATCAGGAAATAAAATACAACCCAAGGTATACCATAAATAAACACGTGCTGAACACTGCAATCTCCATGGATCATTTGAGGTCATGTCCTCACTAAAGTTATCTCTCAGCCACCCTAATCTGACTGAGCTGCCCCTTACTGATTTGATCTCCTCGTATGCTTGTTCGTATGCAATTCCTAGTAATCTTTGAACCACATCAACACCATCTTCCAAATCATCGTCATCCACATGTGGAAGCTCAACAGGCTCCCCAGTCACTGCTAGACCAGTCAAACACCACACATCATCCAACTTGATAGTCATCTCCCCGAACGACATGTGGAAAGTATTTGTCTTTGGCTGCTAACGCTCAACAAAGGCACACAATAATGTTTTGTTTGGAGTGGGGTAAGATATAGCCTGTAAATATATAAAGTTTGTATCCTTAAACAATCTTCTCCACTCTCGAGTTGTGGGGTCCATCATCACATCTCATTCCAAAAGAGTTGTCGTGTGACACTGTAACCTGAGGAATTCTCTTCCATGACCCTTCCAAATCTTAGCTGCTACATGAGTCATGAAGCTTGTTATCACCATAGGGTTTAGTGGACCACCAGGAAATGGTCCAGTCAACTCACCCTCATCACTGTCATCATCCAATTCGGGTATGGCGTGAGGCATGTTCTGCTCTTCTTGTATTGGAATTGGCTCTGCTACTTCTTCGGGTTGAGTCATCTCTTGCTCTGGCAGCATCTCCGGTACTTCTTCAGATTGAGACCAAATGGCTCGATGCCTTCGGTTTGACATTGTTGGTCGTAATCTTTCTAATGCTTCTTCAGATGTATATGAGTACCATATCTCTATTGTAAACACGTCCTGTAAATTAACAAAAATAAAACTATTAGCATTATAATGTTGATATAAAAATTGAACAAATAGAAAAAGTTCTATAATTCGGAAAAATTGACTAAACATACATAAAAATTGACTGTTCGAAATATATACTCGAACAGCAAGATGTTCAATCTCATGTCTCGAATAATAGTATATGCATTCGACATATTTATGTCAAACAAGGCGCCGAACAATTGGGTGCTCGAATGAAAGCCATCAAACACCTAAGTAAGTGTTCGAGAGAAGTCACCAAACACCCATTCACGCGTTCGAGTGATTGTTTCGCACACCCGCACATCCTTGCTCTTTTGTTCGACAGTTACTCTTCGAACATATTGGACAATGTTTGGTGATAAGTTTCGAACAACAGTTGAGTGTTCGACATTTACTAGTCGAACACTTTTCGGCCAAAATCCAGTTTTAAAACAAAATGAACGACAAAAATTAACAAAATCTAAAATGAACAAGAAAACAATGGGATTAAACCAAATCCGTTTACCCATCATGTATATTCATCAAAAACACTTAGAAACATACAAATATTCAATAATTAATTAAGATTTCACAATTTGTATATAAACCCTAGAAATATATATAAAACAAAACCATGAAAATCAAGAATATATAACATACCAGTGAAGTTCCTCAATCTTTCCATGATGTTCGGTTGAAAATATCGAACCTTCCAAAGTTGTTCGAATGGTTTGAATCTTCTTCATTTGTCTCTTTTCTTCCGTTTTGTTCTTTTTCTTCTCCCTTCTCTCCTTTCTCTTTTCTTCTTTTTTTCTATTTTGTATTTTATGATTTGATTTTTTATTTTTGTTTTTGATTTGTTATTTTTTTATGAAAAGGGTATAATTGGGGTATATTTAGTAAAAATAAGTTAATTATTAAATTTAATTGGAGTACATTTAGACTATGGGGTATGATTAGAACTTTAAGAGGTATGAATAGTCGCTCCCTTTTCACTATTTGCAATACTTTGGACTATTTACATGCCTTTAAGTTGTAAATAAAAAGGGCCACACTAATTCACGTTCTAAATACATTCTAAATATTTTTCACAAAAATTATTCTCCATCTTTTTTAATAGTCATCACTTGCAAAACTTTAAAATAAAATATCATGGTCAAACAATACGACGTTCAAACAACCGCCACCACCTCCAACTTACCCATTCGATTACAATTTCATTTAAAAAATTATATTCAAACAATATTCTTATAGTTTGCTATTATCTATAACTATAACTATAGAAAAATAAGATAGTTGAATACCATTTTTCGTCAAAAGTATCTTTCTTTTTTTATAAGTATAATATGCAATAAGATTTTATTTCTTTTTGCTTTTTTATTCTAACTTTCAAAGGCTTATAACTTTTTCATCTCAATTTTGCTTTTTTATGTAAACTATATCAAATTAACCATCTTTTTGTGATTTTCAATTTAACAGTCACATTGCATATATAATAAAAAATACTAATTTTTAAATATAAAATATTTTCATACATTAATTATGGCATATTTTAATATATAATATATTTTTATATTGTGAGATTTTTATATTTTAAATATTTTTTAATGAAAAATATATTTTATGTTTCAAAAAATATATTATTATTTATAATAATTTATTATATTATTATCTATATATATAATAGCAAAAGACGTACATTTTAGAAGCCTTAGCATTTTCCCACCTAAAACAGTTACTAAATTTGGGTGTATACATGGCATCATATAATTGGCCAGTATAATTAATTCATCCATTTTAATGAGTAATTTTTTTATGGAAATTTCATTATATTTTCATTGAATTATTCACTTATTTGCAAATCTTTTTATTTTTTATTTTTTTGTTTTACATATTAAAGTCAAACTTGCACAATGTGTAATTTTGATTGCATTAAAAATTATTTAGGATTATTTCTTAATTAGAAGGTCAAATTCATTATGATAATTTTATGGTATTAAATAATTAATTGATTGTCCTAATATTTATGATAAATTTAGATGGAAATCAATATGATAATTACTTTATTTTTTTAAACAATTTTTTTGTATGGTTGTTGAATGATCGAGTAATATTCATATAAAAAATTTTAATTATTAAAAAATATTTAGTATTTCTTATTAAATTAAATATATGTGTGACATTAGATAAAAATGTGCGTGTGATTTTAAATTAGTGGAATATTAACATCAATAACAATTATATTATTTAAATCATTAATATTAAATAACATTGAAAATCTATATATCTATCTATATATATAATAGCAGAAGCTGTACAATTTTTCTATGTTATTATATATTTTTTATTTTTTTCTATTTAACATATAGGTTGATTCTACTGGTGAAGAAGTTAAGAGATGATTCCAATGTAAATAGATTATTATTGGATGATTTGTCTTCAAGTGATTCCTCTAAAAAGCCGAAGTCACCAACAGTGAAGATTGAGAATGAATGAGAAGAATTTTTTTTTTTGTTTTTTGTTTTATGTATTTTGAAATATGAACTTGATATGCTTGTCTTTTGATTTTATAATTTTGAGAAGTTTAGGAGATTTTCTGTATATATTTAATTTTGTGAATATATTTTACAAATTTTATGAATATATGTAACTTCAATATATCAAATTTATGTATTTTCCTAAATTTTACATATGTTTACATATCATTAAGTATGTCTTTAAGAAAAAAATATGTCATTTGTAGATGTTATAAATGATACAGATTAGTGATTTCATTTTTAAAGTTTATCTATTTTTATAATACCATATTATATTATTTGAATATATTTATGTATATAAATAGTTATTTGATTATATTTTAATATATCAAAAATTATAAATTAACAAGCTTATTCAATTATAAATAAATATAATAATATTTTAATATAAATATATTATTTATATATTTAAAATATGAAAATTATTGTATAATATTAAATTATTTTTTTAATTATTTGTATCTTACAAACTGTGCAACGCACGGGTGAAGTACTAGTATTATAAATTGTGCAGTGCTCGTGAAAAGTAGTAATTAATTGAACAACTTTAACGTCAATAAAAGGAAGTACAGATAGAAAATTTGAGAAGAACTGAAAAACAAATTTAAAAAAAAAAAAAAAAAACCTGCATGGAAAGTAAATTGAGAAAGAAAAAAGGAAAAAGAGCGGGATCTTGGAGTGGTGGCGCTATGACCGACAATTGTTGCTCTTGTTCACCACCCCAATGAAAATGGTAGAAATGTAAAAGTTTGAGTGGCGTTAATAGTTGCATTCAAATAAAAATTAATTAGATAAATTATAATTTTATTTTAAAATAAAATTTACTCTATTCGTTCAAAAATATTTAATAAAAGTAAATCTTTTAAACACAAAAAGTTTTCACTTGTATCAATTTTTTTTATTAATTAAGTTAACTTATTCAATTATATAAACTTATATGTGAATTAACAATAATAAGAATTATTTATTATTATTATTATTATTATTATTATTATTATTATTATTATTATTATTATTATTATTATTATTATTATTTTCACTTTGAAATATAAATTTGCGACAAAGAAATTGCAAACCACATAACACCACATAGATCAATTAAGTGAGAGCATATATCCAAACAAATTTAAAATGAATTAGGGTATGTAAATTTTATAATAATATTATATGCTAAGTTATAAAAATGGAATTATTAAGTTATTTCTGGTCGAACATTCTTCTTTTAACCAAATCATGACTAAATTGACGATCTGAAAAGAAACCGGTGAAATTAACAAAATGCCACACTTTATTTTTTTCTTTGGCATTTCAAACTATATAAACCCAATGCAACAAAAACCACTTCCCCACAATCCTCATCTCCAGAAAAAACATGAGCAAATTCATAAGTGCTATACATTTAAGTTCTCAAAATTCACATTCTCATAGACCAGACATACTGGAGATTTTCTTCAGTGCTTCCTCTTCCAATTTTAGCAGCTGTTGACAGAACGTCTCAACATCACTTGCCACTTGTGTAAATGTGAATCTTAACTCCTTCCAATGGTACTCACGGGACCCATCTGCATTTTCCGAACCCATAATTTTTGCAAGCACATCAAATCCCTTCCTATCTACTGAAAGAACGAAAGCATCCTGCATAGAAACCACAAGTCAGTAATTTTCATTATAGACGACCCATGAGTTTAGAGAACTACTAATGCACTGACAAGGCTTTTAAGAATGGCCAGTATAAGTCTCCTTACATGATCTTGCATTTCAATATATCATTGATTTTTTTTATTTTTTTTCGCAAAATTAGAAAGATTTGCCCCCAGAACTTTCTGGTTAAGCATATGGGATGATCATCTTATGCATGCAACATACTAAGCTATTTTTAAAAGCTTCCCAGTTATTCCAATTTTTTCGTGCTTCATAATATGTTTCTATATGTTACTTGAACATCTTTCTTCAATGCTAATGTGTGTGTCCATGAAACATCATTTTCTCTTACAGTATGTATCGTATCACATTTATAGTGAGGGAAAAGTAAGGTTCAACGAACATTTCACCATAAGGCTGCTTTATGTGGGATGAGTGTGAAGATTTGCATACAGCAATATGCAAAAGCCTACTGAGTTCACTCCACACCGAAAATAGAAACACTGATTATATACATGTAAATGGAATAATTCAAGAATAGTGTGGGTACTGACTGAGGTGTTACCACAATCTTGTTGGTTATTAAACTAAGTCTGAAGCTCTAAACAAGGTTTTTGCTATTGAAAGCAAACTCACAAAGTTACAAAAATGTGAAGTAACATGCAAAACAACCAAGCATATGAAGGCCCACAAACTGGCATGATTCATTATAACTTGACTACTGAACATACACACTACTATTACAGGGGCATTGAGCCATACCTTTGCATTTTCATTTTGGAAAGCAATGCAGAAAAGAACAAGAGCTTGACGCCTAATTTCACTTTGATTGATTCCATCTATCAGACCCATTGAAAATCGAGCTAGGCACCAAAAATGCAAAAGTCAGAAGGTAGATGTAGATAATCATGAGAAGGTCTCAGTCATGAAATAGGAAGAGCAACAAATATTTTAACAAAAGAAGTAGGTCGTACCTACATGATCTGTCTTAGACTTCTCAATATCCTCAACTTTTACTTCATAAGCTTTCCCATTGATATCGAAATAAAGGCACGAACTGCATTAATATACAGTATACACATGTTGGAAGCTCTCATTTTTATCACAATTGTACAAAAATACAGTCTTGAAATCACAGTTCTAAATGCTCTCCTGTTGTTCTTTCTAGCTGTCTATTCAGTCAATCATGTGAAATATAAAATGCTCGTGACTATCCAAAACATCTTTCAGAAGTCCTTTATTTAGTGATCTGAAAAGTTGAAACAATAACTTACCTCTTCTCAAACTCGAGGCTGACAACACAATGTGGTTTCAGAATAATTCGTAAAATAAAATGATGTTCTAAAGATTCTAACCTTAGATTGAACTTGTAAACAGAGTACTGTATATCGCCTTGGAGTAAATCCTGGAGGTTACTTTGCGAGGTGGAATCAAGGTGGGATGAACTCAGTATTCCAAAAAGCGCGTAGCTCGACTCCTCAACAGTTTTCTGGTCAGCTAACAGGGTCTCTTTGAGGCTTTTGGCTGCTATTTTAGCCTGTGATAAGGTAAGAAAGAACAGTAAGCATAACCCTCGTCTTTCCATGTTTCAGTCATTCTGGTGAATTTATATACTATGGAAAAGCACTTGTAAAAGAGGTATCATTGCAGGTAATCAAATTCACTAGCTTATGTCCAAGACAAAACATTTAGGTTTGGCATCTCATTATTCAGAAGAACCTTGATACTCCCATAAGACAGTGAAGCAGACCAGCAGTGATCTAATTTATAGTGCAATCATAAACAAACTGGAGCATATCATATCAGATATTTTTATTGATGGTTTCAGTTTCAGCCCAGATGGAAATGGTCCTTTTGTATTAATAGTCAGTCCATTTCCCAAGACATGTAGTCAATATTCTCTGATGGCTAAACGTACCATTAGCATATTGCATTACTTGATCAGAGTGAGAATTCATAATGTCTTAAAGATATGCTCACACAAAAGGTAGAGAAAGCCTTTTAACAAAAACTCACATATGCAGCAATCCATTCAGGAAAATATAGAAGATTTAGAACTCAGCATCAAGAAAGAGTGTGCCTATCGCAATAAAAATATATTAAACTTTTCAACTATTGTATACCTTCTCATCTCCAAGACGAGCAACATCACCGACCAGAGCAACTCGAGCTGGTAGCTGCATCATGCAAAGCAATTAATACCTTTGGATTGTTCATACCCGAAATATATTTAGACCACTTGCTTTGCGACTGCAAGAAGGCAAAAGCATACCAAACATGAATGTACATAAGACAAAAGGAAAAATTAGCACATACATCCTATCTCCCTCTTTATTGGTTTTGATCAGCAGATCAGATAAGGAACACAAATGTAGGGAGAACTAGGAGGAAACGATGTGAAACTAAAATAATAAAGCAAAATAAAAGTCACCAAACAGCCACCTTGTTTATCGATCTGAATATGTGAGCAAGTGGGCCTGGAAAGGGACTGGTCACAGCAAAAGAGGCACGTTCATCAATAGAAATGTTCTGTAAAACAAAAATAAGGATGAAGGACGAATCACCAATAGCATAACTGACTAGCTCATGAACTATTATAGTAACCAACTTGATATATGCATGAGATATGGTAGAATATGATAATAATAGGATGCTGATATGGTTTTCTCTTTATACACCTCATATCCTATTTCCATGACAAGATAACACAAACAAAATTCATGAGCTCTACTGAGATTATGCAGAAAAGAGTAGGAGATTGCTGCTCAAAATAATTTAAATTTATATAGCTCAAGACAATTTGATCAGCATTAGCTAAAATTTCTTTTTTACTGATTTTTCTCTCTTTTCTGGCTTCTCCTCTATCTTTAACCTAACAGGTTAAAAATGAACATTCTTTTTGGTGGCTGAGCTATGAGTCTGAAAGACGATCTAGATTTGCATGAAGACCTGCATAACTTTAAAATAAGTCCCCAATCATTACATTTTTCTAATGATGTTTAATAAATATATAGGAATATACATAATTAAAGGATGAAATTCAGACCCTAATAATACAATAAACTTTATTTTGGGAAGGACGCTGTTTCAGAAACATAAGTAAAACTCATGCTCCTTCAATCATGCAAAGGATGACTAGATTTCTACAATAACTAAACAGAATTCTTTATCCTATACGTCAAACAGAAAGCACTTTTTGTATAAAAATACTACGAAAATACCCTTTCGAAATAAAAGCATAAGAAAATTTAATATTTCTCATCATACTGCATGACAAATATATCTCTGAATTTAATATGTCCCACAAGTCTAACACTTCATTGAGGCCAAACAAAGTGTGCCAATTTGCTTTGGGTTATCATTGTGTGGTTAAAAGAATCTCTTCTGATTCAAATGGCAAGTGTTAAAACAGGAATCTAGATTCAGATTACTTCATTGCTTTTTATTTCTCAAAATTTCAACAAACAAATGATCATATTGGGAAAATGGCTCACAAAACTGACTTTTATGATTTTTGGAGAAGAAAAAAATTCAAATGTATATTTTTTCAGCTGTGTAAAACTGCTCCGTAAGTTGTTGAAGGCCCTAGTGAGTAGCTTTCACATTAACAGCAAAACTGTGTTGGCTCAAATACCAGAAACTTTCTCCATAACTGATAAATGCCGTATAGAGCCAATTAACTGAGCAACTGGATTTACATGTAGGATAAAACCCAAAGAATTAGTTAGTATAGAGCAAATTAGGTAAACGCATCCGTTATCATATCTTCTCTTGAAGATAATTGTGTAATACGTACTGGTAATGCAATTTTTTTTTTTTTTTTTTTTAGTCAATGTATCTTAGTAGATGGCAATTTCCTAGAAGATAATTGTTAGTTAATCCACCTCATCTAAAAGCTTAATCTATTGGAGAGAGGCATGATTCGAACATAATCTTAACATCTTCAACACGCCTCCTCACAGGCAAGCCATCACTTAAGGTAACTTAAAGCCTAAAACAGAATTTTTATTATAAATGGGTAGTGGTGAGATCTACCTTCATTTTTCTCGGGCTCTGATATTATGTTAAATGGCCACCTTAGGTTAAGCTGTTAGAGACCGATAGAATTTTAACAAATATATTAATATCTTCAAAAATCTTAAGCTGTTAGAGAGGGACACCATTCGTAACAAAAAGATCCCTTGTGACAGAAGTGTATCAAAAACATCAGGTTCAGGAAATTCATACTCGCTCAAAGTACCAAGACATCCGTAGAAGAAATTTTACCACATTGTGCAACTCGTCCGCAGGTACCCAGAGATAGGGATTTCCTTTCTTCACAAAATACTTCACTTTTGAAGTATAAATCTCATCCTTGCTGAGTGTCAGGGTAAAATTAGTCCGAGATAGCATCAAATAACTAATAAACCCAGTTTATGCAATGGTTGTATTTCTAACACATACCTTCCTTGACCCTCGCTTTTGATGGTGTTAAGATTACCCTGCCAATTGGAAGCCAATACATTCTGCAAAAAACAGAAAATAAAAAGTAAATGAATAACATTCCAAAATTAAAAACACTTGTTCATGGAGCACCGATTAGCAAAGAGTGGATAGGTGATTATGAACCTTGCATTTCTCAGCAAGAGTTAAGACAGATGATTTTCCCCGTTTCAACATCTCTATTAATCAGCAAGGTTCAGGAGTGAGAAAAGGAGAGAGAGGAGGGGTTTTGTTGGATGAGGGTCATGAGGTTTAAGCTGGGTTTGGCGTCGGATCATTTATGTTGGTTCAATTTAGAGTGACAACGGGTCGGGATGAAACTCGGTTGGTAATGGAGCGGCCAATATGGGCATGCCCTTCCGCTTCGAATAAGATGCTAGTTCCTCCCTTCTAAAAGAAAAATAGAAATTATATATATATATATATATATTTACTTATATATATCCATTCCATATCAAAAAAATCCATCAGAATATTTATGTTCTCTTGATATTTATCTCACAAACAACTGACATGCATTACTAGCCTATCCCTCTTTTTTAATTTTTTTCTATTTGTATTTTCACTAAAATTAAAAAAAAATCAAAATTTCTTTTTCATTTTAAATTCATTTTCACATATGTAATATCAAACTAATATTCATGTTGTAATCTTTCATTTGACATCAATATTGTATATATTTGTATTAAATAATATATTTAAAGTATGAAATAGTTTTTTTATGAATTGAGTATTCTTTCTTAAATTTTGATATATATATATATGTATATGATGGATTTGAATAAGTAGTATATCAAATTTCCAAATTAAAAAATATATATTATTTTTTTATAAAAATAAAAAATATTATAATATTAAATTAATATATTATTATAATTTATTGTTTAATATCATTGTTTTTTAGTAAATTAAAATATTTATTTTTCATTTAGGGATATTTCAAAATATCGTACAATTTATTATTTCATGTAACTAATTTTAAGAAAATAAAAGTACAATATAATATGACAAACTATATTTTAAATTGAATAATATTAATATAATTGACATAAATAATAGGTTATGTACATTTTTATAATAATAATAAATATAATTTCTATAAAATTCTTAACATAATAAAATATACTATATCCCGTGCATTCCACACGGACGAACATCTGTTAATATAATAAGAAAATTCCTTATTTTTAATAAAATTCTACAAAAATTCAATTTTTAAATTTAAAAATATTTTTTGGAATTTTACTCTTTATTAATATCTTAAAAGAGAAACCAAGTGCGTCACATGTCAACTTTATATTTTATCTATTTATTTAGAATTTAGCGAATTAATTAGCTTTTAAATAATTTAAATATTAATATATATATATATATATATATATGAAAATAGTTGGAGATTCGAAAATAAATTGAGTCTTAATTTATGATTTTCAAAATGTAGGATATTAACATCCAAAACAAATCAAATTGTTACTATATCCAAATCTTAAAATATACATATATGAAATTGCGAAATATATTTATTAACATTCAATAAAAAAAAAAATTATATATGTATCTAATGGAATTACATGCCTTAATCTCTTAGGTTTTTTGCAATCTTTTTTAAATCGCATGTTTGATTCCTTAATCTATGGAATTATATGCCTATATATAATTAAACACTATTTGTTTATTTTTATAAAAATTGTCAACTTTAATTTTCCCTGTCCTTTTAAAAAAAAATTTAATTTCAAATTCAAAACTAGGTGTAAGTTTAGTTTATTGGATTATAATACTCTCACATTTGATGTAACAGTTGAGAAATATTATTGACTTTATTAACATTATATTTTTTTAAATTTCTTTCATTTATTTTCTTATTATATCAAAGTTTATTAATAAATACAAAATACTCTATATTGTTTTATGCAAAATAAGTAAAATAAAATATAGACACACACTAGCATAAATTCCGTGAATTAATTTTACAGCTTACTTTCAGTTTAATTATAAGAATGGGCATATTTTGTGAAATGACTGAAAACAGGTGGTGTGTCCAAATTAGTCGAATTACTTCTTATTTTTCTGTTTTCTTTTTTTCAAAAAAAATTAAATACAAATAAATTTTTAATCTCTAATCCATTTTTTTTATCTATAATGTATCAAATTAATACTTTTTTTAACTATCTTTAATTTGAATCACATATAGCATATATGTAAATCAGATTACTTTAAAAATTTACATTTGTTTGCTGGTTAATTATTTGTTTTGGATCGAGTAAATATCGTGGGATGAATGTTTAAATTAGGTTTGGACTGCAAATAAAATTTAATTAAATATTTTTTTTATAAAAGAAGATTATCTAATTTATTTCATGAATGATTTATTAGGTTTGAACTGCAAGTAAAATTTAATTAAATATTTTAAGAATTATAATATTTTTTATAAAATAAAATTATCTAATTTATTTATTTATTTTAATTATTTTTATAAATAAATATATTTTAAATTGTGCATCGCACAAAGAATAATTATATTTTGTAGAAGAATAGGACATTGATCCAATGGAATTTTAGTTCATCAAATCAAATAGATCTTTCTTATAATTTTATTTAAAATTAAAATATTGTCAAGTAAGCATATCGTCCAAGAAGTAGATGCCTCAATTTTAATGTAAATAAAAATACTAGTTAAATTTTACAAATAAAAGTGGAAGAAGTTAGTCTAAAAATAAAAATACAGGACCCCATATATTTTATAAATACAAGTACAAGAACCAAATTGAAAAATTAAAAATATATACTTGGATTTGTTTGAATTGGTTTGTAAACTTTCAATTATTATTATCGAAATTAAGACTTACTATTTTTAACTTAAAAATAAAAAGTTAAAAAATTTAAAATATATAATATAGTGAATTTTCAAAATCCTTTCATCCATGCTTGGTTTATCAGAGTTGCAAAAAAATACACATCCAAAAAGTTTCAACGTGGGCACTCCGATGCACCTTAAGTAATACAAGAATAATCTAATTATTATAGCTTATAGTGTAAGACATGATGCAACGAGAACTTACATATTTAGCTTGTGAGGATTACATATTTATGAACATCTCATTATCCAAGGTCATGTTGGTTATTTAGATATAACTACTATTTCTTCCGTGTATTATACGATTTATAATATAATAATATTATAAATTATTATAAAAATAGTAATATAAATTTTTTAAATAAAATACATAATTATATAAAAATTATTTAAAATAAAAATATCTTACGATATAAAAATATATTAAATATTAAAATATACTACAATTAATCTATGAAAAATAATTTATATTTTATATTTATTTTTTAACATTTTATTTTATATATATTTAAAAAAATAGAGTTGATGAAAAAGTTATAAACCTTTAAAAATTAGAGTGAAAAAATAAAAAACAATCTGATTGAATATCATAATTTCTAAAAATAAAAAGGTAATTTTTGCAGAAAAATGATATTTATGTAAAATTTTCTAGTTATCCTACTTTTATATAGTTATAGATAAATTATGTCTTTTTTTTTAAGTCGTGTCAGACTAAATTGCTTATCTGTAGGGGTGTTTAAAATTGATTAATCGATCAAATCAAATTAAAATTAAAAGTCTAGTTTGAATTGAAACTGAAATTCTGTAACTTTTGGTTCAATTTTGATTTTGATTTTATGTATCGATTAAGTGATTTGTTGGAATAAAGAACATAGAATTCTAGAGAGACATGAGTTCAAATTTTAAAGTCTGTCAAACTTGATATAAATGAAAAAGTTTGAAACCTACATTAATAATCAATCTAGCCTGGTGGTAAGAGATTTGAGTGGAACCAACAAAATTCAAGATTTTAAATCTTGCTAAATAGAATTTGTGCAATTGTTTCACAAAAAGTATTTGTAATTATATAATAAATATTATTTGTTTCATAAATATTATTTGTAGTATTATCTCTCTAAGTCTAAAGAAAGTTCCGAGTATCAAGTAATTCGTCGATAACTTTTAGCATCGTTGTGCTGCAATCCTTAAGTTCCTAGTCGTTGTATCTTGGGGATGATTAACATAGACTGTGAGCACTGAATACGAGACAATCTCGTCTTACGGAGAAAGAGTCAAACTCTTGCCTCGACCAAATAGTTACAGCTTATTCAAATACACCTACACCAAGTTTCGTCAACAATCGTAAGACGAGATTCTAGTGTATTTGAACATGACTTCAAGTTCTGCTCCAACGGCACCTGTTCACGCCGAAAGATTGGCGAAATTTGACGGAATCAAGTTCAAGCGGTGGCAACGAAATATGTTCTACCTAACGACTCTTAACCTAGTTTGGTTCCTGAAAGAAGATGCTTCAACTGCTTCAGAAACAGAGACTAACGAGCAAAAACAAACAGCACTGGAAGCCTGGAATCACAGTGACTTCCTGTGCTGAAACTACATTTTAAATGGGCTAGACGACTCCCTGTATAATGTCTATGCGGTTGTAAAAACTGCAAAAGAATTGTAGGACTCTTTAGAAAAGAAGTACAAAACAGAAGATGCTGGAATGAAAAGAATTGATTGTTGGAAGGTTCTTAGATTTCAATATGGTAGACTCAAAGACTATCTTGGACCAAGTATGAGAGTTGCAACTGGTTCTACATGACATACATGCCGAAGGAATGCAACTGAGTGAATCTTTCCAAGTAACTGCCATGATTGAGAAGCTACCGCCATTGTGGAAAGAATTCAAGAACTATCTCAAGCACAAAAGAAAGGAAATGGGGCTTGAGGATCTGATCGTGAGACTTAGGATTGAGGATGACAACCAAAAATCTGAAGTCAAGAACGACAGAGCTTCAATGGAAGCAGAAGCGCACTTGGCCGAAACAAATCCTAACAAGAGGAGAAAACTGACATGCAATAAGCAAATGCAGTTAGAGCCTAAGAAAAAGAAAGTTGGAAGATTCAAAGGCAACTGCTACAATTGCGACAAGCCCGGTCATATGGCCAAAAATTGTCGACTACCAAAGAAAGACAATCAAATTCAGGCTCATCTGACCGAGGAAAGATATATTCCTTTAGAAATGTCTGAGCTAAACCTATCAGCCGTCGTATTTGAAGCCAACTTGGTGGACAATCCGAGAGAGTGGTGGGTGGATACCGGGGCTACACGCCACATTTGCTCAGAAAAGGAAATATTTTCATCTTACACTCTGATTACCGGCAGGAAGTTGTTCCTGGGTAACTCAACAACTTCCAACGTGGTTGGTTTGGAAAAAGTAGTGTTGAAGATGACCTGAGGCAAAGAGCTGACGCTTGTGGATGTGCTTCATGTCTCGAATATTCGCAAAAATTTAGTATCCGATTTCCTGTTAAGCAAAGTCGAATTTAGGTTAGTATTTGATGCTGGCAACTTTGTACTGACCAAAAGTGGTCGATTCATAGGAAATGGCTACTGTACACCGCGAGATTAAGCGGCCTGATTATAATAAAGTTATTCATTCTTCTTACTTGATTGAGTGTTCTAATTTATGGCATGATAGGTTAGGACATATAATTTTAAATAAACTACGAAAGCTAGTAAGTTTAAATTTACTACCTGCAATGGAATTTGATTCACAAAACAAGTGTGAAGTCTGTGTTGAGGCAAAAATGGCCAAAGCACCTTTTCATTCAGTGGAGAGAAATACTACGCCTCTAGAGTCAATCCATGCCGACATATGTGATTTAAAGTCTGTGCAAACTAGAGGTGGGAACAAGTATTTTATCACATTTATCGATGATTGCACAATATATTATTATGTATATCTTTTGAAAGAAAATGACGAAGCTCTTGAAGCTTTCAAAAGTTATAAGAATGAAATTGAAAACCAACTTAACGCAAGAATCAAAATGATTTGAAGTGGATGGAGGTGGAGAATATGTTGCCCCTTTTGAAGAATTTTGCAATGAAATGACGTTATTCATCAAACAACTTCTCCATACTCACCTCAGTCAAATGAAGTTGTTGAACGCAAAAATAGAACTCTAAAAGAGATGATGAATACTATGTTGATTAGCTCGGGCTTGCCCAAGAACATGTGGGGGGAAGCTGTACTTTCAGCTAAGCACATTCTCAACAAGTTACCATAGAAAAAGGACAAAACTCCATATGAATTATGAAAAATAAGAAAACCTTCTTACAATTACCTTAAAGTGTGGGGGTGCCTCGCAAAGGTCAAAGTACCTAAACCTAAACAAGTGAAAATAGGACCCAAAACTATTGATTGCATTTTCATTGGATATGCACACAATCGCAGTGCATATTGATACATAGTGCACAAATCAGAAATTCCCGACATAAATGAGGGAATGACCATAGAATCAAGGAATGTGATATTCTTTGAAAATGTCTTTCCAAACAAAGAAAGGAAAGAGATAAGTTTCAACAAAAGTACTTATGAAGTTGTACGAGGTTCTCCGTAAGATCTAGAGGAACGTAGACGCAGTAAAAGAGCTAAAGTGGCCAAAACGTTTGGTCCAGATTTTCTAACTTACATATTTGAGAGTGAACCTAGGTCAATCCAAAAAACATTGTCTAGTCCAGATGCTCTTCTCTGGAAAGAAGATATTAACAGTGAGATTGAGTCCTTCATCCAAAATCATACTTGGGAGATTGTTGATCTTCCACCAGGTTGCAAATGTATTCTTAAAAAGAAGTACAAAGCTGATGGATCAATTGATAAGTACAAAGCTCAGTTGGTAGCCAAAGGGTTCAAACAAAAGGAAGGATATGAATTATTTGACACGTACTCACTTGTCACAAGAATCACATCCATTAGAGTGCTCGTAGCTATTGCAGCACTGTACAACCTTGAAATACATCAGATGGATGTAAAAACAACATTCTTGACTGGAGAATTGGAAGAGGAGATATATATGAAACAACATGAAGGGTTTGTTGTAGCTGGATAAGAACATAAAGTGTGTAAACTTGTCAAGTCATTATACGGCATAAAACAAGCCCCTAAATAATGGCATGAGAAGTTTGACAGAACTATGTTGTGAAATGGTTTTAATTTCAATGAGTCTGACAAATGTGTTTACATTAAGGGCACACCAAATGATTACTTAATTGTTTGTCTGTATGTAGACGACATGTTGATCATGAGAAGCAACAATGATATAATAGTAAAAACTAAGAACATGTTAAAGAACAACTTTGACATGAAAGATTTGGGTCTAGCAGACGTCATACTAGGAATTAAGATTTCTAGGACGCCTGATGGAATTGTCTTGTCATAATCTTACTATGTTGAGAATGTACTCAAGAAATTAGAGGCTTTGGACTTACCTCCGGCTAAGACACCGGTTGACCTAAGTCTACACTTAGCCAAAAATAAAGGAGACCCAATATCTGAACTGAACTATGTAAGGGTCATTGGCAGTTTGATGTACCTAACTAATTGTATACGCCCTGACATTGCATACTCAGTTAGTAAGCTTAGTAGATTCATGAGCAATCCAGGAAAAGATCATTGGATATCATTAACTAGGGTTCTGAGGTATTTAAAACATACAATGAACCATGGAATACTTTATACTAGATATCCAGCTGTATTAGAAGGCTACAGTGATGCAAATTAGATATCAGATACAAAAGAATCCAAGTCCACAAGTGGATATGTATTCACAATAGGTAGAGGAGCGGTATCCTGAAAATCCTCTGAGCGAACATGCATAGCTCGATCCACAATGGAGTCAGAGTTTTTTGCACTTTAGAAGGCCAGCGAAGAAGCTGAATGGCTTAGATATTTCTTAGAGGATATTACTTGTTGGATAAAACATGTGCCTCCTGTTATGATACATTGTGACAACATATCAGCAATCGGGAGAGCAACAAGTAGTATGTACAACGATAAGTCTCGAGAGACACAACACCATCAGACAAATTATCTCTGGTGGTATAATTTCCATCGACTACGTGAAGTCTAAGGAAAATATAGTGGATCCGCTGACAAAAGGCATTAACCGAGATCTATTGTACAATGCAGTAGGGGAAATGGGTTAGAATCTACACACTAAAGAACATTCATAGCGGCAACTCAACCATGATGAGTGGAGATCTCACAAACTTGATTCAATGAGACAACTAAGTTATGAAATGTCAGTTATGCACTTGGAACCCGTCCAATGCCTCATTCTCACAGTTGCCTAAGTGCGAATCTACAGACTTGTGGTAAAGATAAACATTTATGCTTTTAATGATTCCTATACCTTTAGGGTGGAGTATTGCAGGATACTCTTTATAGGAGGTCACCTATATAAGTGTGAAGTTTGACCGCTTCAAATAGAAAAAACATGTATGAATCCAAGATATGGTCCAGGGCCGAATTGGACACAACGTGAGAATTGAACGATATTATAATTGTTATTATGTGAATGTTATTGTCTTGGTTTACACAAAAGCTGACCAGTTCAAGACTTTGTGTTCACTGAGCAACGAGTAAATCCGATAACATCTTACTAGGGAAGGTTCAAAGTAAAAAACTACCTACCCTGGTGTAATGACAGTTCGTTGGGACTTTCTTAGGTTTGCATTCATACATGCATTAATTTCATTCATGTGGGAGATTGTTAGAAATTGGCTTAGAAAAAGATTAGTGTTGACCATTCTTTGATCAATTTCAATTTGATGTCCAATTGAAGATAAATGGAAATAAGTTGCAAAATCAGAATCTACATTTCGAATAGATAATTTTAGAGTATTTATTTTCCCAAATCCAATTTCTGATGAATGAGAAATTAATGCTAAAAGTTGGCAACTAAAACATGAAAATATTGAAAAGAAAATATGTGAGGATGTGCGACTCGGTGTGTGCTTGTGCAAATGGGTATCATAGGCCAAATAGCTTTGAGCCAAGGCCAAGGGATGTGATCCACACCTCTTCAGCCTAAAAGGCCTCTATTGCAGCAAGGGGTGTGACTCACACCACTTTGGCCTAAAATGTATGAATGAACACCACATTTCTTCAAATATTATAAATAGATCCCCAAATCATTATTCATCTAACTCCACTATAATTGCATATAAAACATTCTAGCATTTGTAGTATTCTCTCTCTAAATCTAAAGAAAGTTTCGAGTATCAAGTAATTCGCCGATAACTTTTGGCATCGGTGTGCTGAGATCCTTAAGTTCCTAGTCGTTGTATCTTGGGGACGATTGCCGTAGACCGTGAGCACTGAATACGGGGCAATCTCATCTTACGGAGAAAGAGTCAAACTCTTGCCTCGACTAAATAGTTACAGCTTGTTCAAATACATCTACACCATGTTTCATCAACAGTTTCAAATTTAATTCTTTTCTTGTTGAATGGAACGGGCCTTGGAAAGTCAATCCTGCCCCCACACCACCCCATTCTCATCCCAGTTATTTAACCTAATTGCCTCTTATTAGGGCTTAACATTTTTTTTTATCTTGAATACTCTATCCAAGTTTATAACACATACATTTTTGGTAAAAAGTTAACACTTATTGAACAATTTTTTAAAAACAAATTAATTTTCACCATAATATTATTATATTTTTATTTAAAATGTTTTTTTACTAACTACGAACAATATAGTTAAAACATTCACATAAAAAGTGTGGTGTGATAACTCGAATTTTTTTTTTGTATTATTAAAATTACTTTTGTAAAAGTACCAATGATCATGATTTTATGAATAATATGAAAGTTTTTCTAGAGAATTTTATGAGGTATCTAATTAATATGGTTATGATTTTATTTGTCGAATTGGATTTAGAGCATGATTAAGTGATTCAATAGAAATTTTCATGATTTTATGTACAATTATAAGATCTTGATTTTCATGGTTTATGTATGACTAATTGAATAAAATTAATAGAATGATAATTGAGATTATGAAATGTTATTATATATTAAATTTTATGATTCCATGGTTTTATAAAATCATTCCATGATTTAATTTGCAACTTATGTAAATATTGCAACAAGATTATTTTTATGATTGTATAATTTTTTTGTGGAATGAAATTGAGAAAAAGAATGATTAAGATATTTGATTAACATTGGGTCATAATTTGAATTTATTAAGTTATAATTGGGCTTAATAAAATTATATTTAATATTATGAAGTCCATAAATTGAGGCCCGGAGCCCAATAGGATGACAGGCCCAAATATAAATATAGAATAGAGGGATTAATTACAGACTAATAGTCATAAAAAAATTAGGGTTTGGATTCTCTAGAGAGCCGCCATCGTCCATTCAATATCCTTCTTCCTTCCTTTCAACTTTCAGAAACTTTTATGGTAAAAAAATTTGAAAGTCTTATTTATATATCTCCAAACTCTATGAAATTTTAATATATTGTTCCCTATTATGAGTATGAGCCACAGTTAAAATTTCAAGCAGATTGGTCATGTATTCTATTTTATACGAATTTTCTACAACTTGTTATCCATGTTTATAAATTCTAGCGTTTATAATTGTAAAATTCAAACTATATTATTAAAGGAATGGATGCATCAACAAATACTTTTTTTAAAGCACATTACGCATAAAGCAATTTCACGTTAAAATTTAACTTTATTGACGAAAACTGCAACATAAGTCTTACACCTTTGGTTAAAATACTTTGTAATTTTGATAATATCACTAAAATAATGTATGGAATCTACTGTAAAATTTCAAGAAAATTTAAATTTCTCTAACACTTACGATTTTGCTCATATAGGGTGAAAAACTAAGTATTTATTTAATTATATAATATTTCATCAAATATTAGATTACAAATTGATTAAATTAATGAATTTATTAGTAAATAATATAATTATAAGGAATGGATGCATCAAAAATACTTTATTTAAAGCACATTACGCGTAAAGCGATTTCACGTCAAAATTTAACTTTATTGACGAAAAATGCAACATAAGTCTTACACCTTTGGTTAAAGTACTTTGTAATTTTGAGAATATCACTAAAATAATGTATGGAATCCACCGTAAAAATTTCAAGAAAATTAAATTTCTTTAAAAATTACGATTTTGCTCATGTAGGATAAAAAAACTGAGTATTTGTTTAATTATGTAATATTTCATCAAACATTAGATTACAAATTGATTAAATTAATGAATTTATTAGTAAATGATATAATTATAAGGAATGGATGCATCAAAAATACTTTTTTAAAGTACATTACGCGTAAAGCAATTTCACGTTAAAATTTAATTTTATTGACGAAAAATGCAACATAAGTCTTACACCATTGGTCAAAAAAATCTACTGTAAAAATTTCAAAAAAATTAAAATTTCTCTAAAACTTACGATTTTGCTCATATAGGGTAAAAAACTGAGTATTTGTTTAATTATATAATATTTAATCAAACATTAGATTGCAAATTGATTAAATTAATAAATTTATTAGTAAATGATATAATTCTAAGGAATGGATGCATCAAAAATACTTTTTTTAAAGCAAATTACTCGTGAATTAATTTTACGTTAAAACTTAACTTTATTGACAAAAAATGCAACATAAGTCTTACACCTTTGGTCAAAATACTTTGTAATTTTGAGAATATCACTAAAATAAAAGATGGAATCTACTGTAAAAAATTCAAGAAAAATAAAATTTCTTTAAAAATTACGATTTTGCCCCTAAAGGGTATAAAATGAGTATTTGTTAAATTATATAATATTTCATCAAACATTATAAATACTTTTTTTAAAGCACATTACGCGTAAAGCAATTTCATGTTAAAATTTAACTTTATTGGCAAAAAATACAACATAAGTCTTACACCTTTGGTCAAAATACTTTGTAATTTTGAGAATATCACTAAAATAATGTATTGAATCTACTATAAAAATTTCAAGAAAAATTAAATTTCTCTAAAAATTACGATTTTGCTCATATAGGATAAAAAACTGAGTATTTATTTAATTATGTAATATTTCATCATACATTAGATTACAAATTGATTGCATTAATGAAGTTATTAGTAAATGACAAGAATTGATGCATCAAAAATACTTTTTTAAAATTTATTAGTAAATGAAATTATTATAAGGAATGGATGTATCAAAAATACTTTTTAAAAGCAGATTACGCGTAAAGCAATTTCACGAAAAATACAACATAACTCTTATACCTTTGGTCAAAATTAATATATGAAATCTACTGTGAAAATATAAAGAAAATTAACTAATGTTTAAAAATTACGATTTTGCCCCTATAGGGTAAAAAATTTAATATTTGTTAAATTTTATAATATTTCATCAAACATTATATTAAAAATTGATTAAATTAATAAATTTACTATTAAATGATCTAATTGTAAGGAATGCATGCACCAAAAATATATTTTTTAAACCAAATTATGGATAAATCAATTTCATGTTAAAAATTAACTTTATTGATGAAAAATGCACCATAACTCTTATACATATGGTCAAAATACTTTGTAATTTTGAGAATATCACTAAAATAATGTATGAAATCTACTCTAAAATTTTCAAGAAAAATTAAATTTCTTTGTGAGTATTTGTTCAATTTTATAATATTTCATCAAACATTAGATTACAAATTGATTAAATTAATCAATTTATTAGTAAATGATCGAAATGCAAGGAATGCAAGCACGGAAAATACATTTTTTGAACCAAATTACGGATAAATCAATTTCATATTAAAAGTTATGTTTATTGACGAAAAATGCACTATAACTCTTACACATTTGGTCAAAATATTTTGTAATAATGAGAATATCACTAAAAGAAAGTATGGAATCTACTGAAAATTGTTAAGAAAAATTAATTTTTTGTAAAAGTTACAATTTTGCCCCTATAGGGTAAAAGACTAAGTATTTGTTATATTTTATAATATTTCATCAAACATTAGATTAAAAATTGATTAAATTAATAAATTTATTAGTAAATGATATAATTATAAGGAATGGATGCATCAAAAATACTTTTTTTAAATTACATTAATTGTGAAGCAATTTACTTTATTGATGAAAAATGCAACATAACTCTTACACCTTTGATCAAAATACTTTGTAATTTTGAGAATATCACTAAATTAATGTATGAAATATATTGTGAAAATTTCAAGAAAAATTAACTTTTTTTAAGAATTATGATTTTGCCCCTATAGGGTAAAAAAAAATTAATATTTGTTAAATTTTATAATATTTCATCAAATATTAGATTACAAATTAATTAAATTAATAAATTTATTATTAAGTGATCTAATTTAAGGAATGCATGCACCAAAAATACGTTTTTTGAACCAGATTATGGATAAATCAATTTCATGTTAAAAATTAATTTTATTGACGAAAAATGCACCATAACTCTTATACCTTTGGTCAAAATACTTTGTAATTTTGAGAATATCACTAAAATAATGTATGGAATATACTGTAAAAATTTCAAGAAAAAATAATTTTCTTTAAAAATTACGATTTTGCCCCTATAAGGTAAAAACTGAGTAGTTGATAAATTTTATAGTATTTAATCAAACATTAGATTAAAAATTGATTAAATTAATGAATTTATTATTAAATGATAAAATTATAACGAATGGAAGCATCAAAATTACTTTTTTTAAAGCACATTACGCGATGAGCAATTTCACGTTAAAATTTAACTTTGTTGACGAAAAATGCAACATATGTCTTACACCTTTGTTCAAAATAATGTGTACTTTTGAGTATATCACTAATATAATGTATGAAATCTACTTTAAAACTTTCAAGAAAAATTAAATTTTCTTCAAAATTAAGATTTTGCCCCTATAGGGCAAAAACTGAGTATTTGTTAAATTATATAATATTTCATAAAACATTAGATTACAAATTGATTAAATTAATGGATTTTTTAGTAAATGATATAATTATAAGAAATGGATGCATCAAAAATACTTTTATTTCAACACATTACACATAAAGCAATTTTACGTTAAAAGTTATCTTGATTGACGAAAAATACAACATAAGTCTTACACCTTTGGACAAAGTACTTTGTAATTTTTAGAATTTTACTTAAATAGTGTATGCAACTACTATAAAAATTTCAAGAAAAATTAAATTTCTTAAACAATTATGATTTTGCCCCTATAGGGTAAAAAACTGAGTATTTGTTAAATTTTATAATATTTCATCAAACATTATATTACAAATTGTTTAAATTAAGGAATTTATTAGTAAATTTTAGAAGGAATGGATGCATTAAAAATACTTTTTTTTTAAATCACATTACACATAAAACAATTTCACGTTAAAATTTAACTTTATTGACGAAAAATGCAATATAAGTCTTACAATTTTGGTCAAAATACTTTGTAATTTTGAGAATATCATTAAATTAATGTATGACATCTACTGTGAAAATTTTAAGATAAATTAAATTTCTTTAAAAATTACAATTTTCCCCGCTAGGGTAAAAACTGAGTATTTATTAAACTTTATAATATTTCATCAGACATTAGATTACAAAGTAATTAACTTAATGAATTTATTAGTAAATGATCTAATTGTAATGAATGCATGCACAAAAAATACGTTTTCTGAACCAAATTACGGATAAATCAATTTCATGTTACAAGTTAAGTTTATTGACAAAAAATGCACCATTACTCTGACACCTTTTGTTAAAATACTTTGTAATAATGAGAATATCACTAAAATAATGTATGTAATATACTGTAAAAATTTCAAGAAAAATTATATTTCGTTAAAAATTACAATTTTGCCCCTATAAGGTAAAAAACTAAGTATTTGTTTAATTTTTTAATATTTAATCAAACATTATATTACAAATTGATTAAGTTAATGAAATTATTAGGAATGCATAAACCAAAAATACGTTTTTTAAACCAAGTTACGCCTAAAGCAATTCCACATTAAAATTTAACTTTATTAACGAAAAATGCACCATAACTCTTACACCTTTGGTCAAAATACTTTGTAATTTTGAGAATATCACTAAAATAATGTGTGGAATCTATGGTAAAAAATTCAAGAAAAATTAAATTTCTTTAAAAATTACGATTTTACCCATTTATGGTAAAAAAGGAGTATTTGTTATATTAATACTATTTCATCAAACATTAGATTACAAATTGATTAAATTAATGAATTTATTAGTAAATGGTCTAATTATAAGGAATGCATGCTCAAAAAAATTTTTTTTTTAACCAAATTACGTGTAAAGCAATTTCACGTAAAAATTTAACTATATTGACGAAAAAACGCACCATAGCTCCTACACCATTGGTCAAAATACTTTGTAATATTTAGAATTTCACTAAAATAATGTATGGAATCTACTATAATAATTTCAAGAAAAATTAAATTTCATTATAAATTACAATTTTGCCCAATAGGGTAAAAACTGAGCATTTGTTAAATTTTATAATATTTCATCAAACATTGGATTACTAATTGATTAAATTAATGAATTTATTAGTAAATGATCTAATTATAATGAATGCATGCATCAAAAATACGCTTTTTAAACCAAATTATGCGTAAAGCAATTTCACGTTAAAATTAAATAATAATAAAAATCCTGGCAATTCAATTCTATATTTACATAATTGAATTTTGGTGGATAGTTGGAGAGCCCACATTAGTCAACATATATATTTTTTAATTTATTTTTTTGTGATTAGGGAATTTAATCCCCTAACCTACATCATTATTTAGTGAGACAATGTCACTATATTATCAAAATTTATGTGAAAATATTTTATTATCATAGATAAAAGGAAAGATGCTATTTTTAAGGTATGTTTACATTGATCTTAGTCGTCTGGATGGAGGACATTTTTTATTCAGCTAAAATGAGTTAATCCAATTCTACAATTTATTTTCTAAACAAGTTGACACTTTCTATTTTCTCTCTCTCCCCTAATTATATAAAAAAAGAAATCAATAGTCATTTTATTATTAGTTAATTATTTAATTATTACAAAATTAATTTTTAACACATATTTTACCAATCACAATTTTATTTTAAAAAATATTTAATACTTTTGTGTAATAAAATATTTAATATAAAACTTAAACTAATAATAAGTCAATTTATAATAAAATAGATTAGCTTTCTATTACATGGAACAATGCACCCTAATCACAATTACATTTGTATTTTAGAAATTTATAATAATTTTATGAAAAAAATATAAAAAATTTATTTATATGAATATAATAATAAAGTAGTTTAAAAATAGTAATTTATCAGCTATTTTCATTTTCTTATAAGTTAAATATTTTTTAAAAATGATTTATTAGTGTTTAATTAACAACCTAAGTTCTGAAAATCGAATCAGTTGACACTTGACAGCCAGTTACAGTTTGCATATCTGCCGATATCTTAGGGTCAAACACAATTAATTACAACCAAACTACAAGTCCACGTGGGAAGTCCGTGAATTACTCATTGACCGACCATATTTATTGACTTTCAAAGTCAACCGTTTGTGTTGAGATCAATCATAATCATAACTAAATATGTAAATATATTTAGGAAAAATTACAGCTTCTTAAATATGATCATATTTTACAATAATACATAATTTTGTGGAAGTTATTTTTGAAAATTATCAAGGTTAACATTTTCTGTAAGTTCTATTTAATTTCGTTCAATTGAAAATGATTTTTTTTCTTTTGCAATTATAATAAATTTATACTAAAATTATATAATTTAAGATGTAGAATATTACCATTTAATATTTTAAGAACCAAGTTAAGATGTAGAATAATACCATTTAATACAATTATAATAAATTTATACTAAAATTATATAATATTTTGTTAATGTAATACTTGTATTTGATTTATAGAAGCAATTTATAAAAAAAATTTGTTTATGAGTGATTTATTTATTAAAAAATTAATCTTTTAATTGTACTCAAATTTTTTTTTTTTTTTTATATATTGAGTCATATATAAGTAATTTACACACGATTATTAAGGTAGGTTCAAGATTTTAATTAGTATTATTAAATACTTTTGGAATATTATATGTACATATATATATATATATGTATTCATAATATTGTATCTTCTATAATATTTTCAGCATATTAGTTTTGATAAGTTACTACAGAATGGCGACAAAAATTAAAAATAAAAAACATAATAGAAACTGAAAAGTGGCAGAGTTTTGGTTATAAATATATAATAGTAATAATAAGAATATATTGAAGGTTTAAAAAAAAGATACATATTTGATATAGAAAATAAATGCAATAAATGATGAAAATAGGTATTGTTTGCTCATAAAAGAATGATATCATTGAATTTGTATGGAAGAATTCTTGAGGCATAAAATTTATTTTCACTTTTCATAAATTAAAATTAGCAAAACAATTTGTTTATATTTTTTTTAAAGAGAATTAGAAGAATATTAGGAGAGAGAAATTAATGAATTTTTATTTAATTTTCAGAACTAAAAACTAATTTTAGATATTATATATTTAATGGATTGTTATATTTAGTTGTATTAATAATAATAATACCAAAATTATAAGATTTTTAGGCAAAAAAGTAATTGTTTCCAAAAAATAGAAACATGCAGTTTACTACTATATATATACATACACACACATGCACATATATATATATATGACATCTAATTTTGTGAGATTATTATAATGATTTTTAATTTTTAATTTTATTAAATTTATGCTCGATGTTGTGAGATTAAAAAAAGAATTGGTAATTTCTGACATGATGCTTGGACTATTTACATGCCAAGTGAGATTTATGAGTGTTACATCAAAACGTTTCTATATATTTTTTTTTTTTTGTAAAATCAAATATAAATACAAAAAAATTAAAAGTTAAAGATCACTATAATTATTTTTTATAAAATTATAGGTCATAAGACTGAAGCCAACTTCAAATAAATTTTAATCTTCAATAAAACTATTTGAACTTAATTTCTTAATTACTAGTGAAATTGCACTTGATAACACAAATGAAGCTCAAATATTTTGGTTATTTCATGCATTGTCATCTATCTCGACCGAGTTTAATTACTTATTCGATCAACTTTAAACTTAAATTTGCTATATTTATATAATAAATTAATTTCGTATGAGCTTTGAATTGAACATATCGTGTAAGTACTTTCATATTATGCTTATATGATCTTATTATTATATATATTTAATTAATAATTCTATTACGTAAAAGCATAGACATTTACGCATAGATGTGATACATTCAGGATAATTTTTTTAAACTTAATATCTACGTACGATATTCAAGATTGAATAATTGATCTCTTTTTTTTTTCTTTTTCTTTTTCTACTCTATTTACTAAGTTCACCACAAATTCAATATTAAAAAAATCTTTAAATAAAATTATAATGGGGTAACATTTTTTTTTTGGTAGCATAGAATCTCTCATGAACAAATAACAACAATGAGATACATTTGTCCAATTCTATAATTTAGGATATAATTGATGTCTTTTTTTTTTTTCACTCATTGAGTTGGTAAGTCAACGAGGATAAAGTCAACCATACTTTTAATTACACCCTAGAAAATAAGAAATTCTTGAATTAAATTGTTTCAACATTCTAGATCAATTCAAGACAGTTAGAACATGTGATTCCATCATAATTTTTTTTTTATTATTATACTAATACGTGATATATTTACAACGATATATGTACAATGATAATACAAACTTTATTTAGTTACTCAATGTGATATATTAATAAAATTATGAAAAATATGTAGTAACAAAATTAAATCGTGAATTCATACAAGTAATATGTAAGTTTTCATATTGATTTAAAATTAATATGCATCTATTGAGCAAATATTTTATTTTATTTTATTTTTAAATTGTAGACACCTTTTGATTATGTTTTTCATAATAAAATCAAGAAATATATTGACAAGGGCTTGGAGTTGTTTTTATGGCTGCACTCATCATAACTTCTTCAAACTGTCAGTTTTTGATAGACAAAAATAAGTTCTCCAAAATCAGCAAAAATCCCAAATTTGATAGATTTGGGTTACTTTACTCTAAAATTGTGAAAATTAAAAACTTATTGTCCTGATTTGCAAACCTGAAAACATAGTATTCTATCTTTGTCAAACCTCTAAAATTATTATTCTAATTTTACAAGCTTTTCCTGATACACGACTCACAAAATAAAAAGAAAAGAAAAAACGGAAAGAGAAAGATTATGGGGAATTTCATCATCTTTCATTAGCCAAAATATATTGGAACAAAATGACAATTTATCAATAATCTTACAAATGATGGTGATTTTAGCCAATATTTATAATTCCATCAAGTTTGTTTGATTTCATACATGTTGTTACATCCTATGAATCTAGAAAAATTGAGATAGAAAACTACTATTCAAAATTTTATTTATTATTTATTATTTTTCTAATTGAGAATCGTAAAGAATTTATTGCTAAAGGTAAATTAGATGCATAAAGGTAGTTCAAATGTAATGTTAAAGAATAATGTAATTTATGTGGTAGTCATGTTGAATCAGGTAAGTTTAATCGAATTAAAAAAAACTAAATTAACAAAAAGTTGAAAAAGGTTTTGGCCAAATAGAAACATGATTCAATATGGTTTAATTAATGTTTCATAATGTAATGATTGATCATGTATAAATAGCCCTAAGACAGACACGTCATAACGACACAAAAGAGCAGCACAAGAATCTGAGAACCAAAAGCATGGCTCCTCCGCCTTCGTACGCGGTGTCTCCGGTGGTCTCTCTGATAGTGAGGATCTTAACGTTCGTTTGCCTCCTCATATCGCTTATCCTTCTCACCACCGCCACCGGAACGGCCTCAACCCGTTACGCTGACGTCGACGTCAGGTTCAAAGATTTCTTTGCTTTCCGGTGAGCCTCTCTCTCTCTCTCTCTCTCTCTCTCTCTCTCTCATACGAATGTTTGTGTGAGTATGGGCCTATGCATGAATAATGGATATTTATAATAAAAATGGCAGATATCTGTGTGCTGCTGTGGTGATTGGATTAGCCTATACAGTCGTGCAGACAGGGTTTACAGTGTTCCTACTGACCACTGGAAATCGATTTGGAGGAGATGCTCTTGTTTATATTGATTTCTACGGGGACAAGGTACCTTTTTTTTTTGTTAAGATTAAATTCCGGATATACATAATTAGGCCTTATACGTAAATATCTACAAACCTCAAAACAAATTTTAGCATTGGTAATATCTCATGATCTTAAACTATAATTTTATCTTTAGCGATGCATTTGTACGAGCTGATCCATGTAATAGGTCGACCCAATTCAATATGCTCAAAAAGTGTGGATCCTTAAAAAAATGTAATACTTTTTTAATAGAATTTAATATTTTGAAATTTAATACGTTTAGATGGTTAAAAATAATAATTTTCACAAATTTTTTTTATTATTTTGAGTTGAAAAAATATTATAATTTAGTTATGCTTATTGTAATCAGGTATATAAAAAATATTTTTATAATAAAACGTAACACATTTAAGATAAAAAATAATATACTTTACTGATATTTTTTTTATTTACTTAAAATAAATATATTTTAGACACACATCAAGCAGAATTGTGTACATGAGAGGTGCCTCGAGGTGGGTCTGCACAGAGCAAGTGTGCATCGGATTGATCCTACAGCATAGAAGTTTTTGTGTCTTATAATATGTATACAAAAATGTTTTGAGCAGGTTGCGTCGTATATAATTGCGACGGGCGGTGCTGCAAGTTTGGGAATGACCCAAGACTTCAAGGAAGTATCAGACACGTTAGGCATCAGTCATTTTATGGGCGTCACCAATGCTGCCGCCAGCCTTTGTCTACTGGCCTTCGTCTTCTCCGCCGTGTCGTCCGTTTTTTCATCCTTTGCTCTCCCCAAAAGAGTCTAAACTTGAGTTCAGAAACAAAGAAAATCCTATTATTTACAAGAGTTAATTCTCACTTTCTGTTGATTATTTGTTTTAAATGGTTTGTGTTTTGATTTTCTTATTCTTTTGTTATTCGATTGCTCCATGTATATTTTTGTCCAAACGTCAATGAAAGAAGTGCAGTCATGATATCAAGTTTTTCAATCTCCAGACCCAAACTACAACAATTGTAATAACAACACTGATTGATGACATCTTATGCACCTGTGAAAAAACTTCTTGGAAATCTGAAATCAACACCCTACTTTTGACTATGGTTCCACCGCGTGTGCTCGAGTTGTTCGTCAAATTCTTTTTGACCATACCTCAAACTTATGAAGTAGTTTATAGAAAATAGTAAGCAAGTTCATATCTTATAAGTATCGGGGTTAATCCAATAAGTATTATGTGTATTAATTATAATTTTATCTAGATAGTCAAAAGTGTTGTTTTCAATTGATTTCAAATACTAATTTTAGATTGCTTTCCTAAGTTTTGTCTATTATTTATAATAACAATCACGATTCTTGATTATATTCATCTCCCGAGTTAGATAACATGTAGATTATTTATTAATATCAATATCTCTATGCAATATCAACAAATGTCTCCAAAAACCACACATGATTGATAATCTAAAATGCACATAGAGTTGATATTCTCTTCACAACAATAATCAATCTCTCGGTTGAGCAATTAATTATGTCATATGTTCTAAGATCTAGATCAAATTTGCATCTTCCGAATTAAATTTGAAAACCATAAAGCTCAATTACTCATCAAATAATCAAATTTTACTAAATGCAAGAACATTGAGTAGATAATAAGAATAAATTCAATCATCCATCTAATATATTCATCAAACTACTAAGAATTCAAGAACATCATAAGGGTTTAGCAAGACATAATTTTATGCAATTGTGCAGTTGCGACACACATAATTTAATAAATGGTATGTCCTCTACCAACCAATAGCAGCAACGAGTAAAATCGATCCCACAGAGAGAAGATGAAGTAATATAATTCTTTTGCCTTAACTATCAACAAGTAAATATTAAAAAGAGGGGTTGGATTGCAATTATTCGAATTAAACTAGAAAATTATATAAGCAATAATCAAGATCGTAAACAATCAAATAACTGAAATCAAATATTTTAAAAACACCAATTGTGAGTTCAATATCCCGTTAACCTTTAACGAGCATGAAACAATAAATAACACATCTTTTGATTTATCTCTCAAAATTCTATCCTTAGACTAATAACAAGTTATGCTAATCTGAATCATCTCTTAAGTATAGTTAATTAAAACAAGCTCTTTAATTAATCATATTCAGTCAAACAATCTGGAACAAGCTATCTTGATTTGACTTAGCAAATGCATTAATTACCAAGATAATAGAGTAGGCTATATTCCAAATTCACAACTTTGATTCGCATAATCTAGATTCATATTATCCCTATTGAATTAATCACTATTTGCCACTAAATATAAAATTATAACAGTTACAAATTACAATTTTATATTCTAGATATAGATAAATCAATAATTCAATCTAACAAGCCTATTAAATTAAATTATCAAAATATTATATGGACTAAACCAAGTAATATGAAAAACCCGAGAGAATGATTAACAAAAATGATAATTAACTATTCAGATAAATCAAAGATTAAAATTCAATATCACTTCGAACTTGCTTACTAAAATCTAGCCAAACATCATAATACGAAAATGCATGGTCGTGCGTCACTAAACCAATTGGTATGGTCGTGCATCCAACGCGGGTAGGCCATGCCAACTCTTCTAAATTTCTTCACCATGACCATGCCACCATCATGGGTTGTTCATGCCAGATTTATTTTGCTTATTTTTCATACTTTTTGCTTAAGTGTCAAAAATTCCTTAAGTGTCGCAAATTCTTCATTCTCTTGGCTTATTCACCAATTTTGGGCTCGAATGACCCAATTTACCTCCAAATGACTTACACATCTTCTGTTGGAATTATTGAAAAAAATATGAGCAATACTTAAGGCGTGTCAAAGACATTGTCCTTAGGATTTACTTTTGTAATCCTCCAGGATAAACAAAGTCTTCTAATATAAAATTAGGATTACGAGCAGCAATGTCATGGAAACAAAATAACCCAGCAAAGAAAGAAAAAGAAGGTACCAGTTAAAGACCATTTATTCTTGACTATTTCAATAGGTTAATAAGAATGGATATGCATTGACTAAGTCATAATAAAAATATTTATAAATCTTTTGAAATATATATTAATTTTCCAACAGTCCCCGCATATTTGAAAAGATTTAAAACAAAAAATAATCACAAGGATTTCTTTGCTGGATAAAAAGAAGAGTATTAGATGCATCGAATCTGGTGTCTTTTGGACTATGAACCAGACTTAGAAAGATAAGATATAATTTACAGAGTTTCGGTGAAACTTTTTACTTCTATGAACCAAAGACTCTTTGATGTAAATTGACTTCTTATCCATCACATTATACTCACACAAATATTGTTGCTCAACGCGTTGTTGCACTAATAGGCCATGTGCGTGCCTGGTAATTCATGAATGCTCTAGAGACTTTAAGCCATCATCTCACATGAGCGGCCTCATTCCATGTTCATATAGGTGGGTTAATCAAGTATATTTTGCAATTAATATACCACCCATAAGGGATATGAAACTCATTAAAAGTTTTTAGCTTATCCTCTCCATTTTGCAATCTAGCACCACACTTATGCTAGCATGACAAACAAGTGCCTTGTTATTACCCATATGAACCTTATTCATAGGATCTCCAATCACAAAGGTTGAGTTACCGTCACTTTTATGTCTTCAATTGACATAAATCTCATTCCACTCGATGTTTATTTATTAGTCAGAGGAATGGCCATACCCACTCTAACTTCACAAAATGGATCCAATGTCACTTTAACAGCTATTTCTTGACGACCACATTGTATAACACAACTAACTAAGAAGTTTTTCAACTACTTAGTCTCATAACCACTTAATTCCAAAGAAAATTGTATCTCGTATATACTCGTATATATTCAAGATCAACCATCATCACTGTATTATTTCAATATACAATGGAAAATTCATAAATATTATCATGATAGTTTTCAAATATATCATTAATCATTATCAATAACCTCATATAAAATCTTAAGTAATCGAAATTTCCATACTCAAAATGATAAAATCACATTCAAAAATTCATATCTCAATTTTACGTTTGCAACTATCAGAATAGTTGAACATACAATAAATTTATTATTTTGCAATCTTTCCCATCTAATTAGCCAATTGGGAGATAGTAAAAACACATGCTATAGTTATGGGATACCATCATATATCAATTCTGTCAATCGGGGAGATAGTCAAAATATATTCTATAGTTATGGGATACCATCGTATATTAATTCTATCAAGCCTTAGCAAAAGCTTAATCAATATACAATAGCTGGCAAAAATTTATTTTTCAACCTTGTGTTTCCAATCTCATTTTATTGGAGTAGCTCAAAATTAAAGTCACCATAGAGCTAAAACATAAATAGATTATTTATTCATAAAATTAAAACATATGTATGATGGAATCACGTAAATAACAAAAGGTGAAATATTATATTAATTGATCACATTGGAAACACTAAGAACAAACTTACCCCGGTTACAATATCCTTTTCCAACAAGTACATTATTTATCACCGTATTATCAGACTCAAATGAAACTTTCATTCCACCTTTTCCTAGTAGGGCCACAAAAATAAGATTTGCTCGAATATTGGGTACATGTAGTACATGGTTGAGAGCCAGTCTTGCCAGATGTGAGTTTGAGAAGAACTGTTCCTTTCCCAACCACATTTGTAGTTCGGGAATCACCCAAATATACATGTTCTTCCCCATTTCCTATAGGATTATAGGAAGAAAAAAGCATCTTTGTTTGCACAAATATGCTTGGTAGCCCCAGAGTCTACCACCCAATATTTCATAGTGGCCACAATGTTAGCTTGAGAAATGACCGCAATAATAATGACATCTCTCCTTGAGCCATATTTGCAACTGGCTTAGGACTCGTATTTGAATTTGTCTTATGACCCGCATTTGCTGTTGGCCTAGGAGGATTGTCACAAACAAAACAATTACCCTTTTTTCTTGAAAGTTTTTGAGTGATTAACTTTGGGTATGTAACCAGTGTCTTGAGGTTTTGAATCGTACATTTTATTGGTTTTGTTTCCTTGCACCAAGTTTGCTGTAGCAGCTATTTCTTTTGCTTTTGTAGCTTTCAGTTGCCTTTGATTTGTATCCTCGATTATGATATGAGTGAATAACTCTGAAAGTGACAATTGTTTTTGTTTGTGACTCCGGTAGCTTTTCAACCAACAGGCCAACAACTAATTCCTACTGCAAAACTATGTTTTCAGCTTTGAGCTCCTCCAACAACTTGTGGTATTCATTGATTTGTAGTTTAATCTCCTTTTCATCCGTCATCTCCCATCCATAGTAATTTCCAATCACGAACGTCTGTTTTCCAACATCCTCGACATTATACTTGAGATTCTTTTTCTTCCTTGTAAGAACAATAGACATAAAAAAGATCATTGGATAAAGTGCTAATAATCGTATGTCTATAAACTTTGTTGGCATGAACCCAAGACTCGAATTGTATGGGATCCATGGACTTGTCAGCTTGGGGTGTATGAGGCAGCAGCTACACTAAGCATGTCAAGAACCATAAATGTTCTCTCATGCCATCTTTGTAGTTTTGACCTCCGAACATCTCAATTTTAGAGATATTCGGAAAGGGCTTCGCATATTGCATAATTGGAACCGGGTTAACGGTGTCGTAATTGAGATGAACACTAGGTGTAGGAAAAGTATCATTCGCAGTAATAGATTTGTTGGCTTTGATAGTAGGGTCAACGGTGTTTTGGGTGTGTTGGTATCTTTCAAATCCATAAATCCTTAATATTATTGAAATTATTGAAAAAATATGAGCAATACTTGAGACGTGTCAAATTCACTGCCTTTAAGGATTTACTTTTGTAAGCCACCAGGATACAACAAGTCTTCTTGTATAAAACTAGGATCAGGAGCAGTAATGTTATGGAAACAAAATAACCCAGCAAAGAAAGAAGAAGATATGTGAAAGGAATTATACATTTTTCTTTATATCCCATATGTCTGGTATATGCATATATATATATATAATACATATATATATAATACTCAACCAATTTCCTATTTAAGTAGCACAACAATCCTTACAAAGAAAGGAAATCAATTAAAGACCATTTTTTCTTAACTAGTTCAATAGATTAATAAGAATGAATATGCATTGACTACGTCATAATAAATATATTTATAAATCTTTTAAAATATATATTAATTACCAACACCTTTTTCAACTTATAATTCTTCAAAAATGTCCATTAAGCACCACATGGCCTACAAAATCAAGAAAAGTATAACATCTTCCAAAGGTATGAAATTACCCATAGAATACGATTTATTATATGTATATATGCTAAATATCCATAAAATTTATCGAAATACATGCATTAAATGTATTCTGGTGTTATAAGAATATCTTTTGAGTTATATTGTGACCCTTCTAGGAGGTAGAATAAAATAAATTGCTTCGAATATTATCTTAAAATTAAAACTTAAATTTAATTACTCTAATTTATGTATAATGAAAAAATAGTATGTAAACTTAATCATGAGCTTCTGGTGCTCTTCAAGCTATAAAAGTGCGTTAAAATTAATAAGAATGTAGCTATTAACATCCTCATATATTCTAAAAACATTCTATTTTTTAATTACACCCCGCATTAAAAATATTTATATTTTATGCTAAATATACCATGTTATAACAAATATACCCGTTCATTTAAGAAAATAACATATTTCTCACTCTAACAACCCATATTCATCCATAAAATAATCAAATCTGAGTTTGCCTTCAAACTTTTAGGGTTCGCAAATAATTAAATATATTGTATTTTGATAACTCTATATAATAGAGTTATTTTTGTACGCTTTAATTTGAATTCATGTATAAAATAGTGATGAATTTGGTGAATCTATATATATATAATAGCAGATGATGTACATTTTTAGAAACTGTACAATTTTTCTCGCCTAAAATAATTGATAATTCTGTAAGTACACATGGGAACATCTAATTGGTCATTATAATTTAATAGATGATTTTAATGACACATATTTTATGGAAATTTTGTTTTATATCCATTGATTTTTTCAGCCTAATTTTTTATTTTTGAAAAATAAGTCAAACTTGCAACTATTTTTACTTAATTGCTAATCTTCACTTAATTACAATTTTTTCTTTAATTTTCGAAATTATGGGTAAGATTTTGGTAACCAAGCTTAATTTATAAATATATTATATTATAAATAGCAGTTTATAAATAGCATATTAATATTAATGGCATATTAACATTAATTAGTAACATATGATTCACGTACAGTCACAAGTCCATTTCTTTGTTGGGCCTGGGCCATGTTTAAGTTCTTAATATGTGATGGATTGATTCAAAAAAGAAAAAAAAAAATCTACGTGATAGATGAATAAATTTATTTTATTTTATTTTATTTTATGCATTGTTTGTAGCATCTCTTATAAAGCTGTACTCATTTTTCCATTTCCAATAAATTTAATATGTAAAAAATTATTTTAAAGATTTCATTTATTAAATTAAATCAATAAATGCGATTAGTAATGACATAGATTAACTAAATATTATAACAGATATTTATTAATTAATTATATAAGTGAAAATCATACACAAAACTTAATAAATTAAAGATGTGGAGAATATAATGAGTGATTTGATAATGAGCCCCAGAAAATCATTTTGTACGTTGTGATATAATTATTAAATCACAATTATATCATTATTAATTTAAATATGGTCAATAACTTACTTAAATTAAGTGTCGAATTTAATGGAATTATTAAGTATGATAGAATATGAGATATCTTTCATTAATTAAAAGCATAATTGATTGTGTGTTCAATCAGTGTGATTATTAACCCTTTGTTATATCATTATTATTATTATATATGTAAAGTCAAAACCTGTCTAAAATAAAAAACCAAAATTAATGGGATTATTAATTATGACATAATATGAGATATCTTCTATGATTTTAAAGCATAATTGATTGTGTATTAATTCAGTATAATTATTAAATCTTAATTATATCATTATTAATTTAAATATGGTCAAAGATTAACTATATATATAATAGCAGATGATGTACATTTTAAGAAATTTTGTTTTATATCCATTGATTTTTTCAGCATAATTTTTTATTTTTGAAAAATAAGTCAAACTTGCAACTATTTTTACTTAATTGCTAATCTTCACTTAATTACAATTTCTTTCTTTAATTTTTGGAATTATGGGTAAGATTTTGGTAACCAAGCTTAATTTACATTGATAGTGCTAATAGACGGTTATGTTCGAGATAACCAAGCTTTAAGGTAGTAACTGTTTCAATGTAAATAAGATTTTGGTAACATAATCAAGGAATAAATCAATCACTTAGACTATGGGTAATTTCTTTATTGATAATTATATCATTATCATTATTAATTTAAATATGGTCAATAACTTACTTAATTAAGTGTTGATATATATTCTCAATCTCTATACTCTAAATATTAGTTAATTTTAAATCAATCATCAATTAATTATCAATAAAATCAATGCACTAGCTGTTACTATAAATAGACTCATTTGACCTAAGTAGTATCACATAATTTTCATTCGAAACCTTCATTTGAGTTCATTCTAGGTATTATGAAACTAAAGTTAGTTTATAGATAATATGTTAATATTTTTGTAATATAACTTCTTTTTTTATATTCACAGGTATTTGTTGATCTTCACACGATGTCGTCAAACTTTGTTTTATGTAAGGATCTCGATCCCAAGTTGTCGAAATTGGCAATTAAATTGCATTGCACAAGGATTTATGAAGCACCCGCTTATGGTTATAGAAATAGCATTTCAAATCTTGAGTGTCTCTTCCATGATGCTGAGGTATTCCTATAATGTATAAATTAATATTAATATTGTAATTTTATAATATTATTCTAAACTTTTATATATTTTGATTGTGTTACATGATATATTGTTAGGGTGTTACAATTCATGGAACTATAAGAGCAGGACAAATTAACGATATCAAGAAGAAACTATTTGAAGGACGTCTCTACATTGTACGCAATTTTGTTGTAACCAATAACAAAATTCGTTACAAAACAACTCCTAATGAAAAGAAGATTCTTTTCATTTCATCTAATAGATTGACTGAATTCTTTGATGATAATTTTCCATGCAAAATGTATGATTTCAAACCAATTGGAGAACTTATCTCTGGCAATAAGGTTGAGGAAGATCTTCTCATTGGTAATATTTTTAATTGATTGTATATTTTAAAAGTTATATTTAATAAATATTTATTTATTATTATTATTATTAATTTGTAAATATTATATCATTAATCCAGATATCATTGGGAGAATTGTCACTGTTTATCCGTGCCAAATCAAAGATGTAAAGGGCAAGCCTACACGAATGATGGAGATGACTTTGGAAGATACAGAGTAAATATATTTATTCATATTTTATAATCGTTATTATGTTTGATTCTGCTCATAAATAAATTTTCTAATTTTATTGTTTATGGTGGTGTTATAATAGGGGCAATCATCTAAAAGTTACATTTTGGGAGGAGTTTGTTGATGAATTGAAAAAATTAATTATTGATGTTGGTCCTGAACCACCGGTTGTTATTCTTAAGATGTTTTGTCCGAAACTCTTTGGTGGTATGTTCATATTTGTTTTATTTATCCAACAAATAATAATTTCTATTTTTTTAATAAATATATCAATATACTGTCTTATATATTTTTATGTATATTCTATTTGTAGCCAATGTTTCTGTTTCCACTAGCTACCATGCATCAAAGTTTATATACTCTAATGACATCAAAGAGATCATTGATTTTAAAAGCAGGTATAGAATTAACGTTATATAATAATTTTTGTTAATTAAGGATAAAAGTATTAAATTAATTTTAATTTTTTTTTTTTTAATTATGTAATAGGTTTGAGAATTCTGATAGACCAAAAACCTCAATCAGCACTATCACTTTAGATTCTGGTTCATCAAATGATGATGATTTTGTGAATGGTACACCTCAAGTAAGAACTATTGATCAATTGATCGAAAACCCAGAGGTAAAAATTTAATATATTTTCATTTACAATTTTTGAAATTGATAATGATTATATATATATATATATATATATATATTATGAAAAAGTATTATGTTTTATAGGTGTTAATTATTTAATGTTTCAAATGTTTCATAGATTGGAAATTTTTGGATATTTGGAAAAATCGTGGATGTTGAATCTTTTGGAAATTGGTTCTATATTTCCTGCAAGCGGTGTATGAAGAAGATTGACAAAGAAGAAGGTCGTTTCTTTTGTCTGAATTGTTCAAAGTATGATATAAGTGGAAATATGAGGTGAGAATTATTTATGTGACATATGTTTAATAAATATATTTCAACTATTAAAAAAATTATTAATATAAATTTATACAGGTATAAAGTTCGTGTTTTGGTTTTGGATGCAAGTAGCAACGCATCATTCATTTTGTGGGATACAGTTTGCAATGAATTATTTGGAAAAAATGCGGGCGAGATGTTCGATAATGCATTGGAGGTAATTGACAAAAAAAATATTATTAATGTTTCTCATTTATATAGATTTAATTTATTTTTTGCAAAATTAACTTTTAGAAATATGTTTATAGCATTCTGCCGGGGATCGTCCAACAGAGTTTGAAGACATAATTGGAACAGAGTTATTGTTCAAGGTTCAAGTGAAATCAGAATATATTAATAATTTTAACAACACTTTTAGTGTTGTCAAAATTATTTCTGATGATACCATTATCTCTAAATACTCTGCAATCATGAACTCAAATAAGGTAATATTTCAAATATAATTTTATTTGTTCAAATTTTTTACTGTTTTCTGTATTGTTATATAATTATGTATTTTGTGTAGGAATCTGACTATCTATCAAAAATTAATATGGAGGATAGTGCTAAAGGTTCAAAGGAAACTATTAATTGTATTAATGTTTAATTTATTTTTCTTAATTTATATATTTTGACTTATTAATAAAAATGTCCAAAAGGTTGATTCTAATGATGATGAAGTTAACTCTCCGAACAAAGATGGTGCTGGTGGGAGGAATGTTGTTGATCTTTCAGATGATTCAATGGTTAAGAGGTCGTTGTTGGAAGATTACTCTTCAAGTGTTAACTCGAAAAGGGCAAAGAAGTTATCAACAGTTAAAATTGAGAAGGAGTAATTTTGTCATTTTGTTTTCTTATTATAAGTTTGAGTTCACCTTGATTCATAAATCTCAACTTTTGTTGATTGTTTAGTTGTTTTGAGCTACATTGTGTTTCTTCATTTGATGTATTTTGATGTTGCTTGGATTTTAAGTATTTTGAAACTCTTATGTCCCTTTTAATCATATCAAAATTTTATAGTTTGAACCATACAAATTATAAATTTTTAAATACTTTATCTTCCAACATACTTTTCAAAATAAGTAACACATTTTTATAATTAGAAAACAAATATATAAATTGTCAATCTTGATTTGATTTTATTAATTATGATCAACATATACATATATATTAACATCTATATAATCTAATTTAAAAATAAATGTTTTAAATCATTATATTTTATTGTTTTAATTAATATAATTTTATTGATTTAATTAATGTATATTAAGTCACTATCGTGATTATTATATTATTAATTTTTCTCCAATTTTAAGTTAATTAAACAACAATAATTAAATTATTATATTTAACATTAAATAATATAATATGTTAATTTTAAATTACATCTCGCTTTGTAACCGTAAATAGGTAAGTAATAGTATTAATTAAGTATTAACATATTAAATATAAAATGTAGCTAATTTAGGAGATTTTTTTTATATGGATCAATTATTGAAGCCAAGTTAAATATGCATGACATTTATTATTTTAATACTGTCATCACTGTCTATATATTATTTTAACATTATTAACCCTTAATTATATCATTATTATTATATATGTAAAAGTCAAAAATTGTCTAAAATTAACAACCGAAATTAATGGGATTATTAATTATGACATAATATGAGATATCTTATATGAATTTAAAGCATAATTGATTGTGTATTAATTTAGTATAATTATTAAATCTTAATTATATCATTATTAATTTAAACATGGTCAATAACTTACTAAAATTAACTAATTAAGAACTTAAACATGGCCCAGGCCCAACTAAGAAATGGACTTGTGACTGTACGTGAATCATATGTCACTAATTAATGTTAATATGCCATTAATATTAATATGCTATTTATAAACTATTATAATATAATAAAATAAAGTTAATTAAACTGCAATAATTAAATCATTATATTTAAATATACATAATATAACATGTTAATTTTCAATTACATCATCTAATTGATTGTTTTGTAACCGTAAGTAGGTAACTAATAGTATAACCTTAAGTATTAACATATTAAATATAAAATGTAGCTAATTTAGGAGATTTTTTTATATTGATTAATTATTGAAGCTAAGTTAAATATGAACGACAATCATTATTTTAATGCTGTCATCATCTTCAATATATTATTTAACATTATTAAAGCAGTGTAATTATTAAATCACAATTATATCATTATTAATTTAAATATGATCAATAACTTACTTAAATTAAGTGTCGAATTTAATGGAATTATTAATTATGATAGAATATGAGATATCTTTCATTAATTTAAAAGCATAATTGACAATTTATATATTTGTTTTCTAATTATAAAAATGTGTTACTTATTTTGAAAAGTATGTTGGAAGATAAAGTATTTAAAAATTTATAAATATATTATATTATAAATAGCAGTTTATAAATAGCATATTAATATTAATGGCATATTAACATTAATTAGTGACATATGATTCACGTACAGCCACAGGTGCATTTCTTAGTTGGGCCTGGGCCATGTTTAAGTTCTTAATATGTGATAGATTGATTCAAAAAAGAAAAAAAAATTAACTTGTGATAGATGAATAAATTGTTTTTATTTTATTTTATTTTATGCATTGTTTGTAGCATCTCTTATAAAGTTGTACTCATTTTTCCATTTCCAATAAATTTAATATGTAAAAAACTATTTTAATGATTTCATTTATTAAATTAAATCAATAAATGCGATTAGTAATGACATAGATTAACTAAACATTATACCAGATATTTATTAATTAATTATATAAGTGAAAATCATACACAAAACTTAATAAATTAAAGATGTGGAGAATATAATGAGTGATTTGATAATGAGCCCCAGAAAATCATTTTGTATGTTGTGATATAATTATTAAATCACAATTATATCATTATTAATTTAAATATGGTCAATAACTTACTTAAATTAAGTGTCAAATTTAATGGAATTATTAATTATGATAGAATATGAGATATCTTTCATTAATTTAAAAGCATAATTGATTGTGTGTTCAATCAGTGTGATTATTAACCCTTTGTTATGTCATTATTATTATATATGTAAAGTCAAAACCTGTCTAAAATAAAAAACCGAAATTAATGGGATTATTAATTATGACATAATATGAGATATCTTCTATGATTTTAAAGCATAATTGATTGTGTATTAATTCAGTATAATTATTAAATCTTAATTATATCATTATTAATTTAAATATGGTCAAAGACTTACTTAAATTAACAACCCAATTTAATAAAATCTTTAATTATGACAGAATATGAGATATTTTTCATAAATTTAAAGCATAATGAATTGTGTGTTAATTAGCGTAATTATTAACCCATAATTATATCATTTTGTTATTATATATGTAAAAGTTAAAAACTGACTTAACTTAACAATCGAAATTAATGGTAATATTAATTATGACAGAATATGGGTTATCTTTCATGAATTTAAATCATAATGAATAATTAATTGTGTATGCAATTAGTGTAATTATTAAACCATAGTTATTTTGGAGGTGAGAATTTGTATTAAATAAATTTCCATGTTTGCCATTATTATTATACATATATAGACTTTATACATACGTATATCAAATATATATATATATATGATATATACATTTTCCTTATCAAATAAATATATATTATATGATAACTTATTATATACAAATATATATATATATATTGATATGTATGTATATATATATATATATATATATATCTTCTTCAATTCACCTTTAGATTAGTTTCATCATAACTAAGAAGAAAGGTATGCCTCATTTTCTGATTTGGTGTTTGCCAAATCAATTTATTAGTTTTTATCCGATGTTTTTAGATATTGATTACAATATGTTATAAGTTTTAATTAAACATTTATATTATGTGATTTGTTATGATGATTATGTTATATAATTTTAAATCCTTATTATATTGTGCTTTGAATGATGTTTATATTTATTATTTTATATTTCAGAATTTGAGAGATATGGAGTATCATCTAATGCCTAGATTCATTCATAAATTTAGTGTACGTGACGATTTTGAATCACTGGTAAGCGATATATTTTATTTTTGTTTTTATATTTTGATTATATTTTTTTATATATAATTTTTTTAATTTTAATTTTTTGTTACAGGTCTTTCCCAATAAATTTATAGGGAAGATAGATGCACAATGTGGAACGATCGCAAACATCAAAATTTTCGAATGTTCATCATCGTGGACAGTTAAATTGCAAAAAATTAATGGAAGACTTGGTTTTGCTGATGGTTTTGAAGAAATATTGGATTTTGCATCTATTATTCCCAATGAAATAATTATTGTAGCATATGCAGGAAATTTAATTTTTTATATATCATTTTATGGAGATGACTTTTGTGATAGAGATAGATTTTGGCTCGATCAGTCTCCAGGTATGTTTGCAACTAAATTCGTAATAGTTTTTTTGTATTAATTTATATATATTTATTCATGAATTAATATAATTTTTATTTATTATTTGTTAGGTTTATCACAGTTCTCAGAAAAAAGTGAATCGAGATTCAATCCCATTGATAACTCAAATCTTACACATTTATTACCTGATGTCAGTTACAACTATTTTCAAATTCAGTTGAATCAATCTAATCTTAGAAGAGGACGGCTGGTATATAAAACTTTCTTTCAATTCAATCAATTGAGTTTTAATTAATACATTATTGTACTTTTTAATATTTTATCTGTATGCACTTCACAGGTCATTCCAACGAACAATATGTTGAATCATATTTCGGAAGAGTACCAGAAAAAGAAAATAGCCAAACTTATGTCTGGAAATCAAGTCTGGATTGTTAAGTTGAGAAGCCAAGCTGGAAATTTATGTATGTTGCAATGCAAGACATTTTTCCAAGAGAATAATCTAAATGTTGGATCTTCATTAACATTAGAAATAGTTGATAGTGAGGACTTAATGTTTAATGTTATATTTAAACATTAAATGTCATGTAAAAAATCTATATGGTTATGGATTTTTATGCTACGTTAATGTTATTAAAGTACTAATCATTATAATAAATCATTTGTTGTTTAACTATATTAATTTGTATTATGTATTAAATTTTATAATAAAATAATTAATTTTTAAAATATACATTTCTAATTTTTGCAAACCAAAAAATAAATAAAAAATAATTATTATTGAAAAAACAAAATTTATTGTCTAATTTATATTGACAATTACTATCAAAATTTTGAGATTATAAATATCGTAACTAAACCCACTGTGCTTAATACCATTTATAATTAATAAATAATAAATAACTTGATGGGTGCGGCTATTAATTATCAATCTTGATTTGATTTTATTAATTATGATCAACATATACATATATATATATATTAACATCTATATAATCTAATTTAAAAATAAATGTTTTAGATCATTATATTTTATTATTTTAATTAATATAATTTTATTGATTTAATTAATGTATATTAAGTCACTATCGAGATTATTATATTATTAATTTTTCTCCAATTTTAAGTTAATTAAACAGCAATAATCAAATTATTATAATTTAGGAGATTTTTTTTATATGGATCAATTATTGAAGCCAAGTTAAATATGCATGACATTTATTATTTTAACACTGTCATCACTATCTATATATTATTTTAACATTATTAACCCTTAATTATATCATTATTATTATATATGTAAAAGTCAAAAATTGTCTAAAATTAACAACCGAAATTAATGGGATTATTAATTATGACAGAATATGAGATATCTTTTATGAATTTAAAGCATAATTGATTGTGTATTAATTTAGTATAATTATTAAATCTTAATTATATCATTAATAATTTAAACATGGTCAATAACTTACTTAAATTAACTAATTAAGAACTTAAACATGGCCCAGGCCCAACTAAGAAATGGACTTGTGACTGTACGTGAATCATATGTCACTAATTAATGTTAATATGCCATTAATATTAATATGCTATTTATAAACTGTTATAATATAATAAAATAAAGTTAATTAAACTGCAATAATTAAATCATTATATTTACTTACGTAAATTATGTAATACATAGCATAATTTCTTTTATCATTTTAAACAAATTTTAAAATAATAAATTTTTTAACAACCCACAATATAATAACAACTACGATTAATTTGTATTAATTATAAGTTTTTGGCAAATAATTCAAAGATATCTCATATTGATTGTTAATTTCTGTTTGCAAATACGTTTAATTATAACAACTATTAAAATGCATTAACAAAATCAAATTAATAATGGTTAGGTCTAAATTAATTATAATATATATGGGTTGACTTAAAAAAAATTTGTTGGGATCGAATTTGGAGCAATTAAATAACTAATTCCTATTAATCTTCAATATATTCTTCCAAGATTTAGTGCAGCGGTTAATTGACTTCTTATTAATCACAAATTGTGGATCAAATCAATTTCTTTTATTTATTTATTGCTAATTCATCAATTTCTTTTATTTATTTATTGCTAATTCCAAAACTTACTTAAATTATGTAATTAAATAGCATAATTATTTTTTTTATCATTTTAAACAAATTTTAAAATAAGTTTTTTTAACAACCCACGCATGAATAATATAGATATTTTTTATATTAATTAATTGGAAATTGACAAAAAATTTAAGTAATCTATATAAATATATTTGAATCCACATAATGTCACCACATAACAATTAATTAATCATTACATTTTATTGATATAATTAATTATGTCTGCATTTAAAAAAATTAATGTATATTAAGTCACTATCTTTATATTGTGATTATTATATTATTAGTTTTTATCCACTTTTAAGTTAATTAAACTGCAATAATTAAATAATTATATTTAACATTACGTAATATAATATGTTATTTTAAATTACATCATCTAATTGATTGCTTTGTAACCGTAAGCAGGTAATTAATAGTATTACCTTAAGTATTAACATATTAAATATAAAATATAGTATTACCTTAATTATATCATTATTAATTTAAACATGGTCAATAACTTACTTAAATTAACTAATTAAGAACTTAAACATGGCACAACTAAGAAATGGATTTGTGACTGTACGTGAATCATATGTCACTAATTAATATTAATATGCTATTTATAAACTATTATAATATAATAAAATAAAGTTAATTAAACTGCAATAATTAAATCATTATATTTAACATTACATAATATAATATGTTAATTTTAAATTGCATCATCTAATTGATTGCTTTGTAACCGTAAGTAGGTAATTAATAGTATTACCTTAAGTATTAACATATTAAATAAAATATAGCTAATTTAGGAGATTTTTTTATATGAATTAATTATTGAAGCCAAGTTAAATTTGAACGACATTCAATGGGATTGAATCTTAATGTGATATCTATTTTTAAATATCCTATTTAAGTTTTAGATCTCGAATTTTTTAATATTAATAGATTGAAATTATTGTATAGGAAAGATTATCTATTTATTAAATATGATGAAATTTTAAATTCACTTTTTAAATAAAAAATTATCCAATTTTGAATACTATTATTAATGTTTTTATAAGAATTTTGTTGAATTTATTATATATAAATAATTTTAATAATTTAAAATAATAATATATATTATTTAATTTTGGATTATTAAGCCCGTGACATTTATTGATTAGGCATACAAGGAAATGTATGGACTTATGACAATGAGAATCTCTTAGCATATTTAAATACAAATTTCTTGGGATCAATAAATCAAGCAAAATCGACAACCAAATTACTTATTTATTATTGCTTGGATTGCCGAGGGAAGTTCCTGCACCTATGAAACATGATACTAAATTGCCACTGATAACAAAGGTACACACTGTTGGTAGCCTCTAAGATACTACTTTCATTCATATTGCATCACTAACAGCCTTCTCCCTCTCTCTCTCTCTCTCTCTCTCTCTCTGAAGAACTCACAGCGAGTTGATCCTGCTGGTTTGCCTGTAAGGCATGCTTCGGTGAGTGAGTGCATACGAGCATGTTTAATAACTCTAAAGCGTCGAAACAAGGTTAGTCTTCTCAATACACACGCAATCAGTCTCTCATGTTTCCTCATAAAAGAAATCATCCTACCCAAATACGGGCTACCATTAGCATTCAGAGAACAAGTTTCACTCCTTTTGTTATACAATTCATACATTTTCTTATTCCATTGTAACATCATAGCATCTGATGCACCAGGATGACAACTCAAAAACCGCGAGGGCATTTCAAACTCTCTTCACTTACGTGAAAAATATTGTCATGAATCCTGAGGCAGCCAAGTCCAGAAAGATTCGCATCAGCAATCCCATCTTCCAGGTAACCGTACTCCCACACCACCTGCTTCCTGAAATCAGCTACGAAGATTATGAGAATCAAATTTGTTGCTAATCTTAATTGAAGATTGATTAATTGGAATAGTTATCACATATAAACCATATATCAATATTCAAAGAAAAAAAAGTTTTCAAAAGAATTTTCATCCATAGGTATCAACATGAGAAAGCTTGAAGGCTGTACCATTATCAATAATAAACGTTCAAGATCTGAATCAAATCCTAAAGGTGGGTACATTTTGGTTTATATTTCTTATTCATTTTATGTTTAATTATTTTATATTATACCACTAATATTGATGTTGTACATTTGCAATTTATACATGCCTTATTAATGCCTTATTATACCACTATCTTAATATTGTGATTATTATATTCTTATTTTTTCTCCACTTTTAAGTTAATTAAACTGCAATAATGAAATCATTATATTTAACATTACATAATATAATATATTAATTTAAAATTACATCATCTAATTGATTGCTTTGTAACCGTATTTAGGTAATTAATAGTATTACCTTAAGTATGGTGAAATTAATGCTGTATGGTATACATTATTTGCCAAAAACTTTGACCGTCTATACATTAATTGCTAATGTATTTTAATAGCTGTTATACTTCCATATGCAGAAGATATCAATTTCAAAATATAGTAAATCTTTTAAAATATATTCTCAATTTTATGGAAATTTTGCACCCGTGTCCATTGATTTTTTCAGCATAATTTTTTATTTTTTAAAAATAAGTCAAACTTGCAACTATTTTTACTTAATTGCTAATCTTCACTTAATTACAATTTCTTTCATTAATTTTTGGAATTATGGGTAAGATTTTGGTAACCAAGCTTAATTTACATTGATAGTGCTAATAGACGGTTATGTTCGAGATAACCAAGCTTTAAGGTAGGAACAGTTTCAATGTAAATAAAATTTTGGTAACATAATCAAGGAATAAATCAATCACTTAGATGATGGGTAATTTCTTTATTGATAATTATATCATTATCATTATTAATTTAAATATGGTCAATAACTTACTTAATTAAGTGTTGATATATATTCTCAATCTCTATACTCTAAATATTAGTTAATTTTAAAATCAATCATCAATTAATTATCAATAAAATCAATGCACTAGCTGTTAGTATAAATAGACTCATTTGACCTAAGTAGTATCACATAATTTTAATATGCTCATTTGCAAATTAGTTGAAAATATATGAAGATACTTAATTATAATATTAATTCGAAATGATTTTTATTTTTTTCATTTTATAAGTAAAAAACTTTAGTATCTTTGTAAAAATCATTTGGATTTTCAATTCTAATTCTTAAAAATATCCATCTTTGTATTCTGACATCTTATATTGTGTGAATTTCAGAGAATGATGGATCAATTTTATTTAAGAATTCAAGGTCAGATTCTACTCATAGTATTCGTCATGTCTTTGGAGAATCTTTTGTAAATTCATCTCATCAATTACCTTCAATTTCACCTTTAAGTGACATCACGAATGGTACAGTTTAATTATTTAATCTTTAAATATCTATTTTGATGCTTAATTCTTATAATTTAGTTTTTTCGATAATTTTTTTTTATCTTTTTTACAGTTTGCAGCTCAAGTAGGTTTGTTGGAAAATCTTTTTCAATTCAAGAAAATTTCCATTCTATAATGAATGAATCAGTTACAGCAGTTACACCTGAAAAACAACCTGAGATTATTGATCTAACTTCTGAAGATGCAATATTTCAAGAGTTTGCAAATAATGATCAAGTTTTTCAAGAATTGATCAACTTAAACGAGAACAGTCCTGAAATAATAGAAATTGATCCTGATGACACATGTTATGATGATGCCAATTTTGTCAAATGTATGTTTTAGTTTTTGGTTGTACTATTATCTATATAAATATTCATATATATATATATATATGTAATAAATAATTATAATAAATTTTAACACATATCAATACTCAAGTAAATTAACATTTTTAAGTTTTAAATTATTATATATTCAATATTTTGTAGGATGTAACATATAAAACTAATGAGTGTCTTTTTTGTTATGCAGCTGCTGAATATTGGGATATTGGAGATCCTACACATAGATGTGAACATTGTGGGGCCTCATTTTGGAATCATGAACGAACACGTACAAATCTCAGATACGAAAATCCTAAATTTTCACTATGTTGCATGAATGGTAGGGTACAGCTCCCCCCAATCAAGAAACCACCTCAAGTGTTATACGATCTCCTACATGGTGATAGTGATCGAAGCAATCATTTCCTGGAAAATATACGTTCTTACAATAATATGTTTTCTTTTACATCATTGGGAGGTAAGATTGACAAAAGTCATAATAATGGAAATTCTCCTCCAATTTTTAAGCTTAATGGTCAAAACTATCATTTAATGGGTAGTCTATTACCTGTTGATGGTGTTGCGCCAAAATTTGCCCAACTTTATATTTATGATATAGCTAATGAAGTTCAGAATCGTCTTCACTCTGTCAGGTATGTTTCATGAATAACTCATGTTTATTAATTTTATCAGTTTTATTTAAAATATATGTTTTAAATTATAAGCAAATTTATATAACACTAATAGTTATTAATTTTCATGTATTATAGACATAATGGAGATATAAATACTCTTCATGCTGAAATAGTTGCTGATTTGAAGGATATGCTTGATCAAAATAATGTATTGGTCAAAACTTTTAGAATGGTTGGACAAAAGATACAAGAAGGACATTCTGGAATAAAGTTGAGGTTGTTAGGTAAAAGAGGATGTGATGCTAGAAGATACAACCTTCCATCAACTTCTGAAGTTGCAGCATTGATTGTTGGTGATTTTGAGGAAAGTATGGGTGATCGAGACATTTTGGTGGAGACTAAAACTGGGCATCTTCAACGAATCAATGAACTTAATGCTTCATACATTGGTTTGCAATACCCTTTACTTTTTCCATATGGCGAAGATGGTTATAGAGAAGATATTCCATTTTCTGATTATATATTAGAAAAACCTGGTGGAAGAAAGAGGGTTAGTGCAAGAGAATACTTTGCATATCAGTTGCAGGAAAGGGATGATCAACCTTCTTCAATTCTTAAATCTAAGAGATTATTTCAACAATATATTGTTGATGCGTACATTATGATTGAAGCTGGTAGGTTAAAATATGTAAGAACACACAAAAAATAATTGAGGTGTGAGATGTACAAAGGTATTGAGGATGCAATAATGTATGGTGAGACAGATTCTCGAACGCAAGGAAAACGTGTAATTCTTCCACCATCATTTACTGGTGGTGCACGTTACATGATACAAAATTACCAAGATGCAATGGCAATTTGCAGGTGGGCAGGATATCCCGATTTGTTTATTACATTTACGTGCAATCCAAAGTGGCCAGAAATAGTTCGTTTTCTTGATGAAAGAGGTCTTAAACCAGAAGATCGTCCAGATATAATATCTCGAGTATTTAAGGTTAAACTTGACAGCATGATAGAAGATCTTCGTAAGAATAAGATTTTTGGTAACGTAAGAGCAGGTAACTTTCATTATTACAATAAAAGTTTATTTGATATATTTAAAAATGTTTAACAATTATCATTTTTATATGAAATGTATTTTTGTTAACGTTTCTTTTAATAGTAGTCGTTATAATTGTTTCAATTGCAGTTGTTTATACTGTAGAATTTCAGAAACGTGGTTTGCCTCATGCCCACATACTTCTCTGGCTTGATAATGAAGCAAGAAATCCTTCTGCAAGTCATATTGACAGTATGATTTCAGCTGAAATCCCTGACAATGTATCAGATCCTGAATATTATGTTGTAGTACGTGATTTTATGATTCATGGCCCATGTGGAGCCTTAAGGAGGAATTCTCCTTGCATGTCCGAAGAAGGAAATTGCACCAAACATTTTCCAAAAAAGAAAACAGAAGAAACTACTATAGATGAGGATGGTTATCCTGTGTATAGAAGACGAAATGATGGAAGAACTATTTTAAAAAATGGTGTTGAGATTGATAATGGCTTCGTTGTTCCTCACAATCGATATCTCCTTCTAAAATACGGTGCTCATATTAACGTCGAATGGTGCAACCAATCTAGGTCAATAAAATACCTATTCAAGTATGTGAATAAGGGACATGACCGTGTAACTGCATCATTTTATCAGAGTAAGCAGGATGAAGAAACTGGACAAGAAGTAGATGAAGTTAAGATGTACTATGATTGTAGGTACATTTCTCCGTGTGAAGCAGCTTGGAGAGTTTTTGGATTTGAGATTCAGTTCAGAAATCCTCCAGTTGAGCGTCTAAGTTTCCACCTTCCCGACGAACAAAATATAATTTTTGCTGATTTTGATCCATTAGATGAAGTTATCAACAAGCCATCTGTAAAACATAGTATGTTTCTAGCTTGGATGGAAGCAAATAAAAATTACCCAGAAGCGGAGCGCCTTACTTATGTGGAATTCCCTCAGAAATTTGTATGGAAAAAAGATAAGAGAAAGTGGGTTAAAAGATCAAGAGGGTTTTCAATTGGACGTGTATGTTATGTTCCTCCTGGTTCTGGCGAAGCATATTACCTTCGAATACTCATAAATGTTGTAAAGGGTCCAAAATGCTATGATGATTTCAAAATTTATGAGAACGTAAAGTACGATACATTTCGAGATGTTTGCTATGCAAGGGGACTTTTGGATGATGACAAGGAATACATTGATGGTATTGCAGAAGCACGTCAATGGGCATCTGCTCAATCATTGCGGAATTTATTTGTGACATTATTATTTTCTGGAAGCATTAGTCGTCCAGAAATTGTGTGGGAAAAGTGTTGGATATATTTGTCAGATGACATTCTGTACAGACAACGAAGAATGATGAGTTATCCAGGTATATTCAGAATAAATTTATTGTTACTATTTACAAAATATTTATTATATTTGTTTTATTATTTATATTTAATAGTTAAGATAATTAATATATTTTACAGATTTGATAATGTCTGATGACGACATCAGAAACCTTGCTTTAATAGAGGTGGATAAACTGTTGAGAACTCTTGGAAAGGGATTGCAAGATTATGATGGTATGCCTGTTATAGATTTTGAATCATCAATGTCTTCACAAAACAGACTCATATGTAATGAATTGTCATACAATAAAGCTGAGATGAAAAGAGAACATGATTTGTTAATAAAGAAGTTAAATGTGGAGCAACGTCATATTTATGATGAAGTTATTCGATCTATTGTAACTAATAAAGGAGGGTCTTTTTTGTGTACGGTTATGGTGGTACTGGAAAAACTTTTCTATGGAAGACTATATCTGCATCAATGAGATCTAAGGGATTGATTGTTTTGAATGTTGCATCCAGCGGAATAGCATCTCTCCTATTGCCCGGTGGAAGGACAGCTCACTCACGTTTTTCTATTCCCATTAACATACATGATAATTCTACACGCAACATAAAACAGGGCAGCCAACTTTCTGAGCTATTGGTTAGATGCAAGTTGATTATTTGGGATGAAGCTCCTATGGTTCATAAAAACTGCATAGAAGCACTGGATAAAACGTTGAAGGATATAATGCAGTTGAGTAATTCAACATATTCAGATAAAATTTTTGGAGGAAAAACTGTGATTTTAGGTGGAGATTTCAGACAGATTCTTCCAGTGATTCCAAAAGGTAGCAGACAAGATATTGTTCATGCAACAATTAATTCTTCGTATATTTGGGATGAGTGCACAGTCCTTAGGTTAACAAAAAATATGAGGCTACAAAACAATAATTCAATCACTGATCGAGATGATTTGAAGCAATTTTCAGAATGGATGGCTGCATTAGGTGATGGTATACTTGGTGATCCTCATGACAATGGTGCTGAAATTGATATTCCTGAGGATATTTTGCTGAAACCTGGAGAAGATCCGATCAGAACAATTGTTAATAGCACTTATCCCAATTTTCAAAGTAATCTTGATGATCCTTCTTTTTTGCAGGACAGGGCTATACTTGCCCCTACTTTGGATGTGGTTGAATCAATAAATGATCATATGATAAAGATGAACATGCATGAGTCAAAGACATACCTGAGTTCTGATTCTGCATGCAAGTCAGATTCTAATGTAGATATTTTGGCTGATGTACATACACCAGAGTTTTTGAATTCTTTGAAATGTTCTGGTGTCCCTAATCATGAACTCATTCTGAAAGTTGGTACACCAGTTATGTTGTTGAGGAATATTGATCATTCAAAGGTTTTATGTAACGGTACGAGACTGTTGATAACTAGGCTTGGAGATCATCTTCTTGAAGGTAAGGTTCTAACAGGAAATAATGTTGGTCAACTGGTCTTAATTCCAAGACTATCTCTTACTCCATCAGATCCAAGACTGCCTTTTAAGTTTCAAAGAAGACAATATCCGATAATTGTATCATATGCAATGTCGATCAACAAGAGTCAAGGCCAATCTTTATCTCACGTTGGATTATTACTTAAAAAATCAGTAATTAGTCATAGACAGTTGTACGTGGCCGTATCCAGAGTTACAAGTAGAAGTGGTTTGAAGATTCTGGTTTCTTCTGAGGATAATATTGAAAAAAGTTCAACAAAAAATGTAGTGTTTCATGAAGTTTTCCGAAATGTATAATCACTTTATTGTTTCAATAAATTGGTTATTTAAATTTAATTTACGCAAATTATGCATATTAAATTGTTATATTTAATAAATAATTTACTTATTTATATTATATTATAGGGTGTATTTAAAAGAAAATATATCTCAATTGCAGATGTTATAAATGATATATATTATTCAATTAATTTTTATTATAATATATTATATTAAAATAATATAATTATTAAACTTATTTATTTATATAGTTATAGACTAATAATAATATTTTTAATATAAATATGTTGTTTATATTTAAAATGTAATAAAAAATTTATTTAAAACTATTAATAAATTATATATAATTTTTAAATAATTTTTATTAATATACCGTGCAACGCACGGGTGCATTACTAGTTTTAGTATAATGTGACATAATTAGATCTTTATTTTATTTTGTAGTTCATGTAAATTAAATGTGTATTTTTTCTTTAATTTTGTGTAAAAAAATAGGATTGGAGCTGAATTTGAGGAATCAAAGCTAAAGGTGCAGAAAGCCTGGAAAGTCCCCTGTTGCTGCACGAGATGCTGCAGCACGCTGGAAGCCAATTTTTCTAACCAGAAAATGCGAGTTCAAATTGCTGACTGGACAATTTAAATTTGCCAAGCTGATAAAGAACATATGAATCAGCTGGGGAGTCAACATGGGCTAATTAAATGGGCTGCCAAAAAGAAGAAAAGAGGCGTGGGCCTTGAAAAGAGAGGGACAACAGGAAATAGGGCAACAAGCAAGAAAAGAAGGCAGCAAGCAGTCCTAGGATAGAGAACAGTACGCAGCAAGAGGAAAAACAGGGGCTGGACTGAAGACGAAATTTCACCATTCTCACCAGTTTTTCACGGAGATTTCAAGGGGAGAAAGAAGTAATCAATTAGAAGAAAAGGAGGAGGAAAGGAGCTCGAAAATCAACCATCCTAACAGCTGAACCCTCTCTTCTTTATTCTCTTTTATTCCCCTGTTTTCTTTCGAAATTACATTTCAAATTTTATGGATGATATATTCGTTTTTGGACTGTATTTTCTGAGATAGTCATGAGCTAAACATCTTAAAGACTTGAATTGCTAATGGACTTTGAATCGTTTTATTGAGATTTTTATGCATTGTTGGGTGATTTGCGCTATTTTTCATTCAAGTAGGAATATGGTTAATGTTTGTTGTTGTTTGGCCAGCAATAATGAATTTACAAGCTAGATTTAATACCGAAAGGATTAGGTCTAGTGGAAATTGCTTGAATGATGCAAGTGGATGACCGATTATAGGTTATTGTTGTGAATGGTATATGGATATATTGTTCGTCTTGCATAACTGTACGAATTGATTTTTGCATCAATGTTCCAATTTCTATTAGGCATAGGAATATGTTCAATTAGAAAGAGGAATGTATAACATAGCATTTGGAAAATTTCTATGTATCAAGAAAGAATTCGTGTTAACTTTAGAACATTTCACTCGAGAACAATGCCGTTTAACATTGATCAATAAAATTCGATTCAAAGAAAATTAGTTATTCAAGTCTATAACATCCATATTGTGAAATTCCTTGCTGCCATTGATTGTGAATTGAACATCAAATTGTTGAAAATATTTTATTTAATTCTTGTTTAATTTGTAGAAGTAGAACCAAACCATCCACTCCACTTATTACTCATTTCTTAGTTAAAAATTGCTAGTAATTGATGTTTGCAAATTATTTTAATTTCAATCCTTGTTTAATTTGTAGAAGTAGAACCAAACCATCCACTCCACTTATTACTCATTTCTTAGTTAAAAATTGCTAGTAATTGATGTTTGCAAATTATTTTAATTTAAATCCTTGTGGAGACAATACAACTCATCATTATACTACTTGTTGACTACGTGCACTTGCGTACCAACCAACATATTTCTTCATTTTAATGTGTTGTGTTGTGTTTTTTTTTTTTTTTTTTTTTTTTTTTTTTTTTTTTTTTTTTTTAATTGTGGTGTTAAGAAAGAATGGAGAATTGATTCCTGATTGAATCATGAAAGAAAATTATAATTTTGGAGAGTTTAACTTGAGTATCGTGTTTTTGCTTCTGACTGATGTTGTTCGGAACTCCTTGATTAAAATTTGGTCAACTAGACCAAACGAAAAGTATGTGAGAGGAAGATGGAAATACTATTTATAAACAAAATACATAAAGGAATATTTTAGTTATTTCAATTATCCTTAAAATTTAGGATGTATTTTTAATAATTAATACTTACAACATTTAAACTAAATTGATGCATTAAATGTCTGAAAATTCAGATTTTTGGCAATATTATGAATACTATATAAACTATTTCTCACTTTAAATTTTTTAAATTTTAAATTTAAATATTTAATATAATTGGTCTAACTTAAAACTTTGATAACCACATTATCTCTATATCTATATCTATATAAGTAAAATGATGTTTTTTACTTTTGTTTTTCCGTCTAAATGGCACAAAACGTTTTAAATTTGAAAACATAAAAACTGTAAAATTATATCCATAAAAATGGTGATTTTATTAAATCTAAAAGAATTAAATATATAACTTTAATACTGTAATTATAATTTATTTTATTATATTTTTAACTGGTAAAAGCGTCAGAATGATTAATATCATTGACTTAACAATGTTTCCTAAAATATTAAAAATAGAAAATTTCCTTAGTTATCGGATATGTGAAATTATATTATTAAGTGATTAATTAAGTTTCAATCTAATAGCTAGAAAAAAATGATATCAAGTAACATATTAAGTATAATGATTTTTTTACTAATATTTTTAGTACTAAATAATATATTTTTTAATAATGAAAGTCTATAAAAATAATTTTCGTACATCGCACGGATCTCACACTAATTAATATAAAAACACGACAGTTTGATAAATTTACGAGAATGCCATTTGTCAGCCCAAACAATTTATTTATTAATAAATTCTAGAAGAAATATAAAAAAAAAAAAAATAAATAAATAAAAGATGTGCAGCGCCTGTTATTTGGGTGTATGCACCCATGTTGAAGGTTGGATTGTACAGAATGTTTTGGACCAATCACTTTTTTCATTTTTTCTTTCTTTAATCACTTTTTTTTTCTTTCTTTTTTTTTTTACTTTTGATTTGTGTTGTGTTTTTTTCACTTTTTCTTCTAAAATTATAAATGCTTATAACTTTTACGTTTTAATTTTTTTTACAAAAAATATATCAAATTAATAAATTTTTTAAGTTTTTTAATTTAAAATTCATATTGCATATGTAAAAATAATTTCTAAAAGTATAAAGTATTTTTAGGTTGATTGTAATATATTTTGATATTTAAAATATTTTTATATAAAATAAAATTGTGAGATATTTTTATACAAAATAAAAATATATTTTATATATTATAAATTTTATTTTAGAAAAATATAGTATTATTTTATTAAATTATTGTCATTATATAAACGTAACAAAATCTCACATGGCATGATAATACAACACAAAACAAAATGTGTAATTTAATAATATATACATTATTATAAATATTACAAATCGTGCATCGCACGGGATAGATACTAGTCTATATAATAACATGATAGTTAAGAATATTTACAAGATTATCATTTTCCACCTAAGTCTTCTTTCTATTTTTAGAAACTATACTGTCCAATTAGAATTTTTTTCACTCTAATTTTTAAATACTTATAACATTTTTCTCTCAACTCTATTTTTTATGAAACATATATCAAATTAATCATCTTTTCATGATCTTTAATTTGATATTCATATTGCATATATAAAAATAAAATATTAATTTTAAATATATTTTTAAAAGATTAATTGTGGTATATTTTAATATTTACTATATTTTCATATTGTGAGATATTTTTATTGTAAACAATTTTTTATTAAAATATATTTCATATAATTATGTATTTTATTTTAAAAATTATACTACTATATTTTATTATATTATTATATTATAAATTGTTCAACACACGGAAAAAATACTAGTGTACCTTAAAAACAAGTAGAATTAAGGCAACATTAATATTTTGAGTGGCCTATTTTAACACTATCACAGGGAGTGGAATGACATTTGCCTAAAACTTCATATTCTATCATCAGAGTTTTGGACTACTTTTAATTATTTCTGCTCAAAATTATTGTGTATTAGTTAGGTCAATCAGTGGGTCTTATTATTATTATTTGGACATTTTAACATGTAACTCTAAATTAATCTCCTGTCAATCTCAATAGCTGGGTTCAACATAATCAAGATTTTATTATTATTTTAAAATATATAATAATTTTCTGTAATAAAATACTAAATATAAAACTTATACTAATAATAAATCAATTTGTAATCAAATTGATTTGTTTTTTGTTATACGGCACAATGTAAGATCATTACAATTATATTAGTATGTCAGAAATAAATAATTATTTTATGAAATAAAAAACAATAAAAAATTTAGCTATACTAATATAATAATAAAAAAATTTAGAAATAATAATTTATCACCCATTTTTATTTTCTGAGGAAAAAGTATTTTTGAAAATTAATGTATTAGCATTTGATTAGTTGAATTTTAAATTTGTTCTTTCTTTTAAAATATATATATAGGGTGGCAAATTCAATATTATAGGGTGGCATGACATTTGCCTAAAAGTTCATATTCAATTATCAATGTGTTTAGACTAATCTTAGTTTTTCTATTCAAATATGTTTTGTATTAATTTGATCAATCTTAAATTTTTGTTTCAATCAATCCGTTAATCTTAATATGTGGGTCCAATATAATCACAAATTTATTATTATTTAAAACATCTTTAATAATTTTCTCTGATGAAATATTAAATATAAAACTTATACTAATAATAAATGAATTTGTAATAAAATGGATTTGTTTTTTTTTATTACATGACACAATGTAAGAGAATCACAACTATATTAGTATGTAAAAATTAATAATAATTTTATGAAATAAAAACAATACAAAATTTATGTATACTAATATTAGTTTAAAAATAATAATTTATCACCCATTTCATTTTTCTAAAAGTAGAATATTTTTTAAAATTAATGTATTAACATTTGATAAGTTAAATTTTAATTTTTCTTTTTATGAAAATATTTTTCATACATATATATATATAAAGAGGACCACCAAAAAAAAAAAAAGAGTATAGGGGTTGCAAAACACGCGCATTCGGCGTGAGTGGAGTTTCCTCATAAGGTAATTTCAACTTTTTTATTTTTTTCTTTTACTTTTTTAACCTGATATTTAAATTGCTTATAAGTTTTTCGTCTCCATTTCTATTTTATGAAAATATTTCTACTTAATAATTTTTTTATAATATTTAAAATACTTTTATACAAAATAAAATTGATCTATCTTAATTAACAACCAACCTATTAACATAAGATCAAGTAGAACTAATGCAACATTAATATTTTTAGTGACCTATTTTAACATAACCAACTAAAATAAAGATATATATACATATATATATGTAACATAATCAATTAATTTACATATATATATATATATAAATAATAAAAAATCACAATGAAAATAGTAAATTAATTATTTTCATCAAAATAAGTTATCGTTTTTAGAAAGTCAACGGTCAATTAGATTTTTTTATTAAAAAACAACTTGAATGAGCCAGCCAATTCAGGATCATAGGGTGGGCAATTCACTATTATAGGTGGCATGACGTTTGCCTAAAAGTTCATAAGAGTGTTTAGAGTTAATTATCTTTTAAATTAAAATTAATATATATATATATAAATATATAATAGTAATAAAGCAATAAATTTCCTTAAATATTAAAGCAGGTAAACTGTATTGAATGTGATGAGAAGGTAGATTGTAAGCCAGCGGTGGTTTATCAGTGAACGTAGGTGGCTCATCTACTCCCAACCACAATCCAACCTTATTAATTGCACACACAATCAATTTATTAATCAATCATCTTTGCAAACTTCGCCGCATTCTTCTCACATGCCTATATCTACGCCATAAGATTCAAGAAATCCACTTTGTGTTTATCTTTCAGGCAGATCTTGGAAAAGCTAGCAGGAAGAGAGATGAAGGTCACCGTCGTGACTCGCAGCGGCCGGGAACTCGTTAAGGGCGGCCTTGAACTCAGCGATTCTGTATGTATTTTGTGGTTTTCTCTAATGGGTTCTCTCTTTTATTTCTCGGTTTCAACTGCTGAACTTGGATTTTGTGTGTGTGTGTGTGTGTGTTTTAAAATTAAGGGTTGAAGTGGGTGTGAATCGTTAGCAATGAAGGTTGTGATTTAGATTGTGATTTGCTGCAGGCTACTGTGGCTGATCTGCAGGAGGCCATTCACAAACGGAGTGAGTTAATTTATTTTTATATATTGCTCTGTTTTTTGGTTGATTTAACCAGTTGAGTCTTGTGTTCTTTGGCTTCTTGTTCACATATTGTGTGTGGATGGACTTGGGTACTAGGTGAATTTTTTACTTCTGGGATTTTGCTCCTGGAATGTCTGAGCTGTAGAGTAGTAGAACTTTATTAGATGAGGTTCTTCATAATTTGAGTTTCTTGAAATGAGTCTAGTTTCATTGCATGCTTGCGCTTGCATACACTTAATTGCACACTCTCATCACTCATCAGTTGTTCTGGAGCTCGATATTCGTGTTATGTGACTGGTGACATCTTGAAATTTCAGTGCTAACCAACTGTGGAAGCATGACTTAAGATAAGAGAGAAAGAAATTTTATTTGAATTTTCAACATTCAAATCATTAAACATGATTACGTGGATTGGATCGTGAGAATGGAAGGAAAATAAAAACGAAAGTAAGGCTGATATTGTAATGATAGAAATATATGTTCAAGGTCAGATTGAACCTCTTTACAAGGAGAACTTCCTAATCACCTCAATTCTGGTTGTAAAAGGACAAAGCGTTTAGATCTTGAATTAAGATTAATGTTTTTACTATGTTGAGACGAAGTAAACTCTAGAGAATCAGTTAAATGCAGATTTCCGTTGCAATATCTGTGATCTTCAGAGTGTAAGTGGTGAGATTTAACTATCCCTTGTCCTACTGAAATATGTGCAGTGTAAGAAATGTTTTGGGCCTTCATATCCTGTATTCACAAATTCAAATGTTACTTAGCGACTTTCGGATGTGCATGGCAAGCTGTGTTTTATTTACAGAAACAAATTGTCAATTACTTTGCCAAAAGGCAATATATATTCCGGAGTATGCTTCACTCATCCACACCTTCTAAGATACTTTTGTGTTACTTAAGATATTAGATTCCCTGGATTCTTTCTTGAATAACTCTTTTGGTCACCATAAATTCTTCGTGAAGTCCTTTCTCTTTGCTTCACAAAATGGTAGATTTTGTTTCTGTAAAATTTTACTAATGTGATTATAAAGGCTCTGTACAATTCTGCTTCAAAATGTTGATTGCACTATTATATTTATACTTTGATTGTTCTACTTTGCTTTGTCAGCTGGGGCAACTATATGGCTGTTAACTAATATCTACTATTACTTTTTTAGTTGATATTCTAATTCATTTCGTTTTTTGTTTTGTTGTTCTTCATTATTCCTATGATATATGACGATTATGTTTCCTTTAATTCACAACAGCAAAAAAGTATTATCCGTCCAGACAGCGATTGACTCTCCCTCTCCCATCTGGATCAAGGGAGAGGCCTACCATCCTTAACTACAGAAAGAGTCTGAAAGACTATACCAATGGAAAAATAGACGAATTAAATGTAGTTTTCAAGGATCTAGGCCCACAAGTCAGTTATAGAACTCTTTTCTTCTGGGAGTACTTGGGTCCTCTCATTCTCTATCCTATCTTCTACTACTTCCCCGTATACGAGTTCTTCGGCTACAAGGGGGAGCATGTAAAACAACCGGTTCAGACATATGCCATGTATTACTGGTGTTTCCACTACTTCAAACGTATAATGGAAACCTTCTTCGTGCACCGTTTTAGCCATGCAACATCACCTCTTTCAAATGTGTTCCGGAACTGTGCCTATTACTGGACTTTTGGTGCTTGGATAGCGTATTTTGTCAATCACCCACTTTACACACCTGTGAGTGATCTCCAAATGAAAATTGGCTTCGGTTTTGGGCTGCTTTGCCAAGTTTCGAACTTTTATTGCCATATCTTGTTGAGAAATCTTCGGAGTTCTGATAGCAGCGGCTACCAAATCCCACGTGGGTTTCTGTTCAATATTGTAACATGTGCTAACTATACAACTGAGATTTATCAGTGGCTAGGCTTCAATATTGCAACACAAACTGTAGCAGGCTATGTTTTTATGGTGGTGGCTGCTGCCATTATGACAAACTGGGCCCTCGCCAAGCACCGCCGCCTAAAGAAGGTGATTCTCTCTGGAAACAATACTTACAGCCCTTTTTTTACGGAAAAACTTACATCCTTTCTAAAGTGTTGTCATTTTTACTTATCTGCCATATATGTTTTGCCTTTATTTATGACATAAAATTACCCATCTCTCGAGCTCATCTAGCATCCATGAAAACACAGTTACACAACACATATTAGTTAGTATGTAATAGTTTGATATAATATCATAGACCAAAATGGATTCCTTCCTGCCTGGATTTACAAAAACTACCCTTGGGGCTTGGCCTGTTCACAAAATGAAATCCTATATGTTTTGAAATTACAAACATCCCTTACAAGTTTGTATTTAAGGCTAACACTCGGGTAGGTTTTGTAATAATCCATTTATTATACACGTGCTGCTCTATTATAAACTGATTTAAGACCTCGATGTATTTGTTTTTCATTGGTTATGAAAATGTGGTGTCGTATATTGCAGCTATTTGATGGGAAAGACGGAAAACCAAAATACCCCCGGCGATGGGTGATACTGCCTCCATTCCTGTAGAAGCATTACCCGATCCTGTCTCTTTCTATTTATCAAGTAAAAAGATCTAAACTGCAGTTGGTTGAAAGTAGAAAATTCTTATCCAGGAGTCCCTATCTGTGGATCTCATTGAGAGACCTATTATTTCTTGTTATGCAGTATGGCATTGGAAAGTTGTTTTATTTTCAATCTGTGCTGTCTTGTCTCTGCTCTGAAGAATGTTTGTTTCCATTTTAGCACCCCTCCCCAAAAGAAAAGAAAATTGATTTATATTTGTGTTGTGTAGAGTCATTTAGATAGATATCTTCGTTTGATCATATTATTGGATTATGTGTCAGATTTACCATGTTTGGATCTTTCCATTTTGTTTTGTGTTTTATTTTATGTTCTAATTTCACCACACACATTCTGTGTTTCTCAATAATGTTATTTTAATACAAATAATATATATTGGCGAAAATAGAACATGTTGAGAATGACAAATTTCAGGGATCTTTATTGCCATATGTGATGAGACCATAGGGTGTGATAAATTGATTTTTTCGGTTGCCTAATAAATTAATGCCTGGGAAAAGGATGGGTCTGGATTATGGATCATGCCTTTGAGGATGGGCCTCTTCAAACTTATTAATTTCCCATAAATGTGAAATCAATATATACCTATCTTGAATCTTCCTAATTATTTATACATTATCTAAAAGGAACGTAAAATTAGTTTTATATTTTATTTGCGTCATTCTACATGCAATTTCATTTTGTACTAATTTCATTAATTGACCATAAAAAAACAAAAAATTAATTTTGTACTAATTTTATAAACACAAAAATGTATGTGCATCTGATGTACTGTATAACTCAATTTACAATGTTCATTGTTTACTTGAAAATTATTATTATTTATTTGTAATTTTAAAAAATTAATAATAATTTTTAATTAAATGAGTAATACTGTAGATCGAATGCATGGTCCACTCGATGAACAAGAGACTCGCTCTTTTATAAATCTATAACTATATAAAATTAAGATAGTTAGAGGTCAAATCATCTTTCTATGTTTTTTCTTTGCTTTTTCACTAATTTTCAAAAACTTCTAATTTTTCATTTCAACTCCATTATTTATAAACAAATATAAAATTATATTTTCATAATCTTGATATTCATATTGTGTATATAAAAATAAAGAATTAATTTTTAAATATAAAATATTTTTGATAGATTAAATGTGATATATTTTAATATTATGAAATATTTTTATTTTAAATATTTTTTATTAAACATATATTTTATATAATTAGGTATTTTATTTTAAAAAATTATATGATTATGTTTATAATATATTATTATATTATTATATTATTATAAATCTTGCAATGTACGGAAGAATACTAGTTGACAAGAAGATAGACCTAAGTCTTCCTAAACATTATTAATATCTTCGATCAAAGCTAGAAATACGATGCTAGGCACCAAACATAAAGCTATTAAATTATTTAGAATTTATAATGTAGTCAAATCTATGAAGGATTACCTCATATAGGAAGTAAAGGATAATAAGGATGGGATATGTCAATATGCTCACATAAGAGAGAAGGTACAAATTAATTTTCGATAATATGCTTTCATAAGGGAAAATATACAAATTAATTTTCAAATTAGTACTGTAGTACAAATTGAACTCTAAATTTTTTTTTATACGTATAGAACCAATGAATAAATCAAATAAACCAATGAATTTCTTATAACCAAATCAATAGGTCATTTCAATAAATTAAAATAACAAAATAAATTTAAATTTTTTAATATATTAGAAAAATAAAATATTATTAAAATAAATATTTTAAAATAAAATGATTAAATTTAAGTTATTTAATAAAAAAAATATCAAAAGACCTTAAATGATTTAATTATAATAAAATTGAATATCTAAAAAATATAACAAATTATCGCATCTCAATTCCTTTTTTTATATTTAAATTATTAATAAATTGCACTTTATTAATTTATCGATTTATTTAAGTATATTTATGATTTAATTTATTGATTTTTAAAGGGATTGACGTTTTTTAGGGGCCTAATCCTTCCTCATTTTAATTATTTTAATTTGTAAGAGGTTTGATTTTTTATAAGAAAAAATTTAAATTAGGCATGTGCACAACACAAGGTTGCGATTTGATGGTTGGAATTTTAGTTACCTTTGACGTTTTATCTTATATTTCATTACTTTTAACACATATCATGTAGATTTTGATGATTATTTTAAATAAAGTTTTGGGTAATTGTTGGCATTGGGATTGAGGATGACGACTGCAATTTGTGGATTCAACCTATTGGTTGGTATATGTTCAAAGTTATCAATTTTTAAGTTACTAAAAATCATAATTTAATCTTGCAAACATTTATGTTTACTTCTTCTCTGTTTTAATTTGGAGTCATAATCTTTTAGTTACGCTCCAGCCAACAATTTATATTTTATGTATTTTATTTGATTCTTTATATTTTGCTTCATCACTTTTTTAATGAAAAATGCATACTTATCATTTACAATATTTCTTTTCTACTTAACATAAAAATATATTATCTTTAATTATATTTTTTAATTTGATACATAAATGCTAATTTCAGACTCCAATTGCCAACGTGAAATCTAAGATTTATATTAGATAACAGTTAGATATACAGATTATCAACTTCTCAATTGATTCTAAGCCATGGGCAATCATGCAATACACTCTCAGACAATGAATCGAACCCCCATGATCAGCCGTCCTTAAATTACGAGGTTGGATTCTTTATTTTATTACGTGTTATATTTTTTATTTCAAAATATTTGATACACAATATATATGAATTATTGATGTGATTACACGTATCGTATGATGATTATCTTTATAAAAAAAATCGAAACAAAAAATGGTATCGATGATTCCAACCCTCGAATTACACACATATACAACAATACGATCCAAGAATGCATATTATAATATGTTAGAAAATTGGTTTATTAAATAAGTGTCAAACTTATTTTGACTTATTTTTTTAAGTGTTAAAATCTTTAATTTTAGAGGAATTAAATAGTGTAACTAATCTGCGTTCCGAGTAGATAATTATAGTGGGTTGAATTTCTCAAACCGATTTTCGGTGAGTGAGAAAATTAATGCTCAAAGCTTATGATGTAATTAAATGACTTTCACCGACGGGTGACCAAATGGGGCCACACATGCACGCGCTCGACTCAGTCTCGGACTTGGCCTCGGCTTGATTTAGTGGAGTCGAGTTTTGTCCGCACCTGGATAAGGGGATGTCCATGTTCATATAACTGTCAGGAGTTAATCTCCTGAAGTTATGAACGTCATAATGGGGGTAACCTTCGGGAGTTACTTTTCCCACATGCACCTGGACAAGTGGATACCCGCATGCACCTGGACAAGTGGATGTCCAGGTTCATGTAGCCATCAGGAGTTAATATCCTGAAGTTATGAACATCATAATTGGGGAATAAGTAACTCATGCATGCACCTAGACAGGTGGATGCACATACATACTTGGACAAGTGGATATCCAGAGTCATTGTAACCTCCGGGAGTTACTTTTTCCGCACGCACCTAGACAGGTGGATGTAGGTACGTACTTGGCAAGTGGATGTCCAAGTTCATTGGAACCTCTGGGAGTTACTTCTCAGGGGTTTGAATGCCCACTAACTCCATAATTGGAGACTTTGATACCTGACTGGATTTGATGCCTAAAAAAAAAAAAAAAAACTTGAGAAACACCTGAAAATCCCGCATCCATATTTTCGAAGATCATATCATATTAGTGAGCTCCTAGTTCTCACATTGTTCTAATTCGTTGGAGCTTCTAGTCTAGTGGTTCTACTACTCAGAAGACGGAAATCATTTGATCTTTGGGAATGATACGTCAAACCATGAGTACTAGCCGAGACATATTTATTTTGCGGAGAGAGGTCTTCCTCAACTCGATTTGAAACCATCCATTTTCGATCTAGTTCTGGTGTTCCGAAGTCATTCCTGAAATCACGAAGTTTAAGAACATTCATTTTTCGTTGCCTTCACGATCCGAAAAATAGAAGAATAAATCTTGTTATTTATTTTTCTTTTTCTTACTCTGTGTTATAACCAACATAATCTTGATATTAAATGTAGAATATGATCTAAAAAAAGCAGATTGTAATCTTGATATTTTGTCATTTAAAATCAGAAATGTATGATGACTGAAACAAGGTTCCACGTGGGCGAGATTACAAAGTGGTGGGGTAAAATTATGGCTTGGAAAGAACATTCCCCACTCCAAAATGTTAAGTTTAGCTGACATCTAGTTGGAAAAATGTTATTTAAATCTTTTTAAAGAAAAAAAAATTATATATATATATATATACACATATGTGTGTGTGTGTGTGTTTATATATATAAAGATTCATTTTAGGACAGTGCACATGGCTTCAATCTCCTAAGAGCTTTGTCAGAATATTTACAAGATTTTATTTATTTATTTATTCAGTATGTCAAATTTTTTTAAAAATAAATAATCGATAGAATAATTAGTCCAGTGACTTGGTCCATCTTCGGATAATTAAGGTAACGATTAGATTAGGCCAATTCTACTTATATATATATATATATATATATTATATCGTATGTTTCAAATATAATTTTTAATTGTTTGAATATTATGATATCATTGTAGATATAAATTTCAATGTTTATTTAAATTGTGCCATGTGTAAATTATATATTAAATATCAATTTTATATTTATGAGTCAGTTTTATATTAATGTACTATACACTTGATCTATAATATTATTTATATAATTAAAAATATATTTAAATTATAATATTATTATTTAACTAAAAATTATTACTCATGGACTGTTTAGAAATGGTAGGATGTGAATGCAAATAGGAACCCAGAGTTTGGAATACAAGTCATGCCGGTTTTCTCCATTTGTTTGTTTGCTATTTAATATTGATATACGAAAAATATTAAATATATCAAATCATATAAAAAATAAGTAACGCATAATACTTAAAAATATTCTTGAAAAAACAAAGAATTATATTGGCCGAAAGTGAAGTTTGTTATATTAATGAGGACAACATGAATATTATTTAACAAGAGATTGCTCGTATACATTAGAATTCATTTCATGAAATTGAAAAATAAAAATAAAAACCATCTTTGTCCAAGACCAACATAATCTTTTTCTTTAGAAATTCTGTATTTTTAGAGACAAACACTTTTTGGTCCTCGGGATCACAAAAGTAATACCCTGCCGCTTGATGTTGGCATCGTATCCCCAAATTCTCAGGTAAGAGTAAATTTAAACATTCTTATGTCACAAGTCATAAGGGGTCTTTGAGACCAAGTTTGAAGATGATATGTTTAGCAACTTCGTTGCTGTCTCAAGGGAATAACCCTAAAAGAACAAAGGAATATTGGTCGAATCCATCGTCGAGCGTACCATGTCCATCAATATGTGATTTCTCCTTTCTAAAATACCATTTAGTTACGAAGTATAAGAAGGAGTTCATTCTAATAAGATCCATTGATCTTTCAAATAGTTTTAGAATTTAGTTGCTAAGGTATTCACCACCTCGATCCAATCGAAGTGCTTTCACTTTTTGTTCCAATTATTTCTCTACTTTTCTGAAACTCTTTGAATTTATCAAAAGCTTCAGCTCTTACCTCAGGAGATACACATGCACATACCCATACCGACTGTGGTCGTCAGTAAATGTAAATCATGCTCGTGCTTCAACACTTAGACCCCCATATGTGTATTGACCAAGTCTAATGAACCTTGTGCACGTTCCATCTGTCCGCTTAATGAAAGTTTAGCCATTTTCTCTTTAAGGTAGGACTCATAAGTTGGCATCTTGTTCAGTTCAGTTGAAAACTTTTCTCATGAGATCAATTCTTGTAATCTTCTTTTAGAGATATGACCTAAACATGTGTGCCACGTATTTGCATTATTACAACTTAAGGAACATTTTCTTGTTGTTATTTGTAGTAAACGTGATTTTATTCAAGAGGTACAAATCATTTGTTAATGTTCCAATTTGATAGAAAGAATCATTGTGCGAAATAGAGAAACATCAATCATTAATCATGTATGAATATCCCAAAGTATCCAAAGCGGACACAAACACAATATTCTTAATTAAATTCAGAACAAAATAAATATCTTACAAAATAATAATGAAAACTACTAGAAAATTCTTGTACTACTTTTCCTATTGTCAGTGGATGCACCCTTATGTCATTTCCCAACTTGAGGGTAATGTCTCCTCAACAAAGATTTCTACTTTGCTGCATTACCTGTCGGTTATTGACCACATGTGCACAATGTCAAACACCTATAAAGTAGAATCAGAAGTAATTTAGAATCTCAACAAGAAATTTACCTGTTGCAAGAGTAGCGAGGTACTCCTTGCAATCCTTCTTCTAATGACCAGGTTGGCCGCCATGAAAGCTCAGGTTCTTCTTCTTCAGACTAGCTTTGCTTGGGCCTTTCTCGACTACCCTTTCTTTGGTTTAGTTGCATTTGCTCCAACTTTCTTTTTCTTTCCTTTAGGATCTTTTGATCCCTTGGGACGAAATGAGGATGGTTGAACAACCAACACCGGCACACTAGAACAAGCCATGATGTTTGGGCATTCTTGAGCAGATTCACCAATTCACTCAAAGTGTGACTTTTTTTTAGCAAAGAGGTAATTTACATTAAATTGGTTGAATGAGGAAGGTAGAGAATGTAGGATCAAATCCTCATTTAACTCGGCATCTATGATATGACCTAAGCCAACCAAACCCTCGATGCCCTCGGTCATCTTCAGCCTATTCTTCAAAATATCGCCATCTTCTCTCAATTTTCTGCCATGCAACTCACTAGAGTTTGCATAACGCAGTGATCAATTTGAAATTTAACAACTTCTAAAGGTGAAGATGGATCTCATCTGCATTCTACATAGTCTCATGTTAGCACTAAATCTGTGGGGCCATGCTCGCTAGCATCAGACACAACAGTTGGAGATCCTCATCCTTCCATTTCTAGAGACTCTCGATCTCCTCGCTACTACTGCCTTCAAGTGCAACATCGAAAGGATTTTGTCCAAGACATATGTCAAGAGATATGAACTAAACATGCGTGCCACGTATTTGCATTGTTACTACTTAAGGAACATTTTCTTGTTGTTATTTGTAGTAAATTTGATTTGTTATTTAAGACGTACAAACCATTTGTTAATGTTCCAATTTGATAGAAAGAATCATTATGTGAAATAGAGAAACATCCATCCTTAATCATATATGAATATCCCAAAGTATCCAAAGCGAACACTAACACAATATTCTTAATTAAATTCAGAACAAAATAAATATCTTACAAAATAATAATGAAAACTATTAGAAAATTCTAGTACTACTTTTCCTATCGTCGGTGCATGCACCCTTCTATCATTTCCCAACTTGAGGGTAATGTCTCCTCAACAAAGATTTCTACTTTGCTGCATTACCTGTCGGTTATTGACCACATGTGCACCACAAACAATGTCAAACACATATGAAGTAGAATCAGAAGTAATTCAGAATCTCAATAAGAAATTTACCTGTTGCAAGAGTAACGAGGTACTCCTTGCAATCCTTCTTCTAATGACCTGGCTGGCTGCCATAAAAGCTCAGGTTCTTCTTCTTCAGACTAGCTTGGCTTGGGCCTTTCTCGACTACCCTTTCCTTGGTTTAGTTACATTTGCTCCAACTTTCTTTTTCATTCCTTTAGGATATTTCGATCCCTTGGGACGAAATGAGGATGGTTGAACAACCAACACCGGCACACTAGAACAAGCCATGATATTTGGGCATTCTTGAGCAGATTCACCAGGTCGCTCAAAGTGTGACTTTTTTTAGCCAAGAGGTAATTTACATGAAATTGGTTGAATGAGGAAGGTAGAGAATGTAGCATCAAATCCTCATTTAACTCGGTATCTATGATAGGACCTAAGTCAACCAGACCCTCGATGCCTTCGGTCATCTTCAGCCCATTCTTCAAGGCATCACCATCTTCCTTCAATTTCCTGCCATGCAACTCACTAGAGATTGCATAGCGCACTAATCAATTCCTAAAGGTGAAGATGGATCTCAGTTGCGTGCAACATAGTCTCATGTTAGCACTGAATCTGTGGGACCATGCTTGCAAGCATCAGATAGGGTACTCGAAGATCATCGTCCTTCCATTTCTAGAGACTCTCGATCTCCTTGCTACTACTGCCTTCAAGTGCAATATCAGAAGGATTTTGTCCAAGACATATGTCATGCGCTTAGAATCTAAAATGATTTTCAGATTTTTGAGCCAGTCTTTGTAATTTACATTCCAACTTGTTTTGATCAAGTATGATAGAATATTGGTTCTTAGCCATTTATCGGTTCTTAGCCGAAAACACAAGAATAATCTACAAAGACAAATGTAATAAACATAGGCTTCTGAATCATAGATAATAAAATATGAATAAGGTCAATAAATTCATGAGCACTCCCACTGATTTTACAAATTCCTTCATCCCTAAGATGACATACAAAGACCCTTTCGGCATCTTAAGTGGCTTTAAGGTCCACAAATGTGTTATTATTTTAGTCCTCTGTGAGTGACCAAAATAAAACCGTTGATGTAGTTTTCACAATCATATTAAAAATAGATTCCTTAAGATAATTTGCCTTATTTTTCTCTTATGTCCATGTGCATTGATAGTAAGATACTTAACGTTTGAGTTTAACCATCGTTCTAGAGGCTTATACTAGCAATATGTCCGACGCATGTGTGTTCCAGAACTTATAAATCAAACTTTTAACATCTTTTTTAATAAAGTAAGTTATGTATCAACTCTTCTTTATAATGTACGTGAGATTTAAGAAAAATATAATGAATTATAATAAAATGCCTTTCCAAAGATAGGAGTGGGGAATAATTTATAATTAACTAATTAATATCTTTATTATTTATTATTTTCTAGGATTAATTTATTTATTGCAAGAGAAGGAAATGGAGAGTAAAGGCGAAAAGAGAGGGGTGTGGAGTGGCCAGCAACAATTTCAAAATCTGAGAGGCCCACAACGTGTCACCCTCGACCGTACATCCAGACTGGTTCAATCCAACGGTCCACATTCCCCCATCACCCCATATAAACCCCTCTGCTTCAACTTCCATTCCGAAGATTGAAGAAGCTAGCCAAACTCAGCAAGCAGAGTTAAGCCTCGAACCTCTTGTTCTTCACCCTCATTTCTCTCTCTCACGACACCTTACGTGTTCTCTCTTCGAAACCTTCTCTTTTCCCTAGGTACATTTCGGTTTTTCTGCGATTTTGGTGGATCGGTTTGTGGATTCACTCGTTTGTTTTTTTGATCGCAATCATTTTCCATTTCGATGATGTCCATGTAGGCTTAGATCATTTGTTATCTATGGATTGTTTGAGCTTTGACAGCTGTTGCTTTTATGTATTTGTGTGGAATTATTAGCATTGATGTTGTGCATTATGTGTTGTCATTGAATTTGGGTGATGCGATGGGATCGGATCTGCATGTATACAGAATTTGGATTTCAGAATGTGTTAAATTTACTGGTTCCTGATTATCGAATGTTTTTTGGGGATCAACGTAATATTTTATTTTTTATGGCAATTTTAACATAATGTCAATTCGATGTCTGTTCGTGATGGATTGTAATGGGGGTGTCAAGACTTTTTGGTGAGAGATCTGTCACCTGGTATGTGAATTTGGTTTGGTTCTGTACGAATAAAAGAGATTATCAACATGCATGGTGGATGGCTGTTCTTTTTTGTACTGGTTGATTCTCATAAGCGGAGGAGTCAATTCTGAGGATGCTGCTGATAAGTTCTGAACTCCCAAAGATTTTAAGTTGGAGATGATCTAAAAGTGCCCACTATATCTTCCAAGTGAATAGCATATTTCTCTTTAATTTGTATGATTCACACCTAATGTGTTGCTTGTTGATTCCTCACATGGAATTTTGTTAATTTCTGATGAACAAATTAGATTTGAAGTGTCACACCAGCTATTTGTTTTAAACTCCATTGGCCAAAATAAACCAGTATGCATGATTGCCTTCTGTATTTTGTCAACTGTCATGCCAATACATCTGCTCATGTTATCATATCCTTACAAATGGTGTCCTCTGGTTTGATTTCGGCAATGAGTTTTTTGCAGCGGGAAATGGAAAATATAGCTTTAAATAAATACACTTGAATGTAGGATCCTGAAATATTTAATGATACAAATAAAAACATTGGACTTGGTACAATCACTGAGCTTGTGCTTATTTGAGCTATTATTTTAGTACAGAACTAGCATAAGATGGCAGAAGCAGAGGACATTCAGCCACTTGTCTGTGACAACGGAACTGGAATGGTTAAGGTATTCTTAGAATTTCATTGCATAAATCTACAATTGCTTGTCTTCTTTCTTGCTCGAATTGATCTGGGCTATTATTATTGAGCTTAATAAAATAACTTTTGGATTGCCAATAGGCTGGATTTGCTGGAGATGATGCTCCACGAGCTGTATTTCCAAGCATTGTTGGTAGGCCCCGCCACACAGGTGTGATGGTGGGTATGGGCCAGAAAGATGCGTATGTTGGAGATGAAGCTCAGTCAAAGAGAGGTATTTTAACCCTGAAGTACCCTATTGAGCACGGTATTGTCAGCAACTGGGATGATATGGAGAAGATATGGCATCACACGTTCTACAACGAGCTTCGTGTTGCCCCAGAGGAGCATCCTGTCCTCCTGACAGAAGCCCCACTCAACCCAAAGGCTAACAGGGAGAAGATGACTCAGATCATGTTTGAGACATTCAATGCTCCTGCTATGTATGTTGCTATTCAGGCTGTCCTTTCCCTGTATGCTAGTGGTCGTACTACTGGTAAGCTTCTCATAAATATCAATCACTTTGTGTAATTTCAAATACTTGGCATTGCTTCTAAGTAGATTGGTGTTCAAGATTTCATTGCGATGCGCATCCCAAAAGATGAATTCTGGAACTTGACAAGCAAAATTATTTTCTGGGACAACATGTGATATGGACACTGATTTTAGCGCGAAAAGTCATGTTTTTATTAATTAATGTGATTTAAATTTTAACTGCAATTTGCTGTTATCTTTCTTGTGAAGGTATTGTGCTGGATTCTGGTGATGGTGTGAGTCACACTGTCCCAATCTACGAGGGATACTCCCTCCCACACGCCATCCTTCGTCTTGACTTGGCTGGGCGTGACCTCACTGATTACCTGATGAAAATTCTGACTGAGCGTGGTTACTCTTTCACCACCTCTGCAGAGAGGGAAATTGTGAGAGACATGAAAGAAAAACTCTCTTACATTGCCCTCGACTATGAGCAGGAGATTGAGACTGCTAAAACCAGCTCTGCCGTGGAGAAGAGCTACGAGCTGCCTGACGGGCAGGTGATTACCATCGGTAATGAGCGATTCCGTTGCCCAGAGGTTCTCTTCCAGCCTTCGATGATCGGAATGGAAGCTCCTGGGGTCCATGAGACCACTTACAACTCCATCATGAAATGTGATGTGGACATTAGGAAGGACCTCTATGGTAACATTGTACTCAGTGGTGGTACTACCATGTTTCCTGGTATTGCTGACAGAATGAGCAAGGAAATTACGGCTTTAGCCCCAAGTAGCATGAAAATCAAGGTTGTTGCTCCTCCTGAAAGGAAATACAGTGTCTGGATTGGAGGCTCTATCTTGGCTTCTCTCAGCACTTTCCAACAGGTTAGCGATGGTCTTCAATTATTCTTATTATTTATTGTTTTACTTAATTGACATTATCTGAATGGATTCTGTACTTGTCTTCTGTCCAGATGTGGATTGCAAAGGCTGAGTACGATGAGTCGGGTCCATCCATTGTGCATAAGAAGTGCTTCTAATCAAGTGGTCAAGATTTATTGACGCATAACTTTCGCCTCAGCGGCCAGAAACGCAACTTGCAACCCTATAGTTGTAGCTTCTTTTTTTTTTTTCTATGTTTTCTGCAGTTCTCGTTTTGGATTGATCAACCTGAGAGTATAGGTGTTGATAATCTGGATATGTCCTTGTTAATTCTTTATTTGTAATTGATTGAGAAGTTCCGAATATATTCTCGTGTCCTTCGCTCTTTCTGCATATTGAATTACATGATCCTGATAAAAAGAAACACTTAGTTTAATTGTTGATTCGGTCTTATAACAAAATAAAATAAAATAGTAATAATTATAATATTAATTTTCTGATCTTGAGCTAGATGACTGTTATGGAACAGATAATCTTCAGAACTGGTTGTTCGTTTCTTAGATGAACTTCACAAAATATATATGTTTTGACAGAAAAGCCAAACCTATCTAGTGTACACAGTATTTTGTATTAATTACACAGACTCCCTCACACCCACTCTCTCTCTATGTATGTATGAATGTAAATCTGATTTTTATACAGATGATAGAAGTGAGACTCTGGTCTGATGCTCCTTGTCCCAAAATGGATGATCCTCTTCCATCACATAGTCATGGCTACTGTATGTATGTGACCAACCGTCTAAATCATCTTTTTCTGCTATAGTGTTGGTCACTAATAACTTGGTGAATTCCTCTGATGCCAATAGGTCACTTTTCCCTGCTGCGCGATTATGATGATGATGATGACGGCCGCCACCAAACACAAGAGTATTTGATCTCAAAACTCTGTCTGAAGTGGCGTCGTACGAGCTTTCATCAGCAGGCCTTTGGCTATAGCTCCCAAACCCTTTGATACCAACTGTTAGTTTCCTTACTCTTGCTCTTTCTTCTTTCAAATATGATGTATCTTCAAGAAGCTTCATGATTCGTTCTGACTTGTTCTTTACACACATTCCCCAATTGAACCTGTATACAACACAGCTTAATCTTAGTTTCTCCGATTTTTCTTCTTTTTTAATCACTGTTGATTGAGCCATGTTGTAGTTTGCGTACTGTGAAGGTTGTGTTCAGACTATATTTTTTACAAAAAATTAAATAGATTATATTTGAATACATGCAATATACATAATAATCATATCGCAACACACTCACGAACCTACGGCCGGACCTATTTGACCCTGCAACCTCCCCGGCCCATCAAACTTAAACCAAAAGGAAATGAAGAAAAGGAAGAATTTACCAACCCTTTGTCATCTACATAATGAAAAGTCGCCATCTCTCTAATGGTATCTTCATCACTTAGAAATTCCTCTGCTATTCTTAGTGGCCCATGTGTTAGAAGGTGTTCCAATAGAACAAGAGCGTTGTAAGCAGCTCTCCAGTTCCATCTTTCAAACTTAGACAACCTGAATCAACTCAAATTTTAACACAAAAATCTATTTTAGTACTAAAATAATTATTCTCCTGCTTTCATGCACAAATAGTATTATGTCACAATAGAAAACGGACGGTTTTTCAATTTCTTTGGGAAAAATTCATGTTAGATTACAGAATTCTTGGTAGTAATTTTTGGAAATATATTATGCTGAAATAGTTGTTTCTTTTCGGATTTAATAGTTATAAGAATAGCCGTTGAACCCTCGAGTAGTAATTACCATAAATCACAAGTCTAAATCATGTATTTCAATTCATATTCCATCTTCTATTTTATAACTTTAAATATAAGCCGCATGTAATTTGTGAAGTCATTATACATGTAATATGTGGAACAGAGGATCTTGAGGGAAAAAACTGGTTGCAAGTAAACTCGATAAACCCCCTTAACGCTTAGAGTCATGAATTGAAAAGGCACTATTTTCATATTCTTGCATGATTTGTTACTTTGTATATGTATTGTTTGCAAAATTATGTCATGAACTGAAGCAAAATACTACCTGTGATGCAGAATGTGAATTGTTCTTTCATAATCATCTACTTCAAAAGAAGCACGAGATATTAGTGTCATGGCATGAGTATCTGGTGCTGATGAATCTCCATTGGTCACTTCTTCTGTCAATCTTCATTTTCCAACAAGAGAAAAAAAGAAACATAAATCTCCAGACATAATCACAAGTTAAAATTATACTAACTGTTGATTGAATCCAGCTCTTACAATTGTATTGGTGTAACATCCGTCAGAACCAATCTTGCTGTCTTGATTTTCTCTCTTAAGAAAAATGAAGCCTGTCTCTTGAAATCGTGCATCAAGGACCCCATTTTTCATTACACTTCCTATGTGAAATGCAATGAGTTTCAAGATTATGCAATGGGTATACATATATATGTGTGTGTGTAGAGAGAGAGAGAGAGAGAGAGACTTTCAAGAAGATAGTCTAGATGAGGTAGGCAACATAACTACTCCATTAGCATAATGAGAATTCAACCACTCTATAAAGTGGATTTGCATATGTAATTAGGCGAAGATAAGGTGTGAATTAGAATGTTTTCCAATAAGCATTTGACCACAGAAATAACAGAAAACTGGCAGTTCCAAGGCCAAATTCCATAATGTTTTTATTATTTATTTATTTACTTTGTCTTTAAGTGTTTGTTTTAGTATTTGATCTGTGTGTTAATCCCTAATGAGATTAATATTCAATTTTTCTGGTACAGTGTTTGTTGTTTGACCATTTCTAAAAAAAAATAATGAAGTTTGCTTTAAAATTTAGGCTCTCAAGAAAAAAATAATAATAAAAATTGGTCTATATAATTGAATATATTTTCAACTAAAATTTGTGTGTGAGTGTGATATATTTACTTTTTATTTTAGTTGTTTATGAAATCCATGTCAAGCTTCCATTGTATAGTCAATTTGCAAAATTTGAAGTTTTAGGGATTCACTCTGATCAATTTCAAAGAGAATTTATAGGTCTTATAATTAAAGGATCAAATTGCAGGAAATATTTCAAGTGAACTAGATCTCAAATTAGATAAAAATATATATTCTAATCCGTTATAGGTTGTGAAATTTAACATAAATATAACTCAATACATAAAAATATTATATTTCATATTTTAGATATTTATTTAATATATATAATATCGGTGTCAAACTAAAGATCACAGAATTAATTTGAAAATAACTATTCAATACATGAAAATATATATTTTTAATACATGAAAATAAGTTTTTCAAAAAAATGTATTCATTTAATTGAAAAGTGTACACAAACATAATAATATTGTGGAGATGATGATAATAATAATAATAATAATAATAATAATAATAATAATAATAATAATAATAATAATAATAATAATAATAATAATAATAATAATAATAATAATAATAATTTGCAACGGCCTTTTTGTTCTTACAAATCCCCGAAAAATATTGTGGAGATGACATATAGAAATTAGCTATCTTTAAGGGTTCTACTTCTATATTTAGAGGGTGGAAGGTTGAGGTAAAGTTTTTTAAAACATATAAGATGTTTAATATCTTATAATCTCCTTCAAAATATTTGGCAATTTTCTTTTTAAAAAAATTATTTCATCTCAAAATAAGATGTTAGAAACTTATAAGTTGTTTCATAAAAAATACAGAAGGTCGAACTTATTTTAAAATAAGACCTTATTTTAATAAACTCTTGCATATTTTATCATTTTAATTACAAAAATATTACTACAAACATCTTATAAGTTCCATCATTTTATTTTAATCCTACAGTCCAATAACTTATTTTTAAAGTAAGATCTAACATCATATAAGCTCCTAAAATATCTACAAGATGTTAGAGCTTATAAAAATAGTAATGTGCTTGTTGGGTACTTGGTTTCCAAATATAGCATGTGCATATAATTATATAAACAAATATTTATTTTCTATGATTAAAAATATAATAAAATATGAAAAGTAGTACATAATAAAATGTAATGTTTAAAATTCATATTGAAAATATTACTACGTGATATTCAAACATTATACTTTTATATTGATGTAAAAATCAACTTAGGCAGACGTTTAGTTGGCGCCCAGGTGCTAGGCGGTGTCTGGTCGATACAATTATGTAAAAACAATAATGTTAGGCATTTTTGTGCCTAGGCGGGTGATTAGTCGGGCTAGGCGGGCACCTAGGTGACCCAAACATATCTTTTTTAATTTTTATATTTTTAAAATTTTGTAAAACAAATTTTTCTTAATTTTTTAGTTTAAAATTTATAAATAATTTAATGTTAAAATTATGTATTAGTAGTGTAATATTTTGAAAAATATTAGAGATATAATATAAGGAAAAACATGCTAAAATATTAAAAATGAAATAAAAAAATTAAAATCTAGGCAACCGTCTAGTCGGCCTAGGCGCTAGGCGGCCCTAAAATGCCCGACTATCAATTTCTTTGGCTTACACTCCAGTTGACCTCTCATGTTTCCATCCCCCCGTGAGAAGGTAGAGAGCAAAACCAACCCAGCAAACCACTATGCCCCTATTACTCCTCAATCTCTCCCTCAGGGACTTGGAAAACAAAAACAAGAAGTACTCGGCAACCTAAAATGGATGAAACACCAGATAGATGAAGACTAGAAATGGCTAAATCAACTCCTCCTCCAGAATGGCTGGTAATACCACTTAAGGGCGGATAGACCGTCCACCCAGTTCCGCTACCCACTTCTACTAAGGCTGAGCATAATAGGAGCAAGAGACTCGGTGGCAACAACCAGAATGAAATATTATTTAATTGTGGAAATGTCCTAGGATAGTAGATGCTATCACACATACAATCATACTCAATTCGATTCTATAGCAGAGGGAAACATACTATCTGTTTGTATAAAAAAACTTTGTTCATTATAACACTAAACACTTTTGAGAACATCACTAGGTTCATAAAAATATTCTTTAATTGGAGAAGCTTGAACAAACAGAGTTAGAACCACGACATTCATCTTTCCTGCACCTCTGAACCAAAAATAAGGAGAGACTAAATGCTCGAAAACACTCTGTGGGTTCAACTCACTTGTCCACCAGAGATTACATACAAATCTTATTAAGAAGTGATACTGTTATGAAATCATAGCATAGACATTATGGAATCATAGTCATACAAATTCATAAAAATAGAATCATCATGAAAATTATAATTTTAAATCATGGAGTTTTGAATATGTATACGACATACTATAATAGTATACATAAGTGCATATCAATTTTGCTTAGGACGCGTATTGTTCCGCTCAAGCATCATGAGTTCAGGAGCGACCAAAAATGATCTTTCAATCGAAACCTTGTACAGATGATACTCGTCAGTCTTAATCATATTAATCTACAATATTATCTATATATTTTATACATTATGCGGTATTACCGCGAATCATGTATAATGACTTTTCTCATTAGACGATTTTCATACCATTATGCGTACAATTCTATAGGGTCAATAATAAACATAACACACAGTTAGTATGGGAGTACCACCCACAAGAGCACATACACCTACAAGCACCTGAATAATGAAACATTTAACATAGAAATCATAGTATAGGCATTAGGGAATCGTAGTCATACAAATTCATAAAAATAGAAGAATCATGAAAATCATAATTTTAAATCATTGGATTTTGAATATGCATACGACATACTATAATAGTATACATAATATCACATCAATCTTGCTTGACGCGCATTTTCCTGCTCGAGCGTCATGAGTTCAAGAGCAACCGAAAGTGATCTTTCGATAGAAATCGTATACGAATCATACTCGCAAATCTTAGACATATTTATCTATGATATTATATGTATATTTTACATATTGTATGGTATTGCCGCAAATTATGTATAACAATTTTCTCATCAGACGATCTTCATACCATTATACGTACAATTCTATAAGGTAAATAATAAATATAACACAATTAACGTGGGAGTATCACCCACAAGAACACATACACATACAAGCACATTGAATAATGAAACATTTGACTTTACAATCTCAAATCATAAGTATTACATAAAACCTACATATAACAAATCATGCCGTTCATATCAATTGGGTATTATAATATCACTATGCAATCATGCTCACATAGCAGCTTGTGCAATCATAGTGATCGCCGTTGTTTAAACATGTCATACGAATTATTAATAAAACATGCATATAACTCAAGAAGACAAATTAAGAAACCACCCACACTCAAGTGTGAGAGTTTCACCCATCCTGTAGACAGGCAATGTTCATTGCTTTTCATTAGACGTGGCATAGTTGGTCGGTTTCGATTTTAGAATTGTCGGTTTCATAATTCTGACTTTTTTTTCCATATTTTAGACTAGAAACCGTCGGTTTAGAATTGAAAGAATTGAAACCTGTGGTCTGGTACTGGAATTGAAAATGGAATCAATCGTTCAGTATCGAAACCGCATCGAAACTGAATCGTTCAATTTTCAATTTTAGTTCTGGTTTCAATTCAGAATCGGATCAACGATTCAACTGAATCATTGACCGTCAGTTCAAACAGCGGTTTTTATACTGAACCGGAGTCGTACTCATGTCTACTTTTAATAATGTTTGTCCTAATTCCTTAGGCCTCCGGAGCTCCTAGAATAGAAAAACTTTATTCTATTAGAATCTTTAAATGGTGGAGAGTTTTATTTAACAATTAAGAGACACTTAAAATTTTAAAAATCTTATAAAGTGACTTAGAAGACTTTAGGAAGTGAAAACGAGGCAAACTTTGATTAAAGATATGAGAACGGACTTTTTATTAGACTTGACCATGTTCAGTTCTTAGAGCTCGTGCCAGTACACAGATAAGAAACTTACATTTTCTCAACATCAAACTGTAAAGGACAAATGATTTGATCCTAATCGCACTTAAAATGAAAATTTTATACTGTTTGAAATTAAAGGAACTAAATTGATCGGTCCGCAAACTTGACTGGAGTCAATTTTTTGAATTTTCAAAAACTATTGAACTTAATTGAAATTTTAGAAGATAAAAACATGAATCAAAACCTTAGGAACTAAATTAAAATTTCAAAAACTTCAATTGAGGATGTGAATTAAATAAAACCGTAATTTAACACCCAAAATCAAAATCCTAATCCTTAAGGATGCCACTCCTTTAGAAACCAATTATGGGGCCGCCATGGCCGGTAGTTGGGGCTCAGCAACCGGCTAAAAGCCTTTCCCATCATCCGATGCATGCCCCCACGTCGCTCCACTCGAATTCCAACCATTGATTGGCCAGAATAAGGCACAAACATGTGCACTACCCTTCTACGCTAAAATTGACTAGTCACCTGGTCATAATTCGGCCAACCACCATAAGAGTTTCGATAGGCTTCGAGTGTAGCATTTGCCCCACTTGAATTTCTGAAAATCGATACCAATTGATGCGTAAGTTTGCAAAATATAAAGACCTATCGGGCTGGACAAAAATATGAAATATTTTTAAGAAATAAATAATTTTCCGGCGATGGGGGCAACGCTTCTTCTCGAACCCTATAATGACCTACCATAGTTCTGTTTACCTTGGGATGTAAGCAAACGAGTATTAACCCTTAATTAATCTTTATATTCTGTAAATATATATATATATATATGCATATGTATATATATATATGGTCTTGGTACCTATTGGCTCTGGACCTCGAAATTTTGACTTTTAATATTAAATCTAATTATCTTAAGCCCAATTACAGTTTAATAATTTTAAATAATGATCCAATGTTAATTAATAATTTAATTCTGCCCTTAAACATTTTATTCCACATAAAAATCATAAAATCATGAAAATAATCTAATTGCAATAATTTCACAGAAACTGCACATTAAATTATGTAATGTTTATATAAAGTCATGAAATCATAAACTTTAATAAATCATGATGTTTCATGATCTCAATTATCATTCCATTAATTTAATTCAATTAATTATACATAAACCATGCAAATTATAATCTTATAACTGCACATACAATCATGAAAAACTCTATTGAATCACTTAGTCATGCTCTAATTTCAATTTCTTACATAAAATCATAAGAATTTCAATTTAGAATAGTACATTACTGTCATAAGACTTCTTGCAAAACTTTATAATCGTAAAATTAATCTTTTCATAACTCAAATCATGAATTTGTACATAAAATCATTGGAAGTTTGAAAATAAAATTATCTTACTTAAATCATGTCATAAAATTATTTTATAAACAATAGCAATTAAAGTCATATAATTCTTACCTGAAATCTTAGAAAAACTTCAAATTATGAAATCATAAAATCATATTGATGAGTATTTTCAGAAAAATAATTTTACTAACGCAAAGAAATTTGGATTATCACACCAAAAATGCAAATTATTTACATGAAAAAAAATTATATATATATATATATATAACTATAATAATAAGATATGGAAAAAGATGCATAGTTTGTTTCAAAAATAAAAATAAAAATAATAAAAAACTAAAATAATTACAAAACTACAAATTATTAATTTTTGTCAATCTGTAATCTGTCTTTTTAAATCATTTTATCAAAGTTGTAAAGAAGAAGGTACTACATAGCCGATAAATGAGGTTAAATTGTAATATAATTGCAGATATATTTCTCCAAAGCCATCTCCTTTTGTTTATGTTTGAGATAACTCTTGAAGTCCTTCCACCTTGGAGGCAACTTCTCAATCAAAGCTGCAACTTGGAATTCTTCAGGAAGAGAAATTCCCTCAGCAGCTATGTTGTGTAGGATCATTTGGAACTCTTCAACTTGTTTCATTAGCCTTTTGGAATCCACCATGTGGAACTCCAAAAACTCTCCCACAACAAATTTCTTCAGCTATGCCGTGTAGCATCTTTGGTTATGTACACCTTCTCCAAGGATTCCCACAACTCCTTGGAGGATTTCACAGCACTATACACATTGTATAGCACATCAGCAAGTCTGTTTAGGACATAGTTACAACACAGGAAGTTTCCTTGGTGCCATGCATCAAACGCCGCACGTTTTTCATTGTCATTTTCAGTTTCATCCACCACGGTCGGGTCCTCCTTGAGGAATTTCACCAGGCTGAGAATGGTGAGGTAGAACATCTTCTACTACCATCTTTTGAAATAAGTGCCCATGAACTTCTCAGGTTTTTCACCCTGAGCAGGAGCAATGACTCTTGAAGAACTCGCCATTGAGGATGTGGAAAAGTAGGTTGAACAGAAGTACTATTCATTTTGCGATTGTTGGTTATAACACCCAACAATGGCTTACAAGAGTAAACAAAGAAAAATAAATAACCAGATGAACTCCTCTATTTCTCGGATCGTGAAGGCAAAGAAGAACGGATGTCCTTTAACTTCTTGACTTCAAGAATGACTTGAAAAATTGGAACAGAATCGGAAATGGATGGTTTGAAATCGAGTTGAAGAAGACCTCTCTCCGCAAAACAACTATGTCCCGGTTAGTGCTCACAGTTTGACGTGTCGTTCCCAAAGATGAAATAATTTTCATCTTCTTGGTAATAGCATCACTAGATCATAAGCTCCAACGAATTAGAACAATGTGAGAACTATGATCTTTGAAAAGCAAGATTTTCAAGTGTTTCTAAAGTGTGTCATGTGTTTTCTTTGCATGCAAATATGGTCCTATATATAGGCATCAAATCCAGTAAGGGATTAAAGTCTCCAATTATGAAGTTAGTAGGCATTCAAACCCCCGAGAAGTAACTCTCGGAGGTTACAATGAACCTAGATATCCATTTGTCCAGGTACTTACGTGCATCTACCTGTCCAGGTGCGTGCGAAAAAAATAACTCCCGGAGATTACAATGAACCTGGACATCCACTTGTCCAGGTATGTACGTGCATCCATATGTTTAGGTGCGTGCAGAAGAATTAACTCCCGGAGATTACTCCCCAATTATGATGTTCATAACTTCAAGATATTAACTTCTGACAGTTAAATGAACCTGGACATTCACTTATCCAGGTGCGTGCGGACAAACTCAACTCCACTCCATCGAGCCGAGGCCGAGTCGAGCACGCACATGTGTGGCCCCATTCAATCACCCGCTGGTGAAAGTCATTTAATTACAATATAAGCTTTGTGCATTAATTTTCTCACTCACCAAAAATCAGTTTTGAGAAATTCAACTCACTATAATTATCTACTCGGAACGTAGATTAGTTACACTATTTAATTTCTCCAAAAATAAATATTTAACCACTTAAAATATCAATCAAAATAGATTTGACACCTATTAATAAACCAATTTTCTAACCATCCCCCACATGAGTGGAAATTAATGCATATATGTAAGCAAATACGCAACCCAGTCCTCGAGAGGCATTATTGCATAAGGAATGGTAGCTTATGGCTTTGAACCCTCCATAGTTAATACAATCGAATATACAGGCGGCTAAGTGGACGCAGTGCCTTGAACTATTCCATCTTCTTGTATACCTAGTCAACAGTATTAACACAACAAAGCCTCAACATATTATGTTCTCACGTTTGTGTTTGTTTTGGCCATGGACAACCTCTTTGTATTCATAAGTGTTACTTTGAAGCAGCCCACGCTTCTCACTTATATAGGTGATCTCCTTTCTCGAGTATCCTGCCATACTCTACCTCAACAAGACTTAGTAATCATTAAAAGTCAAAGGACTTAATCTCACCACAACTTTGCAGGATTCAACACTTGGTTTTTGCTCTCTAAAGAAGAGTAGTTATATTCAAGTGTTCCAATTGAACGTTCATAGCTTAGTTTTCCTATTGAACCAAGTTCTTGAGATCTCCAGTCAATATGGTTGGGTTACCACTATGCCGATTTTTGCTATGTGGATTTTAAACTCATTCCCTCTAGCAATTTGTTCATCTGATCTTGGTTTAGCCCTTTTGTGAGCGGATCCATCAAATTATCTTTCAACTTTATGTGGTCAATAGATATTATACCACTAGAGATCAAATGTCTTAAGGTGTTATGTCTACGAAGAATGTGTCTAGACTTACCGTTATACATATTACTATATGCCCTACCAATGGTAGCTTGACAGTCACCGTGTATCATCACTGTGGGCACAGGTTTGTTCCAACATGGAATGTCTTCAAGGAAATTACGAAGTCATTCTGCTTCTTCTGCAGCTTTGTCCAAAGCTATGAACTCTCATTCCATGGTGGATCGGGCTATACACGTTTGTTTAATAGATCTCCATGACACTGCTTCACTCCCAATAGTGAAAATGTATCCATTAGTGGAGAAGGAGTATTTGGTGTGTGATACCCAATTTGCATCATAGTACCCTTCAAATGCACATGGGTTTCTCATGTAGTTCAGCCCATAATTAAGGGTGTACTTCAAGTATCTTAAATCCCTTATTACTGCTCTCCAATGCTCTTTATTTGGATTACTCATAAACCTACTAAGTTTGTTTACCGAGCATGCGAGATCGGTACGCATACAATTTGTAATGTACATTAAGCTCCCTATAATTCTTGCATATTCAAGTTGAGACACTAGATCACCTTTATTCTTACTCAAATACATGTTGAGTTCCATGGATGTCTTTGCCGGTGGACCATCATAAGCATTGAACTTCTTAAGCACTTTCTCAATGTAATGAGATTGTGTCAAGACAATTCCCTTAGATTTTCGTTCAATTTTGATTCCGAGAATCACATCAGCTAAACCCATATCTTTCATGTTGAAATTAATTTCAACATACATTTCGTATCAAGGATTACTTCATGATTGCTCCTCATGATTAGCATGTCATCAACGTACAAGCAAACTATGACAAAAGAGGTAGACGTACCTTTCACATATACACATTTGTCACACTCATTGATTTGAAACCATTTGGCAACATCGTGTGATCAAAATTTCACATGTCACTGTTTTGGAGCTTGCTTAAGTCCATATAGTGAACGAACGAGTTTGCATACCTTTCTTTCTTGACCAGGTATTACAAACCCTTCAAGTTGATCCATATAGATTTCTTCTTCCAACTCGTCATTTAAGAACACAGTTTTTACATCCATCTGATGAATTTCAAGATTGTGTAGAGCAACAATTGAGATGAGCACTCGAATTGATGTTATTCTCGTCAAAGGAGAATATGTGTCAAAAAAATCATAGCCTTCCTTTTGTTTAAACCCTTTGGCTACCAATCGGACTTTAAACTTGTCAATTGTTCCATTTGATTTATATTTTCTTTTAAGGATCCACTTGCATCCTAAGGTCTTGCAACCTTGTGGGAGATCAACCAGCTCCCTAGTATGATTTTGCATAATGGAATCAATTTTGCTATTTATAGATTCTTTCCAATGCGACGCATATGCACTAGACAAAGCTTCTTTTACCGTCTTTGGCTCATCTTCCAAAACATTGGTTATGAAGTCAGGGTCAAATGTTTTAGCAATTTCAGCACTCTTGCTGAGTCTTGGTTCTTCACTCTCTTGAGCAGAATTAGTTGCAGATTCACGAGTTCTTTTCTCAGAACTCATATCTATCATTTCTTTACAAGGATATACATTTTCAAAGAAAATATTACATTTCTTGATTCTATCATAGTGCCTTTAGTCATATCAGGAATTTTAGATTTGTGAATCAGAAATCGATATGCACTACTTTTGAGAGTATAGCCCACAAATATGCAATCTACCATCTTAGGTCCAATTCGTACTTTTTTGGGACCAGGCACTTCAATTTTAACCAAGCACCCCCATACTTTGAGCTATTTGTAAGATGGTTTACGACCCTTCCACATTTCATAAGGAGTTTCATCCTTACCTTTTAGTGGAATCTTATTAAGAATGTGGTTGGCCGTTAGCACAGCTTCCCCCCACATGTTTTACGGTAAACTAGAACTTATCAACATAGCATTCATCATCTCTTTTGGAGTACGATTCTTGCGTTCAGCAACACCATTAGACTGTGGCGAATATGGAGCTATCGTTTGATAAATTATACTTGATTCAAAGCACAACTGTTCAAATGGAACTACATATTCTCCACATCTGTCATTCCGAATTGATTTAATCTGAATGTTTAGTTAATTTTCAATTTCATTCTTGTAGAGTTTAAAAGCTTCGATAGCTTCATCTTTACTCCTTCGAGTTATCCACCATGTCGGCTTCAAACACCACCGCTGATATGTCCATGTCGGTGAGCTCTTTGTTCTCTACCACGTTGGCACTCACATACTGCTTCCCCTTCTTCTTGGACTGACGGCAGTCTTTGGCCAAGTGGTTTGGTTTGCCACAATTGTAGCAAACACCTTGGAACTTGGGTTGGGGTTGATTCATAGGCCTTTTGTTTTTATTATTTGGCCTCTTCCTCTTGCCCGAGGAGCCTTGTTCTATCATATTGGCTTTGGCCTCCCACCAAGACCCGTGTCGGCTTGGAGTCGATCCTTCGATTGTCTTCCTCAATTTTGAGCTTGACAATAAGATCCTCCATAGTCATCTCATTTCGTTTATGTTTGAGATAACTCTTGAAGTCCTTCGAGCTTGGAGACAACTTCTCAATCACAGCTGCAACTTGGAATGTTTCAAGAAGAGACATTCCCTCAGCAGCTATGTCGTGTAAGATCATTTGGAACTCTTCATCTTGTTCCATTAGCCTTTTGGAATCCACCATGTGGAACTCCAAAAACTTGCCCACAACAATTTTTTTTTGTGCTGGCATCTTCGGCTGTGTACTTCTTCTCCAAGGATTCCGACAACTCCTTGGAGGATTTCACAGCACTATACACATTGTATAGTGCATCACCAAGTCTGTTTAGGACATAGTTACAGGACAGGAAGTTTCCTTGGTGTCATGGATCAAACGCCGCTCGTTTTTCATTGTCATTTTCAGTTTCAGCCACCACGGTCGGGTCCTCCTTGAGGAATTTCGCCAGGCTGAGAGTGGTGAGGTAGAACAACATCTTCTACTGCCATCTTTTGATATCAGTGCCAATGAACTTCTCAGGTTTTTCACCCTGAGCAGGAGCAATGACTCTTGAAGAACTCGCCATTGAGGATGTGGGAAAGAAGGTTGAACGGACGTACTATTCATTTTGCGATTGTTGGTTGTAATACCCAACAATGGCTTACAAGAGTAAACAAAAAAGAAAAATAAATAACCAGATTTACTCCTCTATTTCTCGGATCGTGAAGGCAACGAAGAATGGATGTCCTTTAACTTCATGACTTCGGGAATGACTTCAAAAACCGAAACAGGATCAGAAATGGATGGTTTGAAATCGATTCGAAGAAGACCTCTCTCCGCAAAATGAATACGTCACGGCTAGTGCTTTCGGTTTGACGTATCGTTCCCAAAGATGAAATAATTTTCGTCTTCTGGGTAGTAGCATCACTAGATCAAAAGCTCCAACGAACTAGAACAATGTGAGAACTGAGAGCTCACTAATATGCTATGATCTTTGAAAATATGATGCACGATTTTCAAATGACAGTGTGTCAGGTGGTTTCTTTGCATGCAAATATGGTCCTATATATAGGCATCAAATCTAGTCAGGGATTAAAGTCTCTAATTATGGAGTTAGTGGCATTCAAACCCCCGAGAAGTAACTCCCAGAGTTACAATGAACCTAGACATCCACTTGTCCAGGTACGTACATGCATCCACCTATCCAGGTGCATGCAGAAAAAGTAACTCCCAGAGGTTAAATGAACCTGACATCCACTTGTCCGGGTACGTACGTGCATCCACCTGTCTAGGTGTGTGCGGGAGAAGTTACTCCTGGAGGTTACTCCCCAATTATAATGTTCATAACTTCAGGAATTAACTTATAACAGTTACATGAACCTGGACATCCACTTGTCTAGGTACGTGCGGGTCCTGTCTAGGTGCGTGCGGGAGAAGTAACTCCCGAAGGTTACCTCCATTGTGACGTTCATAACTTCAGGAGATTAACTCCTAACAGTTACATGAACCTTGACATCTACTTGTCCAGGTGCGTGCGGACAAATCTCGACTCCACTGGATCGAGTCGAGGCCGAGTCCGAGATCGAGCTGAGCGCGGACATGTGTGGCCCCATTTGGTCACCCGCCGTTGAAAGTCATTTAATTACATCATAAGCTTTACGTATTTATTTTCTCACTTACCGAAAATCAATTTTGAGAAATTCAACCCACTACAATTATCTATTCAGAACATAGATTAGTTACACTATTTAATTCCTCCAAAATTAATATTTAACCACTTAAACAATCTGTCAAAATAGGTTTGCCACCTATTTAATAAACCAATTTTCTAATATATTTTTAGCATGGATGGAAAAAATAAGAACGATGTGAAGGTGGAGAAACTCACTATAAATGTAATAATAATATAATTTTATTGAAAAAATATTAAATTATTATTTAATTGAAGTTAAATAAAGTATTGAAGCTTTAATTTTATTAATAAATATATAAGTAAAAATTATAAATAAAGATAGTATATAAAAAAATGATATGTAAACAGATAGAATAAATCATAAAGTAATTTTTTGAATTTATAACTGTCAAAAAAAAGTTTATAAGAGTTTAAGTTTATAACTTTTGATGTGGAGATAACATAAAAGTGTTGTAACATATAAAATTGCTTTTTTCAGTACATTTTTACAACCACCCTTATTTAATTTTAAATTGACATGTGTTCACTTTTTTTAAGTTAAAAAAATTTATTTATCTGTGCACGTTAAACATCATTTTAGGATCATACTTTACAACATAACACAATATAAGCATGTTGTGGTGTCCCACTACGGTGGATCCAAATCACACCACAATAAGGAATGTGGTTATTTTGCACTAAGACCAACTCTCCGATATCCACAGCTAAATTCAAGGATTAATTTATTAAAAAAAAAAAAAAAAACAATTAACAACAACAACATCCTGTGCCAATTTTTTCAAGAATTCAGTGTAAAGAGCTTCATCCTAAATTATCATTCAAATAAGCAGTGAATGCTGAGTAACAGCGACCCGTTAGAAAGATAACTATTTTGTCCCCCAAGCTTAGCTACAATCTCCGTAACAACCTCGGCTGCAAAAAATACGTATATGCGTCCGGTTTCTCATTTCAGGTCAATGCATTGAGGCAAAGACTACGCTGCAAACCAACTCAACTTAGGCAATGGCATAGTCTCATGAGTGAATTTTCCACATGCAAGTTCTATAGCCAACAGACATGAGAGCCATTTCCCACAGCATATTGGGAATGCTCAACAAATTGACCTTTGATCCCGGGATTTCTGACCAGTTTACGGAGACTTCGACCATGGGGATGCGGAACAATTTGCATAAGTATACCAATTCAACATCAAAGCACCACCTGCAAAGAGTCAAGATCCAAGACTAGTAAACGAAAGAACAACTCAAAGGCTACAATCCAGAAAGAGCAACAGAACAAAGATAACAATTTTGTATCACAAAATAAATTATAATAATAAAAAATGATAATTACAACTACTCCTGAGGTATAAGAAAACCAGCACTATTTCAAATTACAAATACCCCCCCCCCCCCCCCAAATATATCTTTTTCCGCAGATTGCACCGGTCGAAGGTAATTTGTAATTTCAAACATAATAGGTTTTTCTTTCTCTTTTCCTTTTCCCCATTAAATAAGGGGAACCTAAAGTTCAGTTTTTGGAACTGTCCAACAGGTGTACAAAATACAGAGAACAGCCCTGGAAAGTTGAACTTTGAGAACTGCAAGTGAACTTGACTACAGCACATTGACTTGTCCAATACCTTGGTGTTTACTAAAGTTCCTCCACATAATAGAGTATTTTTTTCATCATGTTAAGCACTAACCAGCTGTTTCAAAAATAGTTCAGTGATAACAGTGAACTTCCTTACCCATTGGGAATGAGTGAGAAACAAGATCCAAACATGAGTAAAGAATTTCCCCATGTTTAAAAACCTGTGCTTTCACACCAAAGCCATCAAGAGAGTACTCCCTAGTCACTAGGGAGGGATTCAAATTGCTTGCCCAAATGCGCACAACAGAGAACAAAGTAAACATTTGAGTCTTTCGAAAGTTGCTGAAATGCAATCTAGAGAATAAAACTTAACCCCTGTGAGTATTTATTACCATACTAGATGAGGGATTCGAATGTGCTTGGTCATGGTAGGATCATAAATGGATTGAATTGAAAAACGAGTAAAAGATGCCAGCATTGCCATGCAGAGTGGAGGAAGAAGAGTTATGTGACAGAACGCTCAATCTGTAAGCTAATCTTGAAAGTAGTCCTTATTCCCAAGATTTTGACACACCCTTAAAGAACAAATGTTCTTCAGATTAAGCATATATTATTGTTCAGAACTTCGGAATATATATTAGTACCGCTGGGTAACATAAGAAATCCATCCACACCTCAAACTTCATCAAGATCTGTAATTACAGGTGTTAAATCTTTCATTTGTCTGAGTGCCTTGTTCCACAAACACGAATCCTAAGAAATATTCAAAGTTTCATTCTTATTTTACAGTAGCACATGAAGAACACAGTTCTTACACAATTCCTTGGTTGTTCTAAATTACAATGGCAATTGGCACACACGAAAATAGGCAAAAAGGTTGGGCGCAACGGGTATTATTAGGCTGCTCCTACAAAAGTCATCCCTTTACTTCCTCACATTTCCCAATTAACTAGCAATATCAATTCAGGATACCACGAAATTTTGCACTTTGGAGTTATAGAAGGGTGCTATAAGATATCAATCTTTTGTGGGGGACGGGGCAGTGTGAGTAGCAAACTCTCAAGTAGCAGAGGAGGTTTTAGCAATGCTGCTGTGCATTTTATTAGGTTCAAAAGGTATGCAAAAGCAATTCATGCTTGTTAAAAGAAACATTTACCTTTTCAGGCGGATATTCATGAAAAGTTTCCGCGCAGCAGCTCTGGTGAACATCTTAAAACCACACTGAGACAAAAAAATGGATCAAATCAATAAAAAAGGATATCAAAAGATGACCTTGCACATGTGTTTTATGTGTTATACTATGCTGCAGTAAGTTTAATACATAAAGTAATTCACCAGTACAGAACTAAATAGCTTCTATTATGATTTGAAAGTTTCATAATATTAACATCAAAGAATAAACAAAGTGAACTAGAGAAGATCCAATAATTTGGTTTCATGTTTTTGCCAAGTAGCTATTCATAGGTGAATGAGAGTAGAACCATGCCCAACAATAACACCACAAACAAAGAAAGAAAAGAAAAGAGCCAAAATCACAAGCAAGCCACGAGGATAACAAATGAAAATAAGAAAGGAAACAGAGAATGATTTTTAAATAATGGGATCTCAGATAAGTTATCGAGTCTGTGCTACCTGAGTGTCCCTAATTCCAGGACCAGCAGCCAACAGAACTACCAAATGAAATCCCTTCATCAAGAAATTCCGGTACCATTTCCTCTGAAAAAAGATGAACAAATAGACATTAGCTAATACAGTCGAAATAAAAACCAACTCAGCACACAAGTGACTAAGAAACAAGACTCAACTGTTGCTAGAGCCTTTTCCTCAAGATGAGCACGTGACCCAAAAGCAGCAATAGGGACATCTGAGATCCTTAAAGTCACATCACTAGCTGAAGAGTCTCCAAACTTGTGTTCCTTGACAGCAACTGCATGAATCTGACAAGAAAATCGTCAGTTAGGTTGCAATACTTAGATCTCTAAAATATAAATGTATGCTTCACAAATAATGCATGGCTCCATGTGGTTTTATTTCAGAACATGTTAAGAACATGCATAGTGTAAGGAGAATATATGAGCATGAGTCTCTCAGGACATGTTTGAAAAAAAAATGCATATGGATCAGTTATTTCAGACAATGGTTTTGCAGGAAAATGTGATCGGTTTTTGGTAAATTTTGATATCACAAGTTATACAAATATTGATGCAAGCTTTGCAGTGTCAGATCCAGTTGATTCTCCAATAATCATGTGAACCTGATGGTTATATTAATGCAATAAGAAATAATGAAGGTTTGTGTTATGCTTTCTTAAAGTTTAAGTAAGAGACAATATATGGTATCTTCCACTTGAGAGAAAGGGCTTAGCATAGTGGGAAATGGTATCTTCTGAAGATGAATTAAACTGATTTTGTTTGCATCCAAACTATGTGTGTGCTGTGGATCAAATTTGAAATTCTCCCCCGTTCAAATTTGGATTGAGCTCCATAAGCTGAAACCAAATGAAGCATAGTATCTAAAATAGATCCAAACGAATTCTCCCTGACTTTTTTTTCAGAAAGAATCTCTGAAAATCAAAATGATGACCAACCTGATTTTCAAGTTTCTCAAGGTCGGTCACTTTAGTTGCGCCATCAGCATCAAGCATTAAAAGTAGTTGACCACGTGAGTGGAGCATCCCCTGTTTATCCATGCTTACCAGAAGCAAAAATATTTAACAATTTGTTCCTTGTACAAAATCCAGGACATATATAACACATCAAAATTTTGCTTACTTATTATTCAGAATAGACTCACTTTTCTTATAGCTTCTCCCTTTCCATGGTTCCGCCCAAGAAGAATTACCCTGACATTTTCGACAGTGTATCTCTTCACAAAGCGAAATGCTACTCTTCTTGTATCGTCAGTACTTCCATCATCAACAATCACCACCTATTCCAATATTTGTTTATAAAAAGGATACAATATGCTACTTATCAAACAGAAATATTATGTTCATTCCTATGGGCAGAAAATGTATACATATATTATTCTTATGAGATTTAAAAGCCAGAAAAGCAAAAGCAACTTGCAGCAAATGACCTGCCACAAAGCAAAAGCCTAAACGATGGAATTGTTCAACAATCAACAATACTACCAATTTGAGGCTTTGGTATCTGATTTAAGTGAAAAATATTAATAATGATAATATGCCAGAGACCATCACTGCACATGAGATTGAGTATTTTATTCAGTGATAAAAGCTATAACAGCAAGCAACAGGGAAAACCCATATAATTAAATGTAACACAACCAAATGACATGTTTCGACATAGGCTTGTAGGCACCCTTGTGCCTTCACCATGTGGGCTGCAAGACACAACCAATTCTCTCCAATCAATAGTCCCTACTGGGAATTAATCGGGGACCTTGTGATACCAATTCTAGGACTGAGAGTTCAGGCATTATGGTAAAACCTATAACTGAGAGGAATGGACCAAATCAAACCCTTAAAACGATTATAGCAGTCCAAGCTTAATGTTTTGGCTGTCCCTTATACGCCCATGACTCAGGCATTCTGCACGAGGCAAGTGTTGGGTTACAAGCCAACACTAGTTATGCATACTTAAACCAATAAAGATGTTGGAGGAAAGACTATGGCAGATGTACATTTAAGGAAATAACAGTACATGTCAAACTTGATGAACAAATAACCATTGGATAAGAAAAGATACACGCTTTGCTCCACAATTTCCCTGAAATTCACCCACAATATGCAGCTATTATTAACTTTCATGAATTCAAAAAGCTTCCAGAATTTTGAGCAACTAAGTGCTCATCTCCCAAAGCGTTAACAACTTGTGGATAAACACATTTCCAGCTTAAATCCGCTTTGACAGCATTGAAAAGAATTGGAGGTCATGAACATAATGGGCAGAAGACCACATCAACTATAACATAACAAGATACATCGCGACTGACAAATTTCTGCCCAATCAGTAGGGTTTCAGTAAAAGGCATATTGAAGTTCAATGAACACAGGTCATTCAAATCAAGCAGGCTTTACTCAGTCTATTAGCATACAGTCTCAATTACTTTAAATTTTTTCCCCATAAAACTTGTGATCAGGAGATGCAAGAAGAATCAACCTAGATCTATTTCATTCTTTACAGAAATTTGCATTCCTTCTCATGTTAACATTATTACATCTTACATTCTGAAACATCATAGAGATGAACATCCTCTGTTGTGATAAGACAACTTGCTTAGATCTTCCATAGAATAAATATCATATAGCAACTACCACAAAAATAAAAATTCAATGTATATTGAAATACCTCATATGAAAATGACTTGTCCTTTGCAGCACGTTCTTGAAGATAACTACAATAAATAATTCAGTTATTAGAACAATTGTCAAAGAAATGCTCAAATCAGAGAAATAGCATTTTTCATACAAGCAACTACTTGCATAGATTTCATAAATTAAATAATCACATGGAAATCTCACAGCCTTTCTTTAGGTGTATCTGTGCATAAATAATAAAGTGTTTATAGGACTGATCAGGACTTACAGTAAACATAATGACAACAAATCTGGTTGATTACTTTAAAATCATTCATACAATGACACATACAAAAGTTGAAATTTAGCCACTATATTTTGGGTATTGAAATATTACCCTAATGGGGAATATTTTATAAAAGAGAGCTTCCATTTCCAAAGGTTGAAAATTACGAGGTATACATTAGATAAAGAGTGTTTCACATCAAAGAAAACTGCAGCTCTGTTCAGAACTAAAGCTCAGTTCTCCCTTTACAAACAGGTAAATTTGATCATAGTTAATGCTCCTCTAAAAAGCTAAGATTGCGAAGCCCCCATTATTTTTGGAACTGATGAAACTAATTGCCATACAATAGTACACTAATCTTCTGGCTCCAATCAATTTACAAAACCTAAAAAGCTAAGCACTACTGAAGGGTAGAAGAAGAGCTCAATAATGTAATCGTTCATCTGAAATGAGGCAATATGCATACCATCTGACATGCTAACAAATAGGAATTATTCTATTTCTGTACAGGAGAAGGAAGGACAAAACTTTCTAAATGCTCAATAATCACATTCGAAAATAGTCCAAGAGGATGCTACCTCATTATTAATTAGCTCATCATCTACTTTCTTCATCTGGTTCTCAAACTATTCACTGTAGACTTCTACAGTAGAATTGATGATTCACAGTATTAATTCATGCCACAGAAAGTTGGCTATTACACAAAATACAAATACATACATGATTGCAATAACATGTATAAGCTCAGATCACTAACTTCACAAAAATCCTTCAACACTTTAAAAATTAGTATGACCAATTTTGTTCAACAAAATAAAATAAGAAATTGACGTTCAACTAGCAGAGGTTGGTAGAAACACATTTGAATTTCGAGTTAACACATCAACCGGGCATTAAAACTACCCGTATGCTGTTACAACACTTGAAATCCACCCCTGAAGAGCAATAACTCGGTTTGAATGGATTTATCTTTATACTTACTAACTTTTAGAATCAACAATTTTCTGCCAAATGGTATATAACATGACTGTATTAATTAATTTCCACACCAAAGCATGAGAGATAATAAAGCTACAGTATAAGTACTATCTAAAATGACACAGCAGCGCTTGTGAAGTAACAGATCATCTTGTGTGATCAATAAGTTTTGATTAACATTAGAAGCTGCAGTCATTTCACAAACTGCACCAACAAAACTGATGTCAATGCCCACTTACAAATTCTTTCAAATATATGACAATCCAAATCATAATGTAACATTGTATTGTAATAGAACTATTGCAACTAAACAAGAACATTCAAAGGAAGCAAAAGCAAGTTGTTCAATGTTATTACTTCATGGTTTCATCAAGGGCTCCCGGAAGCCTGTGCTCTTCGTTGTATGCTGGAATGATCAAAGATATGTACTTTTCAGCAGGATCAAGGATATGAGGACAGGTAACCTAGTTCAGACAGCAATCCAATTAAAAAATTGGGCATGTCAACTGCAGGAACAGAAAATTTTAAAATTTTCACCAATTCTATCTAGCCCTCTTCAAAATTATGTAAAAGCTATAATAACTGGTTGAACTTTTCAAAACTTAAAAAAGAGTTGGGCGTTTGCATAGTGCCTATGCAGTTTAAAACAGATGTCCCTACCATAATTTTGCATCTCTTTAGGCAAATATCAAATTCCAAAAAAGACTGCGCTACAGTTTATCATCATAATTTTTACTTCATTATAAAACCCAAGCCCAGGAAATTATCAATTAGACAGTATGAAGAAATAACAGATCAAAGGAGACAAACAAATAGATTATCCCAATATCTGCAACATTGAATCTTGGATACATACGGGCGTCAATGAATTTGGATCCTCCATGATAGGAGAAGCCTCAACGTGACAGCTAAAAAGAGAAACAGAAAAAAAAAAATTAAAATTGCGATAAGGAAAAAAGACAAAATGACAAGAGCGATCGAGGGTCTGAATCGCACTTGTGATTGTATGTTCTTCTATAGGAGGCGAAAACAACGGCCGACAACAATCCAAAAAGAAAGACTGAAGCGAATAGCCATAGGAATTCAAAGAAGGTCCATATGAATCCCATTTCTCTTCAAAATGGGATATTCAGGAAATACGCAATTAACAATCAGTATCCCCAAAATTTTCCAAGAATTCTTCCCCAATAAGTCAGGAATTCAACTTTTTGATTAAAATAGTAAAAATAGGAATTGATCTGCCAGTCTAGCTAAGTTGGTACAGCTCAGTGCTCTGGCCTTAGGGTTTGGACTTGCAAACAAAGTCTTCTTGCCCTTTTAAATTTATTTAACTAAAAAAAAAAAAAAAAAATTGGTATTTTAGGCCGTCGATAAAGTAGGTAACTTAAAATTGTTACTTTTGATTTAATTCATGAAAACAGGTACTCTTTCCGTGCTCCAACATAATTCTCAACTAATTTATATCTATATCTATATCTATATGTATGTATTTATATATGTGTAATAATAGAATCACAACTAAAAATAAAAAGTAGCTGTTCAAATTATTTTTATATTTTTATAATAATATGAGTACAGCTAAAAATAAAAAGTAACCTTTTTCGTTCTAAATTATTTTTCTATTTTAATATCTAATCAATTTCGTTTTTTTCTTTGCTTTTTCCTTCAATTTTCAAAGTCTTATAATTTTTTCATCAAAATTAATTATTTTTCATAATTTTTAATTTATTGATATTTATATTGCATATATAAAAATAAAATATTAATTTTTAAATATAATATATTTTTTATAGATTAATTGAGTATATTTTAATATTTAATATATTTTTATATTGTGATATATTTTTATTTTAAAAAACAATTTATTAAAAATATATTTTATATAATTATGTATTTTATTTTTAAAAACTAAATATCACTATTTTTATAATAACTTTTTATTGTATTATAAACTGCATAGGAGAAAACATAATTTATATAATAACTATATAAAAAATGTAATTTTAGAGATTTTTCACACAATTTTTTCAAATATATTTATATATTAATATACAAACATCCTTCATTCTGCACATTTACATATGTAATAATATCATATTAAATCTAAAAATATATAACAACAAAACAATTTATTTATAGCATTTTTTCACGTACTTTCAGCTTTCAAAAGTGTTAATGTGTCAGTTTTTATTAATTAGTTTTTTTTAAAATATTATTTTCTAATTTTGTTAAAATATAATTAATACGTTTGTTTCTAATTTATTTTTAAGTATAATATATTCAATTAATTATTTTAATTTTACACCTACATTGCATAAATTTAAATGAGATTCTAGATTTGACAAATACAATTACTTTTGTATAAAATTTATTATATATTGGATTATTTGTATTGAAATTATGTTCGCAAGAAATATTAATTAGCAATGTAAAAACTATATATATATATATATATATTAATAATTTAATTTTAATATAATTAATCAATTTATTTTAGAAACAGGCCTTCTATTTCGGAACGAAGTGAATATATTCTTTCATACAAAGTATATATTTTTAAATATCTTTACCAATAAAATAATAAATTACTTCATATATTCTAAAATATTTATTTTTTAATTATATATTATAAATAATTTTTTTATTAAATATATTGCATAATCGAGTAACATTAAAATAGTAGATTGTTTTCCATTTTTATTTTTTCAAAGTTGGAATATTTAAAAATAATAATGTTAATAGTTTATTAGGTGAATTTTATTTCCTTATTTTTTAGAAATATATTTTTAATTTGACAAAATTCAATTTTTTTTTTGTTTCTAGTTTACTGTAATTAAATTAATTATCTTTTCATATTTTTTAATTTATAGTCATGTCATATATATGAAAAGGAGATATTAGATTAAAAATACAATACAATTTTAGTTGACTATTTGAATATTTATTATGTGTTGAATTATTTGTATTAGTAAGTTCTCCCGTGCAATGCACGGATATATTAATTTCTTTATGAAATATTTTCATATAATTTTATAGTACAATAGTATTAAATTTAAAAATACATAAAATTGATATTTTAAAAAAATATATAATTATATTCAATAATTTGTATATGTAGCATGTTATGATAAGAAATATAAATATTATATATAAATCATATAACTGTATAATGGGTAAAATAGAATAAATCCAATTTTGAGATTAATGAAGTAATTATATATAGTTCACCTAAAAGTAATAGATCAATGCATGGATAAGAATAAACCTATGAATATAAGTTAAATTATATAGAGTTTATAATATTTTAAAGTTGCATAGGAACAAAGTCATACAATATTTTTCTGTTATAATAACCATGTTTCGGTTTGAAAATATGGCAACTACAATAAATAGTTTATACTTCTCTTTATAAATATATATATATAGATATATTTTAACAAATTATTATATAATATTATTTTTGGAAGAAATTAAAATATTTAGAATAATTGAAGCATCATTTTTTGATATATTCTAAAATTAATGATAATCCATAATCCCATAATTTATGTTAATTAACTTCATAATTGCAAAATCACTTCCAAATTTTTAGTGTGAGATTAACTTTCTTAATTTACGAATGAATTAGTTATTTACTAATAATAATAATATTGTTCAATAATTAAAAAGATATTATATGTGGTTAAAAAAAATATTCAAATTTACCAAGCTTTTTTAGCTGGTACTTCTCTTTATATATATATATATATATATATATATATATATATTGGTGCATATCTTTTATATATTATATATTATATGTCAGATTTACAATAAAACAAATCACGGGATTTCCTACAAAATTTGAACAACAACTATATTATAGCAAATCACGGAATTCTCTAAAAAAATCTTAACAAACAATAGCCATTCTTAATATTATAATAAATATAAAAATAAAAATAAATATTACTATTTTTATGAATGAAAAAGGCGAAAAAAATATGTGTTGCTATAAATAGATGGATTTCTGCGATTATATATATATATATATATATATATATGGATATTATATATATTATATGCCATATTTACTATAAAGCAAATAACGTAATTTTCTAAAAATTTGAACAACAACTATATTCTAGCAAATCATGGAATTATCTAAAAAATATTAACAAACAATAGTTGTTCTCAATATTATAATAAATATAAAATTAAAAAAATTAATACTACTATTTTTGTAAATGAAAAAAGGGAGAAAAGTATGTGTTCCTATAAATAGATGGATTTTTGCTATTATATATATATATATATATATTATATATTATATGTCAAATTTACTGTAAAGCAAATCACGGGATTTCCTAAAAAAATTGAACAACAACTATATTCTAGCAATCACATAATTCTCTAAAAAATCTTAACAAATAATATTCATTCTTAATATATATATATATATATGTATAAACAGAAATCACCCTAAAAATAGCAGCAGCAATTTTTGCCACCTAAATTGATTACTAAATTGAGAAAATGTCTATTTTTTTAATAAATAAAAAAGTCAACAAAATTATAATGTTATAAATAATATTCCAATTACATTCATCAAACCAAATAAATATTTTCATAAACAATAAATTATGAAGATTACAATGCAAAAATTTCGTCAAACTTGTATTTAGAATCATAATCTTTCTATATTAAAAGATTTGATTTTCTTTGAATCATGATCTTCATATATTTCTTGACACAATTGCATTTATTATTTTTTATGAATTGTAATATATATATAGCAGTACCTCTATAAATAAAATTTATAGCATTTTTCTGTCGTAATTTTCTTACTAAATTTGGTTGTTATTTTTTTGTGTGGAATAAATGATATAATTAATTTTAAGTAGTCTATGGAGTACCACTATATGTGTGTGTATATATATATAAATAGAAGTATCGCCTAGAAAACATTAAATTTTCCTACATAAACTACTTTTTAATTATGGTATTTATTTTTTCATATATCTATATCAATATATATCTGTATATAAGATAAAATATTTGATTAATAGAGCTACGATTTTCAATGTTGAAATTACACTTAATATTTTCAAGAAATACTAAAATTTGTTGTATTATTATTATCTATCAAAATATATTTATTTGATTATCTTTGTTATTATTCTTTGTATTTTTCACTAAAAAAATTAATCAATCTTTATCTAAATATCTATATTTAAAAAATATATGTAATTAATTCTATTTTAACAATCTTTACGTAGACATCCATATTGCATACATACATATATATACATACATAATCAATTATTAAATATAAAATATTTTCTCTTAAGTTAATTGTTATATATTTTTATATTTAACTATAATAACTAAGTAGGTATCGAATAAATCATTATCTAAATATCCAAGCAAGAAATCAATCTTATAAGATTATGTATATCCTTTGATATTTGTATGTCTAAAGACATAAAAAAATACAAAAGATGATATCTTATGGTGGTGATTTTTTTGTTCTTTACTAATAATATTTGTTAAAAAATTTAAGATTTACATGTTTAATGAAATTGAAGAATATGATTATAATTTCTAATTGTTTGATAATATTGGCTCTTTTTTAGTATTATAATGTTAATGTATATTTATTTATTTATTTTATCATTGATATATTGTTTAAGCATATACATATTTCGTTAAAATAAGAGATATTGCACTAAAATTTCTTCTAAGGTATGTGAATATATATGTATATATATTTAATTTTTTTCAAACATATAAATTTTATTACGACCACAAAAAAATAGATTTTTTTAAACCAATGCATTCCACAATCATAAAAACGATTATGCACTATGTTTGTATGCTTACTGTAAATATGCATACTTATGTTGTGTTGAAAATATTATATTCACTTATTCTTTAAAATATAATAAATTCATATATGTATATGTGAGGATGGGGCGGGGCAGGGCAATGTGAATAAAATTATTGTATCATATCAATAATTGTAATAATTTGCGCCGCACATATTTGAGGCTAACTATTGAACATACTTAACTTAGAAAATAAAAGAGAAAGAGAGAAATATATATATATATGTGAATGTTATAATATTATATAACTAAATTACATTAGAAAATTCACATAAATAATATGTCATAATATGTCCGTGCATCGCACGGGAGCTTAACTAATTATAATAAATATAAAAATTAAAAAAAATTATTACTATTTTTGTAAATAAAAAAAGCGGGAAAAACATGTGTTACTATAAATAGATGGACTTATCCTATTATATATATATATATATATATAAGTTGAGCCGCAAATACTAAAATTTAAAAAATAATTATTAAAATAATTTAATTTTTAATACAATTAATTTAATTTATTACACGTATATTAGTATATTACTCTTATTTTGAGACCGATGTATATTTTCAATTCAAAACTATATTTTTTCCATGTTTTTATCAATAAAATAATAAAATTATTTATAAATATTAATTTACTTAAATATATATTGTAAACATATTTTATTTTATAAATTATGCATTACATAAAAACAATTTTAGTTTCAAAAATAATTTGAAGCGAATTAATATCCATAAATTGCTATCTAAAGGCTCATTGATAGGAATATAACTTTTAAGAAGTAGTATTTTATTTTTGTTAAATCAAGCTATTAATCTACACCATTATGTGATGAATTTATGCTATTGAATTATCAAAGTTCTAATAATTTTTTCTATTTAAAGCAGTGTGTATCTTCACTGGGCTTATGGTGGAGAAAATAACTGGTATCAGTAAAAAAGTTAAGATTTAAGATTGTTTTCTAAAATTAACTAGTGTGAGATCGGTGCGATATACAGAAAATATTTTTTTCTTATATTTTGTAATATAATCATATTTTCAAGTTAAATAGTATAAAGATATTTTTTTTTCTTATATTTTGTAATATAATCATATATTCAAGTTAAATAGTATATTATATAAGTGTAGATTTGTAATTCAATAATTATTTCTTTGTATAATAAGTAGAAATTTGTTGTAATTTTATGTTTCGTCTTTTCTTCTATTAGAATTAGCCTCGTTCACAAATTGATAAGCATGATATCCATGATTTATAGTAGATTCAATCAAATTAAATTACAAAAAATAGTCATATCAGCAGATTAAAGAAAATAAAGATTTGTACAGATCTCATAAAATTTGCCAATTACATAGTCAAATTAAGGAGAAAAATATTTTGCAAATTGCTAATTAAATATAATAATATTACAAATATTTGAAATTTGATAGAAAAAAATACTTTGAAAGCTCATGAAAAATCGCACGGTGCTTATACATCAATATAATTAGCAGATCTCAACAGAAAATCACAAGAATAATCAAACGAAACATGAAAGAGATGGACCAACTGTTTGTTTAAAAATAAGAAAGAAAAATAGTTAAGAAAAATAAATATGTTTATGATAAATTGAAAGCACCAGGTGAATAATTTTTTGTAAAAATAAAATAAACCTAAAAATAATATTTTGAAGAGTGAATGCTTTTGTGACAATTGAAATACGTCACTTATTATCGTACATATCTTACCATTTATTTTCTCAAAACAGAAAACGCAAAACACCTCAAGAGGAGGGAGAACAAAAAAGAGAGACCTTAAAATATTTAGTAATGATCTTGATAAAATATATAGAAAGAAGAGAGAGACAAAAATGAGAAATAATTTTGAATTATGGTAAGATTGTTGAAAATTTAATTTCATATTTGACAAAATCAGATTTTATCCACGTGATTGGGTGATTTTAAATAATTGATAGTATAATTATAGGAAAATTGTTAATAATTTTCTATAATATAATGAAACTACACTGATTTCACGTTCCTAACAAATTTATTTCTTATTTTGAATATATTATGAGTTAACAAAAATTCTTTAAAATTTGAATTTATTTATGTTGAACAATAGAAACTAAGCAAATCCCGAAGATTGCTGATATTAATCTCTTCAATTAAATTATAATAATGTATCTTAAAATAGTTGCATAAATATATATAGTTTTACATTTATATGGTTGAAATTTAGGCGAAAAAACAAAATATTAAAAAGTAATTTTACTTATATATATATATAGATTTTTTTTTTATAAAAGGAATCGAGAAAATTGAGTCATATATTTGTTAGATTTCATATATTTTTTTTAATTTCATAATTCAGTGATTTGATTAATACTCGATAAAATATATAGATTTCGAATCATGTATTAAATATTGCAGTATATTCATCTTAATATCATCTAATTTTGAAACACCTAAATTTGTGGAATAATTTAAATTTTGAAATCGAATAAAAATTTCTTGAATAAAAATATCTAATTTTAATTTAATGATAATATAATTATTCTAAATAAGTAATGAAGTTTAGACGGGAAAACAGAATTGGAAAAAGTCATTTTGTTTTTATATATACTAGTGTGGGACCTGTGCGATACACATAAGATATTTTTTTCTTATATTTTGTAATATAATCATTTATTTAAGGTATATGGTATATTATAGAAGGTGTAGATTTGTAATTCAGTTATTATTTTTTTGTATAATGAGTAGAAATTTATTGTAATTTTATGCTTCGTCTTTGCTTCTATTAGAATTAGCCTCGTTCACAAATTGATAAGCATGATATCCACGATTTATAGAAGGTTGAATCAAATTAAATTAAAAAAATAGTCATATCAGCAGAATAAAGAAAATAAAGATTGGTACAGATCTCGTAAAATTTGCCAATTACATAGTCAAATTAAGGACAAAAATATTTTTCAAATTGCTAATTAAATGTAATAATATTACAAAAATTTGAAATTTGATAGAAACAAATACTTTGAAAGCTAATAAAAAATCGCACGGTGCTTATACGTTGAAATAAATAGCAGATCTCAACAGAAAATCACAAGAATAATCAAACGAAACATGAAAGAGATGGACAAACTTTTTGTTTAAAAATAAGAAAGAAAAATAGTTAAAAAATTAAATATGTTTATGATAAATTGAAAGTAACATGTGAATAAAAAAATTAAAATAAAAAAACCCTAAAAATAATATTTTGAAGAGTGTAGGCTTTTGTGACAATTGAAATATAACAGATATTATCGTATATGTCTTATCATTTATTTTCTCAAAATAGAAAACGCAATACACTTCAAGAGGAGGGAGAAAAAAAGGGAGACCTTAAAATATTTAGTAATAATCTTGATAAAATATATAGAAAGAAGAGAGAGACAAAAATGAGAAATAATTTTGAATTATGGTAAGATTGTTGAAAATTTAATTTCATATTTAACAAAATCAGTTTTCTCCACGTAATTGGGTGATTTTAAATAATTGATAGTTTAATTATAGGAAAATTGTTAATGATTTTCCATAATATAATAAAACTACAATGATTTCACATTCCTAACAAATTTATTTCTTATTTTGAATATATTATGAGTTAACAATTTTTTTTTTAAATTTGAATTTATTTATGTTGAATAACAAAAACTAAGCAAATCTCGAAGATTGTTGATATTAATCTCTTCAATTAAATTGTAATAATGTATCTTAAAAGAGTTGCATAAATATATATAGTTTTACATTTATATGGTTGAAATTTAGATCGAAAAAACAAAATTTTAAAAAGTAATTTTACTTATATATATATATATATAGATAGAATTTTTTATAAAATAAATCGAAAAAAATTGAGTCATATATTTGTTAGATTTCATATATTTTTTTAATTTCATAATTCAGTGATTTGATTAATATTCGATAAAAAATTAGATTTCAAATCATATATTAAATATTGCAGTATATTCATCTTGATATCATCTAATTTTAAACACCTAAATTTGTGGAATAATTTAGATATTGAAATGAATTAAAATTTCTAGAACAAAAACGTCTATTTTTAATTTAATAATAATATAATTATTCTACATAAGTAATGAAGTTTAGGCGGGAAAACAAAATTAAAAAGAAAATTATTTTAATATATACTAGTGTGAGACCTGTGCGGTGCACATAATATATTTTTCTCTTATATTTTGTTATATAATCATATATTCAACTTATATAGTATATTATAGAAGGTGTAAACACAAGATATTTTTCTCTTATATTTTGTAATATAATCATATATTCAAGTTATATAGTATATTATAGAAGGTGTAGATTTGTAATTCAGTGATTATTTTTTTGTATAATGAGTAGAAATTTATTGTAATTTTATGTTTCGTCTTTTCTTCTATTAGAATTAGCCTCGTTCACAAATTGATAAGCATGATATCCACGATTTAGAAAAAGGTTAAATCAAATTAAATTGAAAAAAATAACCATATCAGCAGATTAAAGAAAATAAAGAATTATACAGATCTCGTAAAATTTGTCAATTAAATAGTCAAATTAAGCACAAAAATATTTTGCAAATTGCTAATTAAATGTAATAATATTACAAAAATCACACGGTGCTTATACGTCAAAATAATTAGCAGATCTCAATAGAAAATCACAAGAATAATCAAACGAAACATGAAAGAGATGGATGAACTTTTTGTTTAAAAATAAGAAAGAAAAATAGTTAAGAAAATTAAATATGTTTATGATAAATTGAAAGCAATAGGTGAATAATTTTTTGTAAAATAAAATAAACCTAAAAATAATATTTTGAAGAGTGTAGGCTTTTGTGACAATTGAAATATTATACATGTTATCGTACATGTCTTACCATTTATTTTTTCATAATAGAAAACGCAAAACACTTCAAGAGGACGTAGAACAAAAAAGAGATACCTTAAATTATTTAGTAATAATCTTGATAAAATATATAAAAAGAAGAGAGAGACAAAAATGAGAAATGATTTTGAATTATTGTAAGATTGTTGAAAATTTAATTTCATATTTGATAAAATCAGATTTTATCCACGTGATTGGGTGATTTTAAATAATTGACAGTTTAATTATAGGAAAATTGCTAATGATTTTCCATAATATAATGAAACTACAATAATTTCACGTTCCTAACAAATTTATTTCTTATTTTGAATATATTATGAGTTAACAAAAATTCTTTAAAATTCGAATTTATTTATGTTGAACAATAGAAACTAAGCAAATCCCGAAGATTGTTATATTAATCTCTTCAATTAAATTGTAATAATGTATCTTAAAAGAGTTGCATAAATATATATAGTTTTACATTTATATGGTTGAAATTTAGGCCGAATAAACAAAATTTAAAAAAGTAAATTTACTTATATATATATATATAGATTTTTTTTTATAAAATGAATCGAGAAAATTGAGTCATATATTTGTTAGATTTCACATTTTTCTAATTTCATAATTCATTGATTTGTTTAATATTCGATAAAATATATATATTTCGAATCATGTATTAAATATTGCAGTATATTCATCTTGATATCATCTAATTTTGAAACACCTAAATTTGTGGAATAATTTAGATTTTAAAATCAAATCAAAATTTATAGAATAAAAATGTCTAATTTTAATGTAATAATAATATAATTATTCTAAATAAGTAATGAAGTTTAGGCGGGAAAAAAAATTAAAAAAAATATTTGTTTTAATATATACTAGTGTGAGACCTGTGAGGTGCACAGAAGATATTTTTCTCTTATATTTTGTTATATAATCATATATTCAAGTTATATAGTATATTATAGAAGGTGTAAACAGAAGATATTTTTCTCTTATATTTTGTAATATAATCATATATTCAAGTTATATAATATATTATAGAAGGTGTAGATTTGTAATTCAGTGATTATTTTTTTGTATAATGAGTAGAAATTTGTTGTAATTTTATGTTTCGTCTTTTCTTCTATTAGAATTAGCTTCGTTCACAAATTGATAAGCATGATATCCACGATTTAGAAAAGGTTAAATCAAATTAAATTGAAAAAAAATAGCCATATCAGCAGATTAAAGAAAATAAAGAATTGTACAGATCTCGTAAAATTTGTCAATTAAATAGTCAAATTAAGGACAAAAATATTTTGCATATTTCTAATTAAATGTAATAATATTACAAAAATTGCACAGTGCTTATACGTCAAAATAATTAGCAGGTCTCAATAGAAAATCACAAGAATAATCAAACGAAACATGAAAGAGATGGATGAACTTTTTGTTTAAAAATAAGAAAGAAAAATAGTTAAGAAAATTAAATATGTTTATGATAAATTGAAAGTAATAGGTGAATAATTTTTTAAAAAAAATAAAATAAAGCTAAAAATAATATTTTGAAGAGTGTAGGCTTTTGTGACAATTGAAATATGATACATGTTATTGTACATGTCTTACCATTTATTTTTTCAAAATAGAAAACGCAAAACACTTCAAGAGGACGTAGAACAAAAAAGAGAGACCTTAAAATATTTAGTAATAGTCTTGATAAAATATATAGAAAGAAGAGAGAGACAAAAATGAGAAATGATTTTGAATTATGGTAAGATTGTTGAAAATTTAATTTCATATTTGATAAAATCAGATTTTATCCACGTGACTGGGTAATTTTAAATAATTGACATTTTAATTATGGGAAAATTGTTAATGATTTTCCATAATATAATGAAACTACAATGATTTCACGTTCCTAACAAATTTATTTCTTATTTTGAATATATTATGAGTTAACAAAAATTCTTTAAAATTTGAATTTATTTATGTTGAACAACAGAAACTAAGCAAATCCCAAAGATTGTTATATTAATCTCTTCAATTAAATTGTAATAATATATCTTAAAAGAGTTGCATAAATATATATAGTTTTACATTTATATGGTTGAAATTTAGGCCAGAAAAAAAAAAAAGTAAATTTACTTATATATATATATATAGATTTTTTTAAAAAAAAATGAATCGAGAAAATTGAGTCATATATTTGTTAGATTTCACTTTTTTTTAATTTCATAATTCATTGATTTGATTAATATTCGATAAAATATATATATTTCGAATCATTTATTAAATATTGCAGTATATTCATCTTGTATCATCTAATTTTGAAACACCTAAATTTGTGGAATAATTTAGATTTTAAAATCAAATCAAAATTTATAGAATAAAAACATCTAATTTTAATTTAATAATAATATAATTATTCTAAATAAGTAATGAAGTTTAAGCGGAAAAACTGAATTGAAAAAAGTTATTTTGTTTTTATATATACTAGTGTGAGACATGTGCGTTGCACATAAGATATTTTTTTAATTATATGTTGTAATATGAGTATATACTCAAGTTATATGATATATTGTAGAATTTGGTGTGAGTGAGTGGTAACAACAAATGTCCCGTTGGAGAATGACGGCAACATGTAGTGGTGGTCTATTGTGAGAAACCAAGAAAGAAGATTAAGCATTTAAAAAAAATTAATGAGAGAGAGAGAGAGAGGAGTTTATTAGAGAAGGACAAATAGTGATACTTTATGTTCAAATATTTGTAGAATTTGAAGATTGAAAAAATAAAGTTTAATTGTTTCAAAGTTAATGTGATTTAATTTTTAAACTTACCAAATCTTATTAAAATACCAACTTTATTCAAATTGCAATTTTATTGGCCAAAATCAACCAAATTCTAATTTTATTTGATAAAATTAACTGCTCAACATTTATACGCTTGTTTAGTTATTTTTAATTTCAAAAATTGATTTAAAAAATCATACTTTATTACATAATATATAATTATATTTTTAGAAAGTACATTTGAGTGGGAAAATATTATTGGAAATAGTCATTTTACTTTAATATATATACTAGTGTGGGACATAGCGATGCACAGAAGATATTTTTTTCTTATATTTTGTAATATAAGCATATATTCAAGTTATATGGTATATTGTAGAAGGTGTAGATTTATAATTCAATGATTATTTTTTCTATAATGAGTAGAAATTTATTGTAATTTTATGTTTTATCTTTTCTTCTATTAGAATTGGGCTCGTTCATAAATTGATAAGCATGATATCCACGATTTATAAAAGGTTGAATCAAATTAAATTTTTAAAAAATAGCGATATCGCATATTAAAGAAAATAAATATTTGTACAGATCTCGTAAAATTTGCCAATAACGTAGTCAAATTAAGGACACAAATATTTTGCAAATTACTAATTAAATGTAATAATATTACAAAAATTTGAAATTTGATAGAAACAAATACTTTGAAAGCTAATGAAAAATCACACGGTACTTATACGTCAAAATAATTAGCAGATCTCAACAGAAAATCACAAGAATAATCAAACAAAACATGAAAGAGATGGACGAACTTTTCGTTTAAAAATAAAAAAGAAAAATAGTTAAGAAAATTAAATATGTTTATGATAAATTGAAAGCAACAGGTTAATAAAAAAATATAAAAATAAAATAAACCTAAAAATAATATTTTGAAAAGTGTAGACTTTTATGACTAATTTTCTCAAAACAGAAAATGCACAAGACTTCAAAATGAGGGAGAACAAAAAAAGAGAGACCTTAAAATATTTAGTAATAATCATGATAAAATATATAGAAAGAAGAGAGAGACAAAAATGAAAAATGATTTTGAATTATGGTAAGATTGTTGAAAATTTAATTTCATATTTGTCAAAATCAGATTTTATCCATGTGATTGGGTGATTTTAAATAATTGATAGCTTAATTATAGGAAAATTGTTAATGATTTTCATAATATAATGAAACTACAATGATTTCACATCCCTAACAAATTTATTTCTTATTTTAAATATATTATGAGTTAACAAAGAAAAATTTAAATTTGAATTTATTTATGTTGAACAACAGAAACTAAGCGAATCCCGAAGATTGTTGATATTAATATCTTCAATTAAATTTTAATGTATCTTAAAAGAGTTCCATAAATATATATAATTTTACATTTATATGGTTGAAATTTAGGACAAAAAAAATAAAACTTAATAAAGTCATTTTAATTATATATATGTATATATAGATTTTGTTTGATAAAATGAATCGAGAAAATTGAGTCATATATTTGTTAGATTTCATATATTTTTTGAATTTCATGTTTCGGTGATTTGATTAATATTCAAAAAACTATCTGGATTTCGAATCATGTATCAAATATTGCACTATATTCATCTTGATATCATCTAATTTTGAAACACCTAAATTTGTGGAATAATTTAGATTTTGAAATCGAATCAAAATCTCCAAAATAAAAATGTTTAATTTTAATTTAATAATAATATAATTATTCTAAATAAGTAATGAAGTTTAGGCGGGAAAACGGAATTGGAAAAAAGTCATTTTGTTTATATATATATATAGATATATAGATAATAATAATAATAATAATAATAATAATAATAATAATAATAATAATAATAATAATAATCTATATCTAAAAATAAAATAAATTTAAAAGTAATATTTTGAAGAGTGTAGGCTTTGGTAACAACTAAAATAGGACACATATTAAAGAAATAACTCGCAAAAGACTTTAAGAGGAGGGAGAACAAAAAACAGAATCATTAAAACAGTTAGCATAATCTTGATAAAATATATAGAAAGAAGAGAGTGACAAAAATGAGAAATGATTTTAAATTATGGTAAGATCAATGAAAATTTAATTTCATATTTAACAAAATCAGATTATATCCACGTGATTGAGTGATTTTAATAATTGATAGCTTAATATAGAAAAATTGTTAATGATTTTCCACAATATAATGAAACTACAATGATTTAGTGTTCCTAACAAATTTATTTCTTATTTTAAATATATTATGAGTTAACAAAAAATCCTTAAAATTTGAATTTATTTATGTTGAACAATTGAAACTAAGCAATTCCCGAGAATTGTTGATATTAATCTTTTCAATTAAATTGAAATAATGTATCTTAAAAGAGTTCCATAAATATATATAGTTTTACATTTATTTGGTGGAAATTTAGGCGGGCAAAAATAAAATTTTAAAAAAGTCATTTTACTTATATATATATTGATTTGGTTTGATAAAATGAATTGAGAAATTCGAATCATATATTTATTAGATTTCATATATTTCTTGAATTTCATAATTCAGTGATTTGATTAATATTCGATAAAATATCTAGATTTCGAATCATATATTAAATGTTGTAGTATATTCATCTTGATATTATCTAATTTCGAAACACCTAAATTTGTGGAATAATTTAGATTTTGAAATTGAATTAAAAATTCTAGAATAAAAATGTTTAATTTTAATTTAATTATAATATAGTTATTCTAAATTAAGTAATGAAGTTTAGGTGAAAAAACAAATTATGATACAAAAGATATTTTCGCCTAAATTTCTACCATATTAAGTTCCTTCATCTGTTGCATTACAAAATTTCCAACAAAAAAAACACCAAACCCATCAATTGTAATGACAAAAAATAACTTCATTAAAAATAATAATAGAAACCATCCAACAAAAGAGATTTTAATAATAAAAATATAAAAATCATATCTTAGATAAATCCACCAAAGTGACTCCAGTATAGAGAAAAATCACAAAGACATTAAGAGAAACATAAATAGAATTGGTAGTATTACATAGTTATCTATCTAGTAGACATATTCAATCATTCTCTTGTTTTATAATAATTGGCTTTTCCTTTTTTTTTTTTGCATTGGTAGTTGAAAATTCGTCCATCAATTTCCTCTTCACTATTGTCTCCTCAATTCCATCATAATAGAAAGAATGACTCTTTCCATTAGTTTCTTCATCCACATCAACCACATTAATTCATTTATTTTTCTTTTGAGGAGTAGATACTTCATCCTCAGAATAATCGACCTTGCAATATATATATATATACACATATATATCAAGTTAAACTTATTATCTAGGTCGTTAAACTAATTATTGAAGAACAATTGGATATCTGTGGACAAAAGATATCTTACCTTCTCATTATCCATGAATCTTCTATGCAGCTTTCAAATAAGATATGATTTCTTTTGAGTAACATAAAGTTTTAAAATACAAATGAATTGACTATCGAATTAATTAAATCAGCTAAGTAATGTATGATAAAATAACATTACAAAATATAAATTACGTGACTCTCAACATAAGAGCTACGGTACTTAGCTAAAACATCAGTTGTATCCTGACTCAAAAAGAAAAGGAGCACACTAATGAACTCGTTCCAGAGTGTACACGTCAATCTATTATTCCTACATTAAAAAAAATAATATTATTGTTTTGTGAAATATTTGTATATCTGAATAAATATTAAATAATTACTTCAAATCTTCAAGCTCTATCTCCATCATTCGTGCTGAACCATCTTTAGTGGGCATATCCTTAGGAGTTTGCATAGCAGAAACTCTTCCAATGACATCTAAACATTATACATACAAAAGCAAATAACTCATCAATAACAATATACAATCAAAAAATATAAAATACTTTTATAACATAGTAATATACCACAAAAAAAAAAGAATACAATTGGATAAAATACTTTGATTATGTGCATAACATAGGACATACCGAATAGAATAGTTTCATCCTCTTTGCCTAAACCTTGAACCTAGTCAAAAGGCTTAATATGGAAATTGTTTTTTGGGAAAGATGAATAATCTAAATTAACGACTCTTGTCTTATCCCAAAAATTAAATTTATACTTATGAGTAGCTACCATGAATTTCTTTTTAATATCCTCTGCTGATACCATAAAATTTCTAATGACATAAAGTTTTCCTTCCTCAAGTAGTGGTTTGAAAGTATTGATGTATGGAGATCGAACAGATCCGAGAACTGTGTCACCCTTCAAAAGTAAAAGGTTAACGTAAGTTAATAACATAGCAATAAAGATAACAAATAAATTCTTATATAATTCATTTATTGAAATATTGTACACATATACCTTGCAATCACGGAAAACACAGTCATAGCTAAAGATTTTATTCTTATCTCCGAATGCATAAACATCATAGGCCCGAACCAGACGAATTTTCAGTGCCCATAGAGTTGTTTTTGGCTCCACATCGTTAATTAAGCTAAATAGTTGCGTCATACCGAGAACCTGTTTGTGAAATTCGAGAAAATTCAACCTAAGATAAAAGCTGTGAGGTAACATAATAATAAGTTGAGCTTAATATTTATAATAATCTGAGTTAGGGTTTAATTGGATTCAAAATAATTCAAATTTTGAATTTTCTAAATTTGTTGAGTAAATAAGAAATCTGCTTCATATATTTTTGGATTTGATATATTTCTTGCATCTACGTATTCAATATTTTTGTAATACATTGACTTAGCTATCTTGATTTATTATTTCACAATGTATTTGTTAAATATATTAGGTTAGTTTTGATTTTCCTAAATATTTGTAATGCATAAAAATAGATATTTTGATATATTTCACTGATTTTGTGCTTTATTTATTGACTTAGTTATCTTGATTTATTATTTCACGGTGTATTTGTTAAATATATTAGGTTAGTTTTGATTTTCCTAAATATTTGGAATGCATAAAATTAACCGTTTTGATATATTTCACTGATTTTTTGCTTTATTTATTAGGTAAATTTTGAATATCCTAAATTTGTGAAAAATGAAATCTTTCCAAAATATTAAGAACTGAATTTCAATTATGAACAAAATTTCTTCTGAATTAGTTTGCCACATTTAGTACAAAAGTTTGGGCGGAAAAACAAATTTAGGAAAAAATTATTTTATTTTAATATATATATATAGATATATATAAATTTAAAATTTAAAATTTAAAATTTTATTTGTATTATTATTTAATGAGACAATGTCCTTAAATTATGGTCCTCGTTTACAAATTTTAAGATTAATTTTTTTATTATTTGATCCTCAAATTTAGGGTATAAGACAATATTAATCTTATGGAAAAGAGGCCCAACAGAAACATAAAAAGAAAAGGGGAAGAGAAGAGACGCCGACTTAGCACTTTAAACAAAGTGCTTTTCTTCGCTGCCTCTTCGTATATATTCCGTGAATTATTTCTTAGCCTTCTCTGCAATTTCCTTGTGTCGCCCTTTAAATTTCCTCTAAATTCTGGGTTTCAGTTTTATTTTTTCACTCAGATGGGTTCAACTTCTCAAGCTAGTCTTCTCCTTCAGAAACAGCTTAAGGGTATTTTGATTGCTATGAAATTCTTGTTTGTTTGCAGTTTATGTCGGTGAATGGGTTTTGTCTTTTTAGGGTTTGAGTTAAATCTTGTGGGTTTTAATTGATCTGTGGTTCTTATCTGCAGATCTGTGCAAAAACCCCGTCGACGGATTTTCGGCTGGTTTAATAGACGAAACCAATCTGTTTGAGTGGAGTGTTACAATAATTGGGCCTCCTGATACTCTATAGTGAGTGTTTCGTTTTATTATCTTTTGCATATGCGGGCATTTTCTATTCATACAACTGAGACGAGTGTCTGTTTGCTTATGCTTTTTAATTGTATTGGATGCTGGTTTTCCTGTGAAGAGATTATGTTTTCTTTTGTTTTGATTTTGGGTACTTCAATTTTATACACCTATCTGATTCTTCAACTTATTGATTGTGTGAATGCTGGCGGTGTTTATTTGGTTTGATATGAAAAAATAGGTGTCTGAATGGAATCTTTTAATTTGGTTATTTGGAGCTCAAACATTTTTATGTGATTATTGTATTTATTTGTTTGGAACATCTGAACTCACTAATTAAAGCCTCCAAAGATTTGAAATTCTATATGACATTACATTTACATTCTATGAAATGCTACCCATCAATGTGGGATCCTCCTTGCTCTTAATAAGGGAATCTAGGTTCCGTCGTTGACCGAGTATAATATGCGATAGAGTGATAGTTCAATTATATGGCTGTAGATTAAAATTATCTGGTTAAGACAGATTGACATTTGGTTCTTAGACTACTGGAATGAGTTTATATTTCACAGTTTAAAATTTTAATTATCATCATGGTGGTCAAAAGTGCAAGGTGCATCTATGGCGCAAAGGCCTATTGCCTGTGGTGCTAGGTGCATTTAAAACGCATGTCCGAGCTAAGCCGGGTGCATAGATGTAGCAACTCCTGATATACCTATAACAGCACCAATATATGTATATACATCTATCTTTTCTTTTCATCCCTTACATTGGTATCTTTAACAATTTAGAATGTTATTTTCAAAGTTTTTAATAGAACAGCTGAATAGATAGAGGAGAGCTGGAGAAACTGGCAGGTCACAGAGTGCGCAGCAGCGGCAGTCTATTTCTTCTCATAAGATACTAGAAATTTGCCTATAAATAGTTTAATAAGGTTTAATTATGCTATGGGCATTGTAGTATTTTAAAGCCCATTTTAATCTATAAACAAACCTAGACCAATTTCACTTTTAAGCTATGTGTTTTTTAAATTTCTTTCTTAAAGACAGAGTTGAAGCCTTTGTCTGTTGTGCCTCTCAACCTGCCACGCCTCTGCCTCGAGCGAGGTTATCCACCTACGTACATTTGAGGCGCACGAACATGGCCAGGCGCCTTAACCTCGGGCGTGCTTTTGACAACTGTACTTGTACAAATTGTATTGCATATTACATTACATTAGGAATACCCATTGCGTAGGTGAACCATCCGCATGAGCATATGTTGCTTGCTCTACTAGGTGCATCTAGATTGTCATTTACGGTTTATGTGTACATATTTATAAGAATCTATCAGAAAACCTGGAAGTCCATGTTGTTTTTCATCTTATGTTTGTTGCATTCGTTTTCACAATGATTGGTGGTTGGGAACATATTCCATGATTTGAGTTTGATTGTCATCGTATTAAATCATTGGATGCAGTGAAGGAGGCTTCTTCAATGCTATTATGAGCTTCCCCCCAGATTACCCAAACAATCCTCCAACCGTGAGATTTACTTCAGACATGTGGCATCCTAATGGTTTACACTCCTCCTCCTATGCTAATACTAATGCTTTTACTTGCATGATTGCTTCAATTTTGAGCCTTTAAGTGGATTGAATGAATTGGAATGATGTGGAATGCAGTTTACATTGATGGAAAGGTTTGCATTTCGATACTTCATCCCCCTGGTGATGATCCAAATGGCTACGAGCTTGCAAGTGAGCGATGGATGCCTGTACACACGGTATGATCATTAATAAGTAATTTTTTACCTTTTAGGTAATATCAAGTTTTTTTTCTCTGTTTTTTGTTTTTTTGTTTTTTTTTATCTTGTCTGCTAGAAACTTTTGCATTTAATATGGGTACACAATTAATGTCTACAAATTTTAAACCTTATGTATCAACTAAATGAGGCAGCATCTTTTTTGACTTTGAGAAGATCTGATTAAAGTTCTATGTAAAACTTACCTTTGTCACGTATGTGATTGTCTTGTGTTGCAAATATCCAGAACATTTTTTTGGTTTGATAATTTCGGAAGATCAAAATCACTGATCCCCTGTCTTTTTAGTTTCATGCCTTTTGTAGACGCCTATGATAATTTGAGAATGTAAATTTAGCTCACAATGGGTACAAAGACTTAGAAATATAGAATAAGAATCAGCTAGAGAGAATGGAGGGGGATCAACTTATAAATAGTTTCCATCATCCATAGGAAAGGAAGAATGGAAATATATTCTATATCTCAACATTGTTGGTTTTGAGGATTCTGAACATTTGGGGTTCAATGCAGGCTAGACTTGAGAACCAGATTAATTTGATTGTTCCTCCAGTTATCCCCCCACCCCCTATGTTGACCCACTTGATTAGAATTTTCAAGATAAAGGGAACTTTTGTTGTAACAATATTTGATTAGTTTGTCTCAAGGCTGATGCAATGCCAATTTTTTGTTTGAAGACCTCTTGTCCTGTGATTCTTTTCGTGTTCACTACTGTTAGAAAGTTTTTCTTTCATTTTGTTCTATTTCATACTAAGACTCAGATTGTGCTTCAAACATATTGAAAGAAAATCTACAATATTTGTACAGATAGTAGATATTGAGGTCATGTAAAGGAAATTTAGCGTGAAGAGTGGCTAGTGGTTGTTGGAAGTCCAACAATAATGATGAAACAGTTCTTTTTAGTTTTGGATTTCTTATTTTTATTTTTGGTCAAGGGTGGGATGAAGGGGATGCACTAGCTGTCTTTCAGTTTTGGGTGATGGTATTTTTTACCAATGCCATATTGTTTTTGTTCAACTTTATACAATAGCAATGTTCGAGATATCTGTATCTGATGGTCTTTGTAGCAGTGAACCCTCTCAAACTGAGGGCTACTTGGGAGAGTATTTGCAAGTCCATGAAATAATTCATAGTTTATTGATAGTTCAAGTTGGATAAAATTAAGCCACCAGAGTTTGAATTTAACAAGTTTTAGGTGAAAGGATAGTCCAATTTGACCTCAACTTTGATGCTTCTTGTGATGATTGCTGATGCAACAAGTGGACTTATATGGTAATCTTCAGCTTGGTGGCCTGGCCTTTTCCTTGCATATTAACTGAAATGCAAACAAGTATGTGAAATGGTTTAGGCTCGGAATTGTATTTGGGAATTTTTGTACAAGCTTTTATAAAGACATAATTTGTGCATTACTCCTTGCTACTTTGTAATTTTAAGTTCTTTACCTTTATCTCCATGTTCTTATTGATTCTGAAGAAAGTTTTGTGTGTTTTTATAAGTGTGCATGTTAGTGGTTTCTCTTACTGGTTGAGTTTCTGCCATGAATTACTGTTCTGTAAGTACATTTATGATGGTTTCCGTTCCATTTAAAATTAATTTTATCCAAATGGCTTTGTTCTTCAGGTGGAGAGTATAGTCCTTAGCATCATATCGATGCTTTCAAGCCCTAATGATGAATCCCCTGCTAACGTTGAAGCTGCTGTAAGTGCAAATGCATTAGATTGCTCTAATATTGTTGTTGTTTTTACTTTTTTTTTTAAAGATTCCAATTGTACTCGTTGAGGTATTGCTTTCAATAGCCCTTTTCCTTTGCTTTGTAATTACTTGTTCAGATAAATTTGTCTAAATTTTCAACCCTTTAGAGGTTCAAGAATCCCCCCAACCCCCCAAAAAAAGATAAAGAAAAGAAGGAAAAATAAACTGACAAGATCTTATCTTACTAAACATCTTTTTTCCCACTCATATTTTTAAACTTGCAAAGCGTGAGGTCATATTATGCTCAATTTCTGTGCATGTAGTATGAACCCACCTCCCCCCCAAAATAAAACTTATCAATAAATCAAAAAATCTGCATAGGTTGTTTGATTAGTTGGAAATTCTCTATCTCTGTGATTGTTGGATGCTATTGGTTTATCAATTAGATGTACATCTTCAACTTCTGTTTCTCAATCTTCTTAATTTGTAATTGATTTGATGTTTGTAATTGATTAATGCAGAAGGAATGGAGAGAGCGGAGGGATGAATTCAAGAAGAAGGTTAGTCGTTGCGTAAGGCGGTCACAAGAAATGCTGTAAAATTCTGGGATATCCGCTTCATGAAAAAAAAAAAAAACGAATCAATCTGGTGTCAACTGAAGAAGCTGGGGCGTCTTCCTCCTGGTTACTGCCAACTTTGTTGAAACAAATGCAATTTTATAATCATCATTATCATACCTTTATCTGTCATCTTAATGCTTCTTTGTGGTTTTGCCCTCTTTCATTAAAAGGTTTGTTTAAGTAGAACCCAATTGCACAGTGGCCAATTAAATACTATGGGAAATGTTTTTTTGACTGGTATTGGTGCTCAATTATTTGCTGCTCTGAAAAATAGCCTTAACCGTCAGCTTTTGTAATCTCAGAAGTAAGTGTGTGTGTGTGTGTGTGTGTGTGTGTGTGTGTGTGTGTGTTTTAGTGTATTGTATTGGCATTTGCCATTTGTTTCTCATTTAGGGATGGGCCCTATTTAGTCTAGTAAAACAGATATGGTGGTTTTTCACTCTTTTGGACACAAATTTCCTTGAGAATTGCATTTATTATGCATTTTTTTGTTAGTTATTTATTTAAAGGAATCTGAGGTAAACTGAATTCATTGTTATAATGGGACTGATCACCAATCGGTTTATTAATGACGTGCGTGTTCAATTTTATTTTTTTAAAATTTTTAACTAAAATAGTTCAGAACTTTTTTATTGCATTGTTGGTTAATGTTAACAGGGATGTGGATGATTGTTGTTATTTAAATTGAATGGATTTTGATATTGGAAGCAAGTGGGGTAATATATTTTATAATATCCAATTGAGTTTAAATATGAAAGGTGGTTTAACCAAAGTCACATGGGGAGTAGATCTGATGTTTCATTTGGTCTATGAATTATAAATTCTTGCTAAACAGAAACCATGAAATTATGATTTTTTTTCTTTCTATGCTTAGGATTAGGTTAAAAGACAAATTTAGAAAGATTGAGCTATAAGAAAATGAAATTTATTACTCTGGAATCACTTACCTTAGGTCGTGGATTAAGCGAGCTAAGTCAATATTTTTCTTGAAAGTGATTTCCTGATCATTAAAGAGTAAATGACAATTAAACCACCATGCTTAGGCTAGTCAAAAGTGAATTAATAATAAAGAAGAAATAAATAATTACATCCATATTCTAATGTAAGGGATCACTCTCATGAAATCATTTACATTTTTTAAAATAATTAAACAATCAGCTGACATGCATAAGATTTGACAAAAGTCCACCAAGGACTACACAATTATTAAGATTCATCAATCATCATATAATATCCCTTTCTCTTTATCTTTATTTATAATAGTTCAGAACCCAGAGCACATTGCAGCCCATTAGTGGGTCCTTCCCAGCCTCTCTGGCTTTACCCTCACAACCCAGAGCACATTGCAGCCCATTCCCAACCTTCTCTCCTGCTACTATCCTCCCTCCATTCAGTTTCTTTGAGCTCCTGCCTCAGGCCAATCATTTCACATACTCCACTCAGCCCCAAATCGTACCTCCCCCACCTCATCCTTCACACATTATGACCATAATTAGTCAGGACAATATTTTCAAGCTCAAACGTCACTTTAACAATAGTGCCACGTCCATCTCTCCCATTCTTAAATTCCCTAGAGTTGTCCTTGCCGACCCTTATTTGAATGATTCTATGATGGATGAATGTAATGCTCTTATTAAAAATGGAACGTAATGGGGTGAATGTTATTCAGTGTATGTGGTTGTATAAACAGTACATGTTTGATGGTAATCTTAACTGACACAAAGCTCAATTGATGGTCAATGGTAAGTCTCAATATGTGAGAATTGACAGTCCTGAGACATTTAAATAGATTGTCAAACCTGCTACTATATGCACATTTTAGAATCTTGACATGGGTTGCAAATGGCCTATTCATCTGTGATATTATTATTTATTTATTTTTACATAACAATCTTCATAAAATTATGTATATGCATCAACCTCCATCTTTTGTAAACCCCTCTGCTCATACTCATTTAAGTCGATGAAGTAAGTTTCTCTATGGGAGCAAGCACACCGGACAGTAAAAACAATAACTCTCTATTCATATATAAACATACTTGCAGACTTGTCATATCTCTTATTTTATATGGATGACATAGTTCTAAGTGAATCATCTAAGCGATAACCTACTCGTTTTATTTTTTTGTTCAAATTTGAATTTCTATGAAAGATTTGAGGTTTTTGAGTTACTTTTAAGGTATTACACTCATTTACTATGTTTCTCTGTCAAAGCGTGAAGAAGAAATTTGGACCTTACTCATATGAGTAATTGGAAGTTTATCGCCCATGTTCACACAAAGACAGCTAAGTGGAAATTGGGGCTCCTCTGTATAAGATCCTTCTCTTTATTGGAGTTAGCTTGTGACATTAACTCTCTCGTTCATTTTTTATGTTGTACAACAATTCTGTCTTTTTATGCATGATCCACGTGAGCCTCTTCAAAGTTCATTGCTTCTATGAATGCCGACTGGGCAGCTGTTCCAATACACGAAGATGTACTTTGTGTTCTTAGGTAATAACATGGTGTCCAAGTCGTTCAAACAACAACCTACTCTCTCACTCTAGCGCAAAAACAGAATATTAAGGCGTCATTATTGATGTTGTAGAGGCATGTTGATCCTCAATCTCTTATTGGAGCTATGTTGTCTGTTAAGACAAACTACTTTTATTTATTATGATAATCTCAGTATTATATATCTGTCTGGTAATCCTGTTCAACATCTAACATATGAAAGTGAAAATGAATATTTCTTTTGTGCATAAGAAAGTTGCTATGGGTGGGTTCTTCACTTTCCTACCATTTATTAGTATGCTGAAATCCATAAAAGAACTTCCTCGGCAACTCTTCATAAACTTCAAATTCCGTTTAAGCATATACCCTCTTCGCGTCCAATTGTGAGGGCGTGACAAAAAGTATGTAGAGATTCTCTAGATATATTATGTGATATTCTATAATTATTTTGTTCACACTGTAATTTATATCCTTTCAAACGATGTACTCACTATATGTATATACACACGTAGATGAATGATAAATACTTAAATTAGGAAGAATTTCAGAATTCAACAAATATAATAAGAATTAGAGCTGGAATAGTTTTGTTTGTATATATAATGTTGTGCCTCTAAAAAATATATCAATCTTTGATTTGATATTAAGATCGTCTGTTATTAAAACTTAGATATTTTCGTTTTTGAAATTTCAAGTGATCGAATAAGCTTAGATATTTTCCTTTTTGAAATTTCAAGTGACCGAATAAGTTAGTTATTTTTCTGGTCGTAGTATTGTGTATACATTGAGTGAAGCTAAACATACCAATGTCCAAATTTATTTGAAATACATTTGAAATTTTAATATGATATTTGAGTTTATTATATTTGTCGAATTGATTGAATAATTTAATCAAAAGTCGAATACGAATCTAACTCAAATAGTTTGATATTTGTGCCTTTAACTGAACAAATTTTAGTTATCGAACTTCAACCAGACTTTAGATTAAATCAAACATAAAAGTACACTCAAGCTTGTTTCATATATTTATCCGACAAAATTTAAACAATCTTGAATTGAATATCGATAGTTTCAGCCCTACCCGTACATGCAATCAAATATTCCAACGAAGGCAGCCAAAGCAAGATAAGAAGATTATGCATCAAATCCATAATCCTGTTGTACCAATGAGCCAAGTGCAAATTCTTCATACATAGGATTTATAATCTGAGTTAGTTTACAAGGCATTTGATGCATTAGTCTCAACATGTCTGAATCCCAAAACCAGGTTACCATAAATACACATCTACCTCGGTTTCAGACAAGTCAATATTACAGAATCCACTAATGTGTCTTTCCATCTCTGGTAAAAGACACAGTTACTTCCGAATACTTGCATCTATAAAAAGCCTTCAAGCGACTGATGATTTGTATATAGCATCAGGAAATAACGAAAATTCTGTAGCACGAGGCGGATACTCCACTTACTCGTCTTCGCTTCTTCCCTTCAGATGGATTCTTGCATAGTAGCTCAATCCCTCCATTTCTGCTTAGCATGTTCTCTTCCTCAGAGGGCATAAATCCGGTCAATATCCGAGTTAGAGAACTCAGAGTGATGCCATGAGTTTGAGCCACTCCTGTGTTTCTCTCTCTTCCTCATTGACCGTATCCTCTTCGACCGAACCACATAGTAAGTCATGGTCCCAAGAACTCCGGCCATTATAACCCCTCCGACAAGCGTGACCAATATCGCAGCCCACTTATGGCTACGCCCGACCACTATGTAAGACGACGCCATAAAAGCCACCGAAGTACAAACCGAAGCCAACCACATCAACTTGTTAATAACCTCCACAACTCGTCTCTCGGCCTTCGTTTCACCTCTGACCAACGTAATTTGAACGACAACAACTGCTAGGGATGTGAAAAGAGCGATCGCGTTGAAAATGAAGAATATCTTGAAGGAAGCGGAATGGACAACCACAGCCGTCCCGTTGTTATTGTCGCCGCCAGGAACTGTGAAGATGGCAGCGAAGGCAACTGTTGCGAAGAGGACGGCAACGACGGTGACAGAGTTGGTGGCATTGTTGATCCCTTCACGGTGGAGCTTCCGCAGCTCTTTGGCAATGCCGTGGACGTTCTTGTTGGTTCGCTTTGTCTGTTCGAGCTGGATGTGGACATCATTTTTTATTTGAGTGACGGTTTTCCGAAGCTCGTCTCTTGGTTGGTTCAGTTCATTGGCTCTAACAGCACCATAACGACAAAGGCACTCCTTTATGTCGGATGATTCTTCGGAGAGGGGAAGGTTTTCCGCAATGTCGAGTGCGGTTTTGCCATCACGATTCAGTGCGTTCACATTGGTATCGGGCAGACGTAATAATAAATTAACTATCTGCAAGGAAAAAAAGATTGCTAATGGTTAAAATAACAATTTCAGAAATACACCAAACATGAAAACTATATATGCGAATGAAATTAAAAAATGCGTCCTGATAAGAGAGTAGAAATTCTTGCTTTTGTCTTTAGAAACACATTCCAATTGGAGTTTTAGGTGTCTCTTTAAGAATTTATAACAGGTTGTACAATAGAAGCATTACTAACTTGCAGAAGATTCAAAACAATATGGAATGTACAGCTTCAAGTTTCAACTAGGTCGTTCATGCAGAATATATCTTCGACTACTAAAGATGGATCAATTCTAACAGAATTCTACAGTTTTGGTTCAGAAGTTAAGGTCTCGGAATGGGGGTGGGATTGCAAATCTCTATATTTTCTAATGATGTCGTACAATAAATGGAAAAAAGGGGGCTGTAAAAGATGCAAAAACATACCTCTGCTCGTTTTTTCCTTGTGCCTATATGCAAAGCAGTATTACCAAATTTGTCAGGTAGCATCACTATAGCTGCATCAGCGTCTAAGAGCAATTTAACAACCTCCGAGTTAACCCCTTTGACAGCCATATGCAATGCTGTCTGTCCTTTCTTATCGGTCCTCCTAGCCAACTGTGGATCTTTGTCAAGCAATGCCTTGACTATATCCACGTGCCCTTGTCTAGCTGCTAAATGCAATGCATTTTTTCCATTTGATCTAGAAATTTCTAGCAAGCTGCAGTCCTTCGATAGAAGCTCATTAACAACAGCACTATGCCCTCTAGAAGCAGCAGTTATAAGAGGAGTGGCATTTGATGGACCAATTGTTTTACTTAACCCAGGGTCATGATCCAACAGAACTTGGACAATTGCTGCAAATTTAAATTAAAAGTTGAAACATTGGTAAGAATATGGCATTCTGCCAACCAATATTGATGACAAATTGAGAAATTAAAAATACAAGTTGTAGATCAAGCATTAGCAAGTTGGTCCTGTATGTTATGAGCTCAAGCGAACAGGTAGGCAATAATCAAAACATGTATGCATCCACACTTTTTACCAACAACAAATCAAGAGAGGTCCCGTCCGATCTTGTTCCTAAATGTGGAGGTACCAGGTAAAGCACAATGAAAAAAATTGTCATATTATGAGGTTGAACAAATGAACTTGTCTTCCAAGGGCTGAAGCATGCAGAATCAACTATTGAGAGGTGTTTTATACGCGTTCTTAACGAGCCTTGTTTTAATCTTTCTACCGTACTATCTATCTTCCAGAACACCACTAACATATGGCATGTTACTGCACCCAGGAGAACCCTTGAATCCACGTTTCATCAAGGACTGAGACCCAATATACTCCACCATCAGAGTTAAGAGGCTCTGAACTATGGCAGTTTGATCTAAATTTCAAGAATTTTACAAAACAAAGTCGATTATACCACTGATGACCTCCCTATACGATCTTTACTTCCCATTAAGAACATTAACATCACATATAAAATGAAAAAAACATTCAAAACACAAGAATATAACAACTGATTTAAAATAAGATAATCACCATGATGCCCTTGACTTGCAGCTGTATGCAGAGGATCAAACAACGATCGGTTCTTCTTAGTTAGTGTCTCCTTATTCGCATACTTCAGAAGCTCTTTAACCACATCAATATGCCCTTTTTCCGCAGCTGTATACAACGCCGTCTCTCCCAACTCATTCACCTCATTCACAACTGATGCCCGGATTTCCGCCACCACCAGGTCAAAATCAGCCCCACTCGAACTTCCCACCATTTGAGAATTGATGTCATCAAGAATCTGCTTCACTGCTCCAAGATCACCCCTTTGTGCTGCCAAATGCAGCTCGGTGTCATTGTGACGGCCCGTCACCTGTTTTACGTATTTCTTTTTGCCAGCTTGGTCAATACGCTTCCCTGAATTTGTTAGAACCAAAGCAGGGGCAGTTGATGAAGATGGTGATGGTGAGGGTGATGGCTCTGCCAAAGGGTTTTGGCTTTGCGTATGAGGAACAGAAACTTTTTCTAACTCTTCATCTGCCCCTGTAGATCCAGTTTATTCATTAGATCACTATCAATTGTTCAAAAAAAATACAGTTTCACGTATATCAGCATAATATGTTGGATTATTTCATTTCATTTCTGTAATATTGACACCTTGAATCTACATAACTATTTCACATGTATCCTCTTCAACCAGAAACAAGATCAGTTATCAGACACAAAACGAAGGTAATTACATAAATTACTTTCATTTTTTTATTTCTCCGTAAGTACGACTCACAACCCAGTATCAAATTCAGAAAAGAAACACCCCAAATACATCTTTTATCCATAGAAGAAAACCCAGAATCTAATGGGGCACAGAAAAACTAATAGCTCTGGCTTTCAACATACTTGTAATTACTTAGCTAAATCAATCATTCTTCTAAAAAGTAAAAATCCATCATTCATCAACAGCAAATTCGAGCTTAAATATCAAATAAATTACCGAAAGAATCAATTATTTATCATCGATTCATTCAATTTAGTTCCAGGATAAAGTCATGCCACCAACCCACAAAAGTTGAGTTAAAATTGAAGTTGCTTGGAAAAGCAACCTTCAAGTAGATATACACAGAAGCAAAATCTTGAAGATGGATAAACAAAACGAAAACAGCATACCATCTTTGACATGTGAAGACATGGCTGCTGCAAGTCAACCAAGAGTAGCTGATAAAGTGAGAGCCTGCGATTTCTTGAAGTAATTTTTATGTGCAAAGGAGGAGAGGATTATTAGGAAAGTGGGTGCGGGGAAGAAAGGTGGAAAAGGTGGGAACTACACGACAGTGAAGAGGAAAGTGTTGGGAAGTCGCCCAAAGTTGGCCTTGATGGGGAGAGAGAGAGAGAGAGAGAGATTCGTTTTATTACTGTCCTATGGATCTACAGTATATACATTCATGTTGAGTCTTCTTGCTTGGATTATTAGGTTGTCTGAATTGGGCTGATACTGAAACCAAGAATTTAATATTCCATTTTTTTATCAATCTGTAGACTTCGCTAATTACTTTCTTTTATTATTATATTTTATTATATTAATAATATTTAATAAATTATAGGGGCTATTCATACCCCAAAATTTCTTAATATATCCCAAAATTTAAATATACTCCATTAAAATTTTTGCTCCTGACCCTAAATTTGTGCTATTTTTCAATTTCAGCAAGAAATTTTTTCTCCATTCTTGTTGTTACTCATCTAGAAACAAAGATGATTTTTTTCTTTAATTTTTTTCTAAAAATGCAGAGATGGTTTTAACTTTGATTTATCAATTTGTGTTAGGAATTACGAAGGGTCAGCCAGTTAGGTTGGGATGGTGATTTATTTTTTATTTAAGGATATAAATGATAAAAATGGAGTATATTTAATAAAAAAAGAGAATTATTAATTTTTAATGAAGTATATTTAAATTTTGGGGTATGTTTAGAGATTTTGGGGTATAAATAGCCCCATCCAAAATATAATTTGTCTTTATTTTACATTACATTGTCATGAACAAAAATAGGTAAAAAAATGCCTTTGTCATCACCAATTTATCGAAATATTATATAATTATAATAATAATAACAATAATAATAAATTATTATTATTATTATTATTATTATTATTGTTGTTGTTGTTGTTGTTGTTGTTGTTGTTGTTGTTGTTGTTGTTGTTGTGATTGAATCTAAGATAGTTCAATCGTGATCCAAGAAATTCAAATAAAAATAATATGAACAAGAAATCAACACCAGATTTTTTATAGTGGTTCGATCAAACCGATCTACATCCACTTTGTTGCTCTCTTTGTATTGATTATATTGTATGTTTACAACCACTCAATCTCTACCACCTTGAATCTGCTAATCTACACAAGATACAAGTGTTTGATACTCTCTCTCTTTTCTGCACTCAAAGATGAAAGATGAATCAATCCTCTATCGGAAGAGATGGATTGGTATTTATAGATGCATACCAATTGTAACAACCTCTATTAACCAATAACCGCTTCTAACAACTTGAATAATAACCGCTAACAAATCCTCAACCGTTTTGCTAACTCCCGCTTCTAACAACTTGAATAATAACCGCTAACAAATCCACAACCATTTTGCTAACTCCCGCTGCTATTAATTTGCTGTTATTATCACAAATCTCCACCTTAACAGCACAATTATATTGCTACCAAGAAACAAAAGAGCACTTCCCACAATTATTCTACATAGGATAATCAACACAGCTCCACCTAGAGCTGCCTTACTCCTCACTGCTCCACCTTGAGCAGCTCCCCTTGTTGTCAAGTTTAACACAGTCCAATGCGGCTTAAACACAACTCCAACTTTGAAGTTGGTAAAGCCTTTGTGAGACTATCTGCAGGATTCTCAGCTGTATCAATCTTGGAGATTGAAACCATCTCCTTCTCCACTAAGTCCCTCACAAAATAGAGTTTTACATCTATATGTTTTGTCCTTTCATGATAACCTTGGTGCCTTGACAAATGTATGGCACTTTGGTTATCACAGAATATGTTAACCTTCTCCTGTGTTACACCAAACTCCTCCAGTATTCCCTTGAGCCAAACTGCCTCTTTTACAGCTTCAGTAAGTGCAACATACTCTGCCTCAGTAGTAGAAAGAGTTACCACAGACTGATGAAAAGATTTCCAGCTGATAGCAGTGCCATACAGTGTAAACACATAACCTGTTAGAGACTTTCTTGTATCTATGTTTGCTGCAAAATCAGCATCAACATATCCTACCAATGCATCACCTTCAAGTGTGTTTCTCTGAAACTTCAGCCCCTTCATCATAGTGCCCTTCACATACCTCATGGCCCACTTCACTGATTCCCAATGACTCTTTCCTGGATTACTTATGAATCTACTGATCATGCTCATAACATAGGCCATATCAGGCCTACAACATACCATCGTGTACATTAGACTCCCCACTGCACTGGCATATGGAATCCTATCCATAACAGCCTGTTCATCACTTGTGGAAGCCCCTTGATGTAGTGATAGTTTTAATCCCTGTTTGAATGGTGTAGTAACAGCTTTACACAGGTTCATATTGTATCTCTTTAGTACCTTATCAAGATAAGACTCCTGCCTGAGATACACAGCTTCAACATTTCTTTCTCTCTTGATCTCCATCCCAAGTATTACCTTGGCTTCACTAAGATCTTTCATGTCAAACTCTGCCTCCAAGATCTCTTTAACCTCTTGTATTCCCTTTTCTTTACAGTAGTTCAAGAACTCTTCAGATAGAAATTCCAACCCATTGTCTGTCCTCAAATGCTTCAATTTCTTATCTGTTACATTCTCCATCTCAGTCACCCAGTCTCTGAACTTCTCAAATGCCTCAGATTTGGTTTTCAGTATGTAAACCCAAACCTTCCTTGAGTAATCATCTATTAATGAGATGAAATACCTCCCCTCCACCTTTTGTGGTGTGTTTTGCAGGCCCCCAAAGGTCTGAATGAACTTACTCCAAGATCCCTTTGGTGGTGTGAATTGTGGAGGGAACTCTAATCTCTTTGACTTACCCAATATGCAATGCTCACACATAGTCAGTTTTGTTTTCGTATCACCTCCTAGCAGACCTTGTTTAGATAGCTCATATAGGTTCCTCTCACTTAAGTGAGCTAACCTGCCATGCCATATAGCAGTGCAATCTTGTATGTTTACTGAGTTTAGTTTCCCAGTAATAGTATTTCCAACCAGAAAATACAACCCACTTCTCCTCATTCCTCTGATGACAATCTTATTTTCTTTGATTACATCTAGCTTTCCCCCTTCAGATTCAAACCTGTACCCCATTGCATCAAACACTCCCAGAGAGATCATATTTCTTCTCAAATCAGGAACATACCTGACATTCCTCAGTAATCTGACCACACCATCAAACATTTTGATGTGTAGTGCACCGATGCCTTTCACTTTACAGCTTTGATCATTGCCTAGCATCACTGTGCCACCATTGATTTGCTGTAACGTAGAGAACCAATCCTTGTTGGGTGTCATATGAAAGCTACAACCCGAGTCCAACACCCACTCTGATTCAACTTCATCAGTTGTCACACACAGAGCTTCTGAAGATTCATAGCCAGCTTCTTCAGTGTTGTTTGTTTTCTGATTTGCCTGATGTTTGTGACTCCCACTTGATGTGTCAACTCATTTTTCCTCCAATGCCTTCCACTTCTTGCAATTCTTCTTGAAATGCCCAGGATCATGGCAATGAAAGCATTTCCTTATCTCTCGATTATTGACAAAATCAGTTGGCTTTTGTTCTTGTTTCTTTTGAAATGGCCCCTTCTTCTGAGGTTTCTTGCCATTGTTGTACTGCTTCTTGATGTTTAAACCTTCTCCACTTGTTGATGCCATTGAAGTTTCAGTTGATTTCTGTAGTTCCTTTGACTTCAGTGCAATTTGCACTTCTTCAAGATTGATTGATTCTTTGCTCCCAAAGAGCAAAGTATCTTTGAAGTTTTCAAACGACCTTGGTAAGGCAGATAACTGGATCAAGGCTTTGTCCTCTTCAGTCATCTTTACCTCCAAGTTTTCAAGATCATCCAAAATCTTATTGAAATCATCCATCTGTGTAAGAATGGATTTATCCTCCACCATCTTGAACGAGTATAACTTCTGTTTCATATAGAGCCTATTAGCAAGTGATTTTACCATATACAAGCTTTCAAGTTTATCCCATACTCCCCTTGCAGTGGTTTCCTTCGACACTTCCCTAAGAGCTTTATCCCCCAATGATAGAATTATCATGCTATGGGCTTTCTCCAACATCTGAGCGTGTTCCTCAGATTTCTCCGCCTTCTCCTTTCCTGCGGAACTTGCACTCTCCTTCTTTAATGCATCACCCAGTCCTTGCTGTATCAGCAGAGCTTGCATCTTCACTTTCCATAACCCAAAGTCAGTTTTCTCAGTGAATTTCTCAACATCAAATCGCGTAGTACCCATCTCGAATCACCTTCTTCACGATTCCCACAGACGACGCCAATTTGTTTTGATTGAATCTAAGATAGTTCAATCGTGATCCAAGAAATTCAAATAAAAATAATGTGAACAAGAAATCAACACCAGATTTTTTATAGTGGTTCGATCAAACTGATCTACATCCACTTTGTTGCTCTCGTTGTATTGATTATAGTGTATGTTTACAACCACTCAATCTCTACCACCTTGAATCTGCTAATCTACACAAGATACAAGTGTTGATACTCTCTCTCTTTTCTGCACTCAAAGATGAAAGATGAATCAATCCTCTATCGGAAGAGATGGATTGGTATTTATAAATGCATATCAATTGTAACAACCTCTATTAACCAATAACCGCTTCTAACAACTTGAATAATAACCGCTAACAAATCCTCAACCGTTTTGCTAACTCCCGCTTCTAACAACTTGAATAATAACCGCTAACAAATCCTCAACCATTTTGCTAACTCCCGCTGCTATTAATTTGCTGTTATTATCACAATTATTATTATTTTGATAAAAATTGGTTGTGATCGACAATCGAAAGTCAGTTAAGTGGTTAGAGCTTGATGATCGATCAAGTGTGATGTGAAACTCTTTTTATCTTCCATTGTGATATTACTTTTTCTTTTAAATTGCTGAATTGTATTGTAAAACTTAAAATCTAAAAATAATTTACATGTATATAAAAATTGAACTTAAATCTCAAAGTAATTACAAAAATCTAAATTATTTTTTAAAATACAAAATTTACTTAAAAATTCTTATAATTAATTTTCAAATGTTTAAATGTTTGAAATTAAATCTAAAGATTTATTATAAAAAGTTGTAAATTATTTTTAAAAATAAAAAAAATTTAAATATTAATTTTCAAAAATGTAAATTTATATAGAAATTGACATTAAATCAAAAAATTTAAAAAATTAGTAAAGTATTTAAAAAAATATACAAAATCTATCTCAAAATTCTAAAATTAATTTTAAAATATAAATATATATAGAAATTGATAAGGTAAAAGATTTTGTCAATTTATTCAAAAATCATAATCCATGCATATTTAGTGCAGAACAAATAAAGATACACACAAGATATGAAAGATACAATTGTCAACTATCTTGAGATATTTAAGGAGGGAAGACCACGGCTGGAACAAGAGAAGATAATCTTGAAAGAGATTTGCGAAACATATCAAGGGCGATATGATGAAGATATCGGAGAAAGATATGCATATAAAAGCTGATTTGCTAAAGATACCGGAGGACTCTTGAGATACAAGATACACGAGTATAAATAAGATCTCAAGCTGAAGATGAAGATTACCTCTGTTATATTTTTATTACCTCCATACGAGCAGAGCGAAGTAGAGAGGTTGGTGGAGAAGCTATCAGATTCGGGAGAATACGATAGCTCAACAAGTACTCAAAGACGAACAGACTGTGAACTACGCATAGTCCGTACAACACCATTGATCCACCACTGGTTGAATTCGGGAGAATTCAATAACTTACAAACGAGAGTTTGTATCAAAATTCATCTAAGGGAATAGATGGTCGAGTAAGGTATTAGAAATAGTAGTTACACGGGTAGACTAGTATTTATGGGGAGTCTAATACTTGTAAGATCTATTTGTGACATTTGTGGGAACAAATTGTTCTTCTAATAAAAGTACTTGAGAGGAAGAATGAATTTCTTCCTCATAAAATCAAAAAGTTTATTATAGTTTCCGCAATTTCATTTATAGTTCGAACTACTGCTGAACTAATACACACGCGCACATATTCTAATTTAACAAAGGCTGTTGACGAACCAAGGACATTATGGACGGAGGACGAGAAGTGTGCCGAAGATGCAAATTAAATAGCATTATATACAATTCTATCTTCGGTTGATGCAATAAGACACAAACTAATCATACACTGCCAAACTACCAAAGACGCTTGGGATGCACTTCAAAAACAATTTGAAGGGAATGAATTCGTAAGAAAATTAAAACTGCAAAGATTGGCCTCACTATTCGATGGAATACAAATGACTGAAGAAGAAAAAATTGAGATGTACTTTGCAAGGTTCAGTGACATAGTAAATCAATGTTACACCCATGGTGATGCAATCAAAGAAGATGTCTAAATCATGAAAATCATGAGAACTTTAGCTCCTAGATTCAGAGAAAAAATTACAGTCCTGGAATCTTTCACGAGAGTCACACAAATGACATTAGATGACCTGATGGGAGAGCTAAGGACTTTTGATATAAATAATCGAATGGACACACCAAAGAATAAAGGAATAACACTGAAGTCAGAGTCAACCACTGAATAAATTGAGAATGATGTAACATAAATTGCTGACAAAATGGCACTTCTAACAAAGAATTACAGCAAGTTCGTAAGAAAATACAATCAGAGGTAACAGTTCACTAAAGGTTCGAACCTTGGGGAGAATATCAGAAAAAGAGGAAACAGAACATCAAATCCCAAACAAGCGAATCGAAAAGACTCTGACCAATGCAGAGAGTGCAGAGGATATGGTAACTATCAAGCTGAATGCCCAAATTTCCTAAGAAAAAACAAAGCACTAAAAGCCATCTGGAGCGAATCTGAATCTGAAGGAGAGGAAGAATCTAATGAAAAAGAAACTGCATACTCCAGTAACTTTGCTACCTATACATCATCAAAAGATCTGGTATGTCTCACTTCAATTGTGCGGACTAACAAGGAACTAGAGAACACTGAGGAACCTGATTTTGACGATCCGACTCTGGAGGATCTGGAGTGGATGTACCTAGACCTATCTACCAGATGTACCGCAGCCACTGAGGTTATTCAAAGACTGGAGAATCAAGTGAAAGATTACAAAAATAAAGGTGCACTTACCATGGAAAATTAAGAACTCAGTTAGGTCAAACGAGAACTACAAATCACAAGGGAGATTAACGAAAGGTTAAGTGATGAACTAACTATGTCTCAAAAGAACGTGAGAAATCTGGAACATCAGGTTCAACTGTACGAGATGGAAATTGAGCCACTCAAAATCAACTTAAAAACAACACAGAAATCTACACACAACAACTACCAGGTAAGCTCTTCGTTAGCTAATAAACTAACATAATCTATTTCAAAATTATAGAGTAAGGATTATAAGTTGACTAAACTACGGGCTGCGCTGGACAAAGCGGTGCGAATTATACAAGGACTAAACAAAGAAAATACTAGATTTGATGAAATCCTAGCGTATGGAAGGCCACAAAGTAACAAAACAGGAATTGGATACACTGAAGAAGGAACATCAGGATCAACAGTCTTTATACCAGCATCACTCTCAGCATTCGAACAAGAAGGTTCCAATACTACAAGTAAGCTAAGAAGACAAGATACAAAAGGTACAAGAAAATTCATTCCTATTAGTCATTATTGTGAAGCTCATCGACACATTCGACCAAGGTGCTACAGAATGAAACATGACCTACAATTAGGTACTATTTCAAATTGGAATATGTACGGTGTCCCTGTGAAAAGCCATACATCATAAAAAACTATGAAAGTAAGCAATGTAAAAAACAGAATATCAAATGTTAAAAAAATATGGGTTTCTAAGAACAATATGTGTCTTACTTCATTAGTAGTCTCATTTGGGGCGAACAACACAGGAACATGGTTCTCGACAACCGGTGCTCTTGTCACATGACCGGTAATGCTACATATCTTTCTGATCTCACTCCAATAAAAGGAGAATTAGTGACTTTTGGTGATGGTAAGAATGAGCGTGTCATTGGTCAAGGAACTCTCAATATACATGGCATGCCTAAATTGTCTAATGTGTTTCTTGTTGAAAACTTTAAGGCAAATATGTTAAGTATCAGTCAAATCTGTGATCAAGGTCTACAAGTGAACTTCACTCATGACAAATGCTTAGTTGTTGATAGGAATAATCAATATATACTTACTGGAACACGATCCATTAACAACTATTACCTTCTTGACAGGAGACACGTATGTCATAATGCTAGTACAGGGGCATAAAAAATATGGCATCAAAAATTGGGACACATAGGATACAACCACCTCATTGCCTTGTCGAAGTCACAATGTGTACAGGGATTGCCTAAACTTTTTGAACATAAATCAAGGAATTTGTGGACCGTGCCAACTCGGTAAATAGGTAAAAAGCTCACATAAGGTAACACAAGACATATGTACGAAACATATTATGACCTTATTGCATATGGACTTGATGGGTCCAGTTCAAACTGAAAGGGCTGGAGATAAGAGATATATTTTTGTTTGTGTTGACGATTTTTCAAGATATACCTGGGTAAGATTCCTTCGAGAAGAATCAGAAACCTTTGATGAATTTGAAAATTTGATACGACTAATTGAAAATGAAAAACAGGACTCTGTTATTCAAATACGGAGTGACAATGGTAGAGAATTTGAAAATACTGCCTTCACTGACTTTTGTGACTCTTGAGGTATTGCTCACGAATTCTCAGCACCTAAAACACAACAGCGAAATGGAGTAGTAGAAAGGAGAAATCGCACCCTACAAGAAATGGCCAGGGCCATGATGATTGGCAAGGATGTAGCCCAAAAATGGTGGGCCGAAGCAATAAACACAGCATGCTATGTTTCGAATAGGGTGTACCTTAGGAAAGGAATGTGAATGACTTCATACCAAATCTGGAAAGGAAAAACCCCAAATTTAAGTCACTTCCATGATTTGGTTGCAAGTGTTATGTATACAATGATAGACAACAATTAGGTAAATTTGATGCCAAAAGTGATGCTAGCATATTCCTGGGATATTCGACCAACAGTAGAGCCTATCGTGTCTATAATCTAAGAACTCAAATGCTTATTGAAAGTAATAATATTGTGTTTGATGACTCCTAGGTAAGACAGGACACATATTTAGAGAAAACAGGGTCATCTGCTGTACGGCCGATAGGAAATCAGAAGTGTGAAGAAATCGCAGAAACTGACCAGGAACCGTCAAGGGACGACTCTGATAAAGGCGAACCTTCCACTAGGGTTCAGAAAGAACACCTCAAGGAACTCATCATTGGAGAACTAAATTAGGGAATAAAGACACACTGTAAGCCTAAACTAGATTACCGGAAAATGGAGGGACTAGTTCATCATGCTTGCTACAACTCTGTGGTTTAACCCAAAAATATTAAGGAGGCTCTCAAGGATGACAACTGGATCCTAGCAATGCAAGAAGAATTGGAACAATTTGCTAGAAATAATGTATGGACACTTGTTCCATGACCAGACAGTGCGAACATCATCGGAACCAAATGGATATTCAAAAATAAAACTGATGAACAAGGAAACATCACCCGAAATAAAGCACGACTGGTGGCCCAAGGATACACGCAGGTAGAAGGGATTGACTTTGAAGAAACATTTGCTCCAGTTGCACGACTGGAGTCTGTAAGAATTCTTCTTTCCTTTGCATGTCTTAAGAAGTTTATTTTTATCAAATGGATGTAAAAAGTTCATTTTTGAATGGTTTATTAAAAGATGAAGCATATGTTGAACAACCAAAAGGATTTACCCAAATCATGTTTACAAACTGAAGAAGGCTATGTACGGCTTGAAGTAAGCTACAAGAGCCTGGTATGAGAGATTGACAAAGTTTTTGGTCGCCCAAGTATATAAACGGGGAGGAGTTGAACAGACTCTGTTCATTCAATGGTCGAACAATGACATTATCATTGCACAGATCTATGTAGATAACATTGTGTTTGGATCCACATCCAAACACAAAGTAAATGACTTTATCAAGGTAATGTCACAAGAATTTGAAATGAGTATGGTTGGTGAACTATCATACTTTCTTGGTTTGCAGGTTAAACAAAGCGAAAATGGAATCATGATACATCAAGGAAAATATGCCAGAAACTTGGTAAAGAAATTTGGACTTGAAGGGTGCAAAGTTGCACACACGCCTATGGGAACAAATACAAAATTGTGAAAAGACGAAAGTGGAATACGTGTTGGCCCAACTCTATACCGAAGCATGATTGGAAGTCTTCTGTACCTCACGGCTAGTTGACCTGATATAAGTTTTAGTGTGGGACTATGTGCTAGATATTAGTCAAATGCAAATGAATCACATCTCAAGACAGTAAAAAAGATCATACGTTATATGGCAGGTACCACCGACTATGACTTAAAATACTCTATTGATACTAAATCTTTTCTTGCAGGGTACTGTGATGCTGATTGGGCAGGTGATGTTGATGATAGAAAAAGCACATCAGGAGGATGTTTCTTCATTGGAAACAACCTTGTCTTATGGCTTAGCAAAAAGCAAAATAGCATCTCCTTATCAACAACAGAATCAGAATACATAGCAGCTGGGAGCTCATGCTTTCAACTGGTGTGGATGATGCACATGTTGTGCGACTATGGTATGAACTTAACCTCCATGACCTTATTATGTGCAATCTGAGTGCCATCAACATGTCTAACATAACTAAACATATAGACATTAGACATCACTATATCCGTGTATTGGTTGAAGATGGAGTCATCCTTCTTGAACATGTTCCTACCGTAAGTCAACTAGCAAATATTTTCACAAAGGCCTTAGATTCTAAAAAATTCATATCCCTGAAAAAATCTCTAGGGATCTGGTGTGCTGTCTAAATAAAAGAATAATTTAAAGGGGTATATGTTCCAGACCATCTTAATAACTACAAATCTCGCACAAGTTTCAAATTTTGTTTGTTTTGAACTTTGAATCTATTATACCTCTCTCTTGTATGAGGAAAGAGCTACGACCTAGAAATGACGTTGTGGAAAGCTATCATCAATATGATAGAACACCAAGCACAGAAAATGACAGTTCAGTGACAGCTGCCTTCTCATGTTCACTTCAAAGTCGCACAAAAGTAGGGGTTACAAGATTTTGAGCTCGTCACACATGGTTTTCCCAGTGTGGTCTTTTATTGTGTGGTTTGCGAGCTACTATACAAGAAATCGGCAGAAGAAGCTATAAGGAAAAGTCATATAATTACCTTAGTACTAAATAAGTGAACATCTACTTGAACAGAAGGTTTGCGGATTTTCCTTAGTGCATCTTCAAACAAAATTGCCTGATAGAGACTTATGTATAGAAGATGGTTTGTTACTTTATCCTCAAAAAAAAAAAAAAAAAAAAACACTCCTCTATTTTTTTCGAGTATATATGATTTTTTTTTGAAAAAACCCTTGTTGATCATTATCTTCTAGTCAAAAGGTTGAAATAGGAAACATGGTGAAAAGAGCACGTGACCTTCCCCTCTTCCCACTTTTGGACGTGGGGTCATGAACTAATGCGTATGTTTAAATCGAAAATGGTTGCCAAAATGGGTATTAATGGTATTAAATAAGACCCACACAAAATCTCTTGTATTGACATAAGAATCGAAGCATCAGTCATCTTTTTGCCTTTATCGAGTGACCTGTGATGCTGACAGTTTCTTCTACTGTTCGCCATAGCAGCCCCACTTCTCTTTCGTGTTTTCTCTGCAGATTCCTCATGGCGAACTTGGGCGATGACTTGCACGGACGTCGACCAAGCTGGACAACAGTGCCTTTCTCAACCCTGAACCATTGGAAACAATGCCTCCTATAGTTCCTAAGCCGGAGCCCCAAGATCATTTGCCAGCTGCACACGACAGTGAATAACTGCCACCTGTTCCATCCTCGCCGACGTACGATGTACCCCCAACGTCTGGTTCCTCTCCCCCAAGCGAACCATAGCCAAATATTGCAACTACCATGCTGCCAACGAAACCTTCGAGCACATAGGAAGCAGAACCCTTGCCGATGGTTGAATCTCCGCACCCCTCAGATACTCTAGCAACCAAACCTGCACCAAAACCAAGCTCCAAACCGAAGAGACATTTGATAGATGAATCAACCTCCGAGGAGGAAATACCTAAGTCTCCTCCGCGACGTTCCCACTGTAACCGGGGTCCCTCTCCTGCTACTCACACCGGGTCGGCTCAAGGGCGACTCACCAATGAAAATGATTTAATGGTGAGAGGTAAAGCATTTTCCAAATCCTTTTACACCGAAGCTGCTTCTGAAAGGTTTAAGCTATTTTCGGCTATGGATTTTTGGCCTGAAAGAAATCTAGATCTAAAATGTTTTGATAAAACCCCTATCATGTAATACAGTAGGAGTTATAGGTTAGAGGTCACTGTAACTAACTTAGGGAGGTTTTATGGTTCCATTGTGCACAAATTTTATTCAAATCTTGTCACGAGGATACAAGATCCTGACTCTTCTAGATTTGGGAAATTTTTTTGTCCGTAACAAGATAGTGAACTTTAGTGTTGCTATAAATGATTTTCTAGAATTGAATGGTTTGGAGGAAGAGGAGGAACATGAAGTCGACCTTGGTAAGGTCGTGGAATACCTTAGTGATGGGAAACTAGCACGTTGGACCAAGCTCGAGATCTCACATTCGGTCTTAACTCATGATGCAAACTGGCTGCATAAGATCGGACGACAAAATTGGACTCCCACGTCCAATAAGTCGCATATGACTGCAGCATAGTGTATGTTCATCTTTAAGGTGATGAAGGTCATCCCTATCGACTTCGGAAGGATTGCCGTTGAGGCTATCATGGGCTTTGCTGAGTGATCGGAAGGATTGCCTTTGAGGCTATCATGGGCTTTGCTGAGCGACCAGACCCCAGGAAGAAGCTACCCTTTCCCACTCTTATTTGGGGCTTACTCTCCCATCAGGGGATTCAAGCTCAATCTTCTGATGTCCTCCACAAATCCTCACCTCCTTTGAACATGGCCTCTAGAGAAGACAATGTCTACTCTAGACCCCGTGCCATCGAACCCACACTCCGGCCCTCCAAAGTTGCTGATAAATTGCCTCTTTTCCTCCATCAGCAACTGAAAATCTTGGACCCCCTTGCTGCTGAAGTAGCAGCGCAGAAATTGTGCCTCACTAACATCCTTAAATCTTTAGATGTTTCTCTGCAAGGTGGACCGTACCGGACCTCGCACCCTTGGCAACAGTCAAAAAAGGGGGAGACATCAGCGGCCAGAAGATCCTCCTCAGCTGCTGGCGATAAGGGAAAGAAGAAAATGAAGACAAAACAGCACAAAAGGAAGAGGGTGGAGGAAATCGAGCTGGAGGATACAGAGGAGAATGAATGGGAAAGCGGGAGCAGCTCAGACTGAAGTTGGCATGTTTTGTTAATTCCTGCTGAACAATTAATTTGTTGGTCTGTTGAATGATTGAAGACAATGTTTCCTTTTCATGGGGTGTTAGAGCACCTGAAAACAATGTTAGTATTTAGTTTATGTTTTATTGACAGGTTCGGAATCATGTTGATTAATGCCTGTGTTTGATTAAGCATATTGTGTTTCATGTTTGCCTATAGTACATGTATCTTCCTTGTTCTTCTTGCAGACTGCAGGATGACTTTGGCCATGAGATTTTCGAACAACTTGCTAAAGGGGGGAGATTGATAAGGTAAAAGATTTTGTCAATTTATTCAAAAATCCCAATCCATGCATATTTATGTGCAAAGCAAACAAAGATACACACAAGATATGAAAGATACATTTGTCAACCATCTTGAGATACTTAAGGAGGGAAGACCACGGCTGGAACAAGAGAAGAGAATCTTGAAAGAGGTTTGAGAAACATATCAAGGGTGATATGATGAAGATACCGGAGAAAGATATGCATATCAAAGCTGATTTGTTAAAGATACCGGAGGACTCTTGAGGTGCAAGATACACGAGTATAAATAAGACCTCAACCTGAAGATGAAGATTACCTCTGTTATATTTTTATTACCTTCATACGAGCAGAGCGAAGTAGAGAGGTTGGTGGAAAAGCTATCAGATTCGGGAGAATACGATAGCTCAACGAGTAGTCAAATAAGAACAGACTGTGAACTACGCAGAGTCCGTACAACACAATTGATCCACCACTGGTTGAATTCGGGAGAATTCAATAACTTACAAATGGGAGTTTGTATCAAAATCCATTTAAAGGACTAGATGGTCGAGTAAGGTATTAGAAGGAGTAGTTACACGGGTAGACTAGTATTTAGGGGGAGCCTAATACTTGTAAGTTCTATTTATAACATTTGTGGGAACAAATTATTTTTCTAATAAAAGTACTTGAGAGGAAGAAAGGATTTCTTCCATGTAAAATCAAAAAGTTTATTATAGCTTCCGCAATTTCATTTATAGTTCGAACTACTGCTGAACTAATACACACGCGCATAGATTCTGATCTAATAAAAATTGAAATTAAATCTAAAACATACATGAATTTTTTTTATTTTACAATACAGATCAGCCGTTTAAGAAAAATCCAACCAAAAAAAAAAAAAAAAGTTTCATGTGAGCCTCTAGTCGTCACATCAGATTATAATCGGTTGGATAACCTCTCATCCTAATCCATAGCCATTTTCACCAAGTTTTTTAAGTTAAAAATATTTTCATAAATTGATAAAGGTAATAGTTGTTTTCATCAATATGACAAAATTACTAATTGTATTTGTAGTGTTGCACGATTTATATTTATAATAATATAATATTAAAATATAATTAATAGTAATATAATTATTAAATTGTGTATTTTGTTTCATGCTGTATTATGGTATCGTGTGAGATTTTGTTATTATTATGTAGTAAATAAACAATTTTATAAAATAATAATATATTTTTCTAAAATAAAATTCATAATATATAAAATATAATTTTATTTTATTAGTAAAATATTTTAAATATAAAAATATATTCCAATTAAAAAATATTTGATATTTTGAAACAATTATTTTTATACATGCAATATGGATATCAAATTAAAGATCTTGAAAAAATAATTAATTTGATATATTTTTCATGATAAAATGAGTTGAGACGTAAAAGTTATAAGCATTTAAAATTTAAGGTGAAAATATAAAAAAAACAGAAAAAGAAAAAAAGTGATTGGCCAACTATTTTTGGCAGAATCTCACGCACCTCCTAGGCGCATGCACGACGCGCCAATAACAGGTGTGTTGTGCAGGCACAAACTCTTTATTTTTTCCAGCCATAGACGGAGGATGATATTTCTGTAAGTTTGCCAAGTGCTTTTATATTAACTAGTATTTCTTCTGTGTGTTGCACAATTTAAAATATAATAATGTAATAAAAATAGTAATATAATTTTTAAAATGAAATACATATAAATAAAATATATTCTTAATAAAAAATATTTAAAATAAAAATATCTCATAAAATAAAATATTTAAATATTAAAATATATCACAATTTATCTATAAAAAATATATTTGAAATTAATATTTTATTTTTATATATGAAATATGGATATCAAATTGATAATAATGAAAAAATGATTAATTTGATATATTTTTCATTAAAAATGGAGTTGAGATGAAAAAATTATAAATATTTAAAAAATAGAGTAAAAAAATCTTATTGAATATTATTAATTTCCAAAAATAGAAAAACATTTTTTGAAAAAATAGCATTTCTTAAATTTATCAAACTATCCCACTTTTATATAATTATAGATATAGATTTTCACCAATGTTTTTAATACTGTTAACCTTAAACAATCCGTAATGGGTTTTTAGGAATGCTGCTGGGCTTGAGAAATGGGCCCATGACATGATATAGGCTTCAATTGCCCAATGGCCCATGAAAGACAAATGATTATGTATATATAGGCAGACAAATTTGCGAATTAGTTAACTATTTTATCGCACTATCTTTCCTTTTAAAAATATTTAAAGATATAATCCGAATCATCTAAATACACCCTAATAGCTAAATTGCAAAAACTTATATATATATTTTGGGTGCACATTATCTTATAATATAAATTATTACCTTTTTAATTACAAAAATATTATTTATTTATATGAAAAGTAGTACTATTGATTTGTTGTAGTGATATTTTCTCAAGTAAATTATAATATTTATTAATTAAATAAATAATACTTGGATGGTGCATCTGATGCACAAAAATCTCAATTCACCTAATCATACTCATTTAAAATTAATTTTTTTACTAAACATACCTCATTTATGATAATTTTACCCTTTTAATAACAATAAAAATAAAAAGAAGAAGAAAACAAGTTTGTTGTCCAAATCAATGAACATTTTTTAAAGTTCATATTTTTCGATCGAATATCATGGATAAGTCAAAGAACTTCACATGTATGTATAATTTATAATATATTTTTTATTTATGATGGTTTATTGTTTTTTTTTTCTTTTTATATATTTCTCTTTTCTTTTTTATTTTTTTTATTTTTCAAGCTTCTTATTTTGAACTCGTCCCAATACTGCTCATATGTATACAAAGTTTTCTGTATATTATATATTGATGTGGCACCATTTACATCATATCAAACATCGGCTCGGATTTGCGACTAAAGTAGTTTGCTCAAATATTTGGTTGATCATCCCAATATACATCAAATGTACAATGTTTTTTTATTCAATTCATTAGTTTGGCGCCTTTTTTGTGTTGTTTCAAAGACATCTTGCAATCTTGGATGGAGACGACGATGGAGGAGGCGAATTCCCTGAAAACTCTACAGTTCCAGCGAACAAATCCGACAGATAATTCCCCAAATTATCCGGCGAAAACCTCACCAACACTTCCAGGTTCTTCTCCACACTCAGTATCGCCACATAGCTCCGGTCGTAGAATTCCCGGTACGCCGGCACCAGTTTTCTCGCTATCGACATTCTGATCTCCTCGCGGATCTTCGGATCTGTAACGATCCACGAGGTCTGTTTCCTGTACGTCGCCTCGAAAGCGGAGTTGAATTTCTTGAAATGTTCCTTAATTGCGTTCGGATTTGATTCAGTCTCCGCCGGTATAGATGAGAAAACCCTAGCCCAAGCGACTGATTCGTAGTTTGCGGCGTAGAGTTTCACCTTTTTCTGGAGCTGCGATAGCCACTCTTGCCCGAGGAGGATTTTCAGGGCGGTGGTGCTGACTTTCTCGACCACGAACTGGAGGTTGTTTGTTAAGAAGAGATACGACAATCCGATGTCTTTGTACAGTTCAGCTTTACTGTCGAGCTTGCAGAGAAGCACAAGAATGATCCACGCGAGTCGGCTCGCCACTCCAGAGGTGGCGCCGCCGCTCGGGCTGTCGAAGTAGGATTCCGGGAAAGGTGATTGGGCGGCGGTTTCCCCGTCGTCGGCGAGAATATCGGAAAGGCTCCCACCGTTTTCTGCTAGCAAAGATACGTAATCCATCACTGAATAGGTCAATGGGTGGATTCCGCCGCCGGGAATCGGGATTTTGGATGAGTTTTTCTGGACTGATGAGACGAACTCGGAGAGAATTGTTTGTGCGGACTCGCTGAGCTTGTGCATGGAGGAGAGAGCTAGTAATCTGATCGACGAAAGGGATTCGTACGAGAAAATCGTCTCGATCTCCGGCCAGAGATCGGAGATGGTCTCCAAAAGATTCATTAACAGGAAAATTTTGTCTGGCGATCGTTTGCTCTTGGCCACAATTTCAGGGAATCTGAACAGATTGGTCGCTCCTTCCATTACTGTATGCGCGATACATGTTTGTTTAATTGTCTCAGAGACAGCAAAGACATGATCGCAGAGCAGCCTCTCTCCGCGGAAGATTGTTCTGATCGCCACCTTAGCTCCATCGATCCACTTGTACACTTGCTGCTCCAGACCCTTCTGATCCATTCTGATAATCTGGGATTGGTTATAAATTCTGATTCCAAGACGGTAGAGTTCTTCATCAACGATCGACTTTCTGGTGATCCTGTAATTTTTCCCACACTCTTTGCTGTATCCAGAGCTGATCATACTCTCTGCAATCACCTTCAAATCCGACATAGCTTGTTCCACCTTCGTCAACCGATCCTCGACATGGGTCCCTACACGATCATCCTCTCCTTCCTCATCAGAGTTGCTAAAAGACAGTGATCGCGATGGCTCTGAAGAGCCACCGGAAACTGATTCAGGATTCAAGCAATCCCTGTTTGCTGACAGGATATAATAGAATTCTTTCTCGAGCCGAAGCATAGCAATCTTCATCAATTTGTTCGCCTGGACCAGCTGATCGGAACCCGACCGCTCTGCAACGAAGAAATGCATTGCCCTGCGCAGGTCCTCAACACACTTGGTGAATTTCTGGGCTTCTTTCCGATTTTCCTGGAACAATGAGCAGAATCTCTCCAAAGATGGGCTGCTCGGATCCCATTTACGGATTATTTTCCCCGCGCTTTCGATGTTTTCGTGCATCATGGACTCGGAGAAAGTGTGTGAAGGTTTTGGTAGAGAAAGTTGATTTGCATCGGGGGTTCTGGATACAGGAAGGAAGCTTGTGATTGATTTTCTGGGGGTACAACGTGTTGGGATTTCATGAATTTCAACAATCGCCATTACAGTTTTCCTGATCTTCCAATCTTGATTCTGCAAATTCTTTCTGCGGGAAATTGATCAAGACTCAACTGTTTCTGGGGTGTGGATAGTGATTGAATCAGTTGTTGGTTTTAAATAAAAGTTTGAGAGAGAGAGAGAGGAAGAAAGAGGGAAATTTATGTATCGTGGAAGTTTGAGAGTTGACCCAGTTGAGTATGAAGCTTCCTTATAGGATTGAATGGACATGATGGGATTGAATAGAAGTGAATGGGACCAATGATTAAAGTTGGGATCAGAATAATTTTTAAAAAATATATATTTCTTATTTACTTTGTTTTTATATTATTTTATGTTTATTTTGTAAGATTAATGTTGAATAAATATTAATAATAAAATTACTTTTAAAAAGAGAATTATACATGTGAACAGTATGAGATAAAAAATTATTATATATTTTAAGTCAAGAATGACAACATTTATCCTAGGAGAATGAGTAAGATTGTCATCAGTCAATTTATTCAAAAAAATTGAAATTATTACGGATAAAAGAAATAGACCCAATTTATAATTTATTCAAGTAAATGAATAATTACATTGAATAATTCAGTTCTATCCAAATTTATCCATCCAAGTAAACAAAGAATGATTCAATCAAAAGATAAGTCATAATGTTGTTTTGACTCCACCATGGGCCAAATGAAGACATTGCAGTTTTCTCGCCTTACGTTCAAACCCGTACTCCCTCCGTTTTTTAATTGCCGTTTTAGGTGTAGTTACTAATATCTTAACTATGTGTTTAAGCCTTGAAAGGAAGTAATAGTTTAGTTGAATGGATTATACTCTGCTTACAAGTGTGTCCAAGTGCTTTGAATCATATTATAAGTTAAAAACACAGATTTATAATACATATGGTCTTATGTTTATTTTATTATTGCAATACCATATGTACAATAATAAAATTGTAATATATTAGATAGCCGTTCATGTAATGTACGAGACATAATATATATTTTTATATCAATAATATATAATAAAAATTATATCATTATTATTTGTAAAAATCTACATAATAACTATTTATATCAATTATATTTATATAAATATTATGGAATTTTATTTTTTTGGGGAACTGAATATCTCGAAACTGAAAATGAATCAACTAATTTCTTGTTTCAATTTTGATTTAATGCCGAATCAATGATTAAATTGAACTGTTGATCCATGATTCAAATCGTCTGTTCTGAATTAACAGATAAAAAATTTATTTTACAATTTTGCAATTTCTTTCAATTTTTATTATCTTAACCCCTCCCCTCATTTAAATTTTCTTATCCTACTAATTTTTTTCCTCTCCCTCTCTCTCTCTCTCTCTATATATATATATATATATATATTATATTCCATCATTTTAAATATAATTATTTATTTTATATATAATATTGGTGCCAAATAAAATATCACAAAAAGAAGAATAATTTAATATATCATATTTTAAAAACAGACTTATAACGAAAAAGTTATTTAATTTTTTTTAATTTTAATAAAAACTTAAAATAAAAGAAAGAGAAAGTGGTCGTTAAAATAAAAAAAAATTAAAAATTAAAAAAATTTAGGCCATATTATAGAAAAATATTAAGAGACAAAAACTACTTTACATAATTTTTTTTTATATATATAGAAAAAGATTTCCTCTCTCAATAATTACTTTTGAAATTCTCTTTTTTTTTTATACCTTATTTCATATATAATGTGTGTATTGAATAAAATGAAATAAATTGTAGCTCGATAAGAATAGATCAGGATACAAATTATCTGCACTTCTTAATAGCTAAATTCTAAGAGGTTTTTAATGAATGTGTTATCATGAATTTAAAATTAAAAACATATGTTAATTGATCCAAGAAAAGAATCAAGAGTTGACTTTTTGGAAATAACTGTCCCTAATTTTATAATTATGTGATCATATCATATAATATAGTATAGTCACATAAGTGTTCGTCATTAAGTAAAGTCAAATGACTAATTCGTTATATCTCAGAGTTGAATAACCTAAACTTAATCCACTTATTTAATTCCTTAAAATCCGAATCCAGTGGTGTAATATTGAGAGCTCTCAATATTGTATTTAAAACTTTTTTTATTATTATTATTATTAGTAGTAGTAATGTCTTTATAGTTTTTTTTTTTTTAATATTGAATTTTTTCATTTATAAGATTTGTTTTAAAAATAAAATGAAGTTATATAAGTCTACCCAATCCCAACCCAGGTCTACAATTGGCTACGGAACATTCTGGAAAATGATCCTTGTCCATTCATTTTTAAATGGAGCATCTTTCAAAAAATCAAACGCTTGGACAAACAACTTTCTTTATTTTCCAAATTTCTCCTAAGTCTTCCTTTTATGGAATCTAAGGAATGACTTACCTATTTTTCTCACATATAGTCATCTGATGATGGATGCAGGATTTTCTATTGCCAAAATTTATTTTTAAGTCCTTAAATAATTATATTTTTTTCCTTCATTAAGTTATTTTTTTTTTGTTATTTTTAAATTTTATTTTAACTCTTTAAAAAAGATTGATGTACATTATGAGAAGCTATGTAGCAAAAGTTAGGCAAAAATGCCAAAATATGGCAAAAAAAAAAAATAATAATTACAGAATTATAGTAAAAAAAAAAATTAAAAATGTAAGTAAAGTCTCCCTCGCAGGGGCGACTTTCAATTTTTGAATATTTTTAAAAAAAAAAATTTTTAGTGTCGCCCCTGCCAGGGGCGACTTTCCTTTTTTTTTATTTTTTATTTTTTTTTAATGCTGGAAGGCTCACTCGGTCGGGTCACCACTCGGCCAGCCGAGTGGTACTTGTTACTCGACCGAGACACTCGGCCCCCGTATTACTCGGCCGACCGAGTTCTGGGAATCCACTCGGTCACGGCACTCGGTTGCACACTTCACTCGGCTGGCCGAGTGCGAAGGCAAATTTTCTAAAATATGTAATATTTCCACTCGGTTCTGATTTTTTATTCTTCTCGTTTTCTCGTTCGTTCTCCTATTTTTGTACATTCTCTTATTTTTATTTTCTCGTGTTATAGTTAAATTTATTAATTTATTTAGTTTGGTAAAAATTCGATGAAATTGTTAATTGAGATTGTTATAATATCTTGAAATGTATTGATTAATTGAATTTCCAACAAATAACAATAATTATGTTTTATAAGGAAAAATTCCAAATAAAATTTAATAGTACTCAAAATCATGAATAAACAACAAAAAACAACAAAGTCAAGAGTTTGAAATCAAAGCAATACATTCTTAAAAATTAGTCGGCGCCGTTTCATTGGAATGGAGTGTGCTCACTGAGGGGGTCGGTACGGTGTGTTGGATGGGCCGAATGGTTGATAAGGTGGATATTCCCTTTCTTGAAAATGGCCTTGTTGCACATGCCACTCATATTGTTGCCTTTGCATGTCAAGTAAAATTTGAGAATTGTAAGCTTCACGACGGACATACTCTTTTATGTCGGCAACATCCCCTTCTATGTTGGCAAAACGTGCATCCAAGGCGTTTCTCCAATCCGACCAATCATTCCACCCCCCTTGATACTGAGGTGGATACTGTGGATGCTGTGAAGGTCCTGCCTGATCGTACGAGGGCATTTGTGCTTCACCCACCATTTCATCCGCTTGTACTTGATCCACATCAAGGTCCATTGGCTCTGATCGGGCATCCGTAGTTCTTCTCCTCCTCTGCCTTTGTTCCTCCTCATTCCTTAATTCATTCTCACTCTCTTCAATTGCTTCCGTATGAACCGGGCCATTCAATAAAAGATTATGGCCCTCCCCTCCAGCAATATTAGTCAGGCAAGAGTTGGGCAGTGCAAACCTCTTCTTATCTGATAAAATCAGATACAATTTTCTGGTGCCGGGATGTAATTGGCACATCTTCATGTTGCACATCATTTCCAGGTTTATACTTGTCTCGCCTGGTGTCTCTTCCATCCCTTCCAAGTTGACCCCGAAGTGGCGAGCAATTGGAGTGATCAAACCTCCAATGTGATTAGCAACCTGATTTTTTGTTCGGACAAATTGCCTTAACAGCATTGGTGCCACATTGAACTTCTTCCCTTTCACCAAGCACCATAGCACGAACAGCTCATCCACACTGACCGCTCCAGGCTCAAGTTTTGCTAAAACTGTATTGGAGATGAACCTCTGAAAATATCGAAGGACCGGGCTTCGAATACTCGATGCCTTCGACCGACTAGAGTGGTAGGCCGATGGGTTAGCTCGATCAAACTCTGTTATTTCCTTCCAAAAAGTCACTGCATTGAACTCCGGAAAATTGATCCTCTCATTGGGCAGATTTGTGTACTTCTTCTTGGGAAATCCATAAATGTGATTGAGCTCTTCGACCGAAAGATGGTGACACTCATTTCCCACATAAAATATCACGGATTCCGGCACCGTGTCATTGTATCCAACCTGAAGCTGTGAGAAGAATTCAAGAACTAGGGGCTCATACGTCTTCTCGTGCTTGCCAAAGAATTTAGTCCACCCGATGTTCTTGCACATTTTTTTCAAATCTTCTTACATGCCCACTTCTTGCATGCACTCAACATCGGCCCAACGAGTGGCTCGCCTTTTCTTCCGTTGTACCTCAAACCACCTATCACTTTCTGTCTCCCAATTAGCAAAGTTTATACCGTAGGCATCCGGCATGGTGGCTAAAATTCTTTCATACTCAGCTTAAGATCGGTGCATGTACTGTTCCCTTAAGATCTCCCCACTAATAGGGCAATATTCTCCGTAGTACTCCATACTGCAATAAGATTAAATCAATAAGATGAACAATAAATAAGTGAAATCGAAAATGGAACAAATTACATAAAATATGAAAATTACATAAAATCTGAAACGGTTCACAATAAAAAAAATAGTGCAAAACTAACGTCAATCTTAATCCAAATTTCAATACACATTATCAAAATACTGGTCAAATATCTAAAACAAACACCATTACAATATTTTAGACACAACACTCTCATCTACGGTCATATGAAGTTCCAGCCTGGGAAGCAGCTTGATCCTGTGCCCGATATTGTTGCCTAGCGCGTGTTTGTGCCCAATCCATTTCATTTTCAATTCTAGTCATCTTGCCTCTTCCTTTCTGCCTCTTCTCACGCAATGCCGGATTGTGACACAGTTGGAAGGAAGCCTCATCCCAATAATATTCATCAGGCAATGGCTCAAACTTACCACTATAGGTGTCCACATACGTACTTGTATTGAAAACTGAGTTCATGTAAATCATCGGATTTACTCCAAAATGTCGGCAAGTTTGCATTGCATGGGAATATGGTATGCCATTTTGCCTCCAGTCTCCACAGCTACACTCTCTTAGCATCAACTTGACAATGTCGGTATAGCACCTCGTTGTTCCTGGCACAAATGTTTTCACTGAAGCTGTTTGATCAGTGAAATCAACCTTATAGACTTGATGTTCCATTGCCTTTCGTTGTCGTTGATCATACTTCTTGTACACCTCATCAGGCCATGGTTGGTTCCTTTGCTGCATTTCACGGCCCAGTGTCAATCGGTCAAGAAAATATTTTATCGACCGATAAAATGTAGCCTGCACAATGGCACAGATTGGGAGCCGTCGTGCACCTTTCAACACGCCATTCATGCACTCTGACAGATTTGTTGTCAAAATTCCATTTCTCCATCCTCCGTCATGGGCAAGAGTCCATTGTTCCTTTTCAATTTTCCAGAGGTAATCATATGCCCTCTCATTCAACGCCTTTATTTGATCCATTATATTTTCAAACTCTCTGATTGTGAACGCTGAGCCGGCTTGCCAACACATGTCCTTTAACTTCACATTCTTGACCTTGCTATTGAAATTCGAACACACATGTCTCAAACAGAAACGATGGACTCCAAGAGGTGGCTGAAAATCTGGAATTCTTTCCACAGCTTTCAAAAGACCGGCGTGTCTATCTGAAATCAGACACATTCCTTCTCTACCGCGAACAATATGTTTCGATATCATACGAAGAAACCATGACCAAGAACCAAAACTTTCTTCGTCCACAAGTGCATACGCCAAAGGTAAAAGATGTTGATTTGCATCCATGGAAACAGCAATTAACATCTTGTGCTTGTATCTAGTGTAAAGATGAGTTCCATCAACACTAATTATTTTACGGCAATGCTGGAACCCATCTATACATGGTCTGAACGCCCAAAACACATATTTCAACATTTTTATACCATTTGTCTCTTCGGGCATGTGGCGCCACTCGACAACTGTGCCTGGATTCCATTTTTGTAAAGCTCCCAAAAATTTGGGTAGTCTTGAAACTGAGCTCTCCCATGTACCATACACATTTTCTCTTGCCCGTTTCAAACCATGCCATGCCTTATGGTATGAGATTGTATATTGAAATTTATCATACACTTGTTGTTGAACACACTTAATCTCATACCCGGGATCTGTCTGAACCATCCCAGTTAGCAACGCAGCGATCATGTTTTTGCACAAGTTTTGATGGTCAACAGACACCGCGTTCATTAGGCACGTATGAGGGCCTCCATACTTAGTGATTTCCCACATATCAATCCTTTTTTTGTAACCTGCGCGCAACCACCAGTTGCAATGTGTAGTCTCACTATTATTTTTGCATTTGATTTTCCATATACGAGGTGTGCTTTCCTCTACTCGATATTCACGCCTCGCTATACGTATTGCAAAATCTTTAACTGCAGACTGCAAATTCTTCTTATCTTTGAATACCATGCCTTTTGTGAGCACTCCTTCAGTAGGATCATAATATCTAAAATTTTTTGGAAGATCAAAGGAGTCCGCAAGCATTTCATGTGATGATGCATTGAAGAACGGGATATTCGGATGCATGGAGTATCTCTGAGCACTTGATGGAAATGATGGTTGTTGATTGGATGGTGATCTCTCTTGATTTGGGGAATACATAGTTTGAATATCACCAATATCCACCCCATCTTCATCTGATTCACTAGACAACTCGTCTTCGTCAGGTTCGGAGTCTTCTAGTTCATTCACACCAAAAGTGTCAATCAATGGATCCTCTGTTTGATCCTCGGTCTGAGCATTTTCTCTTTCACTTGGAATACCCTCATTATTGGACCTTGAGGTTCCAACAGTATGCTCTTGCCTGACGAGTGCCGGATTATTAATGTCATCCCCTCTTAAGTAAGAAGCATATTGAAAATACTCATTGCTTGGCAGAATATCTGGAAGAGCATTATCTTGCAGTTTCTGAAATTGAAATGAATCAATATGTCAACGCGACGGCAACAATTTGAGCGTTGCGATAAATGCACAACAACGGCAACAATTTCTACAGTTCCTACATCAAATAATGTATAACAGAAAAATATTAATGACAAATTTATAACAATATATATAGCAACAACCATACACCGACCGACATACACATATCCAAAACACGGCACACACGCACACGTCACACAACCATACACACGCACCCATCACACACAAAAATGCAAGCCACACACAACACACAAACACACACAGCAACACACACACAAGCATACACCACAACATACACCATAACATACATCACACACACCACAACACACATCACAACACACATTTCATACCCACATTTCATACATACATTCCATATATACATTTCATACACACACCACACCAACAACATACAATACAAGCACACAACACAAAGCAACACCACACACCATACACACACAAAAATTACCACACAAAAACCACATACACAGACACACACAACACTACACACACACACCACCCAAACACGTAAAAATTAAGATAAAAATTACCTCAACGAACTTTTGAGAAATGGAGAACAACGAAACGTGAATATTGAAAGGAAATTGAAGAAATTGAAGGATAATTGAAAGGAGAAGTGAAGAAGAAGTGAAGAAGAAGTGAAGAAAGTGATGAGGAAGAGAGAAATGTGTGGTGTGGGTGGGTGGTAATAGATATGATAGAGAGAGAAATATTGAAGTGGAAGTCAAAAATCCAAATCCGCCATCGCACTCGGCCAGCCGAGTGAAGTGTGCGACCGAGTAATACGGGGGCCGAGTGTCTCGACCGAGTAACAAGTACCACTCGGCCGGCCGAGTGGTGACCCGACCGAGTGAGCCTTCCAGCATTAAAAAAAAATAAAAAAAAAAAAAGGAAAGTCGCCCCTAGCAGGGGCGACACTAAAAAAAAAAATTTAAAAAATATTCAAACATTGAAAGTCGCCCCTGCGAGGGGCGACTTTACTTACATTTTTAATTTTTTTTTTACTATAATTCTGTAATTAATTTTTTTTTTTTTTTCCATATTTTGGCATTTTTGCCCAAAAGTTAGACATGACAATTCATACATACGACAAAATTCATAAATAGCATGTTGACTTATTTTCATTTTTCTCAGTTTTGATTGACACCTCATTTCTTTTCTGTATTTTGACTACACTTCATTTCTTTTAATATTTTCAGTAATGTAATTTTCTTTGACTAATTTATATATTTTTTCTGTTTTAAATATTTTAAATGAGTAAATTATATATACGGATATAAATTATATTATATCTTTTTACTATAAGATATAAATTATATATACAAAATAAAAAAGAACACATAATAGAATTATATTATATATATATATTAATTATATATATAAGAATTATATATTATATGTATTTATTATATATATAAAATATCAATATACACATATAACGAGACCAAAAAACATTTTTATTGAAAACGCCTGGCTGACGCTTCTCTTTTTTGATTTAAAATTTTTTTTTTGTCGATTGATAATGATTTATTTAAAATATTTAATTCTATAAATAAAATATATAATTATTAAACATTCTATTATTTTCTTAATTCATTTATAATATTTTGATAAGTTTAATTATAATATAAAATATTGTATAAATATTATAAATAAATAAATAAAAATTTTAACTTTTAAAATTTTATTTATAATTGAAATTATGAAAGAATTATATATGTATTAATTATATATGAATACATAACATAAATATATATATATATATATATATGAACAGCGAATAAGGAAAATTATTGAAATATTAATAAATATAATTTTTTAACTTTGTTTCAACAATATTTATAATTTAAGAGCTTTATATATATTAATTATATATAAGAGTTATATAATATATATAAATTATATTATATATATATTAGTTATATATATAATATAAATTTACATATATGACGAGACTAGCAAAAGAAATAACAATTATTGAAAACAACAGGCCCACGATGTTGACTCTTTTTTATATTTTTATATTATTTTCATCAATTTATAATTATTAATATAATATTCTAACTAATTTATAATTAGTTATTTAAAATATTTTAATTCTAAAAATAAAATATATAATTATTAATAAATATTCTGTTATTTTATTATGCATTTATAATATTTTGATAAATTTAATTTTAATATAATATATGGTAAATATATTATAAATAAATAAATAAAAATTTTCATTTTTTCAGTTTTTATTTATAATTTAAAACACAATATAATTATATATTAATTATATATAAATATATATATTAATTTTATATAAATACATAAGATAAATATATATGTGTGCACCGAATAATGCAAAATTATTGAAAAATAAATAAATATAATTTTTAACTTTTTTCAATTTTATTTATAATTTAAGAGAATTATATATATATATTAATTATATATATATAAGAATTATATTATATATATTAATATTATATATAACAATTGTATTATATATATTAGTTATATATATATAATATAAATATATATATATATATATATATAAACATAAGTACCCTAAATTCTACGTAGAATCATAATCTTTCTAAAAAGTTGATTTTCTTTGAATCAACATCATCATCATATATTTCTTTGACACAACTGTATTTATTATTTTTATTAACTCTAATATATATATATATATACATACATATATATCAGTTGCTCTATAAATAAAATTTATAGCATTTTTACATTGCAACTTTCTAATTAAATTTGGTTATTTTAATTTCTTGTTGTGGAAAAAATTATATAATTAATTTTAAGTAGCCTATAAAACTGCCACTATATGTATGTATATATAAAAAGAGAAGTATCGCCTAAAAAACATTAACTTTTCCTATATAATCTACTTTTTAATTATGGTATTTATCGTTCTAGTTATATATATATATATATATATATAAACAGAGGTCACCATAAAAATAGTAGCAGCAATTTTTACAGTCTAAATTGATTTCTAAATCTGGAAAATGCCTTTTTTTTTTTTTTAAAGAAAGTCGAAAGGATTATAATGTTAAAAATAATATTCCTTTTATATTCATTAAACCTCATAAATATTTTCATAAACAATAAACTATGAAGATTACAATACAAAAATTTCGCCAAACTTCTATTTTGAATCATAATCATTCTATATTAAAAGATTTAATTTTCTTTGAATCGTGATCTTCATATATTTCTTTGACGCCATTGTATTTATTATTTTTTATTGATTCTATTATATATATATATATATATATATATATATATTAGTACCCATATAAATAAAATTTATAACATTTTTCTGTTGTAACTTTCTTACTAAATTTGGTTGTTTTTATTTCTTATGTGGAATAAATGATATAATTAATTTTAAGTATCTTATAGATACCACTATTTGTATGTATATATAAAATAAGAAGTATCGCCTAAAAACATTAGATTTTCCTAAATAAATTACTTTCTAATTATGATATTTATTTTTTTATATATTTATATCAATATCTATTTGTATATAAGATATAATAATACAATTTGATTCATAGAGCCACAATATTCAATGTTGAAATTAAACTTATCATTTTTCAGATACTAAAATTATGTTGTATTATTATTATCTATAAAAATATATTTATTTAATAATCTTTTTTATTATTTTTTTATTTTTCACTAAAAAATTTAAAACTTGTAAATTTTTTGTTTCAACTCTATTTTTTATGAAAAATATATGTAATTAATTTTATTTTAACAATCTTTAAGTAGACATCCATATTGCATATATATATTTATATATATATATATAAACTTAATTATTAAATATAAAATACTTTTTCTTAAGCTAATTGTTATATATTTTTATATTTAACTAAAATAATTATGTAGATATGGACAAATCATTATCTAAATAACGAAGCAAGAAATCAATCCTATAAGATTATGTATATCTTTTGATGATTTGTTTATCTAAAGACATAAAAAAAATACAAAAATAAATATCCTATGGGTAATTTTTTGTTCTTTTAATTATTTGACAATATTTGCTCTTTTTTTTAATATTATAATGTTAGTGTATATTTATTCATTTATTTTATCATTGATATATTGTTTCAGCATATACATATTTCGTTGAAACAATTTATTTTTAGCAGTGAAATTTTGAAAGAAATTATAATCTTTTAGAAATATTCCACTAAAAATTCTTTTTTAGCAGTGAATTTTTAAAAGAAATTATAATCTTTTAGAAATATTCCACTAAAAATTCTTCTAGGATATGTGAATATATATATATATATTGTCAAACATATAAGTTTTACTACGATCACAAAAAAATAGTCCTTTTTAAAACCAATGCATATTCATAATCATAAAAACTATTATGCAATATTTTTATATGTTTAACAATATATATATATATTTATATTGTGTTGAAAAAATTATACACACTCACTCTTTAAAATATAATAAATTCATATATGTATATATGGGGATGGGGCGAGGTGAATAAAATTATCGTATCATATTAATAATTGTAATAATTTGCACTGCACATATTTGAGGCTAACTATTGAACATACTTTGATTAGAAAATGAAAGAGAGAGAAAAATAAATACATATAAATGTTATATAATACTTAAATTTAATGATATTATATAACTAAATTAAATTAGAAAAATCCACACATTGTCTGTGCATCGCACGGGAGCTTAACTAGTATACATATATGACGAGAACGAAAAAATTATCAAAAACGTCAAGCCAACTCATGATTTCAATAAAACATCAGTTGGCCAGGCATTTTAGTCTTTGTTTTTTTTTTGTTGATTTATAATTATTTAATTTTATAAATATAAAATATATAATTATTGATAAACATTATATTTTATCAATTTATTTATAATATTTTGATAAATTTAATTTTAATATATCATATGGTAATAATATTATAAATAAATAAATATACATGTTAATAAATAAATTTAATTTTTACTTTTTTCAAATTTTATTTATAATTTAAGAGAATTATACATATATATTAATTATATATCTAAGAATTATATTTTATATACATATATTAGTTATATATATAATATAAATATATATATGTCAAGAATTGTTTTTATTGAAAATGTTAGGCCACTGACGTTTAGTGACTTTTTATTATTTTTATTTTTTCCGGCAATTTATAATTATTTATTTAAAACATTTTAATTCTATAAATAAAATATATAATTATTAATAATTATTCTATATAAAATTCTATTTTTAAATTATATTATGTAATAATTCATTTATAATTTTTTAATAAATTTAATTCCAATATGACATACGATAAAAATACTATAAATAAATACATATAATGTTTTACTTTTATCAATTTTATTTATAATTTAAAATATAATAGAAATATATATACATTACTTATATATAATTATATATATTGTATAAATAAATACATATATATAAACTAATAAAATAAAATCGTATATGGATAATTTATATATAGTATATATGTGCGTGTATATATATGCATGGATGATGATATGATATAATGTGTAATGAAGGCGTGCATGGCAGTTAGACATAAACTGAAAATTAAAAACGTTAGTGGATGTTACGTTTTTAATTTTAATTTGACCAAACTCAAAATGTTAGGTGATGTTTTTATATTATTTTGGGAAAACTTTTTTAAAATACTATAAAACGTGATTTTTTTTTCTTTTACAATATTTAGGTAATTTTCCTGAGAAAGTAGCCCACGGAAGAATTTGTGCCCACTGTTATGGCCAAACTTTGCCACTGATTTGATGATGCTGCTGCCGGAGGTTGTCGCTACTGATGAGTGCCACTTCGGCCATTTCCTCTGCTGCGATTGCCACCACCTCTGTCGGGATTATTTTGACGCCGCCCACAGCCACTGTGGCCACCACCAGAATTACCCGAATTTGTGTCATGAGGTTGCTGAAAACTACAGATAGAATTATTAATAATAGAGTTTATAAATAATGCATAATCTCAACTTGATTCACAACCAGCACATTGCTTCATATTTTGTTCCTCCAAAGATAGCATCGAACGGGCTTTAGCAATTGAAGGGAGAAGATCAAGATGTTGAATTATCATCACAGAACTCGCATATGGGTCGGTTAGGCCTCCAATCAACTTTAGAAGTATACAGTCGTTGGAAACCATTTCACCTACATTTGCCATCTTATGGGCCAAAACCTTGAGCCGTTGACAATAAGCAGAAACATTAGGAAAATCTCTTAGATGAGTTTATGCAAACTCATGTTCAAGGTGGACGGCCCATGGCCAATTTTTTCCATGCATCTTTAGCTTCATCATCTGGATCGATAATTGTATTGAGAATATCAAAAGAGATCGTGCTATAAATCCATTAGCATCAATCATCTTACAGTGGACTTTGTCTTCCAGTGGAGGAGGAATTATTTGTTCATAGACAAGATGTGCAGAGGCATGGAGCTTGAAAAGGGTTGCCCATCATTCTCCAAATCAAGGGGGATAGGAATGGCAGTTTTGATGTTGGTAGCCATTGTGGCAGGATGAATTTGTGGCTGCTGTGGATTGACCATAAAGGTGAACGAAGAAGAAGAACATAGGAGAAGGTAGAAAATAGGAAAAGAAAATCCTAAGGCTCTGGTACCATATAAGAGAGAATAATATACAAGTGTACCACCAGCGTTGATTAAAACTACAGATTAGGAATATCTTTGACCACCTAACTAATCTAATATAAAAGATTTAGGTCAATAATAACAATTTTACAAGAATATCTACATATATTCTATCACAAACAATGATGGAGAAGTGCAAATTCCAAATTAGAGTTGGGCTCCTTCACCCTAATTCAATCACTAAAGAAATATTTTGAATAATCTTTCAATGTATTCATAAACAGACAAGGAAATTGTACAACCAACTTTACAACACCCCAAGCTTGAGATCTCCAAATTACTAACTTTGACTTGTTTTTCCATTTCAAAGTTCTAAAAAAAAAAAAAAAAAAATGAAATTCTAAAACCTACAAAAGTAAATTTCCATCTATGTACAATATACAAATGCTCTATGTCCTCACACGAAAAACAGAATTGAGCAATATTCACACGGCCTCTTTTGTCAATAGGAAAATGCAGTTGTTATCGTATCTTCAAACCGATCTTGAATCTACACAGAAAAGCTCAAGAAGAATTAATCTCATATGAATGCAAAAGCCAAGGATGCTGAAGTGCCTCTCTTGCTGTGGGTCGTTTCTTTGGGTTGACTTCAAGCAAGTATTTCAAGAAATCAATAAAACCAGAATCGGAAATTTGCAGGTGTTGCTCCAACGATAACTTCTTAGGAACAACACACTCCAGCTGATTTGTTTCCTGTTGCAAGATTATAGTTATGTCACAAGAATGAAGAACTAATTTGATTCTAATGGAATTTGGAAAAAGATGCCATCTTACAGCACAGCCGAAGTGTACATAATTTCAGATCATAGAAATTTAAAATGGAAATCAGATGCAAAGAATTCAAAATTTTCATGGATTTTTTAGGCTACTTTCTGTATGATTGTTTACATTCTTAATGACGAAAGAAAGATCGGAGCTTCTTCCCCAGATGCTAAACATCTAGTCTTTTTTCTGGATTTTTAGTTTTAGTGTTTTTTAAAGCTTTATGCACTAAGATATATGTAGACTCACCTCATTTAAGTAATAGAGATCATATTCTTCTGTGAAAAACTTATGGACTTCCAGGCCGTTCTGCAGCATTTCCATGTCGATAGGACCAAACATTCCTATCATACGCACAAGAAGCTTTACAACTGCTTCATTTGGAAATAGCACCTGTTACAGTACAAGAATATTCACACCTTAAAATGCATATGAAATACGCACAAATTGATTGGGTTCATCAGTAGCAGAAAAAGAGCTACAAATTTCGAAAGGTTAACAACTCAGACAGAATAAGAAAATAAAATCACATAACACCATAGACAAATTGGGAACCCTTTTTGCATATATGCATAACACACACATCATTAAAAACTATAGGCAATTTGCAAGTGATGCATGATATATCCAAATAAATGATAGGACGTACCTCCCCAGAGTGCAACTCTGCCAAAATGCACCCAACAGACCACAGGTCAATCTTCTGGTCATAAGGAAGACCTAAAATAACCTCAGGAGCCCTATACGAACGAGATTGAACATACAGAGACAAATTGTCGGACTGAAAGCAACTGCTGCCAAGATCAATAACCTTTATGTCACATCTTCGATAACTTTTTATCAGAACGTTTTCTGGTTTAAGATCACAGTGAATTATTCCTAAATCATGCAAATATAATAATGCCTCCAGAATCTGTCGAGTTATGACCTGCAGGGCAATTGCAACATTATTATATTCTTTATCTAGAATTCCAAAGTCCTTTAGAGAATGTGTTATATTGAGAGGTAGGGATAAGAGAAATTTTCGATGAAAGGAACCTGCAGTCTGTCCAACGTAAAATAGGTCTCTCCTCCAGATTCTTGGTTGTATTTCTGAAACTCATATAAGTTTGCTTTCAGAAGTTCTGTTACAATAAATAGGTGCTCCTGCAATCAAGTTTGAAATCACAAAAAGTTGCAATCATAACATAATTCAAATTACTATCACCCAAAAAATCATCTGATATAAACCAATTAAACCAAACATGACCTTACTCTTTTCGACACAATTAGAATTCCAATTACATAATCAATGAGTGTCCAAAAGTATTATATCATATTCATGTATCTGACATAGGTAACATCTCCTTTAAAGTATGCATGAAGCATAGTTTCAATTAATTGCCCTAAAACATAAACCATATCCCTTCTTCATTAATAAGACACTAAGCTTTCGTTTAGGTGTACCTGGTGATAGAAGTAATCATAAAGACGTAAAATGTGTTGTTCATCAGCAGGGTCGTGCTTGTTTACAAACTTCAAAAGTTTGATCTCGTCTAAACTCTGATCAAAGAAATCCTTGTCGTTTTTTATTATCTTTAAGCAAACATCCATTCCTGCGTTAAGATCATGCGCCTGGACAACCTTGCTGAATGCAGCGGATCCCAGGTATTCAGTGACATAATATCTACCTGCTATAATACTATTGATAACAATAGGGAAGTCCTTGTTCTCTTCAAATCCGGTCCTGTTAATGGACAACAAATGAGTACAACTCTATGCTACAAATCAACCTGCAGATTAGAGACCAATGTGGGGTGAATGAAGGAAACAATGGACTCCTAACTTGTTTAAAAAACGGGATTAATTTAAATATGCGTGCAAATATAATCATCTTAACTCTACAAGAACTCATGATGTGGAAACACATGCAAACCCATATGAGATTTCAAAAGATAATCTGAGAATGACTTACACACCTGTTTTTCCGGTGTATAATTCTTAGATCAAATATTTCATAACCATCTTCCTTTGTCTCGTACATGTGAAGCTCATCAGGGATAACACCACTCTCTTCATTTACTGCGACTTCTGGCTCATTGTTTTCTCCTCCAATTACTTCATTATACATAAAGTCATAGTTGTCATCATTATTTGGGTAATTGTCTTTCTTAACAGTATAGACGTGATGAGCACTATCAAAACCTCCAACCCAATCATTTGTAGAATTCCGTTTGTTCGAAAAGTTAGTCTCACTTGTGAGTCTTTCCCCTACAGTCCTTAACTGGTTGTCATTTGAATATGTTGCTTTTAGATTTCCCATATCAAGCTCGGTTGGATTACCTGCATAAACTCTTCCAGCACGACTGCAACAAGCACAAAGAGGGGCTGGACAACTATAGTCAGTGCAATGTCCCTTTTTCTCACCTTGTTCCAACCGAAAGTGTTCGCCCAATTCATAATAATCTTTGCAAGCTTCTTCGATCAAACTCTCCTTAGCGGATCGAGTTTCTATATTGTAGATACTTTCATCGGATAATAAATTGTACGAGACTTGAGCCTGTATGCCTTCCCCAGTCTGCACGGTCATGACATACTTATCCTCACTTGGGTCACCAAAAATATCTATGTCATTAAAGAGGGGTGGCATGGCATAGTCTTCATCTTTCTCCTTGTACCAAAAGAGGTCATTTTGCATATCAAAATCAGGGTAATCTCTAGCTGTGTCAAACTGAGACAACCCATCCGATGAAGCTTCTGAAGGGAGGCGAGTGGTACGAATCCCATACGGATTTGTAAATTCTAGAATTAGAAGCAGATAATATTAGTACTACAAAAGTAACTTTCGATTATCACTAAGTGTGCATGAATATATATGTATACTAGAATGAAGAACAGGGGGGAAAAACCCCCACAGATCTATTAAAATTATACTAAAATGAATAATTTGCAGAATTGATCATTATGAAGGTTGTTAATACATCGTTTTCTTCACCAAACTGGGCAATAATTGAAATGTCAAAATACATAAACAAACACGACATTAAATTGAAAAAATCGAAAAAGAAAGGGATATTAAACTGACAACATTCTTCAAAGGAATTAAGTAATCTGCAACATCATTAAATTAACTTAATTATGCCAGAGAAAGAAAAGAAAAATGGAAAGGAAGAAACATTAATACCAGAAGAACACAATTCAGAAGTAGAAGAACCCAAACTCACAAACTCATCATCAGACAAACTCTTGGAGGTCTCCCCAGCATCAGAAAGCTCCTGCGGAAGCGGAAGCCTCCGAGTGGACGGAATTCTGAGCGGCGGCGCCATCGGAAAGAAGAACTTCTCCAATTCCGAAGAGCCCACTTGGGATTTCTCGATGACATCCTCCATGAGCGCTGATTCAGACTCTGATAACCCATTATTTCTCAAGAATTCAAACACCGCCTCGAGCTCCACCTCCCCCATTTGAAGCAAGAACCGAATTCAAGAAAGAATGGAAGAAGGGCGAGAGAGCTGAAGTAATACCAGTAGGTTCATGGAGTTGGAGCTGAGACTGATATTTTACTCGTCAGCAGTTGGGTGTCCAACGTCTCCTTCACTGTATAACACTGTAGGGAGAGAGAGAGTGTGTGTCCCTTTCACCTTCTTTCTCTGTTTCGCTTGTGCTGTGAATGAGAAGCCAACGGAGAGGACGGTATGTCACTAATTTCGAAAGCTAAAACAAGTATGCAAATTTTCTGGTAATAATGACGTGGCACATAAGTCTGTTGACAAGTAGGATTTTGATGTCATCTAGGTTGTATTCTTCTTTTTCGTGTTCTCTTTCTTTATTTGGATTTGACTCAGTATGGCCTTCATTCTTTTCTGTACTGGACCCGTACCCGTCGTATATTATTGCGATGGATAAAAATCAATATTTATTAATAACATATATATATATAGTGTTGAGATCAATAATTAAATCTAATCTTTATAAAATTATTATCTTAAGATATTTCTGTAAAAATGTATCAAAGTAATATTGAATATTAAAAAATGAAAAGTACTATGCTATATTTGACTAATTATCTGAGTTTATAAATGTGTAATTAGAAATTAACTGATAGATCTTAAACTTTGGATACGAACATTCAAAGTATAATTACCTAAGTTTAAATTATTTTAAAAATATTGTAATTTTGAATTAAGTATAAATTTATTAATAATTATTTTATATTACCAATTTTAGTAACTGTATTTTGGTGGATAACACTTACTATTTTACTACTTACTGGTGTGAGACCCATACGATGTGTGGAAGTTATTTTTGTATGATTATATTACTAAAAATATACTATTTATTACTAAAATTTTTAATTATACTTAATATATGAATATTTACCTGTTTCTTTTTTTGTTTGATTTGCATATTTAGTGATCTATATATATACAGTTTGAATTACAATAACTACCGATTGCAATTTGTATAAGCGATCATAATTATTTTTTCTTTGAGATATGTCCTATGTTCATGAGTTGTGCTTACTGCATTCCCCAAACTTTGTGTATTACTTTAAAATAAACTACAAAAAATTATATGCATCGGTTGCAGGAATTATAGATCAGTTCAGGTCCATCACAATAACCCACTCCCACTTTATTTCATGCGTTTTTTGTGTTTTTTTTTTTCCGCTCTGCTCTCTCATTCTCGATCTTGTATTGCTAAGGATGTAATTTTTATTTTTATTTTTACGAATTTAGTTTTCCTAACATCTTTATTTATTTTCGAATATAAAATTCATTCCATCTTATTGATATATTGAGATAAAATAACCTACCCCAAAAACGTACTACATAAGAAAATGACTTATACCCAAGCCTGTATGAAGTCATGAAAATCCATATGTCCTATGCTAACTTATACAAGCTGCTCGGTCAAAGTGACAAGCCGAGAAACTTGTTACTAATTTTTCGTTACTTACTAAAATTTTGATTACTATATTCCTTACAGTATTAAAAGTACAATTGTAGGAGTACTAATTTTTCATTTGAAGTTATATATCTCATGACAATGATAGGTTGGTGCATGGCTGAATTTTATTTGAGTGATAATGTACGTTTCTTATACAGGTGTAGGAAATTAAACTCCAAGGACTTCATCACTAATTAGGAGAATACTGCTTATTACATAATTATATATGCCAATTTTTTTATTTGATTTTTCATCTTCAATTCAATAATTTATGATTTTATTAGATAATCAAACTTCAGTCTTTTAGACGTACATGTTTGAATTCTTATATTTAAATGCATTATATAATTGGGTTGAAATTAAATAGATCTATACACTGGATTTAAATCATGAGTGAAGGTATATAAACAATTTAGAAGTAGCCTCTTGAATCATGAATTTTTAGATGGACTTGATGTTGGAATATTTAGGTCATAGATCATATGAAATATGCAACGGAAGATAATAATTAAAATTATTTCTATGATTTGTCTATCATAATTAAAAGGTGAGTTTTAGCAATTATAGCAAACAATTCACGTTCTTAGGGAGAATTATTCAGATAATCGATAGCATGTTAATTAAGGACATTTGTGACTATCTGACTTTCTCTCCAAGTTTATCCATGTCCAACCTTGATGCATAGATACACAGTTTAACTTGATTTTCATATATATTTGTATAGAACGAGAATAATAATCTAGAACTAAAATATAATTGTGAATCTCAACACATGAGAGCATAGAGCAAGAGGGAACGAAGAAAAACAAGAAGATGATGTCTCTTCTATATGTTCGATCATTCATTTATATTGATCCCCAAATCTCTCCCTTCGACTTAGGAGTCCCACTTCTTATGGGGTTAGGAGTCTCACTCCTTGTGGACACTTTGTGAGCTCAGATTTCCCACTTTGTGGACTTCTTATGGGCTTAAAAGTCATACTTCTTATGTGTTGGACGTCTCTCTAATATGAGACCTAAAGTTGTCTTCTTGAGCATAATTATATGCTAAGCCCAAAAGACTACTCTCCAATTAATTTAATTAATTATAGCAGTATTTGGGTCTAATTAATTATTTATCCAACAAATAAAATATGCTCAATAATTAATTATCCTCATGATTAATTAATTACTTGGGCTCAAATAATCGATTTGTAGAACTACTATGATTTAGGCTAATAATTAATTTATGTATGATTAATTAATTATTTATCTCCATTCTAACGCACCAGAATCTGGTTATGTGTGTGACCGCTTAGGTTCATCACTTCACCTTGTCAAAGAGTAAGCAATTCAATTGCGATTAATTAATCACCTTTGGATATCCCAATCCTTAGCTACTCAAGACATGCTTTTGTTCATGTCCAATGCACACTACTAGAAGACTCATAGGTAAAAGATGAATTCAACGTGCAAACCTTTCATATGTACTTATCGTGCAAATAAGGTCCCTTCGCTCGGTTTGACCGATTAATGTTAAGGGCTTGGTCATTTCTTACAGACCCATGATTGACATTAACTATAATGATCCTCAAATACTCTGTCGATCCACTGGCCCATAATGAGATCTCATCTCTTATGTTATGGTCGGGTGCCTTGCACAAAGTCTTCATTTGATCTAGCGAGTGTATGAAATATAGATAAACAATCGCATCAAATTAATTTGTGGTCCAGCGAATTATATGTTGCCTATACACTAATATTAAATATAGTACCATCATAACCAACAAGCCCCCGTTTGGCCTCTCAAGAGAGGCTTAAGGAACTTATAAAAAATACAGCTTCCCTCATGCAGAACCACATACCTGCATATGATCTCAGGAGTAATTAAAGCACCTATAGAAATCAGAACCTTAATTTTTCTGTTACCACTACGGCTACCAAATGGTTCAAGTTTTGATGTAGGATCAATTCAATGTGATCGTTTGGAACAAACGTCAGTACCAATATCCATGAAACGAGATATCCACTCCTTGAGTGACATATCACTTAGTGCCTATCCAAATCCTATAATATATTATCTTGTAGATTATATGACTTGCAACATTTATACTTATTCCATTATCATATATTTATATAAATGACCAAGTCTCCTAGATACCAAGATCATAGAAATTTAATATCATATAATGTAAAGGCAAATAAATACAATAAAGAAGAAATATTTTAAACTTTTATTTATATTAATAAAGAATGTACTTGGAATATGTCTTTTAGGCCAGTCTGCTTGCTAAGACACATATTCTTACATATAGTTGCATAGCCCTGCATACGTAATTAAAAAGCAAGTTTAAGTAATTATACCAATCAATTAATGTTCTTAGTGAGAATACTTCAGATGACTGAATTGGATGTTGATTAAGGACATTCTACTTTCTCTCCAAGTTTATCCACGCCTAGTTTTGATGCGTAGATACACGATGTAGCTTGATTCTCGTATATTTGTATAAAATTAGACTATTAATCTAGAGTTAAAATATAATTTGGAATTTCAACACATGAGATGAGAGAGAAAGAGGGAAAGAAGAAAAAGAAGACGATGATGTCTCTTATATATGTTCGATCGTTCATCATCAATCTTCTCTCTTTGGGGATCAATTTATATTTGTCCCACAATCTCTCCTTATGGCCTAGGAGTCCCAATCCTTGTGGGATAACGAGTCGTACTCCTTATGAACTCCTTGTGGGTTAAGGAATCCCACTCCTTGCTGACTCTTTATGGGCTTAGAGTCTTGCTCTTTAGGTATTGGGTCTATCTCCCATATGAGGCTTTAAGTTTTCTTCTTGGGCTTAATTAATTTATAAGCCCAAAAATCTATTCTTAATTAATTTATTTAATTCTTATATTATTTGAGCCTAATTAAATATTTGTTCAACAAATAAAATTAGCCCAACAATCAATTCTCTACATGATTAATCAATTACTTGGGTACAAGTAATTAATCTGTACAAAAAATATTATTTAACCCAATAATTAATTTATCCATGATTAATTAATTATTTATCTTTGTTCCAACACACTAGAATTTGGTTATGCATATGACTCGTTAGGACCATCACTTGATCTAGTCCAAGAGCAAGCAATCTAATTGCAAGATTAATCAATGAAAATAATTAATTACCATTAGATCTTTCAATCTTTAGGTACTCAAGACATCCTTACGTTCATGTCCAACAAACACTAGTAGAATGAGTCATAAGTAAAAGATGAATTTAACGTGCAAATCTTTCATCTGTAGTTACCATGCAGATATGGTCCATTCGTTCAGTTCTCTAATTAATTTATAGGGCTTGTTCATTTCTTAAGAACCCATGATTGACATTAATAACTATAATGATCCTCATATATTTTGTTGATCTGTTGGCTCATAACGATATCACATCTCTTATATTCTGATCCAGTGCCCTGTGCAAGATCTTCATTGGATACGACGAGTGCTGGAAATATAGAAAAACAATCCCAACAGATTATTCTGTGGGCCACGAATTATGTCTTGCCAATACACTAATCTTAAACATAGTTCCACCATAACCAATGAGCCCCTATTTGGCCTCTCAAAAGAGATATAAGGAACCCCCCTCAAATATGTAGCTTCGCTCATGTAGGACTACATGCATACGTACAATATAAGGACTAATTAAAGCACCGATAGAATTCAGAACCTTTATTTTCCCGTTGCCTCTACGACGACCTAATGGTTCAAGTTCTGGTGTGGGATCAGTGCAAAGTGATCATTTGGAACGAACATCACATCCACTAGCCTACGTAGTGTCTCATTATATATTTTGGGTTGTTCAATTAAATAAGTTAATCTAAGAGCTTGTTTAGATTAATTAAACTTAAGAAACAATACGAATCAATATAACATGTTGTTGATTTAGGGGTAGAGTTTCTAGGATTTAATTAGATGGAATGTCACCTTAATTTGAAGGGTAGTCAATAGTAGGAGCATAATTGAACTAAGAACTGTATCGTGTTTATTATATGAAAGAATCGTGTTGCCTTATTTTGTTTTAATAAACTTTGCTTACACTAGTAATTTTTAGGATTCATTAGAATCAAACCCTCTTCTTTTTGTTCTTGTTCATAAATTAATACGAGAAAGACATAAATAATTCAACTTTTCCTCGTAGGATTTCCTCTTACTCTCCACTATTATGAGTTAGTAGCGAAAAGCTGAGGAAAGATGAATAATTAATTTTATGATGGCTCAACAACATGGTCACATATTTAAACAAAGTGTAATAACATAAAATAATGAAAAAGTAATATTTAAAATATTTAAATTATCGATGGAATTTTGTTGGTAAATCACAAAATAATTACTGGCGCAAAAACAAAAAAACAAAATGAACAAATGATTGACGGCATTTTTCAGCACTAAATAATGAAAAAGAAAAATTTGTTACTACTGACGGAATTTTGGTCACTAAATTAATTTTACTAAACTAACCATTAGGGTCGTTCATTAATGATAGAATATACTTTTTTGGTGACAGAAATATCCATCACTACATAAAATAATTAATTTGAGACTTAATATTTGTTATGCTTAGGACTCTCGAGACGGACATTTACCACAAAATTTCTACTATCTAAAAGTTATTTGTCGATTTTTTTTATTTCTTGTAGAAAGAACATTATTAAAAATAAAGATGGAAAATAATTCAATCACATATCGTTCTTTTTTAAAAAAAAATGACGTATCAGCTGATTTAACATGAATAGTTGGTTGCTTAAATCGAATTGACAAAACATAGTTTATTCTTGTAAGACCTCAACTTTGAGTTCTCTAAAGTCGGCATCGGATAAAAATGAATATTGTTCGAAATGTTGCTAGATTTATTGTAATCTTGTGTTCATATGCAGATTTTGTAAAGATTAAATACGTGGAAGATTTACAAAGATTCATATCTTTGTAAATTATAAAGATACAAGAAAATCGTGGAAGAAAATCTATGTAGATATCATGGAGATCCAAGACAAATCGAAGGAAGATTTTCTAAGATATTAGGAAAAAGATATCCATCAAGAAATCCATTGAACCTACAATCGGATGCACATCAGCCAAGATTGGCACAAAAGATATGAAGAAGATATGGTGGAGATATAAATAAGGAAATAAATCTTGAAGAAGATTGCTGTTGGGTTGGTACGCAAGTGCACGTAGTCAACAAGTAGTATAATGATGAGTTTTATCGTCTCCACAGGGATTGAAATTAAAATAAATTGCAATTATCAATTACTAGCAATTTTTAACTAAAGAAATGAGTAATAAGTGGAGTGGATGGTTTGGTTCTACTTCTACAAATTAAACAAGAATTAAAGAAAATATTTTCAACAATTTGATGTTCACTTCACAATCAATGGCAGCAAGGAATTTCACAAGATGGATGTTATAGACTTGAATTACTAATTTTCTTTGAATCGAATTTTATTGATCAATGTTAAACGGCATTGTTCTCGAGTGAAATGTTCTAAAGTTAACACGAATTCTTTCTTGATACATAGAATTTTTCCAAATGCTATGTTATACATTCCTCTTTCTAATTAAACATATTCCTATGCCTAATTGAAATTGGAACATCGATGCAAAAATCAATTCGTATATTTATGCAAGGCGAACAATATATCCCTATACCATTCCCAACAATAACCTATAATCGATCATCCACTTGCATCATTCAAGCAATTTTCATTAGACCTAACCCTTCCGGTATTAAATCTAGCTTGTAAATTCATTATTGCTGGCCAAACAACAACAAACATTAACCATACCTACTTGAATGAACAATAGCACAAATCACCCAACAATGCAATAAAGTCTCAATAAAACGATTCAAAATCCATTAGAAATTCAAGTCTAATTGATGTTTAGCTCATGACTATTTCAGAAAATACAGTCCAGAAAATGAATATATCATCCATAAAATCTGAAATGTAATTCCTAAAGAAAACAGGGGAATAAAAGAGAATAAAGAAGAGAGAGTTCAGCTGTTGGGATGGCTGATTTTCGACTCCTTTCCTCCTCTTTTTCTTCTAGTTGATTCCTTCTTTCTCCCCTTGAAATCTCCGTGAAAAACTGGTGAGAATGGTGGAATTTCGTTCCTGGTCCAGCCTCTGTTTTCTCTTCATGCGTGCTGTTTTCTCTCTGGGACTGTTTTTTGCCTTCTCCTGTTCTTGCTTGCTGCCCTATTTCCTGTTGTCCCTTTTCTTTTCAAGGCCCATGCCTCTTTTCTTCTTTTTGGCAGCCCATTTAATTAGTCCATGTTGATTTCCCAGCCGATTCATTTATTCTTTGCCAGCTTGGCAAATTTAAATTGTTCAGTCAGCAATTTGACTCGCATTTTCTGGTTAGAAAAATTAGCTTCCAGCGTGCTGCAGCATCTCGTGCAGCAACTGGGGACTTTCTAGACTTTCTGCACCATTAGCTTTGATTCCTCAATTTCAGCTCCAATCCTATTTTTTTTACACTAAATCAAAGAAAAATTACACATTTAATTTACATGAACTACAAAATAAAATAAAGATCTAATTATGTCACATTATACTAAAATTCACCAAATTCATCACTATTTTATACATAAATTCAAATTAAAGGGTACAAAAATAACTCTATTATATAGAGTTATCAATTGCATATGCACACATTGATTATAAGAGAATCTTTCCATGTAAACTTGATTGTAGGGTTGTCCGTGACTTGTATATAAAGGGGACAACCCACAACTATTAGAGCTATTCGTTTAGTTTTTATTCTGAGGGAGATGAAGAAAGAGATCATACGTTTTATTTTATTTTGTTTCAATGATCTGAGTTCTACGCCCAGTTGGAACTCAGATGGTTTGACAGTTTTAAATCAACACCATAGGGATACGTGTGGTGAAATCCATTCAGGGGTGAGTGGTCGGGTTAGTTGTTAGGGAGAGTGCGCATGATCTAAGTAGGGGTATTTAGTGAAGAGAGAGTATACACTTTTGGAAATTCATACTTTCACCTTGTTGGGAAATAAGACACTACTATAATATAATTGCTCTCAGAGGAAGAAGTTCTTCCTCAAAACAAACTTAATCTTGTTTAATTTATTTAAGCTTCCGCAAATTTTATTATTGAGTAACAAGTTGAGTATGAACTCAACTGGTGCACTAACATTCTGATATTTCAATTGGCACTAGAGCATGTCCAGTTTATCAAATAGGTCGATTCAGGGACCATGGGCACTTACGAGATGAACTCGCTACGCCCCCATACTAGGATGGAAGCAACTATACGTACTGAAAATCCGTGATGTCTATTTATCTCTGATCCAACTGGTGTGGTGATGCCATCGTAACTGAATAGACATGGGCTCAGATAAAAAATGGAGACAAGAAGGATACAATCATAGACAAGCCACGTAGCTTGTTGAATGTAGATAAGAAATATGCTGATGCAAACAAAGTCACGGATGCAGTTCAAGCAAAGAAGAAGGACCGGGGCATAGATGGAATACTCTCTCTACCTCATGGACCTATCACTCGAGCACGAGCCAAAAGATTCAAGGAAGCATTGGCCCAATTGTGTGTTCGGTCAGCCCACGTAGGTGATCCAATGGCAGCCCAAAATTCAGTCCAACTTTGTGAGACATTTCAGGCCAAAGTAAAGCCCGAATTAGTGACCCAATTGATGGCCTATCACACACACTTTGAAGGAGCTGAAGTGGAGAATGTAACAGCCCAATCATGAACGTTTTTGAAGAGTTACAATGGAGAATGTAACAGCCCGGTGATGTACATGGCTCAAATGTAGGGTAGGTTCATTGTTTGATTGTAGACATAAAGTTTAAAGTCAAAATTTGTGTTTTAATGTAGAATTGAATGTAATTAATGTGTTTTAAACATGTTGAACCTAGCCATGTAGTATAAATAGGGATGGAACTCTATTGTAAGGATATCATATCATATATTCAAGATTTCAACTTTCAGAATATTTTCTGAGTTTTCTTTGTTCTTTAGAGAACTTCTAGGACTTATCGAGTATAAGCTTGTGGCGTTCTAGTATACGGTCTTATCACTTTAAGTGTGGCGACCAACCATCTTAGAAACTTAGTTTGTCTAATTCTCAATTCCGAGTGATTAGAAGGGTTAAGTTTCGACTTACTTAACCTTGTTCTTCAAGGGTTCCGATCAGATTGTAAAGGTTGTCTCGGTTAGAATCAAAGGTTGTCTATCTTGTTTGCACGTGGATAGAAGGTCTAAGATCTATTCCAAGAAGGGCTTATATCATTTGGTATCAGAGCTTTGGTTCAACAGGTTTTGTTAGCTTCTATCCATCTATCTTTATTCTTTCATTTCTAATCCTTCCATCTTGAAATTTCTATTCATCTCTTGTAAAAAAAAAAAAAAAAAGGATCAAAGTGCACAAAAAAAAAAGAAAAAAAAGGGTCAAAGTGCACAAAAAAAAAAAGATCAAAGTGCAAAAAAAAAAAATAAAAAAAAAGATCAACGTACAAAAGGCTTCGGTTTACTTAGGTTACAAATCTATTGTGACTTCTTTGGTTTTTCTTTCTTTGTGAGCTATTTGTGTTATTTTTGGGTGGTTTTTCCGTATCTAGAATTTGACACAGGCACACTTGATTTGTTTAACGTTGTTCTCATAAGAACTATAGAAAACGAAGATTGAGTGGTAAAAGGCTTGAGTGGTGAGCATATCTTGAGGGTAAAAGCCGATATTTGTGTGAAACACGAGAGTGAGTGACATCTTTCGAGTGAAACACGTAAGGGAGTGTTGTGAGGATATTATTTTTCTAACATTCTTTTGTAGGTTATAAATCATGAGTAACGAAGAAGAAACCGGTCATGGAACCCAAAACCTCCAAATGCAAGCTTTACTTGGAGAAATGAGGAGGTTGCTTCGAGAAGAAATGGAAGGTGTACACAACCGTATTGATCAAGTTGAGCAACGAGTGCCTCAAGCTCAACCTCAACAACCAAATAGGCAGCCAAGGGTGCAAGAAGCTGTAGATGAACCCGATGTTCGAAGACAAAGGTATGGTGGAAACAACATCAAGATCAAAATTCCTCCATTTCAAGGCAAAAGTGACCCAGAAGCTTATCTTGAGTGGGAAACAAAAATGGAAATGGTATTCGAATATCAACAACTTGAAGAAGAAAGTAAAGTAAAGTTAGCGGCAGTGAAATTTTCAGATTACGCCGTTACTTGGTGGGATCAACTTGTCGTGAGTAGGAGAAGGAACCGGGAAAGGCCAATTGAAACATGGGACGAAATGAAGGCCATAATGAGAAAAAGGTTTGTTCCGAGTCACTATTATCAAAACTTATATAATAAACTCCAACGTCTCTCTCAAGGTTCAAAATCAGTTGATGAGTATTTCAAAGAAATGGAGATCGCTATGATAAGGGCGAATGTTGAAGAGGATCGGGAAGCTACAATGGCTCGATTCTTACACGGCCTCAATCTGGAGATAGCGGATATGGTCGAAATGCACCAATACATAGAATTGGAAGATATGGTGCACCAAGCTCAAAAGGTGGAGGAACAATTGAAGAGAAAAAGAACTATACGGAAAGGTTTTGGTGGAGCTTCTTCTAGTTTGTGGAAAGCACCTTACAGAAAGAAAGACCAATTATCGAAATTCAAAAGTGTCTTTCAAGTTTCCAAAATCTTCTTCTACTTCTACTATTCCTAAGGCCACTAACACTCTAGAAAAGACTCGAGATATTAAGTGCTTCAAATGTCATGGGAATGGCCACATTGCTAGCCAATGCCCAAACAAGAGGGCTTTGATTATTAATGCCCACGGGGAGCTTGAGTCCGACGATGAAAAAGAAGAAGTTGATGATAATTCGGATGAAGAAGAAGAAGGAGAAGAGCAAGTTGCAGCCAAAGGTGATTTACTTGTTGCAAGAAGGATTCTAAGTGCTCAAACCAAGGAGGATGAAAACCAACGGGAGAATTTGTTCCATACCCGATGTTTGGTGAATGGTAAGGTTTTTAGCATAATCATCGATGGTGGAAGTTCTACAAATGCAGCAAGTTGTGACATGGTAGAGAAGTTGGGACTTACAACCGAAAAACACCCAAAACCCTATCGACTTCATTGGTTGAATGACCAAGGAGAGGTAAAAGTGAACCGTCGAGTAAGAATTCTTTTCACAATCGGCAAGTATGAGGATGAGGTCCTTTGTGACGTGGTTCCAATGCAAGCATGCCATATGCTACTTGGCCGACCTTGGCAATTTGACAAACGGGCAAAGCACGATGGATACTCAAATAGGTATTCTTTCACTTTCAACAAGGTTCCTATCACTCTCGTTCCTTTAAAACCTCAAGAAGCTTTAGAAGATCAAATAAAGCTCCAACAATCATATGAAAGAGAGAGGGAAAAGAAAAAGAGTGACAAACACAAAAAGAGCGATAAACACCTTTGTGAGGAAAAGAGTGAGAATTTAGAGAGAAAAGAGTGCTTTTTGGCAAGTAAGAGAGAACTGAGGAGAGCTTTGATTTCAAAACAGCCCCTTTTGGTACTTTTGTACAAGGAGGCTCTTTTATCAACTCAAGAATTAGCCGGAACACTTCCGAGCAATATTCTATCTCTTTTGCAGGATTACGATGATCTTTTCCCCGAGGAAACGCCGAAAGGATTGCCACCCCTTCGAGGAATAGAACATCAAATTGACTTTGTTCCGGGAGCTCAAATTCCAAACCGACCAGCTTATCGGACAAATCCAGAGGAAACAAAGGAGTTGGAAAAATAAGTGGCTAAACTTTTGGAGAAAGGATATGTTCGAGAAAGCTTAAGCCCTTGTGCGGTACCGGTATTGTTAGTGCCAAAGAAGGACGGCACTTGGAGAATGTGTGTTGATTGTCGGGCAGTGAACAACATAACGGTAAAGTATCGTCACCCCATTCCTCGTCTTGACGATATGCTAGATGAATTGTATGGTGCTTCCTTATTTTCTAAAATAGATCTCAAAAGTGGGTACCATCAAATACGCATGAAGGAGGGGGATGAATGGAAAACTGCATTCAAGACCAAACATGGACTCTACGAATGGTTAGTAATGCCTTTTGGGCTTTCAAACGCCCCTAGCACTTTCATGAGGTTGATGAATCATGTATTACGACCATTCATTGGTAAGTTTGTGGTAGTTTATTTTGATGATATTTTGATCTACAGCAAAAATGTCTATGAGCATGAGGAGCATCTTAAATCTGTTTTGGATGTTCTTAGAAAAGAAAGACTATTTGCTAATCTTAAGAAATGTACCTTTTGCACGGATAGGCTTGTTTTTCTTGGTTTTGTTGTGAGTGCATCAGGAATTGAAGTGGATGAAGAGAAGATTAAAGCTATACGGGATTGGCCTACACCAAAGACCGTGAGCCAAGTAAGGAGCTTCCATGGCTTGGCAAGCTTCTATCGTCGATTTGTGAGGGACTTTAGTATGTTGGCAGCACCATTGACGGAAGTTATTAGGAAAAACGTACCATTTAAGTGGGAAAAGGAGCAAGAAAGAGCTTTTGATTTGATTAAAGAAAAATTGACTAACGCTCCTTTACTAATGTTGCCAAATTTTGACAAAACTTTTGAAATTGAATGTGATGCCTCAGGAGTAGGAATTGGAGCGGTTTTGATGCAAGGAGGAAAGCCACTTGCATATTTCAGTGAGAAATTGGGTGGAGCCGCCCTAAATTATCCAACCTATGATAAGGAAATGTACGCTTTGGTGAGGACATTGCAAACGTGGCAGCACTACCTTTGGCCAAAAGAGTTCATCATCCACACCGATCACGAATCGTTAAAACATTTGAAGGGGCAACAAAAGCTGAACAGGCATCATGCAAAGTGGGTCGAGTTTATCGAAACATTTCCATACCTTGTCAAATACAAGAAAGGTAAGGAAAATGTGGTTGCAGATGCATTATCGAGAAGGTATGTTCTATTATCCGTTTTAGATACCAAATTGCTTGGATTTACATTCATTCGTGATTTGTATGAAAACGATGCCGAATTTGCTGAAATTTACAAAGCATGTGACAAGATTGCATTCGGTAAGTTCTACAAGCATGATGGCTATCTTTTTAAAGAAAATAAGCTTTGTATACCCATGAGTTCATTGAGGGAATTGTTTGTGAGAGAAGCTCATGGTGGGGGCTTAATGGGGCATTTTGGGGTAGATAAAACATTGGCTATTTTGCATGATCATTTCTATTGGCCACGTATGAAACATGATGTTCAAAAGATTTGTGCTAATTGTGTGACATGTATGCAAGCTAAATCGAAGGTTAAACCCCATGGTTTATATACACCTCTTCCGATTCCTTCGGAACCTTGGACTCATATTTCAATGGACTTCGTGCTTGGTTTGCCAAGAACCAAGAAAGGTAAAGACTCTATCTTTGTAGTGGTTGATAGGTTCTCGAAAATGGCTCATTTCATTGCATGTCATAAAACTGATGATGCATCGCATATAGCTGAGTTGTTCTTTAGGGAGATTGTTCGATTACATGGCATGCCAAAAACCATTGTTTCGGATAGAGACACTAAATTTTTGAGTTATTTCTGGAAAACATTGTGGGGAAAGCTAGGGACAAAATTGATGTTTTCAACAACATGTCACCCACAAACTGATGGCCAAACTGAGGTAGTAAATAGGACATTGTCTACTTTGCTTAGGGCCATAATAAAATCAAATTTGAGGACTTGGGAAGATTGTTTGCCACATATAGAGTTTGCATACAATCGGAGTACACATTCTGCTACTAATTATACTCCTTTTGAAATCGTTTATGGGTTTAATCCTTTATCACCATTAGATTTGACCCCTCTTCCTTTAAGTGTGCAAGCTAGTATGGATGGCAAGAAAAAGGCTGAATTTGTAAAACAAATCCATGAGAAGGCCCGAATCAACATTGAGAAGAAAACACAACAATATGTCCAAAATGCCAACAAGGGTCGTAAGAAAGTTGTTTTTGAGCCAGGAGATTGGGTTTGGTTGCATTTGAGGAAGGAACGATTTCCCGAAAAGAGGAAGTCCAAACTAATGACAAGAGGAGATGGTCCATTTCAAGTTTTAGAGCGTATCAATGATAATGCTTATAAGCTAGATCTTCCAGGTGAGTATAATGTTAGTGCTAGCTTTAACGTTTCTGATTTGTCTCCGTTTGACTTTGAACCAGATTTGAGGACAAATCCTTTTCAACAAGGGGGGAATGATGCAAACAAGGTCACGGATGCAGTTCAAGCAAAGGAGAAGGACCGGGGCATAGATGGAATACTCTCTCTACCTCACGGACCTATCACTCGAGCACGAGCCAAAAGATTCAAGGAAGCATTGGCCCAATTGTGTGTTCGGTCAGCCCATGTAGGTGATCCAATGGCAGCCCAAAATTCAGTCCAACTTAGTGACCCAATTGATGGCCTATCACACACACTTTGAAGGAGCTGAAGTGGAGAATGTAACAGCCCAATCATGAACGTTTTTGAAGAGTTACAATGGAGAATGTAACAGCCCGGTGATGTACATGGCTCAAATGTAGGGTAGGTTCATTGTTTGATTGTAGACATAAAGTTTAAAGTCAAAATTTGTGTTTTAATGTAGAATTGAATGTAATTAATGTGTTTTAAACATGTTGAACCTAGCCATGTAGTATAAATAGGGATGGAACTCTATTGTAAGGATATCATATCATATATTCAAGATTTCAACTTTCAGAATATTTTCTGAGTTTTCTTTGTTCTTTAGAGAAATTTTAGGACTTATCGAGTATAAGCTTGTGGCGTTCTAGTATACGGTCTTATCACTTTATGTGTGGCGACCAACCATCTTAGAAACTTAGTTTGTCTAATTCTCAATTCTGAGTGATTAGAAGGGTTAAGTTCCGACTTACTTAACCTTGTTCTTCAAGGGTTCCGATCAGATTGTAAAGGTTGTCTCGGTTAGAATCGAAGGTTGTCTATCTCGTTTGCACGTGGATAGAAGGTCTAAGATCTATTCCAAGAAGGGCTTATATCATATGCTGAACATGTAAATTTTATAGCACTATATGCTATCCTGGCCTCGATCGATCCAATGAGACACAAGTTGATCGTCGGGTGCAAAACGGTGAAAGAAGCATGCGACATCTTGCAGAAAAAGTTCGAAGGAAATGACTCAGTTCGAGCTTCAAAACTCCAAAGTCTTGCATCTGAATTCTATAACATTCAAATAGAGAAGAATGAGAATATTGATCTCTACTACATCAGATTCTGTGACATAGTAAATTAGTGCTACATTCTTGGAGAAACAATATCAGAAACAAATCAAATTAATAAAATTATGAGAACTCTTCCGTCGAGGGTTGGCGAGAAAATCACAGTGCTGGAATCATTCATGAAGATCAAACCAATGTCCTTAGATGATCTGCATCGGGAACTTAGAACGTTCAAGATGAACAATGGATTGGGCACGATAAACCGAGTGGTATTGCACTAAAAGCTGAGACTGAAACCACTCATAAAGAGGAGGATGAATATTTTATCAATGTGAAGGATATGATGACATTCTTCAAAAAAGAACTTTGACAAGATTGAGAAGAACCACAAAAAACAAGAGCAATTCTACGATGAGTTCCAATCCGAGTAAGAACAAAATGAGTACCGAGTCTGCACCCCGAACAATGCAGAGAGTGCAACGGATACGAACACCATCAAGATGAATGTTCAAACTTCCTCAGAAAGAACAAATCATCTAAAGCTAACTTGAGTGATTCCGACTCTGACAAGGAGGAAAATGAAAAAAAAGAAACATCTCAACACTTTAATAACTTTGCTACTTACTCTTCAATAAAAAATCTTATGTGTCTAACTTTTTCTTCTCCCTCCAAATCAAGTACCAAGTCTAAAGAAATACTGCCTAACATTGATGATCCAAACCTTGAAGATGTTGGGAGGATGTTCTAATGTTTGAAAGCCGCAGATGTTATTGTAAAACTTGAAACACAAGTAATGGAACTCAGGAGGGAGAAGAAATTATGTTCTAGTGATGCAAGTGAAATAGAACTACTAAAAGGCGAAGTCCAAAAGCTGAATGATGTAAATGAGACACTCAATGAAGGACTCCCCAATACTCACTCAACAATGGAAGATCAAAATCGAACAATACTTTATAGAGTGGAGTTATTACAAGACAAGTGTGTCCAGTCCCAAAGTTCAGCAGAAGAAAAGATGAGGTAATAATTTCCTTAAAAAATAATCTAACGAGGGTCGAGTTAGAATTGCAGAAAAAAAGATCAAGAACTGGAACACATGAGATCTGAACTCCTGGAGACGAAGTCTACAATTCACAAATTAAATTTTGAAAAAGGAAAGGTTGATGAGATTTTGTCCTACTGTCAAATACTAAGTATAAAACATAGACTAGGATACGAGGAAGGAATGCAACTAAGTGACCAAAGGTTTGTCCAATCCTCATGTACGTTTGAATCCCCTAAGGGCCCTACTAATGTTCACTTTTCTCAAGGACAACCATCTCAGAGATTTATTCTAGTTTGTTACTACTGTGATGTAAGAGATCATATTCGTCCTAGATGTCATAGGATGAAGCAAGATTTCTATACTGTTAAAATAAAAGAGTGGAACACTAGCGGGATCGCTCTAAAATCACGAGCTATTAGAACTAATACTAGTACTCGTATGGCTAATCATCCTCAACGAAAAACTTCGGTAAAGAAATCAGACTTCAAGTGTTTCTTTTCAGTTATTTCTTGACATGCTAGAAGTGAGGGATTATGGTATTTTGATAGTGGATGCTCTCATCATATGACTGGAGATGCTACTAACTTGATCAATATTGTTGAGGATGATGATAAGTTTGTCAAGTTTGTAGACGGTGCAAGAAACAAGATCATGGGAATAGGAACCTTGAACGTAAAAAGACTACCAGTTCTTACTGATGTACTACTGGTTGAAAATCTAAAAGCCAATCTTCTGAGTATAAGTCAGATTTTTGATCAAGAACACTCTGTGGACTTCACACACGATAAATGCATAATGTTAAATAAAAATCATTCACTAGTTATTACTGGCATAAGATCTGAAGACCACTGTTACTTACTTGAATAGGAAGATCAATCTGACAATCTGGAATTATCCTCTATTAAGGACATTGAGCCCTCTGTGGAAATTCAAAGATCACCCTAGAGAATTGGTTATGGAAGAAATTGCAGAAGGAGTAAGAACTCAAGAACTTCTGGAACCTAATCATCACAAAATACAGGGTCTATCACACTTGGCCAGTTATGTTTCGATGGTTGAACCTAAAAATGCCAAAGAACAACAGTTGAATGATATGAAGAAATATCTTAGAGGTATGAGTTAATATGGGAGGAGATATTCTGTTAGTGCTAACTCAGTTCTTGCAAGGTATTGTGACGCAGATTGGGCTGGGGACTTGGATGATCCAAAGAGTACTTTAGAAAACTGCTTCTTCATTGGTACTAAACTCATATCTTGGCTAAGTAAAAAATAAAATAGTATATCTTTGTCCACAGCTAAGGCAGAGTACATAGTAGCAAGCAACGCATGTTCACAATTGGTGTGGATGATTAACATGCTACGGGACTATGAACTTGAGTTAGAATTGACCAACCTCTTCTTTGACACTACAAATGTGATAAACATATCCAAAAATCCTGTACAACCTTCCAGAACCAAACATAGCAACATTAGGTATCATTTTATTCGAGAGTTGGTAGAAGATAGTATTGTGGTTCTTGATCATGTTCCAACTGAGGGACAACTGGCTGACATTTTTACTAAAGCTCTCAATGTGCAGCGATTCCTGACTTTAAAGAAGTCATTAGGAATCTGTAATACTGTCTAAAAATTAAAATAATAAAAAAATAAACAAAAAATCAATTTGTTCGTAATTAGGGTTACATATGTTTTCTGTTACAATCTTTGACGTACAATGTGATTCTAGCATAAAATCTCTCTATCTGTCCCGTGGAAAGAGCTACAGTCTTGAAATGATGCAGTGACAAAATTATCACAAAATGTGATCAAGCTTCATGCACAGAAGATGATAGACTTGTGACAACTACCACGTTTCATAAAAAAATATTTTACTTAAAGGGGTTATAAAGGACCTGAGATCGTCACATCGGGTTTTCTTAGCGTGGTATTCACTTGTGTGGTTTGCGAGCTACTACAAAAAGGTCATCCATGGAGGGATAAGGTTGATTCCCCTATACTTACCAATGGCCTAAAATGCAAAATAGAATTTATCAAAGTACGTTCAAATAGAAGTATCAAGATTCTTGCCCAATTCGAGTACATTCTAAAAACAAAAAAACAAAAAAAAAAATTATATATATAATTAGATTAAGATTTAATTGTGTTGCTACTTGTCTCTCTCTTGTTCGAACTCGGTATGGAACTATGAATCTCGATTACAAATTCAATCTTTTACTTTCTCTTGTGTATTATGTACTGAAGTGTCATTATTATAGTTGGAAAATGGGCGGGAACTTTCAAAGTGGGGGTAGTTACTTGTTTTTGAATTTAAAGTTAAGGACGTCCCTTCTCTCTTAAGTTCAAACAATCTTATTTTTTTTCATTTACCCTCACTAACCAGACTGCTCTCCTCTTTGCTAAAATACTTTGCTTTCATCGAAAAAAATTCAATTCAAAATCTCAAAATGCTAAGAACATAAGTAGTAGCAAGTCGACTGAAGCCGTCCTACAACATCATCATTCCTAAATCATCTATCACTCACAAACCTAATAGAATTGGTGATAATGAGGTTATGTTCTGACTGAAGAAAGAATTGTGGTCTGGAAGAAAGGGGGAGTGACCTCATCTGATATTAGTTTTAAGGGAAACCTCTTACATAAGATTGGGAGACTGAATTGGACTTTGACCATAATTAAGTCAATCCTCTATGAAACACAGATAGTGTTTTTGTATCAGTTGTTGATAAGAAAGCCTATCAATTTTAGATTCTATATTTATTCGACAAATGTTGGTATGGAGTTAGGTATTCCACCATTCAAGGATTCTAACAGAATCTTAAATTTCTACTATGTAAAGACTTCTGCAACTCCAGTTTTGACTTTCCAAGAGTTCTGACTCAATACCCAGCTTAGACAGTGACACGAATGAAGAGTGAGTTACCTGCTCTGTAAGAACTATTGAAGAAAATGTTTGTATATATTTTTTACTCTTCGTATGCAGGTACTCACCCTTCGAAATCTGGAATAAAAAAGGGGGAGAGAAGTAACGAGGTTGATGCTGAGGGTGCTGAGTGTGCAAAAGACAAAACCTATAAAGAAGAAGGAGATGCGGCTGATATGACTACCAAGGAGGTTGCAACAACAAGAAAGAAAATGACGTAGTTTGTTTTTCACTGCTGAAAACTTGGTTGCTAGCTGGCTTGATTTTCTGTTCTTTGCCTAAAACAATTTCTAGTAATAAGTAATATGATAATACTTGAATTCCTTAGGTGTGTTGCTCTACATTGCTGTTTCCTGTTGGATATATGACCTATCTGCTCTAGTTTATTGCATTACTTGATTGTGTTATGTTATTGTGTTGAATGATGGCTTGACATGTAAATGAGTTCACGAAATCAGTTATCTAATTAAGTTCGAGCTTATCTGGTTCTAGTTACATTTTATTCTTCCAGCTTCATCATGTAAAAATGAATGATGTTTTTGTCCCAAATGCCAAAGGGGAGGATTGTAAGAACTCAATTTTGAGTTCTCTAAAATTGGCATTGGACAAAAACGGACATAGATCAGGATGTTGCTAGATTCAATGTAATCTTGTGTACATGTGCATATTTTGTAAAAATTAAATACGTGGAAGATTTACAAAGATTTATATCTTTGTTATTTATAAAGATACAAGAAAATTATGGAAGGAAGTCTACATAGATATCATGGAGATCCAAGACAAATCGAAGGAAGATTTTCCAATAAATTAGAGAAAAGATATCCATCAAGAAATCCATCGAACATGAACAACAAACACCAATCGGATGCACATCAGCCAAGATTAGCACAAAGATATGGAGAAGATATGATGGAATTACAAAGAAGGAAACAAATCTTGAAGATATTCACACATCGATTATAAGAGATTCTTTCGATGTAAACTTGATTATAGGGTTGTCCATAACTTGTACATAAAATAAACAACCCCAACCATTCGAGTTGTTCGTTTAGTTTTTATTTTGAGGGAGATCAAGAGAGATCATACATTTTATTTTATTTTGTTTCATCGATCTGGTTCTTCGCCTAGTTGGAACTTAGACGATTTCACAGTTTTAGATCAACACTGTAGGAATAAGGGTTATGAAATCTATTTAGGGGACTTAGTGGTTGGGCTAGTTGTTAAGGGGAGTGTGCGTGATCTAATTAGGGATATTTAGTGAAGAGAGAATTTACGGTATTGTAAATCCATACTTTTACCTTATTGGGAAACAAGACACTACTCTAATATAATTGCCCGTAGAGAAAGAAGATAATTCTTCCTCCAAACAATCTCAGTCATGTTTCATTTATTTATGCTTTCGTAAATTTTACTACTGAGTACCAAGCTGAGTACGAACTCAACCGGTGCGCTAATATTCTAATATTTCAATTCTGAAAGATATTCTTAATTAAAAAATTCATTACTGAAAAAAAAAATTACAAGTTAGAGATTTGGTGAAGGGAGCATAGCACGGATGGTTGAGTCCCACCCCAACACCTCACACCATAATTCTGCTTTTAGACAAGCTTTGTTTGGCAGACCATCGTTCTCACTTTTTAACTGCTTTTTCATGTGAAATTGAATGAAGATAGATTCGGGAAAAGCCCCTTTATTTATATTCATATTCTTTTTTCCCTCTTCCTTTTAATTAGGGTTTTTGAGAACGTAAATGATGAGCTCATTAGCCAAACAAAACCTCTGCCATGTCATCAATGCATGCATGGTTTGGAACTCAAATAACTTCAATGTAGAATTTGTTATCTCAGTTTTTGTGTACACAATCAAAGTATGGAATCCAGAAATCCTCCAAATTATAACATTCTTCATCAATGAGTGGCCTTACGCCAATCTAATGTCCAATTTGTGAGCGTAATCTATGGGAACTGCATAAGCGCCTTATTGAGCATCTGGGGGACAAAAGCCAATTCTTTTCTCAAAAACCTATCAAAATAGGTCCAAACACACACCAAAGGACACTACATCAAATAAAATTAATTAAGAAGCATAATATTCATATTTTAGCACATTCGACCCCAAAACATGACAATAGTAATTCGACTCTAAATACAAAATTTAAAATGTCTATAAATTACCATATTTTTATGCTCAATTATCCCCAAAAGTTCAAATATTTGTTTATCTGAAAAAAAAAATGTGGAGATTTGATCCATCAATGTAGGCATGGCAAGATGAATCAAGAATAACATTAAGGGCATTCAAGAAGAATTAATCAGACGAATCAGTTATAGAATTCACAAAAATTTATATGCATCGGGTGCATTGTGCAATTTGATATACAATATTATTTATTTAATTAAAAATTATTATTTGTACTATTGATTTATTATCTGAAAAAAAATAGTTTTTATTTTTCAAGTAAGTAAATAATACAATTTATTTAAACAATTAATGCCATAAATCGGGTGCATGGTGCACCTGATGCACAAGAGACTCGCTCTATAAAATTTTATTATGATATTTTCTACTATAACTAAATTTAATATTGAATTAAATTAAATTTCATAACACTGAATTACATTTGTTCAAAAGGAAGAGGAAATCTGTTACAAAGCTGAATTGATAGATTAGAGTTTGTGGTTAGGGGAAGACTATATTCTGTCATCTGCAGTGTAACTAATATATAAGGCTAGTGAGATCCATTTAGTTGTAATTAGTCGGAATCATTTTGTCATTATTTCAAACATCAAAACATAAGTTTGCCTAAACAGAAAACCAAATGTTTTATTTTCTCCAACTATATGGTATAGGAGCCTATAATAATAATATTTTATATACATATATATATATATATATATATGTGTGTGTGTGTGTCTTTGAATTTATATATGAATAAAAAATAGATATATATATATATATGAATATATTATGAAGATATACTAATATATACTAGAAATATTTATATATAAGTATATAGGATATTATATGTGTGTGTATATATATATATATATGTATATAAAAGCTAAATACTTTATATATGTGTGTGTGTGCTGCGATTTTCTACATTAATAAATATATATATATATATTTATTATTTATCTGAATATATTTATTAATATATATGAGAATTTACATATTAGGAAAAATAAGATGTTATTTAAACCTATATATATGTATATCTAAATATTTTACTTATATTTATTTATATAAATATATATATATATATATATATTTATATAAAAATTATAATATATATATGCATTTTAAAATAATACTAATTTATTATTCTATTAATAATAATAATATTATTATTATTATATGAACATATATAATGAAATAAAAACAATTCCTCCCAAAATGTTGAGGACTAGAACATTTCCAACTTTTGAGAAATAAAATTATCATTCGTAGAATCATTCCCTCACGGTATATTTAAACTCATTTAATGGTTGGATGGATGGTTCATTAGCGTTTAACACTATTGGATCAGTTCTATTAGATGTAGAGAGAAAATAAATTCTAAAAAACTTGGATGGCTGCTGCTGTCCTTGTTTTTTTTTTTCTTTTTTATTATTATTTTTTTATTTTCCTGGTTTTTTTAATAGAATGTAAATATTTGATTTAGTGTTTTTGTTTTTTTATCTTTTTTTTTTAATAAAATATAATTGTCTGTTTTTATATTTTTTATATTTTTCAAATCATATGTTTAATTTAATTTAATTTTTATTTGTTAATTTAGTGTATAATGAACTATTATATTTGTTAATATTATTTATAAATAATATTATTATTCATTTATTTTAATTATTTAATATAAAGTAAAATATAAATAAAATTAAATGAGTTGAATGTAGGATCCATCAAAAGTGTTGAATATATATATGGATGGATGGAAAAATGTGTTTAATAAGTTGTGTGTTTAAAAAAAATGATATGGAATAGAGAGAATGGGTGGATGGATGGATGGATGGATGATGCTCTAAAAGGCATAAGAGGCTAATGTAATAATCTAACTTTACTCTATAAAACAAAATAGATTTTAAAAAATATTTAAATATGATATATTTATTAAATAAATTATATTATACAAAATTAGAAGTAGATATAGAATCCTATCGAATAATAGTCTCGCCTATTCTCAAAACTATAAGATATGGGACTCACTTAATTGGGCACCTCTGGAGACCCTCACCAGCTGGCTTCTCATTCAATCTGAAATTTCTAAATAATTGAATTAAAGACAAAATTATTAATTTGTTGACTAATCATTAAATAGTAGGTGGAGATAGCAACTTAATCTCAAAATTTTCTACCCATATTCCATGTTTGATTTTGCATCCCACCAACCTCTACTTGTACGTACCTCATATAATTGAATTTTTTTCCTATCGTGCTTTACTTTTTCTTTTTCCTATAGTTGATACATATGTAGACCTTTCAACACGAAATAATAGTGTTTTTTGCATCTACCGCTAAAGTTAAAAGGGGGAAAACTGATCTCAAACCAATATGATGTATATATATATTTTTTTTTGATACATGAAGTAAAAAAAAACATATTCGGTTGTTTCTTATTCTATATGACATTGATTAGTTACAATCTTATTTTTTAAAGGGTATTTTTCGGTGAATATTGCAACAAATGATCTGCACTAATGTCCGTTCTCTCGTACCATCATATTTTCCGGCTTGAAATATATGTGAACAATGCTGAGATTATGCAGACACTTCAACGCGACACTAGTTTTCGTGACACTTGGAATTAGTTTATGTGCTCTCATGACCTAACATAATCTCACTTCCAACAATTATACCTTTAAAAAATATACGTACAAGTCATCTATATATATGTAATTGTAAGATAATTGGAAATATTTGCAGGATTTCTATTTTTCCGCCTATATCTCCTTTCTATTTTAGAAAGTATACTATCTAATTAGATCTATTTTATAATTTTTTTTTCACTCTAATTTTCAAAGACTTATAACTTTTTCATCTCAACTCCTTTTTTTAATAAAAAATATATCAAATTAATCATCCTTTCATGATCTTCAATTCGGTATCCATATTGCATATATAAAATAAAATATTAATTTTAAATATAATTTTTTCATAAATTAATTGTAGTATATTTTAATATTTAATATATTTTATATTGAGATGTTTTTAGTTTAATATATTTTATTAAAAATACTTTTATAAAATTATGTATTTTATTTTAAAAATTATATTACTATTTTTTATTACATTATTATATTATAAATCGTGCAACGCACGGGAGAAATACTAGTGTGTCAATATTTGCCAGAAAAACACCCTTTAAAAAAGATAAAGTTGTAACTATTAGTAAATAACTGATATTACTCTTTTATATATTCTTTCGATATGGTCAAATATTCTTCCCTTGTATATATTCTTTGGATATGGTCAAATATTCTTGTTGTAATCTTTCTTAATTATCTCGTGTAATTTATGAATATATAGTAGACTTATCATATCACCTCATTAACGATAATACAAAATATATTCTCGTATGGTATCCGTCATATACACGCTAAAACAGCGGCCGTTCTACTTCTTCTTTTCTTTCCCAATCTCGTTCCCTAAATCATGACAACTACTACCACCTCTCGTTTCATCAATGCAATCACACATTTGCTAACTATCAAGTTAACATCGAAAAACACTCTCTCATGTCAAAATCAAGTTATCCCCACCTTCTCCAGTCACGATTTCTTCTCTTATGTTGATGGCACGTCATCTCCTCCCGCTAAGAAGATTAAATTCGATGATGATACAGTTCCAAATCCAAAATATATCGCTTAGGTCACCATGGATCAGAAAGTACTTAGTCAACTCCTTTCTTCCCTCTCTGACGAAGTGATATTTGAAGTGTTAGGGTTGCGCACATCCCGTGCTATTTGGTTGGCTCTCGAGGAATCATTCAGTCATTCCCCAGCTTCACCATGAACTTTTCACTTTTCGTCGTAGTTCTCTTTGGGTTGAAGAATATAGCCATAAGTTTAGGCTATTATGCAATCAATTGGCTCCTATTGGCCGTTCAGTTTATTCTCTTGAAGAGAGCCATTAGTTTCTCAATGGTCTCGGTCTATGACTTCTACACTTTTTCAATACTCATTTATAAATGAATCAAATGCCCTATTTTCATGAATCGGTTCACCAAGCAATCAATTTTGATATATTGTTGTGCTCTATGGATGTTGAGCCTACCACTGTTCTAGCCTTTGCAATCTCTCGATCCAGTTCTAACTTCTCAGCCGACTCGTTTCCTCAATCTCGTAGTGCAGGTTCTCGGGATTTCTCTGGGCTTAAGGGATCTGGTGGTTCTTCTTCTGGGTAGCAGCAATACAATAATAGAAAGGGCTCCAGTAAGAAATCCTATGTGCCGAACTATCAGATTTGCCATCAACCAAGACACTATGCCAATCGTTGCTCAAATCACTATGATCGTACACCTACGAAAACTGTTAGTTTGGCACAAGCTTTTACAACTCAATGTTCAATTTCACCATCTCAGGCTTCAGATTGGTTTTTTGATAGGGGCGCCTCGGCCCACATGACTCCTAATACGTCTGACCTATATGACCATGGAACCATTGGTATGAGACAGGCATAGTGATGACCTTTATATTTTGGAGAGTGGGAAACCGACTTTAATTGCTCCTATGCATATTGCTTCATTGAAGGCTTCTTTTGAGCTTTGGCATAATAGACTAGGTCATGTTTCAATTTCAATTATTAAATTGTGGAACTCATTGGGTCATTTATCTCTTACTTCAGTTTTTCCCAAACCTACTTTGTGTACTTCATATCAGTTGGCTATGAGTAAACACTTGCCTTTTGCGTTGGATGATAAACGTGCTTCCAATGTTTTAGACTTAATTCATTGTGATTTGTAGGGCCCTTCTCCTATTTTCTCGAATGAGGGTTATCGATATTATTCTATATTTGTTGATGATTTTTCCTGATTCACATGGTTGTACCCCTTACACACTAAGTCACAGTTTTATGATGTGTTAGTTCGTTTTCATACGTATTTCTGCACTTAGTTTTCCAAAACGTTGCAAGTTTTTTAGTGTGATGGTGGCTCTGAATTTGTAAATCACCAAGTTTGAAACTTCTTTGACTCCCATGAGGTTCATCATCGGCTGTCGTTCCCCTATACGCCTTAACAAAATGATCGTGTTGAGAGAAAGTACTGTCATATTATTGAAATTGGTTTATCCTTGATGTTTCATGCTCATAATCCTGCTTGTTTCTGGCTTCATGCTTTCTCTACGGCTGTCTATGTTATTGATCAAGTGTCTTCTCGTTTTCTTGACAACAAGTCTCCATTTGAGTTTCTTTATGATGTTGCGCCAAACTATGCCTCATTTAAGGTTTATGGATGTTGGGTCTTTCCCTATCTTCGTAACTATGCTCCTCACAAATTGGCTCCTCTTAGTTTTCCGTATATGTTTTTGGGATATGATTCTACTCAAAAATGGTTTTGGTGTTACGATCCTGTTGCTTCCCGCTTCTACACAGCCCGAGACGCTCAGTTTGATGAATCGTCATGCCCATACTCAGATCAAATATTGTCTTTGATGTTCATCCCCTTGGAATTTCTTCTTTTTTAGAGCCTGGATACGTTTCTTCTGCTCCTACTCCTTTGTCACCACCTACATCGGCTCTCATTCCTTGGAATCAAGTTCATCAACCCACTTTGTATCCCGTGCCTTGTAGCATGTGCCCATTGCCTGGCCATTTCACTCATCTGTCCTATGCACTTTGGCTAGCCTACTCCTGCTCTGACTTATCCTACACCTGCTATTACAGTAACACCTGTCCCAACCGCTGTTCAGTGACCAACTGAAGTTTAGTATCTTGTTGCTCCAATCCAAGACCCGGACTCTACTTTTGCTTCTGCACCTGTTCTTCATTCTATGACTACTCGTGCTCGTGCAGGTATTTTGAAGTGACGCTATGTCGTTGATAATACTTCTACTGCTTTGTTATTTACACTATCTATCTCTGATGAACCTAAGGGGTTCAAATATATTGTTAAGTTTCCTTACTAGCTTGTTGCAATGCATGTTGAGCTTGATGCTCTTCACGCTAATCATACATGGGACTTGGTCCCTCGTCTTACTCATGCTAATATCGTTGGTTCCAAGTGGGTATTTCGTACTAAATATCTTGTTGATGGTTCTGTGGTGCGTTATAAAGCTCATCTGGTTGCTTATGGGTTCTCTCATAGTTCTTGTTTTAACTTCTCTCACATGTTTAGCCTTGTAGTGCGGTCTGCTATTGTGCATGTCATTTTGTCTCTAGTTGTTCGCAATAGTTGGCCTTTGCATCAACTGGATGTTAACAATGCCTTTCTCCATGGCATTCTACCTAAGCCTATTTTTATGGCTCAGCCTCATGGGTTCGTGGATCCTCATTTCCTGAATCATGTTTGCCACCTCAAAAAAATGTTCTATGATCTTTGTTAGGCTCCTCGAGCTTGGTTTTTTCTAGTTAGTTTCTGTTTAGTTTGGGGTTTCATTGTACTCATTCGGACACCTCTTTAGTCTACTTCTCTAGCAAGGGTGTCACCATTTACCTCTTTTATGTTGATGACATTATTGTCGTAGGTAACGATCCCACCGCTCTACATAGTTTCATCACTCGAGTGGACCATGAGTTTCGTGTCAAGGACTTGGGCTTCTTGAGCTATTTTCTCGACCTTGAGGTCTCTCACTCTTCGGATGGTCTATTTTAGGTCAAGCTAAGTACGCTAGTGATATTCTTTCTCGTGCTTAGTTAAGACTCTTAACATGTTTCCACTCCTCTTGCAGGAGGCGATTGCCTCGTCAGTACTGATCATCAATTCGATAACCCCACTCTATATTGTTCCAAGGTTGGTGCTCTCCATTATCTCACCATTACGAGACCTGGTCTTTCTTATGCTGTGAATGACGTCAGTCAATTCATACAACTTCCTACTATTGATCACTTTCCTACAGTTAAGCGTATTCTTCATTATGTTAAGGGCACTTTGAATTTTGGCTTAGATTTTGTCTGTGGTTCGGATTCCTCCATCAGTTGTTATTTTGAATTGGATTGGGTGCGATGTGTTGAGACACGTCGTTCTACTTATAGTTACTTAATTTTTCTTGGGGGCAATTTAGTTTCTTGGAGTGCAAAGAAACAACCCACGATTGGTTGTTCCAGTTGCGAGTTTGGATACCGTGCTTTTACACATGCAACTCAGGAGATTATTTGGTTGTCTTAGCTTCTTCGTGAGTTGTTTTTGCCTTCCTTGCCCCATCCTCTGCTTCTTTGTGATAACACTAGGGTGTTTTTCCTCACTCAGAATCCTATTGCTCATAAGCTCGCCAAACACATCGATATTGATTGTCACTTCACTCGAGAGCTTGTCGGTTCTGGTCGACAAGCTTCACAGTACGTTCCTTCACTAAGAGTCTTCCTCATCCATCTTTTGAGTTATTGCAGTCCAAGCTATGAGTTTGATTACATCCCCAACATTGCTTGGATGGGGGTACTAGTAAATAACTGATATTATGCTTGTATATATTCTTTCGATATGGTCAAATATTTTTTCCTTGTATAGATTCTTTATATGGTCAAATATTCTTGTTGTGATCTTCCTTAGTTATGTCGTATAACTTATTAATATATAGCAGACTTATTCTATCACCTTAACGGTGATACAAAATATATTCTCACAGTAACTTGTCAAAATTGTATAAAATAAGAAGCAATCAAATACATTTCTTAGCTAAGGTATCCAATAATTAAAAAAAAAAAAAAAAACAATATAGATTAGGTTATTTATTTATTATTATTATTTTTTTAATATTAACCCTCTATTTTGCTTTCCACATGACATTAAATAATAGACGGTGAGATTTGAACTACTTTTTACTAACAATTTCATTTTGAAAATTTGTTGTTATCATTTACACCAAGACACAATTTGTATGACATAATTCTGATATTATTTTAAATGAATTTAAATTTACAAGTGTCTTAGTTATAAATCTAAATATCTATCGTGTTACCTTTTTCTGGATTTTAACTTTTTTTCTTAAGTGTAGGATTCTTTTTTTTTTTTTTTTTTTTTTCCTTTTTGTTTTTCCCCCGCTATTACTAAAAAATTGTGCCCAAATGATTTTTTAAAGCTAGAAGCCCAAATTTTCACGAAACCTATTCCAGACATTTATTTTGATTGGAGTGATTAATGATAGCCAAGATGGACCTAAACAACAGTATATGTTTTTGGACGGACGGAATGAATTTCCACCCATGTGGTCTTAGGCTGCTTGGGGGTCTTCTTTTTTTCATTCAAAAAAGTTGAGTTTGTTCTTATGGAACTAAATGCACATTTTCTTTACTAGACATATGATTTCCCCAATCAATCATGCGTATCCATACAAGAGGCAATACTAATTTATGTTTGTGTGTATATATTTACTATTTTTTTATGTACTTTGTTTAAATATAGACTACATAAATATATGTGTGTGTGTATTAATATTTATTTTCTTTGTGTTTAAACATAAAACTGTGTAAAATTGCTGGGATAAACATATAATTAATCAGAAGCTTAATTAAATAACACAATGAAAATAACAATATTTCCTTTCTTGTGTAAATTTAGTAGGAAGTAATAACAAGAAAACCAACAATGTACAATAAAATTCACCAACAATCACAATCATCAAACAACACAAAGTGCACGAGCAATAATGCAAAAAAAGTCTTGGTGTGAAGTTTCCCTATAATCTGTGCTGCAATAAAATAACATGAGAATATCAAGTTCCAGAATATGATTAGATCTTAGCAACACACAAAACTTAGAAAGGTCTCACCAAAATGGTAGTTTTTTTTATTATCACAAAATATATGTATGTCTTTTGTTTAATGCCAATCACCTCCATAAACCTCTTAAACCACAGCTACTCCTTATCAAACCATATTTAATTATATATTTATATAAGGATCGCTAAGATATTTGGATCATCTCTCTCGAGTTAGATCCAAATGTAGATTATACAATATTGGTCTTTCTTAAAATATTATCTAATTCCCAATCATGCCTAGGATCTATTCTCATTATAATACTTACCAATCACTCGATCTAGCAAGTTTTATGTTATGCATTCTTAATCCGTTAACAAATTTCTCCCTCTTGTGCAATAATAGATTAACTACACATATGTAATTAGTCGTCACATAATTCCATACACATTCAAATCAAGGAAGCATAAACAAATATAGAAAAGGAAATAATACCATTAAAGAAAAACATATGAATCCATAATTATGCACTCCCTAGAATCATTAGATGTTTAGCCACACATATTCAATACATAATCCATAGAAAACATATTGATAATCATGGCTAACATAAAAAGAACAAAAGAAAATAAAACTATTGAAGCCCAAATGATCTTCGTTTCTTTCTCTCGGATGACTTGGTTGGTTGATCCTCCTTTGTATCATTGTTTCTAACAATAAAATTTGTTGTATATTGTGTTGTATGATGTCCCTATAATCTGATGTAGCTCCTCTTTTTATAGACAATTACTAGGATTTTGAGAATAAGAAGATGTACCTAAATCACACTAGATCGAGAAGATATGCCCGAATCACACCAAATCAGGAAAATATGCCCGAATCACCAAATCACGACGGTTAAGATCATATCAAGAGGATAAGCACAGTCCATGTGACTTGAGACGTGGTCTATACATTCTTAATTATCTGTTTTTCTGTCAAAACTTCAACAAACACATGACGTAACAAAATATAACAAAATCATGATGAACTCGTCACTTAGGTACATGCAATTGCCTAAAAACCTATACATAATAACCCCGAATTGCACGAAAATTCTATATTTATCATGACTTATACGCTTGATGAGGGGGCTATGTTTGAAAGTTTATGATTTTTTGTGTTGATTTGATGTTTTTAGAAAATCTCTTTTTCTAACCTTGCTGAATTTCAGAAGATCCAAACTACATGTTAACTTTGAAAATTTGTAATAAATTATTTTACCTAGAATTTTTTGAAACCCATTTAGTATATGTTACATTAGGATGGAAAGAAGTTGTGATATAAATTTAAGACTATTTAAAAATTTCAGGCTTGACGACTGATGGAGATAAATAGTGCTTGCAGGGCTTTCTTCCGATGTCTTATAAGTAGACTTATGAACTTATGCTTTGATAATGTACTATAGATGTATGATATGTTTTGTTGTAAGTTCGTTTGGGACCGTATATTATAAAATGGTTATTTGATTTAGAAATTGTGGGTAAATGTGAGTCAAGTCTTTTAAAAACCCTTTCTGTTGTGTATCTTTCTTTTCAAAACTTAAACCTTTTTAAAAACTCATATTTTCTTTACGTCTTCAGCTGATAAATTGTTATATTTCGTAAATATATTATTGTTAAGTATAGTTTAGGTAACACGGGGGTGATACAGGACCTGCTTGCGGGATAGGGACGTTACAATTTAACCGTAAATGTATTACTATTTTAAACATAGATATATTACCATTTGTGTTGAAATGTCATATCATTTAACGTTAAATATATTATTATTTGACCGAGAAAGTCAACGTGTTACATCTTTAATTAAAAAGTATAATATATCATGTGACATTTGATGCTTTCAGTGAGAAAAAGTTACATGAATGAATATTTTCTTATACCTGTCAACAAAATATATTAAAAAAATTCAAATTATAATAAGTGGAATTATTTTTATAAAAAAAGATAGAAAAAATCTACAAATTAATCGATTAGGATTTGATGTATATTTTGAATTAAATTCTGTATTAATATAAAGAATATGCTAATATAAGTTTGTTTTTCTTTTTTTTTATTTCTTTTTTTATGGAGATATATCAAAATTGATCATAAAATTAATTCCTCAAATTAATGATAATAATTTGATGGATATAAAATTGATTTTGCCATTAATATTATTGTTTATTTAAAAAAAAAATTGCTAAAAGAACAAATGATACTTTGGTCTAGTAGTATGAAATCATCTCTCAAAGTTCTAGTGATTTCAATCATTGGTTCAATTCTTATTGCTAGCTATTTTTTCTTTTGTGTTTTTTTTTTTTTGGAATTATTGAATTTAGTCATGAATCCTTTCAAAGGACGTGTTTGGTCTAGTGGTACATAGTTTTTCTCCAGGTCTTTGGCAATTTCAATTCGCATGTTCGAATTTGTTCCGTGGCTTATTTAGGGCATTGCAGAGTTCCAAATCTAATGTCCACCATTTAGATTGGCATATGCTTCTAAAATGGATGAGTTTTAGAATATATATACACACTCCGTTCTTTATCTTTTTCTAAACTAGTTATCTTTGTCTCTCATATATGCTTAACTGTCAATATTGCAATGACATTAGGACTAACATATCCAAGGGTTATGCTTCACTGGACTTCAATCTAAACTGGATCTTGAGCTACTCCACAAATTAAAAATGCATCCAAACAAAAATATAATATGATATGTGATATTAATTTGGAAGTATGTATGTCGCTGGTGCATATACGATTGAGCCTACTCATCTTAAATAGCAAAAGCAAAATCTCCAAGTAAAGTAAACATTATTTTTTTATTGGGATGTAAAACTATCTATCAACTGCATCTGTAGATGACAGTCTAATTAACCATGGGCTATATGCATTGGCCCAGAGAAGCACTAATGTGCTCAAATCCAACTACGTGTAATGGGCCTCAGTATCATCTTATTTTTTCTTATTCTATCATTCTCATCTATAAATCATATTCACTCCCCTCCACTATCTTTCCCAATTCTCTTTTATTTTCAAACTTTTTTTTCAATTACTAATTTTTATCCGAAATGAATATAAAAAAAAAAAACAAACAAACAAATTCAATTTCAATAATTCATCTCAGAAATATCAAAATGTGGATGAAGATGAATCATCCCAAGTTCTCAATTTCCTCCAAATTTTTCAGATTCTCAATTCAATATTCCGACTCAATTTCATCTAGAAAATTTTCAGTTGGGTAACCAATTTTCTCAAAATTTACAAAGTTTTGGGAATATGGTGAATTATCCAAATTTCTCTTGTAATCTTGAAAATTTTTCCAATGTCACTCAATTTCATAATCCTACACTATAAAATATTTGGAAAAATGCAAGCAATCAGTTTGCGAAGCAATCGCAAATGTTTGGATTTTCTACTCCACAGTCAACAAGAAAGCCATCGAGATTTTCTAAGGGTGAAGAATCGCAAACTTTATCTTCAGTACCAGAGACTCAACTCTCAGATCACAAATCATCCATTTTAGTGAAGTGTATGGCTCAGGCGGCTGTTGAGGCAAAGGAAACGAAAGATTCAACTTCTTGGACAAAGAAAGATGATGTGCGCTTAACAACCGCATTCTACACTAATGTTATAAATGTTTCTATTAATGTAATAAATATTTTTATTAATGTAATAAATATTCTATAATATATGTTTATACCTCATTGCCCACATGTATAACCAAATTCGACAGATAATAAACTAGTCGTTGAATAAGTAGCCGTTGAAAAAGTAGTCGTTGTAGCTAAGATATTTATATATAGCAGTAATGAGTGGCTTCTTAATTCATTCTCATGTCTTATTTCTTCATATACACATAAATAACTTGTATTTACACAATTGTTCAATATTCAAGTGGTTCCAGTTCATCCAATGACCCTGAATATAAAGGCCATGAATCGAATTTAGATTTGATGTCAACAATAATTTTGGAAAACCAATAACTAATGAAGCAATATGAACGTAGTTGCCTCCAAATGAGGCGTCGAAGTAGAAGGTACATCGAAAGGGAACATAACGCCGAACACAAAAGGATAGCGAATGATTATTCATTGAGATCTCGGTGTATCCTGAACACATTTTCCAACGATAGTTCCGAATGCGTAAGGACTTATTCCTCCATATAGTGAGTGCACTTGAGAATCACTCACGATTTTTTTAGCAGAGGCTCGATGTAGCTCATAGAAGAGGTTTGTCACACTACAAAAATGCATGTCGGCTATTGGTCATCTAGCCTATAGAGTTCCAGCCGATCATCTTGATGAGTATCATGAACGGGGTAATCAACAACGTTTGATTGCCTTTCTAAATTCTGTTGCCTTCCAAATTCTATGAAAATGTGGTAGAAATTTGGGGCAGTCATTACTTAAGCAGGTCGAATGCAACTAACATCCAACGTCTTATTCAAATGCACGAGATGAGACATGGATTCTCAGGAGTGTTATGAAGTTTTGATCGTATGCGCTGGGGATGCAAAAATTGTCCTGTTGCTTGGAAAGATTTGTTAACAAGAGGACATAGTGCTTCTACAATTTTGCTGGAAGCGGTCGCATCCCAAGACCTAAGGACATGGCGCACCTTTTTTTATTGTCCGTGGATCAAACAATGATCTCAACATGTCATATGAATCACTATTATTCAATAATGTGATGCAAGGAAATGCACCCGAAGTTAATTTCATGGCAAACGTAACACAATATACGAAGGTGGTACTATCTAATAGATGGAATCTATCCAACATGGGCTACTTTTGTGAAGTCTTTTCCATGCCCCGACGATTCGAAAATAAAGTTTTTTAAGAAAATGCAAGAGGTTGCAAGGAAAGATGTTGAACGAGCTTTTGGGGTGCTCCAAGCTCGATGGACAATTATTAGAGGTCCAACTCAATTTTGGTCTAAAAGAACTCAAATTTATTATGTTAACATGCATAATTTTCAACAAAATGGTTGTTGAGGATGAGGGGGATATGTTTACAAATTTTTCCAACGATGAAGGTGATGAGCCTGCACACAAGGCCCAAATCCTGAATTTCAAGATTTTCTCCAAAGAAATTTCGAGCTATGTAACATCGACATCCATCACCAACTTCAGGTCGACTTAGTTGAGCATATATAAACACGCTACAAAAACAATTAATGAATAAGTGTTTTAATTTGAATTTGTACTTTTTAATTTTAGTATTGCATTCATTAATTTTTTAATTTTCAAAAGTTATGAATAAAATATTTAATTTCAATTTTTGTGTTTTTTTATTTGTTAATTTAGTGTATAATGAACTATATTTATTCTAATATTATTGATAAATAATATTGTTATTTATAATATAAAGTAAAATAGAAGAAAATAGAACGCGAGACCTATAAAAAATGTATTGAATATATATGGATTAATGAATGAATGAAAAAATATATTTAATAAATTAAGTATTTAAGAAAAGATAATTTGAAAATAATGTGGAGGAGAGAATGGTTGGATGGTCGATGCTCTGATGGTTCCATAGATTGGATGCTATAAAAGTGGTCCCATCTATTTTTAAATTGATTAATTTGTCTCATCTTTAGTTCTAAAATTGGGTCGACTATCAAGACCAAATTAGTGAAAAGTCAAGCCTATATCTAAAAAAATGTCACATCAACATAAAAAAAATTAGAAAAATTGTCATCTCATTTATGTAGCAAAACCAAAGAAAAATAATTGAAACTACGTCTCCTAACTTATAAAACAAATTCACTCTTAACTAAAAAAAATAAAAAGCAAATATGTTTGTTTTGCAGCTTAAGTATTCTATCCATTCAAGTTTGGTTAGTACTATTTTTTTTGTTCTATGTGTTTTGGAAATGATTCAATAATACCTTGCAATATTTGTTTTGTTTCAAGTTAAAGTTTATCCTTGCATTGATTTTCTGCAAATGTTTTCAAGTTATTGGTGAAAACATTACTTTAATTAAAAACAACATAATGCATTAAAATTCAAAAGTTAAAATAATTTTTTATACATAAGTTGATTTTTCATTAATTAAGAATTTTGGGACTAAATGTTTGAGATAATTAATAGATATATGTTCATTTATTGGACCCAATCCCTCACCACACAATACTTACTAAACTTTTTTTTTTTTTTTTTTTTCTCGAGAACTAAAAATTAAACAATTCATCATCATGAAGGCGAGAACAATTCTTTAAGATTAAGCATTTTTGGAAGGAATCTTCTGATGAATTATCAATTTTCTCAATTACTAGATTTTTAATAAAATAAAGTATGTTTTCGAATTTTTATAGATGATAATCAACAATATAAACATGTTTATCCATTGCAGCACGCAGACAGGATATGCCCAGGAAACCCGTTAATGGTGCAATGGATCAGCATGCTGGCCATCAATTAGTATCAGATCGGCCCTAAACAACTTAGGGATTGTTTGTTCGAAAATGTAGGTGTTTGAGGCATATTTAATTGTATACATTCAAAAAATTTACATTCAACTGAATAGTAAAACATTATGTTTGTATTGGGAAGAATTGTGGTAGGATGACAACACTAAATGTCATATCAGTAGAGAGCGAAATAGATATGTAAAAATAATGGAATGTCACATCAGTTACAATCAGTTAGGGCTGAAAATCAAATTAAACTAGTCGATACTCGATTTAAGCTCATTTGCTATTAATATCAAATAAATTTGAACACACTTTTACGTTTGATAAAATCTAAAGTTAGAATCGAGTTCGAGATCGTTAAGCAAAATTCATTAAAACAAGTGTAAAATCAAATTACTCGAGCTCGCTTCGTGTTCGGCTTGATTAAAACTCGTTCAAACTTAACTCGATTAATAATTAAACCCAATCTCAAACAAAATATTAAAAGTTCGATAACATTACAATTTTTTTTGAATAATTGTGCGTTCGATTCAACTTGACTCATTTACACCTCTACAATTAGTAGAGTTTGAATGAGGAAAATGTTCGATAACCATCCATGTTTCAAAAAATATATATATTTAAGTTGGGTTCATTTCTTATCTAAATAAGTCCATCTGAGAATAAATAATTCCGTAGACAGGACTTGTTCTAGAAACTCATAAAAGCCATAGTACTACAATATTAACCCTCATGCCTCACCAATGGGGGGAAAAAGTTGTTTAATTTTGTTTATTTATAGTTAGCTTGTTAAGTGTTATCGAAATTTAATAAATTTAAGTAAATAGAGTTTGGACAGTGGATATTATTTCTATAACTGGTACAAAATTCATGAAATTCACAAGTTTGTTTTAAAATAAATTAGAATAAATAATAAAATTTTATTCAATTGTTAATCATAGTGATAATATTGGAGATGCAATAAATAATTAATATCATAAGTACATAAAATAAGGTTGAATAAGGTTAAATGTTATATGTTTCGCTATATAAAATAAAAATAAAAATGAAATGATATTAAGATAAAAAAAAATACATAATATCAATAAGAAAATAGTGTAAATCTCACATAAAAATTAATAGTTAAAGAGTTAAATACAAAAATAATAGAAACTCACATATATATTTGTGTGTGAGGGTTAGTTGAGGCATTGTATAAAATATGAAGAAGTATTAAACGTAATATCAATTTGTATGAAAAAAAGAAATGTATAAACAACTTCACACTAGGATACCCGGTGTAGCTCAAATTAAATAAATTAATGATTTTGATCCCAAAAGTAGTAAATTTTTTTCTTATTTATTATTTGGTGTGATTTTGAGGTCGTGTAGCGTGACTAGTTCATCCAATCTAATTTGCAGGGATGTTGAATTATTTATGGATTAATACTAAAATTTTCCTTGTATCTCTTTTATTGATTTTGCCTGTTACTTATACCATTATATGTATTGCTACAAGACAAACTGCTAGTTCTTAATTGTTATGATTTTGTATTTTTTGGTAACAAGTAGTAATGAATCATTATGGGGTAGCATTAATCTAAATTATTTGAATCAAATTTGTGAATTCAAAGTCTGATCTATCATTTCATCGTGTAATTTAATTAAATGCAGAAAAGTTTATTCTTGGTTCTTTAACCATACTTAATTTTAATTAGCTAATTTAAGAGATGATTCTAGTCAACAAAACATATTGCTAATCTAGAGATAAAGATTAAAAGTAGATTAAGAAGGACCTTATTAATTATTAATGATTAATCAAGATAAAGGGAATATTAAACTGAATTTTTTACTTCTAATTGAATTTCGTTATTTTGTTTCTTATGCTTTGCTTTAGAATAAGCTTAGTAAGAATAAATCCAATCCAACATCCTAGTTTCATTTGTTAAATAATTAATACATACGCTCACTACTTACTCGCTATTGCTAGTAAACAGAGGAGAATAAAATAAATTAATTAATTTTGTCTGCTTTGACATTACAGTCACATATCAAACAAAAATATTCAATGAAGTGATATCATTTGTTCAAACATGCAAACCAAGAGGACATTTGGTTATGCTTTTAATCTCAATTCTCATTTTTTTAGTATTTCCAAGATCGTTTACGAGATTATATTTGTTATGATTATATGTATATGATTAATATTTAATTAAATAGAACCTATATTTTGAAGAAAGAGTTGAGGAAAAAATGAAGAGATGGATTTCATAATTATTCTTAATTGTGAAAGTCTTTTACGATTAAAATAATCATGAAAACATTTATGCCTTTCACGATTAACACTTTGAGAATAAATCAGAATTCTGGTAGAGAATGGTCGGATCTACGAGATTACAACGACTAGTACATATAATTCGACTAAGGTCTGAATAATCAGGAATCCTATCTTCTTTTTTACCCGAAAAATCCGAAGTAAAGAATGTTTCTCTCGGCGGATCCCACGACCAATGTCTTCATTTTTGTCTTTCTTCTTCTTCTTCCGTTTTCCTATTTTCTCTCCTTTTTATTTGTCTCCTTCCTTTATTATGTTCTCTCTATTTCCTAATTGTAAATTTCTTTTCCTTTTTCTCTATTCTCCATTCCTGTAACCTTTCTACCCACATTTATGGTTTATAAAAGAAATATAATTTATATGTTTAACATCGTAAAAGTAAAAACTATGCTTATAAAAACATAAGGACACATCTCACAGTTTTTTATTCAATAAATCTAACATTAAAAACCAAAGTGTTCATAGAAACTAGGTTAAAGTGCTGCTCTTCATCCTTCATTCCAACATCCCAAACTCAACATTCATCAATAACTTCACAAAACTCTATAGGCATAGTCTGCATAAGAATAAAATACAACATGAAAGGAATCAATAAACAAATAATTAAATGACAATTATACTAATTTAAAATTGAAATATCATGTCCTTTATATAAATAAATATAATAATAAATATGATTACATTCACCCGAATGATCACAATTATCTTAGATGGCTTCCTACAAAATTTAAAATAATAAAACTACTTTATTTATCATTATTTTTAAATATATATGTTCATTTTAATTTAAATAATTCTATATATTTTTTTATGAAAAAAAACTTAATTCTTTATTCATATTCATTATTTATGTATGGCACACGATTTCCAAATATTTTAAAGTCAAATACTGGTACTTCGAGAGAAGAAGGATGGGATCGCATTCTAAAATTAATTGAATTCATTGAATTTATTAGAGTGAGTCTCCTATAAAATGGTTGCATGAGTAACACGATTCAAAGTATTTCTTGTTTAACTATATAGTATCACTATGTTTTAAGGTAACTAATCAGAAGTAATACACTTTAAGTAACAGTAGTACTTTATAGTTAAACAAATAATACTTTAAATCGTGTTGCACGTCCAACCGTTTCACAGAGATTTTTACGAGTTTGTTAAAGATAATTATTTAATGATTGATAAAACATGTAAATTCATATGGGACGATATGCAATTTTTAGTATTTAAAGTAATTGTATATGTATTATTGTTACAAGTAATGATATATTCACATTACAATATTATATTATTTATTATAATCTATCATATATTTTCTATATATCATGTCATTCTCGATACTTTAGATGTAACCATATTCATTATTAATCTAATTATTACATGTGGAATATATTTAATAAGTGATATATTACATAACATAGTGTTTACCATATATTTCTTTTATTTTTTGTAGTGAAGATATATATTAATTTTAAATATATTGTTTGATTAGAAAACACATAGTATAAAAATATTATGTACTGTAATATATGGGCAAAAATTATTTATTCTCATAAATACCTTAATTTCATTAATTATGGTCAACATTTCCATACTTAAGCGAATTTAAAACTGGCGTCATATATTTTTCTTATTTAATTAAGAATATTATAATCACATCAATTCATATTTTATGGACGCAAATTAACTTTGATGATTATACAATTATTTTACTATCTTCTTAATTATTTAGTTTAAGGGCACTAAAATAATTTTATCAATTTATTTGCTTAAATTCAGTTTCATATTTATGTAGCTCATATTTACCCATACGTAAATTAATAATTTTAAATATTATTTATTTTTTATTTATTATATAAAGCTAATAAAATATAAGATGATTAAATATCATTTGATATTGAAATAAAATTGAAATAATTAATTAAGTCTAAAAATCAATTTCATGGTAAGTTCTGATTTATTATTCAAATATAATGACATTGAATAAATTATGACATGTAAATTTTTTATTTTTTTATTTAACAATTGAATTTATGTGCTCCATTTTTTCTATTGCATAATTTTGTTACATTTGTCTTCTGTATTATAAATTAGATAGATGTACCCCAGGTGAGAAACACAAGGTAATTAATTGAACAACTAGATTCACTTATCTATCCCTAATTATACATCCCTACCTAACTTATATCTTCAGAAATTCACGAGTTGTGAAAAAAGTATTTATTAATTTATATAAACGTTTTTATTACAAAATTTAAAAGATAAATAATTTAATGTGAAAATATTTCACATAAAAAACTTACAAAAACTATCATACAAAATTTAATCAGAGCTAAAATTATATGAAAATTAAATAATAAAATAAATATAAATGATAAATTTGTCTTGGCATTATTGACCCATTTTTTGCACACTTATATGGTTCGAATGTTCCCTAAATTATAATTTGATAAAACTAATATCATTTGGCCAACCAAATTTTTGTACATATGTATTTTTTCATCTATTAATTGGTCAACAATTATTTGTTATTTCAAAATTCATGCTTCTAACTTTTTTGCACATATTATTCTAAGTTTAATATTTTTAATAATTTTGTTAGAATTTATTTATCAAACTATAAATATGGATTATTTTTGTTAACTATGAATACATTTTATTTTTTTGTAATAATTGACATGCATGAATAATATATCCATTTACTATTTATATATATGACCTCAGATATTTTACATGAATAAATAAATTAAAATTTCTACAGATAAACCACTAAATATAGATGGATATCATTAGTAATAAATTATACAATTATCGTAATTGATTCCGTAGAATTATTGTAATTGATTCTTTTCTTCTTAAGGTAGTCTATATTGGTTAGGATCTTCTAATTACGGATCTTCTTCTTCTTCTTCTTTCTTTATTTAGGCTATATTCCTTATATTATAAAAGGATCTCTTGTACTGTATATTTTGAATTAATAAGAATACAGATTACATCCCCATATTTTCTTTCAACATTGTATCTGAGCAGATTTCGATCCTCTTGTTTGAAAGCAACATATAATAGCGGCACAAATTACCTACAAATATTCAAGTTTATGACTCGAGCAAGTCAAACCAAACAAGGGAGTCAGACGCTGGAGCAATATTATAGCAATGTTCAAGCCATATGGGTTGAGATTGATCAGAGGCAACCGAACAAATTCACAGGAAATGAAAACATTTAATTGTTCAACAAAAGGACTCAAGAGAGAAGACTTTACTAGTTCTTAGCTGGGGTAAATGACCGATTTGATCCCGTAAAATGAGACATCTTGAATCGAGATCCTCTTTCCTCCCTAGTTGCTGCCTACGCAATGATTCATCGGTGAGCACTCAGAATCGGAGTTATGATATCCACAGATGAATAAACTACCACTGGTGAAGTATTTACGGCAAGAGGGGTCTCCAAGGAGGGGGATGGTTAGCTTCTCAGGGGAAGTCGTCATTCCGTCAAGCCGACAAGGAGAAACTCTGATTCACCCATTATGGCGGAAATAAACACACAAAGGATACTTATTTTAGATTCACGATTACTCGGAGTGGTGGGATAAAAATCGCCACCAATAATGGAACAATGGTGGAGGAGTGGCGATGGTAACCGCCACTTGTAGCAACACCGACAGGGCTACCAGCGGTGGCGGCTCACTTAGTGGAGACACAACGCCTAACAACGGGATGACGACTAGTGGTGGCACTCAAGTGCCGCCTATCTATCGAGGTATGACAAATAGAGTTGCCACTTTTATTCATGGCAGACCACTCGGAGAAGGCATAACACAGGTGAGACAGTGGGAGAAGAGTGGAGATAAGTGAATTTGGCGAGAGGTATGGAGGGTGAGGGGAAGGGTGTTAACCCTAATAAGAGTGTAATTCCTATTTTACCCTCACCCCATCATCAAATTACTTCCTTGCCCTCAAGTATTAATTCAAGTACCTTAAGTATGAACTGTGATAAAAATAAGCAGTGAATCTTTAACTGCGGCCACGGATATAATGACCTTTGACCATAATGATATTATTGACCCATCTCAACCAAATAGGACTTTTATTAAAAATGCCAATGGAGGTTCTTTTCCAGTTCTTGGGGCAGGATCTATTGAAATCTCTCATATAATTAAATTGTCCAATTATCTTTATGTTCCCTCCTTATCTTGCAAGTTGTTATCTATCAGTCAAGTGACAAGGAACTTAACTATGTGGCACTCATCTATCATATCTTCTGTTTATTGCAGGATATTCGTTCAAGGGAGATAATTGGGTGTGGTTCTGAAATGGATAGACAGTACTACGTTGATAAACTGTCTGAAGGATAAACTGCTAGTTTTTCTCATGGTTCTCAAAACTGACAGATCTGATTGTGGCATCGTTGATTAGGTCACCCATCAGATGATTATCTTAAGTATTTATTTCCTTCGTTGTTTTCAAAGGACTATCGTACTATATGTGATACTTGTCATTTTGCTAAGAGTCATCGAACATCTTTTGCTTCTGCTAATAATAAAAACTATGTACAATTTTCTCTTATACACTCTGATGTTTGGGGTCCAGCTCCAGAGTCGATGGACACTGATGTTCATGTTGTTTATTGATGACTGTCTCCGTATGCCTTGAGTATATTTTTTAAAACAAAAATCTGAGGTCTGCAGTAGGTTTGTTGATTTTTTTCAATCTAGTCAAAATTCAATTTGTTTGCATACGGTTGCATATTTTTCTTGATGGCTGAAGATTCCAGACTTGCCTTGTTCCACCTGCAAACCCATACAAATAAGTTAGTTCAACAACTATACTCATTTCGAATTCTTTTAACTTCATCTGTATGAGCTCAACAACTTTTTCTTTGGAGGTAGACCCAAAAAAAAAAATGTCATCCAGATCGACTTGTGTTATGATAATATGTGAGTTACAATACTGTATGAACAGAGTCATGTCTACTCCTCCGCGTCTGAATCCTTTATTCAGTAAGAATTGATTGAGTCTTTTGTACCAGGCCCTAGGTGTTTGCTTAAGACCGTACAATGCATTTTTCACTTGTGAACATGGTTAGGGAAATGGGGGTCCTCAAAACCCTTATGTTTTTCAACATATGCTTCTTCTTTCAAGAATCCATTCAAAAAAGGCACTTTTCACATCCATTTGATATATGATGATTTTTTTAAACAAGCAAATGACAGAAGAATTTTTACTGACTCCAGCCGAGCAACCAGAGAGATCCCTTTGACTTGCGTGTTTTCTTGTGATATTCTCGTACTCATCAATTTTTTTCTTGAAGATCCACTTGGTACCAATCACGTTCATAACTTGAGGTCTATGAACAATGTCCATACATCACGCCTTGTGAACTGTTCGAGTTCCTCGTGTCACTAGAATCCAGGAACTATCCTTGAGTGCCTCATTTGCATTCTTTGGTTTAATCATTGATACGTTGTATGCTAGGTATGATGGTTCCTACATCTTAAGATAGTTAGATTTCTGCACTGCTCGAGTTCGTACCCCTTCTGTAATTTCGCCCATTATTAGTTCTTTGGGATGATTTTTTCGGACCTTTACTGAAGGTTTGACATCTTTGGGTGAAGAAACTTCAGGATTCTCGACTTGTTCATCCTAATGTAATGTGTCAGTTTCAATTGAAATGATTTTATCAGTGAAATCATCACTTGGAAATTTAGTGGTACCGACTTCATCATCAAAAACCACATTAGAACTTTCAAAAATATTACTAATTCGTTTAATAAGAATTATATAGGCTTTGCTTATACTTGAGTATCCCAGAAACATACCTTCGTCCCTCTAGCGTGGAACTTACCTAGCTATTCTCGATCATTGTAGACATAGCACTTACATCCGAAGACATGTAGGTGGCTTAGATTTGGAGTTCTTCCGTTCCAAATATGATATGTTGTCATTCCCAGTCCTTTCTGGATATAGACTTTGTTTATGACATAATAAGTTGTGTTGACAGCTTCTGCAAACCACTTCTGAGGTAAGTTCTTACTCATCACCATAGATCTATCCAGTTAGTATGGGATGGTCAGACACATCCTTCACTTCACAATCTTCCAAGATGTTGTTTGGTTCTCCAAATTTACAACCTTCACCTACAATTAATTACAAAATAAAATTATCTCAAGAATATAATCAAGGGGATATATTAACATAAGAAATACACCAAAAAGCTCCCAAAAAATATAACAAATATATTTCCAAGTAGGACTTTAGATGGCTATATAAGGTTAAGAATGAAACAGGTGGGATTATAAATAAGCTATATTAGTGGATAATACACTAAAAAAGAGGGGATAAATGATACCAAGTCTTTGCTTATGTTGTCAAATTTACCACTATGTGCATTGTGTTTGAGTCGCTTGTAAAAATTGTGAACTAAAACAAATGGATGTGAAAATAGTTTGTTTTGCATGGTGATATTGACAAAAGGTTTTACATAAGTCAACCTGATGGTTTTGTGGATCCTAAAAATTCCGACTATGTGTGATGCTTAAATGAATTTTTGTTTGGTTTAAAGCAATCAACAAGGTAATGGAATTGGAAAATTGAATAATGTATGTTGCCATTGAAATTTGAAAGAACTGAAAATAATCATTGTTTGTATTTCAAAAGAATGTATATGGTTTCATTTTCTTGCTCCTATATGTAGATAACATGTTATTGGTGAGTCCTTGTTTGGAGTCTATTAAGCATATGCCAAAATGCCTTTGTCATAATTTTGATATGGAAAACTTGGGGAATGTTAAAAGAATCTTCGACGTGAATATAGTAAGAGATAGGAAAATTCATGTTTTATGGTTGAACCATATTTCGTATGTGGATAAAGTTTTGAGTAAATTTTCTATGTAGTTTGTAAAATTTGTTAATGTGCCCATAGTTACTAACTTTGTACTAAGTAAGAGATTAGTCCCCAAATATAGAAATTGAAATTATTGATAAGCAAAAAGTATCGTATTCAAACGCAATTGGTTCAGTCATGCACCTCATGATAAGCACTAGATCAAATATTACATATTCGGTTAGTGTTTAAGTAGGTACATGTAAAATTTGGGTCTACATCATTGGAAATCTTTGAAATGGTTACTTATGTATTTAAAGGGTTCTAAAAATATGTACTTAGAATTTTAAAAATGTGCTCAATGGGTGAAATTAATTAACTATGTGGATTCAAATTATACAAATGATAGGGATAGTAGAAAGTCCACCATTTCTTATGCATTTACCTTGTGTGGTTTCAAAAGTTGGAAATCCCACTATCAAGCAATTGTAGTAGGACTCTCAACTACATGAATGTGAATATATTGTTGCAACCGAGGCCTTAAAAGAGACTATTTGGTTGAATGAGATCCCTTTTTAAATTGATTTTTTGAAAGAAAATGTGGTTTTATATTTAGATAGTTAGTCAGACATACAATTGTGTTAGAATCTACTATTCCACCATAAGACTAAGCATATAGATGTTATGTTCCATTTCATACTTACATTGTTGAGAAAGACATTATTGTTTTGAAAAAGATGGCATGTTAAATGTAATCCTACTAACATTGATACAAAATGTTTATCTATTAAGAAATTTAGTTTTTCCATGCAAACTCTAAAATTGATACAATTGATTGATTTATTAGTACATGTGTTTCCTGTGTGAGAAACGTCATGCCTAGAACTTTGTGTCCAAATCTAGACTTTGTATCCTTATATTTTCTTGAACTATGTGTCCACATATGGCTTTCTATACCAACTTTGTGCGGGACAGGAGGAAGCTTAGCAATGATAATTTCTGCAGTTCTCTCTCGTGATTAGTGATGTGAAGTATGCCAAGGTAGAAATTGTTATTTTTGTGACCTATTTGGGTGTGGCCTAATACCCATTTCCTCAACTAGACCGACCTATGGTAGTCCTAAGCCTTTGACTTCACTTATTCTCCTATATATGTAACCCTCCCCTACTATCACTTCCCAACCCAGGATAAAGTAATTCATGTCTTCTTTTTTGATATTCCCTCATGTGACTTAGAGTTTTGGAATACAATTGTGTGTATGAAATTGATTGAGTAGCTATCGAATTTGGCTGTTGGTTGAAAGTTAATCTATAATTCAACATCATTTATGTAATACAGAAAGAACTGAACCATAGGTTTTCTAAGTTGTATTACTTAGGTCAACATCGAATATATCCAAAAACAAGCTTATACACTTGCATGTCATACATGTTTACCAACACACACTAGAACCACCAAGATTGGACATCAAAAACTAATTTTTCGATATAAGAATAATATTAAAATATATAAAATCAAAACTCATTTATAAGTAAGAAAAAACCAAACATAAATGTCCGCTCAATATAAAGCTATTGTTGTGTAAGATAATAGCAAAATAGGCATCTACAAAATGTTTTTATTGCTTCATTATACGTAACTAGCATTTCTTCCTTGTGCTTGTACAAATTACGATATAATAATATAATATGTTATTATAAAAATAGTAATAGAACTTTTTTAAATAGAATTCATAATTATACACAATATATATTTAATAATAATTATTTAAAATAAAAATATCTCACAATACAAAAATATATTAAATATTAAAATATACCACAATTAATCTATAAAAAATATTTATATTTAAAAATTAATCTTATTTTTATATATGCAATCTGAATATCAAATTGAAGATCACCAATAGATGATTAATTTGGTATGTTTTTCATAAAAACGGAGTTTAAATGAAAAAGATATAATTATTTAAAAATTCGAGTAAAAAAACAAAGAAAAAGAAAAAATCTGATTGGATATCATACTTTCTAAAAATAAAAAGGTGAATTTGGCAAAAAAAATGTCATTTTCTATAAATTTTCCAACTTTTATATAGTTATAGATTTGTAAATCTATGACTGCATTATTTCCTGTATTAGAGGCACGGCATGCATGATTACACCACACACAATTGCATGATGGCAAAAATTTCACACCTATCCATGATTTCAAAATCAACTCTTTAGATGTCCACACAACAAATTCTACCTATGCATCACCAAGTATATGGCATCAATCGACCTGTGTAAATTCAAGCGCATTGGCATCTGGATCTCGTGTGAAAATTGCAGGCCTCCCCGAGCGACTAAGGGTATATGGGATGCCTGAAAATAAATTCATGCAGTATAAGTTTAGAGGAATAAAAAGCCCTATTGATGTGTTAGATAGCATTACATAAACATTACCAGCTTTATCGAGGATATCTTTCAGTTTAGACACATCTCGAATTGCAATGCAAGTGTGACGATCCCGACCACCGTGCTCTGGCCTTCCAGTCAATGGATCAGGATTTGGAAGCTCCATCAAATGTATCATCTCAGACCCAACCCATAACCAAGCACCCCTATAGGGGAGCGTGTCATGTGGCCTTGCCTCATTTCTTGCGAGACCTTTTTATATCCCATAAAGAGGATTTCTCATTGAAGAAAAATAATAAATTTATCATAATTGAAGGGGAGAGGGGAGAGGGGGGAGGGGACATTACCGAGAGTATTTTGGTAAAAATGCAGTGACCTCTCAAGATTCTCACACAAGATCCCAACATGTTGAACACCAACAACTCCATAATCTTCAAGAACAAAACCATTTTTGTCAAAGTATGTCAATTAGGGATATCCATATAAGCTATAAAAAGGTTAAAAAGACTCACTTGGCAAATTTCTCAAACGTGCCAACCTAAGCTTTCACATTAGCTCCACCCTTCCCCCCACTCCCCCCCCCCCCCCCCCCAAAGGCCGGTTACAAACTATCTTTTAAACTGACATCATATAGTTTATGATAGCTACTAGAACTCAAAGAAAGTATAACTAAGGTGGATATATGAAGAAAATGCAAAGATCATGCTTAATTGCTGGAAATAGCCCAGTTACCAAGTGCACTATCATTCACGGCTGCAAATTATTATTTATCATAACTAGCTCAAAAGAACACGGAGAAAATAAATTAACAAACTTAATCTAATGAGTGTCTCTTTAATATTTTACAGAAAAAATAGTAATAGTTTAATCTTTGTACAAGTTCACCGGCTGAGTGCAGAGGTGTGCTAGATATCAGATATACCAGCAACCTCAACAATTTATAAAAGGGCAGCCGACACAAGTCAAACTCAATTAAACTTGGACGCACGACTATAGTTTAAGGCTCAAGCTAGAGCTAGAGCTTAGCTCATTTATGATTGACGAATTCTAGCTCAATGTGGATTAAAAAGTGTCTTTTCCTGAAGATTTGTTCTATCCTCTTTGATAGTGTCCAGAGTTTACGGCAACTGACTCTGCATACAATCTTTTTTATAAACAAGAAATGAAAATTTGCAGCCATCTAATCTTTGTAAAGTTTTTTTTTTTTTTTTTTTTTTTTTATTCATAGCACAGGGAAAATAAAATATCAGACTTAGGATCCCCTCTCCACTTCTCTTCCATGTGTGCATTATTAAATTTAACCAGATTATAGCATCAATTTAACAGAAAAGGAGAGAAGAGATGTTGATTTCGGTTTACTTCTTTCACATAAATCGACTTGCATGGATAGCGGAACAAGATTATACCAGCAATACAGTTAATGCTTACAACCTACTTGCATGCCATGGATGGAGAAAGTAACGGTCAACCACTACAAAAGAAAGACCAAGGATGTACATATAACTGGAGAGGGGTGTAGCGGCATGTGTGTATGAGGTTGGACGGATCCTCTACATTTCTTTTTTATAAATTTTGGAGAGATACGACTTGAGAGGATATATAATAAAATAGTAAAATTGTGTACTACACTTTTTTTATAATTATGTGTCACTCTCTCCGAAACTTACAGGAAATTTACAGAATGGAAATGTAGAGGATCCATTTCCATATGAGGTTGAGGGAAAATGTTGGGTAGAACTGAGAATACTGAGAATAATGCTGGACGTTATGTAAATGTACTGTGCAATTGTCCCTAACTGATACAAATATATCAATTATGTATCATTGAAAGATACAAAATATTCAAAGCTAGTAAAAACTCATGAGCTTCCAAACAGTTATAAATGAGCTGAAGTGGGTTGACTCCAGTTGAGCTGGCGTGCATACACCTTTAAAAGAAACAAGAACTAAATGGTAGAAAAAAATTAGATGCCCTTAACCAACTCATTGACACAGAAAAATACGGCTCGAAAATGATCGCATATCCTCTGACAGAGTAGCAAATGATACCAGGTTTCTTTCATATAAACCCAACAACTGCTAGGTATCAATACAACAAGAAATTAAACCTTAAAACTTCTGAATAGTAAATGTATGGTACTATCCAGTCAGCAAACAAAGGATTTAAAATTTCAAACTAATTCCTGAAAAGGATAGGCTGCATTAATCTCAACATCATAGATGCACTTGACATCCTTGAATTGCTCAAATTTCATTCTAGTTAATAATATTAAACCATTGTAATAGAACTGGGCTAATTTAAACTCTTATATGTATCCATGAGAAAATGTAAACACTGCAAGTTGCAAGTCCAATATTGGTAATTCAAAAAGGAAAAATGAAGTAACAGTTACCTTTGTTGTTGTCAACTGCCTCAACAGAACCCAAATCAAGCACATCTGCCTCCATAGATGCTTTGGCTTTTACTGCAGAGAATTGCGCATTCTGCCCATTATTCCTTCTGAAAAGCATATAATCCCTCTTTAACAGAGATTTTGTAGAAAGGGCTCTTACATTTCCATCATTTACCTAGGAAATAAAAGTTGAAATAAGGCATCCAGTTACAGATAGACCATAGGCAAGGAAGTCAGAAACAAACATATTTATACATAAATAATGAATGGTCTTTACAGATACTCTGGTACATTGAAAGAGCCAAGGGTGGTAATGGTATCACCATAACCTTTTCTACAATAACATTACAACCTTACCTCTGAAGGAAACAATGTATCAATTAACCAGCCTTTATCCTGCTTACCTTAATTAGGAAGCCTTTATTTTTTAATAACCAGTTCAACTCTTTTGTGTTCTAACATTAACTATAATAGAGTGCAGTGAAGAACCATTTAGCTAAGTCAATTAAATCAATATAATGCTATTCAACCTTGAGTCGAACTTTTATATAGAAGATAAGCACCTAAATGAAGTTATAGATTTCAATTCCCGTATTCAGCAGAGCACCCTATAGTAGTTGACATCAACCATAATAAACTTTGAGAGTGTCTTTGGAGAAGCGGTTGACCTGTTATTATTTCTCAACATGAGGTATCTAGGGGAAGTATTTCATATGCCTACTCTAAGATGTTCTCACAATCAAAATGTAAGGAAAGCACTTAACTTCTAAGATAAAACACATCATGATCAGCATTTCTTTGATAGAATAAATAGAATCTTACAAATCGATTTGAAGTATGCACGAAAAATTACTTCTGTTAGGGATGGATATTGGACAAGAAATATGACAGGCACAATCAAGCTTGTAGCTTGATTCTTGGAGCTTAATTACAGGAAATTAAATCTTGACTTTGGGAAGTTATTGATATTTTTATCTTAGGAAGTATATTGCTTTCTGTATATCTTAGATTAGAACAAGATGGGGCAGTTTTCTTTGATCCTTGCTGTCCTAATTCTAGTTTTCCATATTTTGTTTTCCATGTAATCTATATTTAAGCAAGCCATGAGCAATAAATAAAGCAAGCAGAAAATTATATTGTTCTAAGAGATTTTGTCTCTCTCTAAATGAGTCCAAAGGTCAAAGCTCCTTTCGACGAGCTTAGCTAATTCTAGTCACCATAGGTCGGTCTAGAAATCGTAACATGGGCTAACCAGTTCCTAAAAATAGATTTTTGGCTGAATCGTCCGACTGCCTGGTCTTAGTCTAGTAGTCACAGTCTAGAGGTCACAACTTCACTTCCACAAATTATATTCAACAAGTAGATCAGAAATCATTCTCTTTATTCAGTTACCAAATATCTCATTGCTAGTTCTCATAAAGTAGAATGCAGCTACAGAATGACAGCCTTGTAGGCACTCTTTTATTATTGAGTTCATTGCAGAAATCTCATTTAATTGATTTCATTAGTTAAGGAAACTTCAAAATCGAATTCTTACTATTTAACTGATTTCAATTATATGGCTTTCTTATTTTGTTCTCGTATGTTTATATATAATCAAAGAAGCATATTAAAGTCAGATAAGAAAAAAGAAACACAAAATCAGTCATAATATGTCGGACGAATATCAGGAATAACCTTGAATTCTGAGTTGAGGAAAAAGACAAAGAAAAGGGGGATGAATTATGGATTCAACACTATACCGATTAACTTATCAAAACCATGAATTATACAAAAGCCCTTATTCATTTTCAGAACCAAAACAATCAAGGATAGATTATACAGTTAAAGCATAGAGAACCCAGAAAATTACATGCATATAGGCATACACGTATGCAGGTTAATCATGCATGTGGTTAGAGAAATAGCTTTCGTTACCGTGTTCAGGGGTAAGTTGAGAGAGGGGCTCAGCAAAGAAGCCATGGATGGAGCTCTAACACTGAAAATAATTAACAAGCTTTCTTTATATTTAGTGATATTTACATTTATTTGCTGGATTGGAATTTGAAACAGTGGTTTAATGACCACCCAACGCCAAAAACTTAGTTCACGGTTGAGAAGTTTTGGTCACAGAGCACCACGTATTTATGTTTCGGGGTCAATCTGCAAATATGCTAAAGTACGATGATTTTTTTAGTAAAGGTGCTTTTGTGTACGATGAATCTCTCTATCTCAATCTATATATGTATACACACAATATGGCGCGGTTATTAACACCTTAAATCTTTTAAATAATTTGGATAGATTTAAACATAATTAAAATGAATAAAATATTCTATGTATAAAAAAAAATTATATATATATATATATATATATAACTGATCTAATTTATGTTCGACATATGTGTAAAACGAAAATTAATTATTCAATTTGTTCGAAACTCGTTCGAAACATCTAGCTGAACAGAGGAAGTAGCGTTCGATATGTTTTGTCATACACTACTTCAGCTATTTGGCAGGATGTTCCGAACGAGTCTTAGGCCAACATGCTCGTCTTTATTTGATAACTAAGGTTCGAACACGAATACATGTGTTCAACCAATGATGTCGACCACGAACATATGTGTTCGACAAATCAAGTTCGAACGCATACGAGCAGTTATGCGACAAGTTCAAAACAAAACGTTGGAAAAACAAACCAAACACGAAGGTTCTAAACCAAATCATTCCTCAAGTATATTTTCATCTAAAATACTTATAAAACATAATGTTAGATTGAAAAATATGAATTTTCGAAGATCTTGGATTGATTTGGATGAAAACTTTGTTCTCTTCTTCTTCTTCTTCTTCTTCTTCTTCTTCTTCTTGTCTGTTTTGTTTTATTGTTTTGTTAATTAAAAGGATATAATTATCTCAAATGAATTATATTTAGTAAAAAAAATTAAGAACAATTTTAAGTGAAGTATATTTAGAGAATTTAGAGGTGCGAATAGCCACACCCATATAATATACATATATGTGCAAAATATATTTTTAAGTCCCTAAAATTTAATGTTTTATTTTGTGAAACTCTTATATTTTAATTTTATTAAACCTTATATATTCAATGTATTTTATTAAATTATTATAATATTATTAATATTTCAATCTACTAAAGGTTTTTTTATTGTTCATACTTCTATGCTTATTTTTTAAATTCATCCTTCCCAATATATTAGAATGATTTTTTAGCAAGTATGCATATTAGACGAGAAAAACAGAAAAGGAAAAAAAAAGGTGTTTCTATTCACATCAAAAATATTATTTTACACATAATATTAATATTTTGGACAAAAATAGACATGGTGTAAATGACATATATATCCTTATTTTACATTAGAAATTAAAACAAATCAACATATAACCTAAAGTCATTCAAAAAATTTCAGATACTTTCTTAAGAAACCAAAATATTCTCTTTGAATCCTCTTTGAAGAATACAAAAAAAAAAAAAAAAAAAAAAAAAAAAAACCCTAATTTGAAGCATTGAAATAAACAAAAGATTTTCACAATGAACAATCGACATTTATCTGTAAACTCGGTATATTTTCCATATGTTTTATTAGAAGTTTCTTCCTTTTATACATTCAAAAAACATAGCAGAAATTGTAAATATGCGAACTCTGATTTCGAAAGCGTTCGGCCTAGGCAAACCGAACACAAACAGCAACGTTCGATTTGCATCAGCCGAACACAAAAGGTGACATTTGGAAAAGTAAAGCCCAACATGTTTTAAATGTTCGGCAGGTACAGGCCGAATGCATTATAAGATGTTCGGCGCACTTAGGCCGAACACATTCAACAATGTTCAACATTTGCACATCGAACGTTTACAAATTGTTCGGTTATATTTGACTGAACGTTGTCATATTTTTTCAACTTCTTTTGGTCTTTTTATGTTCAGTTTATGTTGCTAAATAATACTATTATTATTATAGTATTTGCAGGAGTCATCAAGAACAAATACTTTTATTTCAAGTAACAATGAGCTAGTTGTTGATTACCAAAATGTCTTTAATACATTGAAATTGTTTGAATCACGTGAAATTTTGAATTCTTGGGTACGTGAAAAGGCTTATCCCATTAGGCATGGTGGTGGTTGTGATGAGGTCAAAAATTGGAGATGAATGGAGACGACCTCATTTGTGGTTAGGTTGAGAACGAAGAGGTAAATATCATTCACGAAAAAAAAAAAACATTCCACAGAGAAAAATGGGAATAAAAAAAGGAAGAATGTGGAAGAGAAGAGGCAGATGTAGAGGATATGTCAAGGAAAGGAAAAACAATTGAGAATCGTCGTTCCGAAACCAAGAAATGCGATTGTCCATTTTGTCTGAAATGAACATATTACAAAGAGACTGATACATGGGCGTTGGAGGTTATTTGTGGTTCGCATAATCATGAGTTGGCAAGATATTTAGAGTGTCGCTCTTATGCTAGTCGTTTAACTTCAGATGAGTTGAAATTGGTGTTTGATCTATCTACGAGTAATAGCCGTCTTAGGGACATATTGTTTACTTTGCAGAAGAGGTATACAGAAAATAAGTCCAAGATAAAGTCTATCTACAATATTCAACAGAAGAATAAACAAGTCGAACACTATGGCCGATCACAAATGCAATATTTGATGGGTAAACTTAAAGAGAATGGTTTTTTTTCCATACTAGGCGGTGTGAGCAAACAGATGATGTCAAAGATATGTTTTGGGCCCATCCGACAAGTTTGAAGTTGTTACGTGCATTCTCAAATGTCTTGTTAATGGACTATACATACAAAACAAACCGCTACAAACTACCGTTGTTAGAAATTTGCTATGTCGGTGGCACATCAACAGAAATGTAATCGCCAAATGCAAGAAGTACTTTAGTATAAAAGAACAATGGAATTTTTTTTATTGTAATTGGAATTCGTTGATCTTTGCTGAGTCTGAGCACATGTTCAAAGAGTTGATGAAGTGATTTGAGAATGATTTTTCCTATAAAAAAAATATTGTAAAATATGTTTTGGACAATTGGATCAATGGATATAAGGAACGATTTGTTTCTTGTTGGGTAAACAACTTGATGCACTTTGAAAATGCCACAACAAATAGGTAAAAAAAAATATGTGCCATTTATGTGTTATATGATTTTTTTATTCTGTATATAGTGTATGTTATATGCTCATTGATGAATTGATTTAATGTTTTTTTGTAATAGAGTGCCGAGGGCCAGCATGCCAAGTTGAAAAAACAACTTCAATTGAGTACATGTAATTTTCAAACGTGTTGGGAAAAAATTATTCTTCTCAAAACATCGCATAATGTAATCAAAAGTTCGTTCTAGAAGAGCATCGATACTCATCTCCTGTATTCAAAATATTATGGGGTATGGGTTCTATTTCTGTTTCGATATGATTTTGGATGAAATGGTTGGTGTTGGAGAAAATGGCGTGGATCCTTTATTGTGTGAGTGTATTTTGTGAAAGACTTGCGGTCTTCCATGTGCTCATGAGCTAGCTGAACATGTTCGGGGGAACATACCCATCCCTCTAGATAGAGTTGATAAGTTCTAGGAAAGTTTGATATGGAACCTATGGATAGGGTAAATAAAAATGTAGGAGATGACATAAATAATAGTTTCAAACAGACATTTGGTGAAATTGTCAATCAATTTGAAGGTGCACATGATGAATCTGAGAGGTTGTTAATGTTGAAGAGGTTAAGAGAGTTTGCAAACCCAACTACATCATCCCTTATTGAACCACAAGTCCAACCACGTACGCGTGGACGACCTATCAAATCAAAAGAAGAAAAACCACCTCAACCAAAAGAGATCCGAGTGCATTTGAGTATGTCCAGTCCATCAATGACAGTTGTTTGCCAGTGAAGGAAACATTTATCATAAATGAAGAAAATGTGTCTGGTGCTATGTTTAGTTTGACTCGTAGAGAAAAGCAAAAGGTAATTTTCATTGATGAAACAACTTGTGTTTCTGTTTTTCTTTTCTTTTCCATTTAATTTACGATAATTGTATGGTTTACAGGTGGTTCGTCGTGCATCTAACGTTTTTATCACAAACAAGGACATTGAATTTTTTGAAGATATTCCACCTATCTTTTGGCCATAAATTCCGTGCAATTGCCGAGTTAATGAACTTCGGGGAAGAATCATGGTCTAGAGTTCATTGTGACCTCATTAATGAATTACAAACATTCGCGGAAATGTATGCACCAATATTCAAAGAACATGGACGTGTTGGGGAAGTTAAAAATGCATTACATTATTTTGAGAAGAGAGGTTATAGACGACATGGCTAGATATACCTGATATGGAACACATTATTGCAACTGTCTACAATATAGCATTTGTCGTGCTAACACCAATTGCAAACTATACTTTCCTTCCCCTGAGGACTACAAATCCACAAGATCCGAAACTTATTTGCATAGCATTTGTGGACCAAAGCAGACATTTTTGCGGGGTGTGTTATTATCATTATTTTTTCATATTAATCTTTGCCGATTAGTAACTGTATGTTTATTGTTGTAAGTCTCATTGATTTCTGGATGCCCGTTGCCTCTTATTCTTGAGGTATGGCATAAACATCATAGTGCTTGTGCAGCTGGATGGGAGATATTCTACAAAACACAATTTCAGATGTATAATGCGTTGTGATTAGGATATACATGATATGTACTCATACATTTGACATTTTATTTTTTGTTCTGTTAGAAATTGCCCATCTACTTCAATAGCCATTGGCAATTTTTTTTAAACTTCATAAAACAGTACAAAATATATTAGTCGTCTACATAGTTCACAAAACAGAGTAAAAAATAAATAAGTTGTTTACATAGTTCATAAAACATAGTTCATAAAATAGTACAAGATATATAAGCTATCTACAAAATTCATAAAAGAAAATACAAAATATATAAGTCGTCTAATGACTACTCATCTGTGTCATGTCCATCATCCAATGTTAGACCGTGGAGTACTCTTGTAGCTTGCTCAACTCTTGGCATAAGATAATCAATAGATAATTGCGGATCATGAGCTGTCCACATGTGAACTAGTGGGTTGAGAATGTTCCGTGCCTCAATAGTTTGATCCCACAATTGACTGGGGTTCGTACCAACAGAAAAGTGTCATGCTGCAGATGTACGATCGGGATTTTGTACCTGTGGATGGGAAAATGTACGATACAAATCCATATAGTCAGGTACAATCTCCCATGCTAGGTCAGCAAGTCTCCCTCATCATCGCATGGATAATATATAGCTATCCCTAGACAAAAATATGGATCCCAGCACACCCCACGCAAGTTCATAATGCCCGAGATTTTTTCCTCTTCTTGCATAGTCTGGATCCAATGGAGGAAATGGTATATGCTGGACGTGGCCAAACTGCCTCAATGTACAAGATGGTACGGTTTGACAATGTCAAACGCCCTTATGCAACCATGATAAAATATCACTTCAGGACATTGAAGACGATCACGCACTTGCTGGTAAGGATCCCAATTTACCTACGTAATGAATTGTTCAAGTTATATATTTGAAAGACAAATATAGCTAGTATAAAATTAATCAACGTAAATTAAAAAGGCACACTTACTTCGTGAGGTTGAAGTGAATCTAACCACTCCCTGCAAGCCTAAAGTATTGGTTCCACCTTGTCCATGTTGTGACCATCTCATATCAAGTGGATCATACTCAACATTAAGTTGAGGTCGTGGGCTGGTCGAAAAGTGCTCGTAAATCCATGCCTACATATAGAAATACAATTGTTCAATATATTAGAAATTGTAACATAATGTTAAAATAAAATTATTTTCAAACAATGATTTACCTCCAATATTGTAAGATACCCAACTATTTGCTTCACACCCGATCTTGATAATGATCCTAGTTGCCTGTAAAGATAGGCAAGAGCTACAACAGCCCATGCATATTCCCAAACAAGACTTGTATTTCTAGTAGCTTCAAATAGTTAGCCGCAATTCGAGTACCACTTTTGTCAAAAAATGTACATCCAAGAATATATAGTATATATGCTCTCGCTGTCTTTTCTGCAATTTTTCTATCCAAAATTTGACATCTGTCCAAGAAGGTGCTACGCAGCCACTTTAACTTCACCGATTGATCCCTCTCATCATTAAGTACCGATATAACATCCTCAACTAACACGCCTAACAATTGATGAATCAGCGCAGGCGAGAATTCTGAAGTCTCATCTTCGACATGCACTGACTGCCCTATCACCGGTAGACCAAGTAGACACGATACATCATCTAATTTGATCGTCATCTCACCAAATGGTAAATAGAATGTGTTGGTCTTCGGCTGCCAACGTTCTACAAATGTAGAAATCAAGTTTATGTTGGGAGCTTTATATGAAATTTTGCTCAAAATGTGAAGAACAAATCGTTTAACATACGACCGCCAAACTCATGTTAACTCATCTTTGGGATACACCCTGTTGTGATAGAATAGGATTATAGAGTATAAACAAGAAAGAAGAAACGTAAAGAAGACACAAGATTTGCGTGGTTCACTAATAAATTGGCTACGTCTACAGGCAGAAAGGAGAACGGATTTTATTATGTGGTATGTGTTACAGATTACAGATCTCAAAGACCATATATATAGTACTGAGATAAAACACCGAAATTGGGCTTAAGGCCCAATAAAACAGCGAGACCCCCGTGACAGCTCTGCGAAGTGTGTGATTCAAGACATATCAACAAATCTCCACCTTGACTTGAATCTTCCTTGCAGATGCACAATTACAATGTCAGATGAACAGACTCCTCCTTTCTGCCTCAGATTTGCCCTCCTTGGGCATCTAACAGCTTGTGACATTTAGCAAGTCCAAACAATGTCGAAACTTGCTATGCGGGACCGGCTTGGTGAACATGTCAGCAGGATTATCAGCAGTACCTACTTTCATCACCTTGATTCTCTGCTCACTCCTCAGAAAATGATACCTCACATCAATATGCTTGGTCCTCTCATGATGGACCTGATCCTTGGTCAAATAGATTGCACTCAGACTGTCACAAAATACAATAACTTGATCATGATGTATACCAAGATCACCTACAAGCCCTTTCAACCAAACTCCCTCTTTAGCAGCTTCTGTCAGTGCCATATACTCTGCTTCAGTTGTAGACAAAGTAACTGTAGCCTGCAGAGTTGCCTTCCAACTAACAACACACCCATTTCAGAAGCTTAGAAGTGTGACAAAGGCATTTTAAAATGCCTCTCTCAATACCGTTCCAAACGTCGGCAGCTACATGGGTTTTAAAACTTTGTAACAATGACGGATCATAAGGACCACCAGAAAATGGGCCCATTAGGATCTCATCATGTTCCCCCTCTTGTTCTTGAGGCACATCAGCATACGCCTCGAATTCTTGAGGCCTACCAATATCATCTTCTGTAGAAGGACCTGCCACAAATTCAGATTGTTGTGCAGCCCTTAATCTTTTCTTAGATGCTATTGGTCGTGTCCTTCTTCTTTCAAAAACTATAACACAAGAAAATAAAAAAATGTTAACAGAACATGGTCGAACTAAAAATATAGTAGACTTGTCCGTTACTAAGGTCTTATATGACTCATTTCCAAATTTAGAGTGTATAAACTGAAAATAAAATACAATATAAAAAGTAAACCATGGTTTGAGATTGGTTTGATTCTCTAAAAGAAAAGGAAAAGAAAATAAGAACACAATAAGTCATGTGGCTCACTATTTATGATATAATTATTTACATATCATTCCAAAAACATTTATTTAGTGAAAGAAAAAGATTAAAAACAAAGGTGAAATTTTAATGGTATAAATTAAAAAAAAAAAAAAGATCTAGTTTAGAATTGTAATTGTATCAATGTTTAGATTGTACACTAGAAAGACATTGGAACCTTATCGAATTGCAAACTTCAACAACTTTCCAGACAAAATGTAGGTTAAGACAACAATCATGAGTTTTCAAGAATCTAACACAAAGTCTTTCCAAAAATTTTGTACGGTTAAGTACCAAGATTTAGTAAGTCAGGAGTATGTATTCATCTCATTTGATACACTGCAATTCCGATAAGTGAAGAACAGGGACGGACAAATCTCACTTATAGGGCATGCTGAACGTGTAGAAGGGCGTTTGGCCATGGCACGCCAAATACGTGGAAGGGAGTTCGGCCAGCGCACGCCGAACGGAGGGAAGAACATTCGGTCGGTACATGCCGAACGCGTAGATGTGTGTTCGATCAGTGCACGCTGAACACATAGACGTGCGTTCGGCTTGTGAACGCCGAACGCGTAGAAGGATGTTCGGCCAACTAGCACCAAACACGTCGCAGGATCCTAAACTTATATTTTTGTGTTTACGCTAAACAGAATGGAAATATTACCTGGAAGACTCGAGACATTGTCACCTTCTATATCTATTACTCGTTGTTGAGAAGTAGAGGAGGAGAATGAGGTGTATGTGTGCCGAACGTGATGGATGGGGAGAGAAGGAAAGAAGAAGATTAACTCTGCTGAAGTTAGGGTTTCGGCATTTGAGTTTTTTTTCTTTTATTTTTTTTCTTTTCTGAGATGGGTTTTAAGTTTTTAAATATTTTTTATGTGAAGTATATAGTAAAAATGATGTACAAAGTAATATTTGTGGTGTAAATAGAAACACTCAAACAAAAATTTAGTAACATTCATATAACAATAAATTGGGAAAAAGGGGATTCAGCAAATTCGCATAGAAGTAGTAAAAACAAAATTAATAATAATAGTATTATAGAATAATTTAATGAAATATATATAAGTTATTATCAAATAACTTTTGAAAATATAATGGCTTCAAAAAACAAAACATAATATTTTAGAGATTTAATAAAATAAATTATAAATTGCAGGTGCTTAATGAAACTAATATTAAAGTTAAAAGGCACACAATACTATTTACTTTGAAATTCATTCACTATTAGAGACTGCATATCAATCTTTTTTAAACTGTTAAAATATAATTTAATAATAACAAAATAAAAAAGCTTGATCAAAAAAACAAAAAAAATTGTTGGAGGGCCCGATGAAACAATTGAAATGTAATAGCTCAGGAAATGAATTTTGCCTATAAAGAGAGAGTTGTCATCGTTACACCAAATATATGGATATGATTACATACAAATTGGTTGGCCTGCAAAAATATTTAAAAACTTGTGAATTTAGTCTGAGTTGCTGTTCTCTGACGAATATGTCCCACGTTGATCAAATATGATATTTTTTTAATAAAAAAACTTATATTTGAAAAAATATAATTTTTGTTACGCTGTTGAAAAAAATATTACTTACTCACAATAAAATTATTATTTTTTAAGTTTAATTATAAAATAAATAAATAAAATTGCATGACTTTCACCAATTATTGCAATTTAATCACATATATTTAAACAATACAATTTATTGTGTAAACTTCTTATTATGCATGGTTATAACCTTTTATATACAATTGGGAAGATGTGGCACCCGAAACTCATCACCCACTACCAAAGACGAAGGAAAGGGGTGGTTGGTGGGGGCTGCTCCCCAAACATTAAAAAAATTATATTTTAATGTATGAAGATAATTTTAAAAAATACGTAAATTCCTTCATTTTTACTGAATTGTCCCTGAAATCTTGATAATTTATTTTTTGATATCTAATTTATTAATTTTTAAATTCAATATTACTTTCCATGAAAAAGGTTAAATGTCTTTGCTGAGTTGGAATATTTACTTTGATATTTTTTCTTACAAAATTGTATATAAATTTAACTAAACAAAATACACAGAAAGAAAAAAAAAAAAAAAAAAAGAATTTAAACCTTTAATAATTTTGTTTATCAAAAATGAAACTATCAATATTTTAAGGTGATATTGAGTAAAATGAAAGAATTTTAAATATTTTTATAAAATTAAATGTATATATACGTCAAAATTAAAAATTTTGGGCATTAAATTGCAATATTTGAAAATATGTGATCAAATTATAAATGTGGTAAAAGTCATGGATTTGTTTTTAAAAATTAACCCTCCCTCTTACCGTAAAACTCTTACCATAAAAATATTACTTGTATTTGATTAATATTGAAAAGTTTAGTTTAAACTATAATATTTTTTAATAACAAATAATACTTTTTGAACAACTTAAAGAAATATTATTTTGTAATCAAAAAATATTTTTTTAAAAATATATCAGGTCTAAAATACGCATGCACAAAATAGATGTTGGATCCACACATGCTATCATTTTAAAGGTATAATTCGATACGTTGCATGTAAGAAGATTCAAATATTTAGAGAATAGAAATAATTGATATTTTAGTTTAATTCTTAAAGTAAATAGTTAAATAATTGATATTGTAATATATATATATATATATTATATATTGTAGGAATATTTGTCCAGACAGTTAATTATTAGGCTGACCTAAAAAATATATTTCAAGTACAATTTTTATTAATATAAATAAAATTTTAAGGCATTTCTTCTTTATTGTATTCATTTATATTTTATTTGTTATATGATATTAAAATTACATGATCTTAGTAACTAGAAGACTTGGGCACGCATGGGTTGGTGGTCATAAAGTAAGTCTCGATGGTTGATATTATAACTATTTCAAGTCGTAGAATCTATACAAAGGGATATCGTAGGATTTGGATAGACTTACATTGAGCAGTATGTCACTCGAGAAGTGGATACCTCATTCCCTAAATATCAGTCCTGAGACACCACGTAAGTAGATATGATGTTCGTCTCAAACAATCACATTGAACTCATCCTGCATAAGAACTCAAAACATTTGGTAGCCGTAGTGGCAAACCGAAAATAGAGATTATGATTTATGTAGGTGCTTTAATTAATCTTTTAATTGTACGCACGCATATGATCCGGCATGGAAGTCGTATATTTGACTGGTTCCTTAAACCTCTCTTGAGAAGCCAAATTGGGCCCGTTGGTTCTTATTGAATGATGTTTAAGATCGTTGTATTGGCCAGACAAAATTTACTGGTCTGCAGAGTAATCTATTGGGATTGTTACTCTCTATTTTATATCCTCATCGTATTCAACGAAGACCTTGTGCAAGGCACCAACCAGAACATAAGAGATGAGATCTCGTTATGAACCAACAGATCGACAGAGTTTATGAGGATTACTATAGTTATTAATGTCAATTATGGGTCTGTATCAAATGACCAAGCCTTAGACATTAATCAAAAAATCAATAAGGAATTTTATCTGCTCGATAACTACAAATGAAAGGTCAAGACGTTGAATTCATCTTTTGCCTATAAGTCTCTATAGTAATGTTTGTTGGACACTAACGATGGATGTCTTGAATACCTGAGGATTAAGAAATCCAAAGGTGGTTAATTAATTAGATGAAAAAAACTTATGATTTGATTTCTTGCTCTTGGGACTAGTTGAACTGATGAACCTAAAGGGTTACACGCGAACTAGATTTTGGTGTGTTGAAATGGAAATAATTAATTAATTAATCATGGATGAATTACTTATTAGGCTAAATTATATTTGTTGGACAAATTATTGTTTGACCCTAATTAATTAAATTATCATGAAGATAATTAATTATGGGATAATTTTATTTGTTGGACAAATAGTCAAATTAGGCACGAATAATGCTAGAAAATTAAATAATTAATTGAGAGCAGTATTTTGGGCTTACGAATTAATTTTAAGTGTTAATTAGAGTCCAAGAAGACACTTAAAGACCTAATCGATAAGCCCAACACATGGAGATAAAGACATGTAAGCCCATGAAGAGACCTTAGGGGGATCAATATAAATTGATCCTCAAATTTGAAAGTCGGCCACTATTCACACATACAAGAGGAATTATATTTCCTTTTTCTTGTGTGCTCTCTTCTCTCTCTTCTCATATGTTGAGAATTTTCCTATTATATTTTTTGATCTAGATTATTCATCTTGTTCTAAAAAAGATATACAAAAATCAAGATACACTATGTGTTAACGCATCAATGTTGGATGTGGATAAACTCAGAGAGCAGATTTTAAACGTCCTTGATCAACGTGGGATCCGATTATCCATGGATTCTCGCTAAGAACATGAAATCACAGTTGGTATATTCCTAAACTTGTTTTTAATGATATATACAGGGGTATGCAAGATTAGGCATAAATCGTAGGAATAGTTTTATTATATACTTATGTTGCATATTTTGTATGATCTATGGATTACATATTCCTACATACACACACACACATATATATATATATGTGTGTACATATATATATTGTAGATTAAAAGTCTCCAAATCATTTTTTTTTTCTTAGCAATGGGACCAAAATCTTGCCAATGTAGAAGTGAATTATCAATATTTTTTAACAAAATCAAATCACATCTTCTAATTGAAGGTAAGAAATGTCATTAAATCACGAATGTTCACTTAAATGGCACCATTCTTTTTCATATTTATGGCAACAGTTTCAATCTCACACATATAAAAAGGGTATTATTCACAATTCTAAGGACATCACAATAGAAGTTGAATAATTCTAAAACAAAAGACGAAATTCTCTTCAGGAGTTCTTCGAAGGCTTTCAAAGTGTTCTTCGTAGAGTTCCAACAACAATTCAATTTCAGAACAAAGTACTAAGCCTATATTTGTATTGTCAAAGTCAAACTTTGTGGTGTTCTTCCCAACACTGAAATGTGTTCTTGATAACGTTCAATTTAAAATCAAACTATGAAATCTTTATATTAATGTTGAAGAAATCAAATTCGAGTGGAGAGAATATCGAATTATCAAGTCCACCATCAAATCCAAAAGTCAACAAGTCAGCTTCAAAAGAGGAATTAAATGATGCACATTAGAGTTTAATAATCCACAAATGTTTATTTGATCTAATAAATTCAATTTGTGTGTTATTCTTGTTTGTTATCTTTGCAAATAAGAACAGTGGTGTTACAAACTTAATTAAATTACTATACACTATATATCATAGAAAATTATAGCACGTGTCTTTTACTACTACATATATGTGTGTGTGTATACAATTATGATAAAATAATAGTAATAATAATAATAATAATAATAAATTCAATGCTAGATGTTCTTGTATAACCCAAACCAATAGTAATATGATACACATTACTAGGTCGTTGGTGCGAAATGGACCATTGTTACCTCACAAATTAGTAATCATGCGTAGAAAAAAATGGAGAAAAAGATTAAGCTATAGAGGGAATCGAGGTGTTCATGCACCAAACCTACCCATTATTAACACCTAATTTATTTGTTGCCTCTTCTTGTAAATTTTTGTTTCAAATGAAAACAAAAGGTTGCTAGTTGTTGGTGGCGCCGATGAAGTGGTGACGGCGGAGGTAGAATTCGATGATTAATTTCACTTTCCCCTCTCAGAGATTCGAAAGTTTTGGAATGAGAGGGGCATCGGCTTATGGCGTGTAATAGCAGCATAGTAATTCAGTAATGGGAAAATACATGAAGTTATTGAAATGCTTATTAATTGTGAAATATGATTTGGGGGGTGACTTATCCAAAAAAAAAAAAAAAAAAAGTAGTTAAGAAAATTCATAAATAAAAAGATAGTTCTATGAACATAATTAAATACTTTCGACGTTATATAATATCTAGGCACCAAAGTTTTACTCAAGTCTAAGTATATTTTGATATATATCTACATACATATAAATTTAATAAAGGTAAATATAAACTGAAAAATTAAATTTATACAATCACATATTACTAATTTTGATTCGGGAAGAAGTCGATTCACTACTGATAAAAGCCCCTATATGACACTGAGCTGCTGCTGTGTAAGAGAATAACAAAATAGGCATCCGAGGAATGCTTCTATTGCTTCATTATGTGTAATTTATAAATCTATCAACTGCATTATTTCCTGTATGTACAGGCACGGCATGCATGACTACACTACACAGGATAGCATGATTATAGAATTTTCTCACCTACCATGATTGCATAATCAACTCTTTAGATGTCCACACAACAAATTCTACCTATGTATCTTTACAAGACCAAGTCTATGGAATCAGTCGACCTGTGTAAATTTAAGCGCATTGGCGTCTGGATCCCGTGTGAAAATTGCAGGCCTCCCAAAGCGACCAAGAGTATAGGAGATGCCTGAAAGTAAACTAATGCAGTATAAATCGAAAGGAATGAAAAGCCATATCTATTTATATTGATGTATTAGATAGCATTCCAGAAACATTACCAGCTTTATCAAGGATATCTTTTAGTTTGGACAGATCCCGAATTGCAATACAAACGTGCCGATCCTGATCCCCGTATTCTGGCCTTCCAGTTAATGGATCAGGATTTGGAAGCTCCATCAAATGTATCATCTCAGATCCAACCCATAATCAAGCACCTCTATAGGGGAGCTTGTCATGTGGCCTCGCCTCATTTATTGTAAGACCTTTTTTATCCCATAAGTATGAAGGTTCTTATTGAAGAAAAATAATAAATTTATCATAATTGAAGAGGGGGCTGGGGGGGGCATTACCGAGAGTATTTTGGTAAAACTGCAGCGACCTCTCAAGATTCTCACACAAGATCCCAACATGGTGAACATCAACAACTCCATAATCTTCAACAGCACAACCATTTTTTGTCAAAGTATGTCAATGGCGATATAAAAACGAGCTATAATGAGGTTCAAAAGACTAACTTGGAAAATTTCTCAAACGTGCCAACCTAAGCTTTCACATTAGCCACACCGAGAATTTGAGGTTAAAAGACTTAACTGTAGAGGATCCATTTCCATATGAGGTTGAGTGTTAATGTTGTGGGGAATTGAGAATACCGAGACTAGGGCTGGACCTTACCTAAATGTATTATGTAATTATCCCTAACTGATACGAATATATCAATTATGTATTATTTGAAAGAAAAAAAATATTCAAACAGGTATAAATGGGTTGACCTCAGTAGAGGGTTGCATACACCTTTTAAACAAACAAGAACTAAATGGTAGGAAATAATTAGATGCACTTAACCAACTCATTGACTCAGAAATATATGGCTTGAAAATGATCGCATTTCCTTTGACAGTAACAAATGATATATGCAGGCTAACCACCAGAACGATCAAATTGAATACCAAGTTGCTTTCATGCAAACCTAACAATTGTTGGGTTCAATACAACATGAAATTAAAACTTAGAACTTCTAAATAGGAAATCTATGGTACAATCCAGTCAGAAAATAAAGAATTTAGGATTTCAAACTAATTCATTGAAAAGATAGGCTGCATTACTCTTGATATCATAGATGCACTTGACAGTTTTGTTATGTTCAAATTTCATTCTAGTTAATAATCTTAAACCATTATCATAGAACTGGGCTGATTTAACTCTTATATTTAGCCATCAGGAAATGTTAACGCTGGAAGTTGGAAGTCCAATATTGGTAATTTAAAAATGAAAAATTAAGTAATGATTACCTTCTTTGTTGTCAACTGCCTCAACAGAATCCTTATCAAGCACATCTGCCTCCATAGATGCTTTGGCTTTTACTGCTGGAAATTGTGCATTCTTCCCATAATTTCTTCTGAAAAACATATAATCCCTCTTTGACATTGTTTTCGAACAAAGAGCTCTTACATTTCCCTCATTCACCTAGGAAATAAAGGTTGCAATAAGTCATCCAGCTACAGATAGATCATGGGTAAGGTAGTCAGAAACAAACATATTGATACATAAATAATGAATGGTCTTTACAGCTACTCTGGTAATGGTATCACCATAATTACCTTACCTCTGAAGGAAACAATGTATCAATAATGAGCCTTTATCCAGCTCACATTAATTACGAAGCCTTTATTTTTTCATAACCAGTTCAACTATTTTGTGATCTATCATTAATATAATAGCATGGAATGAAGAACCATTTAGCTAACTCAAATGATTTGATATGATGATATTCAACCTTGAGTCGAACTTTTATAGATTTCAATGCACATATTAAGGAGAGTGTTTTTGGAGAAGTACACCTGTTCTTATTTCTCAACCAGAGGAATCTAAGGGACTTAATTTGATAGAGCATAATTGATTACTTTACTTCAACAAATTATATTCAACAAGTAGATTAGTCATCATTCTCTTTATTCAGTTACCGAATATCCCTTTGCTAATTGTCTGATGAAATAGAATGCAGCTATAGAATGATAGTCTAGTAGGCACTCTTTTAATCTTGAGTTCATTGCTGAAATCTCCATCTATAATGTCTTCATTAACTTCATCACTGTCGATATTAAAGTGGAACCAGAAAGCATATGAAAAACAAGTACATCATTATTCATTTATTTAGTTAAGGAAACTTTAAAATCGAATTCTTACTATTTAACTGATTTCAATTATACGGCTTTCTTATTTTGACTCGTATGTTTATATATAATCAAAGAAGCATATTAAAAGTCAGATAAGAAAAAAGAAACACGAAATCAGTCATAATATGTCGGACGAATATCAGGAATAACCTTCAATTCTGAGTTGAGGAAAAAGACAAAGAAAAGGGGGATGAATTATGGATTCAACACTATACCGATTAACTTATCAAAACCATGAATTATACAAAAGCCCTTATTCATTTTCAGAAACAAAACAATCAAGGATAGATTATACAGTTAAAGCATAGAGAACCCAGAAAATTACATGTATATATTCATAAACATATGCAGGTAATTCATGCATATGGTTAGAGAAGTAGCTTTCGTTACCTTGTTCAGGGGTAAGTTTAGAGGAGGGCTCAGCAAAGAAGCCATGGATGGAGCTCAAACACCGAAAATGATTAACAAGTTTTCTTTATATTTTTGGTGAGATTTTCATTCATTTGCAGGACTGCAATTTGTAACAGTGCTTTAATGACCACCCGATGCCAAAAACTAGTGCACGACTGAGGAGTTTGGGTCATAGAACACCACGTATTTATGTTTTGGGGTCAATTTACAAATATGCTAAAGTAGACGATGATTTTTTTGAGCAAATATACTTTTTGTGCCATTATGTGTATTCTGCAGCTTTGCTAAAAGCTATAGACTTGTGACAGCTACCTCGTCTCATAAAAATTTATTTTACTTAAAGGGGTTATAAGGGACCTGAGATCGTCACATCGGGTTTTCCTAGCGTGGTATTGACTTGTGTGGTTTACGAGCTACTACAAAAAGGTCGTCCATGGAGGGATAAGGTTGATTCCCCTATACTTACCTATGGCCTAAAATGCAAAATAGAATTTATCAAAGTACGTTCAAATAGAAGTATCAAGATTGTTTCCCAATTCGAGTACATTCTAAATACAAAAAAAAAAAGAATATATATATAATTAGATTAAGATTTAATTGTGTTGCTGCTTGTCTCTCTCTTGTTCGAACTCGGTATGGAATTATGAATCTCGATTACGAATTCAATCTTTTACTTTCTCTTGTGTATTATGTACTGAAGTGTCATTATTCTAGTTGGAAAATGGGCGGGAACTTACAAAGTGGGGGTAGTTACTTGTTTTTGAATTTAAAGTTAAGGACGTCCCTTCTCTCTTAAGTTCAAACAATCTTATTTTTTTTTTCATTTACCCTCACTAATCAGACTGCTCCCTCTTGGCTAAAATACTTTGCTCTCATCGAAAAAAATTCAATTCAAAATCTCAAAATGCTAAGAACAGAAGTAGTAGCAAGTCGACTGAAGCCGTTCGACAACATCATCATTCCTAAATCATCTATCATTCACAAATCTAATAGAATTGGTGATAATGAGGTTATGTTAGAATTTGGTAATGATTTGAATAAGGTAGCCTCTGTTCTGACTGAAGAAAGAATTGTGGTCTGGAAGAAAGGGGGAGTGACCTCATCTGATATTAGTTTTAAGGGAAACCTCTTACATAAGATTGGGAGACTGAATTGGACTTTGACCATAATTAAGTCAATCCTCTATGAAACACATATAGTGTTTTTGTATCAGTTGTTGATAAGAAAGCCTATCAATTTTAGATTCTATGTTTATTCAACAAATGTTGCTTTGGAGTTAGGTATTCCACCATTCAAGGATTCTAACAGAATCTGAAATTTCTATTATGTAAAGACTTCTGCAACTCTAGTTTTGACTCCCCAAGAGTTCTGACTCAATACCCAGCTTAGATAGTGACACGAATGAAGAGTGAGTTACCTGCTCAGTAAGAACTGTTGAAGAAAATGTTTGTATGTATTTTTTACTCTTCGTATGCAAGTACTCGCCCTTCGACATCTGGAATAAAAAAGGGGGAGCGAAGTAACGAGGCTGATGCTGAGGATGCTGAGTGTGCAAAAGACAAAACCGATAAAGAAGAAAGAGATGCAGCTAATATGACTACCAAGGAGGTTGCAACAACAAGGAAACAACAAGAAAGAAAATGACGTAGTTTGTTTTTCACTGCTGAAAACTTGGTTGCTGGCTGGCTTGATTTTCTTTTCTTTGCTTAAAACAATTTCTGGTAATAAGTAATATGATAATACTTGAATTCCTTAGGTGTGTTGCTCTACATTGCTGTTTCCTGTTGGATATATGACCTATCTGTTCTAGTCTATTGCATTACTTGATTGTGTTATGTTATTGTGTTGAATGATGGCTTGACATGTAAATGAGTTCACGAAATCAGTTATCTAATTAAGTTCGAGCTTATCTGGTTCTAGTTACATTTTATTCTTCCAGCTTCATCATGTAAAAATGAATGATGTTTTTGTCTCAAATGCCAAAGGGGAAGATTGTAAGAACTCAATTTTGAGTTCTCTAAAATTTCCCTAAAATTTCTTGATGGATATCTTTTCCTTAATTTATTTATAAAAATTAAATACGTGGAAGATTTACAAAGATTTATATCTTTGTTAATTATAAAGATACAAGAAAATTGTGGAAGGAAGTCTACATAGATATCATGGAGATCTAAGACAAATCGAAGGAAGATTTTCCAATAAATTAGGGAAAAGATATCCATCAAGAAATCCATCGAACATGGACGCCAAACACCAATCGGATGCACATCAGCCAAGATTAGCACAAAGATATGGAGAAGATATGGTGGAATTACAAAGAAGGAAACAAATCTTGAAGATATTCACACATCGATTATAGGAGATTCTTTCGATGTAAACTTGATTATAGGGTTGTCCATGACTTGTATATAAAATAAATAACCCCAACCATTCGAGTTGTTCGTTTAGTTTTTATTTTGAGGGAGATCAAGAGAGATCATACATTTTATTTTATTTTGTTTCATCGATCTGGTTCTTTGCCTAGTTGGAACTTAGACGATTTCACAGTTTTAGATCAACACCGTAGGAATAAGGGTTATGAAATCTATTTAGGGGACTTAGTGGTTGGACTAGTTGTTAAGGGGAGTGTGCGTGATCTAATTAGGGATATTTAGTGAAGAGAGAATTTACGGTATTGTAAATCCATACTTTCACCTTATTAGGAAACAAGACACTACTCTAATATAATTGCCCGTAGAGAAGATAATTCTTCCTCCAAACAAACTCAGTCATGTTTCATTTATTTAAGCTTTCGTAAATTTTACTACTGCGTACAAAGTTGAGTACGAACTCAACTGGTGCGCTAATATTCTAATATTTCAATTCTGAAAGATATTCTTAATTAAAAAATTCATTACTGAAAAAGAAATTACAAGTTAGAGATTTGGTGAAGGGAGCATAGCACGGATGGTTGAGTCCCACCCCAACACCTCACACCATAATTCTGCTTTTAGACAAGCTTTGTTTGGCAGACCATCGTTCTCACTTTTTAACTGCTTTTTCATGTGAAATTGAATGAAGATAGATTCGGGAAAAGCCCTTTTATTTATATTCATATTCTTTTTTCCCTCTTCCTTTTAATTTGGCTTTTTGAGAACGTAAATGATGAGCTCATTAGCCAAACAAAACCTTTGCCATGTCATCAATGCATGCATGGTTTGGAACTCAAATAACTTCAATGTAGAATTTGTTATCTCAGTTTTTTGTGTACACAATCAAAGTATGGAATCCAGAAATCCTCCAAATTATAACATTCTTCATCAATGAGTGGCCTTCCGCCAATCTAATGTCCAATTTGTGAGCGTAATCTATGGGAACTGCATAAGCGCCTTATTGAGCATCTGGGGGACAAAAGCCAATTCTTTTCTCAAAAACCTATCAAAATAGGTCCAAACACACACCAAAGGACACTACATCAAATAAAATTAATTAAGAAGCATATTATTCATATTTTAGCACATTCGATAATAATCTTTAAGAGTGCATGCTAATATAGTTGAAAATTCTAGAAAGACCAGCCTAAAAGGCATAAGAGGCTTATGTAATAATCTAACTTTACTCTATAAAACAAAATAGATTTTAAAAAATATTTAAATATGATATATTTATTATATAAATTATATTATACAAAATTAGAAGTAGATATAGAATCCTATCGAATAATAGTCTCGCCTATTCTCAAAACTATAAGATATGGGACTCACTTAATTGGGCACCTCTGGAGACCCTCACCAGCTGGCTTCTCATTCAATCTGAAATTTCTAAATAATTGAATTAAAGACAAAATTATTAATTTGTTGACTAATCATTAAATAGTAGGTGGAGATAGCAACTTAATCTCAAAATTTTCTACCCATATTCCATGTTTGATTTTGCATCCCACCAACCTCTACTTGTACGTACCTCATATAATTGAATTTTTTTCCTATCGTGCTTTACTTTTTCTTTTTCCTATAGTTGATACATATGTAGACCTTTCAACACGAAATAATAGTGTTTTTTGCATCTACCACTAAAGTTAAAAGGGGCAAAACAGATCTCAAACCAATATGATGTATTTTTTTTTTTTTTTTGATACATGAAGTAAAAAATACATATTCGGTTGTTTCTTATTTTATATGACATTGATCAGTTACAATATTATTTTTTAAAGGGTATTTTTCAGTGAAGATTGCAACAAATGATCTGCACTAATGTCCGTTCTCTCGTACCATCATATTTTCCGGCTTGAAATATCTGTGAACAATGCTGAGATTATGCAGATACTTCAACGCAACACTAGTTTTCATGACACTTGGAATTAGTTTTTGTGCTCACATGACCTAACATAATCTCACTTCAAACAATTACACCTTTAAAAAATATACGTGCAAGTCATCTATATATATGTAATTGTAAGATAATTGAAAATATTTACAGGATTTCTATTTTTCCGCCTACATCTCCTTTCTATTTTTAGAAAGTATACTATCTAATTAGATCTATTTTTTATTTTTTTATTTTTCACTATAATTTTCAAAGACTTATAATTTTTTCATCTCAACTCCATTTTTTTATGAAAAATATATCAATTTAATCATCTTGTCATGATCTTCAATTTGGTATCCATATTGCATATATAAAATAAAATATTAATTTTAAATATATTTTTTTCATAAATTAATTGTAGTATATTTTAATATTTAATATATTTTATATTGAGATGTTTTTAGTTTAATATGTTTTATTAAAAATACTTTTATAAAATTATGTATTTTATTTTAAAAATTATATTACTATTTTTATTACATTATTATATTATAAATCGTGCAACGCACGGGAGAAATACTAGTGTGTCAATATTTGCCAGAAAAACACCCTTTAAAAAAGATAAAGTTGTAACTATTAGTAAATAACTGATATTACTCTTTTATATATTCTTTCGATATGGTCAAATATTCTTCCCTTGTATATATTCTTTGGATATGGTCAAATATTCTTGTTGTAATCTTTCTTAATTATCTCGTGTAATTTATGAATATATAGTAGACTTATCATATCACCTCATTAACGATGATACAAAATATATTCTCATTTGGTATCAGTCATATACACCCTAAAACAGCCGCCGTTCTACTTCTTCTTTTCTTTCCCAATCTCGTTCCCTAAATCATGACAACTACTACCACCTCTCGTTTCATCAATGCAATCACACATTTGTTAACTATCAAGTTAACATCGAAAAACACTCTCTCATGTCAAAATCAAGTTATCCCCACCTTCTCCAGTCATGATTTCTTCTCTTATGTTGATGGCACGTCATCTCCTCCCGCTAAGAAGATTAAATTTGGTGATGATACAGTTCCAAATCCAGAATATATCGCTTAGGTCACCATGGATCAGAAAGTACTTAGTCAACTCCCTTCTTCCCTCTCTGACGAAGTGATGTTTGAAGTGTTAGGGTTGCGCACATCCCGTGCTATTTGGTTGGCTCTCGAGGAATCATTTAGTCATTCCCCAACCTCACGGATCAACCAGCTTCACCATGAACTTTTCACTTTTCGTCGTAGTTCTCTTTCGGTTGAAGAATATAGCCATAAGTTTTGGCTATTATGTAATCAATTGGCTTCTATTGGCCGTTCAGTTTATTCTCTTGAAGAGAGCCATTGGTTTCTCAATGGTCTCGGTCTATGACTTCTACACTTTTCCAATACTCATTTATAAATGAATCCAATGCCCTATTTTCATGAATTGGTTCACCAAGCAATCAATTTTGATATATTGTTGTGCTCTATGGATGTTGAGCCTACCACTGTTCCAGCCTTTGCAATCTCTCGATCCAGTTCTAACTTCTCAGCCGACTCGTTCCCTCAATCTCGTAGTGTAGGTTCTCGGGATTTCTCTAGGCATAAGGGATCTGGTGGTTCTTCTTCTGGGTAGCAGCAATACAATAATAGAAAGGGCTCCGGTAAGAAACCCTATGTGCCGAACTATCAGATTTGCAATCAACCAAGACATTATGCCAATCGTTGTCGTACACCTACGAACACTGTTAGTTTGGCACAAGCTTTTACAACTCAATGTTCAATTTCACCATCTCATGCTTCAGATTGGTTTCTTGATATGGGTGCCTCGGCCCACATGACTCCTAACACGTCTAGCCGACATGACCACGGAACCATTGGCATGAGACAGGCATAGTGATGACCTTTATATTTTGGAGAGTGGGAAACCGACTTTAATTGCTCCTATGCATACTGCTTAATTGAAGGCTTCTTTTGAGCTTTGGCATAACAGATTAGGTCATGTTTCAATTTCAATTATTAAATTGTTGAACTCATTGGTCATTTATCTCTTACTTCAGTTTTTCCCAAACCTACTTTGTGTACTTCATATCAGTTGGCTATGAGTAAACACTTGCCTTTTGCGTTGGATGATAAACATGCTTCTAATGTTTTAGACTTAATTCATTGTGATTTGTAGGGCCCTTCTCCTATTTTCTCGAATGAGGGTTATCGATATTATTCTATATTTGTTGATGATTTTTCCTGATTCACATGGTTGTACCCCTTACACACTAAGTCACAGTTTTATGATGTGTTAGTTCGTTTTCATACGTATTTCTGCACTTAGTTTTCCAAAACGTTGCAAGTTTTTTTAGTGTGATGGTGGCTCTGAATTTGTAAATCACCAAGTTTGAAACTTCTTTGACTCCCATGAGGTTCATCATCGGCTGTCGTTCCCCTATACGCCTTAACAAAATGATCGTGTTGAGAGAAAGTACTGTCATATTATTGAAATGGGTTTATCCTTGATGTTTCATGCTCATATTCCTGCTTGTTTCTGGCTTCATGCTTTCTCTACGGCTGTCTATGTTATTGATCAAGTGCCTTCTCCTTTTCTTGACAACAAGTCTCCATTTGAGTTTCTTTATGATGTTGCGCCAAACTATGCCTCATTTAAGGTTTATGGATGTTGGGTGTTTCCCTATCTTCGTAACTATGCTCCTCACAAATTGGCTCCTCTTAGTTTTTCCGTATATGTTTTTGGGATATGATTCTACTAAAAAATGGTTTTGGTGTTACGATCCTGTTGTTTCCCGCTCCTACACAGCCCGAGACGCTCAGTTTGATGAATCGTCATGCCCATACTCAAATCAAATATTGTCTTTGATGTCGTTGATAATACTTCTACTGCTTTGTTATTTACACTATCTATCTCTGATGAACCTAAGGGGTTCAAATATATTGTTAAGCTTCCTTACTGGCTTGTTGCAATGCATGTTGAGCTTGATGCTCTTCACGCTAATCATACATGGGACTTGGTCCCTCTTCTTACTCATGCTAATATCGTGGGTTTCAATTGGGTATTTCGTACTAAATATCTTGTTGATGGTTCTGTGGTGCATTATAAAGCTCATCTGGTTGCTTATGGGTTCTCTCATATTTCTTGTTTTGACTTCTCTCACATGTTTAGCTTTGTAGTGCGGTCTGCTATTGTGCATGTCATTTTGTCTCTAGTTGTTCGCAATAGTTGGCCTTTGCATCAACTGGATGTTGACAATGCCTTTCTCCATGGAATTCTACCTAAGCCTGTTTTTATGGCTCAGCCTCATGGGTTCGTGGATCCTCATTTCCTGAATTATGTTTGCCACCTCAAAAAAATGTTCTATGATCTTTGTTAGGCTCCTCGAGCTTGGTTTTTTCTAGTTAGTTTCTGCTTAGTTTGGGGTTTCATTGTACTCATTTGGACACCTCTTTATTCTACTTCTCCAGTAAGGGTGTCACCATTTACCTCTTTTATGTTGATGACATTATTGTCATAGGTAACGATCCCACCGCTCTACATAGTTTCATCACTCGAGTGGACCATGAGTTTCGTGTCAAGGACTTGGGCTCCTTGAGCTATTTTCTCGACCTTGAGGTCTCTCACTCTTTGGATGGTCTATTTTAGGTCAAGCTAAGTACGCTAGTGATATTCTTTCTCGTGCTTAGTTAAGATTCTTAACCTGTTTCCACTCCTCTTGCAGGAGGCGACTGTCTCGTCAGTACTGATCATCAATTTGATAACCCCACTCTATATCTATATTTTTCCAAGGTTGGTGCTCTCCATTATCTCACCATTACGAGACCTGGTCTTTCTTAGGCTGTGAATGACGTCAGTCAATTCATACAACTTCCTACTATTGATCACTTTCCTACAGTTAAGCGTATTCTTCATTATGTTAAGGGCACTTTGAATTTTGGCTTAGATTTTGTCTGTGCTTCGGATTCCTCCATCAGTTGTTATTCTGAATTGGATTGGGTGCGATGTGTTGAGACACGTCGTTCTACTTATAGTTACTTAATTTTTCTTGGGGGCAATTTAGTTTCTTGGAGTGCAAAAAAACAACCCACAATTGGTCGTTCCAGTTGCGAGTTTGGATACCGTGCTTTTACACATGCAACTCAGGAGATTATTTGGTTGTCTTAGCTTCTTCATGAGTTGTTTTTGCCTTCCTTGCCCCATCCTCTGCTTCTTTGTGATAACACTAGGGTGTTTTTCCTCACTCATAATCCTATTGCTCATAAGCGCGCCAAACACATCGATATTGACTGTCACTTCACTCGAGAGCTTGTCAGTTCTGGTCGACAAGCTTCACAGTACGTTCCTTCACTAAGAGTCTTCCTCATCCATCTTTCGAGTTATTGCAGTCCAAGCTATCAGTTTGATTACATCCCCAACATTGCTTGGATGGGGGTACTAGTAAATAACTGATATTATGCTTGTATATATTCTTTCGATATGGTCAAATATTTTTCCCTTGTATATATTCTTTATATGGTCAAATATTCTTGTTGTGATCTTCCTTAGTTATGTCGTGTAACTTATGAATATATAGTAGACTTATTCTATCACCTTATTAACGGTGATACAAAATATATTCTCACAGTAACTGGTCAAAATTGTATAAAATAAGAAGCAATCAAATACATTTCTTACCTAAGGTATCCAATAAAATATATATATATATATATATATATATAGATTAGGGTTTTTTTTTACTATTATTATTATTATTATTATTTTATTAACCCTCTATTATGCTTTCCACATGACATTAAATAATAGACGGTGAGATTTGAACTACTTTTTACTAACAATTTCATTTTGAAAATTTGTTGTTATCATTTACACCAAGACACAATTTGTATGACATAATTCTGATATTATTTTAAATGAATTTAAATTTACAAGTGTCTTAGTTATAAATCTAAATGTCTATCGTGTTGCCTTTGTTTGGATTTTAACTTTTTTTCTAAAGTGTAGGATTCTTCTTCTTTTTTTTTTTTTTTTTTTTTTTTTTTTTTTTTCCTTTTTGTTTTTCCCCCGCTATTACTAAAAAATTGTGCCCAAATGATTTTTTAAAGCTAGAAGCCCAATTTTTCACGAAACCTATTCCAGACATTTATTTTGATTGGAGTGATTAATGATAGCCAAGATGGACCTAAACAACAGTATATGTTTTTGGACGGACGGAATGAATTTCCACCCATGTGGTCTTAGGCTGCTTGGGGGTCTTCTTTTTTTCATTCAAAAAAGTTGAGTTTGTTCTTATGGAACTAAATGCACATTTTCTTTACTAGACATATGATTTCCCCAATCAATCATGCGTATCCATACAAGAGGCAATACTAATTTATGTTTGTGTGTATATATTTATTATTTTTTTATGTACTTTGTGTTTAAATATAGACTACATAAATATATGTGTGTGTATATTAATATTTATTTTCTTTGTGTTTAAACATAGAACTGTGTAAAATTGCTGGGATAAACATATAATTAATCAGAAGCTTAATTAAATAACACAATGAAAATAACAATATTTCCTTTGTTGTGTAAATTTAGTAGGAAGTAATAACAAGAAAACCAACAATGTACAATAAAATTCATCAACAATCACAATCATCAAACAACACAAAGTGCACGAGCAATAATGCAAAAAAGGTCTTGGTGTGAAGTTTCCCTATAATCTGTGCTGCAATCAAATAACATGAGAATATCAAGTTCCAGAATATGATTAGATCTTAGCAACACAAAAAACTTAGAAAGGTCTCACCAAAATGGTAGTTTTTTTTATTATCACAAAATATATGTATGTCTTTTGTTTAATGCCAATCACCTCCATAAACCTCTTAAACCATAGCTACGCCTTATCAAACCATATTTAATTCTATATTTATATGAGGATCGTTAAGATATTTGGATCCTCTCTCTCGAGTTAGATCCAAATGTAGATTATACGACACTGGTCATTCTTAAAATATTATCTAATTCTCAATCATGCCTAGGATCTATGCTCATCATAATACTTACCAATCTCTCGATCTAGCAAGTCTTATGTTATGCATTCCTAATCCGTTAACCAATTTCTCCCTCTTGTGCAATAATAGATTAATTACACATATGTAATTAGTCGTCTCATAATTCCATACACATTCAAATCAAGGAAGCATAAACAAATATAGAAAAGAAAATAATATCATTAAAGAAAAACATATGAATCCATAATTATGCACTCCCTAAAATCATTAAATGCTTAGCCACACATATTCAATACATAATTCATAGAAAACATATTGATAATCATGGCTAACATAAAAAGAACAAAAGAAAATAAAACTATTGAAGCCCAAATGATCTTCGTTTCTCTCTCTCTGATGACTTGGTTGGTTGATCCTCCTTTGTATCATTGTTTCTAACCATAAAATTTGTTGTATATTGTGTTGTATGATGTCCCTATAATCTGATGTAGCTCCTCCTTTTATAGACAATTACTAGGGTTTTGAGAATAAGAAGATGTACCTAAATCACACCAAATCGAGAAGATATGTCTGAATCACACCAAATCAGGAAGTATGCCTGAATCACCAAATCACGACGGTTAAGATCATATCAAGAGGATAAGCACGGTCCATGTGACTTGAGATGGTCTATACATTCTTAATTATCTGTTTTTCTGTCAAAACTTCAACAAACATATGACGTAACAAAATATAACAAAATCATGATGAACTCGTCACTTAGGAACATGCAATTGCCTAAAAAACTATACATAATAACCCTGAATTGCACGTAAATTCTATATTTATTATGACTTATACGCTTGATGAGGGGGCTATGTTTGAAAGTTTATGATTTTTTGTGTTGGTTTGCTGTTTTTAGAAAATCTCTTTTTCTAACCTTGCTGAATTTCAAAAGATCTAAACTAAATGTTAACTTTGAAAATTTGTAATAAATTATTTTACCTAGAATTTTTTGAAACCCATTTAGTATATGTTACATTAGGATGGAAAGAAGTTGTGATATAAATTTAAGGCTATTTTGGAGTTTATATTAATTTTAGGAGGGTTTAAAAGAAAATCTATCCAGGATGAAAATTTACTAGACAACTCTTGCGTATATGATTTATTATAAAAACTTCTAGGATGTTCACTTTAAAAGGTGTTTCACTATTTTATTATAGAGTGAGGTAAGAGTCTATATGTAAAATTTGAGATTGTTTGGGATGTATACCAATTTTAAGAGTTTTTACAAGAAAACATGTTCAACATGAAATTCCTCTATGCAGGACCAATATTTTTCATTTCTACAAAATTATGTGGTCATCGATTTTAAAAACTGTTATAAAAGTTATTATGTGATAATTTATGAACTTATATTTAAATTTTGAGAATTTTTTAAATTAAGTACGAATTATGATGAATTTTACAAGTTTAGTCAAACCAGGTAACCAATTTCACATATCATAGGCCTAGAAGTTTATTCTTGTGATTATGATTTGAAAGAACAGTTTTAATATAATAATATGTGATAATTTATTTATATGTGTGCTTAATTTCATAATCAACAAGATATTGTTGAGTATATAATAAAAGTTCTTGCTTTGAAGTACCAATGTGGCTAAATGTGCAATAAAGCATCTACTTCCTATTTATTTATTTAGGTATTTTGGGATGTTCAAATTGGAAGTTTGTTAAATTAAGATTTAATGTGTAAGTTATTAAATATGATGGTGTAAAACTGAGTATGAAACATGCCAAGTGCAGTTCGAGCAACACGTGTCTTCCTGAAGCTATCTCCACACATCATTCCAGAAAAATGGGTAACTTCTAATATGTTGTCTGGGTTAAGTTGATTGATATTTGAAACTAGTTTTTGGGCCAGATGGCCAGGTTGTGGATTTACGTGGCCCACACCATTACGTTAGTGAGTGTAGGGCTCACAGCTAACACCATACCAGATGTATGGGTCTGGACAAGTTAATAGCTTTATTGCTGGCCCGATTGGCATTATGCAAGTGAGTGTACGGGCTCACTGTATCTCCTAGTGAGTGTACGGGCTCACCGTATCCGCTAGTGAGTGTACAGGTTCTCAGTTAACACTGTACCAGATGTACGGGTCTAACTGGTGAACAACTTTATTGCTGGGCCGAATGACATTATGCGAGTGAGTGTACGGGCTCATCGTGTCCGCTAGTGAGTGTACGTGACTGGTGTACAACTTTGATTGTTGATTAGTTTATTTAATGCAATATGTTAGAGTTATCACACTAGGCTTCTTCTCCAGGAGTTGTCTCATGATGCTATTTTAAAATTTCAGGCCTGACGACTGATGGAGATAAATAGTGCTTGCAGGGCTTTCTTCCGATGTCTTATAAGTAGACTTATGAACTTATGCTTTGATAATGTACTATAGATGTATGATATGTTTTGTTGTAAGTTCGTGTGGGACCGTATATTATAAAATGGTTATTTGATTTAGAAATTGTGGGTAAATGTGAGTCAAATCTTTTAAAAACCCTTTCTGTTGTGTATCTCTCTTTTCAAAACTTAAACCTTTTTAAAAACTCATATTTTCTTTACGTCTTCAGCTGATAAATTGTTATATTTCGTAAATATATTACTGTTAAGTATAGTTTAGGTAACACGGGGGTGATACAGGACCTGCTTGCGGGATAGGGACGTTACAATTTAACCGTAAATGTATTACTATTTTAAACATAGATATATTACCATTTGTGTTGAAATGTCATATCATTTAACGTTAAATATATTATTATTTGACCGAGAAAGTCAACGTGTTGCATCTTTAATTAAAAAGTATAATATATCATGTGACATTTGATGCTTTCAGTGAGAAAAAGTTACATGAATGAATATTTTCTTATACCTGTCAGCAAAATATATTAAAAAAATTCAAATTATAATAAGTGGAATTATTTTTATAAAAAAAGATAGAAAAAATCTACAAATTAATCGATTAGGATTTGATGTATATTTTGAATTAAATTCTGTATTAATATAAAGAATATGCTAATATAAGTTTGTTTTTCTTTTTTTTTTTCTTTTTTTATGTAGATATATCAAAATTGATCATAAAATTAATTCCTCAAATTAATGATTATAATTTGATGGATATAAAAATTGATTTTGCCATTAATATTATTGTTTATTTAAAAAAAAAATTGCTAAAAGAACAAATGATACTTTGGTCTAGTAGTATGAAATCATCTCTCAAAGTTCTAGTGATTTCAATCATTGGTTCAATTCTTATTGCTAGCTTTTTTTTCTTTTGTGTTTTTTTTTTTTTTTTGGAATTATTGAATTTAGTCATGAATCCTTTCAAAGGACGTGTTTGGTCTAGTGGTACATATTTTTCCCCAGGTCTTTGGCAATTTCAATTCGCATGTTCGAATTTGTTCCGTGGCTTATTTAGGGCATTGCAGAGTTCCAAATCTAATGTCCACCATTTAGATTGGCATATGCTTCTAAAATGGATGAGTTTTAGAATATATATACACACTCCGTTCTTTATCTTTTTCTAAACTAGTTATCTTTGTCTCTCATATATGCTTAACTGTCAATATTGCAATGACATTAGGACTAACATATCCAAGGGTTATGCTTCACTGGACTTCAATCTAAACTGGATCTTGAGCTACTCCACAAATTAAAAATGCATCCAAACAAAAATATAATATGATATGTGATATTAATTTGGAAGTATGCATTTCAACTAAGCAAATATGTCGCTGATGCATATACGATTGAGCCTACTCATCTAAAATAGCAAAAGCAAAATCTCCAAGTAAAGTAAACATTAATTTTTTATTGGGATGTAAAACTATCTATCAATTGCATCTGTAGATGACAGTCTAATTAACCATGGGCTATATGCATGGGCCCAGAGAAGCACTAATGTGCTCAAATCCAACTACGTGTAATGGGCCTCAGTATCATCTTATTTTTTTCTTATTCTATCATTCTCATCTATAAATCATATTCACTCCCCCCGCTATCTTTCCCGATTCTTTTTTATTTTGAAACTTTTTTTCAATTAATAATTTTTATCCGAAATGAATATAAAAAAAAAATTCAATTTCAATAATTCATCTCAGAAATATCAAAATGTGGATGAAGATGAATCATCCCAAGTTCTCAATTTCCTCCAAATTTTTCAGATTCTCCATTCAATATTCCGACTCAATTTCATCTAAAAAAATTTCAGTTGGGTAACCAATTTTCTCAAAATTTACAAAGTTTGGGGAATATGGTTAATTATCCAAATTTCTCTTGTAATCTTGAAAATTTTGCCAATGTCACTCAATTTCATAATCCTACACTATAAAATATTTGGAAAAATGCAAGCAATCAGTTTGCGAAGCAATCGCAAATGTTTGGATTTTCTACTCCACAATCAACAAGAAAGCCATCGAGATTTTCTAAGGGTGAAGAATCGCAAACTTTATCTTCAGTACCAGAGACTCAACTCTCAGATCACAAATCATCCATTTTAGTGAAGTGTATGGCTCAGGCGGCTGTTGAGGCAAAGGAAACGAAAGATTGAACTTCTTGGACAAAGAAAGATGATGTGCGCTTAACAACCGCATTCTACACTAATGTTATAAATGTTTCTATTAATGTAATAAATATTTTTATTAATATAATAAATATTCTATAATATATGTTTATACCTCATTGCCCACATGTATAACCAAATTCGACAGATAATAAACTAGTCGTTGCATAAGTAGCCGTTGAAAAAGTAGTCGTTGTAGCTAAGATATTTATATATAGCAGTAATGAGTGGCTTCTTAATTCATTCTCATGTCTTATTTCTTCATATACACATAAATAACTTGTATTTACACAATTGTTCAATATTCAAGTGGTTCCAGTTCATCCAATGACCCTGAATATAAAGGCCATGAATCAAATTTAGATTTGATGTCAACAATAATTTTGGAAAACCAATAACTAATGGAGGAATATGAACGTAGTTGCCTCCAAATGAGGCGTCGAAGTAGATGGTACATCGAAAGGGAACATAAAGCCGGACACAAAAGGATAGCGAATGATTATTCATTGTGATCTCGGTGTATCCTGAACACATTTTCCAACGATAGCTCCGAATGCGTAAGGACTTATTCCTCCATATAGTGAGTGCACTTGAGAATCACTCACCATTTTTTTAGCAGAGGCTCGATGTTGCTCATAGAAGAGGTTTGTCACACTACAAAAATGCATGTTGGCTAATGGTCATCTAGCCTATAGAGTTCCAGCTGATCATCCTGATGAGTATCACGAACGGGGTAATCAACAACGTTTGATTGCCTTTCTAAATTATGTTGCCTTCCAAATTCTGTGAAAATGTGGTAGAAATTTGGGGCAGTCATTACTTAAGCAGGTTGAATGCAACTAACATCCAACGTCTTATTCAAATGCACGAGATGAGACATGGATTCTCAGGAGTGTTATGAAGTTTTAATCAATGCGCTGGGGATGCAAAAATTGTCATGTTGCTTGGAAAGATTTGTTTACAAGAGGACATAGTGCTTCTACAATTTTGCTAGAAGCGGTCGCATCCCAAGACCTAAGGACATGGCACACCTTTTTTTATTGTCCGTGGATCAAACAATGATCTCAACATGTTATATGAATCACTATTATTCAATAATGTGATGCAAGGAAATGCACCCGAAGTTAATTTCATGGCAAACATAACATAATATACGAAGGTGGTACTATCTAATAGATGGAATCTATCCAACATGGGCTACTTTTGTGAAGTCTTTTCCATGCCCCGACGATTCGAAAATAAAGTTTTTTAAGAAAATGCAAGAGGTTGCAAGGAAAGATGTTGAACGAGCTTTTGGGGTGCTCCAAGCTCGATGGACAATTATTAGAGGTCCAACTCAATTTTGGTCTAAAAGAACTCAAATTTATTATGTTAACATGCATAATTTTCAACAAAATGGTTGTTGAGGATGAGGGGGATATGTTTACAAATTTTTCCAACGATGAAGGTGATGAGCCTGCACACAAGGCCCAAATCCTGAATTTCAAAATTTTCTCCAAAGAAATTTCGAGCTATGTAACATCGACATCCATCACCAACTTCAGGTCGACTTAGTTGAGCATATATAAACACGCTACAAAAACAATTAATGAATAAGTGTTTTAATTTGAATTTGTACTTTTTAATTTTAGTATTGCATTCATTAATTTTTTAATTTTCAAAAGTTATGAATAAAATATTTAATTTCAATTTTTGTGTTTTTTTATTTGTTAATTTAGTGTATAATGAACTATATTTATTCTAATATTATTGATAAATAATATTGTTATTTATAATATAAAGTAAAATAGAAGAAAATAGAACGCGAGACCTATAAAAAATGTATTGAATATATATGGATTAATGAATGAATGAAAAAATATATTTAATAAATTAAGTATTTAAGAAAAGATAATTTGAAAATAATGTGGAGGAGAGAATGGTTGGATGGTCGATGCTCTGATGGTTCCATAGATTGGATGCTATAAAAGTGGTCCCATCTATTTTTAAATTGATTAATTTGTCTCATCTTTAGTTCTAAAATTGGGTCGACTATCAAGACCAAATTAGTGAAAAGTCAAGCCTATATCTAAAAAAATGTCACATCAACATAAAAAAAATTAGAAAAATTGTCATCTCATTTATGTAGCAAAACCAAAGAAAAATAATTGAAACTACGTCTCCTAACTTATAAAACAAATTCACTCTTAACTAAAAAAAATAAAAAGCAAATATGTTTGTTTTGCAGCTTAAGTATTCTATCCATTCAAGTTTGGTTAGTACTATTTTTTTTGTTCTATGTGTTTTGGAAATGATTCAATAATACCTTGCAATATTTGTTTTGTTTCAAGTTAAAGTTTATCCTTGCATTGATTTTCTGCAAATGTTTTCAAGTTATTGGTGAAAACATTACTTTAATTAAAAACAACATAATGCATTAAAATTCAAAAGTTAAAATAATTTTTTATACATAAGTTGATTTTTCATTAATTAAGAATTTTGGGACTAAATGTTTGAGATAATTAATAGATATATGTTCATTTATTGGACCCAATCCCTCACCACACAATACTTACTAAACTTTTTTTTTTTTTTTTTTTTCTCGAGAACTAAAAATTAAACAATTCATCATCATGAAGGCGAGAACAATTCTTTAAGATTAAGCATTTTTGGAAGGAATCTTCTGATGAATTATCAATTTTCTCAATTACTAGATTTTTAATAAAATAAAGTATGTTTTCGAATTTTTATAGATGATAATCAACAATATAAACATGTTTATCCATTGCAGCACGCAGACAGGATATGCCCAGGAAACCCGTTAATGGTGCAATGGATCAGCATGCTGGCCATCAATTAGTATCAGATCGGCCCTAAACAACTTAGGGATTGTTTGTTCGAAAATGTAGGTGTTTGAGGCATATTTAATTGTATACATTCAAAAAATTTACATTCAACTGAATAGTAAAACATTATGTTTGTATTGGGAAGAATTGTGGTAGGATGACAACACTAAATGTCATATCAGTAGAGAGCGAAATAGATATGTAAAAATAATGGAATGTCACATCAGTTACAATCAGTTAGGGCTGAAAATCAAATTAAACTAGTCGATACTCGATTTAAGCTCATTTGCTATTAATATCAAATAAATTTGAACACACTTTTACGTTTGATAAAATCTAAAGTTAGAATCGAGTTCGAGATCGTTAAGCAAAATTCATTAAAACAAGTGTAAAATCAAATTACTCGAGCTCGCTTCGTGTTCGGCTTGATTAAAACTCGTTCAAACTTAACTCGATTAATAATTAAACCCAATCTCAAACAAAATATTAAAAGTTCGATAACATTACAATTTTTTTTGAATAATTGTGCGTTCGATTCAACTTGACTCATTTACACCTCTACAATTAGTAGAGTTTGAATGAGGAAAATGTTCGATAACCATCCATGTTTCAAAAAATATATATATTTAAGTTGGGTTCATTTCTTATCTAAATAAGTCCATCTGAGAATAAATAATTCCGTAGACAGGACTTGTTCTAGAAACTCATAAAAGCCATAGTACTACAATATTAACCCTCATGCCTCACCAATGGGGGGAAAAAGTTGTTTAATTTTGTTTATTTATAGTTAGCTTGTTAAGTGTTATCGAAATTTAATAAATTTAAGTAAATAGAGTTTGGACAGTGGATATTATTTCTATAACTGGTACAAAATTCATGAAATTCACAAGTTTGTTTTAAAATAAATTAGAATAAATAATAAAATTTTATTCAATTGTTAATCATAGTGATAATATTGGAGATGCAATAAATAATTAATATCATAAGTACATAAAATAAGGTTGAATAAGGTTAAATGTTATATGTTTCGCTATATAAAATAAAAATAAAAATGAAATGATATTAAGATAAAAAAAAATACATAATATCAATAAGAAAATAGTGTAAATCTCACATAAAAATTAATAGTTAAAGAGTTAAATACAAAAATAATAGAAACTCACATATATATTTGTGTGTGAGGGTTAGTTGAGGCATTGTATAAAATATGAAGAAGTATTAAACGTAATATCAATTTGTATGAAAAAAAGAAATGTATAAACAACTTCACACTAGGATACCCGGTGTAGCTCAAATTAAATAAATTAATGATTTTGATCCCAAAAGTAGTAATTTTTTTTCTTATTTATTATTTGGTGTGATTTTGAGGTCGTGTAGCGTGACTAGTTCATCCAATCTAATTTGCAGGGATGTTGAATTATTTATGGATTAATACTAAAATTTTCCTTGTATCTCTTTTATTGATTTTGCCTGTTACTTATACCATTATATGTATTGCTACAAGACAAACTGCTAGTTTTTCTCATGGTTCTCAAAACTGACAGATCTGATTGTGGCATCGTCGATTAGGTCACCCATCAGATGATTATCTTAACTATTTATTTCCGTCGTTGTTTTCAAAGGACTATCATACTATATGTGATACTTGTCATTTTGCTAAGAGTCATCGAACATCTTTTGCTTCTGCTAATAATAAAAACTATGTACAATTTTCTCTTATACACTCTGATGCTTGGGGTCCAGCTCCAGAGTCGATGGACACTGATGTTCATGTTGTTTATTGATAACTGTCTCCGTATGCCTTGAGTATATTTTTTAAAATAAAAATTTGAGGTCTGCAGTAGGTTTGTTGATTTTTTCAATCTAGTCAAAATTCAATTTCAGAGTATTGTACAAATCTTACAATCTGATAATGGGGGCAATATGTTAACCATGAACTTCAAACTTTCCAACAAAAAAATGGGGTCATCCACCAAACCACCTGTCCTTATACACCTAAACAAAATAGGGTAGCCGAACAGAAGAATCGTCATATTTTGGAAACCACATGTCCTCTCTTGCTTGAATCACGTGTACCATCTGTTTTTTGGTTTGAAGATGTTGCTTCGACTGTCTATCTTCTTAATATATTACCCACAGGAGCCTTAAAATTCATGACTCCTTTACAGGCTCTCTCCTCAAAATTTACCCTACCCTCATTCTCATGTTACAGCCTTGGATATTTGACTATTCTGTCTTTGTTCACATCCCAAAAGTTCATCGGAACAAACTTCCACTGTGCTGTGAAGTTCTTGGATATGGAATCCATCAGAAAGGTTATCGGTGCTTCGATATATTGCTAAGAAACTCTATGTTACTATGGATTGTGATTTTCTTGAGTCAGAATACTATTATACCTCTCCGCAATCAAATGTTGAGGGAGAGAAGAATAATCAACACTCTGATTGGCTGTTCAAAGATAACTGGGAACCGAGTTCTGCTGAAGAAATATAGTCCATCCCAACTAATCCCAGTCCATTAACTCCCTCATTGAATATCTAGAAGGTACAAATTGTTTTTTATAATGAAGCTCTTAGTCCTTCTCCTATCTCGGTGTACTTTCCTAACACCGCAGGTCAAAGTAAGAATACATATTCTCTTCCATTAACGCAGAACATAGGACTTCCTCCTCAGATATACAGGCCTGAATACAAACCGAAGAAATCCAAATGTCCAATTGCCAACTTTATCACTGGTGGAAATGAAAAAATTCAACGTTTCAAAGATAAGTTGTCAGCTGCATGGATTCCCAGAAACGTAGAGGAGGCACAAAAATATCCAAAATGGAGGGAGGCTATGAATACAGAAATGGCGGCTCTTAGTGAAAATAAAACGTAGGACAAGAGCAAACTGCCACCAGGAAAAAAACCAGTTGGTTGCAAATGAGTCTTCACAATTAAGTACAAACCGGACGGAGAAGTAGAGAGATATAAAGCATGACTTGTGGCCAAAGGATACACTATAGTGTATGGAATTGATTATGCAAAAACTTTCTCTCCCGTTGCAAAGTCAGATACCATCAGAGTATTGCTTTCAGTGGCAGAAAACTGTGATTGGCCTCTACACCAGTTTGATGTGAAGAATGTTTTTCTTCATGGGGATTTAACTAAAGATATATATATACATATATATATATATATATGGAGATTCCACCAGGTTTTGAAGAAGAGTTTGGAAAAGAAGAAGTACACGGTTGAAACGGTCTCTATATGGGCTGAAATAGTCACCTTGGGCGTGGCTTGGAAGACTTACATCGGCTATGAAGAAATATGGATATACTCAGAGCAACCCAAATCATACACTATTTCTGAAGAGAAGGGACCCTAAAATCATATGTTTGATCATTTATGTTGATGATATGATCAATACAGGAGATGATGGTGAAGAGATTAAAACTCCTTCAAAAGAACTTATTTTTTGAATTCGAAATGAAGTATCCGGTACCTTAAAATATTTCCTAGGGATGTAAGTCATAAGGTCAAAGGAAAGTATATTCTTATCTCAAAGGAAGTATGTTCTGGATCTCCTTGCTGAAATGAGACTTTTTGATTGTAAACCAGCAGAAACACCAATAGCTGTGAATCATAGATTAAGAGGAGATTCAAGTGATAGGCCGACATATAAAGAACAATACCAAAGGATTTTTGGTAAGCTAATATATCTCTCACATATGAGACCAGATATAGCTTATGCAGTTGGGGTCATAAGTCAGTTTATGCATAAACCCTTGGTGGAACACATGGATGCAACCATAAGAGTAATTCGATACCTAAAATCCTCTCCTGGAAAAGGTATCTTCTTTCAGAAAAATAAGCATTTGGAAGTCTCCAAGTATACTGATGCTGATTGGGCAGGAAACATCATAGACAGACGATCTACAGCAGGGTACTTCACCTTTGTAGGAGGTAATCTTGTGACTTGGAGAAGTAAAAAATAAAAAGTGGTAGCTTTCTCAATTGCAAAAGCAGAATTTAGGGGAATTGGGAAAGGGATAAAAAAATTACTTTGGATAAAGAAATTGATGATTGAGATTGGTCTATTACAGCTTTCAAACTCTACTTCGACAATAAAGCAGGTGTGAGTATTTCTCATAATCCTGTCCAATACGATAGAACCAAGCATGTGGAAATAGATAAATATTTCATTAAGGAGAAGTTAGATAATGAAAATATCACTCTGTCATTTGTCAAATCGGAAGACCAGCTTACAGATATTCTAACAAAAGTTATCTCAGGAAGAGTCTTTCACAGAGTTTTTGGCAAGTTGGGTATGCGGGATCCTTCACCTACAAAATTTAGTGGAAGTGTAGAATTATTGTAATCGATTCTGTAGAATTATTGTAACTGATTCTTTCCTTCTTAAGGTAGTATATATTGGTTAGGATCCTCTAATTACGGATCTTCTTCTTATTTCTTTATAGGCTATATTTCTTGTATTATAAAAGGATCTCTTGTACATTGTATTTTGAATCAATAAGAATATAACTTACAACCAGATATTTTCTTTCAACATAAATAACAAACATAAAATTAGTTAAATATAAATTATTATTAAAATAATGACATGGCATGAATATTATGACTTGGCTAAAATCATTACTCTCAGTGGTTGCATAAATTTAAATACAGGTAAATATTGTAAAATAAATTCAAAGGTAAATTTTAAAGTTTAGCTAGTGTTTGTATTGAAGTGTGCAAATGGACACTCTGCTCAGAAATATAATTTTACTTATTGGGAAAGGGTGTCGGAGTAACGCCTAACATAAATCAAAATACACTTTTTTAATGTTTAGTCGCTTAGTTAGCTGTCTAGATTTAATAAATACTTAACAGTGTTGTTTTTTATAAAATTGGATCGACAATGTATTGTTTGATGTCTAACCGCTTTGTTACATCCATGGTCAATATTGAAGTTGACCTTGTTCTCACTTCCGAAACTCCAAAATAATAAATGTAAAGATAATATAAACTACACTGCACTCAATGTTATATAACAAGATTTAGATGAATGGAATGTCTGTTATTAGTTTTATACTATAACCCCATTCGTCATAGTTCCTACACATATTAAATATATTAATTTCTTATATTTACATAAGATGATCTAATTAACTTTTGTTTTTTTAAATATTACGGAATTTATTTGACAAACGCAGAGACGGTTCATCCATTAGATATTCAAGCTTATTTTAGATGCTTATAGTATCATCCATAATGAGAATACAAGTGTCTGGGCTTTCAAATGAATCCGAGGGAAACTTTCTCTACTTTGACTTCCACTACTGCGTGTTGTTCGTCGCTTTGTGGCTGCTGCTAAGTGCTATCTTCTTGTCTTTTTGGAGTTTCTTCAATGGATTTTGACATATTATTAAATATTAACTATCAGATGCCATCATTCTATATCTTCAACTTTTTTTTAATTTTATATTTGTATTCATATTATATATGATCTCACTTTTATTTTATTGATTGATTCATAAGAAAAATAGGAATTAAGAATGCTAATCCAGAATTTTTCATTTGTTTGATTGTTTTGTTATTCGTATTGATTTAATTATTTTTTATTATCATGTAAATATGGTGTTTTATTTTGGGTAGAAAGTAAAACTTTGTTAGGTTGTTAAAAAAATATTTTATTTTGGTTAAAAAGTAATATATTGTTAGATTGTTAAAAGAAATATATTTTTTACAGTAAAAATATTACTTTTATTTTGACTGATTATGAAAAACTTTTGTTAAAAGACTAATACTGTTTCAACGAACAATCTAAAAAAATATTATCCTTTAAAAAAAATATATGAGGTCCAAAATACACACATGCAGAAAAAATATTCACACAACAAGCATCGCAGCAGAATATTTTGTGTAGATCGAGGTGGTTTGTTTAAGATCGACATGTTTTTTTATTAAATATAAGCATTATTTTCTCCCTATAAATCCAAATAAACCATTTGAAATCAAAATACTCCACCCGTGGTTTGAACCAACCCACCATGCCACTAACATACATGCCAATTGTTAGGAATAAAATTCTCCTCGAATCACAGATTTATCATGGGAGAAACTAAGTAAATAAATGGAAAAAACAACAACAAACTACAACACAAAATCTACATGAATACTTCAAAATTGGAGAACAAATAATGACCCACAATATATATATATATATATATATATATATTACCGTATAAAAAGTCTTACAATCACAAAACACTCTCTCTTCCAACACCAAAACCCATCGCATATTTACAAATCTTTGACTAATTCATAATGATAAGATAAGTGTGTTGGCATATATCGAAAATTCTAATTTAAATATGCTAATCTATGGAAGATGCAAGTAAAAGAATGCAAGTGATCTTGGAATGAGAAGAGTAGAATCGGATGGAAGATTTGCAAGATCAAACCAAATCAAGAGAGAGATATGCATAAGGAGATCTAATCACACAATTAAAGATTCACAAAGATCTAGCAATGAAGGAAATGATTTACACAAATTCATTCCTTGGAGAAAAAGAGATCAACAGCCGAAAATATGATCAAGGTTCATATGAAATGAAAATCATGAAGATTTGCAAGATCGAATGAGCCTTCAAGTCTATAAATAAGAGTCTTATGTGAAGGCTATTGATTATATTCATTAGCATTTGTAGAGAGAGAGAATAGTTTATTTGAGAGCTTATTATAATATAGTTTTAGTGATAAGAGAACATTCCTCGAACCTGTTTCCACTGTGCTCCGAAGAGTACAATCTACTGGGCTCGGGAGAGTTCAGACTACTGTCGTACGAGAGTCGGCCGCCAAATCCATCTAGATGAGTAGGTGGTCAAGTAAGTTGTTAGAAGAGAGTGGTATAGGATTGACTAGTGTTAGAGGGAGTCTAATGACGTATAAATCCAAACTGTACAATTGTGGGAACAAACATTTTTCTAATACAGATACTTCAGAAGAAGAAGAGATTCTTCATCGCACGTGTCGTAATTACTGTTTTGCTTTCGCATATTTCAATTACAGTTCGAATTCATATTGAACACAACACACACACACAAATTCTAATCTAACACACATCTTCCAACTCTCTATAGTAGAATAAAATTCATCTCTGTATTAGAGAATACAAGAAAAAATTTAAGAAGATCAACAAAGATTAACGTATTTGGCGTACTTAAAATCTATATTGATGAGTCATTTAAATAACCATAAAATACCTCTAAAGATCATTTACTTATTTAATAGTGTTAAATGAAGTGTTATTAATTTTAAATTTGTTACCTAAAATACGTTACATATTCAAAAGTACTATAAGTTATTCATATTAAATATGAAAACTATTATAATAATGTATTGTATTAAGTGAATATGCTGAAAAGTAACCCCACTGAGTCCACTATTTTAGTGTTGCAATATATAAGTTATAAATCATATCAAATGCACATTAAAAGTAATAATAAAAATTTATTTTTTCAATTTATGCCTAAACTTGTACGTCCCTATATGCATAATTCAAATAGTAGTTTAGCAAAAAATACTTATGCCCTCGGTTGCTGCCCCATAGATCTAACTTGGTTGATTCTTATTGATAAACATATGCTTTACAGGCAATTCGGAGTTATGTAGTGCTTAAGGAATTCCATATATCTAAGTGATGAAGTTATAGTGATTTTGTTATATTTTATTACGTCTCGTATTTGTTAAAATTTTGAAAAAAAAAACCATCGTTTGAAGTCGTATGGACCGTAACAATAGAAACACGGACCGTGTCCTTAAAGAAATAGACACATTTTGGTCAACAATTGCACGGACCGTGCTCATATGAGCATGGATCGTGCATCCAAATAGAATGATCATTTTTTGGGTTTGAAAAGCACGGACCACGCCTTGTTATGCATGGACCGTGCGTGTCTCATTAAGCACAGACCGTGCACCCCTAAAATACGATCTTATCCTCTTGTTTTGAAGGAAATGTTTGGAGGATTTGAGCCCTAAACGACCTATATAAAAGGAAGAACGCGGAACGTAGGTAGGTTATTCGTTTTCAGAGTTAGAAACAAATACACGAATAAGGAAATAAACATCCAAGCCATCAGAGAGAAAAGAGAATTATGAATCATTGGGCGTAAGTTGTAGTTTTTATATTTTCTCTTTTATATTGATGTTAGCTTTAATTGTCAATTCAATTTTTAGAATTGTGAGTTGATAATGAGTAGCTTACTGATTAGTGATTCTAGGGTGTATACAATTATGATGTTATGTGATTATTTATGGGATTATTCATTTTCTTTATTCGTTCATGCTTCCTTGGTATCATTGTTTTTGGAATTAAGTGGCCAACAATAACATATGTGTAGGTAATTTGTTATCACCCAAAAGGGGTAAATTGAGTAACAGATTAGGAATGCATAACACAAATTTGTTAAATCGGGAGATTGATAAGTATCGTGAGAAGAATAAATCGTAGGAACTATTATGAGTTAGACAACATTGTGAGATCGAAAGATGGTCATTAAACTCTAATCCACATTTAGGTTTAACTCGAGACAGAGGGCCTAGATATATTAGTGATTCTCCTACGAATTTAAGAATTAAATATGGTTTAATACATTAAAAGAAAGCATATGATCCATAAGAGTCTATATCCCTAAAATCGATTAAAAATCTCTGAAGTTTCTTCATTGCTTGAATATGAATCGTGTGTTACTTCTATCTTTTGCTTTATTCTTTTTAATTAAACTATCAACTCCAAAGTTCAAGTATTTAAATAAATTAAGATAATAGAACGAATACTAGTTGAAATTGCTTAGACAATTCATGTGGATACGATACTTATTTTCACCAGCATTTTACTATAATTAACCTCGTATACTTGCGAATCGTTTTTGAGTGAAATAAAAGAATGGACAACAATGACTCTGCCCACCATACCAAGCCCTAGTTTAATCCAACAAAATTTGTGGGCTCAAGCTCCTTGCGATAATGCGCACATGCGAAGTACGCCTTCGAGGCACCCAATGCAACAACTGTGACATGCACATACTCGTGCAAGCTATGATGGTGCTTCACACGATTCTCATAGCCAATTAAATTAACCATAAGACAAGCACAAAACACCATTAGCTTGCATCACAGGAGGACCACACTTGATTGTTCTTTATCAAAGTGCTCCTACTAATAGGATGAATAAATTTTCATTGTATTTTCCTATGTGCTATGACTTTCCATATCCCACTCTTCTTTAATTATTTTCAAGTATAGTTACCAAATTTAAGTATTAATTTATCATTGATTCGAAACTGGGTTTGAGAAAATCAATAATCCATTACCTACTCAAAATATAGATTTCAAGTTTACAACCTATTTTCATGTATGTCAAATTGAACATAAATTAAAATTGCTCAAAGATTGGCCAATACCATCTATAATCCAATTTCCAAAAATTCTCCACATAATGATAATTAATGCATGCATGTATGAAAACAAATTAAGTTAGCTATAAGGTTAGCACAAAATACTACTAGGTTGCACAATAGTAGAAGAACACTAGATTACTTCTTATTAAAGTGCTCGTGCTAATAAGGGAACAAACTTTTCTTGATTTTTCTATGTGGGATGACTTTCCATATCTCATTTTTCTTCAATTAGTTTTAAAGTTTAAGTTATCAACTTTAAAAATTCACTTTTCATTCATTAAAAATTGAATTTTAATAAATAATACTTTAAATTTATATAAATTTTAATTTTACAACTTATTTTTATTTATGTTAAATGAATAATTAAATTTGCTGAAGTTAATCCAACATGAATTTTTATATAATCCAATTTCCAACAGTAGAGTGTGGAAGTTCCAATATTATCTCAACTAGTATACTAAAAGGAATGGAATGGAATGGAAAACATGCAATGTTAAAACACATTAGAAACGTGGAAAAATAGAAGTCTTATGCAAAGTGGAAGGTGAGAAAGCAAGTTGTGATGGAGGGAGGGGGAGGGCTGTTCCCCACCCACGCGTCCGTACTAACTTTCAACAATCTTTAGGTTTCTTTTCAAAAAAGAATTGGTACTCCTAAAATATGGAACTATTATTTGCAAAAGGAAAAAGTTATGCACAGAGGTTATTATAATATGCAGCATGTGAGATAGCTGATCCAACCCGAAACCATACAATACATTTACTACGCACGCTTGTATTCGACATATATCATACTTTTTTGGTATAAAAGTATTAACTTTTTCATTAATAAAAAGATTATTTTTCATTGAAAATTATTATGGTTTTAACTAAATTTTTAACTACTCAAATAAAGTTATTACATTTATGATAAAAATATAAAAATGTTTTGGTTGGATGAACCAAGAATTATAGAACAAACAACTTGTTGAAAAGTAGAGATGGAATGAGGAGAAGAAGAAGCAGGTAAATATATTCCCTATTTCTTTCATGAGTTTATGATTGTCAATTTTTATTTTTAAATATGTATGGATTAAATGATTCTTGTGAATGCAAAATAATTCAAATGTAATAAAGACCATTCTCTACATCTCTTTCCTTGTTTGTAAATACTTATATATACATTTGTATCAATCTTATACATATAATATGTTGGATTTCATCCTCATCAGTCCACCTTACATTTATACATCTTCGTGCAAATTTGATACATGTTGTATTATCGTATTTTTTTTTATATTTGCGTATTTTGGATCTGATATATTTTGTTGAAAAAATATCATGTTTAATTTAAGCAGGTAACTTCGAGCCTTAGACTAAATTCATGAGATTAAATTTTTTTTTTTAATTATTAATGCCAAATTAGAGTGATTCCGTTGATAAAATGGCATAGTTACGCATTATTTAGCTTCGTATATTTGGCAACTTTTATTCCTCAAAACAACCCTATCTGCAGTTAATATGATATGGATTATAATTTGCCCCTTACAGGATATGATATACAAATAAATATAGAATATATAGGAAAAATATATTAATGAAGAAAAAGATGTAGCATCTTCATCACCACTTTCACATATAAAAAAGAAAAAAAGAGAATAATAATTTCTATTTTTTTGATAAGCCGTTGCTACATTACCAATATTCTTAATTTCAAATTTACAAAAATAAGTAATATGTATTATTATTGCTTTTTAATAATTCATTTTCTACTTTTTGACTTATTTTTTATAAGCTTGGGTAATACCAAAATAATAATAATAATGATGATGATGATGATGATGATGATAATAATAATAATAATAATAATAATAATAATAATAATAATAATAATAATAATAATAATAATAATAATAATAATAATAATAATAATAATTGAACTTGCTTGTTTATATCATCATGTAGTTATAGTGATGCATCATAATTCTACAAAAATATATCTTCTTCGAATTAATATTAAAAGGAAAAAATATATTAAAATAGCATATCATATCATATATCTATTATTATTTTTAAAACTTATTCGTAAATTTTCTCTGAATTTTTACTAGTTTGATGTTTATTTGGAGGATTGATAATGATTCATTCTTTTGCTGGCTTTTAGTGGAAGAACCTTTATATATAGTTTTATCTATTATGGTACAAATTTAATTGAGGATTTGATTATGTAATAAATGAATTATTTGTAAGAAACAAAAACTATATAAAATATAAAAAAAGGGTTTGGTGTGGAAATTAATATTTGTGCACTTTTACCCTAATTATATGTAATTATTACAAGTATACACTCTTGAATAAATTTTGGAATCCATACATGTATCAAACTTTAATATTATATTCCTAATTTCATAAATGTATGTGAAAATATTTGTTGGTTATGACTTATTAGCCTTTTATATCCTAGTCCTATTTATACATATATGTGAAAATATTCCGTAGATATGAATAATTATATACTTGTAATGTCTCAAAAATAATTTCATTATTTATTCACCATACTTATTTTCTTTAGGGCATAGAAGAATGATTGAATTATTTACATTTATTTGGCTAATTATTATCTTTAGTATATTGACCAAGAGTTTATTTTATGTGAATGGGTTAGGAATTTAACTCGAACCTAATTCAAATACATTAGTTAAGTCCAACTCCAATTTATGTTAGAAATGAAACATTTTGGAGATTTACTAATAAGCAAGATCAAGTTATGGGACCAATATTTGACCTCATAACTGAATAATAATAAAACACTGAGTTAGCAAAGATTTAGGAAACATCATATTAATATCTATAAATATATGACCTCATAATTAAATAAGTACACACAAAAATCATAAAAATAAGATAATTGCTCTCCTCCTCCATCTAAAATTTTGTCCAGCATCTCTCGAGTTCTTTGGACGTGTTGTCCTCATTATCTGAACCTCATAGTGGTTTATGGTCTATTATCTACGTTTAAAATTTGGGATATTTCCTTGTTATGTTTTATAAGATATTAAATGTTCATACACATATATGTAGTAAATAAACATCATCGAAACTTTCTTGTTTCCTTCAAAATTCATCAATATTCTTTTTTAAAATCATGTTTAAGCCCTCCATTTCCTATTTCTTCCTTATAAATTATAATTTAATCAATATGTATTGTATAAACTAATTAAGACACAAATAATGTTTTTAAGGTAGGGATGGAAACGAGACACCTAGACAAAAGGAATGGCATTGTGTGATATGTTCTTCTATTCTACAAAAGTCAAAAGATAAGGTGGGAATCTCCTTCATTTTTCTATTCAATGCTACATGTAAATAAAATAGATATGACACAAAACATGATATGGTCACTAGAGATCATAAGATGGTCTGTTTTGTGTTTATTTGCGTTGTATTATACATTGACAAAAAAAAGCTTTTGAGAGCTAGATGTAGCTCACCTACACTACGATTCCCCTTTCAAGTTGAGAATCTGATGAGGAGATGAAGATAATGCGATAAAAGCATATGGAACAAATAATTGTTTTCATGTTAATATGAAAATATATTTTCCTTAAGTTGGGATTTGGTATTTTCTTTTTATTTAGTTAAGAAATTATATATTTCAATAAACACTTGATGGTTTACGAATGTGTCAGAATTATGTAAGATGGATTATAAAATCATCAAATATCTTATAAAATTAAGCAATGCAAGCAAAGAAGGATGAATTTTCCAAGGGACCAAATATGAATAAAAATAAAGAGAGGACACCACATACATGGTATCTAACTTAAAAACTTGTTCGAAACTATAGACGTAATCCCAATAGTACTACAAAAATTAATCCAACCTAGATGAAAACAATAAATCCCAAGATAACATCCTTGACAAAAGTTATTGGAGGTTCAAAAAATTGCACCAAAAGATATGTCCCTAAGGGAGCTTAGTGCACTACCATCATATTGATATTTATCCAACCATGAGAGAGGGAAGGCAAAAAATCTCAAGAATCATAGAAGTAACTCATAGATTACTAGTTGCGCCAATAGAAGATGGACCACATCTCCAACAGTAATGGACATGGGGCATGTGCCCTTAGAATGCGACTCCTTAAGAATTGAGAGATTAATCCGACATGATGTTGAATTTAATGAGTCTAGTTATAATAAATCCAACATTTTCTAAAGTTCTAGATGCTCCAAACATAATAGATAAAAATAAAATGCCAAAGAGCTTGTAACTAAGAATTAGAGAAATCGAATCCATTACCTTGTTAAAAATTCCAAATTAACTTAAAAAATGTTGCATAACCAATCCCTCAAACTTGTGTTGAATTAAAATACATAAAAAATGATTGTGGACTCGAATGTCCAATAAATTGATGTAATACAATATTACAGTAGATTATCAATATTTTTTTAAATTTTAATCAATAGTTTAAGTATAATTATGTTTCCTGTATTTATTGGTTTTCTACTTGAAATTTAAACGAATTGCATACTTCTCAACATGTTTAGAATTACGGGTCTAAGGTTAGCATAGTTAGTAATTAATGGATATCTTATGTGAACTCATTGGTTTATGAAAGAAGAAAAAGACCGTATTTCTCCCACATATTAATGTGCTCCGGGGATCGGGAGACGTTAGCACGATTGGCCGGTATCCATGCGGGAATAAATGTGCCATCCATAGCTCCAACAACCCCCTATTTTCCAAATTATTACTTTAACAATCCATTACACAATCAATGAAGTTGGGAGTAATGTCAATAATTTAATTTACCTTGAAATAGGGGTAGAAGTGGAGATAGTATAAAATGTTGGGGTGGATGTGATTAAAGTTCAATGGACCAATAAACTCGGGAGCTAGTGAGATAAGTGTCGTCATCACATGTAGAACATGTCGATTAACAGTCTCAAATGAGTGTTGGAATCGTTCCATAGTATCTCATTAGCGAAGGTGTTGGACGCTATCCACATGAAAATGATAATTGACTTGATTGAAGAAACTCTAGTTTGCTAGTAATCGATGAGCAACTATTTAGTTGTCAGCAAATTAACAATAATAGAGTGGAGACATGGTGGAGAAGAAATTCAAAGAAACATTAACATAAACATAAACATGGTGGAGACATCCTAGTTTCACCTCACATAAACATGATCATACATAAATAACACAAATACACATAATAACAAATACAACAACAAGATAGAGTGTCCAAACAATGCTAAGTACCATGCTTATTATGAAAAAAAATATAACTTGTTTATTAGCAAATCGACCCCAAACTAGTACAACATAAATAAAAAAAAAAAATAAAACTTATATGTAGCACAAAAACCAAAAGAATGAGTTCAATAATAACCAGAACCAACACATTAAAAAAAAAACTACAAGTATCACAAAAAACTAGAAGCATGAGAATAACAAACCAGAGCCATAAAACATAATAAAAAGAGGCACTATACAGATATACAAGCCAAAATACAACATGGAAATATCATATCAAACAGAATATATATATATAATATATATATATATATACCATAAAAAATACATAGAGAGAGTGACCTTGTAACGAGAAGAGCGAGAGTTGAGCTTCCAACAGATTTCGATGAACGACAACAACAAATAACACCTCAACAATTCCACTTTCGGAGATAGTACTAACTTCGATTATAACTTGTGCACAGTGTGTCAGAGGTGCGTGTAGATTTACCAATGTCTACTCCTCTAAATACAACAATAAACCATAAAAACACCTATTTCTACTAGTAAATCAAAATAAACAAAGCAAAAAAGGTACAAATCTGCAAGATCTAGCAGAATGCATAAAAAAAGCAAGAACTGACTTAACAATGACGGTCAAAAGCATTGTGGTAAGAGAATATATTTTCTGACCGCAACATCAACTCATCCATGAGAAGTAAATGCACAATTTAGAGGACTATTGGACCTCGTAATGGAGGATGTTAAGATAAAGAAAAGACAAATAGAGTGTAGTCATAATCTTCAATGACAACTCACAAACCCTCATCCATGGAGGAGAGGTGTTATACATAGAGAGAGAGAGAGAAGCATCCTGCACAATATGTTGTATGCGAGAGTAAATAAAGAGAAAGTGAGAGAAAGTTGATAGGGAGGGGGGAGGTCACATCGGCAGAGAGCGAAGAGAGAAAAAAGAAATAAAGAGATAAATGTGGTACAAATTTTTTGTGTCAGTGGAGAGTGAGAAAGTAAATGGGCATTCGAAGAGGCACATGGGGAGGGGGAGGGGCGTAGGTAGAGGTAGTTTAATTTTTGATGAGGGTTGGGCCGATCCCAACCCACAACCTTGCGCAAAACACCAGGGCTGGGTTCGGACAACACACAACCTTGCCGAAAACACCAAGGCTAGTTTGGGACAACCCACAGCCAACCCACATTCAGTAGTCCCTAACCCACATTCAGTAGTCTCCAACCCAGTCAAAATACATCCTTAGGTTGTGTTTGGACAAGACTGTAAGCCTCCATAACACGACCAACTGTGTACAACCTGGTTGTGTACAACCAAATGCATAGTAAAAAGTGGTGTTTTGTTTTGGGTTGTGATAGGGTAGGATGTGACTGTAAATGTCAAATAAGTAGGTTTTAATGGAGGATTTTAATATTGTAATATTGTGAAAGTTTATGTATATAATGATTGGATGATTGTTTAATAATTAAAATATTTTTCAAAATTACAAATTTAATGATTGGTGATGGATTATTGATGAGTTATGATATATATATATATATATATATTCCTAATATATGTAATATATTAAAGTAATATATCATTATTATAAAAATCTTAATTACATAAATAATAATAAAATAAAAATATTAATTACACAACTAATCATATATAAAAACGTTAATTACATAAATATATAAATATATTAGTATTAAAAAACATAATACATTTTATATTTATAAAGAAAAAAAAGAATAATGTTAATTAAATCAATATATATTAAACTCATAAACATATATGTATATTTAAAACATAAACAATAATTAAATTCTTTACATTCCTTATTGAACAAAATAAGAGGTTTACATATTTCAAATTCGTCTACCCAACATCATAAATTCATAAATATAAAAAATAATGTATCACAACAAATTGTACATTGTCAAATTCAAATACATATATTGAGATCAACCTTGTCTTAATTCAAATACATAAACTTAGATGAACATTGTCCATAAATCAAACAACAGCAATAACCAACAAGCAATAAGCTTTCCTCTGGCCTCCCACATAGCTTGGGCTATGTCATCTCGAAACTGACTCAAGTCTTGAATCAAATCTTGGTTCGGATATTCTTTCTGAGAGAAAATCAACTCATCATCTTCGTAAAGTGGATGTCCCATCAAATAAGTGATCGGTGAACCTCGATCTCCTTATAAAATTGTGCAACACACAACAAGCGAGTACAATGTTCGTTTCGTTCGGGATTCTGTAGCTCGGCATTCCATATCTGAGTATGCGAAACCTCCTCTTCAAGACCCCAAAACAATGCTCTATTGTATTTCGAAGACGAGCATGATGATGATTGAAGAGCTCAGCCACTGTGCGCGCCTAGTTGCCTGATGAATTGAATTCATTGAGATGATAATGCGTGTTCCTATAAGGAGCAAGAAAACAAGAGTAGTTCATGTATCCCGCATCTACCAAAAAGTTCCGACCTAAAATAATGTAAATTAAGTAATTGGAAATGATTATTATATAGAAGCAATGAGTTAGGATAACTTTATAACGAGACTGACCATTTGGAGGCCATGGAAACGATGGATCACTTCTGATAGCATTCATAAGGACATTGGCATCACATGCAGTCCCCTCACATCCGACCATAACATAAGTAACTTATAAGTTAATGTCACAAATTGCAAGCATGTTTTGAGAAATGATGTGCTTCCAAGATCGGTAGACGTTAGCACGGTTGGCCGGTACCCATGCGGTAATGAATGTGCCGTCTAGAGCTCCAACAGCACATGGATGTAATGTTAATAATTTAAACAATCAATGAAAATGGGAGTAATGTTAGTAATTTAATTTACCTCGAAATAAGGGTAGAAGTGGGGATTATATAAAATGTTGGGTATGGATGTGATTAAAGTCCAATGGACCAATAAACTCTGGAGCTAGGGAGATAAGTGTCGTCATTACACGTAGAACATGCCGATTGATAGTCTCAAGTGAGTGTTGGAACCATTCCATAGTATCTCGTTGGCGTAGGTGCATCGACACTGTCCGCATGAAAATGATAATTGACTCGATAGAAGAAACTCTAGTTTGTTGGAATCGGTGAGCAACCCTCTAGTTGTGAGCAAATTAACGAGAGAATGGAAAGTCGGCCTTGTCATTCTCACATTCCTAAAAAACCGATCATCGATACCCATAAGAATCTCTCCAACCCAATCACTTCCGAACAATCTTGAAGTGTTTTGAGGAATTCCAACAGGATGGGGTATGATCGGTACTATAACTTCTGCCACAAAACACATTATATCATCTTCATCAGATGAATCGGAGGAACTAGACCATTGAATGTTGCGAGAAGAGCCTTCATCATCCCAATTTGCCATTGTGCAATATGCAACCCTACTAATACATAATACAACATATAAATATGTAAGCATCATAAGAAGCATGCATTATAAAACCAAACCATAAGCCAATATTTACGATAGCTCTAATTACAAGTTTTTCATATATTATAAAATTTCATCAAGATAACATCATGTGTAGATTTTCAAATTTTGAATATTTGGTTTGAAATTGTCACAAACTGTATCAGCCTAATTAAATTCACAAACAATAATTTGAAACTTTATTTTTTGGATTATTATTTTTCAATTGATTTTTTTTCTATTTCAAATACAAAAATCTGGAATTGTATTTGTTTGGCTATTTTATATTTTTGATTTATTGGTTGAAAAAAGAATTGGTTGTTGTAAACTGAAATTAAATTGAAAACATAAATATAAATATATCACAATATGTCAAGTATACATCATAATAAATAGTTTCATTATTAGGCAACTTTTTTTATACATGACAATAAACATTATTTTCTACTTTGCACTCTACTATTCCTTCTCAATACCGCACAAAAGCAATGGTCACAAAAAAAAATTGTTGGCTTGTTCTAAAATTTATGTAGCTATGAAAAAACTATATAAATATGACATAGAACAAACCGATCGATTTAAGTACTCACAATAACCCAAGCCATTATTAAACATATTTCCTATAGCAACAAATATTCAACTACACACTAAAAACAAACATGCAACAAATAACCTGAAATTATTAAATAACCATAAAAAAATGCTAAGCAAAAGGACTTGCAAGACTTGTGAGTACAATAATAAAATGAAAAACAAGGGAAAGATAGTGAGATCCAAGATTCACCATGGGGAATGACTTACTCCTCCACTCGAGGGGTGGAGGAACCCCAAGCATGATGATTTTTTTATCGACATAGGATGTGATGGAGAAAAACATTACAAGCAAGTGGAAAACAATTCAAAGTATAAATAAGCAAACATCCTAGTTTAGCTTCATATAAACATTATCATACATAAACAATAGAACTACACATAATAACAAATACAACAAGATATTGTACCCAAACACTGCTAACTACCATGCTTATTATAGAAAAAAATCTAACATGTTTATTAGCAAAATCGACCCCAAACTAGTACGACATAAAACTAAATACAGAGACTACACAATTAGCCAATTAATAAGAAAAATTAGTTTAACAATAACCAGGAGCCATAAGAAAATAATAAAAAGAGACACTATACATATATACAAACCAAAAAACATGATGGAAATATCATATCAAGCAGGAAAAAAAAAAAGCATACCAAAAAAAAAAAAAAAATAGAGAGAGTGACCTTGTCATGAGAAGAAGGGGAGTTGAAGCTTCCAATAGATTCCAGCGAAGGATAACAACAGATACAACCATAGCAATTTTGCTTTCGGTGATAGTACTTACTTCGATTATAACTCGTGCACAGTGTGTGAGAGGTGTGTGCAAATTTACCCATGTATACTCCTTTAAATACTACAATAAACCACAGAAACACCTATCTCTACTATTAGATCAAAATAAACAAGCCAAAAAAATACAAATCTACAAGACCTAGCAGAATTCAGAAATAAATTAAGAAAGGACTCAACAATGGTGGTCAAAAGCACTGTGGTAAGAGAATATATTCTCTGACTGCAACGTCAACTCAACAACATCCCTGAGTGGTAAATTCACACTTCGAGGGGCCGTTGGACCCTTGTAATGAAGAATGGTAAGAGAGAGAAAAGACTAATAGAGTGCAGGCATAGTTTGCAATTACAGCTCGCAAACCCTCATTTATGGAGGATAGGTACTTACACATAAACAGAGAATAATTGCGTGTAAGAGTGGAGATGAGAAAGTGAGAGGAAGCTGATCTTTGGGGGAGGAGAAATTTTAGGTTGGGGAGAGAGAGTCAATAAAGAAAGAGAGAGAAAAAGATGTGAGGAGGGTAATTTTTTTAGGGAGGAGAAAGGTCCTCGTACAAGGGAGAAAGAGAGTAAAAGAGAGAGAGAGAGAGAGAGAAAATAAATAAAGACAAATAAATATGTGATCTTTGTCGGTGGAGAGAGAGAGAGAGAAATTAATAGCTCGAAAGAGGCACATGGAATAAGGGAATATAGTAGATAGAGTAGGGTTTCTTTTTGGATGTGGCTTGGGCGATCCCAACCCACAACCTTGCCCAAACACCAAGATTGGGTTGGGACAACCCACATCCGATTGTCCACAACCCAGTCCAAACACAGCCTTAAGGTATTGACCCATGATCTAATGAAACATATTTTCATAACTTGTAAACTACTATGTATAACTTTCTAAAAAAGCATAGACCATCAAGGAGGGGTACTATTATGCATAACTAGCAAATCTAGTTGCCAAGATTACTTTACCCAAGGAAAAATGTGTTGAACATTATCATAAGGAATGGATTCATAAACATTGAATTGAATTCAATAATGATATAAGTATCATTAACAACATGAGGAATGAAAATGAAAATAATTTAGTTGAGACAATTTGAAATGTAAGCCTGTCCTTGGAGGGGAAATACCAAGTGTTAAAACTTGCAAGAATTTTAGTTTTAATGATTCCCAACTCTCTATGAGTTTAAGTATGTTATGATACTCGGGATAGAAGACATTTATATAAGTGATAACGGTGGGCCGTATAAGTGTAGCATTTATGAATCCAAAGTTCGTGTCCAAAATAGATACAAATGTGACACAAGAATGTATTGAGGATTATTATGCTAATGTTGTTGACTCGATATATACCAGGGCGGAGGACTTCAAAACATATTGTCTACTACGCTGCTAGTGTACCCTTTAGTAATGAGTTTGGAAGGTTGAAAGTCATAAACTACCTTTCCTCATGCAATAATGTCTCAAATACTAGGTTCCATGTTTGCGTACGTTAGTGCATCAATTTCCACTACATGTGCAGCTTGTAGGAAATTGATTTCAATAAAGTGGCTGATAACCCTACTTTAAATGATTTTTGAATTGTTAAATATTTGTTTCTAGGGGAATTAAATGGTATATGATTAATATGTGTTTCGCGTAGATGATCATAAAGTTGAATATCTTGAAATTGAATTTGAGTGAGTGAGAAATTAATACACAAAGTTGACTACTTCAAAGGGCATTATGTGTTGAAATGTTGGGGAATGTGAAGAGAATCTTTAGATTGCCCATCTCACATTGTAAAAAAATTGGTGTTGTTTCTATTATAAATGGTTGAACATATGTTGTGTATATTGAATGATTTACATCTATGAGTGACCAATAAGGGGCCACACGCATGCACACACTCAACTTAGACTTGGACTAGCCGGAGCATGGATCATGGACTTGGATTGTGCCTTTGGATTACTCTATTTGTAAAAATTGGTTTTGCCACTTGAAAACATGCATGGCTTCGCTAACCCATAATTTAATGAGTTGTTGAGAGATCTGCAAAAACCTAGAGAAGAGGTTGTTTAAATTCATTGAAATTGGCAAGTTAACCTCCTTAAATAGTGTACATCAATATTGTTGGAATATCTAGGCCATCGATCATACGAAATACGCAGCAAAAAATAATAATTAAAATTATTTCTACGATCTATGTCTATACTTACACAACCCCATATACTTAATTAAAAGCAAGCTTAGCAATTATGCCAAGCCATTCACATTCTTAGCGAGAATCATTCAGATAACAAATCACACGTTGATCAAAGACGTTCGTAACTTTCTCTCCAAATTTATCCACACCCAACTTTGATGCGTAGAAACACAATGTAGTTTGATTCTTGTATATCTGTATAGAATGAGATTAAGAGGAGAGAGAAGAGAGACGCAAACAAAAGCAAGAAGAAGAAAATTTGGTGTCTTTTCTTCCTCCTAATGTCCATCCTTCATCAATCCTCAAATTTCTCTTTGAGTCTAAGAGTCCTACTCCTTGTAGGCTTAGGAGCCTTATTCTTTATGGGCTTAGGATTCTTAATTTTTGTGGGCTTAGGAGTTATACTTCTTGTTGAGACTCCTTGTGAGCTTAGAAGTTTTATTCTTTATGTGTTGGGTGTATCTCTAAGATGAGGCCCTAAGTTGTTTTCAGGGTTTAATTAATTCCCAAACTCAGAAGACTACTCCTAAATTAATTTATTTAATTCTAGCATTATTTGGGCCTGATTGATTATTTGTCCAACAAATAAAATTAGCCCAATAATTAATTCTTTACATGATTAATTAATTATTTGGGCTCAAACAAAATTTTTACAACAAATATTATTTAGTACAGTAATTAATCTATACATGATCCATTAATTATTTATCTTCGTTTCAACGCACTAGAATCTGGTTATGTGTGTGACCTCTTAAATTCATCAATTCACCTAGTCAAATAGCAAGTTATCAAATTGCTAGATTAATTAGTCTAATTAATTAATCACCTTTGGATATCTCAATCATTAGTACTCAAGATATCATGTTATTCATGTGCAACAAACACTACTAGAAGGACTCATAGGTAAAAGATGAATTTAACTTGCGAACCTTTCATCCGTAGTTACAGTGCATATATGGTCTCTTTGCTTGGTTCTTCGATTAATGTCTAGGACTTGGTCATTCAATACAAATTCATGATTGACATTAATAACTATAATGATCCTCACAAACTCTTGTCTATTTGTTGGCCCATAACGAGATGACATCTCTTATAGTCTGGCCAGGTGTCTTGCTAAAGGTGTTTATTGGACAACGAGTATAGGAAATATAGAGAAAAAATTCCAACAGATTACTCTGTGGGATAATGAATTATGTCTTGCTAATACACTAATCTTAAACATAGTTCCACCATACCCAACAAGCCCCTATTTGGTATCTCAAGAGAGGTTTAAGAACCCTTCAAATATATGGTTTCGTTCATGTAAGACCACATACATGCATACAATCTAAGAACTAATTAAAGCGCCTACAGAACTCAAAACCTCAATTTTCCTGTTGCCACTCTAGCTAAATGGTTCGACTTCTAATGCGGGATCAATTCAATGTGATTGTTTGGAACAAACATCACATCCACTAGCCTACATGGTATCTCAACACTGATGTTCGTGGAATGAGATATCCACTCCCTGAGTAATGTACCATTAAGAATAAGCCTATTCAAATCTTACAATATCCCTTCTCTTAGATTCTATGATTTTAAACATTTATGATCTCAACTACCGAGACTTATTCCATGACTACCAACCTGCATTTGACAAGTCACGTAAACTTTTATTTATATTTATAAAAAATATACTTGAAATATATCTTTTAGGCCAACCTAAGAGTTGACTGCTAAATCATATATTACTACAAGGGGTTGTAACTTTCATAAGTTACACCTGGCGCATCTTATACCTTCAATGCCCACTTCTTCATAGTCTGAATGTTTTGTTAGCAGGGTTAGCGGCTATATAAAAGTTAGTTGTAGGAGGAATTACATGCATTCGAGCATGCTCCATATTTGCACAAAAGAGTTACACTCAGTTCTTTTCACTTTCTAGTTTATTAATTCTTATAGGTTGGTGGTACTACTATTCTAAAGACTTAAGTTGTTCGTCTTTGGAGCTGATATGTCAAAATTATGAGTGCGTCGTATTTTATATTGCCGGAAAATTTCCAACCTTGAATCGACTTATTACAGTTCCAATTCAATTGATGATTTATTACCTGTTCTAGCCCAGGAGGTACTCTAATGACAATGTTCATCCAATTCTAATAGGTGGTTCGAGTCCCTTGTCCAAAAACATTATGGAGTTAAAATAGTTAGCTTTTATAATAATAACAAAAATTAAGTTCAATATTTGTATTTATTGTTGGGTTTTATAATTAACAACAGTATGATAATATATTATAATATTAATCATGATATATTATTTATGTCTAATATTATATTGAATGGATATGATCTCACTTTTTTTAGCATTGATTTACAAAAATGTGTATAGTATATATAGGAAATTGTAAGTAATCAAATGTTTTATTATATATATATATATATATTAATATAAAAGCAAAAATTTGGTAAATTTACAAGAATGCTATTTTTTTGCTTCTTCTTTTATTAATAAATTCTGAATAAAATTAAAAAAAATAATTGGTGGTTGTTATTGAATGTGGGGAGGTAGGATTGTATATAAATTGTTGGTCAATCACTTTTTTTACTGTTCTTTTAATTTTACTTGTTCACCTCAAATTCTAAAATGTTTATAAATTTTATGTCTCAACTCATTTTTTTCATTAAAAATATATCAAATATTTTTTCAAGATCAACTTGATATTTATATTGCATATATAAAAATTATTTTTTAAAAATACAAAATATATTTTAGATTAATTGTAATATATTTTGATATTTAAATATTTTTTAAAGAAATAAAATTGTGAGATATTTTTATGCAAAATAAACTTATTAAAAATATATTTTATATATTATGAAATTTTATTTTAGAAAAATATATTATTATTTTATAAAATTATTTATTTATTACATAATAATAACAAAATCTCTCACAGCATGAGACAAAACAAAATTGTGAAATTTAATAATTAAATTAATATTAATTATAATTTACTAACTATTATATTATTACAAATTGTACATCGCACAGGAGAAATACTAGTATATATAATAACAGAACTACAACTATAAATAGAAATCAATATTTTTACGTCCAAAATAACTTTCTATTATTAGAAAATCTAATGACTAATTAGATTTTTTTTCCTTTCCTTTCTTTCTCACATTAATTTTTAAATGTGTATAACTTTTTCATCTCAACTCTATTTTTTATAAAAATTGTATCAAATTAATTCTATTTTTATGATTTTCTATTTGACATCTATATTACATATATAAAAAAATATATTAATTTTTAAATATAAAATATTTTTCATAAGTTAATTTTAGTATATTTTAATATTTCAATATTATGAGATATTTTTATTTTAAACAAGTTTTTATTAAAAATATATTTCATATAATTATGTATTTTATTTAAAAATTATATATTATTATCTTTATAATAAATTATTATATTATCATCTTATAAACCGTGCAATATACGAAGAAAAATTATAATTTTAGAATATATCAAAATTATGAAAAGAATAGTCCGTCACCCACCAAAAATTTATAATATCATATTTAATAAGAATTGTATGACTAAATTTTAAAAATTTATACTAATTCCAATTGCCTTCTTTATGCATATAATTTTTTGATTTTTAGCTACAGTTTAAAAATGATTAGAGATATTTTCGTTTGCTCCTAATTTTCATCGACATAAAAATAAAAGACGAGCGAAAGAAGTAGTAAAATAATGTGGTAGGCGGGGCGGCCGGCTGGATTTTTTCCAGATTCCAGCAAAGTGAGCCCCACACGTGACGGACAACCCCGTTATGGCGTTTTGATATTGGATTCTGAGGACTCAATCGGGGCCCACATCTGAATCGAATTTGCATTTCATCTCAATTTGCATTAACATCTCATTTAAATTTGAATTTTAATTTGAATTTACAAATTCAACCACTCAGAATCGGTGTTCGGGTGGACCCCGCACTTTTGAAAATTGACTTTGACTGAATTGGGGAAAAAACGGAAACCACTTAAAAAAAACTACAAATATTATTTAAAATGAGCAAGAAGAAAAGTCACACCTTCCTACTCTCTTATTTCCTAGACACATCCGTTTGCTGAAATTCTTGGACAATATATATACGCACATCTATGTATGCACAGCTCAAAGACTTCGTCTTTCTTAACTTTGTACTATCAACATTAAACCACAACTCCAATAAATTTATTTCAATCGGAAATCTCTGCTACTTCAAAGATTCATCCTGTTAATAACAGGTATTTTTTTCTTTTTTTCTGTTTTTCATTATTAAAGCTAGAAGATTTGATTTTTAGTTGTTTGTGAAATTTTTGGGTGGTGTTTGATGGAGTTGTCTGAATCGAATGAGTTGTTTGATGCTCCCATGTTTCAAAGGTTGGATTTTTTTTATGTGGGTTTCATTTTTAAAGCATCTCTCTGATGGACAAAGGGTTTCTTGTTTTTATGGTCCTAAACTTTGTTGGAAGATTACTTCTGTTGACAGCCTGGTTGTATGATTAAAGGGAACTTTGGTTTCTTCGAAAAAACTTTTGTTATTATTAGCAAAACCAGGTTGTTAAGACAACTCTAACTTGGTGGAGAGTATATATACTTGTATATATATTAATACACACACAATATATATATGTGTATGTATGCCTCTGTGTACATATTTTTGATTGGGTGATCAAGATTCACATATAGTAAATTAGGTTAAGAGAGTTTTTCATTGTTTTGGGGTGTGCTAATTTTCTTTGCTCTTGGGTTATGCTTCAGGTTTTGATGTGCAGAGATTTAAAGAGTAAACTCAGCCCTTCAGATTTGAAGATGGAGGCTGGAAACCGAAGTTGTGCTTGGCATAAAAAATGCTCAAATTTGCTAGAATTCGCAGCCACAGACGATTTGGTTGGCTTCAAATATGAAGTAGAGGAGAGGGGATGTGAAATTGATGAAGTGAGCTTTTGGTATGGCAGAAGCTTTGGCTCAAGAAAGATGGGGTTTGAAGAGAGAAGCCCTATCATGATTGCTTCTCTATATGGAAGCACAAGGATTTTGAGATATATTATTGAGGCTGGCAAGGTTGATGTCAACAGAGCATGTGGCTCCGATGGTGCCACAGCTCTTCACTGCGCCGCAGCGGGTGGATCATGGCAGTCCGTTGAGGTTGTCGAGCTCTTGATCAACGCCTCCGGTGATACCAATGTTGTTGATGTCAATGGGAGGAAACCTGGTGACTTGATTGCTCCTTGTGTGAAATTTTCGACCAATTCGAAGAGGAAAACACTGGAGATGCTGTTGAATGGGATTAGCAGTGATGGGGAGGAGGAAGAAGGGATTAAAACACCAAAGACTGGAAAAGAAGTGAGTGAGAAGAAGGAATACCCCATTGATATATCTCTACCTGATATAAACAATGGAGTATACGGGAGTGATGAATTTAGGATGTATAGCTTCAAGGTAAAGCCTTGCTCTAGAGCTTATTCTCATGACTGGACAGAATGCCCGTTTGTCCATCCTGGTGAGAATGCAAGGAGGCGCGATCCGAGGAAGTATCACTACACATGTGTCCCTTGTCCTGAGTTCAAGAAGGGAACTTGTGCTAAGGGTGATGCTTGTGAATATGCTCATGGTGTTTTCGAATCATGGCTACATCCTGCTCAATACAGAACACGGCTTTGCAAAGATGAGACGAGCTGCGCTCGGAAGGTTTGCTTTTTCGCTCACAAACCTGTAGAGTTGCGCCCATTGTATGCTTCAACGGGTTCAGCCATGCCATCTCCAAAGTCCGTTTCCATGAATCCATTGGAGTTGACGACAACATTAAGCCCGTTATCCCTTGGCTCACCTTCTTTGATGATGCCTAATGCATCTACACCTCCAGTTTCTCCGTCTGTTACTTGTTCATCTCCTATGGGTGGAAGCATGTGGCAGAACAAGGTCAATCTTGCGACGCCTCCTGCCCTACAGCTACCAGGGAGCCGGCTCAAGTCATCTTTCAGTGCAAGAGATGTTGACTTGGATTTGGAGATGATGGGATTGGACCGAATCCGAACCCAACATAGACAGCAGTTGGTGGAGGAGATGGCTGGTCTATCCTCCCCATACAGGGATTTAAAACCCACAAATCTTGATGATGTATTCGGATCTCTCGATCCTTCTTTAATCTCTCAGTTGCAGGGCCTCTCTCCAAAGTTCAACACCAGCACCGGGTCCCAGTTGCAATCGCCTACTGGGCTTCAGATTCGACAAAATATGAATCAACTCCGGGCAAGCTACCCGTCGAATGTCTCATCCTCACCATCAAGAAAGCAGCCGGCCTATGGCTTCGACTCCTCTGCAGCCGTGGCTGCTGCTGTTATGAACTCAAGATCAGCTGCCTTTGCTAAACGGAGCCAGAGCTTTATTGACCGTAGTAGTGGTGTTGGCTACCGTTCTGGTCTTTCTGGTTCCGCCAATTCCCCGAGTTTGATGCCATCGAAGCTCTCTGAATGGGGCTCTCCGGATGGGAAGCTAGAGTGGGGATTCAATGGTGAGGAAGTAAACAAGCTCAGGAAGTCTGCATCTTTTGGCTATCGAGGTGGTAATGCTCCGGGTTCCCCTGTCATGGCTCCGTCTGTTGGAGATGAGCCGGATGTGTCTTGGGTGAATTCACTGGTGAAAGATGTTCCGGCTGGGGGTGCCTCCGGGCTATACAGTTCCGAGCAGAGGCAGGGTGTAGTTAACGATACGATGCCGCACTGGCTTGATCAAATGTACATAGAGCAGGAGCAGATAGTGGCTTAAGCAGCGGCTTTGATGCCCACAGAATTGCTCGGATATCATGTTTAGGTTGATATTCTTTCATATTCTTACATATTAACTTCATATCTTTAGCTAGTGATCTGAAGAAGGATTATACATGATGACAGAATGACTGATCGCGATACATTGTATCAAGAGTGAAGATACATTTTTATTTTTTTTGGAGAAATTATTTATATATATTGGTACTTATTTGTAAGAGTATTATTCCCATATGGGAATACTTGGTGCAATTCTCATATTCAAGCGGTGAATAAATTGTAGGAATGAACTTGTTCAATTTCCTGTTTTCCGGTTGCTGTCAATCTGAGAAAAATATTAATTCTTTACATATAAATACAACCAGCAGAAATAAACACACAGATAGCTAGCATGGAAAATTGCTTGAGGAAGAAATCTTCCTTGAAATGGGGTGATGAAGATCGTGCCTCATTCGGCTCGGGTGAAGCATATCTCCGGCGGGTATTCGCCGGAAGAAGGCAAAAATATTTTATCATGTTTATTGACAGCGGAAGGAAGGGAGGTGCATGTTAAAATCTCAAAGCAAGATTTGGAGAAAATATTAGACAGAATTGGACAAGGAAGGGTTATCAACGGCGGAGGTCTGCGTTGCAGACTATATACATATAAGATAGAAAGAGGCTGAAGGAAATTATACAAATTTTATGTGGCTAGTTATAATAAAAAGTGGAAAGTGGTAGTTATAACATTCGTATAAAGCAAGTGTTGTTAAAATATTCGCATAAAAAAAAAAAAAAAAAAAGAATAGAAAGAGCCTAATGCTTCAAAATATCCCAAAATTATTTATGAAAATTTGTAAAGGTCCTTTAAAAATGTTTCAGCACTCCCTAAATTATTGTAAATTATTTTCTTAAAGTCCCCATACATGTTTGTAGAGATCCCTCAGCTATCAAAATATCTCAAATATCCTTGAATTATTATAAATTACTTCTTTAAGGTGTCCACGCGACGAAATGTTATGGAAGACATTGTATTCGTTAAAGTTGACGTCCAAAACATTACAGGTCATCATTTTTTATTTTTTAAAGTCCACATCGGCTTACACGCTATTTATGTGGAATAACCCCTACAAACAATAAGAAACCAAATCCTCTTCTTTTTCACCCCTTAATTCCCTTAATGCATAAATCTATTTAGAAAAGTACCATTTCTTTTAGTATGCAGATAGAAAATAAAAAGTGGAAAAGTGAAAAACTCTTAGTCTGTAGGAATACATAAGGCAAAGGGAAAAAAGAAAAAAAAAATATAGTTTCATTTACTAATACCGGGAAATAAGGTCTTTAGAATTTATTTATCTACATGTTATGTTTTTTGATAAGTATAGTAATACAATATGCGAATATACATATAACACCAATATTTCATAACAGAAGAATTTTCAAAAAACCATTTATAATAATTCAGGAACCTTTGAAACATTTCGATAATTGAAAGACCTTCACAAATTTACATAGGTACTTTAAGGAAATAACTTATAATAATTCAGGGACTTTTGAGACATTTCGATAGTTAAAAACTTTTACAAACTTTCAAAAATAATTAAGGAACCTTTTGATACATTATGTCAGATAAAAAGTTAAAATATTATATTTTTTTAGTTGCTTTTTAAAAATTCTTAAGAAAATAATATTTTCCCTTAAAAAGTATTATTTTTCACCAATAGCACACAACATGTGTCAGATCTATATGCATTTGTTTCCCATATATGAGTTAGTTCAACGTGGATGTATGCATTTTTTACAACATATGGCTCGAGTTCGATCTCTTCTACAAATTTTCTTACACTGTGGCATGTTGGTTTTTCTAAATACTATAAAACCATGAACAAACTCACGTATCAACTGCCATCTCAGATAATTTTAAGATGGAATTCAATAGCTTGCATATTTTCTATAATTTTCATACTATTATTCACCTTGAGTGAGTTCTGCTTTTAAATTTATCTTTTAGATTTATTTAGATGTTCTAATCTTTTCCAAGTTGAATGAATGTGTGACTTCGGTTAATTCAACTTTATTCTTGTATTCATTGAGTTTCATACAATTGAACAAATTCAAACTTGCAAAGTTGTTGAAGTTAATAAAAAAATATGATTAGAATGTGTGAATTTTCAGTATGACTGAACTTATAATAATATTCAACCAGTCTTTATCAAACATTTTACATATATTCTACTAGAGATAGGTATGGTTCTGGTTTAGAATTGGAACCGTCGGTCAATGGTTCGATTTAACCGTTGATCTGGTTCTAGTTTCGAACCGAAACTGAAATCAAGTTATGCACAGTTCGGTTCCGGTTGCGACCATTCTAGTAACCGGCAGTTCGATCGATGGATCAAAACTGGCAGTTCCAACCGCAACTTGAAAATTTTAGCCGTTGAAGATCAATAGCTGAGATTAACTGGCCATTGATCTCCGACGGCTGAGATTAAATGGTTGTTGTAGAACTGGCGGTTCGAACCGGAATCGGGAACCACGGTTCCAACGCCCTTATTTATTATTTTTTGTCTATAAATACCCCCTCCCCCTACCCATTTTCTTTCACAAAATCTAATATCTCTTAATCTCTCTCAATTATGTTGTCTTCTCTTTCAATCTCTCTCAATTATCTTGTCATCTCTTTCAATCATCTCGTAATCTCTCTCAAAATGTCGAGCTCGAGCCAAAGAAGATGACGAGAAGGTAGAGTATCATCTTCTTCATCTCGACAAGCAAAAAGAAATCGCCTATGCTGATGAGTACAAGTGTCGGAGTTGGATTACCACCACCATCACATTTGGCTCCAAGATATCTTCATCTTGATAATGAAGATATTGAAATTTTAATCGAGTGACAAGAAGATTTTGAAACTCAACTAGGTTTGTGTTTATTTTATAAAATATCACTCATAATTAAATATCTCTCTCAATCATCTATAATTAATAATTTATTATAATTATCAATTTAGGTGCACAAAGACAAGCACAACACTATGACCCTCAAACCTAATCAATCGATGAAGAATGTCTTCCAACTCAAGAGACTCAAAGTCAAAGTACGTGACAAACTCAAAGTCAAATGGACGAGATGAGGCAGTTAGATCAGATATCTTTGCCGTTCACTTCAAAAGAAATTTGCAAAATATTATAGCAATTTGCAATTATTGTGGGTTGGAATATGGTTTACAAGAAGGAGGAGGTTATGGCACGTTGAAGAAACATTTGCAATGTCACCATCCAAACAAAGTTGGAAACAATCGGCGTCAAACGCAAATAGCTCGTGGAAGATTCACCGATGATCACAAGGTACAGTTTCTTTATATAAATATTTCGATACAACAATGAGGAAATATTTATAAAAAATAATTTGCGGTATGTCTTTAACTTTTAATGTTGGTAAAAATGATGTGTTTAAAATTTTTGTTCAACTATCAATAAACTTTCAAGCATCCGGTGTTTCACGGAGAATATTAGTTCGTGATATTGAAAAAATTGTAGATGAATGTAAGTTAGCTTTGATTGATATATTTAATTTTTTTACAACTAAAAGTTTCAATTTGTGTGGATATATGAAGCGATCATTGAAGAAAATATATTGTTTTAGGACTTACTTGTCATTAGATAGATAATTCATAGACAATGCAAAAAAGATTACTTGCATATAGATAATTTGATCAAAAGCACACAGCCACAAATATTTCTTATAAAATTCATATTATTTTGCAAGAATATAATTTAGTTCCAAAAAACATTCAATTTCATTTGATAAAGCTAGTGCTAATTCTGCTAGTTCGCCATAATTAATTTGCCAACCATCATTTAAAGGTAGATTTTTTTCATATTCGATGCATGTGTTATGCTTTAAATTTGTGTGTTCAAGATGGCATGAAATATTTCAAAGAACATATAGGTCCTATTAGATTAGCAGTTGGACATTTAGCTAGGCATGCAACTTTATGCAAAAAAATGGAGAATATTTTGTAAAGTATTTGGTATAAATGCACCTAAAAAAATATAAAAAATGTGTATAATCGTTGAAATTCAACATATAAAATGTTGAATGATTCTTATGAGGTTAGAAATGAATTATGTATATTTTTTTCACAAGAACAATTACACATTCCTTTATTTCCAAGTTCATAGGATACATGTGTTGAATTAATTTTTCTTTTGAAAGTTTTTAAGATGCAACGAAATAATTATTCGGTTGTTACTATCCTACTTTCTCCTTTAATTATAGATCATTGTGTTAAAATTGCACTTATTTTATATTTTCACCTGAGACTTTACAAAATTATATTGCAAGCATGAGAAGTAAATGATTAAAGTATTATCATGAAATTCCCGAGATATTTTTAATTGCAAAACTATTAGATCCTAGAATTAGAGAAGATGGTTTAGAAGAATTACTAAGAATGTACTATGATGCATTATTTCCTGTTAAGGATTATGACACTCCTAATCTACATATAATTGTAGGTAAAACAACCAATTACTTTATGATATTTTTAAAGAATATAAAATTTATTATGGTGATAGTTTAGATAGTGAAAGCGGTCATGGAAATGAAGATATTGGTGGAGGTACCTCGGTTTCAGTTCAACCGAATATTTTCAAGATCCAAACTTTCAACACCTTAATCAATATTGTAAGTTTTACGATATTAGAAAATTTAAAATCCTAGAAGCAATAGTCTTTATCAAAAAATAGATAATTATTTATCTACAGGAATTTGGATTTGACACACCGCACAAGCTTTTGAGATGGTGGTCCCGAAAGGCAAAACTTTCATATTTTATCACTAATTGCAAAGGAAATATTTGCGTTCACGGCTTCCACTTCCTCGGTTGAACAAGCATTTAGCACCGGCGGTTATATTTTAAATCTTTGAAGATCTAGTTTGAAGGTTGAAAATATAGAAAATCAAACATTACTTAATGATTGGTCAAATGCCGAGGTGAGAAAACAAGAAGTATTTTTTTATAAAGAGAATGATAATGAAGATGAAAACGAGTATTTGACCACTAGGAGTGATTAGGTCACGCTACTCTTGAAGCATCAAAGCACATTACAAGGTAAGAAAACTACGCCGACTTTGATTCCTCAACTATGATACATAGGCAACTTAATTCTAAATTAGAAATTAAATTTTAATTTCTAATTTATAGTTAAGCTTAGGTCTTTTTTCTTTCTCTACTAATTATTTTTTTAATAAGTTGTAATTGTAAACTTGTAATCTCTTGTTAAAAGTAGTAAATGGCTATAGGTAAGTTAATGTTTTGTTGTAACTTTTTCATTTAATTTTTCTTTTGTATTAAAAATTATATTATCATTTTTACAATAACTTATTACATTATAATATTATGCAACAAAAGGAAGCAATACTAGTTTTTTTTTTCTTTTTTTTTAAATGGGTATTTTTGTTTAAGAAGAAAGAGGGTGTGTATTTAACAACTTTGCTGCTAATAGCCAATTCCAAACTATTTATGCTCCCATAAATATAACCTAGTTGTACATGCATGTCTCAATTAGTTAAAGAAAAAAGAATCAATTTGAAATGGTCAGAACTATTTAAAATATGGTATTACTATTTAAACTAGTAACAAAATTAGAGTAAATACAATTGTGACGACTACACATAAGTGTTAAGAAATATTAAATGCTTGGCTTGGGTGCCCTTATGAAGTCTTTTAGGATTTGGGCAAACATGGTTAAAAGCATGAAGAATCTCAAGTTTAGGTTCTTGACACAAGTGTGCAAAATGTAGAGTCACTGTCTATGCCCATAATAGACCTACAAAGTGTCGATATATGAAAGAATAAATGATAAAAGCATGCTCGAATCTTTGCTTTCTTATCATCATCAATTTTCTTAAATACCAACCATACACATCGGATCTTTGCTTAGTGGAGTTTTATTAGGTATAAATGCATATCCATTTCCATTTTATTTAATAATCCCTCCATCTTATAAAAAAATAATATTTAAAAAATAAAATAAATTTTTTAAAATATTAAAACAAGTTAGTTATTAGTAACTTTCAATTTTTAAAAAGTACAATTTTTTATCTTTAACTTATACTTTAGATCAAATTAGAGCTTCACCTGCTTTGTAATCCAAATAGACACTTGAACACTAATTAAATATGTCAAAGAAACTTCTAACTTTAAATTCGAGACAAATAACTCTCTCTTAAATATGACAATAACTAAATACATTTGAAATATTTTAAATAAATCTAAAAATTATCAAATCAATATATTTAAATAAAAAATAAATTTAATAATTTTTTGTACGATAACAATATGAAAAAAAAATCGGTATAGTAGTATAATCATATACCCAATTTCATTTCGGTATACAGGTATACCGAGCTGTATTTGGTATACTGATTTTTCAGTATACCAGTATACCGAATGGTTTTTATACTTGTATCTTGATAAATGCTAAAAATATCGATATATTAAAATGTTAGAATATTTCTATACCCGTAATTCAGTATGATATGGTATACCAAAAAATTTGATATGAAACGATATACCAAATATTTTGATATGAAATAGTATATAGATATGTTGGTGTAAAATGGTAAACCAAAATTTTAGTACGACATGATATGATTGTTGCCGTACCAAAATTTTGGTATACAACACAATATAAATATTGCTATATTAAAATTTTGAATACGATAGCAATATAGACTTTTTATATATCAATAACATAAAATATTTTATATACCATAGCACGGCAGGCACCCGGATCCAATCAATAAGAATTTCTTGAGTTCCCTTCATTTTCAGCTTTGCTTTGGCGACATGAATCTAGTTTTATTGATAAATATGGGATCTTGTTCTCAGACACACAGGATCACTGAACCCAATTCAATTGCTTACAAACAAAAAGTAATAATGAAGAGAGGATTTGTCTTTGGTAAAGACAGAGCAGTGAGGCCTTAGCTGTGTGTTTTTGACTTTGATGGTTTGGGAGGACAAAAAGGCCAACATTGATGTCTCAGTTCACATATAACAAAAATTCAACGTGTGGGTCCAACTTTATCTAACTATCTTAAATTAAAGTTAATGATTCTTTATTGCAGGAGCAGCCGCCGCCTAACAAGAACTGTACTATTATATCGTCTCTCCAATCTTCACCACACATACAAGATACAACGCTTCCCCTCTACTTTTCTTTCAAATATTTCTCCAAAAACTGACATATCTAAACAATGAAAGTCCAAGCAACCACACAGAATCATCACATCCTTAACTCAACGTTGAAATAAGTTGTTCTTGTCTGGTCTTAATTATGATAATGTTTTCTTTTATTTTGATTTTTTTAATTTTTTAAAAAAACACCACCAAAGAATCAAGTGCATTAAAATTCTCGAACCTAACGAAGATCGTAATTTCGTAAACATACTTGTGTAAAATATATAAGCAAAATCTACCGCTTAATCACTATGTTTTACAATTTCTATAATTTTAACACACTATTTCAATAATGGCTAATTACAACTTATATATAAAAAACAATCTATCAACCGTCTATTTTTGTGTTCAAATTATCCCATCTGACTTGACAAACATTCATTATGATTTTGTTAAGAATAAAATCCTCTCTTAATTCCACATTCATCATAAAAGGTAAATAAATAATTGCAAGCCTCAGTATAAGAATTTATGTAGAAACTACAAAATTGGAGAACAACTACAACCCATAGAGAAAAAAATATCACAGTATAAAAAGCCTCACAATCACACGGACACTCTCTCTTGGCATCAAAACCGTCACAACCTTATAAACCTTTGACTAATTCATACATTTCTCCCAATTCTTTATACTAAACTCTATGCTAGATAATACAAAAATAATTTATGAAGAATTAAATACAATGATTAATGTGTATTTAATTGATGTACTTAAAACATACACTAATAGGTTTCTTAAATAGCTTTAAGAAGTCTCCAAGGTTTGTTTCAAAAGCAATGTGGTACAAACATCTTTTATTTTTGGCACAAATCCTAACGAACTCTACCTTGACAAAAATAAAAGAAAATTCATTGTCTTTACGCACAATCATCATTCTCAAGATAGAAAATAATCTCACTCCACCATATATGTACTGCACTTAGAATTATTAATTCTAAGAATTTCCTCGGCACATGTCGATAAAACCCTGCTGAAAAGTTATGGTGCTACTCTCATTCTTGGCTCCCGTAGAAGTCATTCAATCATCGAATTTTTTTTCACTACACCATGTATCAATGTCGAGCCAATGCCATGCTTAGACCTGCTAACATCACCGCCTCCTCTCTTCCTCATGATATTCACATGTCATAAGGATACGCCGTTTCTCCTTAGAGGAAATCTTCATCAGTCGTGATATTAGCCTTAGACTCAGAGCTATTTGATGTATTAGGTCAATATTGTTTTGGACAATTCCACTTTTTATGCCCCAATTCTCCATACTTTCAACAAACTACTTTTGAATTGGAGTCATTCTTCTTTGCTTTACTAGTTGCCAACATTAATGCATTTTATGTTGAAATACGACCTTCACTTGTCAGTCTTCTTTCCTCAGACAAAAGTTTTCCGGTGACCTTAGCAAAAACTAATGTTTCCTTTCCATACAGTTTGGTTTCATGCTTTATCCTCATCTTCTATTTTTACTCCAATTGCCTCTAGTTCAGAGATGATGCCATTGAGAGTACTAAGATGATCTAAGATTTTTGTACCGTCATCTATCCGTAATGTATGAAATTGCTCTTTCTGGTACAACCAATTTGAAATGCCCTTTGCTTGGTATAATTCCTCCAACTTTTTTTTTGTCAAAACCGCGGAAATTAAATAAAAGAAAAAAAAAGTTTGTAGTACACCAATATTCGGGCATACCCAAAGAAAATAAAAACTAGTCCCAAAGCCAGAACGGGGTCAGGAACAAGCATCCTAAAAAACTGTAAACATGTGACATAATACCCACCAACACAAAGGCCTACATAACATACTAGCAAGCTCAAATGCAGGAGCAAAACAGGCTCCAAGTAATAATTATCAGGCCCCAATCGTGTCTTCAAAAAACTGGTATCAGCATTCCAATATGGAAGCCAACACCAGCAAGCATCCATCTCAAACCAGCATAGAAGCCGGCAGCCCACTTAGCAACAACTACTGGGCCATTAGGAGAAATCAGCAGGACCAACAAACGGATCGGCAGCAGTAGCATCAGCACAGGAACAGCATCTGAACAGCAGCAGTAATATTAACAGGGCCGAAGCTACAATATCAGCAGTAATTCGGTACCAGCAGCAACATACTCATCATCTAAATCCGTAGATACATCAACAACAAATCAGCAGCGGCTAGCATGACACCTAGACAATAATGTGGCTGCAACAAGTCCTAAAACCAAACAGCAAAGAACAAAAGTTGCAGCAGCAGCGAGTATCAGAAAACATCACCAGGCAGCAGGCAATGAAAATTCTCCTCAACGTGTCATATTCAGGTGGTAGCAGCAACAGTAAAATTTAGCAGGGTTGCATGGAAAGAACAATTGTAACTCATCGGGAATCAACAGTAATTGCAGCCCCTGCACCAATCCACGCAATCCCCAAGTAGTAACAAATCGTCAGCAAAAGAACACGAACCCTAATTTGTTTGGCAACGCCGTCCCCTCCAGGAAAGGAAAAAAACTATAGATAAGGAAAGTCTATAATTTTCTGAAATAGCCCCGTCAGCGCTCAAACCTACACAATGATGCATCTAGACGGGAATCCGTTCACCTTCTATCAGCAATTCCATGCTTGCCGGATTTCTGAGAAACAATTCCACGATCTGCATAAACACTAAATCAGCGCCATCCAACCTTCTCGTATAACTCCTTGAAATCTGAAATTCCATTCACATTTGTAAGAACATTTTTGGCCAGACTCAATTGTATTGTACTTTAGCCCTATAATCAAGCTCTTCCCAGTCTTCATCACTCGTGCCATTTTCTACAGTGGTAGAACTTCTGCCAGCACCATCTGACTTGTTGGAACCACACAATGCCGACCCTGACCTTTCTTTTAAAGTCTTGTGTAATCCAATCTGTATTAACACATCTTTGATTTGTATTTACCATAAGACAAAATTGATGTTGCCATCAAATTTCTTTATCTCAAATCTCATTAGATTTGAAAACTTTACCTCCCCTAACCTATGAATAAATGTCTCAAGGATGTGGAAGATCAAACTACGCTGCAACCACAAAGCATACTCAGAATTCCAAGAGACCCCAACTTAGGTTTTGATACCACTTGTTAGGAATAAATCCTCCCGAGATCCCATATTCATTATAGGGGAAAGTAAGTAAATAATTGAGAAAAATGAGAGAAAAATATTATTATAAGAAAAGTCTTACAATCACACAGACACTCTCTCTCTCGACATCAAAACATCCACATGCTTACAAACATTTGACTAATTCACACCTTTTTCCTAATTCTCTATAATAAACTCTAGACTATAGAATACAAGCAATGATTTGAGAAGAATTAATACAAATATTAATGTGTATTTAATTGGCGTACTTAAAACCTACACTAATGAGTTTCTTAAATAATTTTAAAAAGTCTCTAAGGTGTATTTCAAAAAAAAATTGGCACAAATCCCAACAAATTTGACCTTTAAAAGTATACAATTTCTCAACTGGTGTGGATAAACTCAGTTTTGTCAAAGATGATCACTTTGGATGAATGATCAGTTCTCCTTAGAGAAACAAAAATAACAATGAAGTTCATATTTCTGGGAAAAGCCAGATATCTCAGTTTCCTTTAAGTAAGAACTTGATAAGTTAGCCCTCTATCTTCTATTAGTTCGAACCTAAAGATCACATCAGTTTTGGAAAGAACTGAATTAGACACGCCTTGAAATTTTTTATATAAGTTCAGTTCTAAAAAGAGCTGAAGGATTATACTTGATCTCAACTCAAATCAGTTCTCCTACTTGATAGGTGGCATGGTCAGATTATGGCCGCTAATAAGTGTATGATGCTAACTGACACATATTGTTTGGAAAGTATCTAGCACCAGATCACATCCCTAATTTGGTTGACCCGCTCTAACAACATGGCTAGGTTTTTGTTAACTCTTTGGTAAGAACAAAATGCCCTTCTACATTTTGTAGGTATAAAACACTTTCCAAATTCTTGAGGTAAGAGATTTATACTCTATCTCACACATTTTGTAGGTTTCATTTTTAGTGCACTCCACTACTGGGAAAGATCAATTGCTCACTATTCCAGTTCATAAATGGTAAAAGTCACCCATTTATCTCACATGTATGAACGTTTTATTTTGATGTGTTTTTTGATGTATTGTTACCTATCCAATGGTACCATATCTGGGAACACTTGAGCTTTGTCTTACATTGTTCCTAAATCTTTCTCTTTTATAAAATGTTGGAGTTCTTGTGAGATTTTGTTTTTCTACTAAAATCTCCTAGTTATTATTGCTTTCTGGTTTTCCATTGTGTGAATATTGTTGTTGTTGTTGTGGTCATATCTAGCTACGGAGCCCTCCCTTAACCAAAACAACAAAACAAAATCAAAACTAAGTATATGGAGAAAGTCTAAGGAGGTCTTCATCCATCTCAAGCAAATGACATACCATAGATTACTAGCAAAAAACTTATGGTACTATAATAAACAATGAGAAGTAGGCTTGATGTTTCTAGAAGGTAAATCTTAACTTCAATTAGGTCTCCTCTTTTTGTGAAGAATTTTGACAGATGTATGTTCTAGATTTGGAGTGTGATGGGAATCTAGATCGATATTTTTATATACTAAGAGAAAAATGAGCTATTGATTCATCAAGACATTAATGGAGTAGAGTGCAACAATGGTTTAGACAGTTACAAGTGAACTCGATCCACTCTTTTGATAGAGATATGTAGAAATATGTGCCATGACAGTCAATTATTAGGCTGACCTAAAAGACATATTTCAAGTACGATATTTATGAATATAAATAAAATTTTAAAGATATTTTCTTGTCTATTGTAGTCATTTGTGTTATATTTTATATGATCTTTAAATCCCATTATCTTGGCGTTGGAACATTTAGGCCATAGTTCATACAAAATACGCAATGAAAGTAAATAATTAAAATTATTTCTACGATCTATGTTTATACCTGCACAGCCTTGTACATGTAATTAAAAGGGAGCATAGTAATTATACCAAGTAATTCATGTTCTTAGCAAGAATCCTTCGAATGACCATATTGAATGTTTGATCAAGGATGTTCATGACCCCCTCTCCAAGTTTATCCATGCCCAGTCTTGTTGGGTTTATCTATAGTGTAGTTGATTCCCGTATACCTGTATGGAAGGAGACTACTAATCTAGATCTAAAAATATATTTGGGGATCTCAACACATGAGAGGAGAGAAAAGAGAGAACAGAGAAGAAGAACGATGGTGTTCACCCTTCTTGAATTGTCGCTCTTATTGTGTGTGTTCTCTCTTTGAGGATCAATTTATATTGATATCCTCGGACTATGAGTCCTACTCCTTGTGGGTGTAGGAGTCCTACTCCTTGTGAGCTTAAGAGTTCTATTTCTTATGTGTTGTGCTTAATTAATTCTTAGAATTAATTCCTAAGCCCAAGAGATGACTCCCCAATTATTTATTTAATTCTTTGACTAATTGGGCTTAATTATCTAACAAATAAACTTAGCCCAATAATTAATTCTCTCCATGATCAACTAATTACTTGAGCTCAAGTAATTAATTTGAACAGCAAATATTATTTAACCCAAAAAATGATTCATTTATGATTAATTAATTATTTATCTTCATTCCAACGCACCAGAATCTGGTTATGCATGTGACCCCTTATGTTCATCACTTCACCAAGTCTAAGAGCAAGCAATCCAATTGCAAGAGTAATTAATCCAGTTAATTAATCACCTTTGGATATCCCAATGTCCAAGTACTCAAGACATCATTTCATTCATGTCCAACTAAAACTATCAAAAGAACTTATAAGTAAAAGATGAATTCAACATGCGAACCTTTCATCCATAGTTACTATGCTGTGATTGTCCCTTCACTCGGTTGTCCAACCAATGTCTAGGGCTTGGTCATTTAATATGAACCCATAATTAACACTAATAACTATAATAATCCTCATAGACTCTCAATCCATTGGCCATAACGATATATCATCTCTTAGATTTTGATCAAGTATCTTGCGCAAGGTCTTCATTGGATACAACCCTCTAACTCTTGCTTTCAAGTTCAATTCCTTAGCAAGATCCAAAGCCTGCTTTGATGAATCCTTATGTTTGTGATCAGCAGAGTTCATTTCCAATAATTTTCTCTTCAAATCAAATCTCCCAATGTCTGCATAATCAACCTCAAGGGAGAAGAAGAAACACTCTTGGTTGCATTTTCTTTCAAGCTCTGCACCAGGTCTTTAATGGCGATTTCGGATTTTGTAAGCAACCAATCAATGGTTTTGTTGGGCTTGTCGAAACCTAGGATTTCTTGAAGATCAAAGAACCTTCTTGCAATGCCGATGGAAAACCTAACCCTCCGATCCCAAATTGAAGAAGGGTTGTCAATAATACACCAATCAGTATGAAAATGACGAGTTTGTCCCTCAATGCCAACTTTAAAAGATAATTATACCCTTAAAAAAACACATTCAACTCATGTGTTGGCCTTCTAGCCGGAAAAAATGATTTAAAAAAAGTACAGGGTGTAATAGGTCAAAAGTGTATAGAACAGGAAGTAATCGGATATGCTTTTTACCTTAAGCACCAAATGGAAAAAAACACTGTAGGTCAGGTTGGTTTTTGATATTAACCCTATTAATAAATGCGACTATTCAATTTAGTATTTACAGCAACCTTAAAAACAAACACTTGTCCGACAGACCAAGAATTATCAAGTTAATACAAAAAAAGCAAATGATACACAACCAAAAGTAATCTAAAAATTCTCGAAACACATAAGAAAGATAATTACCACCAAAAAATTATGCTACGATATTGTTTTAAGAATTCATCCAGATCCTAAATACACAGACCTAAAATAACCTAATTTGTCTTCTCATAATATTTTTTTATAACAAACCTCTGTGCATGGTTATTTAGAATGACAGATGCATGGGGATGATGGATAGTGCTTTTTAGGTGAAGCTTTGAGGCTAAATAAAGGTTTAAGGGTTGCTTAAACTTTCTACTATGTTTTCTCTATGCGAGTTGAGGGAGAGTTATTGTGGGAATATCAGGATACACTGCAAAAGTAAATAATTAAAATTATTTCTATAAACTATGTCTATACTTGCACAACCCTATATATGTAATTAAAATAGAGTTCAACAATTATATCGAGCAATTCACGTCCATAGCAGGAATCCTTTAGATGACCATATTGTACATTTGATCAAAGACGTTTGTGACCTTCTCTCCAAGTTTATCCACGCCCAGCCTTGATGCGTAGATACACAATGTAGTTTGATATATCTTGTTTAGAACAAAATTAATAATCTAAAACTAAAAATATAATTGGGATCTCAGCACATGAGAGGAGAGAGAAGAGAACACGAAAAGAAAAAGAGAGAGAGAGAAGAGAGAAAAAAAAGTTCTTCTCAACGACCAATCGTTGTTTTCTTCTTGTTCCGACCTCGGGGTCAATTTATATTGATCCCCTACCTCTTCTTATTGATTAGGAGTCCTATTCTTATGAGCTTAGGAGTTCCACTACTTATGAGTGCTACTCATTATGTGTTGGATCTATCTCCATGACTATGTCTTAAGTGGTCTTTTTGGGCCTAATAGATTTCTAGAATTTATTTCTAAATACAAAAGACTACTCTCAAATAATTATTTTTAATTATTTAAGTATATTAACTTATTTGTCCAACAAATAAATTAGCCTAATTATTAATTCTCTACATGATTAATTAATTACTTGGGCTCATATAATTAGTTTATACAACAAATATCATTTAGCCCAGTCATTTATTTATCAATGATTAATTAATTGTTTATCGTCATTCCAATGCACCAAGACCTGGTTGTGCATGTGACCTTTAAGTTCATCACTTTTAGGTACTCAATACGTCCTTTCTTTCATGTCCAGCAAATATTACTAGAAGGACTCATAGGTAAAAGGTGAATTTTAAGTGCAAACCTTTCATATGTAGTTGTCGTGCAGATACAATCCCTTCGCTCAGTTCTTTGATTAATGTCTAGGGTGTGGTCATTTAATATGGACCCATACTTGACATTAATAACTATAATGATTCTCACAAACTCTTGTCAATTTGTTGGCCCTTAATGAGAGCTCATCTTTTATGTTCTAGCCAGGTGTCTTGCATAAGATCTTCATTGGATGCTATGAGTGTATGAAATATAGAGAAATAATCCCAAAAAGTTACTCTACGGGCAAACAAATTATTTATTGCTAATAGATTAATCTTAAACATAGTTACACAGTAACCAACAGACCCTTGTTTGGCCTCTCAAGAGAGGTTAAGAACCTCGTCAAATATATGGCTTCCCTTATGCAGGATCGTAGGCAAGCGTATAATCTAAGGACTAAATTAAACACCTAAAAAATGAGAATCTCAATTTTTCCGTTGTCACTACAGCTACCAAATGGTTCGAGTTTTGATGCATGATTAGTTCAATGTGATCGTTTGCGACAAACATCACATCCACTAGCCTATGTGGTGTCTCAGCACCAATATCCATGGAACGGGATATCCACTCCTAGAGTGACGTACTACTTAGTGCAAGCATATATGAATCCTACATATATCTTCTCGTATATTCTATGACTTGGAACATTTATGATCTCAACCACTGAGACTTATTTTATAACCATCAATCCGTGCGTGACCAAGTCTCCTAGTTACAAAGATCATGGGATTTTCATATCAGATAAAAAGTAAACACAAAATAAATACGATAAAAAAATATCTTAAACTTTTATTATATTCATAAAGAATGCACTTGGAATATGTCTTTTAGATCAGCTTAAGAGTTGGCTGTCATGACATATATTCAGACAATTATGTCCCATTTTTTCTTTTTCTTAAAATAAATGGTGTTTTCAAGAAGGATGTGTATTAACTAACGACATTAATGATGACTTAATCTAAAAAAACGGATAGTCTTTTAGCTCATTAAGGGTGTTTAGGTCATTTCTACCCGGTCAAGACAAAATAATAAGAAATGGTCAAAGTGAATATTATTCATTAGAGCTTCTCCAACAAGAAGCTACTTTGGCATTTGGCATCAGTTTTTACCCTCCAGCAATACTCCATTCTTTGCACCAGTTTAAAGTTTTTGAAATTTTTGCACTTCTTTTAGAGCAGATTTTTTTATTGCGCTATTTTTTTTCTTTTCTTTTTTATATGATTATATCTTTTTTTTAATATTAAATATTGTAATTTTTTTATCTCAATTATCCAAATTGAAATTAAATCAAGTTTTTGAAAATCATATGATGTGTAATTTAAATAATAATAAAAATATAATTTAAATAAGTATATGAGATTTTAAATATTATATACAAATTTAAATAGAATCTCATAACATTACCCGACATTCAATTTTACATATATATTTTTTGAATATGATAGTTTAAGAATATACGTAAAATAAAAATTATCTCAAAATTTAATGTTAAATAAAATTATATATAATGTTTTTAACAAATATTTAGTAATAAAAATAGATATTAAAAATAAAGAAAATAAAGATTATTGTGTATATTATTTTTTAGTGGAGAAAATAATGCAAACTGTTGGAGAGAGTATGTAAATTTTACGCTAAAGTGGTGCATAATTTGTACTAGAGAAATGAACACTGCTAGAGATGGTCTTATATGGTTGTATGGACGGGTATTATGTCAAATTTTCATTTTTCATATTCATATATCACGTATAATTCCATTGGAAATAGAAATTAGGCCTATTTTTTGGGCTTTCGATGGAGTTTGAGATTGAACTATAACTTAGGCCTACAAAAATTAAAAACTTGAGCTTCATGTATTAGTTTTACCAAACAACTCTTTGGGCTTAGAAATCAGACCGATCCACTTATCTTAATAATTCGGCTCATGATATCGTAAAGTGTCTCAAGGCCCAAATCTTTTAAAATAAATTGCATATACATAACTTGGCGCAAAATAATTTAAAATGCACATAAAATGTTTAAAAATTAAATAATAGGTGAAAAGTGGGGCGTTGCAGATGTAAATATAAAGTTTTTTATTCTATATATACTTGAAAGATTAACCGACTAATAAACGATTCATGAATTCAAAAAATATCTTCATAAATATGGTTAGACAATAATTAGTTGGCGGCTTACATTACGAAATTGTTTGACTTTTCTCTAATTGATTATGTGTGAAGTAAACAAGTTTTTAATAAATAGAGTTAAGTAAGATGTTTATGATTTTTTTTTAATTTCTTAGTAGATTATGAAATTATCACACATGATTATCTGTAAGTGATTATTAAGTGGCATAATTTATTCAGAAGAGTTACATTTTTTGTATTTTGGTTGTACAGTCCATAAAACACCCAAAATCCACTTAAAATTTATGGACAAACATTAATAAAACAAAAAAAAAAAAAAAAAAAAAAAAACCGTCAAACTAAACAAATAAAAATTGTATCCAGCAAACATATAGCTCGTGTCTAGCACGTGTGTAGCTTAAGCGCAACAATTCAGGGTTTCTTGTTGGGTACGAATAATATTTTTTAAATAAATTGATACTGCTTTTGAGTTGAATAAGCAATACCCACTAGTTAAACAATAATATTGAGTAATTGTTTGGTTCAATTTCCGTTGAATTTATATTAATATAATAATAATAGTTTTAAAATAAAAACATCCATTCCTCGCCGATAAATAAAGATAAACTAATAACTTTTATAAAATTTATTAAACTTTTAATTTTAATACACTTAATTAATTTATAGAATGGTGATTTTTTTATGAAGACTATATTTTTTTACCTACATTACCAATAAAATAATTAAATGATTTGAATATTCTTAAATATTGATTTAATAAAAAATTTACTATTATATATTTTATTTTATCTTTTAAATATAGCACAATCGTGCATCGTACGTGGCAATACCAGTTCGAATAATACCAAATATCTTAGATAAAACAATATTACGTTTTTAGTTTAGGAACTAATAATATTACATTATTAGGTAAACCAACAATTGCTTTGTGGTGAAGAGTTTTACTCTTTAATCATAGATATATTTATTACTTCTTATGTTAAAATGTATTATTGAATAAACATAAAGTATTATTCTTTGTGATGAAATGTATTAGTGTTTAACTGTAAATGTACTTATATTTTAACCATGATGTATTACTTTTTGTATTAAAATGTATTACTGTTAACCATAAATATATTATTCTTTATATTGAAATATATTATTTTTTATGTTGAAAGGTATTATTGTTTAAGTGTAAATGTATTACTTTTTGTATTGATATGTATTATGGATTTAACAATAAATGTATTGTTGTTTTAATTGTAAATGTATTAATACTTCATCGTAATGGTATTACTTTTTGCATTGAAAAGTATTATCTATTGACAGTAAATTCTTTTTCCGTTGAAAAGTATTACCTATTAACTATAAACGTATTACTGAGAAGATAAAAAAAAATTCAAAAGATAATAATATTACTTGTATAATTGAAAATTTTATATGAATGAATATTTTATTGTACCTATCAAATAAAGAAATAAATTAAAATTTTACAATATGTGGATTTGTTTAAAAAATAGAAAATAATAATTAGTTGGGATTTAATGCATATCTTGGATTGAATTATCTATTAATATAAGATATATCAAAATTGCTCAAAAAATTAATTCCACAATTTAATATATTCGGATTTGATGCATATATTTTGGTTTTTGAGTTTTAATTTGATATTGTATTTTGAGGTTATACTATAGTACAAAATAATTGCTAAAAAATCAATAAATAACGTGTCGTCCTAATGATATTTATCTTGCCGTCATAATCACCAACCCCACTTTAAGTAATGTCGGCAAATTTTTGTACATTTTAAGTTTTTGTTATGTTACGATAACATACTACAATTGCTTCATTTAATTTGCTTTTTTTTTTAAAAAAAAAAAAAAAAAAAGAAAATTGATGCTGATCTAACGTAACTAGTTGCGTTCTTATACAATTTTTTTGTTATCGTTTGTTGTGTGTTAAAATCTTGTCTCCAATATTTAATATGAATTTTATTAAAACTAGGCTTTTTTCTATGTTAGTGTTAGAAAATTGGTTTATTTAATAAATGTCTAACTTATTTTGACTGATTTTTTAATTTGTTAAATATTTAATTTTGGAGGAATTAAATAGCGTATAGTTAATCTATGTTCCGAGTAGAAAATTGCAGTAAGTTGAATTTCTCAAAATTGATTTTCGGTGAATGAGAAATTAATGATGAAATTTTACAACTTACAAAAGGTGTTATATGTGTGGGATGTGAAGCGTTTAACATTAACTTATCCCACATTAAATTAATGTTGGCATTAATTAAATGACTTTCACCGGCGGGTGACCAAGTGAGGCCACACACACGCGCGCTCGTCTCGACTCGGTTCGATCTCGGTAGGCTGAGGGTCGTGGAGAGTTCATCTCCTTATGATGTTCGAGGATGCTCACTAACACCATAAATTTTGGAAACTTTAATCTGTTCTTTGTTGCTTTCAGAAATCGAGAAAGAAAGGAGTATCATTTTTTTCTTTTTTTCTTTTATCATTGTGAGCTATTGTTGGGTGTTATAACCAACAATCGCAAAATAAATAATGCTTCCGTTTAACTTTCTTTTTTCAAATCCTTAATGGCGAGTTCTTCAAGAGTCATTGCTCTTGCCCTGGGTCAAAAACTCGAGAAGTTCATGGGAACTGACTTCAGAAAATGGCAACAAAAGATGTTCTACCTGACTACTTTCAACCTGGAAAAATTTCTCAAGGAGGACCTGCCTGTGGTGGTTGAAATTGAAACTGACAATGAAAAACGCTTTGCGATTAATGCATGGCACCAAGAAAACTTCATTTATTGTAATTATGTCCTAAATGGACTTGGTGATGTACTATACAATATGTATAGTGTAGTGAAATCCTCCAAGGAGTTGTGGGAATCCTTGGAGAAGTAGTACAAACTTGAAGATGCCGACATAAAGAAATTTGTGTTGGCAAGTTTATGGAGTTCCACATGGTAGATTCCAAAAGGCTAATGAAATACGTTGAAGAGTTCCAAATGATCCTACACGACATAGCTGCAGAGGAAATGTCTCTATCCGAAGCTTTCCAAGTTGTAATTGTGATTGAGAAGTTGCCTTCTAGCTGGAAGAACTTCAAAAGTTATCTCAAACATAAACGAAAGGAAATGACTTTCGAGGATCTTATTGTCAAGCACAAGATTGAGAAAGATAATTGAAGGATCGAATCGAAGCTGGCACCCAAAGCTAATCTGATGGAACAAGGCCCCTCCGGCAAGAAGAAGAGGCCAAATGATAGAAAAAAAGGCCTATGAATCAGCCGCAGCCAAAGTTCCAAGGTGTTAATTACAACTGTGGCAAACTGAACCACATGGACAAAGACTGACGTCAGCCCAAGAAGATAGAGAAGCAGTGTTCGAGTGCCACGTGGTGGAGAACAAGAGCTCACTAACATGGATATGTTGGCGGTGGTGTTTGAAGCCAACATGGTGGATAACCCGAAGGAATGGTTTGTGGGTACCGGTGCCACTTGCCATGTTTTTTTTGAAAAGGAGGTGTTCTCCTCCTACATTCCTTCCACCAGAAGAAAGCTCCACATGGGGAACCTTGTTACCTCTGAAGTCATGGGAATTGGAAATGTGATTCTAAAGTTGACTTCTGGAAATGAGTTGCAATTGAAGGATGTGATGCATATCATAGATATCTACAAGAATCTAGCATCGGGTTCTCTTCTAGTCAACCATGTGTTTCAGGCTAGTGTTTGAGTCTGAAAATTTGTACTTAGCAAGTTTGGACAGTTCCCTATTCAAAATGAATGTAATGGTTTTATGCCATAATGGAATAAAAGATATGAATAAAACTTCTACTTCTATTTACATGCTTGAGTGCTCTAATTTGTTGCATATTAGATTGTCATATGTTAATCTCAATGCTATAAAAAGGTTGGTAAATTTAGATTTACTTGCAATAACTGAAATGAACTCACAAGAAAAATGTGAAGTTTGTGTAGAAGCCAAATAGCCAAGTTACCATTAAATTCGGTTGAGAGGAACACCTCACCTTTAGAATTAGTTCACACTAATATGTTTGATCTAAAGTTTGTGCAAACTAAAGGTGAGAAAAAATATTTTATTACTTTTATTGATGATTACACAAAATTGTGTTACGTTTATTTCTTAAGAAGTAATAATGAAGTTATCAAAGCTTTTAAACTCTGTAAGAATGAAGTGGGAAATCAACTAAGTAGCCGGATTAAATCAATTTGAAGTGATAGAGGTGGAGAATTTGTAGCAACATTTGAACAGTTGTGCTCTGAATCAGGTATAATTCATCAAATGACAGCTCCATATTTGCCATAGTCTAATGGTGTTGCTGAACGCAAGAATCTTACTCTTAAAGAGAGGATGAATGCTATGTTGATAAGTTCTTGCTTACCAAAAAACCATGTGGGGGGAAGTTGTCCTACCGTTCTACCACATTCTTGGTAAGATTCCACTAAAAGGTAAGGATAAAACTCTTTATGAAATGTGGAAGGATCATAAACCATCTTACAAATACCTCAAAGTATGGGGATGTTTGGTTAAAGTTGAGGTGCCAGGTCCCAAATAAGTATAAATCAGACCTTAGATAGTAGATTGCATATTTGTCGGCTATGCTCTCAATAGTAGGGCATATCAGTTTATGATTTACAAATATAAAATTCTTGATATGGCATAAGGTACTATGATAGAATCAAAAAATGCAATACTCTTTCAAAATGTATATCCATACAAAAAAAGGATAGAGATGAGTTCTGAAAAAAGAACTCATGAAGCTACAACAAGTTTTGCTCAAGAGAGTGAAGCACCAAGACACAACAGGAGAGCTAAAATTGCTAAAACCTAGGCCCTAACTTTATAACTTACATTTTAGAAGATGAGCCAAAGATGGTAAAAGAAGGTGAGTTTATGCAAACCATAGTTGGGAGCTGGTTGATCTCCTACGAGGTTGCAAGACCTTAGGATGCAAGTGGATACGTTTTCACTATTGGGAGTGGAGCAGTGTCGTAAAAATTGACTAAACAAATGTGTATAGCCCGGTCCACCATGTAATCAAAGTTCACAACTTTAGACAAAGTTGCAGAAGAAAAAGAATGGCTTCATAATTTCCTTGAAGACATTCCATATTGGTAATAAATCTGTTCCAACAGTTGATGATACAGTGTGACTCTCAAGCTACCATTGGTAGGGTACAGAGTAATACGTATAATGATAAGTCTAGACACATTCGTTGTAGACATAATATCATAAGATATTTGATCTCAAGTGGTATAATATCGATTAACTACATAAGTCAAAAGATAATTTGGTGGATCCGCTCACAAAAGGGCTAAACTGAGATCAGATGAACAATTGCTAAAGGGAATGGGTTTAAAATCCACATAGCAAAAATCGACAAAGTGGTAACCGAACCACATTGGCTGAAGATCCCAAGAACTCAGTTCAATGGGAAATCTAAGCTATGAAGGTTCAGTTGGAACACTTGAGAGAAATAACTTCAACCTTTCTCTAGAGAGCAAAAACTAAGTGTTGAATCCTGCAAAGTTGTGGTGAGATTAAGTCTTATGACATTTAAGATTCATATACCTCATTGAGGTAGACTATGACATGATACTCGAGATAAGAGATCACCTATATAAGTGAGAAGCGTGGACTGATTCAAATTAACACTTATGAATACAAAGGGGTTGTCCATGGCCAAAACGAACATAAATGTGAGAACAAAATGTGTTGTGTGTTACTACTCTTAGCAAGGTATACACGAAGGTTGAATAATTTAAGGAACTGCATCCACTATGCTGCTGGTATATCCGATAGTATTAACTATGGAGTGTTCAAAGTCACAATCTACATTTCCTTATGCAATAAAGTCATTCGAGGACTAGGTTGTGTGTCTGCATACATATATACATTAATTTCCACTCATGTGGGGGATTGTTAGAAAATTGGTTTATTAAATAAGTGTTACTCATGAGACGTACCCGCTACGCCCCTTATATCTGGATGGAATCAACTACACATACTGAAAATCCATGATGTTTATCTATCTCTAATCCAAATGGTGCAGTGATGCCAGCACAAATGGTTAGACATGGCCTAAAATGAGAAGCGGGGATAAGGAGGGTACAATGGTAGATAAGTCGTGCAGTTTATGGGATGATAATGACAAGGTTGCTGAAGATGCAAATTTTACTAACTTGTATGTCATCCTATCATCCATTAGATCCAACCAGACACAAATTGATTGTCAAGTACAATACAGCGAAAGAAGTATGAGACACACTTCAAAGTCATTTTGAAGGCAATGAGTCTGTACAAGCATCTGAATTCTAGAAACTGACATCTCAATTTAACAACATTTATATGAAGGAAGATGAGAACATCGATCTCTACTTCATGAGCTTCAACGATATAGTAAACCAAATCAAGAAAATCATGAGAACTCTCCCATCGAGGTTTTACGAGAAAATCATAGTGCTAGAATCCTTCATGAAAATCAGGTTGATGTTCTTGGATAATCTTCTTGGAAAACTCAGAACGTTTGAGATGAACAATGGTTTGGAAACTATGAAAACAAAAGGCATTACATTAAAAATGAGACGGAAAGCACTCAGGAGAAAGAAGATGGTGAAGCTGTAGACATGAAGGAGATCATGGTATACTTCACAAAAAAATTGTGAAAATAACGAAGGATTTCAAAAACAAAAACAACTCGACAACGAGTTCTTCTCCGAGTAAGAATAGATCTGGAAACAAGAAAAGTTCTCAAAACACTGAAAAAATGCAATGTAGGGAGTATAAAAGCTATGGACACTATGAAGCCGAATGTCCAAACTTTCTCAGGGAGAACAAAGTATTCATAGCCACATGGAGTGACTCAGAGTCTAAACAACAAAATGATGAAATATCTTTAAACATTGGTAACTTTGCTATTTACTCTTCGAATGGTGAATTTACATGTCTAACCACTTTTCTTCCTTCTAAATCAGGTATCAAGACCATGGAAAAACTATACAATACTGATGACCCACCATTCGAAGATATTAAGAGAATATACGAACATGTCATGGCTAAATGCTCGAAAGTTACCGATGTGATTGCAAAGCTTGAAGCACTAGTAAGAGAACTCAAGAGGGAGAAGGAATCAAGTTTTGATGATGCAAGCAAAACAAAACTACAACAAGGCAAAATTCAAAAGTTGAATGACGTAAATGAGATTCTAGAGGAAAGATTAGCTGACACTCATTCCACTATGGAACATCAAGTTCGAACAATACATTAACTGAAGAGCAAGATGGACTTACTTCAACACAAATGTTTTTAGCCCTAAGTACAGCAGAAGAAAAAGATAAGAAAATATTTTCCTTAAAAAATAATCTAACAAGAGTTGAGTTAGAACCGCAAGAAAATGAGCAAGAACTGGAACACATGAGATCCGATTTCTTGGAGACAAAGTCTGCAATTCACAAATTGAATTCTGAAAAAGGCAAGGTTGATGAGATTTTGTCCTACTTTCAAACACCTAGGACAAAACATGCACTAGGATATAAGAAAAGAATGTAACAAAGTGACCAAAGGTTTATTCGATCGTCAAGTCCTTATGAATCCTCTAAAAACCCTACTAATGTTCACTCTTCTCAAGGACAACTGTCTCAGAGATTTGTTCCATTTTGTCATTACTATGATGTAAGAGGTCATCTTCATCCTAGATGTTATAATTTGAAGCATGATCTCAACACTGAAAAAATAAAAGAGTGGAACACTAGCGGGATCCCTCTGAATTCACAAGCTGATAGAATTAACACTAGTACTGATATGGCTAATATCCTTAATGAAAAACTTGGGTGAAGAAATCGGACATCGAGTGTTTTGTTCAGTTATTTCTTTACTTGTGAGAAGTGAGGGAATATGGAATTTTGATAGTGGATGCTCTCATCACATGGCTGGAGATGTTACTAACTTGATCAATATTGTTGACGTTGAGGACATGTTTGTCAAGTTTGAAGACGGTGCAAGAAATGAGGTCATGGGTAAATGAACCTTGAACATGAAAGAACTTTCAGTTCTTACTGAAGTACTAGTGGTCTAAAATCTAGAAGCCAATCTTCTGAGAATAAGTCGAATTTGTTATCAAGGACACTATGTGAAGTTCACACAAGGTAAGTGTAGTGTTTGGTAAAACTAACGCACCAGTTCTTATGGTATAAGATCTGACGACCACTATTACTTACTTGAGAAATAAATGATGTGCTAAAGGGATGTTACCAACATTTTTAGTATTTGGCATAAAAAACTAAGTTACATTAATTTTCAACATCTAATGAACTTTCTTAAATCTCAAGTTGTTCAAGGGCTACCTAAACTCTCCCAGAAGAATGTTACATTATACGGTCTACGGTAATGGTGAAAAAAAAAAAGACACACAAACCACCCAAGGAGGTTACCACAAAGCAAATTCTGGAATTAATTCATACAAATATCATGGGACCCATACAGGTTGAAAGTATTGGTGGTAAAAAAATATGTTTTTGTGTGTGTTGATGATTTTTCTTGTTTAGTTAGGTACTATTCCTAAAAGACAAAACTGAGACCTTCAAAAATTTCAGTTCCTTAGTTGTACGAATTTGAAGTAATAAGGGAAAAGAATTTGAAAATATATTGTTTGCAAATTTTAGTTCTTCACGTGGTATATTTCATTAGTTTTGAGCACCCAAAACTCCGACACAGAATGGAGGGGCAGAAAGAAAGAATCGAACATTGCAAGAAATGGCCAGGTTTATGCTAATGAGTAATAGTATACCTTATAAATGGTGGGAAGAAGTTGTCAATACAATTTGTAATGTCATAAACATAGTTTATATTTGGAAAAGGATTGGGAATGATCGCATATCAGTTTTGGAAGGGAAGAAATCCAAATCTATGCCACCTACACATCATCGGTTGTAAGTGCTATGTCTATAATGATCGAGAATAGCTAGGTAAGTTCGATGCTAAAAGTGATGAAGGTATGTCCTGGAATACTCAAGTATAAGCAAGGCATAAAGAATCCTTATTAAATGAACTGGCAACATTGTTTAAAGTCCTAACGTGGTTTTTTATGACAAAGTCAGTACTACTGAAGTTCCAACTAACAACCCCATTAACATTTCAGTTGAAATTGAAAAAGTACAGGAGGATGAATCGGATGAACAGGTTGAGAATCCTGAGGTCTCTTCACCCAAAGATGTCGAACCTCTGGTAAAGGTCCAAAAAAATCATCCCAAAGAACTGATCATGGGAGAAATTACTGAACGAGTACGAACTCGAGGACTACAGAAACCTATCTATCATAAGATGCATGTATTGTCATACTTAGCCTGCTATGTATTAATGATTGAACCAAAGAATGCAAAGGAGGCACTCAAAGACAGTTCTTGGATCCTAGCTATGCAAGAGGAACACAAGCAATTCACATGGAATGATGTGTGGACAATAGTTCGAAGACTTGAAAGTGTGAACGTGATTGGTACCAAGTGGATATTAAAAAATAAAACCAACGAGCATAGGAATATCACAGGAACAAGGCACAAATGGTGGCACAAGGATAGCACAAGTCGAGGGGATATACTTTGAGGACACATTCACTTCGGACGACCAGAGTCGATAAGAATTCTTTTCTCCTTTGCTTGTTTAAAAACATTCATCGTCTATCAAATGGATGCAAAAAGTGCCTTTTTGAATGGTTTCTTAAAAGAAAAGCATATGTTGAACAATCTAAGGGTTTTGAGGACCCCCATTTCCCTAACCGTGCTTACAGACTGAAAAATGCATTGTATGGTCTCAAGCAAGCACCAAGGGTCTGGTATGAAAGACTCACTCAGTTCTTACTAAAGCAAGGATTCAGTCGTGGAGGAGTAGACAAGACTTTGTTCATATAACATTGTAACTCACATATTATCATAGCAAAAGTTTATGTGGATCACATTGTCTTTGAGTTTACCCCCAAAGTGAAAGTTGATCAGTTCGAACAAATGATGTCCGAAGAATTTGAAAAAGGTATGGTTGGTGAACTAACTTACTTTGTGGGTTTGCAAGTGAAACAAAGCAAGTCTAAAATCCTCAATCGCACATTATACCAAAGCATGATAGGCAGCCTACTGTACTTGACGGCAAACATACCTGATATTTGTTACAGTGTTGGAATGTGTGCTTGATTTTAAGTTGATGTAAAAGAATCACACCTAACGACTGTAGAAAGGATCATCAAATACATAGGAGGTACAAATAATTATGGGATAAAGTACTCTGTTGATACTAATTCAGTAATTACAAGGTATTGTGACGCAAATTGGGCTAGGGACTTGAATGATCGAAAGAGTACTTCATGTGGCTTCTTCTTCATTGGTACTAATTTGGTATCCTGGCTAAGTAAGAAACAAAATAGTATCTCTTTATCCACAACTAAGGCAGAGTACATAGCAGCGGGCAGTGCTTGCTCACAATTAGTGTGGATGATGAACAAGTTACAGGACTATGAACTTAAGTTAGGATCGACCAATCTCTTCTGTGACAATATAAGTGCAATCAACATATCCAATAATCTCGAATAACATTCCATAATCAAACACAATGACATTAGGTATCATTTTATTCAAGAGTTGGTAGAAGATAACATTGTAGTTCTAGATCATGTTCCTACTGAGTGAATTAAAACATTAGATTTATTTGTGTTGTTGAGTCTATCTTTAGTTCGAAATTGGTATGGAACTATCTATCTCAAATATGATTTTAATCTTTTACTTTCTTTTGCTTTCTATGTGCTTAAGTGTCAATACTATGGTTGGAAAATGGGCGGGGTTTTTTCAAATGAGGGTAGTTACTTGTTTTTCAAATAGAAGTTGAGAGGCCCCTTCTCTCTTAACCTACATAATCCCTTAATTTTTGTTTATTTACCCTCACTAACCATTTTGCTCTCCTCTTGCCTAAGTACTTTGCTCTTATCGAAAAATTTCTTTATTCAAAATTTCAAAATACCAAGGTCTAAAGTAACAGAAATGCACCTAAAGTAATCCAACGACACCAATGCCACAAAACCCTCTGTTCCTCACATACGCAAAGTACTGGTCATAAATAGGAAATTGTGCATTTTTTTAATTGATAAAATTGTATTTTTAATACAAGTAATTCTTGTGCACCCTCTATTTTCTACTTATTTAATCTTTCGACGAGAACTACTTTCTTTTTGTTTTCGTGGTTATTTACAGTATTTTATGGGAAACTTCATACAATAATCTACATAAGCAGTTGGCCACCCTTGGCCTATTTGAGCAAGGAAAACTACAAGGAAGTTTGTGGGCTAAAAATCATTAAGGGCTTAATTAAATAATTAATTAATTAAGCCGAAAAACTTAATTAAGTCCATAACCTGAATTAGGGCAAAAGGGGAAGGCAACCACAATCTGCGACTCACGCAAGAGATGGGGAGCCATTCATTTTAGGGAAAAGAGGTGATTCCAGTGGCAGGAAAAAAGGAAGAATGATACAATTGGAGAAAAGAAAAGGAAATAGTAGCCACATTCATTGAGGGATAGAGGAAAGAAAACAGTCATATGATTATTGTTTCATACGGCCCTATTATCCTAATTGATAATCTGTCTACCCTATTATCCTAATTGATAATGCGTTTAACGAATTAAATCCAAAGAACATATTTTAGACTGTTCGATTAAATAGGTTAATTGGAGAGGTTATTCTAATTAACTACACTTAAAGGTTAAAACGAATCAACATAGCTTGTTGTTGGTTTAGGGTAGGAATTCCACAATTAAATTGATGAGGTGTCATATAATTATATAATTTGGAATAGGAGGAAAACTGAACCGTGAACCAGAATTGCTTCTTATATATTATTGTTTGTCATTTGTTATTTGCTTCATTTTTATTTATTAGAATATATTTGATTTTATTAGTTCAGTAGACAAATCCACCGACAACCCCCCTATTTATTTGAATTCGTAAATTAACATAAAAATATACAAATAATTTAACCGTTCACTGTGGGATCGATCCTTATTTCCTACTACTATAAAATAGTAGAGAAAAGCGAGGTAAAATAAAATATAATTAATTTTGATGTGCCCCAACAACACGATCAACTGGTGACATCCAGAGCGCTGACAGTCCATCCTCGAATCCTAGAGGCGGCGAAAGAGGAAGAACTCAGTCAAGAAAGAAAAAGTTCCCTCTGCCAGAACTCAAACAACGCAAAAACAAGGATGAAGAATCTAGGACTTCACCCCCCCCCCCCAAACTGAACCAAAAGCCCCCTCGATGGTGAGGGAGAAAATTGATAAAAATAAAAAATAAAAAAAAGGAAAGGAAAGTGGGTATGGAAGAAATCCCCAATCCAAACTCAATGATGGGCGTGGAAAGTGAGAATGAAGACACCCCCCCACCATTCAAGACTAGTCACAAAATACCGTACAAGAACCAATTCTAAAGACGTCAGCGTAGATCGAAAGAGGTTCCCCCAAAACCTGATAATGGTTCTTCCTCGTTTACCTTTGAATCAAAGTGGTTTCTCAATAAAAAGGCCGAAAATTGATTTGAAATTTTAGAAATTTTGAAATTTTTGCCTGAAATGGTCGTAAAACCCAAAACCATTGGGTAGAATCAATCTTGGATATTATTGAGCGGGCTGGTTTGAATAATACTAGGGGCTATGCCGAGAAATTTTGTGGAAACATTATAAGGGGGTTTTCATAAACTTAGTAAGAGATTATTGGGACATAGGTTCTTCGAATGAAAGGGAAGTGTTCATTTGAAATCAAACCTGCTTGTTAAATCCTGAAGTTGTTAATGAATTTTTGGGTATTGTTGAGAATGGGTAGTCTGATCTTAGTCTCGAGGGTAATCTGTTCTACAAAATTGGAAGGTTAAATTGAACCCCGACCACTAATAAGTCCATCATGAATGAAACACGGGTTGTGTTTCTTTATCGGCTGCTGATAGGAAAGCTTATCAACTGCTGATAGGAAAGCTTATCAACTTTGGTTTTCATATTTATATAACAATTGTGAGATTGGCAGAAAAACCAAGTGATCGAAATCTGATCGTCTTCCCAAGTTTGATCTGAGGGATCTTCCAGAGATAAGGAATTTAGATGGAGGATGAGATAAAGGATGTGATGGAACTAGCATCTCTACCATTTAAGGTCTCCAACAGGACCTTAAATTTCTATTCGGTAAAAAGTCCTGAAACCTCAATTCTGACTCCTCAAGAAGCATGTCAAGACCTATCTTCCTTTATCAAGACTTAATTAGATGTCATGAAGTGGATAACAACTGAGTTATATACTCTAGAGGAACTCATAAAGAAAATGCTTGTCTATTTTTCTTCTGGTTTTTGCAGCTACTCACCCTTTGAGATCTGGGACAAAAAATGGGGAGAAGAATGAGGAGGACAATTCTGGGAAGAAGAAAACTGAGGACAAAGAGGGAAGTGAGAAGGAAAGAGAAGAGAAGAATGATGAGATCAATGAGGATGCTGAAGTAGTGGCTGCTGATGCTGAAGAAATGGCTGCCACAAAAAAAGTTGTTGCTCAAACCAAGAAGAAAGGGAGAAAATGTAAGGTTCCTCAATGAGGAAGATGGACAGCAAATCTCTATCTCCTGGTCGCTTGAATTATGTTCGTTTTATTTGAATGACTGAACAATTTGTTCTTAATTAATATCTACTATGGATGATACTTGAATTCCTTAGGTGCTGCTTTAAATTGTTGTTTTCCGTTGGCTAAATAACTTGTTTGCTCTAGTTTATTGTATTACTTAGTTGTGCTATGTTGATATGTTGAGTGGTGGATTGACATGTCAGAAAGTTCATGTAATCAGTTATCTAATTAGTTCGAACTCATCTGGTTCTGATTACATTTTATTCTTCAAGCTTCATCCTGGGAAAATGAATGAGGTTTTTGTCCCAAATGCCAAAGGGGGAGATTGTAAGAACTTGATTTTGAGTTCTTTAAAATTGGCATTGGACAAAACGGACATAGTTTAGAATGATGCAAGATTTAACAAGATTTGTGTCCGTGTGCAGATTTTGTGAAGCAATATACTTGGAAGATTTACAAAGATTCATAGCTTTGTAAATTAAAAAGACACAAAGCGATCTTGGAAAGAAATCAATGTGTAGATATTATAGAAATCCAAGACAAATCGTAGGAAGATCATCTATATCATTAGGGAAGGATATCTATCTAGAAATCCATCAAAGAAGAACTCCTATGACACTTGACAACAAATCAGCCAAGATAAGCATAAGAGATATAGAAGAGATATGGAAGGATATTGTTCCTTATCAAGGATCAACTAACAAGGAAACAAATCTTGAAAATATGCACACATTGATTGAAGGAGATTTTTTTCATGTAAATTAGATTGTATGGTTGTCCATGACTTGTATATTAAGGGGAAAACCCACAAATTTTAGAATTGTTCATTTTAGTTTTATTTGAGTGAGATGTGAGAGAGAGATCATGCGTTTTATTTTATTTTACTTCAACGATCTGAATTCTATGCCTAGTTGGGACTCAAACTGCTTGACAGATTTAGAACAACACCGTAGGGATACGTGTGGTAAAATCTATTCAGGGGACTTAGTGGTCAGGCTAGTTGTTAGAGAGTGTGTGCGTGATCTATGTAAGGGTATTTAGTGAAGAGGGAGTCTACACAATTGTAAATCTATAATTTCACCTTGTTGGGGAACAACACTACTCTGATAGATTTGCTCGCAGAGCAAGAAGGGAATTCTTCCTCGAAACATAACTCAATCATGTTTCATTTATTTAAGCTTCCGTAAAATTTACTATTAAGTACCACGTTGAGCACGAACTCAATTGGTGTGCTAATATTATGATTACATATGGAATAATAATTTACAGTTGCTTATTATTTAAAAAGTGATGTAGTCTAGTGGTGTTTTTCAGGTCTTCAAGACCCTTATTTAATTTGGAGTAGATCGCATAGTCAAATATGCTCCAAGCAATTTGTTTTCTAGCAATTTAAACTTTTTAAAAATATATTATGGATGTTGGATGTAGTTATTCACATCCCCAAATCTTTTACATTCACCCTATTAATCAAGTGCATCTCACTTAAAATGATTTTTATTTTTCTTTAACTAAATATACTCTCATTTATGACATGATATACCCTTTTAATTAAAAAAAAAAAACAAAAAAAGAACAAACAAGAAAAAAACAACTAGAAGAATAGAAGAACAAGAAGAGAACAAGCTTACCATCTATATCAAAATAAACATTGCGATAGGTCTGGTTTTAGAATATTTGTATTTTATTCATTTTTTTTACGTTTTGTTTTGAACCTATTGCACGCCTTCTTGTATGTGTTTCAAACCTGATATGTCAAAAACATATGTTCGTGTTCTATAGGATTGGTTGAACATATATATTCGTGTTCGAAACTTATTTTCTGAATAAGGATAAGTATGTTTGCCTAAGGCTCAAAACATCCTTACAAACAGTTGAGGTAGTGTTCGACAACATTTGTTGAATGCTACTTCACTTGTTCGGCTGAATGTTCCAAACAAACCTGGGGACAATTGAGTAATGAGATTGGGTTAGATTGTGTAGATTGGGTATCAATATATTTTACTTATTTTACTAGTATATAATTTTATCTAAATTTTTTGGATTGTATTTAAAGGATTCAGCGTGAATAGTCATATCCATATATTATTTTAAATTTAGTTCATAATGGATTGCTAACAATGGGGCGGGTGCATTTATATACTGTACCCAAGTGTTTGGTCAGAAGTTCGAATTTTAACAATTGCACCTCCAATTATTTTCTTAAACTAATTTTCAAGTGTAGCAAGTTGGGTTAACCCGATTAATTGGCTAATTTAAGGTAATAGTGTAATTGACTACTAGGTAAAATTAAGGTAATTGACCAACTAATCACAAATCGGTTAAATAACTAATTAATTTGAGTAAATAAAGATAATTACTAAATATTATATGGAAAGTAACTATAACTTGTACATATAGATTTTTGCTTATTTAGGTGGAAGATTCAAAATTTAAATATATATTTTATTGTTTGAAATTTTGAATCATGAATATTTCAGCCCGAATTTAATGGCAATGACTATTGAATTACTCAATATAGTTAAATTACTAAATAAAATACAATGTTAATTGTCTTAATGTTACACATTGTAAATAATTTTCCAAATGTAATTCATTAAATAGTACTTGTTTGACTATTAGTTGGATGATACGAAAACTAGAGCTATAGTTAGGGGTGGCAATTCAGGTCGGGTTCGGGTTCGCGGGTTCGGGTTAGCGGGTCAGAAACCTTCAACCCAAACCCGACCTGTTTATATAAACGGGTCACTAACCTCAACCCTAACCTGATGACTTATAACCTTAACCGACCCATATAACCCGTTTAATTAAACGGGTCAAATAAGTTAACGGGTTAGTCAGGTCAAACGGGTTGACCAGGTCAACCTTTTTAAACATATATGCAAAAGTGCAGGATATCAAAAGTTCAAAACATGCTGCAAATATTATCATGTTACATCAACCAATGAAACTTAGGTTCAAAACATGCTTCAAAGAGCATACTGCAAATTTTGAACTAGATATTATGACATGTGTATTTACTTTTTAATATTTTTAAAAAAGTTAAACGGGTTGTCGGGTAGACCTGTTTAAATTATCCTCAACCCGAACCTGACCTGTTTAATAATCGGGTCAATCAGGTCGACCTGAAACCTATTTAGTCTCAACCCTAACCTGCTAATTTTCGTGTTGGTCTCAGGTCGTGTCGGAAATTGCCACCCCTAGCTATAGTTATGTTTTTATTATTGATGCAAAAATTGCCTAGGTGGCTGCTTAGTCGGAAACTAGGTGCTAGTCGGTATCTGACCGATTTGATTATGTGAAAACGATATTGTTAGGTGTATCTGTATTTAGGCAAGCTAGGCGGACGATTAGGCGGCCTAGCTAGGCAATTAGTCGGGCTAGGTGGACACTTAGGCAGCTAAAGATAATTTCTTTATTCTTCTTTTTTTTAAATTGTCTTATTAATTATTTTTAGTATAAATTTTATACATAATTAAATGATAAATTTATGTATTAATGATACAATATTTTGAAGATATTAGAAAAGTGACATAAGGAAAAAAATGCTAAAACATAATATATATATATATATATATATATATTGAAATCTAGGTGGCCGCTTAGTCGGTGTTTAGGTGGCGCCTAATCGGCAAGACGCTAGGTGGTCCTAAAGCGCCCGCCTACCGATTTCGACTTTTGCAATCTTGATCTTTTTATTACCACATAGACATCATCAATTTTCAAATAGTTCAATATATACTTAGTTTCATCAATTAACAAATTAGTTTATTTAATTAAATTGTCAGACAGTTAAGGATTTCTGTTTTTTTATGATGCATTTTTTGTTATTTCAAGATTTAATTCTTTGAATGTATGTTACTTAACTTTCGGAGCCGTCATGATGGGTTGGCGAGCCAGAAAATAGGCGGGCTGCTAAAATCTCAACTCAGGCCAATCAACAAACGGGTTACGAGCTTGGAGAGCCTACCCACGGTCCACCTATACACACTCACACACACACACACACACACACATATATATATATATATATATATTGCTAATATGACATGCATAAAACTGACTTGACAATTTGTTATTGCTTGAAGGTATAAATTGATGACTTAGTTACAACTGCTATCTCTAGTGACTAATCTAACCCTTGCTGCATTATATGTCAATTGACTAAGCTCATTAGCTAATTGATATTTTTCAAAGCTATATTACTATATTGATCAATACACCCTCGTCAAACAAAAAACAAGAGGTATAGTCAAAGAAAATTTATGGCACAAATGTTGAAAGCGGTGTGTAGAAAATGATTTTTTTAAAACGTCAACAATTTGATCTTTAGATGGAACATAACGAACATCAATCTCCTTTAGTTGTACCTTCTTCCATATGAAATGAACATCCACTTCAATATGTTTAATTTTAGCATGAAACACCAGATTAAAAGCAAAATGTTGCACTTATTTAGGGTGTGTCACTTGGATTACACTTTGCCGTATTTTTTCTTCCCAAAAAATCATGTATATACTTGTATTGATTTAAAATAAGACCATCAAATACTTTGTGAACCTCCAAGCCAAGAAAATATTGCACTTCCGCCAAATGCTTAAAAGAAAACTTGACATATAGAGTGTGAATAAGATCATGAATATCATAGAGATGACTAATCGTCAGTAAAATGTTATCGACATAGACGATGACAATAATAATTTTAGAACCATTTCTCTTATAGAACAATGACGTATCTGAAAAGAAACTAAAAATCCAAGAGAAAGAATAATTTTTTTTAGTATTTCCCAGACCTTGGAGCTTGCTTGAAACCATAAATGGCCTTAACAAGTCGGCAAACGTGAGTGGGTTTCCGTGAATCAATATACCCTTCAGGTTGATACATATACACAAATTCAAGTAGTTCTCCATGCTAAAAAGTATTATTAATTCTAACTTGTTGTATGGACCAACCAAAAGTCACAGCAAGGGAAAGAATAAGATAAATGGTAACCGATTTAACCACTTGACTGAACGTTTCAAAAAAGATCAATACATAGATCCTACTAAAAGCCTTTTGCTACTAACCTAGCTTTGAGCCTTTCTATTGAACCATTAGTCTTCTTTTTTACTTTGAAAACCCATTTATTTCGAACAACTTACATGTGTTTTGAATAAGGAATAAGATCCCAAGTATGGTTGTTAATGAGAGCTTAAAATTCAGCATCCATGGCTCATTTCTATCCTAGATAAGACAAAGCTTGAGCAATAGTAGCAGGTTGAGTAACAATTTGAGAAGTGGAAAAAACTTTTGATTTGTATATTCCCAATTTTGATCTGGTGACCATGTGATGTATAGGAGCATTTGAGATGGAAGGTGGAGTAGGAGTGGATGATATATGAGGCGAGTAAGAAGGAATATCATAAGAGGAATGATGAGAATGAGAACTTGCATAATATGGAGAAGATACATGAGGTGGGTGGGAATGGGTAGAGGATTCAAGTGGTAAGGGTAACATAGGAAGGCTGGAAATATTCAATTGATAAGGATGATGATTGGATTCTGCAAATAATGATGTAACAAAAAATCAAATTCATTAAGAGGATACTGTATATAAGATATACACTCTACCATATGGGCTTAGACATCTATATCCTTTATGATATGGACTATAACCAAGAAAAATTCATTTGGTCGATCTAAGTTGGAGTTTTGATGTATTATAGGGTAAGGATAACAAACATAACTAAACACTTTAAGAAAAATATAATCAGGAAGAAACCCAAATAACATCTCATGCGGACTTCTATTTGACAAAACAGAAGTGGGAACCTGTAATAATGTAGACAGAACTTACAAATACATCCCACCAGAATTTCACAGGTAGGGATGATTGTGAAGCCCATGTCTACTATATGTTGATGTTTTCTCTCAGGTTTGCCATTTTTTTGGTGAGTGTGTGGGCAAGGCTATTTGATTTGAATGCTAAGATTTTGAAAATATGTGACCATAGGTCTATATTCACCCCCAAAATCAAACTGAAATGATTTGATTTTGCTGTTAAATTGTCTTTCCACCAAACGATTAAATTACTGACAAATTTGAAGCACTTCACTTTTTGAATGCATAAGATAAATCCAGATATACCTTGTGAATTCATCAAGAAAATGAATATAAAACCTAGACCCTTGAACAAATTGAGTAAAAGAAGGTCCCTATACATCACTAAAAACAAGTTGAAAATGAGTAGTGGAATGTGTTTCAACTGTAGGAAATGACATGCTCTGAAGTTTTCTAATTTTGTAATATTCACAAAAGAAAATATTTTGAATTGAAGATGTTATATCCAAAGGCTTGAGTACATTAGCAATAGTAGTAGTGCAACAATGTCCTAGCCTACTATGCCATAGATCAATATCCTTATTTGTATTCACAGAATGAGAATAAAAAAATTGTTGAGAAACAACTCAACGATAGTGAGGCATATTTGTAGCATTGGAGAGAGTGGAATACTAGTGTTGTTGACAAGGCTGATGTGGAGAAGACGAGAGTTGAGCTAGATTAAGTCAATAGAGACTATCTTTAAGAGTTCTGGCCAGCAAAATATTGTTGGTTTTCTTGTCCTTGAAAAAACAACAAGTGTGATGAAATTTAACATATACATTTTTATCAAGTGTAAATTGAGAAAATTCTAATAAGATTTTTAATGATATCAGGTACATAAAGAATTTTATTAAGATGGACTACGAATAAAAGATGGTCTGACTGAGTGATAGGAAGATTAGATATAGTAACTACAACCAGTTTGTCTGATCCAAGATAAGGAGCCTGAATATTAAGATTACCAAGATCTGTAGTAACAGAAGATGTAGCACCACTATCTACATATCAACTTGCATCCTCGACCATAGTAGGAAACCAAAGGATAAGAAGAAGATCCTTGTTTGAACCACCAACATGGAAAACTGTAGAACTAGTGGAGGAATAACAATTGTTAACACCAAGCAATGATTATGGGGTTGTATCATTTAAGATCTGATTGGTATAAACAAAAGATAAATTAGCAACCTGCATTGATGAGTTTGGAGTAGGTGTAAATCCAGTGTAATTCACATCAAAGTGTTTAAAACTCTTTGAAGCCAAGTGATTTATTTTTGCACAGATTTGACACATTTGTCAAAATCGATGAAATCTTCCTCTACCCTGACCTCTGTGAAACGATCCTCCTCTTGGAAAATTTATCTCAGATTGCTTGATAACAACATGAGCTACTAGAGTATTTGGATGCATATTTTCAATATTAAGAGTTGAGGAAGAGAGTTGTTGAATCCTTAACTCATGAATTTGCAATGCATACTATACATCTTGAAGACTCATATATAAGATTTTGAAGATAAATTCATGACTACTGATTCAAATTATGGACCAAAACTAGTTAATATGTGAACAAATCGTCATCCGATATAACCTTTCCAGCAACCATGAGATTATCCGCAATCCCTCTCATTTTTAGTATGTGATCCTCAACAAGAAGATCGCCTTTCCTTGTTGTTTCTAGCTATAGTTCAAGATGCATTGTTCGTGCCTTTGAATTAGTACCGAACAATGCCTCAAGCACATTCCAAAGCTTAACTGAAGTTGTACACCTACTAATATAGCCAAGCACCGGCTCATTCATGGAAGATAATAACTAACTAAATAACAGTTGATCATGATGAATCCAGATCTGATAATTTGGATTAACATTATGAATAAAAATTTTAGTATTAGAATCCAAGAACCTCAATGGATTTGCAGCAGATCCAAGTAGAAATTCATCAAACCCATGCGCTGTGACTATAGCCATAACATGTGCTTGCCAAAATATGTAGTTATGACGATCTTATTCCAAGGAGATTGTGGTGAAATTCAGAGGAGAAACAAAAACACCCAGAGGAAATACAAGAATCCATTGATACAGATGCAGAGAGAGAAAAAAAAATAGATATAATCTAATAGATGAAGAGAAAAAACTATCGACATATATCATGCTAATATGACATGCATAAAACTGACTTGATGATTTGTTATTGCTGAGGGTATAAATAGATGATTTAGTTACAACTGCTGAACTCATTAACCATATCCAGTTAATGTGTTGTAACTGTATCTCTACTGACTAATCTAACCCTTTCTACATTACATGTCAATTGATTAAGCTGACTAGCTAATTGATATTTTGCAAAGCTATTTTACTATATTGATCAATCTATATATATATATATATATATATATATATTACTGTTTAATTTTTTATAAGATGAATTTTGTATATATTTTTTGTCATATTTCACATGACTTTTGAAACAATTGGGTTCAACTCTTGGATTATGATGCAGAAATCTGCTTTACAGGACATTCAAATTAAGTGATGCATATTGTACACAATATAGGTGGAACTGATGAAATGAAAGAATGCTCAATGAAATGGAGAACCATGAGAAGTTTTCACATAAGGCATGGGCACGTCTTACCTTTAGAAAAACTGACTGGAAAGATTATTGCATAAGGCGTGGGCATGCCATAACCCAAAATGTCCACCAATGGAAATAAACATAACCGTTCATTCTTCTTCTCCCACTAAGTGATGGTAGTTACTTCTAATTTATGATGATAATTATTGATAATATTAGCGGGGGATTAAGAGAGACTATATATATTAGAAAATTATATCTTGAAAAGGACATCTAGAATTTTACACAACTCTCGACTTTTCTAATTTTCTATAATCCTCCATGGCAGTTACTTGTGATTTATGATAGTTATATGATAACAATCTATAATCCTCTATAAACATTCTGAAGTTTATCCTTCCATGGAGGATTATAGAAAATTAGAAAAGTCGAGAGTTGTTTAAAATTCTAGATGTCCTTTCTACATATAGTTCTCTAATATATATAGTCTCTCTTAATCCCCCACTAATTTTATCAATAGTTATCATTATAAATCATAAGTAACTGCCATCAAATAGTGGGGGAAGAAGAATGTGCGGTTACGTTTATTCCCGTTGTTGGACGTTTTGAGTTAAGGTGTGTCCATGCCTTATGCATCATTTAACTTAAATGTCCTACAAAACACATTTCTTGATCAATATTGAAGAGTTAAACACTATTATGTGTCCAAAGTCATGAGAAATATGACAAATAATATATACAAAATACATCTTAGCAATATATATATATATAGTACCAATTAATTCAACAATTATATCAGTTCATACTCTAATTTTATTATTCATAATTAATTCAAATCAAAATTCTCTTTAAATTTCATCTCTTTTTCAAAATTTATCAAACATAAAAAGAATGTCTACAAGACTGTAAAATTCATATCTAGCCTCAAAATATTACTACATATCAAAATCTTCAAAAGCAAAATATGTGACTACGTGAGGAAGGGCTGCTGGGTGTTAGGTTTAATTAATTTTTATATTTAAAATAACTTAATAAATATTATAAAAGTATTAAGGAAAAAAGTCCACAGGTTGGCTCATCCCAACCCGCCCCCAACCCATCTCAGCCCGTGGCCTGAGTTCTCCAGCCCGCTAGTTGGTGGGCTCTTAAATTCCTAGCCCAATCTACCTATTTTAAGGGGCAAGACGGGCTAGATCGGTAGGTCTTAACCCATTTTACAGCTTTACTTTCAATATAATTGCATTAATTAACTTAACTAATTGAGATTTATCAATTAGTTAATTTAATTTTTATTTAGGTGATTTGCAATAATTAAACATATAGATTTGATTATAACTAGTAAACTTCGATTTTGAATATTATCTTAATATTTTAATAATTTTAAATTTCGTTGATTCCAAAAATTCTAGAAAATTAGAAAAAACTCACGGTCACACTTGGCTTCTATTTTAGTATATTAAAAGAAGCTACATATTAAAAAATAATCTAAAAAACAACTAGTATACACATTTTGTTATATATAATTTTAAATAAATAAATTATTTTAATATAAATTAAATTAAAGATGAAAAATATAAAATAAAATACCTTGAATAATTCTTTTTTTTATTTGTCAAATGTACAATCAATTTACTATGAATTTCAAATTCAATAAAAATATTGTAATCCAACAAAAAAAGTTTAAGATATAAAAAAATTATATATTTTGTAAGAGTAAAAGTTTATAATTTAAGCTTCTCTTTATACTTGTAACTCAAATCTATCTAAATAATCTAATCAATTGCAATTATCAAACCATACAACTACTACAACAAAGCTATAATTTACATTTTATGTCATATATTTTATTTAAATGCGATTATTTTAGCATCTTCAAATTATTTATAGTTATTCATATATTTTCAACTTGTCGTGTGCAATTTTAAAAAATAATAATAATGCGACTTTATTACATTAATTTTATGTTAATTCATACTTTTTAAAGATATATCATGATTGATATTTAGAATTAAGAAATGTATTTTTTATATATGCAATACTCATATTATGTTAAAGATCGTGAAAAATCTGAATTATTCTTTGTTAAAAATGGATTAGGAAAAAAAATTATATTTTGAAATTATAAATTACAAAAATTAAAATAAAATACTTTGCTAGATTTGGGAATTATAATTTTAGAAAATTTTGTTAGTTTTTATTTTTGCTATGATTCACCTTTATATATTATATATAGTTTTGAACAACTTAAGTAACTCTTTATTTATTTATTTATTTATTTTTTTTGTTCTAGTGATTTGAAGGTCATCTTTAAATTCTTTGATTCAAATATAATTTTATTATTTTTTAAATAAAATAAAAATATCAAATCTTCATTCCAGAAAATCTATACTTAATCTAAGAAACTTTCTATATTTATTGCTTAAAAAATATAGTAAATAATTTATATGTAAAGAAAAACAAAACTAAAGGAAGGGCTGCGGGGAGATACAATAGGGCAGTTAATTAACCTCTTTTATTTTTTTATATATTTTTTTACGAAAAGTATATAATTTAAATAATTATTTTATTTTAAATTCATTTTTTTGTAGTATATTCAATTCATATTTTTTACAATCTTGAATTTAATATCAATATTACATATATCAAAATGAAATATTATATTTAAAGTATGGAATACAATTTTTTATAGTTTGAATTTTATTTTTATCTTCATATATGTGTTGAATATGAATAAATAATGGATTAATTTTATATACAGATTTTATCTACAATATAAAAATATTTCATAATTTTAATAAAAAAATATTATACTATTCAAAGTATATAATTCATTATTTCACGTTAATACTTTTTTTTTCATTTTAAATATTTGTATTTGAGTTTGAGGTATTATAGCAGGCTATAGACAATTTATATTGAGTTTGTATTCTATAATTCACTTCGAAATATCATGGAATTTATTATTGGTAGATAAACTTTTGAGAGAATGAGAATACAGTATAGCATAACAAAACTATACTTCAAATCGATTTGAGTGAAACATTATATATTAGAAATGCCACTCGATATTTGATATTATAAACAAAAAAATAAAAATATAGACACACAAAATTATAAATAAATGCGGTATTTTAAAATTTTGTTAAGTATCTTTTTTTCGTCTACTAAAAGACAAAAAAACACACACATGAATTGAACACTATAAATATGTTTTGTGCATATCTCTTACTCTGATTATATTTCATATTTTTTATAAACACTATAAACACCATAAATTTCAATATTTTATATTTAGTACGTATTTCATACGGGTGAGCATGGTTCGGAGATCTTGACATCTCCAAAGTCAAACCAAAGTTCGACGATCAAAAAAAGAAGAAAAAAAATTCAGAACCAAATTAAAAGTAAAAATTTCCAAAACCAACTGAATCAAAAAATCAGAGTGGTTCAGTTCTAAGATTCAGAGTTTATTAATTTAAAACAAATATTCATATTGATTAAATCACTATTTAAGAATAAAATTTGAAAAATATTTGAAGCATTTTATTGTATTATTGATAAAGACATGTAAAAGAAATACTTTTGTATACCAAATAACACATTTGTTTTGTCTCAAAATTAATGTCTTGTTTCTGTAATAAATTGATGAATTATGTTAAAAATAGTTTATTTCATAAGCCTCTTAAAAACTATTAGTTAATATTTATTTACATCCAAATCACACACACAATAAAGATATTTAGGGAAATAAAATAAAAATAAAATTCAATTAATCAAAATATAGGGCATCATTTTCTAAAGTATTTCCACTTTAGAAACTAAAAATACACTACCTTTCTTTTATATATTATAAGATAATATAATTATAATGATTTCATTTATAATTGAACTACATCGTTATTTTTGTTTGTATAGATAGAAATGACAAATTATGAATAAGAGAAACTTAATATAAAACAAATAAATTTGATTACTATTGATTAACTTATTATTATTATTATTATTATTATTATTATTATTATTATTATTATTATTATTATTATTATTATTATTATTATTATTATTATTATTACTACTAGTATGTTCTCCAGTGCGATGCACGAACATATTATAATATTATTAAATTTCAGAAATACATAAATTAATATTTAAAAAAAATATAATTATGTTCAATAATTTATAAAAATCATGCTTATAACAAGGATATAAATATTATATATGAAATAATATGTGAACATTATTTACTTTTATTTATAAAATACAATTATTAAATTACCAAATATTAGTTTTTTTTTACATCAAGAAAATTGAATAAAATATGGTATATCAATATGAACATTTTATTATTATTATTATTATTATTATTATTATTATTATTATTATTATTATTATTATATATAGCATCGAATCTGCCACAAATTCATAATTGATTAGTTAAAATCAAGTAATTATGAAGATATATGAATGTTTTTATTAGTTTTGATTAAATAAGTAACATTAACAATATTAACAAATTAAAATATAAAAAAATAAATGCTTATTTGTTAACAATATAAAAATATTTCCAAAAGATCTTTCTCTTTATTTTTGGAAAGAAAAATGGGCGGGAAAATTGATAATAACAAATATAAAAACAATCAGTTTACTATTATATATATACACTATTATATATATTATCATCATAAGTCTTTTTTTTTTTAGAAAGTTATTATATATTTCTGAAAAAACTGTGATTATGTTGCATTGTGCCATGTAATAAAAAACAAATCCATTTTAGAATTCATATCGTAAAATTATCAATTCCTAATTTAATAATAGTAAGACTTACTCATAACATCCACTTATATGAATTAATTGAAACAAATATAGAGACTCACATAATACATATTTTATGTTTGACCAAAATAATATTTAGATTCTATATATAGTAATAGTTCGGTAACATCGGTACAGTTCGATTTGATTATAAAAAAATTGGAGCGATTCGATATAAAAGAAGATAAATAGTCAACAAACATTTATTGATTTAAAATACTTTCAATTTGATTTTCGATACAATTCAATTATCTCCAAGATCCGTGCTCACCACTACTCATTTACACTACAACTATTTATTTTGTTATATAAATTATAAATTTTAAGTTTTTTATATAGTATTAATGCAATAGACTAGACAGGTGCCGGTCAGAGTCGAGCCGACGAATGCTCTTCTTTCGTTGAAAACCTTTTTTTCTGTGCGTATTCATTACCTTATTGGTCGTGTGTAAATGCTCGTTTTTACACAATCTTCCTGTTAATTACTCCCGAGTTGCAACAGTTGAACATCAAACCTCTCACAAGAAAAATTGAATAAAATTAATTTTCACCACAGTCAAAAGTACTGTTCATAGCTTTGATTTATTATGTTCGCCAAATTATTCCAAAAAACCAGTCAAGCCCAACCTCCATTACCACCTGCTTCACGGGTGAGCTCATGAGATTCTTATTTTTCTATAATTTTAGCAAATCTAGTTTAGTTTACGAGGATTAATTTACCCCGTGATTTGGTTTTATTGTATTGTATTTGTAAAAGTGATGGGATTTCTTCATTTTAATGTCCAATCGAGTGGGTAAACCTGAAGCGCTAGTGTATCGATTTAAATTCTTCATCCCGACAATCGGATTTTCCCCAATTGCCATAAGTTTAAAGCCCGTATCTTGCCAAATTGGGATTTGTAAAATTTTAATTTCCATAAAGGAAAAGATTAGTTCGAAGTTGGGGCAAAGTTCTTGCTCATTAATGGATTTTCCATGCAAGTGCAATTTATCATTAGGAATTGTTGCCATAAACGAAATTATATTTCTAATCGTCTATTGATAACATGTCTAGAATTACTTATATGAGTATGTATGTTTCCATTCTTCTTCAGCTGGATGTTGCACATGAAAGCATGACATCATCAGACTTGGCACCACTTGTTGCTGTTCACTATGGCATCCCATCAACTGCATCAATTCTTGCTTTTGATCCCATCCAAGGCCTCTTGGCAGTAGGGACTCTGTAAGTTCGAACTTTATACATGGGTAGACGTTGAATGTACTTGGTACACACTTCCGCTAGAAATTTTTGTTAATTGACAAGTCACACAAATTAGTGTAAGACAGTTTATACGGGCAATTCCTCACTTTGCTGTAAATTATCAATCTTTTGAAGTTCAAGCAAATGACTAATTCCATTTATAAACTCTAGGCAGTCTACTGTTACATTTACTTCAAGTATTCTCGGTCTGATTTCTTTTGCTGTTACCTTAAATTTCACAATCCAGATCATTTTGTTGTCCCACTGTAGTAACTTCTCTGAAGTTTATAGGCATTGTGCCATGGCATAACTCTCATATCATGGTATGGATCTGAAGGAAAGTGGACAATGTGGCATTGAAACATATATTCCATGTCGTGCCATTAGTAATTCTGTTATTTTATTGAATGGATGCAGGGATGGCAGGATTAAAGTAGTTGGTGGTGGCAACATTGAAGGTCTTCTTATATCTCCTAAAGCTCTACCCTTTAAGAACCTTGAGGTTTGTCATTTTTGTCCATGTATGATGTTCATGTTTTTCAGCTCCTCATCTTTCTATCCATTTGTCTTGGTTTGTGTATCAGCTTTTACTTCTTTGTTAGTTTCTTTGTTCTTGGTGACAGCTTCTAAATTTTGCTCAATCCCAATAATGGAGGAACAAAGTTGTGAACTGGTTTATGCCTTAGATTATATGATTATTCTCTGTTCACATGATTCATGATGATTGTGATGTAGACAGGAATGCTTGTTACATCTCTGCCCTTTCATAAATAATGAATGTTCCTCTTAATATCCAGAAATGATATGTCGCTAATGTTTGCATTAAGAGGTAGCCAGTTTTTTTTTTTTTTTTCCTTTTCTCAAGAAGAGTTAGTGACACTTATTGCTACTTTAGCTATTCGTGCTGCCGGATAATCAAGGAAGACCTTATTTTATATATTGTTGTATATGTTTATTTTCATTGCAGTTCCTGCAAAACCAAGGTTTTCTAGTGAGTGTCTCCAATGAAAATGAAATTCAGGTATGGTGTCTGACCTCTCATCTGGTGAAAGCAATCCTTGCAACTTTTTAATAATTTTGTCAAGCCTATCCAAGTTCCAAAATTAGCTATACATTCATTTCCATCTTGTGCATGGCATTGTTTTATTTTATAATTTTTGCAAATACCTATTTCTCATCAACCACCAATTGCTTCCGCTGTGCATGTTTAACTTTCACAGATCTGGGATCTGGAGAGGAGGCGGATAGCATCTAACATAAAATGGGAGTCAAATATAACTGCATTTTCCGTTATCTCTGGTACCAATTACATGTAAGAGACTGTGCATTTGAAATAATTTACTTCAAAAAACTATTTGATTTTAACTAAAATAATGATCCCACACAGTCTAAATGTTCATTGCTATTTTGTGACTTCCAGTTATCTTGGAGATGAGTATGGCTTTCTGTCAGTTCTAAAGTATGTTGCTGAGGAAGAGAATATTCTTCAATTACCATACCATGTTCCTCCAAATCTTATTGCTGGTACCTGGATTTCTAGATGAGTTTTTAAAGCAATTTGTGTGTGTGGGTGGGGGGGGGGGGTCTGTCTTTGTATTATCTAGACATGAAAGGTCTGCATACATGGTTGAGCCAGGATCAAGTTGGAGGGGGTCAAACGTCAAAATGAAAATGATCAAACAATAATAATATTATATACAATAAATTTAAATAAATATATTATTTGTATCAATAATGTATAATATTTAAATAAATATATTATTTGTATCAATAATGTATAATATTTATTATAAAAATATTTTAATAATACCATTACACTCCTAAAAATATTGCTTTTCGATACACTAGCAAATAATCAACAAGAAAGAAGAAAAAAAGTTATTATTGATCAATCGCTTCTTTCAATTTGAAAACCAAACAAAATAATAGTGAAAATTAATAAGATACCATATAAAGAGAATGCTATTGAGACATAAAAGAGATAGACTTAAGACAAATTAAAATCATGAAATAAAGAGAGCATAATCGGAAAGCTTTCATAGAGGAAAAAGAAACAAAGATTAAAGGCTTTAGTAATTTTGTGTCATAATATCTTAAATAATAATAATAAAATTGAACCAAGAAGTTTTTTATTCTGATAACTAGAAGTCATGGGCTGTACAAAAATTAATCAAATCTACCAAACCAAATAAATCCTGTTCAATCCAAACTGAAAACCACGGATTTAGAATGGTTTATATGGATGGATATGGTTTTATATTTTTTTATTAACTGAGTTGTTGGTTTGGTTTTGGGTTGAAAAATTAAATCCAATAAAACCAAACCGAACCAATAATCTTCAATCATGCTACAAATTTTCTAGAATTTAAAGTTATATGTCGAATTTTTGTGTTTTGAATGCTTTTTTATGTTGTCGTCTTAATCTCGACTAGCATAATTGGAGATATGCACTATTTTTCATAATATTGAGCACTAATTTTTTCTATTCATCTAATTGACCAAACCAACCAATCCAAACCGAATCCAAAAAGCTTTGGCTTGGATATTTTTAATATTGATTGGTTTGGATACAAATTGAAGTATTTGAAAACTGATTTTGTTGGTTTGATTAAAAATATTTAGTGCAAACCGAATATACCTAACCATGAAAAACGTACTCTATAAGATATATAGCAAGTTTGAATAGGCACTAATTGAAAACAACTTTACCTTCTTAAGACAACAATAAATAAAATGAGTGAGAGACAAGTGTGGAGATAAAAACGAAATAAGAAGAATAATACTAGAAGAAAGGAGTTTTGGGCATTAGGCAAGGATGAGGGGGCATCATTGGGTTGGGTGGTGTGGGGGTCTATGTGCTTTGGGGCATGGGTAGGGTGGTGGGGGACTCAGGGCCACCCCATGGCCAAATTTGGCTCCGCCCCTCTCTGCATATAAGCATATTAGAGTTAACCAGGATGCTAGTGTCAAAACAAAGAACAAAGTTGTAAAAGCTTAATGGGGAGTATTGTAGTTTATATATGCATGTATATATCTGCCATTACTCTTGTGGGTTTAATCTGCTCCACTCGAAGTGTGTAATGATTTCTTTTTTCTGCTTTACCTTTTATTTTGTTAATGGAAGGTTAAATCCTGTCTTTCCTAAATAATTTTCCGGTGTTATTAATTCTGTAGAGGGAGCTGGAATTTCATTGCCTGATCATCAATCCATTGTTGGTGTGCTCTCCCAACCTTGTTCATGTGGAAACAGGTAAACAAATGAACCAGTATTTGCTAAAAACACAATTTTCTGTGTTTTATCCCTTTTCCCGGTTGGATGTGCACCACAAATTCTCCGGTTAATGATCATGTCACCTCATCTAATAGCTTTAAGTAATTAGAGAGGAGATATAGTCAATATATAATGTCACAAACCCCAGATTCGGATACAACATGATCACCCCATGGCGCAATACCACTATGAAATGAAGTTAATGAATCATCCAAAAATTGAATCAATTTTTACCAAACTTTAGTGGGAGGGCTAACTTTTTTTGTAATTCTCTTCATGTAAAGGTGCGGAATATTTTAAAACCCATAACAAATATTCCAATATAAACTGTTATTATTTGAATGTACATAAACAGATCCTAAAGGTCGGACTAATTATTCAATGAAAGCAATGAAACTCTGCCATAGGTTATGAAACTGAACTCAAACTCAAAAGAAGTGTTGAACAAGGGTTTCATCTAAAGCTTAACTCATTAGAGTGTAAAATCATAACTAGTTACTTCAGCACACCCCCTCATGTGAAGGAAAGTGCTTTGCATTGCACTTCCAACTTTTCCTATAAATGAGTGCGCTGAATTCAACCAATGACCTTTTATTTGACCTGATTTGAAGCCATATTTAATGACCAGATCATTTAAAATTTAAATTATTAGAGACTATAATCCTTCTTAAATTTAATAATTTCATGGACCTATATGCTGGGTTAAGCTTAATTCAAAGCTAAAACAATATTCATTTCAAACAGAACATATGAGCAGACAAATCAATCTACATTGGGACGAACAATTAATAGTCGAATAGTCAAATTCAAAAGTAGACAACAAAAAAATTGGTTAGTTATCTTACAGATCAACTGTAAGAGTGCCATGACAGCCTACGGCACTGGATGTTAAATAAATAATAAGATAAAAAAACTAGAGCAATCAGATTCGAAAGTTCAATCTTTCTTATGTGATCAAATATTGAAAGTTCAGTCTTTCTCCTGTAGTCGTAAGTTTTTTCACTTTTGTTCTTTGATTTGAAAACACTCATTTTTTGTTAAGGAGGTAAATTTTATTCCTTTTCTATTATTTTATAAGCAAAGAGATTCCAGACCAGTATGGCTTGTTTAATAAGCAAGAGGGATAAAACCAAACCAACTGGTACTTAAAAATCCCTGATTCATGTCAATTCTGACTGCCAAGGCCACAGCTAAATGAAATGAAAGACCAGAAGCCAAAATTCATAACCATAATGTCACTTATATCAGCTTCCATTTTCCAACAATGTCGATACTCCTTTTGCAGGGCCAAATACATGAAATATTTTGTAGAAGGCTATCAGAGAAACTCAAACCAAGGTCTTTTGCTTAGCTGTGTCAGTTGTATAGCATTGTGCTGATTTACCTATAAATCTCATGATTTGCATGGCTAATCTAAGATTATAATGTGATGGTCATCATTCCTTCTCTCAAAGAAATGCTTCTTTATAGCCCTTAATATTCATTTTTTTTTCTTAAAACATTTTTTTGGGTTCAGAACTTTGGCATACTTTTACCTGTTCCAGTTAATGATTACAAATGTAACTGATGGGACACAAGAACTATTTAATTCTTATGTAAAACTGACCACTTTTATTATTTCAATCAGTAACAACTCTAATGTATTCGTTTAGTTTATCTTAGTCAAGATTGTAATTCTATGGTGAGATCATAATTTTATCATATAACTCACTACCTTGATTGCGATAAGTTATGATTTTGACTTTGTCTACGGCCACAACTTTGAGGCATGCACAAGTATTCACAGATGTATGGTATATTCTCTGTGAGAAAGTTGACTTTTGCTTAGTTATGTGGTAACGTCTATGCTTCATTGAAGCAAAAATTGTTTATACTGAGTCAAGGGGTGGATATTCTATCTTATTGGGTTGATCATCAAAGCACCCCAATAAATGAAAACAAGTGTTTCTGGTTCTGAGAATCATTGACTCTTATGTGGCATTTTGAAAGTCTCTCCATAGGCCCATGAACCTGCGACATGATGCGTAAATCCAGAGAAGGATAAGTTAATAATTTACTATCTCTTGAAGTAAAATCTCAGATATTCTGATAGAGTTAATCTGGGGGATTGATAGAGGAGATAACTAGGATCTGCAGTGATTGAACAATTGATTATTTCCTTGTCTGTTTTTGGCATGATTGGGAGGATCATTTCCTTATGTGCCTCCCTGATTTTAGGCATGATTAGTAGGGTTTAATAAGCAAGTTAGATATATAATAAGGGGGTTGGGATTAGCAGGATTATCAGGCAGAAAAATAGTCTTTGGATTCGGCCTTTAGGCTGGGCAGCTTTGGCTGACGGGATTATTCCCAGTGTACCTTTTTCTTTTGTTCAAATAAAATTATCCATCTCTTATTTTATTTTCATGTTTACTGCTCTTTACTCTTATCATATTCTTCAGTGGTGGATGGATAGACCAGGACTGTACCCCAAGAAAATGTCTCCAAACAACTGCATGAAGTGTACTTCAGTGTCCTACATGACATAGCTTTCAGGATAGTGGCTGTTGCCTAGTTTAATAATATGTTTTGGGCAGGCATATGGACCTTTTTGTACCTTGGACTTGCAATAAAATTAAGCTATTTATTTGCTCAAAATGCTTGGACAAATACTTAAATGCATACCCTAGGATAAAATTTAAGCATGAAAACATGATCTTATCCAATAGAATTAAATTTCACTCATAAAGTCACATTTGTCACGTCCAAGTTAATTCAATTACATTTATTTGACATAATTGTGTAGGTTTAATCTTGAAATGTCCATTGTCTTTTGTCTGGTAGTCTCAGCATATGGATCTTTGCATTGCTCTGGTTTTAAAAGGAAGGCAAGCCCTTCATCAATCCCCTGAAATGAGTCTGTCAGTATATCTTTTCTATCACATATATTTTCTGGAAAGAAGACGGGCACCTGTCATTACATTGAACAAACAAAGATAATCTTTTTAAAGGGGTAGAATGCTGCATATAGATCTCCATAATTTCCATCTGGCATCCATGGATCCATGGAGATTGGAGATATTAGTAGAGATATCATTTTTAACAAGGAGATTCAACATTGACCAAATATTTTGTAGGGTTTTGATTGCATATGAGAATGGATTGATTATTCTGTGGGATGTTACTGAAGATAGAGCTATTCATGTGAAAGGCAACAGGGATCGACAACTGAAAGGGGGTATGGTTGTGAATTTTTCAAATAATGAAAGCCACACCTACCTGAATGATTCGTTAGATAATGAAGAAGCAGAAAAAGAAATAAGTTCTCTTTGTTGGGTGTCACCTGATGGGTCAGTATTGGCTGTTGGTTATGTGGATGGAGATATTTTGCTATGGGACCTGTCAGATTCTGACCATGGTAAAGGTAAGAAAACTCTGAAGTTACCCAATGATGTTGTCAAGATGCAGCTATCATCAGGAGATAGAAGGCTTCCTGTCATTGTTCTCCACTGGGCTTCCAACAAAGCTCAAAATGGTTGTGGAGGTCAACTCTTTGCCTATGGTGGTGTGGACATTGGAGCTGAAGAAGTATTGACGGTATGTAATGAACCCTAATGTAATTCCCCTTCTCATATTCTTTTTGTGTACGCATGGATGTTTTTTCCTATTAGCGATAAAGGAGCACTATGTTCCCGGATAATTTAAGTTTCAATGCTGTAGAAGTGTGTTGATCTGCTTGTCTGACAAGTTAGGCCTGTTGTCGAATTTGAGTCTTGTGTAATAGGATTGAGGCACAGTCTCATGTTCTTCAGATAGATGGGAAATTTATATCTATGTATGTGCTCAATGGCTTATGTATTAATTGAACAGCTAACAGTACAGGTATTAGCCCATCCTAAAATGGTCTTTTTCCGTAATGCACAAATTTCCCTAGGTAAAAATCAGCATTAATGTCTTTATATATTTTAATAATGTGTCCGGACACAGTTATTGTACTATACAAATGATAAAAACAGAAACCAGAAAATCAATGGAAAACTCCGCTGCCCAAAGCCACCAGGCTAATCACAATATTATTCATAAGATAATCCAAATTAAACCCTAATCAGGGATTTAAATACCCTCCTGCTAATTACCAAAAGTAGAAATCCTAATAACCTAATCAGAAAATCCAAATAACAAAATTAAAAATAAAATATAAACTAAAACTCCTCAGCTCACGAACAGCCCACGAACAGTGAGCTCAAGCCCGTCCCCGCCGTCGGTAGACCAACAGGGGCCTCGGTCCCTCCTCCAGGCCGAGCCCCTGCTCCCGCTCCATATCAATTCCATCCTCCTTCGAAACAACCTTGTCCTCAAGGTTGAAATCCGGAAACTGACTCTGAAAACTAGTTTTACTCAACCAAGTAGCATCATCAACCGGCTGCCCCACCCATTTGACCAACAACTGCTCCTCCTCCACCCCCTTCTCACGACTAGTCCTCCACGCCAGCACCTCCTCGGGCTCAAACACCGGCCCCACAGGTAACTCCAAACTCTCTGGCAACTCCGCCTCCACGGGATGGTTCCCCACCACCCGCCGCAGCTGTGACACATGAAATACGGGGTGTATACGGCTGGTGGCTGGCAAGGACAGCCTGTACGCCGCTGTCCCTATTCGCGCCTCAACCACAAACGGCCCATAGAACTTGGGTGACAGCTTATGGTACGGCTGGCGGAACACCGTAGACTGCCGATGAGGCCGAACCTTCAAGAATACCTTGTCGCCAACTTGGAAAACCACCTCCCGTCGATGTTTGTTAGCCTGCTTGACCATACTGTGCTGGGCCTTTTCCAAATTACCCTTCAAGCGCACCATCATAGCATCGCGGCTGCCTAGAACATCCGCCACGGCAGCCACTCTACTTTCGCCGGGCAAAAATTGGCGAATGGTGGGAGGTGCCCGCCCATACACAATCTCGAACGGAGTAACCCGGGCAGCCGTCTGAAATGCAGTATTATACCAATATTCAGCCCACGGAAGCCACCGTAACCACATCTTCGGTTGCTCACAAGTAAAGCAACGCAAATAAGTCTCCACCACCCGATTTAACACCTCTGTCTGGCCATCCGTTTCCGGGTGGTAGGCGGAACTAAACTTCAAATGTGTCCCAGATAATGCAAACAACTCCTTCCAGAACGCACTGACAAATAAGGAGTCACGATCACTAACAATCGACCGTGGAATCCCATGCAACCGCACCACTTCCTTAGCAAATATTTCTGCTACAGAACGCGCCGTGACAGGCGGCTTCAGTGCTATAAAGTGCCCATACTTGGACAAACGATCCACCACCACCAAAACCGACGTATACCCCTTCGACTTGGGCAAGCAGGTAATGAAATCCATCGAAATATCCTCCCAAATCAGTTCCGGAATAGGCAATGGCTGCAGCAGCCCGGCCGGTGACATCGCTTCATACTTGGCCTTTTGGCAAACCAAGCATTGGGCAACATACTCCTGGACTTGACGGAACATGCCCCTCCAATACACATTTAACGCCAATCTCCTATAGGTGCGATAGGTCCCTGCATGCCCCCCTTCCGGTGTATCATGAAATTCTTCTAACAAACGAGGAATCCACTTCGAGTCGGAGGCCAGCACCAAGCGCCCCTTAAAGAATAGTCGGCCCCCCAATAGCTCGAACCCCGGCTTGCTCGTGGGTTCTGCTTCCAATGCCCGAACTATGCCTCGCACAAACTCATCCTGTTGTTGCTCTACCCCAACATCAGCCAATCCCAACCACTCCGGTCCACTAACCGCAACCAATGAGGCCTCTTCTCCCCTTCTCGAAAGGGCATTAGCCGCGGCATTTGAGACTCCTGTCTTATACTCAATCACAAAATCATACCCCAGTAACTTCGCCACCCAAACCTGCTGCGATGGCGTCGCTATACGCTGAGTGAGGAGATGTTTGAGGCTGCGATGATCTATTCGCACCACAAATCGCCGCCCAATTAGGTATGGCCGCCAATGTTGTACCGCCAAGGCCAATCCCATCATTTCCCGCTCATAGGCCGACTTGGAGAGGGTGCGATCCGCTAAGGACTTGCTGAAATATGCTATAGGCCGCCGTTCCTACATAAGCACCGCCCCAACACCCGTGCCCGACGCATCACACTCCACCACAAACTGACGATCAAACTGGGGCATAGCTAACACGGGCGCCTCAGTCAATGCCTTCTTAAGGCGCTGAAACGCCTCCTCGGCCTCTGGTGGCCACACAAACTGAACTGGAGCCTCCTTCTTCAGAAGGGCTGTGAGGGGGCGAGCAATGAGGCCATATTCCTCACGAACCGCCTATAATACCCTGTCAGTCCCAAGAATCCCCGGACCTCACGGACCGAACGAGGCCTCGGCCAATCCACCACAGCACTGACTTTCGCTAGATCCATCGCCACCCCAACCTGAGAAATAATATGCCCCAAGTATTCCACCTTGAGACAACCGAAGGCACACTTCTTCTGATTAGCCCTGAACTGATTCTCTGCCAAGATACTCAACACTAAATTCAACTGTTCCCGGTGGTCCACCCACGACCGGCTGTACACCAATATGTCGTCAAAGAAAACCAATACAAACTTCCTCAAGTAAGGCCGGAATAAGTCATTCATGGTGGACTGAAATGTAGCCGGAGCATTCGTTAAACCAAAAGGCATCACCAGAAATTCGTAGTGCCCGCTATGCGTCCTGAAGGCGGTCTTGTGGATGTCCAGTCCGGCCACCCTAATTTGATGGTAACCGGAACGCAAATCTATTTTGGAGAACACCACAGCTCCTGCCAATTCATCCAGCATCTCCTGTATCATCGGAATGGGATACTTGTCGGGAACAGTGGACTTATTTAGCTCGCGATAGTCCACACAGAATCGCCAACTACTATCTTTCTTTTTAACTAATAGGATCGGGCTCGAGAAGGGGCTCGAGCTCGGTCGAATAATGCCTGCTCGCAACATGTCATCAACCAACCTCTCAATTTCATCCTTCTGCAAGTGGCCGTATCTGTATGGTCGAACAGACACGGGCTTGGCCCCCGGGGCCAACACTATTCGGTGGTCCGTTGGGCGACGTGGGGGCAGCCCCCGTGGCTCCTCAAACACCTCGGTGTGCTGCCCGAGGACACTACCCAACTCCCCAGTTGTAGCATCAGATAGTATTGTAGGCTCGCGGTCAAGAACAACCGCCCAAAATTCGACCTCCGTGGTCTTGATCAGGGTGCGAAGACTCACCAAATTCCGGCACATCGCCGGATCCCCCCTTAACTCCACTTGACCTCCACCCCACTCGAAACTCATGGTTAGAGTTTCCCAATTCGTGCGAACTTCCCCCAACGTGGCAAGCCACGCAACTCCCAGAATTATGTCAACCCCGTCTAGAGCGAACACATAACAGTCGGCCTTGATAGGACACCCTGGCAAAGAGATTGGTAGTTGTCTACACACCCCTTCTGACTCCTGTCGATGCTCGTCTCCCAACTGCACCCTAAATCTGCCCGTCTTATCCGGATTCAGCCGAAGTATGGAAACCAAGGATGAGGAAATAAAATTGTGGCTCGCACCACTATCAATTAATATCGTCACCGTGCATCCGCCTACGACACCCCGAAGCCTCATAGTGCGGGGATTAAAAATTCCGGCCATAGAATAAACCGGAAAATCCCCATGTTCTCCATCCGAACCCACTTGGTCTTCCTCAACTTCCTCCTGTCCCGTCACCTCGCAATACTCATACTGCTGGAGATCCAACTCCTCATCCTCCTCAACCAACATCACTCGCAGATGTTTGAAAGGGCAGTCATGCCCGGGTGTAAAAGGTTTCTTACACTTAAAACACAGCCCCTTCGATCTAAGATCATCTAATACCTTCGGCGGAAGTCGAGTGAATCTGGAACGGGCAGAGGACTCACCAGACAGCCCGGAGTTTGTTCCCGGAGACTGCCCAGCCGCCCTAGAAAAACCGCCGGTCGACCCCCGCACACTGCCGCCTCCTGCTGCCGTACTACCTCCCCCAGACGGCCTCAAAAAATTGCTCGAACGCATCCCCGAACCACTGAAAGTCTGACTCCCTCGCCCTCCATTCTGAAAAGATAGATTATCCTCAATATCTCTGGCTAGTTCCATCGCCGTCTCCAAATCATTTGGGTGAAGCAGCCGTAATGAGCCCCGAATCGGGCCCTTCAACCCGTTCATGAAATAGCCTAAATAGTGTGCCTCAGTCAAATCTTGGAACCTGACCCGCCAATTGGACAAACACAGAGATGTAATCCTCCACCGTTCCGGACTGCCTGACCCCTGACAGTCGCTCGAACCTGCTGCCCTTGAATCGCGTGTCAAAACGCGCCACCAGCGCCTGTGTGAACTCGTCCCACGACATACCTGGCTTCCGCGCCCGCATCCACGCCAACCAGTGCAAAGCAGGTCCATCCATGGCAACCCCAGCTGCTGCTACCTTCCTCTCCGGCGGAGTGCAGTTCAATTCGAACTGTTGCTCAGCCCTAGCTATCCACCCAATCGGATCTTCCCCCTCAAACGATGGTAGAAGCGCCAAGGCAGCGCCCCTACGCGTCTAATCGAGCACGGCCTCCACCACAGTGGGTATGGCGGACGCCGCCACCTCCCCTTGTTTTGCACCAACCGCTGATTGTGTTGCACCCGCCGCTGATTGCCCCTCCAACGACGGCTGCAGAATCGCCTTCGACAGCGCAGCCAAGGACGCTGCTATTTCAGAAAGTTGCGCACCATGCGCATCCAATTTCTCCCTTACCTCGGCCTGATCGGTCTCGAGCCTATCCAAACGGTCTCTGTTCGATCTCGTCATTCCGGCGGAAACGGGATCTGGCAGGTCGGACCAATTGATAAAAACAGAAACCAGAAAATCAACGGAAAACTCCGCTGCCCAAAGCCACCAGGCTAATCACAATATTATTCATAAGATAATCCAAATTAAACCCTAATCAGGGATTTAAATACCCTCCTGCTAATTACCAAAAACAGAAATCCTAATAACCTAATCAGAAAATCCAAATAACAAAACTAAAAATAAAATATAAACTAAAACTCCTCAGCTCACGAACAGCCCACGAACAGTGGGCTCAAGCCCGTCCCCGCCGTCGGTAGACCAACAGGGGCCTCGGTCCCTCCTCCAGGCCGAGCCCCTGCTCCCGCTCCATATCAACAAATGCAAAGGACGGTCTTGGGTCCAATCTTCACTATAAAGATCTAGTTTGAAGTGTCTGAAATGTCACATTATGTGGTTTATGAAATAAAATAACAAATTATTCCACTTAAGAGGAAAAAATAAAATTATATATATATATACATATATATATATATATCATGTTAAGCTAAGAGCGTTTCTGAGAGAATACTAAAGTTCTTCCATGAGATTCTATGATTCACCTTCATAGTTTTTTATCCAAGACAAGATTCTAAATAGATTTTAATTCTAATTAGGCCCAGAGTCCATCCAAGTTTATGTGATTTTTTACTACTTCTGCTAACAGCTTGGTTATGTTTAACGAACCTGCCTCAAGACCATCTCTCTCTCTCTCTCTCTCTCTATATATATATATATATATATATCTTTATTGTTTATGATTAGCATGAGCATATGTAAAGAAGTGAAGAATAGTTGTCATTTCCTCATTTATTGTAGTGCTGGATATTTCATCTATAAAGCAATTCACTCGGTATTGCAGATCCTTGACCTTGATTGGTCTCTTGGATTAACACAGTTGAAGTGCATAGAGCGTGTTGACCTTACGCTGCATGGATCTTTTGCGGATTTAAATGTAATATCAAATGGTTATAAGGTGGACAACAGTAATGGAACATCATTATTTGTTTTGACTAATCCAGGGCAATTACATTTCTATGAATATGATTCTCTGCCTACCTTGAAGTCTGAGAGAGGAAAGAATCATTCTGTGCTTGCAATGCAATATAATTCTGTTATACCCACTATAGATCCATGTATGACTGTGGGAAAGCTTTTTACGACGAGTTCAGAAAGGAATATTTTCAGTTCGCTCTCAAAGGTACTGGACATCAGCCATGATTTACAAGTACTTTTCTTCTCATTTTCATTTTAAGTGATTAGTAATAGTTCCATTAGACAGTTTCTCCTGCAAAGCAACAATCAGATGATACGCTGACTGGTGGGAGCAAAAAGTGGCCTCTGACAGGTGGTGTTCCTCATCAAAAGTCCACAATTGAATGTTACACTATTGAGGGAATATATGTAGGGGGATATCAAGATGGAACTGTCAGGATTTGGGACGCAACACTGCCTGTTCTGTCACTTGTTTCAACTTTAGGATTTGAGGTTAGTTCAGTTCAAACTATAATCCCGTTCATTGTAATGATGATTCTGTATATACTGATGAAGAGCAGACTTTCATCTTATCATGGACTTACACGAACTCATATCCCATATGTTGGTAGATAAAGGATATTGAAGTTGCTGGTGCTAGTGCTCCGATATCAGCATTGGATTTATGTTTTTCCAACTTAACTTTATCTGTTGGAAATGAATTTGGTGTGGTAAGGAACAGTTTCCCTTTCTCTTTTACTAGCTTCACAAGAGATGATGGATACTGCTACTAAGCTTTCTCCCTACAGATTTTCCTTTATAGGCTACAAGGAAACTCTAATGAAGGAACAGTTACCATTGTAACTGAAACTAAACATGAAGGTATGGTTCCCTTTTCATATGTTCTTGTGATTATCCTTGATCTTTATTTATGATTTTTGTGCTATCTATCATAACATGCTAAAATTGGGAAGTTGCACAGGTTTCCCAAACTAATGGAAGGGCATGTGATGATCATAACTTTGTTTACTTTCACTATTTCTAATTATTAAGTTGGTTAGTATCAAAACTTGGGAGCTGGGAACCATTTTGAAACTCATGTAAAATCACAGTATCCTAACCCACCCTTTAACTGTACTCATTTTTATCTAATAATTATAATATCCAAATGTGGAACAGGATAATGATTTTTGATTGCTTCCTATGGAAACATATGGCATGCTAGGGATTAGTTTCTTCGGATGCTAATGAATTTTAAATCCCAGATGTTACTGATGGAGTTTCTAGATATCGAAGTAACTCTGTAATTTGAACTTTTCAGAGGGTCGTAAAATTATATTCATGTCATAGGATTCATTTTCTGAACAATTGGTATTCCTCATAGCCTCGTAACACAAAGAAAGAGCTGCTTAAGTAAGCGAACATTCTAAGTCATACCCTTTAAATGGAAGAAACTGTATGTGATCTATTTTTGTAATCTAACATGTAACTGGGGTTCTATGATATGAATTAAAGTTCATCTATGCATCTGAGATGTTTCCTATTAGTGTTACGGACATATGGTATCCAATTGCATAGTCAAAAACATGCATGGATATCAAGTGTTTGCAGTTTCTTGTTTTAATCATAGTTGTTTCCTTTTCTTTGCTACAACTAAATGGAATTGCACCATTCAATGAGTTTTCTCTGATGTTTCGTTATGACAGGTTTATCTTCTAAATATAGTGACCATTTCATTTTCTAGTGCAGTTGACCATTCAATGATTTTACTTTCTTATGCTCGCTTTAGTGGTTTAGTTTATCTGATAGGTTCCCTTCTGCATATGATGACAATTTTATACTTGACCTGCAGTTCATAATTACCTGCCTGAAGAGAGAAATAATTGTTTTACCATATATTCGACACTTAGTTCTCCTTTGCGTGCCTTAAAATTTACAACTTCTGGAGTCAGACTTGTTGCTGGATTTGAATGTGGACAGGTAAGACCCTTTTTTTTCCCTTCTTCTTCTTCTTCTTCTTCTTCTCTCTCTCTCTCTAAAATGATTGAATTAATCAATACCTGTTAACCCCTAAATGTCAGTCTAAAATTATCAATGCCCATCACAGGTTGCAGTGTTTGATACTAGTTCACCTTCAGTTTTATTTGTTACTGATTGTGTGTCTAGCTCAAAGACTCCAGTCGTGTCTGTGGCTGTAAAAACTTGCCCTCATGCACACCAGAACAGTGTAGAGAAATCTGATACTGGAAATGACATTGAATCTGCTCGAGAGTTTGTTTTTGTCCTGACCAGAGATGCTAACATGGGGTTGATGGATTGCTCCACTGGCAATATGATCAATTCACTGCCAATGTATTCAAAAGAAAAATCTATTGCAATAAGCATGCATTTACTAGGCAAGTATGCTCTTGTTCACTTACAATCGAATGTGGTATTTTAGTATTTCGGTATAGTTCACATATTGTTTTACCTGTTTGAGTACAGAAGAGCATCTCCTTGCTGAAGGGTCGAAAAGTGTTCCAGTTACGAGTTCCCAACATACTGAAGCTCAGATCCAGCCTTTAGAAAGTGGTTTATCAGATGTTGAAGCAAGGGCACCCACACATTTAGAGCACAAGATGCTGGAATCTCATATTTTACTTTGTTCTGATGAAGCTGTCTACTTTTACCCTTTAGAGTCTGTGATTCAGGTGCTCATCATCTCATATTTTGATTTAATCACAGTTTAATTCAAATTATTCTTTCACATCTTATGAGAAATCCTTAACTTTAGGGGGATAACAACTTTGCCCGCAAATTGAGTTTTGAGAAACCATGTTCCTGGGCTACAATCCTCAAGAGAGATGGAGAAAATTGTGGACTCTTAGTAGTTTATCAAACTGGAGAAATTGAAATACGGTAAACTTTTCTCCATTTTGTGCATTTGTCATATAGGTTGTGATAATGCCCTCTTAGGTGGCACCTGATTAATGATCGATTAAGATTGATACTGCATAGATGTGATTGAATACCAAGTTTGCCTGTGTTTGTGCTTAAGTCCAAAGCAAATTGGGCATTTGTTTTTATTAGATGTAGTTAAATTGCTGTAACTGTTGCTCCCTGGAGAATTTTTATGTTAGAAACATGGTTATTCCAGGAGTTAGTTTGTGTTAAGAAGAGGAAAAACTGAATTGGTTTGTAAGGTGAATATGGTGTTGCGGAAGAGAACTGCAATCTTCATGCTCCATTATCGATTTTCTTGCTATTTGTAGCTACTTAGAACTTTGTGCAATAATTTTAAAAAGGTCTAATCTTTTTAGCCTTTTGTAGTATGTGGCTGTAGTTGCAGTACATTTATTTTTCCTACATTTAACTGTATGATATCATGATTCAGCTCAAAAGACAGTAAAATGGTGGTACTTTGATTTTCAGATTGACTGATCCAATTCACATGGACACATCGGCCCATGTGCCCACTCTAGTAATTTTCTGTATCATTCAAATCAATAAACATGACATAATTATGAGGATGTTTTCTAAAAATATGAATAATGTTGGTTGTTATATCTAACTTTTGTTTTGCTTAATTCCTTGGACATAGGTTCAGTGTATGAATTATGAAATATCTAGAAATTGCTAGATTTTATTATCTTGGTTGGCGCACTGTATGGTTTTTGCAGCAGCCAATCTCAAATGGATGGTGGAAGAACTATAATCATTCATAAAGCACTGAGTAGCTGCCTTTTTTCAACATAGGGTTAAAGTTTTTGGATCAGGAAGCTAGTTACCAACAATATTGACTGGATTAGGAGTGTGATGGTCCCAGAGCCACTCTTGTGGTACTGGCCACGTGGGTAAGCTATGCTTTTGTGTGGGTCATGGACCACATACATATGTGTGTGTGTGAGAGTGAGTGTGCGAGTGTGTGTTGCAAGTATTTGGGTGCAGGAGTTTTACAACAACTTCCCCATATTTCTGTGGGATGCTAAACTATATCTTTGATTGAGAAATTGGATCAAAGATTTGTATGACCTAGTAGCAGATTTGTCAGCAATTGGTTCCCACCAATTTCATTGGAACAATCTTTGCCATTTATTTGAAAGATCAGATAAATAGGAAAGCTGATAGTACATTGCCTTTTGGCTTGTTGGCAGTGCCAATAATCCTAACGATGTCACGTTTCCTTAACTAGAAGGTATCAAATGACCCTTGTGTTTCTATTTCTTGGACTTGTGGAGGACACCACGGACCCTGTGCTGTATGTCACTAGAATGTCACCTACTTTAGAGTAGATGTTCACTCCCTTACACACTGATTTTGGTACTGATGTAAAATGGTGTACAAGGCCTCGGGCAACTTGTATTTTATTAGTAGTTTAGAATTTTGTGCCAACATGTTGGTTCAGAACTGTTTTAGCTGGATTATAATCTTACTTAAAGTTCAGAGATTAGGATAATATTCTAATTGTTTGGCGACTGTTTGGCAATTATATGACCTGCGACTGATTTTACTACAACTGAATGAACTATTATATTATACTGGCTCTTGCTTTTATGAATGCAATGGAAAGTAATTGTTTGTATCGTTTAGGTCTTTACCAGAGCTTAAACCTCTGGGCAGCACCTCAATGACATCAATACTAAGGTGGAACTTTAAGAACAATATGGACAAGACAATGAGTGCTTCTGAGAATGGGCAGATTACCCTGGTTGGTTCTTTTTAATAGAAATATCTGCATGTAGATTTTAATTTTTATTGCATGTTTTTTCCTGAACTCAGAAACTGTGTTCTCTCTGTATTCCATGCATCTACAAGAAGGTTGGTAATGAAAGCTTCGTTTACAGTCATTTACCTCCTTTTTACCTTAAAATAAGCACCTCTTTAAGAACCACCAGGCGAACATTCACACCTGATTCTTGAACCTTTTGGTTGAATTAAATATGTATGCTTTCTCTCAGTCGAGTGTTTGTTTGAAGTGCTCTGAACTGATTGATTTCAGTTAGTTGCTGAATTCTTTTTGCAATTTTTGTTCTTAAATACAAAACTAACTGTCAAAACTTTCCTTATTTTATGCTGCTTCCAGCTTTTGATAAATAATAGGCAGGAGTGGTTCAAGATATGTTTTTCAAAATTACAGTGGACTTAGGAGCTTATGCTTCCTGCTACTGGGTTTACCTGTCCAACTGATTATGATGCTAGCTGCTGGGTGATGCTATCTTTGTAGGACTGATGAGGAGAGCCAGTGCATGACTTAAGAATTGTTGATAGATAAAAAAATTAACTGGTGATTATGACTATCTGGCTGTACATAATCAATCACTCCCACCAACAAAGGAAACAAAACCAAAATTCTACTATAATAGGAGACATACATGGAGTTTTTACTGTTGCCACTGTATTTTCTGAGTTTCTCCTAATTTCAAATTTCTAAACCAATATAAGAAACTTGGCAATATGACATGAATGACAACTGGAAGGAAACCCATGCTGTAAATCGTTATGCCGAATTAGGTAGTAATTGCAAGTGTTTAAAAGCTAACACCTAAACATTTATTGTGGTAATTTATTTTGCAAGAAAGCTTTAGAGGAAAACTTTTCAGTTAAACAGGGCATGGACGGGAGATCCCATAAACTCCTTGGTCCTCCAACAAGTAGATTTCAGATCTGAAGTTATCTTAGACTTTTAAAAGGCATTACCATCGAAATGCTATAAGAGGTTAGCAACACCCTATTGGCTTAGAGCTGTGTAAGGTATAATCTGTTTCTTACAATTGCAATCGTAGGTTGCTGAACAATAAGAGCTATGAGAAGAATAGCCTGACTTCTTGATTACCTCATATCAAATTTATGCACCTCTTGAAATTGGGATAATAAACATCTTCCTCTCAAAATTGCATCTTAATTCCAGAATTATTTCAAATTAGACATGTTTTTAGTGTAGTACAATATATTGGCGTACCAATGTTTTCAATGACCAAGTGAAAAATTTATATAACTGTGATTGAGCAGTTTGAATCTAAAATCATGTAATAGATTATGTTACTTGCAACTATAATGTTCAACTTTTCTAGGTCAATGGGAGCGAATTTGCCCTCGTATCTCTTTTAGCGATTGAGGATGAACTCAGGTTACCCTTCCTCCCTTCTCCTTCTCCTCGTATCTCTCTGGTGAAGTCCTGACAAAAATCTTTGTTGCTTTGGGAGTCACAGTCCTTTACCTTGCCTCCATGATAAAGCCCTTGCTGCTGCTGCAGATGCTGATGTTAATTGCTTCCAAAGACAAAAGAAGGCAGAGGTAGTCATAAACACAATGTTTCAGGTTGTGTTTGAATTGAGGGATTTCAGGATTTGAAATAAATGAATTCCACACAGTAGAGTGGTTTCAACTCCATCCAAAATCCAAGTCCCAAGAAAAATTGATTCAAAATGAAGTTGATGGATTTCAAATCCTTATCAATCTGAACATCCACTGATAGATTTTGTCTCATGGATTTCAAATCATCCTCAAATCCTTCAGTCCAAATGCAGCCTCATAGTTTTTCATCTTCCTGAACTTTAAAAGAATCCATTTTTCCCATGTTCAGAGTGGTCTGCCTGGATTTGTTGGTAATATGATAAAGGGGTTGAAAGGTACTAAAGAAGAGCAGAATATGAATTACACAGAAGCTCGTGAGATGGTGATTGCACATTTAGAAAGTATATTTTCAAGGTTTCCATTTTCTGACCCTTATAATGCGAGTGATCTAGAAGACTTGGAACTCCAAATAGGTAAATTTGAGTACAATTCTCACCATAAAGCATCTCACTACCTTGATATAGAAAGATAAAAATGAAGAGTGGACATTTGCTTCTAAAAGTACTTTTGTTATTTGCAGATGAGATTGACATTGATGTACCTGTTCCTTTAACATCATCTTCACAAAAGAGCATCAATGACAAAAAAGGTTAATGTTACAAATTTCTGTCATGGGTATTGGTTTTGTGTTTTACTTACTCTTAAGTTTTGTTTCTGCTTTCATCCAGAAAAGGTAACTGAGCGGGAAAAATTATTTGAAGGCGGTTTGACTGATACTAAACCAAAGGTTCGAACACGTGAAGAAATCATTGCAAAATATAGGAACACAGGGGTAAGCTATTTCCTTCAAGTAGCTTGTGTATGCTAAAAAAGCTTGAGGGGGTTTGCATTGTCTGACCTCTTAGTTTATTTCAGGATGCTGCAAGTGCAGCATCACAAGCAAAGGATAAACTCATGGAACGCAAAGAGAAACTCGAGGTATTCTCACTTCAATAAAGTTCTGAAGATAAATTCCATGCATTGCAAATTTGGAAATTCCAAGGTTTTGAAGGTTTAGTGAGGATTGATGACATCATCCTAGTGACTTCTGTTAAATTTTATGATCTTGACATAAATGGATCACAAGCAACTCATTCCAGGGGGCTAATTTTATTGTGTTTAATAATATATTTTGTTTTCAACCCAAAAAATAAATAAATAAAACATAACATTTTTGTCTCACTGCTACTGGCATCAAGTCAACATCCAATGAAATTGGCATTGCAGGGAAAAGAGAAAAAATCCTTGCAGTATATATGAAAGCATAATAAACATAGCCTTTTTGTACTAACTCGTCCCTAACTTTGTTCATAAATGAGGATTTAATCTTATCTATACCGACTCACTATTCAATCATTTGAGAAAATAAAATGAGAGTAGAAAATGCAGGCATTAAAAGTTTATAGTGATAAAAAGACTTGGCTGTTCATATATAAAACATGGGTTGTGATGCCGTAAGGCTGGATGAGGAGGTAAGAGCTTACCTTTTATATGCTCCTTGATTCTGAGTCAACAATCAACAAGTTCACTGGTACTTCACTCTTTCTTGTCTCTCTAATATTATTAGGTAGAGAATATTATATTCAGTATAATTCCATTGATATGATCTTTTCTGAATTTTTTATTATTATTATTATTATTATTATTATTATTATTATTATTATTATTATTTTTCTCTTTAGCGTAATGTCAATGCTTTGCTAGATTCCCCCACCAAACTGTGAAACCTGAGTAGAATGGTTACCTACTGCCATATTCTAGTAAAGGATGTGAGGCTTTTTATGCTTAATGCAGTAAAACCATTCTTGCTTTCCTGCTTCTCAAGGCTTATAATTTTCTTATTTTTGTTGATTATTATAAGGATATATTAAAAAAAAAAACTATCCCTCAGATTTAACCTGTCTGTATTTGCTCACACATACAAATTGACATGTTCAGAAGGTATTTGTATATAGTTTCTTTTGAATAGGCAAACCCCAAGGGTAATTCTATGTAGTTTTCCATTAATTGGATGGTGTTCCCCTCCAAAAGATATCATTGATGTAATCTTGATGCTGGAGTCAGTTGTGAATTAGCCGATGACTATATTTCATGTTAAAGGAGAGAAAATTCGTGGATTATTATTTCTAAGGACACATGTTCTGTACCCCTGTATTCATATGATTGTGTGGTAATATCAAACATTTTTCTTTATATAGTATGTTCGCACATAATGTGTGGGAGGGCAGTCTTTCCAGGACCTAGGAATCGATCTCTCATACTGAATGCTATTGAGCTGTCATGCTGAATGATTTAGCAGGGGAGATTTGATTCATTCTGAGCTAATGGATTCAGAATAAAGGGGCTCATTTGTCCCAGTCATTTGCTTAGTCATTCTTGTTATATATCTACCTAATAGATCATCAATGTATTGGAGAAACTGCACAGTTTTTAATTATTTTGTTTTACTGGTTAGATGGGCAAAATTAAGGATGGGTATGTTACTATTGAATTAGTATGTATCATCTCTTTTTCTGTTTTGAACCAGAGGCTCAGCCAACGTACTGAAGAGCTACAAAGTGGCGCGCAGAACTTTGCGGAGATGGCTAATGAGCTCGCTAAGGCCATGGAGAAACGAAAATGGTGGAACATATGACTGCAAATACATCACCTGATCAATCTCATTGAACACCCGGCAAACCACGTTCCAAACATGCCCTTAATTCTTTGTAATGCTGGAAAGAGTCTAAATTTTTATTATGTTAATGTTAACTAGCAATCTCTACTCCATTAAGGGATTGCTGGAATGTAAAGTTTAAGACTTTAAACTGTATAGCATATTCCGTCTTACAAAGTTTGCAATTAGGATCTTCTATCTTTGTTTGATGCAGTGCAATATAAAATTGAAGCGCAAGATTAATATCGTTTTCATTTGATGCCATTACATATTATAAAATCAATAAAGTTGGCCAAATTTAGGTTTACAAAATATCATTTATAAATAACAAGTTATACATTTGAGGTGATAACTAATACTTTTAAGTAAATGCTTTTTAGAATATAAATTAATATTTTTGAAATAAATAAATAATATTTTATAATTAAACAAATAATATAATATATAACTTGCAATGAATATCCAAATGCAAAAGAATTTTGTGAAGTTAGATTCATGAACTCGCTTCTAAAATGTGCTGCAAAAATCAGTAACTAAATTTTAAATGGGTTGAGTTTTTTGTGTATCGGGTGTATGGTGCACTTAACTAACAATATTACTTATTTAACTAAAAATTATTACTTATTTAGTTGAATTTTTTTAAGGTAACAAATAATTAGTAATATTTTTTAAATAAATAAATAATATTTTTTAGTTAAATAATTAATATTCTACCTTGAGTTATATGGTACACATGATATATATATATATATTTATATAATCTTTTTATTATTTGTTTTATTTTTTTATTTTTTTTGCGATTGTAAAATAGTCTTAAAATGGTTATCGTGCTTATGAACCAAGCCTTCAATGAATTATTCAGAATTTGACTGCAATAATGTCTCATTTAAACTTGATAAGATTTGTTAATTTAAATAAACAAACTAAACTTAGGTTTGGCAATATTTGACTAATTTACTTGTCAACATATATCCTAGTAGGCTCATGATTTAGCTTGTAAAATATAAAATTAATAATTTAATATTTACTTAATAACTATTATACTTTTCTTTATGATATATACATGGTTAATTAAACTTTTTTTTATATATAAATCATGATTTTAGTACTTTTTAATACATACTTTATTTATTTTAATAAATTAATAAAATATTTTAATGTTCAATTTATGTTTATTGATTTTCGTTCAGTTAAAAAATAAATGAAACTCTAAATATAAAAAAAAATGAAGCAATTATTGTCATCCTTTTTGCTAGTACTCGACATCTTATTGCCAGTACTCGACATCTTAATTTATAATAATAGAATCTCTTATTTATAGAAAATTATGGAGGTAGAAGTTCAGGTCACATGGACCGTTCCGATTTAAATTGGCGGGCCAATGTTCAAAATCAGGTATAAAAATCCTAGAATATACTAAAAAGTTTTGAACCAACTCATGACTTGGGAATAAATTTGTCATATTTCATGTCTTGAAATATTTAAATTAATCCAGCCCATCTAAAATATTGAGTTGATTGAGTGGAACCAATTTTTGGATTTTCTATAAAAAAAAAATAAAAGGATAGGCACGTGTACAACACACATTGGCTGATTGGTGCGTGTTGTATACACGCGCATGGATTAACCTATGTTGGCATTAGTGACAGATTATAAGTTGCAATTTGTGATTAGTTTAGTTTTGGGAAAAAAATAAAAATTCTAATATTCAAACATGAAAACCTTTTCGTTTTGTATTTATTTTTTATGTCTAATAATTCAATTAATTATTTTTTCATAATCTTTAATTTGACACTTATTTATTTATTCTAAAATAAAATATTATATTAAAAAAATCAATTATTTATTGGTCGATCATCATAGTTAAATTTATTTATTGATTTCAGTTGCAAATAAATGATATATATTTGAATTTCAGGAATAGATTAACTTTTTTTATAAATTATGGACGGAAAAAAATCTAGTTATGTAGTAAAAAGCATTTGGTCAATTGATGCATTAATTAAAAAAATATATATATAGTATATGGTATGTCTCTCTGAAGGCGGTCGGTGAGAAGGAAAAATTGACCTCTTATTTGAAAACAATAATATATAGTATGAAAATGGGAGGCACGAAATTAAAAAATAGTGCAGCCATGCTTTGAATGGATGTCTGACCATTCGTTGGCCAAAAGACACTTATTTTATTGCAAAGGGGTTGAAACCCAATTTACAAAAAGTTAGGCACAAATCTTTTTGTTAGTCAAGAGTCGTATATTGGAAAAGAATTGTGAAGAAGCAAAAACAAAATAGATACGTAATTCTAAGTCCCGTATTTATTTATTTTTCTGTTCGGTTTGTGCTTTTGAACATGGGTGTATGAGTATTATGTTCGTGCCGTTCTATTATATATTTATTTTATTATACTACAATTTTGAAATTAAATTGATTTCTAATATATCTTTAGATTAATTTAGGTAGTATTATAGATCATTTAAACTTTTGCCAAGAAAAGCTGTTAAACCAAGACTGAATTCTCGTATGTAATTCAATATCAAATGTTGAAACTCGATGCAATGCAAATAAGAAGAACAATATTTTATATGGTTCGGCAATGTGCCTACGTCAACGGGAGATTCACTCGATTGACTTCAAGTGAGAACGATTACAAGATTGCAAACTCATAGATGAAAGCTCATCTCTCTCTCTCTCTCTCTCTCTCTCTCTCTCTCTCTCATCTATGGTGCATATTAGACTTCATCATCATCATATGAGACTTCCATCATCATCATCATATGAAATATGTCAAACTAACAAACTATATATACAACAAAAATAGTAGTTGACACTTGATGGTCAATTAATTCCAACTACCCTGCCTCTGCAAAAGTTGTTACAAAAGTTGTTACAACTTATTTGTTCCATAGTCCCCAGAACTTCTTTATTTTGCTGTCAAACCCTCAAGCATATACATATTTGCTTATCACACATTCTACAAATCTCCACCTTTATAACAAATCATCTGGAACTTCAAACACTTCACTAGATCCTCTCCAATAATAACCCCCACAACGGGGCTAACAACCTACTTATTCAGTTGAAAAGAACCATGCCAACTAACTTCAAGCAATACCTAAACTTTGTACTTTTCCTTTGTTAACTTCATCCCTCACAAAATGATGCCGAACGTCAATATGCTTGGACCTTTCATTAAACACCTGATGTTTCACAAGATGAATGGCACTCTAACTATGACAGCTTATCTCCTTGTAGTTGGTACTCATTCTCTCTTGCAACAGACAAGGCATAGCTACCAAATCTGCATCTCCAAATCTCACAGGAGGATGTATTTTTCTCCTTGTCCCATCCCTTGTCAGCATGTAATCTCTCAAATCTTTAATTCCAATACTAATTTCTTTTTCTCTTGATGACTCAGAATCTTCTTCATTAGTTTCTTGGGCCATATGAGGTGTTACCGAGCTCTTTTCTCAAGCTCCACCTCAACTTAAGTACTAGTGGATCCTGTCTGATTATTTGCCTCTTTTGTACTCTTGCTCAATATGAAGTGCTCACAATTGTTGCTCTTAAAATTTCCAGAACAATTGCCAATCAAGGTCTCGGTATTTAGGTAACAAATTGGATTTTCGAATTCCTTTCATTATAGCTAAATAATTTTTCATAACATGCAGTAATCCATTTTCTGACTTCCAACTGTAAACTTTCAATTCTAGTGTTCCCAAGAACATTAAATTTCTCTTTAGATCAGGTATAAATCTCACATTAGACAAGATTTTAACTGAACCATCATTCATTTTCAATTTTATATTCCCTATGCAAAAAACAACACATACCTGATCATTTCCAAGCATGATTGATCCTTCTTCAAGTTGTCTAAATTTTGAGAACCAACTTCTGTTTGGTCACAAATGGAAACTACAACCAGAATCTAATATCCAGTGTTGCTGAACATGCTCATTGGTCACATTCAATATTTCTCCGGTCTCAAGACCTTATGTGACATCTGAAGTGTGTGTTCTTGAATTTCTTTCAGTCTGTTTCTTCTTCCAAGAATAGCAATCTCTTTTAATATGATGAGGTTCCTTGCAGTAATAACATTTCCTAGTTTCCTCTACATCACTATACTTTTCTCTTGCCTGAAATCCCTTATTTCCTTTATGGAAAATTTCTTTGCCTCTGTTCTTCTGGAATTTCTTGATGTTCAAGGCTTCATTTGCCACTTCTTGCTTGCTTTCATTAATTTTCTACAACTCCTTTGTCTTGAGAGCATTCTGTACTTCTTCAAAGTTATGGTGTTCTCCCTTCCAAACAACATTACATCCTTGAGATGCTCAAAACTTCTTGGAAGAGCTTGATGTATGGCTTTGTCTTCATCCTGAATTCCTACATCAATGTTTTCAAGATCATTACTGATTTTATTGAATTCATCCATTTGATCTTCCATTCCCTTATCCTCAGAGAATTTATACGAGTACAGTCGTTGCTTCATATATAGACGGTTTGCCAATGATTTTGTCATGTAGAGAGATTCTAGTCTTGTCCAAACTGTAGATGCACTCTCCTACTTGGAAACTTCTCGAAGAAATTTATCACCAAGACAGAATAATAACACTGTGTGCTTTGTGCATCATCTCCTCTTGATCTTCTTTTGGCATTGGATTTTTTTTCTCCCTTCAATGCACCGGCCAATCCTTGCTGTATAAGCACAACCTTCATCTTCAATCTCCAAAGACCAAAGTCGTTGTTCCTGTTGAATTTCTCAGCATCGAATTTCATTCTACTCATCAGGGAATAACAATTCCCACAGACGGCGCCAATTTCAAGAAGTGAGAACGAATACAAGATTACAAACTCAAAGATGAAAACTCAACTATCTACCTCTGCAATCTACCTCTCTCTCTAATCTATGATGCATATGAGACTTCCATCATCATTATATGGAAAATGTCAAACTAACAAACTATATATACAAAAAAAATAGTAGTTGACAGTTGATGGTCAATTAGTTCCAACCACCATGCCTCTGAAAAAGTTTTTACGAAAGTTGTTGCAACTTATTTGCTTCACAGTCCCTAGAACTTCTTCATTTTGCTGTCAAACCCTCAAGCATATATAGATTTGCTTATCACGCATTCTACATAAGCTCTATTTGAAATTTGGGAGATTTATATAGTTTTTGTTCATATATGTAAATATGAGAGTATTTGTTTATTTATTTATTTAATTTTTTTTTTTTAATTTTTATCTTCAAAGAGTTTGCTAATGGTTTGCCCCATGTTTTAATTTCGTATTCTTTTTCTTTTTTGATTGGTGGAACATCAACTCCACTTAAAAGTCAAGCTCAACTCAATATAATTTTTGATTGGTTTAATTTTCCAATGGAATTTGATTTGATTTCTCAATAGTTCAAACATCTGGTAGTTGATCTTTGCAGCTTAGACTTAGATTTCTCCAACACTTGATATAGAGACAACATTTTCTTCTATTTGTTAGCGTGAATTTGTAAGGTTGAGCACACTGATGTCTGTTGAGTGCTATAAATGCAATTGAGAAATTCTTGTTCTAACTGTTCCCAAGTATTAATCATGTTTGTCTTTAAGTTAGTGTGCTTGTCAAATGTGTTTTCTTTCAAGGAATGGATGAAGTGCCTCACCAAGTGGTCTTCATATATTTCAGCGTCATTCAGTTTTCTATGAAGTGAGCCATATGTTGCTTTGAGTTGTCTTTGTTGTCAAATTGATGAAATTTTGGGGATTGATAGCTAATTGATGTCTTCAAATCGCCAATCCTTAAAGTGTAGGGCTTTAAATAGATAAGAGACGACATAAAGTTTCTATCAAGCTTGTCATTGATGGTGGTCATTGATAAACTCCTTCAATTGATCTGTATGAATCTTCCCATTTGATGAGACTTGCAACTTTTCCGTTGAAAACTTCTCTTGTTCACTTGCTTGCGACTTTGTGGATGAGTCAATTTCATCAGCATCCTTGACTTTTTCGTTCATTATGCAACTTGTATCAACATTGTCTGGTCCATTATTAACTTTGTGATCAAACAAAGCATTGTGTGGCTGAAATGTTTGACCAGTCATTCTATAACTCTCATCAAACTGGTGATTGGTATTTGAGGGTGGTCATTGATTTCATTCCAAACTTCTTGATATTTGAGAATCCATGCGTCCAAAAATTTGTAACTACAATTTTTATGTTTGCAAAAATAACAACCAAGAAAGATTGCACAAATTGAATTTATTGGATCAAATTGAATAATTTCAGTTTACAATCTCTAATGTATATATTGTCATTCTTTTCTTGAAGTTAAATTTCAATTGACTTTAGAATTTTATAATGGAGTTGATGGCTCAACCCTCTCCATACTTGGCTTCTTTAACATGAATTTTAAGCTTGGTAACTTGATTTTGAATTAAATGTTGAGTTTTGAGACTAGCATGAAGAACACCTTTAATTATGTGAAGAACTCCATCAAATTTTTGATTTAATGAATTTCTAATTTGAAAAAAAAAAAAACATTGATTGAATGAGTTTAAAACCTTGATCTTAGATCGAACATCGATCGTTTTGGTCAACTTCTACAATGAACCCTTTGAATACCTTAAAAAGTTTCTTGAATGTTGGAGAAAATATGACATTTTGCATAGTTGTGCAATATGAAATCTTACAGATGTAAAAGTAAAATGGAGAAAATTTATTGGTTCTCCATAATTCCAACAACTTTACGTTAATTATCAAATTAATTATTTAATTCAATAATATCTGCAAGATCTTGATACACGGAGTTTGTGATATCAATTCAAATTGACTACTTAATTTTTAACTTATTTATATTTCGTTTCTAAAATTGAAATAGTAGATATAAATATAATATTTCATATATAAATTATATATGAGAACAAAACTTATATATCTACAATTTCGTACCAAGAATTTTTACCTATCTCTTTAAGAAAGATAAGTATTAAATAAAAATATATTTGAAAAATAGAGAATTATTATGAAATATGATTGTTGTCTCTACGTCTTGCAAACACAGTCCTAACTATCTAAAGCATAAAATTCCAAATAAACAAAAGCGTGAAGGTATTATAGTTCTGAAAAAATCGATATTTAGAGTAAGCTAAGATCTAATATGGGAGGGAGATAAGGGGAAAAGCAAAGAAGGAGAATTTAGGGAGTTTGGGAAAGCCTAGAACTAGAACTAGTGCTTAACCACCTAATTCCTAATTTAGAAAAAGCATCTCACACAATATCCTAACTAACAATTTCCGTCCAAATCTGTATTCTCTATTATCACAACTCCCACCTGCAACTTCACCCTCAATTTAAATCAATTTTCACTTTTTAATTAGTACTTCTCCTCCGTCCCATAAGAATTATGTTTCAAAAATAATTTTTGTCTTGAAAAAAGATCTTTGTATTGAAAGTCAAGATCTCGTTCGATTAGCTAAATTCAAAATTTGTTACAAACAAATTATATAATTGAATACATTAAATAACAAATAAAAAATTGTAAAAAAATGAAACTGACAAAAATATATAATATCCACCACAAAAAAAATTTAGTTTTATGTTCTTATGAAGTTGTAACTTAATGAAATTGACAATAAATTTTTACTCTTATTAAACACGTCAGCTGGTTTTGGAACAGAGAAAGCGTTTAAAATAGATTTCAATTCAATCAATTTCTATAATATATATTTTTTTTCTCTAAGAGTTATGTTGTACAATACAATGTAAGATATTATTTGTTTAATTAAAAATATTATTTGTTTACTTGAAAAGTATTACTACTAATTTGTTACCTTAAAAAAATATAATATTTTTTAGTTAAACAAGTAATACTGTGAATCGGGTGCACCTGATGCACAAGAGCCTCACTCATATTTTTATATGTTTTTATAATTATTTATAGTTATACAAACATTATTCTACTTCCCCATGATAATTGGATAAATTACAGTAATTCCCAGTTGTTTAATACTTTTGCACGAGTTTTTTTATATGTTAGAATCGTATGAAATCTTCACATAATTTTAATAATTCAATGTATGGGTTCACTTCAGGTAGAATTTTTTTCCTATTTTCCGTCAAGCTTCAAATACTTTTTTTGTAAAAGCAAACAATCTTTTTCAGAGAAAATATCACAAAAATTTAATAATGTTGTTTTTTAATTGGGAAAAGAAAATATTTGTACTATATTATTAAAGGAATGAAATCATGCGAAAAGGTTGCTCAGAATTATAAAAAGAGAGAGGGCGATCCAGTGCAATGCGTGTGTATATAAAGGAGCCACATTCGTCTGAGACAAGTTGTAGCTACTGCGGCTGTAACTTGAGGAGAGAATCCCTTGTACTATCTAATCAACTTGCATTTGCAGATACGTTCGCATAATATACAATCCAACATACTTTGCAAATCCCTGAAGTCCACACGTTTCTCTCAGTCATTGTTGGGAGACCGAGAGAGAGAGAGAGAGAGAGAGAGAGAGGGATATTAAAAAGCAGAGGTCTTGGTTGGATTCTGAATTGGGCCGACTCTTTTCCTCTCTCTCCCCTCCTCTCTTCTCTTTCTCTGTAATGGCTAGTTGGGTTTTATCAGAATGTGGTTTAAAGCCACTCCCAAGAATTTACCCTAAACCAAAAACTGGCCAATCTTTCTTGTATTCTAATCCCTCAAGGCTTAGAATTTCAAGAACAGGACATAGCGTTTGTTCTTCATTCCGCTCATCGAGCGGAATTAACAAGGACAGGAGTTGGGCTTTGAAAGTGAGCGCCCCACTAAGAATTCAGCAAGTGGAAGAAGAGAAGGAAAATAAAGCAGTAGGAGAGAGTGTGATGAACGGCTGTGAAGAGTTTGACCCGGCGGCGCCGCCTCCATTTAAGTTATCCGATATTAGAGCAGCCATTCCGAAGCATTGCTGGGTGAAGGATTCATGGCGGTCGATGAGCTATGTGGTGAGGGATGTGGTGGTGGTTTTTGGATTGGCGGCGGTGGCCGCCTATTTCAACAATTGGGTTATTTGGCCTTTGTATTGGTTTGCTCAGAGCACTATGTTCTGGGCTCTCTTTGTTCTTGGCCATGACTGGTAATCTTTTTTTTTTTTTTTTCCTCCAATTAAGTTGCCATTTTTTTATTTTTCTTCTTGGTAAATTGAACTAGTTTTGGATTATAAGTTAAAGATTCAATTCTGGTGTTGATTTATGCAGTGGTCATGGGAGCTTTTCAAATAATCACAAGTTCAATAGTGTAGTTGGTCATCTTCTTCACTCTTCAATTTTGGTCCCCTACCATGGATGGTAAATTTCATTTGATATCTAGAAACTAATATGGACCCAAAACACTCTGGTGTCTTAATTTATTGAATTATACAGGAGAATTAGTCATAGGACTCATCATCAGAACCATGGGCATGTTGAGAATGATGAATCATGGCACCCAGTAAGTTATTTCTCAACTGGAAAGTTTGAATCTCTTATAAATTGTATGATGTTGCAAGAAGCCAAAACTCAATATTATCGTTATTTCAATTACAGTTATCTGAGAAGATTTACAAGAACCTGGATAATGCTACTAAGATATTGAGGTTCACACTGCCTTTCCCTATGTTAGCCTACCCCATCTATCTGGTAAGCTGGTAACAATATATATCATTTTGTCCGAATTTTCCTTTTATAATCTTCTCTTGTTAATAGTTATTGTTCCTTTGGGCTGTGTTTGATTACAGTGGAGTAGAAGCCCTGGAAAAACAGGCTCTCATTATCATCCAGATAGTGATTTGTTTGTGCCAAATGAGAGAAAAGATGTGATTACCTCGACAGTTTGTTGGACTGCAATGGTTGCATCACTAGTAGGATTATCATTTGTTATGGGTCCGGTCCAATTGCTCAAGCTATACGGCATACCGTACTTGGTCAGTCATTTGTTTCCCTTGATTCTACAAATACTTTTCTTCTTCAAAAAATGTATGCCCTTGTTAGTAAAACTTGGAGTTTGAATTGGTTGCAGGGTTTTGTGATGTGGCTTGACTTAGTGACTTATTTGCATCACCATGGGCATGAAGATAAGCTCCCCTGGTATCGTGGAAAGGTAAATTCAACGTAGATCTTTTTTGAAAACACTATTCCTAGACCTCAAAAATCTTTCAACTTATCAAGAGAAAACTGAGAATTTTTGTAGAAATCAATCTAATCAACTGAGAGAAGAGAAATTCTCCCTTTGTTCTGCAGGAGGAACCCTTTTTTCTATGACTTTTTAAGTCCAGAAAACATAGCCTTGTTTAAAAAGTCAAAATCATTTACTTATTTTGTAGTAGAAATCTTTAATTGGAAGTTTCTATACTGCCCTTCTGAAAAAAATGCGTAATAGTAACACTAGCTGGTGAAGATGTATCAACAAACAAATGGAGGGGCATAAGTGAGATTTGATGGCTTGTCGAAAATATGACTTTTTTTTGGGGATGTATTGAGTACTACCTATACACATCAATATGCTGTCTTAACATTGAAGTTTTCATGATTCACTAAAATTGTGTTTGTTAGCTAAGCACTATATATTTTTAAAAAAAAAACAGGAATGGAGTTATCTCAGAGGGGGGCTTACAACACTTGATCGTGATTACGGATGGATAAACAACATCCACCATGACATTGGAACCCATGTGATACACCACCTCTTCCCTCAAATCCCACACTATCATTTGATAGAAGCAGTAAGTTTCCATTTTGCTCAAGAGTATTTGTTTCAAAAATCAATATTGTATTGCAGCAACTATATTCCTAATTGTTGCTTAATTTTCTTGTCCAGACTGAAGCAGCTACGCCAGTATTAGGCAAATATTACAGGGAACCAAAGAAATCGGGCCCTCTTCCTCTTTACTTGTTGGGAGTCCTCCTACGAAGCATGAAGAAGGATCATTACGTAAGTGATACTGGAGACATTGTCTATTATCAGACCGATCCTCAATGCAGTGGAGCTAAACAATCTTGAGGTATCTATATTGCTAAACCTCGAAGCCATTGATTATTGTCAGCTAAGACTAATTCATTGTGGCTGTTCAAGGCACTGGGGTGAGCTCTTATTACCGAAATTTAACTTTAGGAACCTAGATTTTTTTGCCAATAGATTTGATTCTTTTCCGTCCAGTGATGGAGTAGGGCATAAATATTTTTTGAGCAGAAAAGATTCATGTGTATTTGCCCAGGGATATAATAGTTATATTGTAATCTACTTTTATGCTAAAGGAAAGGAAGATTTTTTCTCCACACCTTGATCTTGCTCATGCATGTTCGTTTGTTTCTTGCGCGTGGAGTGTTACGACGATCAAGCATTGTTCATGTGATGGAATCTAGTTAGACTCATAATTGTGATTGTTCCATGACTTTATAGATCAATCCCACATAATGTGGAGAAAACAGTCAATTGTCGTCCTTTCGATCTTTGCTTGACCCCCAATCCCACCCATAGAGCAGTCATATAATCTTCCTTGCTTTCTGGACGACTCCTTTTCTTTTGTAAGTCATGTTTCATTTCATGCTTTAACATTATCATGAAAAATGTGATGTGCATTAATAGTTTCGAAATAAGAGATGAATGATGTAGAATTGATCTGCAAGAGAGTAACGTCAGGGTTGCTTGATGCTCAAGGTAGTGGATAATGAAAATAAGGTCTATGCAAATGCTAAAAAGAGGAAAAGAGTGAACGAGATGACGCCTTTGTTGTTTGGTGAGATACTTGTTGTGTACGTGCCAGGGTCACATGTAACTGAACGGTGATTATTTACGGTCTTTGTTGTTGTTGGGTGAGATACTTGTGTGCATCCCAGGGCCACATGTCTATCATCGTTGATTAAATACGCTCTGTGTGGCGGTTAGATGGTCGGGTTGGATCAAGAACCTGGGAACTGAAGATGAATCCTTGGTTCAATTAGATACTTTTAAGTAGGAGAGTTGTGGTTTCCAACTGGGTTGGCCATTAGTATTTTGGGTTTCAACGGGAGGGATCCATAAAGACCCACTCAGAAGTATCTTGCATCACAGATGCTTGCAAACGAGGAATCCAGGTTTTTTTGTTACCAGAATATAAGAAATTAAAAAAAAAAAAAAAAAACTTCCATTTTATAGAGGATTGAAAAAGTCTTAATAATCTATCACGCCCACATATGTTGTTTGGGTGGGTTAAATTAAGAATAAAAACATTACGCCCGGTGCTATTTATATTATTGGTTTATCTATGTATATTCATGTTTTTGTTTTGTTTTGTCAAATGAGCTTCATTGTGTTTATATTTTGTTGGGGTGTATGTAATAGGTTGAACAGCTCTTTTAACTAATTTGATTATTTCAATGAATTTTTTTCCCGAAAAATATGAGCTAAGAGGTATGTTTTTTTCTGGGACAAGAATTAACTAATTTGATCTTCCAAAAAGAATAAAAGAATAAGCTAATTCAGATCATGTTATGTTATAAATAATTAATTAAATAATTTTAATTTCATAAAAAAATTAAATATCTAAATTCAATTTTGTTTAAAAATAAAACATATCATGCTATAATTTTATTTAAAAAGAGGTATGTGTGTGTGTGTGTATTCAAAATTTTTGACTGATAATTTTATATTTAGTATGTGGAGCTTTCATCTATTAAAAGGCGAAGGGAGGGTCTGCTCTAATAGCATGTAGAATTCCTTTTTATGAAAAACGAGTTTATATTGTACACACTTACACAACTATAATAAAACTAATAATTCCAACTGCACAAATATATCACATCTCTTTGAACAAGACATTGCTATGATTGCGTGATTTAAAAAAAGGTGAGTCGCATTGAGTGCATTGTGTATTTAATTTATATTATTATTAATTTAAATAAATTTTTTTACTTATTTACTTAAAAAGTACTACTATTTTTTTAAGTTATAAATCAGTAATAATATTTTTAAGTAAATAATTAATACATTTTAATTAAACAAGTAAATTGTATATTGAGTTGTACGGTACATGTGATTCACGTTAACTTTTGTGTAAAAAATTCAAAAAATATTTTCTTTTATTAGGGGATGACTCTGCATCAATGGCTAATTAAAAAAAAAATAAAAATAAATAACATCCAATCCACTGAATAGGGAAGCCATCTCCACGGTAATTGGCAGTGATTGTCCAGATTAATAATGCGTAGAAAATAATTAGACTTTATTCCATCTCCCCCACTTCTTTGAATATCTAACATCTTTGTTAGTTTCATTGTAGAATTGTTTTACGGCGATTCAAAATGAGCATTAATGATATTAATAATTATGGATTTTATTTGTAGATATGATAAGAAATTTATAATTTGTTAGATGTACCAACTTCAAAATAAAAGAAACTTATTATTATAAGTTGGGGTTATGGTCTCAAATATTAGACGTTTTTTATTCTCTCTGACAAAATGTGAAGAAAGGTGAATTTCATGGTTAGGAAAATCATACCAGATTTCATACAGATCTATTGTACATTCGAGTACGCCTTCGTACAAGTCAATTATGAACCAATTCTAAAATGTAAAATATCTTGCTTGATTTACAGGTGGTATTATTACATTATAGGCACTCTATTTCTGAAAATTAGGAAGAATTTTGAGGGGTTTATGAAATTGTTATTCATCAAGAAACTATTTGTGAGATTCTATGGTAATCTTTTATCTTGAGAATTTATATTTGAAGATTGGGATATGAAAGTTGGGAAAATTGTCGACTGAATTGTATGAAGTTGATAATTAAAGAATATTCTGGCCCTTATAGATTTTGATTGTTATTTTTCCATATTAAAATTTTTTTAATTGTGTTAGTTTATGGATTCAGTTTTGGAGTGTATTATGGACAATATGAAATTTAAGTTTAGCATGCACATATGTTTCGATGGATACTCCACTGCAAATATTTCTGGAAATTACATGTTCAGTTAAAATGCATTAATATATGTATATCTTGGTACCACTCATGAAATTTCCCATTAGTGATGACATGCATTATTGAACTTTCAATTCTTTTTTTGGTTTTCTTTTGAAATATGGATTCAGATTGGCTTTATTTTTCTAGAGATTCAACATTTAGTTTTCAGTTTCACAAGGTTCATTTCATAAAAATTGAGGATTAAGCCTTTGCTCTTTAAGCATCTCACATTCCCTTTGATTATTACTGATATTTAAGATAAATTAATTTAAGTAAAAAGTCGCCAAAGTGACATATCTTGTGGAGATTTTTCATTGAAAATATTAGGACGAACATGTTTGTGTATTTTCATGTGGGTATTAATTCGCCCAAAGAAAGATTAATATATGGCTCGAAATACACAAACACTAGTGGTGGTAAAGATGTGAAAATTATTTAGTTTGTTAATGTGAGCAATAAGTCAACCCAATGAAGAGTGTTGTTCGGCATAATCTTATTGTCAATGTTTGATCCTACAAAAGGGTATTTATTTTTACAAATTAATATTACTATCCAAAGACTTGAAATGTTGTGCTCGGTGCCTTGAGATACTATCAACGTATTTGAATTTATTGATTAATTATAGCAATAAAGTGAGCATGATATTTAATTTGGTTTTGTTCTCTATACAATTATAATGTTAGCTACTTATGTTTTCACCAATATCAACAACATATCATTACTTAATGGGTCAAATTATAAGGATTGTAAGAGTAAGATATAAAGCCTGTTGAGAAAGTTGTTGTAGCCTGTTTTGAGGTTAATTTAGCTTCAATATCTAGAAACATTTAGTGATTAGATTTGGTGCAAGTGGATGGGGTGTTACCACTTGCATAAGTGTTTCAATGTAAGGTTGTCTAAGCTATCAAATGTCAAGTGATGATGAAAGATACATATATGTGGGAGATGAAAAATCAATAGAAGTGAAGAGGCAACTAGGCATTTTAAATCGTTGCTAAATATGGAATATATTTTTTGATTTGAAAGACATCATTGTTGTACCATCTTTTAGGCGGAATTCGGTTTCTATTTCTGTTTTGGACAAGTACGAATTTATTTGTTTAGTTGAATATTGCCAGGTTAGTCCTTTAAATAATTCCTGTAATGTGGGCATTAATTAATTAAATGTGGAATGTGGAATTATTTGTTTAGTAGATATGATGGTTTAGGAGAACAATATTCAAGCTCCTTTGCTATCTTCCTAGAGGAATATGAAATTGTCCCATGATACACCATGCTTGGGTCGTCATGGATGATTACATGTAGCTGAAAGATGAAACATGATACTAAATGATATAGTTAGAAGTATGGTTAGTCATTATTCTTTACCAATACCACTCCGGGGAGAGGCACTAAAGACTACAACTTATTATATTCTCAACAGGGTACTAGTTAAAGGAGTTGCTAAAACACCTTTTAAGCTTTAGACTAGAGAAAATGTCTAGTTCAAATCACTTTCACACTTAGGGATGTCCAGCCAAGGATATGTCTTTTATGCCAAATGAAAAGAAATTGGACCCAAGATGTATTTACTTTATTGGTTATTTTGAAAACTACAGGGATTTTATGTTTTATGATCCAACTTACAGGTATATTTTTAAGACGAAAAAAGGTGGCACTCTATAAAATATATTGATTTTGGGGGAGAAATAAGGTTAGAGATATTTTCTTTGAGGGGGAGACAATTTTGACGCCTAATAATCTGGATAAAGATCAAGTACCATTAATGTTATTGCTCTAGCTCTAGAAATTGAACATGATAATATAGAAAGTTTTTCAAATTATGAAGAATGAACTCAACAATCTCAAGAACTAATGTCATTAAGAACACTTCCTGTCAGTGGAACCACATGGTTCATCAAGTAGTTGTCTCATTTGGTTTTTAGACAAATATCACAAGTTGTGAGAGAATAAGATTATTTTCTTGGTGTTGTATGTTGAGGCCATACTATTTGCCACCGATGATTTAGGTTTACTACACAATATCAAGCTATGTCTCTCAATAAATTTGAAATGGTACCTATTGATTTGGAGATTGAAGCAACTGCCACACATAGAAGCACATCGAGAACTTGAGTAGAAATGATGGCAAATAAAAATAGAGAAGATGAGATGAGTGCTATGTGTAGAGAGATGGAGGAGTTGAGAGCTTTAATACAGAGATAACAACAACTTCCACCTCCACGTGTCGTTCATCCACCCATTCAAGAGTCCTTAGAACCTCTAGTGGTTGGAAATTATGGAGGAGCACAATTGCAAGCCATAGGTGCTAACAATTTTGAATTAAAATGAGCATTGATATCTATGATTCAACATAACCACATTAGAGGTGGTGCACTTGATGATGCTAATGCATATCTAGCACAATTGTTTGAGATAAGTGACACCATCAAGATGAACGGGGTGGGGGTAGATGTGATAAGGCTTTGGTTGTTCTCATGCTCCTTAAGGGACAAAGCAAAACGGTGGTATCAATCATTGGATGAGGATTCAGTCACAACATGGTCGGAATTATGCAAGAAATTCCTCAAAACATATTATCCACCAAGTAAGACATTGAGACTGAAGAATGATATCACTCAATTTAGACAATTCGATAAGAGCCTTTATATGAAGCTTGGCAGAGGTTCAGAGATCTCATCCGAAAATGTCCCAGACATGGATTTGGAACAAATTAGCAGGTATGTTATTTCTATAAAGGTTGACTAGAGCATACCCATAATCAAATAGATGCAGCTGTTGGAGGTGCTCTATTGGAATTAAATGCTAAGGAAGCTACAAAATTACTAGAAAGGATGGCTGCAAATTGTGCTCAATGGCCATCACAAAGAAATTCGATGTGGAAAGTAGCTGAAATTTCAAGCAACTTCGATGCATTGAATGAATTAAAAGCACACATAATTATCATGGCGCAAGCAATTACGTTGTTGACAAAGAATACTATGCCCCCATCTATGAAAGTTCAAGAGCAAACAACTGTAGTCCAAAACACACCGGAAGATGTGAATTACATGCAGGGTCAAGGCTACAACAACAATTACATACATAATTAGGGTGAAAATCAGTTTGGTAGTGAGATAGACTTAGTTATGCCACTCTAAATAATTTCATACAACTGCTACCCAGTTTCTCTACTACGAATGGTGATATGAATGATGGAAATAAGTCCAACTTAGAGAACATTCTTGATGCTTTCATGCAGGCAACAAATCAGAGAATGGATGCAGATGCAGCTAAGGTTCATAATCTAGACATCAACTTGAATAAGTTCACGACTGAAATCGGAGCTCAAATGAAATATTTGGAGATGCAAGTTGGGTAGTTAGCTAAAATAGTGAGAAACATGCAGCAAAAGGGTCAATTTGCATGCACTATTGAAATTAACCCAAAGGAGCAATGTTATGCCATACATTTGAGGAGCAAGTTGCCCAACAAAGAAAAAAAGATTGAGAGAGTGGAATGGGGGGGAAGACATAAAAGAAGCCAAATATGTGCCACCTTCTCCATATGTTCGATCATTACCCTTCCCATAAAGGCTAAAGAAGCAAATGAATGAGACACAATTTACCAAGTTCTTAGAGATATTCAAGAAATTGTCTATCAACATTCCGTTTGTTGAGCCCATTGAGCAAATGCCTAATTATGCTAAGTTTTTTAAGGATATTGTGGCAAATAAGAGGAGAATTGAAGAATATGAGATAATTAATCTAACAGAGTAATGGAGTGCAATTCTCCAAAGAAAGCTTCCATATAAGTTGAAAGATCCGGGAAACCATATAATTCCATGTGAGATTGGAAACACTCACTTCAATAAGTTTTGTGTGATTAGGGGGTAAGCATCAATTTAATGTTGTTGTCCATATTTAAGAAGTTGGAATTGAGAGCGGTTAAACCATCCTCCATCACACTACAACTTGCTAGTAGGTCTGTAAAGCACCGAAAAGGAATTATAGAAAATTTGCTCGTGAAAATGGACAAGTTCATATTTCCCATGAACTTTGTCGTGTTGGAGATGGAGAAAGATCACAATATGCCATTAATTTTAGGTAAGACCATATTTAGCCACCGGGGGACCCCTTATTGATATGAAAAAAAAATGAGATAATCATTTTAAGATTAAGTAAGGAAAAGGTCGTGTATTCCTTGTATGATGCAAGGAATTTTGAAGGAGATGCTGAGGAACACAAATCCTTGGAGGTGATTCAAACAAGTATTGATGAAAAAGAATCTAAGAGCTTGCTGGCATAGTCCCTAGAATCTTACATAAGCTACTATATCTTTTCTTTCAAGTCCATTATTAATGTTGATAGTGTGAATTTAATTGACAATTTCAATACTTTGCAGGATTTTCATGATCCAAAGATTGAGAAACTTCGATATGAGAGCATAGACGAAGGTACAAAGGTAGAGAAAGTTGTTGAATCATCCACACTATGCTCACCTTGGTGGAGAATTAGAGCTTGTTTGTGCTAATGCAGGTGCAATTGAAAGATGGCCTCCCCTTGCGAAACATATGCTACAAATAATGCAGCAGTAGGGGCTTCAATTCCCTCCGGACCCATCTCCTCAGTGATATAATGAAGGTTAGTGATTCAAGACTTTCTTATCTATCTTTTCAAACTTATTCTTCCCCAAGAATAAGTTTGGGGGGTGGATGGTTGTTTTACCATGAATCACTGTTCTTACTTTGAATATTTATTACATGTTTTCTATTTTTTCTTTTTAGTTTTGTTGGTAGAATAATATATATTATGTGTGTAAGGATGAATTCGTCTCTTTATTTCAATAATTGTGGTTATTGACTGATGCTAATGATAAACTAATTTATTTATATACGATGATTATTGATAAATTGGGCATAATGTGAAGAAAGATAATTGTGTATGCAATGAATTACTTAAATGTCTTGAATGTTGATTGACATGTGGCATGTGAGAAATCGAAAGAGTTATATAAGTATGGTTATGAATTGAGGTGAGAAATTTTAAAATAGAAGTCAATTCCCATTCCAAAAAAAAAAAAAAAAAAACTTCCCATAGCTAATCAATTCATTGGATAAGAAGTTCGGAAGTAACTTAGCATCGAAAAGAGTCTGAGAAAGGAAGAATAAAGCTAGACAAAAATCTAGTTGTACTCGTTGGACATGATTCAAAAGTGAAAAAGGTCGTAAAGACTAAACAATTCGATGAGTCCAATTTTGATTGAGTCACTTAGTCATACAATCCCCATCTTGACCAAAGCCTACATTACAACCAATTAAAAGTCTTTTTCTGATCTTTAATCCACATTTATTGCATGTAAATGCGAAATAAAATCATGGCCAGACATATGGTTAATTTTACATTTATTTTAACTTTGAATGCCAATTATATTTACCAATAGACTTGAGTGTGAGAGATACATAATCCTAGTGAAGATCATTGATTCAAGATGTTAAACAAGTAATAATTGCATAACATGAAATTGTTTTGCTTGCAATATGCTTTACTTTGATTTAATCACGATTGTTGCTGTTTTTGAAGCACTGTTTACTGTCAGAACACCCCTTCATGCTGGAATACATATTTGTTATCATTGTTCGAGGACAAACAATAGGTTAAGTTTGGGGGATTGATAAACATAGGGTTTACGTGGAAGTCGGAGTCATTATGCATAATTTGTAGGAAATTGCATGTACCTAAGTGACGAATTGATAATAATTTTGCTATATTTTTTTACGTCACAAGTTTTTTGAAGCTTTGTTAGGACAACCAACATTTGACGATTTGTACTTATGCTCTCGTTTCAAAGGAGATTATTGGGGATTACAATGTGTACTTGTCATCTTGTTTCAAAGGGAGATTTTTGGGATTTAAAATTTGTATTTACCCTCTTGTTCCAAAGGAGATTCTCGGGGATCACAATTTGTACTTATCCTCTTGTTCTAAAGAAGATTTGTGGGGAACTGAAACCCTAATCGACTTCTATAAAAGGAATAACGTGGGAACGAGGAAGAGCATCACTTTTCATAGTTAAACAATTTTTCACTTCCCCAAAGCGATAGATGTTCGTCTCTTTCTTCCCCATCGACCATGACAAATGGATATACAAGGAGGAAACAAACAACCAAGTTGTCAGAGAGAATGAAGAATTGTCGGGCATTAGTCTTAGTTTATATTATCTTCCTCTTTTACTTATATGTTAGCTATAATTGTCCATTTGTTTCCTATGGATTACAAGTTATCAATGACAGCTAATCAATTAGTCATTCTATGGTGTGTACACATATGTATTCTTATGATTTTCTTTAATGACATTATTCATTTCCTTTAAATCGATTATGCTTTCTTGGTATAGATTTTCGTATGAAATTATGTGACGAATAATTGCATATGTGTAGTTGATCTATTATCACTCAAGAGCGAGTAATTGATTAATGGATTAGGAATGCATAACATCAACTTGCTAGATCGAGAGATTGGTAAGTAGTGTGAGGAGAATAAATCCTAGGAACAATTGAGAGTTAGATAACATTGTGATACGGAGAGATGATCATTAAAGTCTAATCTACTTTAGACTAACTCGAGAGAGGGTCTAATTATATTAGCGATTCTCCTATAAATATAGGAATTAAATATGGTTTGATACTTTAAAAGAAGTCATATGATCAATAAGTATATATCCCTAAAATCCATCAAATCTCTAGAGGTTTATCTTGCTTGAATCTGATTTGTTTATTTATTTCTATCTTTTATTTTATTCTTTTCAATTAACTCATCTATCATCAAAGTTCAAGTCTTTAGATAAAATATGATAATATAAATGTGCAATTAGTTGGAATTACATTAGATAGTCCGTGTGGATACAATACCTATTCTCATAAATATTTTACTATAATTAATCTTGTACACTTGCGAGTCATTTTTGAGTGAAGGGTACTCATCGACATTCAAATGGAGAATGAACTCTACGAATTAATGGTGAACATATTGTGTTTTCTATATATAAAATGATGAGTATCCATAAGGATAACTTAGATGAATGTCAAATTATGGAGGACATTGAGATGTGTAACATGGTTAATTCAACTTACTCGTCTAAGGATTCTTTGGAACTATACTTCACTATATCTTTATACTTGAATTATTTTAATTTTGAAAGTTGGGATTTAATAGACTCTGTGTTTGCTCGTGATTCTATAGAGGAACTCCTGTGGAAAAGAGCGAAGGTTGTAGGAATATATGAAGATGAAGGAATGATACGTAGAAAATAGTGCATATATTTAAATTTAATAATTGTATTTTTAATACAATTTATCTCAAGTGCACTTTATATTTTCTACTTATTTATAATTTTGGGCGGAATTATTCCATATGCATTTTTGTGGATTTTTTCAGCATCTCTCGGGCAAACGTAGTGAGAACGGGTGTTGGTTGCTCTGTAGCTCTATTGCCTCGCAACCTTATCCATGTGCCTCTGCCGATGTGTGATTGGATTGACTCGCAGGGACTAAATGCATGTGGTTATGTTAACTTCAACCCATCTTTTGCAACAATCTTAGGATCGAAATGGTACTTTCTTGCACTATCTTCACTTTGTTTGAATTAACAGAATGACCCTTCTCCTTTTTTTTTTTGTGCATCTACCCACTAAAAGAATGTGTATATTAGATAATGTTAAGATTTGAATAAGTCAAACCTTTTAAAAATAATATGTTTTGCCGGTTTCTTCCTTGGTAAAGGATGCAGATAAGGTTTTCAATCTTGGGCATCAAGTAATATCCCCACAGAATAGGGAAACAGTTGAAGATCGAGTCAAAACTCTATCCTGGAGGAGAGACGGTTGAGGAAAGAAAGGAGAAGTGGAGATCACCATTCCACGAACGTGGCTGAGTGGAAAAGGAAGGAAAAGAGAACTGGAGTACTCTATAAAGGCAACGAAAGAAGAAAGGAAGAGGACACACTGAACACGATATAAATATTCTGATACAGCAGATCGTTGTTGCTAAGAAAGTTGTCGTCATTCTGACTCCAACATCCTGCACTGTTCAGCGACGGATTTTCCTTATCTGTTGCTGTCGATTCATACACAGAGAGTTTGAGTGATACTTTCTTTCTCTTAGTTTACTTTCTTAGCTAGTTTAGTCGACTTGAAATCCATATTGGATTTCAAGTACGTTAAGGATCATAGGAAACATTATTCAATCCCTTTTTTGTAATTCACTTTTATTAGTAGATAATTTTCGCCCTGTTGGCTTCACAAGTCATTCTTGACTTGTGAATATTTTATTCTGGTGTCTTTTATCTATTTCCATCCGGTACCGTACTTTCAGATAAATTTCACCTAATACTCAGTACCAAGCATAAAGGAAAGTCAAAGGTGAATTGAAAATAAAGGACGGAATTATTCGAAAACTTTTCCACAGTTGAAGAGAGAGAGAGAAAGGATATAATGAAGAGACACTTAAGAGACACTTAAGAGAATTAATTGGGTCAGAGTCAATTGGAGAGAATCAGCCATAAGAAAAAGAATTGAAAAAAAGAAATAATCGGAGAGAGATTTGGACATAAGAGTGGTCTAGTGGAGAGAGAATAAGAGGAGAGAATTAGTATGTAGATGGGATGAACAAGGATTTGAAGGCAGTCAACAATTGTGAATGGATATAGATAATTGGAAAAAGAAATTGGAAGAAGTTGAGTTAGAAAGTGAAAACATATGAAGTAGAGGGAGAGTTAATTGAAAGACCTTTTTTTTTTTGGTCTTGATTTCCATGTTTTTTGTTGTTATGCTTTTGATTATTAGACACATAATGTTTGGTTAGGTCTTTTAATATTTTGAACTGGTTAGGTCTTTTAATATTTTAGTTTAAGGGGATGTTTAACTCTATGTGACTCTTTTGTGATTTAAATCGTACTGATTTGTGATTAGACCATTTAAGAGTTTATTGTGTTAATTGATATTTTATATATTGATGTGTACAAATTGATTGTAATTGATCAACGCAATTAGGTTTTTACATGTTAATCGCTAGGATAGAAATTCATAATCCGTAATGTTATGAAACTTGTATTCGTTTGTAGAAACTAGTGATATCGATCATTAGAATTAATATAGTTCTAGTATAATTAAATCGAACTTATAAATTCAATAGCTTGCCTACCCTATTGTCCTAATGGTTAATGTATTTAACAAATAAAATCCTAATTAAACTGTTGAGTTAAATAGGTCAATTAGAAAGCTTGTTCTAATCACTTATGTGACAATCGAGTAAATTGGGCATGGCGTCGATTTTGCGGTAGGAATTCTTAGGTCAAATTAACATAGCATCACAATAATTATGAAATTAAACATAGGGGAGTAACTGAACCGTGAACTGGTATCTACCTTTAAATCATTCCCTACATTGTTTTATATTGTCTTTGTTTCTTTTTCTTGATTATATATTTAAATTGTAGTCTAGTAAAAATCAATCAAAACCCCCCTTTTAATTGAACTTGTAAATTAATACAAAAGGTTCATAGATAATTCAACCGATCCTCTTGTGATTAACCTTTACTTTATACTACTACAAAAAAATAATAGAGGAAAGTCAATGATAAATAATTAATTTTGACGTACTCCGACAACACAGTTAAAGAGTAACACCAAGCAAAACATATAGGAAGAATTTAATAACTCCTGATGATGATGGTCGAGGGAAATTTCAAAGGAGATTTACATGAAATATCTAATGGAGGCATAACTTGAACTGGATGTTACATGTTTGCATATTTTGTAGCGATTTTTATGGATTTAAAGCTTAAAAACTAAATTAGTACTCATAGTCATGAAGCCTTAACAGACAATTACAAAAAATAATGAGTATAACATTCAATGAGGCACTCAAATCTATTAATTTTTATTATGTAGAAAAGATAAGCCAATCATTGTCAACTTTCATTAAGAACACATCTATCAACGATGACTCTAATATATTTCAAAATCCAATCAAAGATCAAACTATACATTGATTCATCTTGATATACATTCAATATTTTGAACATAAAATGAGCTACATTTATCCAATGGATTTGAAATTGGTGGCATTAAATAGCCAACACATAAGGTTACTATTTTATGTGAAATAGATGAAGTCAAATTTGAACTACAATGCCTTAAAAAACTACTTTGAAGTTGGCGCTGATATAGAGGCTGGATTTTGCTCAACCGAGTGAGAGCAACAGTGTTAAAGAGAGCAGTTTCTAGATGAGGTCGAGAAATGGGGTGCTTGACCGAGAAGATTTCCACTTGATTGAGCAAATTTCTACTCAACCAAGCAGATTTCTGCTCGACTAAGTTGATCTCTACTCAATTGAGCACCAATTGTATTAATTTGTGCACATCTTTTGGATTTAAGTGGATCTTAAGATGAGAAAGAACCCTAGGCCAATGTTTTTTTTATAAATAACCGGTCTCTGGACTAAGAAAAGATATATCAAGACATACATAATAGAAGATACAACTAGGGTTTGGCTAGGAAGAGAATTCAACATCCACTCCACGTGCTTCAAGGGATGAATCATCATATTTCTGACGAAGATTTACTGTTTCCTCTCTCTCCTTTTTATTTTTGTGTTCTGCTAGGAATAGTTAGAATTATATTTTATTTGAATGTCAATTCAGCTATGTTTAGCTAACCTTCTTGTAGTCTTAAACTATGTTTGATATGATTCAATGATTTTTTTTTAAAATAAATTAGTTTATGTTCAAGTTCTTCTTTAGATTTCTTATTCATATATATCGTTATATGTTCTTTGTTTAATTATGAGGTTAGTAAATAAGCATGTATGACATATATTGAGTCGAGATTCAGGAGATGAGATTCCATATAGATCTGGTATCTATGACATAAATATTTAAATGATTCTCTGTTTGCAATATTTGTAAGAAAATATTAGTTGGTTAGTTCTTTTGGGAGTTAATTACTCATATGAAAATGAAATATCAATATGAGTAATTAATCTATGAATTACATGCACTTTTGGAGGAGGGATAATTTAATGTTGTCGCTGTCCTATAAGAATGAAGAGGAATGAACTTTGATTCGATTAATTTGATAACATAATCATTGATAGTTGAAAGCATGACCCCAAGATTTGTTTCTCTCATCATATCTACTCATATGTCTACATGTTTATCTTTTAGTTGATTATTTGATTTTTTCTTGCTATCTATATTATAATAATTATTAAATTAACCAACCCTTTCATTCAATAATTTAGATAAAGTATAAAATAAACATTATAATACTCAATAATCTCCACCGATCCTTTCAGATACGACCTTGCTCAGCACTATCTATAACTACCTTGTAAAGTTACAGGATATCGTAAAGATTTAGGCGAACATAATTTGCTTACAAAATACCGTATTGATTTAGGCGAACAAAATTTGCTAACCTACAAAGTAATATTTTAGATTTGTTTCTCTATATTTTCTAAGCTTGTTGTTTCAATTGAAGAACTTGTGCAAGGCGCTGGCCAGAACATGAGAAATGAGATCTCGTTATGAGCTTGAAAACATCGATCTCATTGTGCTTTCTTTTCTACAAAACTTTGCAAATAAAAGAAAAAGGACACGAGTCTAGTGACCTCTGGCTTCACTAGGTCTCATCTTTGCAAATGATCTTATCAAGACCAAAGTTCTATGGAGCGCATAAATGAATATTGTAATAGCTTTGACTTGACATATTACTTTCTTATCATCTCAATCTTTCGTTCAAACAAATTGCCCAACAATACAACTTCATTTCTTGAGCTTTCATGATGGATTTTCTTTTATAAAAAATTTACAGGAAACCATCAAATTCATTAAATATAATATCTTTATATTATGAAAATGTCCATAAAGTACATACTTGCTTATTTTTCCAACAGCTGATAGGACATATAGATGGCTATACAAATTGATACGTTGATAATCAACCATATGTAAACTTTGATGGATGCACCTTGAGTTTTATACATTCCTTCTTCACAATTGTCATTGGCCTGGACGTACAAGATGTTGCAACTTTTAACCTTATCAACAGTAGTGGTAGGACCATTGTAGTCTTTATAAGCAACATTTGTGTTTTCTGTAGTTCCAGTAACCATTATGCTGATGTTTCGTCCACACTTACATTGAATATGTTTCTTCTCCTCCCTGGATTCAATACCTGTTACAAAGCTTGCAAAATAATTATCAATTGTAAGAAACTATGATAAAGACCTATACGACGCAAGAGCTATTGCAGCAACTTATTTTAGTCTTTGTAAAAATTTTGACAAATTGTTAAGCCATTTCGAAGTCTAAACATAAACTGTGCAATCATCTTGTCATGAAGAACAACATGAAATTAAAAGAACTTAAGGTGTGAAATACCAACTTGAATGAAATCAAAGGAAAATCAGCAGACATATTTCAAGCATACTTAATGCAGTCGATGTCTTAACCTTGAAATCAACATCAATTATCGTCAACTATTTTCAGTGAATACAGTTATTATCCTGCCACTCAAGTTCAATTTTTTGTTACATTGATCCATACCCTGTGCTAGAAAAAAGTTATTTTTCAGGCATATTTATATCGTTCCTTGTATATAGCTCTGCTAAATTATTTCATGTTGTAATACATGAAGTAACGAGAAAAAATATATTAGTTTCTTTCTTCCTAAAGCATATGATACAGTGACTTATAAATGCTCATCCAAAAAGCTTATCATGAAAACAAATTATTATGACCAATGGTTTGAAATGGAAAGAAGACGACAACAACTAACCTTGAACTTGCAAAACGTAAAAAGGAGACTCTTCAAGCTTTTGGCATACCCCATCAAGACCACATGCTTGAATTACAAATTTCAGAGTAGATGTGCCAGAGGCAACTTCTAGATCAGAAATATAAAAGGATTTTACTTGTGCGACGCCAAGATAATATGGTGCTCCTTCAACATTTTTCCTCTGATTTTCATTTGAAACATATGTTGGCCTTTTAACATATATATTGAACTTTTGGAAAAGATCATCATTGCCATCTTTTAGTGTCCATGTTATCTTTAAGCTAAGGTGCTTGGACCCTTTAGGCCCTGACGTCCATCTAACAAATTGAACACCAACAAACCATGATGTAGATGGTGGAAATTTTGTATTGTCTCTAGAATTGGTAATCCTAATATCACCAAGTACTGCATAATATTCTGAAGGACTCTGAATATGTTTCTTATCATTGGTTCTGTAGCATAACGCCCGAATTTCTTTTAGTGTGTGTTCATTCATTTGAATGCTGCTTTCTAGGATAACCCATCCAGGTTGTGGATCCAGCTTACTCATTCTATGTGGCATTATCACTTTGGTAAAAGGGCTTGTGAACTGGTTCATGGAAAGCAAGGTACTTTCTGAAGCAGCTAAGAAGATAGACTTCTGCTCTCTGGTGGCAGAAGAGAACTCAAGAGCAAGACCTAAAAGAGAGCTCCCAGTTGATTTTACCTACATTAGTCGATTTGGTTTAGAAGAAAAAGATAATAGAAACTCAACCAACTAAAATTAGAGAATTGGTTAACATAAATAAAATCAGAGAATTGAGGGAGAGAGGGGTATTGATGAAAATGAGGGTGTTCAATTCCTACTGGAAAAGTTCAATTGTACCTATTATAAAGGGAATCATCAAAAGAAACCAAGTTTTTCTAATCAAGATAATTTCATTCATTTTTAATTATCTTCAGCATGATAATTCATTATGCCAGCATACTAGACTGAAAGACTTACGGAATATATAAAGTGAACTGGTGAATTTCCGAAAAGTAGCTCTGTCTGAAAGAGTCTCACAGTGAATTCAGCATCAGCTCCAAGAGTCCCTCTAAATGTAATATTTCCTCCACCATTATAAGATGTTTCCTTGAAACTGTGATAAGAAAATGCATGTCATATTTCTCTATATTCTAAGAAAATGAATTTGGGCTAATAAAATATTTGCATGAAAAAGCTCACATCCCAATTTGGTGGTTTCAAAAACATTAATTTATCTCTATGTTGCATATATCAGTATGACAAATAGGTAAAACTGACAAACTCTTTTTTCTAGCACAAGCACTGTAAATATGACCAATGTTCAATGGTGAACTCGTCTAAAAGATTATGAGGAGGATAAGCATTTAAGAAGTATCGGCTCAAGATAAAATCTTTTCTAATATATGGTTCATAGTGTGATTTGATTTGAGACCCCTTTCAGCTTTGAAAAATTGAAATCATTTAACCATTAACAACTCTAATATGATAATATAGTGACTTAAATATTTAAGAATTCACATCATGACAAACACGTTAAAATGTAAAGTATATTCAATGAATCAATGAAGCAACTTACTTAGAGGAAACCTGGATCGGCAGAGTGGTAGAGTTTTCATGATACTCAATAAAAGACTGTAAAAAGGTCGGCATGTTAGGAGAATAGAAATAACGAGCCAAGAGAAACGTATTCAGACTCACATATCTGAAGCAATATATTAAATCCGGCTAACATCAAAATTAATAATCATAAACTTTTAAGTTATGTTCTAGCAAAATGATTATACCAATACTTTATTTCGTTGCCACAAGGAAGGTGTAACTACCAGCAGTACATAACATAAGAGACAGCTCTCTACTTCGAGAAATGAATCAACAATCTAGTTGATATGTAGTTGCCAGTTGTAAACACAATTTCAATGCTTACTCAGAGAATATAAGAAATTTTCTATGCAGCAATCTGGAGAAATGTATAAGCCATTTGCTTATTACCCTGAATCTTCATTTTTCTAAGAAATACAATACTCAACCATATCATAACTAAGTGGTTGGTACCCCTATTGTTTAAGGTGCTACGCACATAGTGGAATGGGGACTAGCACCAAATAAGGGCCTAGGTAGGGCTAGTTGGGGCCTAGGAAGAGTTGAATCGGGAAAATAGCATAGGCAGCTAAGGGCAACCTAGTGTGTAGACGGGAAGTTTTACAATAGCGATTGGTACTTAGTGACGTATAATATTTAGTGGGAGGCGCACATAAGGAAAGCAATGAAGATTATGGACAAGCACGCACGATAAATGTTGGTAGAAAGCTTTATTCGTGAGCAGTGGTTAGGGCAGAATTTTCAATAATGCTAAAATAGGTAATATCAAACATGAATCAAATGATACCTGAAAGCTTTGAGAAGAAATGTTATTCCAAGGAGTGTCCAAGACTTGCTCTCCTTCTATGGATATATGATAACCATGACCCTATGAAGTAATCACATTATGCTTAATAGATTCTGATATCTCTTATTTTATTGGAAAACTTGACATTGTTCCATAAGAGAACACTAATATATCACTTCATCATAAGGGAAAAAATGTCATTTCTTCAGAAATTCATAGAAATGTCTAAAGGATTTTAAAAATTGAATAAGTTGAGTTGAATCAACCAGTAAACATTTACGAAAGATACCTGATCAAAGCATGAGTAGAATGGAAGTAGTTTGGGGTAGTTCTGAACAGCTCCCCACGACTTTTCAACAAGTCCCCACCATCTGTTCATTTAACATGAATTGAGAATGAAGAAGAACATAAAATTCAGTGATATACATGCTTAACACAAATATACATACATACATACCTATATATATATATATATATATATATATATATATGAGGACCACAATCTAAAATGTCATTGCTATTTTTCAATAGTTTCAGATTTCTGTTGGGAAAAAAAAAAAACTGCTGGCACGCGCACTAATTCTAACCAATCAAAGGTTTTTAGCTTTTTTTTTTAAATCCAAAATTTTAAATGTTTATAACTTTTTCATCTCAATTCCGTTTTTTATAAATAACATATCAAATTAATTTCTTTATCACGATCTTCAACTTGAAATCCATATTACATATATAAATAAAATATTATTTTTTAAATATAAAATACTCTTTATTAAGTTAGTTGTGATATATTATGTATTTAACATATTTTTATACAAAATAAAATTGTGAGATATTTTTATTTTAAAAAATATTATTAAAAAATCTTATATTCCTATTTTATTTTAAAAAAACCTTATATTATTATTTTAATAAGATTATTAAACTTATTACATAAGGGTAACAGTCTCTCACACGATATGATAGAGCTACATAAAACGAAATGGTAAGCACAATTTAATAATGATCATAAATATTTCAAAATGTACAGAGCATGGGAGAAATAGTAGCGTAAATTATAATTAGTTTGAAAAGTATGAAACCCAAATGTAATGAATAAACTTCACCAGAAAGAGCATATATGATGAATTTTCAAAAGATCCATATTAAACAATTGCATGCAGATAAAGATAGACAAAATCAAAGAACCCTCCAGCTAAAATTAAGACACCCATATACCATGGTTGAACAAAGTAATACAATGGCCAGTGCAGATCTTTAGTGCATCTTAAATTAATCAAAAGTTTCAAATTTCATAAAAAAAAAGAAAGTAACAAACAAACAAGCAAATAATACCGATTTTGAGCAGTCTGAAAGTCAGGTGGTTGTTTAGTCTCATAGACCCATCCAGGAGCAAATATGGCTGCTGAAATCCTGTTTTTCTTTATGACATCGAGAGCGACATTGGTCTGTAAAAACAGTTGGACCTGATATAACTCAATGAAACAATAAATATCTAGGAACTGCTAAATGGGCAGGGCTAAAGAGTTGAAAGCTACCGTCCATTGTCCGTCACCATAAGTGCCCCTTCCAAAAACATCAATGCCCATGTACACATCAAATTTTCTATCACCAGCAACCTCAGCAGATGTCTTACAATATTCCTCCTATGTCATTAAGAAGGAAGCTTTAGAGGACAAAATTAGAGCTGATCCATGTTAAGTAGAGTAATGCACACATACCTCCCAAGAATAATTGACAAAAATGCCATCACATATGTCAAAGAAAGACTTGTTTTTTTCATTTAATTGATTCTGCCAGTTAAGTTCACCATCAATCGTAACACTGTCATACCTGAATCATAAATTTTTTGGTGCTATTAGTAATTAGAATAGAAAATCCAAATATAAAGCTACTTATTTGCTTCATCTACCATATAACCAGGGAGCCAGGTAGACCAGAGTGCATCGTCTCTCTCAAGTGACTAACAAAGTCTTTCAGAATAGGGATTTGCAGAGGAGACAAGTCAACCTCCATATTGATCTGTTGGTCAAAAGAAACTGGAAAAGCATTAATAATATTTGTTGAAATCATACTTATTGGATAAATCACAAGATAGAGAAAAATAAAACTATCATATGCCCCGTCCTTCACGCATGGTGTATTTAGCATAATGACTTATTATTGTTTGAAAACAAATTAAAGATACAAGGCAGCTATTCGCACCCCCAAATCTTTTAAATATACCTTTAAACATATTTGAACAAAATTAGACATTATTAAAACGACAATATATATATATATTAACATAATTTATGTTCGAAAATATAGTTCGAAAATCTCAATTAATGTTCAAATGTATGTGTCAAACGAAAAATGATTGTCCAATCTGCCCGAGACTCGTTTGGAACATCCAGTCGAACAGGTGAAGTAATATATTTTACCGAACACTTCTTCAGTTGTTCGGCAGGATATTCTGAACGAGCCTTAGGCCAACATGATCGTCTTGTTCGACAGATAAAGGTTCGAACATGAAGAGATGATTCGACTGATCAGGTTCGAACACATACGACCAAGAGTGCGACGAGTTCAAAACAAAATATCAAAAAAACGAACAAAATACGAATATTTTAAACTAAATCCTTCTCCAATTTATTTTTCATCTAAAACACTTATAAAATATGATGTTCAATTGAAAAATACGAACTTTCGAAGATGTTCGAGTTATTTAGATGACAAACATGTTCTCTTCTTCTTCTCTTGTTCTTGTTTTTGTTTGTTCTTTTTTTTTTCTGTTTTTTTTTTTTATTAAAAGGGATGTAATTATCATAAATAGGTTGTATTTAGTATTAAAAAAAAAGTAAAAAATCAATTTTAAGTAAAAAATAATTAGCAATTGAGTATATTTAGAGGATTTAGAGGTCCCCCATAAGGATATCACATCAACTTATTAAACTCATATTTTGTACCTAAAAGAAGAAAACTCTAAATATTGTGAAGAACAATACACATGAAAATAAAGCATTCCAGATATAGTTTTACCCATCTTCCTTCGAGGCTCAAATGTAGAACTACAACATTATAACGAATTCCAATCCACAAAAGCCACAGATATCAATAGTTCAACATATTATGGGGGCTGGAAATATTTCAACGATGCAACAAGAAAGAAGCGTGTATATATGTCCAGCTCCAAATATCACAAGATCTATTAAGTAGTCAAACAAGAATGTAAGAAAAGAAGCAGTTGTAATCAATATAGAAAGAGGAAAAGCGCACCAGCCAACCATCAAATCCCAGAACAACAGCAAGCTCAGCCAATCGCTCAGCATACATTTGAGCAGATTGTTTTGTTGAGAGAAGCTTATTAGCGAGATTTTTGCCTTCATCCCACTCCATGATGAAAGTCCCTAATACCTTCAATTTGTAAAGGATGGAATTAGTTCGAGCAGGTAATCACAGAGGCAAGACCAAGTAGTGCAACGCCTGTAGTAGCTTCATACAAGCGATTACAAAAGCATTATGTCTGAGAAACACATCTTGATAGTGGTTGTATTTATCATGTAAGTCATGTATAACGGAAGCAATGGTAAGAAAATATTTAACAATAATAATATGAAGTTATAATAGTGCTCTCACTTAAGTGTTATGATGCCTTCCCCAAAATGATTACCTTAACGCCATGTAAGTGCCCAGTATTAGTCCAGCACGGAGGCGGCAACGTCACCAAATTATGCGAAAAGTAAACGAAAACATCGATCAAATACCAGTGCCAAATCGCGTAGGATTCAGCGTTGCTCCCACCCTGTACAAATCTATCATCCGTATACCCTCCTGCCATATCATGACATACCATAATTCGTGGTCGCTGCGGCAAAGAGTTGTTGGCACCAGCCGGAAGCTTAACCGTAGCTTGGTTGAAGGGGAAGTGAAACGAGTTGAAGTAGGCACGAGACTCCAATTCCTCAAGCGTTTTCAACGGGTAAGATACCGGAACTGCTGGCGCTAAAGGATCAAACGGCGGTGGAGGAGTTTTGATTGCTCGTCCCATTGCTGAATGTAGGAATGAGCGAAGGTCTTCGGTGGTTGGTGGAGGAGTGTGGTTTTATGGTGGTCACCGTCAATACAACCATCGAAGTTATGGAAGGTTGAAGAAAATCCATGGGAATTGAGTGGATTTCAGGAATCAAGTCACTTTGCCTCATTTTGGAGGAGAAAATTCAGATGATCTACTTTATGTTAAAAGAAGTAAACTAGGATTATTAGGATAAAAACTTATTCCGTGAAAAAGCCGCCCAATAAACATTCTTAAATTAGTGTTTTGTTATTGTTGTGAATAATTAGTATTTCTTCCCGCTGCACCATTTATTATATCATAAAAGTAATATATATTTTTTAAATAAAATACATAATTATATAAAATATAATTTTAATAAAAACTTGCTTAAAATAAAAAATCTCACAATATAAAAATATATCAAATATTAAAATATACCAAAATAATTATATGAAAAAATATTTTATATTTAAAAATTCATATATATGTATCAAATTGAAGATCATGAAAAAATGATTAATTCAATATATATATTTCATAAAAATAGAGTTCAGATGAAAAACTTATAAGCTTTTAAAGTGAAAAAACAATGTAATAAGTTATTATGAAATAGTAATATACAATTTTTGAAATAAAATACAAAATTATATCAAATATATTTTTAATAAAACTTGTTTAAAATAAAAATAACTCACACTATAAAAATATATTAGATATTAAAATATACCACAAATAGGGTATGAAACAATATTTCATATTTAAAAATTAATATTTTATTTTATATATGCAATATGGACATTAAATTGAAGATCATGAAAATATAATCAAGTTGATTTTTTTTTTTCAAAAAAATTGAAATTGAGATAAAAAAAATTTATAAGTTTTTGAAAATTAAAGTGAAAAAATACAAAAATAAAAAAATTAGATGGAATATCCAACTTTCTAAAATAGAAAAGTATTTTAGGCCAGAAAATATTATTTTCTATTTTTAGTTGTGGTTATAGTGTTATATATATATAGATAGATGTGAATCTTTTTATTATTACTTGTTTTAAGAGTGATGCATTGTAATTACATAATCCTTAGTAGGGTTGATTCATAACTTAGATTTCTTTCCTACCTGCATTTCATTTGCAATAAGATTACGTGATTCATATTATTCATATTTTTTTATAATTACATTTTTTTTGAGCAAATTGTAAAATTAGCTCCATAACTATAGGACATTTCAATTTTAAGATTGTGAATTTAGTCCTAATTTTGGGGAAAATTAAGAATTTTGTTGGGATTTGACATGTTCATTTTACGTGCTTTTTATCGGCGAAACTTTTCAAGCTTGGCTTTTAAATTTTTACAACCTAAGAAAAAATACCACACAATATAAATAATGTCACATAACAAAAATATTTAAAGTAATTTAAAACAAAATAGTTGTCTTCTTAAATAAACAACCTGTAATTAATCAAATGTAAATATTTAGGATTTTTGATTACTTGCAAGTTGTTCCTTTCAAGAAGACTACCATTTTCTCTTAATTTTTTTAAAATTTCTTTTGTTTATGTGACATTTTCTTTTATTGTGTGGCTTTTTTTTTCTTCTTTTTTTTTTTGCAGGTTGTGTGAAAATTTAAAAGCCACGTTAAAAAATTTTCACTCGAAAAAAGGCATGTGAGACGCATATGTCAAATTCCGGCAAAATTTTCAATTTCCACAAAAAATTAGGACTAAATTCGTGAAATTAAAATTGTTATGAGACATAATTGCAAATGTACATTTGAACATAATTAAAATTTTGCAAACGTCCTATAATTATAGGAATAATTTTTTTATTTGCTTTATTTTGTTTGGTATTCCTAATCTTTATATTTGTTTTTTAACAACATATTCTGTATGAATTTCACAAAATATAGATTCCTTTTGTTTGTTTAATGATTGACCAGAGCTTGAGATTGCAGTTGATTTCATATGTTTTGAGCTTTCAGGGCTGCATATCTTCCTTGAGAATTGTTTCACTTTGTTCTTGCTAGAGAGGTATGCTTCTGTTACATTAAAATTATTGTACTTTCTGTTGATGTTGTGTTGCTCTATTGACTTCTGGATTGATTTCTTTTCTTCCTTTCTTTCGATTTTTATTTTTTACCTTATGTTGAGGAAATGCATCATGATTATGTCAGGAACTTCAACTTAAAACCCATTAGCAGTATCTCTAAGGTTGATCTTTGTGATTTTCTATAATAATATTGTTTTTATTGGATTTTGTAATGGTAAAATTAAATTTTTTTATGTTGTCTTATATTTTGCTACAAAATATTTATGTAACCAAAAAGATAAAATCAAGTGTCTAATCTCAAATAATTGTATCCCATATAATTTTAATTTATCCGGCAGAATATCCATATATAGATATATATATATATACATACATCCTGAAGTGACTTGAACAAGATTTTCTAGAATCCATTATTCAGGAAGATTAATATCTTTCCATTTTATAGATCTAGTAACAACAACGTTAGAGCGATGAAAGATCAATTTGTAAAAGAAGAGTTCCACCTTTTTTACTATGATATCTAACTTTATGAATTTCCCCAAGATTTTCAGATATATATATATATATATATATATATATATATATTAGATTATGGTTTTGAATCATTTTTCACTATTATTTGAGTAATTATGTTCTTTACAATTTAGAAACATTGCATGGATTTCTGCAACAATATACAATACTCATTCAGGAAATTATTGACATTATAATTCAAAGAAATATTACGTTATATTAATTAATGTATTGTGAATTTTATATAAATTTTGTAGAAAATTAATGTTATTAAATATTTAATTTAAATTATCATATTCTAAAAGTACTAAATATTATCTACTAAGTAATTATTTTGGGCAAGTTAGTCCTGAAACTCTTCAACGATTTATATTATATTTTAAATCTTTTAACAACAAGTTTGCATTAAATAAATATTTTTACATAGAAAATTAAATTTTTATTTAATATTATTTTGATCTAAAATAGTGTATTTTGAAATGTTGATTAAATTTTCTTTATATTATATTTTTTTGTTCCAAATTAGACATAAATTAGATCATTTAAAAGGTAAGTTAGATAATAATATAATTATATCTTACTACATTTTAAAAGTCCTTTTTAATTATCAAGAAAGATTAAATTAATCCTATGTGTAATTTGATACTTTAATTATAATCCATGTTTTTAAATAAGTAAATTCGTTATAGGCAATTTAGATTTTGATCTATATCTTTGACTATTATTTTGGTAATTATATTCTTTATAATTTTGGAAATTTCAAATTTGAATGAAATATATCACATTTTAAAAATTAATTCTTTCATGGAAATATTATATTTTTAAGAACGCTTCTGACTTTTAAAAAATATATGCACATAGAAATTTTTTTAATTTTTAATTAATGAAGATATTTTATCTAAAAAGTTATCTTCACAAAATACATAATATTCTCTTTAAAAACTCTATTTTTTAATTTTCAATTCTATCTATAATATTAAATAATTTTTTGGCGTCATTAAAAAGCTATGTTTAATCTAGTTATGTCTCGCTGCATTTAATAGTCCTTCTTATTACAAAAACAAATATATATATATATATATATATATTATATGCTTAATTTGTTAATTTAATTATAAATTTGTTTTTAAAATAAATAAATTCGTTTTCGGAAAGTTAGATTTTGAAGGCCATGTTTGAGTATATTTTATTTGATTACGGAAGAACAAGAAGAAATGGTAGTGAAGTGGTGGAACTTGATGAAGAAGAATGCTGGGCAATGGGGTCTCAAGTTTTTTCTAAAGTAAGCCAATATTATTTTATTTATATTAAAAAAGAACTATCTATTTTTTAAATTCCAAAAAAAGTTTGCATGAAAATTAAGATATTTCTTGTCCATTATATATGAAAAATGAATTAACCAATAAAATTGTTATTTTGATGGTCCACTTCGTGTGGCCCGATAAGATATTTTCCTAAGTCAATTCATAGGCAACCCTAAGTCAACTCATATATCCTTAATATGTGATGATATTTACTAGCCTCTATATATGATATATGAAACGGTATTCTCTTGTCTTCTCTATTCTCTCATTTCTTACATTGTGTTCGACCAGTTGGGATACACTTGTGTGTGTAAAAGAGTGATGGTGAGTTACCGAGTCTTAAGTGTGGTTAGGATTGGAAACATCGTATCACTAATCAATAATGAGAAGAACCACAACCTGAGTCGGGCAAAGGTCTCGACAACAATATCTAACAGTGGTATCAGAGCCACGGTTGTGTTGAGACGAGGCTCTCACGTTATTCTGAGTTACTATTCATACAACAGAACGTGGTCAATCTGCTACCGCCCATCCTACTCCCGTGTAGACGAGGGGGACTTCGTAGCAAGTGCACCCATATGCAAGCCCACTGCCCCTTTGGTGCAACCGGGGTAGGTTGTAACGCCCGATATTTTTTTTTCACCCTTATCTTATTATTTAAATTTTAAGTGTATGCTATTAAATTATTATTGGCTAAGATAAGTCAGATAGTACGCATAATTTTTAATTATTTTTTTTAGTCTTGGGTTATAATGGCCCAATTTATTTTAGTAAGTAAAGTCTACTGAGATATCGATATTTTTAATATGTCTCATTGTATTGAATAAACCCATATTGCATTAGGTCAGATGTTTATTAAATTGCATCTTTTGGCCCGAGTGAAATTAGGCCCAATATTTTGAGCCCATAAACTTTTGTCATGTTTGTGTGCATTACATAAATTAAGCAGTCCCTACCAAAATAAGAATCCTAAAGAATAGAAGATTTGACTAACAAAAATCATTATCGATAGGGATACGATTAGATTCCCTATCTGATAAGTATTTATTGTTAACCCTAAGTATAAAGTCAATAATTCTCCCTCCCAACACAGTTACGACTTTGAGAAAAAAAAAAAGGGAAGAAAGAGAGTTTTTCTGTAGGAATTTCTGGTCAAGAACACGGTGTTTAGGCTCATTGCATGAAATTTTCGAAGTTTATTCATATTCCAAAGTCGAGGTGGGGGTTTTTACGGTTTGTCATTATTAATTATATTATTTGATTCGTTTACATGTTTACTGTTATTATATGTTATGATTTATGAATTGTGCAAGAATTAAGTTGAACCTCTAAGTTGATTGATCAATCCTCTAAGCTACGCATGCTACACAGCTACATGCCCATAAGTTCTAAGTTATGTAAGTATTTGATGCTTACTTATTATGTTATGGCATATGTTTAACTGTACTACATGTTTTACTATCAATTATATAATTGATTTTGGCAACTGAACTCCCACGAGCTAAAGGAAGCTCACCCCAACCTTTTGAATTTTTCAGGTTAAGATGGAGCTAGCGGTGAAGTAGAAGCAAGCCGACGAGCATATGATGAATATAATTTTCGTTAAGTTATTTATTATTAACGCACTAGTTGAGTTAATTATTTGTTTTATGATAAAGATTAGTAGTTTGGTAAGGGATCAATAAGCGCTCGTAATTCAATACTGCCTCTTGGACCATTATGTTACTATTTTATTTATTTATCCGTATGGATTAGTTATTGGTTTAATTATTTATGAATCATATTAGGAATTATGTTTATTTATTCCGCTACTTTGTATTTTTTTTATTGTGCTAAAAATTATTTAAGTAGTGGCATGACTAGGTTGATTTTAATTATGAACATATTTTAGAGTGAATACTATTTGATTTATTTATCCGTATGGATTAGTTATTGATTTAATTATTTATGAATCATTTTAGGAATTATACTTATTTATTCCGCTGCTTAGTAGATTTTTAATTGTACAGAAAATTATTTAATTAGTGGCATGACTAGGTTGATTCTTATTTTAGAGTGAATACTATTTTATTTATTTATCCGTATGGATTAGTTATTGATTTAATTATTTATGAATTATTTTAGGAATCATGCTTATTTATTCCGCTGCCTGGTAGACTTTTAATTGTACAGGAAATTATTTAATTAGTGGCATGACTAGATTGATTTTAATTACGAACTCATTTTAGAATGAATACTATTTTATTTATTATTCGTATGGGTTAAATTGTGTGTTGGGTTAATGGGCATGAAAAATCAATTTCTTGTTGTTTAGGTCTTCATGCAACTATTTGTTATTTGATTTTTTTTTCGAAGATATATTATTGGTTATAATTATTTGAGGTTACGGCATACAAAAATTTAGTATTATGAAATCTAGTAATTCATTTTAGTGCTTAGATAAAATTTATGCCATATGATTCTCTTTTAACGGCCTGATTTTAGAAATATTAATTTTACCAAAACATATTTTATGTGTCTACTTGTTTATAACTGTAATTTACTATTTAATTATATGTTATGAAATTCGGGTCATTACAGTGTGGTATCAGAGCGGGTCTACGTTTCTGTATACTCGTATCTCTTGAAATTTATTAATAAGATTATGTTGTGAAATATTATCATATGCTTGTGGCCACCTCTTCTTCGTCGCGCAGCTCCAAGGTACCAAATATTTTATCTCGTTATTTCACATTTACATACATCATAAGCATGAGTTTGATAAGTATGATGCATAAGTATGGCTCGTAAGTATGATAAGCAAAGCATTAAGTATAAGCACATGCATGCATATGGGACTTATGATACAAGGCTGGTGTTATGATATATATAATTATGAGTATGATCTTAAGTTATTATTATGGTTGGATTGCGTTCGATGCTAGTACCGAAAGAGTAGATAGGATGCTTATAAGACGATATTATATGCTAATATATATTAGTTATGTTTTACCTTTATTATGATTATTAAAAAGAATATACTTAGTACTTTAACTATGGTTGTGATTGTGATTATGATTACGATTATCGTGATTATGATTGTGGTTTTGATTGTGATAATAGTTGCTATTTATTCTTATATTTTGTATATTATATTATAATTCTACGATTCACAAGAGCTACATCTGGATGATAGGATCATGGCCCCCCGTAGAGAGATTGCTAACCGTAGTGCTAGGAACCATGCACGTGATGCACCGAATGATGCCCCTAATCAACAACAGCTACTGTCTGGTTTGGCTACTCTACTACATGGTGTGACAATTAACCCACCTGCAACTCATGAGCAAGTCCAATCACGGGTGATCAGCCAATTCAATAGTTTCAAACCACCTAGATTCCATGGTCATGAGGGACCGGAAGCTATTGAAGAATGGATGCTAAATTTGGAGAGTGTCTTTGATTATATGGCATGTACGGATGCACAGAAGGTGTCATGTGCTGTTTTTAAACTCAAAGAGGATGCTCGTACTTGGTGGAATGGATACTGGAGACTTAGAGAAGAAACCGAACGTACTGCACTCACATGGAATGAATTTAAAGTGATAGTAATGGAGAAGTATTATCCTCGTGTCTACAAGGGTAAGATGGAGAGAGAATTCATGGATCTCACTCAAGGGAGTATGACAGTGACTGAGTATGAACGAAAATTCAATCATATGTGTCGTTTTGCACCTCACATGGTTGATACCGAAGAGAAGAAGGCACAAAGATTTTGAGATGGATTACGGCCACAAATTCGTCATCATCTGGCGAGTCATGGACCAATGACCTATGCTGATGCTGTCGCAAGAGCTGAAGATATTTCGGCAAGTATAGATTTGGAGAGGGCTAAGGATCCAACCGTTGAAACCTCAAATAAGAGAAAGTGGCATGATGAGAAAGGTGGGAATAAGAACAAGAAGCAAGGAAGAAATGATGGGCCGTCTGGGGTTAGAGCACCTGTTGATTTTCCTAACTGCCCCAAGTGTGGAAAGAAGCACCGAGGTGAGTGTATGTGTGGTCAAAATCGATGTTACCGTTTCCATGAAGAAGGACACATGATCTCTCAATGTCCAAGGAGGGATGGTTGGGTAGATCGTCGAAGTCAAAATCAAAGTTCTGGTGGGAGAGCTCGCATGTTTGGAATGGCCGAAACTGAGGCAGATCAAGGAGTTGGCACTATGACGGGTATGTTATCTGTTGCTGGAATTCCTGCTTTTGTATTGTTTGACACGGGTGCTTCACATTCATTTATTTCTACAAAGTTTTACTCCATGATTGACTATAGTAGTGTTAAAGCTTCAGAACCTCTTGAGATCAGTATACCTTCGGGTAGAACAATGACTACTGACTCGATAATTAATGGGGTTATAGTGGAGATAAATGAGGATAATCTTTTAGCCAACCTATATGTGCTTGAAATGAACGATTTTGATGTTATTTTGGGTATGGATTGGCTGAGCAAGCACCACGCTGAGGTCCGATGTAAGGAGAGAAAGATTACTCTAAATACACCGAAGGACGGGGAGGTCGTCTTCCAAGGAACAAGATGCAACAAGGTCCCACGTGTTATAAAAGCAATAAAAGGAATGAAAATGTTGAAAAAGAAAGGATGTCAGGGATATTTGGTAAGTCTTATGGGAGTGGTTACCCAAGAAGTGACTGTGGACGATGTTCCAATTGTTAAGGAGTTTTTGGATGTCTTTCCTGACAACTTGCCAGGAATTCCACCAGATAGACAAGTGGAATTCATAATTGATTTGGTACCTGGAGCAGGCCCGATTTCGAAGGCCCCTTATAGAATGGCACCGAAAGAGTTACAAGAGTTGAAAGTGCAAATTCAAGAGTTGCTTGAGATGGGATTTATTCGTCCAAGTGTTTCACCATGGGGTGCACCGGTTTTGTTTGTGAAGAAAAAGGACGGAACAATGAGGATGTGCATTGATTATCGTGAACTTAATCGACTCACTATAAAGAATAAATACACTCTCCCAAGAATACAAGACTTTTTTGATCAGCTCAGGGGCTCAGGAGTGTTATCTAAAATTGATTTAAGGTCTAGATATCACCAATTGAAGATTAAGGATAGAGATATCCCAAAGACGGCATTTCGTACGAGATATGGCCATTATGAGTTTGTGGTGATGCCATTTGGTTTGAGTAATGCACCAGTTGTTTTTATGGACTTAATGAATCGAGTATTTCATCCTTACTTGGATCGATTTGTCATTATTTTCATCGACGACATTCTAGTGTATTCCAAGAATAAGGATGAACACGAACAACATATGAGTGTAGTTTTGGGGACACTTCGCAAGGAGAAGTTGTATGCAAAATTTACCAAATGTTAGTTTTGGCTTGATCGAGTTGCATTTCTCGGGCACGTTGTCACCACCCATGGAATAGAAGTTGATCTGGCCAAAGTGGAAGCGGTTAATGATTGGAAGGCACCAATGAATGGGAATGAAGTTCGCAGCTTTTTGGGTCTTGCTGGTTACTATCGAAGATTCATTGAGGGATTTTCAAAACTATCCGCTCCAATGACTCGTTTGACGAGGAAGGGTGATAAGTTCATGTGGGATGAGAAGTGTGAGAATAGTTTCCAAGAATTGAAGCAAAGACTTACTACAGCTCCTGTGCTGACTATCCCAGACCCTACCGAGGAATTTCTGATTTATAGCAATGCATCCAAGCAAGGATTAGGATGTGTGCTGATGCAACATGGTAAGGTAGTGGCCTATGCATCGAGGCAACTAAAGACACACGAGTTGAACTACCCTACGCATGATTTGGAATTAGCTGCTGTGGTTCATGCCTTGAAGATATAGCGACACTACCTTTACGGAGGTAAGTGTGAAATTTACACGGACCACAAAAGTCTAAAGTATCTGTTTACACAAAAGGAGTTGAATATAAGGCAAAGAAGATGGCTTGAACTTGTGAAGGATTATGATTGTACAATTCATTATCACCCAGGAAAAGCTAATGTAGTGGCCGGTGCTCTAAGCCAGAAAACACGAGGAGAACTAACTTGCCTTTTGACTAAGGAGGAAGAGTTAGTAAAAGAATTTGCAAGAATGAATCTGGACGTGGTTACACCACCTAAAACGGTGAAATCAGTTTTAGCAACCTTAGTGGTACAACCAACCTTGAAGGATAGAATCAAGGAGGGTCAACTTCAAGATGATTTTCTGCGTAAAATGAAGGAGCGTACCCTTGCAGGTGAAGATAAAGGATTTCAGATATTTGAAGATGGTATAATGTATTATGAAGGAAGAATTTGCGTGCCAAATCTTACAGAGTTGAAGAAGATGATTTTGGAGGAAGCACACAAAACTCCTTATACCGCTCATCCCGGTAGTACAAAAATGTATCAAGATTTGAGAAAGACCTTTTGGTGGGAAGGATTGAAGAGGGACGTCGCTGATTTTGTAAAAAAGTGCATTACTTGTCAACAAGTGAAGGCCGAACATCAGAGACCTTTTGGAATGTTGAAACCGCTCCATATACCAGAGTGGAAATGGGAGCATATTACGATGGACTTCATGGTGGGTTTACCACGATCCGAGAAAGGGAATAAAGCAGTGTGGGTCGTAATTGATCGTCTTACAAAATCAGTAGATTTCATACCGGTGAAGATGACATACCGTGTAGATCAATATGTCCAAATTTATATTCGTGAGATCGTGAAGTTGCATGGAGTGCCTGTTTCCATTGTCTTTGACCGAGATACACGCTTTACATCACGTTTTTGGAAGAGTTTGCAAGAGGCTATGGGTACTAAGTTAAATTTTAGTAGCGTTTACCACCCACAAACCGATGGTCAGTCCGAGAGAACGATTTAGATACTTGAAGATATGTTGAGAGCTTGTGTTCTAGACATGGGTGTAAATTGGGAACAACTTTTGCCGTTGGTGGAGTTTGCGTATAATATCAGTTTTCACTCAACCATTGGAATGGCTCCTTATGAAGCATTATATGGAAGGAAGTGTAGATCACCGGTGTATTGGGACGAAGTTGGCGAAAGAAAGATTTTGGGGCCTGAAATGATTGGGAAAACGGTTGGGGTTGTGGAGAAGATACGAGAAAATATTAGGATAGCACAAGACCGTCAAAAGTCTTATGTGGACAAACGTAGAAAAGATCTCGAGTTTAATGTGGGCGAGAAAGTGTTTTTGAAAGTAGCTCCAATGAAGGGAGTAATTCGTTTTGGAAGAAAAGGTAAGTTGATGACAAGATACGTAGGGCCATTTGAAATCATCGATCGTATTGGTGGCTTGGCATATAGATTGGCCCTACCACCCAAGTTTGCATACGTTCATGGCGTCTTTCATGTATCCATGTTGAGAAAGTATGTACATGACCTAAGTCACATCATCAGCTACTCTATAGTGGAAGTGAACCAAGATCTCACCTATGAAGAGCAACCCGAAGAGATCTTAGATAAGAAGATCCAAATGCTAAGAAATAAAGAGAAAGTATTTATCAAAGTAAAATGGCATAATCATAGCAAAGAGGAAGCTACGTGGGAACACGAGGAGGAGATGAAAGTTCGTTATCCCGATTTCTTTACTTACGGTACGTTATGAATTTTCGAGGACGAAAATATTTGCAACCGGGGTAGGTTGTAACGCATGATATTTTTTTTCACCCTTATCTTATTATTTAAATTTTAAGTATATGCCGTTTAATTATTATTGGCTAAGATAAGTCAAATAGTACGCATAATTTTTAATTATTTTTTTTAGTCTTGGGTTATAATGGCCCAATTTATTTTATTAAGTAAAGTCTACTGAGATATCGATATTTTTAATATGTCTCATTATATTGAATAAACCCATATTGCATTAGGTCAGATGTTTATTAAATTGCATCTTTTGGCCCGAGTGAAATTAGGCCCAATATTTTGAGCCCTTAAACTTTTGTCATGTTTGTGTGCATTACATAAATTAAGCAGTCCCTACCAAAATAAGAATCCTAAAGAATAGAAGATTTGAATAACAAAAATCCTTATCGATAGGGATACGATTAGATTCCCTATCTGATAAGTATTTATAGTTAACCCTAAGTATAAAGTCAATAATTCTCCCTCCCAACACAATTACGACTTGAGAAAAAAAGGGAAGAAAGAGAGAGTTTTTCTGTAGGAATTCCTGGTCAAGAACACGGTGTTTAGGCTCATTGCATGAAATTTTCGAAGTTTATTCATATTCCAAAGTCGAGATGGGGGTTTTTACGGTTTGTCATTATTAATTATATTATTTGATTCGTTTACATGTTTACTGTTATTATATGTTATGATTTATGAATTGTGCAAGAATTAAGTTGCACCCCTAAGTTGATTGATCAATCCCCTAAGCTACGCATGCTACACAACTACATGCCCCTAAGTTCTAAGTTATGTAAGTATTTGATGCTTATTTATTATGTTATGGCATACGTTTAACTGTACTACATGTTTTACTATCAATTATATAATTGATTTTGGCAACTGGACTCCCACGAGCTAAAGGAAGCTCACCCCAACCTTTTGAACCTTTCAGGTTAAGATGGAGCTAGCGGTGAAGTAGAGGCAAGCCAACGAGCATATGATGAATATAATTTTCGTTAAGTTATTTATTATTAACGCACTAGTTTAGTTAATTATTTGTTTTATGATAAAGATTAGTAGTTTGGTAAGGGATCAATAAGCGCTCGTAATTCAATACTGCCTCTTGGACCATTATGTTACTATTTTATTTATTTATCCGTACGGATTAGTTATTGGTTTAATTATTTATGAATCATTTTAGGAATTATGTTTATTTATTCCGCTACTTTTTATTTTTTTTATTGTGCTAAAAATTATTTAAGTAGTGGCATGACTAGGTTGATTTTAATTATGAACATATTTTAGAGTGAATACTATTTGATTTATTTATCCGTATGGATTAGTTATTGATTTAATTATTTATGAATCATTTTAGGAATTATACTTATTTATTCCGCTGCTTAGTAGATTTTTAATTGTACAGAAAATTATTTAATTAGTGGCATGACTAGGTTGATTCTTATTTTAGAGTGAATACTATTTTATTTATTTATCCGTATGGATTAGTTATTGATTTAATTATTTATGAATTATTTTAGGAATCATGCTTATTTATTCCGCTGCCTGGTAGACTTTTAATTGTACAGGAAATTATTTAATTAGTGGCATGACTAGATTGATTTTAATTACGAACTCATTTTAGAATGAATACTATTTTATTTATTATTCGTATGGGTTAAATTGTTTGTTGGGTTAATGGGCATGAGAAATCAATTTCTTGTTGTTTAGGTCTTCATGCAACTATTTGTTATTTGATTTTGTTTTCGAAGATATATTATTGGTTATAATTATTTGAGGTTACGGCATACAAAAATTTAGTATTATGAAATCTAGTAATTCATTTTAGTGCTTAGATAAAATTTATACCATATGATTCTCTTTTAACGGCCTGATTTTAGAAATATTAATTTTACCAAAACATAGTTTATGTATCTACTTGTTTATAATTGTAATTTACTATTTAATTATATGTTATGAAATTCAGGTCGTTACAATTGCTAACAGGTAATTTGTTTCTTGATGAGCTGATTCAAGGTTACTGATAGTAATCATTTTTTGTGTTTTGATATATGCGTTTCTAAGAAGTATGTTTTCTTAGGGTATCTGGATAGGTAAAAGGCTATAGTTTACGACTACATTTGAGGTGGAGCAACTCAATGTCCTTGATGGACTATGTGTGGACTTTGTGTCCTTGTTTATCCCTTATTGAGAGACCGTGTTGAAGGAAATTGATTATGTGAGAATTGCATTACATATCAGAGAAATATATACAAGTTACAAGCATAAAGTTAGGCTACAAATTAACTAACTTATCGCTGAAACTATGGTAACAAATATTGACTAGCTAAATAAATATATATACAAATAATAAGAGAATATATGTTAAATAAATTCTAACACACCCCCTCAGTCAAAGTGGGAGGCTCTCGTATGCTTAGATCGTCCTTGAAATCATTAAATAGAATGCGTGAAAACCATTTTGTAAAAATATCAGCAATTTGGTAACGGAACGACACATGAAGCACACGAACTTCGCCATGAGCCATGATGGAAGTGAATATCCATCTGAATGTGTTCGGTGCGTTGATGTTGAACAGGATTGTCGGATAAGTATATCGCACTCACATTGTCACAATAAACTAGAGTAGCCTTTTGAATGGGACAATGCAACTTTAGAAGCGAGTTTCTATGTATTCTGCCTCTGAATTGCTATGGGAGAGAGTATGCTACTATTTAGAAGACCACGAGACCAGATTATCCCTGAGGAATACACAATACCCAGAAGTGAAACGACGGGTGTCAGGACACCCACCCAAATCAGCATCTGTATAAGAGATTAGTCGATCAACTTTGGATTTGTACAAATGCAAACCATGGGAATAAAGTACCTTGAAGGTCACGTACGGGACGCTTGAGAGCACTCATATGCTCATTTGTCAGAGCATGAATATGAAGACAAATCTGCTGCACGGCATAAGATATATCAGGCCGAGTGAAAGTAAGATATTGAAGACCACCTGCAAGACTATGGTATTAAGTCAGATCATCAAAAGGAGCGTCGCTGGTGGCACTAAGCTTGGACTTAGTGTCAATGGGAGTAGGACATGAACTGCAGTTGGATATGCTGGCACGTTTAATAATTTTTGCAACATATTGTTTCTGAGATAAAAATAGACCATGGGCATGACGAGTTACATCAATACCAAAAAAGAAAGTCAGAGAACCTAAGTCCTTCATAGCAAACTCAGAACCCAAGAGAGTCATTAAATACTTACGAAGACAATCAGATGAAGCCATATGCATAATGTCATCCACATACAACAAAATATAAGTAGTATCACAACCATTCTGGTAAATAAATAAAGAGTGATCTGACTTACTGGTGAGTGAATCCAATGGTAGCAACAAAATCAACAAACCTTTGATACCAAACCATATAAAGATTTCTTTAAAACATGATTTGGATGATTTTTGTCTCGAAAACCCATGAGTTGATGTATATAAACTGTTTCATTAAGATGACCATGTAAAAAAGCATTCTTGACATTCATTTAATTGATAGGCCAAGATTTAAAGATAACAATACTGGAACTGCTCTTATGGTAGCAGGTTTAACCACAGGGCTAAACTTCTCATCACTATCAACACCTTGCTCCTGTGTTTTTCCATCACCTACAAGACGAGCCTTATAACGCTCAAAGAACCATCAAATTTATATTTGTGGCATGAAATCCACATAGAATGAATAACATTCACATCCGGTGGCCTAGGTACTAATTCCCAAGTCTTATTATCAATTAAAGCATTAAATTCATCCAACACTGCACATTTCCAATTTGGATCACGGAGCGCACTAATGGGATTTTTTGGAATAGAAGAAATAGCATTAGTGGTGGTTACATGATAATTGGTAGAGTACTTAGGATTTGGCTTTAAAATGTCATTGATAGCACGAGCTTTCATGCGGTGGAGCATGGGGTTATTGGGCCTAGGAGAGGAGTGTGGTGCTAACATGGATATAGGTGATGAATTTGGGCCGGGGACTGGGCCACGTGAGGTGGGCGAGTCCAAGATAGGAGAAGAAGCTGGAGGGGGCTGTTGTAGCGTCTGGGCTACATGAGGAGTCGGTCGAAACTGAACAGCAGAAGAAGTGGGGGTGGTTGGGCCCGTGTAAGACCGCGGCCCAATGTGAGGAATAGGTGGAGAGTTGGGCCATTGGGTTGGGTCAGGCATTGATTTTGTGGTGGTAAATTTTGAGAAATAACATTCATGATTGATGGATCAATATTATCACTCAGAAAATCATAATTTGTAGGAGTGGTTTTGTGAAGTTTTGAAAATGGAAATTCAGTTTCAACAAAACGCACATGACGACAAATTATTATCTTTCCACTAAACATATCATAGCATTTTAAGCCATGATGGTTTGGAGCCAGACCAAGATAGGCACAAGGGGAAGATCGTTCCTGCAATTTGTTTATAGTACTTGAGGGAAACAATGGAAAATATAAACAACCAAAAATGCGCAAATCCGAGTAAGAAGGGTTACTTTGATAAAGGTTTGTGCGGGTGACAAATAATCTAAGACCTTAGAAGGAAGGATATTTAGAAGATATTTCGCCATAGATAAAGCAAGGTGCCAAAAGGACGGTGACATAGAAGCATGAGCTAGAATGGTCCGAATGATATTATTGATGGATTTTATGTGTCTTTCGGCTTTACCATTTTGGGACGATGTGTGAGGACAAGAAAGATGAAAGACTAAGCCTAACGATCAAAGAACTTCTCAAGAGCGCCATTAATATATTATGTGCCATTGTCACATTGAAAAGATTTTATATTATGTTCAAATTGAGTTTCGACTAAAGCATGGAAAGACATGAATAATAGTTTGACCTGTGATTTCTTTGCAATAGGAAAAGTCCAAAGAAATTTGCTACAGTCATCAAGAAAAGAACATAATAACGGTGCCCGGAAGAGCTAGCAATTGGAGAAGTCCAAAGATCACTATGAATAATATCAAACAGTAGAAAAATGTATGATAAAGAACCATAAAAAGGAAGTTTAGCATGTTTTTCAAGAGGACATGATGAGAAAAAAGTCTTACAAGCCTTATTACATTCAATAAATTTATTACTATGAAGAGAATTGATAATAGTATCGCCAGGATGACCTAAATGATTATGCCAAATATCATGAGACGTAGTAGTAAAAGCTAAATGTTTGGGTGATGTGGCTTCATAATTTGAGAAGAGTGGATATAAGTCCCCAATATTGTCACATCTCATAAGTCTGGTCCCCGTCTGTAAATCATTGACTGAAAAACTAAAAGGGTCAAAAGAAATAGAAACCAATTGTCTGTGGTAAATTTACGAATAGGGATTAGATTTTTAATGAGTGTGGGAGCATGTAACACATTTTGAAGAACAAAAAGAGGATGAGGTGAGGGTAAATTAGTGCTACTGTGACCGACAACCGGAATTAAATGACCACTACCAACAATAATGTTATGATTTGTACAGCTTGAATTGAAATAAGATGAGATAGTACCTGCATCCGCCGTCATGTGAGATGTCACGCCGGTATCCTTGTAGTAGTTGCCATTGGGTCGAGAGAAAGATAGAGCATGCAACTAGCAGTAGAGGGAGCCGAAGATGAAATATCAGTGGGCTTGTAACTAGCAGTAGAGGGAGCCGAAGATGGAGTCATAACATTGAAGGCTTAAGGTATGGGCACAAGCACACCAGGCCCAGCAGATGGCCTTTGGGCCATGTAATTGGGTTGTGGCAGCCAAGAATAGGTAGGGAAAGGACAAGGTAGAATTGTCCACCCTCCTCAATTTGCTTACCACTGTGGCCATTGTGATCGAGCTTAAGGACATGGCTGCTAACTGGACTGACCACTACTGGCCCCACCTTGTTGATCAGACCCCTTCTCTTTCCCCTTATTTTTGTTGTTGTTGCGCCCTTTGTTGTTACTGTTGTTGCGTTTAGGAGCAGAGGAGGAGTCATTGGAATCATTGCTAATTTATGCAACCATGGTTGTGCTACCGCAGGTCCTGGATTCACGTGCGACACATGCTTTGATGGTGCGTTATGCCATTTTCAACCTTGATCAACAGCTTTTGAGCGAAGGTAGGGGCTCTTGATTTTGGATGAAATCAACCGTACCACTGTACGCCTCTGGCAAGAAACCTGTGAGACCTAATATGAGCCGCTCATTTGACATCAAGGCATCAACATTCGCAAGCCGGTCTACAAGAGATTGAAGGTACCTTCAGTAATTGTCGATGGTACAGTGTTCGTCGAAAGTGACATTGGTGAAGCCTTCGAGGTGGGTTGCTCGCAAAGCCTTATTGTCCTGAAATAAAGCTTCGAGCCATTTCTATGCTCCCTCAGCTGTGTCATCACGTCATAGGATAGCAAGGAGAAGGTCAGATGAAATGGTGGCATATATCCACTGGAGAATTGCAGCGTCAAGACGTTTCCACATGGCAGGATCGGCTGATTTTGCAGCAAGGTATGCTGCTCTAGCAGGTTCCTCTGTGGGTGAGACAATATGATCATAGAGATCGTGAACCTGAGTAAGGTTGGTAAACAAGGCATCCCATGAGTGATACAGAGCCTGCTCGTTATCTAATGTGACAGGAATAAGAGATTTCACATTTGTTATAGTGAGGGCAAGGTGAAATTTTGTGCTTTCGGCCATGTATGAGAGTGAGAAGAAGAATGGGCGAAGAAGAAGAAGATGAACTGCTAGGGTTCAAGAGATACAATCAAAACCGTATTTCATACCATGAAGGAAATTGATTCCGTGAGAATTGCATTACAAATCAGAGAAATATATACAAGTTACAAGCATAAAGTTAGGCTACAAATTAGCCAACTGATCGCTGAAACTATGGTAACAAATGTTGACTAGCTAAATAAAGATATACACAAATAATAAGAGAATATACGCTAAATATATCCTAACATGTGTGTCTCGGACTTTGTGTCCTCGTATTTTCCTCGGTGAAAGACTATGTATCTCGAACTTTGTGTCCAAACTTGGACTTTGTGTCCTTGTATATCCCTTGGTGAGAGAATGTGTGTCTCAGACTTTGTGTCTTCATATTTCCCTCGATAAGAGACTGTGTGTCTCGGACTTTATGTCCAAACCTGGACTTTGTGTCTTTGTATACCCCATAGTGAGAGATTGTGTATCTCGGAATTTGTGTCCTCATATTTCTCTTGGTAAGAGACTGTGTATCTCGGACTTTGTGTCCAAACCTGAATTTTATGTCCTTGTATATCCCTTGGTGAGAGACTGTGCATCTCGGACTTCGTGTCCAAACTTGAACTTTGTGTCCTCGTATTTCACTTGGTGAGAGATTATGTGTCTCAAACTTTATGTCCTTGTATTTTTCTTGGTGAGGGACTTTGAATCTCGGACTTTGTGTACAGACCTGAACTTTGTGTCCTTATATTTTTCTTGGTGAGAGACTTTGTGTCCACTGGTTGCTTCCTGTATTGACTTTGTGTCATACAAAAGGAACCTCGGAGATGATATATTATGTGCTTCTGCCTCGTGATCAGTGATATAATGTGTGCTAAGGTGGAGATTGTTATTCTGATTTAACATATTTCCCTAAACCAACTCAAGTCCATGACAACCCTAGGTCAACTCGTATACCTTTATATATGTGATGATATTCACTAGCCTCTATATACGTTATAGAAAAAACCAAAATGATATTCTCTTGTCTTCTCTATTCTCTCATTTCTTATTTTGTATTCGACTAATTGGGATACACTTGTATGTCTAAGAGAGTGATAGTGAGGTACCAAATTTTAAGTGTGATTAGAATCGGCTCACATTGTATCACTAATCAATAACAAAGATCTCTCTCTCTCTCTCCCCCCCCAACCCCTCCCCCCTCCCCTTTGCCACAAGAGACAAGAATATAATCATTTCCTAAATTAAAGACAAGGACATAACTCACTCCCTCTCCCTCCCTCTCTCATTTTTTTTTCAAGAAAAAGGTAACCGTCTTCCCATTTCTTTATTCTACAAACATGAACACTCTAGTATCATAAAATGAACAAATACATTCATATTTTTATTTCGAGCACTTCTCCTCCAACTCTAGATTGGCATAAACGACGTGTTATATCACCGGTTAGGTCCCTCGCGTCAAGTTCTCCCCACGGCGCTCTAGAAACACTCATTCGCTGATTCTTCAACATCAATCAGTTCAAACCTCCACTTATAGCTTCCCCGATTGATAGAATGTTACACTACTGAACTTGAAAATGCGTGATGCAGTGGAATCATCAGTCGAGCGGAGGCTCGGACTGCTTTCTTCCCACCGTTTCCTTCATTGTGTTTGGAGATATCAAGCGAGTGCACCGAAAAAAGAAAAAAAAAAAAAGAACCGGGTCGATCTAGTCTATGGAGCATCCGAAGCATAACTGCATCAATCTATGAAAAAAAATGAAGGTCTTTATATTGCATGAGAAAAATGCTAACTAAAAACTCAAATAATATTCGAAATTATTGAAGGGAAAACCCTAATGATGCCTTGTGTTTTATTTTAATTTTTATGATAAACAAAACGAATAAAAAAAGTATTAAACATTAAAAACATTATTTAAAGATGAAATGTGAGTGCATGTGTAAATCGGTCTTTTCCCTTTTAATTTTATTTAATTTTATTTTCTTATGCGGTTGTTTAATGGAGTCTTTTATATATACATATATATATATATATATATTTAAAATTACTAAGAATAAAGATCAAGTAGAGAAATATATTATTCATATATGTTTATATTTTTCTTCTTAAAGGGCCAAGAAACCCTAAAATATTAAAGAAGAAATTTTAAGTCATTTATTGGATTATTCTATACAATAAAATTATGTTTAATATACACACACACACATCGGCTTAGTAGTATCAAGAATGTGTTATATAAAACTATTATGATGATTTAAAAGAAGAAAGAAGAAGAAAATACAAACACGTAAGAGATTATAAAAGAGGAGCAGACAAATCTAAACTATTTAAAAAAAGAAAAAAACTAATTCTTAAAGTAAAATTATATATATAGTATATAAATACATATAGAAACTTATCAGTATAAATAAATAAATAAATAAATTATATATGCACAAAACACATAAATACATGCTTGGACACACATACAAGTCACTGTTTGGCCCAAACACACATGTTCGACCCGAACCAAACTGATGCGATGCGGCAGACACTATTCACGCAGCTCAAGCCTTTTTGGCAAGCCAGCACATTCAACCGGTGCGTTGCACCCATGCACACACGCCTTTGCAGCTGTTAGGTGCACGCACGCCTGTGGATCTGTTCTGTCGTCCACGCCTTAATGGACTAAATCAAATAACTATTAAGAATATATTATAAGCATTACGTTGAAGGAATAAAATATGATGCGAAGAGGGGAAACGTTCTCTTTCATCTTATATTTTCAACAAGCAGTTGTAACTATCCTAATTAATCTTATTATATATCAAACTAAGTAGACACACATATCATCCTTTGTTCAAATCAAAAAAATAACTCGTAAATACTTTTTCTCATATTTATCCATATCATCTGCATGTCCGAATACCAGACAACACACCCTTACATCTTCTAGAACAGACCAGATTTAAAATATATTCAAGTAATTTTAAAGAATCTTTTTCGTAGCTTAAAAAACAAAATTGAAAAAAAATAAAATTGTACTGATTTTTCTTGAAAATATATGAAATTGATACTTCAACTCAACAATTTCACGGAGGTCGAATTCAAATCGGTAACCATTGAATGCAGCCCTTCAAGTTCCTTTATTTTGTTCCTGGGATGGAAGCTGCCTTCTTTTCTTGTGTTGTTAAATGATTTATGTACAAGTTGGAGGGATGGACTATTAGGAGTATTGGGAGCATATATGTGTATTTGTATTTATTCTTGTTTCACATTGTTTACGTTTGAGATATTAGGAGTATTGGGAGCATATATTTGTATTTATTCTTGTCCCACATTGTTTACGCTTGAGAGTCTCCTACACTCTCCCCTTATATTTATACACCTTGTATATTTCTGAATAAACATCTTAATATTCTCATCATGGTAACCAGAGCCTAATTTGGCGTCCGCCATAATTCCTTGATCCTTTTTTTTTTTTTTTCGGTTCCAATCTTGGTTCCCCCGAACCTACTGCAACGCCGCTGCTCCTCTGGTTCATACCTCCCACCCGCCTCATGCAATCCATCGTGTAGCCGCCTCACGCTGCTGTATCTTCCGACCCCATGCAGTCGTCTTCTCTCTCCGTTGTTACTGCCGACGGCACGCCGCTGCCCCTCGTCTCCTTCAACACCGCGGCCCCGGCGCCGCTAAAGCTTACCTCTACCAATTACGTCGCATGGAGTTTCCAGTTCCGGACTCTCCTCTTCGGCTACGATCTCTACCGTTATGTTGATGGTACGTACCCTTGTCCATCATCTACTGTTCTTGTTGGCACAAAGTCTAAGTCGAATCCACTTCATGAGCAATGGGTTCGACAAGACCAATTGATACTCTCGGCTATAATTGGGTCCATCTCGCCCACTCTTATTCCCTTCATTGCTGCCACCACTTCCTCTCGTGGGGCATGGGAGACTCTCGCCTCCATCTACGGCAAATCGTCAAGGGGGCCCATTCTTGCGCTCAAGAATCGAATTCACAATCCAGTGAAAGGTACATGTTCGGTTTCTAATTTTATGCTTGATATTAAGGGAGTTGTAGATGAATTCTTGCTTCTCGGTGTGGTCACGGATCCGGAGGACTTGGTCCTTAAGCTGCTCAACGGCCTTGATGACTCGTATAAGGAGATTAGCAACGCTATACAGACCAGGGATACACCCGTTTCTTTTGACGAACTTCTGGACAAGTTGCTTAGTACGGAGGCCCAACACTGCCACTGCCTTCCCTGCGTCTGTCTCCTCTCGATGTCCCCCTGCTGCACCAGGCCGCTCCCCGTCCCAGCATCCTTAGCGAGGCTAGGCCTTGTCCCACCGGTCTACGGGTGGCTCTCGGTTCCAGCCAGCCCCTGTCTCGTCTGCCCATCAGTCGGGCCGTGGCTACCAGGGCCAATGCCAGCTATGTGGCACCCATGGCCACTCGGCACGCCGCTGCCCAGAAATTCGGGCCTATACAGCCCCATCTCCTCAATCGGGTCAGCCACCTTCTCCAGCCTACTCCTATCCTTCTGCTCACACTGCTATGTCTGTGCCATCGCCTTCTGATTGGATTCTCGACTCTGGGGCTTCTCACCACATCACCACTGATTTCGCAAACCTGTCCTTGCATGCTCCGTATGGTGGCGTTGATGATGTGATAGTAGGGGACGGTAACAAACTGCACATTTCCCATATTGGGCAACTTGCTTTTCCCGCTTTCTCTTGTCTTAATTTTCAAGATGTTTTGCTTGTTCCCTCTATGGCGAGGAATCTTCTCTCCGTCTCTAAACTTTGTCAGCAGAATGATGTTGTTGTTCTCTTTTCTGCTTCTGATTTTCAGGTGAAGGACAGTCATACAGGGGACGTAATGCTTCATGGTCCGCATGTTAATGGCTTGTATGTGTGGCCGGTTGGTGCTTCGTCTCCACCTCGTCTCTCAGCTCTATCCTCGGTTAGACAGTCATCCTCTCTCTGGCATTCTCGCCTAGGCCACCCATCCACAAAAATTTTACATTCCTCTCTATCTAGTCATGATATACCTACAAATAAGTCCAATGTTTTTAGTTGTGAGTCTAGTAAATGCATGAAGAGTCACAAACTGCCATTTGTTGAATCTTCTCTAAATTCTGTTTTCCCGCTTCAGTTAATTTATTCTGATGTTTGGACTTCTTCTTTTTTCTTATCATGTGATGGTTATAAATATTATGTCGTTTTTATTGATCACTTTACGAAGTATGTCTGGCTGTACCCGCTTAAGCGGAAATCTGATGTTCTGTCTACATTTATTGCCTTCAAAGTGTTAGTTGAAAACTTTCTTAATACAAAAATAAAGACTCTGTACTCTGATAATGGGGGAGAATACCTAGCTCTTCGTCCTTTCCTTACGTCTCACGGTATTACTCACCTCACCACCCCGCCCCATACACACGAACACAATGGTGCTACAGAGCGACGCCATCGTCACATTGTTGACACTGGTCTTGCCCTGCTTCATCACTCTTCCATGCCTCTTCAGTACTGGCCTTACGCCATATCTACGGTTGTTTATCTTATTAATCATCTTCCCAAGGTTGATCTTGATATGGTTTCTTCCTTTGAGAAACTTTTTCATCACCCACCAAATCTCTCCAAACTCTATGTCTTTGGATGTCAGTGCTTTCCCTGGCTGCGTCCATACTCCTCTCACAAATTAAACACCCGATCTCATCCTTGTGTCTTTGTTGGATACTCACCCACCCAGAGCGCCTATCTATGTCTTGATGGCTCGTCCTCCAGAATTTATGCCTCTCGTCATGTAGAATTTGTGGAACATATCTTCCCCTTTTCCGTCGCCTCTCCTCTTCCTTCCTCACACTCTGACTATCTTCCTTCTACTTCTATCCATGTCCCTCCACCTGTGCTGGTTCCCGCTTCTGTGGTTGATGTTGTGCCGCCTGTGCCAACACATACACCCCTACCACCATCTACTTCTGGGTCTTCTCCTCCTAGCCTTGTGCCTTCACCGGTGCTCTCCTTGGATCCTTCGTCGCACCATCCAATGGTTACTCGGTCTCACAACAACATTGCTAAACCAAATCCAAGGTATGGACTTACATCTGCTTTGTCTCTTGATGTTGAGCCTTATACAGTGACCCAGGCTCTTGCTGACTCTCGCTGGCGTGAGGCTATGTCTTGGGAATTCACTGCCTTGCAAGAGAATGGTACTTGGGATCTTGTTCCTCCGGTCTCCTCCCAAAATATTGTTGGCTGCAAATGGGTCTTTCGCATCAAACGAAAGCCTGATGGTTCTATTGATAAATATAAGGCTCGCCTCGTTGCTAAAGGTTTTCATCAACGCCCTGGAGTTGACTACTTTGAGACCTTCAGCCCTGTTGTCAAGCCCACTACTATTCGCATTGTTCTGAGTATTGCCACTACCCGTAATTGACCTCTTCGACAGTTCGATGTTAACAATGCTTTCCTTCATGGCTCGCTTTCGGATGAGGTCTATATGTCTCAGCCTCCTGGCTTCACTGATCCAAATCATTCTACCTTCGTCTGCAAACTCCGTAAGTCCATTTATGGCCTCAAGTAAGCTCCTCGGACGTGGTATCATGCTCTTCGATCATTTTTTATCTCGGTTGGTTTTTCCTGCACTAAATCTGATAAGTCCCTCTTTGTCTATCACGCCCAGGGCATTACTACCTACTTCTTAGTGTATGTGGATGATCTTATCCTTACAGGCAGTGATGATCGCTTTCTCACTCGTGTGGTGCATGGTTTGGCTTCTCAGTTCTCTATTAAGGACCTTGGTCCTTTGTCCTACTTTCTTCGTGTGGAGGTTCTTCGTACCTCGTCTTCGTGTTACTTGTCCCAACGGAAATACACCACTGATCTTCTATCTCAACATAATATGCTCAATGCTAAACCAATTCACACTCCGCTTGCTCTCAATGTCACATTGTCTCTCAATGATGGTAGCAAGCCTGCTGATACTTCTTTATATCGTCATGTTCTGGGCAGTCTTCAGTATCTTCTTCTTACTAAGCCAGATATTGCCTTTGCGGTCAACAAGTTATCTCAGTTCATGCATGCTCCCACTGAGATCCACTGGGGGGCAGTGAAACGTCTCCTTCGCTATCTCAATGGCACTTGATATCTTGCTCTTCATCTACGCCGTGACTCTCCTCTGTCTCTTCATTGCTTCACATATGCTGATTGGGCTGGTAATTGTGACGACCACACATCCACTGGTGCCTTTATTATCTATCTCGGATCCAATCCCATCTCGTGGAGCTCTCGTAAGCAGCGGACTGTGGCTCGATCTTCGACGGAGGCAGAATATCGAGCAATTGCTGCTGCTGCTGCTGAACTCCAATGGACTCGGTCACTTCTTTCTGAGTTGGCCATTTCTCTGTCCACTGCTACTCCAGTTCTTTTTTGTGACAACATTAGAGCTACGTATCTGTGTGCAAATCCGGTATTTCACTCTCGGATGAAGCACATTGCTATTGACTATCACTTTGTTCGGGAGTTAGTTCAATCTGCTCAGCTTCGTGTCTCGCATGTCTCCTCTGCTGATCAGCTTGCCGATGCACTTACCAAGCCGCTATCTAGGACTCGCCTTTGTCTCTTATTGGACAAGATTGGTGTCGTTAATCGCCCACCATCTTGAGGGGGTGTATTAGGAGTATTGGGAGCATATATGTGTATTTGTATTTATTCTTGTCCCACATTGTTTACATTTGATATATCAGGAGTATTGGGAGCATATATATTTGTATTTATTCTTGTCCCACATTGTTTACGTTTGAGAGTCTCCTACACTCTCCCCTTGTATTTATACACCTTGTATATTTCTGAATAAATATCTTGGAAATATTCTCATCATGGACAACCATTATTGTATCGCACGGTCAAAAAAGAAGTCAAAACATCCTTGATTTTGGAACAGATCACTCAAGAAAGAAACCAGCCACAAAGTAGCAATTAACAGAGGAAATAAAAGAACAGGCACAGTCTGCATTCTCAACACAGGTTTGAAATAAAGTAAGAGTTATTGGATGAGTGTTCCATTCCGGCAGTGGTTCTGCACATCTCTCTGCATCCCCCACTTGCGGAGTCTGAGCTGCAGCTGAACCGCCGCTTCTAGAAACCTGAGAGCTTGTGTAGGTTTGAGTATCTCCACCACTGCAACCACAGTTTTCTTCCTCAGTAAATCGGCACAATCTACCAGAGCCTCCATTCCCAGTATCACCCTATCTACAGCTGAATTCATGTTACTCTCTGCCCCGTTCTGCAGCCTTCCCTGATACCTTGCCAGTTCCACCACCGGCTGACATACTATTCCTTGCTGAACTCTACTGAACTCATCCGTCACTTGTTTCTCCTCCTCCTTAATCTCCGCCATCAATCTGTTCATCCTCTGAGACTGATCGTCCGTCATGTCCAATACGTTGTTCACGACAAGCCGGAAGGCCAATCCGGGCCTGAACCCTCCGATCCAGAGATATGCCCGCTCGAACGAGCTAAACCAAGTAGGTGTAAGAACACGAAACACATTTTCTTGGACAGCTTTGGCCTTGGCTTCGAAGTATTGACCATAGTGGGCTGTGATTTGATCAATGAGGTCCTTGCACCGTTGTTCATCCCCTCTGTTGCTGCATTCGTGGAGGTAATTCTCCAGGATGAACCATTGCTCCAGAAAGGCCTCTAAGGTTTGTGCATTTAGCTTGGTTTCTACCATTCTTGGCTTCGCCCCTTATGTGAGGATTCAAATGTCCTCCTTTATAGCGCATGCATGCTTCAAATTTAGGTAACTTTGTAAGGCGTAGCGGTGGGATTTCCTTGCTCGGGCGGCGGAGATCACTTTTGGCGAGGAAACTTAGCAGCTAAGGGAGGGAGGGAGAGAGAGAGAGAGAGAGAGAGAAAGCACCTGCTGCACAGGTGAGGAGGACAAGAAATGCCGCTGTCAGATTTATGAAGACTGATACTTTACCGAACGGATTGTGATGGAGAAATTTGTCATTAGTGTTGTTTTTTTTTGGAGGTTGCTAATCTCTCCTATCCACGACAAGTCATATTTTAGTAATTTTAATTTTTATATAGTAAATAATATTTTATAATTTTAAAGATGATAATTAATGTTATTTTTTAATTACATAAATTTTTTTTGTTAAATGTACATATAATATATATTTTTTATTAATTATTAATATTTCTTCTTTATTAATTACTAATAGAATAGACATTTAATTTATTTTTAAATATGTGTGAAATTTTATAAAAAAATACTTATTTTGGATAGAAGAGAGTAGTATTTCGTGAGAAAACAATTTGCATGCCCTTGCTCTCTTAACAAGTTAAACAAGATACTTGGATCTTTTATTTTGTTTGTCGTTTTATTTTTTATTTTTTAATATTTGATTCACGATATATATTGATTAATAATATCATTATATCATTTATCATATAATGATTATTTTAAAATAGAAAATGAAATAGAAGATCTCAATCCCTCAAATGAGTTTGGATACTTTATTTCATTGTATGTTGCATCTTTTATTTAAAAAGATATGATACACAACATGTTTTAATTAATAATATCATTATAGTTTAATAAAATATATTATTATCAATAAATTAAAACAATATCCTATACACAAATATATGAGTCCCCAATAAATAGTAAGGAGCTGAGAGCAGTGAAGGTCCCTAAGCATAGATTAGTGTATTAGTTTTAGGAAGATTCACTTCAAAGTAAAAGATGATTTGTCATAGTTGGCCACAAGTATTTATAAGTGGAATGGTTTAGTATTTACTAGTATTTAAAATTAAGTACATGGATGGAAATATTTGTATTTGGCCATTTTGTCACACTATAAATCATTGTAAATATACAAAATTATAATATAATATAATTACATTATCTTTGTCTTACAAATAATTTAAACTATATAGTTGATATGAAATGCAAATATATATTTTATAGCCCAAACTCATATTTCTCACATTCTCCTTCACACCCACCAAACCCTGCACTCCTCTGATTTCCGTTCCAGTCACATTCAACTACACCTAATTCTTTCTTTCATGCTCTCCTTCCTACACGAAATCAGATACAATGAAAGGGATTTTCCCCTTACCCTCGTTATCGCTTGAAATATCAGGCAGGGTTTCTCCCTTCTCTTCTTACTGCTCGATTTCAATCTACTTATTCTTTTCGGATCTGTAAATTTTGAAGTAATTTTGTATTCTCTTTTAGTACGACCTGATCTGAAACTTGAGGGGTTTAACCATCTTATAATCGGTATGCTCAGTTTTGTCTCTTTCTATGTAAGATTTTTTCACCGTCGGATCTGTTATTACTGAAGTAAAATTGTTGCTTATATTTTTTATCTAATCTTTATTTAAGTAGGGAACTATTTATTGATCGATTATGCATGAATTTTCTGATCTGCTTTGATTTTTTGTTACGTGTTAATATTTGTCTGGATCTCTCTAATTCAATTGCATTTAATGAAATAGAACTCAAACTACAAATAGCACAGTTTAATCAGACTAATTTTCAACCCATGTACATGAAAATATAACACTTCAACTTATTTGTTTTTACCTCAATAGTCATGAAAAATGCACTCAAACATTCTGGATACTCATTGTATTGCCTAATGCAGGGATTTGAAAGCAACAAGTTCAACAAAGTTTCCATCGGCTCCTTTAAGACTGATATCCTTCAAAAAATCGAACAGTGGTGTCATTACACCTATAATAAACAGTAGCCAAATGTAACAATATGAGTAAACAAAATAGTTAAATATACACAGAATGAATCAATATAATGTACTTGCATTGAACTCTATACTACTGAACTTGATAGACTCTCAAAACTCTTGCTCGCAAAATTTTAAATGCTTGCATGGATTGATGTTTTACACAACCTTACTATGCCACTGCTTTTATAGAGGAATACAACTGAATTTGAATGGTTTTTTCAGTGTTATTTTGAAATGGTTGCTTAGAAGATTGTGAGTAGTCTGCTCATGCTCTATGTGCTTTTTCATGATTTTTTTTTTTTTTTTTTTTTGTCTTGTATAGAATTTGTTGATGTATTGACAGCAATAATTTCTTTTTTACTGTTTCATTCAGATTTTGTATAGGTAAATGAATAACTACATAATTCAATTGGCTGACCAATATAGTATATTGATTTTATGGTGAAATTCGAACTACTATTTTCTCAATGTATTTTCTATTTCTCAGTTGAATTCAGTCAAATAAATTCATTCAATTTAATTCATTTCTTATGCACGGCTAAGAGGCTTCTTAGAGTTCAATTGAAAGTATAAGAAAAATAATATAACAATTATTTAATATTTTATTTGTAAAATTAGATGTTAGCATCTCCACGACTACTCAATAGACTAAAATGAGACTTTTCAGTATTCCTTGCAAGATGTGTCCAATAATAAAATTATACTTTCTTGTTTTAAATAATTGGCCCAATAAAAAATCTGACATTGCCAACTAATAAAAATGTCTCGGTCTTTTGTCCAAAATGCACACTTTTCTGTTCACTCCCAGAATCTATTTATTATTTCATTTTTATTTTGTATTTTTTTAATGACTCAGAAAATAACAAACACAGTTTTGGCGGAAAATTAGTATGTGTGTAAATTTGTCAAACTGTCCTGTTTTTATATAGATATAGATATTTGATAATTAAAAAATAATATTTCTTCTGATTGAAAATGACAATATTTTTTAACAATTTAAATATATATTTTCTTTTACCCAAAAACTCTAATTCTTTATTAAAAATTGTTCAGGTACAAAAAGGCACGTGCCAACTCCTTGTATTTTTGTTTGAATTTTTTATCCAATTATCTATTAGTTTTATTTATTTATTCATTGAAGTGAGATTCAATCCTTTGTATGTAATATAATTTATTTATATGATATAAAATGTATAAGTTTTTGTGAATTAATAGGTATCATCATCTTCAACTATGTACGTATTTTCTACAATTAAAATTAGAAAATTCTTTTCAAAATAAACAGTTATATTTGTAGAATTAAACTGAGAAAATTCTTGTAAAACATAAAAGTATTTTAAGAGTTTAACAATCAATAACAACATACATGAATGGTTGGACCAAAAAAAAATGAAATCAATAAATAATATTTGTGAAAAACCTTAAATTATATTAAAATCTAAAAATTGCTTAAATTTTCTGTAAATTTAAATTCTGTACATTACGTACAAATCTCAATACTATATTTAAAAAAATAAAAATAAAAAATTGGAAAAAGTTATTGAAAATATCTAATAAACCTGTAAATAAAATGAAATTCTGAAAGTCAATATATAATATATTAAAAAACTTAAAATAATTTTAAAAGTCTATAAGAGTCCTCAAATTTTCTGAAACCCTGCATTTGAAATTTCAAGAAAAGCCAAAAAAGTTATCTTCTTGAAAATAATTGATGAATAAAATTGAAGTTTGCAGGTGCAGCATAGATATTAATAAAGCAATGATATATCATTGTTAAATGGTTTCACGAGGTCGGAGCCTCTCTTCGATAACTACAGCCTCTGTTTTTTTTCTTTTTCATATTTTTCTATTTTGCTCCAATTGAAGAATGAGTTGAAAACTAGCATTAAATAAGCAAATGGCAAATACTTATATTTCATAATATTTTGATTAAAATATACTTTGTTATTATATTATTGTTTGTCATTTGTTTGCTTGCATGTTAACCGTGTAACAGCAATGTAACTCACCCTATCGTAGGGGTACGTTAAAATTAATTACATTTATTTTTCTCGCTTTCTTGTACTATTTTGTAGTGGTGAGGTAAGAGTTGATTCACAAAGAACGGTTGAATTATTTGTATGTTTTATTTATGTAAAATTCACAAATGGATAAAAAAGAGAAGTATGATTGATTTGTTCCTACCACTAACATAATTTCAATATAATCTAATAAATTAAAATCAAGCAAGCAAACAAATAACAAACAATAATATATATAATAGAAATTTCGATTTGCGGTTCAATTTCCCATATTCCAAATTATATGATTATGAGACTTTATCAATTTAATTGTGGAATTCCTACCTTTAAACCAACAACAAGCTCTGTGGATTCATTTCTAATTAATTCGAATACACTCTCTAATTAACCTATTTAATCAATCAATCTAAAATACAATCTTCGGACTTAATTCGTTAAACGCATTATTATTTAAGATAATAGGGTAGGCAAGTTATCGAATTCATACGCTCAATTCAATTAATCTTGAATTACATTAATTCTAATAATAATTATTATTAGTTGCTATAAATGAGTTCAACATCACAACAATTACGGATTTGCAATTTAGACCCTAGCACTAAATATAAAAATTATCAATTGAGTTTATCAATCACAATTAACAATCTATATATTATAAATTCATTCAAACAATCAACGTAATAAATTCTCACCTATTAAATCAATATGATATCACAAAAATTAAATCATATAATATTAAAATAAAATTCAAACACCCCATAAATCAAAATATAAAAATTAACTACAAATCATCAATTCAAATCCATAATCATCAATTAGTAATAGTATATAAAAGAAATTAGATCAATTAATCGGAGAACGACAACAATCTCTTTCTCTCTCCAGCTGTCCCACGACAATTGGTCCAATCTTCCAACTGAACGCAAACTCCAACAATTGATTTCTTTCTCTCTCCTTTCGGCTGATCCTTTGCTGAATGATTCCTTCTATTTCCTTAGCTGAATGTTTTCATCTCTCTCTAACTGCTGTCTGCCACTTTGGTTGATTGCCAATGCCTTCAATAATCCTTCCTCTTTTGTTGGCAGTCTTTTTTTTTTTTTTTTTTTTTCGGTTTAATTAATTATAAGCTTAATTAATAATTAATTAAACTCTTAATTTTTAGCCCATTAACTCCTCTTTGCCGCAGCATGATGCCTTTTTTGATCGGATAGATCAAGGAGTGACCCACCTCTCATGTGAATCATTGTACGAAATTATTCATAAAAAGCTGCAAATAACCACAAAAAGAAAAATGAAGTAGTTCTCATTGAAAGATTAAATAAGTAGAAAATAGAGGGTGCACAAAAATTAATTGTATTAAAAATACAATTTTATGAAATAAATATACACACAACTTCCTAGTTATGAGTAACAAATTGATTGTGTAACTAAATCTACAACTAACTTATGCTGACTTGAAGTGTCCAAATTTATTGAATTTGCTAACATGCTCGCTTTGAAATCCATTTGGTACTTAAGGAATTAAATAGAGAAACTAACAAAGTTTTGGTGAGCACATTAGCAACTTGATCCTCGGATATGAAATAGCGAACCACGATATCTTTGTTGTGAACAAGCGTGATTCAAGGCAGTTATAGGATCTTCAATAAGAGGAAGGATGCGAGAAGAATCATCATGCCAGGCCTTTGGAGCCTGTTTAAGACCATACAAGGACTTCCGCAAGATAATATATATACAAGATTACAGTAATCATCAGGTTACAATCAAAGAGAATATACTTAAGATATACATATGCTAAAAATAAAAGATTATTTACATATTCCAATAAGTGCTAAAGACATCACAATCCGAAGTCGAGTTTTAAATCTGTCCACAGAACCATAAGCTTTATACTTGGTCCTAAACGTTCACTTGTTAGATTTTAAGATTCATGTGATCATTGTATGGAACCAAGTCGCACGGGTCATTCTTCATAAGGGCAGAATGTTCATCATCCATAACAGATTTCCAATGAGGTAATCGCACAAGCTTGGCTTGGATAGAACTTGTTTGGTGTCAGGTGGAGCCTTTTTGGCAAGGCAGCGCACCTGTTTGGTGTGGTTGCACAAATTCACGGTCCAACAACCAGACCGGTGCTCGGTTTGGTGCATCCACTAGTTTGGTGGAAAAGGTGTGCATACAAAACCAGTTATTTATTAGTTTGGAGGAAGGGTAGCCCCTTTGTAAAAGCTAAAGCCAGTTCACACTAACAACTAAATGAAGAGGATGACCAACTAACCCACCACCTCGACCCCCTCAGAGTAGAAAAGAGTAGTTAGAAACTCTTCATTTTCAAGCACTCTTCTCATCTCTTCATTTTCAGTGATCATCTTTTCTTTCTCACAATTCCTAAGCTCACTTCCCCTTCACATCTCTCACAGTTTGTCCATCTCAATCTCTCATGCAGCCCTCACTCCGCCGCAAATTCTCGCCGGTGCTCTTCTCCACCACTGCCGCCTCCTTCACAATGAAGCCACCCACCTCGGCTGCCCGAAAAGGCAGCAACCTCTCCATGTTCGTGGTGGTGTTCTCCATCTTCCTTTTCGGCTGTTTCATGTACAATGTGAAAATGAAGTCCACTGCCAAATTCCCAGTTCAAGGAAAGGAGAGAAATGTTAACATGGGCAGACAAACCACCACAGTTTCTGTTATTATGAATGCAAGAACTGTTGTGGAAGCAGAAGTAGAGAGCGCTGCCTCTATTTCCGATAACCACGACAACAACAGCAACAAGAACAAAGAAGAGCAGAAGCATAATAAGATAGAAATGCCTCTTGAAGATGAAGAAGATGACGACAAAGACGACCAGGGGGTTGAAATCCCACCTGAGGAATGCGATTTGTTTACAGGGCAATGGGTTTTCGATAACTCTACACATCCAATTTACAGAGAAGATCAGTGTGAGTTTCTGACGGCGCAGGTGACTTGTTTGAGGAATGGAAGAAAAGATTCTTTGTATCAGTACTGGAAGTGGCAGCCCAGAGATTGTTCTTTGCCAAAGTAAGTTTGCCTTGTTGGGTAAGTTCTATGCTACCCTATGGTCAATGTTTGCCCTTTATTCGATGTGTGTTCTATGAGACATTATTGAAGATAAAAAAACAAGTTGACTGTTAATTTTCAATAATTTACACATCCAACAGGGCGGTGGTAGCATCTATCTTGAGTTAATTCCTTAAATATTATATAACATTATTGATCTTTTATTGTTTAACTAATGAAAATCCAATGAATTTGTGATTAGATTCAAAGCAAGATTACTGCTAGAGAAACTGAGGAACAAGAGAATGATGTTTGTAGGAGACTCTTTGAATCGGAACCAATGGGAATCCATGATTTGTTTGGTGCAGTCTGTAGTCCCTCCCGGCAGGAAAAGCTTGACCAAGACCGGCTCTTTATCTGTTTTCAGAATAGAGGTCATTTTCTATCCCATTTTTTCACCCACCTTAATTTTGCCAATACAGGGAAAGTGTTTGAACCAACAAGAATAATGCATCATCATAATTAGTTGTTACAAGTCCAGAATGTCTTGCAGTATGCAGTAGGAGTTATGAAATTTTATAACAAAAAGTAGAGTTGTAAAAATTGCATAACACCAGTTCTACATGCCAAGAAATTCAAAAAATATATGCATAAGGATAATTTCAATTTAAACATACGATATGTTTGTAGAATATATAACAGAATTAAAAATGGATAATATGTTGTTACTAATCGTAATTTATCTTATCATACAAAATGTATAATGAATCACTGGCAAATTATTGTTTGGACGAGTTGAATTTTTTGTCTCACACCATTTGCTTTAATATAGAACAGTGGTACAGAGTGGGTATGCACGTTGATTACATACTCCTAATCACCCACCTACAATGGAATATATTTTTTCTTTTATTTTTTAATTTGACTTTTTCATTTAAAATATATTATTTTGTAAAACTCAACTAATAACTAATTAAACATCTATGTTTAATGTTAACATTGGACAGGATTACAATGCCACGGTGGAATTTTACTGGGCCCCATTCTTGGTGGAGTCAAATTCAGATGATCCTAAGATGCACAGCATTGTGAACCGAATCATAAGGCCTGGATCAATCAGAAAGCATGGCAATAACTGGAAAAATGTGGACTACCTCATTTTCAACACATACATTTGGTGGATGAACACTTTCTCCATCAAAGTTCTGTGAGTACCAACGGTTCACTGTGTGTTTCTCCATTTCCAATGATGGATGTCTTTTTCTATAATTTCGTATATAGTTTTATCCTATATTTGTCATTTAAAATATATACGAGTTCGTCCAAGTAGCTTCCTAAAATTCGTGTTCGGTGGTTGATGAAACAGACGAGGATCATTCGACAAAGGCAATACAGAATATGATGAAGTCGATAGGCCTATAGCTTATGAGAGAGTGTTGAGGACTTGGGCTAAGTGGGTTGACAAAAATATAGATCACAATCGGACCCAACTCTTTTTCATGAGCATGTCTCCTCTTCACATCAAGTATGTGCTCCTAACCCTATTTCTTCTTCCTTTGCTTAGACTCTTAAAATTCATATATATTTAAATAAGTCTATGAGATTTTTACTCTGTTTCATGAATTGATCCTCTATTCGATTTTGTATTTCATATAAATGTTCCAAATATATGCACACCATGTCTATAGATAACACCTTTAATGAACATATTATATGTATTGAGAAAGCTATAATATGAGAAGAAATAAAAAGTAGAAAAGAATATCTGAATGAGTGTGACTTGTAGACATGATTAAGAGATACAAATTCAATCATTAATGATTCAGGCAGGTAAACCACTCATCTCTCAATTATTGCAAGATTAGTCATATTTTATTCCATGATTAAGCGTCAGAGGAGTTAGGTTATTCTAAATTAATTGTTGATGACATTATGAATGAAGGAGCTTGGACTGGGGCAACCCGGATGGTATCAAATGTGCTAACGAGACAACCCCAATCCTTAACACAACAATGCCGCTAAATGTGGGCACAGACAGTAGGCTCTTGGTTATTGCAGCCAATGTCACACAGTCCATGAAACTGCCTCTTCATTTCCTCAACATAACCAAACTCTCCGAGTACAGAAAAGATGCACACACCTCAGTTTACACCATCCGCCAGGGCAACATCCTCACGGCGGAGCAGCAGGCGGACCCTGCCATGTATGCCGATTGTATCCACTGGTGCCTCCCCGGCTTGCCTGATACGTGGAACGAGTTCCTCTATACTCATATTATATCGCGGTCCTTACCTAGACGCAAGTGAATTTTTGGATTTACTTAAGGTGTCACAAGAGGCTTTTCCCTTTTTCTTTAAAGGTCATCTCTTCCATCCTTATGGGCACTTATTCTTTTCAATATGGCCATTTGATTAAGGTGGCAGTTGGCATATCTCAACGGTATTTGTCAATTTTATATTAAATACTCGATTGTAAAAGAATTGTTGTATAAAGATAAATAAAATGAAAGCGATTTAATTGCTACCTAACTATGCGTTCCTGCACGTTCAGTTCATGGTACGTACTTTTATATTCATTAATAGATGGCTGAACAAAGGATTGGTTGGACAAAGTTCCAGCACACAACTAGGAGTTCAAATCAATTATAAGATACTAGTTAGTTAATCATTAATTCTCTGGAAAAATTGCAAAATTAGTTCTGTATTTTTTTAGCGGTCTCAAAAGTAGTTCTGTGTCTTTTTACCTTACCAATTTTCATCTTGTATCTTTTTTAATGCTCGATTTTAGTCCTATTTTTTACCAGAATTAATTATGTTGCCCATAAATTTCCGGCTAGCTTGATTATGTGGCATCACCAGCGTGGAATATCACGCCACAGCAGACTAAATAGGAGGGGTAATATTGTAATTTCTAGAAGAAAAAAACATAAGATTGTAGTTCCCACAAGAAAAAAACATACGCAAAAGAAAAAAAATAGTAGATGCGGGCTGTAACAAAAAACTCATCATTTTGGACTAGCTTTTTTCTTTTTTCACTTCACGATGAGTTCTCTGTTACAGCCCACAACTGCTATTTTTTTTCTTCTGCGTATGCGTACTTCTTGTGGCCGGAGACCAAGGGAGTCCCCATTGATGAGATGAATGATAGAGTTTGGAAGAAACATGCATTTTGGATGAGGTTATTCAATTCAGATCAGATAGAAGGCAAGTGTTGATAAGGATTAACAACATTTTGCTAATTAGGACTTCTCTCATCAATCATCGACCTCTCTCTCTCTCTCTCTAGATTCTTGATATGGCGCCCGTAATCGTGGCCGTCAACAAAGGCGGCGATGGCAATGATTTTCCGGCCAAGCTCATGAGATAGGTCATCTTTTGTTCTCTCATCACAGCCTTTGGTGCGCTCATGTTTGGCTACAACATCAGAATATCAGGGGGATTGACAGCCATGGATGATTTCTTGATCAAGTTCTTCACAAGTGTTTACATAAAGAAGCACAGGACGAGGAAGAATAATTACTGCGAATTCGACATAAGATTGTAGTTCCCACTAGAAAAAAACATACACAGAAGAAAAAAATAGCAGTTGTGGGCTGTAATATGGAGAACTTATCGTGAAGAGAAAAAAAAAAAACCCTAGCAGAAAATGATGAGTTCTCCTATCTAGTCTGATGTGGCATGATATTCCACGCTGGCGGTGCCACGTAATCAAGCTGGCCGGAAAATTATAAAGTCTCAATTCATTTGAGGTCATGTGAGAGGCGCATGCTTTTCCGACAACATAATTAATTCTGATAAAAATAACACAAAAATCGAGCATTAAAAATGATACAGGACAAAAATTGGTAAAGTAAAAAGATACAAGATTACTTTTGGGACCACCCAAAAGATAGAGGACTAATTTTGCAATTTTTCCTTAATTATCTATGAGAATAGTTAAAAAAATTCTTGCGTCTTGACATATATCTCCACAATTAATTTACATGTGTATTTCACAATCTCTCTCTTCTATGTTTATTTTTTATTAAAAAAATTTGTTTTAAATTTGTTTTTAAGATATGATGTATCAAATTATTATTCTTTTTTATCATTAATTTCAATTATATTTTATATGAATATAAATAAAAGTTTAAGATTTTTTTTTTATCGTATTTATTTGTGTTTACACTTTCGATGATATTGGAATCTCATGATCTCAGTAACTAGGAGACTTGGTCACGCACAAGTTCTTGGTCATAGAATAAGTTTCGGTAGTTGAGAACATAAATGTTCTAAGTTATATAATATGCGATAAGAGATATCGTAGGATTTAGATATGCTTGGCTTGATATATGCATAGACAAACAGTGTAGTTTGATTCCTATATATATGTATAGCATGAGATGAATAATATAGAATTAAAATATAATTAGAAATTCAATATGTCAGGAGAGAGAAGAGAGCACACAAGAACAAAGAGAGAGAAGTCATCCTCTCTTGAACCGTGACTGTGTAAGTTTGTGTGCCCCTATGCTCACTTTGGGGACCAATTATAGTGTTCCCCTTAAGGTCTTCTTATAGGCTTAGGAGTCTTAATCTTTATGTGTTGGGTGTATCTCCAAGACTAGGCCTATAAATTATCTTCTTCGGCTTTAATTAATTTTCAGAATTAATTTATAAGCCAAAAAGACTAATCATAATTAATTATTTAGGGTGCGCTTATTCCCACCCTGTAACCTCTAAATGAACCCCAATATATATATATATATATATATATATATTTAAAACTAAATTTTATTTTTTCTCATTCTCTCTTGTTTCTTCTCTGCTCAATATTTCTTCCCACATTCTTCCCTTCCCAATTTATATCTTTTGGGGAATTTGACTTGTCAAACTCAATAATCACATACAAAATTGAGCAGATTATAGTTGCAAACGGTTTCTTCATCATTGCATAGAGCCTTCTTTTGTGAAGAAGAATCTATCAAAGTGCAATATTACTTTAGACTCCCGTGTGATAAACATAGGATTTACGTGCAATTTGCGGTTATTATGTATAGTTTTTAGGCAATTACATGTACCTAAGTGACGAATTTATGATGATTGGTTATATTTTGTTATGTCACGTATTTGTTTAAGTTTTGACAGAAAATTTAACAATTAAGGTTGTATAGACCAAGTCATGAGTCACACGAACTATGCATGCAAAACGAGAACAAAACCCAGAGACACAACCCGACGAACAGCCTGCACTCCAGTACCTTATGCCTTGATTTTGGAGCCTTGAGGCACGGACTGTGCTTTTGCCTTGCATGGATCATGCTTGTCCATGTGATACACTTCTAGCCATCGTGATTTGGCATGATTCGTGCTTATCCTCTGATTCCAAAATAGAGATACGGCGGCTATAAAAAAATCCTAGTCCTTGCCTATAAAAGGAGGAGAGTGGAAAAAACAAAGATCATCAAATATATAAAAGAGCTACAACAAATATACAAAGGAACTAGAACAAATATATAGAAATGAGGATCAACCAACTACGACCTATGCTTGCACCTGCACGGACCGTGCTCTAGTCCAGGAAGGTCTAAAAATCGAGCCTTGAAGCACGGCCCATGCCAGGCCTTGCACGAACCATGCTAGGTTGCCGACACTCAATTTGAAAGTATGTTTCTTCATTTTTTTCTCCACTTCCTCATTTCCTTCTTCCCTTATTTTCCCCCTTCAAAGCACCCCTCAAAATTCATCCAAAATCACCCGATAAAAGGTTCATGTCTTCATAATTCTTGGTTGATTATCACTCATCTTCACATCATTAACATGATTTATCAAGAATTTGAAGGATTCATCTCCGTATCTTTATTTTTTTTCTCAAGCCCAAACTCAAGAATAAAGGTATGTAATCTCTCATAAACTAGTTGACCTTGAACGATATGAGTATATGTTGATGGGTATGCTTAATTTCAAGTCGATTTTGCCATTGGTGTGATAATTTTATTGAATCATTTTATCAAACTTTTGGTATGCATGCTAGTTTAGGGGGAACTTTGAGTTTAGAAGGATAAATATTCGTGTAATGTGTTCGATTTCATGAAATATGTGAACCTATTATGGTTGGCTTTGACTATACGTGAAGGTATTGAATGGGTGCCCACATATATCATATTTGATTCATGGATTGCTTGATTCCATCAACTCTTGTCATAAAAAAATAGCAAGTCCATTTGGGCATATTATTAAACACATTATGTGCATACTATTGGGATGAAATATATAAAGTAGGAAGAGGACCCATGATATATCTTTGTGAATTTTGATGAATGAGGGTCTCCAATGTCTTAATGAGGATAGAATCGATTTTGAGGGTGAATATATATTTTCCCTACCATATTTGATATAAGATGCAAGCATGAATTTGAATTGAGGAAAACAATGGAAGCATAATATACATTACATATCATGCTTAGAGTAGGCATAGATCTACATTGGATGTTGTAGTTTGGGGGTAATATTATGTGTAATATATGCCACATTCATTGTCACATATGTTATCTATATTGCATACATAGGAAGAAGATGATGCAACGTTGAGGGCTCAACTATCCACCACTACCACCGCCTCAGTGAGGGCAAATACGTGATTTAGGAACATCCTATCAATTTTACCAAACTTAGTGTTCTCAAAGGATAATTTTAGGGGGTGGATTGACGTGCCCTAAAAATCGCGTATTTGGCCCCAATACAGTATTTTAAAAAAAAAATCTTTCTTTCTTTCTTTTTCTTTTTATTTTTATTATATTTCCAAATTTCTAGTGTAGAATATGTTATACGGTTTGTTTCTTTATTCTTGATGATTATGGTATTGATTTATGCTAATGATGATAATGATTGTTGATATGTCTTGAATCACACACTTCGCAGAGCTATATATATCAAGGAAGAAAAGGCATGGCTAAAAATAAGGAGAATCAAGAGTAAATCTGGGAACAAATCTTAGAAAGATATGATAAAGATATAAGATATGCATATCCAGGACAAATATATGCATATCACCAATTTTGGTGTTTTAGGTTTTCCTCAGTACTATATATATGGTCCTTGAGATCTGTAATCTGTAACACACATACCACATAATAAAATTCGTTCTCCTCTCTGCCCATGGACGTAGCCAATTTATTGGTGAACCACGTAAATCTTGTGTCTTCTTTACGTTTCTTGTTTCTTGTTTATGCTCTATAATCCTATTCTGTCACAACAAACTGGTATCAGAGCCTAGTCGTTTCGATCAGGGTATTTTCCGCACTGTTAGGGTTTTTGGAGCCGATCAAGAATGTCTGCTTTCAACGTAAAGGTTGACAAATTCACCGGGAGAAATAGTTTTGGCTTATGGCAGATCAAGATGCGATCTCTACTGAAGCAGCAGGATTTGTGGGCGCCGCTATCAGGAAAACCTAAATCTGAGGATGTAGATGAAGAAGAGTGGAATACCCTAGAAGAAAAGGCCCACTCGATTATCATGCTATGTCTGTCTGACGATGTTATCATCGAGGTTGCGGATCAGGAAACTGCCGATGGTCTCTGGAAGAAGTTAGAGAGTCTCTACATGACGAAGTCTCTAACCAACAAATTGCTTCTGAAGCAACGTCTGTTCCGTTTACGCATGCAGGAAGGTTCACCTCTTCGGGATCATCTAGATAAATTAAATAAAATTTTACTAGATTTGCGTAATATTGATGTTAAAGTAGAAGATGAGGACGCTGCTTTAATTCTGTTAGTATCTTTACCTGAATCGTATGAGAATTTTGTTGAATCGTTTATTACTGGGAAAGATACTCTGTCTCTGGAAGATGTTCGATCTGCCCTCCACAGCAGAGAAGACAGTCAATAGGCAACTGGCTCGGCCACAGAAAATCAGGCATCGGGGTTGCTTGTCATGGGTAAGGGACAAAAGAAATCTGGGAAGAAAAGTGGGAAGCCAATTCAGAAAGGTTCAAAAGGTCCTAAACCCGATGACATCTGCAATTACTGTAAAGAACCAGGGCACTGGAAGAATGATTGTCCTAGGAAGAAGAGGAAACAGGAGAAGAAAGAGGGTGTCGGCGGTTCTGCAGCTGTTGCAGAAACTGATACAAATTCTGAAGATGATCTGGCCTTGGTTGCAGCTGGACATTCACATCGTAATGATGTGTGGGTTCTTGATTCTGGGGCATCATATCATATTTGTCCTAACAGGGAGTTCTTCTCGACCTATGAGCAGATAGATGGAGGAAATGTTACCATGGCTAACAGTGCTGCCTGCAAAGTGGTTGGGATTGGCTCAGTCAGGATACGGACACATGATGGCGTATTCTGCACCTTGAATGAAGTCAGGCATGTTCCACAGATGACGAAAAATCTGATATCATTGAGTCTCCTTGACAGCAAGGGTTTCAGTTTCAAAGGTGAAGGTGGAGTTATGTATGTCTGTCAAGGTTCAAAGGTGGTTCTGACAGGCTTGAAACGTGGTACCTTATATTATCTGCGAGGTTCCACTGTGACAGGTTCTGCTGATGTTGCATCATCTGAGGTTCAGACCATGGATATGACCAGGCTGTGGCATATGAGGCTCGGTCATATGGGAGAAAGAGGGATGCAGATTTTGTCAAAGCGGGATCTTCTTTCTGGGCATAAAGTGCAGAGTCTTGAACTCTGCGAACATTGTGTTTTTGGGAAGCTTCATCGCAGTAAGTTTCCAAAGAAGGCAGTTCATCAGACCAAGGGGACTCTTGACTACATTCATATGGATTGTTGGGGTCCGTCACGTGTTGAGTCTATTGGAGGCCACAGATATTTTGTGTCTATGATTGATGACTACTCTAGGATGACTTGGGTAATTATGATGAAACACAAAAGTGAAGCTTTCAAGAAATTCAAGCAGTGGAAAGCGTTGGTAGAAAATCAGACTGGGAAGAAGATCAAGCGACTGCGAACTGATAATGGCCTGGAGTTCTGTTCGTCTGAGTTCAACGAGTTCTACAAGGATGCAGGGATTGCTCGACACCACACTATTCGACATACACCGCAGCAGAATGGTGTGGCAAAGCGCATGAATCAGACATTGCTGGAGAGAGCGAGATGCATGCTCTCGAATGCTGGTTTGGCTAGAAAGTTCTGGGCAGAAGCAGTAAACACGGCGTGCTATCTGATCAACCGTGGTCCTCACACTGGCATTGATTGCAAGACACCTTATGAGGTATGGTCTAATAAACTTGAAGATTATTCACTATTAAAGGTTTTTGGTTGTAATGTTTACTATCATGTTAGTGAGGGTAAATTAGAGCCAAGAGCTAAGAAGGGTATATTAGTAGGTTTCGGGGATGGAGTTAAGGGATATAGAATCTGGTCACCTTCAGAAAATAGAGTTATATTCAGTAGGAATGTGATTTTTGTTGAGAATTCTATGCTTAACTCCACTGTGAAGTCCATTTGTACAGAAAATTGTAGTAGTGTTGATAAACAGGTGGAGCTGCAAGTCACTCTCGATGAGTGTAAATCACAACTCCAAGGTGGAGAAGATCAACATACTACAGCTGAAAGTGCAAGTTCAGATGTTCATCCAGAAGCTCGCCAGACAAGCATAGCGGTTGATAGAGCTAGGAGAACAGGTGTGAAGCCTCCTGTGCGGTATGGTTTTGAGGATATGGTGACTTACGCATTACAAGTTGCTGACGAGGTGGAAGAGGAAGAACCATCTGCAGGTGAACCATTCACATACAGAGAGGCTGTTTCAGGTAGTGAGTCGGCCCAATGGCTCGCTGCGATGAGAGAAGAGATGGAATCACTTGCCAAGAATGAGACTTGGGAGCTGGTCAAACGGCCTAAGGAGAGAAAGATTGTTACTTGCAAATGGATATTCAAGAAGAAAAAAGAAACCACACCTGGTGAGGGTGTGAGATATAAAGCCCGGCTAGTTGCAAGAGGATTCATACAGAAGGAGGGGGTTGACTATAATGAGATATTCTCACCAGTGGTAAGACACACTTCCATCAGAGTGTTACTAGCAATGGTTGCACATCAAGATTTAGAACTTGAGCAACTAGATGTGAAGACAACTTTTCTACATGGAAAGCTCGAAGACGATATCTACATAACTCAGCCAGAGGGGTTCCAGGTTCTGGGGAAGGAAGATTATGTTTGCAAGTTGATGAGGTCTTTATATGGGCTAAAGCAGTCTCCAAGGCAGTGGTATAAGAGGTTTGACAGTTACATGATCCAGTTGGGATACAACAGGAGTCCGTATGATTGTTGTGTGTATCACAACAAAACTGATGATGGTTCCATGATCTATCTCGTCCTGTATGTGGATGATATGCTCATAGCTGCGAAGTCCAAGTCTGATATTCAGAAGTTGAAGGATCTGCTCAGTGCTGAGTTCGATATGAAGGATTTGGGTGCTGCCAAGAAAATTCTGGGTATGGAGATATATAGGGAAAGAGAGAAAAAGAAGCTTTTCTTGTCACAGAAGAGTTACATTCAGAAGATCTTGTCTAGATTTGGTATGTCTACCGCAAAGCCTATTGATACTCCAAGTGCTACAAATATTCATTTATCCACTGATTATGCACCGAAATCTGTAGCTGAGCAGGAGTACATGTCTCGAGTCCCATACTCTAATGCAGTAGGGAGTTTGATGTATGCTATGGTCTGCACTAGACCAGATCTTGCACATGCTGTTAGTGTTGTCAGCAGGTTCATGGGACAACCTGGAAAGGAGCATTGGCAAGCTGTGAAGAGGATTTTCCGTTATCTCAGAGGTACTTCTGATGTTGGTCTCATTTATGGAGGTGATGCTCACGTTTCTGTGACTGGTTATTCTGATTCTGACTATGCTGGAGATGTTGATAGTAGAAGATCTATGACTGGTTATGTTTTCACTCTTGGTGGTTCTGTTGTTAGTTGGAAGGCAACTCTGCAGGCTACAGTTACTTTGTCTACAACTGAAGCAGAATATATGGCACTGACAGAAGCTGCTAAAGAGGGAGTTTGGTTGAAAGGGCTTGTAGGTGATCTTGGTCTACATCATGATCAAGTTATTGTATTCTGTGACAGTCTGAGTGCAATCTGTTTGACCAAGGATCAGGTCCATCATGAGAGGACCAAGCATATTGATGTGAGATATCATTTTCTGAGGAGTGAGCAGAGAATCAAGGTGATGAAAGTAGGTACCGCTGATAACCCTGCTGACATGTTCACCAAGCCGGTCCCGCATAGCAAGTTTCGACATTATTTGGACTTGCTAAATGTCACAAGCTGTTAGATGCCCAAGGAGGGCAAATCTGAGGCAGAAAGGAGGAGTTTGTTCATCTGGCATTGTAATGATGCATCTGCAAGGAAGATTCAAGTCAAGGTGGAGATTTGTTGATATGTCTTGAATCACACACTTCGCAGAGCTATATATATCAAGGAAGAAAAGGCATGGCTAAAAATAAGGAGAATCAAGAGTAAATCTGGGAACAAATCTTAGAAAGATATGATGAAGATATAAGATATGCATATCCAGGACAAAGATATGCATATCACCAATTTCGGTGTTTTAGGTTTTCCTCAGTACTATATATATGGTCCTTGAGATCTGTAATCTGTAACACACATACCACATAATAAAATCCGTTCTCCTCTCTGCCCGTGGACGTAGCCAATTTATTGGTGAACCACGTAAATCTTGTGTCTTCTTTACGTTTCTTGTTTCTTGTTTATGCTCTATAATCCTATTCTGTCACAACAATGATTTATTAGATAACGATTATTGATGAATTGAGCATGTTGTGGAAAGATGATATTTGTGTATGCAATGAATGACTTGAATCGTGATTACCATGTGAGATTCTGAGCATATTGATTCTTTATAGTGTGTTTAGTTAGATAAATGTTAAAATGTCTAGAACTTGCCTATGATTTGCTCAAGTTTAACAGAATAATGTGGATTTTGGAAGTGATTAGGCCATCTTTGGTAACGTTGTTATCCTTTAAATTTTGACCATTTATTTACAAAATTATCTTAGTAAGCCCCGTTGAGCCTTGAACCTTTCTTTGATAGCCAAGTTACACTACTTGTGCATGAAAGTAATGTAAGTAAAGTGGACTTATCGAATAGAAAAATATATTGCATGTTAGAAGGCCTTGGTGAATATGGAGGGATAAATTGAAAAATTGTATAAAATGGTTATGAATTAGCAGACAAGTCACTTCTTGAAAAAAATCTAAATCAAACAACAAAAGTTGTTGAAAATCATAAGTGACTCCCCAAAGCGACTAAAACAATTGAAAAAGATAAAAATAAAACAAATTCAGAGTTGGTTGAATATTTAATAGGAGTTGATGAAGGAGGAATAAAGTTAGAAAAAAATATAGTTGTGCTCATTAGCCATAAGTTGAATGTGAAAGGTCATAAAGATCAACCAATTCGACGAGTCTAATGTTGATTAAGTCACTAAGCCATATATTCCCTACTTGATCAAAAATCCTATATTGCAACCGAATTAAAAGTCATTTCTCATCCTTAATCCAAACTTATTGCATGTAAAGGCAAGATGAAATTATGGGCAAGTATATGGTTAATTCTACATTTATTTTAACTTTGAGTGTCGCCTATACACTTGAGTGTGAGACATACACAAACCTAGTGACGATCAATGATTCAAGATGTTAAATAAGTACTAGGTGGATGACATGAAGTTGTTTTATTTGTAATATGGTTGATTTTGATATAATCATAACGGTTGTTGTGTTTGAAGTATCGTTTACTGTCAAAACACCCCTTCAATCTGAATGCAGATTCATTATCATTGTTCGAGGATGAACAATATGTTAAGTTTGAGGGTTGATAAACATAGGATTTACGTACAACTCGAGGTTATTATGTATAGGTTTTAGACAATTGCATGTACCTAAGTGACGATTTTATGATGATTTGGTTATATTTTGTTACATCACGTAATTTTGAATTTTTGACAGAAAAATAGATAATTAAGGTTGCACAGACCACGCCACGAGTCATATGAACCATGCACGCAAATTGAGGATGAAACCCAAAGATTGGACCCAACGCACGGCCTGTGCTCCAACACAAAATGCCTTGATTTTGGAGCCTTAAGGCACGAACCATGCTTGTCCACGTGATACGCTCCTAGCCATCGTGATTTGTCATGATTCGTGCTTATCCTCTCATTCCAAAATAGTTATATGGCGGCTATGAAAAGTCTAGTCCTTATCTATAAAAGGAGGAGAGTGGAAACAACAAAGATCATCATATTTTATATCAGATTTTATAGGTAGAACAAATATACAAAGGAGGATCAACCAACCGAGTCATCAGAGAGAGAGAGAGAGAGAGAGAAATAAAGATCATTTGGCTTCAATAGTCTTCTTTTCTTTTGTTCTTATATGTTAGCTATGAGTATCAATATATTTCATGTGGATTATGTATTGAATATGAGTGGCTAAACATCTAGTGATTCTAGGGCCTACATGATTATGAATTCATCTATTTTTCATTAATGATATTATTTTCTTTCTTATATTTGTTTATGCTTCCTTGATTTGAATGTCGTATGAAATTATGTGACGAATAATTACATATGTGTAGTTAATCCATTATTGTCCGGGAGGGAGTAATTGAACATGAACTTGTTTGATTGAGAGATTGGTAAGTATTGTGATGTATAATAGGTCCTAGGCACGATTGGGAGTTATAAAACACAGTGAGATCAGGAGATGATCTGTAGAGTCTAATCTCCTTTTGGATCTTTCTCGAGAGAGAGGATCCAACTATATTAGTAATTCTCCTACAAATATAGGAATTAAAGATGGTTTGATACATTAAAGAAACCCATATAAACCATATGAATACCTATCCCTGAAATCCATATAATCTCTTAGCTCTAATGCTTGGATTTGATTTGATATTTTTTACTCCTTATTTGTTTTATTTTAGTTTACAAAACCAATCATAATTATTAAATTCTTTAGATAAAGGATATTATAAATGATTACTTAGTTGACTTTACCATATACAGTCCATGTAGATACAATACATGTGTCCACGTACTTTTACTATAAATTACCTCTTGCACTTGCGAGTCATATTTTAAGTAAAATAAAATAGCGAACACTGTGAAAAACAATATCAATACCCAGTAACTAGTTAACAATAACTAGGTTCAATAGTTCACATTCCACGGTATTCTTATCATTTCACATAATCAAAAGCATATAATGGTTGATGTGATCTATAGTTTTATAATGTTAAATGATACTTATTTTGGGACATACGTTTCTTTACAAATATGTTTTGCAAAGAACAAACTTTAATACATATTTTTCCAGCCTTTGACATGTTCAAATAAATAAAAGGCTCTTTCATTAGAATGTCATCAGATAATGAAGATATACAAATTCAATTAAATCACTTGCAAATGGAAGTTTCCATCCTTGACCTATTCAAATAAAAAAAAGGCTCATTTTAGTCATGAGATAATGAAGACATACAAATTTAATTAAATCACAGCAGAATATATAACCTTGCAAATGGAAGGAAAATTGACATCCATCTTCTGCTTCTTCATTACACCACTAATGGAAGCGAAGAAGAAGCATAATGGGATAGAGGGTGGTAGGGATTTTCGTTTGGAGTTTCAGTGCTTCTCCAGTCTCCAAAGGAGGTATTCACGTCTTCAAGGGAGGTAATTATGGTGGTAATGAGAATAAAAGGATTATTTCATGTTTTTTTGTCTTTTGTTTTTTATTTTTTAATTAAAAGAGTATAATTGGTATAGATCGAGTATCTTTAGTAAAAAGAAAAAAAATATATCAATTTTATAAGGAGTGTATTTAGACTTCGAGGTGTATTTAGAGGTTCCGGGGGTGCGAATAGACGCACCCAATTATTTAATTCTTGAGCATTATTTGGGCCTAAATAATTACTTATCCACCAAATAAAACTTACCTAATAATTAATTCTCTGCACGATCACTTATTACTTAGGCAGAAATAATTAATTTATCCAACAAATATTATTTAGCTTAATAATTAACCCATTCAAGATTAATTAGTTACTTTTCTCCATTCCAACACACCAAAATCTAGTTATATGTGTGACTCCTTAGATTCATCACTTCATCTAGTCCAAGAGCAACCAATCTAATTGCAAGATTAATTAATCTCAGTAATTAATCACCTTTGAATTTCCGCAATCCTTAAGACATTCATTCATTCATGTCTAGCAAACATTACTAAAGAGACTCATAGGCAAAATATGAATTCAACATGCAAACCTTTCATTTTTAGTTACTGTGTAGATACAGTCTCTTCTTTCGGTTCACCGATTAATGTCTACGGCTTGGTCATTTTATATGAACTCATAATTGACATTAATAATTATAATAATAACTATAATTGGACCATAACAAAATCTCATCTCTTATATTATAGTCGGGTGTCTTGCGCAAGGTCTTCATTGGATACAACGAGTGTAACCTCACTATTTCTCCTATTTAAATGCACCTACATTGCTCCTTTCACATCTTACGCGTGGTTTAGTACCATATATACAATGCGTGATCATACTTTCCTTGTTTGATCATCGTTCATATATATATATATATATATATATATCACCGTATTATGTAAAAGTCAATATATCGTGTATTTAAACAAAGAATTTCAACCAACAAATTATACCAACAACATCAATTCAATTATTCAATAATTTCCAGCAATTTAATTTATTCAACAATAAATTAAAACATGCATCTAGATATAAACAACTAAATAGATAATCAACACGCATATGGTGTGCAAACGGACTCTAATACCAGTGTCGGAGTATCTGGGCCATAGATCATACAAATACACAGCGGAAGTAAAGAATAAAAATATTTCTATAATTTATGCCTAAACTTGCACCGCCCCATCTACGTAATTTGAATTAAAGGTTTAACAAATATACCTAGCGATTTCACATTTTACCGAGAATTCTCGAATTATCGGATTGCACGTTGATCAAGAACGTTTGAAATCTCATCTCTAAGTTTATCCATACCCAACCCCAATGTATAGACACACGAGGTAGCTTCATTAATATTTATCGTTTTAGAACCAGATCAATAATTTAGAACTAAAATATAATTGAGATTTCTCATGAGAGGAGAGAGAAGACAAAACAAGAAGAAGAGAGAAAGTCGACTTCTCTATTATCGTTCTTGTCATGTGCGACCTCTTCTCACTTGGGATCAATTATATTGATCCCTTAAGGTCTCTTTTTGGATTTAGGAGCTCTACTCTCCATGTTTTAGGCCTATCTCCAATTCTTGGCTTTTAATTCATTCCTACAATTGATTTCTAAGCCCAAAAAACTGCTCCCAATTAATTATTTAATTCTTTAGTATTATCCGGGCCTAATCAATTATTTGTCTAGCAAATAAAATTAGCCAAATAACTAATTCTCTTCATAATCATTTTATTACTTAGGCTCAAATAATTAATTTATCCAACAAATATTATTTACCCTAATAATTAATTGATCCATGATTAATTAATTATTTTTATGCACTAGAATCTAGTTATGCGTGTGACGCCTTAGGTTCATCATTTCATCTAGTCCAAGAGCAAACATTCCAATTGTAAGATTAACTAATTTAATTAATTACTCACCTTTGGATTTTCCTATCATTAGGTACTCAATACCTCCATTCATTCTTGTCTAGCAAGCACTAATAGAAGGACTCATAGGCATAAGATGAATTCAACATACAAAACTTTCATCTATAGTTACTGTGCAGATACAATCCCTTCGCTCGGTTCTCTAATTAATGTTTAGGGCTTCGTCATTTAATACAAACTCATACTTGACATTAGTAAATATAATAATCCTCACGAACGCAGTCGATCCATTGGCCATAACGAGATCCTATCTTTTATGTTCTAGTCTGGTGCCTTGCACAAGGCCTTCATTAGATAAGAAAAGTGAAGGAAATATAGAGAAACAATCCCAACAGATTACTCTGCGGGCCAACAATTATGTCTTGCGTTTAAACTGATCTTAAACATAGTTCCAACATAACCAACGGGCTCCCGTTTGTCTTCTCAAAAAAAGTTTAAGGAACCAGTCAAATATACAGCTTCCATCAGGTAGGATCACATGCACAGTACAATCTAGAACTAATTAAAGCACATACAGAAATTACAACCTTAATTTTCTTGTTGCCATTATGGCTACCAAATGGTTCAAGTTCTGATACGGGATGATTATAATGTGCGTTTCCACTAGACTACGTGATGTTTCAGCCCTGATATCCTACAATGTCCTTTCTCATAGATTCTATGACTTGGAACATTTATTTTCTCAACCACCTAGACTTATTCCATGACCACCAACCCATACGTGACCAAGTCTCCCATTTATCGAGATCATGGGATTTCAATATCATAGAACTTGTAAATAGAAATAAATACGATAAAGAAGAAATGTCTTAAACTTTTATTTATATTCATAAAGATTGTTCCTGGAATATGTCTTTTAGGTCAACCTACTAGTTGGATGCTAAGACACATATTCCTACATCTTGAGTATCTAAGGATTAGAAAATCCAAATGTGATTAATAAATTAGATTAATTAATCTTGAAATTTGGTTGCTTGCTCTTGAACTAGTCGAAATGATGAACCTAAGGGGTGACATGCTTAACAAGATTTTGTTATGTTGGAACGAAAATAAATAAATAATTAATCATGTATTGATTAATTATTAGGCTAATAATATTTGATTGACAAATTAATTATTAAGCCTAAGTGATAAATGATTGTGGAGAGAATTAATTATAGGGTTAATTTTGATTGTTGAAAAAATAATGAATTATGTCCAAGTAATGCTAAATATAAATATTTAATTGGGAGTATAGTCTTGAAGCCGGTCCAATACAGTGAGATATGAAGAGAGACTCGTGAAGGGATTTAGGGGATTAATTTAAATTGATTCCCATTAAGAGAATTCGGCCACCATAGTCACGTGTTTAGAAGAGGAAATTATCTTTTGTTTCATGCTCTCTCCCTCTCCTTTCATGTGTTAGAGCTTCTCCATTATATTCTAGATTTAGATTATTCATCTTGGTCTAACAAGATATATAGAAATCAACCTACAGCGGATATCTACGCATTAAAATCGGACGTGGATAAACTTAGAGAGCAGGTTCAAACGTTCTTGACACGTGCGATCTGCAAATTCGTAGATCACCGCTAAGAATGATGGATCGCGTATATGTATATTGCTAAACTATGATTTGAATTATGTATATGGGGACGTGCATGATTAAGCGTTGATCGTATAAAAAAATTTAATAGTTGTATATTTTTTATGATTTATGGCCTAAATATTCCAACAAATATATTGTGGGGATACTACACATGAAAAGCAAATTGATGTAAAATTATACATTTCTAACACAAACTGCATCATAGTTCTTGCAAAATAAATCAAAATAGCGAAACATCAACATAATTTGTAAGGAAACTATTGTAAAAAACAAAAAGTATAAAAAAATTAAAAAAACAAATTACCATTTTTTCCCTATAATGAAAATAATCAGGTTTTCTTACATTTTGAAATATTTCATGAAATGCAATTTACAAATAAATTGATTGATTGAAGTTAACATTTAAAGCAGTGTTTGTATAGAATGTAAGCATCTAAAATATATTGTGTGCATCAGTTCATGCGAAAAGCAATTTTGCGTAAAAAATTCACATTCCTGCGAAAATTGTATCATTACTATTATAAATGTGTCCAAATTATGTTAAAACTATGTAAACCTCAATGTAATAATGGAAGCAATTTAGTGTAAAAAACTTAAGAAATAGTAAAATTACAAAAATATTATAATTTACGCTTGTAATGAAAAAATAAATAAGTTTTTCCAATATTTTCAAATATTTCATCAATTCCATATTACAAATAGATTGATTAATTAAAGTTAATATTTAAAGCTCTATTTTCTATAGACCATAAGCATCTACAAAATAGTGTGCGAATCATTTCATGCTAAAAGCAATTAACCGTCAAAATTTCAAGTTTTTAATAGAAATTGTATCAAAAAAACTTCCAATTTTGTCCGAAATTTGTTAAAACTGTGAAGTCATCAATTTAAAAATGTATGAAATTTATTGTAAAAAATTCATAAGAAAAAAAAAATTAAAATCTTGATTTTTCCATTTTTAAATATTTAATAAAATTTAGATTACAAATAAATTAAATTATTCAAGTTACATTTAAAACTATGTTTCTTTCTAATTAACATAAAACACTTTGTATTATTCACTTGCGAAAACAATTTACTATTATCTTTTTTATATTTTTAACAGAAATTATATTAAAACTCGTATAACTTTATGTAAAACACTTTTACATACGATTCAAATTTACCTCGTCAAATTCATTAAAGTTCTTATACATTTAATGCAAAAATTATGCATATATATATATATATATATGTTTTTTGGTAAGATAATATTATTCATATATATATAACTGTTGTTAGGGTCAGTCCTAATAATTTATTAGGCTAAGTCGAATTTTAAAATAGGCTTCTATTATTTTTTATGAAAATTATAAAAAATAAAAAATTCAACGAATCGCCTAATTATTTTTAGTTTAGTTAAAATATTGAATGGTCAAATGACCTTACAACAAAAATTGTTTAGTTGTATTGTTTTTATTTTATTTACTTTTATAAAAATTAAAATAATATACTACTAAAAGCCCTTAAAATTTTATTTTATTTACTCATAAAAAAAAAAAAAAGAAATTTATAATTAAAATATTTAACAACTAAAAACTTTTGTCACAAAAAAAAGTTAAAAAAAAAAAAGTTTTGAAAAATTAGAGTTTAAGTAGATAAAAGAAAAACCAAAATTTAGAATAAAAATATACATAGAGAAAAATGAACCTAGGATTGTGAATGAAAAATTAAAAGTGCACTACCACTAAATCACTATTAGTATTTAATAATTAAAAAACATAAAAAAAAATTATATATTTTATGCATATTAATAGAGAAAATTATAGACTTCTAAAATTTAAAATTTAGTCTCATTATGAGTCCGGCCATGATTGTTGTTACATATATCGAACTTCTCATGAAGAGGGTAAATCCCCTCTGGAAGATATGTATGGTAACTCGAGTTACACTAGTACGCGTCAGTGTCAAAAGGCTCAGGAGTTTATACGGCGCCACGTGTCATTCCTTCTGGCAGCGGCCGTCGTACGTGTCAACCAAAGGCTGCGGTGACATCCACGGGTCAGCTGCTCCGACCCTCATGCTGCCTGTATAAGTCCATCCTCCTCGTACATCTCTCAACCAGATGCTCATCACACACACACACACACACACAAGGTTAAGTAATATCTTCAGTGGTCCATAGTTTGGTTAGTGAATATGGCTTCACAACAAGAGGGCAGGTCTGAGCTTGACGCCAGGGCGAGACAAGGAGAGACGGTGGTCCCCGGCGGAACTGGCGGCAAAAGTCTGGAGGCCCAGGAACACCTGGCCGAAGGGAGGAGCCGAGGGGGTCAGACGAGGAGGGAGCAGCTGGGGACAGAGGGGTACCAGGAGATGGGGAGGAAAGGTGGGCTGAGCACCGGCGACAAAGGCGGGGGCGAGCGAGCTGAGGATGAAGGGATCGAGATAGATGAGTCCAAGTATAGGACCAAAACCTAAATGGAAGGGGAAGGGGAAGGGGAAGGGTCTTCGTGGTTGGTAGGATGGGTGTAGTTTTATGTTGATATATGTCGCAGTCTGTATCATTATGTGCTTAAATAATGGTGTGTCGGAGTTTTCATGTTCCATCCAAAAAAATGAACTTTTGAATTTCAGGTACCCAGACTTGCGACGAGGTGGACTCTTTACATGATTTAAAATGCTCTACTTATCAATTCTAAATTTTAGAAGCAAAAATATAAAATTATTAATGATATTAATAAATTTATTTTAGTTGCGGCTTAATATTTATAATAATTAATTAAATATAATTATATTATAATATTTTTATTCATTTTTCATTAAGTTTTATATATTTATCTTATTATTGATCATTAAAATAATTGTTTTAAGTTAAAAATTAGATTTTATTGAATTATGTTAAGAATGATAAAATGTATGTGTTCATATATACTTATATATCATGTGCCCAACGCCCCAAAATGAAGTATAATGAGTTCTTGTGGGGCCCCCACATAATCCCGGTCTTACAAATGGATATGCTTACATAGGGTGTAAATAGCTAGGGTACTGTAAGGTATAGATACGCTTTTTTTGTGCTATATTCTAATATAAAATATATTATCATTATCGTATTCTATTACTTATTTATTTATTTAGGATATTTAGGTAGAATATGGATAATATCTAACGTGTATACGAGTACTTGTGGATAAATAAATTATCCGTTTTGTATGTTATTTTATATGGATAAAATTGAATTGTCTTGTCCAACCTATAAAAATACATATTTTTAAAATAAAAGTATATTTTATTAACTTTTTCAACAATTATAAATGAACAATTATAAATGAATAAAATATAATATTACTAAACATGAAAATAAATTATCATAAAAATACATATTTTTAAAATAAAAGTATATTTTATTAACTTTTTCAACAATTATAAATGAACAATTATAAATGAATAAAATATAATATTACTAAACATGAAAATAAATTATCATAATATAAAATAATAATAGTAATAATAACAGCATCCAAAATATAATCTTTATGTGAACATCGATCACTTCATATAAATTAAAATTTTTACGATATAAAAATAATTAAAATAATTAAATAACATTTTTTATAAAATAATTAATATTATTTTTATTATATATAATTTAATAATATATATAAGTGTCCTGCTCATTATCCAAATTCTTATACTCTACCTATATAATTACCCATTTACCTATGGGTTGGTAGCTCAAAGTTTATGGAATTATATGGAGAAGAGGCTTACATATATACTCGAATAGAGTGAGTGGTATTTAGTTTAATATGTTTCTGCTATGGTACGTTTTTGTGGGCATCATTTATTTAATCAAATAAATGAAAAAAAAAATTATTTATCTTTTATTTTTATTTTTTACTAAATTTAAAATTTAAAACAATTTTTTTTGTTTTAGATCCATTTTTCATGTATCATATATCAAATATTTATAACTTATTTAGGCCATCTCCAGCAGTCAGCACAACTCTAGTGCAGATTTTGCACTATTTTACAGCAAAATATGCATTCCATCTCCAGCAATCTGCACTACTTTCTGCACTAAAAAGAATATTCCAATAATATTCCTTATAATTTATTTATTTTTAATCTATATTTAAAAAAATTCATATTTGTTAAATACATAATATGTAATATATTAAAAATAATTTTTTATATGTAATATTTTAATTTTTTATCTATAAAATTAATTATATATAAAAAATACATATAATATCAAGTAATAATAATGCAAAATTAAAATTGAACTTCATAATAATAGTACAATAAAAATACACGTTTACAATATTAAATTTCCGAATTAGAATATTCTGCCCACAAATGCTCAATTAATGCATTTCGAAGTGCGAAATGAGCTTCCGCATCTCTAATTTGTCTAAATCGAGCTAGAAAATTTTGAAAATGCTTGTTTTCATTTTCAACAAGTTCGACTTCCAGAGCTGGCACTTCTCTTGCTTCTCCGATTGGAGCATCAAGTTCTCGTTCATCCTCAATTATCATATTATACATTATTATGCACGCAGTCATAATATCTTTCAAATCAATTTTACTCCAAAAACGTGTTGGATTTGCCACTATTGCAAATCGACTTTGGAGGATTCCAAATGCACGTTCTACATCCTTTCTACATGCTTTTTGTTTCTTTGCAAAATATTTCTTTTTTGAACCATTTGGTGCATGAATTGTTTGCACAAGAGTTGCCCATTTGGGATATATACTATCAGCCAAATAATACCCATGCTGTACTCTTTTCCTCGAATAGCATAACGTGTAGGAGGAGCAATACCTTTAGCAAGGTTAGAGAAAAGGTGGGACGTCTCCAACACATTAATATCATTGTTGGATCCTAGCATCCCAAAATAAGCATGCCAGATCCACAAATCATAATCAGCCACAGCTTCAAGAATAATTGTTGAAGATCCAATTCGACCAGCATATCATCATGCCCATGCCGTCGAACAATTTTTCCACTTCCAATGCATACAATCCAAACTTCCCAACATTCCTGGAAAGCTATGTTGCTGACCAATATGAAGTAACCTTGCAACATCATTAGCGGTAGGAGATCTTAGATATTCTCCCCCAAATATCTCCACAATAGCACTGCAAAAACGTTTGACCCATTCAATTGCAGTAGACTCTCCAATTTTGGTATACTCGTCAGTTGCATCCGCTGGAATTACATATGCTAACATTCGGAATGCTGCAGTTGCTTTTTGGAGTGTAGACAAACCAAGCTGCCCAGCTGCATTTCTTCGCTGCACAAAGTATCCATCATGATTTTTTACTGCATGAACAATACGGAGAAATAGATTTTGTGACATTCGATAACATCGACGAAACTGATCTTCATTAAACGTTGGAGTTTTAGAAAAGTAGTCTCTGAAAAGATTTTGAGTTGCTGCTTCACGATCACGATATATTGTCTTGCGACCCGGAACTGAGCCTCCATGAATGGGTTCAGCCCTTCGACGCCGATATGCAGCTAACATATGATTGTTACTATATATTTGTTGAATAATCGCATGTTGTTCCACGTCGAAACAATCACTATCAATCAATTGTTGATGTTCATCATCAGATGAACTTGAAGGAATAGAGAAAATAGTAGAAGGGTCAGCAGAGTGAAAATTCATTTTTTTTAGAGACAATCAGAGCAGAACAGAAAAAAATATTATTAACGAAGAAAATGACTAAACGAATTGAGGATAAGAAAGATTGATTTGAAGAAAATGGGTGGAGTATGTGCTCATTATATAATAATCTGTATATTATTAAAAAAACACAATCTTTGTGTTCAGAACAATAGCCATTGATATCATATTACAACATTTAATCTCAACCCTCCACTTAAGTCGTAAAAGCCACAAACAAGCACAATCCTCGTGTTTTCAATTTCGACCGTTAGATTATTGTCATCTTTAAATCTCAATCATTCACCACTTGTCTGAATTGAAATCATAGTTGCAGAAAGCACAATCTTTGTGCTTTCAATATTAGTCGTTGATAACCCACAACAACTTTTAATCTGAGCCGTTCATTCAAAGTCTTAAAACACAGAGAGTTGCAACAAGCACAATTCATGTGCATTCAACTCCGACCGTTAGATTATTTTGATCTTTAAATCTCAACCGTTGGATTATTATCTGCTTTTCTACGAATTTCTATAAATAGGCGTCATACCACATAACATTTCTGACAAACTTCTCCAACTCCTTTTCTCAGAAACTTCTCCAACTCCTTCTTATCTACAACATCTTTTGTTTTCTTCTCTCAAATGTCTAAGCCACGCACCACCAACTACACTTCAGCTGAAGATCGACACCTTGCTGGTGTCTATCTCGAAATCTCACAAGATCCAATTGTGGGAATAAACCAATCAAAAGATCTATTTTAGAGTCGTGTTACAGAAAAATACAACTCTGATAAACGAAGCACCGGGATACAAGATCGTAACAAACGATCACTGCAATGTCGCATGCAGACCATTCTCAAACATGTGAGAAAATTGAACGGGTGTGTGCAACAAATTGAGCTGTTCAATCCTAGTGATGCAAGCGAAAAAATAATTGTAAGTTGTTATTTATACTTTATGTTTTCATTTGTCAAATAGAATATTTTAATTTCAATATTGTTTCTTTATTATGTAGTTGGAGTGAGCAAATGAGACTATGAGGTCAGTGAAAGGATATGACGCTGGGTTCAAATTCGATCATGTGTGGTCGATTTTAAAACCGTTTGTGCAAGCTGAAGAGCTAACTGCAGAAAATTTTTCGGAGTCCACTCTTTCCCCTAATCCTTCTTTGTCTTCGTTTTCTATTGATTTAAATGACGAAAATATTAGCAGTGCTGGTGGTTCTTCATCAAAAAGACCCGAGGGGGTAAAAAAATTAAAACTTAAAAAGAAACAAAAAGAATATGATGATGATTTTGTACAAATGATAAAACAAGAAAATGCCTCACTTAGAGAATTATTAGCAAGCGTAGCCTCAAGAAAGGATCGTGAGAATGAGCTAAAAGCTCGTGAACTTGAGTTGAAAGATCGTGAGATAACGATGAATAATGAATGGAAAAGGATCAAAGAGGAGAATGCAACTTTAAGGATGAATTTAGACACTGTTGCTGATCCTGAGGTTGGAGGAGCAAAAAATTCTGCAGAGGAGGACACAAGCCAAGCTAGCAAATCCACTTCCGAATACATTTAATGTGTTTGGAAATTTTTTTCCGAACATTGGAGGGTCTGGAGGTGGTCTTTCTGATTATTGAAATTAGGTTATTAATTTAGTATCATGTGTATTTTCTATTTAGTAAGTAATTGTGTTTTTACTTATGTTGTGTAATTTTATATTTTGTATGTAATTTTATGATTTTTAGTTTAATTATATGTTTTGTCTATTTGTATTTTTATCTGTTTTTTTTAATTTTATGGTAGAATAATAATTGTATGTGTAGTATTTAAAATTTTATTGTATGATTATTATTTATAATTAAAATTACATCTTTTTATTATTTTTTATCATATTTAATTAAAATAATCTTTAAAATAAATTAAACCAAATTAATTGTAAAAGAAAAAATTATTGTAATATTTTTATTTCTAATTGAAATTACATCTTTTTATTTTTTTATCATATTTAATTAAAATACTCTTAAAATTAATTAAATTAAATTAATTATAAAATACAAATTTATCAGCGCACTGCTGGAGCCTGTTTTTCACACTTCAACTCCTCTCCAGGGAGAGGCTCTTATAAAGTGCTGAAAAGGTCCTAAATAAAATAGAATTTAGAAATTAAATTTTATTTACTAAACTAAAAATTTAACAATCATCTACATTTTTTCCATGATTTTTCTGTGAAGTTGGAGACAAAGTGATAGATGAATATAAAAAGTATATAAGTTCTTAATTTTTAATTTTTATTTAGTTTTTGTGTTGTGTCAATTATACTACCATCCATCCAGTACTCTCTATTTCTATTTGATTAGTGAAAGGTTGGCCAAAAGATAAATGAAAACAAAACAGCATTGCATGAAAACAAGAAATTGGAACTAATGAAAAACTGAGAGAGCAAAGGAAATGGAAAATGGGGAATCAATAAACAATAATATATCCAAAAATGAAAGAAAAGATTAAAGCTGATAAACAAGTTCGAATCCACAACTCTGTATATAGGTCAGAATAATCCCACTGCAACATAAAATCTCCCTAAATTTCGACAAAGCAAAGAAAAGTCATGCAGCAGATCACGCGATGATCACTCCAACAAGGGACGGCACAAACACAAATGCAGCGAAAAGAACAACGGAGGCGGCGGCGCTCTTGTGAGCAGCGGCCTGCGGCGGAGACTCGGGCTCCAAAACTTTAACGATCATTTTGAGGCCCTTTTCGCAGTGGCCGGAGACGCCGCTGATGAAGTAGAACAAGCCAGGCCGATCGAGCATTAAGAGAGTGTCGCCGTTGTTGGAGAAGAAGATGGGGTGCGACGAGTGACATTTTTCGTATTCTTCTTCAGTTACCACCATCACTGAGTCTTTCTTGTACGCAAACCCTACATGCAGATTTAACTTAGATCATGAAAAAAATGATATTAGACGACCAACATACTAAATATACTTACGTAGGGTATCGTTAACCTGGAACCGGTTCTTGGAAGCCCAGTCATTGTGGAACTGTTGATTCTTAGATGAAGGAGTAGCCCAGCCTTTTTCACCTCCCACGTCAAATTCCACACACTTCACTGTGTGTAAAGTTGACACTGAAATTACCAAAACGAATACAGTGATGTAAGAATATTGAAGTGGAATGATGGATTTTGAAGCCATTTGAGAGATCTGCTCTACTTTTTGGTGCTATTAAATTTGCTGGTTCAAACATAACTTATATAGTGAGGGCTTGGAGAAGAAAAGAAAAGGAATAATCAAGAATGGGATAGAGAGAGAGAGAGAGAGAGAGAGAGAGAGAGAGAGATACGAGGAGAGTGGTGGGTGTGGGGTGTTTGGGCGTTGCGGTTTCGGGGAGCCTACCTTTGACCAAATGTAACCGTTTAACAAAGTTGAGAGAGAGAATTATAGCTACTATTATCATGGTTGGAATATATATTTGTTTTATTTATTTCGAACAGTTTTTTTTTTTTTTTTTCTTTTTTTAAGAAGTTGAATATTGATATAACTTCATTTTTCGGAAATAGAAAAGGGAAAACTTTATATGCCACGTGAAACAGTGTGTGTGCGCGTGGGGGGATAGCTGCCTTAGCTGGTGATTCGGTTCCTCCTGTCTTGTTTTGTTCTTTGAGCCGTCTCTAACACATAGGAAGGAAGAGGACTAAACCATAAAAAAAGAATAAATAAATAAAATTGTGTCGCGCATGATGATACTTCATCTTTGGTACGCAACTTCTTTATTTAAATAATATACACCAGTTATGGTGGAAGTTAAAATTCTAATATTACATTCAATAAATGAAGAATGTGATGAATGTTTTCAAACCAATTATAAATGATAGATATTGGTGTTCACTTTTTTATTTCACTTATTCGCAAGTGCACAAGTTAAATTATAGTCAAATTATGGTAAAAATAGGTATCGTATATTTATATTATTCTATTATATCTATAGACTCGAACTTTGACAATAGATGAGTTAATTTAAGAGAATAAAATAAATAATAGAAATAAATAAACAATTCAAATTCAAGTAAGATAAGCCTCTAGAGATTTGATGGATTCTACGGATATATATCTATTTAATTTCTATATTCGTAGGAGAATCACTAATATATCAACATCTTCTCTCTCGAATTAGATCTAAATGTGGATTGGATAACATTGATCATTCTCAAGATATTATTTAATACCCAATAGTTCCTATGATTGATTCTCATCACGATAATCTAACAATCTCTCGATCTAGCAGGTTCGTGTTACGGATGCATAATCCATTAACCAATTAACCCCTCTCATGTAACAACTAATCAAATGCACATATGTAATTAATGGCCAAACAATTCCACAAGACAATCCTATTAAGGAAGCATAAACGAATAAAGGAAAGAATAATATCATAAATCAAAATCATATGAAACCATAATAGTATAACCCTAGAATCATTAATTGTTTAGCTATTCATTATCAACTTGTAATCCTTAGGGAATGAGTTAACAATCAGAGCTAACATCTAATTATCAATAATAATTAATATTATGTTTTCAAGAATAAAAGTTGAAAGTTCAAAATTCATCTTCCTATTCTTCATTAACTCAACAGTAAATCCTTATCACATAAATCTGTCTATATAATTCTAAAACAAAAAATTAAAGAAGAGAAAATATCTTACAACTTGGGTCATGATTTCATTTATGCTATTTGACTTGACTAGAAAAATGTCATGTTAATAATATTTAGTTATTAAATAATTACTATACCTTAATGAAAGAACATTATTGTAGTCCATGATTTATCATATCATAGAATATAAGTATATATTTTTAATTATGTTTCTTTCATATTTCTAATAAAACTAATATTTTGTAATGTACAGATTAATAATTGTATTAAATGAAATAATGTCCATCATTTTACATTTTTACAATTATTTTGAATAATAACAAAAAATACATAAATAATATTTATTTACATATTTGAATAATTAATCTTGGAAAATCTACAGAATAAAAACAATATATATAATATAAGAAACAAATATACATATTATAAAAAAGTAGTAATTACAACAAATTTTGACATTAAAATACAAAAAATATATATATATATATATATTTAAAAAAAGATTATATATTTATATTAAAAACATAAAATTACAGAAAAATACAGATTTACAGTCACAAATAATAAAACAAAAAATAGAATATAATACACCTTTAACTACATATGTGAATTTCTAAGATTTCTAAGTAGAAAACAAAATCAAATCTAATTATTAAATCAATACAAATTATTTCAAAAAATAAATTATACATACCTTAGTTTATATATTTTCTATAATAGAAAAACATTAAATTTACACAAAAGATGATATATATATATATATTTACACAATTATTCTTGAATTACATGCATATATTGTATTAATAACTAGTCTGAGATCTTATATGATGCACGAAAGTCATTTTTGCATATTTTTATTATTAAAATGTTTATTACTAAAATTGTTAACAAAAACTAATAATTATTCGTGATATCTGAATATATAATTTTTATATTTGAGTATGAATTTATTGTAAACAAATCCAATCAAATATCATCCAAACATTTTCATGTTTTAGGTTTATTCAATCTATTGCAACTATGTATATTGATTTATTTAAATAATTCGGATATTGATTGGAATCATACCAAACCTGTTGCAAATCCAATATTAATAGCTAAAATTACGAAGTCAATCTCCATTATCTAAATTAAGCTATTTTTTTAACAATGATAAAATTGAAGATTTTTGCATCTGCAAGAGCGTAATTTGAAATATTTTCGTATTATTAACAAAATCAAATCCTACATTTTTTTTTGTAATCACTCTCAAATTAAATACTATACAACAATATTGGAGACATATTTTTTTAAAGTATTTTTTTAATTTAAAAATTATAAACACATTATGCAAAAATTATGAAAAAATATTTTTTATGAAAGATATCTACCACCGGTCTAAGATTTTTCAAACACATTTCATATCTACAATATTATAGTTTACTAAAAAAATAAAAAATAAAACATAGCAAGTGCCATTGAATGAAAAAATAAGAATAAAAACAATGTCATTTTATTATATAAATGTATATATATTACATCATACTTATATTATTAAAGTTGCACAAATTCATATTTCCATCGCTCATGGAATATCATCAAATTTAAATAATTAATATATTTTGTTATACATGTTTTTTATATGGGTGCAGTTATTCGCAACCCCAAATCCTCTACATACACCTCATTGGCTAAATATATCCTATTTAATTTGAATCAATCGAATCAATCAAACATCTTCGAAAGTTCGTATTTTTCAATCAAACATCATATTTTATAAGTTTTTCTAGATGAAATACATTGGGGAATGATTTGGTTTAGAACATTTGTGTTTAGTTTGTTTTTCTGATATTGAACCTGTCACATGTCTGCTCGTATATGTTCGAACCTGATCTATTGGAAATATATAAACGTGTTCGAACCTTAGCTGTCAAACAAGGACAAACATGTTGGCCTAATAACGTTCGAAACATCCTGTCGAACAACTAAAGTAGTGTTTGGAAAATTTTAATTTTTAAACCTATAAAATAATATTCATATTTGCAGCAAATTTGTTGGTATATAAATAAAAATATATTAATATATTTATCGAAACTTATTAACATTAGGGACCTAAAAATTTTGTATAACCAAGCATATTAATTATTTAAATTATGTAATATTTCAAGTCGATGGAAATTAGAAATTCAGATATTAAGTATAATTATTATTATTTTACTAATTATGTTTATAATAAATAATATATTTTTAGTAATAAAATAATACAAAAATAACTTCCGTGCATCGCACGGGATCTCACACTAGTATATATATATCCCAAAATGAAAATCACATTTGGACGGAAAAATAAAACTAGAAAAAATTATTTTACTGATATATATATATATATATATATTTATAATTATATTAAATACAATAATTACAAAATAAATTTAGAACAACTAAACTAAAACCGCTACGGATTTATTATTTGAATATTTATTTAAAATTCTAAATAATTACATAAACATACATATCTACACAAATTTAATTTCAATAATCATATTTACATAAGTGATTACCCAAATTGATTTGTAGGTGTCGACACATATTAATTTGTTCAAATAAATGACATTTATATTGTTGATATGCAAATATTGAAAGAAAAATTACTGCACATTAATCAAATAAATTAAATATTTGAATTCACTACAAATTAATTAGAATAATACAATTTACATACATTAATAATAAACCAAAACATAATCGATAACATACCTTTGAGTGAAATGATGAATTTTAAGAAAACAAATCAGAAATTTTAGTAAATTAAAAATAAACAAAAATTAACTATATAAATTATAAAAATACATTATACATGGACTAATAAAAAAACCAAAAGAATTACATACTTTTGAAATTTTGGATTTTCTATGTTAAGAATTAACAGAAAAATGTTTTTTCATCAAAAGGTTTAAAATAGAAATACATAGATGACATTAAAAAAAATATGTTAAAGAAATTTGTTTGTATCAATATAACAATACATAACATAAGAATAAAAAGAAATGTTAGGAAGAGAGAATTGTAGGTGGAGTTTGTTTGTTGTTTACAGTGAATTTATTAATTAAGAAATTTGTTAATTGAAGTTTCACTAAACACATTTATAAGTTAATATCACTATTTGGAAGTGTTAGAAATTAGTTACAAATAATATGAATATTATGTACAAATTTGCATTAAACAAATTAAAATAATTTTCTCCTATTTATTTATTCTTAAGAATACATGAAAAATTAGTTTTATAATATTTCAAATTTTCTGAAATAAAAAATAATATCATTAATTTATCCACTAAAAAGAAGAGAGAATCTCGTCTAACTTTATCCATGATGTGGTTCAAGAAAAAAAAATTATATTTTTGAATTTATTTATTATCTAAATAAATAAAAAATTTCACATAATATATGATAATATAAATTTGATTAATTCCATCTAAATGTGTAAAAATTATTATTGTACATCTGAATAAATAATATATTCATAAAAAGTTAAATAATACTTACTACATTATTAAAATTTATTTTTTTATTATTGTTGAAACTAAAACTACCAAAATATTAATATATATATGTGTGTGTGTGTGTGTTTGCGCGCGCGCGTAAATGAGAAACAAATCATAATACAAAATTTCTGAAAATATAAATTAATTCCATAAATCAAATTTGAACATTAAAAAAATTCTCTTACTACTTTATCCATAATTTGACTTAAGGAAAAAAAATCTATTTTCTTATTTATTTTATTATGTAACATAAATTAATATTTTCTATATTATATAATAATATAAATTTCAATAGTTAAATTTAGTTGATAATCAATTTTATTATTATTTTATTTGTAATACAAAAAAGTGAGCTAAATTTTTAATTATACCTACTATGATTTTATTAATTTTGGTAATTATTAATAAAACTTAAAATCTCTAAATATATATGAGAATCAATTCTACTCCACAAATTGATAAATTAATACCATTAAATCAGCCTATTTTTTAAAATTTGAATTTTATCTCATTAACAAATATATTGCTCATTAAAAGAAAAGAGAATTTCTCACAACTTAATTCAATGTAAGGTAAGTTTGACTTATATTTTCAAACATATACATTAATTCAATCAGTAAATATTTTAAACCTTAAATGATTTTTGTAATTATGATTGGAAGACAAAATCAGTATTCCTAAATAAATTTTTATTAAGCCAATTTTTTATATAAAAATAAGATTCTAAAATAAATCAATATAATATCTTATAAAAGGAAAAATAAAAAGCTACCATAAATCAAAATTAATCATTTGTTTATGAATCCAAATGTATTTGTTATAATAATATCTAAAATAAAGAACTACTACCATTGGATAATATTTTATAATATCACAACTATTACTTTTCAAATACTTACAACAATTAAGTTATAAACAATATTAATTTTTATATAAAATTTTCAACATAATTATATAAATTAAAGTTGCAAATAATTTAAATAAAAATAATATCATTGATTTTTGAAGTAAACACATATATATAAATTTTATCTCTCTCTCTCTCTCTCTATATATATATATATATATATATATATATATATATATATATATATATGAAACAACTATAACTTGCATTTTAAAAAAGGAAACATAACAATTAAACCTTCCCTTTAGTATTCTATATTCTAATCTAATGTTAATCTATCTATAAGAATAATATCTTAAATCATTTATAAGACTTAAATGGCGGACTTAAACTGCTATAAGAAATGATATATAAAAAAAAAAATAAAAAAAAAAAAAAAACACTTACCTATAATAGAAAATTTAATGGAAAATTTATTTGGGCGGAAAAAGATAACAAATTCTAAAAGTGAAATATGTTATGTTTTTATATATACTAATTGTTTGTTCGTGCGATGCACGGGAAAAAATATATTTTTATATAAATAATATATTATAAAATTATATAATAATAATAATAATAATAATAATAATGATAATAATAATAATAATAATAATAATAATAATAATAATAATAATATATTATAAAGTATAAGTTGTACGAAAAAAATTGAAAACATATAAATATAATAACGTAAGTGGTCATGAAAAATAAATTTCTTATGAAATATTAAAAAAAACAAAATTAATAACTTTTGCTTGTGCCGTTGTAGTGTTTAATACATGTAGTAGCCTATTTTTTTAAATGATAAAAAATTAAAATACTGCATTTTTTAATTATAATTGTGTATGTTTGTTTTTTTATATATATTTTTTCTGCTTATAAAATCAAATCTCAAATAACATTTTCAATATGTAGTAGATATAAGAAATTAGAAATCTTAGAGTTTCACTCAAATCAATTTGAATTATAGTTTCATTGTCTAGTGCGTCATTTTTTCAAAAGTTTTATCTAATCTATATATAGATAATAGTAGAAGATATACATTTTTAGAATCCCAAACATTTTTCCGCCTAAATCTCTTGCTACTTTTAGCACGCCATATGTCATTATTTTATTTGTAGTCATAAATTAACTATAGAAATTTATACATGCATAATTTATGAAAATTTTATTATTATGATATCCTAAATTTTGGGCATAGTTTTACTTGTATCAAAGAATGTATATTCATAATGACAGCAAGATATTAAGGATCAAATTAATGTTGATATGGGTTTTTAATAAATCACACTAATTATGTTATAAAATTTATGGATTAACTTAATAATTTATTTTTGGATCGAATTTGGTGTAATTAAATAATTGATTCCTATTGAATCTTCTTCCAAGATTTAGTACGACTGACAATTGATTTTTTTATTTAGTCACAAATTGTGGATTAAATCAATTTTTGTATTTATTTATTGCTAATTCCGAAAGTTACGCAATTAAATATGTTACAATTAAATATCTGATTCCTCTTAATCTTCAATATCTTCTTCAAGATTTGATACGGCTAATAATTACTTGCTTTCTGAATGAGGATAAAAATTCAGATTACATCAATTTTAAATTATTCAAAATAGAATTAACTACTGCACAATAATATACTAATCAATCATCCTAATTTGTACACAAGGTAAATATAATTAATGCCCCTAATTTATATACAATCAGCAAAGTGGGTAAATAATTAATAATTAATAGATTATAATTTCCTTATATGAGCTCTTATGTTGATTAGAAATAAGAATATGTTAATTTCAATTCCTATACCATGGTTGATTAAGAACATTTGAGTAGTTTTTCTTCGTAGCTTTAATGTTTTTTTTAATTTTTGTTTTAAAATTTTTATCAACACAGACACATCGTTATATGAAGGTATGATTACCCAAATTATGTAATAAATATTAATTTTATGTATATAATGAATTTGTTAAATAATTGTTAAGTTCAACGTTATTATTTGTTCATGTTGGTTCTTTTAAAAGAATGTATGCATATGTACATTTTTTGTTAGAAACTTTACATAGATTGTTAATATTTTGTATTATGTTCAAATTAGATAGTTTTCATTATGAATATTTAGCAGAATTATTTTTTTATGAATATAATGCATATAAATTTAATGACTTGAAAATAGAAGAAGAAAACTTGAAATGGGTTTTAAATAAGGGGTGTAATTAAAATATATATGTATTACTTTTTATATTTTATTATTTCATGTATATTCTTTGAGGCATAAAATATTCTAAGCCAATATTTAAAAATTAAGGCCCAGTAAACAAGCCAAGCCCAAGCCCAAGCCCAAGCCCTAGAAGCTCATGAGTCCACACATCAAATTCGTTGATTTCAATTCCCAGATATACAAAAAAGTAATTTCTGATTTTAATTTTTCCTTTTTGCAGGATCAATGATATGAATAAGTATATACACAAATTGGTTAATCTAATTAGTATTCATAGATTTTTATTTTTTTATAAATTATAAATTAACATAACATATCTTCACACATTATTTAATTTAAAATAAATAGTTTGATTAGTGATAGTAAATATTAATGTCATCAAATCTCAAAATTCTTTAAGTGATTAAGATAGATTATTAAACCCGTGTTTATTGCTAAATTTTATTTTTTGTTTTGTTAAAGTTGTCCATTAATTCTTTAAATCAACAATACAATAATCTTAATTATTACTTAATTAAATACACTTATTCACAAATTAGTTGCAACTCTTTGAAGATACTTAATTATAATATTAATGTTAAATATGCATTTAATATTTTAAGAGCAATTCATACAGAATATAATATTATTGATCTTTCTAACTAATTAGTATAAGTATTAGTTCATTTTAGTAGGTAAAATGAAACCACCACTATATAAAAATGTCCAAAATTACAAATTATACGTATTTATAGTTTTGTATAATTATTTACCACAATTATGTATATTATTTAAGAGATAATAATATTTTTATCAATTATTAAAATTTAGGGAATTCTATTTTGATTTTAAAAATGGATTAAATTAGATTTAACAATCCTGTACAAATGTTATAGGTTTGTTAGAGAATTTTGACGATTTATATTTGTAAGTTGCTATTCAATTACTATGTTAATCTTAATAAAAATTTCAGTTAAAAATTATTTAATATTTTTATGAATAATTATTATAATAATAAATTTTAATAGAAAACATATTTAATTCATATTAAATTATGTATATTACACGAACAATTATATTGAATATCCTATAAAATTGTAACTTACAAAATTATAATATGCATAAGTATATACATAAATTAGTAAATCTAATAAATTAATAGTAATGTTACTAAAAGTTTATGCATAATAAATAAATTATATTTGATAAATTTCGTTTTTTTATATTTTATAAATTATAAATTAACATAACATATCTTCTTACATTATTTAATTTAAAATAAATAGTTTGATTAGTGATAGTAAATATTAATGTCATCAAATCTCAAAATTCGTTAAGTGATTTAGATAGAATATTATTAAACCTGTGTTTATTGCTAAATTTTACTTTTTGTTTTGTTAAAGTTGCCCATTAATTCCTTAAATCAACTCTTAATTATTACTTAATATTTAATCTGCTCATTCACAAATTAGTTACAACTCTCTGAAGATACTTAATTATAATATTAATTCGAAATGATTTTTGTTTTTTCATTTTATAATGGTGTAATATTAAAAAATTTAGTAAATTTGTAAATAACATTTGGATTTTTAATTCTAATTCTTATAAATATCCACCTTTATACACTAACATCTTATATTGTGTGAATTACAGCGAATGATGGATCAATTTTATTTAATAATTCAAGGTCATATGCTACTTATAGTATTTGTCATGTCTTTGGAGAATCTTTTGTAAATTCATCTCATAAATCACCTTCAATTTCACCTTTAAGTGACATCACGAATGATACGTTTTAATTATTTTAATCTTTGAATATCTATTTTTTTTATTAATTTTTATAATTTTTGTTTTTTTTCGACAATACTTTTTCTTATTTACAGTTTGCAGATCAAGTAGTTTTGTTGGAAAATCTTTTTCACTCCCATAAAATTTGCATTCTATAATGAATGAATCAGTTAAAGGAGTTACACCTGAACAACCCAAGATTATTGATCTAACTTCTGAAGATAAAATATTGCAAGAGTTTGCAAAAAATGATCGAGTTTTTCAAGAATTGATCAACTTAAACGAGAAAAGCTCTGAAATAATAGAAATTGATCTTGATGACACATGTAATGAAGATGTTGATTTTGTGAAATGTAAGTTTTTGTATTGTATATTATATATATATATATATAAATATTCATATATATAATAAATAATTATAGTAAATTTTAACACATATCAATGCTCAGGTAAATTAACATTTTAAGTTTAAAATTATTATAGTTTCCATCTTTTAATGGATGCAATGTATAAAATTAATGGGTGTCTTTTTGTTATGTAGCTGCTTGATGTTGGAACATTCGAGATCCTACACATAAATGCGAACATTGTGGGGCCTCATTCTGGAATTATGAACGAACATATATAAACCTCAAATCGAAAAATCCTAAATTTCCACCATGTTGCATGAAAAGTAGGGTACAGCTCCCTCCAATCGAGAAACTAGCTCAAGTGTTACACGATCTCCTACGTGGTGATTGTGATCGAAGCAATCATTTCTAGGAAAATATACGTTCTTACAATAGTATATTTTCTTTCACATCATTGGGAGGTAAGATCGATAAAAGTCATAATAATTGGAATTCTCCTCCAATTTTTAAGCTTAATCGTCAAAACTATCATTTAATAGGTAGTCTATTACCTGTTGATTGTGTTGCGCCAAAATTTGCCCAACTTTATATTTATGATACAGCTAATGAAGTTCAGAATAGTCTTCACTCTGTTAGGTATGTTTTATGAATAATTGATATTTATTAATTTTATCAATTTATTTAAAATATATGGTTTAAATTATAAAAAAATTATATAACTCTAATAATTATTAATTTTCATGTTTTACAAACGTAATGGAGACATAAATATTCTTCATGCTAAAATAGTTGTTGATTTGAAGGATATGCTTGATCAGAACAAGGTATTGGTTAAAACTTTTAGAATGGCTGGACAAAAGATAAAGAATGACATTCTGGAATAAAGTTGAGGTTGTTAGGTAAAAGAGGATGTAATGCTAGAAGATACAACTTTTCATCAACTTCTGAAGTTGCTGTATTGATTGGTGGTGATTTTGAGGAAAATATGGGTGATCGAGACATTTTGGCGGAGACTAAAATTGGCATCTTCAATAAATCAATGAACTTAATGCTTCATGCATTGGTTTGCAATACCCTTTACTTTTTCTATATGGCGAGATGGTTATAGAGAAGATATTTCATTTTTGGATTATATATTAGATAAACCTAGTGGAAGAAAGAGGGTTAGTGCGAGAGTATATTTTGCATATCAATTGCACGAAGGGGAATATCAACCTTCTTCAATTCTTATATTTAAGAGATTATTTCAACAATATATTGTTGATGCATACACAATGATTGAAGCTGGTAGGTTAAAATATATAAGAACACACCAAAAAGAATTGAGGTGTGAGATGTACAAGGTATTGAGGATGCAATAATGTGTGGTGAGACAGATTCTCAGACGCAAGGAAAACGTGTAATTCTTCCACCATCATTTACTGGTGGTGCACATTACATGATACAAAGTTACCAAGATGCAATGATAATTTGCAGGTGGGCATGATATCCCAATTTGTTTTTTACATTCATGTGCAATCCAAAGTGGCCAAAATAGTTCGTTTTCATTATGAAAGAGGTCTTAAACTAGAAGATCATTCAAATATTGTATCTCGAGTATTTAAGGTTAAACTTGACGGCATGATAGAAGATCTTCGTAAGAATAAGATTTTTGGTAACGTAAAAGCAGGTAACTTTTATTATTATAATAAAAGTTGATTTGATATATTTAAAAATGTTTAACAATTATCATTGTTATGTGAAATGAATTTTTATTAATGTTTCTATTAATGGTAGTCGTTATTATTGTTTCAATTGCAATTGTTTATACTATAGAATTTAAGAAACATGGTATGACCGCAAGTCATATTGACAATATGATTTCAACTTAAATCGCTCACGAGGTATCTGATCCTGAATAATATGCTGCAGTACGTGACTTTATAATTCATGGCCCATGTGGAGCCTTGAGGAGGAATTCTCCTTGCATGTCCGAAGAAAGAAATTGCACCAAACATTTTCCAAAAAAGAAAAAAGAAGAAACTACTATGGATGAGGATGGTTATCCTGTGTATAGAAGCCAAAATGATGGAAGAACTATTTTTAAAAATGGTGTTGAGATTGATAATGGCTTCATTGTTCGTCACATGTCCTTCTAAAGTATGGTGTTCATATTAACGTCGAATGGTGCAACCAATCTAGATCCATAAAATACCTATTCAAGTATGTGAATAGGACACGACCCTGTAACTACATCATTTTATTAGAGTAAGTAGGATGAAGAAACTAGACAAGAGGTAGATGAAGTTAAGATGTACTATGATTGTAGGTACATGTTAAGATGTACTATGATTGTAGGTACATTTTCTCTGTGTGATGCAGCTTGAGAATATTTGGATTTGAAATTCAGTTCAGAAATCTTCTATTTGAGCAACTAAGTTTTCACCTTCCCAACCAACAAAATATAATTTATGACGATTTTGATCCATTAGATAAAGTTATCAACAAATCATCTGTAAAACATAGTATGTTTCTAGCTTGGATGGAAGCAAACAAATAATAGTCGGAAGCGGAGCAGCTTACTAACGCAAAATTTTCTCAGAAATTTGTATGGAAAAAAGATAAGAGAAAGTGGGTTAAAAGATCAAGAAGGTTTTCCATTGGACGTGTATGTTATTTTCTCCTGGTTCTGGTGAAGCATATTACCTTTGAATACTCATGAATGTTGTTAAGGGTCCAAAATCCTATGGTGATTTCAAATTTTATGAGAATGTAAAGTACGATACATTCAGAGATGTTTGCTATGCAAGGGGCTTCTAGATGATGACGAGGAATACATTGATGGTATTGCAGAAGCAAGTCAATGGGCATCTGCTCAATCATTGCGGAATTTATTTGTGACATTATTATTTTCTGGAATCATTAGCCGTCCAGAAGTTTTGTGGGAAAAATGTTGGACATATTTTTCAGATGACATTCTATACAAACAACAAAGAATGATGAGTTATCCAGGTATATTCAAAATACAATAATTATTATTATTTAAAATAAGTTTATTGGATTTTTTTATTATTTAAATTTAATAGTTAAGATAACTAATATATTTTATAGATTTGATAATGTCTGATGACGACATCAGAAACCTTACTTTAATAGAGGTGGATAAAATGTTGATAACTCTTGGAAAGAGATTGCAAAATTATGATGGTATGCCTGTTCCAGATTTTGAATCATCAACGGCTTCACAGAGCAGACTGATATGTAATGAAATGTCATAAAATAAAGCTGAGGTGAAAAGAGAACATAATTTGCTAATAAAGAAGTTAAATGTGGAGCAATGTCATGTTGATGATGAAGTTATTCGATCTGTTGTAACTAATAACGGTAGGGTCTTTTTGTGTACAGTTATGGTGGTACTGGAAATACTTTTCTATGGAAGACTATATATGCATTAATGAGATATAAAGGATTGTTTGTTTTGAATATTGCATATAGTGGAATAGCATTTCTACTATTGCCCAATGGAAGGACAACTCACTTACATTTTTTCTATTCTCATTAACATATATGATAATTCCACATACATCATAAAACAAGATAGCCAACTGTCTGAGCTATTGGTTAGATGCAAGTTGATTATTTGGGATGAAGCTCCTATGGTTCATAAAAACTACATAGAAGCACTGGATAAAATGTTGAAGGATATAATGCAGTTGAGTAACTCGGCATATTCAGATAAAAAATTTGGAGGAAAAACTGTGGTGTTGGGTGGAGATTTCAGACAGATTCTTCCATCGATTCCAAAAGGTACTAAGCAAGATATTGTTCATACAACAATTAATTCTTCTTATATTTTGGATGACTGCACAGGCTAACAAAAAATATGAGACAACAAAACATTAAGTCAATCAATGATCGATATGATTTCAAGCAATTTTAAGAATGGATGGTTGCATTAGGTGATGGTATAATTGGTGATTCTCATGACAATGGTGCTGAAATTGATATTCCTGAGAATATTTTACTGAAACCTGGAGAAGACTCGATCTGAACAATTGTTAAAAGCACTTATCCCAATTTTCAAAGTAATCTTGATGATCCTTCTTTTTTGCAGTATAGAGCTATACTTGCCCTTCCTCTGGATGAGGTTGAATCAATAAATTATCATATAATAAAGATAAACATGCATGAGTCAAAGACATACCTGAGTTCTAATTCAACATGCAAGTCAGATTCTAATGTAGATATTTTGGCTGATATTCATATACCAGAGTTTTTGAATTCTTTGAAATGTTTTGGGGTCTTCAAGCTTGCTACATACGACTAGCCAGCCTTGCGGTCACAAAAGAATTAAACATTCCCCCATGTTATGGTTCCCTACGATCCAAACTCGGTGCCGCATTAGGTTAGGGAGCTGAACGAGAATAAGTCCTCCGCATCCCAAAGTGCGCTGCCCTTCTACGCGCACAACACAGTAATCCAAGCCAACCCATATTACTAACTAACGGCGGATAATCATATTTCTTAGAAGTACTATCCCTAATCATGAACGCATTCTAAAAGTTGGTACACCAGTTATGTTGTTGAGGAATATTGATAATTCAAAGGGCCTATGTAACGGTACAAGACTGTTGATAACTAGGCTTGTAGATCATATTCTTGAAGGTAAGGTTCTAACAGGAAATAATGTTGGTTAACTGGTTTTAATTCCAAGACTATCTCTTACCCCATCAGATCCAAGGTTGCCTTTTAAGTTTCAAAGAAAACAATACCCAATAATTTTATCATATATAATTTTAGTCATAGACAGTCGTACGTGGCCGTATCCAGAGTTACAAGTAGAAGTGGTTTCAAGATTATGGTTTCTTCTGAGATAATATTGAGAAAAGTTCAACAAAAAATGTAGTGTTTCATGAAGTTTTTTCAAAATATATAATCACTTTATTGTTTCAATAAATTGGTTATTTAATTTTATGTATATATATATATATATATATTAATTTACTCAAATTATGCATATTAAATTGATAGATTTAATAAATAATTTACTCATTTTATATTATATTATAGGGTGTATTTAGAAGGAAATATATCTCAATTGTAGATGTTGTAAATGATATATATTATTCAATTCATTTTTATTATAATATATTATATTAAAATAATATAAATTAATAAACTTATTCATTTATACAATTATAGATTAATAATAATATTTTTAATATAAATACGTTGTTTATATTTAAAAATTCAATACCAAAAATAATTAAAATATATTAATAAATTATATATATAACTTTTTAATTTATTTTTATATAATATACCGTGCAACGCACGGGTACATTACTAGTAAATAAAAAATTGCATGATGAAGTGAATTTTAAAATTTAAACTCAATCCAACCCATAATTATTTCTCAAAGTCAAAACAAATATTTAAACTCAACTAAAATAATTAAAATAAAACAACTAATTATATACTTGAATGGTATAATAATTTTATTTTTTAAAAATATCTATTATTGTATTCTATAAAAAATATTTAATATTTTTTTACATTGTCTTAAATTCATATAAGAATTTAATCCAATTTTGTATTCAAACCTAACGCATATTTTAAATAAACTCATAAAAACTTTATTCATTATTTTAAATATGATATTTTATTTTGATATATATAATATTGGTATTAAATTAAAGATTGTATAGTTTATAGTTAAACAAGTAATACCTTATAAAGTATGAAATGTGAACCGGTTGTAACACGATTTAAGATTAATTATTTATTATTTCCACATATATATATATACACACACACACGAGTATAATTTGTAATTTAAATTGTAAGAATATTGTATATGAACTAAATGACATGTAAAGAGTCAAATATCGTAATATAGACAATGATTGTATAGATGTATCAACCGGAATATTCTTTCCAAAATTAAATGCAAGCTAAATTTATGTTAAGTATACAAAAATGCATCCTTTAATATTTTTCTTGTATAAGAATGTTAGATTATTGGATTATACGGAAATGGTAAATTTTTATAATTAAAAAATATAAAAATATATTATACAATCATCATAATAAAAATTATACAAAATAACTTATTTACATCGGACGAATCTCACATTAATATAATAACAAAATAGTTTAAAAATTAGTATAATAACAAAATAGTTTAAAAATAGAATTTATAGGCTTTCCCAACCAATAATAAAATATTAACTAATAATTTCAAAATAGTTTAAAAATTAGAACTTATAGCCTTTCCCAACCAATAAATAAAATATTAATAATTTTTAAGATTTTTTTTCAGTTAAAAGATATTATTGTTTAATCGTAAAATGTATTATTTATTGTTTTGAAATGTATTAATTATTATTTGTAAATGTATTATTGGTTGATCGTTAGGTATTATTCTTTGTGTCAAAAGATATTACTTAATTATAAAATTATATTGTTTTATGTTGAAATGCATTTTTTTTGTGCTTAAAGTTATTACTGTTTAAGATGTATTGTTTTTTGTGTTGAAACATATTAATATTTAACATGCCGTGAATTCTGATGTTTGTTTTGAATGACCATGTATGCATAATCCCTGAAATATATGATAGTGCGTCCCATCTACAGGGTGGATATATTATCATACCTTCTTTTTAATTGGGCGCTAAACATATAAGCTAGCCTTCATTCTCTCATTTTTATGATGTAAGACAACTCACATGTGAAATCAATAGATATATTTCATTTATGTATGCAAGTTTGACAAAATGTATTAAAAGAAATATTTTACTACATCAATTTTTTTTTTTTAATAGATCAATCCTTCATTATGGAAAGTAATGTTAGCATGAAATAAATGATTTTCTTTAAACTGAGTTTCCTGTGAAATGGTTGCACGTGTGACACGATTTAAGGTATTACTTGAGTAACTATAAAATATTACTTATTTAATTATAAATTATCACTATTTTTAAGGTAACTAATCAACAGTAATACACCTAAAAAAATAGTGATACTTTATAGTTAAACAAGTAATACCTTAAATCGTGTTACACGTGCAACCGGTTCACAGGAGTTTTTACATTTTCTTTAAATAATAATATTTTGTAATGTTCATAAATTGTAATTCAATTTTAAATTATTGTAGTTCCACATTTGCATCAAGATCAATATGTTTCCATCAATATCTACTTATATTACTATTTGATTTATCAATTACATCACATGACACAAAATTGGAACTAAAGAATTTTATTGTCCATTAACAAATCAATAAATTAATAATTAATTAAGGCTCAAATAAATCATATTTGCTGCTATTAATATTTTTAAATGTTTCAATTATAAATATAAATAGGTTCCCACACTTTAAATTGACAATATTGTATTAATGTATTTCTTCCCATTTTATTTCTGCTTTTTTTTTTTTCAGTTAATCTATCAATATATAAAAATAATCCTTAACTTCTCTCTATAAAACTTGCCATAAATATCTAAAAAATATTGTTTAAAAAAAACATTGGTGATGTTTTAATAGATATAAGGAAAAAATTGGAATTCTGTATTATTATGTAAATTAAAGTTCAATATATTTGTGATCAAACCCAAAAAATTGCAAAATATGTAGATAGATATAATTAAATTGAAGTTGGAATTATTAAAGTAAAAATATTACTTAAAATAATTAATTTTTATATTTATTAATATTTTAAATTGCATAATTAATTTTTTTGACCGTTGAAGAGAAAGCTCTCGCCATCCACATTCAAGAAAGGAGGAACGACAACTCATTTTAAATTCTTACCCCTCTTCACCATTATCAAACCTTCCATCTTCAGAGACAAATTCTTCTTCACTCTGTGTTGCGGCTTCAAATTTCAATAGATAGATATTGCAGTGAGTGTATTAGTTATAACACCCGGTCTTTTATTTGGGCAAATTTGACATTTTATAGTGTTTTTGAAAAAAGTTTAACGAAATAGGGCATTTTGGGAAATTTTAAAAAAATAAGTAAAGTCGCCCACGCAGGGGGGGCTTTAACAAATTTAATGTCGCCCCACCCAGGGGCGACTGAAATAATATTTTTTTTAAGTCGCCCAAAGTATGGGCGACATATGCTCATTTTAACCCACGAAAAAAAGAGAAAAATGCGTCACTCGGATGTCTCACTCGGTCGAGAGTGATCATTCGGTTAGGCGAGTGGTATCATGACTCGGCTGAAGCACTTAGCCTGGCCATCACTCAGTTGACTGAGTTCTGTTGTTTACTCAGTTGACTCACTCAGTCAGTCACTTAACTCGGCCACCCGAGTGAGCCAAACTTTCTAGAATCCTTTGAAATTTATCTGCTCGGCAGGAACTTTTTTTTTAATGTAGCCCATAGCATGGGCGAATCTTTTTCTGCACAAGTCAAAGGTTGCTTTGCACATCTGCATGCATACCATTACTTCTCCTCAATTTCTCTCATTACTCTTCCTCATTTCTCTCACTACTCTTCCTCATTTCTCTTTTCACGGTTCTCTCTTCTTCTCAAGCAAGATTATCTTTTTCTCAAGCAATTAGTGTGAAATTTTTTCAGGTAATTATTTTTCATGCTTCTTTTTGTGTGTTGTGTGTCGTGTGTGGGTGTGATTTGCATGTGTGTTGCTGTGTGTGCTACTGTGTGTGTTGTTTTATGTGTGTGTTGTTTTGTGTGTGAGTGTGCTGTTGTGTGTGTGTGCTGCTATGTGTGTGCTGTTGTGTGTGGTTTGGTGTGTGTGTTGTGCGTGGGTGGGTTGTGTGTTTGTGTGATGTGCTTGTGTGTGTGTTGCAGTGTGTGTGTGTTTGTGTGATGTGTGCTTGTGTGTGTGTTGCAGTCTTTGTGTAATATGTGCATGTGTGTGTGTGTGTGTTGCAGTGTGTGTGTTTGTGTGTTGCAGTGATGTGTGCGTGTGTGTGCTGTGTTTTGTGTGTGTTCTGGTGTTTGTGTGTTGTGTGTGTATTCTGATGTGTACGCCGACCGGTTTAATTTGTTTGATTTGCAATAGATTTTGTTGAATTTTTTGCTATTATATATATAAATTGTTATAGATTTTGTTTTCACTATATTTATATCTAGTGAAATGTTAAATTATATATTAAACAATATAATAGTTTGAAAATCTGAAACAATAAATGCAAAAAATGCAGTAAAATACAATAATTATTAGGTTTGGATATTGTTGTTGTCATAATTTTTCTTTTACATAGGAGCTTTTTATATATTGTTGTTATCATAAATTTATCGTTAATAATTTTATTTTTTCATTATTTCAAGTAGGAGCTCTGGGAATTGTTGGTGTTGTTGTGCATTTATCGTGACCATCAAATTGTTGCCCTTGCATTGGGATATTGCTTCATTTCAATATTAGGTTTGAATTTTACTAATTTATTATTTGAATTTAATTTCATTATACTTTATAATTGTATTGTTTAATAATACATTGCATGCAAAAAATTAGTTAACTCCATATATTAAGTTCATTAATACATCTTTATTATTTAAGATATGGAGACTTCAAACAATGTCGGTATTGTCATTTATGTTGGGGATAGTAGCCATGGTCCACCTGTTTGTGCAACAAGAGTACCTCGCGACATTAGATATTCTAGGTTGGTATCAAAATTCTTTGAACTGACAGGGATCGATAGCAATGAATATAAATTAAACATATCCGCTTCAATATATGCAAACAACATATATCATCGTATACCAATCAACAACGATGATAATTTATGGTTTTTCTTCACACCGGATGTGGATAATCAATACATAGAATTTCATATTGATTAGGAAAAATTACAAGATAATGCTCTCCCAGAGATTCTCCGAAGTAATGAGTATTATCAATATGCTTCTTACTTAAGAGGCGATGACATCAATAATTCAGTAATGACAATGTTCCAACTGAAAGAGAAAATGCTTACACAGAAGATCACCCACATGATCCATTGATTGACAATTTTTGTGTCAATGAACTAGAAGTTTCTAAATCTAACGTCGACGAGTTATTTAGTGAATCAGATGAAGATGGGTGGGTATTAGTGATATTCAAACTATGCATTGCCCAAATCAAGAGAGACCACCATCCAATCAACAACCACCACTTCCATCAAATCCTCAGAGATATTCCATGCATCCGAATATCATGTTCTTCAGTGCATTGTCTCATGAAATGCTTGTGGATTCATTTGATATATCGAAAACATTTAGATTTTATGATGCTACTGAAGGAGTACTCACAAAAGGGATGGTTTTCAAAGATAAGAAGAATTTGCAGTCCGCAGTGAAAGACTTTTCAATTCGTATAGCGAGGCGTGAGTATCAAGTAGAGGAAAGCACACCTCGAATATGGAAAATCAAATGCAAAAATAGTTGTGAGACTACACATTGCAACTGGTGGTTACGTGCAGGATATAAACAGAAGATTGATATGTGGAAATCACTAAGTATAGAGGCCCTCACACGTGCCTAATGAATGTGGTGTCAGTTGACCATCAAAACTTGTACAAAAACATGATTGCTGCATTGCTAACTGGAATGGTTCAAACAGATCCCGGGTATGAGATTAAGTGTGTCCAACAAAAAGTTTATGGTAAATTTCAATATACAATCTCATATCATAAGGCATGTCATAGTTTGAAATGAGAAAGAGAGAATGTGTATGGTACATGGGAGAGCTTAGTTTCAAAACTACCCAATTTTTTGGGAGCTATACAAAATGAATCCAGGCACAGTTGTAGAGTGGCGCCACATGCCCGAAGAGACAAATGGTGTAAAAATATTGAAATATGTGTTTTGGGCATTCACGCCATGTATAGATGGATTCCAGTATTGTCGTAAAATTATTAGTGTTGATGGAACCCATCTTTACACTAGATACAGGTACAAGATGTTAATTGTTGCTTCTTGGACATGGTTTACTTTTGGCTTATGCACTTGTGGATGAAGAAATATTTGCTTCTTGGACATGGTTCTTCGTATGATATTGAGACATGTTTATGTCAATAGTTACAACAACATTTTTTTACCGTTGTCTTTCAGAATTGTTGTTGTTTGTTTTTACAAACATGTTTTTTATTTTTTTTACATTTTAGAGCCTTTTATATTTTATATTTTATTGTAATTATTATATTACCAAACTTTTAAAACAAAGCAAATATATGTAGCATCATAAACTAATAAACATCGGTACAAAATGTACTTAATCTGCAAAAATATAAACATAATTCTAAAAAATAAAAAAGTATATTTGACATTCCAATTAATTGCTACAATAGTCATTTCTAAAAGTCAAGCCAAAAACTAATTAAAGACAAATGTCACTACAAAATATGATCTACAACTCTATAAAGTTGCCACCACAACACGATCGTCAGCTCTTGACAAGGTTATAGTCATCACACCAGTCTTCCATATTTGTCGGGCGTCTTTGTTGGTGTAAAGGATCCAAAAAAGAAAAGAATTTCAAAAGGACCCTACGAGTCAATTATAGGAAGAAGCCTTTAGGCTAACTTTAAAGATTGGAAAATCATATATAAATACTAAGGTTGTATTTGGATCGAAGGATTTGGATTGACATGGATTTGAAATCCATCATTTTCAATTATAACTAATTTTGAGAAACTTAAGATATAATGAATTCAAAATTCAATGATTTCAAATCTTGCGTTTCAAATACTTCAATCCAGATGAAACCTAGAAGACGTTAAATTGTTTATAATGTCAAGGACAAAAAAGAATGAGGTTATATAGCAGCTGGATGTTCTATACTTAATTTTGAACAGAGCCTCCCGAAAAAAACAGCAACCTAAAACATAAATTAAACTCTCATAAGTATACTCGTGCCACAACTACTTGGAGATTTACAAAGAGACCCACTTCATAACATAATCCCACTTTTTAGTGCTCAAAGATTATCACAAATTCTTCTAAAGTTTGCATTTTTGTAGGTATATAAAATATGTAACAACATTTCAAGTATTTCTCCAGCACTGGTTTCATCTTTTATTCCAACCTTAAATGACACATTTCCTCAGTATGCACTATACTTAGCTCTCACGTAAAGGAAAAGTAAGAAGTATGACTAAAGAACAAGACTTTCAAACGCATATAACAAAAAATGAACACGGACACCAACTATTAAGGAGCAGAAACTAATGGCACCACATAATTCCCAAAGATGATGCATCATGGTTATCAAAGTTAGTTCACAGAGAGGAATCATAAATTAGATGTGTTATGTATCAAAGTGAATATTACTAGTATAAACCACTCTTTATGTACAACATATAAAATGAGAAGAATTGTGAAGAATTTCTTTAATTTGATTGGTTTGTAGTCACCTGACTTCATCAAGAATGTAAATGTGCAAAAAAATGTCCAAGATTAATAGCAGACTTCATAAGTAAGAATTCCCCGAGAGGAATTGGGTTGTCGAATGGTCACGGTTAGTTGTCAGCGCTATCATTTTACTTATATAACTTGCTTGCTCCTTGCTTTCTCCACCAATAAATCCTACAAACATAAAGGAATGGAGTGAGAAGTACATTCAGCTACAAATTTTATTGAATAGTGATACATTAGTAAAGTGTTATTCGCATACCTATACATTTATTTGACGTGCAACTGTTTTCTTGCTCGACTTTTGAAGTTCACCAGCAATTAGAATTTAATCCAGTGTATAATAAGATTGTCATTGTATTTCCCACTCAGATTTAAATAAGAGAAGCAAACATCAGAGTGGATATAATTTGAAATCTGCAAATCCAATTGATTTGGAAAATGGCTTTGCCCGCTTGCTTTGTCAACTAACAACTATATGTCTATGGAAAAAATATACTTACAATATGAACAACGCCACAATTACTAATCAAAGTGGAGAACAAGTACAAACAAACAAAAAATTAGATATTGAATTCAACTATATTGGAAACCTAACTTTAAAAGTTTAAAAATAAGAATTACATATATAATAAAGTTTCTTAAACATCATTAGAAGATGGGATAATAAGGAAATTACAATATAGTTAACAATATATGAGACCGGTAGTCTAGTTCCCACCCCCAATTCCTGAATAAACACATAAAGTGTTGGGAACTAGAAAACATGATCCTAAAAACAATAGAAACATAATAACTAAATTACATATGGTAATTTCCTAATACCATCAAGTTTCTTAATCACATATTGCACTTAATGTTGTTCTTAGATCAAATATAGAATCATCTTTTGGTAGTGCACATCTTTAGTCTTAGGCAACTAAGTTACTCTCATATTTTTAGGCAAACTCGAATGAGAAATGATGAACAAGTATCCATTATACAAACAATTTTAGTAGATGTTTAACACTAGTAATTATATACATAAAATAATTTTGACTTGAATCTTGGATAAAATTGTGCAGGTATCTTGAAAACTGATACTCATGAGAGGAGAGGGATAAAAGTATATGATACCCAAAGATTTCATGAGTTATAAGAACGGTAGCAAATTCATGAGGATAAAAGAAGAGTAAACAATGGATTGTGGGAGAATGAGAGAAAGAGACCTTAATGAGATAGGATAATTACAAAACAAATTTAATCTTGAACAATCCAATATACCACAATTTAATTAAATTTGATCAATCGCATGGGACAATAATCAAAATTTAACAATATCTGCTATAAATTTTCAAAGATAAAGAGCTTCTAAATTATTTTCAGCATCAACTTTGCTTACCCCAAAAATTGCTAACTCAAAAATCTATGTCAATGAAGGATGAATGTGTTCATGATCATACAATAAGATCTTAGATAAGAATTTTGTAACGTAAGTGCATATGAAAACTCAAGAAATATCAATTCAGATAGAAAACTCATATTCGCCCACTTGGAGAAAATATCTACAAACAAATTTTTGGGTTTAACTATCTCCCATGCACATAAATGTAAGCTTCACTATTCAGGTGAATTCTAAAGAACTTCTCCACATACTTGTACTGATTTGCAACAATGATGAACATAATCGATATGATCATGGACAACTGTACTAATACTATTACGTCTAATGATATTTTTTGTTCAATTCCAGAATTACAACCAAAATTTCATCATTCTCTGAGTTGGAGTTGAAGGATTCTAACATAGTACATCCTTTGCTACCATGACGACTCTATTTTCAAAACAAAGGCATTTTTACTGTAAAAAAAAAAAAAAAAAAATTGTCAAACAACGAACAAATAAGGAATGCAGCAACCATAAACTCAATCAAAAATAAAATTGAGACCGCAATCTTGGACGGTGAAGAAGCTCTCAATAGAACACGCAAGGCGAAGCTTCCAGCACCGAAACCGATGAGCAGATTAAACTCTTCGGACTTATCTATTCATACATTTTTGTGTGGTAAGGGGGATGGGAAAATTTAATTGGACATCATGTTGAATTAGTAATTTTTACCTCAGCCGGCTATTGCTGTACGAGAACTCAAGTTGTTGACTAAATCAGCCATTATTTCACCTCCATATCAAGAGTTAAAAAGAAGAATACTGAGTGTCAAATGGATAGTGAATATTTTGGGTTAAATACATTTTGGCCTATCTTAAGTGACGGGGTGGAAGTGGAGGTGCAACGATGAGGAGTGGAGGTGCTACGATGAGGAATGGAGGTGTAGCATGAACCGAACCCAATGCCGAAAGATAAAATTTAGATTTTGGGGTTGAAGATCTTGGTGTTGAATATGGAAGAAGCGATGAAATTGAAGATGGAATTGGGAGATAAAATAAAGAAAAATACGTATATGTATAAATATTATGTTGATTTATGTTCAATTTGGTGACTTAGCAGAAATGGCTAGGACGTGCACTTAATCTAGTGTTCGAATCTAATTTTCAACAAGCAAAGTTATTTTTTTACATACTAAAAATAAATAAAATTAAAATATTATTAATATATGTGTGTGTGTGTGTGTGTGTGTGTGTGTATTGAATTATGCCAAAAAACACTTCTAAGCGTAGTCTTTTAGCACTTCTATCGCTAATAGATAACACATGAAACAAAATCGTTATAACAAAAGTGTTGTCGTTGTGCGAAAAAAACACATAAAGACTATAGTCATAAGAAACTGTTGTCTTTACGGGATAAACCGTTGTTTTTATGTGTATACTTAATCAGAAAGACTATACTGTCTTCGAAAAAGTGTTGTAAAATATTAAAAGACAACACAAATTACTAAAAATTGTTGCCTTTATGGCACTATCTATGTGCTCTTTTTATTTTTATTTTTTATTTTTTTATTTATAGTGTAGGTCCAATACATAAGAAGTAGGAGTCCTACGCCGATAAAGAACATGACTCCTAAGCCCTTGAGGAGAGCTTAGGGTATCAATATAAATTGATCTCCGAAGTGAGGACAAGAAAAACACACAAACAGTCAAGAAAAGGCACACCGTTCCTTCTTCTTCGTCTTGTTCTCTCTCTCTTTCCTCTCATGTATTTAGATTTATGATTGTATTTTAGTGTTAGATTATGAATCTCATTCTAATCCAAGATATACAAAAATCAAGTTACATCGTGTATCTATGCATCAAGGCTGAACATGGAAAAACTTGAAGAGGAGGTCTAGAACGTTCTTGATCAAACGTACGATCCCGTCATAATTGTTAAACTCCCTTTTAATTACGTGTACGAAGCTGTGTAAGTATATACATAAATCAGAGAAATATTTTTAATTGTTTACTTTTGTTGTGTATTTCGTATGATCTATGACCTATGTAAAATCAGAATATTAGATCACTAGTTGAGTTCGTACTTAACTTGGTACTAAGTAGTAAAATTTGGGGAAGCTTAAATAACTAAAACAGGACTGAATACTATTACGAGGAAAACCTCCCTTCTTCCTCTGCAAGAAAATCTATTAGAATAGTGCCTTGTTTTCCAACAAGGCGAAAGTATGAATTTACAATAGTGTAGACTTTCTATTCACTAAAAACCCCTACTTAAATCACGCACACTCCCTCTAACAACTAGCCCGATCACTAAGTCCCTTGAATCAATTTCACTGCACGTATCCCTATGATGTTTTTAAAAAATTGTCAAAAACAGTTTGAGTTCCAACTGGACATAAAACTTAGATCGCTGAAGTAAAGCAAAAAAACGAATGATCTCTCTCTCTCTCTCTCTCGCTCTCTCTCTCTCTGTATATATATATATATATATATATATATATTTCACTCAAATAAAACTAAACTCAATAGCTCTAATAGTTGTGGATTTTTCCTTTATATACAAATCATGGACAACCCTATGATCTAATTTACATGGAAATAATCTCCTTTAATTAATGAGTGCATATTTTCAAGATTTATATCATTGTTGGTTGCTCCTTGATAAAGAAGAATATCATTTAATATGGCTTGTGCTCATCTTGGCTAATTTTTGTTTCCATGTGTCACTAGGAGTTCTTCTTTGATGGATTTATTTCTTAATGACATATGAAATCTTCCTTCGATTTGTTTTGGATTCACACACCTTCTTCACGTTGATTTCCTTCCAAGATGATCAGTGTATTCTTAATTTAAAAATATATGAATCTTTGTAAATTCTCCAAGTATATTACTTCACAAAATCTGCACATGGACACAAAATTTCGTTAAATCTAGCATCATCTTGAATTATGTCTGTTTTTTTTCAATGCCAATTTTAAAGAACTAAAAAATGAGTTCTTACGACCAAGATATTTCAACAACATAGTTTTTTTATAAACATATAATTACTAAAAAATACTATAATTTGGAATTTGATTTTTCTCAAATTTTACAATTTATAGGCAGGTTTCTTTATATATATGTTAGTATAACTTATGCACATATAGTGTATTAACTTGTTTTATGTTGTTGAAGCCATGCAATTTTGCTTCTTAAATATATAAGTAATGCATATTATTAAACACAATATCCAAAACTAAGTTTGAATTCTAACATTTAATATATATATATATATATATATATATATTCTTACCTTATATAAAAGTAAGAATGTTGGAAAGTAGAAATCTGCCATGTGTAATCACTATAAAAAAATATACTTAATGTAAATAATTTTTAAAAAAAATACTAAAAAACACATGTTACTTCTAGAAAATTTCTGCATTTGTTACTTAAAAATATAATAAGAAAAATTACATGTTAAAATTTTTTTATGTAAATAAAAAGTACTTAATTTTTTTAACTAAAATTTTAAAATTTAATTAACATTTTTGTTATAAATTCACTTTTAATATGTTATACATCGAATTAATCATCTTCTTACAATTTGTAATTTGATATCAATTTTGTATATATTAAAATAAAATATTATTATTGAAATAAATATTTTATAAGTTAAATTATTTATTTATATCTAAAATATATTTTATTCTGTCAATTGTACAGATGAACATCTAATTTAGAAATACCCAAATGGTTTGTTTGCTTCATGGGATAATGATCTGATAGATAGGGTATCACTTTTTATCTTATATTTGTTTTGCAATATTAATAATCACTAAAAGCCTTGTTAATGGGTTGGGTTATCCTTAAAACACATGATTATGGATCCCACCTCATAGATGAGATTACATTTTCCATCATTTAACATCATATGAATTAGCTAAAAATTTCCAACTCTACCCTTAATTATTACAAATTATTAAATGAAAAAATATGAAACACTTTACATATTATAGTAGCTAAATAACTACATAAAATTAATTGTATGCAAGACATATCCAAATTTATAAATATTTTAAAATAATTTTTTAAATTATAGGTAATAATAAAATCTAAAAATATGATAACTTATAAAAAGTAAATTTGGTATTAGAAATATTAAAATCTAAAAACTTGAAAGAAAAAAAAAATGAAAATTCGGTAGCTTAAAGAAAACCTGAAAATCTAGAAATATTAAAATTTTAAAATATAAATATTTTTAAAAAAATTAACATAAAAATATGATTATATTTAAAAATATGATTATATTAATATAAAATCTAAAAATTATATTAAAAAATGAAAATTATAAAATTATAAAAAATAAAAAATAGAAAATTAGGAAATCACAATTTTAAATTACAGCTAATTATCTCAAAATTTGGAAATTGAAAATAAAAGAGAAATTATATTTAGAATACAAAATAATATTTCTAAAAATTATATTATTAGAAGAAGAATTTGAAACATGAAAATTATAATAATCAAGTTTTATTTGGTTTTGTAATATATGCATTTATAATTTTATTTTTTATGATTTCAAAATTAAATTTTCTAACTCTTGTTTTTTTAATAATTTTTTTAAAAAATTGTTTTCATTAATGATGTGTATCTTCTTCCACATTTTTTTACATTTTAAAACATTATCAATAGTGGGCCACATAATCAAATCAACCGCCATGTCAGGAATTCATGGAAAAAAAATTAAAACTCTAGTGAAAATTGAACCAAAATTGAAAGTTAGAGAACAAAGAAGTCGTAAAACTAGAAGATACATATTGAGTTAAACACAAGTTACATTTTTTAAGAAAAAAATCTCTTTGGTAAAACTTTACCAAATTGTACCATAAATTATATCAAATACTATTTTTTATCATATTTATGTTCGTGATTCAAAGTTTACTTTTAAGGTGTCCTAATAAATTTTAAAATTAAGGACCTCAATAAAAAATAAAAAAAATCTAATATTACAAATTATCAAATGTAAAAATCTATAAAGAGAATATAGGAATTTATGTTGTGCTTGTTCGATTCTTAAAAATATGATACAAGAGTAAAAATATGTAAAAGCAAATTGTGAATTTTTATGTTGATCAAAATGGAGATACAAGTAAAGTGTTTAATATTAAAAATATTAATGTGTATATTAGCCAATGTATGTATTTTACATAATTTTAATATATTAAAATAAATACAATATCATATATTAATATAAAATATTATGCAGTACAACTTGCAAGACAACTAGATAACAAATTATAGTAACAAATAAAGCAAACAAGCGAAACAAGGAAAGGGCGGGATTAACTCCGTCTGTCTCACCACCGAGGGCATCAGGTAAAAAGGAAGCGTGTTTAGAAATACCCAAAAAGAAAAGAGCGGGAGCACATTCCATCTGTTTCACTCACCGATTCCAACAATGCCCGTCGGCAGCATTCGCGAACTCACTGTTCTTTCCGAGTTCAAGCCGTTAGGTTTGACGGCCGAATCCCTGGATGGCGGCGGTCCCTTCGACGGAGACAGCGATTACGACTACTTCCTCTTCGATCCGCAAGTTGCCAAGGCGCGAGATGAGGCTTCTGAGCTTGATGAAGCTTCTAGTGAGAGGAGTGATTATGAACTTTTTATCAGAGGAAATAGGTAGTGCCCTCCAAACAGTTGGTTGTGGTATTAATTTTCATTTTTTGGTATTTGTAGACACTGTAGAGTTATGAGGAGTTGAGCTGACGATGAAAATACTGCTCACGGATTGAAGTCATAAGGAACTGCTTATTGGAGGAAATTGAGAAATTTTTGATTGGTCTGAGAACTGTTGATTTTTTTTTTACATTTTTTTGAATCCCTGTTGTTTGAATTTATGAAAAATAATTTTCTTCGTGGGTAGCAATGTTTTATATGCTAAAGTTGTGCTCCCATGGAGATATACTATGGTGCATTGAATATCTTCTTTATGGGTAGTTTTAAGGACGGTCTACATCCTTCCTGTCAGCAACACAAAGACAAAATGAAGAAGATGATCATAGGAGGCTGAAACATTAGGTGTTTTTTTTTGTTGTTTTTCTAATCTTCCTTGTAAAGATCTTTTTATTTTTATTTTATTTTTTTATTTTTTAATTCAGGAGTACTGCTTATTTAGCAAAAAATGTGTCGGTATTCTCTCAATATTTGGTTGCACATGAGAACCATTTCTTTGCAGTAAATTATGTGCTAGATCTATGTCTTTTTCTGAATCTAGATAGCAAGAAAGTTGTTGTGAGTCCTCTGCAAACTGAACTTTTTTATTTGTCATTTTTATTGGACACTTATGTATTTAAGATTTGTAGGATGAAGAATATTTACACTGGTCAATTTGACATTTTGTCAGAATCATATGGAGTACAGGGCCTAAAGTTTATAAGAGGTTTACACTGCCCTCCAAAGTTATCAAGGTGATTGAGGTCTTCAGTGGACATCTGGTTTTCTTCGACTAGGAAAACTAGTGTTTGTGGCTATACATTGCTTTCTCCCTTATGCATCAATGTTTTATTTTGTGTTCTGCGATCATCAGTTGGTCGAGTTCATGTATGATTGGGCAATTGAACTTCATGTTGGTTTGCTTATGTGGCATAGTTTGAACTTTGAATCGACATGGAAAATATTCATCAACTGAACTTGGTTTAATGTGTGTGTGTTCGCACACACACTTATTTGTCTGCTTGTGTGTTTTATATTGGAGTTGGTTTCATCGTTTTGCAACTATATAAAGTTGTAACTATTGTTAGGAGATATGTTGCATGTTTGGGAGTAGTATGTCTGTATATTACCCTTTTGTACTTGAATTGGATTCTTTAACAAGTTAGTTCGATTCCTACTAAATGAGAGAAATATAGAATTTGAACTTTGACCAACTTTTTCATCATTTACAAGATCCAACAAATTTTAATTGTTATTAACCTATTTTTTTATTGGAGAGTCATAATCCTCATTCCTGAAATGCTATTTTCTCTACTAGAATGAGTGAAACTGAAAAGAATTGTCTCTAAGTACCTCCTGTTTGTCTCATGTATGCACTTAGTTTGTTTAATTGCTACAATTTTACTGAGTAAGACTGTATGGTATGTTCAAAATTTGCAGGCATGCTGGTGCCGGATGGGTGATAGCACTGAAGCGTTGCTTTGTGTCCTCCAAGTTGATAGATTAACTATTTATGGCATAGGAGGTGAGTTGTAATCTCTTCTTTATACTTTTTCTCTACAATATTACTAGACTGACACGGTTACCACTCTCTAGAAGATTGCTAATAATTTTCTCCTAGTGTTAATTACCTTACTGGTCCTTGAGTTCTTACGAAGTGTATCTTCCTTCTTGTGGACTTCTACACTGTTTACAGACTTTTAAATTACATGAGTGAGGGAAATTGGGCCACATTGCAGTTATTTTAGAACTCTGAGGACTATTGTTTGAAATTGGAATCTTTGTACCTTAAATATAACTTTAGAAATTGAAGGGGTTGATTGTTTGATATCTCTTTTTATGTTTTTGATGGTCCGTAACCTGCATCTATACCTTTGATGCTTAATTTTCTGGACGAGGAATTTTTTGAGGCTGTTGTTCTACAGGTGAAGTAGTTTCTGTCCCACTTTCTCATGTCATCACATCAATATGGCCGCTCCCCTTTGGTTTACTTCTCCAGCGGGCAACTGAAGGGAGCTTACTGGCAAACATTTCATTATCATCTTCAAACCCATACTTAAGTGCTCGTGATGTCTTGCGCCAGAAAAGGGATGTCGGATACTGCCCTCTACATAATTATACTCCAACTCATATATTTGATTATAATACAAGAAGTGATGGAACATCAATGTCCTCACATATGATATTGAAAGATCCCTTAGAGGAACCTCAGGTACCAATTCAATATTTTTGTTATCCTTTCTATTTTCATTGCATGTTAATATATTTTGCATGATAATTATTTTATGTTTATTGATTGGAAATATGTTTTATGATGTTCCTTAGATAACCTATGTTGAGGAAAGAGGTAAGTTGAATTTGATGTGGGAATTTGATGAAAGAACAATTTGGACTAGTGAGTGTGTGCCTCTGATGGTTTCATATAACAAAGGTAATGATAGTCTATTTCCAGCATCTAGTATTACTCCTCTCTTATTTTATTTTATTTTTTTTGTTTTTGTTTTTTGACTGAAAGAAAGCGTAAAATTTCTTTGCAGGAAAGATGCAACACTCCCTTTGGGTGGTAGAGGTGAACAATTCCAACCTCGAATTGTCGGATATTAAAGCATCTGATGTTGTTGCTCCTGGGAAGTTAGCAAAGCTTTATTTCAGAAGGATATGGCAGGGGAAGGGCTCACAGACTGCAGCTAGTAAGGTGCCTAACTTATTATCTTTTCTACGTGCCTTATGGACAAAGGTCCCATCAGGAGCGCTTGTTATTTAGACTTTTTCATTTCAGATCTGTCTTTATGGATTTATTCATGCCTCATGAAGAAGCTGTTTTGTTTTTTAATCTAGAGTCGATCATGAAAATAACATGATCTGATGTCTTTCTAATTATGATGTCCTCTGGTTAGTGGTTGTTTTGGTTTGGGTGATGTGATTCTGGGTGATTAGTAATTTTTTTGTTTCTCATTAAAAAAAAAAAGATCCTAGATGATTAAAAAGTTCTGAGTTGCTCTTGGGCCCTTTAGAACAGCTGAATGTTGTGTTCAATTGGTAGGGTCACTGGCTGTATTGTGTATTGTCTTTAATTTAGAAATTTTGATTGATGGTGGGATATGGCCATCCTGGCATTTTGAAGCTTCATTTGACATTAATGGGCAGTTTTCAATCTTTAATTTTGTTTACTTTTTTTGGTTTTTAGAATGTCATTATTTTTACAAGTAATATTGTTTTATCACTACCACCTGATGTTAATGTTCCACTATGTTTTCGTTCATCTTTAAATGTTTTTTACCCCCAACTGAATTTTCATCAGGTTTTTCTAGCGATGGATGATGATGTTACACCTATCATATGTTTTCTTCTCCTAGAACAGAAGAAGTTGTTGTCTTTACGGCTTCAGAGTCTGGAATTAGATAACGAAACAGTCTATGATATTAAGCCTGACATGAGCTGGTCCATTACAGCAATTGCTGCCGCTGCTGTTACTGTCACTCGACCTAAGTATATTTGCTTCTTTTCTTCTGTTAATTGTATTCTTCATATTTGTACAATGACTTGAACGTAACTTATGCAGAGTGAAAGTGGGACAACTCGTCCATATGGATGTCATTGCTTTGACTCCAGAGAATACTCTACTTTTATATGTAAGTTGCTGAAGCTTTCACCGCTGTCTATCTTAGTAAAAGTCTCCATGTGTACAGACTATATATATATATATATCACATGATCCGTTTTTACTATTTCAAGCGTCCTAGCTACTATGTTGCCTTTTATCGCCTGCAATTAATTTTTCTAATGACTACTCAGAATATATACTATTGCGTGCATCAGTGGTTTTTGGTTGTTTCCAGTTTCCTTCATGGCCCTGAGGTTAATGGTTGGAGGAGATAGGTCAAATTTGATCTTTCTTTTTATTTCATCCACTTTGGAAGGGCCACACTTGTTAATTCGTAAATGCTTTGCCTGCTTCCTAGTCTCGTACTCATATTACTGTTTCTTTGGAGAGCTCTGTTAAATGTCATAACTTCCTGAACTTGTATTGCTCCCTTTTGATGATTATTGACTTAAGTTGTGCCTCTTAGTCTTCCACTCATGACTTAGCTATGTGGCTCTTTATGATTGCAGTCAGGGAAGCTATGCTTGTGCAAATATGTGATGCCATCTCCCCTCGGTAAAGAACAAATTGCAAGCCGAATGGAGCTTTCAGGGACCAACAACATCACATGTGATCTGAAAATTGTAAATTTAGCTGATGCTGTGGAAGGTCGCATCACTTTAGTTCTAAACAATGGACAGGTAGGCTTCTGAGTATGTACTTGTTTGTGGAGTCAAATGGTACTTTTATTACATCAAATACTTGCATGAGATCTGGAATTTGATACCTGTTATCACTGGTTGTTTCAAAGAACCTAAATTTGACTAAGTGACATGAAGAATGTTATGCTGTTACCCGACTCTACTCTTTTGAGCATGACCTATTGGCTTGATTTTTCCTCTGGATCAGTATTACATTCTTATTCTCTTTGACCAAAAAAAAAATATTTATTGGGGTATCTGGAAATAAGTGATAGATAGAAAAGAGAATATCTATAAAACTGATTGAAAACTACTGTGAATTTTTTTATATGCTACTAATTAATAGTTTAAGTGAATCTATTTGCTTTTATAGGAAACTGTGACAATAATGATGCTAACCTTTTTTTTTTAATTCTTTTTGCTCTAGAATTACAGATGTACATTGCGAAGAAGTCCTTCGTCATCTCTAACTAATGAGTGTATAACGGCAATGGCAGAAGGGCTCAGTTCTAGTTTGTATAATCATTTCCTTGGCCTGCTATGGGGTGATGATAGTTCAACTTATTTAGTTAAAGCAAATTCCAGTGCTGATTCAGAATGGGAGTCCTTCTGTAACGTAGTTAAAAAAATGTGTCAGAGGCCCAAGGCAACCTCTCAGTTATTATCAGATTCTGGTTCACACTTGTCATGGGAGTTCCTCATTCAGAGCAACTATAATAAGCAGTATTTAAGAAGTAATTGTTTTGCTAGTACTTGTCCTCGATTATTATTTAAACTGCAAGAATCAGATTCATCTAATGCTCTTGTAGCTGACACCCGAAATACAGAAGAAACCTTCTGCCAGAAATTTCTGACAGAAACATTGGATTCATTGCATGCAGTATATGAAACTCTTAAACTCGACAATCTCCGTAAAAGGTGTCACTTATTTACTTACCTCTTTTGTTCCTAATTAATCTCTATAAAGTTTTTGCATTTCATGTCATGATTAGTTTTAACTTTTCACTTAAGTAAGCTCTGTAAAGAGCTCATAACACTGTATGCATATCCTGAATGTATCTTGCCAGTTGCCATAGATGCCAGCTAATATTCCATGTTAGCGGTTTACCCTTGGATCTTGACAGAAAGAGGACTATGCATTAGAATCCAACACTGTCTAGAAGCTATATCAAAAAATTCTTGGGGTTCCACATGCATTATTAATATAGGTCTAGATCTAAGGTACTATGCATTTGAGTTTACTTGATCCATCTTGATCAGCTTCCTATGTGATAAGTGTCCTGTAGACTAATTTAGAGAGCCACATGTTAGAGAAAGGAGGAACGACGTGATGATATTTAGCAATTGGAATAAAACATCTATAGTATTAAGCAAAAATGTGCGTACAATGTCTGGACATGTTTTCAATTGGATATACAATCAGAATGACATTTGTTAGTGAGCAAGACAAATTCTAGGGAACATACAGCACATGATACATTCTCTTGTATAATTCTGCTTGTGTCAGCCACCAGCAGATGTAATCTGTAACTTCTCAGGTCTAGGCATTTTTCTTTCTTTCTCCCTCCTAATCTCCTTTAGCTACTGAATTGATGAGATTTCCCTTCTCTAAGAATTGTTTGCCCTTCCGAAGGATTGTTCATGATTCATCTAGGATTTTACAGGAGAAAGGAAGCCAATTTTTCTGCTAATATGTAACGAACTGATTAAGATGTTCTCTTTGTCGGGCTTGACATTATCTTTTCCCGATTGTACGAGAACTCTAGTAATGAGTACAAAATCTGAAATGTATGTAAATGTACTACTAGGTTGGTGTTGACATTAGAATTTGACTGGTGAGTGCTATCACAACTATATATTGCAACTGGAATCTTAAATGCCAAAAGTTTATTTGATAACACCCTACGTTCTTGATTAGGAAACAAACAAGTTAGTGGGCGCCTCTTCCCCAGCTTTGGTTCTTAACAGTTGAGAGCTGCAGTTATAATTTATGTATTGCTATTGTGGTCAACTAGGCTGTAATTATTGAAACCATTAATCTAGTTTGCTGCACTGTCTTTTTATGTTGAAATGAGATTGATGACAGAGTTGAAGGAATTACTCTGGGGGTGATTGTCAGTAAGTTTCATATTAAATTCTATGGCTGAGTTTTTTGGATGAAATGCCACTCTGATGATAAGCCTACTTTCCTTTTTAGGTGGCCATTGGATTTTGAGGGACAGAGCTAAACTAATGTTTCACATGAATAATATTCCGGGATGAATCTGATTGTAGATGGCATCATAGAGTTGTAAAGACCGAAATTAATAAAAATTGGATATGTCATAATGCATGTATTTACTTAATATTTTGCATATTATCTGGATCCATTCTCAAAGATTTCTTCAAAAGATTTATTCCTCAATTTACCTTTTTTATAATTTTCTCTTTCAGGTTCTTTGTGCTGTTTGCAATTTCTGTTTCTTTTTAGTTATTTATTTACTTATTTTTTGGATTTATCAATGTGTTGCAATTTTATTACTTGCCAGTTTTTATATTCATTTACAATGGCAGTCTGAATTACCTTGCTGACATAAGCCTTTTCTATTTCTCTAGGGACTTGGGTCTTCTGGTTGTTCTTTTATATGATATTGCTGATTTCTTGCATGAACTAAGCTACTTGGATCACTATAAACGTGATTTTCCTTGGCTCTGGAAAGACTCTAAGGTGTCTCTCAGCTTATTTACCTCAAGAACCCCTCCAAGTTTATTTAGATGGCTTGAAAACTGCTTACAGCATGGCTATAGTTCTGCCAATACTTCTGATCTTCCGCTTCTGGTCTGTAAACATGGAACTTCGGTAGTGAACTGGGCACGAAAGATAGTTTCTTTTTACAGTCTCTTGTGTGGAGCAGAGAAAGAAGGAAAAGGGCTTTCATGTGGTGTTAACTGTGATATTGCCCCTGGATTATATCATACTCGAGAAGAGCTGACAGTCTTGGGAATGGTTGGTGAAGGTTTTGGCTTGCATCATTTAGACTTGCTGCCTGCTGGTGCCTCTCTTCCTCTTAGGCATGTAAGTTGATGCCTCATAATTATGATATTTATTTTCTCCAGCTCCAAGGTTTTGTAAACTACTTTCATCTAGTGTTACCTTATGATTTATTTTACGTCTTATTAATGATAGTGGTAGTATGCTTCTGCCTACTGAGATTCACCTCATTTTAGTAAAGCCCATGCACTTGAAATTCTTTTCTACAATTAGGTGCCATAATCAGGGACGACTATCCAGGGAAGCAACTACTGTCCCTTTGACCTGACACATGACCTAAGAGCAACTTTTTATTGTTTCTTTATTAACAGTTTATTTCATTAAAAGAAAAAAGAAAAAGAAGCCAGACTATATCTCAGCTCGAGTTGAATACCAATGTCATCTGATCTAAAAGCTCAGCATTTATAGTGGATATATGCGTGTAATAAATAATACTGTATCTCTAACTGTTGATTTGATGAGACTCTAGAGATATTTAAACAATGATTATTATGCATCAGATGTTTCTCCATATGGTTTTTCTTGTGCTCCTGATGTTTTTTTTGGAGTTTACTGTCATTAGCTTTCATCATTACTCTTAACTATCTTCTGGCTTGCAGTATTATAAAATATTAAAATTCTGTTATGTGTTGCATAGGCAATAGATAAGTGCCGCGAATCTCCTCCAACAAATTGGCCTGCTGCAGCATATGTGCTACTTGGTCGTGAAGATTTAGCATTGTTGCATTTGAGAGATCCAACAAAACATGCCGAACTTGATTTTAGGAAGTCAAATTTGATGTCGGTTTCCACGCCTTACATGTTACCCCTGCATCCAGTGGCCATACCTTCCTCAGTTTCTGATACATTAGAATTGGATAATATAAAGCTAGAGGACATAGACAATTTTGAGGGACCTGTCACAGATGGAATGGAGCATATTTTCAACTCTAGCACACAGTTACGCTATGGTTGTGATCTGCGGCTTAATGAGGTGCGTTTCAAGTGAACAATTTATTTTAGTTAGTCTGCTTGAATAATTCTTTTGGGCCTTAATGCTACTCATAAGTGAAAGTATAGCAATTCCTGTTCGTCATCCTAATAACTGTGTTTGTCAGAATTTTCTTTGCATATTGCATTTTTTTGTTTTTTATAATTTTGTTGCCCTGTAATGTATTCGCTTTGGAAGATCCTTTTCAGTTCTATAGAATGATTGATGATAATTTATACTTCTGTATTGATGAGGAATTCAATTATTGCACTTTTTTATTCAAAAAAATAAATATAAAAATTTATTGCACTCTTGTTTGTGTTGAATTTTACATTTCAATGTGGAAGAACATTACCTTGTCCATGTTGAACTTTGCTTTCTAATGGGCAAAGATTGGTTTTGCTTCTCCATGATTTTACGTTCAAATCTCTGAATGTGCTGATTATGCGAGAGATGAGCTTAGGGGCATTTAATACATTCTGCCCTGGAATGATCTGAAATCATCTTATGTACATGTATATATATATTTCCTGAATATTATGCTATTTAAATTATTTAGACTGTTTCAATAGTATTTACTTTTATGCTCAATTTGTTTATTGATTACCAGAGTTTTTACGGGAATCTACTCTTAGGTCTATGGTAAGATTCAAGTTCTTATAAAATATTATTTAGATCTCAATGATTGTATCCTGATTTCATCCACACGTTACTATTTCTTTTAAGCTTGTGGCTTTCCTTGCATCAGTGTACAACAATCTTTTAGAGGATTTTTTTCTGGTGTTTGAGATTGATCTGACAGACATAAGGATTGTATTTTGTTTCTGTGCAATATTTTTCTTTCGGTAACTTGTTTGTATGTAGATAAGATTGATGCTCAACGGATCACAATTTCATTATGTTTTTTTTAGGTTAGACGCCTATTGTGCTCTGCAAGGCCTGTAGCTATTCAAACACCTAATAACCCTACAGCTTCTGATCAGGACTTCCAACAGGTATGTGCGGCTTAGTCACTTGGCAGATATTTAATTTTTTTCAATTGGTGAAAGACTTGTACCATAATGCATATAGGCTTACACTTATTTGGGCACTTTCTATTTTATGTTTTGTATTTATATATGATGGTATGCAAACTATAGCAAAGAAACCTCTGGGGCCAATTCCTCACTTGCTTTCTGCTCAATAAATAAATTGAATGGTAAAATGTGAGCTTTATCTGCTGCATTTTTATGCAGATATCTTACATTCTTACAATTTCTGATATGAACTTGAGCTTGTTACATGATATTAGTTTATGGTTCACCTTGTGTGTCCTGTGTCAATAATTCCTTGATGAGTAACTGAAGTTAGTGTTGTACAACAATCTTTGTATACATTTTTCACTAAATTCTGTTTGTTGAAGCATTGCTGCAACAGATGTTTCATTGAATATCTGTGGTTATAGATGCTTGAGTTACTCTTATTTTTGGGTTGAGGTTAAACTCCCGGCACAACCCTTAAAGAATTCAGCAACCGCATCGCACCAACATGCATGGTGTTACTCTCTTCTTTCGAGTCCGGTTTAGCCACCAAAGCGTTCAACCTTTCGCGAGTAGGACACATCCTCATCCTATGCTCGTAACTGCCGCAAAGGAAACACCCTTTCTTGACCTTCCCCGCATCAGCTTGCGAGGTTTCACCCGTCGAGTGCATTTCCCGCCCCTCGTCGGATCTCTCCTTGGCCTTGTGTTTCGCTTTGGCTCTGTCTTTCCCGGCATCCCTCCCATAATCTGGACCCGTCCCGACAGCCCGATAGTCCATCAACCTATCGGCAGCAGCAATGGCGGACGTCACATCTTTGACACCCTGCCTTCGTAATTCGGCCTGGGCCCAAGACTGAAGTCCGGCCATAAAGTTGAACAGCCTGTCTTCTTCGGACATGTCTCGAATGTCTAGCAGCAGTGAACTGAAATCTTTCACATACTCCCGAACGGTTCCCGTTTGTCTTAGGTTCCGCAGGGATTCCCTTGCAAGCCACGACGTGTTGCAAGGCAGGAATTGCCCCTTCAATTCCCGTTTTAGTGCCTCCCAAGTCGTGATCCGCTCCCGACCGGCACTAACATCTTCGGACAGCCTTGTGCGCCACCATAACTTGGGGCCCAACATTCTGAGTTTTCAGTAATTCATTTCACAATTGCCAAAACTTTACTACTGCATTTCATGAGCTGAAGGAGAACAAATTCTGTTGAAATTTGGCAGCAAAATGATTGTTTAGTGTTGTGGTTATTTTTGAGGTAATGGTTTCTCAAAGCGTATGGTGTTTGCTCTTCAGATTGGGAATAAGACTATTATACTCTGGTCAATTCAGATGTAGATCAATGAAGTTAGGATTGGATAATTTGATAAAGATTTATGCAATATTCTAATTGCGAAATTACCCATGAGTGGCTTGTCATGCCACCGAAATGAGACATTATCTAATCATGCCACGGCGACCATATCCGGCATGAAACGACCATCCTCAGGCAATACCGGTATTCTCAAAATGCAGATAAATTTAACATAAAATGAGACTGAAAAAGTGAACTCTTGAAGGATTGATGAATATGATGATCCTAAAATCAATTAACAAATACTTGGAACAATTGTAGACATGAACACTCCAAGTCTCAAACTACTGAACAAAATATAGAGCTAAATGTTAAATATTATGGAGTGTAGCTCTTGCCACAAATGCTTCAATAATTTGCCTCATTTGCGAAGAAAACAACTATTGTAGCTTATTCACCGAGAAAACAGTCATGAGAGCAAGAGTGGGTTGCATGGTTAGTAAATTGTTTAGGAGATACACCTAAACTTAACTCCAATACCACCCAAATTATATGAATTTTTCTTTTCTTTATTTATTTGGAAACTGGTTGGAATCTAAAATGCTGAATTCCATATTTTTTAGTTTTTGTTTTTGTTTATTTGTTTGTTTGGTTTTTATTTTTATTTTTTAAAATTTAAATTTGTCTTGTGAAATTGAATTTGTTTGTTCGGCATCTGTTTGGACTAGGGACTTGAGTTATAACAAGTAGTCTTGACTGCCAATATTTCACATCAAATAATCTTTATTAATCACAGTTTTGCTTTCTGTTTTTGTTGCTTTAAGGCTAGACCATTTTTTTCAATCAAATATGTTCTGTTTTGCTGCTGACATCACTTTTACAGACACAACTCTGGCATCTTGCACAAAGAACCACTGCTCTTCCATTTGGCCGTGGGGCATTTACTCTGGGTACTATCTGTACGCTTTTAACAGAGGTGCTTATTATTTTTGGCATCTAATATTACATTAACTGGTCAATCTTACTCATTTCTCCAACTAGGAATGACCTTATTACATGACATGTACTTTTGTCTTATGATCCAAATATATGTGATTGGTCATTGGTTCAAAACCATCTTTTACTCTTCCCAGGCACTTGCTGTTCCAAAGCTTGTTTTGGCTGGTCGGTTACCCGCACAGCAAAATGCAACAGTATGTCTAGTTGAAGTTATAGTTAAATCTACTGTTTTTGTGTATTGATATGATTAATAATTATACATGTATGACAATGGCACAGGTCAATTTAGACCCAAACGTCAGAAATATTCAAGAACTTAAGTCCTGGCCAGAATTTCACAATGCAGTTGCTGCTGGCTTGAGACTGTCTCCGCTCCAGGTCTATCTTACATAGCACATGTGTTGATCAATCAGTTGATTATGCTCATAGTAGTTGCAGTATTGTTTGTTTGTTTGTTTTTATTTATTTATTTATATATTATTATTATTGTTGTTGTTGTTGTTATTATTATTATTATTTTTAGGTCTTCTTTAGCTACCAAATGATTTTAATACTGATTCTTATCATTTTCTTAAGTTCTGCATGGTAATTGACTTCAACTCTGCACTTGGATTATTAATTTCTCCTTAGTTGACCCATGATTTTTATATTGCATTTCCTATTTTTTGATGCTATGTATGCAGGGTAAAATGTCAAGAACATGGATACTTTATAACAAACCAGATGAGCCTAATGTTACTCATGCTGGACTTCTTCTTGCTTTGGGTTTACATGGACATCTCCGTGTTCTAACTATTACTGATATATTCCAGTATTATTCACAGGTTATTTATTCCCATCTTGAGACACTCTATTGTCCTGCTTTTAGGGACTTGAAACTTGTAATGCAATATTAGAGTTCATTTTAGATTGGGGATTCCTTATCCCTATGCAATTACTATTGTTATCAATAAAGTTTTGTTTCTTTAAAAAAAAAAAAAAAAGGATTTTTTGTATAATGCTCAACCTGCATAAGTGTTGGCATTTTCACAAAAGTTGGAAAATGCTAAACAACAGACTTTTAATGACAATTTGGGGAATTTCCAAAGAAATATTATTGGATCCATAAATTGGAAATTTATGTTTGAAAATGCTGTTACAGGGACTATTTTAGCACTAGGTGTGTCATGCATTTCATATATATACCCATATTTTCCATAACATAAGAGATATAAATTTAGGAATAATGGAGATTTGTGCTTTTAATTGAGTCTTTCCTTGAAATCCTACTATGGGATAGGTTTATTTTGAGAGTAGCTTATCGGGTCCCCTTGTACTTCATCTATAATCAATAAAATTATTTTCTTTCTAATCTCATTTGTTTGTTCTCCTGCAAGGGTCTTTAACATGCCCTATTTTTGTTTACATAATTTCTGGTAAGCTTGTGTCTTCTGAACAATGTTGTTTCTTAGGTGATTGAGATTGCCTTTTTAAATTGCTTATTAGAAAGTTGTTTGCCCTTCTCCTCACAGTTGTTTGCCTCTAAAAATAGAACTCAACTGACAAAAAGTATATCTTGCTCTCCTCTGCATGCATTATGCCATGAAGGCTAAATGGTTGTTGCAGATATATGAAATCATGTTGCGCATAAGTAAATCAGTAATGCATAACTCATTTCATCCTCACCAACTTAAAACCTTCACTAGCATGAGACCTGATACACACAAATGCTAAGAATTGCTACCCTACTTTTTTATTAGTTAATTTAACCCTTGTTATTGTTGACAAAAGTTGTAACCTTTCCTATGTATTGTGTTAATATTTCTCTTGTAGGAACATGAAAGTACTACTGTAGGATTAATGATTGGCCTTGCGGCTTCATATAGAGGAACCATGCAGCCTTCAATTTCAAAGGTAAAATGCAGATACATGGTCCCATCCCATATCATTCTTTCAACCCTCTCCTTATATGCTGTCATTTTTGTTAAAACTAATCTTACTGAAAGGGTTTGCAACATGCTTTGGGAGTTAATGTTCAAAAAAAAAAAAAAAATTGTTTCTTTGTTCCAAAAACATGATCTCTAAGTAGGTAGTATTTCAGAGAAAAGTTGCAAACATCATATTACTAATTGAGGTCAAAACCAATTTTTTGAAAAGAAACAAAACTTTATTGATAACGGTGGTAATTACATAGGATAAGGAATCCTCAAGCTAAAGTGAACTCTAGTTTGCATTGTAAGTTTTAAGTCTCTAAAAGCATCAAGAACGTGAATGCCCCTAAACAACTTATGATTTGAAAACCACCATAGAGTTATTAATCTTTAGTTTCTTTCATACTGCTTCTACAGTCTCTTCTATACTTTAAAAATTTCTCCTATTTCTTTCCAGCTTAATAGGCCAGCAAATAGCTGTGTATAATGATTCCCCAAAGAATCTCAGCCTTTTCATCAATATAGCTGCCCATGTTTAGCCGATCAACAGATTGGGGTATAAACTAGAGATTTATCATTAAACAGGTGCTTGAGTTTTTTCAGCTAGTTTGTCCTTGGGATTTTTTGTAATTGTGGAATTGTTATATATTGGATTATTCTCTTTAATCCTATGAATGGTTTCAACTTAAGGTATCAATTCCGTTTCTCATTATATATGTATTTGATCAAATCTACCGATCACTGTTAACATGGATATGAATTAACAGGTACTAGCCATTTAAGTAAGATGAAACTTATATGTCTAATTGAAAAACGTAAATCAAATAATTCCTGAATGGATAGCAATACTGAAATTAGCATTTATGATGTGATATTTTTTTGGATTTTTTCTGAAATTGTGATTCAAGAGAAAAACTTGCTCAACAAGTATTTAGTGTTTTGTATTCTGTGGTGCTTCGTGCTAGATTCCACTATCGTGTTTCATGCACAACTGCCACAAGTTACCCAAAAAACTACCGTGAAATCAAGCTAGCAATTTTTCAGATACAGAACTTGTCGAAATGTCTGGTTATTTATTTATTTTATTTTTAAATTTCTCAAGCCCATCACTAATTCTCATGCTGTGGAGAAATTACTGAGTAGTAGTAGTACACCTATGTCAACATATTAAGTAGGATTCTAATTGGGAACCCTCTGTCTCCTTGGTAGTTTTTACGTCAATGTTGTTTTTGTTCATGACTGTATCTGGAGTAATTGGCAAGAAATCTAATCAAATGTTCATAGTTAATCTTACTGCGGTAGTAGTGTGCTCTTCATCTTCTGCCAATCATGGTAAAATTTTCTACTTTTGACATTTTATGCAGTCTTTGTACGTGCACTTGCCTGCTCGCCATCCGTCTTCCTTCCCAGAACTCGAATTGCCAACTCTTATACAGGTAAGCCTCAAGGATTATGGGGTGATTGAGTTGCATTTCAACAGCTTGATGCGTCGTTTTCCCTATTTTGTTTTGTGCATTTGTCAATGTTCATATATGTGAACCTTCTGCTCCATAACATGGTACTTGTTCTTATTCTCCTTAATTTATCTTCTTTGAAACTCTTCCCGGGTCTTCCACTTATCAAATGCTTTGTAAGAATCTAATGTGTTTCTTCTGTTCCCTTTAAACTGGGCTCTATCATTTACTTTTCCTTTTTAACTGTCATGATGGTGGCACCTGTCATACTACACAGAAAGCTTTTCTCTTTTTGGTTATCTGATTGTGGAATTCCTAATTGGTTTGTTGCAATGCTTTCTTCTGAAGGATTTTTAATTCTAAATTATTAAATCTGCAGTCTGCAGCACTTATTTCGGTTGGGCTTCTTTATGAGGGATCGGCACACCCGCAAACGATGCAAATTCTTCTGGTAATTTGATGACAATGCAAATCCCATGAGTCCCAAGTTTATTATTACTTCTGTGCACACAATTTTTTATTATTTTTTTGGTTATGCTGGCTCTCTTGTAAATGGATGACACAATGTACGACATGCTATATTTGTGTAGTGCCTTTATCAGACCCCAATTTAAAATTAATCAAAAAGAGAGGGAAATACAAAATGTAATTAGTGGTAAGACGTATTGTTACAAATTTGTTTTGTTGGGTTTGTAACTTCATTTGCATCCACTGAGTATGTTTATTTCACTTTTTACAAAGTCCTTAATGTGTAGTGTTTATAAAATAGTTTAAAGTTGGTCTTTCTTCTTACCCTTTAGCTGTAGTTATTTGCAGGGCCCTTGAGTTCTAATGCAGAAAGAAACCTTATTTATATTCTCCTTTTGTTTATTGGTGCAATTTGATTGTTGTTTTTTGCTATATAACAATCCTCTTTTGTGGGGGTGGGGGTGGGGTGGGGAGGGGTGATTGTTGTACTGAAACTGTCCATATCATCTTTAGCCTTTAGATGGAATAGTGGGAGTACTGAATTGAGTTAAAATTCCTCTGCTAGTTTTTGTCTTTGATAATCTGCTGGAGACATTCTGGATTTGCATTCCATGTAGGAAGGAGAAAGTTAAAGTCCTTTTTCATTTGTATATTATCCTATCGGGGCAGCGTTTGGCTACTATCTTCTCTGTTATTTATATCAGCATCTTGCATATTTTGTCATCCACTTTTAAGGAATAATATCCTGATTCGTTCTATGAGATGGCATTATTGGGTTTGTAATGTGTATGTTCTCTAGAGTGAAATAGGCCGCAGAAGTGGAGGGGATAATGTACTTGAAAGGGAGGGCTATGCAGTTTCAGCTGGATTTTCGCTAGGACTTGTTGCATTGGGTATGTATTTCAAACTGTCCCATTTTAACTTATTTGATTTGATGTGTTTGCTAATCCCCCTCCACCTTTGTGCTAATGAAGGCCGTGGTCAAGATGCTATTGGCTCCATAGACATCTTGGTGGATCGGTTGTTCCACTACATTGGTGGCAAAGAACTTCATAACGTATTTTCTACCTTATCTTAATCAAATACTATAATATTTTGATATTGGTCAACTTTACTCATAATTGATGTCTTGGATACAATACAATCTTGACAGGGCAGACTCCATCTTTTTTCATCATCAGCAGATGAGCATAATCGAAGTGCAGGACAGGTAGTGTAGTTTTACTTTTAGTGATATGATATAATTTTCTAAGGTGTTTAACTGGTATCGTAAGAAACCTTCTTCAAGGGACTGATTATTTGGTCTCTAATTTCCCATTTTCTTAGGTGTCTCCTACCGGTCCCAGTTTTACTTTTAGTGATATTATATGTTTTTCTTTGGGTTTACCTGATATTGTATGAAGCATTCTGCTAGGGATTTGACCATTTGGTCTCTAATTTCCTATTTTCTTAAATATCTTCACTTTTGCTTTACCAGATTATAGATGGGAATGCGGTCAATATTGACGTTACTGCGCCTGGGGCCATTATTGCTCTTGCTCTGATGTATTTGAAGGTATCTGTAGCATGATATTTCCTTGGTAACATTTCTTGTTATTAAGTTACATGATTACATAATGTGATGCCTTATATGCCGAATTTTTGTTCAAGAGATGTTTGTTTAATTTGTGACTTGAACAGACAGAATCAGAGCTGATAGTATCTAGGTTGTCGATCCCACAAACTCAGTTTGAGTTGCAGTATGTAAGGCCTGATTTTATATTACTTCGCGTCATTGCTCGGAATTTGATACTCTGGAACAGGTAGTTTTCAGTTAGTAATGAGATGAAGATGGTTATAAGACACTGTCTATTATAATTAATGCAAATTTTTATTGTCTAGAATTCAACCATCAGAGGACTGGATTGATTCACAGATTCCTGAAGTTATAAAAAATGGGGTAAAGGGCACTGGAAGAGAGATGGATGACATATACGAGACGGATGCTGAAGCATTCATTCAGGCATATGTCAATATTGTGGTTGGAGCATGTATTTCTCTAGGTAAATCAATAAGACATAATATGATAATATTTCTCATTTAAGTCTCTTAAATTGTATTTCGCTCATAATTTCTTCTCTTTTCAGCTCCCCTTAGAAAAACACCAGTAATTTTTACAGGCTTCTTGCTTTGAACTTTCCAATATTTTCAGTGATTGCTCTCTTAAAAAAACTGGCAGATGTCCTACTGAATGTATCTTACTTTGCAATGCTTATGCTTCTGTGAATTAATTTGTTGATTTATGAGAAAACAATAAAGTAAGAAAAATGTATGTTTGCAGGGTTGCGGTTTGCTGGTACGAGGAATGGAAATGTGCAAGAGCTGCTTTACAAATATGCTGTATACTTCTTGAATGAGGTTTGTCCTAGATTCTTGAGGTGATGTTACTGCATTTATATGGGATCAACTGTTAAGAGTTCACTACTCTACCTGCAGATAAAGCCTGTTTGTGGTTCCAAAGGAAATGGTTTGCCCAAAGGACTATCTATTTATGTTGATCGTGGGACATTGGAGACATGTCTTCATCTTATTGTTCTTTCTCTATGTGTGGTTGGTAGTCTATAACAAGAATCTCAAATCCCTTTTTTTTTTTTTTTTTTTTCGTTTACCACCACCACCACTGAGAGTTATACTATGGGTATAGGTAATGGCTGGATCTGGACATCTACAAACATTCAGATTCCTGAAATTTCTGCGCAATCGCAACTCTGCTGATGGGCATGCCTATTTTGGTGCTCAAATGGCTGTAAGTCTGCTAAACTAGTGATCTTACTCTTATGCTATCTGTTTCACAAAAATTGTTAGAAAATTAGATATTAAAAACCTTTGGATGCTAAGTTTTGAATAGTACATTTGATTGGTCAACTTTGGAAATGGTCCTATCATTAGACTGGAGTAGAACCTATCTGTTTTTGTTACATAGGAAATGGAACCATGTGGGGAAGATTGTTTTTGAGAATGTATAGAGTGTGAAAATATGTATGGTTGGTTTGTTGGGAAAAATGATGGGATGTACTTTTCGAAGACATTTTCGACAATACATATCTTGTCAACATTGTTATATTGTGGTTAATAAGAAATATTTTAAACTTTAAATTCCTTGTTACTATTTTCTTCTTGTACTTAATGGGGTATAATAGATATAAAGCTATTTAAATATTGTAAGACATATGTGAATTCTCACTTGAAATTGATATTTTTAGGGATTGTAATAAGCATATTTTTGGTATTTTTCAATAAGGAGATTTGCTATCTCAGATTATTTTATTTCCCAGTTTTGTGATCTGTTTGGTTGTTAGCTTAGTTAGGGCAGTTCTCTTGACTTGAGTATTGTGGCTTGTTTTCATAGATTAAGTTAGATTGTATTGCTTATCATTTTTAAAGGCGAATTAGGAAAAATGTAGGTATTGTTTTTTAAAGATTGGAGAAATGGGATGGAGAAGATAAATATCCACAAGGATGAAGTGTGATCGCATTTTTCGTCTTTTCTAACCTTATTTGATATGAGCAATCAGCAACATGACGGAGAAGTTAAATTAAGTGGCTTTACAATGGCACCGTGTATGAGTGCTGGGGAAGAGTTGAATCTTGAGTAATTTTATGGATTCGAAAACACAAAAAGTTAATAACATTTGTAGTGACAAGATTTTGTTAGAGTATTGACTTAGGTTGTTGGTCTTTTTTTTGTTTTGCTTGGTGTGGATATCTTGTCTTTTTCTTTACTTTTTTTGCATCTTTTCTTTCAGACCAAACATGGCTGCATTCTGGACTTTTTTCAACTAGTGATTCTCACTTTCTCCTAAATATGTAGAGGCTTAGCTAAGATTCATAGTGGCTACTGGTGACAAATTATGATTTGTTTCATAGTCCTCTGAGAAAATCGACTGACTGGGTGATATCCAGCTCATGTTGTCTGTCAATACTTGATTTTTCAAACCTACACTTCCTCTAAGTTATGGTGACATATTTCCTCGATACGTTGATCCTAATATATCGAATAACTAGGTGTTCGTGAATATTGCCTTCTATGTAGGTGAGCTTAGCAATTGGTTTCCTGTTTCTTGGGGGTGGAATGTGGACCTTTTCAACTAGCAACAGTTCCATTGCAGCTTTGCTGATAACACTTTATCCTCGTTTACCTACTGGGCCAAATGATAATCGATGCCATCTCCAGGTGAAGCAATTTTATGAAATGATCTGTTTCTTTTGTCATACCGTGTGCTTAGTTTATCAGTTAAGACTAATTCAGTTAAATATGTTCATCAATTTATTTACATACAGTTTCCTAATTTTCTTTGCTCTCTCCATTTTAATCTTATAACATACATGTGTGATTCTTCTGTTTAAATTGTTGCTATCTGTTTAAGTCTGAGCAACGTGTAATGGCAGGCATTCAGGCATTTATATGTTCTTGCAACTGAAGCACGCTGGATTCACACAGTTGATGTGGACACTGGTTTACCTGTTTATGTGCCTCTTGAAATTACCATCAAAGAAACAGAACTCTACGCCGAAACAAGCTTCTGTGAAGTCACCCCATGCAGCCTTCCGGAACGTGCTAATGTAATTCTTAGTCGTCCTGTACCCACTAAGGCTCTCCCATGTAACTTGTGCAGCTGTGTTAGTTTTATACATTATAATCTAGTCAAAAGGTTTACCTCTTGATATAAAAAATGACAGCTTTGCAGTTTCTTACTTGATATGGTGTCTAATTCTAGGTGGACATATGCATCAATCTCCATTATCATGGATGTAAAATTCTATGCATTGAAAATTGTCAACTTATCATAAGTAGTTTAGTTTGATGATTGCACCGATTATCCTTCATGATTGATGCACGAGGTTGTAACATCCAGCTTGTTATTGTTTATCACAGTTGAAGTCTGTTCGTGTCTGTGGTCCTCGATACTGGCCTCAACTAATCGAGCTCTGTCCTGAAGGTACGACCCATACCTTTACACAATTCTGCTATAGGCATTTTTAGTTAGAGTTTGACGGCATGGATCGTGTTACTTCTCAGAAAGCCCTTGGTGGAATTCTGGAGACAAGCATCACCCATTTAATTCAGGTGTTCTATATGTCAAAAGAAAAGTTGGAGCTTGTTCTTATGTGGATGATCCCATAGGAAGTCAATCTTTGCTATCACGAGCAATGCACAAGGTTGGTGTCCTTAATGGTTGCATTTCACATTTCTGATCTTTGGGTTGAAGGTAATGCCCTTTTGCGCAGATGAGTGCCTTGACACAACAAAAATCTTGTATTCCAAGCACTGACAGCACCGGTGCAATCCCAGTAGATCAGTTGGTCAGTACTTTTTCATCAGATCCAAGCTTAATTGCTTTTGCCCAGCTCTTTTGTGACTCATCCTGGAGTAGCAGGCAAGTTTACTTTTTCTAAAGTTTAATATTTTAATTTCAGTGACCATGATCCTGAACATTATGTGCAATAATTTTATCCTACATATTTGCCTGGATACAATATTTGCTATTAATGCTCGGCAATAACCAACATTTTCAAGCTAACATTTTATGCTGCCTTTCATGTGGATTTGTTCTCATTCGAGGGAGAAGCTGATGATATAAATATAATCTAATAAATCTTGACTTTGAAGTTGGAAGTTGGAAGTAAGAGATTTGCGACCCTTAAATTAGGAACCAATTATATTTTGTACATTATCTGATTTAAGTTTAATGCTTATGTGATACAGTTCAAATTATGAAGTTTTAGAATTTTCTTGATTTGTCAGAATACTTGTGTGTTACATTTGCAGTGTATTTTCACATGACAAAAGTTGTTTTATATGTGCCACTACATGCATAGAATTCGTCACTTTCATTAGCAACAAATTACTACTGAGATTGGTAGTGTATTTGTTATCTGGAATGTATTTCCATCAACAATGATTTTTTATGAACAATTCAATGACTATAAAATTGTTTGTAGAATCCTGAACTTAGGAAAACACTGGCCACATATAAGTTTTGAGTCTTCTTTACTTTGACTGCCTTTAATGAATATTTCTGTCTACAAAAACTGTCTTCTTAAATTACTGGTGAGATTGGTCATGTTTTTCATTATCCTGAATGTGTTTTCATAAACAATGCCCACATATTTCTGAACAATTCAAATGACTATCAAATGGATGTATAGGTCTCCAAAATTAGGAGAAGACCACCCACATAAGTTTTGAATTTTCTATGCTTCAGTTTCCTCTTTCTGTCTACCAAAATAATCTCCTTAAAACTTACCCTTAAATTTTGATATTTATATATCCCATCGACTTGCATTAATGCTTCTTATCTTCTGAAAATTTCTTGTAAGCAATAATAATGCCACAGTTTATGTATCTGTGATTAGATGCTTTTGACTTTTGTATTTTTGTGAATATCCATTAATACTAGTGTAAGTATCTTAATCCAAATTAGGATGGATATTTAATCGAGTATAAACTGCCCCTTCTGCACTCTTGGCTATTTAATTTTAGCATTTAGTTGGATATATCCTTTGGATGATGGTGTTTACAAAAGGTCACTAGCATTTTACTGAAATAATTACTTACACAGCGGTTATTCTATAGAACATTTGTCTGCAGATCTGACCTTGACTTTCACGAATTCTGCCTGCAAGTGTTATTTGAATGTGTGAGCAAGGACAGACCAGCATTGTTACAGGTACTTAATAATTTCATAAATTTGTATCTCCATTTGACTTATTGCATAACTAATATGGTTTAAGTCAGGGCGGCATGCTCATGATTTTGGAACGGTAGTATTGGTTAGAATTAGATCAGGATTCTTGTTGAGTTGACCTTTCATGGTACGGCTGGTAATAGAAATCGTTTTCTCTTGTGGGCTCTGATCAAAACAGAATGAGTTGAGATCTGAGATTTTTTACATATGCTGTAAAATGATTAAAAGTTTAGACATAATCTCAGTTTTGCTAATGGAAATCACATTAATCCCCACTTGGACCAAGACAACTTTTAATTGTTAAAATAACAGTTAAGGTGAAGCGGGGTCAGGAACGATGAATCTCTTTATGATAAACATATCCATTTTGCAAGTTCGTTATTACGGGTAGTTCCTACAAAGGATCGGACTAATGACGTATACAATACTTGAATTCTCGATGTAGATGCTACATAGTTGATTCTCATCCTTCAGTAGATTTAAGAACTGAGGGCCTTGATATCTAAATGAGAAAATATTCTTGTTTTTCCTATGAAAGTAACTACATTAAGTTTGTCTTATAGAATAAATTGGTGAAAGTATGAGAGGTTTTATTGATTTCCTTGAAATGGGATCTAAAAATATTATATATGGGGCAAGAGAAGTGTGATGTATTATTTTTAGCCAAAGAAAAAGTAAAAATCATGAAGTGTTTGTGATTTTTATTATCCCCTATCCCCGCACATAAGCTTTTCAATGTGTGGCCTGTCTGATTAAGCCTTATCAAACACAAATACTCTAAAAATATGCAGGTTTATTTGTCATTGTACGCCACAATTGGATACATGATGGATTCGGTTGTAAATGGTAGTTGCACTTCCAAGGACTCACTCTCTCTTTCGAGTTTGAAGGTAAAAGTTTAATTTACATCCAAGTTTCTACAGTATTTACTTGTGGAGATATCTTATGTTTGTATAAAATAGTTAAGAGGCATGGAGCCTGGAATCATTTCTGGACTTTTGTAACCTATTTCCCTCAATTCAACTTATTTCTTTTCTCACTAACTGATGAAAACTTCCTTGTCGTCATAATATTTTTGTGGGGTAAGAGTGACCATTTACATGTCCGTATTGTCCAATGGCACATAATTTCTTTCCTTTACATTTTAGAATTTATAAGAGAAGGCAAGCACAGATCTTTAACAATTGGTTCTATTGCAAGTTATTTTGGGGGGGGGGGGGGGGGGGAGGGGTGTTTTAGGAGAACTTGAATTGGTAACTTCTACTTGGTCATTTTAGCAAAGATTACATCACCTGAGAATTTTGGTCCAGAAATGCTTCCGTTGAAAGAATTGGGGCATGCATATGATGCGTTGAGTTTGAATATTGTTGACGTTTCGGGTTTCCACCCAAAACATAACTTTGATGTTATATGATTCCAATATTATTTGATAATCTTCTATCGCAACTTTATTTGATAGTTTATAATTTCGGTGCACAGATTGCTCTAGCCTATAATGAAGCTCTATCCAATGGGAGATTAACTAGTTGGAGGGGGGGAATTGTGCAACAAGCTTTTCTGGGCTCACTCAAGAAACGAGTCGAAGACCTTCTTAACTGTCATCCGGACTTGAATTCAGATGTCCGTGATTATATTATCTCGGGGGAATGGCCAACTGATGATTCCAAATCAAGGATGATCCTTTCGTGGTACCTCCAATGGTATAGTGTACCACAACCGCTTGATATTAAAAGAGCTATGGAGAAGATTAAATGTGGAAAGATATGTTCATCTGTTCCCTTGTTGGGCTTGGTGTTCCCTACAACTCATATCGCTGCAATTGGTGCTATCAATAGATTATTCTTATCTTCTCAAGTTGAAGATTAAAGTCACTTTCATGCTTTGTTGATGTAATTTTGATCAGTGTGAAATCGGATCATATTCCTGCTGTACTTCTTTCTGTTGGTCGTTTTAATATAAAATCCATTGCAATTAGGAATATAAGTATTGACTTTGTGCAGTTTAATACTGTGTATAGTTATTAGAGTGCTAGCTCCCTCAATTATCATTAATTTTTTTTTTTTGGAACACCTCATTGATGGACATTGAGTTTTGGGTATGGCATGAAACTTTGAAAGGTGAGAATCAAAGTAATTACACACCCATTCCTGCACAAATTCCTCTAAATTTAACAAGCAGCCCCTCAAAAATATTTTCTGATCGAGCACATCACACTATTTATAAATTCTTAACTGAAAAAAAAAAAAAAAGGTAGGTTCAATTGTGTTCTGCTGGGTTGCCAAAGACCATGAGTTTGAGATGCAACCACACCAGAATACACTTTGCATCTTGTCTCATAATGAACCAAACATCACACTAAATTGTTTTCTAATCAAAATTCTCAATATAGCTGATAATACGCTTTAAGTTAGAAATTTCCCAGATCTTTGTTTATCACAAGTTTGGATTTGGGGATATTTTAATGAAACAACATGTTGAAGCAATACATTTGTGTGAGAAATTGAATGGATTAGTAGATTATGAGGAAGCTAGTCTTGCTAAGACCCCAACAAGAGGTGCATTATTTGCAGTAGCAGGCTCTGCTTGCTGGTAATTCTCCCTTGAATCTCTATATCCATCACTCTGATCCGGCCCGCCAACTATTGCCCCATCAATCACATTTGGGTTATCTGCATTCTTGTGGAACCACTCACTGAAACCTTCTTGGCAACCTACTGCCCCTGAGTTTGTCTTTATGGATACAATGGATGCTCCTCTATGATGCGCCTGTCTCGGATAATTCGACCCGTATCCCACCATGTAACTCATTCCCTTTGGGTTTGAACCAAGTATGTAGTCCACCTGAGATTTGGCAAAAGTGATTAAATCTTGAGGCCCAACAACAGCAGCAGGGCACTGGAGAGTTGCCCCAGTCTTGGCAAGAGCATCGGCATAGGCTGTGATAATGTAGGATGCACTCGTAACATACTGAAGATTACTCCATTCCAAGAACCATAGAACCCCACCGTTTGTTCTCTGCACATTGTTATTTCCCTTCTGCATACAATTGCAAATATATTGCTCCGCATTCTTCTTTAACTCATCCATCTTTCCACTTCTTGAAATTTTCCCCTCTAAGATACCCTGAAATTATTTTCAAGCTCGTAAGGAATTCTTTGATATATATATATATGTATATGATTCATTCTTGAAATATCGAATTATACGCACCATTGCAATAAGGAGTTGAGCACCAACATATTTGTCGTCCCATGAAAAAGTTTTTCTTGTGCCACCCGAATTGGTTGATTCGATGAACTTGAGGTATCTGTTGTCATCAGTGGCTCGATTTAGCCAGGCAGCAGCCCATAAAAGTTCGTCCTGCATCGATCACAATCAGCAGAAATGTAGTTCATGATCTTTGTTAATCCTCATATATAAAGATTGTATAGAAGCAGTTTTTACCTCATAGCCACTGCTTGAATAGAACTGTCCGGCAACTGGAATGCTATTTTGGTACTGACCAGTGTGTTGTCTGGCGAACTCAAATAACTGTCATCAATTCAAGACACATACATCATGAATATACCCATATATATATATATATATAATCACGTGAATATATTATATTATATCCATATATATATGTATAGTTAGAGAGATGCCTGTTTTGCATGGTTAAGAAGGTCAGCTGAATAACTGTGATTGGAATGCCGGAAAGCAAGGGCGGAGGCGGCAAAAGCGGCGGCGGTTTCACCGGCAAGGTCAGCTCCGGGGTGGTGCTCATCAATCTTGTACACAGTCCTGGGCGTCGTCATATCTTCGGGCCTCTGCCAGCACGCATGGTCAGACCCGCCATCTCCCACCTCACCATAAAGCACATTGGGCTCTGGATGGGCTTTCATAAGGTAATCCGTTCCCCATTTGATTGACCTCAGAGCATTCCTCAACTCATTTCGTGCCCCCAGTTGAGGCCCGAATTCCACCACGCTCCAGCCCAACATTGTCACCGTAAAGGCCATCGGAAACCCAAATTTTACATTATCTCCGGCGTCGTAGTATCCTCCCACAAGATCGATCTGTGCCATCGTATATAACTTGCATGCATCAAATTCATGAAAACTATATTAATAGTTAAGGCAACTCTTCATTTTTCTCACTTTTTCGCTTATATTTGTTTCTAATAAATAAGATATACCACATCATCGACAACTAGTAAAATTACTGAGCTTTACCCCATCGTTTTTTCCATCACTAAGCGCCGAATCTCCTCTCCATTGTACCCTCTGGTTAGAAGGCAACTTCCCTGATCTTTGTGCTTCATAGAACAACAAAGACTTAGTTAGGGCCGCTCCATAGTCTATTGCGGCACCATTTTGAAGTTGAACAAGAAAAAATAAAGCAAGAAGTAAAAAGAGGGAGACATTAGACATAATTCGTAGAGGAAATATGTATTGAAGCGCGGAATGTATGGCAAAGTTGATGAGATATTTATAGTAGTAGGAAATGAGAGAGCATGGTGTTATATATAAATGAAAATTGAATATTGTTTGCCAATGGTAAGAGAGGTGCATCTCCCATTGAGGTTTTAGGTGAAGATTGAGTGTGCTAAACTTAATTATTGGATGCAAACATGGATATGCATATACTTAAAGAGGCAAAATGCATATTAGGGTCATGAATATTTGAAAAAAGTCTCTGAATTATGAATAATTATTATGTGCAAGTCCCAAAATTTAGTTAATATTTTAGGGATCTTTTCAAATATTTATGAATAATTAAAGGACCTTTTCAAACATTTATACATATTTGATGTACCTTTTCAAACAATTTTATAGTTGAGGAACCACTTGAAACAATTGTGAATAATTTAGGGACCTTAATTAAGATGCATTTTGTCTACTTAAGATTGATGCCATTCACTTCATCAATCCACAAATGCTACTGACTATGTTTCATCTTGTGTTTTAACTTTATCAATGCACGTTATGCATGTGTTCAATAATGCTCTCATTTTATGTATATATGACATGCATTAATAACAATAGAATAGCTAGTCTCGTATGATATTTTGGTCTTTGAACATTAATGTTGCATCCCAATTGATAGATATGAGCTACAAATTATATTTTTTTTAATCAAAAATCATTATTATTACTTGAAATTGATCAATTTTATGATATATTTGAAATAAATTTCATTTGTTATATTTTGTTTGATGGAATTGAAATCTATCTATGCGGTTATTTTCATTCCTATGAACGCTCACTTACCTTATTAACCTCATTCATATATCGAGATTGTCATAATTTATGAGCAATTGCCCCAACTATACATACATAAAACTTAAACATATTTATCCTCTAAGAAATTTTGTATTCGAATAAATATTTACATTGATCACCCAGTAATATAATGCAAATTATATTACTGGGTAATTTCATATAATATTAAATATGATGATTTTATTATATAATATTATCTAATTACTTAATTATATTATTTCAAGCTTAAAAATATATTATCCAGATATTTCATTAGCACAATAAAAGAAAATTTTGATAAACTGAAGAGCATCATAATTTTATTAGAAAATAATCTCATATGTGATTTTTTTATACATTTAAATTGTATGGTGAATTCTTATATTTTAAAAGGTAGAAATAAGATTAAAAAAAATATTCATATTAATTAAATTAATTATCATGCTAAATTAAAATTCAGTATTGTGATACTATATGTATTCATTATTTTTAAAGAATATAAAAGTTTGTATTTTTATTGCTTACTCTCCTGTTCACTGTTTTCCTTCTTTCTTCTACCTCCCAACAATTGAGTACAACAGAAAATAATACTTATAATATACAACATATTTGAGAAAATAATTATTTGTTTTAATATTTTAAGAATAGTAATACGAATAAGTTTATTATAATGCTTGTGAACAAGGCTAGAAATAGAGAAAACATGATGAACCAACATAAAAACTAAATAGATCATTAAATAATTTTACTACCCTTAAAATTTGATATTTATAGTAATTTAAATTTTATTTCAAAATATATTCAAAATAATTTTTTGATCTCAATTATTTTTATATATTTATAACACTCATTTACTTATTAAATCTCTTTTAAAGGTTATATTTACTTATTAAATATACATAAAAAATTATCTAAATATTTGTACTAAAAGAAGTATTTTAAATTATGCTTCGAGTGCAAAAAGATTCAATAACTAGTATATATGAGTCCATGTATTTTGATATATATATTTGAATGAGGGGTCTCTATTGTTTCATATACAAACATTAAGTTATTGATATTTTATTTATAAAATGATTGGGTCCATAGGGATAGAGAACCTGTTCTCGACAGGCCCCCACGATCGTTGGGAATCACTCCTAAGTCCTAAAAGAGATGCCGGTTCTTAGCATATTGGTGGGCTGGTTCGACAATCAATGCCGGTCCTTAAATTGATCTCTGGAAATTAGTTCTAACCTTTATCCTGTTGTGAAGTATGTCTTTAAGTGCAAAGTACTATTATTTGTGTCCTGCCTTTGATAACCTGGTTTAACTCTCTTAATTGCTTCTTTCCTGTTAAAAAGGAGTTGTTTATAAAAAATACAATTTTTTAAGTTTTGCTTAATAGATGACGTACAATCTTCTAAAGATTATTTCATATTCGTCTGTTTTTTTTATTTGTTGATTTGATTTTTTAATTATATATAACTTTATTAATAACAAAATCCTGCTTTCGTCCAAGCCATCGGACCCTTTAGTATATTACGTATTCTGTCTGTCCCAAAAAAAGAGTCCTGTATGATAAAAATTACAATTTTTTATTTTTAGTGAATTTGACAGAGGTATAACCTCTTCAAAATTATAAATTTACACTAATACAATTTTTTTTTTATTGATTGATTAGACTTATTCAATTATATACAACTTATGAGATAAAAATCTAATTTTCACATTGATTAATAAAATGAAATCAGAAGTATTTAGTTTTTGAAAGAATACTCCTTCTGTTCTCTGGGACGATGGGAGTAATATAAGCATACAAACAATGTGACGCTGGGAAGCCCGTAAACAGAAAATGATCAAGCACAACAACACACTAATCTATTGATTCTTGGAGAATACCTGGAGAAGACGGCCATACGAAAGAGAAAAAACCCTAGCTTTTAATTCAATATATTAAAAAACTCCCCCAATAAAACAATATCAGAAGCTTATATACTAAGGTTTAGAAAATAAGACTAAGAAAGCGCAAAAGACAAAAAAATCCTTCAGCAAATGAAAAGTAACGACAAAACTAAAATAAGCTATTTGGCTTTAATCGTCAAGTGGCTCATTGGATCGCATTTTGGCCAAGAATGCTAATGCAGACTCGTCTCCATCATTCTCTCCGGGGTCGGAATGATTCACCCTCGAATTGTCACCAGACTCGTCTCCGCAAGATGAAACACCCAAGAACAGAACCAAATGCTTGACACTAAAAACATCATAAGTACGGATATAGCTAGGGAGCCTCCCGAACCAACTTCTGGCTGACAAAAAGGGCAGAAGACTGTAAGCATTTGTATTGATCTTTTCAATAATCTCCACTGGACCAATTTTACGAGATGCAAGCTTATGATACTCATCTGCCTGAAAACGCTCCTTTGTGAGGACGGCCCAAACAAAGCCTCCAACTCGAACTCAAAATGGTGCCTTCTGGAATCAACATAAGATTTATAACGAGAATTACTAGCCTCCAGATTAGCACTAGTGGCCACATGAACCTCACGCAATGACTTCAGGAGATCAACTGCATGATCGTCAACTAGCGCCAGAGTAGGGGCCATGATTAAATCGACGGGCAGCGCGAAATAGAGTCGTACACCACCTGAAAAAGGGCAAAAACCTATAATGCGGTTAAGAGCTGAGTTATGGGCAAACTCGGGTTAACTAAGCTTCACATCCCAAGACTTCACGTGTTCACCTACAAGGCAACGCAATAAATTACCCAATGAACAATTGACTACCTTAATTTGGCCATCTGAGGGTGGTATGCACTACTAAAGTGAAGCTCCATATGAGCATGCTTCCATAACCTACGCCAGAACTGGCTAAGAAAGCGGGTATTGGGGTCAGACACAATAGAAGAAGGCAACCCGTGTAAGCGGTACACCTCACGAAAATACTGTCGGGCCACATGCAGAGCATTAGTAGTGCGTTTCATGGAATGAAGTGTACCATCTTAAAAAAACGTCCACGACAACAAAGATGGATTCAAAGCCACATTGTGTACAGGGTAATCCCAACACAAAATCTATATTAACACCTTGCCAAGGCCAGTAGTATCACTGTTGGACAAGATCAAATGTTCGGTCCCTGCCCACATGGCCAACACCATGAAATTCTGAAATTAACTTCGACTGAAGACTACAAGCAGGAATACAGAAATGAACCCTAAAGAATAAGAAGCCATTGGAGAGTACAAAATTAGACGAGTCACCAGAAGCAAGACGGGATAGCATCTTGGAGAAAAAAATATCACTAGTGTGTATATCCCGGAAGGTATCAAATCCCAGCACAGAGGCACGCATATCCACCAAAGAGAATGACGACGAGTCAATGCATCTGCCACACGATTAAGAGCACCAGACTTGTGAGGCCATACAAAAGTGAATTGTTGGAGATATGCCACCCACTAGTCATGACGGGCGGACACATTATCTTGACTACAAATGTACTTAAGGGAGTCGTGGTCAGTAAAAAGAACAAATTCACACTGAAATAGATAATGACGCCAGTGGCAAATGGCTCGAACAACTGCGTAAAACTCCACATCATAAGTGGTATAGCGAGTCTTTGGCCCGGATAACTTCTCACTAAAATAGGCAACTGGGCGACCATCTGGGCTCAAGACATCCCCAATCCCAACCTTAGAAGCATCACAATGCAACTCAAATGGTAAAGAGAAATCCTGTAAGAGCAGAATCGGAGCAGTAGTTAACTTCTGCTTTATCAACTGAAAATTGGATTCCGCAACTATTGACCAAACAAATGAGGAGCCTCGGATATAATAAGTTATAGGGGCCATGATGGAACTTAAGTGTGGTATAAATCGCCTATAAAAGGATGCGAGGCCATGGAAGCTACACACGGTAGTAACTGTAGTGGGGGTTGGCCAATTCTGTATCATTGCAATCTTACCATTATCAACAGTGATGCCGAATGCTGAAATCTGATAACTAAGAAAGAGCATAGAACGTGTGAAAAAGACACATTTGCGAGGGACAACTAAGAATTTCTCCTGGTGGAGAATGAGAAGAAAAGCACCAAGATGTGACATATAAGCAGAATCTGTGTTACTGTATATGAGAATATCGTCAAAGTAATCAATGACGCATGTGCCAATTAGGGGGTGGAGTTTTTTATTCATCACACTTAAAAGTTCTAGGGTTTTAAAAAGACCAAAAGGCATGAGAAGTCATTCGAATAGTTCTTCATATATTTTAAAGGCTATTTTCCACTCATCACTGTTGCAATGTAATTCAAGCTTCATGTAGTCCACGTATTAATGCAAAATAAGTCAGAAACTGTTAGCATATTTTTAAGTAGAATTGGTCAATTCAGTTTCCTGGTTTTCAGCCATCTATTAGGAGTTTTTTTACGTTTCTGTTTTGAGTCAATTATGAGCAACTATCTTAGGCTTTATTAGGGGAGGATAGTGGAGTTTATTATTCAGTTTTTTAGTAGTCTATTTAAGCAGTTGTAATGTGCTGAAGTTAATAATATAGAAGAATATATTTTCATTCTGTATTGGTTTTGTCTCGTAGAATTCTGGTATACTTTCTCTGAAAAAACTAACATTTGGTATCAGAGCTAGAGAGAATTCTTGGGTTTGGTGAGTGTTTCGTGTGAGAAAGCAAACACAAGGGAAACACACGTATGTTGGTGAATCGTTCATGATGCAGAACAACAATGGGAATGGGAATTCACTAAATCAGTTGCCCATCTTCAAAGGCGTGAACTATCATTTTTGGAGCCTAAAAATGAAGAATCTCTTCAGATCACATGAGTTGTGGAATACTGTTGAGAGTGGCTTTGATGATAATGGAACTGAGGAGCCAGACCAGGCGTTGAGGGAGAAAAGAAAGAAAGATGCCAAAGCACTTTTCATCATTCAGCAAGCACTTGATGATGAAGTGTTACCACGCATTGCAGCAGCTTCTACAGCAAAAGAAGCATGGAGTACTCTTAACCAAGAGTATATGGGAGACAAAAAGGTTATTGCTGTCAGATTACAATCATTGAGAAGGGAGTTTGAGACTTCTCAAATGAAGGATAGAGAGACAGTTCAAGAGTACCTTTCAAGAGTGTCCAGCACTATGCAAAAAATGAGATCATATGGAGAGGAGGTCAAAACTCAGCAAGTTGTGAGTAAGGTTTTGAGGAGCCTTACAAAGAAGTATGATCATGTTGTGACAGCAATTGAGGAATCCAAGGATATGGAGACCTACACATTTGATGAACTCATGGGATCTCTTCAAGCACATGAAGAGAGACAAGCCAGAGGTGATGACAAGAAAGAAGAGAAGGTTTTCCAAGTAAATGGAGAGTCTTCAAGCAAAGAAAGGTTCCAACAGAATTTTGGTAGAGGCAGAGGCAAGGGAGGCTCAAGAGGAAGAGGCCGTGGAAGGGGAAAAAGTAGTGAGGGAAGAGATCAATCTTCCCAAAATTACAAGAGTCCTCTCAAATGCTACTATTGCAAAAAACCAGGACATAAAGAAGCCAGATGTTGGAAGAAAGAGGAGGATGAACAGAAAGGTGAGCAAAAGTCTAATTTTGTGGAGCAAGAAGAAAAGTTGTTCTTGGCACAAAATGCATCAAGCAATGATGCAGGACGTGGCGTCTGGTATATTGACAGTGGGTGCTCAAATCACATGTCAAGTGCCAAGTCAATGTTCAGAGAGCTAGATGAGTCAGCAAAGAGCAAAGTGAGACTGGGTGATGGAAAACAACTTGATATTGAAGGGAGGGGCACGATTGCAATCACAACTGAGCAAGGCAACACAAAGCTTTTGTGTGATATGCAGTATGTGCCAAAGCTGGCTCACAATCTTCTCAGTGTTGGTCAACTCCTCAACTCTGGCTATCACGTGTTGTTTGAGAATGAGTCTTGTCTTATATGTGACAAGAAATCTAACAAAGTTGCTGTGAAAATTCCAATGGGAAGAAACAGAATGTTCCCTTTAGATTTGTCAAGCCACGTGAGCAAAGCCTTGACAGTCAAGGGGGATGATGATGCCAAGTTATGGCAACTGAGGTATGGTCATCTTCATATGAAAGGACTGAAATTGTTGCAGTCCAAAGAAATGGTGCTAGGATAGCCTAAAACTGGAGAGCTTGAGTTGTGTGAAGGTTGCATATATGGAAAGCAATCAAGAGGAGCATTTCCAACAGGAAAAGCATGAAGAGCAAATGAATGCCTTGAACTTGTCCATGAAGATTTATATGGCCCAATGAAGACAATTTCACTTGGTGGAAGTAAGTACTTCTTGCTTATTACTGATGATTACAGTAGAATGAGCTGGGTCTATTTTCTTAAAGTTAAATCTGAAGCATTTGACAGCTTTAAGATTTTTAAGGCTATGGTTGAAAAACAATTTGATTTTTCTGTAAAAGCATTAAGAACAGATAGAGGTGGTGAATTCTTGTCAAATGAGTTCATCACATTCTGCGAGGAGCATGGAACAAGGAGGGAACTTACAGCACCATACACTCCTGAGCAAAACGGAGTAGCTGAGAGGAAGAACATGACTGTGGTTGAAATGGCAAGGAGTATGCTCAAAGCAAGGAGTGTGCCAAACAAGTTTTGGTGTGAAGCTGTGGCAACCATGGTGTATATCCTCAACGTTTCTCCCACCAAAGCAGTGTTGAACAAAACACCATTGGAAGCTTGGAGAGGAAAGAAACCTTCTGTAAGTCATTTGATAATTTTTGGTTGTACAACTTATGCATTGGTTGATTTGAGGTCTAAGCTAGATGATAAATATATTAAATGTGTGTTCATTGGTTATTCAACTCAATCCAAGGCATATAGACTGTATAACCCTCTCACTGACAAGGTCATTGTCAGTAGAAATGTTGTATTTGATGAAGATGCAAGCTGGAATTGGGAGGAAAGTGAAGAAAGTGGTAGTGTTCAACAGAAATCAGTGGGCTTTGATGGCTCAGAGGAGGATCCAAGTGTGCCAGAGAATGATCACCACACTCCAAGTCCTCCTTCCAGCTCATCGTCATCTAACTCTTCAAGTGGTTCAACGCCAAGGAGATACAGGTTATTGACTGACGTGTATGAAAACTGTGATTTTGCATTAATGGTCACAAATCATGTCTGTTATGAGGAAGCTGAAAAAAAAGTTGAGTGGCAGTATGCAATGAGAGATGAGATTAATTTCATTGAGGAGAATGAGACTTGGGAGTTGGTGAATCTTCCTGAAGGGAAGAATGTTATTGGATTGAAATGGGTGTTCAGAACCAAGTTCAACACAGATGGGAGTGTTCAAAAGCATAAGGCAAGGCTTGTAGCTAAGGGGTATGCACAACAAGAGGGGATAGATTTTGAGGAGACGTTTTGACCAACAGCAAGGTTTGAAACTGTGAGAGTGGTGTTGGCATTGGCTGCTCAATGGAAACTGGAGGTGTTCCAGCTGGATGTAAAGTCTGTATTCCTCAATGGAGAATTACTAGAGGAAGTCTTTGTTGAACAACCAATTGGCTTTGTCAAAACTGGTGAAGAAGGCAAGGTTTACAAACTGGAAAAGACACTTTATGGACTAAAACAGGCTCCAAGAGCCTGGTACAACAAGATTGACTCATTCTTTCTTCAAAATCAGTTTGAAAAGAGTGAGAATGAGCCAACTTTGTATGTGAAGAAGCAAGGTATGAATGGTTTCATTGTTGTCGGTCTTTATGTTGACGATATTATCTACTTCAGTTCTTCTCAGAAGTTGCTAAGTGAGTTTAAAGCAGCAATGATGGAGAAATTTGAGATGACAGACCTAGGATTGCTTCAATACTTCTTGGGTCTAGAAGTTAACCAAGGGGATGATGGAATATTTCTGTGCCAGAAAAAGTATGCAGAGGACTTGTTGAAAAAAATTCTCAATGGAGAAGTGTGAACCAACCAGAACTCCCATGAATACAAATGAGAAGCTTCAGAGAGAGGATGGTACAGATAAAGCAAATGAGAAGATTTTTAGAAGCTTAGTAGGTGGCTTGAACTATCTCACACACACAAGGCCTGACATAGCCCATAGTGTGAGTATAGTATCACGTTACAGCACTCTCCAACTAAACAACATCTTGGAGCAGCAAGAAGGATTCTAAAATATGTGGCAGGTTCAATTAAGCTTGGAATTCTCTATGAAAGTGTTGAAAATTTCAAGTTAATTGGGTATACTGATAGTGACTGGGCAGGTTGCTTGGATGAAAATAATAGTACATCAGGATCCGTGTTTAGCCTGGGGTCAGGAGCTATCACATGGAGCTCCAAGAAGTAAGATACAGTTGCTTTATCCTCATCTGAAGCAGAACATGTAGCTGCTGGTGCAGCAGCAAGGCAAGCTATTTGGTTGAGAAAGTTGCTAAAAGACTTGTACTGTGAGCAAGAAGGAGCAATTGAGCTTTGGTGTGATGACAAGTCAGCTATAGCTATGACCAATAATCCTGCATTCTATGTAAGGACCAAGCACATAGAAGTTCAGCACCATTTCATAAGAAAGTTGGTTGCTGAGGAGAAATTGGTTATGAAATTATGTGGCAAAAATGATCAACATGCATATCTGTTTACAAAGGCATTGAGTCAAGTCAAGCATCAGTTATTTCTGGAGAAGATTGGAATGTACGAGCTTGAATAAAGAGGAGGTGTTGCAATGTAATTCAAGCTTCATGCAGTCCACGTATTAATGCAAAATAAGTCAGAAACTGTTAGCAGATTTTTAAGTAGAATTGGTCAATTCAGTTTCCTGGTTTTCAGCTATCTATTAGGAGTTTTTTTACGTTTCTGTTTTGAGTCAATTATGAGCCACTATCTTAGGCTTTATTAGGGGAGGATAGTGGAGTTTATTATTCAGTTTTTTAGTAGTCTATTTAAGCAGTTGTAATATGCTGAAGTTAATAATATAGAATAATATATTTTCATTCTGTATTGGTTTTGTCTCTCAGAATTCTGGTATACTTTCTCTGAAAAAACTAACAATCACCTGGGTGTATGCGTATCTGGTGATAACTGCTACGAAGATCCAATTTGGAGAAGACAGATGAATCACTCAACTGATCGAGAAGGTCATCTAGGCGAGGTATTGAGAAGAGGTACCACATCGTAAATTTATTGATAGCTTTATTATCCACACACATACGCCACATGCCATCCTTTTTTGGTGTAAGGAGGAAGGAACTACACAAGAACCGAGGCTTTCATGAATTAGGCCATGTGACAATAATTCTTCAACCTGACAGCGAAGTTCGGCATGCTTGGTGGGGCTCATGCGATAATGAGGTCGGTTGGGCAAACTCGCTCCAGGGACAAAATCAATCTGGTGTTGTATATCACGTGGAGAAGGCAATCCCTTTGACTCATGAGGGAAAACATAAAAAAATTCCTACAGTAAAGGATCAACAACAGAGGGTGCTGTAGAAGAATCTACCACATCATGGGCAAGAAAAAGAAATCCGGGAGAGCGTGCTACTAATTCAAGTTCAAAGACATCCAGTGACACAAGTAACACTGATTTGTCCGTTAAATAATTTATATATATATATATATATATATATATATTTTCAAAATTTTTATAATTAACTAATTTTTAAAAAATTGTGAGATAAGTCCGAGTAAACTCAAAAAAAAAAAAAAAACTGAGATTATAATGTCATTTATAAATATTTATTCCAAAAATATCAAAATACACATATATAATTTGTGTATATAATTATTTTCTTAATTTTTATTTGTAATTTATTTTTAAATAATAGTGATATAAGTCCTAGTAAAATTCGCCAAACAAAAAAAACATTGAGTATAGAAAATAATTTTTACAAATTTTATTTCTTTAATTTTAAATAAATGTTTATTTTAGAAATATGAAAATACACATATTAATTTGTCTATATATATTTTTAAAATTTTTTTATTTTAATTACCTTTTAAACAATAGAAATATAAATCCCAGTAAAATTTGCAAAACAAAACTAAGTATTGAAAGTAATTTATACAACTTAAATTGCTTTAATTTTCTATAACTATTTATTTTAAATTAATAAGTATTTTGACCAAATGTGTAAGAGTTATGGTGCATTTTTTATCCATAAAGTTAAATTTTAACGTGAAATTTCTTTACGCGTAATGTGCTTACAAAAGTATTTTTGATGCATACAATAAAATTAGATCATTTAATATTAAATTCAATAATTTGACCAACTTATAATCAAATGTTTTATGAAATATTATAAAATTTAACAAATACTAAGTTTTTTACCCTACAGGGGTAAAATTGTAAATTTTAAAGAAATTTAAATTTTCTTGAAATTTTTACTTTAGATTATATACATTATTTTAGTGATATACTTAAAATTACAAAGTATTTTGACCAAAGGTGTAAGAGTTTTGGTGCATTTTTTGTCAATAATGTTGAATTTTAACGTGAAATAGCTTGACGCGTAATGTGCTTCAAAATGGTATTTTTGATGCATACATTCCTTTCAATTAGATCATTAAATTTAAATTCATTAATTTAACCAATTTGTAATCAAATGTTTGATGAAATATTTAAAATTTTAACAAATACTCAGTTTTTTACCCTATATGGGCAAAATCATAATTTTAAATAAATTTATTTTTTCAAACTTTTTACAGTAGATTCCATATATTATTTTAGTGATATTCTCAAAATTACAAAGTATTTTGGCCAAAGGTGTAAGTGTTAAGCTGTATTTTTTGTAAATAAAGTTAAATTTTAACGTGTAATTACTTTATGCAGAATGTGCTTAAAAAAAAAAGAATTTTTGATGCATACATTCCTTATAAATAGATTATTTAATATTAAATTCTTTAATTTAACCAATTTTTAATCAAATGTTTGATGAAATATTGAAAATTTTAACAATACTCAATTTTTTACCCTATACGACCAAAATCGTAATTTTTAAAGAAATTTAATTTTTCTTTGAAACTTTTACAGTAGATTCCATACATTATTTTAGTGATATTTTCAAAATTATAAAGTATTTTGACGAAATGTGTATGACATATGGTGCATTTATTGTCAAGAAATTTAAATTTTAACGTAAAATTATTTACGCGTAATGTGCTTCAAAAAAATATTTTTGATGCATACATTCCTTACAATTCGATCATTTAATATTAAATTCATTAATTTAACCAATTTGTAATCAAATGTTTGATGAAATTCTAAAAATGTTAACAAATACTCAGTTTTTTACCCTATAGGGGCAAAATCGTAATTTTTAGAAACATTTAATTATTCTTGAAATTTTTAGAGTAGATTGTATACATTATTTTAGTGATATTCTCAAAATTACAAAGTATTTTGGCCAAAGGTGTAAGAGTAATGGTGCATTTTTTGTCAATAAAGTTAAATTTTGACATGAAATTTCTTTACGCATAATGTGGTTCGAAAAATATATTTTTCATGCGTACATTCCTGACAATTAGATCACTTAATAAAATTCATTAATTTAATCAAAATATAATCGAATGTTTGATTAAATATTATAAAATTCAACAAATACCCCTTTTTTACCTTATAGGGGCAAACTCGTAATTATTAAGATATTTAATTTTTCTTGAAATTTCTCCAGTAGATTCCATACATTATTTTAGTGATATTCTCAAAATTACAAAGTATATTGACCAAAGTTGGAAAACTTATGGTGCTTTTTTTGTCAATAAAAGTAAATTTTAACGTGAAATTACTTTACGCGTAATGTGCTTCAAAAAAGGTATTTTTGATGCATGCATTCCTATAAATTATATCATTTAATATTAAATAATTTACCAATTTGTAATCAAATGTTTGATGAAATATTGAAAATTTTAACAAATACTCAGTTTTCTACCCTATAAGGACAAAATTTTAATTTTTCAAGAAATTTAATTTTTCATCAATTTTTTACAGTAGATTTCATACATTATTTTAATGATATATTCAAAATTACAAAGTATATTGAGCAAAGGTGAAAAAGTTATGGTGCATTTTATGTCAATAAAGTTAATTTTATCGTGAAATTATTTTATACATAATGTGCTTCAAAAAAAGTATTTTTGATGCATACATTCCATACAATTAGATAATTTAATATTAGATTCATTAATTTAATCTATTTGTAACTAATCGTTTGATGAAATATGGTAAATTTTAACAAATACTCATTGTTTTACCCTAAAGGGGCAAAATCATAATTTTTACAGAAATTTAATTTTTCTTAAAATTTTTACAGTAGATTCCATACATTGTTTTAGTGATATTCCGAAAACTACAAAGTATTTTGACCAAATGAGTAAGAGTTATGGTGCATTTTTTTGTCAATAAAGTTAAATTTTAACGTGAAATTGCTTTACGCGTAATGTGCTTGAAAAAAGTATTTTTGATGCATATATTCCTTACAATTAGATCATTTAATATTAAATTCATTAATTTAACCAATTTGTAATCAAATGTTTGATGAAATATTGAAAATTTTAACGACTACTCAGTTTTTTAACTTATACAGGCAAAATCGTAATTTTTAAAGAAATTTAATTTTTCTTGTAATTTTGACACATGATTCCATACATTATTTTAGTGATATTCTAAAAACTAAAAAGTATTTTACCAATTGTGTAAGAGTTATAGGGCATTTTTTGTCAATAAATTTAAATTATAACGAGAAATTGCTTTATGAGTAATGTTGTTCGAAAAATGTATTTTTGATGCATACATTCTTTATAATAAGATCATTTACTAATAAATTCATTAAACTAATCAATTTGAAATCCAATGTTTGATGAAATATTATAAAATTTAACAAATACTAAGTTTTTTACCCTGTAGGGGCATAATTGTAATTTTTAAAGAAATTTTATTTTTCTTAAAAATTTTATAGTAGATTCTATATATTATTATAGTAGTCAAAATTACAAAATATTTTGACCAAAGGTATAAGAGTTATGGTGCATTTTGAGTCTATAAATTTAAATTTTAACGTGAAATTGTTTTATGCGTCATGTACTTAAAAAAAATTATTTTTTTATGCAAACATTCCATACAAGTAGATCATTTAATATTAAATTCATTAATTTAATTAATTTGTAATCAATCGTTTGATGAAATATGGTAAATTTTAATAATACTCAGTATTTTACCCAATAGGGATAAAATCATAATTTTTAAAGAAATTTAATTTGTTTTAAATTTTTTACAGTGGGTTCCATACATTGTTTTAGTGATATTATAAGAATTACATGTATTTTGACCAAAGGTATAAGAGTTATGGTGCATTTTTTGTCAATAAATTTAAATTTTAACGTGAAATTCCTTTACGCGTAATGTACTTCAAAAAAATTATTTTTGATGCATAAATTCCTTAAAATTAGATCATTTAATATTAAATTTATTAATTTCATCAATTTGTAATCAATGTTTTGATGAAATATGATAAGTTTTAACAAATTTCAGTTTTTTACCCTATAGGGAGCAAAATTGTAATGTTTAAAGATATTTATTTTTTCTTGAAATTTTTACAGTAGATTTCATACATTATTTTAGTGATATTCTCAAAACTACAAAGTATTTTGACCAAAGATGTAAGAGTTATTGTACATTTTTTTGTCAATAAAGTTAAATTTTAATGTGAAATTGCTTTATGCATAATGGGCTTAAAAAAAAAAAAGTATTTTTGAAGCATACATTCCTTAAAAAAAATCATTTAATATTAAATTCATTAATTTGATCAATTTGTAATCAAATATTCGATGAAATATAATATAATTTAACAAATACTAAGTTTTTTCACCCTATACGGGCAAAATCTTACTTTTTTTAAAGAGTTATGGTGCATTTTTTGTCAGTAAACCTAAATTTTAACATGAAATTCTTTTACTCGTAATTTGCTTCAGAAAATGTATTTTTGATGCATATATTCCTCAAAATTATATTATTTAACATTAAATTCATTAATTTAACCAATTTCTAATCAGATGTTTAATGAAATATTGAAAATTTAACAAATACTGAGTTTTTTTACCTTATACGGGCGAAATCGTAATTTTTAAAGAAATTTAAAATTTCTTGAAATTTTAACATTAGATTCCATATATTGTTTTAGTAATATTCTCGAAATTACAAAGTATTTTGACAAAATGTGTAAGAGTTATGGTGCATTTTTTGTCAATAAAGTTAAATTTTAATGTGAAATTGCTTTATGCATAATGTGCTTCAAAAAATGTAATTTGATGCATATATTCCTTAAAATTAGATCAGTTTATATTAAATTCATTAACTTGATCAATTTGTAATGAAATGTTTGATGAAATATTATACAATTTAACAAATACTAAAAAAATTTACCCTATAGGGGCAAAATCAAAATTTTTAAAGAAATTTAATTTTTCTTCAAAATTTTGTAGTTGATTCCATACATTATTTTAGTGATATTCTCAAAATTCAAAATTATTTTGACCAAAGGTGTAAGAGTTATGGTGTATTTTTTGTCAATAAAGTTAAATCTTAACTTGAAATTATTTTACGCGTAATTTGCTTCAAAAAAAAGAAATTTTGATTCATACATTCCTTACAATTAGATCATTTAATATTAAATTCATTAATTTAACCAATTTGTAATCAAATGTTTAATCAAATATGAAAATTTTAACAAATACATAGTTTTTTTTAACTTGTACGAGCAAAATCATTTTTTTAAATCAATTTAATTTTTCTCAAATTTTAACATCATATTCCATTCATTATTTTATCTATCTCAAAATTACAAAGTATTTTGACCAAAGGTATAAAAGTTATGGTGCATTTTTTGTCAATAAAATTAAATTTTAACTTGAAATTGTTTTACGCGTAATGTGTTAAAAATTGAACTTTTGATACATACATTCCCCACTATTAGATCATTTAATATTAAGTTCATTAGTTTAACCAATTTGTAGTCAAATGTGTAATGAAACATTGAAAATTTTAACAAATGCTCAGTTTTTTACCTTATACGGGCAAAATTGAAATTTTTAATGAAATTTAATTTTTCTTGAAACTTTTAGTGATATTCTCAAAATTACAAAGTATTTTGACCAAAGGTGTAAGAGTGATGGTGCATTTTTTAACAAGGAAGTTAAATTTTAACGTGAAATTGCTTTACGCGTGATATGCATCAAAAAACTTATTTTGATGAATACATTCCTTAAAATTTGATCATTTAATATTAAGTTCAATAATTTAGTGAATTTGTAATCAATTGTTTGATGAAATATGGTAAATTATAACTAATACTCAGTTTTTTACCCTATAGGGGCAAAATCGTAATTTTTAAAGAAATTTAATTTTTTTTTTTAAAATATTATAGTAGATTTTGTACATTATTTTAAGGATATTCTCAAAATTACAAAGTATTTTGACCAAGTATGTAAGAGTTATGGTGCATTTCTTGTCAATAAAGTTAAGTTGTAAAGTGAAATTGATTTATTCAAAATGTGCATCAAAAAAAAGTAATTTTTATGCATATATTCTTTAAAATTAGGTCATTTAATATTGAATTAATTAATTTGATTAATTTGTAATCAACTGTTCGATGAAATGTAATACAATTTAACAAACACTTAATTTTTTACCCTATACGGGCAAAATCGTATTTTTTAAAGAAATTTAATTTTTCTTGAAAATTTTACAATAGATTCTATACATTATTTTAGTGATATTCTCAAAATTACAAATTATTTTGACCAAAGGTGTAAGAGTTATGTTGCATTTTTTGCAATAAAGTTATATTTTAACTTGAAATTATTTTACGCATAATGTTCTTCAAGAAAAGTATTTTTGATGCATACATTCCTTTCAATTAGATCAGTTAACATTATATTCATTAATTTAACCAATTTGTAATTAAGTGTTTAATGAAATATTGAAAATTTTAACAAATACTCAGTTTTTTATCTTGTACGGGCAAAATTGTAAATTTTAAAAAAATATAATTTTTCTTGAAATTTTTACATTAGATTTCATTAATTATTTTAGTGATACTATGATAATTACAAAGTATTTTGACCGAAGGTCTAAGAGTTATGGTGCATTTTTTGTCAATAAAGTCAAATTTTAACTTAATTTTTTTTACGTGTAATGTGCTTCAAAAAATGTATTTTGAGGCATACATTCCTTATAATTTAATCATTTACTAATAAATTCATTAAATATTATAAAATTTAACAAATACTCAATTTTTACCCAATAGGGGCAAAATTGTAAGTTTAAAGAAATTTAATTTTTCTTGAAATTTTTACAGTATATTCCATACATTATTTTCTCAAATTATAAAGTAATTTCTGACCAAAGGTGTAAGAGTTATGGAGTATTTTTTCGTCAATAAAGGTAAATTTTAACGTCTAATTATTTTACGTGTAATGTGGTTCGAAATATGTATTTTTGATGCATACATTCCTTATAATTAGATCATTTACTAATTAATTCATTAATTATATCAATTTGTAATCGAAGGCATGATAAAACATCATGAAATTTCACAAATACTCAATTTTTTACCCTATAGGGGCAAAATCGTAAATTTTTAAAATAATTTAATTTTTAATTTTTTTTAGTAGATTCCATACAATATTTTAGTGATATTCTAAATTTGACCAAATGTATATGAGTTATGGAGCATTTTTCGTCAATATAGTTAAATTTTAACATGAAATTGCTTGACGCGCAATGTGTTTCAAAAAAAGTATTTTGATGCATACATTCATCACAATTAGATCATTTAATATTAAATTCACTAATTTAATAAATTTCTAATCAAATGTTTCATGAAATATTGAAAATTTTAACAAATACTCGATTTTTTACCCAATAGGGGCAAAATTGTAATTTTTAAATAAATTTAATTTTTCTTGAAAATTGTACAGTAGATTCTATGCATTATTTTAGTGATATTCCCAAAACTACAAAGTATTTTTTGACAAAAGGTGTAAGAGTTATGGAGCATTTTTTGTCAATAAAGTTAAATTTTAATGTGAAATTATTTTACGTGTAATGTGGTTCGAAAAATGTATTTTTGATGCATACATTCCTTATAATTAGATCATTTACTAATAAATTCATTAATTATATCAATTTGTAATCAAATGTTTGATAAAACATCATAAAATTTCACAAATACTTAGTTTTTACCCTATATAGGCAAAATCGTGATTTTTACAGAAATTTAATTTTTCTTGAAATTTTTTCAGTAGATTCCATACATTATTTTAGTGATATTCTCAAATTACAAAGTATTTTGACCAAAGGTGGAAGAGTTATTGAGCATTTCGTCAATAGAGTTAAATATTAACGTGTAATTGGTTTACGCATAATGTGATTCAAAAAAAGTATTTGTGATGCATACATTCCTTAAAATTAGATCATTTAATATTGAATTTACTAATTTATCAATTTTTAAATCAAAGGTTTGATGAAACATTGAAATTTTTAACAAATACTTAGTTTTTTACCCTATAGGAGTATAATCGTAATTTTTTTTAAACATTAATTTTTCTAGAAATTTTTACAGTAGATTCCATGTATTATTTTTGTGATAATCCCAAAATTACAAAGTATTTGGACCAATGGTGTAAGATTTATGTTACCTTTTTCGTCATTAAAGTTAAATTTTAATGTGTAATTGATTTACGCATAATGTGTTTCTAAAAAAGTATTTTTGCTGCATACATTCCTTACAATTAGATCATTTAATATTGAATTCACTAATTTAATCAATTTATAATCAAATGTTTGATGAAATATTGAATTTTTTTATAAATACTTAGTTTTTTACCCTACTATATGTGCATAATCCTAATTATTAAAAAAATTAAATTTTTTGGAAATTATTACAGTATTCCATGCATTATTTTAGTGATATTCCCTAAATTACAAAGTATTTTGACCAATGGTGTAAGATTTATGTTACCTTTATCGTCAGTAAAGTTAAATTTTAACGTCTAATTGCTTTACGCATAATGTGTTTCAAAAAAAGTATTTTTGATGAATACATTCCTTACAATTAGATCATTTAATGTTAAATGTATTAATTTAATCAATTTTTAATAAAATGTTTGATGAAATATTAAAAATTTTAACAAATACTTAATTTTATACCCTATGGGGTACAAATCGTAATTTTTAAAAAGATTTAATTTTCTTAAAATTTTTACAGTAGATTACATATATTATTTTAGTGATATTCCCAAAATTGCAAAGTATTTTGACAAAAGGTGCAAGAGTTATGGAGCATTTTTTATCAATAAAGTTAAATTTTAACGTGATTTTATTTTACAGGTAATGTGTTTCAGAAAAAGTAATTTTGATGCATACATTCCTTATAATTAGATCATTTACTAATAAATTCATTAATTTAATCAATTTGTAAGCAAATGTTTGATGAAATATTATAAAATTTAACAAATACTAAGTTTTTTACCCTATACGGACAAAATTGTAATTTTAAATAAACTTAATTTTTCTTGAAATTTTATTGTAGATTCTATACATTATTTTAGTGATATTCTCAAAATTACAAAGTATTTGACCACATGTGTAAGAGTTAGGGTGCATTATTTGTCAATAAAGTTAAATTTTAACGTGAAATTATTTCAAACGTAATGTGTTTCAAAAAATTATATTTTTATGCATACATTCCTTTCAATTAGATCATTTAATATTAAATTAACTAATTTAATAAATTTGTAATCAAATGTTTGATGAAATAATGAAAATTTTAACAAATACTCAGTTTTTTACAAATAAGGGCAAAATCGTAATTTTTAAATAAATTTAAATTTTCTTAAAATTTTTATAGTAGATTCCATTCATTATTTGAGTGATATCTTAAAAATTACAAAGTATTTTGACCAAAGGTATAAGAGTTTTGGAGCATTTTTCGTCAATAAAGTTCAATTTTATGTGAAATTACTTTACATGTAATGTAGTTCGGAAAACATATATTTTTGATGCATACATTCCTTATAACTAGATCATTTAATAATAAATTCATTAATTATATCAATTTGTAATCGAATGTTTTATGAAACATTATAGAATTTAACAAATATTAAGTTTTTTACTCTATAGGGGCAAAATCATGATTTTAAAAGAAATTTATTTTTTCTTGAAATTTTTTCAGTAGATTCCATACATTATTTTAGTAATATTCTCAAAATAAAAAAGTATTTTGACTAAAGTTGTAAGAGTTGTGGAGCATTTTTCGTCAATAAAGTTAAATTTTAACGTTAAATTGCTTTACGCGTCATGTGATTAAAAAAAAAAAGTATTGTTATGCATACATTCTGTCAAATTTGATCATTTAATATTGAATTCACTAATTTAATCAATTTTTGATCAAATGTTTGATAAAATATTGAAATTTTTAACAAATACTTAGTTTTTTACCCTATATGAGAAAAACCGTAATTGTTTTTAAAAAAATAATTTTTCTTAAAATTTTTACATTAGATTCCAAGCTTTATATTTGTCATATTCCCAAAATTACAAAGTATTTTGACCAATGGTGTACGATTTATGTGTTTTAACGTGAAATTGCTTTACGCATAATGTGTTTTAAAAAAACAAAAGTATTTTTCATGCATACATTCCTTAAAATTAGATCATTTAATATTAAATTCACTAATTTATTCAATTTGTAATCAAAAGTTTGAGGAAATATTGAAAATTTTAATAAGTACTTAGTTTTTTACCCTATAGGGCATAATCGTAATTTTTTTTAAAATTAATTTTTCTGGAAATTTTTACAATAGATTCCATGCATTATTTTAGTGATATTCCCAAAGTTGCAATGTATTTTGACCAATGGTGTAAGATTTATGTAACCTTTTTTGTCAATAAAGTTAAATGTTAACGCGTATTTGTTTTACGCATAATGTGTTTCAAAAAAAGTATTTTTTAGGCATACATTTCTTTCAATTAGATCATTTAATATTAAATATAATAATGTAATCAATTTGTAATCAAATGTCTGATGAATTATTGAAAATTTTAATAAATAGGTAATTTTATACCCTATAGGGGCCAAATCATAATTTTTAAAAATATTTGATTTTCTTAAAAATTTTACAGTAGATTTCACACATTATTTTAGTGATATTCCCAACTTTTCAAAGTATTTTGAACAATGGTGTAAGAGTGATGTTGCATATCTCGTCAACGTGAAATTACTTTACGTATAATGTGCTTCAAAAAAGTATTTGTGATGCATACATTCCTTATAATTAGATCATTTACTAATAAATTTATTAATTTAATCAATTTGTAATCAAATATTTTATGAAATATTATAAAATTTAACAAATACTAAGTTTTTTAACCTATAGGAACAAAATCGTAATTTTAAAGAAACTTAATTTTTCTTGAAATTTTTATCATAGATTCCATACTTTATTTTAGTGATATACTCAAAATTACAAAGTATTTGACTAGATGTGTAAGAGTTAAGGTGCAGTTTTTAGTCAATAAAGTTAAATTTTAACGTGAAATTATTTCACGCGTAATGTGTTTCAATAAAGTATATTTTTATGCATGCATTCCTTAAAATTAGATCATTTAATATTAAATTCACTAATTTAATAAATTTGAAATCAAATGTTTGATAAAATATTGAAAATTTTAACAAATACTCAATTTTTTTCAAATATGGGTAAATTTGTAATTTTTAAATAAATTAATTTTTCTTAAAATTTTAATAGTAGATTCCATTTATTATTTGAGTGATATCTTAAAAATTATAAAGTATTTTGACCAAAGTTATAAGAGTTATGGAACATTTTTCGTTAATAAAGTTAAATTTTATGTGAAATTACTTTACGCGTAATGTGGTTCGAAAAATGTATTTTTTATGCATACATTCTTATAACTAGATGATTCACTTATAAATTCATTAATTATATCAATTTGCAACCGAATGTTTTATGAAACATTATAAAATTTAACAAATATTAAGTATTTTACCCTATAGTGGCAAATTCGTGGTTTTTAAAGAAATTTAATTTTTCATAAAAAAATTCAGTAGATTTCATACATTATTTTAGTGATTTTCTCAAAATAACAAAGTATTTTGATCAAAGGTGTAAGAGTTGTGGAGCATTTTCGTCAATAAAGTTAAATTTTAACGTAAAATTGCTTTACGCGTAATGTGATTTTTTTTAAAAAAAAAGTATTTTTTATGCATACATTCCGTCAAATTAGATCATTCAATATTGAATTCACTAATTTAATCAATTTGGAATCAAATGTTTGATGAAATATTGAAAATTTTAACTAATACTTAGTTTTTTACCCTATATGAGCAAAATTGTAATTTTTTTATAAAGATTAATCTGTTTTGAAATTTTTACAGTAGATTCCATGCATTATATTTGTAATATTCCCAAAATTCCAAAGTATTTTGCCCAATGGTGTAAGATTTATGTTACCTGTTTCGTCAATAAAGTTAAATTTTAACATGTAATTGCTTTACGCATAATGTGTTTCAAAAAAAAAAAATATTTTTGATGCATACATTTCCTAAAATTAGGTCATTTAATATTAAATTCACTAATTTAATCAATTTTTAATCAAATGTTTGATGAAATATTGAAATTTTTAACAAATACTTAGTTTTTAACCCTATAGGGGCATAATCGTAATTTTTAAAAGAATGAATTTTTCTGGAAATTTTTTTCTGTAGATTCCATGCATTATTTTAGTGATATTCCCAAAATTACAAATTATTTTGACCAATGGTGTAAGATTTATGTTATCTTTTTCGTTAATAAAGTTAAATTTTAATGTGTAATTGCTCTACGGATAATTTGTTTCAAAAAAAGTATTTTTGAGGAATACATTCCTTACAATTAGATCATTTAATATTAAATATATTAATGTAATCAATTCGTAATCAAATGTTTGATGAAATATTGAAAATTTTAACAAATACTTAATTTTATACCCTATAGGGGCCAAATTGTAATTTTTAAAAAGATTTAATTTTCTTGATATTTTTAGAGTAGATTGCATGCATTATTTTAGTTGATATTCTCAAAATTACAAAGAATTTTAACTAAAGGTGTAATAGTTATGTTGCATTTCTCGTCAATAAAGTAAAATTTTAACATGAAATTAAATTATGCGTAATGTGCTTCAAAAAACTATTTTTGATGCATACATTCCTTACAACTAGATCATTTACTAATAAATTCATTAATTTAATCAATTTGTAATCAAACGTTTGATGAAATATTATAAAATTTAACAAAGACTAAGTTTTTTACCCTATAGGGACAAAATCGTAATTTTAAAGAAACTTAATTTTTCTTGAAATTTTTATAGTAGATTCCATACATTATTTTAGTGATATTCTCAAAATTACAAAGTATTTGACCACATGTGTAAGAGTTAAGGTGCATGTTTTGTCAATAAAGTTAAATTTTAACAAGAAATTGTTTCACGCGTAATACGTTTCAAAAAAGTATATTTTTGTGCATACATTCCTTGCCATTAGATCATTTAATATTAAATTCACTAATTTAATAAATTTGTAATCAAATGTTTGATGAAATATTGAAAATTTTAAGAAATACTCAATTTTTTACCAATAGGGGCAAAATTAGTAATTTCTAAATAAATTTAATTTTTCTTAACATTTTTATAGTAGATTACATTCATTATTTGAGTGATATCTTAAAAATTACGAAGTATTTTGACCAAAGGTATAAGAGTTACGGAGCATGTTTCATCAATAAAGTTAAATTTTATGTGAAATTACTTTACGGTAATATGGTTTGGAAAACAAATTTTTGATTCATACATTACTTATAACTAGATCATTTACTAATAAATTTATTAATTATATTAATTTGTAATCGAATGCTTTATGAAACATTATAAAATTTAACAAATATTAAGTTTTTACCCTATAGGGGCAAAATCGTGATTTTTAAAGAAATTTAATTTTTCTTAAAAAAAATTCAGTAGATTCCATATATTATTTTAGTGATATTCTTAAAATACCAAAGTATTTTGACCAAAGTTGTAAGAGTTGTGGAGCACTTTTTGTCAATAAAGTTAAACTTTAACTTTAAATTGTTTTACGTGTAATGTGATTAAAAAAAAAAAGTATTTTTTATGCATACATTCCTTCAAATTAGATCATTTAATATTCAATTCACTAATTTAATAGATTTGTAATAAAATCTTTGGTGAAATATTGAAATTTTAAACAAATACTAAGTTTTTTACCCTGAAGGAGCAAAATCGTAATTTTTTTTATAAAAATTAATTTTTCTTGAAATTTTTACACTAGATTCCATGCATTATTTTTGTGATATTCTTAAAATAACAAAGTATTTTGACCAAAGGTGTAAGAGTTGTGGGGCATTTTTCGTCAATAAAATTAAACTTTAACGTTAAATTGCTTTACGTGTAATGTGTTCCAAGAAAAGTATTTTTTATGCATACATTCCTTAAAATTAGATCATTTAATATTTAATTTACCAATTTAATCAATTTGTAATCAAATGTTTGATGAAATATTGAAAGTTTTAATAAATACTTAGTTTTCTACCATATAGGGGCAAAATCGTAATTTTAAAAAAAATTATTTTTTCTTTAAATTTTTACATTGATTCCATATATTATTTTAGTGATATTCTCAAAATTACAAAGTATTTTGACCAAAGGTGTAAGAGTTATGGAACATTTTTTGTTAATAAAGTTAAATTTTAACGTGAAATTGCTTTATCCATAATATGTTTCAAAAAAAAGTTTTTCTGATGCATACATTTCTTAAAATTGGATCGTTTAATATTGAATTCGCTAATTTAATCAATTTGTAATCAAATATTTGATGAAATATTGAAATATTAAATTGTAATATTTTTTTAAAAAAATTATTTTTTCTTGAAATTTCTACAGTAGATTATATGTATTATTTTAGTGATACTCCCAATTTTACAAAGTATTTTGACCAATGGTGTAAGATTTATGTTACCTTTTTTCGTCAATAAAGTTATATTTTAACGTGTAATTGCTTTACGCATAATGTGTTTCAAAAAAACGTATTTTTGATGCATACATTCCTTAAAATTAGATCATTTAATATTGAATTCACTAATTTAATCAATTTGTAATCAAATGTTTGATGAAATGTTGAAATTTTTAACAAATACTTAGGTTTTTACCCTATAGGGGCAAAATCGTGATTTTTTAAAAAAAATTAATTTTTCTTTAAATTTTTACAGTAAATTCCATACATTATTTTAGTGATATTCTCAAAATTACAAAGTATTTTGACCAAAGGTGTAAGAGTTATGGAGCATTTTTCGTCAATAAAAGTAAATTTTAACGTGAAATTATTTAACGCGCAATGTTGTTTGAAAAACATATTTTTAATGCATACATTCCTTACAATTAGATCATTTAATATTAAATTCATTAATTTAATCAATTTTTAATCAATTGTTTGATGAAATATTGAAAATGTTAACAAATATTCAGTTTTTTACCCTACATGGGCAAAATCAAAATTTTTAAAGAAATTTAATTTTTTTCTTGAAATCTTTACAGTGGATTAAATATATTATTTTATGGATATTCTGAAAATTATAAAGTATTTTGGTTAAAGGTGTAAGAATTATGGAGCATTTTTCGCAATAAAGTTAAATTTTAACGTGAAATTGCTTTGCGTGTAATGTGTTTCAGAAAAAAGTATATTTGATGCATACATTCCTTACAATTAGATTATTTAATATTAAATTCATTAATTTAATCAATTTGTAATCAAATGTTAGCAAATTTGGTCACGTACTAATAGGATCATTGAAATTCTTAAAGGTTGATACGAAGTTAACATCTACAAGAACCGAGCATGAGGGTAGAGGAGAGTATCTTTGTTACACTATATGGATAAACCATATGGAGAGAGAGAGAAAGAGAGAGAGAGAGTGAGAGAGATTTTATTTGAGAAGTTATTGAAACACAGTTCTAGTAATATGGTGAACTGTCAGTGAAGCACGAAGTAGCTTTGTCATACTCGAATGAGGGCAAACAATTGAACTCGGGAGAGCTAAATTATCTGTGCACGGGAGTCTACAGCAAAATCCAGCAAGGAGATTACGTGGTCAAGTAAGTTGTTAAAAGAAATATGTGTGTGATTAGCAAGTGTTTGAATATGTGTGTGATTAGCAAGTGTTTGTTGTTAAAAGAAATATGTGAAGTGTTTAGAGGGAGTAACTACGCATAAGTCTAATTTGTATGTTTGTGGGAACAAACTCTTTTCTAATATAAATACTTGAGAGAAAGAAGAGATTTTTCCTCGTAATTATTGTAATTCATGTGCAGCTTCCGTAAGTTCAATTACAGTTCAAATATCTATTGAACTTGACACACGCGCATGATTTATGATCTATCAATTGGCACCAATGCAGGTTCTAATTTTTTTTTTTAAAACAGATTGATCCAGGGATAAGAACATGGGATCTAACGAAGGAGCATCGCTTCGACCTCCTTGTCTATCCATTTTGGAAATCTATGATGACAATCTACCTCAGATCCAAATGATGTGGAGATGTTACCTTGACAAAGTGGACTTGGCAACAAATGATGGATGGAAAAGATACATCGAAAGTTGTTGAAAAATCCAAAACCTTGTGGAACAAAGATGAAAAGTGTGCTGAAGATGTAAATTATACGGCACTATATGCAATACTTGCATCAGTAGATCCCATGAGACAAAAACTAATTATTTATTGCCAAACTGCAAAAAATATATGGGATACACTTCAAAAATAATTCAAAGGAAATGAATCAGTAAGAAAGTCAAAATTATAGAGACTGACCACATAATTTGATGGAATTCAAATGAATGAAGAAGAAAATACTAAACTCTACTATGTTAGGTTCAGTGATATTCTGAATCAATGTTATATTCTAGGAGAAGCAATAAAAAAAAGGTTCAAATCATGAAAATTATGAGAACTCTCACTTCCTAGATTTAGGGAGAAAATCAATGTTTTGGAATCATTCATGAAAGCGACTCATATGTCTTTGGATGATCTTATGGGAGAACTCAGAACCTTTGACATGAACAACGGACTCGACACGGTCAAAATCAGAGGAATTGCGTTAAAAGCTGGGTCATCCACTAATACTATGGAAAAAAAGTAACTGAACTTACTGACAAGATGACACTACTCACCAAAAACTACGACAGGCTCATGAAAAATTCAACAACAGACATTTATTCAACAAAAGTTCGAACATGAGTGAATCTACCAAGAAGTAAGGAAGTAGAACACAAACATCCAAACAAGTCAATAGAAAGGAGAATGATCAATGTAGGGAATGCAAGGGTTTTACAAAGCCCTCAAAAGCCACTCAGAATTAATCTGAATCTAAAGCATATGCGGAACAAGATGAAGAGAGGAAATATTCAAGCAGCTTGCAGCTTACACCTTTTCCAAAGACCTGATGTGTCTCACCTGTATAGTTCAAACTGAGGATGAATTTGAGTCTTCAGAAGAACTAAATATTGATGATCAAACAATTGAAGACCTGGGAGGGATGTACGAACAAGTAACTGTTAGATGCAGACAAGCAAGTGAAATCATCAGAAAACTAGAAACCCAAGTGAAAGAATATAAAAATAATGGATCCGGCTTCACATAATTCAAGGATCTTGAACAATTGAGGTACGAAATCAAAATTTCCATGGGAATAAACAAAAGACTTAATGACAAACTAACCAATTCCCAAAGAAAAGTCCAAGAACTTGAGTATCAAGTACAAATTGACAAGTCTCATATCTCAACTCTTGAGACCAACCTCAAAGATGCTCAAGAATCCATCCTCGAAAATAACAAGGTAATCACTACACTGAGAGATAAATTAACCGACACCATGTCTAAGTTACAGGATAAGGAAAATGAAGTAGTTCCCCTCTAAACTGAGTTAGACAAGGTTGTTCGAACCATTCAGGGACTAAACAACGGAAGAGGAAAATTTGATGAAATACTAGCCTATATGATACCACAAGGTAGTAAAACCGACATTGAATACATTGAAGAAGAACAAAATGGAAAGACCACATTTGTGGAAGCCAGCACTTCCATTGCCCATACAAACAACTTGATGTCATCTACAGAGATTGGTAAGGAAAAGTCCAAAGGTATGGACAAATTTTTGCCTATTTGTCACTACTGTAGGGTACCTGAACACATCCGATCAAAATGTTACAAAATGAGATATGATCTACGATCTGGTAACATCACAAAGTGGAATGTGTATGCAGTCTCACTTAGAAATTTTGGTACATCAAAATCAACTCACAGAAATAAGAATGATCTTAGCAACAAAGTCCAGAAAAAGAAATTGGTAGTAAAAAGGAAAGCTTGCATGTCTTACTTCTATTGTTTCCCTCGGTGCGAACAACACTGAAACGTGGTACTTTAACAGTGGTTGTTCCTGATATATAACTAAAAATGCTATCTATTTATCTGACATCTCCTAGATTGATAGGGAGTTTGTTACATTTAGTGATGGTAAGAATGAACGTGTCATGGGACAAGGAATTGTTAATGTGGATGGTCTTTCTGCTTTAACAAATGTGTTTCTAGTTGAAAATCTTAAAGCTAACCTGTTAAGTATTAGTCAAATATGTGATCACGGAGTGCATGTTAATTTCCCTCATGATAGATACATGGTTCTTGATAATAATAAATGTTGTATACTTACAGGAAGTAGATCTATCAATAAATGTTATCTTCTTGACATAACTCTAATTTGTCACAAAGCCATTACTAGAGTTACTGAAGCCTGGCACCATAAACTTGGACACATTGGATATACACATCTTATCGCTCTATCAAAATCCTAGTGTGTCAGAGGACTGCCTCAACTTCTGAACAAATACCAAGGGATGTGTGGTCCCTATCAGTTCGAAAGTAGGCGAAAAGTACTCACAAAGGAACTCAAGAGGTCAGCATTAAACAAATTTTAGCTCTTCTCCATATGGATTTGATGGGATCAGTTCAAACTAAAAGTATTAGGTAAAAGGTATATTTTTGTATGTTTTGATGATTTTTGAAGATATAAATGGGTAAGATTTCTTAAGGAAAAATCTGACACATTTGATGCATTTGAAGAACTTATTAAATTACTTAAAAATGAGAAAGATAGAAAAATTGTTCGAATACATAGTGACCACGGAAGGAAATTTGAAATTAATTCATTTTCTGATTTGTGTACCTCACGTGGTATTGTTCGTGAGTTTTCAGCCCCAAAGACTCATCAACAAAACGGAGAAATTGAGAGGAAGAATCACACATTGCAGGAAATGGCTAGGGCAATTATGCTGGGCAAAAACATAGCTAACAAATGGTGGGCTGGGCCAATCAACACCGCCTGTTGTGTAATAATCGGGTCTATCTGAGAAAAAGAGTAGGAATGAGGTCTTACCAAATCTGGAAGGGAAAAACACCGAACCTCAGTCACCTTCATATATTCGGATGTAAATGCTATCTTCTCAATAACTGAGACCAGTTGGATCAGTTCGACGTAGAAAGTGACACTGCTATGTTTCTTAGTTACTCTATAATAGTCAAACATTTTGAATATTTAATCAGAGAACTCTTACTCTCATTGAAAGCACTAACATCATGTTTGACGACAGATCGAGTAGTTTTGATGTTGATCTAGATGAGTCAATTCCTCGGTAGTTCAAATTACCAGTGAAACCATCTGCAAAACTGCTAAAGAAACTGCTATGAACCTCAGTGATCAAAATTCAGGGAACCGTGAACCCCCTACCAAAATTAAAGAAAACATCCTAAAGAACTTATCATAGGAAATTTAGATGATGGAATAAAAACTCGTGGGAATCCAAAACCTGACTTCCGAAAAATGGAAGGACTTGTACATCATGCTTGCTATACATCAATTTTTGAACAAAAGAACATTAAAGAAGCACTTAAAGATGATAATTGGATATTAGCCATACAAGAAGAACTTGAACAATTTACAAGAAACGATGTGTGGACACTTATTCCACGACCTAATAGTTCGAACATCATTGGAACCAAGTGGATCTTCAAAAACAAAATGGATGAACAAGGGAATGTTACTCAAGGATACACTCAACTGGAGGGATTTGATTTTGAAGAAACCTTCACACCAGTCGCAAGGCTGGAGTCTGTAAGAATTCTTCTATCATTTGCATGCATTAAGTAATTTATTCTTTACCAAATGGATGTAAAAAGTGCATTCTTGAATGGATTTTTGAAAGATGAAGCATATGTAGAAAGACCCAAAGGATTTGAGTACCCTCATTACCCAAATCATGTCTACAAACTGAAAAAGACTTTGTATGGTTTAAACCAAGCCCCGAGAGCATGGTACGAAAGACTAACAAAGTTCTTACTTGCACAAGGATACAAGCGAGAGGGAGTGGACAAGACCTTATTCATCAACTGGTTAAACAATGACATAATTATTGCACAGATATATGTTGATGACATTGTGCTCGAATTAACATTAAAAGACAAGGTGAACAACTTTGTCAAGGTTATGTCGGAAGAGTTTGAAATGAGCGTGGTCGGTGAACTACCTTACTTTCTTGGTTTGCAAGTTAAACAAAGCAAGAATGGAATAATGATTCATCAAGAAAAATACACCAGGAATCTTGTAAAATAGTTCGATATAAAAGGATGCAAGGTCGCCCACACCCATGGGCACAAACACCAATTTCTCCAAAGACGAAAGTGGCACAAATGTTTATGTAATATTATATAGAAGCATGATAAGAAGTCTTCTATATCTTATGGAAAACATACCGGATATAAATTTAAGTGTAGGGATATGTGTGAGATATCAATCTAATGCAAAAGAAATCACACCTCAAGGCTGTAAAAAGGATCATTTGCTATGTGGCAGGTACCACAAGCTACAGCCTTAAATATTCATTCGATACTAAACCTATTCTTGCAGGATATTGTGATGCAGACTGTGCTAGGGATATGGATGATAAGAAAAGCACTTCAGGAGGATGCTTCTTTATAGGCAAGGACCTAGTATTATGGCTCAGAAAGAAGCAGAATAATGTATCACTGTCCATAACTGAAGCTGAGTACATCGCAGCTCGAAGTTCATGTTCTCAATTGGTATGGATGATACATATATTGTGCGACTATGGTATGAACTTGTACTCAGTAACCTTATTCTGTGATAATATGAGTGTTATATATATGTTCAAAAATCATGTACAACACTCCCAAACCAAGCATATTGACATTAGACATCATTACATTATAGAACTTGTTGAGGAAATAATTTTTATACTAGAACATGTTCCTACCATTAGTCAACTTGCCAATATATTTACCAAATCCTTAGACTCTCAACAGTTCATATATGTGAGAAAGTCATTGGGCATTTGCTGTGCTCAGTAATTTAACAAAAAAAAAAATCATTCCTAAGCAAGGAAACTTGATAGAAAACTTCCTAAGCATGTTAAAAAATTGATTTTTTTTTTAACTTCAAATCCAAACTGTCCTACTCACAGATTTGGAAAGAGTTACAACCTTGAAATGATACAGTGACAAGCTATCAGAAGTATGATTGAGCATCATGCACATAAAATGATAGATCAGTGAAAGCTACCAAAAGTGTTCTCATCTGATTCGCACAACAAGGGGTTATAATGTTAAATTGAGCTCGTCACACAAGGTTTTCCTAGTGTGGTACTTGTTTGTTTGGTTTGTGAGCTACTACACAAGAATTTGACAGAAGGAGTTACAAGGACATTACATATGAATACACAAAACATTACTTTTGAACCTTTGAGATGCCCTGGAGTTGAGATTGTGGATTTTTCCTTGTATATTCTCAAACTAAATTATCTGCTGAATGATGTAAGCTGTCGGACCTAAACCGTGCTTCAAGGGTTGTACTTTTTAATTTTGACATTGTCAACATAGTAATTACTCTCTCACAATAGTCTTCTAAGATCAGAACTTATTTGACGAAGAAAATGTATTTGGGGAGAATATATTGCGTGAGTGGATGAAGTGGTTACGAGCGTGGGCTTGGAGTTAAATGGACCTTTACTCCCATCATCCTATGTACATGGTCACATGACAATAGTGCTTGGTCAGGTGTGTTTCTGCTAGGTTATTTATATGCATATTTCACTGCACTTTTCTTACACAAAGAAACGAAAGTCTCCTAAAAACACTTCCATAACTCACATCAGTCCGTACATTCACTTCCTATTCAACCTGCGCACTCACAACTCCCAATAGCCAAAAATGGTCTCAAAATTTTTCTTTACAGGTCTCCCATGGCAACGAATGCTGGTGAAGAGTCGAGTGGAAGACTTCCCAATTGGGCCTTAGTCCCATACCATGAAGAAGTTTTCAATCCAAACCTGCTTGAGACCATTCCACTTAAAGAGCAATTGGGAACCCGGAACAAAACCCTAAAACTAACAAATAAACCAAAAGCGATGACATACCACCGAATCCCCATTGGAAAAAACTATAGAGACCACACCACCTGTTCAAACTGCACCCATATCCGCCGCACATCCATCGGGACAAACGAGTCGCAATAGGAAACTAGCCTCCAAACCCTCCAAGAGAAAGAGTAAGGAGTCCAAAACAAGTGATTGTTGAAACTGAATCAGAAATCTATCGGTCAAGTGTCTACACTACTCACATTTGAAATGGAGTGGCATCGGCATAGAAAATTCCATCTGCACTACCAGAAAAATAGTTTAGGTCAAGTCAACCGATAAAAAATGTGCAGTAAAGCCCGTATCCCAATTTGAAACAGTAGGAGCAGCACATCTTCGTTAGCACCCATTGTGTACCTAGAAGTAACACTCTCAAGTCGATGCTCAATAAACTTCTTCTTTGATCTTTTCTCCATGTCTGCCTTCCTTGATGGAGCCCTAAAACTGGCACGGTCTTCCACTCTTGTTGGTTCAAGGTGCGCAAGCTCTTGCTTGTTGCTTGCTGTCTACTTTGCGAGTCGAGGGATGTTGCCATGCCCCTCTTACTATTTTTTATCCTTGTCTCAGTCATCATAACCACGACTTATGCAGACCGATCTCAGTGTTCTTCTTCTCGGCACCCCCTAGTGTCTCTCTATCTCGACGCACCAAAACCGCAGGCGAACACTCTTCCTTGGAATCAAGTTGGTTCCTATGCCACCGTGTTTTCTGGCCCTTTTCTTCATAATTCAAGTGAGATTGTCATGGCGCTCATTACAGCTGAAATTCCCCGATTTGACACGAAGACAAACAGATTAACTTCCTTAAGAATGAAAGGCTAATACACTCCTTGGACAAGCTATGTGATCTCTTTTTCGTACCTTCTCCACATCGACTGAGAAAGTTTCTCTTTCGGCTGAACTAAACTTTGTCTTTCCGGGAAGAGAGAAAACTTAGCTCCTGGTCTTTAACATAAAAAAGAAAGGTTGTCTCTTATGCATGCATCCTTCCCACAACGGTCGAACAGACGAAGAACAACATCCTTTACGCCTACCAGTGCTTCTGTCCGTAGACACACTACAGGTGAAAACGTCCCCCTAGTACGTGGTAATGCCTTCTCCAAAACCTTATATTCTAAAGCCACACTTGAAAGATTCAAATTTTTTCAAACAATGGACTTTTTGGCTAGAAAGAAATCTTGAGTTGAAAAATTTTGATGACAAGTCAAAAATCATTATCTGTATTTGCAATTGTAACCTTGAGTGTACTGTTGTCAATATCAAGCATTTTTACTGCTTGATTGTTCATGAATTCTATGCAAATCTAGTGGAAGAAATACAAAACCTTCATTCCCCTTGATTTAGGAAAAGTTTTGTTCGAAACAAAATTATGAATTTCAGTGCCAATGCATTGAACGATTTCTGGAACTCAATAGAGTAGATAAGGACGAGAAGGAAGATGTTGCTCTAGGGGATATAACTTATGTCCTTAGCAATGGTCAGCTATCGAAGTGGACTAAGCCAGAATTATCACCATCAGTTCTCACACTGGATGGGAATTTACTGCACAAGATTATGAGGCATACTTAGACCCCTACTACGAATAAGTCCCATATTAATGTTGCATAAGGGACATTCATTTACAAGTTCCTAATGAATAAACCTCTTGATTTAAGAAATGTGGTGTTTAGTACCATGATGGGGTTTTTTGAGCTGCCTGACACTCGAAAAAACTATCATTTCCATGCCTGATACGGGGACTGCTGGCCTACCAAGGCATTCATCCTATTCCATCCGATGTGCTGCAGAAGTCCGCCCTAATATTGAAAATGGCCTCCCGAAATGAAAATGGGTATTCCAAGCCTTGAGCAGTGGAACCCACGCTTAAGCCATCTGAAGTTGCTGACAATTTGCCTCTTTTTCTCCATCAGCAAATTGAAATCCTGGACACGCTTGCAACTAAAGTTGTAGCTCCAAAACTCTATAAGTCTAACATTTATAAGTCTCTTGTTCTTCCATTAAATGCAGGCTCCTCCAAATTTTCAAATCCTTTGGCAAAAAGATCGAAAAAGAGGGAGAATTTAAGCAAGCCCAAGGCTGGAAATAAGAAGAGGAAGAAGAAAGATGTTGTAAAGTCTGATCTAAGGTCAGGAAAGAGCGAGGACAAAGGATAGGCGCCTCTGAGGGAAGAAGAAAGTGAAGAAGAAAAAGAGTTTGACGACAAGGTCAAATCAGAGGAGAACAAGAAAGGCAAGGAATGGGTCAGTGAAGAAAGTTCAGATTGAGGGGTAGCTAAAGTACTACTTGTTTATTGTTTGTACTATTGCTCTATCAATACTTTTGTTATGTGTTCCTCAGACAATATTATATTTTGAATATTATGTGATTCTGAATATGCTTAGTTTACATCATGACTAGTCCGTTGCTAACAATTGTGTGTGTAATGTCTATTCAAACTATGCCTAAATATGTCATTATCTTATAAATTGTGGGTTCGCGGATTTTTGATCCAAATGTCAAAGGGGGAGATTGATGAAGTATGTTGGCACAGTTATCAAAAATCCTGATGATATTTACAAATTAATGCAAGATTACAAGAACGAAATATGCAAATCAAGATCTATCAAGAGCCAACAATAAATGAGAGAAATTTTCAATTAAAGATCCTTGTGGAGTAAAGAAATCAGCGTATGTGGAAGGAAGATCATCAAAGATATGTGAAGATTTAGTTGATTGAGGATCCTAAAGACCTGTGCAGATTTAGTCACGCATTAATAGGATCATCGAGATTCTTGAAGGTACATTCGAAGTCAATATCTATAAGAACCGAGCATAAGAGTAGAGGAGATTATCTCTGTTACATTATTTTCATAAGCATTTGCAGATAGAGACATTTTATTTGAGAGAGACGTTTTATTTGAGAGCTTATTGAAGCACAGTTCCAGTAATATGGTGAACTGTAAGTGAACCACGAAGTAGCTTTGTCATACTCGAAAGAGTGCAAACCATTAGACTCGGAAGAGTTCAATTATTTATATACGGGAGTCTACAGCAAAATCCAGCTAGGGGACTAGGTAGTCGAGTAAGTTGTTAGAAGAAATAGGTGTAGGATTAGCAAGTGTTTAGAGGAAGTCTAACTACGCATAAGTCCAATATGTACGTTTGTGCAAATAAACTTTTCTTTTAATGAAAATACTTGAAAGGAAGAAGGTATTCTTCTTCATAATTGTTGTAATTCCTTCCACAATTTCAATTACAGTTCGAATATCTATTGAACTTCACACACGTGCACGAATTCTTATATATCAAATAGAATAATTAATACTTATGTTGTGGGTACCAATACATAAAATAAAAAATAAAAATAAGACAATAAAGTTACATCACATGAGGTTTAAACAATTTTAAAAGAAAAAACAAAAAAGATGGGGACCAATGCAACCTAGAATATTAAATCATGGATTCAAAACCATGAAAACAACAAACATATAGAACGGTTAAGTAGAAGAATCCAAACTCAGGATCTCCATTTACTTACAGTGGCATATTTGCAGCTTGCCATGACAACTTTATATCCAAACTCACAATTACCAAACAACTTAGGTTTCTAATAAGTCAAGAAATATAAAATTCATCAAATGTACTATTTTTTTATTATTATTTATAGATCATTTGAAGACTCTGACATCAGATACACAACAAATTCATAAATTTATTACAAAGTCCAAGATACAAATGCATATATATAAGATGGAAACATCCAATTTCCCAAATACATTCAATAAAAGTAAGGATGCGGCTATTCATACCCCTAAAACTTCTAAATATACCCCATAATAATTATGACAAATTTAGACATTAATAAATTGACGAAAATACCCTATATATTTATATATTTTTTATTTTGTTCCTATTCTCAATTGCAGAATTCCCGCCTTATATTCTTCTTCTTCTTAATGTTTTTTCAATACAGAAATACAGAGATGTTGGAATTGCATATTTGATAGGATTCAGATAAGAAATGAGGATAATTTGGGGAATGAGAAGGATGGATATACAATTGAAGAAAAGAGAGTACAAAACTGGCCAAAAGTGCCAAATAATTGAAAATTCATGATTTTATAAGCAGCAAGCCTCCCTGTAACAGATCCTAACCAACTAATAACAAATACAACCTCCCTGAAATAAATCCTAACCAACTACTAACAAGCATAACTAATAACAAACATGAATTATGAAAGACTACCCCAGGTGTAGCACATTTGGAATCTGATCATGACAATACCCCCTCCCCCCTAATAACATGTTTGTCCCCAAGCCTAGACTGCAATCGTAAAGGAATCGTAGTTCTCCCAAGTAGTCTCTTCGTCAGAAAGGTGAGCCCAACGCACCAATATTTCCGGCATCGGCTTGTCATTCTTCTTAACCAGCCGGTGAGCCAAAATGGTTGTAGGATATAAAATAACCTGACCATCATCATCAAACAGTGGCAAAGTAGTAGAGACAAAGTAACAGAGACATCTGAACTCCTACCCACCTTTTTTTCAATAGGGATACATGAGAAACATCATGTATTTTGGTTGTAGCAAACATCTACAATTTGTAAGCAACACTCCCAACCTTAGCTATAACCAGAAAGGGACCAGCATATTTAGGAGACAACTTCCAGATTCTATGACGATGTAAACTAGACTGACTGTAAGGTTTTAGCTTCAAGTAGACCCAATCTCCCACCTCAAACGTTTTCTCCCTACGATTTTTATCAGCAAAAAAATTAATCATGTCTTGTGCCTTCTGTAACTGCTGCCTAAGATGCTCCTGAATTTCTTGATGAGCTTTTAAAGATTGGTTAACTCCCACCATAGTAATAGGGACAACATATGTCATAGGTAAGGGTATAGGTTTATATCCATACAAAACCTCAAATGGCGTGAGAGTTGCAGAAGAATGGTAACATGTATTGTACCAGTACTCTGCAAATGGCAACCAAGATAACCATTCTTTGGGATTTGAACCACATATATACCGTAAGTACGTCTTCAAGCATTGGTTTACCCGCTCAGTTTGCCCATCACTTGGTGGATGGAAGGCAGTGCTTAAACATTGTTGAACGCCCAAAGCTTTCATCAACTGTTGCCAAAACAAACTAGTGAAGATCTTATCTCTATTAGAAGTTATGCCCTTCGGTAAGCCATGTAGCCTGCATATATTCTCAAGAAACAATGTGACTAATTGAGAGGAAGAGTAGGGATGAGCAATAGTCACAAAATGAGCAAACTTGGTAAATCTATCCACTCCCAAATGGTATCCTTGCCTTTGGACTCAGGCAAACCTTCTATAAAATCCATACTATTATGATCCCAAGCTTGATCTGGAACAGGAATAGGCTGCAGGATACCTCCAGACTTTTATGTCTCGTGCTTGCACAATTGGCAAACATAGCAAGAAGTTACCACTATTTCCACCAACTTATTGATACTAGTCCACCAAAAAACTGATTTGACCCCCTGCACAGTTACCTGAATTCCAGAATTTTGCATACTCAATCCATCATTTGTATGCAAACTGGGTCCAGAACCTAATATGCCATCGCCTGATTTACTTGCTTTTTCGGCCGAATTAGAAGTACCGAGGATTGGATTAATGTGATCCTTACCGTGAGCTGCTAGAACAGCTTCCAGCTTCCGTGTAAGGTCTTGCATAGCCTCCTTCAGCTCCATTTGTACTGCAGTCATGGAATTCATCAACTCCGTGCGCTCAGCGAGTAATTCAGCATGCTGCTGCTCTAACGCCTCGATTCTTTGCGTATTGTTACGTCTAGCCATCACTGATCAGAGCAATTATGTGGGAACGAGCTAGCTCTGATACCAAGTGATAGGATTCAGATAAGAAATGAGGATAATTTGGGGAATGAGAAGGATGGATATCCAATTGAAGAAGAAGAGAGTACAAAACTAGCCAAAAGTTCCAAATAATTGGAAAATCATAGTTTTATAAGCAGCAGGCCTCCCTGTAATAGATCCTAACCAACTAATGACAAACCCAACCTCCCTGTAACAAATCCTAACCAACTAATAACAAACATAACAAATAACAAACATGAATTATGAAAAGACAAATCTACCCTAGGTGTAACACATCTGGAATCTGATCATGACAAGATTTGATTTATAGATTTCTTGAGATTCGGCTCCAAATCTGAAACATTTCCCCACGAATGCCAAACTTTATAAAGAACATATACTTAACAATATTATTTAAATGGTTTTTTCCCATCTTTAAATGATTTTTTCCTTGTGGGCACGCCTGATGGTCTTAATAAGCAACTCAATGGAGTCCATCACATTGAAATCTAAGTCACCCATATACAGCGAAGTTGTCTGTGATTGGACTGTTGTTGCTCCACCAGGCGCTGTTAATCCATTGGCGCCAGGCGCCGCCACATTTTAGTGTTGAACCTAAATTTGTTACTGATATAAGAAACAAACAGGATTTTTTTCTTTTTATTTTTTGGTTTCTGGGTAGAGAAGAAAGGAGGTGCAGAAATTTATGGTAGATAGAGAAATTGCAGAGTAAAAATATTAGATTTTTTTATTTTTTATTTTTATTTTTTAGTGAGAATGGTATAAGGGAGTAAAAATGAGGTATATTTAGTAAAAAAAAAGAATTATTAATTTTAAATGGAGTATATTTAAACTTCGGGGTATGTTTAGAGATTTTTAGGAGTATGAATAGCCCCACCTTAAAAGTAAAATTCGGAGAAATATATATAAATATTAGTGAAATAACCTCCTAAACTACTCAAGTAACCTCAACTTTCGCAAATACTAAAATACGAAGCCAAACTATATTGAAGTATTTAAAATACGAAGCCAGACTAAAAATGCAAAGAACCACGAAAGAACAATACCAAACCCAACAAAATTGTACAAGAACAGCATCAAACCCAACAAAATCGCACAAGAAAAGTATGAAACCCAAAAAATCGCAATAATATCAAGCCTAACAAAACCACACAAGAATGTATTCGATTCAGACCAATAACTCGAAATCGTACAAAATACCCAACCTTTCAGACTCAATCACATACCTAGAGAAACAGAGGACTCAAGAATTAGACAAAAAGAAACAGTAGAAAATGAAACAAAAAGTTTGAAAAATTGACTCACTCACCCGCGTCTTCTGCTATGAATATTAAAAAAATTCTTCTTCAAAACTTCAATCATCTAAATGAGCAACTTCGATTCCATATTTTACGTTTGATTTTGAATTTCAGATTTCAGGCAAATCCTAGTTTTTTTTCTGATTTGGTTTTTCACTCTACAAAATTTTGTTCTCTTTGAAGACTAAAGTAACATTTCCTTATTAATATGAAAGGCATAACTAGAAAGAGGATGATACAAGTAACATCGATAAGTCATTTTTGCAAAAACAAAGGAGCGGCAATTTCATTTTGTTAACCACAAAGGGATTTTGTGCAATTTTGAAAGCACAAGGCAGGGTTTTCGTACATTAAACCCAAAAAAGAATAGTGGGCCAAAGCCCACGAACCAAAAAAGAAAGCAAAGGGCTTTGTTGAGGGCTGCTGATGGGAATATAAAAGGAGGAAAAAACCAATAACCAGGGGGGACAAAATTTGGAGAAGAATTGAGAGAGAGAGAGAGAGAGCAGTGGACGGTTAAATTGACAGTTTTAAGATTTTCGACGGCTTATTTTTTGGGATGTGGAGCTGTTGTGATTTATTCTTTTCTTCTCATTTTTTACTCTATCTATTTTATTTTGAGGTTTTTTAATATTTAGAACACAATGTGTGACTATATTTATTGAGTTTAAAAAATGTTTGAACTCTATAAATATTTATTATGGTTTAATTATTTCTATGATAATTTTTCGGTTTTATTCTAAAATTAATTGTGATATTTGTTTTAATTTTTAAATTATGTATGATTGTCTGATAGAGATCGATCACCTTTCTTAGAATTTTGATATGTTTAAGAAATAATTTTTTATCCGTAAATATTGTTAATTAATTTTCATTAGTAACATCTAATGATTTATTCATTAAGAATATCACAATTTTGAATTAATTAAATGTAGCTTGTATATTCAAGGACCTGTCTACCGTTTTGTCCTAAGTTGAATGTGTAATGAATTAAATCCTTAGAGCTTGTTTTGGATTGTTCAATTAAATAGGTTAATCTAAGAGGGTATTTGTGCTAAGATGTAGGTGTCCGTAGCCAATTTGGCTGTTGACATTCAAGATGTGAAAATGAGATTAAATAGTAAAAAATAATGTTTGTATTGGGATAGAGTAGGGTGGAATGTGTATTGTAGATATCAAATCAATAAGTTAAAATAGTGTATATTTATATTATTTTATTATAAAAAATGATGTATATGTAATGATTGGATAATTGATAGATAATGATTTTTATGTTGTTAATTATAAAAGTTGTTCTAATTTTTGTTATTTCTTTCATATTAGTTTATATGAAATATTCCTTTTTAATTAAATTCCTACATAAACCCAAATTTTGGGTTATTTTTAATTTAGATGTTTTTAATCCATAAAATTTTTTTTTTTTGTTTTAACAAATATTTGATAAAATAAAAGTAATCCTCCGTTATTTATTTTTTTTGGTAAAACAATATTTGATATAATAAAAGTAATTCTTTTTTTTTTCTTAAGAAATTAGTATTAAAAGAGATCAGTTATATTTTTCATATTAATTTTTACTCATTGTTTTTATATTTGTTTTAACAAGTTTTAATTTTGAATATTTTATTATATGAGTTTAGATTAAAGAAACTTATTATCTTATTTTATTCGTTATGGTTTTCATGTATTATTTTCTCTTTTTTAATATTTAATATATTTGTGGAACAAAAAGTATAATCTTTTATTTTAACAAACTTTTGATAAATTAAATTTAATCTTTTTTTAAGTAAATATTTCAATTTTAAATATAGAAGCCAGAATATATATGATTTATCGTGGACGGGAAGAACACACCCTGCAGAACGCCTATCCCAAGATAACTTGTTCGAATTGTTTTCACAAATAAAGAAAATCTCAAACTTTACCTCATCTATAGATACACAAACTCTTGAATGTATCTCCACCTCCATAAATTTCAATATTACCGATTAATTAAAAAATCTTGTACAACAGTATTTGGTGCCAAAATTATACATACAAGTAGAGAGTGGAGTTGTACTGAAGGCAGGCTTTCGAAGAGGAGATATGCAGCCTGGCACATGTGCATGCCCTTCCTTTTCTCTCTCTTACTTTTCTTCTTCATCCGCCATTTATTCTTTTCTTTCTTTTTATTCGCATCTTTGTTTTTCTACCACCATTCTCAAACATAGACTCAGAAAAAGTAAAAAATTAACAGAGCCCAATAATCTTGAAGACGTTTTCACTCACATAGTGTAGGATTCATTCTTTTTTTTGGAGTTTTTGATCGTGTTGATTTTCTTTGAATTTGGGAGGTTTGATATTTATAAAAATCAAAATTCTAATATGGAGATAGAAGAGAACTGAGAAAAAAAACTCATTATACATGAAAGAGAAATGAAAGAAAATTGATAATGGAGGAAAGAGAAACCTGCCCAAATTTGATTGTTTTTGTGGGTGAAGTGAGAGGAGGTGCCATTTTGGAGGGTGAAGAAGAGGAGGTGATGTGAGATGAGTGTCAGATTGCAAAAACAGAGGAGGTCTAGGGGCTCTTGATGAGGAATGGCCATCTACATCCTACATCTAAGGGCCAAACAATATTTGGCCCAGCCCATCCCCATCCCCATCCCCATCCCCATCCCCATCCCCATGCACATCCGGATGGGTCCAGTTCAGAATAAACACCCTCTAAGAAATTGTTTAGATGAACTTAAGCTTAAGGAACAATACGAATTAATAGATCTTGTTGTTGATTTAGGAGTAGAGATTCTAAAATTTAATTGGAGAGATTGTCACAATAATTTGAAGGTCAATCAAAACCAAGAAAATAACTGAACTAAGAATTGAATCACGTTCATTATTTGAAAAACTCAATTTTTTTATTCAATTTTATTTGTCTCTATTTAGAATAGTAATTCTTATGATTAATTAAAATCAATCAAACCCTATTTTTATTCTTGTTCATAAATAATACCAGAATTACATTTATAATTCTTCTGTTCCTCGTGGGAGCGACCCTTGCTCTCCATGACTACTAGTTAATAGAGAAGATTTGAGGACAATAAAAAAGAAATTTAACAGTGTCACGATAGCACGATCAGTGGCTGATGCTACAAATCTCAAAACTGCTCTTATTGGTGGTAGAACACTTCTGAGCATTAAAGCACAACTGAGCAGCATCCTGAAGCTTCACCTCGTCCATTTTGATTAGTGCTCATGAAGTGTTGAAGATATTCTTCCAGCATCAAGTTGAAATGATCTGTCTGCCCAATGGACTCTGGGTGGTTTCTACAGCGCAAATTCAATTTGGAGCCGAGTAGTTTGAAGATTGGTCCATAAGTTGCCAATAAACCAAGAGTTCCGATCACTGATGATGTCCTTTGACAATCCTAATGTTTGATTATGTGCTTAAAGAAGAGTTAGTTGTTTCCTCTACTAAAATGCTTTTAGGGGCTACCATGAATATTGCGTATTTAGAAAATTGGTCTACCACAACAATTATCGCATCGAGTTCTCCCACTTTGGGTAGGCGAGTCATGTAGTTGATCAAAACACTCTCTTAGGGCCTATTGGGAATGTGTATTTGCTCCAGCAAACCAGCTCTCTTCTGCCGATTTAGCTTGTTGACACACAAGACAAATATGAACAGAAGTTTCAATGCCAGCATACATCTATTGCCAATAGTAAGCTCACTGAACTAGGGCAACAATGCGCTCTTCTCCTTGATATCTCGCCTAGTAGGATCCTACTCTTAGATACATGGAGATGATTTTCCTTGGTCCTCAAAATCCTATTTTTTATCCAAAATTGTCATGTTTTGCCATGCTTGATTGAGATTCAACATAAACTGTGTTATAAGGTGTGCTTTAGTTAGCTCTCGTAATTAGTCTTGCAAGTCGGTGGTAACTTTGCTCATAGCTAGCGCAACTATCACTCGAGATTCTGCCAAATCTGTCCTGCAACTAAGGGAGTCTACGACCTGGTTACTGGAGCCAGCACGATACGCCATCACAAAACTGAACTGGGAAATCAACTTTTGCCATTTTACCTACCTTCCAGTTAATTTATATTTTGTCGAGAAAGGCTAACAATCATGTTGTCTACCTTAACGATGTAAGATAAGCCCAATAAGTAGTGCCGCCATTGGTTGGGACAGTAGACAACGGCCAACAATTATTTCTCGTGCACTGAGTATTGTCTCTCGACATTCTTCATTTTCCAGCTTTCAAAAGCAACTGAATATCCATCTTGCTTCAAGACTCCCCCAAATGCGTAGTCGAAAGCATCAATTTTCATCACAAATAGCTTTGACATAACAAGAAATGCAAGCACAAAATCAGTCGAGATGATCTTGCTTAAGCATTCAAAGGCAGTTTGGCATTGAGGTGACCAACTAAAAGCCTCCGTCTTCTTCGGTAAATATGTCAAGGGGTGTGCTATCTTGGAGCATTTTTTTCACAAATGTCATGTAGTAATTGGCCAACACAAAAGAACGATTGAACCTAAGTATAAGATCAAGCTTTTTACATGTTACATAAAAAACTCTATACCTAAAGACTTCGACTTTAAAAAAATGCGGGCGACCAATAGACGTTTGCAAGCTCCCTGCAAGATATAGCGTCTATCAATGAAGGTTGTTGGGTGGCTCATTGGGCGGCCTAAAAAATGGAAGCTAATTACAAAAGCTTGGGTTAATTTGATGGCCCGACATTAAGTGGCATCCCGTGACAATTGCCTTGTTTTGTGATATAAGGTCCCATCATATGGATTGATGTGTTCTTAATAAATTAATGTGTCATGTAAAATTGTTGATATATTGTGGGTCATTACTAGATTAATGTGTCATATTTTCAAATATGGGCAAACAATTTGTTAATTTAATCGTATTTCATGTGTCAACACGACAATAACATTAACTTAATAACATGAAACAATAAGTCATTAGCTTCGTGTCCTCATCTAATTAGGTAATACAATTTTTAGTACAAATCTGAAGGTAAAAAAAAATGAATGGGACCTAATCCCCAGCACTACTCCCAAAATTGCAAAAAACTTAACTAATGGGGCTGTGAAATGAGTCGAAACGAATGTAAGGTTGTTTATATCATATTTATTTTATTTTATTTGTATTAGTTAATTTTAAAGTTTTATATTTTTATTTGTGGTCATTAAAATCAATTTTGTTCGCAAATATGTTTGTGATAAGTAAATTTGTGAATATTCATGAAATATTTTGATATATTTTTTTAAATGTATATCAATATCAATTTGAAACAAACAACCAAATAACAAAACAACACAAAATTGAAAAAAGAAATACCTAAAAAATATTCAATCAACAACCCATCAAATATAAATATGCGAACAAAGCTCCAAACCAATAAATGAACAAAGTACAAGATTGATGGGGTATCTAATTTCCACCAAATATAGTTATGGCCACAAATGGTAACAAAGTATAGAGATTAGAGCTCTGATATATTTCCTAGTATCCATTACATGTCCAAGTCATCAAAATTTCTCAATCTTCTGTTTATGTTATTATTTATATATTGGTTATAACACCAACAATGGCTTACAAAGTATAAAAGAAATATTGGAAAAAATAAATTATTACTCATTTCTTTCTCAATTTTGGAAGAGATAAGGAGCATTGATGCTTTAATTTTTGGACTCTCAAAAAAACTTAAAACTTTTAGAATCAGAACCAGAATAAAGAGCTAGAATGGTTGAAATTGAGTCGAAAAAGACCTCTCTCCGCAAAATAAATATGTCCCGGCTTAATGCTCACGATTTATCGTATCGTTTCCAAAGGTGAAATATTTTTCATCATTTGGGTGGTCGCACCACTAGACCAATAGGTTCGATAAATTAGAACAGTGTGAGAACTAGACACTCACTAAAATACTCAAAAAAATATGTTGTGAATTTTGAAATACGCAATGTAGGGTTTTCAAGTGATTTTTCTATGCATAGAATGGTCTATTTATAGATATCAAGTTCAGTTGTGGGGTTAAAGTCTTCAACATTAATGGTATTAATAGGAATTCAAGCTTTTTGGAGTAACTCCTAGAGGTTACTTCTCCCCCTATGATATTCATAACTTTAGAAAACTAAATCATGCAAGTAATAATGAATTTAGATGTTCATTTGTCTAGGTGGGTGTTGGTATCCAAAGGTTGCAATGGGCTTGAACCAGGTTCGAGTGGCAAAACTTGACTTTATTGAACCGAGCTGAATTAAACTGAATCAAATTAAATTCGACAAAGCGGCAAAGCCCAAGAGCCACAGACCGCGGTCGAGTTCAAGATTGAGCCGAGCTGAATGTGCATACGTGTGTGTCCCTACTTGGTCACCCATTGGTAAAAGACATTTAATTATATCATAAGTGTTCTAGTATTTATACTATAATTAATGTCAACATTAATTCAATGTGGGATGAACTTTTATTAAACATTTTCATATTCCCACAGCACATAACACCATTTGTAACTAACATAATTTAAACATTAATTTATCAATCACTGAAAGTCAATTTTACGAAATTCAACTCACTGCGATTATCTCTCGGAACATATATTAGTTATATTCTATTTAATTTCTCCAAAATTAAATATTCAACCACTTAAAAAATCAAGTTTCCAACATTATATTTGTTAATTAATGATTGTTCGCAAGTAAGTATAGACGAACATGTTCATGAGCCAATAGTAAACAAGCAATCTAGCATTCATTTTCGGTTTGTTTATTGAATAAGCTCAAAATTTTGTTCATTTAATATAATAACAAACACTTGCTAAATTTGAACATAAAAATCGGATCGATACAAGCCATCAATATATTACCCAAAAAAAAAAACAATGCAATTGGAGCATCGCTGCTATTCAAGTAAGTTGAAGCAAACAGTAGTAGAATAAAGGGGAAGAAAGGCGGCAGCAACGAGATACGATCCCAGTGCACCCAACCAAAACCCAATCCCCTCAAATCAACAACCATAAGGCAAGATTAGCTTGTATAATTGAAATTGAAACGATTTTATATTATCATATTTACATCGATATTATCATATTTACATCGAGAGCATAATTAAAATTCGAATAAATTTATACTAAAAAGTTTTAAACCCACATTTTAAAGATATAAGAGAATATGCAAATTACGATGCCACAATACATTTTATGAAATTCCTGATATTTATATACACATACACACACACATTAAATGAGACAAAAAAGGAAAAATAAATTTAATTTGTACACCAACAACCTTTTGACACTAGATCGTTTAATAATTTTTTTTATAATCATGTACAATTATTTTTCAATATATTCTAATTAGAATTATTATGATTTTTAATTACAAAATTATAATATTTTTCTTATCATTTAATATAATTAAAAAAACTAAATTAATACGTATCTAATTAGCTGAAGGCAAAAAAAAAAATGCTAGCAATATGAATTAAACCAACAATAGAAACAAGAACTTTGAGAGAGCATTGCTTACCATCATACCACGGTATCATTTGTTGACTTTTTAGCAAATACTTTCGAAGAAACAATAATATTAATGACAAAATCGATTTTATATATGTATCAAATTTATAATGGATTAATTTATGAAATTAATATTTTAATCAATTTTGATATCTCTTCATAAGATTTCATATTGGCATATTCGTAGAGAAATCAATTCATGATACACATCAAATCCTAATTGAATATTTTGTGGACTTTTTTTTCATCTTTGAACATGTTTATAATTTCTAAATTTTGTTTATCTATTTTGTTAGTAAGTGTCAGATTAGAATTCGTGCGTGTGTACTTTGGTTCAATAGTGGTTCGAACTGTAATTGAAATTGCAGAAGCTAAAATAAGAATTTTAACAATTACGAGAAAGAATCCCTTTTTCCTCTCAAGTGTATTCATTAGAAGAACTATGTTTCCACAAACTTACAGATAGACCTCTAACTTATTTAGACTCCCTCTAAATACTTGTCTAATTTATAAACACATCTTCTAATGCCTTACTTGACCATCTAATCCCCTAAATGAATTTTTTGCAGACTCTCATTTACAGAAAGTTTTTATCTCTTGAACTATTGTATTCTCCCGAATAGAATAGTTCTTCACAAAAACCTCTCAGCTCTCTGCATGAACTCTCTTTAATCAAAATATAAAAGAGATACATTCTCTCTCCCAACCTCAGCTACTTATAGGAGTTGACTTGCACATCCAATCGTCAGTGATCTTCACGCGTGATTCTCTATCAACTGTCTTCCTTATTTTTTGCAGGCCAAATCATTACATATCTTCATGATCACCTTTCCTCATTTATCTCCATTTGGCTGATTCTCAATCCCTTGAATATCTCCTGATTTGTTTATTCTTTAACTTTCCTTGATCTGTAATTTTGTCCACGCGAAATCTTGCTGGTAATTTACACTTAAATTAGATTTTTGAATATATGACAATTATTTTTACCTCATCAATCTCCTCCTTCGGCATTTGGTTCAAAAATCTGAGAGCCTGCAATTTTAGACACTGATGTTAAATAGTAACAAGAAAAAATTATGTCATGCATGATATTTGAAATAAACCAGCATTAAACGGATAAGATGTGAACATATAGTCCAATGTTTTCAATATCATGAAAAAACAAAGACAAAACAAATCAACACCCAGTTAACAATAGTTTTAACATCCCAAAGACAAGAAATTTTTCAAAAAGACGACAACCATTTCAACTTTCTCCCCCTTAATCCAAGCTTGCATCACTAGCCTAGTCGTCGTTCTCCTCTGATCTGACTCAGTCGTCGAATTCTTCCTCTTTGGGTCTTTTTCTTCTTTCTCTTCTCTGCTTCTACACCTGCGCCAGACATCTTCTCACTCTTTTTCGAGCCCTTGCCAAAGTGTTGGCAGTTTTGGAGGGTCCTGCATTAAGGGGAACATCAAGAGACTTAAGAATGTTCGAGAGGTACAACTTTTGGGCTGCAACCTTGTTGCAAGAGTGTCCAATATCTCCATCTGTTGATGCAAAAACAGGGGCAGGTTGTGAAGAGCTTCAGACAGCTTAAGATTAGGTTCAACTATCCGAGGTTTGGAGTATACATTGGCTCCATGTGAAGCCATCTTCAGAGGGGGTACAACTTTGAGAAGGATGTTAGAGCCCCCAACCTAAATTCCTTGATAGGACAAAAGGCCCCAATGAGGCTGGGGAGGGAGTTTCTTTCTCGAATCAGAACATTCAGCAAAACTGATGACCACATCAAATACCACCTTTCCAAACTCAATTGGTTTGGTGGTTAAGACTTTGTAGATGAACACACCCGGAGTTGCATTTAAATGAGACTTATTGGACATGGTGTCCAGTTATTGGACATAGGCTTAGTGGCAAAGGAGTATTTAAGTCCATAGTTCATGTTACCTGCCACATAACGAATAATCCGTTTCATAGCCTTGAGATGTGACTCATTCGCATTGGATTGGTATCTTACACAAAGTCCCACACTAAAACTTATATTCGGTTTGCTTGCAGTAAGATACAATAGACTCCCTATCATACTTCTATACAATGTTGGGTCAACACTAGTTCCACTCTCGTCTTTAGAAAATTTGGTGTTAGTACCCATGGGTGTGTGAGCAATCTTCAAGACCGCATTTCTTTACCAGGTTTCTAGCATATTTTCCTTGATGTATCATTATTCCATTTTTGCTTTGTTTAATCTACGAACCAAGAAAGTAGGACAATTCACCAACCATGCTCATTTCAAATTCTTGTGACTTTACCTTGACAGAGTTGTTTACTTTGTCTTTAGATCTTGAACTAAACACAATATCATCGACATAAATTTGTGCGATGATTATGTCATTGTTTGACCAGTGGATGAACAAGGTTTGATCTACTCCCCCTTGTTTGTATCCTTGTGTAAGTAGGAACTTTGTCAATTTTTTGTACCAAGCTTTCGGGGCTTGCTTCAGTCCATACAAGACCTTTTTAGTTTGCACACATGTGTTGGATAATGTGGATCCTCAAATTCTTTAGGTTGCTCTACATAAGCTTCATCTTTCAAAAAACCATTTAGGAACATATTGTCTACATCCATTTGATAAAGAATAATTTTTTTAATTCATGCAAATGAAAGAAGAATTCTTACAGACTCCAGTCGGACAACTGGAGTAAAAGTTTCTTCAAAGTCAATTCCTTCAACTTGAGTGTAACCTTGAGCAACCAGTCTGGCTTTATTCCTCGTTATGTTTCCTTGTTCATCGATTTTGTTTTCGAAGATCCATTTGGTTTAAATGATGTTCGCACTGTTTGGACGTGGAACGAGCAACCATACATCATTTCTGGCAAATTGCTCTAATTCCTCTTGCATGTCCAATATCCAATTGTCATCTTTAAGAGCCTCCTTAATGTTCTTAGGTTCGATCAATGAAGTAGAACATGCGAGATGCAGTAGCCCTTCCATTTTACAGTAATCAAGTTTTGGATTTCCACGCTTCTTAATCCCTTCATTTAGATTTCCAACGATAAGTTCTTTGGGATGCTCTTTTTGGACTCTAATGGAAGGTTCATGGTTTCCAGATTCTTGACTTCTCATGGTCTGATCAGTTTCTTCTGCGGTATCAAAGTTGGATTCACTGGCAGTCCGTACAACTGAGGAACATGTCTCATCCAAATCAATGTCATGACTTCCCAAGAGTCATAAAAAACAATATTAGTTCTCAGATTGTAAACTCGAAATGCTCGACTATTTGTAGAATAACCAAGAAACATACTTATATCACTTTTTGCATCAAAATTACCCAACTGTTCTCGATCATTATATACGTAGCACTTGTAACTAAACACATGAAGATGGCTAAGATTTGGGGTCTTGCCTTTTCAGATTTGATATGATGTCATCCCTAGTCCTTTTCTCAGGTATATTCGATTTGAGACATAGCATGCAGTATTTACAGCTTCAACCCACCATTTTTGTGCTACATTCTTTCCTAGTATCATAACCCTGGCTATTTCTTGTAGAGTACGATTCTTTCTCTCAACAACTTCATTTTGTTGAGGTGTCTTGGGAGCTGAAAACTCATGAGAAATATCATGTGAGGTGTAAAAATCAGAGATTGCATTATTTTCAAATCTCTGCCATGGTCACATCATATTCGAACAACAGAGCTATGTTTACAGTTTCAAGTAATTTATCAGCTTTTCAAATTCACTAAAAGTGTCTGATTTTTCTCTAAGAAATCTTACCCAAGTATATCTTGAGAAATCATCAACACACACAAAATATATTTTTTACCTCCAGTACTTTCAGTCTGAATAGGCCCTATCAAGTCCATATGCAGTAATGCTAGAATTTGTTGGGTATAGACCTCTTGAGTCCCTTTATGAGAACTCTTCACTTGTTTTCCGAATTGACACAGACAACATATTTTTTGTTCTTTGTTCAGCAATTTTGGTAAACCTCTAACACATTAAGACTTCGACAGAGCAATGAGATGATTATAGCTAATATGCTCCAGTTTCTGATGCCAGACTTCTATAACTCTACTGCTGACATTGTGACAAAAATGATTACTGTTAAGAAGATAGCAGTTGTAAATGGATCTAGTTCCTGAAAGAATGCAACATTCACAATTGTAAATAACCATGCACTTGTCATGAGTAAAATTAGCTTGCATTCCTTGATCCCATATTTGACTAATGCTTAATAGGTTTGCCTTAAGATTTTCAACTAAAAAAATATTTGACAATTTAGGTAAACCAGTTACATTAAGAGTACCTTGTCGTATGACACGTTAACTCTTACCATCACCAAACATAACAGATTCTCCCTTAATCTAAGTGATTCTAGATAAATAAGTAGCATTCTCTGTCATATGATGAGAACAGCCACTGTTGAAGTACCAAGTTCCAATACTGTTCACACCAAGGGAGACTATTGAAGAGGTGAAACACACGTTACTTTTCTTAGTGAGCCATACTTTTTTTGTGACTTGTTTTTGGAGTTATTCTTATAATTCTTAACAGTGTTTGAGAAGGTAGAATTTCTTAAGGACACTCTATACATATTCCAATTAGAAATGTTACATGACCGCGGGTCATGTTTCATTCTGTAGCACTTAGGTCGAATGTGTCCAGGTGCTCACAGTAGTGACATATAAAAATGATTTTTTTCGTACCTTTGGTATTCTCTTTACCTCTTTCATAGGTTATGTTTGAATTGGTAGTATGAATAGTTGAAGAACTTGCTACCGCAAATGTTATCTTTCTCGGTGGTCTATCTTCAGTGTACCCAATTCTATAGTTTTGTTGCCTTGTGGTTTCCATAAGCCAGTATTTCATCAAATTTTGCCTGCCCACGTTTTAGTCCTTGTATAGTTCGCACTGTTTTGTCCAACTCAGTCCGTAGTGAAACCATTTCATATTCTTTTTCCTGCTATTTTGAGAGAGTGTCAGTTAGTTTGTCAGTTAATGAAGATATTACCTGATGTTTGTCATATATGGATTCTTGTGCTCTTTTTAAGATCGGTCTCCAGTGTTGATATTCCTGACTTTTGAACTTGAACCTGCTATTCCAGGTTCCTCACGTTTCTCTGGGATGTGGTCAGTTCATCATTCAATCGTTCATTGATTTATCTTGAGATTTGAAGTTCATACTTCAACCGACTCAGATCTTGGTGTTCTATGGCAATAGTCCTTGTACTTTTGTGCTCTCGAACTTGGTTCTCCAGTCTTCTGATGACTTCAGTAGCTTCAGTACATCTGGTTGTCGCTTGTATGTACATTTTTTCCAGATCATCTAGTGTTAGATCATCAAAGTTAGGTTCTTCAGAGGATTCCGGTTACCCTTTAGTTCGTACCACATAAGTGAGACATATCAGGTCTTTGGACGAGGTGTACACAGCAAAATTGCTAGGGTATTTTGTTTCTTCGTCATCGGGTTCTTCATCTCTTTCAGATTTAGATCACTCCATTTGGCTTTTAGTGCTTTATTTTTCCTAAGAAATTTTGGACATTCAGCTTGATAGTGTCCAAAGCCTCTGCATTCCTAGCATTGCTCTGACTCTTTTCGATTACCCTGCTTGAAATTTTGATAGTTTCCCCCGAGTTCAAACTTTTGCTGAACGACAACCTATTGTTGTATTTTTTCATGAGCTTGTTGTAGTTCTTTGTTAGCAGTGCCATCTTGTCAGCAAGTTTAACTACTTCTTTTTCAACAACCTTAGTGGATAACTCTGCCTTGAGCACCATTCCTTTGTTCTTGAGAACATCAAGTCCATTGTTCATTTCAAATGTTATAAGTTCTCCCATCAGATCATCCAAAGTCATTGGAGTAACTTTCATGAAGGATTCTAAAACCGTAATTTTCTCCCAGAATCCTGGTGCAAGAGTTCTCATAATTTTCATGATTTGGACATTCTCCTCAATTGCTTCTCCGAGAGTGTAACATTGATTTACAATGTCACTGAATCTCGCATAGTACGTTTTGATGTTTTCTTCTTCGGTCATTTGGATCCCATCAAATTGTGTGGCCAATCTTTGTAGTTTTAATTTTCTTACTGATTCATTTCCTTTAAATTGCTTTTGAAGCGCATCCCACGCATCTTTAGCAGTTTGGCAATGAATAATCAGTTTTATATCTCATTGGATCCACCAATGCAACTATCGCATATAGCACTGTTTAATCAGTATCGCATACATTTTAACACAACTAGTAATAAGTTTACAGTGAAAAAAAATAATATCTCTCAACTTAAGAGTAATACATTTACGTTAAGGACTAGTACATTTCAACACAAATATAAGTACCTTTATAGTTAAACAGTAATTCATTTTTATCCCAAGGAGTAATAACTCTACGATTAATCAATAATACTATTCATCGTAAATGTATTGTTGGTTTACCTAAAAGGATAGTAGTATTAGTTATTTAACTAAAATATATTATTGTTTTACCTAAAATATGTGTAATATATTTACAAAATAAAATAAAATATATTAATAATGTAATTTTAATTAAATCAATATATAATACTATTGAACTGCTTTAGTTATTTTATTGATAATTGTGTAAAAGTATATGATTTATAAAAAAAAATTACTCTCCTTGTTTTAAAATAAAATTATCAATAACAAATTAATTAATTTTTAATAAGTAAATTTTTAATAATTTTTCTTAAAAAAATAAGTTTTGCTAAAATTTATTAGTTAATATTTCTTTATTGGTGGAAATGATCGATAAATTTTATTTTAAACTACTTTATTAATATCTTAATATAGAATCAACAAAAATTGAACAAAAAATTGTTCAATATTACTTGTTTAACTAAGAGATTTTACTTGTTTAGTTAAAAATTATTAGTAGTTTAACAATAAAGTACTATGTGCGTCCAACAAGAAGCTCATAATAGTTTGGCATGCAGTGCGCGCGTGCCAGACATGAGCCACTAGTATGATGGATGTGAATGTTTTTACTTTTTCTAGTTTGACGTATTTGTTGAGGTACATCCATGAATTTTAAGTGAATTTTAGGTGGATTGAGTTTAATAAAATTTTACGATTCATGCAGACGATGTACAAGAAACCTACTCAATTCAAAATTCTGGACCCAAGATGACCTCACATGAACTTAAAATCAAAAGCTGAATTTTAATGATATATATATATTTTATAATAACATATAAAAAAATATATGTCGATATTAATATATGAGTCAAAATAATTAAATTTAACTAAAAATTAAATGCGATGGATTCAGGGCTTATCTCATTCCCAAATTTTTAGTTGTCTCATCTTAGATTCTCAAACGCAATTCTCATATTTAATTAATATTTATGTTTAATCATCATATGTATTGGACAACACCTTAAAATATTGGCTATTGACAAATTTGGTGAAACTCAGCGACTTGCACGCAAAGCACATACATACATATACACATATGACTTTTATCCAATTTTATTTAAAGGGTGAAAAATTAATTATCCATTTATAATTAACACAATAATTTTAAAAATATCAAATGCAAATTTTATGTGCACCACACAATTTGATTTACAGTATTATTTATTTAATTAAAAAAATATTATTTATATACTTAAAAATATTGCTACTGATTTGTTGTCTTAAAAAATTAATAATATTTTTTAAATAAACAAACAATAATGTAGATTGAATATACGGTACACCCATACATATATTGCAAAAAAAATCCTCAAACGAAAATATGTTTGCATGTTAACGATTGGGAGTTGGTAGATAATTGCAATACATATTATGCTGAAAATGATGGTAAAGCACAGTTTGAAGAGAAATGTAAAGTCATGTAGTGGGGACAGCCCTATCTTTAAGTTAACTCAAAGCTCACTTTTAATTATTATTATTTTCCATTGGGAATTTTAAACCAATTTGCTCAAAATTAGTCTACCAAAATTTCATAATAATTTAAATTTAATATATGATTTGTTCATATTAGTCATATTGTCAATATGTGTTTTTATATTAATGAATTGTTGTTGTTGTATGCAGACATCAAAAAACCAAAAAACAATTAAAGTAGAGGTTAGCAATAACGAACACAGAGATTTACATGGTTCACCAACAATGTATTGGTTATATCTACGAGCAGAGGAGAAAAAAATATTTTATTGCTTTGAGATTATTTAGAGTATAAATTGTGGCTAGGTTACAAAGTACGTAGTTTATATATTACTACTAAGAAAGCGAGACGTAAATAACTTAAATATTGACGTAGAATAGATTCTCTCATCCAATATAATAGATACCCTCGTGCTAACTCAACAAAATAGTTATTATCAAATTCAAGATATATCCCAGCAATTATCATATATCTTTGTTTAACCATGTAACTAAAATACGAAGTACAATATTAAGTGAAACAAAGAACCGAACTTGGGATTGTGAAGTGGTTTTGTCAATATCCCAAGAAACAGCACCCGGGGTTCTTTATAATTTATATCTACAATAATATAAACATAAATTAGTTTATAAATAAAAATGATTTATTATTTTTAGTTTTCAAATATGAAACTATTTTTTAAATATAATGTGTTTGATTAGTTGATTTTATTTTTATAAAAATATATTTTTCAATTTGTTAAAATACTAATGTTTTATGTTTCTAATTTGCTTTAACGTATCATATATGAGATTAATTCTATTTTGACGATGAATAATTTGACATTCATGTTACATATATAAAATAAAATATTATATTTTAAAAGTAAAATTATTTTCTTAATTGAATTTTTGGGTTAGATTTCAATATTTTTTGCGTATTGTATTATATGTTTTGAATTTAAGCTAAAAACAAATAATAGTTAATAATTTGTTTTAAAAATTAAAAATTAATTTATTTTAATAGAACTAATCAATTTATTATAAAAATAAAACTATTATATTAGGAATGAAGGAAGGAAGGTTTTTTAATAAAAAAAAATTATATTTTTTAAATTTATTTATAAAATAAAGTAATGAAATAATTCAAATATTTTTATAAATTTATTTTTAAACATTAATTTACTGAAAATTATTGTATAATGCACAAGAACAATACTAATTATAATGTAATAATTTATTCCCCCGCTCAAAAATATTTATAGACTTACAGATGAGCTGTTTTATTTATTCTCATATTACTAAGTAATTTTATATAGCAATTTGTGGTCCATAATTCAAAATAATTTAAATGAAAATACAAATAATTAGATCGAGCTATCAATATTTATAAATATATATATATGTGTGCGTGTGTGTTTACCATAAATATCTGTTGATATAAACATAATTAAGTGTTATATAAATAATTAATTTTTACAAGCATACATGTGCACTTAATACCCATGTTTACTTTCTCATAATTTTTCCTACCTAATCATGAAAATGAATTACCTTCCGTTAACATGATCGCTAGCTAATAATACAATGTCCACAAATATTTATTTATTTGGTCATTAACATAATTTTAATATATAACGAATAATTCATAATATTCAAGAAAATAAAAAATAATATAATATGGGACATATCGAATAACAAAATAATAATTTTATTTTAATTACCTTTCAAGATTCTGGTCAGAGGTCAACGCCTCCAAAAGAAAAGAAAGAATCAAAAGGAGAATAATATACACGTGCACATCCTCGGCAAATGCAATATGTAGGGAGTGGGAATAATATAAAAAATATAAGTATATCGTACTAAAAAATATTGACAATATTAAAATTTTTGGTATATTGAATCGGTAGAACAATAATATGAAAAAATTAAATTTTCAATATACTGGTATACTGAAAGTTATATCGGTATATTGGTAATGTTCAATATACCAGTACTAGTTTTTCGGTATATCGGTATATCTAAACTAGTAACAGATATAATGAAATATTGAAACATTTTTTTTTACACCTATAATTCGATATGGCACGATATACCATTCATTTTGGTATGAAACGATGTACCGAATATTTCACTATGTTACGGTACAGTATAAGTATTGTGTCATTCCAAACTAACAGTATACCGAATTTTCAGTACGATATTGATAGAAAAATTTTATATACCGATATTTCGGTAGGTAGATGTACGACATAAAATTTTTGGTATACCATACCGTACCACCCATAGCAATATGTTAGCAAAATATATCAGACGAACCTATAAATATCCGAATAAGTTAATATACATATATATATATCTGTCAAGACAAGCTAGTGAGACGGGCAGGCTGAAACCCACCAGACTCACCATTTGACGGGGCAGGCCGGGCTCCTAAAACTCGAATCCAACTCTACCCACCAACGGGCGGCGGTCCAACAAACACTCCACCTTTTCCATATATATATATATATATATTTATTTTTATTTTTAATTTTTTAAATCATAACTAATTATATTACTACTCACAACTTATCCTATGTTAAATTATAATATTAGTGGAAGAATTATTGTTATCTGAATGTAATAAATTATGTTATGGTTCTATTTTCCTGATCAAGGTAATAAATTATGTAAAGTGAGTTTCTTGTACATCATGTGCACGTGCAACATAATTTAAAATATTACTTATTTAACTATACAATATTGCTTGTTTAACTATAAAGCATCACTATTTTTAAGGTAACTAATAGAAGTAATATATTTTAAGTAACAAGTAATATTTTATAATTAAATAAGTAATACTTTAAATCGTAGTACACGTGCAGCAGGATAGTTTGACAAATTTACAGAAATGATATTTTCTGGCTCAAAACTAGCTTTCTATTTTTAGAAACTATCATGTCCAATCAATTTTTTTCACTCTAATTTTCAAAAGCTTATAACATTTTTATCTCAATTCCGTTTTTATAAAAAAATATCAAATTAATCATTTTTTCATGATTTTCAATTTGACATCCATGTAGCATATATAATAATAAAATATTAATTTCTAAATATAAATTTGTTTTCATATATTAAATCTGGTATATTTTTATATTGTTAGATACTTTTATTTTAAACAATTTTTATCAGTATCTAGTTTTATATAATTATGTATTTTATTTTAAAATTTATATTATAATAATTTATATGTTATCATAATATAAATCGTGCAATGCACGAGAGAAATACTAGTTAATTATAACAATGTGTTAGGTGGGTGGGTATTAGGTTTATTTAATTTTTAAATTTAAAATAACTTAATTAATATTATAAAAAATATTAAATATAAAAACAAAAACCCGAGGGCCAGCCCACTCCCAACCCACCTCAACTTGCGACCGGCGTGGGCCAACCTGCTACAGAACGGACTGTTAAATTCCTAACCCAATCCACCTATTTTACTGGGTGGAATGGGCCAACTCGGCGTAACAACTCTATATATATGTGTATATTCAAAATAGTGCTCCCTCAATATTAGTCATTTTTTATAAAAAAAAAAAAAAAAAATTATAAAAAAATCAATAGTATGTTTTAAATGTTAATGTGTCGTTTATTAATCAAAGTTTAAAAAAAAAAAACTTAATCTCCTAAATAAATTACTTATAATTAAATAAGTTAAATTAACCATAAAATTAAATATATTAGTGAAGATATAAAAATTTTAGTGGATTATATCTTTATTTAATTGATAAAAAGTTATATAACTTATAAATATAATTTATTTTATTTATCTTACCTAGAACAATGTAAATTGAAAAATCTAATTCACAAAATCTCATAAATTTGGTCGAAGTAGATGCTCATTTGTGGATTTGTTTTGCTCACTAGAATATGATACTTTTTCTAAAAGAATTAATACTTTTGTTGTACAAATAATCTTTTTATAATGTAAAAAAATTACTTTTATTTGACTAATTACAAAAATATTAGTTAAAATCATAATATTTTTCAATAACATGTAATACTTTTATCATAAAAAATAATAATTTTTTTTTCTCAAAACAAATATGAGATCCAAAATGTATGCATAAACAGTTGTCAAATTCATGTATATTTTAACGAATTTAAAATAAATAAATTAGGATTTATGTTTATATTTATAATTATAGAGGTAGAATCCAATGGAGCATGTAAGAAATGTTTTTGCATATACCTTAAAAATGGAAAGAGAAATAAAAAGAATGAGATAGTGTAACAAGAATCCAACAAAGATTACAATTTACAGGCAGGAGTGACGATGATGGGAGTTCCAAAGTAGGGACCACTCGAGCAAGAGAATATATACTGCAGTGCACCAGCTCCTCCACAAATAATTACTTTTAAAGTTGTAATATTCAATATAAATTATGTAATGGTCCCCCCCCCCCCCCCCACTCCCCCTATACATTAGTTTTTTTTTGTTGTTGTGCAAGTTGTGTAAGAGAGTATAGGTAGGTCCCAGTATCAGCCTCAACAATTTTATCTATCACATCATAAAAAAGACAAGCGCCACATAAACTTTATATATCATTTAATAAATCTGGTAGTTCTAGAATAAGTATCACATGCACTTTTATACCACGCGCATTAAATACATGTTGTATTCAAATCAATATCTCTAATCTTAATATTATGATAATCACTTTTTATTACATCAAAGTGTGATAATTTAATTTTCTCAAATGATTTTAAGTGGATAATGTATCATATTCATTTTATTAGCAAATTAAAATCAGTGATCTACTAAAGTAGTCAACTTAACAAGTAAACAGTTTTTTTTTAATGTAAAGCCACTTCAACGCATTGCTGGAGTTGGTCATACAAAATAAATTTACTCTTATTTTTTTAAAGATGAAAAAGGTATTATTTAAATAAATTTGCAAAAGATTAAATGTTCACTAACGATACAGATTAATATGTCTACTAAACTCTAAACCCTAAATTCTAATTCCTAAGATGGAGAGAGTAATGTACCATAATCAAATTGGGTATGTTTACACTAAGTTGAAGGTCTGCGTGACAAACTTTTTTTCGTGGAAATTATATGTTATGTAAATTTAAGAGAATATTAAATATTTTGTGTTTGTTTTAAGATTTAATATGATATGATTTGTAAAATATATATCAAATCAAGTAAAATAGTGATAAAAATTATGTTCAAAATTAATTTTGTAATAATTAAATAATTGACCAAATTTTAAAATAGTTATTAAATATAAACATAACAGTGAAATGGACAAATCTAGATCCAACTATGTCAAAATTGGTTTGAACATAGCCACAGTATACTGGTTAATATCTTTATTTAATATTTGTAGATTAATCGTGAATAGACCAGGTTCAAATGTTTAATGAGTCATGAGTTAGGTAACAGTGATGACACACAGTAAATGTGTTTGAAGAAAGACAAGTCCCCATGAAACAGACTGCCACTCGGAAACCGAATATTCATCGGGATTATGATATATCTGTATCCAACACTGCTTTTGCATCAAACAAGATTCATGGGTAACCTCCCAATGATGTCGCCCCACTCTCTCTCTCTCTCTCTCTCTCTCTCTAGGCAGAAATGGCCATTTTATTTCTTATTTTCTTCTCATTTTTATTCTTCTTTGTCTGTCATTTTGCCTCTGTATTGGATAAGAATCCCAAACCTTTTTTCTTTTTATTTTTTTTCCTTTCTTCTCTACATTGAGCTGTAATTATTAATTTAATTCAACAAAATTGAAGGGAGCACATGTGTCTCTTTGCATGGTTTTCTTTATTTTGCAATTGCCCATTTTTCACTTCATCTTCTTCTTCTTCTCTCTTCTTTTCACCACTTGCAGATAGATATTCTCAGTCTCCTGCTGTAGTAGTCACCTACCCATTTTCAATTTTTTGCAGATTTTTTTTCGTGTATATACTTGTAACTGCTTGCTGGAAACCTGAGTTCTATAGTTGTGTGCCTGTAAATTTGTAACAAAATTCAAACGAAATATTGCGGTTTTTTACCAGTTGTGATGCTCTGTTTGCATGGATACTTTTCTTTGACTCTCTCTCTCTCTCTCTCTCTACTGCAATAACTGCTGCTAATTTTAGTTGAGCCCATAAAATGGGTGATGATCAGGGAAAGTGCAGGATGAACGAATGTTTCATGTGATTTGCAGTTGTGAGTTGGTTAGGAGCACATGACTCATTTCTGTTGAAAAATCCATCCAATTCCTGTGGTTTTCTTCTCTATTGAAATTCCAAAAAAAAAAAAAAAAAGAAGATATTTTCTGGGTAGCGAAAAAAATGGAGGCGTTGAATCAGAAGTCTCTGGAGAGAGCTGTTTCGCAGAGAGCTTTCCAAATGGGGAATTCATTTCCATGCCAAATTTGTGTTGTGGGCTTTCTTTGTGGGGTTTGCTTAACCTCTTTGTTTCTTGCTGTTCTTACTTCCTACGGCGCTGCTTCAATTGGTACTGTTTCCTTCTCTCAGTTAGGGCCCGGAATTTCAAGCCCGAATTCTTCGTCAGTAGGTATAAGTTTTCCACTTCACATTTTGTTGTTTTAGAAATTTATGGGTTGGAATTTTTTTCAGGATTCTTTTTCCCCTTTTGTTGTTAACTATTTACAGTTTCCCCCCTCCTTTTTTGGGATAATTCATGGGCTCTCTGTCTGTTCCCATATATGTTCTTGTTCTTGTTTATGAGCCTGAGTTGAAAATGCAACTGGTTTATTGGTATGAGGATGTTTCGAGGATGTTTCCAGAGAGAGAGAGAGAGAGATTATTATTCTTAATATAAGATAACCTCAAAATGGGGGATGATTAACTCCTTTACTTTTCCTTGTCCTTAGCCTTTCTCTGGAAGCAACTAACACTTTTTTCTTTAGTCCTTAGCAAGAAACCAAGTCTCACTTTTTCTAAGCAGAAATCTTGGATTGAATAGAATACGAATGGAAATTTTTGGCATCGAGAAATCAGAAAATCTTATTAGTATTTGACAGTCGAGCGACTAAGGGGACACTTACATTCAATTTTATTATTTTAATAATTTTTTAATGTGGAATATGTGCAGTAGTTCAATTCTCTAATATGTGAGGAGGAAAGGCAGAACAGGGTAGGAAATTGACAAATCAAGAATTACGTAACTGTTAATCGTGTATTTTATGCATCTCTATATTTCCAGCACAAGCTTATAGGATGTATAGATTTGGAGCTACACATAATTCAGTGTGTCGTTCATAGCATGTTGTCTTGACTATTTACGTGATTTATTCAGATATGAACTTTGCAATTTTGCAATCACATTTTTGTGGCTAATATTGATTGCACTTGATTACATCAAAGTTCCCCATATCAAGCTTGTAACACATGTTTACGTCTGTTATATGACAGATATAGGTGGAGACTGCAATAGCGAATTTAAAGAAAGAGAGAGAATGATGTATTCCAAGGAGACCAATATAAATGGGACAGATGAGAAAGTTTCTGAACTATATAGAGCATGGGGTGATTTACTTAGTAAATCAATAGACGAGGAAGCTAAGTCGTCCCAGAAAATCAGATTGAGCAAATCTAATGTTCATAAGGCCCCTCATTTGGAGAATTGCAAGTTGAATGCCGAAAGAAATAGACGTCTTGATACGCTCCTTCCAAATGGGAGCTTCCCTCCCTGGTCTATTTGGAAAGGGACGTTGGATGACCTTCCATTATTGTCCAGCGATGAACAGCTTAAGCGTTACAGGGATAGAATAATATCCAAAGGAGCTTATCCTCCCTGGGTACGTTCCATTGTCTATTGAACACATTATCTGCCTATGATTCTTGATTGTAATTGGACCAAAATAGGATTGCATAAAGAAGCATTTTTCAATGAACATTGATCGTTGCTGATGAAGCTAAATTATTAGATTCACATTAACTGCTGGTTGAGTCTATTGAAAAGGTTGTATTTTCACTAATCAGTTTATGGGGTGTGTTCTGAATATATGTTTGTGCTTCTGCTGTCTGTGCTGTTGCTAAGTCAGTAAGTACAACCTTATCAATGCCAGAAAACTCTTTGCACTTTAAATTAAAATGCTGCATATTTTGTACATCATATTTTACGAGTTGGAAACTGCCCTAAAGTTTAGCCTAACTATGAAGATATGTTGCTCTCTTTCATAACTTACAAATACCACCCTTGCAATTGCGTGCGGTGGGGGGGGGGGGTTACTTGTAAGGAAAGATACAGACCACAAGGACAGTGATTTGTTATAAATCAAGGAGGTATTTGTAATTTCAAAACATAGAGTATTTTTATAAATAGGTCAAAACCTCATCTGTACTTTTTTATAATTCGCCCTTTACTTTTTTATAACTTCTGCTATCCTATTTTCTTTCTATCCTTAGATCTTACAACCAATGAGGTCTGTCAGATTGCAGGATCGGACGAGGAAAATTATCCTCTAACAAGGAAAGTGCAAAGGGACTTATGGCTTCATCAGCATCCTGTGAACTGCAACGATCCTAGTGTAAAGTTTCTAGTAACCGATTGGGAGAGGTTACCGGGATTTGGTATCGGAGCACAAATTGTGGGAATGTGTAGCCTATTTGCTATTGCAGTTAATGAGAAGAGGGTTCTTGTCACAAACTACTACAATAGAGCTGATCATGATGGTTGTAAAGGTAATATTTTATATTTGTCTCAAAATACTATAGAAACAGTCCCAATCCTAGTATTGCAACGATTTTTGGCCCCGGATTAAGATAGCCTATATGAGAACTAGCCATCTAATAGTCCCTCCAATTTTTTTATTTTTTTTGGTGATATAAAATTGCAATACACGGTCAAATTAATGCTCTAGATAAATTTTATTATCAATTATTGAAATTGTGGAATTGTTGGGCATTTATTAAAATGTTTTGACTTGTGTTCTGTAGGTTCATCGCGCTCTAGTTGGTCGTGTTATTTCTTTCCAGAGACCTCGAGTGAATGCAGAAAACGAGCCTTTGAACTTATGCATGACAAAGTAGCATGGGAAAAGGGTGTTATAACAGCAAGAGAAAATTACAGTTCCCGACAAATATGGTTGGGGCAGATACCTAGGTAGTAAAAACATTATATACATATGACAACTTTCCTGCTATTTAAGCTGCCACTCCGACTAAGTTTTACACTTCAGGGTATGGGGAAATCCTTGGAATATTATGCAGCCAACCACAGAGATAAATGGGACCTTGGTATTTCATCATCGAAAAATGGACCTTAGATGGTGGCGAGCTCAGGTAAATCATCAAAAAGTGGATCCTAAATTGGTATCACAATTGTTCGACTAAGAGATAAAATTGGAACACTTAACGGAGTCTGCTTGTCAGGCAATTCGCTACCTCATGAGGTTTCAGTCTGAGTACACATGCAACATAATGAACATTGCACGACATGATGCATTTGGATGGGAAGCTGCTAAAATGGTTCTTGCTTCATCCTCTGAAGATCTTGCTGAGGTATGCCGTTCCAATCCCTTTCCAATCCAAATTAGTTGCCATATGGAATGCAAATTCTATGTATGCGTGATGTTATTAATAAGTATTTATGATACCAATACATAGCTGTCTCAATATAACGTGTGAATTAAATTTATGCAGAATGTAGAAGAGCATGATCTAGAAAGATTTGTATGGTCAAGTCACAAACCATGGGTTCCTCGCCCGTTGTTAAGCATGCACGTTAGAATGGGAGACAAGGCTTGTGAAATGAAGGTGGTCGGATTTGAGGATTACATGCACCTTGCAAACAAAGTCAGAAAGCGCTTCCCACATCTGAATCGCATATGGCTTTCCACTGAAATGCAGGTTACCCTCATCTTCCCTCTAATATACATATCTTAATATAAATGCCATATGTAAATTGGTCTTTTTTTATTAGCTACATTAGATGTAAGGCTCACATGGACCCAATTTTACGGGAATATTGAAGTTCAGAATGTATGTCGAATGTTTTCTTACGGTCTCACATTAGAAGTCCTTCTTAACATTCAGGATGTCATTGATAGATCAAAGTCCTACAAAACATTGAAGTTCTACTACTCTAATGTGAAACGTCAAATGGGGAACACGACCATGGCAACATATGAGGCAAGTCTTGGCAGGGAAACGAGCACCAATTATCCTCTCGTAAACTTCTTGATGGCCACAGAAGCTGACTTCTTCATCGGAGCATTGGGCTCTACATGGTGCTATCTCATAGATGGCATGAGAAATACCTGTGGAAAAGTCATGTCCGGATACTTAAGCGTCAACAAGGACAGGTTTTGGTAGATCCATTTTTCTGATGCCTATTCAGAAACATCGAACGGGCCATGCAACGGGATCTGGCTGCAGACAATGTGATAAGAGGGAAAGCTCGGATACATCTGATGAGAGAGGTACATGAATCGTGATGTTCCGCTGGTTTATGTTGTGAATAGCGATTTGGTTTTGCCAGTTGTGTGTGTATATTCTTATAGTTAAGCCAAGAAAGGGAAATAACAACTATAGTGATATATAAGTGTTTGTTTGAAACATGAATATCACAAGTATAATATATTTATGAATTTATTCTTTTATCAGTTAATTGATTGTTTCTTCCTTCATGGAGTTTCTTGGTTAAATTATCTCTAAAATAAACATAAAGAAAGTATGTATGACCGATCAAATGGGCCATGTACCTAGTCTATTACGGTTTCAAACTTTATTTTTTAGTCACAAAGGCCAAGTATGTGGGTTTCAAATATATTTCTTCATAGCATTTACGTGCTTGTTTCTCTGTGTTTACATTAGGAAAATGACTGATTATATATCATGACTACAAATCTGGAGAGAATGGGATTATTTCAAAAATCAAGAAAAATAACTGATTATATCTCTCTCCTTTTGGAGACGATAAGTTATCTCAAAATTCGTGAAATATAAAAAATATTTTATGAAAATTACAATTTGTTCTTATGACACAGTATATCTGCCAATTAATAAAGGGTACTTTGATCAAATTATATAAATTTTAAAGATATTCAGCTTTTCTAATCCCAATCCTTCAAGTTTACTTTAGATAAATTTGAATAAATTCATATAATACAGCTTTATCCTAATAGCGTCGACTGTAATTACTTTCACAGTGGATTTCTTGAGTGTGAACTGTCCATTTTGGGCTCCACCGCATCTTATATTTTCCCTTGCAAATGGGCTCAGATAGCATTAAACGAGAGAGAACAAACAAATGAACAGTACTTGAGGAAAAAGTAACACCAATGAAATTAAATTAAAAAACAAAAGAGGAGGAAGAGAGCTTACATTTCAAATTCATTTGAACATGATCCATAGCTGATAATCAAAATCCATAGGTGACAACCAAATGCAAATCGTACGACATAATCAATACAAAATATATAAGAAACTCCGCTTGGATATATGGATATCATTATATCTTTACATCCAATTGTTGTTCACGTTTTGACAACTTTTGCTAAACATTATAAAAGGGGATTAAAAAAAAAAAAAAAGAACCTCTCAGACAACTACACAGTCGACACCCTTAAGGAAATCAAGAAAGAAAACCAAAGGAAAAAAACAACAGCACTAAAAATGTACTAGGAAGCAATAGATTCTGCCTCCAAAAGAAATAATTAATAGAAACATTTTCCTTACAACTAGACAAAGAGAAAGTGCTAAGAAGTTGTGAACTAACATACTCTATTGCCTGTTAGCCTCCATTCGACCAAGGGGGCAAGCTAGCCGAGCCTTTTACCTAAAGGCACAACAGTAAGGAAATTTCACGTTCGTACCAGGCAAGGATGATGCTACCTGCATAGAAACGCAAAATTTCACATAAAGACTTCAAATGTACCAGCAATGCGACTGAGTGGACCGCTGAATCCCATTCGAAAGCTTGCATCACAGCCAGCTCAATATGAAAAGTTCATTGTAGAAACCTGAATGTGCAAACCCAGAATATGCATTAAAAGCTTAATATTACAAAGAGAAGGCAAAAAAGGATCATTTATCTTGTCATCTTAGTTGCACAAACCACAAAATCTAAATCTCACCATCTCACAGATGATTGATTACAAGAGGGATAAAAGTTGACCTTAAGGTTTGGTTTACACTTCATACTTTCTAAAATAACTAAATTACTAAATAATAATTCCTACCACCCTTCCACAATTAAAATAATTACACTTTTAAGTTGACCACTTCCACTGTTTTTCCACTGTCATGATTTTCAGTAAAAGGTTCCAGTGGACTTAGACTTGGGAGTGGTATTTATATTCTAACTCCAGTACCATCAGTAAGATGTGCAATTTGGGGGGGATGGTATGGTAAATATGATCATTAGATACATGAAGTGAGAAAATGTAACAAAACATAAGATTAAACAAAAAAATTCAGTGCAAACATTCAGTCGTTTGAGAACAAAAGAATAACTTTTGGTGAATTTATTTCCTCTTGCTAATGCATCAAACGAATAATCATTCTTGCATTTTTTAAATAGACTGATGTAATCACATACCCCCATTTTAGTGTTACCGGAATTAGGAAAGTTACTTAATATCTGTATCTTCTATTACACACACACACACAAAAAACACACTAGCTAGGGTGGAAACTTATCCAATTTCTTTTCCATTCACCTTTTCCCTTGTCATCCGATAGTTTATTCCACACAATCTTTTGGGACGTAATCATTTCAAATCATGGGTTAACTTATTCTAAGGATTGAGCACTAAAAGAGTAAGGAATACCGAGTTGGGTTGAGTAAGGGGCAAAGAGTGATGATGTGGGTAGCAGAGGAGAGAGTGAGAAGAAGAGCGCAAGAGAAAGTACAATGCATATGTTGAGCAACAGGGGGATAAAGCAGGAGGGGGAGAAGGAGAAGGGGGAGATTGGAGAGCAGAGGAAATGATGAAGACAGAACAAGAAAAGAGAAGATGTGAGAAAATGAGAAGGGAGAGAAGACAAGATGGGATCACAGCAGAGGTAGAGAGGAGCCGGTCACAATAGTAAACGAATTAGGGGTATAGAGAGGGACAGAAAAGAAAGTTGATTTAAACTTTCACAGAATTAGACCATATAAAGTAAGATGAAATCAGATTTGAGGGACGAATGAAGTGATTTGACCTTATATTATGTTGTCAGAACTTCATCTAATTTGTAATAATTGAGATTAAAAATATAAGGTGATTATCAAAACACCGATCTGGTATGGCACATATCTAATTTAAATGAATTAATATACTAAACAGAATTTTTTCTTAACATCATTAGATATCTCACCTAACAGAAGTCAAAAAGGAGCCTCAAGAGATTCATCCCAGACATCTGCACTTCCATTAGAGGCATCTTCTGCATCTTCCTCCATTGAAAGCCTAATGTATTCTCTGTGTGCAAAGCGATCCCACTCCGTCAAATTTGGATTCTCACGTTCCTGTCAAATTAAATATAAAAGTTACAAAAAGAATGAACCTTGAAACTCTATGGAGTATGGAGCATATTCTAAATAGCAGAATGGTAAAATATACACTAAAGAAAGAAATAATTGGATCAATTTTACCTGGCGAATCAGAAATGGATCACGAGTCTCAAAAGCCATGAACTTGTTAAGGTTAAAAAGGATATTAAAAACACTGCCAGAAAGTCTGCTTCCTTTTATATCATGTAGTGTAAAATAGCTCTCATCCTGCATAGGAAATAATTTAAATTTCATCAGGTGTTGTAGTGGGTTGGCACCTACATTGCAATGATTCATCAAATCAAATATTTGTAGAATATGGCAAATTAGAAGGGAAGAAACCCTTGCAATGCAAATATGTCGAAAACCTAATTGGAATTCATAGTGACAAATCTTTAATGTTGCATTTGGATTTAAGGATTAGAAGTGTAAGGGATTTCAAATACATCCACATTGGCATAGATTTCAAATACACCAAAATCCCTTGAACTTTAGGTAAAAAATGAAATAGATGGGTTTCAAATCCATGCTGATCCAGACACCACCAATGGATTTGTTATTATGGATTTCAAATTCATAAGACAAATCTTTAATGTTGCATTTGGATTGAAGGATTAGAAGTGACGGGATTTCAAATACATCCAAATTAGCATATATTTCAAATCAACCAAAATCCCTTGAGCTTTAGGTAAAAAAATGAAATAGATGGGTTTCAAATCCATGCTGATCCAGACACCACCAACGGATTTGTTATTATGGATTTCAAATCCATCAATCCAATATAGCCTAAGAGCATAGCGAAGGCATGAGCAGTACTCTAAGAATTACAAGTACCGAGTAACAAAAAAATTATTTCAGAAAAAGAAAAGAAGAAAAGCAAATGCAAGGGCTGCTTCTTACAGCTCACTAAGACAAATAAAGAGCACCTAAGATATACAAGAGATGAAAACAATCAAATACAATCTACTGGAAGCTAACCTCAGGGCTAATCATGTCTACTATTTGACACAAAATATCCTCAAAAAGCACAGGCTCTTGGGCCATGCATTCCATTCTGTGCAACTGCTCCTCATAAAAGAATTGCATTTCATTCCTCGTGATAATTCCATTCCCATCTAAATCTATGCACTTGAACCTGAAATAAATTACATGAATAAGAAAAAATAATGCAAAAATTGCAGTAACTATCATTGATTCACCAAAAGTTTCAAGTATCAACGGAAACATAAGAATCCAAGTGCATTATATTGTCTTCCCTAAATTACAACAGTCACTAATCACAGGAATAAGTGCCAAAGGTAACCTGGATTTCAGAATACTAGTCAAAAGCCAGATTGCGCATTAGACCTTTCAGTCATTATTTTACTTAAAGCCCCTATAGGAGATTGAAAATATGGGAGGACTAAGCTCCCTAAATGAAAGCATTATGGCTCTTCACAAACTACCCAATACTTAGAAGTGCAAGAAAGAAGCGAAACATTTTTCTGAGGCACTTTTTAAAGGGCTCAGCGGTGGCACAGCCTGCATACTACCAATCCTGCAAATCACATGTACAAATGACTCCGAAAGGAATCAGGCTCTTCAACAATTGACAGCACATAAAGCTCAGGTGTTTGACATGATAGAAAAAACCACAATACAAAACTAAGATTGCATGAGTGCTTATTAGTGGAGAATTTCGGGGTACACATACCAATACTCCAGGCTAGGCTCAGATGATTTGTCCTCCTCTGACAATATAAAGTAAACAAAATCTTCATACCCCATCTTTCCTTCAACCTTGCTGGTGAACTTTCTCGGAACCTTGGACAATTTTCAAGTAACAATACTTAGAAAGATGGCCAAAGCATCCTAGAAATAGATCAACTGTTCAAAGCATGCACAATCTCAAAAATAGCAAAAGGATCAGAAAAAACACAAACCTGAGAAAATATTCTATCAACAATCCGGTATGTAAGTGCATGGTTACCATATCTGATGAGGTTCTCTTTGTCAATCAAAAAATCATGATCTGTGTCTAGCTCCCAGAACTTGCAATATATCACGTAAAAATGCTCATAGGAGAAGTACCTGAAGCAAAATGGGAAAATAAAGGAACATATATGATTAGGATTGATAAAGATGTGAAAATTGTAATAGACAAAAGAAACCAAAGCGCAAAAAAAGTGAATATGAATATTAATATTAGCAGCCTTAATCAAAAATTACTTCTTCCTAATTGCATCTCTGTAAAAAATGTCACACCAGATCACCCCCCCTCCCCCCCAAAGCCCCAGAAAAAAAAGTTTCATCTATTCCGAAGCTTGAAAATACTCATTAAGTGTTTCCGTCTTCACTTCGACAAATAAAAAAAGACCATTAGTATTTTATGCACGATGTCATGAAAGGGCCTATCTCATGCAGTAAAAGGTTATGAATGATATAATTACAATTCAAGTCACCAACATTAATAAACAAATAAACTAGAAAAGATCTTAAAAAGTAAAACAGATAAAGCTTCTACTGATAATACCTCAAAACTTTGTTGATATCCTCTTCTTCATCAGCATGCTGCATTGCAGCAATCAAGTTCGAACGTCTCAGCTCCCTTAGCGTAAGGCGACCATTACCCAATCTATTCACGTAGTAAAATATTCTGTATATTACAGTTTCAGCTGGAAATAGCAACAAATTGCAATGTTAATTCAATCAAGGATTTGGATATTTACATCAAGTAGATAGAAAGAGCATGTTTAACTTGAATATCTGGAGCAGTGTTTTAAAAGGCATAAGGCTCCCCGAGGCGCCAAACATGTTTTACTGCCTAGGCGCGAGTCGTGAGGCGAGGTGCCCAAACTAAATAAAACATGTAGATACACATAAAAACATTTCACCATAATAAAAAACATAATTGATTCACTAAAACATGATTAAATATAGAAGTCCAAAACATAATAGTCATAACTAAGCATCATCACTAAGGCATCGTGAGTCGCCCGTCGATGGCGGGGAGCAGTTGCCGGAGGGGGCAGTAAAGGGGTGGGATGGATTGTTGGATTTAAGAAATTAGGGTTTAAGGAAGAAAAGAGGCGGTGGGGCTGGGTTAGGGTATTTGTTGCACCAACTTCTGATGCTAGGGGGCTGTGTTATGATGTAGGGCACAATACATAATATAAATATATCAAATTAAAAAAAAAAAAATAAAAAAAAAAAGAAACTGGGCGAGGCACGCCTTTTTGGCGCCTCGCCAAAGGTCGCCTTGCCTTGGGGTATTGAGGCACTGGTGGCCTGTATATTGGCGCCTAGCGCCTAGGTGCGCCTTTTTAATCACTGATCTGGAGGTCACAGAAAGTCATCAAACAAACCAGCTAACTCATTGATACTTGCCCTCTGATGCCTTAGAAAAATATAGAATAACAATGGGCACTGAGAACTAATGAAAGGTCATAAAAAGTTTAATGCCTGGGTTCATCTATCATAAAAGTTTCTTTCTTACAAATGTCAAAAAAACGAAAAGAAAAGACTAGACAAAGTTTTCGTTTCAGTCGAAGTTCATAGGTAAAACATTTTTTCTGGTAAAAGAGCATCAAGAAAATGTACACAGTGCATTAAACCTAAAAGCAGAATAGCATCCGCTAGTCAGTCAAATATTAGGGATGAGGTAGTCCATGGCCATGCTTAAATCTGCATGCATTTGACATTTACTCGAGTTATATATCACAAATGATATAACCATGACAACTAACAGTATATTTACCAAGCAAATGGGCCTTCCGAGATCCAGAGCAATAAATGTAAAAACTATTTAAAAGATTATAGTATCACACAGCTATGATTGAAAACAAAATTTCTTGATCTTTCTAAAGATGCAAAGACTCACACATGTAAACAAGAAAACCATTATCTTCATTCTAGACCGAGTGTGCCAAATCGATCTAGAGATAAAGGAAACAGGAAATTCGAGATGGAAAGAATGGCATTGAACCTCTTCAACCGTTCAATAAGCTTTGCAAATCCTTCAGCTCTAAAATGACTATAACATGTAGTATCTAAAATCATTAATTACAAGCTACAGAATTGGTAGCGCCTTATTCATTCCTCCATGAGCTCAGCACAAACGTTCAACTGCCACATCATTACCATAGGTCCACATAGGTCAAACCAAGACAGAATTTTCATTGCAACTGAGACCTCATGTTCATGTCACTACTAATCATCACAGAAACTAGAAGCAGGGAGTTTTAGCACAATGTTTGGCTTAGTTCTACTAGTCGCTTATCAGCAAGGGACTGCTAATTGCTCAAGATACTTGTGAGATGGTTGTAATCGCTTATAGTGAGATGTGAACTAAAATTATGAAGCTAAATAAATATGTCACTGAGCAGCAATGACACCAATAGCATCTGCAAAGCTGCGTTCAAAGGTGACAGCCTATTTATTATCTAAATAACTGCCAACAGTGTCCACTAGTTTTACTAACAGCCAACAATAGCATTACAGAGAGCAAAAGATTATAGCACCCTATACGGCAGAAGAACACGTACAGCAGTAGCAGGATAATTACAGGAATCAAGCACAGACACAAAACTCAAACCAATATGAATCAGCAACACAATTACTATATCCATGTACAAGATCCTACATACCATATCTTTCTTGAAACTCGGGTGTACTTTGTAGGAACTCTAACCCTGGATGAGTTGCCAAAAGTTCTCGAAGCACAGGTTTGAAGTCATCCTATGTGATGTTCGTCATATTTCAAACATAGAAGGAAATTATTAGTAACCAGCTAAACTCGACTTTCTGTAATCTAAGTGTCAAAGAATTTGCTTAACCTGGACCAAGCATTTAAAATCTGGTTGCTTCAGAATTGTGAATATTTGTGTTGCTATATCTTTCGTCAACATGTTTCCATTGATCCAATAATCGACAAATGCATCTCTGTTTGCAAATCATCAAATAGAGAATACAAACATTATGTAAGCAAGACCATTATAACAAATACTTGGAAAGATAAGTTTCCAATTAATGATGAGATTGGTTTAGATTTATCTACCAATTATCAGATGCTAATCCTTACAATTATTAAATACAGCTAACGAGATACCACTTTTCATTGTTGCCATTAGTTCAATAATAACAAGACAATTTTAAGCCCACATGCAAACTAGTAGTCAGAACATAACTTGTAAGAGCATTTCTGACAATTTTTGGAATGTTATCTGTTTGAGCTAAGATATATTCCAGGTTCATAGTATTTGAGCTGATCAGTTAACACTTGGTATTTTGCTCTTTTTATTGCAGAAAGCTTTTAGTTCGCCTCTTTTTATAAAGATAATTAGAGCTCTTTCATAATCAAATTTCATCACAACCTTGAGTACATCACCAATTGTTGATGATAATCATGAAAAGGCGGCCACACAATCAGTCCATGGCTTTTGCGGGGAAAAAAGCCAACATTACAGCAAATTTAACCCATTTCCTTGTTCATACCACATAACACCATTTTAATTACAGAGCCACCTAAACCAAAATAAATTACTTTGAAAATGACATAGATAGAGGTCTGAACCCTGAAAAAATCAAATGCAACATACATGCAAGCAAAACTAAATTATGAGGGGGGCAAAACGGCAAGCAGCTGTAAATTGGAACTCCTTTCAGACAAGAGAGGGGACCAAATATTGGAAGGGCATCTTTCCACACGATGACCAATATGAACTCCTTCTATTAATTATCAACTAACTAGTAACTTCGGGTATAGGCAAAAGAATAAAGCCATTACAAGAAATCATGTAAAAGGCTTAACTTGATAACTAGACAGAAACCTAAATCTCTCTTCTAATAAATACTCTGATATAATGCTCCATGAAAGTTCTTATCAATTATAAAAGGGTAACGATTCTTAAACGACAAGGTCTATTCTTACTGTTTCATTCAGTTTTATTTATTTTAAGGCACGAGAGAAATAAGATAATTATTATCTTGATAGGTAAACTATTTTATATGTGAAGGAAGTTAGTTCTTACATAGTTTTACTAGTCATTTTCCTAAGAACATACACTGATATTTCAGATAAAAAAAAAAAAAAAAAAAATTGAAAGTTACAGCTCAATCGTGCATAACTAAGGTTTGGCTGGAATGATAGTTGAAAAGGAGCTGATTACCCTGGTTGGTACATTTATGGTTGGTCACGGTAAGGGGTGATGGATTTTGCGACACAAAAAGCATGACAGTATTACATGTGGCAGAGGTCCCAGTGATTGTTGCAGATGTTGGGGAGTCACAACTAAGTGCAGCCGGAATCAGGATGGAATATGAAATGGTCAGATATGGGGGCAGCAATCAGGCAGGAATACAGTAGAATATGTACGTGGAGGAATAGAGGGAGGACGTAGATGAAAGAAGACATGGGTGACTTATTCATCAGGTACCAGATGTTATAGAATAAGAAGCAATGATATTATATCAGCTTATTTAAGAACAAGCAAGCATGTTGTTTGAAATTTTATAAATTAAACTTCCAAATTGACAGCATCAAAGAAGAGGGTTAGTATGATTGCTGTGAAAGTTCCCTTTGTGTATTGAACTATTGAAGCAAGCTTCTTTAAAACGATGTAATTAACTGTCTATTTATAATGCCAACATAAATTCTGCAACATACAAAAAGAATAAACAAGTAAGTAACTCATCAACATGACTGGACACTTCTGACACTTCCCAAGTTTGGACGTCTAAACCAACCAACAAATTATTACACCCTTGGCCCATGCTGCATGCATGTATATGGAGCACTTCACCCACAAGGTAATGTTTTGTCCCAGCAATCCAAAAAATACACAATTAAGAAACCCAATCCTCAACAAATTTCTAAGAAGATAACAAGACCACAGCTGCGTAAACTTAATGCAAGTTCACAAAGTTGAAGTGACAGATAGCCAAAAGCAAAAAAACAATATCAAGATACAGCTAGTAAAAATTCAACACAACTAGATTGGAGAGGATTTTTTTTTTTTTTTTTTAATAATAACAATTACCTGGTCACAATTCCGGTGCCCTCGGCATCAATCTTTCTAAACAATACAGTAGAGAAGAACGACGGGAGCTTGCAAATTTCCTTTGTTACTGGTTTAAATTCTGAAAACTCGTGAAAATGTAAGTAAACATTGAAGGCATATGATCTAAATTTCACTAAGCAAGTTCCATACACATTAATAGATTAAATGGAACTGAATATTTGACTCCCTAAGGTATGTACATTTTATCAATCTCACCGTGCATTTGGAGTCCATCCATGTGACCATAAAAGAATTGGTTGATTCTGAACAAGCACCGCTCTCTCAATTCATTAGGTGGTGGACGACCATTTTGGAAATAAAACTGCATCAGTCAAAAGAATTATCAAGAGCACAATATTGTTGCAAAAAACATAGCAAAGCTGCACTAAAAAAAAGAGAAAAACTTAAAAACAGCTTCTACCAACAATAACAACACATCAACATTCAACCTGAGGTATAAGCTCCTTCACAGGCTCATTCACTAATTTCAGGGGAGAGCCTAAAGCAGAAGGGCCTGCCCTCTGTTTCATGATCCGAGGAGAACCTGATGAACTCCTTGGTGAAAGTGGTGGCGTACTGCCAGCAGGAAACATTGAAGGCAATGAATTGCTAGCTGCAGCATTCATGCTAGCTGACCCTCCAGCTGCATTCAATGGACCGCCACCCTTAGCATTATTAAGCAAGGATTTTACCTGCAATCATATGTGGACCTTCATTAATATATCTGATTTCCAATTCAACTATAATGAGACTGAACCTAAAATATTTGTGATAATATTGCCAACAAAGAAAATCTAAGTTGCTTCTACCAGAAAATGTTCTGACGGACAATATTGTATTATACACTTTTTGTCCTAAAGCTAAATCACAGTTAAAGTAACATCATGACACCGCTCTCTCTTAGTCACTACTACTGCAATCAAAGTTAACTAGGCAAACTCTCATCAAAGACTTTGCCTGGTCAAATTGAACTTATTCTCTTCCTTCATTCTCTTGATATTGTGAAATTATAGTTGGTAACATGAAAACCGAGAGTTAGTGAAACCCTCATAGCACCATCCATAATTGAGTGTTAAAAAATGAGAAAAAAACTTCAGGTGTATAGGGACTACACTGAGAAAATTGAATTATTACCAGATTAACAATCAAAAAATATTACAGAGAAAAAGCACTACAATTTTAAAAATGAAACAGTGACAAAGAATTTCACAATAATATAATATAATTATCTGGCTTAAGACTAAATAATGTGGGGTATGAATCAAATTAAAATCTGGTATAGATATTGGCCTTCCGAACATGAACATTTGCAGAACTTGTCAGCTTACTCTGTATTCTTTGTTTAGGTAATCTCCAACTTCCAAATAAAAAAGAGCTGACAAATATATGTATAGCAGCAGCTCAAGTTCCATTATGCAAGCTCTTCGTTGTTAACAATTATCATATGCAATCTTTTTATTTGGCTTAAACTACATAAATAATAAAATGATGCTGTAGTTATGCAGCAACTTTGTACAACGGGCAACACAACATGTAAGTTTCTATTTTTAACGTGTCATTATGGCCCATGTGGCCGGGTCTTGAATGCTAAAACCTAGATCAAATTTTGTATTGAGCCCAAATAAAGTCAGGTCTGGATTTATTCCATGTCCATAACAACTAACAAGAGAGTTTGCCCTGACACCAACACATACATTGTAATGGAACCATATATATGAAGAAAAACACACAAAATTAGATCTGTAATTCATGGAAGTCAATTATAGCTCTAACAAATCTGGGACTAAAGGAAAAATCTCAATGAGTAAACCATCCAATCTCGTATCATGCTTCAAGCTAAGGTTCAGTAGCTTCAAGAATCCAGGCAACTCTGTTATAATACATACAGTTTGAGCCTCTTAAAAACAGAAGGTATTAAGTTGTAAGGTTTTCAGGAAGCAACTCCTCCAGCATTCGAAATCAGAATTCTAATATCCAAAACTACTCTGCGCAATGATTTCCCGATTTGTACATATTCATAGTCTTTCCATGATTGTATATATCAACAAATTCTAGTTAGGCAAAGTGCTTTTTAAGGTACCTCAGATATTCATGAATATCTCGAAAGGTCCCTCAGTTAAAAAAAAAAATGTTTTATAGATCCCTCATTATTACAAATTGATTTTGAAAAGTCCTCCTAATTATTAAAAAGTGATTTTTAGGTGACAGAATGTAACGAAAGTTGTCATATTTGTCAATTCTACTGCTAGAAACTTTTATATGTCATCACTTTTTATTTTAAAATATTTTTATGTAATATTCCACACCATTTCTAATTTTTTTTATTTATACTCAATAAAGAACTCAGAAGAACCTCATTTATTTATTTCACCTCAGATAAAAGTCCTAGGAGCACATCAAAATTGAACCTTATAAAAAATAAAACACAAAAAACAAAATTTCACTTTTCGAAGAACTCATTGAAATAACTTTATGATAAATAAGGAACCTTCACAAATATTTTCACTACTGAGGGACCTTTACAAATATTCACTATAATTGAGGGACCTTAGAATGCATTTTGCCTTCTACTTATTAGAGGACAGGCCGCAAAATTCTTTTTATGACAACAAGAATATACCCTTCTTTTTATCAAGTCATATAAAATAATTGCCTTGAAACAATCTCCTATGGCCACTAAGATATCCCTTAAGTCATTTTTTGTTTGCATACAAGTTAAGATAAACAGTAGTCAGTTTATTCCTTGACCCGTATTAGTAACAGATGACAGATGAACCTTCAGCATTATCCCATAAAGAGACTCAACCGCTAGGACCTATTATATCCTGGAGTTGGAACTCATCAGCTTATTGTAATCCTCAAGCATATACATTATTTTCAGACATTTTTCAACAGCAACAAACTAGAGCCCATAACTTTTATTTCCTTATATTTATAATCTACCTGGATACACCAATATGTCTAAATTATTGCATGTTAAACAATATTCCTCTTTTACACTAATTACTAACTCATCGGTCATATCTTAGCTAAGCCGTCCACCAAACTAGCCACAAACCACGTAGCCAACATGAAGTTCATTAAAAAAATACTAACAAAAAAGACGCGCGGAGAAAGTAATTACCAACGAATTGGTTTCAGGGAGCGAAAGCCACTGATCAAAGAGCTTTTCAGCAACATAAGGGTTCGCTTTAATGGCCAAAGGGGACACTTCAGGCAGCTGCAATAGTTCAGCATCGAGGCACGTAACATCGCCGTTGAAATCCAAATCCATCTCTGTTTCCCAAAACTCTTCAAATTATAAGACAACTCACAATCCTTAGATCTTTCAACGCTACTTCAACCATCAAACAGTGCCCTAGGATGACCCAATTCGGAGCAGAAAACGCCCCAATTATCTTCAGTCACGGATCTTTATAGATTCCAAATCAACGATAAATAAGAAATTCAAGATGCGTAATCTTGATCCTATCCAGCATAAAAGCAAACCCTAGAAATCGTTTCAACTGAGATCGGAGAGACGTAATTTACAAACCCTTAGCAGAAAAGATGTATCGCTCCTCTTGTGTGTGTGCGTGCGTGTGGGTGGAGGTAGAGAGTGCTGTGGATATAAATTCGACGAAATGTTATAAAAAAAAATGGTTTATGAATTCTCGAACTCGGTGTGCAGAAAGAAAAGACTAAAGTGAAGGTGAAATAAATTTGAGAATATAATGTGACCAAATTAGCCTTTCATTATCTTTTTTCTATAAAAAATTAAAGACTATTATCTAACTACTAAATTTTTTAGACAACACTTGTACACAACTTCTGTTTGGAATTTAATATATTAGTATTTTTTTTTTGTGTGTAAAAACCTAAGGCATGGGTGCAACTGTGTCGACCTAGTCCGTCAAGCAATAAAGAATTTAGAAAAATACAATATATATTTTATCTACTATTATTTTATACATTTCTTATAAATTTTGTTTGAAATTTAACATGTAAGATTTAATTATTTATTTTTTCACAAGAACTTGTATGCATCTACATAGATCTTGATTCATACCATTAGGTTAACCAATTCTGTCAAACAATATGTTATAACCTTTATATTACTATACAAAATTTAAAGATTCAAACATATATATTATTTCATACTCTCAATTCTAACTTTAAGTGCATTCACTTTATTAAGTTTTAAATTTAAATGATAATATTTAGAATATTCTAATAATTGAACATAAATATTAATATCTCTACTAAAAAAATAATTATGTAATATGAAAATGAATTCAAAATAGTTGTTATTATTTCGATACTACAAAAGAGGTAGATAAGAAGAAAAGTGTAGGCTATCCAACTAGCTATAATCCTGAGCGGTCCTATAAGGCTTCAGGCTAAACAGACCAGCTTTAAATGAACTAATAAAATTAAGCCATAATCTTATAATTTTTTGAGCTTTAAACGAACTGATAAAATTAAGCCATAATTCTATAATTTTCGAGCTTAATGAACACACAACCTTAATTAAGAAAATAAAATTTAAATTTTTGTGTAACTAGTTTAATGTATAATGCGCTTCGAACATAGAGCCTTAGTAACGAAAATAAAATTGAAGTTAGATCTATCACCAATAGACCACCTCACCCGTTTAATATAATATAACGTAATATTATAAAAGCATATATCACTACTAGGCTTGCTAAACTTTTTATTATAAATTGTACAACTAAACTCTGATATAACTTAATTTTTAAAAAGATGAGAAATGTGAAATAATATTATATTGATGTAAGAAAAACTTTAACCCACAGCCAAAGGACAAAAAGCCATTGACAGCATGATCAATATTATTAGGTGTACACATTACTTTTTTAAATATTTAGGAATTATTTTATAATATAGATAGTGCATACCACTCGACCATTTAATAATTTTGTAATAAATTATAATTGCTCTTCAATATATCAAAATTACAACTATTCTAACTTTCAGCCATAAATTTTGTATTTCCTCACATTTTAATATAACTAAAAAGAATACTGTTTAGGTAAAAAAAAATTATTTATAAATTTGTGATTTTTTCTATTTTATTGATAGGTATAAGAAAATCTTCGTTTTCGTGATTTGTTCTCTCTTAAAATTAACCGTCACATGGTATGATAAAACAATTTTAAAGTAAAGAAGCAATATTATTACATTTTAGGTAACAAATAATTCATTCTCAGTTAAGCAATAATATATTTACTATTCTGGTAGGAATACATTTACAATTAACATAGTAATACATTTGAATACAAAGAGTAGTACATTAATTGTTCAATAGTACCAAAATTTCAGCATGAAGGGTAGTACATTTACAGTTAAATATTAATCTATATATATTTATATAATAGTAAACTGATGGTTTCTATATTTGTTATTATTATTTTTCCCACCCATTTTTCTTTCCACAAATGGAAAGACATTTTTAAAAAAATGTTGTTATATTGCTAACCAATAACCATTCATTTTAATATATTTATAATATATTTAGAATACACATCTGTTGAACTGATTTCTAGATTTTTTAGCCCATTTTTTTTCCACAAACAAAAAGATAGATTTTTAGGAAATATTGTTATATTGCTAACCAATAAGCATTCATTTAATATATTTATAATATATTTAGAATATCGATATGTAACGATCTGTTGAACTGATTCCTAAATTTTTTAGTAATTTGTATTTATTAAAAACTTATGAATTCCCACAATAATCTAATATTGATTCCTAGATTTTTAGGAAATATTGTTATATTGCTGACCAATAAGCATTCATTTTAATATATTTACAATATATTTAGAATACCGATATGTACCAATCTATTGAATTGATTCCTAGATTTTTCAAAAATATTTATCTATTAACCTGAATGTCATAACAATAATATTTGATTTAGTAATTTAATAAGATTTGGAAAAATATATCTCATATCTAAATAATCTGTTGATATGTACTGATCTGTTATACTGATTCTTAGATTTTTCAGCAGTATCGAACTATCTATTTAACTGAATTTTTATTATAAATAGTGTATCTTTTTATGTTGCCTACATTGTGCACTCTTAGCTTTTTTTTATCTTGCTTTATTGATCTATAATGTTGACAATTTTCAACTTTGTGAAAGATGTTCTTTGTGAAAGATATTCATCTGTAGAGAAGGAATTGGACTAAAAAATAAGATCTTCAGTGTTTTTAAGGATGAACATGTATCGTCAAAAAATAAATTTCATAATAAACATGATAAAATGGATAATATGAAACATGTAGTATTTAACATATTTAATTTCATTATTTTTGCATGGTCATACTATTCATGGCCAAGTAAGAAGTTGCCATGGATATAAGTTAAATTTTTATGGCAAAACAAAGGTTCACGAGTGTATGGACTCATTGTTTTCTATGAATAGATTCAACTTCAAATTATTTGATTGAATATCTGGTCTAGAGAAGAAAAATTAAACTTTTGTTTGGTACTCTATTTTTTATTTATTATAGTTTAATTATTCATAATTTTTCAATATGTTATTCTAATCAGATATATTACTTTTTGTCTCGATTTATAAGATGTGATTGGTTGAGTTTATGGGATCCAACCACCTAGATCTATGCCGACGAAGGATGGCCCAAAGAGGCTCATGAAGATAGCTTTTGAAGATCACATGTATTTTAAATTTTCTAGATTATATGATATAATATATAATATATTAATTTTTTCAACTTAAATTTAAAGGTAAGATTCAAAATTATTGTTAATATTGGTATATTTTCTATTGTATTAAAGGAATAATATACTGACAATGACCTTATGTGATGAGTTTATTGAGAAATTGATGTCTTATCTGAGTTTATTATTGTATAATAATAAAGTGATTGTTTCTATTTTTGTTATTATCATTTTTCCTGCCAATTTTGCTTTCCACAAATGGAAAGACGGATTTTAAGAAAATGTTGTTATATTGCTAACCAATAAACATTCATTTAAATTTTTTATATTTTTATTTGTTAATATTGGTAATGTTAATAATTTTATCAAAACTAATAAAAAATTCATATATCTTCATAATTATTTGATTTAAAAAATTAATTATGAATTTGTAGCAGATTCAATGCAATATATAATAATAAAGAATGTTCACGTTGATATACCAAATTTTATTCAATTTTCTTGATTTCAAAAGAAAATACTTTATATTTGGTAATTTGGTATTTGTACTTTATGAATAAAATTAATTAATGTTCACATACGATTTTATATATAATATTTATATTCTTATTATAATCATGGTACATATATAAATTATTGAACATAATTATATATATACATAGATATATTTTAAAAATATTAATTTTATGTATTTTTTAAATTTAATAATATTATACAATAATATGTTCGTGCATCGCATGAGAGAAGATACTAGTACATTTCATAACAAAAAGTAATACATTTATGTATAAGCAACAATATCCTTCAACATAAAGATTACTATATTTATGGTTAAGAAGTAATACTATTCAACAAAAAGAGTAATACCTTTATGACTAAACAATAATACATTTACTGTTAAAACATAGATACACTTCAACGTACAAAGTAATACTTTTGAACACAATAAGTAATGAATTTACGGCCAATAGGTAATACTTTCAACACAAGATTAATACAATTACGATTAAAAATAATACCATTACAGTTAAAGCTAGTAATAAATTTCAATGCATAAAGTAATACATTTATAGTTAAGAAGTAATAACTTTTAACAAAACAAAATAATATATTTCGTCATAAAGAGTAATACATTTACGGTTAAAACAGTAATATTTTAAATATAAAAAGTAATACATTTACGGTTAAACACTAATACATTTCCACATAAATAGTAGTATCTTTACAACACGACCGGACCTGGCCATATTTGGGTTTAAGTCGAGTTTTTATAATGGGTTCCTAAATTATATTTTTTTGCAATGTACAAACCAAAAGAAAAACTTAAAAAATTAAAGCATTTGCAATACTCTAGATATTTATATCATCGTAAAAAATAAAAGACAAACAAGCTGAAAATAATTACTTAAATACAACTTGCCTCACGGTTTTGACAACAAAAGTGTTAGTCGAGTCTATATGATCAAGTTGCTGAATAGTGTCTTTCTGAATGGATAATATAACTAATCCATTCATTTTTTCTTGTGCCATAGTTGACCAAAGAAAAGATTTAATGAGTTTCAACTTTGAGAAGCTTCTTTCTGCACTTGCTACTGTAACTGGTATCGTCAATAAGATTTTGTAAGCAATGTATGCATTCAAAAAACACCCATCCATTTTCTTCAAGTAATTCACCACATCAGTCTCAGATTTTATTTCTATTGGCAAATAATGCTTCAAGAATGTTAACTCTGAAAATAGATCATTCCCATCAATGTCAAAATGATCATTATAAGTAAAATAAAATTGAAGATTCTTTCAATACCACAACAAGCAATCATCATCAACACATCGTAATCTCTCCAAATTGAACAAAAACCCAAAAGCTTCTTCATATTTTTATATTTTTTAAATCGACTTTTTATAGAAGAATGGGCTTGATCAATTAGAAAGAAGAAATAATCAATTTTGAAAGATTCCTCGGCAGATTGTGTTACCTCTTCATTGTTGCTTTCATCAAATTGCCTCTTGGTCATGCAAACGTCATGTGCTTTATTGTGGAGGGGAAAATGGCAGATCAAAGCCCTGATGCTGGAAGTAAGACATAGGGATGTTAAAAGGGCCATGGCCCGACGGACCGGCCCGTTTAGCCCGAAAATTTTTAGGGTTAGGGCTTGATTTTTATTAGCCCGTTTAAAAGTCAACCCGTTTCGCCCGAGCCCGATTAGCCCGAAGCCCTATAGGGCTAGCCCGCTTAGGGTTAGGGCTAACCCGATAGCCCGAACTTTTCTTTTTATTTGTCTATTTTTTAATATCGAATTAATAATATACACCATTTTTAATAATTTTTTATATACCATATTTGATTTTTAGTAGAATATATTAAAATTTATATTTAATTACTAGAAGATTCTAAATAATGTCATTTAAATTTAGAACTTAAATGTAACATGATTTCAAATTTTATGACTGTGAATGCTCTTAAAGCTATAATTGAGAGCATGAAATAGTGTATATGACTTAAATGTTTTATACAATAATATGTTCGTGCATCGCATGAGAGAAGATACTAGTACATTTCATAACAAAAAGTAATACATTTATGTATAAGCAACAATATCCTTCAACATAAAGATTACTATATTTATGGTTAAGAAGTAATACTATTCAACAAAAAGAGTAATACCTTTATGACTAAACAATAATACATTTACTGTTAAAACATAGATACACTTCAACGTACAAAGTAATACTTTTGAACACAAAAAGTAATGAATTTACGGCCAATAGGTAATACTTTCAACACAAGATTAATACAATTACGATTAAAAATAATACCATTACAGTTAAAGCTAGTAATAAATTTCAATGCATAAAGTAATACATTTATAGTTAAGAAGTAATAACTTTTAACAAAACAAAATAATATATTTCGTCATAAAGAGTAATACATTTACGGTTAAAACAGTAATATTTTAAATATAAAAAGTAATACATTTACGGTTAAACACTAATACATTTCCACATAAATAGTAGTATCTTTACAACACGACCGGACCTGGCCATATTTGGGTTTAAGTCGAGTTTTTATAATGGGTTCCTAAATTATATTTTTTTGCAATGTACAAACCAAAAGAAAAACTTAAAAAATTAAAGCATTTGCAATACTCTAGATATTTATATCATCGTAAAAAATAAAAGACAAACAAGCTGAAAATAATTACTTAAATACAACTTGCCTCACGGTTTTGACAACAAAAGTGTTAGTCGAGTCTATATGATCAAGTTGCTGAATAGTGTCTTTCTGAATGGATAATATAACTAATCCATTCATTTTTTCTTGTGCCATAGTTGACCAAAGAAAAGATTTAATGAGTTTCAACTTTGAGAAGCTTCTTTCTGCACTTGCTACTGTAACTGGTATCGTCAATAAGATTTTGTAAGCAATGTATGCATTCAAAAAACACCCATCCATTTTCTTCAAGTAATTCACCACATCAGTCTCAGATTTTATTTCTATTGGCAAATAATGCTTCAAGAATGTTAACTCTGAAAATAGATCATTCCCATCAATGTCAAAATGATCATTATAAGTAAAATAAAATTGAAGATTCTTTCAATACCACAACAAGCAATCATCATCAACACATCGTAATCTCTCCAAATTGAACAAAAACCCAAAAGCTTCTTCATATTTTTATATTTTTTAAATCGACTTTTTATAGAAGAATGGGCTTGATCAATTAGAAAGAAGAAATAATCAATTTTGAAAGATTCCTCGGCAGATTGTGTTACCTCTTCATTGTTGCTTTCATCAAATTGCCTCTTGGTCATGCAAACGTCATGTGCTTTATTGTGGAGGGGAAAATGGCAGATCAAAGCCCTGATGCTGGAAGTAAGACATAGGGATGTTAAAAGGGCCATGGCCCGACGGACCGGCCCGTTTAGCCCGAAAATTTTTAGGGTTAGGGCTTGATTTTTATTAGCCCGTTTAAAAGTCAACCCGTTTCGCCCGAGCCCGATTAGCCCGAAGCCCTATAGGGCTAGCCCGCTTAGGGTTAGGGCTAACCCGATAGCCCGAACTTTTCTTTTTATTTGTCTATTTTTTAATATCGAATTAATAATATACACCATTTTTAATAATTTTTTATATACCATATTTGATTTTTAGTAGAATATATTAAAATTTATATTTAATTACTAGAAGATTCTAAATAATGTCATTTAAATTTAGAACTTAAATGTAACATGATTTCAAATTTTATGACTGTGAATGCTCTTAAAGCTATAATTGAGAGCATGAAATAGTGTATATGACTTAAATGTTTGAATCTTTAAATTTTGTATAATGATATAAAAGTTCTAAAATATATAATCTTTTAATGTTATCTAAAATTGTATTTTAAATAGAGCATAATATGCATTTAATTAAAATTTTAAATTTAAATATATAATTTGACTATTTTGACTCATAGCCCGATAGTGGCCCGATTAGCCCGAAAACCGCTAAGGTTAGGGTTAGGTTCACCATAATCAAGCCAGTTTAAATTGGCCCGATTAAATCAAAGCCCGATTAACCCGAAACCCGCTAGGGCTAGCCCAAAACCAACAGGGCTAGCCCGTTTAACATCTCTAGTAAGACATTTGATTCAACTCCATTCTAACCAATTGTGCCTCCATAAGCTCAAATTGTTCATGAAAATAATCTTGAAAAGAAGGGTGGTCGCTGGTAGTGGGCAGTTTGTGGCGACTGGGAGAGATAAGATAAGATTGGAGATTTTCTCTTTTTTTTTTTTTTTTCAAAATAAAGAGAAAATCAAAACAACTAAAAATGTTTAGAAGACACAAATCTCCCAACGGTAGATTTCGAATAAGGCGTGCCCACGCCTTATTCATACTCATCAACTAAGGAATAATTAAAATCCTAAGGTTTGTCGATCAGTAGAACAATTTTAATAAGGCGTGGGCATGCGTTACATGATTTCTGATATGCTCGAAAACTGAATATCTCAATTTAGAGTGTGTCCTTGCTTTATAAAAAAATTCCGTTGTATACAACGAACGAACTAATATATTTTTTGAAGTTATACGAGGAAACAAATACTTTAGGTTGTCTACCAAAAGCGCCTTTCTTTACAGTCTTTGGCTAGACATCACTATTCATCAATCATGGTAAATCGAGATTTGCAAGTCAACATGATCAACGTTTTGCATGAGATCATTTGCATAAAAAATTCAAACAATGACCATTAACTTTGAAAATTCGTCCAGTTTTTGAACTTTGTATGTCTACTGTACCATAAGGAAATATGTTAAGTCACAGTAAAAGGCCCAATCCATTTAGATTGTAATTTACCAAGGAATAATTTCAACTTAGAGTGAAAAAGTAAGACTTTCTGACCAACATAACATTCGTTCCTGGAAATCATACGATCGTGGAATGCTCTTGTCGTTTCTTTGTAAATCCTTGAGCTCTCATAAGTTCATGATGAATTCCTCTAACTCTTGCAACTGTAGTTTTCTCTGTTTACCCTCTTCATCTAAACTAATGTTGCATTGTTTGATAGTTCAATATGCATGATATTCAAGGTCTGCTGGAAGATGACAGGGTTTGTTGTACACCAAGTAGTATGGTGACATGCAAGTTTGGTTGAAACCTGAATAACCATCAAGACAACAATAATGAGTTCGACCAGTTAAATGTTCAAGCATTTGATTAATAAAAGAAAGTGGAAAATGATATTTTCTAGTTAAAGCATTCAACTTCCTATAATTGTTACATACTCTCCATCCATTTTGAACTTTAGTAGCCACCAACTCATCTTTAGGAATACATGTTTTCTTCGAAACGATTTGAACCAGAGTTACCTATTTGCTATCTGAAATTGGGTAGATCATACCTACATCAAGGAGTTTCAGGATTTCTTTCTTCACTACTTCCATCACAGGTGGATTCAATCTATGTTGGGCTTCTCCAGAAGGCTTACATCCTTTTTCTAGTAATATGCGGTGTATGCATATATGATGACTCAATCCTTTTATGTTCGTAATTGTCCATCCAATGGCGTCTTTAAACTCTTTGAGCACCCGAATTAGCTTCTCATCTTCCAAAGTGGAGACTTTGCTAGAAATTAGCATAAGTAAAGTTTCTCCTTCCCCCAAGAAAATATATTTTAAATGTTCAGGAAGAAGTTTTAACTCCAACTTAGGTGCTTGTGCAAGAGAATGAAGAAGTTTGGTGTGAGAAACATGTAATTCAACATAAGAAACATTAAACCTCCAAGGTGTTAGCAATTCTACCTCACAAATTGCATCATACAAATCAGAGTCAACCTCAAACTTCTTCATGTACTTATGTGAACCTTCAAGAGTTAAGTTCCTACTAAGTACAACTTTCAGCTTATCATGATCACTCATATCAAATATATTATGTGCTAGAGAATCTACAACATCCACAACAAAAATAGAAGACACACCACTTGGGATATCTCATGGCCTTATAGATATTAAACTTAATAATCTCACCATCAAATTCCATAGTAAGTGAACCATTATACACATCAATTTTTATTTTAGATGTTTCCAAAGAAAGGTCTCCCTAACAAAATCAAAGAACGAGATGATTCGTCCTCTTCCATATTCAGCACATAAAAATCAGAAAGAAATATTAATTCGCACATAAAAATCAGAAAGAAATATTAATTCATTCACTTGAACTAACACATCCTCTAATGCCTTCAGGATAAACATTAGACCTATGAGCCAATTGAATAATCACACCAGTTTCGTTTAAAGGACCAATATTCAGAGATGAATAAATAGATAACGGCATGATATTGATTAAAGCTTCTAGATCTAGCATTGCTTTTTCAACCTCACATTACCAACATTACATGGAATGGAAAACATACCGGGATCCTTGGATTTAGGAGGTAACTTCTTTTATAGAACAACTGAAACATTTTCACCCATACCTACAAACTCATTACCTTTCAGCTTTCTCTTATTTGTGTACAATTTCTTCAGAAACATGGCATACCGTGGTACCTGTTTTATTGAACCGAGTAAAGGGATGTTTACCTTGACCTTATGGAAGGTATCTAAAATTTATTTTTCTCTTCCTCCTTTTAAGATTAAGACAATCTAGAAGGGAAAGAAAGTCTTAGTCTGATAACCTTTTGTAGTGGCTCTCTAAATTAAGTTCTTTGGATTGATCACTTTGAGTTTGAAGAACTTCAACTTCCTTTTCCACTTCTTCCTCCAAGTTTCTTCCATGAGACGACTTGGTAATATCCTCATTTTGCTTTGGGTTTACAATCGTTTGAGATGGTAATTTACCTTGAGATTCCATTTGACTCATAGATGAAGTTAGTCGGCTCATTTGGTCTTTTATCTCATTGATACTCGTCCTCATCTCTTATTGAAATTGTTGTCTGTTGAGTGCAAGATTTTAACAATTTCTTTAGGAGACATACCTAAATTCGAGGAAGACTATTGTTGTTGAGTAGTTTGTCTAAGCTGATAGTTTTGGAATTGAGGCCTTGGGCCATAATCGAAGATCGGATGATCTCTCAACCATGATTGTAGGTGTTGGAGTAAGGATCATACTTTCTTTGTGGTGGTCTCAGAAATCCTCCGACTGTATTAACTTGCTTATGGAGCTTATCTTGAAGTGTCGGGCACATATCGGTTGGATGTCCCGTGGAAGCACATATTCCACATGCCTTAACTTGTTGGACATTTCCTACAACAATTTTTTGAACAAGTGCAATTAGATTAGAAATTTGACTTTTAATAGAAGAAGAACTTACCTCAAGCACTTTTCCGTAAGACGTATCATGCCTAACTCCAAACTGTTGAGATTTAGCAGCCATATTGGTAACTAAATCTCTACCCTCGGTATCCATTTTGTTCACTATATAACACCTCCACTGGCAACATCCAACATCATTCTCTCTATGGGAAGCAATCCTTCTTAAAAATATTGTATGAGAAGCTGCTCTGATATTCCATATTCAGGGAAACTTGCACTAAGCAGTTTAAACCTCCCAATACTGATGAAGACCTTCTGAATCTCTTTACTTGATTCCACAAATTTTCCTTCTAATACTTGCAGCTTTCCAAGCAGGGAATGTTTTTTTCAAGGAACAACAAAACCATTAACATCCATGTGGTCATAGAATGAGATGGCAAATAAAATAGCCAATCATTTGCTTTATCAGCTAGAGAAAATGGGAAAGGGAGTAGCTTGATTTGTTTCTTCGTGACACCTTGTGGTTTCATTCTAGAACAAACTACATAGAACTCTTTTAAATGTTTGTGGGGGTCTTCATTTTCTATTTCATGGAATCTTGGAAGAAGATGGGTTAATCCGAACTTCAACTCAAAATATATATATATATACACACACACACACATACATATACACCTAAAATAATTTTGGGCCCCTAAAAATCAACAAATTTTTGGGGCCCGATGTGAGAGACTCTTCCGACTTACGGAAGGTATGACCCTGTTTTCCAGTTAAACAGTAATACTTTTTACACTAGGAGTAATACTTTCTACAATTAAGAATCCATACTCTTCCCTGTATATATATTGTTGGTTTACCTTAAAACATAATAGTACTTTCTTTTACCTAAAATGTGTGGTATTATACACACTACTATTGCCATTGGGATTCATAATTTGTCATATATTTTTAAAATATATTAATAATATAATTTTGGATAAATAAATATTTAGAAACATTTGAACTATTTTATTATTTTATTGATAAATGTGAGTAAAAAACTTTAATTTTTATATAAAGAAACATTATCCTCGTTCCAACATATGAGTTTTATTTTTTTATAACAAATTGGTTAATTGTATTAAAATTAAATCTGTATTAAATTTTCATAGAAATTATTATTTAATATTTTTTTGATGGTGAATGGCCAATAAAGAAAATTCTTAGCCTACTTTGTTAAAATATTAGATAGATTCAACAAAACGTTGAAAAAATAATTTGTTGAATGTTACTTGTTTAATTGAAAATTACTACTTGTTTATCTGAAAGTTATTACTTGTTTAGCTAAAAGATATTACTTGTCTAGCTAAAACATATTAGTCTGCATCTAAAAAGTGTTACTCGTGTCCATTGAGAAAACATAATCATTAGGCAAGCTACGCATTGTTGGAATATCTAGGCAATAGATCATACGAAATACGCAGTGGAAGTAATAATTAAAATTATTTCAACGATCTATGCCTAAACTTACACAACCCCATATATGTAATTAAAAGGATGTTTAACAATATACCAATTGCGATATCATGTTCTGAGCGAGAATCCATGGATGACCAGATGTCACAGGATTCCACCCTTGAATGTCCCGGGCCCCCGGGATAAACTTATCATCCGTGATTAGTCCCGCCATTTGGGCTGCCCCACAGGCCGCCCAACACCCTTCGCCAATCGATGCCCGACTTCACAGGAAGGCCGCCAGCGACCGTAGCTTTCTCGCACTCTTTCGAAGTTCAAGTCTTTAGGTGTAGGGCTTTTTGTCATGTAAATAACTTTATCCCTACCTGGGATTTTGCTGCGTTCCTCAGCTTTGTAATGTCTAGTGCTGTTACTAGCCTTTTTTTTTGTGCTACTATAGGGGGGATAGGGTATTCAAAGAGAGTTGAGCAATTGACTGGAGGCCCGCCTCTCCACCATTGCTATCAATTGCATCTGCATATTGTAATTGTTGCCTACCATTTAATACAAAGCAAGCATTTTGCAATAGGTTCTTTTGTTTCAGTGTGCCATTAAAGCACCTCCGGGTGTGATTGCATCGCAACAGCACAAGCTCTCGAGCGAGTTCGTGTTGGCAAGGCAGAAGTAGTCGAAGGTGTTGATTGCTAGCTGCACGGTGCGCTAAATTCTATTACTCACTACAAGCACCCCGTGACAGGTGGTATCAGAGCCTCGACTCGGGATCCACAAGGCCGAGGTAGGATGGCGAATGATGAGTTATTTACGGGGAGACTCCCAAATGGAAACCAAAGATTGGGTGCCCTGGAGGAAACATCGTGCCTCCACGAAGAGATAATTGCAGAACTCGAATCAGTGGTGGCCGACCTGAAAGCCAAGCTTGATAAGAGCCGGCAGGTGTGCAATGTATTAACTGAGGCCATGAGGGCAGACAATACGATTGACATGCATCGGCAATTGGAGGAAATGAAAATCCAAATTGGCCTACTGCAACGGGTGGCAAGCAACGCCCCAATGGCAATTGATCCGATGCCCAAGCATCAAGTGCCAGAACCGAGGGCATATGGCGGTGCTAGAGATGCCAAAGAGGTAGAAAACTTTCTCTTCGATATGGAGCAGTATTTCTTGGTTGTCAATATCGTAGACGAGGGTCGAAGAGTGTCCACCTCAACTATGTATTTGACCGGGGATGCAAAGCTCTGGTGGCAGACCAAATATAAAGTGATCCAAGATCACCGGGTGGAGCTCGAGACATGGGCTGAAACCTTGGGCGCGACATGAGCTGCAACGCCAATGGGTGAATGACACTAATGCCGCGATGAGTGCGGCCGAATGCTTGACGGACTACACTGCTGAGCCCTGAAGCAATACAATAGGCTGACTGCCGTAAGCAGTAGCCATACAAAAGGAAGCGGAGCTAAATCTTTCAAGCCGAACTCCGGAAGGGGTGGGGGAGAAAAACCATCCCACTCCCAGGGAAACTCGCAATGGAGCTCCAACCAGAAGCCTCAACAAGAGAACAAACAAGGTTCATCATCCTAGAAAAATGGTGGGTACTTTCTCTATGATGGACCCCATCGGATAAAGAATTGCGCAAAGAAGCAGTGGCTGAATGCTTTGAAAGCCTCACAGGACTTGGGCCAAAATCAAAACAAGTGGATCCCCAGCTGTCCCACTTTGATGAAGATGACTCTAAGAAAGAAAATCTCGGAGCCATTGCCCATTGGTGCAATACTTTATCCTACCAGGTGGCCACCCAAAATAAGGTGCCATCAAAAAGAGGCAAGACCGCACCGGCTCTAAGGAGCCACACTGAGGAAGATCAACCACTAAAAGTCCAGAAGAAGAAAAGGTTGATGTTCGTTGATGTAAAAATCAATGGCAAGCCTGTGCGAGCCATGATCGACATAGGTGCCACACACAACTATCTAGCCAGCGCCAAAGTAGGGAGACTCGGGCTCATGCTAGAGAAAGGAGTAGGGCGAGTCAAGTCTATCAATTCCACTGTGCAGCCTATCGCCGGTATCGCCAAGTTTGTGCTATTGAGACTTGACCCATTTGAAGTAAGGACCAACCTATCCGCTGTGGTGATGGATGACTTCAAGCTCATTCTTGGGCTAGAGTTCTTGTGGGATACTAGGATGACGATCCTCCCGCATGTGGATTCCTTAATGATGATGGGAACAAGCCATGCGTTATCCCCACTTGGGCTAATAAGATAGGCGAGAGAAGCCTGTCGGCCATGCAGTTCGAGAAGGGTTGCAAGCATAATGAATCATCCTTCTTGTGTGCCCTTCGCTTTGAGAAGATTGAGGAGAAATCTGGGTCGCTTCCTAGTGTGGTGAAAAAGCTACTGGAAGAATATAAGGATGTGTTGCCAGATGAACTACCTCGGATGCTCCCGCCGAAGAGGACAGTCGATCATGAGATTGAGCTGGTGGCTGGCACAAAACCTCCTGCCAGAACACCGTATTGCATGAGCGAACCTGAGCTTGAAGAGCTTAGGAAGCAGTAGAAAGAGATGCTAGAGTGCGGACTTATTAGACCTGCAAAGTCACCGTTTGGGGCCCCAGTTCTTTTCCAGAAGAAGTCGGATGGCTCCCTACGATTTTGCTGTGACTATCGGGCACTGAACAAAATCGAATAAGTACCCCATTCTACTGGTAGTAGACTACTTCGACCGTCTCAGTCGGGCAAAATACTTCACGTAGATAGATTTGAGATCAGGCTACTGGTAAGTCCAAATCAAGGAGGGAGACGAGTACAAAACTACAGTTATCACCTGGTATGGGGCATTCGAGTTTCTGGTGATGCCTTTTGGCTTAACAAACGCTCCAGCCACCTTCAATACCCTCATGAATCAGGTACTTCATGGCTTTCTTGATGAATTTTTGGTGGTGTACCTTGATGACATCGTGGTCTATAGCGAGACCTTAGCGGATCACTTAAAGCATCTCCACAAGGTTCTCGCAAGGCTGCGCAAGTACGAGCTATATGCAAAACCTTCAAAGTGCTTATTTGCTTAAGAGATTATTGATTTATTGGGCCACATTGTGGAGAGAGGCAGGATCTACATGGATCCAAAGAAGATTCAGGCTATCGAGGAGTGCCAACCTCCAAGCAATATACATGAAGTCAGATCATTCCTCGGGTTGCCAACTACTATAGGAGATTTGTGAAAGGCTACTCCAAGTAGCACGCCCCTTGACAGACTTAACAAAGAAGTTGGAAGCTTGGAATTGGTCATCCTAATGCCAAGCCGCCTTTGAGAGCTTAAAGAAGGCCATCACGACCGACCCGGTGCTTGTTCTTCCAGATCTGTCAAAGCCATTTGTGGTGGAGACCGATACTTCAGACTATGCGCTTGGGGGAGTCTTAGTGCAAGGTGGACATTCGGTTTCTTTTGAGAGCCGAAAGTTGAAGGATGTTGAGAGGCGTTACACAGTGTACGAGAAAGAGTTGCTGGTTGTTGTCCACTGCCTCAGACAATGGCGGCACTACTTTTTGGGCTTACCTTTCATAGTCAAGATAGACAATACGGATGTTAGCCACTTCTTGACACAATCAAAGCTTACAGGGAAGCAAACAAGATGGCAAGAGATGTTGTCTGAGTTTAGTTTCATGTTAGAGTACCGTGCCAGCTCCAAAAACCACGTTGCGGATGCCCTTAGCCATAGGGCAGATTTGGCAGAACCTCAGGTGATAGCAGCCCTCGCTGCGAGCAAAGCTACCACCAACTTGCAGGAGCAGATACAGAAGTTAACCAAAGCAGACTCTGCACCTCAGTCTCTGTTGAATCTTGACATGTAGGGCAAAACATGGCAGGTTTGGGTTAAAAATGGCATTTTGAGGAGCAAAGGAAACCGCCTCTATGTACCCAAGGGCGGGGACCTACGTAAATCAATTATTGCCAAGTGCCACGACACTCTTTGGGCGGGACATCCAGGGGAAGAGCGTACAGTGGCCCTAGTTCAGCGAGCTTACTATTGGCCACAAATGCGAGATTACATTGAGACTTTTGTGCGAACCTGCTTGGTGTGTCAGCACGATAAAGCAAATCGGTAGAAGAGGGCGGGCTTGCTTGAGCCATTGCCCATTCCTGATAGGCCCTGGCAGAGTGTTTAGATGGACTACATCACCAGTCTACCCAAAGTTGGAGAACTTGATCCTATTATTGTTGTGGTAGACCGATTCTCTAAATATGCAACATTCATGCCAGCCCCTAAAAGCGTTTCAGCAGAAGAGATAACTCAACTCTTCTTCAAGCATATTGTCAAACATTGGGGATTGGCGAAGGATATTGTTAGTGATCGGGACTCTCGATTTACTGGCAATTTTTGGACCAAGCTCTTCAAACTACTCGGCTCCAAATTGAATCTGAGCTCTAGCTACCACCCACAGTCCGATGGGCAGACTGAGCGCTTCAACTCAATGCTGGAAGAATATCTTTGATACTTCGTGAGTGCTAATCAAAAGGACTGCGTGAAGCTACTGGATGCTGCTCATCTGTGTTTTAATGCTCAAAAGTGCTCTACCACAAATCGGAGTCCTTTTGAGATTCGTACCGGGTAGCAACCACTCTTCCCACACACAGTTGATACCCCACAAGGTGCAAGAACTTCTTTTGCACAGAATTTCACTCTGGAGTGGAAGCAAAATCTCGATCTCACCTGTGGTTGCCTAGAAAAAGCTTAGAAGCGGATGAAAAAGTATGCTGATTTGAAACGTCGCTTCATTGAATATCGCGTTGGTGATAAGGTGATGGTTAAGGTCCCGGATCAAAGGCTCTCCAAATTATCTCGAGCTGGAGATCCACGCCTAATGAAAAAATATATTGGACCTGTTCAGATCCTTAAAAGAATTTGAAAGGTAGCCTACAGGCTAGCGTTGCCTCCCTGGTGGTGAATTCACACTGTTCTCCATGTTAGCCTGCTAAAGCCATACCATGCCGACAGGGAAGATGCCACCCGCAATCTCCCATGCCGCCCAGAAATGAAACTTACATGTAGAACAGACAAAAGGGTAGTAGAAGTCATTCTCAATCACCGAGATGCAGGTAAGAGGAAACCACACAAAGAATACTTGGTGAAATGGCAAGGTTGCAGTACAGGGGAGAACACTTGGGAGCGGGCGACGACCCTTAAGGCGTTCCAGTCTCTCATTGATACGTATCATGCTTCAGTGGTGCCAATGATGTCACCATCTCAGGTGGGGGAGAGCTGTCACAAGATGCCACCCTTGAATGTCCCGGGCCTCCGGGATAAACTTATCATCTGTGATTAGCCCCGCAATTCAGCCTGCCCAACACCCTTCGCCAATGGATACCCGACTTCACAGGAAGGCCACCAGCGACCGCAACTTGCTCACACTCTTTTGAAGTCCAAGCCTTTAGGTGTTGTGCTTTTTGTTATGTAAATAGCTTTATCCCTACTTGGGATTTTGTCGCGTTCCTTAGCTTTGTAATATCTAGTGCTGTCTCTAGCATTTTTTAATTTTCGCTTCTATAGGGGGGATAGGGTATTCGAATAGAGCTGAGCAATTGGCTGGAGGCCCCCCTCTCCACCATTGCTATCAATTGTATCTACATATTGTAATTGTTGCTTACCATTTAATACAAAGCAAGCTTTTTGCAATTGGTTCTTTTATTTTGCTGTGCCACTAAAGTACCTCTGGGTGTGATTGCATCACAACAGCACAAGCTCTCGAGCGAGTTTGTGTTGGCAAGGTGGAAGTAGTCGAAGGTATTGATTGTTAGCCGCACGGTGCGCTAAATTCTATTAATCACTACAAGCGTCCTATGACACCAGATCACATGTTGATCAAGGAAATTTTAAACCTCCTCCACAAGTTTATCCACACCCAGTCTTGATGCGTAGACACATGGTGTAGATTGATTCTTGTATATCTTTTTTAGAATGAGACGAACAATCTCAAAGTAAAAAAATAATTGAAAGTTCTCAATACAGGAGAGTAGAGAGAAAAGAGCACGAAGATTACCATATCTCCTTGTGTATATGTGCATATGGACGGGAAAGCCTTGGAGGATCAATTTATATTGATCCTTTAGGTTTCCTTATAGGCCTGGAACTCATCATCTCCATGTGTTAGGCATATCTCAAGGACTATTCCTTTATGTGTCTTTTTGGGCTTTAATTAATTACTAGAATTAATTCATAAATCCAAAAGACTACTCCTAATTTCTTATTTAATTCTCTAGCAATATTTGGGTCTAATTAATTATTTGTCCTACTAGTCGCGATATCATGTTATTAGCGAGAATCCACGAATGACCAGATCACATGTTGATCAAGGACATTTTAAACCTCCTCCACAAGTTTATCCACACCTAGTCTTGATGGCGTAGACACATGGTGTACATTGATTCTCGTATATCTTTTTTAGAACAAGACAAACAATCTCAAAGTAAAAAAATAATTGAAAGTTCTCAACACAGGAGAGTAGAGAGAAAAGAGAACGAAGATTACCATATCTCCTTGTGTATATGTGCATATGGACGGGCAAGCCTTGGAGGACCAATTTATATTGATCCCTTAGGTTTTCTTGTAGGCCTAGAACTCCTCATCTCCATGTATTAGGCATAGCTCAAGGACTATTCCTTTAAGTGTCTTTTTGGGCTTTAATTAATTACTAGAATTAATTCATAAATCCAAAAGACTACTCCCAATTTCTTATTTAATTCTCTAGCAATATTTGGGTCTAATTAATTATTTGTCCACCAAATAAAATTAGTTTAGTAATTAATTCTCTCCTCAATTATTTAATCACTTAGGCTCAAATAATTAATTTATCCAACAAATATTATTTAGTCCAATAATTAGTTTATCCATGATTAATTAATTTTTTTCTATGTATCAACACACGAAATCTTGTTAAGCATCCGACCTCTTAGGTTCATCACTTCACCTAATCCAAGAGCTAGCAATCTAATTGCAAGATTAATTAATCCAACTAATTAATCACCTTTGGATTTCCCAATCCTTAGGTACTCAAGATATCTATTCGTTTATTTCTAACAAATAGTAATAGAGGGACTCATAGGCAAAAGATGAATTAGACACGTGAACCTTTCATCTGTATACCATGTAAATACGGTCCCTTCGCTTGATTCTCCAACTAGTGTCTAGGGTATGGTCATTTTATACAAACCCATAATTCACATTACTAACTAAAATTTTACTCACACACTTTATTGATATGTTGGCCAATACCAAGATCCCATCTCTTATGTTCTGGCTGGTTTCTTGCATAAGTTTTTTTTATTGGATACAACGAGTATAGGAAATATAAAGAAACAATCTCAATAGATTACTCTACATGGTAGAAAATTTTGTCTTTTCATTACTCTAATCTTAAACATAGTTTCATTGTTACAAATAGGCCTCTGTTTGGCCTCTCAAGGGAGGTTTGAGGACTAGTCAAATATATAACTTCCCTCATGTAGGAGCACTTGCATGCGTATAGTTTTTAGGACTAATTAAAGCACCAGGAAAAATAAAACCTTCAATTATCCCTCTGCCACTACGACTACCAAATGGTTTGAGTTGTGATGCGGGATTGGTTCAATGTAATTATTAGGGACAAACATCACATCCACTAGCCTACATGATGTCTCAGCACCGATATCCATAGAACGGGATATCCACTTCCTGAGTAACATACAACTCAGGGAAAACCTATCTAAATCCTACGATATCTCTTCTCATGGATTCTATGGCTCAGAACATTTATGATCTCAACCACTGAGACTTATTCCATGACCCCCAACCCATGTATGATCAAGTCTCCTAGTTACCGAGATCATGAGATTTCAATATCGTATTGTTGAAATATCTAGGTATATATTATACGAAATACTCAGCGGAAGTATTATTAAATATTATTTCTACGATCTATGCCTAAACTTGCACATCTACGTATACATAGTTAAATGAAAGTTTAGTAATATACTAATCATGATTTCATGTTCATAGTGAGAATTTGCGGTTGACCGAATCACACTTTGATCAAGGATGTTTGAAACCTCCTCTCTAAGTTTATACATACCCAGCCTTAATGCATATATACACAGTGTAGCTTGATTCTCATATATCCTTTTTAGAATGAGATGAGCAATATCAAACTAAAAATATAATTGAGAATTCTCAACACATAAGAAGAGAGAGAAGAGAGCACACAAAAAGAGAGAATTGAATTATCTCCTAGTCGTGTATGTTGCATGAATAGTCGGCCTCCGCATATGACATTCAATATATATTGATCCCCTTAGGTCTCCTCGTGGCTTACGAGTCCTAATTTCCATGTGTTAGACGGGTGGATGTATCTCAAAGACTATGCCTTTAAATGTCTTATTGGGTTGTGATTAATTTCTAGAATTAATTTCTATGCCCAAAAGACTACTATCAATTAATTATTTAATTATCTAACATTATTTGGATCTAATTAAATATTTGTCCAGCAAATAAAATTTGCCCAATAATTAATTCTCTCCATGATCATTTAATTACTTAGACTCGAGAATCAGGTTAAGTGTCTGATCCCTTGGGGTCATAACTTCACATAATCCAAGAGCAAGCAATTCAAATGTAAGATTAATTAATCTAATTAATTAATTACATTTGGATTTTCTAATCCTTTGGTATTTAAGACATCCATTCATTCATGTCCAACAAACACCAATAGAAAGACACGTAAGCAAAAGATGAATTCAACATGCGAATATTTCATCCATAGTTACTATGCAATAAGAGTCTCTTCGCAACTGCACGAGGTAAATTATAATAAAATATGGTGAGAACAAGTATCGTATCCACAGGGACTATATATAGTAAATTCAATTAAGTATTCATTTATGATACTATCCTTTATCTAAAAAATCAATTTGAAATTGGTTTGGTAAAACAAAATAAAACAAATAACGTAGAAATGAATATCAAATCAGATTCAAACAACTAAAGATATTCATAGATTGTATGGATTCCAGGGACATCCATTCATATGGTTCATATGAATTCCTTTCAAACTATATTTAATTCCTATATTTATAGAAGAATCACTAATATATCTAGATCCACTCTTTCGAGTTAGATCTAAATGTAGATTAGATAACAATGATCATTCTCAAGATATTATTTAACTCCCAAACGTGCCTAGGATCTATTCTCATCATAATACTTATCAATCTTCCGATCTAGCAAGTGTTATGTTATACATTCCTAATCCATTGACCAATTAATCCCCCCTGGGCAGTAATAGAATAACTACACATATACAATTAGTCTCCACATAATTTCATACAACATTCAAATCAAAGAAGCATAAACAAATATGGAAAGGGAAATAATATCATTATAGAAAAACATATGAATCCATAATCATGCACTCCCTAGAATCACTATATGTTTAGCCACAAATATTCAGTACATAATCCATGGGAAACATATTGATAATTATGGCTAGCATAAAAAGAACAAAAGAAAAGAAGATTATTGAAGCCCAAATGATCTTTGTTTACTCTCTTTCTCTCTCTCTCTCTCTCTCTCTCTCTCTCTCTCTCTCTCTCTCTTTGATACTTGGTTGGTTGATCCTCCTTTGTATCCTTGTTTCTACCCTAAAATTTATTGTATATTGTGTTGTCTCATTCTCTATAATATGATGTAGCCCTCCTTTTATAGACAATTACTAGGGTTATGATAGCCTCCATATCTCTGATTGGAATGAGAAGATATGCTTGAATCACACCAAATCTAGAAGATATGCCCGAATCACACCAAATCAAGAAGATATGCTTGAATATCACCAAATCGAGATAGTTAAGATCATATCACGAGGATAAGCATGGTCCATGCGACTTGAGACGTGGTCTATACATCCTTAATTATCTATTTTTCTGTCAAAAACTTCAACAGACACGTGATGTAACAAAATATAACAAAATCATGATGAACTTGTCATTTAAGTACATGCAATTGCCTAAAAAACTATACATAATAACCCAGGATTGCACGTAAATCTTATGTTTATCAATCTCCCAAACTTAACCTATTGTTCGTCCTTGAACAATGATAACGAGTCTTCATTTCAGAATGAAGGGGTGTTTTGACAGTACACAATGCTTCAAACACAAAAGTAATTATGATTATATGAAAATTAACCATATTGCAAATAAACAACTTCATGCCATGCAACTAGTACTTATTTAATATCTTGAGTCATTGATCCTCACCAGTTTTGTGTATCTCTCACACTCAAATGTATAGGGAAATATAAACGACACTCAAAGTTAAAATAAAGGTAGAATTAACCATAAGCTTGCCCATGATTTCATCTCGCCTTTACATGCAATAAATGGATTAAGGATCAGAAAGGACTTTAAATTTGGTTGTAATGTAGGCTTTTGGTCAAGGTAAGGAATGTATGGCTAAGTGACTTAGTCAACAGTGGACTCGTCGAATATGTTGGTCTTTATGACCTTTCACATTCAACTCATAGCCAACGAGCAAAACTAGATTTTTGTCTAGATTTATTTCTCCATCAACTTATTTCCAATATCCAATGAACTCTGAATTTTATTCAATGATTTTATTAGATATGGGGAGTCACTTCCGATTTTCAACTACTTTTGTTGTTTGATTTTTTTTTCTAAGAAAGTAACTCATCTCCCAATTCATTTTTTTCTTCTGTTATATATATATATATATATATATATATATATATATATATATATATATATATATAATTGAGGAAGTAACTTATCTCTCAATTTATAACCATTTTTCACAATTTTTCAATTTATTCCTCCATATTCACCAAGACCTTCTAATATGCAATATTATTTTCTATTCGACAAGTCCACTCTATTTATATTACTTTTATGCACAAACAGTGTAGCTTGGTTATCAAAGATGGCTCAAGGCTCAAAGGGGCTTACTAGGATAATTTTGTGTAAACGGTCAAAATTGAAAGGATAACAGAGCTACCAAATATGGCCTAAAATCACTTCCAAAATCCACATTATTCTGTTAAACTTGAGCAAATAATAGGCAAGTTCTAGACATTCTAACACTTATCCAACTAAATGCACTAGAAAGAATCAATAGGCTCAAAATCTCACATGCTAATCACGATTCAAGATACTCAAGTTCTTCATTGCATTCGTAAATATCATTTTTTCAAAATATGCTCAATTCATCAATAATTATTATCAAATAAAGCATTATCATCATTATCATCACTCAATATCACAATCATCATAATATAGAGAAATGAATCGTTGTTTAGGCTTTATATTACATATTTTACACTAATAATTTAGAAAGAAAACATGTACTAAAATATTTCAAGTAAGAACAAGGATTCATAGTACGACATCCATCCATCCCCCCAAACTTATTCTTTGGGAAGAATAAGTTTGAAAAGATAGACGGGAAAGCCATGAATCACTAACCTCCATTGTATTATTGAGAAGGTGGGTTCGGTGGGAGTTGAAACCCCCAATGTTCCATCGTGTTCAGCGTGACTGCTATGTTGGCATCAATTCTATCGATAGTTGAGTTTCATGTGGATGAACTTGTTCCTCAATTTCTGTAAACACAACTCATCAAGATTATAAGGGGCTTCATTTTAAAACAATGGACACGTAAGTTGTGTAATTCTAAAAAAATTAGCCATGAAATTCTTATGAAGTTTAGCATGCCCAAGGAGACTCTTTAATGCCTTCTCTTTTGCACGAGGGTGTCATCCTTCAGTTTTAGCCTCCTTAACATGGTCGACTTCTAAACTTGCACCAAAGTGATCCCACTTTAGTTCCTCTTTGATGTTTTTCTTACGAGATGCATTCATCTTTGATTCTATAGAATCCTGCATAACTTTAAATTGTCAATTAAATTCACACTATCAAAATTAATAGACTTACAAGGAAGGATAGTGTGGCTTATGAAAGATTTAAGAGACTTTGTTGGCAAACTTTTGGACTTCTTTTGATCGATGGTGTTTTTGACTATATCCACAGCCTTGCAATCTTCAATATCCCCTTGAAACTTCTTTACATGATACAAGGAATACACCACTTTTTCATTATTTGCTCTTAAAGTCAAATTTCCCTTTCTTATGTTAATGAGGGCTCCCTCGGTGGCTAAGAATGGTCTACCAAAATCAATGGCACCTCGTGGTCTTCTTCCATATCCAACACAACAAAGTCCACATGAATATGAACTTATCTACTTTCACGAGCACATTTTCTATAATTCCTTTTGGGTACTTTATAGACCTATCAGCAAGTTGTAATGTGATGGAGGATGATTTCACCGTTCCTAAGCCCAGTTTCTTGAATATGGATAATGACATTAGATTTATGCTTGCCCCCAAATCGCACAACACTTTATTAAAGCGAGTGTTGCCAATTTCACATGGAATTGGATAGCTTCGTGGATCCTTCAACTTTTGTGGAAGCTTTCTTTGGAGAATTGCACTACACTCCTCTGTTATATTAATTGTCTCATGATCTTCAATTCTCTTTTTCTTTTCCAGAATTTCCTTCAAAAAATTAGCATAGTTAGGCATTTGTTCAATAGCTTTAACAAAGAGAATACTAATTGGTAATTTCTTAAAAAAATTTAAGAAATTAGTAAATTGTGTCTCATTCGCTTGCTTCCTTAGCCTTTGTGGAAATGGAAATGGTGGAATGTATGCAGGGGTGACACATATTTGACTTCCTTCGCTTATTCCCCCTGATCCAATCTCTCACTTTTCTTTTCTTCTTTGTTAAGTAGCTCGTCCTTCACATGTACGACATGACATTGCTCATTTGGGTTGATTTCAATGGTACTTGGAAATTGTCCCTTTTGTTGTATGCTAGCCATTATTTTACCCATTGACCAACTTGGATCTCCAAAGGTTTTATTTGAGCTCCATATTCGGTTGTGAATTTGTTCACAGTGATGGCTAAATTGTCCACCTTTGCTGCCTGTGTATCCATTATTTGCTTTGTGATCTGCATATATATTCTCCAAATCCAGTTTCTTTCCATCATTTATAACTTCGTTTGTAATAGAGAAACCGGGTAGTGGATACAAAAAATATTTGGATTAGAATAATTGAGTCTATCTCTTTGTCCAAATTGATTTTGTCTATAATTGTCATTATATCCTCGTCCTTGCTATAATTCAAATACTCCAGTGTGTCTTGGGCTGCAATTGCTTGTTCTTGTGTATTTTCAGATAGTGACATGGCATTCTTAGTCAACAATTTGATGGCTTGGGCCATGGTCGCCATTTGTGCAAACAACTCTTTCATTTCGTCCGTCGTGTTAGAAATTCCAGCTACCTTTCTTACTGAATTCTTTTGCGATGGCCATTGTGCACTGTTTGAAGCCATTTTTTCTAGCAAGTCTACAACCTTATCAGCAGTTAATGATAATAGAGCTCCTCCTGTGGCTGCATCAATTTGATTTTGAGTTAGTTCTAATAAACCATCATAGAAATAACATACCTGCTGATCGGTTACAAAATCATGTCGGCGGTATTTTCTTAAGAGATCTCTGTACCGCTCCCATGCTTCATATAAAGGCTATTGAACGAATTGTCTAAACCCAATGATCTCATTCTTTAATCTCAATTTCATCCTAGGTGGATATTGTTTGTTGAAGAATTCTTGCACAAATCTGACCAAGTTTGAACTGATTTCTCATCTAATGATTGGTACCACTGCTTTGCTTTATCTTCAAAGAGAACGAGAACAATCGAAGCCTTATCACATCAGGGCCCACACCGTTTATCTTGATGGTGTCACTAATTTTTAAAAATTGTGCCAGATGAACATTGGGATTTTCTAATGCTCCTCCGCTAAATTGATTATGTTGTACCATAGATATTAAGGCAGGTTTAAGCTCAAAATTATTTGCACCAACGGCTTGCAATCATCCTTCTCCATAATTTTCAGTAATTAGAGGTTTTAAGGACTCTCGCATCGGTGCAGCTGGAGGTTGTTGTTGCTGTTGTTGTCTCATTAATTCCTGCAACTCCTCTATCTCTTTAAGCATTGCTTCTATTTCATCCATCCTCTTTACTTGTGTTCTTAAAGTGTTTCTGTGTCGGGCAGTTGCTTTGATCTCTAGATCAATTGGTATCAAATACCTTACATTTTTGGATCGAGTGTTCATAAACTACCTGCAAACACGACACAAATCAAATAAAATAATATATATATATATATATACTAAACTATAATATACACTTTAAATTAAAGTCTAATATCTAAAACAAATATTAGTTGTAAATTACGCCAGTCCCCGGCAACGGTGCCATAAACTTGTTCGCTATTTTATTTCACTTAAAACAATGACTTGCAAGTGCACGAGATAAATTATAATAAAATATGGTGAGAACAAGTATCGTACCCACATGGACTATATATAGTAAATTCAACTAAGTATTTGTTTATGATACTATCCGTTATCTAAAAAATCAATTTGGAATTGGTTTGGTAAAATAAAATAAAACAAAATAAAATAAATAAAGAAGTAGAAATGAATATTAAATTAGATTCAAATTACTAAAGATATTCAGATATTGTATGGATTCCAGGGACATCCATTCATATGGTTCATATGAGTTTCTTTAATGTATCAAACCATATTTAATTCCTATATTTATAGGAGAATTGCTAATATATCCAGATCCTCTCTTCCTAGTTAGATCTAAATGTAGATTAGATAACACTAATCATTCTCAAAATATTATCTAACTCTCAAACGTGCCTAGAATCTATTCTCATCATAATACTTACCAATCTCCTGATCTAGCAAGTGTTATGTTATGCATTCCTAATCTGTTAACCAATTACTCCCTCCCGGGCAGTAATGGATTAAATACACATATGCAATTAGTCTCCACATAATTTTATATGACATTCAAATCAAGGAAGCATAAAGAAATATAGGAAGGAAAATAATATTATTAAACAAAGACATATGAATCCATAATCACGCACTCCCTAGAATCACTAGATCTTTAGCCACACATATTCACTACATAATCTATGGGAAACATATTGATAATTATGGCTAACATAAAAAGAGCAAAAGAAAAGAACACTATTGAAGCCCAAACGATCTTCGTTTTCTCTCTCTCTCTCTCTCTCTCTCTGATACTTGGTCGGTTGATCCTCCTTTGTATCTTTGTTTCTAACCCTAAAATTTGTTGCATATTGTGTTATCTTATTCTCTATAATATGATATAGCTCTCCTTTTATAGATAATTACTAGGGTTTTGATAGTCTTCGTATCTCTGATTAGAATGGGAAGATATGCCTGAATCATACCAACTCTAGAAGATATGCCTAAATCACACCAAATCAAAAAGATAAGCCCAAATCACACCAAATCGCGATAGTTAAGATCATATAACGAAGATAAGTATGGTCCATGTGACTTGAGATGTGGTCTATACATCCTTAATTATCTGTTTTTCTGTCAAAACTTCAACAAACACGTGACGTAACAAAATATAACAAAATCATGATGCATTTGTCACTTAAGTACATGCAATTTCCTAAAAAACTATACATAATAACCTCGAATTGTACGTAAATCCTATATTTATCAATAGATACCCAAAGAACGGGATATCCACTCCCCGAGTGATGTACCTCATAGTGCAAGCCTGTCTAAATCTATCTTAAATTAGGAAACAAAGTTTTCCAAATATCTTGTTATATAATTATGCAAATAACATCTCAAGAGATATCTATGAGATATATATTGAGTTTTCAAAGATTGCATAAAATTCATATTATAGCACTAGGATACACTTTGACTATTCAAAGATATGATTTCCTTGATTGAAATATCTACATGTGAGGGAGTTCTAGATGATCAAGGAGACTATATAATTTATCAAATTTTGTATGGAAAGATAAATATTAGATATTATGGAAGATTCAGTTATGTCTACAATTTCAAGATAATAATATTTAACTGTGATAATGTGTTGAGGCAATTTATATGGTTTCGGCATCTTGAGTCGACTCTAGACCATTGATTAATGGTTTAATTTCTTATTTTATGATTTAATTTTATTGATTAATTTCGGGGCCTGTGAGCCTCTGATTTATGGGAATTGGACCTTGTGTTCCATTTCGAGTGTTAGAATAGATGTGAGGTTTATTTTACGGGAAGATGACATGTTGGATCGCTTGTTCAAAATTAGGCTCTGGGCTCAAGGATGATTAAAGACCTATATATGTTTGGGTATGCCCAAATGTAATTGATATGATCTATGTGTTCAAGTGAAAATTAATAATAAATGAACTTGGAGTCAATTCATATGGGCTCATGAATTGAATCACATAGAAAATGGCTCATGATCACCCTAGATCTAGGAGCATGTTCGAAAATGTATGGTTTTATTTTATGTTATTATATATATATATATATATATATGCTTGCATATTCATGTATGCTTAGGATAATAGATAACTTAAAAAAAAACATTCCAAAGTTGATGAGATTGATATTGAAGTAAAATGTTTGAGCAGAAAAGGATTAGAGATTATTCATGCCTTCCATCAAATGGTTATATGAAGCATGAGACATTTCTTAATACGTCACATACACGTCAGTTAGTTTTTTATTGTTGCCCACCCGGTTATATAAATTACTTTTAATATATTATATGTATTTGTATGTGATTGGAACACACACATGGTCGGGCGTATCGCTAGTACAAGTCTATAGAACATTGGATATGCTTAAGCATTAAGTACCTTAGTGTTACACACATGTGGACACAAGCAAAAAAATGAGGCAAACTATCTTAAGGATCATATTTTTGAATAAGCTTGTGAAAACTACCTCAATGGTTTTATTTTGGTAATGAGGATTAAAATAAGCATTTGGTGGACCTTAAGCCCACTTGAGATGCCGAAATGGTCTTTGTTTGTCTTCTTTAAGGATGGGAGAATTCGTAAAATTAGTGGGAACACTCATGATTTTAAAGACCTTATTCATGTTTATTATTTATAATTCATTGAACTCTTATGTTATATTTTGTTTGCCATTGTAGACTATTCTTGTGCCTTTGGATAGGAACCAATTTCAGCTAAGAACTAAAAATAGCTAAGAACCTATTTTCCATCATACTTGAACAAAAAAAACTGGATGGTAAGAAGTACCCAGACTTGCTCAGGAATCTCAAGATTATCTTAGATTTTCTGAGAGCAAGACCTATGTCTTGGACAAAGTCCTCCCTGTGTTGCGCTTGAAGGTAGTGGTAGTGAGGAGATCGAGAGTCTCTAAAGTTGGAAGGACGATGATACCCTTTAGGTTTTCTTATGGATCTCTATTTCCTTATCTCCATGTGTTGGTTTTGCGCTCCCTTTGAAAAAATAAATTTATTTGCTGTGAACATCTATCTTCCTCCATTGTTTGTGAGTCTTGTGTTCTTGGGAAACATGTCAAATTGCCATTTCTATGCTTCATGTTCTAAACCTTTGAATCGATTTAAAATTATGCATAGTGACTTATGGACCTCACCTATCTTAAGCACTGCAGGGCATAAATATTATATTCTTTTTTTGGATGATTATTCTAATTTCTTGTGGACTTTTCCCATCATAAAAAAAACTAAGCATATTCGATATTTTCATACCTTAGTGCTCTTATTAAGACACAATTTGAAAACAGTATTAACTGCTTTTAGTGTGACAATGGGAGAGAGTTCGACAATGATCTCTTCAAAAAATTTGCAATAAAAATGGTCTAATTTTTTGTTTTTTCATACCCTCACACTTCACCACAAAATGGAAAAGCCAAACAGAAAATACACACCATAAATAACATAATTCACACCCTCCTTTCTCATGATTTCATGCGCCCATCTTTTTGGCATCATGCACTTGAAATGGCAACATATCTCTTGAACATTCTTCCAAATAAATCACTTAAAAACAAGTCCCCAACTCAAATTATATATCATCAGGATCCTACTTATACACATTTAAGGGTTTTTGGTTGCTTATGCTACCATCTCTTCCCTTCCACTACCTCGTTCTACCCCGAGCGTGTTTTTGGGATACCCATCCAATCATTGAGGATACAAATGTTACGATTTGTCAAGCCAAAAAATAATCATTTCAAGGTATGTCATTTTTTATGAGTCCCAATTTCCATTTGCCAAGACACGTACAGCCTCTTCTACTGCTTATGATTTTTTTAGTGATGAATTAAATCCTATTTTAATACATCAATAGCAAAATCAAACCATACAGCCACCTCAACAAATTTTGCCTACTACAGTTCATTCCGAAGCAACCCAACCTGCACAAACAACACCTCCAAGGCCCAGTCCACCTCCCGTAGCTCCAGTCCACACTACAACACACCCAATGGCCTAGTTACCAGCCCCACCCAGAACATAAATGGACCATGGGCACTAGAAGCATACATGGATTTTTAAACCAAAATGTCCATATAATCTGACCTCTTCACCTACCCAACTTCACCCATCTCCTCTTCCTAAATATCCAAAACTAGCCTCGTCCGACCTGAATTGGAAATCCACTATGCAAGATGAATACGATGCTCTTATTAAAAATTGATATGGGATATGGTAGCACGACCTTCTACTCTTAATATTATTCAATAGTGGATTTTTCGGTATACAAAGAAATCTGATGGTTCTTTTGAGCGGCATACGGCCCATCTTGTTGGTGATGGCAGGTCTTAGAAAGCTAGAGTAGACTATGATGAAACTTTCAGTCCCGTGGTGAAACTAGCAACAATTTGATCTGTTCTTAGCATTGTGTTGTCAAAATCATGGCCCATTCATCAGTTAGATGTCTAAATTACATTTCTGCATGGAAAACTAGATAAGACCATTTATATGAATTAGCCTATGGGATTCAAAGATCCGGTTCATCCAGATTATGTATATCTCTTATAGAAATCTCTTTATGGTCTAAAACAACCCCCTCGTGCCTGGTATCCACGGTTTGGAGATTTTTTATCCACCATTGGTTTCTACCATAGCAAATCCAATCATTCATTATTTATCTATCGCAAGGGTACTGAAATTACATACATTCTCTCATATGTTGATGATATTATCCTTACTACCTCTTTCTAATGATCTTCGTAGATCTATTATGTCACTCCTTTCTTTAGAATTCGCCATGAAAGATTTGGGGCCCTCTAAGCTATTTTTGGGTATTTCAATAACATGACATGCATGTGGTTTATTTCTTTGCCAGCGAAAATAAGCTTAGAAGATCATAGATAGAGCCGGAACGGCCTCTTGTAAGACTGTTTCAACACCATTGGACACTAATGCAAAGCTTAGTGTCTCCTTGAGTTGTCCATATAAGGATCCAAATCATTATCTTAGTTTAGAAGGAGCATTACAATATCTTATTTTTACATGACCCGATATATCATATGTTGTCCAACAGGTATGTCTACACATGCATGACCCAAAGACTGAACATATGAATGCTCTTAAACGAGCTATGCAATATGTACAAGGTACCCTAGACTTTTTGGCTTGCATTTATACAAATCATCAATTTCTAATCTTGTTTCATACACTAATGTTGATAGGGGTGGATGCCCCGACACTAGATAATCCACTCTGGTTATTGCTTTCTCGGCGATAATTTGAACTCCTGGTCCTCTAAACAACAACCCACTTTGTCTTGGTCAAGTGCTGAAGCTGAGTATAGGAGGGTAGCAAATGTTGTTTTTTAGTCTTGTTAGATTCGTAATCTTCTTCTGGAACTTCATTATCCGATCCACAAGGCTACATCAGTGTACTATGATAATGTGAGTACGATATATAGCTTTTGTAACCCTATTCAACATTAGTGAACTAAACACATTGAGATGGATATACATTTTGTACGTGAAAAAATTGCTAGTGGACGAGTTCGTGTCCTTCATGTTCCCTCTCGCTATCATATTGCTGACATTTTCACTAAGAGTTTCTCCAGCAATGATGTAAACTGGCGGTGAAGCTACTATTTCACTTTCCAACAGTGCACCTCTTCATGCGCTAAAATGAAATTTTTATTTTTTTTGTTTTATCCGTCGTTACTTTTGGCGCAGACTAATTTTTTTTAATAATATTATTTTTATTAGTTTATGTATGTTTATATTGAATATTATATTTTATTTATTACAAATAATTTAATTAAATTAATTTTCAAATTATTTTAATTAAATTTGATAAGAAAAAAAAACGTTATTTCAATCATAAATAAAATTGTCATTCTAATTCAAGAATTTAATCTTGTAAAGGTTTGTTTTTATTGTACTATTATTATGAAGTTCAATTTTAATTATACATTATTATTGATCAATTATATATGTATTTTTTATAAATAAAAAGTTAAAATGTTACGTATATAAAAATTATGTTTAATAAATTACATATGATGTGCTTAATAAATATGAAGTAATTAAAATAAAGACTATAAATAAATAAATTATAAAGAATATTATGAATATTTTTTAGTGCAGAAAGTAGTGCAAATTGCTGGAGATGAAATGCAGATTTTATATTAAAATAGTGCAAAATCTGCACTAGAGTTGTGCAAACTGCTGGAGATTGCCTAAAGGACTTCTGCGCATACTCTTTGATGATTTTTGAGCCACTCTCAACGTACGAGAACCTCCCTCTTCGACTGCGGGGGTGTGATAGACTTTGTAAATATTCTTTATATTGTTATATTAGGTGAGTCAATTAGCCTTATTTAGAGTTAATCTGCAGGCTTGAATTATGATAGCGGGCTTGTATATAATTGACTGTTTGAACGTAATAGAATCACGGAACATATTCCTACATGGAATTCTATATCCATTAGTTTGCAAGCTTCATATAATCTTATTCACTAGAGTTCGCTCATAAAAATACAACCAAGGTTGCCCTTTATTTCATGAATTCTGAATTCTGAATTTTGGATTTGATTTTAGTTATTAATCTTTCAACACGGGCACTAAGGATGGATTTCTGATTTGTTTCAAAAAGGTGATTTTTTTAATCATAATATAAAATAAAAAGGACAAATTTTGAGGCCTTGTTTACGTTGTGGGACAAGGTGGGATAAGGACATATAATCCCATCATATCCTATGCTTACATTAAGGGATAGAAACAGTCAAGTAATTTTTTTAACCTGGGATTTTCACCTGAATTGGGATAAGATGCCGGACAATTGATCCGTCCACTTACCCTCGAACAAAATATGTCCCATTGGACAGGGACGTTTAAATTACTTAGTTAACCAATTAGGGAATGAAACTAATTCTATTTCTCACAACGAGAACCCTAATACCTCACTTTTCCTCATTTCTTTTAGATTTTGGAGACTTGTAAACACGATTCGGCTAACACCAGTCTTGGGAGAAGTCGTAGATGAAGATTCAGCTAACAGCGGCATTTTAATTGGTAATAACACTTTTCCATCATCAAATCTCTTGTCAATTTGATTTTTTCTTCAATTTCTCATCTCTCTCTCTCTCTCTCTCTCTCTCTCTCTCTCTCTCTACAGAATTGAGTAACAACATATTTGAAATTCTGATTATCATCTGATGAGCACCTACATTGTATATATGTTATCATTCGCACTCTAATGCATGTATTCTTGCAATTTTATTTTAATTTATAAAATATTACGAGACTCTGTATGAAACTCTGATTCTAAGGTATGAAGATTCAAGATTACATATATATCAATAGAGGCTTCAATTATTTGGTATATTTTATTTTGCTTCTTTGTTAAAATTTACTCCCTTCTTTTTATTCAATTTAGAAATCTAAAATTTGAGGTTGTACATTGTATCAATATGAAATTTTTTAACCTTCATTTTAGGTTGACACTTCCTTAGTATTCATTTTATAATTGAGAAATAGAAGAATGTAATGATGAACAATAGCTATCTGGTATTTCTAGAAAGTTAGAGATTTGAGGTTGATGCTTATTTTGTGTTGAACATGTCTTTACAGAATCATTATGTACCAAAATAAAGTTTAATTTTATGAATATAATTGAATTTCAGTATGTCTTAATTTGAAGAACAATTAGGAAAATATAGATAAGTATCAGTAAAGGCTTTCATAATCATGATAACTATCTAAATAGTTAAACATTTATAGTGGTGTAGAAATCTAATATAAAAATCCTAGTAACCATAATAATTTGCCTAAACCTTTCCTATATAAATAACACTTCATTTGTTTTAAAAAAAAATTCTATCAACGCACAACAAAGAAGAATTTTGGGCATGAATGAGTTACAATATTACCACTGACTCTATATTAGATAATTATAAATCTCCAATTATTTGATTTATTGTTCTATATGAACAAGTTCATCATCTATGCAATCAAATGAGATTTTCTAGGCTACTCTACTTTATTTATACTATTGAGTTGTTTGTCTTGGATTGATGAATATGTTTCCTTAAATTATTGACATGCAATTTTATGGTGCTTATGTTATCTTGGATTCAACTAATTCTTGAGTTATGGGATTATACAACTATAGATTCACACTTTATTCAGTTATTTGTTATTGTGTAGAGAAATATCATAATATTTGTTGGCATACTGGCATAAATATTTGGTTGTGTAGTATGGATATTGAACCTAGAGATGATGAGCATGTGATAGACAATGAGATACTTGTTATATTGCAATAACTAATGAATAATTGTGTAACATTTTTTACATTAGTGAGTAGTTTGCTTCATAAGATTCCAAAACAGATAGAATATTTGCAGAGTGTCAATGGAATTTCAGATGAGGAGTGCCTAATTCATTTGAGGATGAGTAGAATGGCATTCTCTCGTTTGTTATCTATCTTAGAAAACTTGGGGGGAGGGGTTAAAAAGTACTAGGCACTGTCGCAGGGCAGAACAACTGGCAATGTTTTTATCCATACTAGCTCACCATACAAAGAATCGTATAATGAATCCCAATTACTAACGATCAAGCCAAACTATGAGCAAACATTTTCATAGAGTATTGAATGATATAATTAAGTTATGTCCTTTGTTACTTGTCCAAACAAAGCCAAAGATTGAACAGATGAAAGATAAAAATGGTTCAAGGTAATTCTATAACTTATTATTGTGATCGTGATAAGCAATATTTTATCATGTTAAGTTATGTTGTAATATGCTTTTCATATTGAACGAGTGCTTGGGTACTCTAGATAGAACCTATATCAATGTAACTGTGGCTAAATGTGATACAAACAGATATCGCAATAGAAAGAGTCACGTCATACTAAATATTTTAGCAGTTTGTGACCATAATATGAATTTGATCTATGTATTGAGTGGTTGGAAGGGAGTGCAGAGGACTCTAGACTATTGCGTATGCCATCACTAGAAATAACGGTTTTGAGTTCCAAGAGGTATAGTGTTAAGTATAATTAAAATCCATTATATTATCTTTTGCAAAAAAATAAAAATAAATAAAATTATTGTAAACAATATAATAAATGTTTAGAATTAATTCATGTTTGATTACTTGTTGAGTGATGTGGGAAATTATTACTTGTGTGACAATGACTACACAAACAGTGATGGCTTTCTTACTCCCTACACGGTGTAAGGTACCATCTGGATGATTGAGGTGTGGGGACTTCAGCCCCTTGCAATAAATAAGAATTGTTCAAATTGAAATACTCTAAAGCTCATAATGTAATCAAACGAGCTTTTGATAAAGAAATGGGCTATACTTCAGAGTAGTCCATTCTTCCCAAATAAGGGTTCAAGGCCAAATCATCATGTCATGTTGCCTCATACATAACTTCATACGTCAAAACATGACATTTGACATAATGGAGAGTGACCTTCCATCATTTGTAATGAATGACGTCGATGAGGATAATTACATTGATATAGTTAAGTCTAGTCCAATATGGAGTGCATGAAGGGACAACCTAGCATCTAAAAATGTTCAATGAATGGAGAAGAATATGATAATATCTACACAATTTCTATGTTATTGTGTTTTTCTTTTTGGATGTTTGAATTTGAAAACCTCAATGTATTGGTTGCACTTGTCTTGCATTAGATTCAACCTATGATATGTTTGACTTATAATTAGTTTGTATTATATGTTTATGAATAAATATAATGTTCATCATTGTTTATTTTATATTATTGTTCTTGTTGTTTGTGTTTTGAATTGATTAAGTTGTCTGTCTTTTCTTACACTGGCTTGTGCATAATTAATATGTAATTGTTGTGACAATTTCTTCATTTCTTTAATTTTTACATTGGACCATCCATAATTTTTTTTTGCCCACTTATGTTTTTAGCTCTTAATCCAGTTCAACTAGAGATTTCTTGTTGGAGCTCAAAGACATCATGGACAAAAAATTAAATTCTTATCACATCTATTTTCATGCATTCATAAGGAAATTCTAATTAGAACTTAATTAGAATTGATTAAGTTGTCTGCTGTTTCTTACATTGGCTTGTGCTGAATTAATATGTAATTGCTGTGACATTTTCTTCATTTCTTTAATTTTTACATTGGACCATCCATAATTTTTTTTGGCCCACTAATGTTTTTAGCTCTTAATCTAGTTTAACTAGAGATCTCTTTTTGGAGCTCAAAGACATCAAGGATAAAGAGGTAAATGCTTATCACATCAATTTTCATGCATTCATAAGAAAATTTTGATTAGAACTTGATCTTTTATTAGCTCAACTAATCATGTTTCATGCTTGTGAAGTTATTGATAAAAGTTATATAATATTAACTATTGGTCTTTTTATTAGATTTAATATGTTAGTTTTCCTTACTTCGATATGCTATACTGAAGTAGATTTTTTATTAACTCGATTAACCTTGTTTCCTATTTGTGGATTTATGTTTTTTAAACTGGCTTTTAAAAAATTTATTTGATTTTATATTTTAACTTTCCTTACTTCTATATTTATGCTAAAGTAGATGGAAGGTGAAATCATTAGTAGGGGCTCTAACCAGACTCCAAAGTCCGCTCTGTCTCCCCATCGTACTTGATCGAATAGGGAAGAAAGATTGTTGATCAAAGCACTTAAGGAAATTATCCAAGAGGGTTGGAAGTGTGCGAATTGATTTTAAAGTGGCTACTTAATTGCATTTGAGAGGGTTATGCAAAGGTATTACCTCAAACTGATGTAAAGTTTGAGCCCCACATTAGCTCCAAGATACATGTGTGGAAGAAGATTCATGGTTCCTTTCAATGCATGCTTAGTAGTTCGGAATTTCATGGCAAAGTGAAAGCAACATGATGTATGTTAAAAGTGAGAATGTATGGAAATAGTACATTAAGGTTCGTTTCACTTAGCAAATCTATTGTCTGTATAACATTTAATATAATAATGTTATTTATAGTATTTGAAATGATTATGTTGTAGACAGATGATTATGCGAAGCCCTTGAGGTACAAGTCATTCCCTTTTATAGAATGAATGGCTTGAAGTATTTGGGAAGGACCAAGCTACTGGTGAGCAAGATGAAGACTGCATGGTTGTTGATGCCAATTAACTTAATGTGGATGAGAAAAATGATCCATACGGGGATGTGACATTTGATGGTGATAAGATTATGTCTTCGGCTTAGCAATTTTTACACTCTTCGTAGCCTGGTACATCTTCAGCCAAGAAAACTTCAAAAGGTAAGAAGAAACAAATAAATATTAATACTACAGGTGAAGCAATGGTAAACTTGATGGGTAATGTTTTTTATTATTTAGTTAAGTTGGAGATCTTAAGCTAAGAAGATTTGATAACCATAGCAAAACACCTCGTTAGCAATAGCAAAGATCTTGAATTTGTTCTTCACTCTCCCTCAACCGGAACAAGCCCGTAAGGTGTTAGTGATGATTTTGGGTTGTTACTAGCTAATATTGAGTTCCTACTTTTGCTGCCTCTGGAAAATTTTGTATGTGCCCTTTTGCATGATCTTGTTTATGAAAATTGATATGTAAAATTAAAAGATCTAATGGCCTTTTATATGTTATTGTTTATGGAGAAGGATTTGTATTATCTCGATATTTTTAGAATGATTAACTTATTCATGACATATGGTATTGTATTCTCTATCACTAAACTACCATCAACTGCTTGGTGATAAGATTATTATGTAATGACTAATATTATAAATTTTTATTATGACTTCTTTCACGCACTCCTCCAAACAAGGGTCATTTAATATGTCCACCTAAATAATGATGATACCATGACATACAATAAAGTCATAGTTAATGTTACACTTGTGATTTTTCCTTGCAACAATAGGCAAAAAAATATGGTCATTTTAAAGAGTTGTCATTCATGTCATATTTCATCAATTTTTTATGGAAAAGGACATGTAAGAAAAAAGGCTTCTTTGCATGAATAACATACATTCTCACTACTTTTTTACCACCATAAGAAGATGAATGATTTCAGAAATATACATGTTCATGTAGGTTTCCAGTAGCCCTCTTATAAATGTGTGTGTGACTATATTTATATATATACATATATATACACATATATCAGAAAAATATACATATAGATACATATATAATCAGATCAGTGTATAATGTGTATGAGATGGAAAATTTATGTAATCCTATATATACACTACATATATGTGTGTGAGAGGGTATGGGATGTGTATGTAGGAGGGAGGGGAGGAGGAAGTAACAAATGGGTCTGAAAAAATCTTGTGATTTGGCCACACAACAAAATTTTCAAGATCATAGAATTCACGAGTCTATGTGTGATGACCAAGTCTTTTTTTTTTTTATCCACAAGCATGAAAATAAATTACTACCTGCAACTCATTTTTACAATATGTAAATATTTGATAACACATAATTGTATGGTAATGGTCACATGTGAATGTTACCTACATTTTATTATTTATTCAAATGTGGGTAGTAACCAAAAAAAAAAAAAAAACCTAACATGATATTCCATTAATTCCTTTATCACATTCTTCATCAATCAATAAAAAATGTCTTATAGTTTTTTGGTAACTCATTTCCAAGTGCGATAAGAACGTCTCTGAAAATTATTCCTCCTCAGCATAAATTCCTAGACAAAAATGGTTGGAACGAGGAGATGGATGTGTGTTTTATCATTTATCTTACTGAGCAACAAACATTAGCCATTGTAATCCAACATTGGACGGGAACTTCCTTGCACTTCCCACAACACGAGGTGTAGTCAATCAATAATTTTGGAAAAATCTCTCTTGGGGCAATGTTGTGGAGTGTCAAGCGATGGTAAAGCTATGGTGTTAAACATTTCAATCCATTCTTCATGAAGGTGAAGTGTGGTGGGATCGTTCAATAAATAAGGTGTATGCGCCAAGACCTATCTAGAAAAACTTAATGCAGGTAATGTCAGGGGCTCCTTTTGAATCGTACTGAACTACATGTTCATAACTAATTGAATTTGCATGTACTAATATAAAATAAACCATTTGATGTGGCATATTTCCATTAAGGGTAACCACAATGTGACAAGATTGAATTCTTCTTTAAGACGAATGTTGAGATCCCTCAATCCTAAAAAAGATATTATTAACATTGGTGATGACATCATACCACATGACGTAATGCATGGCACACTTTGTGGTACAATGATTGTAGTTTCAAATGAAGAAGATGAGGTTGTATATCTAATGATTGTTGGTTCAAAAACTCCTTGTAAGTAGCTCTTTGGTGACCTTCCCTCTCCACCAAACATTATGGATGTTGTATCGACCAATAGCATGGAGCCTTGCTGCGTCAAAGTTGGAGCCATTAAGAGAATATTCTTGCTAAGGAATTTTAATCCACTAAGACCTATCAAGAAGGGAACTTTATCTAAGAAAAAGAGTGGTGAAAGCTCATGTGCCTCTTCAAGCCCAGTTAAGTTAAGAAAAGGTAACTGGTAAGGAGTAAATGAAAGGAGTGGTATGTGTAATTCAAATGAATCATAAAATCCCACTTTTTCCTACAAGATGACATTATATTTGTTTCGGCTGATAATTTTTCAATGTGTCTCCCAATATCAATTGTTGTAATACGTCTAACCACAAAATTTTATGCACTTCACTGTGTTATAAAATTGTAGTCTGTGTCTTATGCATGTGATTATGTATTATGTTGAGTTCTAGTGAACATTACTTATGTACTTGGTGTAGCATTACAAAATTAATTGGTTTGTGGAATGTTTTAAACAAATATAGGTAGGGCCATCGACCCACTCACAAAAATAACATTGAGTTATGTACACAACAAACACAATTATGGTTTATAGCTCATCCAACCATAGTATTGCATGGAAACAAAATACAAGGGGTAACTCTTGTATATTGCCAAGTCTCATACCCATAAATCATGAATTTCTTCAACTCAACTTAATTTACAAGAACACACACCATAATCTTGTTTCAAGGTATTTTCTATTGGTATAGCCTTATCACATAAAATATACAAGCGTAACATCCAAGTAGTGACCAAAATAACCAATATTCTTCTCTTGGAATATTTCAACATTTGTATAACCATGCATAAATCAACTCACTTACCACTAATTCTTCAATGGTTCACAATGATAGTGTAGGAATATGCGTCCTAGCAGCAAATTGCTAGGCTGGCTTAAAAGACATATTCCAATTACATTTTTTATGAATATAAATAAAAATTTAAGGCAGTTTCTTCTTTGTCATAATTTTCTGTGTTACATTATATCTGATATTGAAATCTCATGATCTTGGTAACTAGAAAACTTGGTCATGCACGGGTTGGTGATAATAGAATAAAGAATCGGGGGTTGATATCATAAATGTTCCAAGTTATAAAATCTACGAGAAGGGATATTATGATTTGGATAGGCTTGCACTGAGTAGTACATCACTATAGGAGTGGATATCTCATTCTATGATATCAGTGCTTAGACACCACATAGGCTAGTGGATAGGTTGTTTGTCTCAACTTATCTATCACATTGAACTGATTCCGCATCGAAACTCAAATCATGTGGTAGCTATAGTGGCAACAAGAAAAATGAGGTTTTGATTTATGTAGGTGCTTTAATTAGTCCTTAGACTGTATGCATATGATCCTACATAAGAGAAGCCATATATTTGAAAATATTTCTCTATATTTCCTACACTCGTCGTATCCAATAAAGACATTGCGCAAGGCACTAGGCCAGAACATAAGAGATGGGATCTCGTTGTAGGCCGACAGATCAATAAAGTCTGTGAGGATTTTTTAGTTATTAATGTCAATCATGGGTCTGTATTGAATGACCAAGTCCTCGACATTAATTTGAGAACCAAGCTAAAGGACTGTATATGCACGGTAACTATGGATAAAAGGCACGTTGAATTCATCTTTTACTTATAAGTCTTTCTAGTAGTGTTTGTTGGATATGAATGAAAGAGTGTCTTGGTAGATTGTAGTCTATCAAAAGTGCATATCTATGATGTATACTCATTTGATTGGTTCCACTTTACTATAGATAAGCACTGATACAAGTGTCCATCTCATCAAGGACATTTATGGAGTCAATCACATTAAATTCAGCCTCAACTACTTTATTATTGTCCAAATTTAACTCACGTATCCTTGACAACTTGAGTGTTCATATATCTCTAACTATCAAATCGTCTGATCCTCTTCTTAATCATAGGCATATGTCAAAGTGCTAAAATGCACAAACAATGGGACCTAATTTTTAATTATTAAAAAGGGCATTGTGATTACGCTTTGAAAATCCATTTTGTATTTCATTAATTTTTTAGAGACTTCCGAGTGGCAATTCTATATGTTCAAGTGAAGATGGAGTTTGATCGACACATTCAGATTGAACATTGTCAAAACTTCAAGAATTATATGGTGTAGATCAGGATCAAAACATCTAACAACATCAATTTATCTTCAATGTATTTCATTTCATACTGGTCATGTATGTCCCTCTCTAAAAGCTTTTTAAGTTTTCAAAAATGTCAATGCAACTGTATTTGTTAATTAATATAATGTAAGGGGCTTGTTAGCAACTCAAACCCAAGAGCTACTTCCAAAACACAGAAAATAACATTTCCAAGAATTTATATGCAAAATTTAACCAAACAAGCCCTCAATAATTTCAGTGTAATTTTCTGTAATCAACCACCAGAGTAAATGGTCCAGTTTTCGTCACCAAAATACATATGACATGACATATTTCCTATGGATCATCCACTTAACCCACTTGGTCACTTTCAAAGGGCAAGTCTGAAAACTTATTCAACTAAAGTTCCATGTCTAACCATTCTAAATACAAATATTAGGATTACCAATTATGCATATTTGTAACTACCATGTTACTCAGTTATAGTGATATGTGAATGAATCTAGAGAGCACGCCTAGTAAATGTCCAAATAATTGAAGTACATTTGTGAAAAATCAATAATGAATAGGAGAAAAAGCAAAATCAAAAGGGAAAAAGAAGAGATCAATCAATTTTAAGCATTTACCATTTTTTCAGTCTCCTATCCTAATGGAAATCATGTTAGGTATCATATTGCTAAAACATCAAAACCCATAGCTACTAGCATTATATTTCAGGAGTCAAAACATTAGGAAAATAAAAAGGAGACATTTGTAGTTATAAATAGCAGAGTCCAGAGTCTACTCAGAATGCTTGGGCCATGCAACTAATTCATTCTTACACCCAAATAGGAAAGTTGGTAAACATCTGCTCTCAACTAACATACTTATTGAACCTCTAAAAGTTTATTGTTGGATGAACAAAAGAGAGATAAATCTAAGGTACCTCTCAGCAAACATTGCAGAACCCTCCTCAAATAATTTCTCCACAGCGCCAACCGCAGTCAGCTTATTAGCTACTTTGCCAGAGTTTTGGGAATTTTTCCCAAATATAAGTGAATGAAATCCTAGAATCCCCAAATTAACACAATGCAAATTCAACAGAAAACTTTGAGCTTTACTATACCTTTGAGCTTCCATGTTGCTTGAGATAATGGTGCAAAGTTGTTGATTCAGAAAATAGGCCATAGGCATCGATGTTTTTGGCAGAAGAATCAAAGATGAATGTGTATAAAGTGTGAGGACAAATACGTAAATTCATGCTTATTCCATCCATAATCTCAAAAATGAACATAAGCTATGGACTGGATTATTTTGAATTTCAAGTGTTATCAAACATTGTAAATTTTGAACTATTGTTAAGATTAAATTTATCATCAATACATCTCTCTCATTATTTAAAATAATACGATCCCAACTCACAAAGTAAACACACCTGAAGAAAAAAGGATGATATAAGAGATTTTCTTATACATTAATATTTTAAATAGAAAATATTAAACAAAGTTGTATATAAAAATTAAAATCTAGAGACGTGACCAAGCCACCTACGAATGTGTATTTTAGACTAGAAAAAAAAAAAATTAATGAAATGACGTCATTTCATTAGGTTCTCTTATTTTCAAACCGAAAGAATGCTAAAAATTTTGTTAAGTTATGGACCAAAATTAGTCATATAACTATAGGATATTTGCAATTTTAGTCATGTTCAATTGTAAATTTGCAATTATGTTCTGTAATAATTTTAATTTTTAGAATTTAGTCCTAATTTTTGTAGAAATTAGGAATTTTCTGGAATTTAATATGTGCATCTCACGTACCCTGTTTCCGATAAAACTTTTATGACGTGACTTTTAAAATTTCATATAATTTGCAAAAGAAAAAAAAATCGCACAATAAAAGAAAATACTACATAAATAAAAATAATTTTAAATAATTTAAAACAAAATTGTTGTGTTCTTATGAACAACCCGTAAGTAATCAAATGTAAATGAATTAGGGTTTTTGATTACTTACGGGTTGTTCCTACAAGGAAGACAATCATTTTCTTTTAAATTATTTTAAATCCATTTTGTTTATGTGGTATTCTTTTATTGTGATTTTTTTTTTTTGGCAAGTTGTGTGGAAATTTAAAAGCCACGTTAGAAAAAATTTGCCAAAAAAGAGCACGTGAGACACATAGGTCAAATTCCAGCAAAATTCTCAATTGCCACCGATATTAGGACTAAATTCACAAAATTAAATTTGTTATGAGATATAATTGTAAATTTACATTTGAACAGATTAAAATTACAAATATCCTATAATTATGGAACTAATTTTACAATTTACTCTTAAGTTATGGTTTTAAAAAAAATTATACATATGTATATAGACTCATGAAAATCATGAATTTCAGCTTCAAGTTAGCAAATGAAGCCCGCTATTCGTCCTTATATATCTAATTAAAAAAATTACAAAGGTGCATCACTTTTTTGTTGTATTTGAAATATCATATACAATTAATAATCAATCTAAATGTCATGAATTATTATGTAATTGAGTCTCCTTTTTGTTTCATGAAGCCTTACACTTTTGCAAACCCTTTCATAAAAATTTAAAAATATAAATCAAATTATTTTTTGATGTATTGGTTGTATCTCTAATTAAATCGGTTTCATAAATTGAAATCATTGTTTTACTCTCTATCTCTCTCTCTCTCTCTCTCTTCACAACTACAAAAGAGTTGCTTTACTTTTCTATCTTGAATGTGAGTTTCCTATTAGAAGATATATTGCTTCAATCTTAGAATCCCCCTTATACTCTATCTATTATTTTATTTTTCTCAGACGATGCACCAGACATATTATTATAGTATAATATTATTAAATTTCATAAATATATAAAATTAATATTTTAAAAAATATATATAATTATATTCAATAATTTATATATGTACCATGATTATAATAAAAATATAAATATTATATATAAAATCATACGTAACATTAATTAATTTTGTTTATAAAATACAATCGACAAATTACTAAATATATAAAAAAAATTCAAATCAAGAAATTTGAATAAAATCTAGTTTATTAATGTGAATATTTTTTATTACTATATATAAATCGAATACGCCACAAATTTATAATTGATTTGTTAAAATCAAGTAAAATGAATGTTTATTGGTTAACAATATAACAACATTTTCTAAAAATCCGTCTTTCCATTTATGAAAACAAAAATGGCGGGAAAATAATAATAAAAAATATAGAAACAGTCAGTTTACTATATTATTATTATTAGTACATGACCCGTGCGACGGACGGAAGATATTATGTATATTATTTTATATATTTAGTATTTTGTTGAGTTTAGTGTTTATGTTTGTTTTGTTATATTATATTACTTTGGATAATCTAAATATATGAATTTGTATAACATTTTTATAATGAATAATTTATGTAAGTGAAGTAAATTTATATATCTCTTAATATTTCGTGAAGCTTAGTATAAAATACACATAAAATTTAACAAACCATATGAAGAACTATTATTATAATTGAAAAAATATGAACATATATAACATCAAAGCAATCAACATGAAATAAATTTAAAATATTACAAAATGATAAATGTAAAACAAAAAAAATTGTGTTACTTCTAAAAAAAATTGTTCACAAATTTTGTAACACTTCTTTATAAACTACATTTGTAGTAGTTCTCCTATCAAGATCCTCATCATCAAAAATCAAAATCAAAATCATTTACGATTTGTAACCCTGAAAACAGCAATATACAGGTTTCTTCAATAATAGTTCAACATGATTTAATGATTGTCTTTGAATCTTGTTTATCGTCATTACATAAGAAAAAATAAAATAAATTGTCTTCGTTGAAACTTAAAAGGCATCCTATGATCAGATGGAGTAACAGAAAGTAGAGGAATCAAAGCCTTCTAACCAGAATTATTTCTTGAAATAATCTTCGCCTCAACAACATGTTCACCATGCTTGGTAATTACCATCTGAGTTCCATTGCATAAACCAAGAGAATAATCTAAATTTCGCAATAGCATAACTAGAGTACCAATTTTCAAAAGAAGCTCATGATTCGATATACCAGAACATTTAATTGCATTTAGAAATTATGGAGTGTGCAGGTCACTCAACAAATCAACATTTGAATCCAACTGGCAAGGAGTATCAGTGTTCAAATATGTTCTACCAATACCTGCATTCTCTTTAGTCATATACTCATTTATAGACTCTACAACATTACAAAATCAAATATTGCAGTTACGAACATTCAGTTTAATAGATAGGTATTGCTGAAAAATCTAGGAATCAGTTAAACAGGTTGGTAGATATTATTCTAATATATTATAAATATATTAAAATGACTGTTTATTGGTTAATAATATAACAATATTTCCTAAAAATGCGCCTTTCCATTTGTGGAGAGAAAAATGGGCGGGAAAAATGATAATAACAAATATAGAAACCATCAGTTTGCTATTATATATATATATATATATTATTGTTGTTGTTGTTGTTGTTGTTGTTGTTGTTGTTGTTGTTGTTGTTGTTATTATTTCCACCACTTTTTCATTTTCAAAATTTATTTTTCGAACATATCGAACAATGATCAAAATATAAAATTAAACTTCTAATGAAGTGCATGGATTTTAATTTTTGAATATATAAATACTAGTGTGAGACCTATGCGTTGCACAGAAGATATTTTTTAATTATATTTTGTAATATAAGTATATACTCAAGTTATATGATATATTGTAAAATTTGGTGTGAGTGAGTGGTAACAACAAATGTCCCGTTGGAGAGTGACGGCAGCACATAGTGGTGATCTATTGTGAGAAACCAAGAAAGAAGATTAAGGATTAAAAAAAAACAAATTAATGAGAGAGAGAGAGAGAGAGAGAGAGGGGGGGGGGAGTTTATTAGAGAAGGACGGACAGTGATACTTTATGTTCCAATAGTTGTAGAATTTGAAGATAGGAAAAATAAAGTTTAATTGTTTCAAAGTTAATGTGATTTAATTTTTAAACTTACCAAATCTTATTCAAATACCAACTTTTATTCAAATTGCAATTTTATTGGCCAAAATCAACCAAATTCTAATTTTATTTGATAAAATTAAGTGCTCAACATTTATAGGCTTGTTTAGTTATTTTTAATTTCGAAATTTGATTTTAAAAATCATACTTTATTACGTAATATATAATTATATTTTTAGAAAGTACATTTGAGTGGGAAAATATTATTGGAAATAGTCATTTTACTTTAATATAATAATAATAATAATAATAATAATAATAATAATAATAATAATAATAATAATAATAATAATAATAATAATAATAATAATAATAATAATAATAATAATAATCTGTATATAAAAATAAAATAAATCTAAAAGTAATATTTTGAAGAGTGTAGGCTTTGGTGACAACTGAAATATGACACATATTAAAGAAATAACACGCAAAAGACTTCAAGAGGAGGGAGAACGAAAAACAGAAATCTTAAAACATTTAGCATAATCTTGATAAAATATATAAAAAGAAGAGAAAGACAAAATTGAGAAATGATTTTGAATTATGGTAAGATCAGTGAAAATTTAATTTCATATTTAACAAAATCAGATTATATCCACATGATTGGGTGATTTTAAAGAATTGATAGCTTAATATAGAAAACTTGTTAATGATTTTCCACAATATAATGAAACTACAATGATTTAGTGTTCCTAACAAATTTATTTTTTATTTTAAATATATTATGAGTTAACAAAAATTCCTTAAAATTTGAATTTATTTATGTTGAACAACAGAAACTAAGCAATTCCTGAGAATTGTTGATATTAATCTTTTCAATTAAATTGAAATAATGTATCTTAAGAGAGTTCCATAAATATATATAGTTTTACATTTATTTGGTGGAAATTTAGGCGGACAAAAATAAAATTTTAAAAAAGCCATTTTACTTATATATATTGATTTGGTTTGATAAAATGAATTGAGAAATTCGAATCATATATTTATTAGATTTCATATATTTCTTGAATTTCATAATTCAGTGATTTGATTAATATTCGATAAAATATCTAGATTTTGAATCATATATTAAATGTTGCATCATCTTGATATTATCTAATTTCGAAACACCTAAATTTGTGCAATAATTTAGATTTTGAAATCGAATTAAAATTTCTAGAATAAAAATGTTTAATTTTACCTTAATAATAATATAGTTATTCTAAATTAAGTAATGAAATTTAGGCGGGAAAACAAAATTGTGATACAAAAGATATTTTTGCCTAAATTTCCACCATATTAAGTTCCTTCATATGTTGCATTACAAAATTTCCCACAAAAAAACACAAAACCTATCATTTGTAATGACAAAAAATAACTTCATTAAAAATAATAATAGAAACCATCCAACAAAATAAATTTCAATAATAAAAATATAAAAATCATATCTAAGATAAATTCACCACAGTGACCCCAGTATGGAGTAAAATCACAAAGACATTAAAAGAAACATAAATAGAATTGGTAGTATTACATAGTCATCCAGTAGACAGATTCAATCCTTCTCTTGTTTTATAATAATTGTTGGTTTCTCCTTTTTTTTAGCATTGGTAGTTGAAACTTCGTCCATCAACTTCCTCTTCACTGTTGTCTCCTCAATTCCATCATAATAGAAAAAATGACTATTTCCATTAGTTTCTTTATCCCCACCAACCACATTAATTTCTTTATTTTTCTTTTGAGGAGTAGATACTTCATCCTCATAATAATCGACCTTCCAATATATATATATATATATTTATTTATATATATATATATATATATCAAGTTAAAATTGTTATCCAGGTCGTTAAACTAATTATTGAAGAACAGTTAGATATATGTGGGCAAAAAGTATCTTACCTTCTCATTATCCATGAATCTTCTCATAATATATCAAGTTAAGATATGATTCATATTGAGTAACATAAAGTTTTAAAATACAAATGAACTGACTATCAAATTAATTAAATCAGCTAAGTAATATACGATAAATAGTGAAAATATAAATTACCTGACTCTCAACATAAGAGCTACGGTACCTAGCTAGAACATCAGTTGTATCTCGACTCAAAAAGGGAAGGAGCACACTAATGAACTCGTTCCAGAGTGTACACGTCAATCTATTATTCCTACATTAAAAAAAATCAGTAGTGTTTTGTAAAATAAGTGTAATATCTGAATAAATATTAAATATATTACTTCAAATCTTCAAGCTCTATCTCCATCATTCGTGCTGAACCATCTTTAGTGGGTATATCCTTAGGAGTTTGTATAGCAGAAACTCTTCCAATGACATCTAAACATTATACATACAAAGGCAAATAATTCATCAATAACAATATACAATCAAAAAATATAAAATACTTTTATAACATAGTAGTAAACCACAAAAAAAAAAAAAAGAATACAATTGGATAAAATACTTTGATTATGTACATAACATGGACACACCGAATAGAATAATTTCATCCTCTTTGCCTAAACCTTGAACCCACTCAAAAGGCTTAATATGGAACATGTTTTTTGGGAAAGATGAATCATCTAAATCAACGACTCTTGTCTTATCCCAAAATTAAATTTGTACTTATGAGTAGCTACCCTGAATTTCTTTTTAATATCCTCTGCTGATACCATAAAATTCCTAATGACATGAAGTTTTCCTTCCTCAAGTAGTGGTTTGAAAGTGTTGATGTGCGAAGATCGAACACATCCGAGAATTGTGTCACCCTTCAAAAGTAAAAGATTAACGTAAGTCAATAACATAGCAATAAAGATAACAAATAAATTCTTATATAATTCATTTATTGAAATATTGTACACATATACCTTGCAATCACGGAAAACACAATCATAGCTAAAGATTTTATTCTTATCTCTGAATGCAGAAACATCATAGGCCCGAACCAAACAAATTTTCAGTGCCCATAGAGTTGTTTTTGGCTCCACATCTTTAATCAAGCTAAATAGTTGCGTCATACCAAGAACCTGTTTTGTGAAATCCGAGAAAATTCAACCTAAAATAAAAGTTGTGAGGTAACATGATAATAAGTTGATCTTAATATTTATAATAATCTGAGTTAGGGTTTAATTGGATTCAAAATAATTCAAATTTTGAATTTCCTAAATTTGTTGAGTAAATAAGAAATCTGCTTCATATATTTTTAGATTTGATATATTTCTTGCATCTACGTATTCAATATTTTTGTAATGTATCTTTATTTATTATTTCACAGTGTATTTGTTAAATACATTAGGTTAGTTTTGATTTTCCTAAATATTTGTAATGCATAAAAATAGTTGTTTTGATATAGTTCATTGATTTTGTGCTTTATTTATTGACTTACTATCTTGATTTATTATTTCACGGTGTATTTGTTAAATATATTAGGTTAGTTTTGATTTTCATAAATATTTAGAATGCATAATTAGCTGTTTTGATATATTTCACTGATTTTTGCTTTATTTATTAGGAAAGTTTTGAATATTCTAAATTTGTGAAATAAAATGAATGAAGTATTTCCAAAATATTAGGAACTGAATTTCAATTATGAACAAAAATTTCTTCTATATTAGTTTGCCATATTTAGTACAAAAGTTTGGGTGGAAAAACAAATTTAGAAAAAAGTCATTTTATTTTAATATATATAGATGTGTTCATATTTTATTTTTTCAGCAATGCTGGTGAGGGAAATAAATCGCTTTTGGTCCAACTGGAATTGTCCGATTTTGACCTCCATGTTCAAAACACATTAAAAAATTATTAGAAAAAATGTAAAAAAATATAAAATCATAATTATATAAAAATACATAAAAATATAAAATTACATAATAATATCGAAATACAGAAAACTGTAGAAAATGGAAAATAGAAATTCAAAAGAAATACAAAATAAATGAAAGAAACTAAAAGCATGGAAAATATTAAAAAATATACTAGGGTTTCAGTCGGAGAAGGGAATAGCCATCGATTTTTGGAAGAAGACCTGTGACTGTGTGTGTGTCCGTAGAATACAGTCACACTGCTATGGGCTTTTTCTTTTTTATGGGCTGTACCCTGTGGGCTTATATATTATTTGGGCCCATATAGTACACACTGTATGATTGAGCTCATCTTATGTGGGCCACTTTAAAAAAATTAGTGATTTATATAGATAATTAGTTTTCTGTATTTGGGCTAAAGTTAGTTTTTTTTTTTTTTTTTTAGGCTTCAAATAAAAGACTTCCTTAATTAATGAATTTAATTCACTATAAATATATTGATAGAGATTCCCAAATGTGATGGGGACGAACAAATACATTTTTTTAATAATAATAGAATAATTTTATTATAAATTATTAATATAATAAATATAAATATATTATATAAAAGAAGGATCTTGAGAGTTTTTCTTTTCTCATTACATGTGTCTTAATAATTAATTGACATGTGTGGCTCCTTATTTTTTTCTCTCTTTTATTTTTATTTTTTACTAAAATTTAAAAATTAAAATAACTATTTCGTTTTAATTCTATTCTTAATATATGATATATCAAATTAATCTCTTTTTGTGACTTTAATTTGACATCAATATTGTGTATATTGAAATAAATAATTATATTTAAAATAATAGAATATAATTTTTATGGATGAAATATAAACTTTTTTATGCATTGAATTATTAATTTTAAAATTTTGATATATGTGATGGATTTGAATAAATAGTATATAAAATTTTTATATGGATGTAACCTAAAAATATCAATAACTTTTTTATAAAATAAAATATTATACTATTAATTTATTGTTTAACTTTAATAGTTTTTAGATAATTAAAATATTTATATTCACTTGATGGACAATTCAAAATTCACCTCAAAATATTGTACAATTTATTATTTAATAAACTAACTTAAAAATAAAAATGAAATTAAATATATAAAAATATATTTTAAATTGAGTAATATTTATATAAGTAAAATTGATATAAATAATAGGTTATGTATATTTTTTAATAATAATTAGATAACTTTATTTTAAATTATTAATATAATAAATATATTATATAACGTGCATCGCATGGGCTAGGAATCTGCCATATATTAATCATCACCACAAAAAAACTAGTTTTATGTTAGTAAAAAGTAGTTTTCTTTTAAACTTAAATTTTCAAATTCAAATAATCTTTTTGTTATAATTTTTTTTTGACATGTGATATATCAAATTAATTATTTTTTAACAATCTTTAATTTGAAGCTTCCATCTACGGAATTATTATATATATATATATAATAATTAGTAAATTAAACCTGAATTAAAAAAATCCAGAACTTATATTTAGAAGAAAAAAAAAAGTAGATTTTAAGCAATTCTCTATGTGATATATATATAAGTATGAAGAAATTTTAGATAGCATATGACGTGATTCTATTTTTCAAGTAGAAAAAAGAAAGAAAGAAATTGTAGAGAGAATATAAATTTATGAAGCCATAGACTTTTTATTTTTATTTTTTATTTTTATGTTTTTTAAGTAGAGATGATAATTTTATTTTTCTTATAATCGATCTAGTCTAAAATAGTGAAGATTATGTTATTGTCACGTGTCACTGGCGCATTTATTTGTGGTAATAATGTTTCTAATCTACTATAATATAAAAGAAAATTTATGAGAATTTTTATCTTTTCTTCATACATGTGTCGACTATTTATTAACATGTTATTCTTTTATCTTCTATTTTTTTATTTTCTACTAAAATTTAAAAACTTAAATAACTGTTTTGTTTTATATGAATTTTTAACGTATCATATATTAAATTAATTTTATTTTCATAATCTTATTGAATTACTTGTTTGATATACTATTTATTCAAATTCATCACATATATAAAAAATTTGAAATTAATACTCAATGCATAAAATTTTATATTTCATCCATAAAAATTATATTTCATAATTTTAAATATAATTATTTATTTCAACATATACAATATTGGTATCAAATTAAAGAGAAAAAAGAAGAATAATTTAATATATCATATATTAAACAGACTTAAAACTAAAATAATATAAATTAAAATAGGAGAGAGAGAAAAAAAAAAAAGAACCTGACATATGTCAGTTAATCTCACGATAGATGTGGTAGTTAAAATGAAAAAAATATATTTTTGAAATAAAAAGAACAATAATATTAAAAAAAAATTAATACAAAAAATTTACGAATTATTGAATTAAAAAAATTAATATTTTTAATGTTGATTAATTCAGTTGAAGTGCAGTACGCGTCAGTCCCATGATTTTTAGTAATAAAAAATATTTAATAATATTATTTGATTAAAGGAAGATTAAGAGCAACTTGTAAGTTGTAACTGCCGATTCCCAGTAAAAATCTAAATATAATTATTAATAATATTATCATTATTTTCCTAAAATTATAATTAATTATTTTTTGTAACTTCCCACACACCCATTTCTATACAAACCTCCCGCAACACCATAACTGACAACCTATATAATATTGTGGGTGCTTGCAGGAGCCTAATTCACACCAGCACTATCTATTTTTTACAATAATTTTCATGGCTCAGTTGTTGATGTTATTTTGATGTGATACCATAATATATTTCTGCAAGTTAATTATATATTTTTGTAAGTCAATTAAAGTTTATGGTGGACCTCGACAACAATACCAATAGTTGAGATTTGTTGGAAATATAAATTCGTCTGGGATAAATTGCACGATGAAATTTTTTCAAAGTACATGTTTTTTGAAGAAAAAGCGAGATATCAAATACAGAAGGTGTATTTCACAACAACAAAGTAAGGATCTAATTTATATGTACCAGTTTAAAAAATGAATGATTTATTTGGTAACATAAATTTTAATTAATTATTTATCATAGTTAATGGCTTGCAAGAGGAGGAGGGGAAAAAAAGTTTGCAATTGGAGAAAAATTAAAATAGCAGCTAACATAATTAGAAGCACAAGTCATGAATTTGGGCCTAAATAGACCGAAGGCAAAAGCCAGATCAGAGGGGAACACAAAAAGCATTCAAGAGAGAGAGAGACTTAGAAGCATTCAGATACAATGCGATACGTATTGTTATGTTATTAATTACAAAATATTATTTATTAATTAAATTAAAATAAATAAATAAAGATTGTAGCAAAATACAAATATAATATATTTTCTACTTAGACCTGAATTTCTGTATTTACTATTAACAATTAATGTTAAACAATTTCAATACACAAAGTACTATAACTCAATTAAGAGGAGGTTACTTCTGAATAGCAATCCCTTTTACTTTTTAAAGCAATTAGATGTGCGATCGCAAATTATAAAATATATTTTATTATATTAATAGTATGTGATAAAATTATATATCATTATTATAAAATTGTACAAAAATTATATTTATTTAAAAATTATTCAATTTTAAGTATATAGTTTTGTATTAGATTATATTGTGATTCGCTCAAAATCTTTGCAAACAATACATTTAATGACATTTTAAGTGAATTGTAATACTCAAACTCAATATAAATTGTTCAATATAATATAACATAAAATAACTATATTTCAAATTGATTTAAATGACACATTACATATTTAAACTTGTACTCCATATTTAATTTTATAGATAGAGAAAATATTACAAAAGGAAATAAACATACAAAAGTTATTTACAAATGCAGTATTATTATTATTATTAGTCTACTGGAGGATAAAAAAAAATTTGAACACTATAATCATATTTTGTACATACCTCTTATTTTATTTGTATTCCATATTTGGTACAAACGCTACAAACATTATAACTGTTTTAGTATTTTGTATTTCATGTATTTTGTTTGCATCATAACATTTTGCTTTATTATATAATTATAAGTTTTAATTTTTTTTACTTATAGATTTTATCATCTTTTAAAACAATAATATAAGGTCATGATATATTACTAATATAATATAATATATATTCTATTTTGTGCATTGTACGGACGGATATTTAGTTGTGCTTAAATGCCCGTAACAAAAGGGATATATTACACTAGTTGAAATTTAAATAACAAAATTTTAAGTCGTAACCACTTTTAAATAATTATTTAATTTATTGAATCAATTTCAATTTTATTTTGCTAAATTTTTTAAAGCTTCAAATATATTTATATTTTATTTGTTAATTTTTAGATTTATTAACTAATGTTGAAGTTACTAATTATTTTGAGACAAAGAAGGATCCTATTGTATGATATTTAGAAGTTCAATAGTTTATTTGAAAGTTTAAATTTTGAGAGAAAGTTTAGAATATAATTTGAGTTTGTTGTGTTTTTTTTCCCTTCTAATTAATAATAATAATAATAATAATAATAATAATAATAATAAAAGAGATTATTGTGCCAACACTTACGTTCAAAGTGGATCTGCGAACAGTAATGTGAGAGCCGAAGAGTTATTGAGAAAACTCGATTTCATCAGCCGCACTTCTCTCTCTAACCCTTTCTTTTCTCTAGTTGTGGAAATCGATGCTCGCGAAATATGCACGCTACTCTAGAAATCACAGCCACTATGCATAAGAAACATTAATTGATTCACATTGTGAGTGTTAAAATTGTAGGACATTATTTATTTCTGCGAACCAGTTTAATTTTTCTTTCCCTTTTCTTTTGTTGGTTAAATTAAATGATGGAGGGTTGCTTCTTCTACATCTATGTGTCAAATTCTGAGATGAGTATTGTTTCTTGTTGTTGAAGATTCAGAGTCAGGCGAAAGAAAGGAATAGGTTTTTATGGCTAATTCACACTCAGCATCAGATTTGAGAGTAAACCGTGTTAAGGTTCTGAGAATGGTGTTAGTTTTGGTGGGATTATTTTTGATATGTTATGTGGAGAGACATTCCAAAAGATATTCAACTGCATTGGCTGTTTCATGCCCTCCTTGTTCTTGTGATTGCGTTGCAGAGACCGCCATGTCTTTGCCATCAGGTGAGTTTATTTCAGATTCTATGCTCAATTTTCTCTGTGTGTGTTTCTTTTGGTTGTGTTAGAAAATTCTGGGCTCTTTTGTTTGTTCTTTCTTTTTTGCATATTTATTTGATTTTTTTGTTCTTCTGTTTTGTTCTGTTATGATTTTTTTAAAAATATTGTTTGGTTCTATCGTTGTCTGTTGACTATTCATTCGAAGGGGCATTGTTAAAGCTGCTAAAAGATTTGTACTTAGGCCCATAACAATGCATAAAACAAATGACTTTCTGAGTTTGCTGTTTGGTAACAATTAGAAAAGATAGGTCATTCATTTAGAGAAAAAAATATTCTATTGTATTATATTCTAATATTAAAAAGTTTAAATAATAATCTATTGCTTGATCTGAGACACTCCTATTTTGCCATATACTATCTAATTATGTTTATAAATCTGAGTGGATGTCAGAGTTCTTTAAATTTGTTTTTATTGTGTGATGAGACTTCCTCATAGCCTATGTATTTTCCACAACGGGGAAATGGGTTTATTACTTGTTCAACTTGTTTAATGGAGTTTCCATAACAATAGCCTTCTGACATGAGCTTGGCCACCTTCATATGGTTGCTTGGCTTTACATAATACGAAATGCATTGTTTTATGGTTTAAAATCTTTTCATCACAGTTGGAGAATCTGATCGATTTTCAAAACACCAAGATTTATGAAAAGGAAAAAAAAAAAAAAAAAAAAAAAAAAAAGGAAAAAGATTCTAGCACTGTAAAACTTGTTGTGGAACTCTATACTGTTGACACTTTAAGGTGTAATAGTTGTTGGACAAGCTGTTTTAACTCTGTTTCACAGCAGCAGAAAATCCAAGTTAATATTCCAAACATATGACCACAAAAAGGTTTTCAGGCGTATTGTTTCGGAAAATGTGTTGCTCTTAAGTACAAGGGAGTAGAGACCATGTTAATGTCTGGTAAGCTTAGGAGCTGATGAAGGCAGTGAGTGGATGGGCTACTAATGCATGGACTTGTATTGTATTTAGGTATTGCTTTGTTAGATTGGAGAAAAGCATTATTCACAGTCTTTGTTTTGGATGCAGTCTGCACAGTCATAATGGTGCATCCCTCTGGTCAGTCATTTCATTTGCTAAAAACTGAAGTAATTCGTGGAAATGTAGTTGTTACTCTTGGGTCGCCCGTCACCCTCTTATTCAATTTTTTATCCAAGGATATATTCGGAAAGCAATTCACCACTGTGATATTAGTTTAGTCTTGTATTTCCCGTGAAATCCCTGAGAATTTAAGCTGGATTCTTGTTTTTTATAGAGTTTTGCCAAGTATTGGAGCTAACTTCAATAAACATCCTGAACCAATAAAATTCCCCTTCCGATCACTTTGAAAGTTTGGAGTTATTGCACATGATACATTCAGCCTGAAAAGCTGTTGCCATGTGAATTTTATGAGGTTATGATAAATTGGCTGCCAACAATGTAGTAAAAGGTGCTAGGCGCTAGTCGGGTGGTTGAAAATGGGGGGGGGGGGGCATTGAAAAAACCGGAGGCGGCTGCTGTGAATTTGAAAATAGTGGTTATGGAAAGAAATGGTTAGTAAAAAAAAACAAGATGTTTGAGGGACATATAATTTTAAGTTCTAGCAGCAGTATAAATTTTATGTATGAACAGTACGAATTTTATTAGATGATAGCTTTTGCATGAACATCACGTGAGATCTAAAATATTCATCCATCCTTTCTAATTTACGACATCAATTTTCTTTTTGTGATGTCCTTCTATTGAGGAACAAAGCATTTATTTTGTGATATTTTAGATTTAAGACTATTTGCATGTCCAAATATATTCACTGAAATTGTGGGGTACCACATTGTTGTAAGGCATATTCCCATTTATAGCTGCAATGATTTTTTATTTATTTTTTGTTTCAAGATTGTTATGCATTTCCCTTTTTTGCTGTGTACAACTCTTTGAAATCTGATCATTCTTGTGACCATAATCTTGTTGGCTCATGTTGGTAACTTCCTTTTTTGTCATTCTGCAGATTTCTTCAACAGCTCATTTGCAGGTTAGTTTTATTTATTTTATAGTGTTTAGTTGCGTTGACTTGACGAATAGTTTTGCATATGCTTTGTCGGAATCCCATCCAATAGAACTCCCATATGTATCTATTAAACATGTATGTGTAAGTGTATTATATTCTCTCCAGTATTTGGCATTATAGAGTTGCATGTTTCTATTGCACAATGTTATCTCCTCTTCTTTTCTTTTGGTTCTATTTGTTAACCGTGAAATCTAATGTAAATTTTGGCTTTTGTAGCATTGAATAGGTTCTGTACTTTTAGTCGCATTAAAATGAAATTAGTCTGAACGCTTTCATGTGTGGTCATCAATTTTTTTACCAAATATGTTTTTTTCCTTGAAATACATGTACTTTCGCTTTAGTTGCTGGCCTTTACAAACGGGACTTTTTTGTGACAAAAATGTTCTAGAAACAAGATTTTGTTTATTGATTTGGAACTGAGGGACTATTCTTTACTTACTACCCAGAAAATCTGTCGAGAATTCAGAGAAACAAAGCTTATTTACTTCCTCATCTTGACAAAACGAAAGCTGAGAAGATTGACATTTCTATTTCTTTATTTTCTTTTTTGTTGCAACCTATTGAATCTGAAATTAACTTCGTCTTGTACAGATTGTGGTAAATACGATCCTGAAACAAACACGGAAATGAAGAAGGATATGGTCGCTCTACTGACCGAGGAAATTAACTTACATACAAATGTGTCCAGTCATACTTTACAGCGCACAAATGCTTTAATCATGGGTGCGAAGAGAGCATCTTCGCACTATCAGAAAGAAGCAGAAAAATGCAATGTTGGAGTTGAAACTTGCGAAGAATCTAGAGAAAGAGCTGAAGTGGCATTGATACGAGAGCGCAAGCTTACAGCTCTGTGGATGAGTCGAGCTCGTGAGTATGGTTGGAAAGATGAGATGAGCGATCTTTTGTAGGTTTATCGAGCTACTTCCTGTCTAGTATAGGCATGTTTTTGGATTAGCTTTGTATAGATAGTTCTTGTTAATATTTCCATTCTTTCGCGGTTGATGCTCGGTTTTCTAGTGTATTAGAGAGCTTTATTAGACTCACATGGAGCAGTATATCTGCACATTTCAAATGTTAGAATTAGGGTTACAGATTATTTGGTTTTATATCATTCGTAGCTTTTTTGACACTGGGAAGATGCTTGGAGATGAAATTTTGTACTCGAATAGAAAATCTGCAGCTTTAAGTTAAAGTGTAAACCAGAGAATTATGGAACGACCCTATTTTCTACATAATATTGATTAATTATTAATTGTAAAATTTCTTATTTAAAAGTTAAAGTCATTATTTTTGTTTCATTTATGTATGTTGAGAGTTTTTATGATAATAATATGTTTAAAATAACTCAATTTGTAGATTTAAGTTCAAGAATGAATTCAGGAGAATAGTGTCTTGAATTAATTTTAACTTATATGTCCAATTGATATTATTTAAGTCAAAAGTGTAATTTAGGAAATTAAGTTTTGAATTATATTACAAGTCCAATTAATTTGATGTTATGATTAAACCAAAGTCTCATTTTTAATTGATAAGCCCTCCGACATTGAAGAGATCGAATTCCTTCCGGGAACACGGTCATTCATTTCAAAATTATGCATTTTAAGCCCAATTGCATTTTGAGCATAAATGTTATTTTCGGGCTTTAAGGTTATTCATTTCTAAACTATGCATTTTAAAGTCCAATTGCATTTTGAGCCCATATGTTATTTTCGGGCTTTTAAGGTTATTGATAGGATTAGATCTTATCTTTCCTAATTCAATTATGGTTGATTGGATAAAATCTTCATTTGTCCAAATTCAGTTAGAGTTGTAATCCAACCATGAATATATGATGCAATGCCTAGAAATATGGGATTTCATTATGAATTATTCCATACAAAAGATATTATATTTTTATCATTCTCCATCAGATAATATGTCCACCCTCAGTTGAGCCTTCAAAAGTCCTATTTATACATGTCCAAAATTTATCAAATCGTTCGTTCACATGATATCAAGTCACTTTTGAAATTTCACCTCCATTGGGGATATCTATTGTATTTTATATGACTTTTCTATCATTCAATATCCAGATTACAAATTCCTACATTTCTGATTTGAAAATTCAGAATATATGGTTAGTCAATGTCGATGCTGCTAAGTAACTCAGTGATCACATGGGCTAAGCGGCTCTAAGTAGCCATATGAATAGTTGCAAGAGAATCCAATGTGGCGGTCATTGGGTCATATCGAAGTCCGGGAAGAAAGCAGTCAAAACAGCTGGTTTAGTGCTACGAATTCTTCTCCACTTTCTGCTTTCCAGCTGGTGAGAGCCACTATTGTTCCGACAAAAGATTTTGCTTTTTGTGTGTACACGCTATGCAACTGGCGTAGCTTGCCTCAAAGCAAAAGAATGCAGGACTAGCCCTTGTCATCTCAACCTCTTCAGATATCCAAAATCCCCTAAATTTTGAATATGTCACACATTCCTATGATTTCGAACCATGTTTTAAAATCTCAGCCCAATCAAACGATTTTATTTTATATGAATTTTTTATTACTTCAGATCCAGATTTATGAAGTCCTACGTTTCTGATTTGAAAATTCAAAATATAGGTTTATAGTTGTCCAAACTCTTCTATTTTGAATATGTTGTTCTTATATGTGTTATAAATCTTCCATAATAGTTTCAAGTCATTCCAGTTTGTATTTTAGGAGTTATGATATTCTTCCTATGATTGTGCAAAAATTATAACTTCAGCTATTTTGATTTCAAAAATCCAAAATTTATAGAAATGTTTTTTGGAAAGCTTCGAAAATTTTGTATGATACTTCCATATGAGTCTAGTTTCTACAGTTTAAATTTCATATTTTTCCTGTTATGGATTGTAAAATATTCTTTCAGTGTTGCGCAGTGAATAATCGCATTGAATTTTTTTCCTATTCACTTTGAAATTCATCTTCAAGTGTTTAAAAAATTCCTCCCAAGTTCCACACTTTCAAAATATCAATTTTTATATCCCAGAACAAACTCCTATTCCTCAATTCTCATTATTAAAAATTAAAGCACACAAATCCCATGGTTGGAGTTACACTAATGCCAAGGATAATAGGAAACATGCATATGCATATCATGTCAATTATTTTTAGGTGAGGGTTCTTACTTGTCATTATTAATTATGTTTGTTAATTGTGTTGTATGTTTACTGTTATATTCTCACGTACAAGTTATAAGTTATAGGTTCAAGTTATAACTGTGTTACATACTATGCTTTTAATTGCCTAATTAGTAATGTAAGAGTTCTTACTTTTTATTATTGATCATGTCTGTTAATTGTATGGTTATGTTTATTGATATATTTACAAGTTACAAGTTCAAGTTATAATTATGTTACATGCTATGCTTTTAACTGTGTAATTAGTGTTGACAAGTTGGACTCTCATGAGTTGGATGTAGCTCACCCCCATTACATTACAATATTTCAGGGTACAAAGAGTGAGTGTTAGAGTCGAGGTGGAGCCAAGAGCATATGATATAACTAAGTTTTAAGATTTGTTATTATTTGGATTAATCTAGTTTGAGATTATTTCACGAATTCAATGATTATTGTTAGTATGTTTGAATAAGTGCTCGTGTATAAGTTGCTCTCTCTCGGTATAATTTACCTTATTCAATACAAGTTTCTATTGACATAATTGAATATGTTAAGTCTTCCATTGCTTACGGTATTAATTGTGAATATGATATTTTTTAGAAGCATGTTTAAGTGTTATTTAGTTTTAATAATTTCCGCTGATATTGAATAAAATCATGAATTTTCATTAAGTTGCACGTTGTGTAACTTCAATTAATTTAAGTTATTATTTAATTTATATTATGTGATATTGATTTATGCAAGTAAGATATAATTTATGTTTTCCGCTGCATAAGATTATTGTTAAACTTAAATTATTAGGATTAAATTCATGTGTTCAATTGTATGGAAGTGAATTATCACATAATTTATTTATTCCTTATTTTATGAAATATTTCACATTTCAAGTAGTACTTTCCATGACTCGATTTTCAAATAATCTTGTTAATTAATTAAATTGAATTTATTGGCAAGGTATATGTAATTTAATTACTTTTAAAATAAGTTATGAAAATCGAATTGTGACAAATTATACTGTGGTTTTACTTATGAGCAGGATTTAGCAATCCTCAATTTTACTTGACCATGTTCGATCAAAAGTGATCGAATACATTTTAAGATGTTCGGATAGTATTGGCTAAACACCTCAATTTCAATGTTTGATCGGCATTCATAGAATGCATCTAGAAGCACCCTTTAACATATAGAAGCAAGATATTATTCTAAAGCTGTATAATTTTGAAATGTTAAATAAATAAGAAATACTAAAGCAATTTTAAGATTAATTGCAAAAGAATGCATGATTTTAACCATTTTTTGCAACTTAATCACATCTTTTTAAACGTTGTAATTTAATACACAAACTTCTTAAATTAAAAAATTTAATGCATGATTATAATTTTGATATATCATAATGATATGGCTCCCGAAACTCGACATCTAATGCAGAGACAAACCGAGGTGTGGCTGGTGGGGGCCACTGTCCCCTTTGCTTTAAAAAATTATATTTCACTATATATATATATTAATTATAAACAGTTGTTAAGTTCTTTCATTTTACTCATTTTTCTAGTTGAACATTCAATGTATTTTGTTGAGTTACAATATTGACTTTAGTTTTTTTTTTTTTTCTTTCTAAACAAAATTGTAAGAGATAAATTATATTCAATTTGTTTTAGAAAAATATATATTAGATATTTTAATTTAATAAGAAACTTAATACCTTTTATAAGAAACGAGTAAAACTTTAATAATTTACCTATAAAAAATGAAACTATGAAGATTTTAGAAATGCAATTAAATAGAAATGATAGAATTTACATATTTTTAAATTATATATATATATATATATTGAAATATAAATATGAGATTAATTTGCGAAAGGTGGAAAAACTCAATATGTTTTCTGCAATTAAGTTGCCATTCTATCATATAAGGTAATGTATTTCTACAAGATATATAAATATGTGTTTTAGAAAATTATTTTTTACTTTAAATATTGTAAAAACACATGGGAGTATTGTGTCTATCTAGTTCTAATTTTAAAAGTTACATATAAAATTTGCCACGAAAATCAAAATCTTTCTATAATATAAAAGAAAAATCGTGAGATATATATCTTCCGCACATTCCCTCTTTTTCTTTTTCTCTCTCTCTCTCTTCTATTTTTATTTTTTTACTAAAATTTTAAAATTTAAATAGTTTTTTTCCATTTTAAATCCATTTTTAATATATAATATATCAAATTAATCTTTTTTTTAATCTTTAATTTGACATCAATATTATATATATTAAAATAAATAATAATATTTAAATTATAGAAGATAGTTTTTATGGATGAAATATAATTTTTTATGCACTGAATTATTATTGTTAAACTTTTGATATATATGATGGATTTGAATACATAGTATATCAAATTTTTATATGAATTTAAGCTATAAAATATAAATATTTTTTTATAAAAGTTAATATATTATTCTATTAATATATAATATTATAATTCATTGTTTAACTCAAATAGTTTTAGTAAATTGAAATATTTATATTTAATTTAAGAACAATTCAAAATTCACTTTAAAATGTTGTACAATTTATTATTTAACAAAACTAACTAAAAAATGAAAATGTAATTTAATAAACTATATTTCAAATAGAATAATTTTTATATAAATATAATTGATATAAATAATAGGTTATATACATTTTTAATAAAAAAAATTATATAATAAAATATATCACGCGCATACACAAACTTTAATCTAACGTTACAACCTTCGAAAAAATGATAACATATATACATTTTTGTTTTAGTTCCACTGTTTCATTCAACCCATCCACTCACAACCAAAAAATAAAAAAAATAAAAAGAAGAAAAAAAGTAAAAATTCCGGATCAGTTATTCATTGCTTAAGTTTATTAATTTGTTTTAAGTTTTTTTAAAAAAAAAAATCTGATTTTAGTACTTAGTCAAATTATATATTGTATATCTCAATTTCTAACAGTCTTTTTTAGCCCAAGACTTAATAGTTTGGCGAATCGCCTCACTATAGGTACTATGTTTCTAGCACCCTTTTCGAGAGAGAGAGAGAGATTAAGACATGTACATTGACCAAAATACAGCAAAAATAGACACAGCAACTCAAAAATCAAGCAACTAAAGAATAGATCTGTATTCACTACGAAAAGCAATTGAGATTGTTCAGAATGTTCATAAGGAATGACACACAAATATAGAACTCCCTCCCCGACAATTTTTATTTTTTAAATATTCATCTACGGGCGAAAGGGTCAATCAGCATAGTCAGTTAAACCAAGTATATGCTATCTAAAACGGCAAAACCTGCTGCAACCCCACCCTCGTTCGAGGAAGAGACCTTTGTTCGCATCAGGTAACCGGAATGATCATTCATGATCACCTTGTTCTTGTTCCTGCATGTTGCATTAAACTGTCGTCATCCGACTATGATATATTTCATACAACATGTATGTATAAGGCATACTGAATTCTATCATTGTCACAAATTTGACAATCTTTGTTGATAATTAAGATCTTCTATGAGTATCAATTGCTATCATATCGAACTGGAAAATCGAATATAGCAATTTAAAGATCGATAGTAGTTTTAACATTTCATAATTCTGCATTTGGTAGCAGATCGAGTTAGAATTTCAGTAACCAAGTTTGCAACGATGACAGCATAAAAACCTTACTATGTGTGCGTTTGTAATTGTGTTTGTGTGTGCAAGTGTTATATCTCAAACAGGGGAAAGGATCTTCTTGTCCTAGTGATGAACTCGGATCCCATAATTGACTATTTTTTATCGAAAAGTTTCCCTTTCAATGACCAAGTTAACATTCTAGTTATTCTCTTAAAATTTTGGATGATTGTTACTTGAACTATAACAAATAAAATCATTCCCATAATAATTTACCTTAAATATGTGGCATACACCCCAAGTTCTGATATAACACGTTCTTTATGTGAAATGCCTTCACGCATCAGAATTGCAGGTGATTCGTTTGGAAAAATTCTCTGCATAAGAATGTAGGCTGCATCATCTTCAATGCCCTCTGTCCCCATTCTTTGCAAGGCAAGCCTCACGTCATCGCCATAGATATTATTCCCTAAACAGAAAGTTCACTGTGTCAATGATTATGGGATTATGGTAGATACTGGCACCATTCTTGAAAACAAATGAAACATCAGACCTCCTCCTTCTCGTTGGGGTTTCATGACATACAACCCAGGCCTTTCGATTGCATCCTTGACAATGCTCGAATCATCTAAACTCCACAATCCAGCAAAGCATTTCTGTATTTTAGCAATGTCGTCTTTGTCTTCAAGAAATCTGTTCATGAACCAAGAAAGACTAAAAACAAACGATTCCAATACACGGCACTTAAGGGAATAACAAAAACTACCATTGAGGTTTAGCCTATTTCCCCAAAAAAAAAAAGAAAAAAAATTGTTTGGAAATTACAAATGTGGTTATATATTCATATCTGTCAAAATTATTGATTATATATTTTTATATTTTATATTGATATTTATAAATAAAAAAGTAATAGTATGTAAAATGTCTAAAATATATATACTGATATTACTAATGTGGAATTTTTTTCATGAAAATAAGAAATGGAGAATTCTTTTATATCCAAGCGCACCTTAACCCATTCATTTCAACAAAAAATCCAGGCAAATAGGTAATCGGACAGCAACCCCAACAAATATCTTTTAAATAAACAAAGGATAGGGATATGGAATGATTCTTATCCCTCTAAAACAATCCAACGTAAACACGACATAAGTTATCTGAATTTTTCCCTCTCATACCTTTTATCCTACATCTTTATCAATACAACCTAATCCCATGTTTCAAAGTAAATGTACCCTTGCGGTATTATGGTCACTCGTTTGAGGTTAGGATTTTTCTTACAAATATCCCCTTCAAAAGGTACAATTTGTGAAAATAAATACATGTCAAGGGTGGTATTTGTATGTTTTAAAAGACAGCTTTTTTTTTTGGTAATTAGTCTAAACCTCAGGGGTAGTTTTTGGATGCGATCTCTCTCTTCCACATTAGATATAGTAAAATAATTTATAGCTTGGAAGATTTTTTATTTCAGGCACAACCATAGCTTGAATACACTTTTAACTTGTTATTTTGAGCTTTTCCGAGAAAATCAAGTAGTCACAATGAAGATGCAATCATGCAACACCATGCTATACAAAAGCCGGCTTTAAGTGCATACATATTCAAGCTGGAAAAATAACTTGTCACAGATCAGGATGCCATCCCCACCTTTAATTGGTTATATAATTTCACGTAACCGAAATAATATAATTTTTAACTCAAGGAGAAACAAAAGATCACCTTTCTAGTTGATTAGGTTTTGCCAGCTCTTGTTGAATTTTCTTGGTCCCGGCTAAGTGATACGCAATTGAAGGGCATTTGATTGCACATGACTGCTCAATCAACAGCCTGGCACTCCATTCCTACAAGACCAATGAACAAGAACTTGTTGATTGAGTCTAAGCATGAGAATCCCAACATACTTTTTGAACAACAAACTAACAATTTAATGAGAGGATATTAATGAAAATAAAGAAATAGGCACCAATGTATCAATTTATGTGCCTCGAATGTGGGGAGAAGTCACTAGTTAGAAGGATGATTCAGTCCAAAGAAATGTCTCTTTTATACATCCTCTCATTTCTCCCAAAATTTACCCCTCCTATTTGCCTGAAGAATCTTCTCTAGAGTTACAATTTCCCACTTGGGGATTTCAGCAAGACTTGTTCTCCCAGGCCTCATGCTTCACAAGTGAACTATTAGACCTGTTCAGTTTTTTCCTTATGGTTCAATTATCAAGTTAAGACAAATGAAATGTCCACAATAAATATTGGCTTAATAGTTAGTTGACTCTCGGAGGTTGGACAGTCTTGAGACATATTCCAAGAAGTAAGGGAAAGTGTATAGCAGCTTGTATCCACCTCACCCGATCATCATCTTCACTTCAAAGGGAAACAGATAACATTCCCTTCAAATGAAAAAAGAGGGATATGGGAAAAATTAATTCAATCAAAAGGCTCCAAAATGGAAGAGCACAATCTAAATATAGTTCTTAATGAAATGCAATAGATGGAGTAGTTTCTCAGTGGTCAAATAAATGGGTACATGTTTTCCACTTAATGGTACTTTGGGTAATTAGGTCCTAAAATATGTGCATAATATGGCACCTGTATGATCAAGGTACAATATGAATTATTAGCTGGTTGCCACAGAGAGAGAGAGAGAGAGAGAGAGAGTCATATAAGTCGAAGTTCATAAACCTTACAGAATGAGTCAATGAGAATAATAGAAGTGGGATAAAGCACAGCCACAGAACATTTAGAGAACATTTTATGACATAAGAATTGAGTTACCGATTCTGAAGGATAATCAGTAGGTGCATATCCAGCTCTAAAGTAAGCCACTGCAACTGCTTCACCATCCCTGTAATTGTAAAGCTTCTAAGGATCAAAACAGAAATACTAGAAGCTAGTAAGTAAATCAGCGTGCCTTTCAGTTTCTTTAGATAGATGCTTACACGACAAGTGTTCCATCTGGCAGAATCTCCCCTTGTGCATCAATCTCTGCTAAGGTCTTCCTAATACTTCTAACTTGATATGTGCATTTTAGCTAAGGAAATATCCTCAGCATAAATCTCAGCAATGCGACACGAAGATAATAATATTGAATATGATTTACCATTTAGCATCAATAGCATCAAAAGTTGTAAATGTCAAATATAAAAGCAGCTAACAAGACAGGGGGATATCTTTCCTTCAATACTGTAAAAAGCCAATGTTGATCGTACATGTTGCGCTCTTCAGTTTGAACCACAACCAAAACTACAGCACTGCATAGCATGTTCAAATTAGCAACTAAATCAGTAACCTATAAAGCCGAAAATCGTTGCAATATAACATTATTAGATAATCTAACCTGGAATTATTATATTCAGACCAAGCTTTATACAATGCTTCTGCAAACTGATTAACAGAATTGTTTTGTGGAATCCTTTCTGGATCTAAAGCAAGGTGTTGTTTGAATTGAAGAAGCAATCCCCTGAAAATTCAACTGTCACTTTTATGATGCTGCAACTTTAGTTGTCAGCTTTCAAAGGATTATGCTTAAATACAAAGGATAGAAACATATACACGTGTTATTATGCTAACATTTGAGTCAATAATGTTATGTATGATGAGAATAGTATACAATCATTAAAATACGAAAATTCAAGCCATATAAGTATAATGATGGGTGAAAAGGACATAAGAATATACTCTGAGATAACCTGTGGAGCTCACTAACAAGGCAGCTCAGCCCAGGAAATGAAGAAGAAATTGTATTGAGCTCTATTTGGAGAAGTAAATTAGTTTGTTCATCCAGCATATAGTCTGAGCGATGTAGTCCTAAGCGTATATCCTAGATTAGAAGTATGTATAACATCAGTATCCTTTCCAACTCAAAATAAGCACAATCACTTCTGTTTATGACCCGCAAGGATATATCTGAAATTCATTAGAGATGCAAATAACATGACTTTCAGAATCATGGTGCAACAAGAATTAAAGTTTGGCATGAGTGTTTATCACTGCCAGTGTCATATAATTGATGTATACAATATATCAGCCATAGAATAAGAAACATTTTGAGAATATCTTTAATAGATAAATAACCCCTCGTTACTAGAAAAAAAAGACAGGGCACACCTAGTACCTATGCACTAAAATACAAGTATGACGGGAAGATAAGAAAGAATAAACATAAATACCAAACTAACATGCCTAAAATGAACAAGAAAAAAAAGTACCCTCTTTGAAGTATAACATTACACTTGGATAATAGGTTTCAACATAATGCAATTTGTGTATTTCAAAAATTGTGCAGCACGCTACAATTTAAAGATCACAAGTTATGTGCTCCTAGATTTTCCGTGATTCTACATTAACTACTTCTCTAAGTCAATAATTCTTCTGATTACACTAACTGAGGCCCATCATACTCTCAGTTCTTTCACAAATTAACAGGACCATAATAGTCAAAACAAAAGGAGACGAGGAAAAAGAAAGAAATATAAGTTAGCATGTCAAAAAAATTGAGAACAAGATGTAGTCATACAGAAACCACAGGAACAATGATCCAATTTCAAGAGAATTATGCTTTCAACATAATGATTTGAAAATGAATCACAGTTTTGTCTAATATGTTATTATCTCAATAACTTAATCCATCTAAATATTAGCATGGGATGTTTTATTGAAGCTTTCAAAACATTGAATCTTTCTTCTTCTTCTCTCAATCCATCTAAATGATTAGCATTGCATTATTCCTGGAGAAATTCAAAATTGCGAGTTTTTCCTTCTTTGGTAGAGCCTTCCTACCTATTTGCTAAAACTGAAAGATTTGCATTGCATAGCCTCAGAGTGAGTGCAAAGGCTGGAGGATATTCTCTAAAAGCAAACAATCCATGATAACAACCCTTTTTTTAAAATAATATCTTTTCATAGTAGAGTTTTTGCATCCTCACTAAATTAGCTATATACTAGTATCAAAATTAAAGCACAGGAATTATATGATATTTTCAAATTAGTGTTGCACATTATTCTGGCCGGTTATCATTTGTAGCTAGCATAACATTTATGCTTTCATCTGTTGGCTTAAGACTCACACTCACACATATAAAAATTACACTGACAATTCTTAGTCTAAGGATAAAGTGAATCTAAGAAAACAAATAAGGAGCTATAACAATACGGACAAATAAACATCAAATAAATGGAATACAAGTAGGATAAGGAATCCGACAGTCTACCACATTACTCCTATCACAGAAGTTCTCATTGTTTATAGTCAGAATAGTAACATTTTAGGGAGAAATTTATCAGTCAGTCAGCACAGTATTAACTCACAAAAATCTACAGATGAGATCCTATTACTGCAGGTACCAATCAGCATCAATTGTGGTATCATATGTGCAAAACTAGTTTAGGCAACAATTAGTCACCCTTAATCAATTAAACAATGTGATACATTGACAGTGACAGAAATAGCTGAAGAATGTGAGATTAGTTCAATGGGATCAGGGTAGGAAGAGAAGAATGTACAATAGATACTGTTTTGCAGCTAAATCCTACATTACAATGTAAATACTGTTTGCAGCTAATGCTACATCAATGGCATGGTGTCCAATAAATGCAACAAAAAAAGTTGGATTATCTTGCACTTTGTTGACTAGAACATGATAGCTCAATTTTGAACAAAAAACAATAAACAAACAACATAGTAGTCATATTTAATTTTGAAACCAAGAAAATACATGCGGAAGAAGTACCTCTTTCTTGTTCATATCTAACATCTTCGCGTGAATATCAAGGAGTCTTGATGTAAAACTATCGACTTTTTTGGTTCTGCAAGAAAAGATGGGTAACAAAATTAGAAGACAGTGATTCTTTTTTTACTCATCTTCTCCTATATAAGATCATAATGCTCAGGGATCACATCCATGGAGATCACATTTGTCAGCTATGAATAGTTTCTCATTAGAGTTTGAACAATGATAGTGAACCATATATAGATACATACATTAAACGAAGCCCCAAACCCAGAACTCTTGATATTAGTGGCTAAATCAGATGGTTGAATACATAAAACAGATATGCTTAGAAAACTGGAAATTCAATTTATTTAACCTGGGTAACAAAATTAGCAGACAGTGATTATTTTTTACTCATCTTCTCCTATATAAGATCATAATGCTCAGGGATCACATCCATGGAGATCACATTTGTCAGCTATGAATAGTTTCTCATTAGAGTTTGAACAATGATAGTGAACCATATATAGATACATACATTAAACGAAGCCCCAAACCCAGAACTCTTGATATTAGTGGTTAAATCAGATGGTTGAATACATAAAATAGATATGCTTAGAAAACTGGAAATTCAATTTATTTAACCTGGAGAGGGACTCCTGTATGAATTCCGAATCCAAGCTCACACGGTCGACTAGTTCATTGAATATGGGAGCTACTTCACAAGCCTGTTTCCAATGACTTTCAGGAAACGGCATAGGCAACAAAGAGATAGGCGCGTGTGTCAAGCCCACACCTGGAACCCGTCCTGATTTCTGTAAATTCAAAGAATGAAGGATCTCACAACCAATAATTGAGCCCATACATCATACCATGCAAAAAACAAAAATAACAAAAAAATATTCCAGTACCCACGCTCAAGCTAAAAGATTCTCTTACCAAGTTATTCGATTAAATTCTAAAAATGAAACGAATATGAACAATCCAAGGGACACATCACAAAATTTCTCACCACAGCATCTACCATAATAGAATTTTCATTACAAGTGATCCACTGGAAAAAGGGGGGCTCGGACATTCACAACTAAAGTAGATAAACTTAGAACAAAAATATAACAACAAAGACTCTTCTTTACCACGGACTAAACAATGTAAAATCAGAAATCCAATATCACAGCGAAAAAGAAAATTCATTACATCTTATTTCAGCCTTCAATCAACAACTGAAAATTAAAAAGATTCAAAATTGCAGATGGTCAATCAATACCAACCTGAGAAGCCCTGTCTCCAACAAGAAGTCCATGAAGAGAACACCAAACCAAAGCGTCATACCCTATTTTATGGATCAAAATCGGGTCTATATTGTGAGGATCAAACATAGAATTCCGGGTTAGCGTCTCTTCTTCAACTCTGCTGCATTTCAATGGTGAAACCGCCGAAGATGCATTTTGGGCCATGAAAATATTGCAGGGCTTCGGATGACGGATTTGGAACTTCGATTGATTTTCTTGGAAGCCCTTCGATATATAGATCTTCTCCTTCACTCCAAGAACCTGAAATTTATTTATCATATCTGTATTGGGTATAGAATTAGTGAAGATGGAACTGACCGTTGAGTGGCGATAATTAGTGAATTAGATAATAACTTCTTTGTAATTTTTTCAAAACTTTTTCTATTTGATTGTTGATATGACGATAATACTTCCATATTCATTAAGTTTGTACTTGTAGATTGTGAACTGGATGATACTGACATTAAGAAAATGGCTATAGATGTGAGTATTTTTATGTATTTTTTTATACATTGAAAATATTAGTTTTTAATTAAACCACTAATACTTTCAAGTTAAATTAGTATAAAAGTATTACTTTGCATTCTGTAAAATATTACTAATTTTTTTATAGTGTTATTTGTTTGTAGGAGTTTTATGAAATGTTTTTGTCTTTCAAGAGAGATATTTCAGTGGTCTCTAACCATTACACATGTAGACTGTTGGAGATTAAAAAGAAGTCAAAAGATAAAAAAGAAGCTTATAGTTCATCACCAGAAATGACCGAGTCGCATAAGTTTTTTTATGATGAAATAGTCCATAAATTTATTGATGAGGTGGTCCAAAATTTGATGATGATGAAAAATTTTGAATTTAAAATGCCCAATTTTGAACTCTGCTCAATCTAGAGACATGGGCTAAACATGGTGGAGAGGATGTTGGAGGACATAATATGGGGGAAAGAAGTGGGATGTAAAAGAAAAGATATGGGGAAATACAATGTTTGCAATGAAGAGCTTTTGAATGCTATGAAATCTCTTGGCTCTAGAGGAAAATATAAGGGTAAAAAGAGTGTTGATGATACGTTAGTAATAAATGAAGATTTTGAATATGTTTATGTTTTATTGAAATCTAATAAGAAATATTTTTTTGAAAGGAAACGAGTGCACAAGAAAGTTCTTGATTACGTGTTCTGCATATATGTCGAGGAAGAAAATCTTGAGTAAGTATTTTTTTATGTAAAAGTATTATTTTTACATGCATGGAATATTAATTTTCATAAAAGATGTATTACAATTTTTGTTAATTAGTTATATATTTTTCAGGGATAATTTATTTCACCATGGGTATTTTTACATCATACCAGGAGTTGATATGGTATCTTTGTTTCCAAAGACAAGTGTTTTTTTTTTTTTTCAATCTGTTATCACTCTTTGGTGCTTGTTGATTAATAATGTTGGTGTTGGTGAAAGTCAGTGTAGTCGGTTTCTATTCAATATGGAACACAATGTAAGTTATATGATTTTATACTTTTTTTATTTTGTTCATTTTCATTTTTTATATTAATTTTTTATGTGTTTGTTAATAGGAAGCGTTGAAGAAAATTATTTGTTTAGAAGGCAATGTGAAAGATAATGAGAAACTTATTAGAGGCTCTTGAGAATTTTGGTTGACTTCCAATCAGGATATAATTAATTCTTTGGTAACAAGATTTATGCTGATGAAAAAATGAATTTTATGAGATTGCCGAGATTTTGGTAAGTATTATTCTTAGCAAGCAGAAATATTTTGAAGTTATTATATATTTTTTATATATATTATGCAAATTATTGCTATTTTGTATTATTTTTATAGGTAAATCAAATGGCAAAATTACTGCAAGAGAAGAAGCATGCAAAAGTTGAAGAAATTGTGCAATACAAGTTTGAAAATGTTTTGTTGAAATGACAATCAGATAAAACTGACCTTGATTGTGGTATATATTTGATGCATCACTTGAGGCACTTTGATGGAGAGCCATACTCAAATCCCGTTTTATCTAAGGAATTAGTTAATATTCTTTAACATCTTACTATATATTAGATAAACTATTATTGTTGAGGTATTATTTTTAGTAGAAATATCAAATAGCATTGTCTGTTAATTTTTTTTATGTTTATTACTTATATCTTTTATATTCTAATAATGATTTTTATTTTCTAAATGAAGGTTGTTATAAGACGGGTATTGAGAGGCAAAATATGTGCCAACAACGTTCTTTCTAATATAAATGATTTGAGGTTAGATTTTATATCAAATGTGCAACAATTTTACATGAACAAACCTGAGTTTAAGAAAAAAATTGCTGCTGAAAAGATTGTCAAGCAAAAAAAGATTGTTGAAGAGAGGAAGAAGATTATTGTTAGGAATATTTCTGAAAGAAAGAAAATTGTTGATGACAAAAAGAAACAAGATGAAAAAAGGGAAGAAAATGTGACTGTAAACGAATTATCTATGTTCTTTTTTCAAGCAATAGTAGTGTAACTATCGATTTTAAGGATATTGAATTCTATGAAATATTCTGTTGTGGGGAAATGATTTGTATTCGTTAATTTGAACATGTTAGGATTCTTACTGTTTTCGAATATTAAACGGATTACTTTTTTATTGAAAATGTATTACTTTCGTATTCAAAAGGTATTGCTACTTATTGTTTTAAAAAATAAATACATGATTGCTTGTTAAATTCTGGAAAATATTTTATAGTGGTGGGAATGATTTTTATTTGTTAATCTGAAGATGTTAGTATTCTCGCTTTTGTTGAATATTAACAGTATTACTTTCTTATTCAAAACGCATTACTTTCGTATTTAAAAGGTATCACTACTTATTTTTGAAAGAAACAAATACATGACTATTTGTTAAATTCTTGAAAATATTTTATAGTGGCGGGAATAATTTGTATTTATTAATTTGAAGATGTTTGGGTTCTTTCTTTTGTTGAATATTAACAATATTACTTTCTTATTGAAAAGATATTACTTTCTTATTGAAATTGTATTACTTTCTTATTGAAAATGTATTACTACTTATTTTTTAAAAGAAACAAATATTAACACTATTACTTTCTTATTCCAAAGGTATTACTTTCTTATTGAAAATGTATTACTACTTATTTTTAAAAAAGAAACAAATACATGACTGCTTGTTTAATTTTAGAAAATATTTTATAGCTGGGGAATGATGTGTATTTGTTAATCTGAAGATGTTAGGATTCTAGCTTTTGTCGAATATTAGCAGTATTACTTTCTTATTGAAAATGTATTACTTTCTTATTGAAAATATATTAGTTTCTTATTCAAAAGGTATTACTTTCGTATTCAAAAGGTTTTACTACTTATGTGAGGATTCTCGCTTTTGTCGAATATTACTAAGTTCATATTCAAAATGTATTACTTTTTTATTACTACTTATTAAGAAATAAATACATGTCTGCTTGTTAAATTCTTGTTAAATATTTTATAGTGGCTGTAATGATGTGTGTTTGTTAATTTGAAGATATTAGAGTTCTAGCTTTTGTTGAATATTAACAGTATTACTTTCTTATTCAAAAGATATTACTTTCTTATTCAATAGGTATTACTTTTGTATTGAAAATGTATTACTACTTATTTTTAAAAAAGAAAAAAATACACGACTGCTTACTAAATTTTAGTACATATTTTACAGTAGGGGTGGTGGGGGATGACATGTATTTGTTAATCTGAAGATGTTAGGATTGTTACTTTTGTCGAATATTAACAGTATTACTTTCTTATTCAAAATGTATTACTTTCTTATTCATAATGTATTACTTTCTTATTCAAAAGGTTACGAATACTATAACATGTAAATAGTAATACTTCGATGTGACATAATGTAATACAAATATTACTAAAACAACCGAATTCCTTGCGTAGAGTTGAGTTTGATGACGTTGATCCACTCTTCTTCTCTTTTTGGAAATGTCCTTTAACTCTTTGTCTTCGCCCCTTTGTAATTAAAGAATTTGGATTTAGAACATTATTTGATGAATCTGAATGTAGTGAAATGTCTGATGCTTGTACATAATTAACTAAATTTTCCATCGAATTAACAGCAACACAATCTCTATTGTAACCTTCTTCCATGATTTTTTTGCCTTTAGATTTCCTTGGCATTTCAAGATCAAATTATAATATTTTCTTGTCATTTCATGTCTCCAAGGAATACAATCATCAGATTTTTCTGAGCTTCCCGTCGTGTTCCTCAACTTTTCCCATACTTTTGTTTTTGCAAATTTTGTCCATCTGCTTTTTATGTAAGTCTCTAGTATACTTTGTACATAATTTATCTGAAGTATTCTTAATGAATGGTAACACAACATACCTATCTCTTCAAACTTTTTGCAAGTACATGTGATCATCTTCATAATAAAGTCAAATAGTACTCGATTTGTTCGACCAATAACATTATCAAATGAAACATCATAAACCATCAGGTTGTCTTTAATTCCTACAATAGTAGATGACTAGATATGCACCTCATGAACTCATCCTCAAAATCCCTGAAAAGAGTTTGTGTGTATACCTCAAAGCAAGTTTTGATAGCCGAGTCATTGGCAGTACAGATTTAGGAATTGATCTAAAACACTGGGATTCATCATGTTCTTCTTTAATACTCCAATGCTTTATTGTTTTATTGAAAATAAATAAAACTCTGTCAAACTTGTGGGTTTTTTAGAATTGAATCCAAGTGCATGATTTGTACTTTCACTTCTTTGTGAAGACCATATCCTAGCAGAAAAAAGTCCTTACTCATTGTTGTACACCATTTTTCTCTTAATCCATATAGTCGTGTAAACCAAAGATGATTTTGAAGATCATATTTAGTCATCAAACTTGTCCAACATCTTCCAAAGTCATTTTCATTAATACAACCTGACAAGCGTTCATTGAATGCAACCTTAAATGAAGTATCACTCTTTAGCTGAGCAAATCTACTTATTGCATTTGATTGAAGGTGTCATAAACATAACCTATGCGTTGTTTAAGAAAAACCTGTAACGTATTTTTATTAAAAGTATTATTGTAATACGAGAAAAATAATATTTAAATGTATTTATTACATTAAAAGTATTACTGTAATACATTAAATGTATTACTATAGTACATTAAAGATATTACTGTAGTACATTAAAAAGGTATTACTGTAATATAACGGAAGTATTACTCTAATACATTTAATGTATTATTGTAATATATTAAAGGTATTACTATAATACATGAAAGGTATTACTGTAATACATGAAAAGCATGTGAAGTAATTTGTACCTTTTCTGATGCATTAGCAATTGCAAGATCTTGGTTGGTGAATAAACTTACTGGATATTTTCCCTTCATCGACTACTTGAATACTTCAAATACCCATTCAAATGATTAAGTTTTTTTCATGAGACATGAATGCACAAAGCAAACATCACATTTTTCTTATGGTTATTTACACCAACAAATGGAGCAAGTATCAAGTTATATTTGTTGTGTCAAAAATGAGTACATCACTATATATGTCATTATCTCCCTTCATTTACACCAACAAATGGAGCACATATCAAGTTATATTTGCCTGTTTTATATGTTGTGTAGAAAATGGTTGATTTTCAAAAATAAACCCTACTAAACGTGCATGCTTACAATATAGTTCATGCATTTCATCAATTGTTTTTCTTTTCATCCCAATTAAGGAACTAGTAATATTCCCACAATCTTTATCATTTTCTTCATTGGTTGTGATATTATTATGTTCAACTACTTCATCTTTATTAGTGGATACAATGAATATTGTATCTTTACTTTGACCAATAAATACATATAACACTATATCAAAATATTTTATAGAAAAATAATAATTTCTAGTGTTTATAATAATACTTTATTGTGTAACATGCTTCACATTTCAACAAAAGACTAATATTATTATGAATAAGCAATGATACCCAACATAAAGTACATTGATGCATTATTTCAAAATATTTAATACATTTATGCATAAACATCAATACATTAAAGTACATATATTTGTAGCAAAGTGTTTCCAGAATACTTATATGAATTTGTGAATAATGATAAATTACCTTCTTTATTAACACTCTGTATTTCTTCATCATTTTGAACATGATTGACAATTGCCTTAGTGTGGAATGATTCTGTGTTCTTAATCGTGGGCAAGATTTCCAGTATAAATCCAACATATGATGAAGGCGATGAAATATGTATATTACTATATGAACTAAACAACTGCAGAGAATTATTTAATGCAATTGATTCCCTCCTCCAATTCCTTTGCCTGTCAAACTCTTATCACTTAATCAATTATGCCTAGTAATTTCTTCAATCCATCCAATCTGCCATTCCTTTTTGCCTTCAATTCGATGTTATTGCTTCTGAATTGACCATGTTTCTAACAAATCTTTCTATGCAAGAATGAAAAATCATCGCAATTCTCGACTTCAAACTTGAATTTGTGAAGTGCGCTTGGTTTTTTTATTCTCTAGTTCTACCGCAGTTATAGTGAGGTTAGGGTTGTTGGTCAACATTGACTACTACTTAAAAAAAATGTCAAATGGGGAAGTGGGTAGCGTTTGGGTTGGGACCAGGTCGGACTGGGTTCAGTTGTGGTTGCATGGATCTAGCATCTATGCAATAGTTTCACAGGAGACAAACTCTATAGATTATTCTCGATTATAATATACTGTAAAAACATTTGTGCACAATTAATGGGAGTGTTTCCCTCTGAGTTACATGAAGATGAACTCTAATGGATAACAAGTGCCACCGGTTGATCAATGGAGAATGAATCTAGGTGGTCGAAAGTTTCATTAGGAAGGCCTGTATAAACTCACCGGAAAGAGTTCCGGCGAGAGTGCTCCGACGCTCAAGTTAGTTGCCAAATTTTTCATAATATATAGAGAGATAAATATTATGGTGTAGCAATGTAACTATCTAATTGAATAAAATGTACCTTTCTTTTATACCTTTGACAGAAGAACATTTAATGTCATTTTACCCAGAAAGGGATGTCTGACAAGCGGCGACTACGCTCGAATCCTGTAAAAGGTGGGACTTGACAGCCTCCAGGAAGAGTAATTACTGCATCAGGCGTAATTACTGCATCAGGCTCATAGACAGATAAAGCTACAAGTAGCACTAGCTTGGATGAACGGCTGATTCTCAGTGGAGGAACTAAACTGTATTGCAACTCAATTCCGATATAGGTTCACTTCTGATTTGCTCTGCCCTGCCCTGTAAACTCTTAACAAATCTGGGGCAGATCTGATCCGCTCTACTTTAAGGCCTCTAGGTTAGATTTGACGTAATTGGGTTCTTTATGCCTGTTCTCCGAATAATGTTGCTATCGCCTGGAGAGTTGGTCTGAGCTCTTCTGTTATGGGCCACTTTTGACCTACTATTTAGTCTACATCAACTACTCCCCCTACTAGCCCTAGATCTACACGTGTCATCAGAAGACGAACCCATAATTTCACTATTAATCTTCTTCCACTTTTTACCACCTATAGAAGGAGGGTATTGTTACTTTCATCATTTTTTACCTTTCTTGCAACTTCTTAAAAATTCCTTTAGAGAGATTCAGGCATACTCTTTTGATTCTTCCAATGTTCGGTCCATTAAGATAATATGCTCTGATTATCTTTCTTACTTTTAATTTCTCGACATTTTTATTAGACCCTATCTCCAGTTGTATTCTTTGATCGTCTTCAGGTGGTTGTCTTCTTCGTTCACCTTCATTGATTAATTCTCACATTTTTCGCCAACCAGGTAAAGTTTCTTGCTTCTTATATTTTATTCCTTATGATTTTTAAGTGTCAGGTCATTCCTCTTCCTGCTCATCAGCCTTTACTCGATCTCCTTCCACCTTTGCTCTCAGACATGCTCTTGTCCTTCGAGATGAGCCAACTTCTTCTTCTTCCACTTCCTTTAGTTCCCATAACAGCGATCAGTCTGAACCTAAAAGCCCGGTTCATAAGGAGGAGAAACTTTTCCTTGACCATTCCTCACTTTCTACTACCTTTGCTCCCGCTGGCTCCGATGATAGTTCTGATTAGGTCCCTAAAGAGGATATCCCAATAGGAGTCCCTATATCAACTCCCTTTCTTTTTTGCCATCCGCATCCTTCGGCTCTTGAAGGATTGTTTTCGAGAGTGATAAAGGTTAATGGGACACCATTTCTGGCCCAGTACGTCTTACCTTTCATGCTTTCAGATCTCTTCATAGCGATCTTGCTTTACCTCTGATTTTTGGGTTCAGGATCCCAGATACTGAGGAGCAACCGAACTATACTTTTGCTTCCACTCTAACCTTTTGGAGATCTCAAATAGATGATGGTTTGAGGTTCCCAGTAAATGATTACTTGTCTGAGATTACCAAAAGGTATAGAGTTCCCTTGACCCAATTTAACCCTTCTACTTTTAGACGTATGATATCTTTCTACATCATCCTAAAAGGCAATGGTGACCTTTCTTCAGTCGAACTCTTTTAGATCTGCTATGATCTGAAAAGGAAAAACAACTTCTTTTATATCAGTTCCCGTCCCAACGATCCTGCTCACTTCATAGGAAAGCCCCCCAGTTTAGACAAGAAATGGAAGGATGAATACTTCTTTGTCACCCCCACTTCTGGTCGTTGACCCTTTCCTCATGAGATATAGTTATATATTAATCCGCACTCCACCACTCCTAGCCTTGACAAAATAACAGAGCAAACCCTACACTTTCTAGAGAAGCTGAACCACTTCATCCAAACCCACAATCACTCCTTCAAAATATGAGATTCCTTGAGAAGGGTACTTGGCTGATATGAGCGCTTATACCATTAACTTCTTTACTAGTGGCTTCAAGGCCGCCCTTGCACATGCCAAGGAGTAAGGCTTCTCAGGGAAGCTCTCAAGTCTTGTCTCCTTCTTCAGTCTTCCAAGGGGACCTTGAACAACCAATGGATTTCCCTTATTGATTGGATATTATCCGCTCTGCAATTCAGAATCTCTTTGAAGGAGGGGCCATCACTCCCGAGCTTTCTCCTGCTGCAGTAATTTTCTATCCCTTCTTCGATCTATCTGCTAGTTCTCCAGAGACTTATGGATAACCTTTTTCTCTTCCGAACATTGACCCCACTAAGGTCCCAGAGCTGCTCGAAGAAGAACGGTCCCAGAAATAGTAATAATATTTTTGTAGTTGTAATATTTTTTGAAGTGTACTAGTTGAAGAAATGGTGCAATCAACTGTATATTTTACCTTTTAGCGTAATGATATCTATTCCTCTGTTTATTACATGAATTGTTTAATGCCCAATGCTACTTCATAAAATTTCTTAAGATTTGAGTTCTTTTCAAGTGTGGAATCAAATTGATAAACCTTTTATCAATTCTCGATAATACGCCGAACTAAGTTCCTTTATTGATCATACTTAGATCTTAGGTAAGTTGAACTAATTACATTTACTTAAAACTTGGATCTTAGACCAGTCGAACTGGTTGCCATCACAGATCAAACTTAGAACTGGAGCTAGTGGAACTGAGTACCATTGGCAATCGAACTTAGATCTCGGGCCAGCCGAACTGAGTACCGTTGCTGATTGAACTTAGACCTTAGGCCAGCCGAACTGAGTACCGTAACTGATTAAACTTAGATTTTGGCCAACAAAACTAAGTACCATCGCAGATCAAATCTTGGTATTCATATATTGATGCAAGAGAAGAGTTCAATTACTCAATTCTTTCATTACCTTCAAAATATGTCAGACAATGGATAAATACATTCTCAATTGAAATTATTAAAAAGGTCTGACCATATCTTCTAAGCATAATATCTCTTCAGATTATAGATGTTCCAAGATCAAGGGACTGGTTTACCACTTTCTTCCTTTAGTTCATATGCTCCTCCTGCGAGGACCCTGGTGATAGGGTCCCTCCCAGTTCGGTTCCAACTTCCTCGTCGATCTTAGCGGATCAGCTCTTTTCAGAACCAAGTCTCTCTTTTCCAACTTTTAGACTCTTAACTTTTCTGTTATAGGTAGTTCTCATCTGAATTTTGTACTTTTCAGATCTGATATGAGCTATTTATCTAATATGCCGAGATCCTCCCTTCTTAGATTGACATTCTATCTTAGCTCATTGTGCGGTTCGATTTAATTCCCACTTCTATTGTTATTACAACAAAAGATCCATTGACTAGGGTAAAAGGAGATTCTTCAATGGCAGTTCAGGGTGTTGTATGATAAGCCCACATAATTAAATCCAGTTCTTCAACCCATTTTCCTCCGAATTTGTCCAGTCAAACTTGAATACCCTTGAATAGTGATGTGTTAGTCACTTCCGCTTGTCCATTAGCTTGTGGATGTGCAACTAAAGTGAACCTTTGTTGAATGTTCATAATCATGACCATCCTCGAATCTTAGCTCCCGGGAATTGTGTTATGTTATCTAAGACTAAGATCCTGGGAATTCAAACCTACAACATATGTTTTCCATAGAAACTTAATAATGTTATTCTCCTCAATTTTTGCAATTGCCTCTGCCTCCACCTATTTACTGAAGTAATCGACAACAATAATCGGGAGCTTTTTTTGGCCTGCCGCTGTGACAAACTTGCCAACTATATCAATTCCCCATTTATTGAAGGGTCAAGGGGAGTGCATGACTCCGAACTTCTCTTTCGGGACATGGATAAGAGGTCCGTGCCTTTGACATTTGTCGCATTTTTTTACCAGCACCCTGGCATCTCTCATTATAGTTGGCCAGTAGTATCCAACTCTTAGTGCCTTCCTTACCAATGCTTTGAAGCCAGCGTGGTCTCCCTCACATCCTTCGTAGACCATCCTCAACACATAGTTCCCTTCTACCTATGTTAGACATCTGAGGTACGGATGGGTAAAGGACCTTTTGTATAGACAGTCTCCTACTAAACAATATTTGAGATAACTAGCTTTCCTTGCAGATTTGCTTCTATCCAGTTCCCATGTCTTCAGATATAATAAGATAAGGTTTCTCCAATCATTCTCCTTCTCAACAGATCCCACATTAATTTTGGAAGAAATACGATCTGTTGTGAGGAGCATGATGTTTTTTCGTTTTTCCCGTTTTGGCTATGCTTGCCAGTTTGTCCATGCTATCAGCTTACTGATTTTCAGCTCTAGGGATTTGTATGATTTCCACCATATGGAAGTGTAACTCCAGCTCTGTCACCTATTTAGTTTACATTATCATTTGTTCCCCTTTCTTTTCATAGGTTCCTTTGAGCTGTTGTGTGACCAGTTGAGAATCGGAATACGCCACTGCACTTCGTACTCCCAAATTCATAGACATTTGCACTACTCAGATAAGGACCTCATATTCTGCACCATTGTTAGAACTTCTAAACTCAAATTTCACGGCGAACAAGAATTTGTTCCCCTGGGGATCGACTAGGACTATGCTAGCTCCACATCCTACCACCGATGCAGATCTGTCAACATATATCTTCCATGTCTCTTCACTTGGCTTTACATTTTTTTGGATAAAATCAGCCAGTGTTAAGCCTTGATTGCGCTTCTAGGCTCGAACTAAACATTATACTCACTCAACCTCTATCCCTATTTCACCATCCTTCTAGAAATGTCTGGCCAATTTAAGGTTTGCCAGAGGGGAAAGTTAGTTCTAATAGTGACCTTATAAGAAAAGAAGTAGGGACGGGGCCTCCGAGTAGTAACCATCGGAGTTAGAGCAGATTTCTCAAGATCTGAATATCTTAACTCTGATCCTTGCATCACTTTGCTCACGTAATAGATCGATTTATGAATTGTATTCTCTTCCTTGAGCAGGACAGAACTAAGCACCTGATCTTCCACAGAGAGGTATAAATACATGATGTCTCCTCTGACTAGCTTTGTCAACAAGGGAAGATTTGCTAAGTGCTCTTTCATCTCATCAAAAGCTGCTTGAACTTTTGTTGGGTTCATTCACTTCTATTCCCTTTTGAGTGACCATATATCCCAGAAACTTCCCTGCTCTGAACCCAAAGGCGCATTTGCTTGGATTGAGTTTTTCTCATGAGATCAGATCATAGAAATGATTTCCTCCAAATCAAAAACATGTTCATCCCCTCCGACGCTCTTGGCCTGAATATCATCCGCATAGACTTCCTTTTTTCTGCCGAGTTACTTTTTGAAGACCAGATCCACCATCCTTTGATATGTGGCTCTTGCATTCTTTAGTTCAAATGGCATTTTTATATAACCATAGGTTCCACTAGAAGTTACAAAACATTGGGATGTCTTTAGGGTTCAACAGGATCTGATGATATCCTTGATAAGTGTCCATCATGCTCAGTAGTTCACACCCAGAAGTGGAGTCAGCTAGCTGAACAATCTGCGGAAGTGTATAATGGTCCTTGGGGCATGCCTTATTTAGGTCTCTGAAGTCAATGCACATCCCCCATGACCTGGATCCTTTAGCTACCAATACTACATTGGATAACCATTCTTGGAACTGAACTTCTGTTATGTGCCTTTCTTCTAGCAACTTTTTCACCTCTTCCTTGATCACCTTGCCTTTTTTCAAATCGAACTACCTCAATTTTTGTTTAATTGGCCTGCTGGTAGGATCGACATTTAGGTAATGCATGGCCACGTCAGGGTCTATTCCACCCATATCTCTGGCCTGAAATGCAAAGAGATCTGTATTTTTTTGTAAATATTTCTTAATATTTTCAGCAGTTTGTGGGGACATGTGAAATCCTATTTTGGTGCAGAAGCCCACTTTATCCGGCCATAATTCCACAGGGATAAGTTCCTCCATAGGCTTCATCTGTAGTTTCGGTTCTACCTCTTACTCCTTCATTACTTTCATTCTTTTGTCCACAGTACTTTCACTTCCAATTTTTTGAAGATCTATAGAACTGACATCCTTCACCATTTCTACATAGAACTTCCAAGAGCAAAACTGATCTCATACCACCTTTCCTTCTGATCCATCCACTAGAAATTCTAGCTTCATATGGTAAGTGGATACTACTGCTTGAAACAGATTTAGGATAGGCCGCCCAAATATTACATTGTAGGATGAGGGAGCCTCCACCATTAGAAATTTCACGATCTCCACTTTTTGTGCAGGCATCTCATCCATGCAAAGTTGTAGTGTGACTTGTCCTATGGGCTGGTCACTTCCCCGAAGAAACCATAGAGTGGTTCCCACTGGCTCCAGGTCTACATTTAACTTCATTTTTACTGAAGTACTCAAAGAACAATATATCCGATGAGCTGCAAGTGTTCACAAATATCATAGCCACGTCATACCCACCGATCTTTGTCATAATGACCACAACATAGTTGTGTGTGGTTCATCACAACGGAACTAAATCTTAAAGACATTTGAGATTATTTTATAATTGATTTACTTGTTTATTGGGTTGATGAGTGTTGTAGGTCATTTTCATCTTCTTACACTGAGCACCATAAAATTCGGGCATTTTTTGATGAGGATGAAATGCCTAGGATTTCAAGAAAAGATCTTAGAACACAACTCAGAGGGTCTAGATTAGATAAATCATACGGGGAGACCAAAGCTGAGTTCAAGGTCAAAATTCATGAAACCATATTCTTCCATATAGTTGTTGATGTTAAGAAATCAAAGAATTATGCACATATTGGGAATGAGAATATAGTGCATTTGCCAATGAATTTGCCTGATGGAAAACATGTGTAGGAGGAGTGTTTTTGTTAGTGATTTTATTCCCTCTAATCATGTAGAGAAGATGTTATGGGATAAAATTACTGATATTGTGGGAATACGATGCAGCCTTTATGTGGGGTAGTTTAAATAAGCTTAAGTTGAAGGCATTGGGGAATTTAGAGAATTAAGAACATTTAATTGTTAATATTTACTTGAAAGTTTCTGGTTCAATTAAGGACTTGGGAAAGGAGCTTCAATTTTCTAAGAATACGATCTGGTATTGCTTGGAATTTTCATATTATTTCAACATCAAGTCTCAAATTTGGATAGCTGATATTTCTAGCTTAAATGTTCTTAGCTACTCAACTGAACCCCTTGAGGTATGATATGCACCCTCAAGTTAAAGGTTTTCCTAGCAGCTATTATGAGCTTAATAGTACATTGTTTACTACTTGGAAGAGATATGTTGGTGTAAGTACACAAGTCAAGATCTCTTTTATTTCACCACCTATCTCTGAGGCCTTCCCACTACATTAGACAAGATCTTTAAGAGAATGGACCAAGTTAGATTCAACAAAAACAGAAAGTAAAAGGGAGAAGCAGGTTGAGGTGGATGCAATATTTTGGGTGAGATTGCTTACAATTACTGTTAACATTACATGGTTATAAGTTTTTGAGTTTAGCAAGACATATCAGAGACTCCACCTTGAGGAAAAGGTGGTTTTCAAAGGAAAGGAAATGATACGCCTTAAAAAAACCCAAGCACAAGTTCCATATTCCAGCCCAAGCCCATAATATATTTGGCCCAAGTTCAGGCCCATTTGTTACATAAAAGTCTATCTATTTCAATGGAGGGCCCCTTTTTCTTCTAGGAGCTTACACCAAAGGTGATTTTATTGATACGAGGTCATATCACAAACACAAAAACTTTATATATAAACAAAGAAAGAAGTATGAAACCCCAAAAAAACAAATAGTATAACAAAGATTTTAGGTTCTTTACAATATAAAACAAAAAATGAACGAATCGGACTAGCAAAGAAAATATTACTATGTTTATTGACATAAGACGGATATGAATAAAAGCAAAGAAATTGCAACGAAGAAGATAGGCAATGAAATCGCACTGAGACTCACAGTAAAGACGAAGAACATAAGGAATCACAACTAAGATCATTAGGTTTATTTACCATAAAGCAACATCATAAACCGAGTATGACAAAAAAAAACATGAATTATAATGCTTACTAATAGAAGACAAGTATGAAGAACAACAAATAAATAGCAACAACGAAGACAAACCCGTGATGGAGATAAAGACACTCGTAAACCCTAAAGAGAGAAATTGTAAAAGAAACACAAAAAAACATAAGAGAGTGAAAAAAAAAATATATATATATATCTAAATAGAAGTCAACTAAAAATAGGAGCAGCAATTTTCCCGTCTAAATTGATTTCTAAATACGGAAATCATGTCTAATGTTTGGAGAGAAAAAAAACGAAAGTCAGCACAATTATATTGCTATAAATAATATTCCTTTTTCATTTATAAAACCAAATAAATATTTCAACAAAACAATAAATTATGAAGATTATAATACAAAAATTTTGCATAATTTTTCTATATTAAAAGATTTTATTTTCTATGAATTATGATCTTCATATATTTCTTTGATACAATTTTCAATAATATGTAACAATAATTTAGAAACTCCTTAAGATATGCCCTTTATATAGGAGATTATTGCAAGTAATTAATTCGACTAAAGTTGAATTTTCGTGAAACATGCAAATGAAGATTCAATCAACAAAATATAGAAATGATTCGAATCAAAATTCAAAACATACAAATGAGATTACACAATTAAGTAAGTTACCCCAACTGAAATCTTAGGGGAGAGATTTTCAGACTAAGGTTTGTTACATTGAGTAATTATTATTGTTATGGTAAGATTATTCGCTAATCTCTACTTGATTAGCTCAACTATACTAATATTTTGCTAATTATAATACACGGAAATAAAAGCTCTGTTTTCCTGTATTCTTTTTCTCTCTCTCAAATTTGTCAATATTTTATAATTTCTTTCAAAAAAATGATGAGGTCATTTCAATTTTTGACGTCAAATACACACATATAGATAGGTAAATGTGGCAATTTACAAATAATTTCGAATAATTTATATTATTTTGATTTTTGAAATTATTTACACATCAACAACACTAGCGTCATGTAGGGCAACATCATAAACATGACAATATCAAACATGAACAAGCTTTAAATTGTCATGGCAACAAGTTTGGTTGCAAGAAGAGGGAAACATGAAACCATAATGGAATGAAACAAGGAAAGCGAATTTTTCAGGTTTACCATAGAATCCATGGAAAGTGTTTTAGGTAATAGAAGTAACAACGCAAAGGTTGAGAAAGAGCACGAAAATATGTAAAGAAATTGGATTAGGATTGGGATTTTTTAATAGGGAAAGTTTGGAGTTTGATGTTGAAACATTGAAAAGGAATAGGTGGTACTAGAAATTAAGTTAAATAGGTTGGAAAAGCAAAGGGTAAATAGTGGTTATTGACATGGGGAAGAGGTTGTGGTAATCTAAATTTGTCATATTTACTTTTCCTTTTCTTTCTTACTTGAATTTCTTTTTATTTATTTATTTATTTATTTATTTTTTTTTTTTATTTTTTTTTTTTGCAGATTGATTTGGCCAGAGATTTTGGATTTTGTTGAAAAATAATTTATATTAAAAGATGATTCTTAGCATATCAACAAATATTTCATTTATAAACTAAAAAAAGAAACAATCTTCATCATTCATGAAGTTTCTTAATATTGATGGTAACATTTCTTTATTAAAGGGCTTCAATTATCAATTATCTACATATGTATTTAGTATTGCGCAAGTGTTTTTTATTTGAGTATTTTTATTTAATAACATCTAATTATACATTTACCATGTGAATAGTTAAAACAGTTGATTTGATATTACAATATAAATAATAGTTGTAGATTGTATATCATATAAGTGCAGAGGGGCAATTTATAATTTTATGTTGCAAAACACTCTTATATTTAAACATTCTTTTTACTTGAAATGTATATTGATTTGTATTAGTTCTATGTTTTAGGAAGAAACATTTCCCCCTTTTCGGTGAATTACTTTTCATATCTCTGTTATTTTGTAATTTTTTGTTACATCAAGATTTTATGATAGATCTTTCTTTCTTAATATTTTAAATAAATCTTTGTATATCTAATAAATTTTCAAAATTTAAAATATATTTAAGACTTTCTAAAATGATTTTAGATTTTATTTTTATTTTTATTTTTATATTTTTAAAATAATTTTCGTTTAAAATCAGTTTTAAAAAAAGTTTTGCTAAATTCTAAAATAATTCTAAATATGATTTAAAATTATGATGTTTTAAATAAAATCTAAAACATGACTCAAAAATGTCACGTTAACACTAGTTGGTTGTTAAAGTTGTGATGACTCGTTACACAACAACTAAAATAATTTTACTAGTTCGAATACAAAATTCAATTTGGACTAACAAAGGTGACAAAAAAATGAAAGATAGTGAACCAAAAAAAAATTATTGAAACTATAATAGTGAACAAGTTATAATGTTTATTTATCTTATAATATTACTAAATACAAAGTAGTAAGAAAATAATTTGTTTTAGAAAAATTATCATTGTATTTGCTATATTATCTTCTTTATATGGTAAAAAATATTGACAAAAATCAATACATTGTTGTAGCTAATTATCGATATGATTAAGAAGGTGAATGGAACCGAATGATATAGAAAAAATTAAAATAAATAATAATGATACTTTGAATTAGTTAGTTATTATTACTTTATAATGAATTAGATTTATTATTGATATTTTAATTTCATCTCAATAGTTTATTTTAGTTCTTTTTTTTTAAGAAACCTTTCATATCATAAGATTATTATTCACCTATTTTACTGTCGTTACAATCTTAAAGACTATTTTACAATATTTATGTATTTTTATTTTACATATACATATTTAACTAGTTACCTTTAAATGTGATGCAAAATCCATCGGGTCGGGTTGGGGCAGTCCTAACATCGCTAAAAAGATGCCACAAAACCCAATATCATTAGCACTTTAGCAGGGGCTAAAAGGATCGTTTAACAACAGGCACCAAACAAAGTAAGGAGAAACACAAAGATAAATAATAATAATAATAATAATAATAATAATAATAATAATAATAATAATAATAAATAAATAAATAAATAAGGTATCGAAAATACAATTTTGGAGATTGCCCTTTTCGTAGATATATATATATGTGACATTCTCCATGAAAAGAGCAGAAAAGAGAACAACCGTCTTAAATAGAAAGCTTAATTTTTCATCTAAATTAATTTTTAACTATGGTATTTATTTTTTATTTAAATTTATATCTATCTATATATAAAATATGATAAAATGATTTAGTTAATAGATCACAATTTTTGGTGTTGAAATTGCGCTTTATTATTTCAAGATATGCTAAAAATATGTCGTATTATTATTATCTACAAAAATAGATATGCTAAAAATATATCGTTTTATTATCTATTAAAATATATTTATTGGATTTTCTTTTTTATTTTATTTTTTCACTTTTCACTCAAAATTTTAAAAGTTTATAACTTTTTAATCACATCCTTATTTTTTTTATGAAAAATATATCAAGTTAATCTATTTTTACGATTTTCAATTTGACATACATATTGTATATATGTAAATAGCAATTTATTGTTAAATGTAAAATATTTTTCTTAAGTTGAATGTTATATATTTTTTATTTAACTAAATTAACTAATTAGACTTAGAACAAATTATTCTCTAAATCTCGAAGCAATAAATCAATCGTATAAGATTGTGTACATGAAAAAAAATTGAAAAACAAAAACTAAATAATAAGAACAACAATAACAACAACATTAACAACAACTATGGTGATGAGATTTTTTCCTTCACTAATATTTTTTTGTGAAAAATGAGATTTATGTGTTTAATGAAATTGAAGGACATAACTATAATTTCTAATAAAATTGGCTCTTTATTAATATTATAATATTAATTGTGTGTATATATTATTGTTGATATATTATTTCAACATAGATATGATGTAGTATAAATAATTAATTACACCAGTGAAATTTTGAAAGAAATTCTATATTTTTAGAGATATTCCATTAAAATATCTTCCAAGGCATGTGATAGTTTTCTTTTTTGAAACCATAGTTTTTTTTCTTTCAAATATATAAATTTTACTACGACTACATAAATATAAAATTCAAAACTAAGACATTTTCACAATCACAGAACCATTTTGTAATAATTTATACGCATATTGTAAACATTACGTATATTCACTTACTCATTAAAATATGATACATTTATATATGTATATTGGGGGATCAGGGTGGGTTTGAGGTAACTAAAATTCATTGTGCCCCATTAATAATTGTCATAATTTACATGTAATGTAAATTTTTGAACATACTTTTGTTGGAAAAGAAAAGAGAGACATATAGGAATAGATTTGAATGTTATAAAAAAATTAAATTTTATCTATATATATATATATATATATAAAATGATTTTTTTTCCAATTTTGTTTTCCCGTCTAAACTTCATTACTTAATTTAGAATAACAATATTATTATTAAATTAAAATTATACATTTTTATTCTAAAAATTTTGATTCAATTTCAAAATCTAAATTATTCCACAAATTTAGGCGTTCTAAAATTAGATGATATCAAGGTGAATATACTGCAACATTTAATATATACTTCAAAATCTAGATATTTTATCGAATATTAATCAAATTACTAAATTATGAAATTCAAGAAATATATGAAATCTAATAAATATATGATTCAATTTTCTCGATTTATTGATAATAATAATAATAATAATAATAATAATAATAATAATAATAATATGAAATCAACAATCTACCAAGATTTCCTCATTCACGTAAAGATTGATTGTTGTGCAGAACTGGTGGTGTTGTTTCTGCACAAAAAAATAATGCAACCAATTGTTGGTATGCTCACATTGAACCAGAATAGTGGTAAGCAAGATCGTCTCCCAAATGACCGACAAGGATTTTTCTAATCTTTTGGTCTGTCAATTAATTTCAAAATCAGTAACAAATATTTGTAATTCGAGAATGTAATTTAATAGCTATAATCGAGAGAAAAGATTTTGATCAAGTAGGTAAAACATTCTGATTTTCGATTAATTTCACTCTACCTAATTATTTCAATCATCGATGCAAAAGTGACTTTAATTCATGCAAACAAATCAGTTATAACCACCGAGGACACTTATAACGCGGCCTTATCTCTCCTTAATTTCTCGATAATCAGGAAGACGCTTCACCAATTATTTTCCTAATCGACTGACAACCCGAGAGACACTCTATGGATTTAATGAGCCGACAGCATTAATAACTAGAGAGACCCGATTCAAAACCAGTAAATTTTGACGCAGGATTACCGAATTAAGACCGATCTTCGCTTGATACTAAAGAACCAATATACCACTAAATAAAACTAAACCACAATTATGGATAACCGATTTAATTGGCTACTAATTAATCTCGAACTAATGAATATTTCGAACTACCCAATAGACCCGAAACAATTAACAACACTAAAATCAGAAAATCACAGATGCTTGTATGAAATAAAGTATACGAACAAATTCAATCTCATAAAAATAGATTAGCTAAAGCTTCATTAATCGTCACCAGAATAAAAGAGTTTAGCTAGAATTCATACTACAATCAACAAACAAAACAAAATAGAAAAGGAAAACCGAGCCATTGCTGATGGAGAAAAGAACGGCGGCCTCCTTTTGTTTCCTTGAAGAAGGGCTAAGTATGATGATGATCTTTAATCAAGCCCTAATTAAACTATATATACATATTGAAAATTAAAAAGGCCAAGTTTAAATGTTAATAAAGCCCATAATTACAAGTTTAAGCTCATATCATGTTGTTTAGTCTCGTGGGCAGCCCATGTGTGGAGTGGAAATAGGCCCTCAAATTAATTCATGGGCTGTTGAAAATTTGTTCAAGTCCGACTGACTAGTATGGGCATAGTGCCCGTCCATCAGGTAAATCCCCTGCTTCAACTGTTCTAGAAATTCTGCTTTTTTTCTCCAAAATTGAGTATTCACCTTCAATTATTTACAAATTGGAATTAGCTCGATAATATATGTGCCCAGGGGATATTATCATAAAAAATACATCAAAACTCTCCAAAAAGATGTAGCAAATATTCACCAATCAAGAACATTCTTTACGGACACATATTCGATATATCACACAGGATTGCCCAAAGCTTTGGAAATATCTTCATAATTAACAAAAAAATTGTTAGCAATATAATCACAATAAATTATATACTTATAATATATTTAATATTAAACGACATATACTATTTTACCAATGTGAGATGAAACGAAGTACATACAAAATTTGTTTGCATTGCAGAACAATTCTTAAAGTAACCACAATATGAAAAAAATTATAAAAGAAAAATGTAGTTATTCATCATATCCACAAAGTATAAAATCTTCGTTGATTAAAAGGTTATCATTGAAGAATTTATTCCATCCTTGTCAAAGCAACTATCATTCAGCACTATAATACTCTTTAAATAACACTTTGATGGAAAGGATCCACCAACACTTAACACGAATTGTTCAGGAAAAATCTAACATACAAAAAAATTAGATTATTAATATAATAAAAATATATTTATTATATTATAATGTAAATTTAATAAAATTATTCACTAATCATATCTTTTCCGTTCGGTTGATACCTAAATATAAGTTCAAAATGATGAGCTCAAGCTTGACATAAAGGTTTGGATGAAGGAATCTACATCTGTAAAACAAAAAATTAAAAAATATTAGAGTTGCATAGTTACAATAAAAACCACTTAAAGGTTCTTGTATAGGAATTGAATTTTACATGTTTTTATGTTATATCAATGTAAGAGCTCATATAAGGAAATTATAATGTGTTAATTATTAATAATTACTCACTTTGCTGATTATGCAAAAATTATAATAAATTTCGGCTGTTTAAATATTCAATTCCATACAAAATGGAATCAAAGATTGAGGTTAAATGATGACTACATTTCGGTTCTCATTCTTGCCTAAAATTATTGCACGTTTTGATATTAAATTAGGGGCATGATTAGTATAGATTAAGGCATGGATATTTTTCGTTAATACCTTTCGGTTCTTTAGGCATAGATATTTTTTATATGCGGCTAAATTAATGACTCAAATTTCGTTTATATAATAATTAAAATTTCATATTTCTATAATTAATTCTGATGATCAATAAAATAATGATACATGTATACTAAAAGTGGTAAGATATTTAGGCAAAATATTCTACTTCTACTATTTTATTTATACTGATAAATTCTAAAATATCATTATGAATAATTAAAATGCTCATAATAATATATTGAATTTCCAGTAAGTATCTTCTTAAGCACATGAAATGCATTAGCAACTGCTAACATATGTATACACACAGGTAGGTTATACATTATTATTGATATTTAAGCCGTTACTAATTACTAATTTCGATCGAGTCCACCTGAGAATCTATAGAATACGATTCCTCCATCCCAAAAAGAATTAGTCACCAAAAACATAAGCTTTTCTGATGGGGTTAGACCAAATTTCAATAGGAACTATTCAGCTCGACTTCAGGCATTTAACATTTAATCATTTCATATATCAAATAAATATTATGTAGCCTATCTCGGAACAAATCACACAAAAGAAGCAAGTAACAAAGAAAATAATAAACTTGCAATTAATATCCTAATACACGAGCGAGCAACAAAGCAACCATAAACCATAATATGCGACTATAGTGCGCAAAGCAAAAGTCTTGTCAAATTCGTTATCGAGCGTCCCTCTCGTACACAAGCACCAGCAACATCTCACTGCTGTGCACACTGCACCCTCTGAGCCCCTCCATGCATGTCATCATCTTCATCGTATGCCTCTTGGGCTGCCTGTTGTTTCCTACGCATCTCCTCTTCCATGTTCACATCATGCAAGGTTGTCTCCTCGCATTCATCGAGTTCCATATCAGTCAAGTTAGTTCCAGGCCTCGGGGGCAGTACGCCCTCCAAAGCTTTGCTTTGTTCGAGGCTCAAAGATTCAGGGAATTCCACGGTGAATTGTATGTACAGCTTTCCTTTCATGAATGACCTCTGGTACATGGGCATTCCCTCATCATTGATGGCCTTAAATTGATCTGAGGCAACCAAAACAAGACAACATATATTATCAGTATTAGAGCAGAGGTTCCAAATGACCGAGAAACTAAAAGCAGAACGTAGTTTCCACTGGAGAAAATGAATGGACACAACAGATGAGAGGGGGAGAAAAATATTCTCAAAAACAATTAATACAAGCAAGTCAGCCCAGCGACATGCTCTCTCTCTCTCTCTCCCTCCCTCTTAATGTAATAAATCATAATTCAAAGAAGATAGGACATGAACTTACCAGGCTTGATAACCTCCCCAGGTTCAGATTTAACAAGAAGTTGACGGTTGTCCAAATGAGTCAAGATAAATTGGAAGCCACAAAGTGCTTCGGTCAGTGTCAATGTACGTTCAACAAATAGATCATCACCCTTTCTCTTGAACTTCGGGTGCTCCTTTTGTTGAAGAACAAACACTATATCTCCAGTGACAGTGTCAGGCTACAACAAAGATTTAACCATCAGTTCCTACAGTTTAAAATTCACCTTCAGTGAATATGAACAAATCAAAAGTTCTTACAGCCTCATCCGCCTCGCCTGGGAATGTGATTTTCTGCCCATGTTGCATACCCTTCTCCACAACAACTTCCAACACCTTCTTTTCCTGCACAACCTTCTCACCCTTGCACTGAGGGCAACGGTCCTTGTCACTAATAGTTTCACCAGTACCCTTGCATTCATTGCAAGGATGCTGCATCTGCTGGATCATAGACGGGCCAAGATGTCTGATGGAAACTTTCATCCCTGACCCTTGACAGCCGGAACATTTCAATGAAGCTCCAGATTTTGACCCCTTCCTACAGATATAGATATAAAATCCCATATTATATTATTTAACAAACAGGTGACTTGTTAATATGCATCACACAAAAAACTCACCCCTTGCATTTCGAACAAAGCACATTGCGTGAAAGAGATAGCTTCTTAGATGTACCATTGTACAAGTCTTCTAGTGAGACCTTGAGAGGATGTACAACATCCTCTCCCCTTCTTTGCCTCCTACCTCTGCTACTACCACCACCACCTGGAGACAATTAAGAAATATAACTGAAATATTAACATTTTTCACTGAATCAATCAAAATTAAAGGCATGATGTCAATCAGATGCTTACCTCCAAATGGACTACCACCAAAAAAGGATTCAAAGATGTCAAAGGGGTTGTGACCTGGGCCGCCTCCACCACCCATTCCTTCCTTGAGAGCATCCTCACCATACTGATCATATATCTCACGCTTCTCAGGATCACTCAAGACTTCATATGCTTGTGCAATCTCCTTAAACTATGATATCCAGACATAACTATCTTAGTAACAAGAGTAGCAGTAAAATGAGACAATTCTTTAAAATGTAGTAAATCAATTCAATATCTCCATCCAAGTGAAAAAGAAGACAACTTGAAATCAGGCCACAATTTGAATAAGATTCAGAGAAATGTCAAACTTTACCTGCAGAAATACTTATTTGCTGGTTTTAGACCTTCAAATTTATCTAGAAAATGGTATTATAATCCTTTCACTTAACAATCCAATCACATCATCTAAGTCTAATGCCAAAAAAAATTTAAAAAATAAAACAATAACAATAATAATAATAATAATAATAATATTAATAATAATAATAATAATAATAAAAATAATAATAATAATAATAATAATAATAATAAAAAAAAAAAAAAACAAACAAACAATCAATCGGTAGTAGACAAATTGAGTAGCAACAAACACTGCAATTAAACCTAGCGATCCAGGAAAAGAAATTGAAAATCGATATCAAGAAGCTAAAGGTTTGACACTGCCAAGAACGTCACCCCACAAAGATTTAGAGAAGAAATCAAACAGCGAAAATCGAATGGAGTAGTAAGAAACATAAATAAACTCAAATTTATTACCTTTTCTGGATCTCCGCCTTTATCGGGATGATTTTTAATAGCAGATTTACGATAAGCCTTCTTCAGATCATCCTGCGAGGCACTCTTTGGCACTCCCAAGATCTCATAGTACTTGGTGTTGTCGCTTTTCTTCGGACCTCTCCCAAACATCTCTACTACTCTATTCGTCTTCAAAATCAAACAAAATCAAATTACTCAACCCAATCTATCCAGAGAAAACTAGAAACCACAAAAAAATTGAGTAATCGATCGGCAGAAATTGATTATCGATCTACATAAGTACAGAACATGCCAATATAAATAAGTATAAGAACTTACAGATTAGAACTAGAGTCGTGGAGAATCTGGAGTTGCGGAGGTGAGCCGATGTAAGCGAGGGAGAGGGAGAGAAAGAGGGAAAGATTAGGTTACATGAGATCTGTGGTTTTAACCGAGGGAAAGGGATTTTGGACGGCTGAGATTGGTTCAAAGCAGATCGCCAACAAAGACGACTCCGGATGTTCTAGATCCTTCTCCTAGCAAGCACGCTTCTTAGTTCTTATTTGTCATTTCCTTTTCTCCATGTGCGTTTCTTTCTTCTTCTTTTTTTTCTCTTTTTCTTTTTTTCTTTTTTTTTCTTTTCCGAGTGTATTTCCATTTATTTCTATTTCTTTTTTGGTATCTTTTCCACACTCCATATTTTAATACCTAACATGATAAAATAATAATGAAATTTACAATTCTTACATGATAATTTATTTTGTATTATTTTTATTTTATTGTTGATAGTATTTATATTATAATAATACTAGATGTATGCCCGTGTATTTAATTATATTAAGAATTTATAGTAAGATTATATTTATTATTATTATAAAAATATATGTAAACTATTATTTATATTTTATATAAATATTCAATTTTTGTTATATTACATTGTATTTTTTATTTTTTTATTTTATTCTATTAAATAATAAATTGTATATATTTTGCATTATCCCTAAATTGAAAGTAAATATATTAATTTACTAAAACTTATTGAGGTTAAACAATAAATTATTATATTATATAAATTCAATAATATTTTTATTTTTATAAAAATATATTTTTTTAACTTAAATCCATTTAAAAAAATTGATACACTATTTATTCAAATTCATCTTATATATCAAAATTTAAGAATTAATAATTCAATAGATAAAAAAAACTATATTTCATATTTTAAATATAATTATTTATTTCAATATATACAATATTGATGTCAAATTAAAGATCATAAAAGGAAGATTAATTTGATATATCATATGTAAAAAATGAACTTAAAACACAAAAAAAAAATTAATTTTTTTAATTTTGATTAAAAATACAAATAAAAAAATAAAAAGAGAGGGAAAGAGTAGAAGACATGTGTCACTTATTTGTGGTGGCACATGTCAACTGAAGAAAAATATTCTCATAGTTCTTTGTTATATTATAAAAGGATAAAAAAATTTAAAATTTTCCCTTTAATTTAAAATTTTCTATATGATGAAATTGCAATTTGCAATTAGATTAATTTAACTTTCTTTTTTTGTAAAAAGAAGAAATCAATATTAACAATGTACACACATTACGTACACACGCACTATACATACTAAATACATACACGTAAAATTTGGCATCAATATCTCATGTATATATAACTATACAATCTCCCACACACATACAATATATACACTACACATAGCACAAATATTGTGCATACACATTACACATATTTCACGCATTATACATACTAAACAAACACACTACACGCATTGTGTTCATACACTACCATTTCACACATAATTCATACTAAACACACATATGCTACACACAATAAATGTGCTCTCCATACATTAAATGTCTGAGCTACATATATAATGCACACACACTCTACACACACACACATTACATACTAAACACACACGCTACACACATTACACACTAAACATTGTTGTCTTGCTGCTGAGTTAGTTGCTGGTTTATGTTGTACCTGTTACAGACTGCTGAAAATTGTTGTTCATTGCTGCCTTGGTCTTTAGGCTTGATGGTACCTGCTGCCGAAAATTGATGCTCGCTGGTTCATGCTGGTCCTACTGCTGTCTTGCTGCTGAGTTAGCTCATGCTGCCGAAAATTGATGCTTGCTGGATCCTGTTGTCTTGCTGCTGCGTTAGTTGCTGGTTTCTGCTGTACGCTGAAAATTATTGTTCACTGCTGCCCTGGCCTTTGGGCTTGATGGTACCTGCTGCCGAAAATTGATGCTCGTTGGTTTCTGTTGTTCTGCTGCTGTTTCCCTGGCTGAGTTTGTTGGCTGATGTGTTTGGTTTTAACTGCTAATTAAGGCCTGCTGATCCTGCTGAAGATTCCTTGTTGTGTTCTTGCGAATCTTGCTGATATTTACTACTTTTGCTGCTGCATTCTTTTAGTGATGTTGAATGCTCCATTGAAGCTGCTTTTACAGTTTGCTTAGGAGTTGTTACCTTGCTGATTGTTTCCCTACTTTTGGGAACTGTTACATTGTTGTTTCCTGACAGCAATTGTCGGTTTCTCTACTAGTTTGATAACTGCAGGTTTTACCTGCTCCTGGATGACTATGGTTTGTTTTGTGTTGCTGCACTTTTGTTGTTCATTGCTGTCGTTGGCCTTTGGACTCGTGATGCCACCCTGCTGTGTGGACTTACTGGCTGGGTGTTCGATGGTGTTGGTTGCTACATTGGAGTGCTGATACCAGTACTTTTGAAGACACAGTTGGGACGGGGTGATTATTGCTTGGATGCTGATTTTGCTGCTGCATTTTAACATTCTTGAATATCATTGTTGGCATTTGTGTTTTTTGGGCTTTTTTCACATATTTACAGTGTTTAGGATGTTTGTTCCCTTCCCCGTGCTGGGCTTCAGGACTAGTTTTATTTTCTTCGGGTATGCCTGAGTAATGGTGTACCAAAAACTTTTTTTAATTTATTTAATTTTCGTGGTTTCGACAAAAAAAAACACACACACACATTACATACATTGCACACATTATACATACTAAACACACATTGCACACACGTTGCACAAACTAAACACACACACTATACACAATGCGCACACGCACTATAAACATTGCACACAGACTATAAATACTAAAACACACATGTAAGGTCATAAATCATATGAAATACGCAGCGGAAGTAATATAAAATTATTTATACAATCTATACATAATCTTGTACAACACCATATATGTAATTAGAAGTAAGTTTAACAATATATTAATCACTATTTCACGTTCTTAGCGAGAATTTACAGATTACCGAATTGTATGTTGATCAAGGACGTTTGAAACCTCCTCTCCAAGTTTATCTACGCCTAACCTTGATACATAGACATGCAGTATAGCTTAATTCTCGTATATCATTTTAGAACAAGACAAACAAACTTGAATTAAAAAATATAATTAGGAATCTCAACACATGAGAGGAGAGAGAAGAGACAAGGAAGAAGAGAATTTCTACTCCCTTTGTGTGTGTGTGTGTGTGATGTTATGGCTAAATTTCCTTGGAGATCAATTTATATTGATCCCCTGAGTAGACATAAGCATGGTTTCGGTTCCAAATCGGAACCGAGGGTCAACGGTTTGGTATAATCATTGACCCGGTTTTGGTTCGGGGCCGAAATTGGAATTTAGCTAATTCAATTTTGGTTTCTGGAACCGGCGGTTCCAGTTCCAAAACCAACAGTTCCAAGTGTAAATTTATTAATAAAAAAAGGAACTGGGGAACCAGAACCGGTTCAATTTCGGTTCCAGGAACCAGTGGTTCCAGAACCGAAATTAAAACCGGCGAAACCGTGCCCATGTCTACCCCTGATATGTGTTAGGCATGTCATCAAGACCAAACCTTTAAATGTTTCTTGTACTTTAATTAATTTCTAGAATTAATTTATAAACTTAAAAGACTACTACCTATTAATTATTTATTCTTTAGCATTATTCGGGTCTAATTAATTATTTGTCTAACAAATAAAATCAACCCAATAATTAATTCTCTCCATGGTTAATTAATTACTTGTGTCCAAATAATTAATTTGCACAAGAAATATTAGTTAGCCCAATAATTAATTCATCCATGATTACTTTATTATCTATCTTCATTCCAATGCACCAAAATATGGTTATGTGCACGCCTTAGGTTCTTCACCTCATCTGGTCCAAGAGCAAGCAATCTAATTGCAAGATTAAATAATTTAATTAATTAGTCAACTTTGGATATCCCAATCCTTATGTACTCAAGACATCCTTGCTGATGACCATGAGACCGCGTTGGCATTCTTGGAGAGTTATGATAATGCGTTTCCCCCAATTTAGAAGATTTCTCATAAATAGTTTTAATTATTGTAATTTGCTATCAAGTACTTTATTTATGCTTTATTTTAATTTGTCTTGATTCATCTGGTTTCCTTCCAATTTTAGTATAAATAGAACTTTGTTATTGTAAAGAAGGGGTGAAGAAGATGATTGAAGTTTTGGTAATTATCCCTTCTGTTACAATTCCAGTATTCTTCTTATTGAATCAACGAGTTTGTTGAGGATTGTTTATTTTTATACATTGTGCTACATTAGTTGGTATCCGGAGTCGGCCTGCAATCCAACCATGCCACCGAGACCACATTGTGCGAACGAAAATCCTCAGATGCGCCAAGACATCGACAAATTAATAGCGGAGTTGGTTACAATGAGAACAACCCAGATGAATATGATGGGTCTTCTCACCCTGACCTCAATCACGGACAAGACAACGAAAGAGGTGGCATTCCTACTACACATGGCCTTGGTGGTCATGCAGCGCACACCAATTTTCCCCCTAATTACCATATGGACGATGACGAGATGATCTCGATTGATTACCCCTTCGCCCCAACTTTCCCTCAGCACCAGGCAAACGTGGTGGATGATCAAAAGTGCGTTATGGGATTCAAACTTGACATCCCTGAGTTTGCTGGTATGCTAAATCGATCTGAGTTTTTGGATTGTTAAAATTTTGTAGAAGAGCTTTTAAAATTTAAGAAAGTCTAGGATAATAGGGGATGCCTTTGGTTTCTACCCGTTTTCATGGTCGAGCATCAGTGTGGTGCAGCAGTTCAAAGCATCACATATTCAGACAGGCAAGCATAAAATTGATTCTTGGGTAAAATTGTGCAAGCATATGCAATGGGAATTTCTACCCTTCAATTACTCCCATATCCTTTATCAATAATTACAAAATTTGCGGTAAGAAGTCGATCTATCGCTGATTATTTGGAGAAATTCTACCAGTTAATACATCGCAATGCGATCAATTGGACTCCCATTATATAGGAGGTTTGTGAATCCAATTTCAAGAGATGTTGAATCTTTTTTCTCCAACTACTCTTTCTGAAGCACATCAACTCGCCCTTTTATGGGAACAACAACTTTAGTGTCACTCAGCCGCTCCCAATTCTTTTCCTTCTGCTGGTTCAGGTTTCGAGTATTGTGCGGGACCTTAGTTGACTAGAAGACAACAGCCACGCTCAGAATCTCAATAGTGTGCATCAGGCCCTCCTATAACCCCATCAGGAAGCCGTCCCGGGCATTGTTACTTGTGTGGTGAAACAGGCTACTTCCAATCATCCTGCCCAAGACGTGGGGCAGCAACTCTTTGTTGACAACCAATGATGGAGACTTTGCTTATGATGAGCCACCTATATATGATGAAGAACTTCATGTTACATTAGCAAAGGAGTTCTTACCAGGCGATACAGGTAATTTGCTCATCTCTGTCGGTCGTGTCTAACTCCTCGTGTGGAGGAAAGTGAATAGAGATATACAATTTTTTAATCTACTTGTATGGTGAAGGGAAAAGTGTGTCTTTTCATTATGGATTCAGGTGCTTGCAAAAATGTTGTGGCAGAGGATGCGGTAAAAAATTAGCTTTATCAACCGAAGCGCACCCCAAGCCATATACCTTGGGATGTGAAGTTAAATAGGCAAAATTTGCACATAATATGGCTTTGAATCGCAACACCAGCTTGTGTCCTTTTTAAGTGGTCTATGGTCCTCTTCCCTGTGCGCCGATTGACCTTATTACGGCACCATCTCGGGGCTGCATTGATAAGCGGACAACTGATATGATTAATGATTTATAAGAGGTCCATGACATGAACGTTTGCTAGAGTTTACCGAACGTTACGAAGCTTCCGCTGATTTTCACTGCCGCAAATTGGAGTTTGATGTTGGTGATTTTGTCTAGGTCGTGCTCACCAAAGACAAATACCCAGCTCATGAGTGCAACAAACAGTCCGCTATTAAGTTTGGCTCGGTTGAAATAATAGAGATATCAATCCCAATGCATATTGTCTTCGCCTGCCATCTTATATGTGTACCTCCAATATTTTTCAATGTTAAACACCTAGTCCCCTATCTTGGAGACTCTTCTAGCGATGAGACCGTTATCGATTCAAGGGTGAATCATTTTCAAGAGGGGGAGAATGATGGTGATGAGACCACGTTGGCATAAATAGTTTTAATTATTGCTTTTGCTATCAAGTACTTTATTTATGCTTTATCTTAATTTGTCTTAATTCTTAGGGTTTCCTTTCAAGTTTAGTATAAATAGAATTTTGTTTTTGTGAAGAAGAGGGAGAAGAAGATTATTGAAGTTATGGGAATTATCCCTTCTATCACAATTCTAGTATTCTTTTTATTGCATGAGCAGGTTTGTTGAGGATTGTTTGATTTTTATACGATGTGCTACATCACTTTCATGCATGTTCAACAAATACTACTAGAATGACTCATAGGTAAAAGATAAATTCGATGTGCAAACCTTTCATTCATAGTTACCGTACAGATAAAGTCGATTCACTCGGTTCTTTGATTAATATTTAGGGTTTGATCATTTAATATGGACCCATAATAACCATAATGATCCTCACTAGCTTCTGTCGATCCGTTGGCCCATAATGAGATCTCATTTCTTATTTTTGGCCGGGTTTCTTGCACAAGGTCTTCATTGGATACAACGAGTGTAGGAAATATATAAAAAAATCCCAACAGATTACTGTGTGGGCTAGCAAATTATGTCTTGCTATTAATTGATCTTAAACATAGTTCCACCATAACCAACAACTCTCATTTGGCCTCTCAAGAGAAGTTTAAGGAACCCATCAAATATACGGCTTCCCTCTTGCAGAACCACATGCATGAGTACAGTCTAAGGACTAATTAAAGCACCTACAAAAATCAAAACTTCAACTTTCTCTTTGCCACTACGGCTACCAAATGGTTTGAGTTTTCATACGAGATCAGTTCAATGAGATCATTTGGGACAAAAATCACATCTACTGGCCTACATGGTGTCTCAGCGCCAATATCCATGAAACATGATACCCACTCCTAGAGTGATGTACCGCTTAGTACAAGCCTATCTGAATCTTATCATATCCCTTCTCATAGATTCTATGACCTGGAAAATTTATGATCTCAACCACTAAGACTTATTCCATGACCACAACCTGTGTGTGACCAAGTCTTTTAGTTACCAAGATCATGAGAGTTTAATATCATATAAAATGTAAACATAAATAAATACGATAAAGAAGGAATGGATTAAACTTTTATTTATATTCATAAAAAATGTACTTGGAATATATCATTTTGGCGAGCCTAATAGTTGGCTGCTAATGCACATATTCCTACAGCTCAAAGTGTGACTTTTTTTTGCCAAGAGATAGTTGAACCAAAACTAATTAAATGAGGAAGGTAGAGACTACAAGATCAAGTCCTCATTTAGCACGACTTCCATAGCATGACCTAAGTCAGCCAAATGCTCAATGCCCTCAATCATCTTGAGCCCAAGCTCAAAGACATCACCACATTCTCTCATTTTTTTGTCATATAGCTTACTAGAGATTGCATAGCGCATTGATCGATCTGGCACCTGGAACAACTCCTTAAGGTGTAAATGGATCTCACCCGTATGCATCATAGTCTCATACTAACACTATATTTGTGGAACCATGCTCACGAGCATCAAACATTGTACTTAGAGATATCATCCTTCTATTTCTAAAGACTCTGGATCTCCTCACTACGACTGCCACCAAGTACAACATCAAAAGGGATTTTGTCCACGACATAAGTCTTGTGCTCAGAATCTAAAGAGATCTTCAGATTCCTGAGCCAGTCTTTGTAATTCTTACTATCCAACTTGTTTTGTTCAAGTATGATGAAAAAATTGTTCTTAGCCTTTTTTGGTCTTAATCAACTTTGGTTCCTAGCAAAAAATCACAAGAATAATATACAAAGGTAAATGTATTATATCATAAGCATTCAATGAATTATAAATAATAAAACATGAATAAGGTCTTTAAATTCTTGAGTGCTCCCACTGATTTGATGAATTCTCCCATCCTTAAAGGAGACAAACGAAGATGCTTACGACATCTTAAGTGGGCTTAAGGTCCACCAATGCCTTCTTATTTTAATCCTCATGTGAGTGGCCAAAATAAAATTATCGAAGTAGTTTTCGCAATCATATTTAATAATATGACCCTTAAGATAATTTGCCCCATTTTTTGCTTATGTCTACATGTGTGTAACATAAGGTACTCAGCATTTGAGTATACCTATCGTTCTATAAACTTGTTCTTAGCGATATGCCCAACCACATGTATGTGCTAGTCATGTAAAACTATATGCAATCTATTAAAAGCAGTTCATATAACTAGGTGGCAACAATCAAGCATTAACCTGTTTGTGTGTGGCGTTCAAAAAATGATCATGCTTCATATAACCCTTTGATGGAAAGTAGGATTATCGGAAATTAATCTTTAATCCTTTTCTGCTCAAATATTTTACTTGGATTGGGTCCAAGAGGGAATTTATGTATCGATCTCATCAATATTTATATGTTTGTTTTGTTATCTATTATCCTAAGCATATATGAACATTCAAACATAGATAAAATAATGTAAAATGAAACCATACATTTCCTAGCGTGCTCCTAAACCAGGGGTGACCACGAGCCATTTCTTATGTGTTCCAATTCACAAGCCCTTGTGAATTGAATTCATATTTAGTTTATTATTAATTTTCATTTAGGCACGTAGATCCTATCTATTACATTTGGGCTGACCTAAACATATATGTGACTTCAATCACGTTCAAGTCCAAAGCTCAATTCAAACAAGTGATCAAGTCATCGTATTCTGCTAAAGTCCTCCATACAGTTACAAAATTATAAACCTCACACCTATTCTAGAACTCAAAATGAAATACAAGGCCCAATTGTCATGAATGAGAAGCTTGCAATCCCCAAAATTAAATTATAACATAAGAAATTAAACTATTAATCAACGGTCTAAACCTGGCTAATGACACTCAAACTATATAAATTATATTAAAAAACTATCACAATTAAATATGGTTAGGTTGAAATCGTAGACATAACTGAATCTTCCATAAATATCCAATATTTATCTTATCATATAAAATCTATTGAGTTATGCAGTTTCCTTGATCATCTAAAACTCCCTTAGATATGGATATATTCAATAAATATCATATCTTTGAATGGTGAAAGCATAGCCATATCTTCTTGAGATATTATTTGCATAATTATAGGAACAAGATATTTGGATAATTTCCATCTCTTAAATTATCGCAATATGATATCTCCAAGATTTTGGGAATTTGGATATGTGATTGAGCAAACAACCCTATTTCAAGAAACTAATGAGCTCAATCGTGCGTTCATTCTAGTATTGGTGCTCGATCGAGCATTCAAAACCTATCAAAATGCTTAGTCGAGCTCTCGCATTGACTGGTCAAGTTTTCGCATCGAGCTGTTGGTCATGCTCGGTCAACCATTCGCACAATTGTTCAAGCATTCAATTGTGCTCGTTCAAGTGCTCGTACTATTAGTCAAGTGTTCGCACTACGCTTTATCGAGTGGTTGCACCATTGGTCAAGTGTTCACACTGATTAATGTACTTGGTCGAGTACAGGATCGAGTGTTTACACCTGAGGTTGAGCGCTCGCACTGCTTTTACACGCTTGATAAAGCGCACGGTCGAGTGCATAACTTGACGTCAAGCATTCCCACTCTTGACCCGTTTCTCTCATTGAAACGTGCATACATTACCTGTTTCACATCCTACACATAATTAAGTACCATATATACAACATTGTTAGAATATCTAGGCCATAGATATATGAAATAGGCAATGAAAGTAATAATTAAAATTTATTTCTACAATCTATGCCTATAATTACACATCCCCGCATATATAGTTAAAAGTGAGTTAGTAATTATGCCAAGTGATTCCACATCCTTGGGAGAATCCTTAGGGTGAACAAATTGCATGTTGATCAAGGACGTTTGAAACCTCCTCCCCAAGTTTAACTATGCCCAACCTTGATACGTAGATATATAATGTAACTTGATTCTCGTACATCTGTATATAATGAAATTAATCATCTAAAACTAAAATATAACTAAAAGTCTCAACACATCTAGGAGAAAGAAGAGAGAAAGCAAAAAAGAGTAAGAAGTCATTCTTCTCAAATTGTCGTTCTCTTGATGATCCCCATTCTCACTTTGGGAATCAATTTATATTGCTCCCCTTAAGGTCTTCTCATGGGCTTTAGAGTGCTACTTCTCATGGATTTAGGAGTCCTACTCTTCATGTGTTGGACCTATCTCCAAACCTAGGCCTTAAGTGGTCTGTTTGGGCTTCATTAATTTCTTAGCTCAAAAGACTACTCTCAATTAATTATTTAATTCTATCAATTAATTATTTATCCAACAAATAAAATTCGCCAATAATTAATTTTATCTAGGATTATTTAATTACTTGGGCTCAAATAATTAATATATCCAACAAATATTATTCAACCCAAGAATTAGTTGATTCATGATTAATTAATTATTTTTCTCCCTTCCAACACATCATAATCTGGTTATGTGTAAGACCCCAATGTTCATCACTCCAAGAGCAAGAAATCCAATTGCAGATTAATTAATCTAATTGATTAAACACTGTTGAATTTTCCAATCCTTAAGTACTCAAAACATTCATTTGTTCATGTCAAACAAACACTACTAGAGGGACTCATGGGAAAATGGCGAATTCAACGTGCGAACCTTTCATATGTAGTTATCGTGTAGGTACGGTCCCTTCTCCCAGTTCTTTGATTAATGTCTAGGGCTTGGTCATTTAATACAAACTCATAATTGACATTTATAACTATAATAATCCTCGCAGGCTCTGTCAATCATTTGGCCCATAACAAGATCCCATCTCTTAAGTTCTGGCTGGGTGTCTTGAGCAAGGTCTTCATTGGATATGACGAGTACAAAAAATATAAATAAACAATCCCAAGAAATTTCTCTACGGGCCAACGAATTCTATCTCGCCGTTATACTAAGCTTAAACATAGTTTCATTATAACCAACAGGGCCCCATTTGGCATCTCCAGGTTTAAGGAACCGGTCAAATATGTGACTTCCCTAATGCATAAAGATTAATTAGAGCACCTATAGAAATGAGAACCTTTATTTTTCATTGTCACTACGACTACCAAATGGTTCGAGTTCTGATACATGATCAATTATATATGATTGTTTGGAATGAACATCACATCAACTAGCCTATGTGGTGTCTCATCACTGATATCCATGGATTGAGATATCCACTCCTCAGGCCTATCTGAATACTATGATATCGCTCCTCGTAGATTTAATGACTTGGAACATTTATGATCTCAACCCTCGAGTTGTTCCATGTTACGCCATGTTGTTTTCTACCTAATATTTTAAGAATTATTATTAATTGTAAAATTCCTTATTCAAAAGCTAAAGTTATTATTTATGCTTCATTTATTAAGTTGTGGGCTTTTATGACCACATTATGTTTTAAGATAACTCAATTGGATGATTTAAGTTCAAGAATAAATTCAAAAGAATTAAGTCACGAATTAATTCTAAGTTATGAGCCCAATTGATGTTATTAAGTCCAATAAGGTATTATGAGATCTATAATCTCAATAGTCTAATATTAGGGTTGATATAAAAAACTAACCTGACCAATAGTGTTTTTTTTTTTCATTTGGTACCCGAGGTAAAAAAAACGTCTCTGGTTGCAACCTGTTCTATACGCTTTTGACCGATTACAGCCTATACTTTTTTCAGATCATTTTTTTTCTGGCAAGAAGGACAACACATGAGATGCACGTGGTTTTTTATGGGTATTATTACTTTTTAGGATTGGGCTGAACGGCAAAATCGTCATTTTCGAGTCTAATATGTTTAGTATTGGCATCCCTTCTTCAATTTGGGGATTAGGGCTTTCAATTTGGGCAACAAAGCATCTCCTAGACCATCATACCCTTCGTGCTTTGGAATGATGAAGATAGAACCTAGATTTTAGTAGCAATCTAACGTCGGCCTTTCAAACTCTTAGTCGAAGCATAAGCTTTTTTTATGTGGCCTATGACACCATTCGCACCACAACACCATCCAAATCGAAGCAAGCATTTATCAAGAACATCTTTAACATCATAGGAGATTTCTCGGAGCTGTCTAAGCCATTCTTTGAGGCCTGGGTTATTGTATTCTTTTATAATCATAACTTTGAGAAAATCCCTCATCTGCCTTAATTCATCATGAATATATTGGACTTCTCGAGCCCCCTAGTACTTGGTGCTGCTCATGGAGGAACGGAGCACGTTGGTCCAAAACAAATGATACAACACTCTACCATTCTAACCTACTCCAATTGATGTTAAGACCTAGTGAAGAAAATAATCTTTCTTTGATCATAAATCAAAAGCCCTAATTCTCAAATTGACGAAAGAATGCCAATACTAAACATGTCAGGTTGGAAAAAATGATGAGTTTGCCCTTCAGCCCAATCTTAAAAAGATGCAATACCCTAAGAAAACCACGTGCATCTCACGTGTTGTCCTTCTCACTGAAAAAACAATCTGAAAAAAGTATAGATTGTAATCGGTCAAAAGCATATAAAACAGATTGTAATCGGAGACGTTTTTTTACCTCGGTACCAAATGGAAAAAAGCACTATAGGTCATGTTGGTTTTTTATATTAACCTCTCATATTATTTAGTCCATGTCATTCATTATCTCATTTATTTATATATTTAACTCAAAGTATAATTCAAAAAATTAAGTTTTGAATTATACCACAAGCCCAATAAATATTATGTTATGCTTAAACCCGTCTCATTTTTAATTGGGAAAGCCCATGTCATTCATTTCTAAATTATGCATTTCAAAGTCAATTGCATTTTGAGCCCAAGATTCAACTCAATCTATGAACATGAAATTGGGTCTAAGTCTTGAGCGCAAATGTTATTTTTCGGCTTTATTATTTTTAAATGTTTGAGTGCAAGTGTATTTGTGTTCTTGATAATCTCACCAGTGTGTTCCACTTTAATTATTATTGGTATTCAATTATAAAGATAAACAACATATTTATATTAACTTATTGGTATATTAATGTATACAAGAATACGCTTACTATTTTATATTATTTTAATATAGTACAATATAATACAAACTCAAATATTCTAATATAATATTTTAAAAATATATAAATTTTAATATTATTATTTATTATCTGTCAAAATTAGAAGAAATAAATGAAGTGAATAATCCCTATCATTTATGACACTGACATTGAGATATTTTTCCTTCTGAATCCACCCTCTAAAATAATAGAAAATGCTAAAATTTTGGGAAAACCTAACAATTTAATCTGCAAAATTTATATTATTTACAAAATTAAATATGCAATTTATAGAAGAAATAAAGTGATAACTTTATATGAATACTGAGTTTATTACAAAAATAAATTATGATAAAATGATTATACAAAACCCTAAATCGAGACAATTATATATAACATTTGAAGAAGAAGAATTACAAAAAAAAAAAAAAAAAGGAAAATTAGACGTCGAATATTAGGGTTTTTTGAAATAATTCATCACATCATCACTATCTTATTGTACAAAGTCGAGTTTGGTACAAAATAATCTTAAAATCACTTCAGTAAAGGTAAAAAATAAAGCAGTTTGGAATCTATAGCAATAATATGCGAACATATAAAAATAAAGAAATAAAATTATAGTTGTGAAAGGATAACAACAAAATCTAAAGGATCAGGAATTACCTCGGAATGTTGGGCAAAAGAAACACGACTGTGTGCAGCCTATCCTGATGGAGAAGATGATTTCAACTGTTGGATTAGGGTTGTAGTGATTACGTATTCCTTGTCTTCGTTCGATGGGCTCGTAATCCAAAAGTGCAATAATACTAATTATAATTGTCTTTATAATGTTGGTGGCTAATACATAATACAAACTTCCAAGAATTACAATGTTGGTGTGGCCCAAAATAGTTTAAATTCAATAAGGCCCAATATGCTAATACAATATTGATTTGATTTAATCAGAATTCTTTTATTAAGAGTAATGAAATGAGATTTTCTAATTATTTATTAAGAATTATACACTATAATAATAAATTTTAAAAAATAAAATAATTATTCTTTCAAACAAATTAAAAGTATGTGGTAATAGAATTAATTTATCGATTAAAACTTATAGAAAAATTAATTAATACAACATGAAGTAAACACTAAAATATTACCAAAATAATTATGACAGTGAGTATTTTTTTAATTTTTTATTATATGATTATCTTACCATAATATTACTAAACTATCTTACCGAAAAATCTGAACATTTAAATTAAGAAAGATGAGCAATTACCTAAAAATAAGAGCAAGATTGACTTAACTTTAAAAAAAAAAAAAAAACAGAAAATGAGGCTGAAAATATCAATGGACATATAACAAATTTTCCAAAAAATAAGCGTGATTAAAATTAGCCAATTACTTATAAGTACCAATTAGATGATGTCATTTATGCTTAAATGATCAATTTTTGGTTTAAGATTAGGATTAAAGAGTAATCAAATAAATCTGCCTTAATTATGGCAATTAATAATTAATAAAATAAGATCCAATATGATAATACAAAATTGATTTGGAAAGGATTTGAAAATTTTTGAGTAGAAGTACGCATATATTAAAATGAAATGTTTCAAGAGTAATACAATGAGAATTTATATAATTTAATAAGAATTATACAATATAATATTAAATTTAAAAAGTTAATCAGAATTAATTTATAAACTGGTACTTTAAAAAGATTAATACAACATTAAATAAACACTAAATTCTTACCAAAATATATTTCCACTAATTTTTTTTTTTTAATTTTTTATTACATGAGTATCTTATCCAATAGTTGAATTTGACCCATTCTTAAATTGGAAGATTATGGAAAGTTGAGTAATATGATGATATGATTAAATAGTGTTATATCCATATAATATAAGAACTTATATAAGGAAATTATAACATTTTCTAATCTAATCACAAAAGTATTAAATTATATTAATGCCTAATATGAATGTTTATTAGATTAACTAGGGTTTCAAATGAATATGATGATCATGTACAAAGAATGAAGAGTGATTTTGATGGATCCTAAAATTATGTTTGCAAATTAAATATGGCTAATGATTTGATAAATTTTGACATTTGGAAAATGTATTGTCATTAAAATTAGCCAAAATAAATTGCATTATTACCAATTAGATCTTGCCATTTGTATTTAGATTATCAATTTCTTGTTAAAGATTAGGATTAATGATCATGTATGTTTAATTAGACCAATACGGACAATTTATTAAGATAACATCAAAATTAATTAAAATAACTCAATGATTTACGGCTACAAATCACAGCCAAATATATCAAAATTTTAATATTTACATAATATTGGCAAAATATTATTTCTATAATGGCTTTTGATCATAATCTCAGTACTATATTATAAAAGTTATATGCATAAATTATGTAAATCAATAAAACTACCATGATATTAAATGTAATAAATGTATTACTTTTGCATTCAATTGCATTTATTTAATTAATTTAAAATATTTAAATTAATAAATAATGATGTAATAAATTTAATTTATTACAACACTTATGTATTAGCCAAGTCAAATCGTACCTAAATTACTATATAACTGAATTGGTTGAGAATCTCACATTTTTTATTTACTATTTTCTTTTATTGTGTGTAAATATATAATATACTATTAAATATATTATATTTTATTAGAACATAATTAAATACTTGATTAGTAAACAAATTTCCATATTTTAACTTTGGTATAAAATTACATTGTACTAGTTAAGCTTCCGTAAAATGCATGGACATATTATTTGTGTGAATTTCTCTAATTTAATTTAGTTATATTATATTAGCAAATTGAAGTATTATATATATATATCATCTCTCTCTCTCTCTCTCTCTCTCTCTCTCTCTCTCTCTCTTATTTTCTAATCAAAATATGTTTAATAGTTAGCCTAAAATATGCATGGTGTAAATTATTACAATTATTAATATGATACAATAATTTTATTCACCTCGTCCCGCCCCACACCATCCCACATATACATATATGAATTTATAATATTTTAAAGAGTAAGTGAATATAATATTTTCAACACAAAACATATAAAAATATTGCAGAATAGTTTTTATAATTGTGAAAATGCATTGAAAAAAATTAAAACTATTTTTTTGTGCTTGTAGTAAAACTTATGTGTTTGACAAAAAAAAAACCAAATACATATACATATATATATATATTCACATACCTTAAAAGAATTTTTAGTGGAATATTTCTAAAAGATTAGAATTACTTTCAAAATTTCAATGATATAATAAATTGTTTGAACGAAACATGTATATGCTGAAACAATATATCAATGATTAAATAAATATACATTAACATTATAATATGAAAAAAATAGCCAATATTGTCAAATAATTAGAATTATAATCATATTCCTTGATTTCATTAAACATGCAAATTTTAATTTTTTTAACAAAAAATATTAGTAAAGTACAAAAAAATACCATCATAGGATATTATTTTTTGTATTTGTTATGTCATTTGATACACAAATATCAAAAGATATACATAATCTTATAAAATTGATTTCTTACTTCTATATTTAGTGAATGATTTTTTGAATATCTACTTAGTTACTTAGTTAAATATAAAATTAAATGACAATTAACTTAAGAAAAAATATTTTATATTTAATAATTAAGTTTTATGTGTATATATATATATATGTATATATGCAATATGGATATCTACTTAAAAATTGTTAAAATAAAATTAATTACATATATTCTTCATAAAAGATAGAGTTCAAACAAAAAACTTATAGGCTTTTAAATTTTTTAGTGAAAAAATAATAATAAAAAAGATAATCAAATAAATATATTTTGATATATAATACTAATAATAATACAACGTAATTTTAGTATATTTTGAAAATAATAAGTGTAATTTCGACATTGAAAATCGTGGCTCTATTAATCAAGTTGTATTATTATATTTTATATACAAATAGATATTGATATAGATATATAGAAAAATAAATATCATAATTAGAAAGTAGTTTATGTAGGAAATTTAATATTTTTAGGCGATACTTCTCTTTCTACACACACACACACACACATATAGTGGTAGTCTATAGGTGACTTAAAATTAATTACAACATTTATTTCAGATAAGAAATATAAACAACCAAATTTAGTAAGAAAGTCACGACGGAAAAATACAATATATTTTATTTATAGCGATATTGATATATATATATATATATAAACAAAATAACTTTTTCTAATTCGGTTTTCCCGCCTCAACTTCATTACTTATTTTGAAAAATTATATTATTATTAAATTAAAATTAGACGTTTTTATTTTAAAAATTTTGATTTGATTTCAAAATCTAAATTATTCCACAAATTTAGGCGTTTCAAAATTTGATGATATCAAGATGAATATACTGCAATATTTAATACATGATTCAAAATATATATATTTTATCGAATATTAATCAAATCACTAAATTATGAAATTAAAAAAATATATAAAATCTAACAAATATATGACTCAATTTTCTGGATTAATTTTATCAAAAAAAATCTATATATATATATATATATAAGTAAAATTACTTTTTAAAAAAAAAATTCGGCAAAATTTCAACCATATAAATGTAAAACTATAAATATTTATGCAACTCTTTTAAGATACATTATTACAATTTAATTGAAGAGATTAATATCAACAATCTTTGGGATTTGCTTAGTTTCTGTTGTTCAACATAATAAATTCGAATTTTAAAGAATGTTTGTTAACTCATAATATATTCAAAATAAGAAATAAATTTGTTAGGAATGTGAAATCATGATAGTTTCATTATATTATGGAAAATCATTAACAAATTTCCTAAAATTAAACTATCAATTATTTAAAATCACCCAATCACGTGGATAAAATCTGATTTTGTCAAATATGAAATTAAATTTTCAACAATCTTACCATAATTCAAAATCATTTCTCATTTTTGTCTCTCTCTTCTTTCTATATATTTTATCAAGATTATTACTAAATATTTTAAGGTCTCTCTTTTTTTGTTCTCCCTCCTCTTGAAGTGTTTTGAATTTTCTGTTTTGAGATAATAAATGGTAAGGCAGGTAGGATAAATGTGTCATATTTCAATTGTCACAAAAGCCTACACTCTTCAAAATATTATTTTAGGTTTATTTTATTTTTAAAAAAATTATTCACCTGTTGCTTTCAATTTATCATAAATATATTTAATTTTCTTAACTATTTTTCTTTCTTATTTTTAAACAAAAAGTTCGTCCATCTCTTTCATGTTTCATTTGATTATTCTTGTGATTTTCTGTTGAGATCTGCTAATTATTTCGACGTATAAGCACCGTGCGATTTTTCATTAGCTTTCAAAGTATTTGTTTCTATCAAATTTCAAATATTTGTAATATTATTACATTTAATTAGCAATTCGCAAAATATTTTTGTCCTTAATTTGACTATGTAATTGACAAATTTTACGAGATCTGTACAAATCTTTATTTTCTTTAATCTGCTGATATGACTATTTTTTTAAATTTAATTTGATTCAACCTACTATAAATCGTGGATATCATGCTTATCAATTTGTGAACGAGGCTAATTCTAATAGAAGAAAAGACAAAATATAAAATTACAACAAATTTCTACTCATTATACAAAAAAATAATCACTGAATTATAAATCTACACTTTCTATAATATACTATTTAACTTGAATATGTAATTATATTACAAAATATAAGAAAAAAATATCTTCTGTGCATCGCACAGGTCTCACACTAGTATATATATATATATATTAGAATCAATAAAAAATAATAAATACAATTGTGCTAAAGAAATATATGTAGATCGTGATTCAAAGAAAATCATATATTTTAATATAAAAAGATTATGATTCTACATAAAAGTTAGGCAAAATTTTTGTTTTAGAATCTTCATAATTTATTGTTTATGGAAATATTTATTTGGTTTAATAAATGTAAAAAGAATATTATTTATAACATTATAATTGTGTTGACTTTTTTTTTTAAATTAGACATTTTCTCGATTTAGAAATTAATTTAGGCGGAAAAATTTGTTACTGCTATAGGGTGACTTCTGTTTATGTATATATATATATATAAGTAAATTTGACTTGACTATATTCACTATTATAAATTAATAATTTACCTTAATTAACAAAATTATTAAATCTAATAAACTAATTAATACATATGTGTATATATATATATGCCTATGCTAATATTGATATAAATAGTGTATTCATATATTTAGTAAAAAATTAAAATTATATAAAACTATTTAGATTATATTATTTAAACTTACGACGGGTTTTAGTTATTGATTAGCTACATAATATATAAACTTATAATATAATATTGCCTAATATAAAATATAAACTTAAAATATCAAATAGTTTTAACCCTAATATATATATATATATATACACACACACATATATAGAAAGATAGGCGCATATATATCTCAATAGGAAAAATAGTAAATTAATAATAAGGGTGTTGCTCGACACACCATCAAATTTACTCTTCATACAACATTAGTTTTTTTGACAAAATTAGATATGACATAAATAACATAAATACCCTTATTCTAAATATTTAAAAAAATAGAATTCCTAATTGTATATTCACCCACCAGCACCCTTCTTTTTCTTCATTCTGTGTTCAGAACGTCATTGTTTCACTTAGTTGAACTATTTTTGAATTATTTCTCCCTTATTTCTTATCAGTAAAAAATACAAGGCCTAAATAAATTCGGGGGAAATTAACCATGTCTTCTCCAAATAACAAATGCGACTTAGATGAAATATACATAAACCCTAACTTCAGTCCTACTTACAAAAATACATATCACCTGCCCGTGGAAAATGCCTCAAGAAAATAAGTAATTGAAGTGATGCAGAAAATAACTTATAAAAAAACATTAAATGTGTTGCTGTTCAAAAATAAAATGTGTATGGTTGTTGTTGAAATTTGAACGTGTCAAATTTATTTAGAATATCTATTTTGCTGGTTTCTTCCATGCTGAGAGATACAGATAAGATTCACAAGATTGGGCATATGCAATATCCCCACAAACTAGGAAAACAGTTGAGGACCGGGTCAAAACTCTATCCTGTGAGAAGAAGTTGAGAAAATAATGGAGAAATGGAGAAGGGCATTACACGAACGTGGCTGAGTGGAAAAATGAGAGAAAGGGAACTGAAGTACTCTATAAATGCAACAAAAGAAGAAAGGAGAAAAATGACACTGAATACGATATCATTTTTCTGAAACAACAGAACATTGTTACTAAGAAAGTTGTCATCACTCTGACTCCAACGTTCTGCACTGATCAGCAACAGATTACTCTGATCTAGTTGCTGTCGATTTTCAAGTGAGAGTTTGTGCGTGATACACTGTTTCTTTAAGTTTACTTTCTTAGTTACTTTAGTCGACTTGAAATTCATATTGGATTTCAAGCACGTTAAGAATCGTTGAAGAGATATTTGATTCCTTTTTGTAATTCACTTCAAATTAGTGGATAATTTTCGCCCTGTTGGCTTTACAAGTCATTCTTGACTTGTGAATATTTTATTTCGGGTTACTCTCGTCTATTTCCATTCAACACCGTACTTTCAATTGGTATCAGAGCCATCACTTGATACACTAAGTGTGGTTCTGGAGTTTTGGTGCTACAATGGAAATTATGAGTCTTCCACGTTCTCCGGTTCTTTCTAAAGAAAATTTTGACGATGTTCAATGCCGAGCCTGCAGAGGATTCGGCCGCTATGCAAATGAATGTGCTAACGTACTTCGGAGACATGGAAAGTCAATGTGGATATCTCTCAGTGAAGAAGAAATTGATGAAATGCATCCAATAGAAGAAGAAGTCAAAACTGTTGCGCTGCTAACATCAATCCACGAATTTTCTGATGATAAGGAGATACTTACTCCCTCAAGTTCGAACACTGTATCCGACAGGTACAAATTTTTTTCCAATTCTGATTTTAACTATTTTAATGGTTGTATAAGTGATGCAGAATTATTAGAGGATGAGGAAGATGAGCGTATACTCAAGGAAATTCAAGCGGTTCAAGATAAAATGCTCAAGAAACTGGAATTACGACAACAAGAAACAGAAAACCTGATCAAAGAAAATGAAGAACTAAAAAAGATCATCTCCAAATTGGAAGCGACACTCACAAAGAAGGATGTCCAACTAAGCAAACTAGAAATTGATCGCAAAATTGCAAATGAAACATTCAGGAAACTGAATTCAGGTACCTCTAGACTTGATAAAATATTGACTGTTGGTAATGTAGGTCACTCAGGAATTGGATACCTTGAAAATTCTGTTGTAGGTAATGCATGCAAACGAACATCTAATAAAAATCCCATAGTTTTTGTTAAAGAAAGCAGCAATGTTCAGAAAATAGTAGATAATGAGAAATTAGTCAAAAGAAAAAGGAAATATGTCTGTCATTACTGCTTCGAACCAGGGTATATACGACCCTACTGTCAAAAATTAAAAACTGATCTGTCGTTGAAGATAATGTTGCCACAAACGTTGCACAACATTCGTCACAACATCGTGAAATAGAAAAATACAGCAGTCTGTCAAAATCTAAAATAGGTCTGTAAACCAAGTTTTACCTGTAATGTAGTATTCACTGCTCTTAAGACTAACCATTCAGAATCCTGGTATTTCGATAGTGGTTGCTCAAGACACATGACAGGTTCAAAAAGATATCTTACCAACTATGAATCATCCCAAGAAGGTACAGTAAGGTATGGTGGAGGAGCTCAAGGAAAAATCATAGGAAAAGGAACCCTCTCTGTAGATGGTTTTCCTAACCTTCGAAACGTTCTGCATGTGGACGGATTAATGGCCAATCTCATCAGCATTAGTCAATTATGTGACGATAAACTTCAGGTAAATTTAACAAAGACAAATGTGAAGTGTTTGACTCAACCAATATTTGTGTAATGACAGGTAAAAGATCAAGCGATAATTGATATCTCGTTGGAAAGAGCCTGACGTGCAACACTGCTCAGACAGACGAAACAATCCTTTGGCACCGAAAGCTGGGACATGCAAACCTTAGAAACATTGACAAATTGATAAGATTAAATGCTGTAAAAGGTAGCCCAATCTTGAAAAAGGTAAACAAATTGTATGTGGAGAAAATGCCAAAAAAGGTAAACAAACTCGAACTTCTCATGAACACATGAATTATATTGGTACTACTCGAAACTTTGAACTAATCCATATAGATCTTATAGGTCCAATTGAGATTGAAAGCTTAGGTGGTAAAAGATACTCATATGTTTTAGTTGATGATTTTTCCCGATACACTTGGATAAACTTTCTTAGAGAAAAATCTAAAACGTTCGAGGTGTATAAAAAATTGCATGCTAGGTTCAAAAATGTGAATGGTTCTTGCATATCACGGATAAGATCAGATCATGGTAGAGAATTTGAGAACTCATTATTTTCTGATTTTTGTGAAAAACTAGGCATTATAGATGAATTTTCTGCACCTAAGACGCCTCAACAGAATGGTGTAGCTGAAAGAAAAAACCAAACTTTCCAAGAGATGGCTCGTGTAATGATTAGCTCAAAAAACCTTTCTAAAAGATTTTGGGCTGAAGCCTTGAATACAGCTTGTTACATCTCTAACCGTGTTTAATTAAAGACCTGGCACACACATGACTTCATATGAAATTTTAAATGGGCGTAAGCCAAATTTGAAATATTTTCATGTTTTTGGATGTGTTTGTTATATTCTGAATGATCGAGATGTTCTTACAAATTTTGATTCAAAAAGTGAGAAAGGAATATTTCTTGGATATGGTTTAAAAAGTCAAACATATCGTGTGTTAATCAGGACTAAGTGTATTCAAGAATCTGTAAATGTTATGTTTGATGATCTTAATGATCTGGCAGGAAAAATTGAAGAAGACAATGTTGAAGCCTATATTGATATGCAGAATTACGGATATGTCGAACCAGCTGAGCAAGGTCGAATTTCAGATGTTGATCTAAATGCGGAACCAAATACTGAACCAACATTTCATTCTAACACAGAACCAGAAACTCATCCAGAAATTACAGAGAATTCGATTATTCAGCAAATTGAAAGAAGAGATCCGCCAAAAAGGATAAGGAAGAATCACCCGATTACTCAAGTCATTGGTAATGTGCATGAAAGTATCACAACAAGACGAAAAGCACCAGTGAACTATAGAGATATGGTAAAGTTTGTTTGCTTGTCCTCTATATTTAACGAAGTAAATTCGTCATGTTTCTTGTCTTTGATTGAACCAAAAATCATTTCTGAAGCATTAGGAGATAATTTTAGGACTAATGAAATGCATGAAGATTTAAATCAATTAATTAGAAATGATGTTTGGTATTTAGTTCCCATGCCTAAAAATATAAATGTTATAGGATTCAGTGATTCTGATTGGGCAGGAGACATTGATGATAGAAAGAGCACTAGTGAAAGATGTTTCCATTTAGGAGATAACCTAATCTCCTGGCATAGTCGAAAATAGAATTGTGTGTCTCTCTCCATTGCTGAATCAGAATATGTAGCAGCTGGAGGGTGCTGCACACAATTATTGTGGCTCAAACAGATGTTAGAAGACTATGATTATTCAAGTGATATTCTTGTTATTTTTTATGACAACTTTAGTGCCATGAACATCTCGAAAAATCCAGTTCAACACTCACGCACTAAACACATAGATATACGACATCACTTCATCCTAGATTTGATAGAGAAAGAGCTTATCCGGTTAGAATACATTAATATTGAAAATCAAATAGCAGATATATTCAGCAAAAGCTCTTGATTTTGAGAGATTCTCCAGTCTCAGGAAATCTCTTGGTCTTTTACTCTGTATATATTCTGTATATATAACTCCTTGTTTGTTCTGTATTTCACCATCAGTTTAGATGTTTGGCATCATTTAAAATAAAAAAAGGGAAATATCGATGAAGTTGGGCAGCTAGTAACTCGGGGCACGATGCTCGCCACGACGATGCTTCCTTGTTAAATGTTGCTCATGCTGAGAAATTTAAGATTTGAGTTAAGAATACTCATCAACTAAAGTAACTTGGGGGGCACGGTGCTCGCTACGACGATGCTACCTCGTAAAATATTGATGAGTTGAATAATTTAAGAAATACTTGAGTAACTAGGGGCACGGCGTTCGCTGCGACGATGTTCTCTACGTAAAAAGGGTGTTTCAAAATTATTATTCCTACCTCACATCATAATGTACCTTAGGGGGCACGGCGTTCGCTGCGACGATGCTACCTCAAAAAATATGATGAGAAACTGGAATTCTTACTTGAATCTTAAATAAATAAAAAATGATACCTTCGTGAGAGTCATTTATGAAAATTCATCTGATTATATATTATATGTTCTTCCTTCTTCTTATCACTCCCAAAAATCTGGTACAAGTCTTAAGGATAAATCTGCTATTTTAAATCAATATATGATATTCATCCAGATTTTTCTTTTTCTAAATTTTCTCTGGTTGGTTGTGATACATATTTTATGGAATAGTGGGAGTAAGTTGAATAGGTGACAGTTGAGATATTTATGCCACTCACATATCACTGCATATTTTTCACTCAGGGGCATTCATCTGTCAAAATCTCTAAATAATCATCACCATTCAATTATCACAATTCATCTTTCATGTTGTCTTAGCAAACTTTTCACATTCCCCACTCATTTTTATCTATCACATCTCTAACTGGTTGTCCCTGTTTTCTCATCAACCATGGCCGACGATGGGTCTCGCCGTATCCTCGTCCAAATTCTTGAGTTGCTTGCCCAAGTTGCAGCTTCCACCTCCCCCACATGCGTTTCTACTTTCGTTCCGGTATATTTGATGGTCAGCGCCTCAAAACCAGACAAGATTCCTCCGGCAGGAACGACGTCTCCCGCTCTAGGCCAAGTCTCTCCTCACATCTACCGTGGTCAACTACCTTCACCGAATCTTAATACATATCCCAACTCTGCTCATCAAAGTGGTTGCATTTTCATCATTATTCCCCATAGCTAAAAATCTTTAAGTTCTATTTGTACCCGAATTGCTCTTGGAGGATGAAGATTTTGATATTGAGAAAATCATTGATGACTTCCATGACGATGAGAGTGATCAAGATTTTATTCTACGAGACAATGGGTCTGAAAAACTAAGGGGAAGAATATCCCATTTCAGAATCTGGCTCAAAATCACAAAAATAATGGAACAGATTCTGATGATACAGAATGTTCCCCCGAACGGTTCCAAAACATTCAATCCAACATCAGGTTTTGTCTCTCATCTCTCACCACTTAATTCAGAATCTCAGGTATAATTCAATTTACCTATTTCATGATTTTGATATTTGAAAAGGTAGGATGCTGATAATTTGAACCTTGTGTGTTTTCATGAACAGAAAATTGATTTATATAACTTTCGTCAATTTAACCTTGATACTTTTTCCATGGTCGAAAGTTATGTGCTACTATAACATATGTTGAATCTGTTGTTCATGATGTTCTTTCTTCACAATTAGGGGGAGATTTGTTAGCATGATTGAAAACAATGATTGCTCTGTTTTGGTTCTGTGATTGTTTTGTTTAGGAGGAGAACTTGTGTTTTGGTTCTGTGATTGTGTTGTTTAGGGGGAGAACCTGTGTTTTGGTTCTGTGATTTTTTTTTTAGGGGGAGAACCTGTTGCTGTATTTAGGGAAGAAGAAGGACATGATTATCTATACTACTTTGATTTGTCCTGAAAATTTATTTTGGAGATAATCTTGGGATAGTTGTGTACTGGTTAACTCGGTGTTGATTTCTGGTGTGACTATGATTTTTGTTGGATAATTCTGGATATTACTATGTGCTGCAATGGTCTTAAATGTCAAGTACGTAGGGGGATTTTGCATTAAGGGAGAGTTTTGCATTATTAACAATGTTAATATATTTGTTGGGTAAACTTTCTGTGTATTGTGTCTTGTGTTCTAATTTTGATTCTCAAGTATTGAGGAATTGCGAAGAAAGTAAAAAAGGTGGAGATGATGAAGGTGGAGATGAAGATGATGCTCATGGTGCTCCCAAAGAACATGAGTAGCTGCTGATTTGCTGATGTTGTTGGTGTGTTGTGTTGCTGTTGATGTTAAGGCTGTGCTGCTGCTGATGCTATTGTTGTGATGTGCTACAGCTGTTTGCTACCGTGCTGTTGTGATAAGCTGTTTTGTTGCTCCTCTGGTCTTGGTTGCTGATGGTGCTCCCAAAGAACATGAGTAGTTGCTGATTTGCTGATGTTGTTGCTGTGTTGTGTTGCTGCTGATGTTGAGGATGTGCTGCTGCTGATGCTGAGGTTGTGCTACTGTTGTGTTGTGCTACAGTTGTTTGCTACCGTGCTGTTGTGATAAGCTGTTTTGTCTCTCCTCTGGTCTTGGTTGATGAATCGAACATGAGTAGCTGCTGATTTGCTGTTGTTCTGAATTTGTTGCCATGCTGCTATGCTGCTGCTGCTGTACTGGTACTGATAAACCGTTTTCACTGGACTTCTGGTTTGGTCTGCTGATGTGGAATTTTCTGTGAATTATGGAATTTTCTGTGAACTATTTTATTGAATGTATACCATTGAGGGGAGCTTGCAGGAAGGGGAAATCTTGAAGAAAGGGGGAGTTTGAAGTTAGGGGGAGAAAAATATTGAACTCTTGGATACAGGGGGAGATAACTACATGTGCAAAATCTGATCTTTTGAATAATTACTGTCTTCAGTCGAAAATTTTGGAAATTGGGAAGAAAGACAAAAAGGGAGAGATTGTTGAAATTTGAACGTGTCAAATTTATTTAGAATATCTATTTTGCCAGTTTCTTCCATGCTGAGAGATACAGATAAGATTCACAAGATTGGGCATCAAGCAATATCCCCACAAACTAGGAAAGCAGTTGAGGACCGGGTCAAAATTCTATCCTGTGAGAAAAAGTTGAGAAAATAATGGAGAAATGGAGAAGGGCATTACACGAACGTGGCTGAGTGGAAAAATGAGAGAAAGGGAACTAAAGTACTCTATAAATGCAACGGAAGAAGGAAGGAGAAAAATAACACTGAATATGATATCATTTTTCTGAAACAGCAGAACATTGTTACTAAGAAAGTTGTCATCACTCTGACTCCAACGTTCTGCACTGATCAGCAACAGATTACTCTGATCTAGTTGCTGTCGATATTCAAGTTAGAGTTTGTGAGTGATACACTATTTCTTTAAGCTTACTTTCTTAGTTAGTTTAGTCGACTTGAAATTCATATTGGATTTCAAGCACGTTAAGAATCGTTGAAGAGATATTCGATTCCTTTTTGTAATTCACTTCAAATTAGTGGATAATTTTCGCCCTGTTGGCTTCACAAGTCATTCTTGACTTGTGAATATTTTATTTCGGGTTACTCTCGTCTATTTCCATTCAGTACCGTACTTTCAGTTGTGTTCCGTAGGCAACAATCGAACGTCTACTAAAGCATTCGGTGCCTGCAAATTGAATAATAATCTATATGTTCTAACCATAACCAAATACATAAATTTTTTATTTCATTTTCATCTTTCTTCTGCAAATAAATCAAGAGGGGAGAAGACGAGTGTTGTCGTATGGTTCTGGGAAGGGTGGGGGGTGGGGGAGAGATGGGGCCTTCGGTGCTACTAAGAGGGGCCTATGGGGAGGGGGAGGGGGAGAGGTTGTAATCCTTTTTTTTTCTTTTCTTTTTTTAATAATAAGAGTATTAACAAATAAATAGTGTGTGTATTAAGAAAAAAATATTTTTTAAATGGTATACATCGAAAAAATAATGTGAAAAATAGTTTTTGTGGTGTGTTTAGAAACACCCTAATAACAAATTTAAATCAATAATTAATTTAAATAATCATTAATTGAAAAAATGTTGCTCCCCAACGTAATCCACTAACATATAATTAAGTATCATATATATAGTAAATGTATACTATATTCATTAAATGATTAATCAATTATTATTAATGTATATAACATGTATAGCAATATTTCTGAAAATGGTATGAAATCTTGGACGGAAAAATTAAATCTTTCATTTTCTATGAATTTTTTGCATATTTCTTGATTCGGTAATTAATTTGGGCGAAAAAATTTCTGCTACTATTTTCATGGTGACTTCTATATATGTATATATATATATATATATAAGTTAGTAATTTGCAAATTTTATTTGGAAATTATGCTATATGAAAATTTGAAAAAGAGTTTACTTTCAAATGAATCAAGAATAAAGTATGCATAATTTTATTAAATTACTATTCATTTCCATAAGACTAATTGAATTATATATATATTTGATTAATCACCACAATCACTCAAGATCCAAATATTGAGAATGGCATAAACAAATTAGCCATTATTAAGTTTTAAATATAATATATATATATATATATATGTTTATGAATAAATATATAATTTAATATTTAATGTTTACAAAGAGAATTTTAAATTCGTCAATTATAAGATGATAATACATATACATAGGATTTTTAATAATAATTTATATACATGTTGTCTTCAAATGGATAGATAATACAAGACCTAATAACATAGCTCCTATCATAAAAATAAAAAATAAATGAAAATAAAATGTTATTTCTCAAACTATAGAAACAATCTCAAAAGACATATTTTCAAAGTTAAGAACAAAAAAAGATAATGTTTGCCTAGATCTGATATAATTATCCTTCCTGAGGGCTCGAACACCTTTTTGGAACACAAAACGATGCCCTTTATATTTATTTCCAACCTCCTAAATATTATAATTAATATTTAGGGTTGCATCCGCATTAAGAATATTTCTTGGAAGTAGATATGTGTTGTAGAATTTTTTTGGAATAGTTTGTATCAAAATAAAAAATATGTTATAGATATTATAAATAGGCATTTATCTATTGAAATAGAAAATGAACAACATGAACATAATAGCAACATTACCAAACCACATTCCCTTCAAATGAGTTTGTGACACGAATTTCAAAAGTATGATGTAAAGATTCATGCAATTCTTTAGTATTGACAAAGAACATATAATGGTTACCGAAATGTGAGTGTCCATTAGTATGAAGAAATTTGTATCCAGGCCTTGATCTTGCTCCATCTTGAATGATAATTCGAGGTGCAGATCTTGAATCGGGCTTGCGCTTCCTCATCTTCTTAGTAGGTGGTCTTCTTTATACATTAAGTTTTGAGAGAATATTTTAAACTCGAAAATATTGTCACCATTGTAATGGAAAAAAAAAACAATTTCACCATTAGTCAACCCATTATCATCTATAAATTCATTCAAACTCATTTTAACAACCCACATATCCCTAAAACTTCTAGGAGAAACAATCCATTGAAAACCACTTAAACCTCTTAAGACAGAGAGAGGTGGCACACTCCATGACACACACTCCATAAAAGTTCAGGAATAACCTGAAGTAAGATAATTAAAAAATTAATAATTAAAAAGAAATATATATATATATATATATATTAAATCAACCAAATTGATAATAATAATCTAAAATCACCGATTCACCAAAAACTTCGTTATTCACATGAAGACTGATTGTTGTGTAGAATATCTCTGAGGACACACATTTGATATATCAAACCTACAATTGCCCAAAGGTTTCGAAATTCCTACAAATAAACGTAAAATTGTTAGCAGTATAATCTCAATAAAGCATTAAGTATAATAAATATATTTAAAACATGAAGTGACATATAGTATTTACCACTCAGATAAAATGAAGCAGATACAAAATTGATTTTCATTGCAGCACAATTCTTAAAATAACCTTTATTAAAAATAAAAAAAATAAAAACTATAAAAGAAAAATGTAGATATCTATCATATCTGCAAAATATAAAATCTCCATTGATCAAAGAGTTATCATTGAAAAATTTATTCCATCCTTGTCCAAAGAAACTGTCATTAAAATCCTTTCAAATGAATATGGACCATTCAACACCGTAATAACCCTTTAAATAACACTTTATTGGCAAAGATCCACCTACACTTGACACAAATTGTTCACGCTAAATCTGATATCCAAATAAATTAGATTATTAATATAATAAAAATGTCTTTGCTATTAAAGAATTTGGATTTAATAATAATATTCACAAACTATATCTGTGCCACTTGGTCGACACCTAAATATGAGTTCAAAATGATGAGTTCAAACTTGACATAAAGGTTTGGATAATGGAATCAACATTTGTAATATATATGAATGAGAATAAATTACAAAATATATTTTTCAATAATTTGAAATTCACAAAAAACGTACCTTCATATGACAATGGCTCCAATGTTTGTATAAAAAATTCAAAAGAATAAAGAAAAAACACTAGATTACAAATTTACGAAGGAAAATTGCTCTAAAGTTCTTGATCAACTGTGGTATAGGAATAGAATTTTACATGTTTTTAAATGAGAAGATTACGAAAAGTTGTGAGGAATATAATGATATGATTAAATAGTTTTATATCCATATAACAACTCATATAAGGAAATTATAACCTATTGATTATTAAATAATAAAAATATAAAATAAATTAAATGCATAATATGCTGAATGTGTAGAAAGATTTCGATGGATCCTAAAATTAAGACTAGTAATATGCTAAGATTTGATAAATCCTCACATTTTCAAAACAAATTTCTGATAATTCATTAGTAAACAATTACGTAGAAAACTTTGGCTACCAATATAATTAAATTAGCTAAAGATTTTATAAATCTTGATATTTGCAAAACAAATATAGGATCATTGATTAGTAAAAAATCATGTTTAAGATTTTGGTTGCCATTTCAATTAAAGCATTGATTAGTAAAACAATTTTCTATATAATATGTATATTTAAAATTCTATAATTATTATAGTGATCATAAAATAAAGCCACATGGCATATCAAGAGGTAGTAAAAAATTAGGCAGGAAAATAGGGGAGTTACTAAAAATGTTCTACTTTTGCTACTATATATATATTTATAATTATATATTTTTATATATATTTACATATATATATATATATATATATTAGAATTGTAATTGATATGATTGAATCTTTATGTTTTCTCATCGAGTTAGAGTTGTAATCCAACCAAGAGTATACGATCCAATACGTGACTTCATAATTGAATAATTCCACACAAAATCATAAGATAATATATTTTTCTCCTTCTCCACCAGATAATCTCATCCACCTTGTCTAGGGTTTGTCAGTCAAGCCATCACCATCATCTCAACTTCCTTTCTCCTTCTTTTCAATCTTCGATTTTCTTATTTTGAAAATTTGAAATTCCTATTTCTACATCTCTGAATTTTATGAAATTTTACTATGTCATTTATTCTCATGAATTGGATCATGTTTTTCAGCCCAATAGAATATCTATGTTATTTTATATAAATTTACAGTCATTCCAATCCAGATTTACAAAGTCCTACATTTTTCATTTGAAAATTTAGAATATATAGTTATAGTTATTCAAATCTCTTGAATTTTAAATATGTCGTTCTTATATATGTTATGTATCTCACTACCAGAAAATTGCCGATTTGCAACCACAATTTGTAGTTACCTAAGAATTAGAGCAGTCACTAAACATGGTTTTGCAACCACCTGTAGCAGCAAATTAGTAGTCACAAAAAATCCATCGCAAAAGGTTTATTTACGACCACACCACACTTGTAGTCGCAAAAGCATACACGACCACAAGTGATCACAAATATCATGCTCGCTATTGTTTAGGTATCCATCAATTTGACCACCCCTTTGCCACCATTTTTGTAGTCTCAATTAACTTATGTTTTGTGACTACTATTTACGATTACATGTGGTCACAAATAAATGGTATTTGTGACAACTGTGTAGTCACAAACATGTTTGGTGCCAAATTTGTGTTATGATGCTCGCTGTTTGGTCGCAAATAATTTTGGCGCCAATCTTATTTTTTGGCGCTTCAACATTTGCAACTACTTTTTCGTCGCTAAAAATAATATTTGTATAAATTAATAATTTTTATTTTAAAATATTTGATAATTTCAATACCGATAATCACTACAAATAATTTAAACCAACAACATTTATCTAATGATTCAATCTTTTCATTCAAATAAGATATTCAATTCAATAGCATTATAAATACTTATATGTACATAACATTCCTTCAATATCTAAAGTTAATATAAGTCAATATATATCCTAATAAGTATATAAATAATCATGTAATGCAGCATCATAATGATAATCCTCATCATCATGGACAACTACACTTGGCTATGATGGAGAGATGTGTAGTTGCATCGAGGGCATATAAGGCAACTCTACATCAGGTGCTATACAAGCAATCACATTTTTTAGACATACTACATGATCCAACAACATATGTATCTCCCACATGCATTAGAAGATGCCTACCCTAGCTGATAATCATCATGCGGTCGGAGACTAGATCCATAACCTAGCAGTGTCGGACCCACTCCCTTCACGTGTCCTCGATGTTGGCCTAATGTGCCTTGTGCCATGGGGATATCATCCACTATCCCTGATTGGTCTAGTTGTGTTTGTCCCTGTTCTACAATCTGATTCTAAACAACCAATATATAATAAAGTTATTTACCTAAAAATATTCATCATGTAAAGTAATTAATATATACTCACATAGTCTTACTCTGCTTAGGGATCAACCCATCCATCATTATGTTGATGGCCCTTCGCATAATTTTCAATTACAGATAATGGTTGTTTGGTGGCAACATTTGACTGTCAAGTAATATAAAATCATGCTATATAGTTAGACCTCTTGAAATCAAATGCAATATTTCATACAATCCTCTTCATAAACATAATCTTGGGTGATTAATGAAATAAACGTTACATAATATAGTGATGTTGGAACCAAAGTCTCATATGCGTGTTTAAGTTAACTACCCCACCTACACTAAGAGCCTTCAAGCACAGAACATTAGTGAGAAACAGAACAACTCCTACCAAAACATAATATAAAAAGAGGAGTCAAATTGGTTCAAAAGTTAACATAATTTTACCATTATAATAAAATATACCACAAGAAAATAAAGTAAAAATGCAACAGCCAGTAGATACTTAGAAGAATAACAAGAAAATGCAAGCATGTCATAATTTTGGACATGTGATTAGATAAAGTGAATAATAAAAGTTCTGAAGAAAAATATCATAAATTTTTATAACTCTGCAAATTCAGAATTGTGTAGGAGAAGGAAAATCACAATCCTACTACCAAAAATCATAAACACGATATGCAATATAATTCATGATACCAAAGTTACAGCAGAAAAAATGCAAATATACACTAAATTCAGCAATAACAAAAACGAGTGTAAGGGGAAGCAATGATCGTGTATAATTGAAGTAATAACTCGTACCTTCTTCAAATATTGGTTAAAAAAGACACCACTAATATTCTGCATATGATTAGGAAAGAAGAACAAAAAAAAAAAAACAGTTACTTTTTTTATAACAAGTAAAAACTATATTTAAATTAACAAATTAGATAACAAAGTAGTACACCAAGCATATGATGTAACATAGATGATGATTCATCATCAAGAACAAAACTCACTTCCCACCACTCCCACACCCTCCCCCAACCCCAAAACCCACGCCCCACTCCCTCCCACCACAAAACCCACGCCACGCCCCTTATTTAATATCCTGCATTTGTCTTTTTTTTTTCTTTCTTACTTTTTGAATTCAATAAATTTATATCCCTATAGCAACTTTAAAAGGATGATTTTTTAAAATAATAATAATAATAATAATAATAATAATAATAATAATAATAATAATAATAATAATAATAATAATAATAAATCCTAAATCATTTATAATACTATAATCAATCGACAAAGAAAATTGAAAGTACTTATCTTTTAATTTAGTTCGAAGAAATGTTGGTACCCAACTGAAAGTGTGTGAAATCAAGGTCGTAGAGGGAGATGCAAATAGAGCACATGATAAAGGAAAAGATGAAAAGAGAGACTGAATATCAAAGAAACAAATTAGGGAGATATATCCGTAAGAGATCAGAGCAGTGGAGAGCTAAAGGGAGTAGGTTGAGATTTTTCCTAATTTTGCACAATAGAATCAAGTGGGAGAAATCTTCTCCTTCTAAAAACCTATTTGTGACTACTTGTTGTCCCAAATAAAGAATTTAATTAAAAAAATGCAATCGTAATTGATTGTATTGCATATTAGAAAAAAAAAAGTTTTTCCATAATAACATATTTGTTTTTGCTATCACATTGTGGTCACAAATACGTTCCCCATATTTGCAAGTACTTGTAGTCGCTAATAAATTATTAAAATTTTATTTAAATTATTATACTATTTTTTTGCAATGATGATTTGGTTGCGTGTTCTGGTACATTAATTGTGACTACACGTAATCGTAAATATTTGAATTATTGAGACTACTTGTGGTCACATAAATTTGTAGCGACAATTTTTTCACAAAATTATAAACCACCATTATGCAACTAGGGGTGATCGCAAATAGTCCTCCTGTAGCGACCATTGTAGTAGTCACAAATAGTGTGGTTGTTAAAAGGTCTTTTTCTTGTAGTGTCTTCCATAAAAGTTTCAAGTTGTTACAGTTTGTATTTTATGAGTTATATGTTTCCTACGGCTGCATAGAATTTACAGTTTCAGCTATTTTGATTTCCGAAATTCAGAACCAATATCAATTCCTCTTAGATTAATAGGAAATTGTTATATGAAAATTATGTATGAGTTATAAAATATTCTTTCACTACTGTGTAGTGAATAACCACATTGAAGAATTTCTATTTACTTTGAACTTCATTCTCAAACGTTTAAAAAATTCCTATCAAATTTTACACTTTCAAATATCAGTTTTAATATCCCAAAGAGAACTTATATTCCCTATTTCCATTTATTAATGCATACGTCACATTAATCTCATGGTTGGAGTTACGTAAAGATTGAGAACACTAGGAAACTTGCATATGCATAGCATGTCAATTATGTTTATAGTGAGGATTCCTATTTGTCTCTTTTAATTATGCTTAATTGATTAGTTTACATGCTTAATAATATGTGCGTACTCCCATAAGTTATAATTTATGTAAGTACTTGATTTTACTCTCAAGTTTATGACATAAGTTTAATTGTTATTACATGCTTTACCATTTGATTGTATAATTTGTATTAGAAAGTTGAGACATTCACAAGCTAGATGAAGATCGCCCCATTATTACCACATTTTAGGCTAAACAGAGCGAGTATTGAAGTCGAGAAGGGAAGAGCATATGATAATTGAGATGATGATTCCTAATTATTTAAGATTGATTAATTTGATTCAATATTATTTCATAAATTACATGGTTATTGTTAGAAGGTTTAAATAAGTGCTCATGTATAAATTGTTTTCTATGTAAAATTAATTTTATTTAACACAAGTTGTTATTAAAGTAATTGAATATGTTATATTTTCCCTTGCACATGATAATTATGATTTTCAATATTATGTTCATTTATGAAACTTTTGATTGTTTATGACAATTACTATAATTCTAATGAGTTGTCTAAATTAGTGCTTGAGTAACGATGTCACCTAAAATACTAATGTAATTGTTGGATATGTGAAGTTTTATTTGAATTATGATATTTTCTCTGTTGCCTATGATACCTACATTCTCTAATGAAACATTACTTTAATAGTAGCATGTCTCGATAAAATCCTTAGCTTATGGATTTACTTAGGTTTAGTAATGTATATTCCACGTGGAGAAATTATCTATTAAATTATGGACTTGATTTATTACAAAAGTTTTATGTTCTTGCTACTATATGTGATTTGTTATGCGTTATTTCTTTCAAGATTATATTTAATTGGTGATACATTATTGAACTTATGTAATGTTCATTAATATGTTATTATGAAATCTGATTAATTTATATGAAACATGTTTATATTTGAGAAGTATGATATAATTAGGTTTTTTATTATTCCATTTTGATCATGATACTTTAGTTTGCATTCATTTCTGTGAATTAAATGGTATTTTCTAGCTTGAGTAAATTTTAATAATGCCCATATATAAGATGTTACCTGGATACAATTTATTTTATTGGTTATGAAAGTTATTTGAATATTTTCATATTCTTGTTGCTTATAAATGAAATTAAGTAAGAGTTCACGTTATTCTGTTGCCTATGATTATGCATATATATTGTTATGAAAATTATTTAATTAATAGCTTGCTTAATGATGTAATTTAGTTTACGAAATTATTTTGGGTTTATTGACATTAAATATCATGATAATAAAATGTATTTGTAAGATTGTTAAGCATGATTAGTCAATTATTTATTATATATATATTATTTCTATAGGTCCGAAATTAATGATCATATGTCATATAAGTTTGGAATTATGAAATCAAGTTTATTAATATTCAATTTACATGTTGAATTAATTTTGCATGCTTATATGGTCCTCTTTTTTAACGACTTTATTTTAGGAATGTTATGTTTAATTGCACATGAATTCTATGACAATGTGTTCATGTGTGGAAAATCTTATTTAATTCAAATGATTATTTAATTTAGTTCAACATGTTGAGTCTTTAGTTCTTACTATATTAATTGTGATCTCGTTATGTTTAATTTAAGATGTTTATTTGCCTGAAGCATTTTTAGGTGACAATTTAAATGAAATTGTTTCTGCTGCTATTATATAAAACCATGGGTATGAATTTTGCATTAAGTTTGCATCTTGTGAACTTGAATTAATTTGAGTTATTCTTTAATATATGTCATGTGATATTGATTTATGAAAATAAGTTGTAACTTAAGTTTTTCCGCAGTACAAGACTAATGTTAGATTTAAAGTCTTATGATTAATTTTATGTGTTTCAATTGTTCCTTATGAATTATGATATATTTTATGTTTTAAGTATTTATTTTCACAATTTGATTCTCGAATAACTTTGTTAATTAAATAGGTAGAATTTATCCGCAAGATATATGTGTTTTAATTGCTTTTAAAATAAGTTATGAAAATCAGGTTGTGACATTCCATGGCCACTAGCATGTGCATGACCTAGTCTCCTAGTTACCGAGATAATGGGATTTCAATATCATATAACATGTAAAAAATACGATAAAGAACAAATGCCTTAAACTTTTATTATATCACATTAATTATTCGTGATTATTTATTTGACACAAGTATTATACATATATGTGTGTTGAATTTAAATAAATAATAGATAAAATTTATATGAATTTGAAATATAAATATTACACTATTAATTTATATAATTTGTTTTACCTTAAAATTTTGTAGTAACTTGATATATGTGTGTTGAGCTTGGATTCTAAAATTCAATTTAACATGTTGTGCAATTTATTATTTTTTGTTCAACATAAATAAATTCGAATTTTAAAGAATTTTTGCTAACTCATAATATATTCAAAATAAGAAATAAATTTGTTAGGAACATGAAATCATTGTAGTTTCATTATATTATGGAAAATTATTAACAATTTTTCTATAATTAAACTATCAATTATTTAAAATCACCCAATCACGTGGATAAAATTTGATTTTGTCAAATATAAAATTAAATTTTCAACAATCTTACCATAATTCAAAATCATTTCTCATTTTTGTCTCTCTCTTCGTTCAATATATTTTATCAAGATTATTACTAAATATTTTAAGGTTTCTCTTTTTTATTCTCCCTCCTCTTGAAGTGTTTTGCATTTTCTGTTTTGAGAAAATAAATGGTAAGACAGGTACGATAATATGTGTCATATTTCAATTGTCACAAAAGCCTACACTCTTCAAAATATTTTTTTGGGATTATTTTATTTTAAATTTTTTTTATTCACATGTTGCTTTCAATTTATTATAAACATATTGAATTTTCTTAACTATTTTTCTTTCTTATTTTTAAACAAAAAGTTCGTAATCCTCTTTCATGCTTCGTTTGGTTATTCTTGTGATTTTCTGTTGAGATCTGCTAATTATTTCAACATATAAGCACCGTGGGATTATTCATTAGCTTTCAAAGTATTTGTTTCTATCAAATTTCAAATTTCTGTAATATTATTACATTTAATTAGCAATTTGCAAAATATTTTTGTCCTTAATTTGACTATGTAATTGGAAAATTTTACGAGATCTGTACAAATCTTTATTTTCTTTAATCTACTGATATGGCTATTTTTTTAATTTAATATGATTCAACCTTATATAAATCGTGGATATCATGCTTATCAATTTGTGAATGAGGCTAATTCTAATAGAAGAAAAGACGAAACATAAAATTACAACAAATTTCTACTCATTATACAAAAAAAATAATCATTGAATTACAAATCTACACCTTCTATAATATACTATATAACTTGAATATATGATTATATTACAAAATATAAGAAAAAATATCTTCTATACATCGCACATGTCTCACACAAGTATTTTATAGTGGAGGAATGATGTGCATTTGTTAATCTGAAGATATCTAGAATTCTCGCTTTTGGCCGAATATTTAACAGTATTACTTCTTATTAAAAATGTACTCATTTCTTATTCAAAATGTATTACTTTTTTATTTAAAAGGTATTACTACTTATTTTTTAAAAGAAACAAAGACATGACTGCCTTTTAAATTTTAGAATATATTGTATAGTGAGGGGAATGATGTCTATTTCTTAATCTGAAGATGTTTACGATTATCGCATTTGTCGAATATCAACATTATTACTTTCTTACTGAAAACGTATTACTTTCTTATTCAAAAAGTATTACTTTGTGATTCAAAATGTATTACTACCTATTTTTCTAAAAGAAACAAATACATGGCTGCTTTTTAAATGTTAGGACATATTTTATAGTGGGGGAATGATGTGTATTTGTTAATTTGAGAATGCTTAGGATTCTCTCTTTTGTCGAATATTAACAGTATTACTTTCTTATTAAAAATGTATTACTTTCTTATTCGAAAGGTATTACATTTTTATTCAAAAGGTTTACTACTTATTTTTTAAAAGAAACAAATACATGATTGCTGATTAAATTATCGCTTTTCTCAAATATTAATAGTATTACTTTCTTATTGAAAATGTATTAATTTCTTATTCAAAAGGTATTACTTTTTTATTAAGAATGTATTATAACTTATTTTTTAAAACAAAAAAAATACATGACTGCTTGTTAAATTGTATGATATAGTTTATAGTAGGGGGAATGATGTGTATTTGTTAATCTGAAGATGTGCATGATTCTTGCTTTTGTCAAATATTAACAGTACTACTTTGTTATTGAAAATGTATTACTTTCTTATTCAAAAGGTATTACTTTTCAATTCAGAAGGTATTACTACTTATTTTTTAAAAGAAAAAAAAATATGATTGTTTGTTAAATTCTATCATATATTTTATAGTGGAGGATGATGTGAATTTGTTAATCTGAAGATGTTTAATATTATCACTTTTGTCGAATATTAACAATATTACTTTCTTATTCAAAAGGTATTACATTCGTTTTCAAAAGATATTACTACTTATTTGTTAAATTGAAAAAAGTAATAATATTAATATTGAACAATTTTTTAGTTTAATTTGAATTGAATCTATACTAATATAATAACAAAGTAGTCTAAAATTTTTTTTATCATCTATTTACAGTAAATCACATCCTATTAAACAAATAATATAGAATTAGAAGTCTCAACTTAAATCAATCCAAATATTTCTTTATAGTTTAAGTTAGAGAAATTATATTTTAATAAAAAATGAAATACAAAATTTTTTGAAAAATAAAATTGTATTTTAAAGACATATTTTGGTTTGATGCATCTATATATATATATAATAACAGAAGTACCACCATAAATAGAAAATATTAAAATTTCCCGCCTAAATTACTTTCTATTTATAGTATTTATTTTCTATGCAAATATATACAATATCTATGTCAACAATATCTAATTTATATAGTAATATATTTTTTTTAAAATTAAATATATAAAATATAAAATATATTTTTAATAAAAATTATTTAAAATAAAAATATCTCACAATATAAAAATATTAAAATATATCACAATTATATGGAACAATTTTTTAGTTTAATTTGAATTGAATCTATATTAACATAATAACAAAGTCTAAAAGAAAATTTTATCATCTATTTATAGTAAATAAATAAATATTACCTAATAATTTCTTAGAAAACTTACTAAAATTTTAATTTTTAATACAATAAATCATTTTATATTATAATATTAGTTTCAAATCAATATATTTTAAGAAAATGAGTAATACTATTAATATATAAAGTAATATTATTTATTTAATGAAAAATAATATTATTTAAATGTAATAATATTATTTGTTTAATTAAAAAAATTCTATCACAACGTGTGAAGTTTAGAATTTTCGGGGATAATAATTTATAGGAATGAATTTTAATACCTATCAACAAATAATATAAATAAATTCACAACTAATAAGTATATCAATATAAATAATCATATGTTTGTTTCTTTTAAAAAATAAGTAGTAAATTGAGCAATTTTTTTAGTTCAATACACATATATAAACATGTGAATTTTCAGACACAGAAAAAAATAAATTTTATCATCTATTTACAGTAAATAAATAAATATTACCTAATAATTTTTTAGAAAACTTACTAAAATTTGAATTTTCAATACAATTAATCATTTTATATTTTAAAATTAGTTTCAGATTAATATATTTTAAGAAAATGAGTAATAATGTTAAAAGATAAAATAATATTATTTAAATTTAATAATATTATTTGTTTACTTAAATAAAATTTTATCATAAGTGTGAAGTTTAGAATTTTAACGGATAATAATTTATAGTAATAAATTTTTATACCTACCAACAAAATATAGAAATAAATTCACAAAGTAATATGTATATTAATTTTTTTATGTAAATAATTTTATTTTTAATTATATTGAATCTTAGGAAAAATATAAAATTATATTTTTATTAGTGTTTACAATTTTAATTTGTCTATATTGTAAAATAATTGTAAATGATTCAAAAAATAAAATAGATGAGTGGTATTTCATCGGCTTATTGGTAAAGGATAAAAAATTTAGGATCTACTCTTATAGAAAATATAATATGCATTCATATCCAACTTATTTTATATATAATATTTTTTAATATTTGGCTAGGGTATTGATATAAATTAATATATTTTTAAAATTTAAATAAAATATGAACTTGGCATGGTGGTTAGAGAGGGACATACTATTTTCTTTCATCAAGGAGGTCGGTGGTTCGAACCTCTACATCTGGCAAACATCTATACTTAATCTACAAGGAGAATGGTAATATTATGATAATTTTTCTCTTTTTCTTAGATTTATTCCCTATCTCTCTTCCATATTTAGTTTTTACTAAAATTTAAAAACTCAAATAATTTTTTTAAAATTTATTTTTGACGTATGATATATCAAATTAATCATCCTTTCATAATCTTTAATTTGACACCAATATTACATATTTTAAAAAATAATTGTATTTTAAATATGATATTTAATTTTTATGGATAGAATATTTTTTTTATGAATTGATTTTTTATTTATTTATTTTGATATATGTGTTGGATTTGAATACATAATTATGATATTGATCTAAAATACATTTTAAGTGAATAATAATATAATATAATAAATCAAATGACTTAATATTTATTATATATTATTAATATAAAAAAAGTAGATTATGTCCTCTGCCTTCGCCACTTCTCTAATCTAGTTATAAAAAGAAAAAAAAAAAGGATGCGGCTATTCATACCCCCGAAACTTCTAAATATACCCAGAAATCTAAATATACCACATATAAAATTGATATTTCTTTTTCTTTATTAAATATACCCCATTTATACCAATTATATCTTTTAATTAAAAAAATAAAAAATAAATGTTCTTCCGATAAGCCTTTTTCATTGGTTTTTTGTTCATTTTTAATCTTTTTTCTAAGAAGCTTAAGAAAAAAAAATCTAAAACAAGAAATTTGGATAAACAAAACACAATCAAATTTATCTCCCTATCTCCGATTCAACACAATCCACAATAACTGTTAAAAAAGGGCAAACACAGTTTTCGATCTAGCCATTATCACCATAGGCCTCCGGTCCCACTTTTCTGTCAGCAAAGAAAACCACTACCCCCTTCAATATATCTATAAAAATAGTCAAAAAATAAAAAAAATTTAAAAATTAGCAGTCCACAAGTCGTGTCACCACTGCCGCCACCCTCAACTACCACTGACATGCTCTCCAAAGACCACAATATACATATTCATTTAGCCAACACCAAGAATAGTCCCTCTGGTATTTAAGAACAAGAAAATAAAAACAGTGTTGAGCTTTTAGCCTGTATCCCTAGCGAGACACACCACCTAACGCCGCCTCCATTGTCGTTTTTTAGTCTAAGAAATTCCACCACCATCTTTCAACCTCAAAAAAAGTCACCGACGACAAAATAAAAAAGAAAAGTAGCAGTCGATCTGCAACCGCCAACCACCCATTCTTCATCGTTCGCACCTCAATCTTGATTTCTACTCTAGGGTATGGTAGTTTTAACAAGAAGGGAAAAATCAATACTTGGATGAAAATTAAAGATTCTTGGGTAGTATAAAAGAAAAGGATTAACTGTTAATTTCTAAACCTTCAAAATCAATATTGAATTTGGTGTGACGGTAGTGAGCGATGGCTTGCGCCTGAGAGTGGTAGCGGAGGTGCAAGAGAAAGATTACATGAAATTGATGAGAGAGAAATATCCGGCACTCTTCTTTTTTTTTTTTTATCGACTTGTTCAAAATTGATTAAAACAAGATAGGTGCGGCTATCCGCACCCCCGAAACTCTAAACATACTCCACAGTCTAAATATTCCCTAAGATTAATATTATATTTATTACATATACCCCATTTATACTCATTATACCCTTTTAATTAAAAAATAAAAAATTAGAAACAAACATAAAACACAAAAAAAAAAAAAAAAAAAAAAAAAACCAAAGGTCTTTATTGATTTGTGAAAGTCCTTCTATCTCCTTCCTCTACCTCACATCGTAGTCTCTCTTTTAATTCCATCTCTACACTTTCACTCTCAGTAACCATTACTATCTTCTTTATGACCCCATCCCTCCACGCCCACTGCTCACACTCGCTAAATTTATTCACACACTCAGTCATACATGTTAACTGGGGAAAAGTTAGCAGAAATTGGCAAATTTTTCTTCTTTCTATGAACCTTTTTATGGTGTGGTGAAAAGAAATCAAGAAATGGATCCGTCATTGGTAAATGAGGCATCATTTACTACAACAGCAAACCCATTTTTGTATAGATTGGTGGGGTTGCTATGGTTCCCGACCAGCCGTGGCGGTCATCCCAGAATGGGGAGATTGGGTCGTAGCGGAGGAAATGGTTCGCTTGAGAAACAGATAAAATTAAGAAAAAAATGAAGGAAAACTCAATAATTCATTATCGTTGGAAGAGATGTTCAATAGTCTAAAGGCGTAAGTGAACGGCAATTCCGAGAAACATTACAAGCCCCAAAAGCAATCAATAGTTGCTGCCTCTTCGTTCTTCCCATTTTGAACTGCACAAGATTTGACTAGACGCAAGGTTTAAGTTTAGGGTGCCGCTATTCATACTCCCAAAACCTCTAAATATACCCTATAATATTATTATGATAAAATTAGACATAGATAAATTGACTAAAATATTCTTATATATTTCTATTTTGTTGTTCCTATTCTTAACTGCAGAAATCTCGTATTGTCTTCTTTTTCTTCTCCATGTTTTATCAATACAGAGAAGTTGGAATTGTAAATTTATAGTTTTCTTGAGATTCAACTCTAAATCTTAAATCTTTCACCGCGAAGGCCAAATTTAATAAGCAACACACTCTTAAAACTATTCTTTAAATGATTTTTCTCCAACTTGATTTTGTTAAGAATTTTGTTACAAGGATTCATATATATATATATATATATATGCTTGATATATGTGAGCACACCTAATGGTATTAATCAGCAACTCAATGGAATCCGTCACATTGAAATCTAAGTCACCCACATACAACGAAGTTGTCTGTCATTGCTCCCCCAGGCACCGCCACATTCTGGTGTTGAACCTTAATTTGTGTTATTTTTCAATTTCAGCCATAATTCTTTTTCATCTTCTTGTTGTTACTGATCTGAGAAACAAAGAGGATTTTTTATTCTTTTTTTTTTTTGGGTTTTTTGGGTAGAGAAGAGAGAAAATTATTTAACTTCTTTCTTATTCTTTCTTGTTACTGATCTGAGAAATAAAGAGGATTTTTTTTCTTTTCTTTTTTTTTCTGGATTTTTGGGTAAAGAAGAGAGGAGGTGCAGAAAATTTATGGTAAATAGAGAAATTGCATAGAGGAAAAAAAATTGACATTTTTCTCTGAAAAAATAAAGAACTTTTTAACTTTGTCAATTTGTGTTGAGAATTACAGAGGGTTGGGCAGTCAGGTTGGAATGATGATTTATTTTATTTTTTTAATTTTTTAGTGAGAAGAGTATAAGGGGTAAAAATGGGGTATATTTAGTAAAAAAAGAATTATTAATTTTTACTGGGGTATATTTAGATTTTGGGGTATGTTTAGAGATTTCGGGAGTCTAAATAGCCGCACCCTTAAGTTTAGTCCAAAGAGCAGCAAGCTTCAAAAACAAAAAATAAAGAAGAGAGCAGCTGCTGCCATCCGCTTCACTCACCATCGCCCAACCATTGCCGTCCGCTTCACTGCCGTCCAGCGCCGCTGTTCCAGCATCACCACTGTCCAGCGTCACCGTCACCCAGCCGCTGCCGTCCACCTCACTGCCTTCCAACGCCGCTGTTCCAGCATCGCCGCTGTCCAACGCCGTTGTCCAGCTTCGTTGCCGTCCGAAACTGCCGCCCAACCGCTGCCGTGCGCTTCACTGTCGTCCATATTCTCTATCTCCACATCATCTATAGCCACAATACCACCTACAATTGGCTGCAATGAGTCGAGCATCCCGAGCCCAGAAGGGTAAAACCATAGCTAGCGGTCCACCAAGTCCAATCCCGAACTCTGATTCAGATACAACCCCCATTCGAAAGAGAGCACGAGTAGGGAAGGAATTGCACATTCTTCCACCTTCGGAGTCCGATTTGAATGGCAAACTAACATTCACAAATAAAAAAGATAAGGAACGATACCAGGACGTCTGCAAATGGAATATCATTCCTTGTAAGTGTCTTGATTTCCTTACTATGGAGCTCTTACATATAAAAGATGAAGTGATGCAGTTAATTGGAAATATAGGATGGCAATCTTATTTTTTGATTAATTATCCTGTCTATATTAAGCTTGTTCGGGATTTTTATACTACTTTTGAATTTAAAAAAGTCTGCCGATTTGAGTTTGAATGGTCCAAAGGTGATTGTCTATAGGTTAATGGGGAAAGGGTTCAAGTTTTTGCTTACTCAATTTAATATTGCATTTGGTTTTGTAACAGAAGAGTATGCAAAAACTAATGAGTATCTACAGAATGTCTGTGATTATGCTACAAAATTTGGTCCAATTAGTGCTTATGAGTCCATGTCTAATAATCTTATTTCTTATGATCCAAAGAAATCTACCGATACATATCTTCACAAGCTTGCACTTAGGTACATCCATAGATTTCTTGCATTTTCCATTTCGGGACGTAAGGATAATTCTGCATTGTTGAATAAGGCCGAGCTTTATTTTCTATTTTGCATGGAGAACAAATTTAAAGTGAACCTTGGGTTTTGGCTTGCTTCACAATTTGTTCATGTATCTAACAAAAGAAATTTGATTTTGGGCTCTTTGATAACTCAATTGGCTGTGAACTTGCATTTGATTGATCCTGATAACAATGATCTCCATGTTGCGTGTGAAATGTTTCTTTTAGACTTAACTTGTCTGGAGAATATGTTGTTAGTAGAAAAAGTAGGTGGTTTGTATAGCTTTCATGCACCAGTACCTATTGAAATGCCGAAGCAACGAAGGGTCTCTCATATGAGATTACGTACTTCACGTGACCACCCTGAGGATGAGGAGACTACCACACCTAACCCTTCTTTTTAGGATTACTGCCACACACAGTTTGAGCTTCTGCAAGCACAATTAGCTAGAATGGAGTTGAATCAAATGGCTTACTTCAAGCACCATGGCTTTGATCTGTCATTTCCCCCTCCACAATAGAGGACATTGCGTTTGCACAACCTAGACTATCTAGGAAAGTCCCTCACTTTGCCTTACTTACTTTACATTGAGGACAATGTTAGTCTAGGTGTGAGGGAGGGGAATTGATCGTTATGCTTGTTGATTTGCTATTTTGGTTCTGGCATATTCTGATATCTAGTTTCATTTTTTGTGATTCTTGTTATCTGAGTTCCAATTCTTCTACTGTTATCCATGTTCTGATGTGTTTTGAAAATATATATATATATATTTATAAAAAAAAAATCACTTTTGATGCACTTTGTTTAATCATTGTTGGCGATTGATTGAAAACAAAAATGCATGGATATTACACACATACAACCTTATGTTGTCAGCTTTTGAGCTGATGAGCATTCCTATAGTATGCTCCATTTCTTTCTTGGTGTGATTGTCATGTATAGTTGATTTTTCTAGAACTTGCATTGTTATTCGTGTCTCTGTTAAACCATTGATGAATTTGATGTTTTGAAACGAAATATGGGTATTTATGTTTAAGCCATTTTCTTTGTCATGATTAATCTTTTGCTTCAAGCCTACCCGGTATCTTATACCCTTAGTGAGCCATCTTTGTGCCTTGGCCTTTTCATTAAAAATTTTTGCCACACTACAGGCCATGTTGGTTGATATACTCCATTGAATTTTGAGTCGAAGATCATGTAAACTTGTCACACTTAGCTCTTATTCATCTCATTGGAATAGATTGTCTAAATTTGAACTTTTATAAAGCTTGTGCGTTGTATTCCTCCTCTTTCCTAAAAAAACAACAAAATAAAAAATAAAATAAAAAAAAAGAAAAGAAAAAAGAAAAAAAAGGGTAAGGAATACAAGCTTTTGTATATATTCGTGAAATAAGTATTCGAGGCAATCTTGAGTTATTAGTTTGATTGAGCTAACTGTGAAGAAAGTATGATTTCTTTGACTCTGTTAACCAATATATCATTTTTGTCATACCTTACCTTAGTTGACTACATATTCTCCATTACACACCCCTCCTGTGATCTTTACATTCAATTTCATTAATTGGTAATAGAGATATGATATATTTGCAAGCCTATAGTAAAAGTCTTCTTTGCATTGACACGATAGTTCACTTATATATGTTTACATCTTATACATTTTTGAGTGACATTAGTGAACCATTTGTGAGGGTGTGATCTTATGCATTTTGGATTCAATTCAATTGTTGAGGTGATTAACTATGTGATGCTAAGAGTGATTTTACTTTTTAAAAAAAATAAAGGGAGAGACAATCTTAATGTGGATGAGCAAATGAGGGAGTGCATGTTTGATTACATGAGATCATGAACATGAGCTTAGATATATGCTTGAGGACAAGCATTGTTTAGGTGTGGGGGAATTTGATATGATATATTTTATCTATATTTCTTTATCTTATTTCCCTTGGTTTTGGTTTATAATCATGCTCAGTTCTTAAATTTTGATTAAAGATTGTGTTTTGTAGGACAATTGGATGTATTGATGCATTTTGGATATAAAATGGTGGATTTGAAGATGTGCAAGGACCAACCAAAGTTTTTACATAAGGTGTGGGCACGCCTTACCTTCGGACGAATCAGTTAAAGAAAAATCGCATAAGTCGTGGGCACGCCTTAGCTCGAAACGCCTACTAACAGAAATGAACATAACCGCCCATTCTTATTTTCCATTAAGTGATGAGAGTTACTTCTGATTTATAATGATAATTATTGTTAGAATTAGTGGGGGTAGGAGAGACTTTATATTTTGGAGAGTTATAGAGAGAAGAAACAACTATAATTTGATACACTTTTTATTTTGGTATTTGCTGCAATTCTCCATGGAAAGCTAAGCTTCATCTTTTCATCCAAGGGAATTACAGAAGACTATGTTCGTCCGAATTGTGAGATCTAATTAGTTTTTATTTGTTCTTTCATTCTTCGTTATTCATATATCTTATGTGAGCGATAAATCTTATTGTTTTGATGATTGAATGAGGTAGCCAATCTTTCGACTGTTGAAACAATATGTTGTCAATTAGATTGTTAAATCCGTAATTCTTTAACCATTCTAATATTTGTGGTACAATAACATGATTATTTGAACCAATCTGTTATGGAGATATATGATCTAGCTTAAATAAACCTACATGTGCGTTTGTTGGCTAGAATTGGTGGTCTCTCTCTACCTAATGTTATTGGTAAATTAAATTATATGATTGTATCTAGAATTGTTTATTGATAAGGAAAATAATTAGAGGTCGTACCCTGATTATCGAACAACTAAGGAGAGATACGTTGTTTTGGTCATATCAACAACTATAACCAATTTAATGATTGAATGAAAGAACCATTTTTGTATCCATGATCGATTCTAAGAACATATTCTGAAGTTACCCCTTGGTTGAATTTACTTAAATTGAATTGAATTTACATTACACACTGTTCTCGTTCAATTGAATATTGACATTCACCAAATCTTAAACCCCCCTGATTTTAGCTACAACAAAAAAATAAAAACTATCAATCTCTATGGATACGATCCATGTTCATCACTATCACAAATTTTTAAGAACAAGTGTTTTATTATTTGTTGGTCTCGACAGCCAACAATTTTTTTTCCTGTCTTGAAAATGATGGATATTGGAATTTATTATATAATTTGAAGGAGAAGAAATAATTAAGAAGGAGAAAAGAATAAAATTAAAGGTATTTTAGTTATTTTATTTATGTTGAATTTTTCATAATTATTATAAAGTATTTTTAGAGATGTTGGGATATGAATAATACCAACCTTAATTATTTTATATATATATATATATATAAGGTATTTTAATTAATTTAATTATATCTAATATGATTCTAATTATTTTAAGGTATATTTAGAAATTTTGAAAGTGCAGATACCCGCAGCCAAACAAAAAAAAAAACAACCAGGTAGCTCACTCGGCCCGGGTAGTTAACTGTTTTCACTGTTAGTCAACAACAATGTATAAATACAGGCGCACTAAAACCCTAACTCCGTTTCCCTTCCCTTCATGCAACAAGTTTCTGCTCCTATCTCCGTCGCTCCTCCGCTATTGTGGCGTCTCAATTTCTACTGAGACGAATTGCTGCTATTCATCGCCCCAGAATCCACGTAAGGTCTCTCTCTCCCCCTCCTCTCAGTCCCTCCCTTTCTGTGTGTGTGGAGAGTGTTGCTTGGCTATTTCTTCCTTGAATATTTTGTTTTTGGGATTTGTTAACTGTATCCGTATTTAGAAATGCGGTTAGTGCTTCATTTTGATTGAACTTCTTCTATCTGGCTTTTTCAATTTTCGTATTTTTTTCTGGATTTATGCTGTTTGATGTCAATTTCTTGGGTTGCGTTTTCCAAAACACCAATAAATTGGAATTTGCACACATTTCAAATATTTTTATTGCATTATTACTAATTTGATTTCAATATTTAAATAATTTTGTTGTCTAATGTTAGGGTTTTAGGAACCGTCTGTTTCTCAAGACTGGTGAGGAACCGCTTCAGCACTGTTATTTCAAAAATTTCTCCAATTTCTCTCTCCGTCTGTTTCTCTGCAACACCTGGATATTGAGTTTTGATAGTGAGAATGCATAGCCTGAACGTTTTTCCTAAAACCCGGCCAACAATCACCTCTGCTCCAACTTTCGTAGCTTCCTTCAGTCATAACAGAAGTACAGTTTACAGGAGTGCTGTTATTCCAATGATAAAAAACGTGAAATCTTCGAAGAGTAATTTGCTCAAGGCTTCTCAGACTCATTGTAGAGCTTCTTTGGAAGTTAATGAATCTTCCGCGAGGTATTACATTTTAGTTCTTCCCTTTATCATTTCAGTTCTTCTCTTAATCCTGCTTTCTCTGTCCTTTTCTTTCCAAATATTCATCACCTGCATGTATTATTGTTTATATTCCTTGTAACAGAATCTCTTTCCCCCCCTTGATTTCTGGAAATGGAGCCCTTCAATATGGTTCATCTGACAGTGTTTTATCCGTAGAGTTCTTTGTGAGATGCCCATTTCATGCAAAATTTAGTCTATTTTTATGATGAACTTCACTGCTAGTTTTTGTGTTGTAAGGTGGGCGTTTGTGCTGGTTGGTATTTTTCTGAATTTTAACTGTGGTTTCAGAAATCTTGATCATACTCTATGGTTTCACGGACAAAGACAAACTTGATTCTTGATCAATTTTGTTTTGGAGTAGTTTAAATATAAATGTGCATTGTCATTATTAATTTTTTCCATATATAATAATTTTAGAAGTTAAGGACGTACTATGTTTACTTTCCAATACACCCGAATCATTTTGCCCCATATTTCATTGTAGGGGCTCTAATTTAGAAGTCCATGGATTGTCTGAAACAGTTGTCGGGATTCTTGGTGGAGGGCAACTTGGTCGTATGTTGTGTGAAGCAGCTTCCCAGTTGGCAATAAAGGTGATTATTCTGGACCCAATGGATAATTGTCCAGCTAGTAACCTATGCCATTATCATATTGTGGGAAGCTATGACAATAGTGTCACAGTTGAAGAATTCGCCAAAAGGTCTGATTGTGCAATTTGTTTTGCTTTTTTATGTGAAAATGAACCTTGATGTACTAATTTAAGCTGGGATTGTAGATGTGGAGTATTAACCATTGAAATTGAGCATGTTGATGCTGCGACTCTTGAGAAACTTGAACAACAAGGTGTGGATTGCCAGCCCAAAGCTTCGACTATTCGAATCATCCAGGTTGGGATTCATTTCATAGGCATTGATGCAGTAATGAATGAGTCTTAGAGATGCAATATAGTCCTGGTATGCTGATGTGTATGTCAAGTGACATTTTTGTGAACAGGATAAGTACCTTCAGAAAGTCCATTTTTCTCGGCATGCGATTCCACTGCCTAAATTCATGCAGGTAATTGGATTTTGGTGAAGAAATTGAATTGTAAAACAGTATATTCGAAGATTAACTTAAAAAATATATATGCTATATCATAGAAAAAAGCGCTTGATGCAAAATATCTGTTGCAGATTGATGACCTTGAAGGTGCTAAGAAAGCAGCAGACATATTTGGTTATCCTCTTATGATTAAGAGTAGAAGGCTGGCTTACGATGGACGAGGGAATGCTGTTGCTAAAAATGAAGATGAGATTTATTCGGCAGTAAATGGTAAAACTCAGTGCTGTATTACTTTGAAATGCATAAATTTCTTTCATCACATGCTTCTATATTGTAATTTTCTGTTGATGCAGTACAGTTTGGATCATGTTTTCCACCTACTTGATGAATCAGACTTTCTTTGTGTATAATAACCTTACTACAAGTTTTTGATTGTTGAGTTTCATAATTCATAGCTAGCTGTTGTTCGTGCCAATGCACAGTGAATGATTTATTTAATAGAAAGGTAAATGAAAAAGTAAAATATAATTCTTTTTTTGTTATCTGAATATAGAATTACAGAAATGACCAATTATCTGATTATTTTGTTCGATAAATAATACAAAAATTGAATAGAATCTATTGTCTAAGCAAAATAGTTTTGCTTCAAGCCATGGTGTAATATACTACAACTTTTATGATTAAAATTAAGTAGTATTAAGATGATTTAACTCAAGAGCCAGTTTATCAGAACGTGTCAGTGTAATTTTGGAATGTGTCAGCAAAAGCTAACAAGAATATAATTTCTATTTTTGTGAACTTACCTGAGATTGCCACCGTGCATGAATATGTCGGCATGATATTTCTCAGAATGGTGTGCCAACTTGACATGACTAACTGTGACTTCAAGACCTTGGTGCAAGCCAAAACTTTTAAATTATTATAATTGAATATTTGGAAAAAAAGAATATAACAATGGAAGGTGACATTATTAAAAGATTATAATGCACCTGTCACGGATGCCTGATCCATGAGTTCAAGATGTGAAAATTCTCTCACTTATCAGACTTACATGATATGATAATATACAATTTCATCAATACTATCAAGCTGATATGTAAGTGGAACTAAGTGTTTTAGAAATTGGCTTCTTGAACTTTATATACTGTATGCTTTCGAGACATTAGATAAAGTAGGATTTTCATCCACTCATCCACATAATTCTAATGGAATTACTCTCTCTCTCTCTCCCCCCCCCCCCCTCCCCCTCTCACTCTGTGTTGACAGTGATTATCTTAATAAAATTGTTCCTCATTTGCAGCCCTTGGAGGATATGCCCGTGGTTTATATGTCGAAAAATGGGCACCATTTGTGAAGGTTAGCTTATATGTAGTTTCAATTTACTGCAATGATCATATGATTTAATACCAATGGTCATGTGAAGCCTTTTCCCCTGTACAAATAATAGCTTCTGTATTTCTCTACTATTATTTAATACAGCCATGCTATGTAAAAATCAGGAATGGACTCAATCATGCACATTGCTCTCTGTTCCTGTTTGTTCCTAAAAGACGAAATCAAAAGAACATTTCGTTAAAAGACATGATGAATGCCGGAATTGAATTGGCAACTCTATGATAGAGTAATTCAACTACGGACACACTTAATATGCCAAGTTACAGTTTCTGAGAGACCCAAGTTTGTTTAGAGACATGCATGCATTTATCAACTTATATTCTTTTTTGCATTCATATTTATATCTCCTTTGTATATGCAAATATTTCATGAGTTTTCTTTGCTTATACTTTGGTGGGCCAAGTTGATTTCAATTCCCTATTTTCTTCCCAACAACAGGAGCTTTCTGTTATTGTGGCAAGAGGAAGAGATAATACTGTGTTATGCTATCCTGTGGTAGAAACCATCCACAGGCAAGATGATTTCTCTGCTGTCAATATCTTTTTTTAAATGCATATAATTCATGTACCATACTTGTGAATTCTATTAGAACCAGTCCTTGGATTGCATTTTACTATTTCCTACCAACTTTAAAATATTTTATATGTTCAGGGAGAATATCTGTCACATTGTTAAGTCACCTGCCAATGTACCTTGGAAGATTATGAAACTTGCAACTGAAGTTGCACATAAGGCTGTGAGCTCATTGGAAGGTGCTGGTGTGTTTGCGGTTGAGTTGTTTTTGACAGCTGATGGTCAGGTTGTACATTGATGTTTCATCTTTGTTGGATACTTTATATGAGCTTAGATATTTCAGTTATGCAGTTTTTTATCCTTGATTTTGCACTTATCCTTCATTCTTCTCAGGTCTTACTGAATGAAGTGGCCCCAAGACCTCATAATAGTGGGCATCATACTATTGAGTCTTGTTTTACTTCGCAATATGAGCAGCATTTAAGGGCTGTTATTGGACTTCCACTTGGTGATCCATCAATGAAGAGTCCAGCTGCTATTATGTATAATATACTTGGTGAAGATGAGGTAAATTTACTCTTCAAGATACATTTTCATAATCATCCCTAAGCATCATAAGTAACTAGAAGTTTTTGCAGTCACTATATTGTAGAACTCCAGAAAATAAAAAAGTTACCTTGGTTCCTGTAATTTAGCGCATTCACTTTAAACAAAGCCTTCATATCGTGATAGGTTTATCTTCAGACTATTGTGCAAAAGGTGCATTTAGTTAAAAGCTAGTCTGCTAATGAAAAATTATTATCTTAGCAAACAGCATTACTGATTCTATTAGTTTAGTTGAATGATTCTGGATATTTATAAAACCTCAAAAAATAGATTATGAGATAGATTGTGTTGAATTTTTTGTTTGGTGATGAATAGTATAACATATTTTACATGTTAGGGAAAATCAGGGTGCTTATTTCCCTGCTTAAAATTCAATATTGAATTCATAATTTGTCTTCAGTGGTCTTTACATATTCTTTGCAAATCTTGATATAGGGAGAACCTGGTTTCCGTATTTCTAATCAACTTATTGGAAAGGCATTGAGAATTCCAGGGGCATCAATCCATTGGTATGACAAACCAGGTTGGTTAATGATGAAACCATTCTTGACTATTACATTTCTTTGTCCCCTATATATTTTAGTGACAGTGATTATTTCAACTTCATAGAGATGAGGAAACAAAGAAAGATGGGCCACATCACATTTGTTGGCCCTTCTATGGGCATTGTTGAAGCTCGGTTGCAATCTGTCTTGACTGAAACAAAAGATGATCAACCTGCAGGTCAGTTGTGTTGTTTTATTTTATTCTTTAAGTGATGATGTGCAGGCTCTCACAACCATACTTGAACCTATGATATGTATGTACGGTAATTAAGATCCCTTTTGGATGAGTTTTATATTTATTTTTCTATCAGTTTAAGTTTTAGGCCCTGTTATGTGTTGCAAGGAAATAGCTTGCTATTTGTCTACAGTAGTTTATCCATGGCTGTCCATAACATCCTTGCTTGAGTATTGCTCCTGGATGGGTTTGTGTATGCTTTTCTCTTTTGGTTTTCCGCGATATCAGTTATTCATACATATCTCCCAATTTTGATTCAACCACTTATGCAAAATGTGGACTCTTTTGGTTGAACTTTTGTTTGAAATGGTAGGTGTTGTGAACAGGCCTTAATATTTCATTGTGACGAACATTTTCATCTATTGTTGATGGAAAAGAGTGCAGTATGAGGGGGGAAATGTGAACCAGTTGGAGGGCCTTAAAAGAAATTTGTGGCAGTGTTGTTCTGTTAAGATGGATGCGTGACCACTCTTAACATTAGAAAGAAAAGTGGGAGTAGACATGGGCACGGTTCGGCGGTTCCGGTTTCGGTTCCGGAACCGCCGGTTTTCGGAACCGGGGAGGGTGGAACCGGAACCGAACCGCCATATACACGGTTCCGGAACCGCCGGTTCCACCGGTTCCGGTTCCGGTTCCCGGTTCCGTCGGTTCTGTTTTTTTTTCTTTTTTTAAAGATTTGTTGGGAACCGCCGGTTCCCGGTTCCGGTTCGGTTCCGGTTCGGAACCGCCGGTTCCCAACGGCCACATGATCTGGGCCGTTGATCTATATTTTTGAAAGCTCAGAACCGGGAACCCGGAACCGGAACCGGGAACCGAAACCGGGAACCGGAACCGCCGATTCGGAACCGCCGGTTCCGGTTCCAAAAAAAGGAGAACCGGAACCGAACCGTAAGTAATACGGTTTCGGTTCCAAACCGGAACCGGAACCGGTCAACGGTTCGAACCGGACAGTTGACCGCCGGTTTGAACCGGCGGTTCCGGTTTGGAACCAGAACCGTGCCCATGTCTAAGTGGGAGTAGCTTTAGCAGAGTGAAAATTGCAGAAACATACTTATGATGGCTTGGACATGTGCATAGGAGACCTTCGCATGCACCAGTTTGGTGGTAAAAAGTGGAGAATTTTGATCTCAAATCAAATCCGGAACAGGTAACGACTGTAGCAATCTGGCCGGCGATAGCGTCTCATATTTAGATTTTTGGCACACCAAACACTTCCCCACGTAGTCTTGTACGCTATGAAACATGCCCCTCCAATATACATTCAACGCCAAACACCGGTAAGTCCGAAAGGTCCCCGCGTGGCCCCCGGCCAGTGTGTCATGGAACTCCTGCAAAAGTCGAGGGATCCATTCGTAGTCCGCCGGCAGCACCACACGACATTTATAGAGCAGTCGTCCCCCAACCAGCTCAAAACCAGCTCTACTTTCTGGCTGATCCCTCACGGCTTGCGCTATTCCCCGAATATAGCCATCCCGTTCTTGTTCCCGAAGAATACTTTCTGCATCCATCCACTCTGGCCCACTCAGTGCCATCCTTTCCCCATTTTCACCCCGTCTCGACAATGCATCGGCGGCTGCGTTGGATTGTCCGGATTTATATTCCCTGTACAGCGCCAGCCCTTCCATAGCCACCACTGCTGTCATACACTTCTTGAGGTTGGCCTTGAGATGGTTGGCCCTCAAGATTATCAACACCTGCTCTAAATGCTTCTTACGGAATCACATCGCCCAGTACAACGTCGGCCCTTCCATAGCCGCCATTGCTGCCGCTACCTTCAATTCTAACCCGGTGTACTACAGCTCCGCTACCTTCAATTCTAACCCGGTGTACTACAGTTCAAATTGTTGATTAGCACGTGCCAGCCACCCAATGGGATCTGTTCCATCGGAAACAGGAAATGGGGGTGGACTGATCGCCCCTCTCGCCGATTCCACAGAAGGTGGCGCACCGCCTGATGCATCGGAAACAGCCTCCCTCGCTGCAGACTAATCGGCAATCACCAACGGTGGGGGTTGCAGTTTGGCGATGGCGTGGGTCAAAACTTCCAGGGCGGCCCTCACATCAGTCATTTCTGCCTCAATTTTGTCGAGTCTTTCATTGTTGGATCGTGTGTTTGTCATGGTGTCGGGAACGGGATCTGGCAGGTTGGAGAAATTAATAAGAACACAAAATTGATAAGAACACGAAATTGTTAAGAACGTAGATCACAAATCAAACGGTAAACTCCAGCTTGCCAGCCTAGGGCTCAAGAACAGATTAACTTCTTTTCTCCCCTCAAATCCTAACTAAACAAGATTATATATTAATAGCAATCCTACCAACAATAGAAAAGATTAACCCTATGAATCAGAAATAAAAACTAACTAATAATACTCCAACTAACTAACTAACTAACAAACTAACTAACCAACTAACTAACTAATAATACTCCCAATTGTTCCAGGCCCACGACCACAGGCCTAAGCCCGCCCCCGACGCCGGTAAACCAATAAGGGCCTCAGCTCAGCCCCTTCCTCCTCCAATCCGGGCTCCTCAGCCCTGACAACCTCCTGCTCTCTATCATTATATTTAAAAACTTTGATTTTTGTTGTTGGTATTATATTCCTTTCCATTGTAGTTTTTTGCTGAGTCTGGGATTGCCTAAATAAATTTTGCGGCATGGCATTAGTTTATACTTTATCTGCAATTTTCTTAATCGATTATCGGTAAATTTGGGATTTCTTCCTGCTACAGACTCACCTCGTGTTGGAATCATAATGGGCTCTGACTCGGACCTTCCTGTTATGAAAGATGCTGCAAAGATTTTAAGAGAGTTCAATGTTCCAGCAGAGGTTATTTACATGATCTGCATTTTATGATTTCTGCATAGTGTAAAGATGATTATCATTTTCTGCATCTAAGACACATAGAAGCCTTGGTGAAATTTGTTTTACAGGTTAGAATAGTTTCAGCTCACCGGACTCCTGAATTTATGTACTCTTATGCTTCATCTGCTCGGGAGCGTGGCATCCAGGTTATCATTGCAGGAGCTGGAGGGGCTGCTCACTTGCCAGGTTATTTTTTTATTTATTTTTTATTTATTTAAACATGACACATTTATTTCATCATATATATTGGAGTGAATGCTTTGTAACCGTGTGCACTTAATTAGGCATGGTAGCTGCACTGACCCCCTTACCTGTGATTGGTGTTCCTGTTCGAGCATCTACATTAGATGGACTAGACTCTCTTTTGTCTATCGTTCAGGTATTCGTCTTTTTGCTTAGCTAGGCTCAATTTCTTTCTTAAAAGTCTGAATAGGAATCTGAGGGGTTGGGAAGCAAAACTCTGGATCTAATAAGAACCGGAGTTATACAAAGGCATAATTTCTTAAAAGTAAATCATGCTTATACCCCTAAAATTTCAAAGCAATAATAATAAGATTTACCATATAAATAAACTTGAGTTTCTGCTTTTACTGTAATTCCTGGAACGATACAGTGTGTGAGTCTAAATTATCTGTAAATATGGTTGGAGATTTGGCCCCTAATGAACCAATGAGAACTCATACTCTTATTTCGTTTGTAATGTTCAGCAATATAAACAAACACTAAAGGAATCTGCAGTTACTGCCTTATGCAGCCTCTATCTCTTAAAACTGCATAACTCAATAAACCAAGATCACTGAACTGTATACTGCTGTTGGAATTCTCTTTCAGCAAATACACTGTGTACCATTATTCCTTTAAATTTCACGCGCTTTGAATTTTTTTTATTTTAGTAATCATTTTTTCTGTGTCTTTCGTTTAGATGCCAAGGGGAGTCCCAGTTGCAACTGTAGCAATAAATAATGCAACAAATGCTGGTTTGCTGGCAATAAGGTTATTAGGAATTAGTGACATTGACTTGCAAGCTAGGTGGGTCTTTCTCTCCTTCCCTCCCTCCCTCTCTCTATCTCACACACAAAACTTGTTTCCTTGAAACTAATAAGTTTGCTTCTTATCATTCTCGTAGGATGGCCCAATACCAAGAAGATAGAAGAGATGAGGTTTTGGTCAAGGGTGATAAGCTGGAAAAAGATGGCTGGGAAGACTACTCGAATTCATGAGTTTCTCGATGGCCACCCTTCACACAGCTTTGTTCCCTGAGCACCTGGCTTGTCAAGAAACCACATTTTCATGTCAAGGCTGATAGATAAACAATACCATATGAATATTAAGAAAACCGATACAATGAGGTAGTACCAAACAGAAGTTATGTGATGCAGAGCTAGAGCAATTCCAGCAGTTCCATCAATGATTTTGGGTACACAACAGACGAGAGTAGACTTTTTTCTCAGGTGGGACGTCAGATTTTCCACATGTTAGCATACTGTATAGGATGGTGTTTAATTATTTTTCATCTCCATCATCTGACATCGTATTGTTGCCTGCAGCTTTGCAATCATTTACTCAAGCCTCATTCAAGAGAAGTATTTGTCCTCCATTTTACGGATTTTGTGTTGGGATTGGTTTTGTTGTTTGTCACCATGTATTATGGAAAAAGAAGTGAAGATGTTAGTATAAGCAATGAATATCATCCATACTAGAGAGTCTGTTTAGTCTATCTATTCCCCAATTTGAAGATGGTTTTCTCTGATGCTAAGATGATTTCAGACAGCACACTGCTCAGTTATATGTTTGTTCGATGTTCAACTCTGACTTGGAATTGCTACTGATTAAACTCTAACTAAGGTTATCTAGATGGCATACTTGGTGTATCATGTATCGGATTTTTTTGGCACAAACTCGAACTACTGATTAGTGCATGGTTCATCGGTTATAGCATCTGCTTGAACAAATACACTCTAAAGGAAACATAATAATTAAACATGGCTTGACGGTCTCAATCCTACAATAAGTAAAAGGTACGCGCCAAATCAGTCACGAAGTGATTGGCATTCATAGTTGAAAGTCACCTCATATAACAACTGTCCTATTTAGAATTTAAAAAAAAAAATGAGTTTCTTAACTCATTTTTTCAGATAAGACAACATTTTAGCTGACTGATTTTGGAATGCCATACTTAGGCACTTCTATTACATAATTGTTGGGCTATCAGATTTGGTGGTTTAAGTTTTATTTTTATAATTGTGTTAAACAGAATTGAAGTAATTCCACGAACCACTAGGCAGCAGTTCGATAAGTGTGATATATCAAAAGTTATGTTATTTTTTTCACCCCTAACAAAATATTGGTATATAGGGATGCACATGGGATGGGTGGTACGGGGAATGCATCCCATCCTTACCACTATTATTCCCCGGCCCCCACCCAGTCTTTGCTTAGTCCCCGAGGGGGTTTGAGTGAAAAATTAATTTTGGTAATCGAACATTAATGAGAATCCGTCAAATAAAAAAATAAATTACCACTATAATTTGACATATATATGCAGGGTTAAAATAGAACGTGGAATACTATCCTGAACTTCCCCTCATTCCTGACTTGAGATAAGAAAATCGACCGTGTGCCCACCTCGTTCCCCATTAATAGGGGAATCCTCACTTCATTAATTGCAGATCCCCGTGAGTCTACATCCCATTTAGCTTTTGTGCATCACTACAAGAACAAAGATATATATATATATATATATATACACATACATATATTTTACTTGATAAAACTTATTATATTTGCACAATACATTTTTTTCCCTTTCTCAATGTTCTTTAATGATTTAACTTCTACACAAACTAAATATCACTCCGTACGATAGAAAGTAGATATATTTTATTATACTAAATACATAATAAAATTATTTTATTGTTACAAAATTAATGTACTTGGTCAGTCATTATTTATATAAATTATATATATGTAAGTATTATTTTGTTTAAAATATAACATTTTTTATATTATATTGCATTGTCATTTTATTAAAAATTACCTCTATTAAATAATAAATCACATGATTTAAAATCAATACAAATTTCTCAAACCAAACCCCTCAAACTCAATACAATTACTTGTTACTCACTAAAAATATTAAGGTGACAATATAAATTATATAAAGTAATAATAGTATGCCTTTCATTTTTATTAAAATAATAATTATTATTTAATATGTGTGTTATAACTTTAGCTAACATTCAAAAATATAAATGTAAGGTTGAAAATAGTTGGTGGATTAACCTCTCTCAGTCCTGAAAATTGACAAAAAGCTACCAATATTTAAGATTGACTAGGCAATGATTTAAGAATAATTTACATAGGTATCTAGAAAGCATAACAAAAGAAGTGGAGCTAAACATGAAAACCAACGTATGGATGAGTGCTGTGGGGTCTGAAGCTGAAACCTTGTTTTCACCAGCCAAATATGATTGGTTTAAAAACAGACATAAAAAGCAAATACATTTTCACACACCACACACATTATGCACACTTTTCATACACTACACACATAAGGCACATTTTTCACGCACCACACTTTTCACACACCATACACATTACGCACGCTTTTCGCGCACTACACATAACACACGGCACATTACACGCTTTTAATGTGCCATACATATTACGCACGCTTTTCACACATGGCACACATAACACACGCTTTTCACACACCACACACATTACGCACGCTTTTCACACACCACACACGTTACGCACGCTTTTCACATACCACACACGCTTTCCACACCACATGTTACGCACGCTTTTTACACATCACACATTATGCATGCTTTCAGGTAACACACACTTTTCACACACCACACACATTACACACATTTTTCACACACTACACATAACGCCTGCCTTTCACAATATGATGTTAAAATTTAACGAATTAGAAGCATAATTATCTCAAATTAAGACACTTCATGACCCAAAAGGGGGGGATTAATCACATTGTATACCTAGAGGCACGACAATAAAGAAAAAACAGGGAATACCCATCAGGATCAGCAGGAGTAGGAGGTAGTGTCCAATATGAGTTCAATTGACTAATAGAATTTAATGAAAACTAATGATTTTATTAACCATGAGAAAAAATTGTTATTTATAATTTTTTTAAGAAAAAACATGCATGCATGTGTTTCATGTAGGAGACAACAAAGAATTCGCTAATTCAGAAACTAACTAATGAATTAGCAGCAGTGTCAGAACTTCCTTTACGTTCTCAAGTCCTAAATTTGATAACCATTTTTTCTGAGTTTCTCATATGCTGTAAACTGAACAGCGCCATGTGTAACCTGCTGAAACAGCATCAGAACCAGTAAGGTCCTTGACTCTGAAATAATTTCATGCTTAAGTAGGTATTAATGCATAAATAATATCAAAGAAGGAGAGAGTAAATCTATTGAAGAAAAAAACTGCATATAAGAAATATCACCAATAAATCAACAATATAAGAAATATCACCAATAAGAAAACATATAAATTTCGCCTTCCAGAATGATCAAAGAGTTTCTAAATCAAATATAAAAAGATAACCAATGCATCAATTAATGTTTTCTAGTATAAGATGGAAATTCATAATTCCTTTTACTATAAGACTATGAAGTTACCAGTACATTTGCCCTCACAGCAGGAAATGGAGAATGCACATTTGGATTTGATGGAAAGTTGAGCTCCGGTTCCAGGTCAGGTTCTTTATTAGGTTGAAGGCAAGAAGGTACTCCATCATCTTCAGTCTCAAACCCCATGTCTGCGTCAAGTGCATCAAGCTCTGCATTGCAGAACCCAAAATATAGGAATTATGAGCTATATTTATCTGCTAGAGCAGCCATGATGTCATTCTACTTGCCAATGAAATGTTCAATACTGAAGGAAAATCAAGAAATTGGTCATAAATTATAAATCCAGAGTGCCATATTAAGCAAACAGGAAAATAAGTTTGGTTTGACTAACTGATATCACTGACAATAAAACAAAAGCAGCATGAAGAATCTGTAGATGTCATAATATATCTGGTGGCTATGAATTTTGACAAGTAGAGAAGCTCTAACTGGCTCTTACCACCAATGAGTTCATCCTCATCAATATCATTGGGGTACAGTATAGCTTCTGCCAAGAGACTCTTGGATCTCGCTGCTCACATCCATGAGGTCCATCGTCTCATCTTGCAGGCTCTACCAAAATTAAAGCCACGAAGCAATATAAGAAAATTATCCACTAATATATCCTAAAAAAGAAGAGAAAGAGTGAGACAAACATCTTATGTCTTATATTTCACATTCTTCATCACCCCCCTAAGTTCCTTGTATGCCAATTTCAAGTCCAACATCTGCATAACATGCGAAAAAGTCTCACCAATGAAGTTAAACCAACATATATATGCAGCCAATCAAGCATCATATAAACTTGGAATTCGCACAGAATGGCATAAGCAACTATGATATTGGAACAGCCATGCATAATTACAAAAGCAAAAGAGTTCCCTTATGTTGGCACAAATGGGTTGTCCTACCTCTAGGGAGGTAGGCAGCAGGTCCCAAGCACGTTACAGAATAAGCTCCGCGTGACAAGTCTTGAACTTTGCCCTGTGGGGCGCTACCAAGGGAAACACGTTTTACTGTGAATTTAATGATCCCAGGAAGAGTGACAAATGAAAATAATAATATAATTTTACCCATGTATATTAAATGAAGCTTAAATTATCAATGGTGTTCGCTAAGATTTGGTGTGTCTCCTAACTTCATGCACACAACAAGCAATATGCTTCAGAGTACAACTACACATGTTATGAGCCATGCAACAGTGACCAAATTATTTAACTTTTTTGGCATCTTTTACTCTTTACTTTTCGACATTCATAATCTTGTAATCAATTTTTCATGCAAGAATAAGGATATTGCACGCTATATCAAGTCTGGGAGCCCCAAGAAAATGGTATGCTTGATTAGCTAGCCATAAATCAGACACTTAACCTATTATTCTTTTCATAATTGTTGGAAACGAATATATTTGATCCATTCAAGCCATTAGAGATCAGAAACATATAAACACTGAGCAAGTCATGATACCTACAGTTTGTTGGGCATCCTTTATTTCCTCTGCAGCAAATGCGACTTGATCAAGATTAAATGTCTGATTGCATAGCATATCACGCTGCCCCTCATACCTGCCAAAATAGTTTTTTTATTTGTTTTCAAGTTATCTATACATATAATTTAGTTCAAATGCTTATGCATGGGCAGAGGAAAAGGAGCATAGAACGAATTTTTAAATATATCATTGATTTCCATCCATCTGCGTTATCCCATAAATCATGCAAATTGTAGCTAAGAAGACATGGAAAATGAGGTGTTACATTCTTTTCTGCTTGAGAACTCTCATGGCTCTGGCTTTGACAGCTTCTTGCGCCGGCCCTGACTGGGTCTTCTGGATCTGCTCTTTACATCGCACAAGTTCAGCCTTGAGTTTCTTTATCTTCTCCTCCACATTGTCACTTCTTTTAATTATCTGTCGAAAAAATAAGAAGACAAAAATCATTTATAGCAAGAGCTCAGCAGCTCAAATGAAAAATGACACAATTAAACCTCTAATAACATAATAAACTAGAATATTGACTCCAAAATAATCCTTCTTCGCTTTTATCTTCAAACAATTTCAGCAAACACACATCTTAAGAGTTTAAGACAAGCACGTATTAAATGCACGATTGCGCATACATAAATATCCCAGTTTAGTTCCACAAAGTAAAATCGCTAAAATGAAGAGAAACTTCAATGGATGTTAAATTAAATTAAGAATCACATAAATAAACAGAACTTATAAAATCACAAACCCGATCAGACGCATCTTGAGCGGATGGAGAGGGTTCCTTATTTTTCTTCACTCCGAACACTCTCTTCATCCTTGCGTTCACAAGCGTTAATTCTTGTTCTCCTTCAGTTTAGTCGTTTGGCTCCCTAATTCTAGGGTTTCAAATTATGAAATGAGGGAGGGAGGGGGGATCGCAATCTGACCGAATTTGGAAAGGTGAAAATTAAAAAATTTAGACTTCTTGTTTGGGTTATCCGTTATTCAACTACATTTGGGCCAATTTCAAATCTCTGTGGCTGAGCTTTAAAATTCAATTTCAACATTCAACCCAATTGACTGGGCCTCGTAAATTTAAAAATGAGTAAACAATATATACCTCCTCGGTTTTTCCGTCCCAAAAAATTTTTATTTCAAAAATATTACTTTAAAAGTCAAGGTTTCTTATTATTATTTTTTTACTTTAATTTTTCTTATAAAAAAATCAAAGTAAAAATTTGTTATATTTCACAAGCAATTTATGCATGATTGAATAAATTAAATCGACAATTGAAAAAAATAGCATAAGTGCAAATTTATAAATTTTAAAATATTGTATCTTTATTTAAATTAATAAAAAATATATATATTTCAAAAAAATTCTTTTGATATATACACACACACATATGTGTGTATATGTAAAAAGGGAGGGAAATGGAATGGTTCAATTTGATTCCCTTGATTGGTATATTTGTTAAAGAGAAATAATTTTATTCAATTGGTTTTAAAAAAAAAATTAATTTTAATTAATCAACTTTTCACAAGATACTTTTATATTTTTCATAATAGAAGGAATAAAGATTTGTCTTGAAAAACACTGAATCTAGTGGTAGCACATGCATTTAAGGATTAATTAATTTGTCATTGTCTATTGTTAAATTCTAACTATAATTTCAGTAAATGTTATACGATGACGAATGACTATAATAGTCTAGCAACGACTTTTAAACTAGTTAAGAATAAAAAAAAGTTTCTTCATCTCAGAAAAAAGTTACCTTTAAGTAATCTACAATGTATTATGGGCGTATATATATAGCTTTAACTTTGTATTTTCTTGAATATATTTTGTCCCACATCGCTTTTCCAATTGTATTGGGTTGATTGTAATTTGTATATATTCATACATTACTTAATGAGATAATTATCTTCTCTCATATTTCATATGCTAACCAAAGCCATTTTTGGCTAATGCCATTTTAAAATCGATCATCTGCATCTTTTCAAATTTGCCAAAATCCTTACGATTTGGTCAGATCATAAGATCTTCCTAATCTCTAGGAAATCCTCACGATTTAGTCAGATCATTTCCTTAATTAAATCCTCACGATTTAGTCAGATCACATTTTCCCTGATTTGTAGGATATTATCATTCTTTAATACCTGCATTTAACATCACGCAACAGGCGCCACCAAAACTCACGTCGTCCAATTATATGGCGTGGGCTTTTCAATTTCGTACTCTCCTAACGGGATACGATCTCCTTCGTTTTGTTGATGGCACGTACCCCTGTCCATCAGCTACATTTTCCCTGATTTGTAGGATATTATCATTCTTTAATACCTGCGTTTAACATCGCGCAACAGGCACCACCAAAACTCACATCGTCCAATTATATGGCGTGGGCTTTTCAGTTTCGTACTCTCCTAACAGGATACGATCTCCTTCGTTTTGTTGATGGTACGTACCCCTGTCCATCAGCTACCACCACCGTTCATAATGCCCTTGTCCAAATGCATATTACACTTACTGAATTCGACATGACCAACTAATACTTAGTGTTATTATTGGCTTTATGACACCAACACTAATCCCCTTCATCGCGAGTGTTACGACGTCCAAATCTGCTTGGGATATTCTGGCTAACACATACGGCCGGATATCTCGGGGTTGTATTATTACACTCAAACAAAAAATTCACAATCCAGAGAAGGGTAACAGATCCATCACCGATTATATGCTTGAGATTAAGGGAGTGGTGGATGAACTTGCTCTTCTTGATGTTACCGCTAACCCGGAGGATTTTGCGCTAAAAATCTTGAATGGCCTGGATGAGTCCTACAAAGAATTCTCAAATGTCACACAAGCTCGTGAAACTCCAATCTTATTTGACGAGTTACATGAGAAACTCCTCACCACTGAAGCACAATTAAGGGTGCATTTATCTGCTTCTTCCTCTCAGTCAGCGACAACTTTTTTCGTAGGCCAGAACCACGGTCTTTCCTCCACGAATAAGAAATGGAACAGCAAATCCAAATTTGGCTCCCCTTCATCGGCAGTTTGTCACCTAGTTCAGTCTCCTTCTCAGTCGCAACAATCTGGCTCGCGTCGACCTTACCAAGGTCGATGTCAACTATGCCGAGAGCATGGCCATTCAGCCCATTATTGTAGGGATCCTCAGTTTACTGCTCTAACCCAGGCAGCAGCACATCGCACAGACCCTCCTCGGCCAGCATACTCTCTGGCTTCAGCACACACAACATCCTCTCATCCCTTACCCTCTTATTGGATTCTATATTCAGGCGCATCGCATCACATTACTACTGACCTTGCCAATCTCAGTCTTCACTCTCCCTACCACGACAATGATGGGGTAGTCATCGGTAATGGCTTAAGTTTACGCATTGCTCATATTGGGCGTTTAAATTCTAAGAATAATTATGGACTGTTATTTAATCAATCCTTACATGTTCTGAATATGTCTCGTAATTTATTATCAGTCTCTTGCCTTTGTACTGATAATAATGTGGTGGTGGTGTTCTTTGATTGTAATTTTCAGGTGAAGGATCGGGCAACGGAGGACACTCACCTACGCGGTCTCCGTGTTAACGGGCTATACATATGGCCAACTGCTGCTTCTTCTTCTTATTTGTGTGTGTCAAACAGTCCTCTTCAACGTGGCATGCCAGACTTGGTCATCCCTCCCCAAGAATTCTTAATTCTGTTATTTCTAGTTATCAGTTACCCGTACCTAAAACTTTATCATTTTCATGCAATTCTTGTAAATGCGTAAAGTCACATAAACTACCATTTTCTGATTCCTCTCTTACTTCATCTAAGCCACTTGAATTAATTTTTTCTGATGCATGGACGTCGCTTGTGCTCTCATTTGATGGTTACAAATACTATATGATTTTTGTGGATCATTTTACAAAATATGTGTGGTTATATCCTCTCAAAAGGAAATCTAATGTGTTGCATACTTTCATGGCTTTTAAAACTTTAGTTGAAAATTTCCTTAATCACAAAATCATCACATTATATATCGACAATGGGGGGAGTTTCTTGCTTTGCGTCCTTTTTTGACATCTCATGGGATTACACATCTCACCACTCCACCTCACACACCTGAACATTGAAAAATTATTTAATCACACCCGTAATATAATCAAACTTCATGTGTTCGACTGTTTGTGTTATCCATGGCTTCGACCTTACACTACACATAAGCTGGACATACGTTCCTCTCCCTATGTCTTTGTTGGATACTCTCTCACTCAAAGTACTTATCTATGTCTCGATCTGATCTCCAACAACATCTACACTTCTCGACATGTTGAGTTTGTTGAAAATCAGTTTCCCTTTGCAGCCAAACCACCCTCCTTACCCACCCCTAGTCCACCTACGATCGATACCATTCCCTTACCACCACCAGTTCCGTCTGCCCTGCTAGTAGCTGTTCTGCCCTCTTTGCCCAATCCTTCGCCTGCTCCTGCAGTTCGACACCCGATGGTAACTCATGCCCAAAACAATATTTTTAAACCGAATCCGAGGTATGGTCTATCTTCAGTTGTTCATTCTAATATTGAGCCTAACACTATTACTCAGGCTCTCTCTGATACTCATTGGCGTGATGCAATGTCTGCTAAGTTCACTGCTCTACTGAAAAATGGCACATGGGATCTTGTTCCTCTAGATTCCTCTCAGAATGTTATTGGGTGCAAATGGGTATTTCATATCAAACGAAAGCCTGATGGTTCTATTGAAAAGTTTAAAGCTCGGTTAGTAGCTAAGTGTTTCCATCAGCGTCCTGTCATAGATTATGCTTAAACTTTTATCCCTGTTGTCAAGTCTGCCACAGTTCGATTGTTTATTAGTCTTGTTGTCTCTCGCGATTGGCCCTTACATCAGTTTGACATTAATAATGTGTTCTTACACGGTACCTTAACTGATGAGGTCTATATATCACAACCTCCGTGCTTCATTGACAAAACCTCCCCATCCTATGTCTGCAATCTTCAAAAATTTATGTATGGACTAAAACAAGCTCCAAGAACGTGGTACAAATCTCTTCACCAATTCTTGGCCTCACCTCGCTTCTCTCACACCAAGTCAGATGAATCTCATTTCGTATACCACCGTGATGGGGTACTTACCTAGTTCTTCATTTACATTGATGATCTTTTTCTCACTGGGAATAATAATGTCTTCCTAAACTCAATTGTCACTGATCTTTCCTCGGCCTTCTCAGTTAAGGACTTAGGTCCTCTGTCTTACTTCATAGGCATTGAGGTTCTACGTACATCTTCCTCATGCTTTCTTTCCCAGCGAAAGTACATCATTGATCTGCTTTCTTAGTATAACATGTTTAATGCCAAGCCAGTTCATACTCCTCTTGCCACTGGAGCTACTCTTTCCTCAAATGACGGCTCTAAGCCTGTTGAGGCTTCTTTTTATCGCCGAGCTCTAGGTAGTCTTCAGTATCTCTCATTTACACGGCCTGACATTACCTTTGCTGTTAATAAACTTTCTCAATTCATGCATGCTCCTAGGAATGTCACTGGGGTGCAGTCAAATGGTTATTTTGATACTTAAATAGTACACGTGATTCCGGCATCACACTAAGATGTGATTCACTTCTATCTCTTCACTGTTTCTCGAATGCAGACTGGCCAATGACTGTAATGATTGTACTTTCACTAGTGCTTATGTTATCTTTTTGGGCTCCAACCCTATTTCATGGTCTTCTAGGAAACAACGGTCAGTTGCTTGCTCTTCCACTGAAGCTGAATATCGCTCCATTGCTGCCATTGCTGCTGAGCTCCAATGGACACGTTCGATTCTTACGAAAATCCATGTTCCAATCTCGTCTACTCCGGTAATCTAATGTGACAACGTTGGTGGTACTTATCTCTGCTCCAAATCCTGTTTTTTACTCAAGAACGAAGCACATTACCATTGACTATCACTTTGTTCGTGCCTTGGTGAAGGCTTCCACTATTCGCGTATGACATGTTTCTTCAGCTAATCAGCTTGCAGATGCCCTCACAAAGCTTCTCTCTCGTCATCATCTTCAACTGCGCATGGACAAGATTGGACTCACTATTCATGCTCCATCTTGATCAGGTGTATTATAGATGTATATATGTAGCTTTAACTTTGTATTTTCTTGAATATATTGTCCCACATCGCTTTCCCAGTTGTATTGGGTTGATTGTAATTTGTATATATTCATACATTACTTAATGAGATAATTATCTTCTCTCATATTCTATACAATGTTACTTACATAGTATTATACACAATGTCATGTATTTGATCATTAAAAAAAAACAAGGATAGAACATTGGAAAAAAAATGGAGAAACTTCTTTAACATGAAGCAAATATAAACAAGTTTCCAAAAACATAAATATGAAGAAACAAGATTACAATAGTAGAGATCTTCGCCTTTCTCAAATTACACTAGAAAAGTAAAAAATATAAAAGTCCACATGCTCTTTTTGGGATTCATTGGAATGAATTTGGAATATGAATTTCAAAAAATTTCGTTTCTTTTCAGACCTAAACCGAATTTAAAATTATGTTAAATTCTATTATATTTCAACTATTCATCTACTCTTTTTTTTCCGAATACCCCCATTTACAAGTCATTGAGTGCTGAACAAAATTAAACTTGTATACCTAAAATAACACTATTTAGGATTCTTGAGAAATTCAATACTAATCTTGGGGTTATAATTCAGCAGAATTGATGCACTATCAGAATTGAACTCGAGCTTGCATGAGAGCTCGAATTGAACTTGATCAAGTTTGTATCTACTCGAGCTCGACTCGATAAACTTTCAAGTGAACTTCAAATTTTTTTGAGTCAATTCCCAACACTTTACCATGCCACTCAACTTTGATTAGAATATTGTATCTGTAACCTTTATAGTTACAACTCTATAAACCAAAAAGAAAAAAATGAAACATAGAATCGAAATTAAATAAATGGGCAAAGTTTGAAACATTCATGTTTTATTTATGCTAAGAAATCAAACTCATAGCGGCAGAGTTTAGCTATGAGAATTGACTCCACTAGTGTATCATCTTAACATATCAATGGTACATAAATGATCAATCCTACTAAACTGATACTCGACACTTTACACCATAGAACTTCACTACAATCATGTAAACAAGATCATGTGTAGTAAGAAAATGCAAAATTAACATTGGCGTTGAGAGATTTCATGTTGTTATTGAGAAACATAGTTTATAACTTCAGCAGGATTTTTATTTTCTTTCTTTCTTTCTATTTTCCCTTTTGTTTTATCTAAAGTATTATCATTTGCAAGTTGCAACGATGCTTGTGGAAAAGAGTAAGTCAAGCATATCAAAGACACATGAACCATGTTTTAGCTCGACTAAACAAGAAGAACGACGATAGTGAGGTTGAAATGAATGATGTTTGTGCGGCCAGAATCTCATCCTTTGTCCCCGAATGATAACCTCTTTCCTTAGCTTTGCCTCTACCTTTCCAAATCATCCCATTTTTTGTTCCTTTACAAAATTATTGCCCTCTCTTACTCCTATTCTCTTCCTTCCTGATACAACCTCGTATAAAAAAATCACCTTTCGAGCATGTGTAAACTCCTAGAAGAAGAAGAGGGAGAGAAATGCACGCTTCATGCGGTGCGACTCCAAGAAAGAGAAGAAGAATGAAGAGATACATAAGAGAACAATGTCAGATTTCTTTCTTGTCTCCCTTTTCCCTTGACCAATGCTCAGATATACATGGCTTTATAGCATTGGACCTGTTTACATTCCTTGTTGGACCAACCCAAAATTTGAGCTTTTCCTTGGCCCAATATGATGTATAAGGTTGTGCCATTCCATCCCCCATAAAAATCACATTTTCCTCAAGTTGGAGATCCAAATTAAGCCTGCAGTTCAATGTTGTTGTCATGATGCTCTGTTATCTCTATTGCAGATGACATGTAAGGGGAGGTTTAGGTGGAGGATGTGGAGTTTCAAGACCAACATTTTCCTTCAGATCATCAGTCGTGTGTCCCAACATACTAGGTAGACTTGATATCACTCCAGATATAGCAAGGGCCGCCCTAGTAACCTTCTATTTAACATCACCATTTTCAAGCATCAAGTATTCCAAGACCAAGTATCCAAGAATTTTCACTGTTATTTCCCAAACATTTCCGAGATGGGCTTGATGGATTAGACTCTTCACACCATCTCCAATTAAAAATTTGTAAGTATGAGGAAATACTCTCCAACATTTGACAGTGGTTGAGTTTTCTAGACACTTGCTGCTATAACCAACAAAAACAAAAGTGTTTCGAACATTATCTGAGCTAAGTGTGCAATTTATGTTATATAATTTCTATCACAAACTAAAACTCCAAAATCCATAACTTCAATCAACTTTCTCATTTATTTCAAATTCTCATTTTGCTCTAACTTCCTCATATATGATATATTTGCTTCAACACCTTCACTGTAATTTCATTTAAAGAAGCTCTTTCCTTTATCAAACAACTTCCAATCATTATTAATACGACCACATATCAAATGCCCCATTAATAACCCCATTCTCATTAAAAAAATCAAAATATAACTTCAATCTCACATGACTAGTCACTCGAACCAAATAATCCATTAACTCTTCCTAACTAAATTGTGCAAAGTTAGAATTGTAGTAAGTCATCTGCAAAGAGATAATACTATTATAAATAGATTACAAAGTCACACCCTCATTTTCATGACAATATTAAAAATCATCAGGATGCATATACTTCTCAAAATCAATCAAATTACCATCACCTAAACTGTTGATGTAACCTTCGACTAGGTTCTCATCGCCAAATAGATTGACAAAGCATTCTTCAATCTATTTATAATCAATGGAGTGTGGAAATTTTTGTAGCACTTGTGGAACCTTGCCATTATCATTTACTACATATCCCTTTTGTATGACTTCATTATCTGCAACAATTTTCTTTCTCTAAGAGCTCTATTTTCTTCTTGGGTATTTTGTCAAACACGTTTTGGTCCTCAATCACCTTAGTCTCTAAAGCAGTGAATTTTCGTTTTGACTCCAATTCACAAGATACCCTTTCTTGATTGATGGTGATCAAATCAGAATTTGGTGATTTGTGCAAAGGAGATTGAGTCATCAGCAACTTTAAAACTTTTGGAATTCATTATGACATTGATTGTAGATGGAGTAAACACTAATCATGACTCATCTTTATAATTTGTCATAGGCACAATGGTGGTATCCGTCATTTGCATTTCATGCTTCATGGCCACCAAATATGCTTTCGCTAATGTCGATTACTAAGCTAACCACATTTTTGTTACAAACTCCAGATTAAGTCCAGTGATGAACAAAATAACCCAAAATGGTTCCGAGATCCAAGTCCCCTTCCTCCTCAAATCAAATTATCAAATAATACTCCAAAAAGTATTGATTTGAGAAATCTCTAGCAATTTTCTCACAATTTCTAAAATGAAAATCTCTCAATGAAAGCACCAATTGATAAGACCTCGTATAAAAAAAATCACCTTTCAAGCAGGTGTAAACTCCTAGAAGAAGAAGAAGAAGAAGAAGAAGAAGAAGAAGAAGAAGAAGAAGAAGAAGGAGAGAACTGCACACTTTGAGCGGTGCGACTCCAAGAAAGAGAAGAAGAACGAAGAGATACAAGAGAGAACAATTTATGATTTCTTCTTGTCTTCCTTTTCTCTCGACTAATGCTTAGATATATGTGGCTTCATAACATTGTGTTTACATTCCTTGTTAGACCACCCCAGAATTTGGGCTTTTCTTTGATTCAATATGGTGTAAGGTTGTATCACTTTCCCTTCCCTATCTCTCTCCCTCCCCTTGATCCTTTCTCCACATTTCTCTATTTTAGTTTCTGACATCAGTTCTGAAATAGGTTCTTCCGTTGTTACTCTGCCACTTAATAATGTGATTTTTAGATCCTTTATCATCGATTTTCTTTGATTCCTTCGATTTCTCTAAAATAGTTTGAATCGGCTCTTCCAACGATTCATCCTTCAAAACTAATTGATGTGGTGAATCCCATGATTGATCCAATTTATTAAAGGCACACACTTCCTTACACTAGTTACATACTAAGCCTTTGGAAAGTTGTACAGATGGGCCAAAACTCTACAAACCTCATCCAAATCCCAAATTTATTAGCATCAAACAATTACCACCAAGGAGGATTCTCAGGTAATGGCACTTAAAATTGACGGGTTGCATCATATACAACACTACATACCATAACCTCACTCATAATCCCACACACATGATTGTGCACAAACTATCATTGGCAAGATTCCAAGCTTCTTGTCTGAGTTCTTGGGAAGTAAGGTGATGTGATATAAATTTATGAGGATGCTCAACATGGAAGATGAAACCTAACTCTTTCAAAATATGCCTTTCAGTACTTATCAAATCTGCTTCTAGAATCGAATAGTTCGTTGAAGATGTGTCCAATTGCTCTATTAGTAAGGTCTCTCCCCTACATTTAACTATGTAAAAAGCAATCAGTACATGTGTTTTGTTTCAAGGACTTTTTTCAAGTTTTAAAGAAAATGTGAGACAACCGGCTGCAACCATCTTCACATAAAACTGAGCAATTTTTTTCTTACAGTAGAAGCGATGAAATAAGACTTAGTTTTTATTTTTGAAATAATAAATCTAAAATAACTGTAAACTTTTTTTTCCTTCCTGTTTTCTCATTTATTTCCAAGAATTTCATAGTTGTTACACAAATCTAGTTGTATTTAGTTTTTTTATTTTTTATTAATTTTAAATAATGTATCATTTAAATTTAGCCTTGTGTGTTCATATACACATGACATAGGTGGACTCTATCCATAACTTATCTAATTGGGTAAAAAATAAGAAATTCCTAATTATATGACATGAATGTTCATATGACACTGTCAATTCTATTTTGTGGTTTTTATTATGTTCCAACACCACCAATACATTGCTATTGTCTGTTCTATTTTGTATTTCATAGCATATTTCAATTTCACCAATTTGTGTTATATATATTAAATGACATCATCAATTGACATATAAAGTATGTAGATGAAGGCGAATCCTAAAATAATGTCCTAGTTTGTTATAAAAAACATTGAATATAGAAAGGGAAAAAACAAATTCACCATTAATTGAGATAAGATTAATAATCATGTGATATTCATGAGTGGACAAGCACCAATTTCCATAAGCAATTATCTCAATTATATGCCAAACATAAGATTCAAAATTCAAAACTATGGTATTAAAATAAAGTAAATGTTTTTTCCCTTTTCTCTTTTCAATTCATTCATGCATCCCTTAATATAAGCATCAATCAAAGTATTTTCCTATTCATTTAGTGAGAAAATCTAATCAAATTGAATGAAAGGTGTGGATAGTTATCCTAACGTGTTAAATCAAAGTCTGATACAATGACAAAATAGCGTCAAGCGGTTGTAAGAAGTTGCAATCTTGTTAACATGAATTGTGTTTTTAATTTAAGGACATATGAAACGGCACAAATTATTACTTAAATCGATCATATGTTATCCTAAGGACTGATCTTAGGTCGGTCATATATAACTTTGATGACTGATTTCAGGTTAGTGTGCAGGCTCTATTACGATAGAGTTACAACAACCTGCTCACTAAATGGGGTGGCAATGCAACTCGTCTGCCAAATTGCTAAAAGAACTTAAGAACCTGAGGGAACGACTTGATCAAAAGTGACCAACGATTAAGAGTGTGCCTGACAATGAGAAAACATAAATGACGAGTGGCAAACATGTGTAGACCCATGAACTTTGATGGAACATTAGTGAAGTTCCAGATATTTTATATATTTGGAGAGATTTCAAGAGTTTAAATTTGAATATGACTAAAAAAATTACAACTTACAGAAAATAAGATTGCAAGAGGTTGAATTTGAACATACATTAAAAAATAATTGTAACATACAAAAAATGATAATGCAAGAGATTGAATTTGAATATAACTAAAAAAAATTGCAACTTACAAAAAATAAATTACAACAATCAAAATGTTACAACTTATATAAATTTAAAAAAATTACAAAAGAATAAAAATACATAAAAAAAAATACAACAAAAAGTAATTACAAAAAAAAATTACTACTTTTAACAAAAGATTACAACTACTAAAATGAATTAAAAAAGAGAAATGGAAAAGACTTGAGCTTAATTCTAAATTAGAAACTAAAAAATCTAGTTTATAATTTAGAATTAAGTTGTTTACGTATCCTCATAGTTAAGGAGTCAAAGTTCATGCAGTTCTCTTACCTTCTAACATATCTTGAGAAGTGGCATGACTCAATGAGTCAAGTCATTCCTGGTGGTGGAATGTTTGTTTCCATCTTCATCCTCATCATCTTCATCAATACTTAGTTCTCGTTTCCTTACCTTGACATTTGATTAATCATGAAGTAGCTTGATTCTCTAGATTTTCAACAATTAATATGGATCTTCAAGCATCTAAAATGTAACCACCCTCGCTAAATGCTTGTTCTACTAAAATGGTGGAAGTCAGGCACGCAAATATTTTTCTTGCAATTATTGTTAAAATATGAATTTTTTTTTTGCTCTTCGAGACCATCATCTCTAAAGAAAATTAGACGTGTCAAATTTGAGTTCCTCAAAAGTAGTAGGTAAATAATTTTCTACTTCTTCATAAAGACTACTGCTCCAAAACTTTTTAAATTTTTTAATATCATAAAACTTATAATATTGGTCATGGTGTTAAAAGTTCGAATGTTGAAATTGTTCGGGTTGACCTGAAGCTAAACTACCTCCAATATTTTTTTATTTCCAACACCACTTTCACTATCTAAACTATCACCATATTAAATTTTAAATTCTTTAAAAAGATCATAAAATATATTTTTGTACCTACAATTATATGCGGATCAGGAGTGTCATCATCTTTAACCAAAAACGATATATCATAATACATTATTAGTAATTCTTCTAAACCATCTTCACTTCTAGGATGTAACAGTTTTGTAATTAAAAGAAATCGAGAATTTCTTGAAAATATTTTAACCATTTACTTCTCATGGTTGCAATGCAATTTTGTAAATACACATTTGAATAATATGATTGTAATAAGTGCAATTTTAACATAATGATTTATAATTAAAGGAAAAGTAGGATCATAACAACCAGATAATTCTTCAGTTGCATATTTGAAAATTATCAAAAGAGAAATTAAGTCTACACATGTATCTCATGAACTTGGAAGCAAAGCAATATCTAGTTGTTCTTGTGAAAAGAAAGTACATAATTCATTTAACCTTGTAAGAATCATTCAACATTTTATATGTTGAATTCCAACAGTTAGACATATCTTTGGTGAGTTTTTTATGTGCTCACATACCAAATGCTTTATAAAATCTTCTCCATTTTTTGTATACTGTGCATGCCTAACTAAATGTTTCATGTCATCATAAACACACAAATTTTTAATATGATGCATGCATCCAATATGAAAATATCAATCCTTAAATGATAGTTGACAAATTATAATGAGTAATGACAAACTAGCAACATTAGCACTAGATAAAATTGAAAACAAAAAATTATAACTAACATATATTCTTGTAAATTAATATGAGTTTTTTTAGGAATATTTTTGACCGTGTGCTTTGATTAAATTTTTTCTATATGCAAGTAATATTTTTTACATATATCCTTAAATGACTTACCAATGACAAGTAAGTCCTATATAATGATGTTATTTTCAATAATCACTCCATATATCCACACAAATTGAAATTTTTTATTTTAAAGAACTAAATATTTCAGTTAAAGTTAATTTACATTCACCAAAAATTTTAAAATATCACTACTATTCTACGTGAAACACCAGATGTTTGAGGGTTTAGTCCTATTTGAACAAATTGTTTAAACAAATCATGTTCACCAATATTAAAACTAAAAGACGCACCATTTTATAATTTTTTCTCACATTGGTACATCAGAATATTTAAATGAAAATTCGATAGAAGCCATACCGTGTGTTTCACCGGTGACCTCCATGCAGGTATTTGCATTTAGCACCAGCCATTCCCAACTTGTCGATGTAGCAAATGTTTCTTCGATGTGTCATAACCTCTTCCTTTTAAAAAATATATTTCAACCCACAATAGGTGCATATTGCTTTACTATTTTACTACTACTACTACTACTACTACTATAAGAGAGATGTTAATTTGTTTTACAAAATAAAAATAAACCTAGTTGAGCATCAAAATCTTCTTGCCACTTGATCAGAGTTTCAATTTCATCATCAAGATGAAGATACCTTGAAGCAAAAGGTGGTGATAGCTCAACACTTGTATTTTTTGGATACAAGATAAAGAACACGATGATCCTCTACCTCCTCGTCTTCTTCTTTGACTCAATATCAATATATTGAAAGAGAATTAAAATAATAACTGAAATTGGAACATGAAAGATAATGAAATTAAGAAACAAAGATAATTGAAATTGAGAGAAAATTAAGAGAGATTGTGATACATTGAGAGAGATTATGAGAGATTGAGAAAGAGATTATATTTTGGGCAAAAAATGGGTTGGGGGTGAGGGTTTATTTAGAAAAAAGTTGAAAAAGAAATAGTCTTTGGAACAGGTAGTTACCAATCCGATTCGAACCACTGGTTCCGAACATCTATTTAAGTATATTAATGTGATCCACAATGACTAATCGTTGGAAGCACCGGTTCTAGAACTAGCTAAGTTGGAACCAAAACTGAATCGAGCAAAACTTAGTTTTGATTTTAATTCATAATGGAAATCGAGTCAATGGTTAAACTGAACTGCTAACCCACAGTTCGAACCGACAGTTTTGATTCAAAACAGAACCATGCTATGATACCCCAAGACTCTCACTACTCACTGACCAATATAGTTCATGCATTGCATTCATTTTATAATTTTATTTGCTATTTAAATTGCATTTTTATTTGTATTGCGGCTCGTATTTAATTATGTTTGGAATGTTACTATTAAATTTTAAGGGTTTACAGTATAGGTTGGAACCCCTTGAGCCAAATGTCGAGGAACAAAAATTAGATGTCAAGCATTAATAATATAGAATTACACGTAGTGAGTTAAAAATAATAATAATAGTAATACAAAATAGGGTAAAATACCTTGAAGGATATACATATTATTTTTACGGAATTTAATTTGTATATACATATGAACTTATATGTGTGGGTATATCAACTATACAATAAATTATTATTTAATATTCAACATGGGTTTAGTTATATATATAAAAAAAGTTAAATAAATAATAGATAATAGTAATAACCTTGCATGTGCTGGTTGTGTGTATGTATAATTAGTGTGTGTGTGTGTTTATATATAACTAGTGTGGCTGCATAAATAAATAATAATAGATAATAGTAATAGCCTTTGCATAATTAGTGTGTGCGTGTGTTTATATATAATTAGTGTGGGTGCGTGTACATATATATATATATATATATATATATATATTGATAATAAGTGTGTAAAAAAAAGGGGAAGGCGGTTAACTTACGAGTTAGGGAAGAAAAAGGATTCATCCCTTTTAATAAAAAAAATAAAAAAAATAAAAAAAAAAAGAGAAGGTTGCGGGAGGGAAGGAGTACAGCGGAAAGGAAAAGAAAAGGAGAGAGAGAGAGAGAGAGAGAGGGAAATGGTGAACAAATAAAAGAGAGAAGGTACGTACTCATTTCTGTTTCATATACCGACCATTCAAATTAGGATTAAGGGAGCATAAGGGTTGATGATTAAAGGAATAGCTAATTAAGATTGAATCAAATACTAATTTTATATTAATAAAGAAACCTAATTAGAAAATTGTAAGCTTGAATTCAATGCTTTTCTTATTCACGTTGCTTTTTGGATTTTATTATTTTACTTGTCTAACTTAAGTATGTGACTTACTTTGTTTATGGTAAATAGTTGATGTTATCACTAGACTTCTAAAACTAAACTTTAGAGGTAATAGTTTTTTTTTTTTTTTTTTTAAAAAAAAAAAAAATTGGTTTAGTTCAACTTATAGTAAATTCAGTAATTGGGTTATATGAATTATTAAGTCTTAAAGTGAAGTTTAATGGGATATTTTTGGAAATTCAGCCTACATTTGGTAGGCAGCTAATACAATTTTAATGGAGAAAATTTGTAAGTTTTTACTTCAGTTAAACTAATATGATATCTTACCTATTGTTATAGATTGACTGTGTTGGCAGACAGGAGATAAGAAGTTTCAATAATTATATCGAATAAAGGTAAGTATAAATCTATTTGCACCTACAATGCATAAACATAGTATTTGTTTGTATTATTTGACTATAAGATATTTGTGATATGTGGTTCTTGATGTTGATGGATATGAATTATGTGGTGTGAATGACTGATTTAGTATGGTATAAACATAACATTCACGAGCATTGGCATGTGTACGCATGAGTTGTATATAGCCGGCTTTGCATTCACTGTGTGATGAAAAGAAATGAAAAATATAATGTTGACCACTACTAGTGTACCGAGGCCGGTGGCATGTGAGACATGGATAGGCTTTATGATATGTTGAGCCAGTGGTATGTGAGACATGGATAGACTTTATTCTTCAGGCCGGTGGCATGTGAGACATGGATATGCTCTATGATATATTGCATCGATAGCATGTGAGACATGTATAGGCTCGATTTGTCGGGCCAGTGGCATGTGAGATATGGATAGACTCTATGATTATGATTATTTACTGAGCTAGCTCTTTCCGGTGCATAGTGGGTGGGTCACGGGCCTTATAAAGATAAAATATTCTAAAATATGTGCTAGAATTTCATTAGTATGCATTTCACGTCTCTTTTAAAGTTTCTGCAAACCTTTAACTTATCGTACATGTATGATTTCTACTTAATGGGCTTTAGCTCACCTAGTTTGTGCATTGTAAGTGAGCGTGGTGATGATATGTAAGCTCACTACTTACCAGGCACGCTGTTCGTGCTTCAACAAGCTTTGCTCTAAATGTGGGAAACAGCATAGTGGTGTCTATCTTGTGAGTACTAGAACTTATTATTCGTGTGGACAACCAGGATATATCTTTACTACGTGCCCAAACAAATCGAGCCCCATGACACAAGAGAGACTACCAGCTAGAGTCTTCACCATGATAAGAGAAGATGCTGAGGCAAACCTATCTATAGTAACAGGTAAATTTTCTATCTTTGGTACTTCAACCTTCTTATTATTTGATTTTGGAGCTACGCATTCATTTGCATCCACTGAGTATGTGAGAAGGTTAGGTAGGAAACCTGATATAGTTGAGAATGGTTACAATGTAATGATTCCCTCTGGAGAGTCGAAACAAAAAAATTAAATATTACGAGCATGTGTTATCCCCATTGATGGTAGAGAACTTTATGCTAATTTGATTGAACTTGATATGAATGATTATGATGTAATTTTGGGGATGGACTGGCTATCAAAATATTATGCGTCCATAGACTGTCAGAAAAACATAATTACATTTCAACCACCTGGGGAGGAACCTTTTATCTTTGTTGGAGTAAGAAGAACTTCAGAGTCCCACTAATATTTGTAGTTAGAGCACAACGGTTGTTAGAAAGTGGTTGTGAGGGCTATTTGATGAGTCTTGTGACTACTGAAGAACAACATTGTCTATCTGTGAATGAAGTACCGATAGTTCGAGAATATCCAGAAGTATGTAAATTCCGATGGACAGAAGCCTATGAGCAAATATTTCAAGAACTAAAGAGGAGGTTGACATCAGCACTCATCCTTGCAATTCCATCAGGCAATGAAGGTTTTGTGGTTTATAGTGATGCTTCGAAGAATGGTTTGGGTTGTGTATTAATATAGAATGGAAAGGTAATAGCTTATGCATTTAGACAGCTGAAAGAATATGAAAAGAATTAACTTGCTCATGATTTACAGCTTGTTGCAGTGGTATTTGCACTTAAAATTTGGAGACATTATCTATACGGAGAACAATACGAGATCTATACTGATCATAAAAGCTTAAAAGAATTTCTTCATGCAGAAAGAGTTCAACATGAGGCAACAAAGATGGTTGGAACTAGTGAAAGATTATGATTGTGTTATCAATTATCACCCTGGTAAAGAAAATGTTGTAGCAGATGCATTAAGCAGAAAGTCAACTTAATAACACTATTGCGATAGCTAAATTCAGAGACAGGAGTTGTTGGACCTACAGAGAATGAACGTCGAAGTTGTAATGCATGGGAAGTGGAAGCAAAACTAGTAGCTTTAACTCTTCGACCTACCTTACTTGATCGAATTGAGCAAGGACAACTCACAGATGAATATTTGGCTAAAGTTAAGGAAGATGTTGCTTCCGAAAAAGCATCAGATTTTCGAATATCAAAAGAAGGGGTCCTTCGATTCAGAAATCGATTATGTGTACCTAATGTGGATAATTTACATGAAAATATCATGGCAGAAACACACTCGGCGCTGTATTCAGTACATCCAGGAGCTACTAAAATGTACAGAGACTTGAAATTGCATTATTGGTGGCCAGGTATGAAGAGAGATGTCGCTCAGTATGTGGAACAAATTTTGACATGTCAATAGGTAAAGGCAGAACATCAAAGGCCAGCAGGAACCTTGCAACCCTTACTGATTCCGGAATGGAAATGGGAAAACATTACCATAGATTTTGTTGTAGGATTACCAAAAACAGTTAAAAGACATGATGCTATTTGGGTGGTTGTGGACCAACTTACAAAATCTGCTCATTTTCTTGCTATTTGTTCTACTTATTCAATAGATCGATATGCTCAACTATATATATAAGAGATAGTCAGACTTCATGGAGTTCCACTATCTATTGTTTCTGATAGGGATTCAAGGTTTCTTTCTACCTTCTGGAAGAGTTTGCACAAGGCATTAGGGACACAATTGTCCTTCAGTACCGCATATCACCCTCAGTCAGATGGGCAGTCAGAGCGGACAATATAAACATTGGAGGACATGCTCAGAGCTTGTGTGTTAGATTTTCAGGGACAATTGAGGAAGGTTTTGCCTTTGATAGAGTTTTCTTATAACAATAGCTATCAGTCCACTATTGGAATGGTTCCATAAGAAGCACTATATGGTAGAAAATATCGATCACCGGTACATTAGGATAAGGTTGGTGAACGAAAGCTTTTAGGTCTAGATATGATCATAGAAATTTCAAAAGCTGAAGCACATATTCGAGAGAGAATGAAAACTGCTCAGAGTCGACAGAAAAGTTATGCAGATAAAAGAAGGAGAACATTGGAATTTGCAATAGGAGATCAGGTGTTTTTGAAAGTTTCTCCGATGAAAGAAATAATGTCGTTTGGTAAGAAAGGAAAGCTCAGTCCGAGGTATATTGGTCCATTTCCTATCATTGAGAGAATTGGTGATGTTGCCTACAGACTTGACTTGCTTGGATCAATGACTCAGATACACAATGTGTTCCATATGTCTGTGTTGAGAAAGTATGTAGCGAACCCATCTTATATTCTGAACAATGAACTAGCAGAGTTAAAAACAGACTTAAGTTATGAAGAAATGCATGTACAAATTTTACTACGAGAAGTGAAGCAACTGAGAAATAAGGAAATTCCACTAATCAAAGTTCTATGGAGAAACCAGTCGATAGAAGAAGCTACTTGGGAAAGGGAAGATGAAATGAAGACGCAATACCCAGAACTCTTTAGGTAAGTAAATTTCGAGGACGAATTTTTATAAGGAGGGGAGGATGTGATACCCCAAGCCTCTCACTACTCACTGGCCAATATAGTTCATGCATTGCATTCATTTTATAATTTTATTTTCTATTTAAATTGCATTTTTATTTGTATTGCGGCTCGTATTTAATTATATTTGAAATGTTACTGTTAAATTTTTAGGGTTTACAGTATAGGTTGGAACAACTTGGGCCAAATGTCGAGGAAGAAAAATTAGGTGACAACATTAATAATATAAAATTACACGTAGTGGGTTAATAATAATAATATTAGTAATACAAAATAGGGTAAAATACTTTGAAGGATATACATATTATTTCTACGGAACTTAATTTGTATATACATATGAACTTATATGTGTGGGTATATCAACTATAAAATAAATTATTATTTAATATTCAACATGGGTTTAGTTATATAAAAAAAATAGATAATAGTAATAACCATGCATGTGCTGGTCGTGTATATATATAATTAGTGTGTGTGTGTGTGTGTGTTTATATATAACTAGTGTGGCTGCATAAATAAATAATAATAGATAATAGTAATAACCTTTACATGATTAGTGTGTGTGCGTGTTTTTATATAAGGGTGTAAATAAAAAGGGAAGGTGGTTAACTTACGAGTTACGGAAGAAAAAGGCTTCATCCCTTTAGAAAAAAAAAAAAGAATAAAGAAAAAGAAGAGAAGGTTGCGGGGAGGGAATGAGTCCAGCGGAAAGGGGAGAGAGAGAGAGAGGAGGGGGGGGGGAAATGGTGAACAAATAAAATAGAGAAGGTACGTACTCATTTCTGTTTCATATACCGACCATTCAAATTAGGATTAAGGGAGCAGAAGGGTTGATGATTAAAGGAATAACTAATTAAGATTGAATCAAATACTAATTTTATATTAATAAAGAAACCTAATTAGTAAATTGTAAGCTTGAATTCAATGCTTTTCTTATTCATGTTGCTTTTTGGACTTTATTAATTTACTTGTCTAACTTTATTATATGACTTATTTTGTTTATGGTAATTAATTGATGTTATCACTAGACTTCTAAAACTAAATTTTACAGGTTATAGTTTTTTTTTTTAAAAAAAAACAAAAAAAAAATTTGGTTTAGTTCAAATTATAGCAAATTCAGTAATTGGGTTATATGAATTATTAAGTTTTAAAGTGAAGTTTAATGGAATATTTTTGGAAATTCAGCTTACATTTGGTAGGCCGCCAATACAATCTTAATGAAGAAAATTTGAAAGTTTTTACTTCAGTTAAACTAATATGATATCTTATCTATTGTTATAGATTGACTGTGTTGGCAGATAGGAGATAAGAAGTTTCAATTATTATATCGAATAAAGGTAAGTAGAAATCTATTTGCACCTACAATGCATAAACATAGTATTTGTTTGTATTATTTGACTATAAGATATTTGTGATATGTGGTTCTTGATGTTGATGGATATGAATTATGTGGTGTGAATGACTGATTTAGTATGGTATAAAGATAACATTCACGAACATTGGCATGTGCACGCATGAGTTGTATATAGCCTGCTTTGCATTCACTGTGTGATGAAAAGAAATGAAAAATATAATGTTGACCACTACTAGTGTACCAAGGCCGGTGGCATGTGAGACATGTATAGGCTTGATTTGTCAGGCCGGTGACATGTGAGACATGGATAGGCTTTATGATATGTTAAGCCAGTTGCATGTGAGACATGGATATGTTTTATTCATCAGGTCGGTGACATGTGAGACATAGATAGACTCTATGATATATTGAGTCGGTGGCATGTGAGACATGGGTAGACTCTATGATTATGATTATCTATTGAGCTAGCTCTTTCTGATGCACAGTGGGTGGGTCACGTGCCCTATAAAGATAAAATATTCTGAAACATGTGCTAGGATTTCATTAGTATGCATTTCACATCTCTTTTAAAGTTTCTGCAAACATTTAACTTATCGTACCTGCATGATTTCTGCTTACTGGGCTTTAGCTCACCTAGTTTGTGCATTGTAGATGAGCATGATGATGATGTGTAAGCTCACGGCTTACCAGGCATGTTGTTCGTGCTTCAACAAGCTTTTGGGGATCGGTGTACATGGATGACGACCTTTGGGGCTAAACCATGGGCTTACTATGCTTATGATCACATTTGTTTTACTTTGGGGGCTTGTATAATAGTACTGAACTTTTGATGTGTAAATATTGGTGTGATTGTGGCGGATACTTTTGTGTCTGGATCCTTACTTATGAGTGTGGATAATTCTTTGTGTAAATCTGTTACAGGTGTGGATTGTGCTTGGGTGTAAATGAGTTTTTTGTTTAGGAGATGTGTTGTGCCTTGTAAATATGTTACAGGTGAATGAAAAAAAATACAGGTTTAACCAGGTTAAAAGTAATCTATATTGTGGGTTATAAGTGTGGGGGTGTCTCACATACCCACTCTAATGTCACATGTGACAATGGCTATATATATGCCTAACTTTATGATTGTAGCACCCCGTGCCAAAAAAATTAAGACTTGGGTTGCACTATGTGACTTAAACTATACTCGACCAAAAACCATTTAATAAAACACATTTAAAAGCCAGCGGAACACTTAAAAGAAATATGAGTTTGAAAAAGTTTTAATACAAAAGATTTCATGCGATACAAAAAGGTTTCAAGTAAATTTTGGTTTTAAAACGAAGGTTATACAAAATCTCACATTTTTGAAAAGGAAGTTGCATGATAGAAAGAGTTTTTAATAGGCTCGACTCGTATTCACCCACATTTTTTGAGTCAAACAACCACTATATAATATAATACGGCCCAAAAGATCTCAGTACAAAATGTAGCATCCAAAACGCTAACAGTTTTAACTTAAACAGACTACAAGTTCATAAGTATACTTAAGTATCACAAAACGATAAAACATCATAAAGGAGCCCTGCCAGCAGCTACTCATCTCCGTCAGCCATCGGACCTGAAATTTTTAAATAGCATCATGAGACAACTCCTGGAGGAGTAGCCTGGGATAACTAATAACCACATTGTATTAATTAAACTAATTAGCAAGTTAAAGTTGTTCATCCATCCAGACCCGTACGTACTGCTATGATGTTAGTTGTGAGCATGTATTCTCACTAGCGGATGCAGTGGGCCTGTATTCCCATTTGCGTTGCTTTGGGTATGTATTCCCACTAGCAGAGTCTACGATGGGCCTGTATTCCCACTCATAAATGGTGTGGGCCTGCATTCCCACTACTCGGCCCAATGGCCAAATGAAACACCAGATTCAAAACATCAACCAATCTAACTAGTGGACGATATCTAAAGTTACTCACTTAATCTGGTTGGTGTGCAGGGATAACTTCGGGACAACACGGACTTGCTTGTACTGCACTCAACACGATTCATACTTAGACGATTCCCGTAATTTTAACTTATCAATCAAAATTATTCTAACTAAGGCAATAGGATTCATCTCTTCAATACATGCACAACAACACATTTAAGAACAATATATGAAAATCCACACTAAATCAAAGATTTCAAATAACTAGTATGTCACATATCATTTAGTCACACTGTCACATTATAGCAAATAATCTATTAAAAATTCTACAAATCTTCTTTAATCATAAAATTAAACATGCATGTTAATAATCCATCACATAACAACATGTTAAAAAAAATTCTTAAAATATAAATCATACAATTTTATAAAAATACGTTTCTAGCTTAAATTTTACAAAATCGATCGCCCGAATGGTCTAACTTGTAAAATTCACCATAAACCGTACACATCTCCAAACATTCTAAACTTTTTAATATAAGTCCATAATGAACTCAGTAATAACATTGCAAAACAGTTTTGAAAAATGATAACCACATAATGTTACAAAAATAAAACACATAGGGGTTGTCCAGTGGGTGTTCATCCTGAGCAGATTTCCTTCCAAAATTGACTAAAAATTCCACAATGTTCCAACAATTCTCAAATGTTAATCATAGACTCCTAAAATCATATATTAAAACATAGTAAAGGGAATCATCAAATTCCAAGTATAAAATTTTATACGAATTTTTAAAACAGACATGCAGTGAGTTATTTCAAATTTTCAGGAAGTCACAAAGATGTATTTTGTTAAAATAGCAAATATATTCCAAAAATTATGAAATTTGAAAACAACATCTTAATCTAGTTTAGAGTCTATACCAAAAATTAAATTAGAGAAAAACATCATAAAAATATCAAAATTACATCACATAACAAACTAGGGCAGATTTGGCGATTAAAAGACGGCAACCACATAATTCATATAAATGGTGTCCTAAGCAAGATTTCTACAGAAAATATCAATACCCAATCTAGACCTATGAGGAACATCCTCAATCATATATGCAATAAAAATTTACAACCTAAACATGCTCCTAATTTAAAGAAAAGTGAGGTTTTAGCTATTATACCTTCATTTCTCTAAGTAGAAAACCCTAAAAGAGTTTCTTGAAAAATTGGTAAGGAATTGAAGACCGAAATTGCTACTGCTTCGTTTCTTCTAAAATTCTTGAAACCTTCTTGAAAAGGTGATGAAATGGAGCTCCAAAATCACTTCTTCTTTTTCCAAAAGTGTAGACAAAGTGTAGAGAAAATGTAGAGAGAATTTGAGAGAGTTTTTCCTTTGATTTTTGAGAGAAATGAAAGTGATTGAGGGCTGCTCTTAGCCTTATTTATAGAGGGGAATTGGAGGACTAAAATGCAAAATAAAAGTGTAATTAACAAACAAGTTTGGGGCATGCAAAAATTAGCACAAACTTAGTGCATGCGGGGTGTGTGTGTTGGCTGAATTTTGTGGAGTCTTGGGGTGGTGGATTTGATCTCCATCACCTAATTCTAATGCCATAGCATGATTATGTTATATGGTGTATTTTGATACATCATTTATAAAATCATGTATTAATAATTTATGTAATAAAAATTCCATATATGTAAATAATATAATTATGATACACACATAATATAAATATGATACAAATAAAATTATAATGTCATAAATTAACAAGTTTTGAATTTTAGGGGATTAAAGAACTAGAGTTTTTGAAATTTCAATCTAGAAAAGTGCTCAGATAAAATCCTACGTAAAAACGATAAAAGAAATTTATATATTCCCTACACATATATTTCTATCAAACTCAAGTATAATGTTCTCATGCATCAATATAAAGTATTTGCTAACCCCTTTCATTTATTATTCACGTGGCGAGTGAGTCAAATTGCGTGCCTGTTTCCTCGAAAGTCTATTCTGCAAAACTCAACACCTCTTTATATAAACTTTTATTAGTATATTTTAAATCGATAATCTCCGTTATAAAATGAGTATTTTTCAAAATATTCATCAACAAATTGATATATAATATTTAAAGAGATTTTAAATGCAAAATAATATGTTATGCAGTTTTGGAAAAACAGAGTGTTACAATGATAGTAAAAATAACGTTCACATCAAGAAAAAGAAAATTGTTAAAATTATTTGTGAAAGTCACATACAACAAGCTCAATTCTAAAAAAAATAAGTATCAATTTATTTTTTATTCCAACTTATATGTGGTTGTAAGTGTGTTTTATATTCAAAATACTTGACAATTATAATTACTAAGTCATTAACATTTTGAGAGATTATTTTACACATCTACAAAATGATAATAGTTAGACAAATTAGAATCGATTATATCGTTTTTTTAGAGTATTGATATCTAAGTATGTTGTTTTTTGTCGTCAACTTGCAATAAGACTTTTGTAAGTTCATTAATTGAGGACAATTTTGACCTAAAAGTCATAATTGAGTCCAAAAACACTAGTGAAATGCACGTGCTAGCTGAATTTCGTGTTTATTGGACTCAAATCACTAACATGAACTACTTATGAAATAAATGTGAATTGCTTTAAAATATTTGTTTTCTTGTACGCTGAAATAGTTTTATTGATTTTCTTGTAACAATTAACTTTTATGGATTTTATTGTAATGTTAATTCTTACAGGAAAATCTGAGCTATAATAGATATATTCAAAAAATTTAGTTGTAAGTTTTTATGGAGTTAATATTTTTGTATATATATATATATATATATTTATAGTGGGGGCTGTGTTGATGTAAGGTGGCATGTCGTGTGAAAATTACGGAAAAATAAAATTAAAATAGGAAAAGTATTGAGTCCTGTAAATTTATTTGAACAGGAGGTTCCATGGTCTAGCGGTTAGGACATTGGACTCTGAATCCAGTAACCCGAGTTCAATTCTCGGTGGAACCTAGTTATTTTGTATTATTTTATTAGATGGCTGCATCAACTGGTTTTTTTTTTGGCTTAAAATTGTGAAGCGGGGTGATGCTTGTTATCCATCAATTTGATCCATTAAATCAGTGAGGTCCGATCACAGCTTGGAACTATAATAGAAGAAAACAGGAAAATTAAATGGGAATAATTAGAATGTGATAATGTGAAAAACATATTTTAACTTTAAAGTTTCATTCTTATTTTGCACTCAGAAATATATATATATATTATTTTTTTATTTTTTTTTAACAACTATCATCTTTTGACTTATGAGCAATCTGATTATGATAAGACGAATTAGTATACATGATATGTGTAAATTCTTTTAAAAGAGTAGGTTTCACTTTTTTATTATTGTAAATTGTTATTATGAAAGGATGTACAATTTTCATGACCGAAAACTTTTAAGTTTTATCTCCAGGAAAAAAAAAATTATACTAGTTAAATATCCTATATATGAACCAAAATATATGAACGAAAAGTTTTTCATAGGTTTCACTTGTTTTGAGTTTGTATATATTATGTAATAGTGTTTCTCCTGTGCGTTGCACGATTTATAATAATTATGATAATATAATATGTGACTTTAAAATTAATAATATATTTTTTCAATAAAATACATAAATAGTTGACCTTACACTCCTCCAATCTTCGTCCTAATTACAGTCGCCTACACTCAATCCTCTCTTCATTATCTCCTTCCTCCACCAAACCAAAATATGATGAAAGAGACTTTTCCCTTGCTCTCATTGTCGCTCAACATCACAGTAATTTTGAGAGAGTTTTCTTCCTTCTCTCCTTATAGCTCAATTTCAGTCCACTTATTCTTTTCGGATCTGTAAATCTTGAAGCAATTTTGCCTTCCCTTTTAGTACGATCTCATCTGAAACTTGAGGAGGTTAGCCGTCTTGTAATCAGTATGCTATATTTTGGTCTCGTCATATGTACGATTTTTTCAGATCTTTTATTACTAAAGTAAATTATTGCTCTATTTTCTGATCTGATCGTTATTTTAGCATTGTAAACTTGAAAAAAGTATTTATTGATTGATTCTGCTTGAACATTTAGATTTGCTTTTTTTTTTTTTTTTAATAAATTTTATCTTGATCTCTCTAATTCGATTGTGTTTAGGTGAAATAGAACTCAAAAGATATATCTTCAATAAATAGCACAGTTTAATTAGACTTTTCTTTTTTACTTGTCTCATTGTACATAATTGAGTTAGATACTTCACTCTCGAATCTGTTAAAGTTTTGATTTATTTCAGATCCATTGCAAAATTGTAAAATCTGAAGAGAGAAAGTACTTTTCTTGTCTGATATTGTGGGCATTTCCATTGATGTTTGTTCTTCTATTTTTTTTTTCTCTCTCTAACACCTGCGAATAATTATTGAAAGATGAGATTGATGGTGGTTATTTAATACATCTTTTTGGAGAGTTTTTGGTGTAATTTTAATGATCATTATCCCTTCAACACCTATATTTTCGAGCTAATTCAGTTTGTTGCATGATTGTAGGAGAATATTCAACTTTGGAGAAAAAAGGGGCAAAATATCCGGAAAAATCAAGCAGAGATTTACTGGAAGACGGTCGTATGGGCATACCGACCAGTTGGGCCTGAACAGAATATCTTTTAGCGGCTCAGGATCGATTTAAAGGTCCAATTCCACCACACATATGGGTTCCTACGGGATTTGACAGAAAGATACGAGATAAACTTGTATCCATGGGCTTCATGAACATTAGATTTGTATATATAGTTGAACTAGGGTTCCATTAGGATAGACTTTACATTATCAGATTTAACCTACTTCAAGAAACCAAGAAAGCAGCCGTTCTTCTCTCCAAGAAAGCAGCCCGGTTCTATCTTTCTATCTTTTATTTGGTTTCTTGATTCTATTATGGGTTGTAGCTAAACTCTTTTATTCCGGTAACAATTAAGGAAACTTTAGCTATTCTATTTTATGAGATCAAATCTGTTCGTATACTTTATTTTATGCAAGTATCTGTGATTCTCTGTGTTTACTGTGGTTAATTGTTTCGGATCTATTGGGTAGTTCGAAATATTCATTAGACCGTAATTAATTAGTAGCCAACTAAATCGGCCATCCGTAATTGTGGTTTAGATTTGATTAGTGGTACATTGATTCTTCAGAATCAAGGGAAGATCAGTCTTAATTCGGTAATCCTGCGTCAGAGTTTATCGGTTTTGAATTGGGTCTCTCTAATTATTAATGATGTCGGCTCATTAAATCCATAGAGCGTCTTTAGGGTTGTCAGTCGATTAGGGAAATAATTGGTGAAGCGTCTTCCTGATTATCAAGAAATTAAGGAGAGATAAGACCGCGTCAGAAGCGTCTTCGGTGGTTATAACTAATTTATTTGCATGAATTAAAGTCAATTTTGCATCAATGATTGAAATAGATAGCTAGAGTGGAATTAATTGGAACCCGGAATATTTTACATATCTGATACAAACCCTTTTTCTTAATTTTTGTTATTCAATTTCAATCTGAAAATACAAATCTTTGCTACTGATTTTCATGATTATTGGCAAATCAAAAGATTAGAAAAATCCTCGCCAGTCCTTTGGGAGATGATCTTGCTTGCTGCTGTTCTGGTCAGTGTGGGCATACCGACCACTGGTCGGATTATTTTTGGTGGAGAAACGACGCTACCAGAGATCAACAATGGAAAAACCAAATTGTTATTTGTTCTTCTTTTTCAGTTTTGTATAATTTATGCATATGTAAATTGTTTTTCTAAGCATGTTTTGTTCACATGAATGAAAATGGGTACAATTTGTATGCTTAAATTGGCTTCAAGATATAATAGCATAAAGACTTTTTAAGTGTCCAATAACTTTTAATGTCAAATCCTCCTACTATCATGTCGATATAACAATTTTTTAACTTCTTTAAAGGTTGTTTTATATATTTTTGCTAGATGTGACTGTGAAGTTCTTACTAAAAACGTACTTATGTCGGTTATGTGTTCATTCATGAATTTCTTGAAAGTTAGACCACTTGTAAATATAGTAGTATGAAATCTCCATGTACATGAAAATATAACACACCAACTTATTTATTATTACCTCATAGTCATGAAAAATTCACTCAATACTCTCGATATTTATTATATTGCCTAATGCAGGGACATGGAAGCAGCAAATTGAATGGATTTTCAATGCCCATTGGCCTCTTGTAGGACTAATATCCTTCAAAAAACAGAACAGGGTGGCAATTACAGTGTTCAACTCGTGTAATAACAATAGCCTAAGGTATGAATATGAGCAAACAAAATAGCTCAATTTAAACAGCTTGAATCAATATAATGTACGAAATAATGAATATTAGAAAAAAAAAACTGGATGAATCATTATAATGAACTTGCAATGAAATATATATATATATATATATATATATATATATATCACTGTACTTGATAGAATCTCAAAACTATTGCTCTCAAATTTTTGAATGCTTGCGTGGAGTGATGATCTATAAAACATTACTATGACACTGCTTTTATAAATGAATACAACTAATTTTGAAGAGTTTTTTCATTAATTAAAATGGATGTTCTGAAGACTGTGAGTCCTATACTCCTACTTTATCTGCTTCATCATCATGAAAGATTCTTTTTTTCTTTTGGTCGTGTATGTAATTTACTGATGTATCATCATTGAATTTTTTTTATTGGCAGTAACTATTGTTTTATTACAGTATCAATCAGATATTGTATTGGTAATTGAACAACTACATTATTCAGCAGTCTGACCAATATAGTATTTATGGTGAAATTTGAATTTGAATTTTGTTAAATGTATGTTCGGTTTCTGTGTTGAATCACTATCAAATGAATTCATTGAATTTAATTCTTTTCTAATACACCTCTAAAAGGTTATTGGGTTTTTCATTGTGTGTATTCATGAAATAATATAATAATTATTTAGTATTTTATTTACAAAATTCAAAGTCAGCTTCTCCACATCTTTTAAAGGACTAAAATGAGACTTTTCAATACTCCTTGCAAGATGTGCCCAAAAAAAAAATATATATATAATTATATATTTTTTTATAATAATTGGTACAATAAGAAATATGACATTGCGGGCTAATTACAATGCCTCAGTCCTATGTCCATAGCGCAGGTTTTCCAAATTTTGAAATCTGTTCACTCCAATTTTTTTTTTTTTGAATTTTTTTTAAGATATGTCACTTTTATAATTTTATCAAACTGTCCTGTTTTTATATAATTATAGATGATCAAAATGCAGCAGCCTACCATCGATGCACTAGTGAACTTGTGGTAGAATAGTACCCTGCCACGGTACAGACCCGGGTTCAATTCCTAGCTGATGCAAAAGTTTTAGGCAGAATTAACTATCTATAGTAAAAAAAAAAAAATTAATAAAATATAGTATATAATAAATATATTAAATAAATAAACTTAAAAACTTTTTTTTTGTAATGTCGCCCATGCAATGGGCGACTTTAATATTTTTTTTATTCACAAAAAAAGAAAGAAGCAACCACTCGGTTGTGTCACTCAGTCGAGTCACCACTCGACCGGCCGAGTGGTACCTGTAACTCGGCCCAGCCACTCGGCCTCAACAATACTCGGCCGATCGAGTTCGAGGAATGAACTCGGCCATGGCACTCGGTCGGCCACTTAACTCGGCTGGCCGAGTGCGAAGGTAAATTTTCTGGAATGTGTAAACCTTCCCACTCGGCCGAATCACTCGGTCCAAATTCCACTTGGATGGTCGAGTGGATTTTCTCATTTCTTCATCTTTTCGGTTTTTTGTTCGTTCTTCCGTTTTCGTACATTCTCTTATTTTTATTTTCTCTTGTGGTAGTCGAATTTATTAATTTATTGAGTTTGGTAAAAAATCCATGCGATTGTTAAAAAGATCAAATGTGTTGATGAATTGCTTTTCCAACAAATAACAAGAATTATGTTTTATAAGGAAAATTTTCAAATAAAATTCTATACTACTCAAAATCATCAATAAACAACAAAGTCAAGAGGTTCAAATCAAAGCAATACATTCTTAAAAAGTAGTCGGTACGGTGTTGGATTGGGATGTGCTCACTGAGGTGGTCGGTACGGTGTGTTGGATGGGTTGAATGGTTGATAAGCCGGATATTTACTCTCTTGAAAATGGCCTTGTTGCACATGCCACTCATATTGTTGCCTTTGCATGTCAAGTGCAATTTGAGAATTGTATGATTGACGATGCACATACTCTTCTAGGTTGGCAACACACGCATCCAAAGTGTTTCTCCAATCCGACCAATCGTTCCACCCTCCTTGATACTGAGGTGGATGGTGTGGTTGCTGTGAAGTTCTGGCTTGATCGTATGAGGGCAGTTGTGCTTCCCCCATCATTTCATCCATCTGTAGTTGTTCAATATCAAGGTCCATAGGCTCTGTTCGGGCATCCGTAGTTCTTCTCCTCCTTTTCCTCCGTTCCTCCTCATTTTCAATTCATTCTCACTCTCCTCGATTGCTTCTATGTGAACCAAGTCATTCAGTAAAATATTATGGACCTTCCCTCCAGCAACATTGGTGAGGCGAGAATTGGGCAGTGCAAACCTCTTTTTATCTGATAAAATCAGATACAACTTTCTAGTGCCGGGATGTAATAGGTACATCTTCATGTTACAAAGCAGTTCGAGGTTTATAGTGGTCTCGCCTGGTGTCTCTTCCATCCCTTCCAAGTTCACCCCGTAGTGTCGAGCAATTGGAGTGATCAAACCTCCAATATGATTAGCTACCTGATTTTTTGTTCGAACAAACTGTCTTAAGAGCATTGGTGCTACATTGAACTTCTTACCTTTCACCAAGCACCATAGTATGAACAGCTCATCCAAGGTGACCACCCCAGGCTCAGGTTTAGCCAAAATTGTACTGGAGACGAACCTCTGAAAATATCAGATGACCGAGCTTCGAATACTTGATGCTTTCGATCTACTAGGGTTGTAGACCGATGGCTTATCTGGAAAAGGCTCTGTTATTTCCTTCCAAAAAGTCATTGCATTGAACTCGGGAAAATTGAACATGTCATCGGGTAGATTCGAGTACTTCTTCTTGGGAAATCCATAAATCTGATTGAGCTCTTCAGCCGAAAGATGGTGGCACTCATTTCCCACATAAAATATCATGGATTCTGGCACCATTTCATTGTATCCTACATGAAGTTGTGAGAAGAATTCGAGGACTAGGGGCTCATACGTCTTCTCATGCATGGCAAAGAATTTACTCCACCCGATATTCTTGCACAATTTTTTCAAATCCTCGTATATGCCCATTTCCTTCATGCGATCTACATCGGCGAAACGAGTGGCTCGCCTTTTCTTCATTTGGACTTCAAACCACCTTTCACTTTCATTCTCCCAATTAGCAAAGTGTATTCCGTAGGCATCCGGCATGGTGGATAGAATTCTTTCGTACTCCTCTTGTTGTTCTTCGATGGAGTGTTGACTCCATTTGAAGGTAGTGTTGACAACATCCATACTATGATCCATTGTTCGTACCTAGATGACATGGAATTAATATTACATTCATGTCAACAAGTTCAAAAGTCATATAATACATAATTCATTCTTAATTACATCTCAAGCAATTTCATCATTCAACATTGCAATTCATAGGATTTCACATTAAACATTGAAATTCATGGGATATTAAGATCATTTGATCATTGTTCTAGGCAAAATCATGCCACATTCCCAATTTATATGATGCTTATCAAGTATTCGTTAAAAAACTTCAATGGAAACTTACAAAAAAAAAATAACTTGTTTCATGCCATAATACTTCAAATTAGTCCCTCATCAATATATTCAAACAACAACCTCAATGTTAAATGAAAACATACCTAAATAGAAGATAATATCATGCATACCAATTATTCGATAAAAACTTCAATGAAAAATTGCAAGAAAACATAACAAGTTTCATGTCAAAATACTCCAACTAAGTCCATCATCAACATATTTAATCAACAAAAGCAATGGTAGAAGAAAACATACCTTAAGAGTGGAAAAATGAAAATTGTTGTTCTTGCTTGAATCCTTCAAATCTTCACCACTTTTTGGGGAAATTGGAACAATTTGTTGTTTAAAATGATTTGTTGAATGATTTCAACGGAAATATTGAGTTGTATGATGATAAAATTTCGAATTGAAGAGAAGAAATTGGAAGAGGGTAGGGTTTGAAAGAGAAAGAGTGAGAGAAAATGAGAAGAAAATGGGTTTAAAAAGGCTCCGTGGCTGCGCACTCGGTCGGGCCACTCAGTCGGGCACTTCACTCAGCTAGCCGAGTGCAAAGGAATTCCTGAAACCTTCGCACTCGGTCTGCTCGGTTGTGCCACTCGGTCTGAGCACATTATAGATCCTAACAAAATCAAGGCACATCCACGTGCATATTGCACAACATGTTGTTGTGGGCTATTATCGGTAACAGGGTGTATGCTTAGGTGTGTACCTAATGCTAACAGTGAAAATCTTGACCCTTTTAAGTCTTCTGCATTAGGGTTCCATCCCAGAAGCACCTGACAACGTGTAGTCCAATATGACCTTCCGGTTGAATTATGTGAACTTATAACGGCCCTACCTTCAATTGGCAGGCCCCAAATAAATGCGACATCTTGTAATGTCACGGTCACCTCTCCAACTCTAAAATGAAATGTATGAGTTTCGGGCTGCCACCTCTCAACCAGTGCAGTTATTAATGATTTATTAATTGTATAATCACCACATCTGTAAACACTATAGAATCCCATACGATACAACATGGATATGACTCGGTAATGCAACTTCTGTGTACGTCTGAGTATTTTCCTGCCATCATCGTTTGGGTCATCCTCATAAGGATCATGGTCATCAAGTCTCCAAAAGATACAACTTCCGTGTCTGCACTTCAATTTTTGGTCAACTTCTCCTGCAAATACATCCTCAGATCGGTGTAGATGTTGTTCCCTTAAATTCTCACCACTAATAGGGCCATATTCTTCGAAGTGCTCCATACTGCAATAAGATTAAATATATTAGAAGAACTAAAAATATTTGAAATTAAAAATGGAAATAAGTAATCAAACAACATTACAACATTCTATACACAACAATCTCATCTATGGTCATATGAAGTTCCCGTCTGGGAAGCAGCTTGATCTTGTGCACGATATTGTTGCCTAGCGCGTGTTTGTGCCCAATCCATTTCATTTTCAATTCTCGTCGTTTTGCCTCTTCTCGCGCAATGCCGGATTATGACACAGTTGGAAGGAAGCCTCATCCCAATAATATTCATCAGGCAATGTCTCAAACTTACCACTATAGGTGTCCACATACGTACTTGTATTGAAAAATGAGTTCATGTAAATCATCGGATTGACTCCAAAATATCGACAAGTTTGCATTGCATGTGAACATGGTATGCCGTTTTGCTTTCAATCTCCACAGCTACACTCTCTTAGCATCAACTTGACAATATGGGTATAGCATCTCGTTGTTCCTGGCACAAATATTTTCACTGAAGCTGTTTGATCAGTAAAATCAACCTTATAGACTTGATGTTCCATTGCCTTCCATTGTCGTTGATCATACTTCTTGTACACCTCATCAGGACATGGTTGGTTCCTTTGTTGCATTTCACGGCCCAGTGTCAATCGGCCAAGAAAATATTTTATCGATCGATAAAATGTAGCATGCACAATCACACAGATTGGGAGCCGTCGTGCACCTTTCAACATGCCATTCATGTACTCAGACAAATTTGTTGTTAAAATTCCATTTCTCCAGCCTCCGTCATGTGCAAGAGTCCATTGATCCTTTTCGATTTTCGATAGGTAATCATATGCCCTCTCATTCAACACCTTTATTTGATCCATCACATTTTCAAACTCTCTGATTGTGAAAGCTGATCCGGCTTGCCAACACATGTCTTTTAACTTCACATTCTTCACCTTGCTATTGAAATTCGAACAGACATGCCTCAAACAGAAACGATGGACTCCAAGAGGCAGCTGAAAATCTGGAATTCTTTCCACTACTTTCAAAAGACCGGCGTGTCTATCTGAAATCAGACACATTCTTTCTCTACCGCGAACAATATGTTTGGATATCATACAAAGAAACCATGTCCAAGAAGCAAAACTTTCTTCGTCCACAAGTGTATAAGCCAAAGGTAAAAGATGTTGATTTGCATCCATGGAAACAGCAATTAACATCTTGTGCTTGTATCTAGTGTAAAGATGAGTTCCATCAACACTAATAATTTTACGGCAATGCTGGAACCCATCTATACATGGCTTGAACGCCCAAAACACATATTTCAATATTTTTACACCATTTGTCTCTTCGGGCATGTGGCGCCACTCGACAACTGTGCCTAGATTCCATTTTTGTAAAGCTCCCAAAAATTTAGGTAGTTTTGAAACTGAGCTCTCCCATGTACCATACACATTTTCTCTTGCTCGTTTCAAACCATGCCATGCCTTATGATATGAGATTGTATATTGAAATTTATCATACACTTGTTGTTGAACACACTTAATCTCATACCCGGGATCTGTCTGAACCATTCCAGTTAGGAACGCGGCAATCATGTTTTTGCACAAGTTTTGATGGTCAACAGACACCGCGTTCATTAGGCACGTATGAGGGCCTCCATACTTAGTGATTTCCCATATATCAATCTTTTGTTTGTAACCTGCGCGCAACCACCAGTTGCAATGTGTAGTCTCATAATTATTTTTGCATTTGACTTTCCATATACGAGGTGTGCTTTACTCTACTCGATATTTACGCCTCGCTATACGAATTGAAAAGTCTTTCACTGCAGACTGCAAATTCTTCTTATCTTTGAATACCATGCCTTTTGTGAGCACTCCTTCAGTAGCATCATAATATCTAAATTTTTTCAAAAGATCAAATGAGTCCACTAGCATTTCATATGACGATGCATTGAAGAACGGGATATTCGAATGCATGGAATATCTCTGAGCACTTGATGGAAATGGTGGTTGTTGATTGGATGGTGATCTCTCTTGATTTGGGCAATAGATAGTTTGAATATCACCAATATCCACCCCATCTTCATTTGATTCACTGGACAACTCGTCTTCGTCAGGTTCAGAGTCTTCTAGTTCATTCACACCAAAAGTGTCAATCAATGGATCATGTGGTTGATCCTCTGTATGAGCATTTTCTCTTTTAGTTGGAATACTCTCATTATTGGACCTTGAGGTTCCACCAGTATGCTCTTGCCTGACGAGTGCTGAATTATTAATGTCATCACCTCTTAAGTAAGAAGCATATTGATAATACTCATTGCTTGGGAGAATATCTGGAAGAGCATTATCTTGCAGTTTCTCCGGATCAATATGAAATTCTACATATTGGTTATCCGCGTCCGGTGCAAAGAAAAACCATAGATTATCATCGTTGTTGATTGGTATACGATGTTATCTGTTGTTTGCATATAGTGAAGCAAATATGTTGAATTTATATTCATTGCTATCGATCCTTGTTAGTTCAAAGAATTTTGATACCAGGCCAGAATATTCGATGTCTCGAGATACCCTTGTTGCACAAACAGGTGGAACATCGCTACTATCCCCAATATAAACAACAATACCGACATTATTTGAAGACTCCATATCTTAAATAATAAAGATGTATTAATGATCTTAAAATATGGAGTTAACTATATTTTTGCATGCAAGAGGTATTATTAAGCTATATAATTAGAAAGTATCATTAAATTAAATTCAACTAATAAATTAGTAAAATTCAAACCTGATATTGAAATGAAGCAATATCTCAATGCAACGGCAACAATTTGATTATCACGATAAATGCACAACAACAACAACAATTCCCAGGGTTCCTACATCAAATAATGTATAAGAAAAAAATATTAACGGCAAATCTATAACAATTTATATAGCAAAAAATTTCAACAAAATCTATTACAAATTATACAAATTAACCCGACCGACATACACATACCCAAAACACGGCACATACGCACACACCACACAACCACACACACACAAGCACACACACGCACACATCACACAACATCACACAACCACATCACACCAGCACACACACAAGCCACACACCAGCACACATACAAGCACACACACAAGCACACACACCATCACAACACACACCACAACACACATCACACACATACATTTCATACACCACACACACAACATACAATAAAACCACACAACATACAATACAACCACACAACACACACACTCCAGCACACACAATACACCACACACACACACCATACACACACAAAAAACACTACACACACCACATACACACACACACACCACCCACACACAAAACACCACACACACACACACACACACAAATTTTGAAAAAAATTACCTCAACAAATTTTTGAGAAACGGAGAAGAAAAAACCGTGAATATTGAAGAAAAATTGAAAGAGAATTGAAGGAGAATTGAAGAAGAATTGAAGAAGAAGTGAAAAAGAAGTGAAGAAAGAAATGAAGAAGAGAGACATGTGTGGTGTGGGTGGGTAATAGATATGATAGAGAAAGAAATGTGTGTTGTGAATATATTTGGGAAAAAAAAACAGACGGATTAAGAAAACCAAAACCTTCACGTGACTCGGCCAGCCGAGTTAAGTGGCCGACCGAGTGCCATGGCCGAGTTCATTCCTCAAACTCAGTCGGCCGAGTATTGTTGAGGCCAAGTGGCTGGGCCGAGTTACAGGTACCACTTGGCCGGCCGAGTGGTGACTCGACCGAGTGACACAACCGAGTAGCTGCTTCTTCCTTTTTTTGTGAATAAAAAAAAATTTTAAAGTCACCCATTACATGGGCGACATTACAAAAAAAATTAAAATTTAAGTTGTCGCCCCTGGCAGGGGCGACTTTAATTAAAGTCGCCTCCCGCCGGGGCGACTTTACTTATTTATTTAATATATTTATTATACACTATATTTTATTAAAAAAAAAATTACTATAAACAGTTAATTCTGCCAAAGTTTTGTCTCCTGAGTTTTCATATTTACATTTGTTTTCCTTCAAAAAAACATAAATAACAATAATAAATATCTCTATCTTACCATATATAAAATTAATAATAAAATTATATTATTGTTTTTATAAAAATATATATAATAACCATTCACATCAATTATACTAAAAAATAATAATATTTTTAGATCAAATTCATATAAAAAATTAATATATTATTTATTCAAATCCAACTTATGTATCAAAATAAAAATAAATAATTCAATCTATAAAAAAACTATATTTTATTCATAAAGATATAATTCATACTTTAATGTAATTATTTATTTAAAAATATACAATGTTGATGTCAAATTAAAGACCACAAAAAAAAAGATTATTTTGATATATTATACATAAAAAAAAACGGATTTAAAATGATAACATTATTTAAGTATTACATTTTTGTAAAAGATAATAAATAGAAAAAACAAAGACAGAGAAGAACACAATGTCAGTGAATGAAATCAAATAATTATATATTTTAAGTGTTTCATTTAAACAAAAATATCTAAAATTTAATATACAATAATTTGGTAGAAATTATAACAAATCAAAAAATACTATATTTTGTAAATAAAGTAGAAATTCAATTCGATCATAACAAACCTGAAAATAAAGATTTTGCCTAAATACGTGAGTACCATTTGGGCGGAAAACCAAAACTAAAAATATTCATTTAATTATTATATATAAATAGATATTTGATAAATTATATTATCATTACTATAAATGTACATAAGTTAGAATTTATATAAAGTTATGCACTTTCAAAGAATTTGAGAAGCCTTTTAATAATTTGACATCAATGTAAATTTGAATTTGAAAAGGAGTATTTTTGGTATAACAAACCCAACATGATGCAACCTCATTACCCTTGGAGTCCTGGACTTCCTTCACTCCAAGGTAATGTATTATTGAATGATGGGTATTGCTTTTAAATGACATACAACAATGCAGTATCCTTTTTTGTGATATTCCTTTCATCTCATAATAGGATTCTTATTTTTCTATAACATTATTTTTTATTTTTAATTAATTAGATACACGTACAACCTTTTAAAACTGATAAATTATTATTTATAAATTTTTCTTCACAATTTTATTGAAGATGTGTAATCTACACAGATTATATTATTGGAACACACAAAAAACGTGACACCATCCCAATAATAAAAAATAGATAAAAGTTATAAATTAGCCCATAAAGTAATACATCAGGTTCAAATTGGACCTTAAATTATTTTTGTTTACAAATAGGATCTTTAACTTTTAAAATGTGTCAATTAAATAAACTATAAACTTCTTATTAATAAATAAATAGATCATTTTAAAAAAAAAATTAATAACAAAATAAATCTAGAAATTATTTAATATGATAATAAAAATTTATTTAAAAATAAAAATAAACTCTAAAAATTATTTAAGAAATCAAAAATCTCAAAAGACCTTAAATTATCTAAATATAAAATAATTAGAGTGTCTTAAAACATAACAAGTCACCATATCTCTACCACTTTTTTGTATCTACATTATTAAATAGTTTTTAAACTTTAATTTGTTAATTTATTGATTTGTTTAAATATATTTATGATTTAATTTGTTGATTTTTAGATTTATTGAATATTTAACATTTTATTTAGTTAATTTAGTATTTAGAAGGGTCCTATTTGATATATATTTAAAATTTCAAAGACTTATTTAACCTATTTCAAAAGTTCTATGGTATAATTGGACAAAAATAAGTTTATGGTCGAATTTGAGTGTATGATGATAATCATTGAATGTTTAATTTGTATTTTTTTCTAAAAATAATTTGAACACAAAATTAAATCAGTAAATTCAACACCATTAAATTACGCAGAAATTTCTGGATTCTCTCAAACTTATACTATTGCCATTGGACTATATTTTACGTAGAACAAACATATTCTAATCTGTAGTATTTATAACCTTTACAAGTAATGTCTGGCAACTCCCATCGATAGGGCTGACACTTATACGATAAAGCATCACTAGCCGAACGAGTTCACGAAACTCTCCTTGAGGCTTCTTCTCCCAAAGAGTCTTCTCAATAGATATGTGCTTCCCTCCAAGCTGATTACAACACAAGCTAGAACCGAAAACACATCTTTTGTTCAACCACAGTTGATCCAGCTCAGTGTTCTACTTGGAATCCTGGACTTCCTTCACTCCAAGCTGATTACAATATAAAAAATAATTTGAACACAAAATCTCTGAATTTGTGTTTTGCTGGATTACATAGTCATAGTAGTAACTTGTCCCAAATATTAAGCTAACAGAACTTTATCTCAGATTTCTTTTCCACTTCCCAGTAATGTTCTTCTCACATTGCATCAGTATTTTTGCATCACAATGTGTATAATATAAATATTAAGCTAATAATAGTAATTTCTGTTATACAAACCACCCACTGAGTGTTCAAAAGCAAAAAATTTAAAAACAGTTCACTTCTAGTTATTAATACCTAAAAGCAGCAACAAATCTATAAAGCATTTTGAATCGTATGTATATGAATCTTTACGAAGCCCCTTCCTTCCATTAAGATACAAAAATATACATATCTCAAAGCTGGATATTTGGAGAAGCATTTTCATTTGTCGTCTTCTTTTTCAAACCTTTTGCAGAATAGCTTGGAGGATGGCTATTCTTTGTCCCCCCTTCTGTCTTCGCTGAAAGCCTCCAAGGAGGCCTTGAATCATTATCCTGAACTCTGAAAGCAGCAGCCCTTTCTTCAATCTTCTTTCCTAAACAAGGTCTCCCACGTGGGACCTGCACAAACTTAGAGCATCAAAACCTACTAAACAAAGATATTATTATTATGTAACTTAAACAAACTTTAGCATTTTCTGGCATATATTGACCTTGTCCAAATAACAATATTAAAAAAATATATATATTGAATTACCAAGTTATCATTTTCTATCACCAAGCAAATACATCAATCATTAACTACTTACATCAGAGCATCACCAAAATAAGCAGCAGATATAGCTTGTTATTTAGCCAGCTTAGCCACACTTCATTATTTCATATGATGCACATAGAAGGCTAGCTAGTAAAATAACAAAAATTACCTTTTTTGTCAAATTTCTCGAAGGAAACTCTGCATTTGTTGTTGTTTCCAATGCAATGGAATTGCGGAGATCCTTATCGGTACCTCTTGCCTTAACCTGCACATCAAGAGCTGGTTATAGTTTGATAACCTTTTTTTCTTGTTCCGTGTGAAAGCAAGTGAAGACACATTTTTTTCTAGTTAGCTAGCAAAGTTGCTAAACTTAGTAGCCACAACCACAAATGACACTTCTTTTCTTTGTGATGCGTGTGAGTGCAGGGTAATTTTTGGTATCTCCCTATCTGCAACCCTGAAATTCACTGCAAGCTGAGTATGAGACGTGCTCTCGAGCCAGCAGGTATGAGAAACAAAGTTCACTGCATTTTCAGTGAGAATTTTTACATCTTTGCAACTTGATTGCTTTGGATGTATAGGTGAGTGTATACAAAGATAAATGTAAGATTGCAGTCATCAACAAACCTGAGGTTTTGCATGTAATTGATGTTTCCCTGTCTCCTTTAATTTTGTTTTCTGCTCAAGCTTCTGAAAAAACTGAAAAGATAATGATAAAGCAAAAGCATTAGAAGTAATTACATAAAATTTAGTTGGTTTTGGTATAAAAGTGCAACAACATTTGACTTGCCTCTCTTCGTTTTACTGCTCTTTCTTCACTCTTAAATGTGAACGAAGAAGGCACAGTCGGTACTCGTGCTTTGATACTAGATATATTTGAAGATTTGGAATAGCTGAAAAGAAAACAAATCTCGTATCAGATTTTAATTTTCTCAGCACATTTTATATCACAATGGAACATGAGTGACCAAATGACAAATCATCAACAAATAAGTGCTGAAAGGCTTACATTGAGGATAAGGACTGCACTTTTTCACCCACCGTTCTCACTTGGGAGATTGAATCACCATGTGGTCTCATGGTCCTGTAAATTAATTAATCAATTTAGATTAGGCATATCACTTGTACATAATGAAGTTTCATAATTGGTGAGAATTCTATTTTTGTCTTTTCAATTCCAAAAAAACACAAGAGACCTGCTGTTTTCTGCCTGAGGTGTTGCTGAATGATGCTTGAACAGACTATTTGCAGACGCCTGCAATTAAGATAAAAGACAGCTGATGCATTTCAGATCTTCTGAAAGAGAATGACCAGGAAAATAAAATCAAAGCAGGTAACAAAAGTACAGTACCCTAATTGAAGTTTGAGGACTGCTGTTTTTATATTTCTTGGCTGGAGCCCGGTCCGTTTTTGAGTTTTCAATCTTTGGAAATGTATCTTTCTGGATTGAACCTGAACACGGAGCATAATTGATAGACATGTGGAGCGATGTAGTGTATGATCTCCTTTTGTTGCTGGAGTCCATGGCCTTACTCTTGCTATCTGGAGTCTTCTCACTATTCTTGAGTTGAACAGGCTTTATCACTCTAACAGGAGATGCACACTCGGAATCACCATTGTATGTCAACAACTTAGAAGTAGAAACTTCAGGTTTCTTCTCAATTGATGCCAAGTTTATTGGAGAAACTTCACCCTAGGACAGATAACGTCAGGGAAGACCAGTTAACAAAGAACAAAATAACTCAGTAGCTGGCATTACAGATGAAGATCAGGGATTATTTCATGCTACACCTAGTGACCTACACCATGTGGTTTATCCACTATCCATGTACACACAATCACACACCCAACTGTGTTTATCGGTGCAAATCTACGGTGGATAAAGCACCTGTTGTAGTTCTAAAAGACAAATTCAAGGCTAATTCATACCTTGTTGCACAGATTATCCTCTATTTTGGACACAATATCACCAAAGCATCCATCATTTTCGAGAACGTTTGTAAATTCTACTGGATTTTCCATGAGAACAAGTGGCTCCGTTACTTTTTCAGTTTCTTTAAGCTTGGCATCTTCGGACATTCTTTCAACTGAAGCATCAAAATTACCATTTTGGCCGACAGGAACAACTGGGCTGCTACTCTGAACCACTCCTTCCTCCGTAGTTTTAGAGACAAGATGGCTGTCTCTCTGCTCAAAGCCCAAATCTGACGAACAAGTATCCTCAACCTTAAGTTCAGTATTTGTTCCGGACGAATTGTTAGCTTCCTCATTTTGCTGCTCAAGCAAAGCTGCAGCCCTCCTCCTCTTGAAATGGGCTTCAAAGTAAGCTTTCTTCTCAGCAACAGAACCTGGTTTAGAATACTTCTCAACCTCCTCCAAGTATCGATTGTGAGTAAAAGCTGACCATTTTCCCCAGTCTAGTGATTCAGACATGAACCTCCCGAAGGATATAGATGTTGTTAGGGCCCGGTTTATAGTATTGCCCTGTGAAGTTATTTGTAGCATAATCCTGAGCACTTTGGCTATGGCGTTCAATGACACATTAATTCAACATAAACTAAAATGGTATGATTATATGCTTTCCCTATCAATTTCATATTCAACTAATCTGATCAGATTTAACAGCTTCAGTTAGATGATTTTCTATGACTCGCACTACTAGAACCCAATTCAAATCAAAATTGACATCTGATACACAATTATTACAGCATTTGCAAAGATATGCACAAATTCCACAGTGGCACATGCAATCGGCTTGTACTAAAACTGTCAGTAGGTCCAAGCAGCAGAAGAAGAAAAAAATCACATTTCTGGATCACATTGCGCTTAAGCAAGATCAAGGATTCAGATTATGCTTAGAATAGAACCACAAACAAATTAGACGCTTATGCATTCTGGATCCCAATTCCTAAATCAATTTACAAACTACCCCAAGGGAAGAATCTGAACCTAGAAATAGAACATTCAAGCAACACCCAGGTAAAATCAAGAACAAGAAATCAGCATTAAACCCATTTCACGAGCTACGTTTGTAGCATAGCGAACCCCACATGGTTTTCATTTGAGTAAATATATATAATATTCTAGGGAATATCAAAATAAACATAGGAGATCCAGTACATCTTCAAAAAAAAAAAGGAAAAGGAGGGAAAAAGAACCTTTCTTTCTTCACTTGAAGTTGGAGAAGGCTGAGAAACTGAGCGCATAAGGCATGCCGGAGATTCCCCCATGATTCCTTCCAGCAACAACAATCAAGAAAATGAAAAAACCAAAAAACCCACTTATTTTTCTTTAATTTTGAACTTCTATTTCTTGAAAAAACTTGTGTTTTCTCTGTTGTTGCAATTTGATTCAAAGAACCATTGTAGAAGAAGGTCTCCCCGAAAGGGCGTCAGGAAAAGAGAAGCTTTTGCTTGAATATTGAATCTAGTTTGTGTAGAAAGATGAGAGGTTTCTGGTTCTTGAACTGAAGACTGGGACTACTCCCAACGGCTAGTTTTCTGTTCTTTTGTCCATTTCTTTATTGGTTAATTTAAATTTTAATTAGAATGGAAGGCCAATTATATCTGTAACTAGAAGATCAGGGCAACGCTACAACGGCTAATTGCCCATAGGGGCCAACACAATGTAACCCTACTTTGATTTTTTCAAAATAAATAAATAAGGAAGAAATAATAATTATACGTAAATCATTTTCTATTGTTCAATCGCTACAAATACATTTAAAAATTAATAAAATTAGAAAAAACTAAAAAATATTTTTAATTTATTTATGAATGTTCTTTCATTTTTTATTTTTAAATTTGGAAGAAACATATTCATTATTATATTTTCCAATATATATATATATATATATATATAGATCGAGGCAGGTCAATCTCCAATCCAACCCACGTGAGGAAAAAATATTAGTCCAAATGGATTGGAAGGGGCTAAAAAATGGCTGATTTATTTATTTTTATTTTCATTTTTTGGGTACCAAATTAAGATGAATTTTTGCTGTAGGAAAAAATATACATTAGAAAATAAGAGTGTGATTTGGCCCAAAGGCAACAAGATTTAAAGTATTAACCAATCTAAATATATATATATATAAACAGAAGTCGCTCTAAAAATAGTAGCTACAAAAATTTCGCTAAATTTTTATTTAGAATCATAATCTTTCTATATTAAAATATTTGATTTTCTTCGAATCATGATATTCATATATTTTTTGACACTATTGTATTTAATCTTAAAAACTCTCAAAAGTTAAAAGTAGATTAATAATTCAACATGTAATAATATAGTGTAGCAGTTTTAAAAATGTTGATTACCCAAAGCTTTCTATCATCCTATATTAATTAAGCACATAGTGATTTCAATATTTAGCAAAGAGAAATTGGTTGAAACTAGCCAATAAACTCTAAAATTCATGAAATATAAAACATAACAACCTCATCCAATATACACTTCACACCAAAAATTAAAATAGAGTTGGACATCATGAATGTCTCAAATTTAAGTCACGTACAAAAGTAGGGCATATTTGACAATTAATCGATGATCAACCAAGAAATTCATACAAATGATTTTCTAATAAAGATTTTCACAACAAATAATTCCAACAAGCCTAAACTATGAGGAAAAATTTGGACATAAGAAAAATGCATCATATTCATACTTATTAAAGAAAAACTGAAGTTCATAGCCAAAATATATTGATCTTTTTAAATTGTAAAAATTACTACCAACTTCCTAAATCTTGAAGATGAACATCTTCTAATTGTACTTCAATTCTACCAAATCTTCTTGAAAACAAGTTAATAATGATGTAGTTGAAACTTCAAACACTCTTGTTTATGAAATTTATAAAATTAATAATTTTAGAATTGTATAAACTCTATTAATTAAAAAAGATATTAATTTATCAATACATTAATAATTTATAATTTATAGAGTGAATGTATATAGCTTTACTAAATAAATTGAACAATTTGTTGAGTATTAATTTAATAAAAACATTTTACTGTAATTAACAATGTTGTATCTTGAAAAGCAAAAGGCATAAATTTAAATACAACACGATTCCGTGGTAGGCCCAACCCAAAAGAGCCGACCCTGCGAGATACACATACGAGCACCTAATCGAGCGAGAGCAGCATCAAAACAAGATTTTGCCGAAAATCAGATTCAATTTCTTCCATCTTGCAAGATACGCTCCACCGCGCATCCTCTCCCCACCGTCCACCCACTGGCAATCCAAGCAGACGCGCTGCCGCTAGACGGTGGTGGTGTTGCCGCCCTTTTGAGTTCCGAAATATAGAGGATGAGTAACAACACAGCAGGAGCAGGGCCTTCCTCAAAAGCGAGAGCGGGGGCATCCCAACCTTCGGAATCCACGAAGCGTAAACGTGGAATGTTCCAGAAGGATCTGCAGCATATGATGTACGGCTTTGGCGATGATCCCAATCCACTCCCTGAGACCGTTTCACTTGTTGAGGATATTGTGGTGGACTATGTCGCAGATATGGCCCACAAAGCTCAAGACATTGCATCCAAAAGAGGAAAGCTCTTGACGGAGGATTTCCTCTTTCTGATCCGGAAGGACCTGCCGAAACTGAATCGATGCACGGAGTTGTTATCAATGAATGAGGAGTTGAAGCAAGCAAGGAAGGCTTTCGAGGTTGATGAAGACAAACTCGCTTCGGTTGATTGACGTGCATTCTTCTTCCATGGTACTTATCCTAATCCAATAAACAAATAGCTGTGTTTTTTCCGTTATGGTATTTTTAACCCTAAGGCTGCATTGCATTCAGGGACTGAGCCATGATTTTTGGACTGGGGCGAAATTGTAGTTTTGAATAATTTTTTTAATTCTTGAAATTTGATGGGCGTATTGTGTATATACATATACCATGTTCTTTGAGGGTGGCCGCCGCTCCCAGCCCTCCCCTAGTGCGTTGTCTAACCCCTATTTATGCCTTGATAATACTGAACCAAGTCCTGACATTATCTTGAAGTACTCGAGACTTTATCAATGGCCTTCTTTGAGGAACATTTATCAAGTTTGTGTATTTGAATTCCCAGTCCTTTTCATCTGGATTCTTAGTTTGTGGGAAGAGTTTCAGGGATAGTATTGGTTATTATCTCAGTATAGATAAGGGCTCGAGTTCTAACAAATTTGTTTCTTGAAATTATTGGGATCAAAGATCACATTTTGGTTGCAAATTAATCACAAAAGATTTCCACTAAAAGTTCATGTAACATATCCAAATTAATGACGTTACATGCATTGAAATAATTGAATATCATTATTTACACTTACAGTTTCTTAATTTTTATGGAAAACTGCCTCCAAAATTGCTGAATCCATCCCAGATGAATGGATTATCCATCCAACTTTGAAAAGAATCCATGGAAAAACTTGCGATGGATTCCATGTTTTGGAACATTGTTGAAGACTCGATTTCAACACAGGGCTCATTGCTATTCTGACTTAAGCCAGAAGTCAATGCCTCTTCTGTCTTTTGTTGCATTTGATAATCAGGTAAAACTGTTTCTTGAAGCTCCAGTTTCTGATGAGTTTCTGCATCACTTTCTGAAGCAAAATTCTGCTCAATTGGCTTGTGAGTGAGGGGGTCTAATCCAAGCAGTTTTAGTTTCTTCTTGATCCTTGTGTTCCAGTGGTTTTTTATCTCGTTATCTGTCCTGCCTGGAAAGTGTGCTGCTATCTTAGACCACCTGCCACAAATCCTAAATAATGTCAGAAAATGAAACTTAGCGCATGGTTCTTGCCCGTTAAAATAAAGCTTTTATCTATGTGATATGTATTGTACACTTGTCTGTTCCTATTCATAAGAAACCCCATTCATTAAAGACCCTCTTTTGTAGGAAATGCAAAATTAGTGCTGAAATTTAAATTTTGCAATTGATTCTGTTCACTTTGAATTGTCATGAATTGAATGCTGAATGAAAGAAATTGACATTCTTGAATTTCCTGCCCAATTGTAGCTGATGTGTCCGGAGGTCGCCTATATGGCACTTATGTGACCAATTTTGCATTTCCCCCCTCCTTGTGGCCATTGACATAACAGATGATGTTTCTAGTCTCTCTCTCTCTCTCCTTTTTTTTTTTTTTTTTTCATGTATGAAATGTTCAAAATCATCTTATTACAATCCAGTAACTACAATAAAAAGAGAAGGGGGAGGAAAAAAGGGAAGTTTGTAATGATTTTTTCAAGTGACATCCTTTAAAGAGTAATTAGCAGCTTCATTAGTAACTGGTAGCCTGGTAAACTAGGAGACGTCTGAACCACATTTACTAACATTTGAACTGGAAGCAGAAGATATAGTATACCAAGAAAGAACATTGTTTGAGTTGAGGTTAGCTATTATAACCTGTAAATGGATAATTATCTTATGATGTTTGTTACCTGTTACCTAGTTGAGAATGAAGTTCAATGATCATGTCCTCTTCTGCTTCTGTTAATGCACCTCTCTTGAGGTCTGGCCTCAGGTAATTTATCCACCTTAGCCTACAACTCTTTCCACATCTCATCAAACCTACAATATATAGTCATGACAGTTCAGTTTCCTCAAGTTCAGAACAAGAGGGGGGAGAGAGAGATAGAGTACCTGCAAGTTTAGGGACAAGCCTCCAGCATTGTATCCCATTGTTGAGGATGAAGTCAATGAGCTTAGAGTCTTCTTCCATAGTCCATGGGCCGCGTTTGAGTCCAATCTTTTCACAGCAAGGTTGTCTTCCCATGATCGCAAGAGGGTTCACTGCACAATGCAAAACTAAAGTGTTGCAGCCAAACAATGCAGAAAACAACTATCTTGCATGCCACTTTATTTTCTATTCAGTCACGAAAAGTAGTTTCTAAGGGCTTTCTTTTATATTGAAACCAAGATTCTTCCAGCTAATGCACAGATCAAACTGTTCCCTTTGTGAACAAAAACTCATAATTGAGCTCCAAAACAAACAAAGATTCATGCTTTATATCCACTGTCAAAATAATAGTTATTTTGGATTCCATGGTTATGGTTGCTCGGAACAGGTCAGTCCCCCATCTCCCCCTTAAGGCTCACCACCTTTGTCTATATTCATTCTTAAGACTCACCACCTTCGACAGAGCTTGTTGGGTCCACGACGGACTCAAAAAAAGCTGTATACCAATGGAGATTCACGTCCTCGTAATCCCATAATTCTTTGCTCGTAAACTTAATGTGGGATTCATTTAACTAGCCCAATATACTTGTTACTATATTAAAACCAATATTTTTTTTTTTTGTGTGTGTTTAAATGATTGAACGTAGGCATTGTAGGGAACATTGAGAATTAAATAAATGTGATCACAGACGTGAGTCCTTGTCGTTGACATAATTTTTAAATGCAAATTAATTGCCTTTTCTTATTAATTATCAGCAGAAAGTAGAAGAAGACAGCTTCATTCATGGGGCTCAACTCTTTATTCCTTTTGAAACTTTTGATTCTGCTAACACGAATGACTTTTGCTTCTGCACAATGTTCTGTGTATCAAATCTTTAAATGATTTCCTTAATTTATTAATAGTTGAACTTTGTGAGCAGATTTTTTTGTTTTTTTTAAATATTAAAAAGGCATGGAATACGTCGAAACAAGTGGTTATATTATAGACTTTCTTGAGTCTCGTGATTTTTTATTTTAATTTTTTTGGTGGGGAGAAATGTCTGATGATAATTTAATACACTGTTTGTTTATGTTGACAATTAATCATAGTACTTAGAAATATTAAGATAATTATGGCATTATAACTCATGATTAGTCGTGTTAATTGAGAATGAGATTATCCTAAAAGCAAGTTGAATTGGGAGTTTACGTGATTCGAGTTGAGTTCTGATCAACTCAAAATTGACTCACAAATCTAAATGAGTCTAATTGAGCTTAAAGAAACTTGATGAAGATAAATCAAAATTGAAATTATTTATTTAAAGTAACTCAATGTTAATCTCTATAATCTTAATTAAGTAAATATGGTGTGGTGTAATTTATTAAAAATTGGTAAATATTTTGATTTCTAACTGTTAGGATACTATTCTAAGAGTCAGCTCATGAGCTCATATGCGATTCGGTTCGTGAACTTAATAACCTGAATTTTACTAAGTTTTACGAGCCTAATAAATTTTGATTGAGTTGTGGTCGGGTTGAGTTTCAAGCAGAACAGACCTGATAAAACTTGGATGTTAAAGAGCTATCAGCTATGCCCCGGCAGGCTAACTCGTTATCCCAAAAAATTATTAAATTAGAGTTTGGTTTTATTTAATTATTTAAAATAGTTTATTTAGTTCGAAACCTAGTTAGTTTGAAGCTCTAATTGGTTAGCCTGCTTAGGGCTAGGATTGGCTCGGTGGCTTATATTTTTCTTGCTGTTTGTCTGTTTTCCTATTATAAAAAATAACATATAATATTTTGAATTATTTTTTGTAAAACATAATTATTTTGAATAGAAGAAATTAAAACTTTTAATTACAAAAAAAATTCTAAATAATATTATTTAAATTTAAAATATAAATAAGATACTAAAACATGAGTTTACATATTATAGCATGAATGCACTTACAACTAAAATTGAAGGCATCAAGCACTATATTTGAATATTTAATTTTTTTATAGTAATACAAATGTAATCAAACATACAATATTTAACAGAGTGCAGCTATTTGAATATCAAATCTTCTAAGTATATCTTCTGAGTATACTTAGAAGATTTGATAACTTCTTGTGTTGCAAATCTTCACTTTAATTCAAAATTTCAAAGGCTTCACTTCAAAAAATTTAAAAAATTAAAATATAAAATAGTGTTGTGGGGAGGGAAGAGTGATATATATATATATAGTGAAGCAGTTGGTAAAATACAAATTTTGGAAAAACAGGCAATCATTCGATTGTAGTCATACATGGCTGGATCTTTCGTAATTCGTAAGAGTCCCCAGCGCCTCGGCCCCAAAAAACCGTAAACGTTTAGGGGCCCAAATTATTTTAAATATATATATATATATATATATATATATATATATATATATAGGGTGTGTTTACTTTTATGAATTTGGATTAGGGTGGATAGGATAAGGGTGTATTATAATGGATGTATTATTTATCTTATCCCACGTTTACTTCATGTGATTCGTTTGATAAGTTATCCAATGTTTTTGTTTACTTAATGGGATTACATACATAGGCTGCAAAAAATGACTAAAATACCCTTGCACACACCAAATAATAATGATAATAATAATAACAACAAAAACAATATTAATAATTAATATAGTTATAATAATAACAACTATAATAATAATCAATATAGCTATAATAATAAGAATAATAACAAAAAAAAATACAGTAATAATAATAATTATTATAATAATAAAAATATTAATAATAATAAATATAACAATAATAATTACAATAACAGTAGTAGTAGTGGTAGTAATAATAATAATAATAATAATAATAACGATAACAATAAAAATATTAATAATAATCATATTAATAATAATAACGATAATAATAGTGATAATGATAATAATAATAATAATAATAATAACAACAACAACAACAGTAATAATTAAAATAGTTATAATAATAAAAATAATAACAGTAATAATTTTAATTTACAATAATAATAATAAGAGTAATTATAATAATAAAAATATTAATAATAATAAAGATGATGATAATGATAATAATAATAATAACAATAATAACAATAATAGTAAAAATAATAATAATAACAAAAATTATAAAAATATTAATAAGAAATGTCATAATAATAATAACGATAATAATAATAATAATAAAATAATAAATAAGAATAATAATAACAATAATAATAAAAATAAAAAATATAATTATAATAATAAGATAATAATAATAAATATTAATAATAACAATAATAAGGATGATAATAATAAAAATATTATTAATAATTGTCATGATAATATTAGCGATAATAATAATAATATTAATAAATAATTATAATAATAAGAAGAATAATAATAAATAATAATAATAAGGATAATAATAAAAATATTAATAATTATTATAATAATAATAAGAATTATAATGATAAATAATAATTATAACGATAATAATAATAATAAATAACAACAACAACAACAACAATAATAATAATAATAATAATAATAATAATAATAATAATAATAATAATAGGGAGAAGAAATGGAAGTAGGTTCAAGTGGGGGTATTTTTGTCATTTTCTAACACAAAATTAGGAGGGATAATAAATCCCACCAAAAATGGAGGGATATATAATCCATACTTATAGGCCTAAAATTTTCGAAATTCGTGTCTATCCCGGGTATCCGGGATAAAACGATTTTTTCATCCCATGAAGTAAACATGGGATATGCTTGGATTATTAATCCTAATTCAAGCTAATCCATAAAAGTAAACGGGGCCTTATTGTATTATATTTTGACAAAAAACATTCGGTGGGCCAATGATTAAACTCATTTCTTGCCAATTGAGTGGCCGCCTTGCTCGCTGCCGCGTGCATGGGCCTTGCTCCCTGTCCTTAAATTGATTCAACTATTTTTTGTTTTTTTTGTTGTTGTATTTTTCATATATTAAGATTTTTCTCTAACATCATGTGAAGCAGTCAAAAAAAATTCTTTGTCAATTGAAGGATTTTCAAATTTTAAAATCCTAATCATTGCACCATCATAAAAAGAAGGTAATTTATAGTTTATATTTTGTATTTTGTATTTTATATTTATAACTTTTTTGTTTATACTGTTACCGATTGTGAAAATTGTTTCATAATTTTAACGGTTGATTAATTGTTAGTAGAATAATACTTTGATATTCTAACCTAATTTAAAATATTTATTTATGTATAACTTTTTTTTATTCTTAATTATAGAATAATTCGTGGACTGCTAATTAATATATTAACTTTAATTTATTATTTCTAATATCATGTCTTCTAAGAATAAGTTTGAATATCATAAAAAAAAAAAAAATATATATATATATATAGAAAAGCTAATTCAAAATCAAGGTGGAGATATCAACAAATATTTCCCTTCAAATAAAAATTAGTTGTGGAAAGTGCATGTATAGATGAAAATAATTTGAAAAGAAATAAAGATATTGAAGAAGGGTTTGAAGAAGTATTTGAATATGTCCATGTAAATGATAATGTGGAAGTTTTGCTACCTATTAATGTCGATGAAGTCAATGATAATGATAACGTGAGGTGAGTTGTATTTAAGTAATTATTTTTTACTTGTTAATCTTTTATTTTTTTCGATGATATAAATATCTAGAGTATTGCAAATGGTTTAATTTTTTAGATTTTCTTTTAAGTTTGTACATCGAAGAAAAATATAATTAACGGGTCGATTATAAAAACTCGACTTAAGTCCAAATATGGCTAGGTTTGGCTATGTAGTCATAATTGTTTTAATATATGTACGTTTGAAGCAGTCATCTATCCATGCAATAACGCACGAATTGTTTCTAAAGATATTAAAATAAATTTTTTTTTTATTTTATTTAATTAAAAGGATATAATTATCTCAAATAAAGTATTTTAAAAAAATTAAATTTATACTGAATATATTTAAAGAATTTGGGGTATGAATAGCCCCACCCTATTTAACATAATCTTAAAATTATATTTTAAATAAAATATTATATACATCTAATTAAAATTTTAAATTTAAAAATGTGTTTTGATTATTTGGACTCACAGCCCAAAAATGGTCTGTACCCGGAATCCAGATTAACCCAAAACTCCTTGATGTTAACATTCCTGATCCAAACAACCCCTAATAATTATCAATGAATCTGGCTATTAAGTATTCAGATATAAAATCTATCTTCAAATAAATGTAAAATCCAAAAAAGTTAGCAGAACACGATAGCCTGACCCGAATTTCTCACTGATAATCAAAATGGGACAAAAGATCAACAAGTTTGGAAATGGAAGCTTCATTCACATTCAAGTTTTAACTTGACAAGAATAGGAGGTAACAGATTATCATGTCCATTACGATAAAAAAAAACAACTGCCCTGAAACTATGAACATCTGTTGTCCTCGAACTTCATAGGTACAAAACTGGAGATGCGATCGTCGACTGGTGCATATTTATCCTTCTTCAGCTTTTTACCCTAATATGAATTCAAATTTAGTGAGTCTCAAAGACTAAAATGAATAATCATAAGCATAGAATTTGCTCAAGGTCAGTTCAAAGCGCTTACGGTGATTTTTCCTTGGATTTTTCTTTAGATTCTTCTTTAGCATCTTCCTCTGATGATTCATCTCCTGAGTTCAAGAATGTCATCTTCCCAAAAGATTCTTTTGCGTCCCCAAAGAAGTCCTTCACTTTATCAACAACGGTTTTGAGCTCATCCTGCTTTGGAAGCTGGAAGTTTGCACACACAAAAAAAAGTAAAGAAAACGATCCATGTTAGAAGCAGAACTGGTAAGAGAACAGATTGCTAAAAGCCCAAATCTCTCGTAACAGATAGTGTGGAATTTGTAATACAGGAAATACGAGCGGAATATAATAAGGAAAGAAGATCAGATAAAGTGAAAGTGTTAGTGTTCCTATAACAATCAAAGTTTTGGGAACAACCTTGCACTTAGCATTCAATTTGCTAAATGCCAGTTTATGCAGTGAATGCATTATAGATATGCTTACTAGAGCCAATCTAAGTAGCTGAATTTCTGCTAGAATAACCATATGGAACCTTAAGGCATCAGATTTAAGGTTTTTAGATCTGACAGAGAAACATTTCATTACTTGACTAGGATCTATTAATCACTTCATTAGTGATGTCTATCAACAGTGTTGTACCACCCTTGGCCGCCTCGACTTATTTCCAGAATCATCCCCAGTCTACCACCTGCCTGGCACCTAATGCATTTCACCACATTGCTGTCAGAAGAGATTTTCTATTCAGTGTATAATGGAAGTGAAGTAGGATACTTAAATAAGCTGTCTTCATACAGTGTTAACTTTCAACTTTATCCTGAAGAGGACATATATTGCTAATATCAAAATCCTGCTGTTATAAGTCATGGAAGTAATATTCCAAATAAAGGAATTCCTTTTTTATTGGAGGAAGATCAAGAAGTTCTAAGTAAATTCTAACCAATTACGGGAATAAGAAAAAGGTCAGTTGATCAACAACTGAGTATTACCTCAATAACATCATTTGCAGCTAGTGCAGCCCTCAAATTGTTGTTTTCCTGCATGTTAAGAGCATAAAACATCAGGGTTTGAAATATTCATGCGCAACTTATTGTTTGAGAACAAAAATATACTGGAAGGAAGGGATTCAAGACATTACAACAATTTTGTAGCCATAACGGAAATCTTTTGCAGACCGCAATACACGAAACTGTTTCATAGCCATCTTTTGGATTTCCTTTTCATCCTGTTTCAAAGGAAGATACGACATAGGGTATGTGCTCACTTTAAATTCAACAAGGGAAAAAGGAAAAAGAAAATTAAGCAATACTTTATCTGCAGACAATTCAATGCTTTAATTCAACACAAAATATAAAAGTATAACCCCATATATTTGAGGGTCAACTACCTCTAGTCTATCAAGTTCAAAGAATAATTTTGGTGCAATTCACATGACTCTTGTGTAATCTATACATGTTATGTACATACATCAACTGCTTCTAAGATATATTGATAATCCTAACATTGATGCTATCCAGTTCAGATAAGCTGAGATGATTATCAGAGTCATATTATAGAGAGAAGTAGAACAATTCAAGACATCCACATAGTATAAAACTGTCACTACACAAAATAAACTAAGAGGCTGGACAAAAGAAAATTTTGACAATGTTATAAGATTCTTTCCCATAACCGGAATATTGCAGACTTGTAATAGAATCTCTTCCCACACCTATCAAAGAACCAAGTTCATCACAGCCAAAGTTCCACAGAAAAGCATGAGAAAAATCACCCTCACTATAGTGATAGATGAAATTTACTCAAAAGCGATAAAGTTTAGACGGTAGGAAACTCACTCTATAAATAACTGATGCAAGATTCCTAGCTAGTGTATCTTTGTAAATATATTTTCCAAGAAAATTGTCCTTTGCAGCAAGCATGATCTTTGCTGTTGTGCCTCCAGTAACAATATTAAGTGGGTACCAAAGGTAAACCTGAACAACCACAAAACAGCAAATTAAGTTTCAGAAACAGAAAGTTTAAAGCAATTCAAGCTCGTTAGTTTCATATCACACAATCATAATAGGCCATGATGATTCAACTGCCTTTTTCCCAATTAATGTTTTCATAAAACCTTTCAACACATTCGAAAGTTTTCAAGAAAATCTACAAAAACAAGATATAACAGGAATTATGATCAAAAGAAAGCTAACTAGCCAGCAATTTGGTGTCTGTGTGTGTGTGAGAGAGAGAGCGAGAGCGAGGATTACATTAGCCATGCGGATAAAGATAACGAATTTGGGGTTGCCATCATCCTCGAGCTTGGGAAGAGCAGGGGGTGCGCGCTGGAACTGTTTAGCAGCCATTCCTTTCCTGCCTTTAGCCTCAACTACCAGCTGCTGCAACCTATGGTGCTGAAACGGCTTCTGTGCTGTTTTCGTGGAAAACAGAGAGTGTTTGACGAGTAAATCTTCGTGGGTTCTTCCACTGGATGATGATGATAAGGGCAACCTAACCAGTTGATTCAGAGACATCCCAACCTCCATAACTAATCTCAGCTCAGAACAACGTTAAACCTGTTCGATGTTCCCAGATTCTTGATTCTATAGGGGGAAGAGCGTACGGGTCCTCGGCTAAGGCTTATCCACAAATTTTCACAACTAGTTTTTCCCTTCTCTTTTCCTTTTTTTCCTAATAAATATAATATTTTGTGGGTTTTCTATCTGGTGGTACAAATTTTGGGACATGGGATTGCAATTCTAAGTTTTATGGATCACAATTTATTACACACGTGGCAGTTTCGTAAGAACAGAAAATTGCACTGCTCGTTGATTCTTGTCCTTGGGAAATTCTAATTGAGAGGGGTATTAACCACGTCGACATGGCAGAGCCAAACTGCCCGACCTCGCACTACTACTATTACAGATTTTCATGTAGTTTTATAATTTATTAGAGGATGAGGCTATTCGTGTCCCAAAATTTTTAAACATATTTTATAATTTAAATATATTTCTATTAAAATTAATAATTTTTTATACTAAATATATTTTATTTATAGTTTTTAAATTTTTTATTAAAAAAATAAAAATATAAAATAAATTAGTATGCTAAATATGACACAAATTCACAAATAAAAATAGAAAACTTTCCTGCCTTTCCCACAAAAAACCTCAAAAAATAATTTTTCGCTGCAACTTTTCTATCCTTTAATCTACTCTCTCTTGTAACTTCACCTTCTTTCTTTTCTACCAAAAAATTATTAGGAAAAATTATGTTTCTTATGAAATAATTTCTATCACATAGAGAACATTTTTGTATTTCTATATTTAAGAAATATGGAGAAGAAGAAGACAATAAAATTAAAACCTAAGGAGTACGAATATGCAAGTGATTGAGAATTGGGGTTCTGCAGTTGAAACTAAAAACAAAATTAAAAAATTAAATTAAATTACTTTTAAATATATAAATATATAAGGGTATTTTAGTCAACTTATTTATATCTAATTTTGTCATATATAGAATTAATTATATCATGCCGGAATTTTATTTAAATTTAGAACGCAATGAGAATTTCATGCAAATTATGAAACCACAAAAGAGGATTGTGCAATTTAGTCCTACATTTAAGGTTAATCAGTGAGCAGTGATGGAAATGAGACTTTGAGAAGTTGAATCTTGTTCCGAATTTGTGTTAATTTGAAGTTGGTGTGTTTCAAATTTTATCGAAATCAAGTTGGTGCATTAACTTCATGAATTCAATTTGGAATGCAGAAAGTTATGACTTAGAAAAGAATGGGATTATATTATTTAGAAAAATGGAGTCATTAGATACATGACCCTGAGTTGGCACCAGATTGTAACGAGTGATTATGAACCATACTTAGAACCACGGTTCCAAAAATCCTGCAACCTTAACCAGACCTTAACTATAGGGTTCCAATTGCAATTCCAGTTCCAACCGCAAAACTGTTGACCTCGCTCCAAAACCATAATATACACTGCTTACCTAATTTACAGAAAAGAATTGCACACACACACACACAGAAGGAAAAATATACACTACCCTCAACCTGTACAAAACTGTATTCCACTTTTCCAGTGCTCTCAATATAACCCAGCCGATCATAGAATCTCACCAGTCTCCAGAATAGTTGATCCCCAGATTCTGCTTCCTCCCATCCAATGTGAAGAAAGTCGGCACAAAATCGCATCTTTTTCTTTCCGACTTATCAGTAAGATAACTCATTGCCTCTAAGAGATATATACTTCTTCATCCATATAGCAATGTCTTCAGAGCAAGCCTGGGCTTGGGGGGTCTGGAGGAGCGCATCAAGCGTTGCAAATTCATGAATTGCGTCCTTATAATCAAGAACTGGGGCATCCACATTGACCTTTCGAAGCTCCTCTGAGTATGAAATAGCACGGTCACGCATCCAATCATGTTCGGCAACAATGGTCAGTGTTGGTGGCATGTATTTTAGAGGTACTTCTCTTTCCGGGTTGAGAGGGTTGCCTGCTGGGTGATCCAAATTGAAGTCTTGTTCGGGTAGGAAGAGTTTCCATGCAAGCAAAGACATGGATTTGTCGTATAGGTAGGAGTTATACAGTTTGATCTCGGATTGTGTGGGAGTGCTTCCAATGAAGAAAGGGTACATGAGGACTTGAGCTACCACTCTTACGGGGTCAAGAAGCTTGTGTGCTTTGACTGAATATTGTGCAACGTAGTTGGCAATGTTTGCACCACAACTAACTCCGAGAAGAACACACCTGTTTAAATATGTCAAGAAATCATCAGCTTCATTCTATACCAGTATGTAGACAGAAATGCAAGAAATAATAAACAAATTCTAAGATTGAAAGATGTTTATTCGCAATTTGCATACATAGAGGAATTCTGTATTACTTGTGTAATGAAGTAAGGGGAACAAGAAACAGAGTACTAACATTTTGATGATCCATATTGAGCTTCTAACAATGCAGGCTCGGATTCAACACTAATGACTGAAGAGGATCAAACCAAAGACATAAAGAAGCAACCTCATAAAATTGAATTCAATGAAGCAAATACTCAAGAAATGCATTATTTTTCTGATATTATTCATCAAGTTCCCTTTAACAATAGTATCCGATTATCTTCCATAACAAAATGATCAAATGCCAATCTCTTACAGAGGAAAACATTTCTAATACAATGGAAGGCATTAAGATAGACTCATACTGAAGGCATTAGATTTAAATATGCAATCTATGTTAGCTTGAACCAGTGAGTTTACACTTGAGGAAAAGTCACATATACTCAAAACAATCACAAGCATCCAGTTTCATAACAATTTCAGCAAAGCGATTGAACAATGAATGTAATTATCCAGAAAACTTGATTCCCGTTTGATGAATAGCTAAGCTTAGAATCAGAAGATATACCTTGATGTATCTCCATGAGCAGCCAACCATGGTTCAACAATGGAAGCCCCAAATCCATCAACAATCTGCATCCTCTTCCCTTCTCCTCCCCCGATGCCTCCGACCCTACCATTTCCCAACGAGCGGCCACACTCCGCCAGATTTGCCTGCTTCGCCAACCAGTTCAACACTTTCACGCCATCCTCGAACGCCGCCGGGTACCTACTCTCCGGCGCCAGCCTATACCCCACCGCCACCACCACAGCGTCACACAATTTCGCCAGCCTCCTACAAAACACATCATTCGCAACGGTATCGCTTCCGCCACTAACCCACCCTCCACCGTGAAACTGCACAATCAGCGGAAGCTTCCGACAGTTCCGCCCGTTTTTCTCCGGCAAATACCCTCCATAAATAACCCCATTATCCGACGCATTCTTCAAAGTCCTGCTCGACGGGATACTGACCCGAAGATCCGGGATCGATTTAGGGAGAATTATGGCAGAATCAGGCAGGAAAATCCGCAGGGAGAGGGAGGTCAAGGAATCGATGTGGAGGTCCTTGGTGGCGACGCCGTCCTCGGAAAAGCTAGGATTTGCGGCAGCGATTGTCTCATCCGGCCGTGTAACAACCCCATATGGGTTCCCGCTATGGGTTTCGATCAGGGTCTGCAGTTTTCGTTTGAGGAAGAATTTGAGAAGGACGCTGTATAATTTCACTGTTACGCTCGGCATTATCGATTCACACGCAGAAATATGTGAATATATTAAAGAAAATATTTATATATATTTCTGCGTGTGACAAAAAAGGCTTTGAATTTCACATGGATGAAAGAATGGAGAGGCGACTGGTTCAATTCAATTCCATGCGATGATGATGAGAGCTTCTGGAGAGAAGGAATGTTCCAAGAGTTTGAATGGAAATGTGTAATAGTACATGTGAGTTCCATTAGACTTTGAGGTGCCAAGCTGGAATTTTGGCTGTGTGGCAAGCTGGACTTTTGGTGGCTGATGATGGACTTTTCTATTGCACTATGTGCTGGCTTCCCAATAATAATACCTAATTATCTTTTTTTTAACGAGCTTCTAATACAGTAAATATAATTCTATTTCTATCGATTTTTAAAATAATTGTTGATTATCTATATGTCTAAAAAGTTATTTAAAATTTAAAATTTAATTAAAAACATATAGTATTTTATTCAAAATATAATTTTAAATTATATTAAAAATTATTTATTTTATAATATTTGTGTCATCATTATAAATTTAAATATTCAAATGATATATAAGATTTGATTATATGAATTCTACGTTTAAATGCCACATTTTAATATTTAAGATCATTTTTAGTATATTATTTAAGTTATAATTTAAATGATACCATTAAGAATTTTTAATTAAAATAATATATTTTACTATTAAAAAAACTATTTTTTTCAAAAATTATTTTAAAATATTATATGCTATTGGTTCGATATTAGAAAAGAGGATAGGTAAGGAAAAAAAATGTAAACTATCAAATTAGCCCTAACCTGTAGAACTTCGAGCTAATGAGGTATGTTAAGAGAATAGAGAAAAATATGATTATTAACTTGAATAAGGCTTGTAAATCATTTTTAAAGCTTCTTTATATAAGTGACCTTTTCTACATCAATTTTTATTCTTAGAACAAACCATAGTGTTATTATTATTGTTTTTATAATTGGATTGAATCTGTCTGTTCAATTGATCAAATAGCTAACCAGTGTGTGAATCGGTTTGAAATATTCATTTTTTGGTTGAATCGATTAAAATTGGTTTAACCAATAAAGTTGATTTTTCTATTATTTTAAAATTAAAATTAAATTTTAAGAAAATAGAGAAAAAAAACTATGTTATGAAGTATGAATATTATATATTAAGTTATGCATTTTTTTTAAAAAAATTGTGGTGGTAATATATAATATAAATGGTAACATCACAAAAATAGATAAAAATAATTTATTGTTAGTTCGATCAATCCAACAGATGAAATTAACATCCGATGATCTGACCAATTTAATTTTCAATCCAGTTATAAAAACACTGATTATAGTTCATGTTGCAGTGATCAGCATCATTTTCACAAATTCTACTACATCAAAGTTATTTTCCACTCTTATCAGATTAATATTTCAACATTTTATCTTATTTAATTAATTAGTTGTCATATTATCCTTTAACTATCTCATCCTCGTTTATATTTGATAATTATCTCACTCTTAAATTAAAATTTGAATTTAATATTTTCTTTTAAAAAAATGCTAGAAAGAAATGAATTGCCCATAAAAAGTTATTTGGTGTGAAACCGATTATCTACATTAATATTTCTGTCCTAATTTATCTTTGTGTGTAACTCTTTTCTATATAAAAACAAGGCTCTTTTTTTGTAACATGAAGGGTATAATTTTAATTTTACTATGTTTAATTAATAACTAGTATTTTTTGGTGTGTTACATGATTTGTAATATTTGTAATAATATAATAATAAATTATAATTAATAGTAATATAATTATTAAATTGTATATTTTGTTTCATATCGTATTATGATGTTGTGTGAGATTTTGTTACTTTTATGTACTAAATAAATAATTTTATAAAATAATAATATATTTTTCTAAAATAAAATTCATAATATATATAATCAATTTTATTTTACATAAAAATATCTCACAATTTTATTTTATATAAAAATATTTAAATATAACTATATATTTAATTAAAAAATATTTAATATTTTTAAACAATTATTTTTATACATGCAATATGGATATCAAATTAAAGATATTAAAAAAAATTTAATTTGATACATTTTTCATGAAAGTATAGGTTAAAGCTTAAAAGTTATAAGCTTTTAAAATTTTAAGTAAAAAAATAAAAAAAAATGATTGGTCAACTCTTTTGCCAGAATCTCACTTACACATTCAGACGCGCGTACCGAGCCATACCCTCTTTTTTTTTTTTTTTTTTTTTTCATTTAGGCCAAAAAGTAATATTTATATAATTTTGCCACACTATTCTATTTTTATATAGATATAGATTCTGTAGAAGCAAATAAGTAATAAGAAATAAATAATTTTAAAAATAAATTATTACTAAGAATTAAATATGAAGACAAGTGTAAAATTTGGAGTTGCATGAGTTGGAGATTAGTTTACTCCAAAACAACAAAATTTGAGATGGTTTGTAGCAAACTGTAAATTTGAAGAGAAAAAATTGTAAATTTAGAGTGGTTCCATGGTCGGATGAATCCTGCAAAAATTAAGAAAAAAAATAAAAATAAAATTATATATATATATTGAAATATCTACTAGAAATTAAGGTTGCGATTTTATTTTCTTTCTTTCTTTTCATTCTTTTTCGTTTTGTACGAAAATTTGAATTTTTTTCTATAAAAAAATGTGTAGAAAAATAACAATGTAATTAGATATAAAAAAAAATGTGATGAAGAAGAAGATTGAAGTGACTTGTCTTTTTTAAATAATGATGTAATAGGATATGGAAATTTTTTAAAGAATAATATTTTGTGACAATTTGGTTTTTTTTTTTTTTTTTTTTTTTTCTTGTATCTTTAATATACATATGTATATTTGTTTAGAAATCGACAAAGTGGCTTATTTGATCTGTTATTGGATTAAGGGTAAGAGAATATAATTAAATTTAGAATTTAGTGATATCCAATAGGAATGTGTTGTTTGGTGGAATATAAATAGTGAAAAAGATGATTTTAGAGAGAGACAAAATGGGAATGATTTCAAAAGAAATTCTGCAGAACAAAATGTATTTTTTAAAAGATTTTTGTACAAAAATGTTAATTTATCACATGCATTCATACATTTACACACAAAAAGAAAATGGATAGAAAGGCAAAAGAAAAAAAACATAGGAAAGCACATACTAATTTCTTGAATTATTAATTCAGTATTATTTAGAGTTTATTGCACTTAACCCATTAAACTATCGTCATTTTTAGAGATCAATTACTGAAACTTTTTTAAGCTTTATTATCATTCAACTAGTAATTTCTTCCGTACAATGCACGGCTATTTATTAATTTGAAGGAATTTTGAGTTTTTAAATTTAAAATTAAATAATGTTAATATATATATATATATATATCAAATTTGAGGCTGTATTTCAATCCAAATATTTTTATTTTTATATCAAATTTTGATTTATTTCAATCTAGCTAATAAAATATGCAGATGTATTGGTTATCTATATCTCAAATTTATGAAATTACAGGATAAAATTGAACTACAATTTATATTTACAAAAATATTATAGGATAAAAATTATAGTCTGATAATAAAATAAAATAAAAATAAAAATAAATAATAATATAATGATATATTATTGCAATTTTTAGTAATTATTAAATCATGGCTCTATCAATCAAATTATTTTATTGTATCTTATATATAAATAGGTATTGATATGGATTTGTATACAAAAATAGATATCATAATTAAAAGTAATTTAAGTAGAAGAATTGTTTGTTTCTATTTAAGACGATACTTCGCTTTACACATATATAGATATATATATATTTTACAATTAACTTAAGAAAAGATATTTTATAGTTAATTATTAAATTTAATATATGTATGTGTGTGTATATATGTGCAATATGGATGTCAAATTACAGATCGTGAAAAGAGAACTAATTAGATATATATTTTTTAAAAATTCAAGTTGAAACAAAAAAAGCACTTTTGAAATTTTTAATGAAGAGAACTAATAAAAAAATAATCAAATAAACATATTTTTATAGATGATAACTCGAAAATTAATTAGCGTCGTGATTTTATAAATCAAATATATATTGATATAGATAAATATAGATTTGCATAGAAAAATAAATATCATAATATATATAGATAGATATTAATATAGATTTGCAAAGAAAAATAGATATTATAATATATATATATATATAGATAGATATTGATATAGATTTGCATAGAAAAATAAATACTATAATTAGAAAGTAATTTAGGCGTAAAAATTTGATACTTTTTTATTTAAGACGGTACTTATGTTATTATATATATATATATATTGATTTTACGGTATTTGCATCTTTACCACTAAAATGATCGTTGATTAGTTTCATCTTTGTAACATCAAATTTCTTATCTGCAAAAATAATAAATAAGAAAAATTTCACAAATTGAATTTATTGGATCAAGAGAAATATATGTGGATAACAATCTTTAATGTGTGTCCTCTAATTCTTCTCTTGGAATTAACTTTTTGATTGACTTTAAAATTTAATGATGAAATTGATAATTCGATCATCTCTTCAGTTGGATTTGACTTATATAACGTCAATTTAAAGATGTCATAGCTTGATTTCGAATTTAACGTTATTTATTGTGATTCATGTGAAGAACGCCTTTGAATTGATGAAAAACACTATTTGATTTGATGTATTTTGTATTTGGGAAAAAATGTTGATCGAAGGGTCTTAGTACCTTTATCTCATATTGAAAATCGTTTCTGGTGGACTTCTACGAAAAACACATTGAATATCTTCGAAGAATCCTTAAATGTTGGAGAGAATTTCACCTTGACTTTGAAAATTTTCAATTTTGATTGTAGTGTCAATTACAGTGAATAACATGCCACTATTTATAGTTGTAGGATATCCATATGAACTTGATTAAATAACGCGATTTGATTGATAATTCATAATTTGATGACACTTTATTTTCAATAGAAATATGCATTTGATTTTATTGACAAAATCTAGGCAATTGACTTTCATATTTGTATGATATGATTTTGATTGCTACAAAAAAAGATTTGACACTTGAAAATATTTAATTGACTGATAATTTAAATTGATATTTCATATAATATTTTCCACATGGAATCAATTGATTAGTCACAAAATTTGTGTCTACAATTGCCCCTCGAGCGTTGTTTATCAACACATTTTGGAGTAAATTGTACTCTTCGAACAATACACATTACAAAATATTTTGAGAATACAACTTACAACTTTAAAACGACGACAATTAGTTAAAAATCAAGTCATCCAACATGGGAACGACCAACATTTTCATCGAGTTGTATTGAACAGATCTTGATAGCCCACAACCACCTCATATCCCATTGGACTCACAATATTGCACTCAGTTGATTTTGTGTCTTGTTACTAATTAAAACATAAAAAGATACAAAATTAGTATTGTTCAGTAAATGAAAACTAAATAATACGCATAATGTTCGAAAAACCTGTAAGTGAATACTATTGGAAGTGTTCAAATTTTAAAATATGAACATAGGGTTTACTGTTCAAAATCATATCTCTGAAATAATATGTGAATGTTCAAAATAATTCTTCGAACGCTTAATATACATTTCAAATTTTATTTTTTGAATGTAAACTACTTCCTTCGAATTTATATTTCGAACACAAATATTATTGTCAAGAAACATATAAAACATGTGTAAAATTAGGGTTTGAACAATAAAAATAAAATAAGAAATTACATTGTTCATACTTTCAACAATGTCCTAGTTCATTACCTCTTCAAATTAGAATTTGATCGGTGAAAACAAAAAGGGCAATATTATCATTTCATTTAAGATAATTTTTGTACAAAATAAATTGTGGAGTATAAAGCAAATTTAACGGTGGAAATAGCCACACCTTTAAGTAATTCAATTTATTTATGTGGCTTATGCTGTGATAGTTCACTGCGAAGGAATGCGCTTTAAAATATTAATTTTAACTATTATTTTATAAATTCATAAATTTGTACTTTCACATGTATTATTTTTTGGGGTTTTATTGAAATTTTTTAATATTTTTTTATTATTCAAATCCAATCAGATCAATCCGGGCATATCCTAAATTAAATGGATTATATTTGAATTCCAATGGTTTCACATGGAAAGTTAAACAACCGGTTTCAATCCAACCTCCGAACAAACATATTCGACACCCCCTGAATTCCAATTCTCGGACATGAAAAGTTAAACAATCAGTTCCAATCCGACCTCCGAACCAACATATTCGACACCCCCTAGCTACAAATAAATCAATTGCATTTATCGAACAGGACGATCTACAGAATTCAAACCATATGTAAGGCACCAATATAAGCTTCAAACGCACTGAAGATTAATCTTCGACAAAAAAAAGAATATATAAGGCACCAATATAAGCTTCAAACGCACTGAAGATTAATCTTTGACAAAAAAAGAAATAATAGATGGGGGCACAGAGTGCCATCTTCTATATCAATCAATCACCTTATTATCTTCAAATTATAAAATATAAAGTGATTAAATCCCCTTAAAACTGCTCAAATGCAGATATAAGCAACTGCAATTCACCATCTCTTCAAAAATAAAAAAGCCACGCCAACGGCTACACCTATCTCTAAACAAACTCCTCTCCACCCTCGAAGATACCCAAAATCAAATTTAGAAAGAACCAAAAAGAGAAAACGGAAATTGACGAAGAAATTTAAAAAAAAAAAAAAGAAAAAACAAAGCGACCATTGAAAAGAACCTCTTCAAGGAACAAGAATAGCTTCATTAGTTGTGGCCTTTTTGGCAGCAAGTTCTTCCAAGCGTTTCCATGTGGTTTCACGTCTCTCTTTGCTATCATTTTCCTTAGATTCATCGTTTTGAAACTTGATCTGGCACGCCTTAAACAGATCAGGGTCGAGATCATAGAAGAACTTGCGAATATTCAAGGTCAAACTGTGGACTGCAGGGTTCCAGTGATGTCGAGCATTTTTCTCTAAAGCGGGGAAGATGATGGGCAGTATAACCTTGCGGTTTTGCTTGATCAGGTTCTCAATGTGATCATTGTTCCATAAAAATAAAGCCCTCTCTGCCACCTAAATCAACAGATATATACACACGATCAATCCAAAAAGAAAGAAAAGAAAAGAATATAAAGAAATTAGAATAGAAAATTTATCTAATAACAACTATGGAAATATCAAGTTCCGACAAAAAAACATAAATGTCACAAAATAAGAGTTGAGCCCATGCATCTTCATGCTAAGAAAATTAAGAGTCCAAATCTTATAAGGAAATAGAATTCAACTGGAAAATATAATACAGCATTCTAGGCAATAAAGATTTAATTTTGCCTAAAAAGGTATCTAATCTACAATTTCATTTCTGCTCTATATGTTCTTTTTCTCCCATCACACGGGAATCGGTACCGCGTATGTTGGGACTCTGAGGAACCACAAATTGATGGAATCATTAAAACACTGCTCCAAGAAATCACATAAGAACCTCAAATTTCAGCTTTTTATTTTCTTAATCACTTTGCAGAAACACCAAGGAAAATTCGTCAGCTATCATGAATGAGCCCACATGGTGCACCTAGCTCGGCAACAATCTTGTGAATACGTATACAAGTAATAAAACATTTACTGCCACGTAATCAAGTACAATTCTTGGAAATTCTTAGATGTGGGTATCTAAGTTTACATCCACAAAAGAAATTTGCATCAAGCAGCACTTCGATCAACCTCCATCTTGCGTCCCTCCCTTAAAGAATATATTAATATATAGTTTCAACCTTGTCAAAACTTGGTCAGAGGATGTAGATTAAGGTTTAGGCCTTCCTGATGAAGCAAACATGGATTATTCACACAATTATAAAGCTCTTAAAATTGAGCACATAAAAGATCAATGCCTTCGAGTAGGATTGCTCTTAACTGGTGGTCCAGGGTTTAGCGCAACAATTTGTGCGTGTAAACTTTTTTATTTACTAAATATACACAATCTTATTACCTAACCAGACAGTGTGTAATGCACGATTTATACGGAACAACTGCTAAGATGATTGCAATATTAAAAGTAGTCGCAAATTTCTTGGCACCAACTCTCTTTAACCATGCAATGCAAACCATTTCTAACAATAGTACAAGATAGTTGTTATCATAACGACGACCAGAGATGATAGATACATATCATCAATATCATGTTCCAGATGGATCGAGCAGCATGGAAATTACACACTCATACCAACATTGACGCTCCCTGTAATTAATGCTGTGAAAGTGTTAACTTTACCCTTACCAAACCATGAAATCTGTATCTCTTATGCAAGTCATCACTGACAACCATATTCGCCATCAGAGACTACCATAGAAACCATCAATCACGATCAAGGAAAAAGAAACAAGAAATTCTTGGTGTTCAGGTTCCCAAAGTAGCCACCCATCTTTAGGAATTAATTACACGTAATCTGTTACCATGCAAATCAGCTCCTAACTAATATTATCATAGGGAACCGTCACTGAGGCTGTGGGCTCTCATCATCTAATCTCAATGGAGAAAGTGTACGGCCATAGAATCACCTTTGTCCCAAGTACACTATCCAAAAAGTATAATACCAGATATTAAAGCGATCACCATTTCAGTAACCACGTTCCTATTCTCATTGTTCAGTGAATAATCTAACACCAATGAAAAAATTTGCATATTGATAGAACATTCAATCTTGTAATTAATTGAAATATACTTCACAAGAACAAGGTGGAAACAAATATGAAGCTAAAAAAACATGTCATTGCACAAGATGCTGAGCTAATATTTATAACTAAGTCGACGATCGCACCCATTCATCAGAATAATACTGAGCAAAGTCCATCCATTATCAAAGACATGATAGCATATGAAAGTTCTAGAAGGGTCTACCGAGCATATAAAGGAATCTCAAATACTGTCTGCGTGTGTGTGTGTGTGTGTGTTGGGGGGGGGGGGCTCTGGAAAAAGAAACACGTGATAAATAACACATACCTGAAAATGCAAACTATTCAAGCTTTGTGAAATTTGATGAAACAAAGGTACCATGCAGCGTTGGAATTCAGGTGCCTGAGTCGCTTCTAAGACCTCCTCCAGCTCATTAAGAAAGAGAACTTCCTTTGTGCTGTTGGTAACTGGCCAGTACTTTATCAGGCCCCTGATAATAATATCAGCAAGTTTGCAGTCCTTCTCTACAAATTGGGTGATGCAGTAAGACAACTGTTGATGGTACATGCTCAAGGACTTTGGTTTATGCAAAGGAATCAACGTCCTCACAAGAAAGAGTTTATGCTCTTCTTTCAGCGGCAAAGCAAATCCATTGATTATGCTTCCAAGGACTTCAAGAAATTCAGCAATACCATTATGCTTCTCCGTCTCAAAAACAAATTGATAGAATATATTATTGATCGATTTCCTGATGTATGGCCTATGCACCATGAATTTCCCATAGATGCGGTGTAGAATTGTTTTCAAGTATTCCCTCTCTCTCGGATCTTCAGAATCGAAGAGGCCAAGCAATTTCAGGACAAAGGAATGATCAATATATCTTTTGGCAATCTTTGGATCAGTTTCTGGTGAAGCAACAAATCTCAGCAAAAATTCATACACAACTTGCAAATGAGACCATGCAGGATCCATTGCAGGCTCATCCTCTTCTAACTCAACACCATCTACTAACTTGTTTTCCCTTGGCTGCGGTGTAAACTCTCTAAATATGTTCACCGATATCATCTTAACAGTCTCCTGCATTACATTTTCAGTGAATTTCCCATTTGCAGAAGTCAAATACTCCACTAACTCTAACAAAGTCTGCCTCTTGATTTCTTTCTCCTTAAGGTTCTTTGTGGGGTCAGTAAAGTCAAATTCAACACAACACATCTTCACCTTCTTGATAAACAAGAGCTGCTTTTCAGAACTGGGAACATCCCTAAAACTTGGTAATGCTTCATATGAAGCCGAAGCTAAGTTCCCATCCACTCTCAAGTTCTTATCTCGAAGAAACTTATCTTCGGAGTTATTTCCAATGCTTAACACAGAATATGGAGCAGAAATAACTTCATCAACTACACTGCTAAACTTCTTATTTCCTCCTTCGCTTCTCTTTGAAGCAGTCGAAGAACTTGAAGAGGGACTCGGGTCACCTGCAGATTTTGAATGCTTCCTAGGAATCTTACCAAGTATCTGTTTGATCATATTTTGATCCAATTCCAACCCCCAAAACCAAATCTTATCCAAATTAATAAACAGGTCACCAAAAAACCCTCAAACTCAGATGCAAAAGTCAAGAACAATAATGATTCTAAAGAATTATGCTTTACAGTTTGGACTCACCGGTTTGCTTAATATGAGTCAGCCCTTTTAGAAAACCAAGCAAGATAGCATTTTTCTCTCTCTTCAGAAAGAACTCCTTTTCATCAAGAAAAATCAGACAGGCTAAATTGAAAAGCTATTCCAAATGCAGAAACCAAAGATCAAGAATACCACTGATGTCTCAATCAATACAAGTAGCCCCATGCCTCCCTTCATTCATGCCTTTGATCAAAATCTCCATCTTTTCACCAAACTAAAGCTCAAACTTTGATTACTCAGACTTAAACTCGAAAACCCGTGTTCTAAAATCCACATCCAAACCCCAAAAATAATAAACAATCACCACTTCACTCCGAATCCAGCACAACCCTCAAATCAGAAACTTCGAAAATTCGACCAAAAGATAAAGCGAAGAGGAAGAAAGATTCAAGCTTTTCAAGAAAGAGAAATTCAAGAGCTGTTACAACTTAAAGAGGCTTACTGTAGAAGAAGGAAGGGGTAAGAATTATTTCTCAGATATAGAGGAATAATCGCACTATTTTGCTTTCTTCTTGAAATCCCCTTTACTTTTTTCTTTCTCTTTTTGTACAACTTTTGATTCCTTTTCCTAGCAATGTTTATTTTCCTCTCTTGTTTCTTATTTATTGGGGCAGAAATTCTTTTATTTGTTTGATTAATTTCTAGTGGGGCATTTCTCAGAATTTCATATTTCTCCACATCCTAGTCTTTGGTAGAGACAGGTCAAAGTCAAAAGCAGCCATGGTGATCGATATTTGAACAGATAAAAATACTTAAATAAATGTTGCTTTCATGAGATTTTAACTCTTTCTATTTCTTGGACCTGAATTGTAAACAAAGATCAACATAGAAATTGTTTTTTCCTGGATTTTTTATGACATATGTTGTAAAATATTTGTTAGCAAAGTCGAACGAAATTGAAATTGTACGTTGTTATTATGCTAAAGTAATAATTTTGGTACTTTGCAACGAACGTAAATAAAATATTTAGGAACATCATATCACGTACTACGTAAATTTTTTCATGAAGGAAGCTTCTACAACTTGTAATAACATAATACTCATAAAATACAAGTATTATGTGAATGACATTTTATTATAAATACTTTTTACCATTAGAAAAATAGTACTCTAATGTAATTTGAAGTAACGCTTTAATCGATCAATTTCTAAAAATATTAAAATTTTAATTAAATATTTTAAATAATTTTATACCTAACAAGTTATCAATAAGAGTTAATAGTGTCATAACTACTTCACATGATAAAGTACATATAACATAACTAGTTGACATGAGATGGTACTTAATATAAAAGTTGAAGTCCTACTCCTTATAAAAATGAGAATTACAAATTTGAAAATTCACGACTCCCAACTTTAATTCTTTTTAAAAATAATAATAATAATAATAATAATAATAATAATAATAAATATATAAATAAATAAAACTCTTCACAAGCCAGAAAATTGGAAACATTTTCCACGTGCTTGCTCTACTTTATATTGTGCTTAATACTTGTAAAAAAATAACGTCCAAGACATAAAAAAATAAATTAATTGCCCTAAGATGTAGCATTGACTGCAACCATTAATTATATATATATATATTAATTAAACAGTTTATATATAGAAACTCTTTATGGTTAACTAATTAGGTTGTATTATTAGATATATTCAATATTAATTTAAATATTTAGTTAATACAAATTAATATACAATTTATAAATTCAAATTTCCTCTCACAACTTCTAGAATTGTGGTACTATAACTTTAATGTCACTCATCCAACAATTCTTCATCATATGCAAATAACATATGTAACTAATATAATAAAAAGTAGTTTAAAAATAGTAATTTTCCGTCTATGTTCAGTCTTCTAAAGTGAAAATATTTTTGAATAATAATGTGTTAGCCTTTGAGTGGTTGAATTTTATTTTTCTTCTTTTTTTAAAAAATAAGTTTTTCAATTTTTTAAAATACAAGTAACATTTTTCGTTTATAATCCATTTTTCAATATATCAAATTAATTATTTTATCAGGATCTGTAATTTTACATTCATATAATATATATTAAAAAAGATAGACTATAAAAATACAATTACTTTTGGTTGACTAATTGAGTGTATGCGAATATTTATTGTGTATTGTATTTAATTAAAAATTAAAAATTATTAAATAATTTAATATTAATACAATTAATCAATTATTATAAAAATAAGAATTTTATTTTGGAACGAGAAAGTATATTTTTATGTAAAATTATATTTATGTATTTTTATTAAAAAATAATTAATTATTTATTTTAAGATATTAATTTAGTCAAAATTATATTATTAAAATATTTTATCTGATTTATTCTAATATATTAAAAATCTTATTTGTATATATATGAAATGAGAAGTAGAAAATAAAAATAGTAACGCTTCATATTCGGCCAAACATGTTATCCATTAATAAAAGGGAAAAGATACATCCATGATCCTAAACTATTGCTCTCGGTACAACCAGGATCCTAAACTATTTTTTGGTTCAAATAGGCCCTCGAACTATTATTTAGAGAACATCTAAGCCCTCCTGTTAAAAAAGCTAACGGATTCATACGGAAGATAATTAAACAAATTTATTTGGGTTGACTAATTTGACTAATTCTAATTAAATGACCATAATCCCTACTTTAATTCATAATTAGTGGAATTTTATTTTTTAAATTAAGTAAATTAATTCATAATTAAATGAGAAGACTAAAATTAAGCAAATTAATTTATAATTAAAGAAACTTTATCTATTAAATTTCATAAATTAAATAAATTAATATTTAAATAATATATTACACCTGCTACTAAAGAAAGCCCTAGAAAATGTCGAAGGATTATAAGCCATCAAATCATCAGCTGCTTTCTTACTAATTTCACCCAAGAAATTCAAGTTATCTTTGAACTCCTCTTCATATGTGCTCCAAGCACATATCCAGAATTTTTTTTTCAACTCCCCATCATGCCATTTTTTGCTCCATATTTTTATCTTCCTTGTAATATATTATTTAAATATTAATTTGCTTATAATTTATGAAATTTAATAGATAAAGTTTCTTTAATTATAAATTAATTTGCTTAATTTTAGTCTTCTCATTTAATTATGAATTAATTTACTTAATTTAAAAAATAAAATTCCACTAATTATGAATTAAAGTAGGGATTAGGGTCATTTAATTAGAATTAGTCAAATTAGTCAACCCAAGTAAATTTGTTTAATTATCTTCCGTATGAATCCGTTAGCTTTTTTAACAGGAGGGCTTAGATGTTCTCTAAATAATAGTTCGAGGGCCTATTTGAACCAAAAAATAGTTTAGGGTCCTGATTGTACCAAGAGCAATAGTTTAGGGTCATGAATGTACCTTTTCCCTTAATGAAAATAACAAAAAGTATTTTGTCAATTATCTTTTATTAATTATGAAAATTTATGGACTCTATTTAGCATTCATGTGTATTTGTAGTTTATCCTTCAATATTTGTGAAGGAAAAAATGCATATAAGTATTATTTAAAATAAGTTATATGTGTGCGCTACAATTTCTATTAACTAATCACCACTAATAACGTTAACAATGGTCACAAAAAAAAAGATTAATTTGGGGGATATATATATATCGAGTTTTGATGATTTGAATATATATTTTTATTAACAGGTTCTCCATCCCGGGTGGATCTATGCTTCCGGGTCCTCATGTGCTTGTCGAATCGGAGAAAACATAGCATTAATAGCTGCACCCCGTGTGATCGGTCATACTAAGTAGAAAAGAATCCACGGATGTGGCATCTGCAATCTACTTATTCTTTCAGATCAAATTTATGGGCATAGCCAAGTTTATGAGATTACTGGGAGTAGCGGGGTGTCTCTCTTTCACCGTATGCGAGGTTGGATTCTATCCATCTTCATTGGCATGGCCCACTGATTTGTTTTCGATCTCCCCATTGCAGGTTTGAGAGAGAAGCCTTCCCCCCCTTTCTCTCTTCTTTCATTGGTAAAGGTATTTGAATGATGCAAACTCAAATTAATTAAAGCATAAACTTAAAAATAAATTTTAAAAATGATAATTAAATAACCATACATCATACCAATCAAATTAATATGAGAAATACCACTAAATATATTTTATTTTTCGTGAGATCTATAATGATGGCTAAAAAGCTTCAGATATCTAATAAAATCAATTTTTTAATTTTAACTTTTGTTTGATTTATTTAAATTTTATCTAAACATATTTTTAAAAAGAACAAAAAATGAATTTATGAATCTTATACAATACTTTAATTTTATAATATTGTACGAATAAATTGAATTAGAGAAACCACTAAAACTTAAATTAAATAATCATTTATATAAAAGTATATCTTATTATATTAATAACATATAATAAAATTATATTATTATTATAAAAATATTCATAATAATTTTTTATATCAATTATATTTATATAAATATTATACATGATGATTTTTTATGTTTTATTACATGTTATTCTTTTTAAAAAATATTAAAATATAAATTTCAGAACATTTCAAAGTAAATTTTAGCTCAATAAAAAATTTCACCACTCTTAAACCTATTAAGATGAAACAATAAGTTATAATAATGTATAAATTAAAAGTATAATACTTTTACACTTATAAAAAGCATTTATATTATCAAATTCATATAAAAAAATTAATATTTATATATTCAAATCCAACACATGTATCAAAATAAAAATAAAAAATTCAGTCCACAAAAAAAATCTATTTTATGTACATAAAAAATATTTCATACTTTAAGTATAATTTTTTTTATTTTAAAATATGCAATATTTCTGTCAAATTAAAAATTTCAAAAAGAGGATTAAATATATCATATATAAAAATTGAATTTAAAACAAAAAATATATTTGAGTTTTAAAATTTCAGTAAAAGATATAATATAGAATAGAGAGAGAGAGGAATACAATGTCAAGAAAATGGAGAAGAATTTCCATGATTCTTCTTTTATGTTATAGGGATTTATTATACTTTTATTTTATAAAATTATTAGCTTATTATATTAGAATGACAATCTCTCACAATTAACTTTTAAAAAATAATTTAAATTTAAAAATTATTTATTTATATGTAATATGAATGTTAAATTGAAAATTGTGAAAATATGATTAATTTAATATATTTTTCATAATAAGATGGAGTTGAAACGAAAAAATTTATAATTATTTAAAATTTTAGAGTGAAAAAATAATAATATTAATAACAAAAAAAACTTTATGCATCTGTTCCATCTTGCCTCCGATGCACAAAAAGCTCACTTTACTAATAATAATAATAATAATAATAAAAGAAGATAATTCGTTTGAGATGCCTAAAAGATTCTCTATTTTAATTGTTAGGTTTTTTTTTTTTTCTCTTTTTGTCCCAACTTATACATAAAGTGCTCATATTGGAAATATTTTAACACATTCTCAATGCTCTTTAGCAATCAAGTTAATAATTTGATTGAAATAAGGAATCAAATCGATACTACAACACTAATTATTCAACATATGTTATATATATATATATATATATATTACACGTTATGATGGACATTTGGAAAGAAAAAGCACCTCAAACACTTTTTTATTTCTCTCTCCTAACAAAAAATAACTTTTTAATCTAAGAAAAAACTAAGTATTAACTTTTTTTGTTCCTTTTCTTTTTATATATTTCCTTTTATAAAGATGGGAATCGATATTCCTTTTATTTTTTTAATGGAATTAATTGCAAACCATCAAAAAAATATTATTTATTTCAATTTTAATTTAAAATAAACTTTAAACAAAGGATTAAACTAATTTAAGAGGGGACCAAAGCCCAACAACTTGAAGAAAGATGAAATAAATCGTAACCCCACATGTTGAAATGATTACAAGCCACTGATTCCACAACATAGAAAAGAAAAGTACTATCCACATTTAATAAATAAAAATAATTAATTAAATAATTATTATTATTATAAAAATAAAAAAATAAAACATGTGGACACCTTTGAAAGTTGGGTGCAACTCCATATATTCCTCATTCCCCATCCCCCATCCCCCATCCCCATACATTCATCCCATCACCACCGTTTCAGAAAGAAATCTCACCAATTTTCTCGGATCCCATTGAGGAATTCATAAAACAATCCAGCAGCTCACTCACTAAAATCTTTTTTTAATTTTTTTTTTTGTTTGGTTAATTATTATTACATATAATGTCACTGACAATTAGGCTACAGCATGTTAACAGTACAACAACACAGTTCCATGCGACAACAACAATCAAGAAAAGGCGGTGCGCCACCAAATTTCACTCCAAACCCATATACCATTCCAACCTATTAGCCCCACTCGTGTGTTCTCACCAACAGATGTCATCACAAACCCCTTTAATGGTGAAGAGTTCTTTGATAGAGCCGGATGGGGGGTCATTGGTGGACCTTGTTGTGCCAGAGGCCCAAAGGGCTCTCAAGATTTCAGAGGCTGAGGCGTTGCCCAAACTGAAACTGACAAAAATCGATCTTGAATGGGTTCATGTGGTGAGTGAGGGCTGGGCCAGCCCGTTGAAGGGATTCATGAGGGAAAATGAGTATTTGCAGTGTTTGCATTTTAATTGTCTGAGGATGGAAGGTGGGGGTTTGATTAATATGTCTTTGCCTATTGTTTTGGCTATTGATGATCAAGATAAGGAGAAAATTGGGGGTTCTAGCAGTGTTGCATTGGTTGGCCCTCATGGTGATTTGGTTGGCATTCTCAGTAGGTTAGTTTGTTTTCTTATAGGGTCTGCTGCTTGAGAATATATTTATCATTTCATATCATGATTTTAATAGTAGAAACCACGGTCCATATCTAGTGGGAATAAATAATAAAATAAACAAATTTAGCTTTGAAATTTTCTGTATAAGGATCAAGAACGCCTTTGCTGACGGGCCTGTTTCTTGCCATTTGGCGCTGTCCTTTTTATATTTCTTATGTTTTGTTTGAAAGGTTCTATCTCGGTTGCAGAAAATTGCATGTTCACAGGTACAATATTGTTTTTCCTGTGCACACACAATTATTCTTTTTTCTTTCCTTTCCAAATAGTGCTTGTGGGTTTTGACTCTTATGTTTAACTTTATGATTTCGGATACACTGTCTTTTTCTTTCATGAGGCACCCTATACCGTCTGGGTGAATCTAGTCTATAATTTGCTTTTGAGAATGATACATTTACTGTAATTAAATGTAGAAATTAAGTGGCACCCTTGATATCTTTGAAATGTTTGAGGCGTCACCCTAAGCTTGAACAGATCATTATACTAATGAAAGAAAAAGAGATTTATTGAGTTGAAAAGAAATGACGATAACACAAAGAAAGATGATCAAATATGAGTTAACATAAAGAACGTTTTGTTCTTCTAATTCTTTCAGAACTACTAATGAACATCACTTTTTTTTTGTCTGCCTATAAAATGCCATTGATAAAGTTTCATGAAAATGTACATTTCCAGGAATCGTGATTGATTGTGACTTTAAGTTGCATTTCACATGCATAATCTAGTTGATGGTGAGCTGTAAACTCAAGCATTCTCCATTCTGTGACTATTGTACTGAGGTTACCTTTAATCGCTAGTAGATAATCTTAGTGCATTCAATAAATCAATGTTGATTCATTTCATCAATTTTAATGTTGTTGTTATATGTGCAACTTAGTTTTTTTTTGTGGCTTGTTTATGGCCGCACTAATTGATCTCCAGAAACAGTAGGATGTGGCATATATGTATTTACTCATAGCACAAAAATTCTGCAGAAAAAGACATATCGAACTGCATAATGAGGTTGTAACCCAAATCGGAAAAGAAAGTATATTTTTTAAAATATGTACTTAATCTACTATTCATGGGTTTTGGCAGCATTGAAATTTACAAGCATAACAAAGAAGAAAGAATTGCCAGAACATGGGGAACCACAGCTCCAGGATTACCATATGTCGAGGAGGTGATTACTACGGCTGGGAATTGGCTCATTGGAGGAGACCTGGAAGTGCTAAAGCCTATCAAATACAATGATGGTCTTGACAACTACAGGCTTTCTCCAAAACAACTTCGTGATGAATTTGATAAACGCCAAGCCGATGCAGTCTTTGCTTTTCAGCTGAGAAATCCAGTCCATAATGGCCATGCTTTGCTCATGAATGATACTCGTAGGAGGCTTTTAGAAATGGGTTACAAGAATCCTATTCTTTTGCTTCATCCTTTAGGAGGCTTCACTAAGGCTGATGATGTGCCGCTTGATGTTCGCATGGAACAACATAGCAAGGTTTCTATATCTAATTGCTTTGTTTAATCTTCAGCTTCTTTACATATGCACTCACAGACACACACTCAAATATGAGAGAATTGTGTTAATCAATGAGAATATGGCAATCTCCTTTAGGATTAGGAATTTTTATTCAAATGCTCCTTGCTTAATTGAGATAATCACAATATTCGAACCCTTTCATCACTGCTTTAAAAGTAGTTGTTATATCCTGAAGATTGCTCTTCGAAAACCTTATAGTTTGACGTTGACCTGTAACTCATTAACAGTTATGTTACCTTGTCTTATTGTCAACTCAGTTATAACTGGATTTCTTTATTCTATGTGTCATAGTCTTTCAATGTAATTGAACTTCTTGCTTCTCTTAAAGGTACTAGAAGATGGGGTTCTTGATCCTGAAACAACGATTGTTTCTATTTTCCCTTCACCAATGCACTATGCTGGACCAACTGAGGTACAGTGGCATGCAAAGGCACGAATAAATGCAGGTGCCAATTTCTACATTGTAGGCCGTGATCCTGCCGGTATGGGTCACCCAACAGAGAAGAGAGACTTGTATGATCCGGATCACGGGAAGAAGGTTCTGAGCATGGCACCTGGTCTTGAAAAGTTGAACATTCTGCCATTCAAGGTAGGTGCCATAATATATAATAGTACAGTTCAATAGCATAAAGGAAATAAGAGTATTTGTACAAAATAATGATTTCTCCACCAGCCTAGTGCATGTGCAGTGAGACCAAAAGAAAGATTCCATTCTGTTTATGTCTCGAGTCATTTGCAGTCCCTGTGATTGTCTCTTTGTAATATTCTTCCTCGGTGTGGTATAAATTCACTTTTAGTTTTGAGATTAAAAATTGGTTATAATTCACTAGCACTGTGCTCATTGTGATATCAAATTGATCATCGAACGTTAGTAATCGCCTTGACAATGTAGGTGGCTGCATATGATACCGTAGCAAAGGAGATGGCATTTTTTGACCCCTCTCGTGCTAAAGATTTTCTCTTCATATCTGGAACTAAGGTGAGTCTTTCATTTTGGAGTGGATCCCTTTAGTGTATAGAATGATGATGCTACACATCGAAGGGAAAAGAAGAAAGACAACTGCATTCTAGCCTTCTGCTTATAGACATTAAAAAGTAGGTCGATTTTTCTAACAAAACGTTCGTGTGTACTTTTTTAGATGCGGGCTTTTGCAAGAAGTGGAGAAAATCCTCCAGCCGGTTTTATGTGCCCTGGTGGATGGGAAGTTCTAGTCAGATACTATGAGAGCTTGCAGGCTGAGGAATCTACAGAGAAGCAGACTGTGGCTGCATAAATCTGAATCACTTCGATGAAGTTCAATGCTAGTGCAAGTATGGGATATTTGGTGAAATTTAGAAATTCCACGTCTGATTATTTGAAAATTGAGTATATTTTTCCCTCTTTTTCTTTTGTTCACTTGGTAGTGAGAAGCTGGCATGACAAAGTGCATAATTTATGATGCCTAACTAGTTTAGGTCAATCATAACTCAGACCATCTGATCTCTTAATCTTTTTTGTTCTTCCTCCAATTTTCTCTCCTCTTTTACTTCCAATTTGTTCGTAGCATTCATCAAATTATCTATGAGAATTATTGATTTCAAGCCTTTTCCGGGGAGTTGTTTCTTTCCATTTCCTTGTGTACCTGAAGAAACATAATCGTTCAATCTCTCAGACTTCAAGCGTACATGTTGTAAGCATGTAAATATAATCAAGACCTTAATGCACGAACCTTGGCCTTTCGTTTAATATTTATTGTAATGTTCGTAATTGATAGAAATAATGTAGCTTTCTTCCTTTTATAGGTGGGAAGAGAACTAATTTTTTATCAAGTTCTTAAGCACATATAACTACTTTCCCAGTAATATTCTATCAACATAATCTAACCATCATTATTAGATTATAACTGGTTAAAATTACTTAATAAATATTATTTATTTAAATTATAAATTAAGATATTTAATAATATATCTTAATCAGTGCCACAATAATCTTATACAAACTTTTCTGGTGGACCATTAATGTATTAATTATAACTAGTAAGTTCTTTTATTTTTTGCACGGATATATCATTATAGTATAATATTATTAAATTTAAAATTGCATAAAATTAATATATTTTAAAAAATATATATATAATTGTGTTCAATAATTTGTATATGCAACGTGATTATGATTGCAGAAATTTCATGTTAAGAAAATAAGAAAATGATATCTTTTATTTTCTTTGATTTTGCAATTTTGAGATATATAGATCCTTCATTTTCTTTTAATTTGCAATTTTTGGACGGAAGAAAGTAATTATATATAGTTCAATTAAATTAATGGGTCATTTCATGGATAAGAATAAACTATAAGTATAAACTAAATCATATGAAATTTATCATATTTTAAAGTTGCATATCAGCAAAATCATACAATATTATAAATTATTTGTCATCTCAGCAATAGATCATCAACTAACCATTTCCCTTATTGAATTCCTCTCTCTCTCTCTCTCTCTCTCTCTATATATATATATATATAAATAAATAATATTATAAATTCAATAACAATCTGATCCTTTTAATTTTTAACTTATTTATCATATAGTCCCAAATATATTATAAATATCATACAATTTTAAAATATCTAATTAAAAATCTGCTAAAAAAATAAATAAATATAATAGCAGCGCGAAAATGAGTGAACTACTAAAAATTACTGGTACTTTTGTTAATATAGATACTAAATGTTCGCCCGTACATTCATGGGATAAAATAAATTTTATTATATTAATAATATATTATAAAATTATATTATTATTATAAAAGATTATAAAATATATAAGTGATATTAAAAAATATATATATTATATAACCAAGCAAGAAATCATGATCAAACAAAATATTTATAAAATATAAAATACAAACAAAAATAATAATAAATTTTGCGTTTGACTTACACATATTTGTAGTTCATTTTTTTATATGATAAAAAAATTTAAGTACTCTATTTTCTAAATATATTTTATGCGTATTTTTTATATAATTTTAAAAAAATTATGCTTATAAAATCAAATATCAAATAGCATTCCCAATTCCCAATATGCAGTAAATATAAGAATATAAAATTCTTAAATTTTCACTTAAATCATTGTGAAGTATAATTTGATATGTATAGTGCATTATCATTCTCTCCAAAAAATTCTCTAATAAATAAAAAATAAATAATTATATAACAAAGGATTTTTGGAATTCAAACTCAACCCAACTTACTATAACTTCGCAATGAAACAACTAAATATATACTAGAATAAGATAATATTTTTAATTTATAAAAATACTTATTATTATTATTCTATAAAAATATAAAAATAAGATAAATTATTTTTTATTTGTCTCAAATTCGTATAAGAATTCATTTTTTATTCAAACTTAACAAATATTTCAAATAAAAATAAATAATTTAACTCATAAAATATTTATTTCATATTTTAAATATAATATTTATTTTAATATATACAATATTGGTATCAAATTAAATATCGTAAATAAACAATTAATTTTATGCATCATATGTTAAAAACGGATTTGTAACAAAAAGGTTATTTGAATTTTAAAATTTTGTTAAGTAAAAAAACTACTTTTTATTTCCAAAAATTACTTTTTTTTTACCATGTAATTTTTCTTATTATATTTTCTAAGTAAAAAATGCAAAAAATTTTTAGAAGTGATGTGTTTTATAGCATATTTTTAAGAATTTTTTTATTTATATTCATTATAATTTTTTTATGGTTTATGATATTAATAATATGTTGTAAAATTTATATAAGATTATAATTGTATAGGTGATATGAAAAATATTAAAATATTTAATTATATAACTAAGCAAGAGATCATGATACAAATAAAATACTTATGAAATATAAAATACATAAAAAATATTAATAAATTTTGTGTGTGACATACATATATTTGTACATAATTTTTTTGTATGAACAAAAAAAATTAAATACCCCGTTTTCAAAATATATTTTTTGTGTATTTATTTTTCTTTAAATATATATATATATATTTTTTTTTTATTTTTTTTTTGCTTATAAAATCAAATATCTAATAGCATTTACAATATGTAATAGATATAAAAATTAGAAATATTAAATTTTCACTCAAATTAATTTAAAATATAGTTTCATTTGTATAGTGTATTGTCATTCTTTCAAAAAAGTTTCTCTCATAAATACAAATAAAAAATTATATAACAAAGTGAATGTAAAATTCAAACTCAATTCAACCTACTATAATTTCTCAAAAGTCAATACAAATATTTAATTAGTAAAAATAATATAAAAATGAAATAACTAAATATTTACTTGAATAATATAATATCTTAAATTTATGAAAATATTTCTTATTATTATTCTATACTAATATAAAAATATTTATTTTTTTATGTGTATCAAAATTCATATAAGAATTTAACCCATTTTTATTCAAACTCATCGCATATGTCAAATAAAATTAAATAATTTAACTCATAAAAATGTACTTCATATTTTAAATATAATTATTTATTTTAATATATACAATATTCGTATTAAATTAAAGATCGTAATAAGATGATTAATTTGATGTAACATGTCAAATACAAATTTGTAACAAAAAAGTTATTTAAATTTTAAAATTTTAGTTATAAAAAATTATTTTTTATTTATATAAAACTACTTTTTTTAACATGAAATTTTTTTTAGTATATTTTTTAAATGAAAAATACAAAAAAATTCTAGTAGTGACATGTGTTTTTCAGTTAGGGAATTTTTATTTATATTCTGATGATGATACATGCACATATTTCTAAGTTATAAACATACTTAATCTTGTCGAGAAAGATGAATAATAACTGTTTTCAACCATACATATAGGAGTCGTAGCATTTAAGAATTTTATACATTTTTCTATATCCGTACTTCTTATTCAATTTTTATGATTTTCAATCTTTATTTATTTTCATAATGGAAGATTTAGAATTAATTATAAAAAAAATGAAAAAAATATAGATTAATTTTTAATTACAATAAGATTTATAAAACATATAAATTTTTATTTTTAAATATATATTTTTTTCAATTACAACATCGACAGCATTTTTAAATCTAATTGTAACACTACCAACATCATTGAACTTGCTTTGATGAGGTCGTTTTATATCCATCACTTATTTCATTATCTATTGCTATTATTATAGTGAATCGAGAGTTGAAGTTACAATTGTCACACATTTACTCTCAATTACAGAGACAATAACAACATATTGTGAAATAGGCAACGGATCTGAGGTATCTCGTCGTGTGCATTAATTATGATGGTAGCATTAGATATTAAAAATATAATTGATGTTGTAATTAAAAATAAAATCATTTTTGATGAAAAATATATTAATTTTTTTAAAAATTATATTATAATTTAACATTCTAAAGGAGAAGTAGGGGAATAGATATAGAACTGAATTTCCACCAACTCATATTGTTGCTAAGAACCGAAAAAACCGGTGGATCTTAAACCGGCTACTAGCTATAAGCCTATACCCGGCCGGTGTTGGGAATTCTTTTTCAAAAGAAAAATAAAATTATATATATATATATATATAGAGAGAGAGAGAGAGAGAGAGATTAATTAAATAAAAATAAAATTAATAGTATCGCTCCGATTCATACCAGCTTTCCTTGCCTAATTGGTATTGCATAGCACTCACTCAAAGAGGTCAAGGATTCAATATTATTAATCTGCTTCATAAAAATAAAAATAAAAATTATTTATTTATTTTTGTATGTAATTCAAATTCAATATAAAAGTAGAACATTCAGCCGAACAATCTTCTTCTTGTTCTTTTTTCTATTTGTTATTTTTTTAATTAAAAGAGTATAATTATAATAAATAAAATATATTTATATAAATAGAATGTGTTTAGAAAATTTAGAGGTGCAAATAGCTACACCCATGAAAGTATTAGTGTGCAATTTAAAATCAATACAAATAGGTCAACATACATACAGTAACTATACAAATCTAACACAATAATGAAACAATTAAAATTTTCAATTTAATAATTTATTTAAAAATGTGTAATATGAGTATCAAATCAAACTATTGTCAAAAACTTATTAGAAATGAATATTTTATTTATATATTAAATATTTGAAAAAAGTTTTCTAAAAAGACACAAACCAACCACAAGCTGCCACCTACAATTTTATTTTATTTTTTACATTATCAAAATTACAAACTATTTTGGTGGAATATTACTATTTATATATTGATTCTCTTATTAAGTGCAAACAAAAAAGGAAATGAACAGCAAATGTATTTCATAAGCGTCGCCTCACTTCCTTCTATGCCATTCCTTCCAACAAAAAGTATATTACACCAAAATTTAAACTTTATTAAAACTCTGAATATTATAATGTCAAAGCTTTTAAAAGTTACACACACACACACACACACACACACACACACACACATATATATATATATATATATATCCTAATCTAACAGATGATAATGCGCAACTCTTTATCTTTGAATTACTTTATTATTTCTCTTTTTTACTAAACCAAAATATTTTTCCCTACATATTAATATAACCACAAAACTTATGCATTTCCAGGTAAATATATATTTATATAGAAATATATATATATATATATATATAGATAGATAGATAGTGAGAGAGAGAGAGAGAGAGAGAGAGAGAGAGATTGACATGTATATTACAGCTGCAGATTGTCATTACAATGCCATGGCTTTTTTGGCTTCTGTTCTGTATGTGAAGAATGGGATGCAAGGGGAGAAAAGAAGGTATAATCCTGCAGCTTATTTCTATAGTGAATAATGACCTTTGCTGTCTACAAAAGCTTGAATTGATGGTTCCCTTCCAAGAAAATCCGAAAGCATCTCAAGAGGGTCTTTTCCACCTCCAGGACCCAATACCTGTCAATTCACAATAACAATTCATCTACAAAGCAACAACATTTGGCCAACGCCTACTTCTCCAAACAACTTCGAAGCCATTACCTTGTTCCTGAATTGCATCCCAACATTCTGGTTAAATATATTGTCCCGAAACTTCATTGCGAATATATCGGCTGCAAAAACCTGTCCATGAAGGTTTCTCCTTATAAATTGCACCAATTCAAGGGGGTGTTTTTGTAAGAGAATAGCCTCAAGGGGTTGTTTGTAAGAAAACAAACTTCATAAGATTATTTTGGAATTAAGTTTAAACCTCAAGGGTAGTTTTTGCAAACATCCCTTATGATTATTTGGGGTGCTCCACCAAGAAACAACTTCAAGCGACAGAATATATATAGCATCATGCAACAAGCATATCATGACAAGTAGACACCACAAACCTCACTCCATATCCGACTATAGCAAGTAGCCTCATAGCCGATAGCGGTCCGAGGGAAACATGAAGCTGGATTTGTTCCTTCTAACGTAGGCAATCCTAACATAACCTGCCATTCATGACAGAGAGGTGAGCATGTATAGACACACAGATTTTAAAGAGGGAAGCATAACCAAGGATACCTTGGAATGGAGATGCTTGAACAACCCAATCATATCTACATTTTCAGTTGAATGTATGATTTGATCAAAAAGACCTGCAGTCGATGTGTATTGTGTAATATGCAATGAATATAAACATGTCAACTTTAAATAGCCGCAGCCTGAAAGAGGAAGAGGATTAATATCTAGTTGCTAATTTCCATGTGAAGACTTACAATATAGGATTTCCTGTTTCAATTTGAGAGCTGAGAAGGAACACCGCCATCTCTTAAGTGATTTACACATCTCATCCTCAATAGGTTTTGTGATATCCTGCCAGAAAAATAAAATACAGCAAGCACAAAATGTTTGATGAGGTCTTTTAGAAGGATGTGTAGAATAGAAAATTAGAAATGCTGCCTTGTGATGAAGTTTTTTATTACAGTGTAAACCTCATTAGATCAGGACATGCTAGAACAATAAAAAGATAAGTACTTTAAAAAATAAACAAATAAAAAATCATAAGTTTGCAACTGTCTTTGACCCAACCAGAAGGAAAAAGTAGGGAAAAAAGATATAGTTACCTGATGAAAACCAGAGATCAGTTGCAGAGAGCTGCTTTCATAACACCTATGGAAAAAACTCTGCAGTGAGTATATATAGCGACACCTGTAATGAGAAATCTTAAATAATAAATGCATACAAGTTTTCCAACACCAGAGAAGGAATCTCCACAAAGTCGGGATCCAAGCGTAAGCCAGAAAATCTAGCAAATGTTGCACGGTTGCATATATGATGGACCTAAAAACATTAGACGGTTGAAAATTTTGGTCATAAGACATCTTAATTCCAAAAGGCAGGCACAGGATCATGAAAAAATGTGATGATGACGACAACTACGCTTGAGGTTTAGCCTAAAAAGAACAATGAAGTTTGTTTTCTTGCAAGTATCCCATATTACAAAAAGCCCTTTTGAGGTTTTTATGTTTCTTACAAACACCCCAAATTGATCGAACTTCCGTTCCTTCTTTGCAATTAGGCTAAACCTCACGGATAGTTTTTGTAATTTTCCAGATAGTAAAAATAGTAGTAGTAGGAGCAGCAGCAGCAGCAGTAGTTAAATTGCATAAAGAAATTATGAATATGAAAAGGAAGTGGCCAAGTAGCCAACTATGATGAAGCAGAATTACCAATACACTAACATAATAATATTTAGCTAAAAATGCATGAATCTTTTGAAGACTAAATTTGATTTTCAAATTGCAAAGAAGTCAAATGTACGAGTTCCAAATATATGTTATAGGGAGGTGGGGGAAGAGCTATTAATTTCCACAAGATTGCGCTAGATAACAGAATCAGTCAAGTCTTCATGATGCATAAAGAAAGAAGATTAAAATCTTATTTAATACGAAAGAAACATACCACATGACCAAACTCGTGGAACAGGTTTACTGCTTCAGAGAATCTCAGTAATCCAGGATTTCCATCAACTTCTTTTTGCAATTGAGAAATAAGTAAAGCTATTGGAATCTGGAAATGAAAATGTTAGGCCAAACTACAAACAATTCTATAAAGCATAGACAGCATATGAGGTCAAGATTTATAAATATAGTGCTAGATAACCAACGATAAATATATGGAATGAAGTACATTGATCAGGACCATTATATGGGTAAATAATACTTGCAGGAATTATTACAAACAACAAGAAGAAAATAATTGACTATATAAAAGTAAGAACCGAAACAGGAGAGAGTCAAAAGCCCGAATAGACTACACATATGGCATGAACTATACTGATCAGGACCATTATGTGGGCAAATTAAACTTACAGGATTTGATGTTGACTATATAAAGTTAGGACCAAAACAAGAGAGAGTGAAAAGCCGAAATAGACATTATACACACTCAGGTCATCATTGTTCAAATTAAAAAATGAAAATTAAATCAGCTTTCTGATCTATCTGAGCCAGGAGCAGGAAAATCATAATAAGATGAATATTAACAAAAAGGAAATGACAACAAAATATGAAAATCACCTGTCTGGCATTGTTAATCGCTGAACCATTTTGAAGAGGGACGACACAGGTGTGGGCATATTTTCCTTCCCTATTCCAGATGCAGCGTAAGGTTTAGTCTGCTTGTTCACTAGTTATGAGAGTGATTGCTATCGAAAAGCTTACTAAACACAGTTGAAAAATGAACCTGGCATATATATCAAGATAAAAGTAACCCACGAGTTCACCAGAGCTCAAGTCAAAAACTGAAAAAAGTTGCACATCCTGATGCCATACATCCGCATCTACCACTTCCTCAAATCTTAAACCTGAATCAAAGAGAGAATATTTGAACATAAGATGCCATATGATATACATGAGCAAACAGATTCGTATAGTACCATGTTAAAAATGATTACCGAAAAGGTCTTGGCATATTTTGAAGATTCCAGATAAAACTAAATTGGTAGGAAAGTACTGTTTCAGAGCTCCAAAATCCAGATCACACTGCTTTTCTTTGATCCTCTTGACATAGTACGGGAGGTCTTCAATTCCAAAGGCAGATTCTCCCTCCTCTTTTTTCTTAATCACCATCATAACAAGTTTCAAAAAGAATTGTAGTCCATTAAGAAGATGAAGATGTGGCTCAAGCTGAAAGACAGATTTCTAATTACAATTAAAGAACAAAGCAAACATGCCAACCTTCAATTCCTTTAACAGAGAAAGTTCCTTAGACGCTGATTCGGTTAAGCTTCCAGATATTTTCTCTAAGAACTCGAAGACCTAACAACAGCAAAAGAAAATTATCTATGATAAAAACCAAATTATAAAAGCAATGTCAAATGAATAGTGCATGAAACATGACAAAATATGGGAGAAAGAAACAACCAGATGATTTTCTGATCACTATATCATTTAACAAAGACAAGGTACTTGATCCAACAAATGCAATTTCTGAAAGTTCTAGGTTCTTACGTTGACTACTTATATGAAACAATTTTTATAGGAAACAAAAAGGAAAAGTTTAAAAATAATAAAAATAAAAAAATGCAGAGAGGCGTGCTAGAATCAATTTCAGGCAGTAGTGAAGTTTTAGGTAATGAGGAGCAATAAACCAGGACAAACCTTGGTTGATGAATTTGCCATCCTACGATCAACAGCATATTCTGCGTAGTTTGAGTAGCCAAGCAATCTGGCAAGTTTATGACGCAATTGAATCTGGAGGTACAACAGAGAAGATGAATGTCACGTGAATATTTTTTAGTCAGGCATGAGGGCACAAAGACAAAGCATTAACTCATATCTGTGAGCAGAAGTGGCTCACAGTATCTTGTAGTAGGCCACCATAATGCAGAATGAAATATACATAACAACAACCCTTGCAAGATCAACTGAGCAAATTCAACAAATTAAGATTTATACAACTTTGACTTCTTTTGATCCCAATACCCTTAATCCCATAACTTTACAGGTCTTACAGATGCAAAGCAAACCATAAAATACCATAAACACAGTGTTCCACTTCCTACGTTGGTTTCCTGAATCTCCTGCAAGATTTTCTTATCATCCACCTTAAAGACAAAGTATTTGAAGATTATCAGGAGCTTCATATACATATAATATTTTCTAATACTTATACTTAAGTACAAAGACTAAAGCACAGTACCATATATAAATATATATATATATATATATATGTTAAACCAAACAGCTTTTTCCTCTTTTACGTAATGCCAAGTAGCTTTGAGTTTTATGTAGAAAAACTGCACTGCAACGATAGATGCCACAACTAAAATTCTTGGATGAATGAAACTTCAACAAGAGTTGACAATCACAGAACTTCAAAACAAGTTTATAAATAATCCAGACAAGGAAAAATGCAAGAAGTTATATTAATCACTTGATCATAGAAGAACTTCTTCATTACCAGCTTTTCTAATACAGAAAGATTTACATCAGATCTCCTTCCATAAGCCACAGCTACAGACTTCCTGGTTGATCCTACCTTCAGAACAATAGATTCATGAGTCATGGAGCGTAAACATTCACATTGTCCACAATTCTATAGTTATAACAGAAGACAGCATAAGAGCTCATAGAATGCCAAGGGTATGAAGCACACATTGTTGCACTGGAGCGTGGCTGTATACTAGAAATTGAAAATAGCCACAATGACTATAGAATAGACAGTAGGCGTGCTTCAAATTGTTGCACTGGAGTATGGTTATACTAGCAATTGAATATAGCCACAATAACTACAGAATATACACTAGGTGTACATAACACTAGACAAAAACAATTGCGAAAAACTTGTAGTAAGTTGAACAAGATTTTAGCAAAATCACAAAAGCTAGTTGCATAAACATTAGATTGTTGAAGATTCTTTAAATCCCTACTTAAATGTTTTAAGACTTTAAAGGGTTAATTTTATTTGTTCTGTAAGTCCATACCATGTTCCTTCCATCTTCCTTCAAACAGACAACTACTGCAAGCAATTTCAGCCATAATAATTTATTTCTCTCTCATAATTTGGAAGAGAAAGATAGCAGACGTGATTATAATGGCCTGTGGTGCTATTATTTTATTGCTGATGGGATTGCTCTATTAACTACTTAAGATTTCAAAATTTTAGTTTAGTTTCCCTGTAATTCTCACAGAGCAAATTTCTTCAAACAGGAATCTAATTACAAGCTTATTTTAATCATAAATCTTTATAGCATTCCTGTTCCTAACAAATTCTATCCTTGTTGTTCTCATCATTTGAAGATGACCTTGCATATATATAATGTTTTCTTTTCAAATATGGAATAACAATTCCTAGCCAGTTCACAAATCTTAAGGACATGCAACATCAGTTCTACTGCATAAATTTCTTTTTGGTCAATTGTCATTGCCCAAAATGAAATCGAAAAATTCATATCTAATAGTCATGCAGCAAATGATGTGTCTACTTAGACAGAAAAAGAACATAAACAATCCACAATTTTTAAAGATTTTACCTTGCATAGCTCTAGGATGGGTGACACGTGATGGCTTCTTAACAAAACCTTGAATTTACCATTTTCAGCTTTATCTAAACCCTGAAACATACAGAAACTTCATTAGTTACTCGGCCCAGCATTAGGAGCAAAGACACAGAAATCAAGACAAAGCAAAATATTACTTTGACATATTGAGACACTAGGAATTTAGCATTTATGAGGTTGAATTACTTTTGACAATGCTGGCCGCCATACATTCTTAGAACAAAAAAGGTAAATAAACTTAAAATGATAAAAATGGAGGACAAACAATAATATCAAGCAAGAAATCAATCTTATAAAATAAGGAAAGTTGCAATGGAGTGAAAGAATATATCAGAATCACCAACCTTAAGGAACTCTGGAGGCAAGCCAAGTAGCTCCATGTCATTGAAAAGAAGAATTGTATTGTCATCGTTCAGATTTCTGATGTATCGCATACTTAGCTCTTCTATTTGAGCCCTCAAACGCTGCAACTCGTCCCTCTTGGTTGAAGTAAGATTCAATCCATTCCGCTCAAAATCATGAACCTGTCACTAGACATTACAAATAAAGACTTGACAAATAAACTGTGTTTTAAAAACCAAAAGGTTAAAAGCACAAATAGGAAAAAAATCCTCTTCACATAAGAATTGAGCATGTGTCTTGTTATTGCTCCAGTATCTCTCGTATCATGTGCAAGGCAGGGTACTATAAAAGGAAGTGTCAATTAAAAAAATATAGAAACTAATAGCAAAGATATTTTCATTGTCAGAAAAGAAAAGAGTAAGAAGGCCAGCTCATGTACCAACTTTGATACATCGAAAACAATAAAATGAGAATGCAATTAGAAAAAGCAAATTAAAAAATAGCATAGACAAAAGATACGGAGGTAGCCTTCACAAAACATCATATTACATAACAAATAACCAATTATATGTTTTTACACAATTTTACATGCTCCCTATGAATTGCTTCCAAGAGAAAAGGATGAAATCCATAAATTAATAATCAGAAAAAAATGACATAACCATCACTTGTTCTAGACTCTGAAAGTGTGCTAATGCAACAAAACTTTATGATCATGCATATGATACAGCTCTTAAGAGACTACTATAAATGAATTTCAGTCACCAGACCATATGAGCAACATGAAGTCATTTAGTTCAAAGGGAATTAGTTCCAAAGAAAATGCAGCACCGAAATTCTCCATTGGGTAAGTGCTCTTAAGATAAAAGGAAAGAAAAACAAGCCATTGGAGGAAACTGCTTCTGGCTGAAAATAATTTGCTTAGAGGTGCATACCAAATACTGCACAAAACGCTTGACTTCGGAACTCATCCAATCCCCACGTGCTGAGAAAGCTTTTATTGCACGGTAAACATCTTCACGCTTACTGTATGATTTTCATGAGAAGAAAATAAAAATATTTTCTAAAAGGTTGGTAAGTTATACACCATAATAATATCTTTTACATTAAGAGAGAGTGACAATACTTATTAACATCCAAAAGAATATATACAATCAGGAATTTCCCTGAGATCTCTGACAAGGTAATCTGTTAAAGAGAGCGACTACTGCCCCAACAAAAGCAATCAACAAAATCTAGTATATTCTTATTAAGTCCATAGGAGCATACAGATATGAATAATAACTATGATAATTCTTTTTTGGAGTTCAACAGACATCATATCCTGAACATTCTACGAAACTCATTCTTAGATGTTTGAAACTCTTCTGAAGTATTCCACCCATGACTCCTTACTAGTGGCATGACTAATTACATGAGTTTTCCGGAAGCTGGTCACAAAATCAATCAACTTCTCCTTGCAGCCTTATTGACTGAATCCAAACCACCATGTAACCCAAATGCTATATAATACTTTTTTTATTTTACCAACAAAGTACTAAATTTTTGGTGTTCTTAAGTAATCTTTCCCCAGATAAGGTAGTGTACTCTTGTACCTATTTAAAGACATAGTTATAAAATAGCAAGCAACAAAAGTGGCAGATACATGATGGGTTTATACAAATTATTCTACTGTCCAAATATAACTTAGCCTTAGGCACAAGTGTATACTTGTCTAAGATGTAAAAATTATTGTGTTTGATAAACTGATCCAGCAGCATCCTAATTTTGAACCTTTTTTTTCCCTCTCAATCTAGAGCATCAACAGAAAGACAACATGACATAATCCATTCAGTCAATCAGAAGAAATTTAAGAGGCAAATAAGAAAATTAAAGAATGACCTGCATATGGAAACATGAGAATCAATTCTTCGCTCAGCTTCAATACTTGCTTTACGAATTTCATCAGAAACCGATACTAATTTCGGGAATGCACAAGACTGTACCAGAGGAAATTGTTGTGCTTCTAATTCCGCCAATGGTAATATTGTATTGGCATAAGTTACCTGTGAGGCATAATTAAATTGTCCATACATGAGCTTAAATACATGGAAATGGAAAGGCAAAGGTGCTTTCAAAAAGGCAAGAGCAAATAAAACTTTTCAATATACATGTATGTACATATATATATATATATATGTGTGTATATATCCAACCACCAGATGGTCTCATTTTATGAATTACAGGTCAGACATAATGAAGTTGAGTAAATGGGGAAAAAATTGGACGCTCTTTATATGTGCATCTCTACTTACTAAGAATTTAAGTGAAAGATTTGAGAAGAAAAACGAAAAACCCTGATAATTATTTTGACATCCTACAGGATTGAATGCCAAGAGGCAACAACTGTTCACAACAAAACAGATATACAGCAAGAAAGCATAAATTTGAGATTCAAGCTTCATTGACAGTAATTTTTCAATCCAAGCAGGAGTTTGTTACAGAACCAACAAAATTTTATGAAATGACAAAAACAGTAATATATTCAAGGAGTTCGGCAGCATGATATTGGAGGTCGAACACATAATTCACAGAATTATGTTTGATTGAAACTTTCCTTAGAGTGGAATTGTGTGACCTTAATCCCACACTTAAAACGCATCCCACACTTAAAACGCATCCTATACTGGATAAACATTGTGCATACTTTATGGACGCAAAATGCAATATATATGCAATGATATCTGCAGAGAGGTAAAAAGCTACAGATGACATCACATCTGTTTCTCTAAGCAACACCATACCTTGTCAAGTGGAACAGACGCTACTGCATCATGAATCTCCTTAGACTTTGCTACAATGTGGTCGGCTAATCTCAATATCTCAGGAGCAGATAGATTCATCCATAGATTTGATCCGGGAACGACTGAAATTTAAAAATAGCAAGCCAAATTTGAAAAATAAATACTCGTAAATTCTCCAAGTCAATTTAACTTATTTTGGAAATCGCATATTCACAAGTTTAAAACCAACTAACTCTCTGCATTCCCAGTATAACGAAATTAATAACATAGGGAAGTCAGAACCTCCGAAAACAAAATATGTATATAGCGCAAGGTCAAACTTGAGATATAAACAAATGCAACAAATTGTTTGCACAAAAAAAGGACCGACAGGCTCCATTACACGAATCTTAGTATCTCCAGGCCCACTTCTTTCGACATGGGACTTTGGAAGAACTGAATTTCACAGATAAATAAAATGCAAAAGAACAAAGAACCAACAGGGCTCAATTCTTTTACAGCAGCAACACACGATGATATACTAAAACCACGTAGAGGTACATGTGAGAGTGAGCTATGTACCTTTTCTCTGGCGATTCTTGAAGTGAGTCTTGAATGCAGTGACGGCGAAGTTGACTGCGACGGCGAGCAGAGCAGCGGCCCCCGTCAAAGCAATCAGATTTCTTCTCTCTCTCCTCTTCCCTTCATTCTCCATTTTCCGAATTTAAATTTTCCTTAAATTTTCCCGCTCAATGGCTGCAGTGCGTGACTGTGTTTCTGTGCTTGGCTAAATTGTTCGTAGGGGATGGAATGGAAGGAGACGGCAATTGCGAGGGAAATGAGGCGGACTTCAGCGACTACATTTGACATTTCACCAAATACGAAGGCTCTTAATTTTGACTTTATTTTCCTTAAAATTACTTTCATCTAATTAATAATAAATTATTTAATAGAATCCCAAACCAAATATATTATGGGCCCAAAAAAACGAGCTTAAAATAATTCTTTATATGCATATATTATATATTTTAATATTGAATAAAAATGAAATTTAATATTAAGGATAATATATAATATATAAAATAAACGGAAAACTGCAAATTAAATTGACTTTGAAAAATTAGTTTGATATAATGCTAATAATAACAATTGTTGGTATTTAAATATGTGAATTGAAGAATGTTAATAGCGGATTACTTGGTCATGAATATGATTGAATCAAATTAATTTAATAAATTTCTCCTTTTATCTTTTGCTATAAGCAATGGTATAGAAAAGGTTAGGCGTTAGTCCAGCAGAAATTATTATATTCACAATACACTATTTCTATACATATTCACACAAGAGAACCGCTGCCAAAAATAGAAACTAAAATTTGCCCACCTAAAAATATATTAAATTAATTATTTTTTCATAATTTTTAATTTAATATTCATATTGCATATAAAAAAATATAATATTAATTTTTAAATATAAAATATATTTTCATAGGTTAATTGTGGTATATTTTTATATTGTGAGATATTATTATATTATAAACAAGTTTTTATCAAAATATATTTTATTTAATTATGTATTTTATTTTTAAAAAGTATATATTATTATATTTATAATAATTTATTATATTATCTTATTATAAATTGTGCAACGCACGGAAAAATACTAGTATACTTATAAAACAAATAAATTTAAAATTCACACGACATGATATCATAATCATAAGTTAAGCAAATCATTATCATAATTAATAAGTTTATAGTGTAATTGTAAGTGCAATTAGAACATTAGATTCACTACTCGTTCGAGGTAATCAACTCGTAGATTAATTATCTAATGATTGTATCCGTATCTTTCATATATAATAAGTTTTATAAAGTCAAATTTTATATTTGCTTTATGTTTATTATCAATGTCACAGTATAGCAGTTAAGCATGTCTTAAATTCATTAATCTAAAATTGAATCTCATCTATGATCTCAATTCAAGTAATCACTTGGGCATAACTATAGCTATTATGGTTTAACAAGTAGTAACACAAAATGAAGAACTAAAAAGATCAATAAAAATGAGAATTTGTATTCAAAAGTCATTATTAAGTTAATAAAAAGCTAATTTCACAAACTATGATCTCACTTTGACCGATTGAACTACAATCCCAGAAAAATTAGTATAACATACGCAAAAATATAAATAAATTAAACATCTACGATTATAAAAGATAAAATAAAAGCTCGATGTTGTGTTGATGTTGTCTTTCAGCACCAATTAGTCACAACTGTTAACTTTCAATTCCTAACCTTCAATTTCTTGCTTGAACTCTCTGAAGAGTTTCATATACGTCTTTCAATATATGAGATGTGTTCAAGAATTTGACATAAGCAATGTATATCATATAAGTGAATTGAAATTAGCATGTAAATTTTCATGAAATTTGTACTGCATTTGTATCTAAATATATTAAATTTATTTTTATATCATATTACAAATATAAATATTTATTAATAATTTTTTAGAAATTGCAAACTCATAATCTTTTGTGTAAATCCCTAATAGGAACAGCTGTCGCAGTCTTCTATGCATCACATAATCCACATGTAAAAAATTAAGATTAAGTAATATACAGTCCTTATGTGGGGAAGTTGAGGCAGATTTCACAACATAAGAAACATAATATACTAATTTAAGGACAAACTCACAAATAGACACTCGTTAGTATATATTATATATTATATTATAAATTACAAATATGAATTTGTTATATAGTAATGTAGTAGTATATATCACATATATAGTATGTTTTATTATTATATAATATTTTATATATCATTAGGTATATAATATATTAAAAAAGAAAAAAGTTGAGCCGACATGAAGTATGTTAATTTAATGAGGAGTTTAATTGATGATGGAAGTTGGGAATCAAATAAGATATTTCCATTGATTATCAATGGAAATGATGTCACTTGATTTCTTGCCCAACTTCAATGCCGAAGCCCCAAGCGAACCCCCTCATTACTTTACATATTTGTATGAAGGGCGTTTAATTTTACACTTTTAGGTTGCGTGTATAGTGAATGTTACGATACAACTCATTTATTGAGAAACCCTCACACCTGCTAATCTATTATTTTTATATCTTTTTTTCTCTCCCTCTCACTTATTCATCTTACAAATTCAAATAATTATTTTATATTAAAATGATCTAATCATTACAAAATAAAATTGAACTTATATTCATCAATTTTTTTTTATAATTTAATACATATTATACAAATCATATCCTATTAAATTATAGAACAAACACAAAATTTATATTATTCTTTCAAATTTATACGACCTAAGATTTCACGTGCAAAGACATCGTAAAAAACTATAAAATATATTTTACAGCAAAATTTAATACCTTAAAAATCTAAGAAAGACTATTAGCTTTTGATATATAAATTTATAGGTTTAGATATTCTTTGATGAGAAAAAGGTGAAGGAAGAAGCGGGGCAAAGAAGTTAAAAACAATGATCTTGAGTTATAAAATAAAAAAATATTTACAATCCAAATATAAAAACAAACAAGAGCCACTTTCCCTAAACAATAAAATAAAAATCAAACACGCCCTAGAAATTCGTATTGATTAATATCCCGCCATTTTATGCTGGAAAAGAGTAAATATCCAAATAACGGTGTTCAAGCCCTCCAATTTCTCCGTCATTCCGACTTCGCAGCTCCGCTGGCACCGTCAATACGCACCGCCTGATACCCTACCACGCTTACAGAGCTCTTTTTTGGTGAAAATAATCACAAGGTAAAAACATCGACTGCAATCTATGGGTTTTAGTTTGTAAATGGAATTGGTGCTTTTAGTTTGTAAATGAAATTTGTACTTTTTGCATCAACGGATTTCTTCTTCATTTGACTCCTAATTCGACCGTGAATCCAGACGCACGCCCTAAAATGCAGTACAATGGGTATGGGAGCCAATTAAAAAACTAAATGATGAACTATGCTGCATTTGATATTCTAAAAGGAGTAGGACAAACAAGGTCTGTGGAACTATCTATGCTTTGTCAGGAGTTGTTCTATAAGGCCTACAGAATTTGATATGTAAACAAGCTGCATTATATGAATTGATCAAAATACACATTCAGGGTGCAGCAAGGCAAAGGTCATTAAGATTTTATCTAGTTGCCTCTTCAGCGGTCTTTTATAGTTGCCTTTTTTGCCCTTGTTACTTGTGACTTTTATCTTACTTTGCTCTCCTTCTTTCCAGGTGTTTACATTTTAGTTGGTGTTGTAGCTTTTGCAGAGAAGGATTTTGTCTCTTAGATTCCAACAGAGTTGTTTTCTTGATTCTGCTTCCCAATTTAGGTTAATGATTTGGGTTTCTTGCCACACAGGGGTATTCTCGAGCCGCTAATGTCGGGTAAATCTCACTGATGTATGGATTTTGTCCAACCCTAAGCGTCCCAATATTGTAGGGAATACGTGACATCATCATAGACCAGGAATGGATTAATGTTGTTTTTCTTCTTTCTTCTCTTAACAACCAAACGAAGCTTCTCTACAAGGCTAACGCAGGAAAAATAGAGGAGTATGTTAGCTTATGATGAAGCCAAAGCACACAAGGCAAGGACAATGCATGTGCCTTTTTTCAGTTCATTTTCCTTCTGTCTGTTTTTGTATGATATATTTTCATTTATTATTTGGTTGAATAATCATTTGCAATGTAGGGGAAGCAACTCAGATACAGATATGAATTGTAGTGACAAATTGCCTAAAGTCAATTGGTCCCAGCATGCCCAAGCACACAATAACTTCTTGAGGCAAGATACATTCTTGAATGTGAACTTCCTTTACTCGCTGTCTTCTCAAAAACCTCAAATTGTTGAAGCAACAGGTGCAAGGTATTTTTCTTCGAGTCATCTTCAGACTGTGAACTAATGGCTACATATGGAATTATACACTATATTTGTTGTTGTTTTACCTTCATTCATAAATTTTGAAGTTTTTATATTCAATCAAAATTTATGGTTGGGTGTGCAATCAAACATAAAAAATGATACTGGATTTGGAGGAGAGAATTTTTCTTGTCCAAATACTCAAGTATATCCTTGTGCTTTACTTTTGTAGATTGGTCTTCCAGAACATCTTTTAATTGATGCTTGACTAGATAAATAACCTTGGACATAATGTTGACTGAAGTCATATTAATGCAAATTGTAAGTATGTCTTTGTATTACATCTTTTTCCTCTTCCTTATACTATTTTATTTCTATATTATAGGTCTGTGTTTTGTCAAGCTCAGGATGTTAGAATGCACAACCAACAAATTGAAAAGGTGAAGTATATATTAGACATTAGTGTGGTACTTTATTTGATGGTTTCTTTAAGCATTATGATTTGCTACATTTGTTGTTTCCAATATCCTCTTCTCAATATGCTAAAACTTCCTGATTATCTGTTCTCTTCTGGAATGGTTGATCTGCTCCAGTATTGCTTAAGACTCTTCTGGTAGACTAGGGTTTAAGCAAAAATGATCCAGGTCATATTTCTTGGCTCTTTATTTACCTTCTTTGACCTTTCCTTGTACAATTTACTGAGATGTCGATAGAGAGGAATAACTTTTCTTGTGGCCCAGCATGCCCATCTTTTTGTAGAGTACCTTTGGCTAAAGTAATCTACTTTCAGTTGCAATTCCCACTGTTACAAGGTCATATTTCTTCGATTTAATTGAATGGAAATTTTACATGTAAAATCATTCAGGCTTGGCAACTGCTTTCCAGACTTCAGTTATCTTCTAGAAGTTATAATAAACCTGGGAAAACTCCTCCTCTGACAAGAGAAGTCAATGCATTCGTGTCTCAAAGCTCAAAAATAACAACTCAGCAACTCCAATCTGACTTGAAAAGCAAAGCAGCAGGACAAGATCAAAATAATCATACCTTTAGCAACGGTGATATACAATTACAAACCCATAAATCGAATAAAGGTTTGAGCAGTTATTTTCCACCCCACACTTTCGAGGTGAAGGAAGCCAGACCGGTGCATACAAGTGCTGGGAATGGTGCCAAATCCTCTTTTCCTGACGGCATTGATGATGACGACATTCTGGAGGTAATTGATGCTGTCTATTTACAAAATTGCATTATTTGAATTCTGGGCTTCAGATATTTTGACTTTTGATGTTTGAACCATATGGTGTCGTCTAAGTCCATTAAAAAAGCCTAGTGTTCTCAATCTTTAAGCAGTTAGAAGCTTTTCTTGGGCCATTATAAGTGTGTCAAGCACTAATGATTTCGATATGCTACATTGTCTTTTATTGTATGTTATTTTCTCAAGTCATTTTAGTGATGCATTGGATAATTGACAAAGTTTCTGCTCTCCAGAATATAGATGTGGACCAAATAGTTTTGGAGCATTATCATTCAACACCTCAACCATCAATCTCTAAACTTCCACCAATTACTCCACATACATATAAAGACAATTTTTCCAGGGAGGCAACAAATTTGCCTCCAGACTTGTGCTTGATATGCAGTCATGGTCATAAGGTACTCGTTTTATAAACATATTCCTAGCAATGATCCAGGTTAGCTGCAGATCTCATACTGGACTTCTGATATTGGTGCAGCTAGGATTGTGCCCTGAAGCTTCAAATCACCTTCAAGAAATGAAGGATAATTTAATAGCGATTTCGAATGATCTAATAGACAATGTTGACGAGATGACTTCTGATAAAGTAGAGACCCTTCGTCGGGAAAGGTTTGCTTGTCTCTCTCTTTTCTGTTGCCTGGATTTTGTGATTTAATTGACTAATTTTTTGCTGGAACAATTTTGTTGAATCAGAGCAGTTCATGAACAGACTAACCTTTAGCCACTGGTAGAGGGCTACCATGGGAAGGATGAATATAAATTTATTACATATGAATCTGCCTAGGATATTCAGAGATTGATTCAAGGGCTATGTCAAGAGTGATTGTATCATATAAATCTGTCATTTTCTTCTTTTCTCTACCTTTGGCTGAGTAATGTATTTGTTTTGCTGTATTCATCTTAATTTGAAGTTAGATAATAGAAACAGTTAGAATTTATAATATACACCTGTTCCTGTTAGGCAACAGCTGAAGGACCAAATTAAGCAGCTAGAGAATTATATTCACAATACATCAGCCAATGAGGAAAGAAGAACATCGCATTTTTCTGCATCCACAGCAGCATCTATGGCTTTTCAGTACGAGACCCCTCCTGCAGTGCCATTAAAATCTGGTCCCCTGAGGCTTGATTCCCAGTTTCAAGCAACCAATGCACCGTATGGGTCCCATAGATGGGATTCACCATCCATTACATGCCATACCACTGATAGTTTTGGGTTTTCAACTGCTCCGGAGAGAGTACCTTATGTGCCAAAGTACATTGAAATCAATTACATAGATGGTTCAACTGACAAAAAATGGAGTAGTCGGGAATTTTCCTGGACAAAGAAGCTAGAGGTTTACATTAGATACACATTTTCTCTTTAATTTCCATCTGTTAGTGGTCTAATCTTTTTGTATCTACTTGACAACCAGGTTGAGAATAAAAAGGTGTTTGGCAATCATTCCTTCCGCCCAAATCAAAGAGAGGTGATCAATGCTACAATGAGTGGACATGATGTTTTTGTTTTAATGCCAACCGGAGGGGGGAAAAGTCTGACTTATCAGGTTGAATTATTGCTTTCGTCATCAGGCTTTCTGTTTTTGTTGTTTCATTCCTTGGTTTATATTGATAAGAAACAAAAGCATTTTATTAAGTAGTAAAAATATAACATTTACAACCTCTGAACAAAATATCCACTTCAAACATTCTAGGCCAAATGACCACAAAGAATAAGCACTGGGGAGCTAATCTTCAGTCCCTGAACAAGCCAGCAACGAAAATGCCAGAAATCTTTATGCTTTTGTTCCCACAGACGCTCTAAACTTAATCTCCTCCCATCATTTAAAAAGTGAGTTGTCGGTATCTTCAAAGATCCTTTTGTTCCTTTCCTACCAAATAGATCAACGCAACATACAATGGCGACAATGATTCTCTGTTAAAGCCCTGCTTCAACATCCTACAAATCATCCAAGATTTAGAGCAAAGAGATCCGAATTTTAGGACACTCCCATCCATTTTCAAGCTCAACTAAGACTTTTAACCTCTAATTTTGAGCCCTTTTTTGTGCCCAATGGACGATGTAGAAAGATATGTTCCTGAGTCTCCGAGTTGGACCTGCATAACACACACCACCCAGGAAAAAGAAGAAACATCACCACATTTAGGAAACGTACCTAAAACCACAACTGTGAAAAATGGAGAACTAAGGGAAGTGGTATGTGGGAGAAAGGATTCATTAAAGGATCTGCACAAGAAAAAAACCTGAGAAATCCCGTTTCCACCTCCTAATAACTTCAGCTCCCTCCACTAAACCCACATTCTCTAAAAATCCAGTAGGGAACACAACTCAAGCATTTCCGAATCCCTCAAATTCTTGGAAATAAAGATCTAAGGTAACATTTGAATCAAAACACTGGGCAAAGGAAACACGGGGAGAGAGAGAGAGAGGAAAAGGTGGTCACTATATCTGATAGTTCTCATTCTAAGACAAGTATTTTATGGTCATGCCCAACTGGAGAGATTTGAATTGTCGTGTTCTATTTTAGTTATCACAGTTTTCCTTGCTTATCCATTTGTGGTTCGTGTTCGGTGAGAAATTTACACATGAAGGGAACCTATATAGAATGGTACCTATACTTATATTAGCTTGGAGGTTACAATGTGATATGCAACTAGCGGTATAATAAAAGAGATTAAACTTTTTCATTAGTTGAAACTAGAAATACTATATTGACAGTCACTTAAATGCAGCTGAAAGTATGCATAAAAATTGTGACAAAACTACCACTTAAATTTCTGCAATCATGTTGCATTTGGCTTGTTGTTTGCATCTTTTAAGCCTCATGTAAGGATTATTCCCCTTCCATCCTACTAATAAATTGCAGAATTGAGTATTCCCTTTTAGACCTTTAGTTTAACTGAACTGGTGGTATAAAATGCGGACAATGAATTTTCTATTAATTCACCTGTAGTTCAACTCAAAATGTTAGTTCATAATCTGCTTCTGACATGTTGTGAATGCTGCTTTCTTATAGCTCCCTGCTCATGTATGTCCTGGCATAACTTTGGTCATTTCGCCTCTTGTTTCTCTTATACAAGACCAAATTATGCATCTTTCGCAGGTAATCTTGCCCATCACATTAGTTAAATGTTAGGTAATCTTCCTTAATTTGTCACGTTTATAAAATCCTCTTATCTATAACTTCAACCAGGCAAATATACCTGCCACTTATCTTAGCGCCAACATGGAGTGGCCTGAGCAGCAGGAGATTCTCAGAGAGCTTAGTTCAGATTACTGCAAATACAAGCTGCTATACGTCACCCCAGAGAAAGTAGCAAAGTTAGTAGGATTCTCAAGTTCTAAATTCCATCTATAAATTACTTGCTTGAAGAAAATCTTTGATTCTTCATTTTTGCATGATAGAAGTTGTCAATAGGTCATAATGCTTGCGTTCTATTTTACAATTGCAAGAGAAAACACAAATGTGAAATCTGTTTTGTGAATGATGAGGGACTGTTTCACACAAATGCTGACTATTGTCAAGCTAGCTGCTTGTGGAAAGTCACAACCTTTCCTTGAGATGTGTTCACACACACACACACGCACACACACAAACACACACACACACATATATATATATATATTAATTTACTTCTCTTTTCAAGGCATCAAAATAAAGGCACAATGGCCTAGAGTAATTTACTTATTTTTCCTTTGTTCAAAGTTTGTTTGTTGCACTTTCTCCAAAAATCTGACCTCCCCATTATATAGCTCAACCAAGTTTGTAAAGCAATCCTAAAGAATATTAATCAATTATGTTAACTATGCTATCAATGCTCTCACCACGTCTGAGTTTGCTAGTTTGATTTACAGGAAGTAGTTTTTGATAAATGCATCTCAAACAACAAGATCTTGTACCATGATCATAAAGACACATTCAATACCTTCATAGCTAAAAACGTTCAACCATAAAGAGCTGGTTTTTTATATATAGAATTTGAAAATTTAAAAATCATGCAAGCTGCAGTTTTAGGCTAATTTAATTTTAAGCTGAACTTCACGTTGTTTTTCTGGACTGTAATCATTGTAGCTGGGAACCTCAATGCCATTGTGAAGTTTATATTTTCCATTGACATTTCTGAGCTATTGTAACTGGCTAATGTTCGTTGGTTCATGCTTGCAGAAGTGATGTTCTGCTACGACAGTTGGAGAACTTACATGCTCGTGAGTCTCTTGCTAGGATTGTGATTGATGAGGCTCACTGTGTTAGCCAATGGGGACATGATTTTAGACCGGATTACCAGGTTTTATATGTTTATAGATTTAATTTAAGCTGAATCGTATATTCACGTAATTAAGTTGACTACCACATACAAGTAGAGGAGTTACAGTAAATAAGTTGGAAAATTCGCATTAACTTTTTTCTGTTGACATATCTAGTTGTATGTTCTTTTGAAAATTTAAAAAAAAAATGGAAAAAAACTTTGACTGGGTTATTTGAACTGGTTTTGGCAGGGTCTTGGAATTTTGAAGCAAAAGTTTCCAAGTGTACCTGTATTGGCCCTAACTGCTACTGCTACTATTAGTGTAAAGGAAGATGTTGTGCAAGCTCTTGGTCTAGTAAATTGTATTGTTTTCCGGCAAAGTTTTAATCGTCCAAACTTGCGGTAAGTACTGATTAAATATTTATATTGGTCAAAATCACAACTTCTTATGCCACAAATATTTCAGATATTCAGTTGTTCCCAAGACAAAGAAGTGTATTGAAGATATTGACAAATTTATCAGAGAAAATCATTTCGACGAGTGTGGGATTATATATTGCCTTTCTAGAATGGATTGTGAAAAAGTTGCAGAAAAGTTAAAGGTGTGTCCATTGACTTTGATTTTTCGTTTACTTGATATGTTATGAAGATGCTGGACTTGTGCTATCCCTTATTTTTGGGGGTGCTATCTTTTACGAATTTTTTCATCTTGTGGCCACTAGCTCATTGTGCATGATGATCATGATTTTGTCAATACAAAGTTGGATTGAATGAAAGATCTTTCCTGTTACGTATTACAGCATATGATGATGTTCTATATGTCTCAACAGCAATTCCCAGATTCGGTTTAGACATTTAACTGGATTGTAACATCAGTTTCATAAGATTTCATTCATCTTTCTTCTGATGAAAAAACAATATCAATTTGAGTTTGCGTTGAATAGAATTTTGATTGTTAAAAATTGTTTATAGCTATAGCAGGATGAGGAAGCTGATAACAGCAAGAATTTTCACCTCACTAGTGCTATGTACGACCCTTCAATATATCAAATGTTTTTGCCATCTCATGTTGGAAGCTTATGCATTTTTCAGGAGTATGGGCACAAAGCAGAATTTTACCATGGGAGCATGGACTCAACACAGCGTGCGCTGATACAGAGACAGTGGAGCAAGGATGAGATCAACATTATATGTGCAACAGTGGCCTTTGGGATGGGTAACATTTTCTTACTCTTTTTTCTCTGTTTGAAGCCCATAAAATATTTGTACTGATACAGGTATTTTTAGGTATCAATAAGCCTGATGTTAGGTTTGTCATTCATCATTCACTTCCAAAATCCATCGAAGGCTACCATCAGGTAGTCTCTGAGTCAAATTCTCTTTCCTCCTTTTCCATTAAAAATATTCTCTGATATTTTCAGTACAATGATGATATTCCTAATCCTGTCAAGCATTACCTTATTGCATGTAGGAGTGTGGCCGTGCTGGTAGGGATGGTCAGCCTTCATCTTGTGTGTTATACTATAGTTATAGTGATTATGTGAGTTCCAAAATCAAAATCTATCTTGTCCACCCTTTGATCATAATATTTCCTTTTCTGTTCTTTTGTTGTGGGCTTTTAATGACTTGTTTGAAGATTGTTATCTACACTTCTTACACACTTTAATATGCTCACCTCATGCCAACTTGGACATGTATGTCCTTGTCCATCTTTTGCAGATTCGTGTGAAGCACATGATTAGTCAAGGTGCGGTTGAGCAAACTCCCTTTGCATCTGGATATAATCGTACAAATATGGGACCCTCAGGGAGGTTATTGGAGACAAACACTGAGAATCTTCTACGAATGGTACTGAGAATATTTTGCTTTCATTCTGGGGCTGTTCATATCTTTTGACACACTGAAATTGTTTCAGGTTGGCTACAGTGAAAATGATGTTGACTGTCGACGTCTGCTTCAACTAATTCATTTTGGAGAAAAATTTGATTCTCTTAACTGCCAGAAAACATGCGATAATTGTTCCAAGAATCAAAGCTATGTGGAGAAAGATGTGACTGAGATAGCAAAGCAGCTGGTTCGGGTTTTCTTGATTTTATTTAGCTGTCTTATTTTCTCTTTCAACACAGAGAATAAGTTGTGTGTAGAATTGATTTTGCTTGTTTTTTAGCTTCTATTTGATGATAAAGTCAATTAAGCTGATTCACAGTTTCAAACACTATGCAATATTTTACACAGGTTGAATTAGTAAAGATGACAAGACAGCAGTTTTCTTCGGCCCATCTCTTGGAGGTCTTCAGGGGTTCCTTAAGCCAATTTGTATGTCCTGATGATTTAGATGTATTTTCATGTCTTTCTCATGTTTTAAGCAATTTATTTGACACTGTGCTGACAAAAACCTAGGTAAAAAAACACAGACATGAGACATTGAGCCTGCATGGAGCTGGAAAACATTTACCCAAAGGCGAAACATCACGAGTATTGCGTCATTTGGTGACTGAAGATATTCTTGTTGAGGATGTCAAGAAAAGTGATATATATGGATCAGTGTCCTCAGTAGTGAAGGTATAGTTGTGTTTCCTTCTTGGACAATTTAATGTTTCCATGGACAATGAAATTGCCTCTCTCCTCTTTCTCCCCCTCCGCCATCTGTCCCTTTCACTCTTTTCTCCTCTCACATAAATCTTTGTTTCTCATCTTTTCACATATCGTTATGTGCATTTGAGAACTGCACATGTATTTTTGCCCTTGTTCCTCAGGTGAATGAATCCAAGGCATACAATCTCTTTGCTGGAGGCCATACAATTATACTAAGGTTATGTTTGTTTGCAATCATTAAATTCATATTACTTTTTTTATTAATTTTTTTTCACTTCCCAAGTCAACTGTTGGCTAGCCATTAGAGCAATGTTGAATAGAAAAGACACCGGTTAGGAAATTTGGGTGACATTTCTGAATGAAGAGGATATAGTTGCTGTATCAAATTATTTACTAGTAAAAGTTGGAAGGCTGGCATTGTTCCACTGGCTTTTATTACTGAAAGAAAAGACAATTAAAGTGAAATCTAAACATTACAAAAGAAACCATTCTTGGCAACATTACTGTTTCTTTCATTTGCACATTATTATAGTCATAGATTGGCACAAACGACGTGTTAAATTGCCAGTTAGGTCCCTCACGTCAAGTTCTCCCCACGGTGCTCTGGAAACACGCATTTCGATGTACAAGCACCTGCCTACTGGTGCCCCCTAGCAAGAAAAGAATCCTTTGAGTGAGCCTTTGGAGTCATAGTCACGAGCACTGACTCTTCCTAAGTAGAGAGAAGAAAGTCGAATCCAGTTCTGTTCCATTCGTTTGCTTTGCGCAGTGACTATAGTTGTCCAAGTTATGTCTTCCATTCATTGTGCCATTGTGCAGCAACCTCTTGTAGTTGCCTAGTGTTTAGAGTGTGTTCCATGTGCGAGAGTTCTGTACTAGACATTCTCCTTCGATGGCATTCTCTGACTGCTCGCGGAGACGACTATGATCCAGGAAGGTTTCTGTTGGGAAACAAATATCTATCACAAGGCCAGTATCGCCCTCCAAACACTACCCAACACTACCTAGAACCTTAGAGAAGATGCCGGTCAGTACACGGTGCTTCCCCGAAACACCAAAATCAACACTACCCAGAACCCTAACAAAAGACCTTGGAAGTCGATCTCTTTAAAGCTCGATTCCGGGCCTTCACGCGGGTACGTTCTTCCCGCTGTGTTCGTGGTGGTGCTTCAGGATTCCAATGTACAGCGTCCAAGATCAGAACGAGCTTCTTGCAAAAGGGCTTCTGCTTCTTCAGTAAATGCTTTAGTAGAAAATATGATTTCTTGGAACTGAGGTTTATTACTTTTTAAATAAGTACGTAATTCAACAAGAATTTCCTTACCTGTCCAATTTCTAATGAATCAAGATAACCATTCGTTCCGGTATAAATAGTCATTATCTGTTCTTCTACCGTAAGGGGGGCTGATTGGGATTGTTTAAGCAATTCGCGTAATCGTTGGCTGGGTTCGAAATAGATGAATGAAATTGTTTTTATGAAGAGAAGACCGGCGTTACATCAGTTTATGAAGTCAGAGTCATGGCACGGTACCTCCGGGAAAAGCATGAAAAAAAAAACGGCTCGAATGTACATAGAAACTACAGCTGCTTTACATTTGGCTAAGATGGAATCATTTCTGCCATATGTTGTACTAGCATTTACTCAGGGATGACATGTGTCTGCATCCTAATGGCTAAGTGAGTTGTAGTGCAGGTGCTCCTTTTCCACGTCCTCATGCAGGCCGCATATCCTCTTTTTGCTCAGTGGTTGGTTTGCATGAGCTGGCTGTGGTCCTTGATCATGTTGTTTATCAACTACTAACCAACATTTTGTTTGGAATATTTTACAGATAACTCTATATACTTAGCTGCTTATATTCTGTCATCTTTTTTAGCTTCTACTTTTGAACTTGTTTGATGACTGAAATAGGGAGAAATTACACAGTGACTATTAACATGAACGTCATTTTTAAGATCAACTTTCTGAAGTTCTTTCCATCATTGTCTTATTGCTGTACTACAGAAATTCACTTAATTATGCTTCTACCTATCAAGGCAAAGTCATTACTATTTCTGTAGCTGAATTATATTGTGATTCATATATAATCATTGGTGGAATAATTCCGGAAACCATGTTTGGCTCTTTATTGGCTTGTACCTAACATTTTTGGTTGAATTACTTTCAGATTACCATCTGCTATTAAGGCATCTAAGTTAAGTCGAGCAGGAGCCACGCCAGCAAAAGGTTCACTGACATCAGGGAAGCAAATCCCATTACAGATGGATAATAATCCACCAGCCCAACCTCAGTCTGAAGTGGATTTGGTAGATTTCATGAATGTCATATCATCATCATCTCTTCTTCTGAAATAATTGAGTGTGGATGCAATTATTTATTTACCACTCTCTTTTTCCACACAGAACCTTTCGGCAAAACTATATTCTTCGCTGCGAATGCTTAGAACTCTTCTTGTCAAGGAAGCTGGAGAAGGGGTAATGGCGTATCACATTTTTGGGTAAGTACTGTGCTTACAAATGAGTAATCCAATTTGTAAAAATCGTTGAAGATTCACAAGTAGGGCTTTATGAGGCGATTGTCTACTTACTTCTCTCTCTCTCTCTCTCTCTCTCTCTCTCTCTGTGAGTCAGAAATGCCACATTACAGCAGATCAGTAGGAGAATTCCTAGAAATAAAGAGGAACTTCTAGAGATCAATGGTATTGGCAAGTAAGTCATTGCTTCATTTGATATCTTCAAAGTTGTATGTAACCATCCAGCAGATATGATTTAACCAACATTATTGTATCATTTCAGGGCAAAGATTACCAAATATGGTGATCGGTTGTTGGAGACGATTGAAGCCTGCATCAAGGATCATTACAACGAGAAAAATAACAGCAGCAGTAATGACAGTACTGAGTCCAAAAGGAGAAGACGCGCCACTAATGAGAACGCCAATGAGGACGACTTCATAGAGATCACAGGCCGGTCCAAGAAAAAGCTGGCGAAGAAACAAAACAAGAACTCTGGGGCTGTTGATCGTGTCTTTTCCATTCACATCGACGAATTTGATGATATCAACTTTGATGACAATCTATTTGATGTTGATGTTGGTGAAGCTGATCAAGGCACTGGTGGAAGAGTTCTACCTTCTTGGTAACTCAATCTATTAATTTCACTCGTCTCTTTTTTCGTTTAGTTAGGTAAAGGGCGAATGCTATGTGTTGTTCTATTGTCATTTTATGCTTTTGGAGGTATGGGTTTTCCAGTTTTGTGCTGGAAAAAAGCACTTGGCACCAGCAGTAGCAGTTCTGTAGCATCTAAGTGTGTCAAAGGACATATGATGTTCATAGTAATTATTACTCACTAAATTGGCTTTTCAGTTTAATAAATTATTATGCAGTTTGCATGAATTTGCTTGCCCTTTTCACTTCCGGAATTATTTGTTCAAACATTTTGGGGCAGTTGCAAGAGTCATTTAGATCTATACATGAGTTCAAACCTCTAATAATAGAAAAACAAATTTAAAAACCTGAAAAGTATAATAAATAATGCAAAAAATATATAAAATCTAAAAACTGAAACAAACACCCTGAAAAATTGAGAAAAAATCTAAAAAACCTAAAAAAAGCTCAAACTAAATGAAAAAATTATACTAAAAGCCCTAGATGTTTACAAACCAGCTAGCAGTCCAACTATAGCTGGTTTAAATATCCTTATAAAATTAACTATATTATCTATGAATTTACGTAAAAATATTAACATGAAACATCATCTATTTCTTGTTTTACATTTTAAATTAAAAAGTGATAATCAATCAAAAATATATATTTCTTTCTAATAATAATTGATTAATTTAATCAAATAAGTTAATACCTTGGGAGAAATATGAATTAAAATTAGCAATAATTAGAATAATACTATTTATTGTTAAATTACAAAATAAATGTATGCTTGGCCTTCATAATGTTTAGGGCGTTTCTATTCACATCACAAATATTACTTTGCGCACCACATTAATATTTTGGACAAAAATAGACATGATGTAAATGACATATATACCCTTTAAATTAAAAAAAAAAAAAATCAACATATAACCTAAAATCATTCAAAAAATTTCAAATACTAAGAAACCAAAATATTTTCTTTGAATCCTCTTTAAAAAATACAAAAAAACCCTAATTTGAAGCATTTAAATAAACGAGAGATTTCACGATGAACAATTGATATTTATCTGTAAACTCGGTACGTTTTTCATATATTTTGTTAGAAGTTTCTTCCTTTTATACACTCAAAAAATATAATAGGAAATCGTAAACAGCGAACTCTGATTTCGAAAGCGTTCGGCCTGCATCAGCCGAACACAAACAACAACGTTCTGCTTACATCAGCCGAACACATTACAATTTGGTGGGTATAGGCGAACGCATCATATGACGTTTGGCGCCCGCAGACAGACACATCCAACAATGTTCGACATTTGAACACCGAACGTTTACAGATTGTTCGATTTTATTTAACCAAATGTTGTCATATTTTTTCAGCTTCTTTCGGTCGTTTTATGTTCAGTTTATGTTGCTATATATTACTTTTATTATATTATTTGCAGGAGTCATCAAGAACAAATACTTTTATTTGAAGTAACAATGAGCTAGTTGTTGATTACCAAGATGTCTAATACAATAAAATTGTACGAATCACGTGAAAATTTGATTTTTTGGGTACGTGAAAAGGCTATCCCATTAGGCATGGTGGTGGTTGTGATGAGATCAGAAATTGGAGATGAATGGAGACGACCTCGTTTGTGGTTAAATTGCGAACGAAGGGGTAAATATCGTCACAGAAAAGAACATTCCACAGAGAAAAGTGAAAATAAAGAAAGATATGAATGTTGAAGAGAAGAGAAAGAGGTTGATGATATGTCAAGGAAAGGAAAAACAATTGAGAATCGTCGTTTCGGAACCAAGAAATGCGATTGTCCATTTCGTCTAAAAGGAACGCATTATAAAGAGACTGATGCATGGGCATTGGAGGTTATTTGTGGTTCGCATAGTCATGAGTTGGCAAGATATTTAGAGGGTCACTTTTATGCTGATCGTTTAACTTCAGATGAGTTGGAATTGATATCCGATCTGTCTACAGGTAATAGTCATCCTGGGGACATATTGTTTACTTTGCAGAAAAGGTATACATAAAATAAGTCCACAATAAAGACTATCTACACTATTTGACAGAAGAATAAACAAGTTCAACGCTGTGGCCGGTCACAAATGCAATATCTGATGGGTAACTTAAAGAGAATAAATTTTTTTCCATACCAGGCGATGTGAGCAAACAGATGCTGTCAAAGATATGTTTTGGGCCCATCCGACGAGTGTGAAGTTGTTGCATGCATTCCCAAATGTCTTGTTAATGCACTGCACATACAAAAAAACTGCTAGAAACTACCGTTGTTAGAAATTGTCGGGGTAACTTCCACAAACATGACTTTTTTAGTTGCATGTACCTATTTAGAATGTGAAAAGGAGGACAATTATTTATGGGCATGCAGTCCTTAAAGATTTGATGGACCGATCCAACCTACCAAAAATATTTGTAACCGACTGAGAACTTGCATTGATTAATGCAATCGAGAGCACTTTTCCTAGTTCTCGTCATTTGCTATGTCGGTGGCACATCAACAGAAATGTAATGGCCAAATGCAAGAAGTATTTTAGTACAAAAGAACAATATAATTCTTTTTATTGTAACTGGAATTCGTTGATCTTTCTTAAGTCCGAGCACATGTTCGAAGAATTGCTGAAGAGATTTGAGAATGATTTTTCCTATAAAAAGATGCTGTAAAGTAGGTTTTGGGCAATTGGATCAATGGATATAAGGAATGATTTGTTTCTTGTTGGGTAAACAACTTGATGCACTTTGAAAATACCACAACAAGTAGGTAATAAAAAATCATGTGCCATTTATATGCTATACCATTTTTTTATTATGTATGTAGTGTACGTTATATGCTCATTGATGAATTGATTTAATATTTTTTGTATTATAGGGCGGAGGGCCAACATGCCAAGTTGAAAAACAACTTCAATCGAGTACATGCAATTTTGAAACGTATTTGGAATTTTTTTATTCTTCTCGAAACATCACATAATACAATCAAAAGTTCATTTGAGAAGAGCATCAATATAGTCCAACATAGATACTCATCTCCTATATTCAAAATGTTATAGGTTATGGTTTCTATTTCTGCTTTGGATATGATTTTGGATGAAATAGTTGATGTTGGAGAAAATAGCGTGGATCCTTTATTGTGTGGTTGTATTTTGCGAAAGACTTGCGGTCTTCCATGTGCTCATGAGCTAGCTGTACATGTTTGGGGGAATATGCCCATCCCTCTAGATAGAGTTGATAAGTTTTGGAGAAAGCTTGATATGGAACCTTTGGATGGGGTAAATTAAAACGTAGGAGATGACATAAATAATAATTTCAAGCAGACACTTGGTGTAATTGTCAATCAGTTTGAAGGTACACATGATGAATATGAGAGGTTGTTAATGTTGAAGAGGTTAAAAGAGTTTGCAAACCCAACTACATCATCCCTTATTGAACCACAAGTCCAACCACGTACATGTGGACGACCTACCAAAGCAAACGCAAAAAAACCACCTCAACCAAAAGAGATCCAAGTGCATTTGATTATGTCCAGTCCATCAATGACAGTTGCTCGCCAGTGGAGGAAACATTTATCATAAGTGGAGAAAATGTGTCTGGTGCTATGTTTAGTTTGACTCGTAAAGAAAAGAAAAAGGTAATTTTCATTGATAAAACAACTTGTGTTGTTTTTTTCTTCTCTTTTCCATTTAATTTATGATAATTGTATGATTTTACTGGTGGTTCGTTGTGCAACTAACGTTGTTATCACAAACAAGGATATTGAATTTTTTGAAGATATTCCACCTATCTTTCGGCCATATGTTTATGGGACTAAAAATGTTAGAGGAGACGGACATTGCAGATTTTGTGCAATTGCAGAGTTAATGAACTTCGCGGAAAAATTGTGGTCTAAAGTTCGTTGTGACCTCATTAATGAATTACAAAAAATTGCGAAAATGTATGTACCAATACTCAAAGAATATGGATGTGTTGGGGAAGTTGAAGATGCATTACCTTATTTTGAGGAGAGAACCTATAGACGACACTGGCTATATATACCTGATATGGGAGACATGATTGCAACTGTATACAACATAGCACGTGTCGTGCTAAAACCACTTGCAAACTATACTTTCCTTCCCCTGAGGACTGCAAATCCAAAAGATCCAAAACTTATTTGCATAGCATTGGTGGACCAAAGCAGACATTCTTGCGGGGTGTGTTATTATTATTATTTTTTCATATTTATCTTTGGGGAGCAGTAACTGTACGTTTATTGTGGCAGGTCTCATTGATTTCTGGATGCCCGTTACCTCCTGTTCTTCAGGTATGACATGAACATCGTAGTGCTTGTGCAGCTGGATGAGAGATATACTACAAAACACAATTTCAGATGTATAATGCACTTTGATTAGAAAATTCATGATATGTACATATACATTATTTTTTGTTCTGTTTGAAATAGTCTATCTACTCCAATCGTTATTGGCAATTTTTTTTAAAACTTCAAGTCTAGAATACAAATTATATAAATTATCTATATAGTTCATAAAACATAGTTCATAAAACAGTACAAGATATATAAGCCGTCTACAAAATTCATCCAAGATAATACGAAATATATAAGTCGTCTAATGACTATTCATCTGTGTCCTGTCCGTCATCCAATGTGAGACCGTGGAATACTCATGCAGCTTGCTCAACTCTTGGCATAATGTAATCAATATATAATTGTGGATCATGAGCTATCCACATGCGAACTAGTGGGTCGAGAATGTGCCGTGCCTCAACGGTTCGATCGCACAATTGATTGGGGTTCACACCAACACAAAAGTGTTGTGTTGCAGATGTACGATTGAGATTTTATACCTGTGGATGGGAAAATATACGGTACCAATCCATATACTCAGGTACAATCTCCTATCATGGGTCAGCAAGTCTCCATTGTGTCGCATGTATAATATATGCCTGACCCAGGATAGAAACATGGATCCCAGCATACCCCACGCAAGTACATATTGCTCTGGATTTTTTCCTCTTCTTGCATAATCTGGATCCAATGGAGGCAATGGTATATAGTTGACGTGGCTAAACTGCCTTAACAAACGATCAGGATGGTATGATTTGACAATGCCAAACGCCCTAATGCAACCATGATAAAACATCATTTCAGGACGTTGAAATTGATCACGCACTTGCTGGTAAGGATCTCAATTTACCTACGCAATGAATTGTTCAAGTTATATATTTGAAAGACAAATATAGCTAGTATAAAATTAATCAACGTAAATTACAAAGACACACTTACTTCGTGAGGTTGAAGTGAATCCAACCACTCCCAACAAACCTGCAATCCTAAAGTATTGGCTCCACCTTATCCATGTTGTGACCATCTCATAGCAAGTGGATATCTAGGATCGTACTCAGCATTGGGTTGAGGTCGTGGGCTGGTCGAAAAGAGCTCATAAATTCATGCCCACATATAGAAATACAATTGTTCAACATATTAGAAATTGTAACATAATGTTAAAATAAAATTATTTTCAAACAATGACTTACCTCTATGTAAGATACCTAGCTATTTGCTTCAAACCTGATCTTGATGCAGATCCTAATTGCCTGTAAAGATAGGCAAGAGCTGCAACACCTTATGCATATTTCCGAACAACACTTGTATTTTCTAGTAGCTTCAAATAGCTAGCCACAATTCGAGTACCACTTTTGTCGGAAAATATTGTACAACCAAGAATATATAGTATATGCATGCTTAGACATGGGCACGGTTCCCCGATTTTGATTTCGGTTCCGAAACTGGCGGTTCTTGGAACCGCAGAGGGGGGAACCAAAACCAAACCGCCATATATATACGGTTTCGATTTCGGTTCACCGGTCCTTTTGTTTTTTAATTAACAACTTCCAAAAATAATTCTTGGTTCTTGAATTTGATTATCACAAGAGATTGAATTGAATATAGTTAACTTAACTAAAACAATTACATTTTAAAAAAAATAATTACAACAATCAAAATTTAACTTTCAACTTATAAAAAAATTACAAAAAAAAAAAAAGTTACAACAAAAAATTAACTTACCTAAAAACATTTACTTCTTTTAACAAAAGATTACACCTTTACAAGTTTTCAATTACAACTTATTAAATAAATAAATAGAAGAGAAAAAAAAGACTTGAGCTAAACTATAAATTAGAAATTAAAGAACTAAGTTGCCTACGTATCCTCATAGTTGAGGAATCAAAGTTGACGTAGTCCTCTTACCTTGTAATGTACTACCTTGATGTTTAAGAAGTGGCGTGACTCAATCACTCCCTGACGTGATTGAATACTCGTTTCCATCTTCATCCTCATCCTCTTCACCAAAATTTACTTCTTGTTTTCTTACTTCGACATTTGACCAATCATTAAGTAATGCTTGATTTTCAAGATTTTTCACCTTTAAATTGGATCTTCGAAGATCCAAAATGTAACCGACGGTGCTAAATGCTTGTTTAATTGAGACTATGGAAGTCGGGCATGCAAATATTTCTTTTGCAATTAGTGATAGCATATTGATCTTCAACGGCTTTATTTAAAAAAGAAACAAGAACGACCGACAGTTCCAAATGGTTCCTAGAATCGGCAAGGTAGAAACCGGAACCAAACTGTGTATATTTTGATTTTGGTTTTGTTTGAAACCAGAAGCAGGCCAACTGTTGATCGATGGTTTGAACTGGTGGTTTTGGTTCGGAACCGGAACCATGCACCCTTACTCTCGCTGTCGTTTCTACAATTGCTCTATCCAAAATTTGATATCTGTCCAACTAGGTGCTACGCAGCCACTCTAACTTCATCGATTGACCCCTCTTGTCATTAAGTGCCCGATATAACATCCTCAACTGACACACCTAACAATAGATGAGAGAATTCTAAAGTCTCGTCTTCGACATGCACTGGCTGCCCTATCACTGGTAGACCAAGTAGACACAATACATCATCTAATATGATCGTCATCTCACCAAATGTTGGTCTCCAGCTGTCAACGTGAAACAAATGCAGAAATCAAGTTTCTGTTGGGAGCTTTATATGAAAATTTTCTCAAAATGTGAAGCCCAGATTGTTTAACATACGACCTCCAAACTCGTGTTGTCTCATCTTTGGATACACCCATTTCAGAAGCTTAGAAGTGTGACAATGACATTTTAAAACTCCTCTCTCAATTTCGTTCCAAAAGTTGGAAGCTATATAGGTTTTAAAACTTTGTAACAATGACGGATCATAAGGGCCACCAGAAAATGGGCCCATTAGGATCTCATCATGTTCCCCTCTTGTTCTTGAGGAACATCAGCATATGCCTCATATACTTGAGGTCCACCAATATCATTTTCTGTAGAAGGACCTGCCACAAATTCATATTGTTGTGCAGCCCTTAATCTTCTATTAGATGCTGTTGGTCGTCTTCTTCTTCTTTCAAAACCTGTAACACAAGAAAAAAAAATGTTAATAAAACATCTTTAGTTGCCATGCCTCTATAGACTTGAAAATATAGTAAATAATAAATAAAACAATAATGAAGCAAAAGGAGAGAAAATATGTTATTTACCCACGACCAAAAATGTTAAATAGGGGGAGGGGATGAAGAACTAAAAAAAAACTAAAAAAACACAAAAAGAAAAAAGATCAAAATACTGCAGGTGAGAAAGACCAAAAAGGGGTAGGGTTGGTGAGGGGGAGGGGGAGAAGAAAAATAAAATTAGCAAAAGCAATTAAAAAAAACAAAAACAAAAAGAGAAAACACACTTCAGCTGCAGCGAAAATCCACAATCCGAAAGACCAAAAAAGGGGTGCGATAGGAAAGGAAAGAAGAAGAAGGATGTTATTTTATTTATTTATTTATTATTTTTTTTTCTTTTCAGAAAAGCAGAAAACAAAAAAACTAGAGATCAAAATTTGTGTCGGCGGAGGATGTCGTACGGGTTAACGGTACATGAGGAACGGCGGTGTCTTAGGCATGGCAGATTGGTGAAGAAGGCTGGAGAATAAGTTTTCTATTATATTCTTAAATCTACATTGGATAGAATATATAAGAGAAAAGTAGAGACATATCTTGTGGATAATTGTATGACATATCATTTGCAAGAATTAAATGTTTGCATGGTATCTTTACCTGAAGGCCTTGATTCAATTTTTGCTAAAGAACTATCCTTGTAAAAAGAATATAGATCTTTAACAGTAGAAAATATGTAGTGCATCTAGTGCTTTAAAAGACACCAATTGGAATGAAGCAGCATTAGAATTGATACTTTACTATGAATCGAATTTTCTATCCCATTAGTGAGTGCTTTACAAGACACTAATCATAATGAAGTAGGATCAGAACCTATACTTTACTATGAATTGAATTTTCTATCCTATTTTATGTTTCACTCGAAAAATGATGTTCTCATGAGAGTTAAAATTGTGAAAATTTCATGCATAAGTAAAACTCTATTAGTTAAAATCTTTATATCCTTGCTTTCCTTGTTTTGGTAGGTTCCTTCAATATTTATGGACTAAAAAGAGTATTATAAGACTAAAATCTTGAAATCCTATTAGGGATATAGTCTATTTATAACTTGTTCCATAACTCGCTATTATTATTCAAAAATTTCGGATAATACTTATTATAAGATTATGCTTATCACTTAAGAGTTGGAATTTGTTTAACCACCTTGAATATTGTCAATATATATATATATATGTATATATATATAAAATAACATAAGTACCTCCTTAATTAGAAAACAACAAATTTTCCTGCCTAAACTACTTTCTCATTATGATATTTATTTTTCTATGTAAATTTATATCAATATATATATATATATATATAATAGTATCTAGTATTTTATGCAAATCTATATCAAATATCTATATATTTGATTGATAAAATTACGTCATTTAAAGTTTATAACCTTTTTGTTTCAACTTCAATTTTTTGAATATATTCATTTAATTCTTTTGTTCACGATTTTTACTTTGGCATCCATATTGCACATATATTTACACACAAACATACATTAAAATTTGATTATTAAATATAAATTTTTTCTTAAGTTAATTGTGATATACACACACAAATAGAAAAAAAAATCAATTTTTTGCTTTCTAAATTATTTTTAACTATGATATCTATTTTTTATACAAATATATATCAGTACTAGTTAAAATAGCTTTCCAAATTTTGATATGCATCTTCTTTAACAAAGGATATTATTTTTCTTATATTGGAATTTCTGTAACTTGGAAAAATGTAGTGGATTTATTACATTTTTTCCATTATATAGTTATATGATTTAAGAATAATATGTATATCTCTTATATCATAATGATGCTACATATACAAATTATTGAACATAGTTATGTATTTTTTTAAAATATCAATGTTATGCATTTTTAAATTTAATAATATTATACTATAAAATTATATGAAAAAATTAATAAAAAATTATATGTTCGTGCATCGCATGGGAGAATATACTAGATCTATCAGAAATTGAATACTAAAAAATAGTCGGGCTTACGTGCGATTCCTAAGTTAATGGGCCAACCACCGACTCAACTTGTCATGTGTTAGCTAAGAATATCCTATATAAAGTTCTCTTAATAAATTGTTTCATAATGCTTATCATAAGATTATGCTTATCACCTAAGAGTTAAATTTGTTTAACCACCTTGAATGTTGTCATGAACATTGGAAAATTATGTTAGAAATTAAATACTAACAAATAGTTGGGCTCAACGTGCAATTTCTCAGTTAATGGACCAACCACCAACTTGTTTATACATGTATGGGCTTAGAAAGTCTTATTAGGGATAGAGTTCTATTCATAAATTGTTCTATAACCGCCTTAAAAAAATATCGGATAATGCTTATCATAAGATTATGCTTTTCACTTAAGAGTTAGAATTTGTTTAACCACCTTGAATGTTGTCATTCATACTGCAAAATTCTATCAGAAACTGAATACTAACAAATAGGTTGGGCTCACGTGCAATTCCTAAGTTAATGAGCTAACCACCAACTTCACTTGTCATATATATATATATGGGCTTATAAACTGCTATTAGAGATAGAGTTCTATTTATAAATTATTTCAAAATATCTATTATTGTCCAAAAATATCGGACAATGCATATTATAAGATTATGCTTATCACTTAAGAGTTGGAATTTGTTTATCCACCTTCAATGTTGTCAACAAATAGTTGGGCTCACGTGCAATTCCTAAGTTAATAGACCAACCACCAACTCAATCAGAGATTGAATACTAACAAATAATTAGGCTCACATGCAATTCCTAAGTTAATGGGCCACCCACCAACTCAACTTGTCATACATGTATGGGCTTAGAAAGTCCTATTAGGGATAGAGTTCTATTCATAAATTGTTTCATATATTATCTAAAAATATCGGATAATGCTTATCCTAAGATTATGCTTATCACTTAAGAGTTGGAATTTGTTTATCCACCTTGAATGTTGTCATGGATACTCCAAAATTCTATCAGAAATTGAATACTATCAAATAGTTGGGGCTCACGTGCAATTCCTAAGTTAATGGGTAAACCACCAACTCAACTTGTCATGCACGGGCTTAGAAAGTTCTATTCATAAATTGTTCCATAACTAGCTATTATTATAAAAGAATATCGGATAATGCCTATCACCTCAGAGTTCGAATTTGTTTAACCACCTTGAATGTAGTCATGGATAATGCAAAATTCTAACAAAAATTGAATACTAACAAACAGTTGAGCTCACGTGCAATTCCTAAGTTAACAGGCCACTATCTACTCAACCGGTGAACGGGCTTAAAAAGTGAAGGAATTGGATCATGTGCAAGGGGTATTACAAATGTATAAGGTTTAATAAAATAAAATTTAAAATTTTAGGGGCTTTACAAAACAAACTTAAAATTTTAGAGACATATAAAATAAATTTAATGAAACTAACATTTAAGTTAAAAATCAAAGATAAAAATTACTTTAATTTTTCACTTACACCTTTAAAGAGTTAAAATAAGAATTAATAATAAAAACAGAAGGTAAAAATGCATGATGAAACAAAAAATTTGAGAAACAAATTGTTGGACTTAATGAAATAAAATGTAATTTTCGGTTAAAAGTAATTTTACCTATATATAATTACAAAAAAACGAACATTTAAAACACACACACATAAAATATATATATATATATATATATATATATATATGCATGTAAGAAAAGTAAATATATATGTATATAGCATATATGCGTGTGGCTTGGTGACTGTATAAATTGAAGCCACTATTAAAATATCTTAATAAAATAACAAAATAAATAAATAATTTATATTAGCAGCAAGAGATTACAATAACACAAAATAATGACTCCAATTTTGATAATACTAACCAATATGAGTATAATTTTATGATATTAATCAATATTTTCAAAATATTTCACTAATTTATTATTAATTTGACTAGTGAACTAACTGATATTAATATATGACGATATTCTCTCTCTTTGTTTTTAGTATTTATCCTGACTAACTTTTCATTAAAATTAATATATTGATATATATATATATATATTAAAATTTATTAAAAAAACTATTACGTATATTAATATTTGTCTAATATTTTTAATTTTTAATATTCGTGAAATCATTAAACAATATCGAGGCCAGTGGATTTTTTAAGCAAGGAAGTTGGTATTATTTGAGTTTTGTCATGATTCCTATCACTTTTTCCACAATAGTCACAATTTAAAGTGTTCATTGTGAACATTCCTCAAGCATCTACTCTACCGTGTTCAAATCACAAAAATGGAACACATGCACACTAAAAAATAGACAAATAAAAAAGGAAAATAACTACTTGCACCTGATGTTACCTTAGGCATTTGCAACGAGTCTGACACAATTTAATGTCTTCATTGTGAACATTCCTTTAGCAGATATGATATGTTTCTCATTTCAACTGTAAAAGGCTCGGGCATAGCTTCCTCTACACTAAAGTGTCGAACAACAATCAAGAAAATTCAGTCATTTTAGCAAAATAAAGTAAAATGGAGGATGTAAAGAATGTTGGTGAAAATGACTGACTTGGATAAAATCAACACAATGTTTTTCTCTTTTACTCATTTGTCATCCATCCTAAAACAGATAGCCCTCATGGTTCGAACAACTGATTCATGTTAATGGTATTTGCAAACCAATGAGAAAATCTCGGGAGGGGATGATACCCAATTTCTGAGTAAGGCATGTGTTTGGGCTGTCCAACAAGTGGAGGTATTTCAACCTTATATTCATCTACAATTCGGGGTATACTTTCTGCCTCTCCAAATGAATCAAAGCAATCTGATGGAAGAAACCATTCAACACAACAGGCATATCATCAATGCTCTCTCCATTCCGATTTAAAGGAATTATAGACATCTGTGAATGAAATCAATAAAATTATTCGTTAGGCCTGAAGATACTAGTTCATTCACCGAGTTCTATCCAAAAGTGAAGAGTGGTTTGCATGCAAAAAACATACAAATTGCAGCAATGATAAGAGCTGACATTGGTGGCATATTTCTACTTAGGAAAGGGGTAAAATCAGTGTAAATGAGGTCAAAACAGACACAAACACACACAATAGTAAATTTATCAAAATAAAACCAAACCATGAAATGAAGCTTCTTGTTCTTAATTGCAAGTCCAGCAGGTGACCTCTTTGCATCTTTTCGGACCTCTTCATGGCTCATCACCTCCCAGCCCACGGATTACCCCACTCTCCCTTTTTCCATTATTCAATAATACCTCCTTCGTCGCATCACCTGAAGTAGAATCAGAGTCATTAAGTTCTCTGGTATGGCCACCCGACTCACACCCGCATGATCCAAGGTTATGGAACAAAAAGTTCAGAGACGCAGTGAGGGATCTTGCAAGTGATTTGAGTGATTTCTCTTGCTCAGTTTGAGCCTTCTGGGCAGATTTGGATTGCTCGAGAGCAAAGGCCTTCAATCTACGGACATTTTGATTTCAATGCTGATGTTTTGAAGCCACAGCGCCAAGAGGACGAGGGTGTGTTTTCGAGGGAGAGGAAGAACAAGGTTGAAGCCTCAAAAGGGAGCTGCTATACACACCACAAAAAATGCTAAACACACCACACCACCAAAAATGACCAAAAAGGACATTAACGAAATTACCAAAATAACCCTCAGGGCGTTCGGCCAACACTGGCCGAACGGATCACAATACGTTCGGCCAGTGCTGGCCGAACACACTATACCATGTTCGGCCAGTGCTGGCCGAACGCACTATACCATGTTCGGCCAGCACTGGCCGAACGTATTGTGATCCGTTCGGCCAGTGTTGGCCGAACGCCCTGAAACTTCGTGTTATACATTCTGTTTTTTCGGGTTTCTGTTTTTTTCGGGTTATGTATTTTGTACGTTAAGTTTTTTTTCAACGAATGCAAAAATCAAGCTTAGTGTAGGCAAACAGAGTATCGAGCAAACATTAAAATTATAATTTAAAAATATTATGGACACCGAATAAAATAATAATTTAACATTCAAATGTAGAAAATTTTAATGTCATACATATATGTTTACAAAATCACTACTCTACTCATCGGAGTCACCCCCCTCATCCACCGTGAGACCCTCGAGTATTCTTGTAGCCTCCTCGACTCTAGGCATCACGTAATCCATCGATAGCTGCGGATCCTGGGCTATCCACATGCGAACCAGTGGGTGAAGAATATTTCGGGCGTCATGGAATCGAGCCCACATTTGACTAGGGTTCGCATCAGTCGGAAAATGCCGTGCTGCAGATATACGCTCGGGGTTTTGGACTTGTGGATGGGAGAATGTACGGTACCAGTCCATATACTCTGGTACCGTCTCCCATGCTGGCTGTGCAAGTCTCCCCCGTCGCTGGATAGACAAAACGTGGCTATCCCAGGAGAGAAACATGGATCCAAGCACCCCCCATGCAAGTACATACTGACCGGGCATTTTTCCTCTTCTTGCCAGCACTGGATCCAATGGAGGCAACGGGATATGCTGGACATGGCCGAACTGCCTCAACACTCGATCGGGGTGGTATGGTTCGACAATGTCCAACGCCCTTATGCAGCCATGATAAAACGTCACTTCAGGACGTTCGAATCGATCACGTACTTGCTGATAAGGATCCCAGATGACCTACGTATTGAATTGTTCATGTTATATATTTGAAAAATACATGTATTTGTGAAAAAAGAATTAAAAAGACCCTTACTTCGTGTGGTTGGAGTGAATCCAACCACTCCCTGCACGCCTGCAAACCCAAAGTGTTGAGTCCACCTTGCCCGTGCTGTGCCCATCGCATGGCTAGTGGAAATATCGGATCGTACTCCACATTAAATTGAGGTCGTGGGCTCGTCGGGAAGTGCTCGTAAATCCATGCCTACATATATACAAATGTAAGGGTACAACATATTAAAAATTATAACATAACGTAAAAGTAAATAATTTCCAAAGAATGACGTACCTCCAGTAATGTAAGATATCCAGCGATTTGCTTTACTCCCGCCCTTGATGCGGAGCCTAACTGCCTATAAAGATAGGCAAGGGCAGCAGCACCCATGCAAATTCCCGGACGACGCTCGTATCTTCCAGCAGCTTCAGATGGCCAGCAGAGATCCGAGTACCACTTTTGTCGGAAAATATGGTACACCCAAGGATATAAAGTATATAGGCTCGAGCTGCCTTCTCTGCAGCTCGTCTCTGCGTAATCTGAACGCTGTCCGAGAAAGTGCTACGAAGCCACTCTAGCTTCACAGACTGCCCTCTCTTGTCATTGAGGGCCAATACGGCATCCTCAACTGACACACCCAACAACCGATGTATCAGTGCAGGCGAGAATTCTGCAGGATCGTCTTCCACCTGCACTGGCTGCCCAACCACCGGAAGACCGAGTAAAGACGACACATCATCTAATGTGATCGTCATCTCACCAAAGGGTAGGTGGAAAGTGTTGGTCTCCGGCTGCCACCGTTCGACGAATGCAGAAATGAGGTTCCGGTTGGGAGCTCTGTAGGATATCTTGCTCAAATTGTGAAGCCCGGATCGCTTCACATACGACCTCCAGACTCGGGTCGTCTCATCCTCGGGATACACCCATCGAAGAAGCTTCGAAGTGTGGCAGAGGCATTTTAAAACGCCTCTCTCATTGCCATTCCACACGTCGGCGGCTACGTGTGTTTTGAAGCTTCGCAGTAATGACGGATCGTAGGGGCCTCCGGGAAATGGGCCCATCAATAACTCGTTCTGCTCGGCTTGCCTCACTTGTTCTTGAGGCATTTTGGCATATTCCTCCTCCTGTTCTTCCGGCACGTGAGAAGGACCCGCCTCTTGCTGGGCAGCCCGTAATCGTCTATTTGAAGCGGTAGGCCGTCTTCTACTTCTTTCATAAACTATAACATAAGAAAATTAAAATGTTAACATACAAACTTTAAAAATAAAATAATACAGGCACACTGTCAGGCTGTTCGGCCAGTGCAGGCCGAACGCCTCGCAGTCTGTTCGGCCAGTGCAGGCCGAACGCCTATCAGGATGTTCGGCCAGTTCAGGCCGAACGCCTAGCAGGCTGTTCGGCCAATGTAGACCGAACTTTGTTTGCTACGTTCGGCCTGTTCTCACCGAACGCCCTGCAGGCTGTTCGGTGAACCAGCGCCGAACGCATTGCAATTTTATGGAAAAAGAGGGCGACAGAAATTACCTGGAGTCACGTTACTTTCTCGTTCGGCGTCCATGTCCTTCGAAGGGTTCGACGGTGGAGGGGGAGAGAGTAGTTCGGCGCGATGGGTTTGGGGATGGGGATGTGTTCGGCTCTTGCGGTGGGTTGGAGGGGAAGCTGTTCGGCCTTGCGGTGGGTTCGGGAGGTAGGGTTTGGGTTTGGGTAGTTCTTTTTTTTTTTTTTTTTTTTTTTAAGGGTTTAAGGGTATAATAGGTATTTTTGTGGTGTGTTTAGTAATTTTGAATTTTTAAATGTAATTTTATGTGGTGTATTTAGTAAATGTGGTGTGTTTAGAAATTTTTGTGGTGTGTATAGAATATGCCGCCTCAAAATTCGGTCTTGGGGGGAATTTGGGGGTTGCCGTTTTTCTTAAACGGAAATTACCGTTATAATTTAAATAAGGTTCAAGGCTTCATTAAACGTTATAATTTAAAATTTGAATTTCCAACCATTTTAATTAAACCTTATGTGAATTCATAATTATAAATTGATATATCTTGGAAAGCAAAAAATGACGAATTGTTGGTTGCACTAGCAAGCCAAAATAGAGGATGTTTTCCGCGGATGTCTCCCATTAATCGTAATCAAACAGAGGGGGATCAGGCTTTGTTCTAGCTTTCGTCTACTCTTAATCTTAAGCTGTCTAAGGGCTCTAATGCTTACACCGATGATGCTTTTTTTTAATCTAATTTTTTTTTTATGTTCAGTGATAAGGATGTCAAATAAAAAATTATGTAAAAAGAATTAATTTAATATTTTAAGTATTAAAAATATGTTTCATAATATTTAAAAATATTTCAAACATGTTTGACCATTTTAAATATTTAAAGGCAAAAGTTTTCTCGTTCAAAATTAATTTTCAGATATACCAATTTTGTGTATATAATCCAGACAATTAAAAATTTTAAAATATAATTTTTTTTATGTATAATATATTACATTAATTATTTTATGTATTTTTTACATCAACATTACATATGTTATCATAACGTTATACTTAAATTTATTGAATTCGAAAACATCAATTATAATATATTCACATCCTTATTCTTTTTCATACTTGATATAAAAGTAGGAGCGCCGTAAATTAGGAGCCTACCATCTCACAACAAAAAAATTAGACTTAATATAAATTTAAGAACAAAAAAATCCTAAAAATATGCTAAAAAGACATATGTCACCTTTAGAATATTTCTACATTCTTTACTTAAAAAATATAGTAAGAAAAATTACATGTTATAAAAAGTTGTTTTATGTAAATAAAAAGTAGTTTTTTTTAAGTCAATTTTAAAATTCAAATAAACTTTTTATTATAAATTTGTTTTTGACATATGATACATCAAATTAATTATATGTTTACGATCTTTAATTTGATGTGCATATATTAAAATAAAGTATTATATTTAAAACGTGAAATAATTTGTTTATGAGTTAAATTATTTAATTTTATTTGAAATATGTGTTAAGTTTGAATAAAAAATTGGTTAAATTCTTATATGAATTTGAGACAAATAAAAAATAATATGTATTTTTCTTATTTTTATATAATTAAAAAAAATAATAATAACAACAGTAACAATAACAATAATAATAATAATACACATGTAGTGCATCTAGTCATTTAGAAGACCAGTTGTAATGAAGAAACATTAGAACCGACCCTTTACCATAAATTAAATTTTCTATGCCATTTTGTGGTTCACTGAGTAGGAAACATGCATCTAGTGCTTTAGAAGACACCAATTGTAATGAAGCAGCATTAGAATCGACACTTCACTAGGAATCAAATTGTCTATCCCATTTTGTGGTTCACTGAGTAGGAAACATATAGTTCATTTAGTGCTTTAGAAGACACTAATCATAATGAAGCAGCATCACTTTACCATGAATCGAACTTTCTGTCCCATTTTGTGTTTCACTCAGTAAGAAACATACATTCTCCATCTAGTGCTTTAGAAGACACTAATCGTAATGAAGCTGCATTAGAAGTGACACTTTAATATGAATCAAATTTTTTATCCTATTTTATGTTTCAGTTGAAAAAAATAATGTTCTCATGAAGAGTTAAATGACACTGCTCAATAACTTATTTTCAAAGTAATTAAATCACTTATATGTTGCCGATAAATTCAAATAAACTAACTAACAAGATTATCCGAGAATCGAATCGTGAAAAGAACACTTAAAAGTATAGAGTAAATCATATCATAAATCAACTTCTCATAATTTAAACACATAAAATTAATCATAAGACTTTAAATCTAACTTTAATCTTATGTAGCAAAAACATAATTTATGTTTTATTTTCATAAATCAATATCACATAACATGAATTAAATAATAAATCTAACTAATTAAAATTACACAACATGCAAATTTAATGTGAATTCATAGACATGATTTTATACAATAGCAGCGGAGAAAATTTCAATTAAATCTAAACATGCTTTTAGCAAATAAATATCTTAAAATTAAACATAACGAGATCGTAATTAGCATCATAAGAATAGCAATTGTAATGACCCAAATTCAATTATATTTTTAATTAATATATCTAATGACTAATTTATAACTTTATACTTAAACTTCAAATACTAGCTCAGATAATATGACCACCATCATCCGCGCTTTGAATTTAATATTATATGACCACGTCGAACTCCTTAACATGAAATATGGTAAATTTTATGAGGTGAGCTACATCCATCCCGCATTATTTGTCTAAACTAGATACATAATTGCAGATAATATTGAATAACAAGAACATAGAAATAAATATTGCTATCTTATAAATCATATAAATCTTGTATCGGCCTCAGCCAACAATGTAATCATGTGAATTTTTTATCGGCCAATAATGCAATTATGTGAGTCTTTATTGATAAATTATGCAAATCTTGTATTGACCTCTTGTATTGGTCAATAATGCAATCATGTAAATCCTGTATTGATCAATTATGCAAATCTTGTACTGACCAATAATGTAAATCTTGTATTAGTCAATATTGAAATCATGTGAATCTTGTATTGATCAATTATGCAAATCTTGTATTGATCAATTATACAAATCTTATACTAAACCAATTATGTAAATTTCGTATTGGTGAATAATGCAAAGTTTGTACTAATCAATAATGTAAATCTAGTATTGGTCAATAATGGAATCATATGAATCTTGTATTAATCAATTATGCAATCTTGTATTGATTAATTATGTAAATATTGTGTTGACCAATAATGTAAATATTGTATTGGTCAATAGCACAATCATGTAAATCTTCTATTGATCAATTATGCAAATCTTGCATTGATTAAATATGCAAATTTTGTATTGGCCAATAATGTAAATCTTGTATTGGTTAATAATGCAATCATGTAAATCTTGTATTGATCAATTATACAAATCTTGTATTGATCAATTATGCAAATTTTGTATTGACCAATAACATAAATCTTGTATTGGTCAATAAATGAATCATGTGAATCTTGTATTAATCAATCATGCAAATTTTGTATTGATTAATTATGCAAATATTGTACTGACCAATAATGTAAATCTTGTATTGGTCAATAATGCAAATCGTGTAGAGACCATTAATGTAAATCTTGTATTAGTAAAGCACATATGTCAATCATATTTTAACAAATATGGAACAATGGGATAGATTGGTAATAAAACTAAATTTCATTTTTTAGACATTAGGGAGAAATTCAAATTAATGAATTATAACATTCCTTTTGCGTTGATTATATTTGGATTGATCGCTTTAAAGATTTCTTATTGACGAGCTATAGCAATAGCACCTATTAAGGTGACTAAAAGAATTATTGAAATCAATCATTACATACGAGACATGACACCTTGAAGCTCCACATCCTTGTATCCTTGTAGGTTCCTTCAATACTTATAGATTGAGAAGAATATCAAATAATGTTTATTATCAAATTATGCTTATCATGGCTCAAGAGTTTGGATACTGCAAATTCTAAAAAAAATTGAATACTAACAAATAGTTGGCTCACGTAAAATTTCTAAGCTAATGGGTCAGCCAACGACTCAACTTGTCATACATAATGGATAAGCTTAGAAAGTGAAAGAATTGGACCAGGGTATTAAATAAACCTATGGTAGCATTATGTTTTTCCTTAACTGCCCCTACTTTTATCACTTTTACACGCACATATAAATATGTATATATATAATACATATATATAGAATTATATATCTGCACATTTATAAAACAAAATTCATTTTTAAGCCACTTTACAATTACATTTTGTTATTTTTAAGTCATAATTTTAATAATTTAAGAGAAGGTAATGAACACTCTTGTAACGACCCGAATTTCATAACATATAATTAAATAGTAAATTACAGTTATAAATAAGTAGACACATAAAATATGTTTTGGTAAAATTAATATTTCTAAAATCAGGCCGTTAAAAGAGAACCATATGGCATAAATTTTATCCAAGCACTAAAATGAATTACTAGATTTCATAATACTAAATTTTTGTATGCCGTAACCTCAAATAATTATAACCAATTATATATTTTCGAAAACAAAATCAAATAACAAATAGTTGCATGAAGACCTAAACAACAAGAAATTGATTTCGCATGCCCATTAACCCAACACACAATTTAACCCATACGAATAATAAATAAAATAGTATTCATTCTAAAATGAGTTCGTAATTAAAATCAATCTAGTCATGCCACTAATTAAATAATTTCATGTACAATTAAAAATCTACTAAGCAGCGGAATAAATAAGCATGATTCCTAAAATGATTCATAAATAATTAAATCAATAACTAATCCATATGGATAAATAAATAAAATAGTATTCACTCTAAAATAAGAATCAACCTAGTCATGCCACTAATTAAATAATTTTAAGCGCAATTAAAAATCTACTAAGTAAGCATAATTCCTAAAACAATTCATAAATAATTAAATCAATAACTAATACATACGGATAAATAAGTATATTAGTAACATAATGGTTCAAGTGGCAATATTGAATTACGAGCACTTATTAATCCCTTACCAGACTACTAATCTTTATCATAAAATGAATAATTAATTCAACTAGGGCGTTAATAATAAATAACTTAACGAAACTCATATTTATCATATGCTCGTCGGCTTGCCCTACTCCACAGCTAGCTCCATCTTAACATGAAAGGTTCAATAGGTTGGTGTGAGCTTCCTTTAACTCGTGGGAGTACAGTTGCCAAAATCAATTATACAATTGACAGTAAAACATGTAGTACAGTTAAACGTATGCCATAATATAATAAGTTAGCATCAAATACTTACATAACTTATAACTTAGGGGCATGTAGCTGTGTAGCATGCATAGCTTAGGGGATTGATCAATCAACTTAGGGGTGCAACTTAATTCTTGCACAATTCATAAATCAAAACATATAATAACAGTAAACATGTAAACGAATCAAATAATATAATTAATAATGACAAACCGTAAAAACCCCCACCTCGACTTTGAAATATGAATAAACTTCAAAAATTTCATGCAATGAGCCTAAAGACCGTGTTCTTGATCCAAACCACCTTGCTTAATGCCGTAATTAAGGTAGAATCCCGATGTATTTTTATTTCTTGTATATATATATATATATAGTAGAGATGGTTTGGTTGAAATACCTACGGATTAGGGTGGAAGATATCAGATGAGCTTATCCATATAAATCTTGACTTATTATGCCTATAATGTTTGTTAGAAAAAAAGAGGATTTTGTGGAGTTAGATCAGGAACATACGGCTAATGCAGTTCGCATTCCACTAACAAATGTTCTAGCATGGGCTTAAGTTTTTTGGGTCAATAGCTGGACTCACAAAATTTTGGGACTAAGCTGATTTGGACCCAAAAAGAAAGATTAAAAAATAAAATTACATTGGGCCATTAACCCAAGACTTAAGAAAATAAATAAAAATTATGCGTATTAATTGACTTATTTAAGCCAATAATAATTAAAATATATATACTTAATATAATAATATAAGGGTGAAAAAAAAAATATCGAGTGTTACAACTCAATAATGGTGTTAAATGAAAATGCAAATCTTATTTTTGATCATTTAACATAAACGTCAATTTTATTATGTTTAGCAAAGATACATACAAGTACTGAAAATATAAATATTAGAAGCTTTAGTAAAATAAAATATTAAAATAATTTAATAACCATATTGAATGTATAAGGTTTAATAAAATAAATTTTAAAATTTTAGGGGCTTTACAAAACAAACTTAAAATTTTAGAGATCTAATAAAATAGTGATAAATTTTATTGAAACTAATTTTTAAGTTAAAAAAAATAAAAGATAAAAATCGCTTTAATTTTCATGTACACCTTTAAAGAGTTAAAATATGAATTAATAAAGGAAAAAAAGAAAAGGAAAAAGCGCATGATGAAACAAAATTTCTGAAAAAAAAATGTTGTTGGACTTAATGAAATAAAATGTAATTGTTAAGGAGTTAAAAATAAATTTTACCTATACAGAATTATATGAATAGAACACCTAAAACACACACACATATATATATATATATGTACACGCGCATGTACGGAAAGTAAATAGCCATGTATGCAGCATGTATGCGTGTGGCTTGGTGAGTGTATAAATTAATGCTAGTATTAAGACATCTTAATAAAATAACAAAATAAATAAATAATTTATACTATCAACAGGAGATTTTTTATGCAAGCGAGTTCATATTATTTCAGTTTTGTCATGCTTCATATCATGTTTCTCACAACAGACAATTTAATGTGTTCATTGTAACCATTCATTGAGCATCGACTCTAATGTGTTCAATCTACAAAAAATAGAACGTATTGCAAAGAAGAAAAATAAATACTTGCACCTGACTCTGCCTTAGGCATTTTGAGTAGTCTAATGAGTTCAACAACCTTTTTCTGCCTCGTCTTTGCATTTTCGTGTTGTTAAGTTCCTCATCATCCTTTTGTTTCTACCAAGTGAATCAAAAAGACAAAACATAAAAGATCATAATATTCTCTCGTAATACAAATTAAAAAGAGAAAAACACGATTTGCACACATCATACTTCACAGAATGCGAATGCACCTAATAAACTCTAAAACAACAGTTTCCACATTTTCATAAATAAAAATAAATTAAAAAAGAATGAAGTGTCCTAGGCCCAAAGTTGGACAACTGTGCAAAATGTTACTGACACTACTCATACTCAGAAGTTCTGAAAGTGCAGAATGAGTACTTTGCATCTTTTTGTGCAATGTAGCATTTCCAACATTAAGTGTAAAAAAGATGATAATTCAAGAGTTTGAACTCAGTTGAATGAATGTTATTTAGTAAAGCTTTGCCACGCAGAAATGATATGTTTCTCAAATTTCTACTATGAAAGGCTCGGGCATAGATTCCTCTACACTAAAGTGTCGAACAACAATCAAGAAAATTCAATCATTTTAGCAAAATAAAGTAAAATGAAGCATGCAAAGATGTTGGTGAATAGGACTCACTTGAATCAAAACAACAGGCTGCTTCTCTCTCCTAGCCATTTGTCTTGCTAACCCGATCCCTGAAAAGACCAGTTCTCATGATTCGAACACCTGATCCATGTTAATAGTATGAGAAAATCTTGGAGGGAGTCATACCCAATTTCTAACTTGTAAGTTTGGGCTATCCAATAAGTGGAGGGATTTCAACCTGATATTCTGGATAGAATTTCTAGCTCTCCAAATGCATCTCCAGCATCATCGCACTCTGATGGAGTTTGAGGGAAAGACAGCCTCTCCACACAGTCCACATTGTTTGATGGAAGTAACTGTTCCAAACTTTTAAATCACAGTTTAAGAAGGATGCTGTGCGACTGATATGCATGTTGGTGATAAACCTAAAATATGTTGATAAGAAAAATTATAGAATGGGGTAATCTTAGAAGCCAAGGCAACCTCAAACAAGATGGTGCAAGTTCTTTTTTACAAGCCCATCAATTATAGAACAGAGGTGTTTTTTTTCCACTACACTACAAAATGTGTGTGTGTGTGCAATCAACATTCATAACCGCATCCAAAGATGAAAAGAAGCTGATCTAGCAACTATTTTAAAATGAATCTAAGAAACTCTCTTAGCAAATTTCTCAGTGAATCACGTAATAGACAACCATTATATATTCCCCACATATGTAATTCTGATGAATTTTAAAACTATACAGTATTAATAGCGCACCTGTGCAAAATGTTCCTGACACTTCTCATACTCAGAAGTTCTGAAAGTGCAGAAACGAGCTGGATAGGTTGTGTAGCTAGCAGTACTGGGCCAAGAATACAAAACCTGGTTCACATAAAGTTTGTTGAATTTTGAATCAAACTACTAGCCGAAAGAAACATAAAGTTAGGAAATAGCCTGATACAACCAAAGAATATGTGATTCAAATATAAGATGAAACTTTTATAGTTGATTTGAAGAAGAAAAAGGAATAAACATTCGGAAAAAACTTACTTGAATCGAAATAAATTGCTTTTTTGTCTCTGTAAGCTTCTCGACTAGCCATCCATGAAAATGAGATTGAATGATGATAGCTGATACATTTTCCTTTTTTGTGAATATGAGAATCCCTTCTTCTTCTCGAACACCAGAAACTCCTTTGAATTATTCTTATTACTCGCTTCTTGCAAGCAAAACTCTTTTGCAACAACCAACCACAGTAATTACTCTAGATTTTAGTTGCAGCAACGTGCTGACTTTGGATAGATTTTATTGAGACATAGTTTTTACAGGAATTCTGAACTACAATTGCTGCTGATTGTTGTCTTTCCATTTCCATCTGATACTGTTCAATTAGCCTCATTTTCTTTGCCACCTACAAGTTACAAACACATGTTTATATTTGATCTCTAGACAGGAATATATGTGTAATATGGAAAACATGGAATGTATATCGTCAAAATATTTAATATTGGTTATATCTAATCCAGTATATACTAAAATATTCAATATTTTGTTTCATGATAGTTTGTTCAAGTTATAGAAATGTTAACCAACTAAAACAATATCTTAAAAATAAAGAGGTTTAGTTTTAGTGTTGAGGGGAATTAATGTCGGCAAAAGCATACCACTAATACACAATGTCAAAATACGTTTATTTTTTGGACAATCTTATCAAAATTAGGAACGAATCACTAGGAAAATTTTACCCTTTGTTTGGTGCAATAATAAGCACCAAAGTTAAAGATCTTGCATTTACGTAATAGTGTTTTGAACTTCATAGATTGATTTGGTAATATTTTTTAAGAAATTGAATTTAAGGGGGATTTTGAACAAGAACATGCCATACCTGATGATCAAATTATGTGTGCTCACTGTGCAATAAGGCTGATACGCCTCGTGCTTTCTTTAACTGAAGGCTTCATTGGGATCTAATACACCACGAACCAAATTACTTAACATCATGTACATGATCTCACATTATGTGTTGTGACAGAATAGGATTATAGAGCATAAACAGGAAACAAGAAACGTAAAGAAGACACAAGATTTACGTGGTTCACCAATAAATTGGCTACGTCCACGGGCAGAGAGGAGAACGGATTTTATTATGTGGTATGTGTGTTACAGATTACAGATCTCAAGGACCATATATATAGTACTGAGGAAAACCTAAAACACCGAAATTGGTGATATGCATATCTTATATCTTCATCATATCTTTCTAAGATTTGTTCCCAGATTTACTCTTGATTCTCCTTATTTTTAGCCATGCCTTTTCTTCCTTAATATATATAGCTCTGCGAAGTGTGTGATTCAAGACATATCAACAAATCTCCACCTTGACTTGAATCTTCCTTGCAGATGCATCATTACAATGCCAGATGAACAGACTCCTCCTTTCTGCCTCAGATTTGCCCTCCTTGGGCATCTAACAGCTTGTGACATTTAGCAAGTCCAAACAATGTCGAAACTTGCTATGCGGGACCAGCTTGATGAACATATCAGCAGGATCATCAGCAGAACCTATCACAGTGGAACCTCGCAGATAATATAAGGTACCACGTTTCAAGCCTGTCAGAACCACCTTTGAACCTTGACAGACATACATAACTCCACCTTCACCTTTGAAACTGAAACCCTTGCTGTCAAGGAGACTCAATGATATCAGATTTTTCGTCATCTGTGGAACATGCCTGACTTCATTCAAGGTGCAGAATACCCCATCATGTGTCCGTATCCTGACTGAGCCAATCCCAACCACTTTGCAGGCAGCACTGTTAGCAATGGTAACATTCCTCCATCTATCTGCTCATAGGTCGAGAAGAACTCCCTGTTAGGACAGATATGATATGATGTCCCAGAATCAAGAACTCACACATCATTACGATGTGAATGTCCAGCTGCAACCAAGGCCAGATCATCTTCAGAATTTGTATCAGTTTCTGCAACAACTGCAGAACCGCTGACACCCTCTTTCTTCTCCTGTTTCCTCTTCTTCCTAGGACAATCATTCTTCCAGTGCCCTGGTTCTTTACAGTAATTGCAGATGTCATCGGGTTTAGGACCTTTTGAACCTTTCTGAATTGGCTTCCCACTTTTCTTCCCAGATTTCTTTTCTCCCTTACCCGTGACAAACAGCCCCGATGCCTGATTTTCTGTGGCCGAGCCAGTTGCCTGTTGACGGTCTTCTCTGCTGTGGAGGGCAGATCGAACATCTTCCAGAGACAGAGTATCTTTCCCAGTAATAAACGATTCAACAAAATTCTCATACGATTCAGGCAAAGATACTAACAGAATTAAAGCAGCGTCCTCATCTTCTACTTTAACATCAATATTACGCAAATTTAGTAAAATTTTGTTTAATTTATCTAGATGATCCCGAAGAGGTGAACCTTCCTGCATGCGTAAACGGAACAGACGTTGCTTCAGCACCAATTTGTTGGTTAGAGACTTCGTTATGTAGAGACTCTCTAACTTCTTCCAGAGACCATCGGCAGTTTCCTGATCCGCAACCTTGATGATAACATCGTCAGACAGACATAGCATGATAGTCGAGTGGGCCTTTTCTTCTAGGGTATTCCACTCTTCTTCATCTACATCCTCAGATTTAGGTTTTCCTGATAGCGACGCCCACAAACCCTGCTGCTTCAGCAGAGATCGCATCTTGATCTGCCATAAGCCAAAACTATTTCTCCCGGTGAATTTGTCAACCTTTACGTTGAAAACAGACATTCTTGATCGGCTCCAAAAACCCTAACAGTGCGGAAAATACCCTGATCGAAACGACCAGGCTCTGATACCAGTTTGTTGTGACAGAATAGGATTATAGAGCATAAACAAGAAACAAGAAACGTAAAGAAGACACAAGATTTACGTGGTTCACCAATAAATTGGCTACGTCCACGGGCAGAGAGGAGAACGGATTTTATTATGTGGTATGTGTGTTACAGATTACAGATCTCAAGGACCATATATATAGTACTGAGGAAAACTTAAAACACCGAAATTGGTGATATGAATATCTTTGTCCTGGATATGCATATCTTATATCTTCATCCCAGATTTACTCTTGATTCTCCTTATTTTTAGCCATGCCTTTTCTTCCTTGATATATATAGCTCTGCGAAGTGTGTGATTCAAGACATATCAACATTATGATATGGTTCAACATGTAGATGTGCACATATTTATATCATTAAGAATAACTTTTGAAACATAAAATAAAAAACACTAACCGACATAACTCAAAATTAAATAATTATCTTACTTATTATTCAATCATTTATTTATTTAAACTGTTTTTTAATATTTTTTCAGTATTATAATTTAAAATTTTACGAATAATGATATATTTAATATATATATATATATATATAACTATGTTTTTACTGATATATGTGTGTTACGTATAATATGCAAATAATGAAAAATTACACTTGGTATATGTCATCTTATTTATTATGTATAATATGCAAATAATGGAATATTACACTTGGTATATTTCATCTTATATATTATTCACTTGGCTACTAAAATATGTGTTTACCTATTATCATGTTCTTTGTTCCAGCAAGCAAATTATATAGGACTTGCAACACATTTATCAAGATTTTGTTTTTACCTAAATAACAAAACACACATATCCACGACATAAAGACACGCATACTTCATAAACAAACAATGTAAAAGAGCGCTGATCTTCACGGCAGCGTCGGTGGCGGCAACAGCAATGTTAGTCCGATCGATCGCCAGAGATTTCATCCCCGATGAGCTCAGGCATTATTTCACCTCTAAGTTCCGTCAGTTTCTGACAACAACATTCTACAATGAAATAAACCTAATAATCGACCAGCTCTACTACGCGGCAGAGTTGCCAAAAAAGAGCAGAAAATCCGTGTTTCTTTGGGAGGGTATGAAGAAATTACTGACAAATTTTGTCAAATGCCTTAACCAATTCATCACTTTCACCATTACACTCAAATAAAGCCTCATTTCTCTCCTTTTTTTCCTTCATCGCCGATCCCAATGTTCTCACCTATGAGGTTTACTTTGACTCCTTCGTTCTCATCAAGAAAGAAGGTGGTGCCTATGGATCCTCAAAATAAAATAGACCTCCCCAAAATTTTTCATCTCAAATTTTTTAGACATAATTACCATCGTGCATCAAACATCAATCATTAATGGTAAGAAGTATGTCACCAACGTACAGTGCCAGCAATATCACCTACTCCCACAAATTTTGTGATATCCACAATGATCAACATTATTTGTCTCAAAATCAAACGAGACAATTATGATTCAACTGACACAAAGTATGTTTAATTAACTCTTGAGGTTATTTTCTTTTGGAAAATTTTTCAATATTGTCCTCTGTAAAAGAAATATGTCTAACCTTATTCCTCCCTCAAACTCAACATTCTCAAAGAACACCGCATTTTTCGCCTAAAAATAGAAATAGCAATATAATCATAAAACTTGAAACTCCTAAAGTTTTTAGAATAATCAATAAAGTAGTTGCGTACTGCTTCGGAGTCCAATTTTTATAATCTAGCTTATTAGGGCTAGCCTCAGCTGGACATCCCTAAATGTTAAAGTGATTTAGCTTAGGCTTTTGCCCACTCCAAAGCTCAAAGGCTGTTTTGGCAGCTCTTTAGTTGGTACCTTATTGAAAATATAAGGTGCAGTCTTTGATACCTCTCCCCAAAGTAATTTTGGTAAAGAAGAATGATTAATTATATCATATTTCATCTTTCTGCTGCATCATTCATATTAGGTGACCCTGGCAGGGTATATTGTGGGACGATTCCAATTCCTATAGAAAGTCTTTGATACCTCTCCCCAAAGTGCATCTGTTAAAGAAGAATGACTAATCATACCCTGTTTTGTCTTTCAGCTTTACTATTCGTGCTACGCGACCCCGACATGGTATATTGTCGGACGATTCCACATTCCTATAGGAAGATAGCAAAGGGCCTTGGATGTTGTTATCTTGAACTGTCATATCTATCGTAGTACTCACCACCACGACTAGATTGAGTTGTTTTAATTCTTTTGCTAAGTAGAATATGATTTTTTAAATAATATATTTTAAACAAAGATTTTATTGAATATTATAAATACAAAAAAAATGGTGAATACTGAATTAAACATTTGACAAAATATATAATACAACTAAGAAACTGGAAATAATACAATCAATGATTAATGTTATATATTTTAAAACGATAATGTTAAAGAGATTGATAAAATAAAAAATAAAGTATGAGAATTGATGTGACTTGACCAAAATATTATGGAAATAATTTTTATGAATTAAGCCTAATATTAGGATTATTTATCCGTCCTTAGTTATTGATATGAATTGACAAAGTATTAGTTTGATTTTATTTTAAAGATTAAGAAAAACTAAAAATCGAATTAAGTATATTACTAATCTTAATAAAATGTTGTGTATTTATGTTACATATCAATCTATTACAAAATATCAATCATATTCTATACTTTATTTCAAATTATTAATATCAAACAAACAAAATGAAAATAATTTATAAGGTAATATCAACGTTTTGGATTAGTATTGCATTCCTTTATTTTAAAATATTAATACAATTCATATAATAATATCATCATAAATAATTTAACCAACGGAATACAAGTAATATAGAAATAATTTATAAGAAATATAAAAATTTTGGATTCATATTATATTTAATCTAGAATATAAATAAAATTCATATATTAACATATCATAATAATTTTACCAAAAAATAAATAAATATGGAAATTATTTATATGAAATATAAACATTTCATATTAATATTATAGAAAATAATTTTTAATAATTTTGGTTTTTGGATTAATATATATACAAATAGAAATATGGGTTACTAATATTTTTTCTAGGAATTAGTGTATAAATATAGACATGGGCATGGTTCTCCAGTTCCGATTTTGGTTACGAAATCGGTGGTTCATAATTCATGATGTAAATTTATTGTTTATGATTATTAATGTTCAAATACCGTATATAAATGGAGCATGAAAAAAATGGGATAAAGAATTTGAATTGATAAAAAATGTTAGAGATATTGAATTAGGTTTAAAGAATTTCATTCATCCAAATGGTTTAAATTATATTGACATATTGATAATTAATTTTGTTCATATTAGGTTGTTCGAAAAATTTTATTCCATTATCCTGTTTAGTGAGAGGAGGATTGAGAGTTGTCATGTGGATGTGTGTTTGAGAAGAGAGGAAGAAGGTGATAGAGGGGAAGCAAGCATGGGGGGCATAGGGAGAGGAGGGAGGGATTGAGGTGTGAGGTTTGTTTTTTTTATTTTTTTAATTAGTAATAATTTTTTTAAAGGGTATAATATATAATTGACATGGTGTATTAAGTAATTTTAATTTTTTAAATATATTTTTTGTGGTGTGGTTAGAAAAAATGATATGATAATTAATTTTGGTGGTTTATATAGAAACACCCTTAATTTATTTAAATTTCAATAATTAGTAGAGATGATTATTAATAATAAGATCCAAAGCAACGATTTATTTTATCTAACCACATCAAAATTATATTGTTTTATAATTATTTTGAATAGACTAAATAATGTATAACTATATAAAATTAAGTATACTAATAAAACATTTTCAATAAGTACTTAAAGAATATATATAAATACAAAAAATAATATACATGATCTTAAGATTTATTTACGTTATTAATTGATTTTTTAAAACATATACATATAAGTATTTAAGTAAATAAATTTATTAGTTAATTAATTTTTATTTTTTTTTGGGCAATATTTTGGTAAATCAAGCCTTAATTTATCCATCAACAAAATCTATGCTTTCCCCCATAATCTTCCACTTTCCTTCATTGGTTTACCATGCTGTACATATATTTGGAGATTCTGTGTTTTAAAACACAGCATCAGATTGTAATATGAATCAAAAGAAACTAGTATATTTGGACCCTTCTGCTAGAAACATAGATTTATGAATGTAATTGATTCAGACAGTTCCATTGGAGCTACTTGGATGAGATCAAGTTCTGACAGTTGTGATGAGCTTGAGAAGCATTTGGACAACCTCAGGTGACACTCGAGGCTCTCTTTCAAGCTTTGAATCTTGGCTTCAGCTTCTGCCTCAAGCCTCTTCACCGTTGACCCCGAAATCCCAGAAGACTGCACGAATACAAACACCCTATCACGTCATTGAGAATGAAAACGAACAAGAAAAACAAAGTTCTGATGGTGTTGGGAAAAAAACAAGTCTGCATCCATCAAGAAAAGTTTAGGCAACCTCGGAAATGCTCTCTTGGTACTCAGCTTCCATGTGCGATTGTCACTTCCCTCCCGGCTTCTTCCTTAGCCTGCTTCAGCCTTGGGAGAAAAAAACACAGAGACGAATTCAGAATCTGGACAATGCGAGATTGTAGTATACTTTGTGTATTTAGTTGAAATGCTTACAGTTTCTAGCAGCAGTGACCATCTGTTGAGCCTCATTTTCTGCAGTGAGTAGCTTTTGAATGCTTCCATGTCCTCTCACTGGATCCATCGCGATTTTTCAGACGAAAGAAAAAAAAATCTCACAAACAGCCTGGGAAAATTCACAGTAAGAATTACTCAGATTGATACAAAGAAACAAGATGAAAGTGGTTGAACAAATTTCCATTTATTTTTTGGTCAGGCAGGGAGACCAAATGATACTGAGTATAGTTCTTCGTTCTTGAATCTACATGAATCCCTGGATTAGTCAATAAATAATATGATGACTTCAATAGAAAATTCTGAATCTTCTACAGGTGAATCTCCAGCCAAAGAAAGAAAAATTGAAAAATCAATTTGAAGTTGCATAAAGGAAGACCCGATTAATTCATGAGCGCCATGTTTGTATAAGCATCACAATCGAGAGGAAATAAAAATAAATAAATAAAATAAAAAAAGACGACGATAATCTGATGAAGTACCTGTTTTTACAGGATGAGAATGCCATTGTTTCCCTACCTAATCCAGAAATGTTGGAGAAGACAAAAAATGATTATCGTCCCTAAAAGTTCACATTCGGATCTTGTATTCTTTTACTTCAACCTCGTTAATATGCACACAATACAATAACATTTTACGTTAAATCTATCATATGCTAATAAAATAAAATATAAAATTATAATAACAATATTCATAGACTATATAATATCAAAATCATCTAATTTTGATTAGAGTTTTCAAAATGAGCCAGCCCGCCGAACTAGCCCGTTCCGTTTCGCAAAATAGGTGGGTTGAGTTAAGAATTTAACAGTCCGCCGACGGGCAGCCTTTAGCGGGCTGGCTCACGTGGGTCACAGGTTGAAACGGGTTGGGGGCGGGTGGGGTCGGACCAACCCACGGGTTTTTAAATTATTTTTTATGTAAAATATAATTAATCATAACACCCCGTCACCACCCATAACCCACCCACCTTCCCATAACCCACCTCCCCTTCCTATCTCACAAGTCACAAAAGTAACGATTGAAAGTCTAAAGCACCAACCCCCCCACCCAAATCCCAGTCACGAGACTCACGACCATGACACGGCCATAGCCCACAACCACCCTTCCCTGCCCCCCACCTTCCCCTTCCCAATTCCAACGGCCATCAACCACCCCCACCCCTAATTCCGACTGCCCGTGGGTTGGTACGCCAAACCTGTAACCCTCTGGTGGGTTGGGTTGGGTTAGAATTTTAACAGCCCGCCTTTTTTCTGGTCCGCCCTGCCCCTTCAAATGATGAGCTTGGTGAATTTTGGCATGTCTCGCTGCTCTGTCTTGATTGGTATAATTTTAATTGAGTTCTTTTGGATGGATTAGATTCCAATCCAATTGAGTTGAATGTAAATTGATTTCGAAATTCATTTATTTATAACCTATATTATGATTATATTTTTATAAAAATTATTATAATTTTACAGATGTAAGATTATTATTATATTAATGTATATATAAAAAATCTGCATCACATGCTATTATAAATTGCTAATATTCAAGTTGTTTATTTTCCTACATTTTATTAATATTTTTTATCATTTGGGTCGGTCGAGCATTTTATTTTATACATTTAATTTATTGATACATATTTTTTATAATTTATTCATAAAAAATATCATGAAATACTTTTAAAATTGACAATAAAGTCTTTCCATCAAATTTAAATCTTTCAATGGAAATAAAACCATATATCATAGTAAACAAGGATGCAGAATAATGGAAATGGAAAGAATTAGCACCACTCCACTCAAACCGGATCAAAGGCTTATAATAATATAGAAACATTCAAAACGGATAAAAGGCTTATAATATCGAAAAATTAAATATCGCATGATTTAAATTTTACACAGTATAAAAATAAATGTAGCCCTTAAAACTAAAATATACTCCCATTTACCAGAATTATTCAATTGGACACCAATCAACTAACTACATGGATCATGGATGGAGTGATTACAGTAGGCTCACCTCAAAGCACCGCTGGTGCTGCTGATTTCACTGCCTTGGTTGAATCCATTATCACTCTAAGCAAATTCTGCGTCTCCGTCGCAACACATTCCCGATCAAAAAGTGCAGACACAACCGCAACTCCTTTCAGATTCGGGACACCCAACCCCAACACAGATTTCACATTCGAAATGCCAATTCCGCCGATGCCAACCACCGGCAACTTGGATGCCAAACACACGGTTCTCAGTCCATCCAAGCCCACCGTCAAATTGTTTTCTTTCGTGTTTGTTGGATAGACACCCCCACAACCAATGTAATCAGCTCCGCCGATCCATGCTTTTTCGGCTTGCTCCGGTGTTTTGCAAGATACACCAATAATCTTGTCGGGCCCCAGGAGGGCCCGGGCAACATGGGCAGGCATGTCCGACTGCCCGATATGAACGCCATCGGCATCACAAGCGAGGGCAATGTCGATTCGGTCATTAATCAAAAATGGCACACCATGGCTGCGGCATATTGCAAGACATGTTTTAGCTTCTTCTAGGAAATCACCGGTGCCAGTATCCTTCTCCCTATAATTGGCAGATTGTTTGGCATCAATTGGGATCACAACAATGAGCAGGCATTTTGGATTTCAAACATGACCCTATAACGACAAATATGAAATGCAGCGTAATCATACAAAATTCTTAACATGACAGGCATAAGTACTTCCCACTAATTTTAGGCCAGAAAGGCATTCAAATAGCAACAAATCAAGGATTCTTTTTGTCAGGGGAGTAAATGTGAACCACTATCCAAATATTCAATTTTAAACACAAATATAAACTAAGAAAAGAGAAGAGCATAAGCACTTCATAACAAACCTCAGCTGAATTATAGTAGCACCTCCTTCTATGGCAGCTTTCACAGCATCACTCATGGAACGACCCCAACTTTTGTTCATCCTTGAGTCTGTGACAGCATACAAGAGAAGACTGCTTGGATCAAATGGCTGGTGCACACCAAGATTCAGGGCATTATTCTTAAGCTTCATTAAGTGGTCAAAGGGTCCTTGACATCCGCCTCCTATAAGAATGTCCTTACTATAATCCAGGACTGATTCAACATACTGCTTAGCTATCTGAAAAGATGAATACATCATCAATGATCAACAATAAATTGTCTGCATTTGACAGATAGGGAAGTATAAATCCAGATCCTGATGGAAACCGAAAGGGATGCAGAGAACTAGACTTGGCAACATCCATAGCCAAGCCAACCTAATAAATCAGACGTAGCTCCTTCTAAATATATTTGTGCTACAGGTGAGGAAAAGACAGGAGAAAGTGAAGGTACACCAACTCTATTTTTCACTTGGAATAAACCTATATCAAGGTGCCCAACAAGCAGATTATCAAAGAAATGAACCCGAAGTAAGGTTTTTATTTTATTTTTTAATAACAAACAGTATAAGTAAAAGCTGAAATTTCGGATAGAGGAGACATCTAGTTCCTTTGTAAGAAGACTTTATTGTGCTTAGCTCTTGGCATTTTGTCCTCAGCCACAAGATATGCCAGCTTCCGATTAGAAGGGTGCTAAAAAAGAGTTGCATCAGCCCCGAACACAGAATTGGAAGCGCAAGACTTATATATTCAACCAAAAGGAGATTCAGATAACATTTTATATTGGTGCATAATCATATCTGAGCATGCCAGACATAATGGAAGCCAAATAAAACCCAATGCTCATGTAAGTTAAGGGTGCTAGGAAATGAGAGTGCTTTGGAACTTCAGCATCATGCGCATCATCCATACACAGATGCTTTGACTACAGAACAAGCAAATGCTCAATCACCTTAATAGCAGAGGGCACTGAAGAGCCTTTAGCTAGCTCAGCAGCTATAGCTGATGCCAAAGTACAGCCAGTTCCATGGGTATTTGAAGTTGCTATCCGGGTCGAGCGATATTCATAGAAATCCTTACCTAGAAGGCCAAATTATATGATTTTGTCAGAAACAATACAATATGTAGATTTGAAAAGCATGGGCTCAAGGATGCAGAATATATACAAAGCATACCATCAAACAGAACATCAACAGCATCAGAGGATGCAGGAAGGTCACCTCCTTTCACGAGAACATTTCTGAAAAGAGTAAGTTTCATGAAACAAGTCATTTCTTGAATCCTTGATATCCTTAAAATCAAGATTTAAAAATTAAAAGACATATTGAGCAGTCATAACATTAGGTTGTATAAAATAATCAAATGCCATAATGAAAACCTGAGAACACTAGATCAACAGAATAATAAATTCAATAGGAGAATTATACAAATTTCCCAGGAAATGCTTCAAAGTAAAACCACATAGTTCCCTCAGTATAAATAAGATTCAATGTGATGCTGGAGCCTATTAGGTGCAACATTTTACTCGGTCAATCCAATGGACTTCCATATAAGAATTAAAGGATTCCATAAACCTGTCAGTTAAAGACTTGTGAACCATTAAAAAGAAGAAATTGTACAGTGACCCTTTAAGAATGACAATGGTCAGGAAAAGAGAAAAGAAAAAAGAAAAATATTATGTTGTTCAATATTGAAAACAGAAAAAACCTGTCAAATAAAATTGTGCAACTTATAATTGTCCTTGTTTCTTTAATTTGCTTAGATTTCCCACAATTACTGCAGCACGTCATGCTTATATATTTTCTCCTCCAAATAGACAAACCATATTAATTTTTTCTTTCTTTCTAGAAACAGAGAGATTTAATGCATTAACCTGGAGTTATTACATAAACAAACATCAACCAAAATATCTTTTAAGTTTTCCAAGAGCTAACCGAGGTCCAATATCATGTATCTTTTTTGCTGCAGAACGCATGTCAGCGACTGTTTCAAGTGGTACTCCCCCAAGTAAAGCAGATGCCTCCCTTAAATTAGGAGTTACTACATCAGCCAGAGGAAGAAGCTCCTCCCTGAATAAAGAAATGATAGACCCGAAGTAAGAAATAAGTTATACACATATCATACTGAAAGGTGATCATTCATATCAGATTTTCACCAGCAAACGGTAGTACTTAAGCTAAAAGCTTGAGCTCCAGTGAAATTTCTGAAAATGCATATTTACGATTTCCAGCTACTTAGAAGGAAGTATTGTTGCTGTGAACTCAATGACTTGGGTATCAAAAGAAGAATGGTAGTATCTACTAGGTTCACTAATCAAATCAAAGAAAACAAAAGAGTTCCACTTGAGGCAATCTCTGGCTTTTGTGGTAGCTAGTGAGTTGTGACACTTTTGAAAGTGGTCAATCAGAATCTGATTCCTTCCTAATTCAACCAGCACATTGAGCAGGAGAAAACATGAGAACATCTTTGCAACTGCATCTTGCTAAACTGCAGATGTGCTTATCCTAAAGTGTAGGCATAATAGTTTAATCCAACAAGAACAGAAAGGGCATTTATTAGCACGAGACATACCTAAAGCTAGCCAGAATCGGAGGTGGTGCTAGTACATCACCACTTGTAGATACCATGACAGGATCAACCACCAGAGCTTTCTTAAAAGAATTCATATCATCAACAGAGAACAATTACAATCAGCTTATAAAAGTGGCAGTGACAAGTAACAAGTACCGTTGAAAGATACCTCTAATGTGGAATTGCTTGAGGCTCTCACACAAGACCTTGACTATGCCTGGTGAAGGAAGCATGCCTGTTTTCACCTGTCATTTCCACCAAGTACATCATCACTTACCCTTAACAGTGTCAGGAGTCCATGTTGTATGGGGGGGAAAATCACACCAGTAAAATAATATGTTCACAAGAACTTACAACATCAGGATGCATATCAGATAGCACCGACTTCAGTTGTTCTCTAACGAAATCCTCGGGAACAACATTCACTCCCTAAAACATCAATTCCACACTTGACGATATTAACGAAATGTCGGTTCATTTATACCCTAATTCAGTTCTCCTGTGCAATTTTCATCTACCAGGGTAGAAATATTTCAGGAAGAACAATGAAAAGAAAAGGGTGAACCAGCAAGAAAAATAGGAGAAAAAAAAAAAAAAAAACATAACAATGCATCTACAATTGCCTCACTGTAATATAGGACGTCACCTGAACTCCCACAGTGTTCTGAGCCGTGATGGCGGTGATAACAGTGGAGCAGTAAACTCCACGCGCGGAGCAAGCCTTCAGGTCGGCTTGTATGCCTGCGCCTGCGCCGGAATCGGAGCCAGCGACAGTGAGGACGTTCGGAACCCGCAGTTTACCCGAATGCCTAGGCTCTTCTTCTTGCTGCATTGCTCGCAGATTGGAAACCCTAGTTACACGAAACCCTCGTGAAATGGAGTGATGGAATTGATGATGAATAAGACTCGGGGACTGAATTGCTTGAGAATACAAGTGAAGCCCCATCAAGAAAAGATCGAAGGGGGTGTTCTGTATGGCGGATGTATACACCCATCGTGATATCTGGGATAAAATAAAATTTCCGAATTTCTTAGGCGTCCGTTTTCTAAATTTAATATTTATGAATTTTATTTAATATATTTATTTGCTAATCATTATTGTATTTATTTTCTCAATCATATATACACTTACCAAACAACACAAAAATATATATTAGAAGCTCATGTGATCCTTTTCTTTTTTAAGGGCTAGTTTGATAGGTTTATTATTATACTATGTATAAAAGAAGAATACTGAAATTTTTTTTATATGTGTCTCACAATTAATTGATATATATCTTTCATTTTTTGTTCTCTCTTTTATTTAAAATTTTCACTTAAATTTTAAAATTTGAATAACTTTTTTATTTTTAATTTATTTTAAATCTATGATATATCAAATTAATATTCTTTTTGTGATCATTAATTTGACAACAATATTATATATATAGAAAAATACATAATTACATTTAAAGCATGAAATATAGTTTTTATGGATGAAATATAATTTTGTATGACTTGATTTATAATTTTGATATATATGTTCGAACTGAATAAGTAATATATTAATTTTTATATGAATTGAATCTACAAAAATATACATAATCTATACTTAATATAAAAGAAGGATTGTCAGAATTTTTCTCAACTCATTACATCTGTTTAATTGTTTTATAAAAATTAAAAATTATACTATTATTTTTTTTAATATTATAATTTTTTGTTTAACTTCAATTTAATATAAGAACCTATATTTCAAAATTGAAATATAATTATATATATATATATAATTTATATAATAGAATAGAATATATATATTTTTATAATAAAATATATTACATCTCGTACATCGTACGAGCAAAAATTAATATGAATTAAAAAGGAATCAATCTTTATTATGGGTTTGATATTAAAGATTTGTAATCTTCTCAACCCGGTAAATGAAAGAGGATCCGGTGAAAATTATTGTTCTTGGAACAATAACCCAAATTAAGAAAGAAATGAATGGTTGTCTATATTTTAGAATGTCACTTGAGACATGGCACGGTTCGCTCATTTTGATTTTGGTTTCGGAACCGGCAGTTCTTAGAACTGTGAAGGAGAGAATTGAAATCGAACCATCATATATATAGTTTTGGTTTCGATTTTGGAACCGGCGGTTCCCCGATTCTAGTTTCGGTTCACCGATTCCATTTTTTTCTTAATTAAAAATTTTCAAAAATAATTCTTGGTTTTTTGAATTTGATTATCACAAGAGATTAAATTGAATATAGTTAACTTAACTAAAACAATTACGTTTTACAAAAAAAATGAAAAATCACAACAATCAAAACTTAACTTGATTTTCTAGATTTTTCACCTTTAAATTGGATCTTCGAAGATCCAAAATGTAACTGCAGGTGCTAAATGCTTGTTCAACTGAGACGATGGAAGCCGGACAAGCAAATATTTCCTTTGCAATTAGTGATAAAATAGAAAAAAAATTTGCTTTTCGGGACCACCATCTCAAAAGCTCGTTGGGCATGTCAAATCCAAGTTTCTCAAAAGTAGTAGATAGATAATTATATAATTCTTAATAAAGACTATTGCTCCTAGGCTTTTTTTATTTTCTAATATCATAAAACCTATAATATTGTAAGGTGTTGAAAGTTTGGATCTTGATGATGTTCGGGTTGACCCAAAATCGAACTACCTCCACCAATATCTTCATTTCCATGACCGCTTTTACTATTTAAATTATCACCATAGCAAATTTTATGTTCTTTAAAACAATCATAAAGTAATTGTTTTGTTTTACCTACAATTATATGCGGATTAGGAGTGTCATCATTCTTAACTGGAAATAATACATCATAATACATTCTTAATAATTTTTCTAAACCATCTTCTCTAATTCTAGGATCTAAAAGTTTTGTAACTAAAAATAAATCGAGAATTTCTTGATAATACTTTAACCATTTACTTCTCATGCTTGAAATGCAATTTTGTAAAGTGTCATGTGAATAATATGATCGTAAATAAGTGCAATTTTAACACAATGATCTATAACTAAAGGAGAAGTGGGATAGTAACATCCGGATAATTCTTCCGTCGCATCTTTAAAAACTTTCAAAGAGAAATTAATTCAATACATGTATCCCATGAGCTTGGAAATAAAGGAATGCCTAATTGTTCTTGTGAAAAAACGTACGTAATTCATTTCTAACCTCATAAGAAGAATTCAACATTTTATATGTTGATTTCTAGCGATTAGGCACATCTTTAATGATTTTTTTGGGTGCACTCATACCAAATGATTTACAAAATCTTCTCCATTTTTTGCATAAAGTTGCATGCCTTGCTAAATGTCCATTTGCTAATCTAATAGGACGTATATGTGCTTTAAAATGTTCCATGTCATCTTGTACACGTAAATTTAAAACATGACACATGCATCTAATATGAAAAAATCTACCATTAAATGATGGTTGACAAATTTGAATTAATAATGGCAAACTAGTAGTATCAGCACTAGCATTGTCAAATGAAATTGAAAATTTTTTTGTAACTAAATTATATTCTTGCAAAATAGTATGAATTTTACGAGAAATATTTGCGGTCGTGTGTGTTTGATCAAATTCTCTATATACAAGTAATCTTTTTTGCATTGTCCATAAATTATCTATTCAATGACAAGTAAGTCCTAAAAAACTATGTTCTCTCCAATGATCCGTCCAAATATCCGCACAAATTGAAACTTTTTGTTGTAAAGAATTAAATATATCAATTAAAGACAACTTAAATTCAGCTACAATTTTTTCAATATCACGAACTAATGTTTTACTTGAAACACCGGATGCTTGAGGGTTTAGTGATAGTGACACATAATTTTAAAACAAATTATTTTCAGCAGTATTAAAAGGAAAAAACATGCCACAAACCATTTTTGATAAATATTTTCTCATTGTTGGTTCGGAATATTTAAATAAAGAAGTCGTACCTTGTGATTCGTTGGTGAATCCTCCAAGAGGTATTTGTGTTTGACGCTGATCGTTTCCGACTTTGTTCAAATGGTGACGTTGCAAATATTTTTTGAACGTACCATAACCTCCTCCTTTTTTAAAAACATATTCCAACCCGCAATAGTTGCAAACTGCTTTACTATTTTGCAAATCTCTTTTGAAGCAAAGGGCAAAGATATATGATCTTAGTGCCTCACTTCGTCCACTTTGAGTTTGTCGCGTACTTTGACTTTGATTCTCTTGAGTTGGAAGATGTTCTTCGTCGGTTGATTCATTTTGCGCACCTAAATTGATAATCATAATAAATTATTACATAGATAATTGAGAGAGATATTTAAAATAAAAATATATATAATAATATTTAAGAGAAATATCTTATAAAATAAACACAAACCTAATTAAGCTTGAAAATCTTCTTGCCACTCGATCGGAATTTAAATATCTTCATCATCAAGATAAAGATATCTTGGAGCCGAAGGAGATGGTGGTGGTAATCCAGCTCTGGTACTTGTACTCGTTGGCTTAGATGATTTTTTTTTTGCTTGTCGAGATGAAGAAGATGATCCTCTACCTCCACGTCCTCTTTGGCTTGAGCTCGACATTTTGAGAGAGATTGAGAAAAATGACAAGATAAAGATAATTGAGAGAGATTGAGGGAGATTGAGAGAGATGACAAGATAATCGAGAGAGATTGAGGGAAATTGAGAGAGATAACAAGATAATTGAGTTTCTAGTTTAAACTATCCTATGTTCAGAATCGATCTTGATGTTTGGGCTCAAATCCAAAATAAAATAAAATTAGTAAAAATAAACTTTTTATAAACATACAATTTGAAAGTAAAAGACTAATTTGTTGATTTTTATTTTTTTTTTCTTTTGGGGCTCAATGAAGATAGTTTAGTGAAATATTGTCTCTATATTATTTTAAAAGAATTTTATAAATTTGAACTTTTTTTTAATATCGGAGGATCTAAGGTGTCGTTCTCAGTGACTACCCACAATACTACATTGCGTATATTTGAAATGTTCCATTTAATATTATAATGGTATGTCATAAGATTGATTAGTATGGAGCTGTCAAAATGATTAATATTGTTAAAGGGACTTTGTTAGATAAAAGAGGAAAAAGAATTAGTTCATACTTCTTTGACCACGAAACGCTTGTTAATGATATATATATTTTCCTAAAATTTTAGGGACCACAATTGAATAACAAATTTTATAAGAACCTATTAAATAAATATTAATAATTTAGGGACTTTTGTTTTTATTATGGTTTGTATAGGGATGCCTTTCTTGGGTTCCACAACAGTTTGCGTGTGAGGTTCTTCGCTTTTACTTCATGAAAACATTCATACCTCTTAGGAAAAATCATAGGTGGGTGCAGGTGCAGGTGCAGGTGCAGGTGCTGCTGCTTCTGACAATGCCACACAAAGAACTTGTCTAGGGTCCGAAACAGGATTTCTAACTTAGTCCACCTTATTTATGATTTCACACCACAGTGAACAAACAAAACTAAAAGAAGGCCGTCTCAACGGAAGGAGAAGGACCTGCAATGGTGAAGACATCTTGCCCTCTTCTTGTCTTTTTCTTTTATTCTTGTTATTTTTTCTGACTCATATTCTTTTACTATTTTTTTTTTATTGAAGTGTGTAAAAAAGTTATGTTTGAAAAGCATGGGCTCAAGGATGCAGAATATATACAAAGCATACCATCAAACAGAACATCAACAGCATCAGAGGATGCAGGAAGGTCACCTCCTTTCACGAGAACATTTCTGAAAAGAGTAAGTTTCATGAAACAAGTCATTTCTTGAATCCTTGATATCCTTAAAATCAAGATTTAAAAATTAAAAGACATATTGAGCAGTCATAACATTAGGTTGTATAAAATAATCAAATGCCATAATAAAAACCTGAGAACACTAGATCAACAGAATAATAAATTCAATAGGAGAATTATACAAATTTCCCAGGAAATGCTTCAAAGTAAAACCACATAGTTCCCTCAGTATAAATAAGATTCAATGTGATGCTGGAGCCTATTAGGTGCAACATTTTACTCGGTCAATCCAATGGACTTCCATATAAGAATTAAAGGATTCCATAAACCTGTCAGTTAAAGACTTGTGAACCATTAAAAAGAAGAAATTGTACAGTGACCCTTTAAGAATGACAATGGTCAGGAAAAGAGAAAAGAAAAAAGAAAAATATTATGTTGTTCAATATTGAAAACAGAAAAAACCTGTCAAATAAAATTGTGCAACTTATAATTGTCCTTGTTTCTTTAATTTGCTTAGATGTCCCACAATTACTGCAGCACGTCATGCTTATATATTTTCTCCTCCAAATAGACAAACCATATTAATTTTTTCTTTCTTTCTAGAAACAGAGAGATTTAATGCATTAACCTGGAGTTATTACATAAACAAACATCAACCAAAATATCTTTTAAGTTTTCCAAGAGCTAACCGAGGTCCAATATCATGTATCTTTTTTGCTGCAGAACGCATGTCAGCGACTGTTTCAAGTGGTACTCCCCCAAGTAAAGCAGATGCCTCCCTTAAATTAGGAGTTACTACATCAGCCAGAGGAAGAAGCTCCTCCCTGAATAAAGAAATGATAGACCCGAAGTAAGAAATAAGTTATACACATATCATACTGAAAGGTGATCATTCATATCAGATTTTCACCAGCAAACGGTAGTACTTAAGCTAAAAGCTTGAGCTCCCGTGAAATTTCTGAAAATGCATATTTACGATTTCCAGCTACTTAGAAGGAAGTATTGTTGCTGTGAACTCAATGACTTGGGTATCAAAAGAAGAATGGTAGTATCTACTAGGTTCACTAATCAAATCAAAGAAAACAAAAGAGTTCCACTTGAGGCAATCTCTGGCTTTTGTGGTAGCTAGTGAGTTGTGACACTTTTGAAAGTGGTCAATCAGAATCTGATTCCTTCCTAATTCAACCAGCACATTGAGCAGGAGAAAACATGAGAACATCTTTGCAACTGCATCTTGCTAAACTGCAGATGTGCTTATCCTAAAGTGTAGGCATAATAGTTTAATCCAACAAGAACAGAAAGGGCATTTATTAGCACGAGACATACCTAAAGCTAGCCAGAATCGGAGGTGGTGCTAGTACATCACCACTTGTAGATACCATGACAGGATCAACCACCAGAGCTTTCTTAAAAGAATTCATATCATCAACAGAGAACAATTACAATCAGCTTATAAAAGTGGCAGTGACAAGTAACAAGTACCGTTGAAAGATACCTCTAATGTGGAATTGCTTGAGGCTCTCACACAAGACCTTGACTATGCCTGGTGAAGGAAGCATGCCTGTTTTCACCTGTCATTTCCACCAAGTACATCATCACTTACCCTTAACAGTGTCAGGAGTCCATGTTGTATGGGGGGGAAAATCACACCAGTAAAATAATATGTTCACAAGAACTTACAACATCAGGATGCATATCAGATAGCACCGACTTCAGTTGTTCTCTAACGAAATCCTCGGGAACAACATTCACTCCCTAAAACATCAATTCCACACTTGACGATATTAACGAAATGTCGGTTCATTTATACCCTAATTCAGTTCTCCTGTGCAATTTTCATCTACCAGGGTAGAAATATTTCAGGAAGAACAATGAAAAGAAAAGGGTGAACCAGCAAGAAAAATAGGAGAAAAAAAAAAAAAAAAAACATAACAATGCATCTACAATTGCCTCACTGTAATATAGGACGTCACCTGAACTCCCACAGTGTTCTGAGCCGTGATGGCGGTGATAACAGTGGAGCAGTAAACTCCACGCGCGGAGCAAGCCTTCAGGTCGGCTTGTATGCCTGCGCCTGCGCCGGAATCGGAGCCAGCGACAGTGAGGACGTTCGGAACCCGCAGTTTACCCGAATGCCTAGGCTCTTCTTCTTGCTGCATTGCTCGCAGATTGGAAACCCTAGTTACACGAAACCCTCGTGAAATGGAGTGATGGAATTGATGATGAATAAGACTCGGGGACTGAATTGCTTGAGAATACAAGTGAAGCCCCATCAAGAAAAGATCGAAGGGGGTGTTCTGTATGGCGGATGTATACACCCATCGTGATATCTGGGATAAAATAAAATTTCCGAATTTCTTAGGCGTCCGTTTTCTAAATTTAATATTTATGAATTTTATTTAATATATTTATTTGCTAATCATTATTGTATTTATTTTCTCAATCATATATACACTTACCAAACAACACAAAAATATATATTAGAAGCTCATGTGATCCTTTTCTTTTTTAAGGGCTAGTTTGATAGGTTTATTATTATACTATGTATAAAAGAAGAATACTGAAATTTTTTTTATATGTGTCTCACAATTAATTGATATATATCTTTCATTTTTTGTTCTCTCTTTTATTTAAAATTTTCACTTAAATTTTAAAATTTGAATAACTTTTTTATTTTTAATTTATTTTAAATCTATGATATATCAAATTAATATTCTTTTTGTGATCATTAATTTGACAACAATATTATATATATAGAAAAATACATAATTACATTTAAAGCATGAAATATAGTTTTTATGGATGAAATATAATTTTGTATGACTTGATTTATAATTTTGATATATATGTTCGAACTGAATAAGTAATATATTAATTTTTATATGAATTGAATCTACAAAAATATACATAATCTATACTTAATATAAAAGAAGGATTGTCAGAATTTTTCTCAACTCATTACATCTGTTTAATTGTTTTATAAAAATTAAAAATTATACTATTATTTTTTTTAATATTATAATTTTTTGTTTAACTTCAATTTAATATAAGAACCTATATTTCAAAATTGAAATATAATTATATATATATATATAATTTATATAATAGAATAGAATATATATATTTTTATAATAAAATATATTACATCTCGTACATCGTACGAGCGAAAATTAATATGAATTAAAAAGGAATCAATCTTTATTATGGGTTTGATATTAAAGATTTGTAATCTTCTCAACCCGGTAAATGAAAGAGGATCCGGTGAAAATTATTGTTCTTGGAACAATAACCCAAATTAAGAAAGAAATGAATGGTTGTCTATATTTTAGAATGTCACTTGAGACATGGCACGGTTCGCTCATTTTGATTTTGGTTTCGGAACCGGCAGTTCTTAGAACTGTGAAGGAGAGAATTGAAATCGAACCATCATATATATAGTTTTGGTTTCGATTTTGGAACCGGCGGTTCCCCGATTCTAGTTTCGGTTCACCGGTTCCATTTTTTTCTTAATTAAAAATTTTCAAAAATAATTCTTGGTTTTTTGAATTTGATTATCACAAGAGATTAAATTGAATATAGTTAACTTAACTAAAACAATTACGTTTTACAAAAAAAAATAAAAAATCACAACAATCAAAACTTAACTTGATTTTCTAGATTTTTCACCTTTAAATTGGATCTTCGAAGATCCAAAATGTAACTGCCGGTGCTAAATGCTTGTTCAACTGAGACGATGGAAGCCGGACAAGCAAATATTTCCTTTGCAATTAGTGATAAAATAGAAAAAAAATTTGCTTTTCGGGACCACCATCTCAAAAGCTCGTTGGGCATGTCAAATCCAAGTTTCTCAAAAGTAGTAGATAGATAATTATATAATTCTTAATAAAGACTATTGCTCCTAGGCTTTTTTTTATTTTCTAATATCATAAAACCTATAATATTGTAAGGTGTTGAAAGTTTGGATCTTGATGATGTTCGGGTTGACCCAAAATCGAACTACCTCCACCAATATCTTCATTTTCATGACCGCTTTTACTATTTAAATTATCACCATAGCAAATTTTATGTTCTTTAAAACAATCATAAAGTAATTGTTTTGTTTTACCTACAATTATATGCGGATTAGGAGTGTCATCATTCTTAACTGGAAATAATGCATCATAATACATTCTTAATAATTCTTCTAAACCATCTTCTCTAATTCTAGGATCTAAAAGTTTTGTAACTAAAAATAAATCGAGAATTTCTTGATAATACTTTAACCATTTACTTCTCATGCTTGAAATGCAATTTTGTAAAGTGTCATGCGAATAATATGATCGTAAATAAGTGCAATTTTAACACAATGATCTATAACTAAAGGAGAAGTGGGATAGTAACATCCGGATAATTCTTCCGTCGCATCTTTAAAAACTTTCAAAGAGAAATTAATTCAATACATGTATCCCATGAGCTTGGAAATAAAGGAATGCCTAATTGTTCTTGTGAAAAAACGTATGTAATTCATTTCTAACCTCATAAGAAGAATTCATCATTTTATATGTTGATTTCTAACGATTAGGCACATCTTTAATGATTTTTTTGGGTGCACTCATACCAAATGATTTACAAAATCTTCTCCATTTTTTGCATAAAGTTGCATGTCTTGCTAAATGTCAATTTGCTAATCTAATAGGACGTATATGTGCTTTAAAATGTTCCATGTCATCTTGTACACGTAAATTTAAAACATGACACATGCATCTAATATGAAAAAATCTACCATTAAATGATGGTTGACAAATTTGAATTAATAATGGCAAACTAGTAGTATCAGCACTAGCATTGTCAAATAAAATTGAAAATTTTTTTGTAACTAAATTATATTCTTGCAAAATAGTATGAATTTTACGAGAAATATTTGCGGTCGTGTGTGTTTGATCAAATTCTCTATATACAAGTAATCTTTTTTGCATTGTCCATAAATTATCTATTCAATGACAAGTAAGTCCTAAAAAACTATGTTCTCTCCAATGATCCATCCAAATATCCGCACAAATTGAAACTTTTTGTTGTAAAGAATTAAATATATCAATTAAAGACAACTTAAATTCAGCTACAATTTTTTCAATATCACGAACTAATGTTTTACTTGAAACACCGGATGCTTGAGGGTTTAGTGATAGTGACACATAATTTTAAAACAAATTATTTTTAGCAGTATTAAAAGGAAAAAACATGCCACAAACCATTTTTGATAAATATTTTCTCATTGTTGGTTCGGAATATTTAAATAAAGAAGTCGTACCTTGTGATTCATTGGTGAATCCTCCAAGAGGTATTTGTGTTTGACGCTGATCGTTTCCGACTTTGTTCAAATGGTGACGTTGCAAATATTTTTTGAACGTGCCATAACCTCCTCCTTTTTTAAAAACATATTCCAACCCACAATAGTTGCAAACTGCTTTACTATTTTGCAAATCTCTTTTGAAGCAAAGGGCAAAGATATATGATCTTAGTGCCTCACTTCGTCCACTTTGAGTTTGTCGCGTACTTTGACTTTGACTCTCTTGAGTTGGAAGACGTTCTTCGTCGGTTGATTCGTTTTGCGCACCTAAATTGATAATCATAATAAATTATTACATAGATAATTGAGAGATATATTTAAAATAAAAATATATATAATAATATTTAAGAGAGATATCTTATAAAATAAACACAAACCTAATTGAGCTTGAAAATCTTCTTGCCACTCGATCGGAATTTCAATATCTTCATCATCAAGATGAAGATATCTTGGAGCCGAAGGAGATGGTGGTGGTAATCCAGCTCTGGTACTTGTACTCGTTGGCTTAGATGATTTTTTTTTTTTGCTTGTCGAGATGAAGAAGATGATCCTCTACCTCCACGTCCTCTTTGGCTTGAGCTCGACATTTTGAGAGAGATTGAGAAAAATGACAAGATAAAGATAATTGAGAGAGATTGAGGGAGATTGAGAGAGATGACAAGATAATCGAGAGAGATTGAGGGAAATTGAGAGAGATCACAAGGTAATGAGAGATATTATATTTTGTGAAAGAAAATGAGTAGGGAGGAGGTATTTATAGAAAAAAAAACCAAAAGAGTCGTTGGAACCGCCTAATCCCCAACGGTTACAAAATCTCAGCCGTTGGAGATCAACGGCTAGTTAATCTCAGCCGTTGATGATCAACGGCTAGAGTTTTCAAAAAGGCGGTTAGAACCGGCGGTTCTTGGAACCCGCAAGCAAGGAACCGGAACGGAACCGTGAGTCAGACGGTTTTTGGTTTCAGTTTGGAACCAAAACTGAGTTAACGGTTGAACCAAATCATTGACCGGAACCGGAACCGTGCCCGCCTCTATGTCAGTTACTTTTGACAATTAGGCAAACATTTAAAACTCAAATAATACTTTCATTTTTATAAGTTTTTGTACATATAATAATTAATCATCATTTCACAATCTTTTATCTAATACCCATATTATAAATTTAAAATATGATGTTAGATTCAATAATTCAATTGCTTGTGGGTTGATTACTTGTGTTGAATTTATATATTCATTGTAGGTTATATTATTTGTATTGTATTTGAGTTGCATAAATTATAAAATAAATTATCATTTATAGATACTTTATAAATAATTTATTTAAAATAATAGTTAGTTAAGTTTAGTTTTTGTTATATATATTTTAAATCGTGCATCACATAATGAAAAACTCAATTTGGGATAGTATTAAATTAATTATTTGAGTTGGAATGGAGAAGATTCAAGTGGAATAAGGAACATGCCACCGTATAAGGGTTCAGCCGATGCTGTTCTTATGGGTTAGCTTTCATTCATTAAAAATTTAACATATGAACGTTTTTTTTTTATTGGATGAAGGCAATGTTCATAGAGGCAACATCAACTGAACACCATATAAGATGAGGAATGTATAGAACTTTTATACGATATGAGAATTTAATATTTTGGATAAAATAGGTATAACTAATATGGTGAAAATGTCCTTTCTTAAAATCTTCCACTACCAACTACAAAGCCATGATTAGTGATATAGAAACATGAGAATTAGCTCAAAGGAAACTTGATCCTTAGGCAATAGATTACACTACGGAGATACAAGGTTGAGCTTCAGCTTGTAACTCACATGAGAAAGTAGATTACTAAATTGCCCTTCTCATCTAATCTTGATCTAAGCCTAGCTAGTCTTGCTTTGTTGAACATGTGTATTCCACTTCCACTAACTATTTCTTCAAATATAAATAAGACCAAATATTAAGTGGATGTTTGAATCGGGTATTCTCCATCTACACGGGGAATGGGGACGAACCCTATAGAATATAATGTTCTGTTTATAGAATGTAGATGGTGGATGATTATCATTTCCATCCAATATTTTATCATTCTTTTTAAATTATATCACCATTTTAATCATTATCATATCTAACTTCTTACAATATAATATTATAAACTCATAAATTTTAATAATTTTTAATCATTATACAGTCAGACACATCATTTCTCATAATAAAATACATATATATTTCACAAACATAAATTGATTAAACATCTGCAGTACATATTCTATCATATTCAATCTCGGTATAAACATCATTTTTGACTATTCAATTTCACTTTCACATCATGTATGTCCACCTCTAAATAAATTAAGACCACCTACATTTCAACAAAAACATTCTCAACAAATTTATCCTAAAAAAATGAACATTGAGTTGAAAAGGTGTAGAAAGAATGTTTTGAAGAAATAGGTCTATCATCAATTTCTTTTTGGGTGAACTTTATATATGAATGAACACATAGTTCAATGTGCTTTGAAAAAAAAAAAAAAAAAAAAGGATTCAAATGCAAAAGAAATTACTCAACAAACCAAAGGCCAGGGTGTGATTCTAATTGAATACCAAGTTTACTTAGTAAAGTAAGATATGTACATGCAGTAGTAAGGCAACATGCAGTGGACTTTATGTCATTCAAACAACTTGCCTAGACAACATATGAGTAGCCCTAGAAAATCTTAAAAATAAGTATGAGCAAAAGACAATTGTAGAAAATATATTTCAAATATCTTAACACTCTCCGGCTAGCAGTTCAATAGTTAAGTATTAAATGTAGCAAACTGTTTGATTAGCTTTTGAGTCAGTATTGCATCATCTCTTGCAATGATGATATCATCCACCTATACTACAACGAATAAAATGAATAATTATGTTTTATAAAATAAAGATGAACTCATGTAAGAAACATTTTGAACCACTAATTTGTGAGGAAATGCTTTAAGCGTGTCATACAAAGTCTTAGAGGTTTTTATGGGCCAAAGGGGCTTTCTCATTATGACCAAGAAACTATCAATAACACATTTTTAATCTAAGTCGTCAATAAAAAATGCATTCTTTATGTCAATGTGCTGTAGTTTTTACAGTTTTCAGTTTCTAGTGATCATAATTAGAGTTAAGAGAACTCTTATAATAATAATAGTTTGAGCGAATCTTTTGTGAATCGAATATAAAAGGTGCAACCTAATAAATAATAATTTTTAAATAAATCGGTATTACATTATAAATAAACAAAAAATACTATTAAATATTTTTCAAGTAAAATAATGCACTCAATACACTGAAATTTTGCGTTACAGTTTTAAGCTTTAACAATTGAACTACTGGTTTTAAAAATAATCTACACCAATTGTTTGTTGAGAAACTTTAACAACCCTCTAGTTTTCAGCCTATCAACACTGCCATCTCATTTAGTTAGACAATTTATTATTACAACCTCGTACCGACATTATCTAATAGAAAGACTGCCCAGTCTTGAAAATACACGAAGGAAGTTTGGCGTTAGTTGAACAATCCTATAATGAGGTTCTAGGAAAAGATTGGTTCATTTTTTGTTAATTTTATTGAGTTCAAATTCATAAATTGCTGCTACCATTTGTATTATAGACTAATAATACATAAATTTAAGCCTTATTATTATTATTCATTTAAAAAGTAGAAAATGCATGCAGAAGTATACTATTTTTTATAAATTTTCACAGTATTATTATGCATCAAAATGAACATTTCACACTAAATAAAAAACATAATTATTTTAATAAAATACTATACAGAATAATTTTCATGCATTGCATGGGTTACACACAGGTAAATACATTTAGTCATATATGAGCTATTAATATACATTTATTTATCTTCAGATATCTCTCCCTCTAAAAAAAAAAGAAGATAAAAACACCACAAAACAAAAATAGTTTTCATTAATATAACACCGACTCAATGTTGTAATAAAGAAAGAGAAAAGCGAAGATAATTTTGAAGACCTCACAAACGTCATAGCAATTAATTTGCGCAATTAAATACATATTCACAACAATATCATATTCCACATAATGCGAAAAAGAAAAGAGGATCGAGTAAGTAAAATAAAAGCTCGAAAAAGTCCCAAAGTCCAAACATATAAAATTAATCACAAATTGTAATATAAAAAAATACAATCCTTGATCATATTTAAAAACCAAATAAGCTGATTGAATTATTTTTCTTAGTTACTTTTCAAGTCAAACAAACAAATTGTTTTTATTAATAGCAAACCTAACAGATTGATTAATACACCCATTTATTTTTAATAGACTCATTTGTACAATTAAATACTTATAATAAAATCTTTTGAGTTTGGTATTTTTGGCTTTTCATATAAAGAAACAAACTAATTTGATTGACAATTAATTTTAACCAATGTGCCCTTTTTTTAATCAGACATATAAGTGGGTCGAATTATTTGTGCTTTGTCTCTTTAAAGGCACTTTTCACAAAATTCAATCAAAATTACTCTCCAAACTACTTAAAATCAATTGGAAGAAGAGTTACACTATTATTGATAAGAAGGATATTGACATCGCATCTTACTTTAACAACAAGAATTCAGCAGTAGTCAATGACATCATTCTTCTGCGTAACCTCTTCCAGTTTTATCAATTTGACTACTTCCTTAGATATAGGATGCTCTCGTGTTTTAATTTTGTCTCTTTGCCACTTTCTAGTTCATCCTTTTGTGAGTGGCGCTCTAATTTTTCTACTTTAATTTCATATATTATCAAGATGGATCCTTAGCTTGTTGGCTGAGCTTTTGTTTGTAGACGAATCCTTACCTATTACCTAAATATAGAATATTGTCGATTTGTAATCTTGCCTCTTTGGCAATTTCCAACTCATCCTCTTATGAATGGTGCTCTAGTTTCCCTACTTGGATTTTACCAATTACCAAAACGAATCCTTAGCTACTTGGCTAAGCCTTTGTTTGTATCTCTAAGTTTTATCTCAATCTATTATCAGTGTTAAAGGAAAAAGTAAAATACTGTAAACCTAATAAATTTGTGTCATTTTGACCAATTTTTATTTTCAACAAATAATTCAATTAATTATAAATATTCAAAACAACATAAATATCTAAGTATACAGGAGTTTGAAAATGTTAAAATAACATAATAAATAAAATAAAGTTATTAGAGAATAAAAAAATTTCTTATCGAGATGATCTCAAATTTTTATTAAATTAATTGGTTTAATATTTTAATAAGTTCACCATTTCATTATTAAATAAATTTAATCTACATATTTAAATCCATGTTGGACACTTTATATATATGGTGGATAAAATAGTCCATAGTGTTTACAGATGCAGCATATCCATTCCCCTAAGATATTATATTGTTATAAAAGCGAAAAATAAGGAGTTTTTCCTAGGGTAAAGGCTTTCCTTTCCTTTTTATTTGTAATTTCCATCTCCTGTGCCGCCACTTGCACCCGAGTCCATCGGAAAATATTTTTCCTCCCCACACGTGTCAATCACCTCACACCCCACCTAAAATTCCACCCCCTAACCCCCACCCCCACCCCCCGCCCCGGCCCCTTCCTCCTTTTCCCTTCCCGCATTTCCCCCTGACCGAAGTAAATTTCTTTCTCTTCCCTTTCACCATTTTAGCATTTCCTTTGTTACTTCGATCGGCAGATACTCTTTTTTTTTTTTTTTTTTCCCCTTTTCCCTCCGAATCCCATTTCATTTTCCTCATAAGATCCCAATTCACGTTGACGATTTGAAATCCCAGTCAAGGAACTCAATATCTCTTCAATCGGTTGTGGTAGAAAAAAAAGAAAAAGAATAGGTTTTATTTGGGTTTTGAAGAAATATTTCAGGTGTTTTTGTTTCCCCGGTAATTTGATTGATTCTTTAATTATAAATTCATAAATTTGTTATGTTTATGCCCCTTCTGGGAAACATTTGCTGATTAGGCTAGGGTAAGATATCTTTCATTGAAGCCCTAGGTTCTGTGGTTTACTCTTATTTTTTCCTTTTTTTTCAATGCTTGCATTGGAAATTCTTTGATTCTTTTTGTATATAAGGGAATTATCGTATTATATACTGATTTGATAGTTGTAGCTGAAAATATGTTATTTGAAGGTTTAGTTACAGGATCAACTCGGTGATGTTTTTGGTGCTCTGTTTTAGTCTGTCATTGAAAATTGAGAGTTTTCTTGTTTGATTTTTAAGGAATAAAAATAAAAATCCCCAAAAAAAGTTAAAAAAGAAAAGAAGGCAAAAAAATTGTCAGTTGGAGTTTAATAGTTTGCCCTTTTCTCCTCCACTTTTGGGTTTATTAGGATAGGAAAAAAGGAAAAAGAAACTGATCTTGTTGCTATAGAGATATTGAGATGGCCTTGAACTATTCACATCGTCCGGTGTCCCCAGCACATATTTCTGATGATAATTTAGTATCACCTGTGAGGATTGTGAATGGGTATCTCGTGGAGGGTCTCTCTGAGAAGAATGGGGAAAGTTACTCGAGGCCATGGCATGTGGGTCGAGTAGAAGCCGATGAAAGAAACTTCAGTTGTGGGAGGGACAGAGTTGATTCTTGCAGCGCATTAGAATCGACCTCAAATGACATTGTCGACCTTTTGCCCTCTGATCCATTTGGAATGGATATAGAGACTACTTTCACAGCCATCACTGGGTGGCTTGAGGACTTGGAGGCTGATTGTGGAGGTTATATGAGGAGCAATAATTGGGGGGCCAGTCAAGAAGATTATGGTTTATTTGCTGGATGGAACTTTATATGGAATAATTCTTTGAAGTACCAGCCATTTCCCGGCAGTATTCAGTTGAACGAGAAACTGAATACGTGCATGCAGTCATTTCCAAGCAGTTCGCAGGCGAACGAGAAATCAAATATAGGCAATAGTTATCCTCCCAGCAGAGTTACGTATGGGGATGGGGATGAAGGGGATAAGAGAGATATGAGTAGTGGGTTAGCTCCATATGATATTGGATCTCAATCAACCTGCAACATGGATGATATTGTGGGCTTTAGCGATGGGAGTGCTGGCTGCAGTGCCGAGATGCGATCGACAGAGGAAGTAGAGAGTGGTGTAGATTTTGATGGAGCGCCTCATGAAGCTCTATATTACGTTCTTTGCTATCTGGGAGTGAATGACCTTTTGTCTGTGGAAAGGGTTTGCAGTTCCTTATCATTTGCTGTGCGAGGTGATCCCTTGGTTTGGAGGACCATCCACATTGAACAACCTTTGAACGAAAGGATCACAGATGATGCTCTTGTGCAGTTAGCTAGCCGAGCTCAAGGTAGATTGGAATGCCTGAGCTTAATGGAATGCTCTAAAGTCACTGATGATGGATTGAGGCGCGTACTTGACTCAAATCGGCGATTAACTAAGGTCAGTAGGTCAATCATGTGTAAATATTTGTTAATTCATATTTGTTATTAGTTATTAGTTGTTGGAACCATTCTGTGTTTTTATGCTTGGCCTAACAAAAACTGTCAAAGTGTTACTTGCTGATAATTTTGTGTCTGGAGGTGGTGTTTAGGGTGCAGTTGATTAGCAAAATGTTGTAATGTGCTCTTTAATTTCTGGAATTGGTGCATTTGCAAGCTGTGTATTACACTTTATTGTGCTTTGGTACCCTTTGATTAGTATTTGAATTCGTCTCTCAATTTTCAACTGCTCTCTGTTAATTTGCATGGTAACAAAGGCACACTCAATGAGATGAATAAGTTTCATAACTAACTTGTTTATTTCAAGCCATACGTCTTACATATTCTTTTGAAGTATGTATGTGTATTTTTTTTGTTGGGCTTGTTTGCTATGCATGATTAGCTAGATCTACAAATCTTAGCCGTCCTAGTCAGCCGATTACTCTAAATGATGATAATTGTAGGATAAACCCAGTGAACTCTGATTATTTGTTGGATTGAATCTCCCAAGGTGGCAGGATCTAATTTACCCCAATTAGCTAAACCTTTTAACTATTATTATTTTTTATCTCCATCTTTATTATTTCATGAAAACATCTCAAAAATTATTTCTACATTTCCCCACATCAAGAAATAAGCAAGAGTTCTATGCCTCTTCATATATGTATACATGTATATGTGTAATATGTATATATATGTTTGTCTGAATCTGTTTCTTTCCTGATTATAGAATAGAGCAGAAAATTTCCTGTCTTGTACAACAAAAAGAAGCTACAACTATTCTTCTCAAGTTTCCACGCTTTATAACATTATGTTTCCTGTATTTTTCCTTTTGAAAAAGTTTAGGAAACGATGGGTGTGATGAACAGTCGGTCGTACTGTACTTCCTATATCACATCGATCATCACTACCAGCTTCTTTTCATCCTAAAATCTGAAATTTTTCCTCTAGGGGCTTTATCCATCTTTGGTTTCAATGTTTGTTGCTTCACCATAAGTTTTATCTTTCAACTGAACAAATCAAATTCCAAATAGAATTTCATATATACTCTATGGTCATGCGTTGCTTTGTGGTCTCCTGCTGTTGACAATTTTCTGATCTTTGCTTTGGCGATAAAGTTTTCTATTGTATGAACAAGCTGCTGTCACTGTGAAGATTCTGCAAATATTTCAATGCCTTACAGCCCTTACCTGCAATTTGCCAATTAGGGCTTCAAGTGGGCTAAGTCTAATTTGGGGAGGTTTCTGGGGAAATTTAATGCCTGGTATGGGGGTAGTTTAGTAAAATGCACTACCGTTAAATGCAGTCAAAACCATCATTTTTACTTGGCAACACACTATCAATTACTGAGTTAATCCTTATCCAGTTACTATCTCTCTTTTTTTTTTTTTTTCCTTATCCTGAAAGTAAACGAGCCTTTTATGTATTGACAGATCAGGTGGTTTTTGTGATTTATAATTAGATTAATATGATTCTTCTAATCACATCAATGTACACCTTGAATGATGCAAATGAATCTTAGTGTTTCTTTCTATTGTTTGGATGTAAATAATATTGATGTGCTGGAGCAAACCATGTTTCTTACTGAACATTGAGGATGAACCATTATTATCACCATTTATTCTCTGGTGACATTACTGCTAGTATCTTAATGTCACGGTGCTTACTGAAGGCTAGGTAGTCTGATTATGATTAAGACATAGTAAAATCTCATTAAGGGATGACTACTTTCCACACACTGTATTTTTTAAGAAGTCCTACAACCAAACAATTAACAGATATCAAGATGCTGAATTTGTGCCCCTGTTTGTTTTGTTAGAGTGTAGGGTCAATAATTCCTTGTAAACCATGAGTTCTTAAATTTTGGTGCAGTTGTTGCCATTGTGATAATGTTAGAAGCTCAGAAAGTCATTGTGCTGTGCTTTGCTAAGTGTTAAGAGCTTTCTTGTGTGAGGGGCTTTTTAAGTAGTTAGCAAAGTTGTGGATCAATCTATATTTTTTTCTCCTATTCTAATCTGTCCTTTATATATCATGCTTTGGACTGGACACTAGCATGAAAATCGTAACAGCATAATTGTCTAAGTGAATCTGGACATGTTGCTTCATTACACTAAAGCAGATGACGTAGGTGCTCTGTTTGTTAATGAATTTGGTGCACTGCTGCTTCTATTGGTTGCTGGTGAAATGTTCTTTTTGATATGCTACAATTATTGGTCTTTTGCTTCTTAATGTTGAAAGTTGTAAAACTGGGCTATTGGGATGACCTTGCTGTCGTGAAATTTGGTTCTTTGATGGTATTTTGGATACTCACCAAGCATGCAAATGATTAATGGAACATGTTGCACATTTTTGTTTTGGGTTCCTTCTCATACTTTTATGCATGACTTATATGCTGCGTGCATGCTAAATCATGTTGTTATCCTGCAGTTGTGTGTTCCTGGTTGTACGAGGATCACTATCGAATGCATAGTGAATAGCATCAGAGCATATAACTCTAACAATGAATTTGGAGGCATAAAGCATCTGAGAATTGGTGGGCTCTATGGTGTGAATCATGAGCATTTTGCAGAGTTGAACTTATTACTCGGTTCTGGTAACAAGAAGACTGAAAGTCAGCACAAGCCACACTTTTATCATAGAGGGAATTTTTATCTCCCACATGATGATAATCGAGCAATGGATATTGAGATGTGCTCAAGATGTGAGAAATTCAGATTAGTTTATGATTGTCCGGCTGAAGGTTGCAGGGTTAAAGATTCCACTGCCTGTAGGGCATGTATCCTCTGTATTGGAAGGTGTGTTCAGTGTGGCCGGTGTATTAATGATACTGAATTTGAAGAGACATTCTGCTTGGAACTGCTATGTTCAGATTGTGTTAAGCAGCTGTTCAAGTACCAAGACAAGCTGGATAAGGCCGACTCCTCTGGAGCCCGACGTGCCACAAGTCATCACCCGAGTCTTCATGGGTAAAAGACTTACATGGACCTGCCTTCAAATCTCGAAGCGAGATGATACTAGGTAGCCATCGGGTCTTCCAACTCCAGTGTTGGTTAGCGTGTGCTGCATAGGGATGGTTTTCTTGGTGGGACGTTTGGGTGTTGTGTTTGTTGAGCCTATATTGTTAGAACTATGTGGAGGAAAAAAAAGAAAAAAACCCAAAAAGGGCAAAAAAAGTAAAAAAAAAAAAAAAAAAAAAAAAGGCCCAAAAAAAAAGGAAGGGAAAATAGGAAAAAAAAAAAAAAAGCATAAAAAGGAAAAAAAAAAAAAAAAAAAAAGAAGGGTAGAGATATAGGAATTGGATTTGCCAACATGGAAAATGGCACGCAGTAGAAGGCTGGTAGACTTGGTGATTCATGCCACGAACTTCCTTCCAACAATGCAGATGGTGTTTTAGCAGTCCAGTCACTCTTTGAGTTCCCTGAGAAGTGTTGGGCTTTGGTACCATCTCCAGTCCAACATGCAGAGGGTGTTTCAGTAGTCCAGTCGCTCTTCGAGCTCCCTGTGAAGCGTCGGGTTTTGCTGCCATCTCCAGCAATCTCCTTGTGCACTCTTCTGGTTTCAAGTTATTTATGTTTCTTAACGCGAGTGTTTGTAAATTTATTATCATGTTTATGTTGTTAGCAACTTGTGTCATACGAGACAGGGATGCTCTGATTGTCTAAAGAACTGTGTCTTATGAATAACATACTGCCATTCTTTGCGTCTGTTATCTATTGATGAATGACTTCAGTTAAGTTTGTGTTGAAAATGTTTCTGGGGATGAATGCTTTTGCATCGCCACTGCCGGATTTGCAGAATATGATTACTAGAAAAGATATATGTTGGTTTTCTTTTTTAATGCTAGCAGCAATAATATAGGGATCTTTTCAACTACTAGAATGCTTTTCTACGTGCAACGAGTTATAAATATTATTTAGGCATACAATAAGAATTGATAAATTATACTTTGTGTGTATATGATAAGTTATTTATATGACTAAGAAGATAATATAGGTGGAAATTGATATATACTCAAATTGTAATAAAAAGATCAAATTGTAAAATTAGTTTCATAATTATAGGAAATTTGTAATTTTAATCTTCTTCAAATGTAGATTAGCGATTATGTTTTATAATAATTTTAATTTTGTGAATTTAGTTCTAATTTTGGTGAAAATTAGGAATATTGTCGAAATTTGATATGTGCATCTTAAGTTCTTTTTTCCGGCGAATTTTTTTTGCCGTGGCTTTTAAATTTTCACAAAATCTATAAAAAAAATATAATAAAAGAAAATGTCACATAAATAAAAATAATTTAAAATAAAATGGTTATTTTTTTAAATGTAAAACTCATAAGTATTCATATGTTAATGAGCTAGGATTTTTAGTTAATTATGAGAAAATATCTGGTCTTCCATTTTACCAATAATTGTACTTTTATATAAGTACGGATATATATATATATATATATTATATAATAAAATAAATAAAAGGAGTCTTTTTAATCTGGAGTTGAGTTAAATTAAATAAGAATATGGAATGAGCAATAACCGACCTTAGCTCAGTTGGTAGAGCGGAGGACTGTAGTATGTTTATAGCAATCCTTAGGTCGCTGGTTCGAATCCGGCAGGTCGGAATATTTCACTTTTTCCACTCTTTTGTGTCAATTTAATTAACTCCATTTGTAAAGAGAATAATAACATCTCAATATTTAATAGTTCAAAGTATTTTTATTAGACCAAATCCGCTAAAAATTTAAATAAATTTCCTATCTTTGTTTTGTGCGCATGAGCTTATGCTTTTTGTGTTTAAAATATAATACTTTTATAGTTAAAAAATTATTTTTGGATAAAAACTAATATGTTTTAGATTATTTCAAAAAAAAAATTGTTCACAAAAAATAGTTATTTTTAACTATGCATTTGGTAGTTATTCAAATAAAAAAAGTAATATTTTTAATAAAATGTAAAATTTAATATGAAAAATAATATTTTTAGATCGTTCAGATTTCCACAGAAAATGTAATTTGTTGTACTTCAAAATGTAACTTTTAATTTGTCTAATTTCAAAGAGACAAAACAAAAAAACAAAAAATTATTTTGAAAGTAATATTTTTTTTTTTTTTGTTCAAGAACCATTATTTTTCACAAACGTTAGACGTTAGAGTGCTTGGTCAAAAATGTAAAACAAATAATATAGGGAGAAAAAGTTAAAAAATAAAAAAGTTAGAAAATATAGTAAATAGAGAAAAAATAAGAAAAATTGTAACTATAAGAAGCAAATGATATTGAAGGAGTCATGAACACATACTCTAACTTTCTAAGCATTTCATATTTTTTTATTAGAAAAATATATAATTAAAAGAGGTATTTTATATTTTAATTTGGTTAAAAAAATTGGCCATTGAATCTTGAATTTCCATGAATTTAGTCTCATGATCACTGAAAATTTAAAATGTTACTAGAATATTGAATTTTTTTTTCCTGTTTTTAGACAATAAGGAATAAGAAAATAAAAAATAATGATTAAATATTGAAAAATAAACTAATAAAATCTAAACAATATTTAAAAAATTAAAATTACAAATAAAGCATAAAAATCCAATAAATAGCAAAAGTTACAAATACTAAAGTAGAACACATAATTACAATATAATATATTGAAATTCAGTCGAATAATCCATTGCAATCTATAAATTATTATTTGTTTTAAATAAACGTAAAATGTTAATTTACACGTACTTTTATTTAAAAAATTTAAAAAAATAATTTTATATTTTTTTAATATTAATTAGGAGCCATCCGAGTCAAAAAAAGAAAACCCTAATAGTGGCTAAGAAGAATAGAAACACGTGGCTTTTTAATCAAAACCCATGTGTAAGAATACCACGGCTACTTCATTTTACCGTTGCAGAGATCCATATTTCAAAAAATCAAATCCCATTTAACATCTTTCATCAAAATGGCGTACACATACATGCCCACACACTACTCGTCTTCCCGACTCCATCACCTTCATCTGCAAGAACATCCTTCCATTATCCATCAAGAAGAGGCGGCTTCCGGCAATAGCTGCGGCGGAGCAACTCCTGGCGAAGCAGCAATCATATAATCTCAAATGGCAACAAGAATCATTCCACCAGATACATGATTTGATGGGCCTATGTAAAGATGGAATCTTCCATAAAGATGAGGTCTCTTCTTTCAGTTCTTGGTTTTTCTTTTTAATTCTTTTTATATGATAATATTATTTTATTTCTCTCTCTGTAATGGTGTTTGGGGTGATGTTCTTCAAGCTTTTCATTGTTGCTAGTAGATGTGATGTTGTGATTTTTGGAGTAATTTTCTGGGATATTGGACTAGAAAATAGTGATATTCTGCAAAACTGAATTCTGAACAAATTTTGTTTGATTTTAGCAACGGCTTGTATTTACATAACAACCGATGGATTTATATATTTGAAGTATTTTGAGTGATTTTGATGGATATAGTGTAAAGTAACTTCAAATCATTTCCATGAATCTTCTATTCAATTTAAATCCTTGAATAGTCTCTGCGAATGTGGCATTAACTCTGTTGCGTTTTACTAATCTCTAGATTTAATCGACGGGAGATATTTTGTATTCGGTGAAACTATAAGTTTATACAAATGATATTATTGTTGTTCATATCAATTCAGATTTGGCTGCATTTATGGCTTTTAATTAACCAAAGTTTGCACCATTTGGTTTGTCTATAATATGGAGATAAACAACATATATAGTTTGCATCATTAACACCAATTGCCAAGATTCTTGCTGGAAGCTGCTTTTGCTGTGCGTATTGATTCATTCAAATATTTTAGGCATTCAACTCATTTGTGGGCATTATCGTTAATTGCCTCGTGTCAACTAAGTAGTATTTAGATTATTTATGAAGTTGATTGAATATCATTGTAGATGTGGAATCTGTAAATATTGTATATTGCAACTTGTCTAGATTTTCTTGCAGTCAAAATGTTAAATTCGTTGTTGTTGTTGTAGATGACTTGTGTCAAAATTTCCTGAAAATTTAAGGGTTGTCGTATATGCTTGTGGTTTAATAATGTCGTAATGTTGTAATGTTTTATGTTTTAACATTTTCTTGTCGAGATCCTTGAATTGCCAGGTTAATTATGTTAACGAACGAGACCAATACATATGTTTTATGCATGACCATTCTTAATCCAACCCATGAGTAACACGCATGCTTCCTCATCTGTAAAACTCAACCGTTTGAGCCTTTACTAAAAACAAGAGATGCCAGCTCGAACACCAAAGAAAATTGAGGCCCTTGTGACCATCCCACCTGAGGATCCCCTCCCTTGAAGAAGCCAAATCCCATGATATTAGGTAGTCCTGAACTTCCTAAATCTTGGGCAAACCCTTTCAACACTCGAAATTGCAATGAACTTAAAATTAACACATTTCCTGTTAATGATGATTTAATTTCCCTTGATTTCTATGATGTTTATGATGTTAGCAAAAAATGGGGATATTGCCTACTTGGCTGTTCTGCTGGGTGTTGGCTTGGTTTTGAAAACATAAAAAAGTTAGTTTTTTATTCGCAGAAAGATTGCAAGCTTATTCCACATAAATATAATTGTCTAATCTTCAAGTTCAAAAATCCTAAAGATATGAAAAAAATTGTTGAGAGAGGCCTCTTCCATTGTCTGGGACGAACCCTACTGCTTAAGGTGCTTCTTTTTCTAAGGATGAATTGTGTTCTGTGTGGGTTAAAATTTTCAACCTTCTATTTGAGTGTTAGCACCCCATTGTCTTGGGTAAGATCTTCTCTTCTTTTTCTAAGGATGAATTGTGTACTATGTGGGTTAAATTTTTCAACCTTCTATTTGAGTGTTAGCACTCCACTGTCTTGGGTAAGATCTTCTCTTGGATTTGTAAACAAACGTGCTGTGAAAGGGCTACTTTTCAAAAGATTACTAATGCTAGTGCCCGTGTGCTAATAGGGTTGATGCTTCTACCGATTTACCTTTCTGTTCATGTTAAAATGTTCGATGGTAAGATTCTCATACAAAAAGTATCTTATGATTTTATTCCTAAATTTTGTACCGACTACTCTTGCTTTAGCCATCTAAAACACTTAGGTATCTTGGATAAAACCTCCACTATTTGAGGACCGCCTCATATACTTACCAACAATAGTATCATGGATTGATCGATGGGTAGTAGGATAAGATGAGGTGGTCCCTTTGATTTCTCTGATATTTATGATGTTAGCAAAGAGGAATATGTTAATTTTAAGTTCATCACAATTTCGAGTGTTGAGAGGTTTGCCCAAGATTTAGGAAGTTCAGGATTACCTACTTGGAGGAGGGGATCCTCGGGTGGGATGGTCACAAGGGCCTAAATTCTCTTTTGTATACAAGCTGGCATCTCTTGCTTTTAGTAAAGGCTCAAACGGTTGAGCTTCAACAGATGAGGCAGCATGCTTGTTACTCATGGGTTGTAATGGCTGCTCCTCAAGAGGGATGCAAGAGGACAAGGACGTATACGAGTCACAATCTCCAAGAGTTAAAGAATCTTCGCTCTCAATTGTGCGGGAAAGGGAGGTAGGAGCTTCTATTGTAGGGGTAGGGGTAGTTTATCTAACAGTGTATTAAGCCTCTTTCCAAGAAGCTATATGGAATCCGTATATCCCTCCGAAGTTTTTTATCATTATGGCTTGCTCTTAGAGGGAGACTCAAAACATTGGATTGAATTCAGTACATGAACATATCGCAGGTATGTCCACTGTGTAACTTATTTCTTGAGACTCACGATCATTTACTATTCAGGTGCGGTGCTACAAAAGCAGCGTGGATCGAAATAAAGAATTGGCTCAAAATCAATAGAGAGATGTCAACTATACCAAGCACAATCAAAAATTTGAGAAGAGAGAAAAAAGGCTCGACAATCATCCGAAAGGCAAAAGGGAGGTATATACTTGCATATACTTCATTTATCCCGTGGATCATGTGGTGGGTCATATGGAATGTTGTTCTTCGTAAGGCCAAAGCTCCACTAACAAAAAGCCTGTATGTTGGTACCTAGAAGATTAGAGATATGTGTAAGAATGTAAAAATCCCATTCCCCGACCCAAATTTGTGTGTCTCCCCCCTCTCATTGTATCTATTGCATAGTGCATGACATGGGAGAGATTGGGGACTACTCAGCCCAACTGAGGTAGTGTTCACAGTGAGGCACGTGTGAGTGGATTATCACATATTTAAATTCGAAAATTAAAACTACATACTATTTATAGCTACACTTGTGGTACTTTTTTCCTCGAATGGTCACAAGGTTTTTAATGAGACCTGTCCCTGACCCAATCGAGGGTTTTTTCACTGCGGATTTCTAACAATATAGGATTTCTGTTTTGACATTTATATTACAAGGCGAATTTCACACATAGAAAGTTTGTAACAATCTTAGGACCCCTCCCCTCGCCGGGCACTTGTGCCTTATGTTGTACTCCCCTCGGGTATGCCCAAGTATAGTGTAATTATATCCTTTTTTAATTTATCTAATTTTTGCGTTTTCAACCAAAAAAAAAAAAAAAAAAAAACACTCCATCCACAATAGTTCATAATCCAATACATATAAATTTGTTTGGGCCAATAAAGCCAAAGAATCAATAGAGATTTTTTCGTTTTTTCAATTATTTGTGTTTGTGTCGTGGCGACATGAATTATATATGTTACATCAACACCCAAAAGAAATAGTTGCCTTGACAAACAAACCAAAGAGCAAAAAAGGAGCAGAGAAGAAAGGGCTGTGATCAGTTTCCAAGACATAAACATGAGACGGTGGCCATTTCTTGATCATTGCATCTTGTTGCTCAGGCTTGATAACATTATCTTGTGTCGTTTTGATGTATATTCTGGGAACCTCATCTATATCCTCAATACATTCAAATTGGGCATTTAGCAGTGCCTGTATTGGCCCTGGCCTTAGCAACATTGCTGCCAAAGTCGAATCCTGAAAAAATGAAGTTAGTAGAGCAATACACAAGAATAGAACAATGGAGGGTGCAAGAGTTACCTCTTGAGGGGATAATTGATAAAGGATAGGCCTCTGTAATTCCTTCTTGACCAGTGTAGTGGTTGGGGGATTACTTTCTCCTAATCCAAAATATATTTCATAAACATCTTTCATTTCTCCAAACTCGGATAAATTTGGAGCTCCCTATCGAACACAACATAAAAGACAACAAATAAGTATACAGAGTAAATAAAAAGAAGAAAGGACTTAATAGAAATGAATAATTGCAAAACTTATGTGCATCGGATGCACTGTCCAACTGGATCTACAATATTATTTATGTACCACAATATACAATTTTGAGTTGACTCATAAAATAGTAATATAATAGATGTTAGACCACATAACTTATTGTGTTCTTACTTTACCTTAATATTTTTTCCTTTTCTTTTAAAAAATCAAACTATTATTATAAATTTTCCTTTTTCTTTTAGGAAATCAAATCACTATTATTTTATTTTCCTTTTCTTTCAAAAAATCAAACTGACGTCAAAATCTGGATACTCTTTTGTTTTCCTTTTCGTTTCAAAACCATCACATTGTAATTTTTCTGTTAATTGTTTTGAAGCCCTTTGGTCGCAACACTACTGGTTGAAATTCAAGGGTCTTGTATTGGACCAAATATAACATGAACTATATTATGCTTCTTTAATGATTTCTGTAAATTAAAAAAAAAATTAAAAAAAATGAAGCTGATACAATTATGTAAATCCAAATGTAGATACAACGTGGCCCTACCCGGTCCCTGAGTCGACCATTAGGTATGTTTGGCAATAACACAACATGTGATTTGTTTGAAAAGATAGGATGATGTATGGGTATGGGTATGGGTATGGGTGGGGTGACCACAATTATCATGACTTTCGAACCATGCAATATTTTTAGCATCACACTGACAAAGACTCGCTGCCTATTTTCCCACCACTGCACCAACTTCGACACTATATTATTCCATATTCCTCTCCATTTCTTTTTTTTTTTTTTTTTTATAAATATTTACAATAAAGACATTACTTAATACTATATATTTATTATGCCGGCTGTCTCCAATATCATGAATATCAATATTTATTAACATTTTTTCTTTTTTTGAAATAATGCAAAACTTATCTTCATGATTAAAAACCTTTTTTTTTTTTTTTAATATGCAAACTTATCTTCATATTCAAAAACAGTTTTTTTTTTTTTTTTTTTAAATAATGCAATCTTATCTTCATATTCAAAAACAGTTTTTTTTTTTTTAATTGACTTTCCAATAATTGGGATTTCGTCGGCCAGTTGATAAGACCATTTCTTATTATTATTATTATTATTATTATTATTATTATTATTTATTGAAAGGAAGAGCCTGTAGCTGTCAGTTATGCATGGCAAATCTGCAATACATTCTTAATTTTTCCTATGTTATATAGATAAATACATTTCGTCCGTTCCAAAATATTTATACAATTTTTTGTTTTCATTTTCAAAGAGTCTATCTTAAATTTTTATTTATGTTCAATAAAAAGTTGATAAATTTTTCGCTTCTTTCTTTTGTCAGAAATAAAATATCTAGTAGCACATCAAAATAGAATTTAAAAGACCTAAAAAAAGAAAGAAAAAATATTAATTTTCGAAGGATTTGTAAATTAATTTTTTTAATAATTGACGGATATTTACAAACATTTCCATAATTAAGGGAGATTAAGATGCATTTTGGTTGTATAAATATTGAAAATACATTGGAATTGGAAAACTTACATCTTTCATATCTTGATCAGTAAGAAACCCTGATTTGAGCATGGTGGCTGCAACAAAAATAGCAAGCTTGATTTTCTTCTTTCCAAACTTAATAATGGCGTCAGTTAAACTAAGCCCTCCTGCACTGTGCCCCACCAAAATCACCTGCACCACAAAAACTGTATACCTTACCTAACTAGAGGACGTAATTCCTCAATTATTAGACACACACGTGCGTGTGTGTGAGAGAGAAAGAGAGATGGGAAATTGACCTGTTCATTGTCGTTCAAGGAGGAGAGGAAGTCTGTAAGGGGGCTGTTGTAATCTTGGAAAGAAAGAAGGGTGTTGGGGTCGGTTTGGTCCATTCCAGAACCTTTAAGGTCAAGGCATGAAACTCTGTACCCGGAGTTCTCCATCAGGCACCTCAGTTTGTACCAGCACCATCCCCCTCCACTTATCCCATGAATCAGCACAAAGTGTAACCTCTCTTCTCCCATCATAACTCTCTCTCTTCTTCTTCTTCTTCTTCTTCTTCTTCTTCTTCCTGTAGTTGAGTGTAGATCTATATATAGAGGTATTTTTGTTCATTTTTACTTTAATATGTCAACTGTTATCCATATAATTAATTGGACTAGTCTGATATGTAATTATGCAAAGCCGGCATTTTTATTATTAGAAAAAAAAAATTGCATATTTTGTTTTTTTCTACTTCTGTCCCTTGATTATTTCTAATTTTAGCCGAGATGGACATGGTTCTCCTGATTTTAATTTCGAACAAACTTAGGCGATTTTGGTAAATTATCTGTCCATTATTTTAGTTTTGGGTTTTTTTTTATTTATTTTAATATTTTTTATCTAGGACTGTTTAAAAAAAAAATTCAAACTTAAAATTGGTGGTTTGTAGGTTCTCAAGACCGACTACCCTAGAACCTAAACAAAATTGGTTAGTGTTTTTTGCTTCAGTTCCAATTTCGAACCAAAATCGACACTCAACGACGTTCGAAATTGGAATGTGCCGGATCTATTTTAGCCCTTATAATTCATAGATTTTTACTCTCATATTCTTGACTTTGTAGTTTCCTTTGCCGCCAATTTCATTTTTTTGGCCGTGTACTTACATTTGTCCCATACTTTAGGTCCAAAAGGAAAAAAAAAATGTATAGAAAAGTACAAGGGCAAAAAAGTAAAAAATATAAAACAATACGTATATCAGGAAGAATTTTTTTTTAAGTGTAAGGAAAAAAAACAAATTTCCCTAATTATAAAAGATGAATAGCTCAACCATAATAGTGCTGATTAAAAAAAAAAAAATTTCCTAATTTAAAAAAAAAAATCAGTTAAAGGTGAAGGCAGGGTCAAAATTCAGGAGGGTTATGGCTAATGAGGAATTAGATAATTAGTTTGTGGGATAGTGCACAACTGCGTCCTTTTACATTTACTCAAAACACATCCTCATTTACTTACACCATATTAATATTATATTTACTCTCTTTCAAAAACATTATCATAATTTATAACACTATCATTTTTTATTTTTAATCAATTCAATTAAACTAAGTGCAACAATGTAAAACTATAAATTCATACTTATAGTTTATTTTATTTATTGATTTGACTTATTCAATCATATATATATATATATATAGCATGTTTGAATATAAAAATATTTGATTTTTTACTTAAACTAATAAAATCAAAATTAAATTTTAAAATACAACTTTTTTTTAAGGATATTACTTTTTTTAAAACAAAAAATAAATATCTTTTATAATCTTATTCTACAGCATCTCCAATCGCAAGCTAAGGGAGACCTTTTTCTCAATCTCCATCAATGCACCACTCACTCCATGCGCTGCAATGGAGCAACATCTTCTTTTGCGCTATTTTCTCTCTCTCTCTCTCTCTCTCTCTCTCTCTCTCTCTTTTCTTTTCTTTTTTCCCCTTTTTTAATGGTTTCTTGTTTAATTTTTTTTTATATTTTTTTGTATTAAATGTTGTTTCTTTTTATATCACATTTGATCCAACCAAAATTAATTTTAAAATTATCTCATATACATATAACAAAACTTAAATAATAAAATATGTTATTTCAATAATAATAAAAAGTACAAAAAATTTCAAATACTCACATTAATAATGAAATAACATAAAATTAGTCAAAAGACAAGAAAAATAAAATTATAATTATAAAAGTGATAAAATTACCAAAAAGGTATAAAATTAATTAAACACAATTACTTATGAAAATACATACATAAATTTAATAATGTATTTTTGTTGTACTATTATTATGAATTTCAGTTTTAATTTTGCATTAAATTCATCAAATTATATATATATGGATTTAATTAATTTTACAAATAAAAAAAGTGCAACTACTGTATAAAAAATTATATTGGTATTACATATAATGTATTTAACAAATATAAAATAATAACAATAAGAATTAAAATTAAATATATAGAAAAATATTATAAAAAAATTTAGTATAAAAAATAGTGTAGATTATTAAAGAAGGAGTCGAGATTGTGCACTAAAATAATGCATAATCTACAATAGAGGATTTGTAATTCATCCTGCTAAACTTAACTAGGACCGAACTAATAACAATAGTATAAATTGAAAAAATGTAATTAATCTGTAAAGAATGGAAGGAATAGGTAATGCATGTTTGGAATTGGCAGCAGCATAAGATGTGAATTGTTTGAAAGATAGGGTGATGAGTGACGTACGGGTACGGGAGAGACAAATTGAGGACAGCTGTCTCCACACTGACATAGACTTCCTGCCAACAATTTTCCCACCACATTGCTCTCCCTCCATTTCTTTTATATTTATCCTTTTCTTATCTTATTTATTTTCATATATTAATTTGATGCCGGCCGCCCCTCGCTGCCAACATCCCTATCGCCAATATCATGAATATTTTTTAATATTTTATTAACAATCTCCCATTTTTTAGTTGATATTTTAAATTAAATACAACATAGTAGAATGTCAATACATAACGTTAATAGAATTTATTTAAAATTGCGTGCAATCAGAGGCAGCAACTTCTTTTATGTTTCCATTAAAATTTGTGAATGTTTCTTCTACTTATTACTCCTTTCCTCTGAACAAAATGACTTCTGTTTCAATAATTCATGTTTTGTTTTAATATATTTCATATTTTCTGATTTTGAAAATAGTTTTAATAAATATATGAATACTTCTAAAATGTTGTATTTTGGTCCGCAAACTACAAAAATCTAATAGTATCAATTGTAATGATAAAAGTTACTTTAAATGCAGAAATAATAAAATGCAACACTATAAGTTAAAAATAATAATAATAATTAATCCCACAAAAAGAGTAACTTATTTTCGATATTGTAAAATGCTAATTAAAATGATGTTGAACAGATAAGAAAGAACAGAGCCTGCCTTATTCAATTTTTCTCTACATTTCCTGCAATTTAAATGATACACTCTATGCTCCAAAAAATTAAGTTACATTTCAAAAACTAATTTTGCCCCAAACCCAAAAAAATTAATAAATAAATTAAATCGAATGCCAATATTTCATTTTATTAGTCACAACGAAAAATTAATTATTTTTTATTTCACAAATAACTTATATATAATTAAATAAGTCAAATCAACAAATAAAAAAATCATGAATAATTATACTAAGAAGGCTGCACCCTTCATTTAATTAAATCATTAATCAAAAATAATAACTAAAAAAAAAAAAAAAGTCCCAGTATTCTGAAAGTGTATGATGAATGAAGGTTAACAGATTGATTTCTAAAATGAAATAATTATTCTCATGCAAAGCAAATTCATACGAACTATTTTTTATATATACAATATTTAAGGCAAACTAAACGAGGCACAGTGGGTGGGTAATCATTCCCTGAAACCTGCAATTAAATTCTTACATAATAGTCAGAAATCAAGGCGAAATATAAACAATAATATGCAATTAATTTGAAGGAAAAACACACACACACAGAGTTCAAGATTATCTGCTAACAGCAGACAGACATTTGCAGGCTGCTAAAATAATAGAAAACTACATAAATTATGAAGATTTACATGATAAATAAAATTCACCATATACACACAGATGCAATTCTATCTAAAGGAGAAAAAAATAATTAGGAGGACCAGAAAAGAAAAGGGGACCATCTCATAAAATCCTAAGCCTTGTTTGTGTCGTTCTTTGATTTCTTGCGCAAGTTCTTCATCCATTTGAGGTTCAACAATTTCTTCTTGCTCTTATCAGAGCCATTTTTGCCTTTCTTCTCAGAGGTCTCTGATGGCAAAGGCTCTGGGTCCCACTGATCCGCCCATGAAAGCCCGTTCGAGTCATAAATGTCCATTTCTCTAACCTTGGTTTTCCTTTTTTTTTTTTTTTTGTTTTTCTCTCTGTTGTTCCCCCTGATCCTTTTGCCTTATTTTCTACCTCCCCAGATAGAATTTCTGGAAAAAAAAAAAAAAAAAAAAATTGCAGGATGATGGTCTAAATATGGCTATTTTCCAATGGCAGTGAGGAAAACACTCTCATCCTATTGTTGTAACTTAGGCCTAATGGGGGTATAAGGTCATATTATGCAATGGAATTGAGGCTTGCCAGGCCATCGGATTTCCTATCAAGAAGATGCATTTTAATGGTGTCCTATATTTGCTAATTTTAGCATCAAATGGCCGTAGATATAGATAGATAAGGAGCACTCAACTTCAGCCTTCACAAAGATGCAATATCAACAATTGAACACCATAAATTTTGGGCAAAGAAAAATGAATAACTGAAAAGTTGACAACAATGCTAAAACAATTCGAGAAGAAAATTTTCTTGACATTTATATGAGTGGTAAGCATTCAACCATTATAGTTTATCAGGGAATGGAAGACTAAAACTAAAACTACAGATATAGGTGAAGAACTCAATCCAACTCATCATCTATCTGAAAAAAGATTCAGATTTTCTTCTGTTCCCTGAAAAGCCAATTAACGAAATATTTCAACATGACCAGCAATTTCCTTGCAGAGCAACTTTGCTTCCCCTGCCAATTTCAAGCTTTTAACTATTACAAGCCCCGTCAATTTGTGTGTAGATGACGGCTTGAATGATTTCACTTCTTCCTCCATTCCCAATAGAAGGGCTTCCCTAGCTGGAACAACATTCTCCCACCAAAACTCTCGCAAAATCCCGTTAATTAATTGCCAATATCCATGATCTCTACACACACGAAATATGGTGCTCCCATTGGGAGTCCAACAATATAAATCCACCCAATCTCTATCCATCACCTCCATCTGACCTTGCACCTGAGGCATGTAATAAAATGGTATAGTTGACCAGGGCAACATCTTCTCAGGCTTCCCTTTGTTAAACGGGCATTTTACTTCAAGAATCCCACCTCCTGGAAAGCATCCGAGTAGACCATCAGGAGAAGCCCCAATCCAATCAAATTTTTCCTCTGAGTGGATAGCAAAACCCAATGAACTCACATCACGGCCCGTAATGCTTTTGTATCGTTCAATGGCTGCAGCTTCATTGAGAACTCCCCATTCCATAGCACTAGCACTCTTCTTAGAGGCCTCTGCTGACTGCCCATACACTTTCTCATGCCACAGCTCATACCGACGGTTGCCTTTCCATAATCCAAGGGCAGTACTGAAGGTGCTAGTTGTTAGCCTGTCCTTGCGAAGGGCAAACCATTCTTCAGAGCGTTGGGGAGCATCGTATGCTGCAAGGTGGGCGTTTAAGGCAAAAAGGGATTGGGGATAAATTAGGGATCTTGATGAACACTTGAATGGTGAAGCACAGGTTGAGAAGGTTCTTAAAAATACTACTCTGAATTTCCTTCTTGGAGGAAGTGGCAATGCTGATTTATGAATGCCACTGAATCTAGCAACACAGGTATTTGTCATAGTTTGGGATACAAGCTTATCAGCCCAACTGTAAGGTACAAACTGCAGCAAAAGAACAAGAGAAGATGGTATGATTAACTAATACTATCTTCTTTATAGACAAACTACACCTAAATTAGCTATACCGGAAACATGGCCGTGAAGCACACAATTTCCCTATTTGTAACAAAAATTGATTATGCGAACTATAAAAGCCAATTTCCCTGTTGAAATGGTCACGCTCACACCATAGAAAGTAAAACATCAATATACAATCAAGAGACAGAATGAGAATTATGCAATCCAACTACTGTGATTGAAATACAATTAACATACTTTCCAAGCACTAACTTACAAACGGTGGATATGATGAAAACAAAAGAAACAGAAAAAGAAATGTTTTTGAGTGCTTAGAACTTCATCTTGTAGACGTGCAAAGAGATTATTGAAACTAAAGGACTAGAAAACACCATAACGTTAAGGACCCTCTAAGCATCTTGACCAACCAAACAATCCAAAAGACTATTATATACTGCAACTCATATGCAGAATCTAACAGCCAACCCTTATTTATCACTAAGCCAGACAATTTCCTTCCCCATACCTCTCAGAAGAGACCCAATCATTAAACCATATTATTAACAGAAAAATGCCCACAATTAACAGCCAAATTGGAGAACAGAAATAGTCAGTAAGGCAATTTAACAACATATATTTATCGTTAAAAAAGGAAAAATGAAAAGATGAAGAAGCCGAGTTTGATAAATTGGGAAAATGGACACCACATAATCTTGAATGGATTCAATTGAAAAAAAAAAAAAAAAAAAAAAAAAGGTAGTTAAACCCAATACAAATAATGAACACCAGTTGCTTGTGCAAATGTACCTAAGAGATGAAGCTGCCAGTCTCGTGGGGGTTAAAGAATGGGCTTAACTTCCCAAACGAAGCTGAACGGGTAATGAATAAAAACTGAATACGAGATAATTTTGTTTGGAGTGGGGGATAGAGGGGTGAGGATAATTTTCGTTGTTCAACCCAACAATTTATAACAGCTAAGATGTTCGATACGAGATATTTTCTCTTGTATAAAAGAACAATCCCATGAATTCTTTTATGTATTATGGAAATATTCCCATATCATGTTCCCATATAATATATTTTATTATATTAATAATTTATAATATAATTAAATTATTATTATAAAAAATTATACATAATTTATTATTTATTAAAAATTATTAAACTTACACAATAAGTTTATAGTATAGTATTTATTTTTATTTAAAAAATATTTTTAAATTTAAATTCATAGAAAAATTTGATATACTATTTATTCAAATTAATTATATATATATATATATATCAAAATTTCAGAAGATTAAAAGACATAATCATATTCGAGCATTGTGGCCTATGTTAGTTTTATGGTTCATTTGGAAGACAAGAAATGATTGTAAGTTTGAGAGTATTCAATGCAACCCTTCTAAAATTTAGCTTTTGCTGATTGATAGATTTAGAATTATGAATTTGTCTAATTTGCTATCAATCGGATTCTAGAATAGTTATTGGGATATTGTCCGTAAATGGGTTATCTCCATTTTTTATCGTAGGCCACCTAAACCAATTTTGGTTAAGTGGTCACCTCCACATAATGAGTTTGTAAAATTAAACACTGATGAGGCATCCAAAAGAAATCCAAGACCAAAGAGGCGGGTGGTTTGATCAGAAATTGTAATTCCAGTTTTGTTCATAGGTTTTATTCTTTTATTGGTCATTCAAATCAAATATGTATGCTTAGCTATTTGCTCTTGTTGAGGGATTGAAATTGTGTATTCAACTTGGGTTTTTCACTGTGTAGTTGAAAATTGATGCCAAATCGATCTTACAGATTTTAGAACAGAGACATGTTTGTCACTGAAGTATACATGGGCTATTAACTTATTTTTTTGCTCTTAAGAGAAGGATGATATTGCATATATCTCATATCTATCGAGAAGGGAATAGAGTTGTCGATTTTCTAGCCAGCAAAGGGATTGAAGAAAGAGAGAATTTAGATTTTGATGATGGAAATTTGTGTACAGGGTTGAGAGGATTCATAGTGTTAGATGCTTGGGTTACCAAATTTCTAGTTCCCCTAGGTTAAGATTTGATTTTTTTTTTTTTTTTTTTTGTAAATTTCGGTTGTACATTGTTTTCACATATATGATAATAGATTTTTTGGAAAAAAATCAAAATTTCAAAATTAATAATTCAATTCATATATTTCATACATAAAAATTATATTCCTTAATTTTAAATGTAATTATGTATTTCAATGTATACAATATTGGTGAGATCACAAAGAAGATTAATTTGATATATCATATTTAAAAACATACTTAAAACGAAAAAAACTATTTGAGTTTTAAATTTTAACGAAAAATAAAAATTGAAGAGAGAAACAAAATGAGGGAGTGACATATGTAAATTAATTATAAAGATACGTGTAAAAAGAAGAGAAAAAATTTCACGATCCTTATTTTATATTACCGAAGGATAAAAGAATTATGAGTTTTGAGTATTTTTTTATATATTTCTTATTTAAATACAATTATTTATATAAATTATATTCATATCAATATTATTTAATTTGTAATTTTTTTTTAGTTTATATACATTACATTATCATTCTCTTATAAAGTATTTATTAAATAATTAATTGCACAATATTTCAAATTTAATTTTAGAGTGTTCTTGAATTCAATACAAATATTTTAACACGTTAACAACTATTAAGGTGGAACAATAAATTATAATATTATCTGAATAGATATATAAATACAATAATGTTTTTTCAAATTTTATTTTTCTGCCTATATGTGATTTCCATTTTTGCATATATATATATATATATATATATATAAAATAAATTTATTAACTTTATTCAATAAATTTTAAATTTGCACTATAACTGATTGGAAGATTTGAATTTTTTAAATTATAAAATAATATTCAAATTTGTAGCAAAGTTGTTGGTATAAAACAAAAATATATTAATATCTTCAATTAAATCTATTAATATTAGTGGTATAAAAAATGTGTATAACAAAATATATTAATTATATAAATTTGGTGATATTTCATGACCGATGTTTTGTGCAAATTTAATATTTTAAGTATGATATAATATACATATATATATATGTATAATGTTATTGTTTTTTATTTCATATTTGTTGTTCAACAACACTTCCTAAATTTTATTTTTTTTATTTTTTTGTAAGTTATAATATTGTAGATATGGATGTGTTTGACAAAATCTTAGGTGGGTTGTACATATCTCTAATTAAAAAAAAAATATTCTTAACTTTTGCATAGCTTGTTTATTATTTTTAAATAAAAAATAAATATTTAAAAAATATGCCTCCAATACTCTTCTGCAATATTCACTTGAGAGTGGTTACAAATAAAAACGTGGAATTTGATTTTGTTAATAATACAAAAAAATATAAGTGAACATTTTTGCTCATGCAAAAATCATCCATTTTATCTTTATTAAAAAGATAGATTAATTTGGATAATGAAGATTGACACTTTGATTTTAGTTATTAATATTCAATTTGAAACTGTAGAGTTAATATGTCTAAAATCATGGAAAATTATCGATGATGTTTTATTTAATTTTAAAATAAATTCATACTCAAAATATGAAAATTATAAATTCAAATATCAAACATAATTATTATTTTTTGTTAATTTTTTTAGTAATAAAAACATACAAAATGACTGTTGTACATTGCACGGGGTCTCACACCAGTACAAATTAATTGTATAATATTTAATTTTTATAACAAAAATACTTATGTTATTTATATTTTATGTCAAATTCATATAAAAATAATTATATTATTTATTGAAATTCAATATATATAAGAATAAAAACAAATAATTCGATCCATAAAAAAACTATATTCCATACTATACATATAATTATTGATTTTAATATACGCAATATATGTGTCAAGTTAAAGATAACAAAAGGAAAAAATAATTTGATATATATCATATATTGAAAATGGATTCTAAACAAAAAACAAATATTTAAAGTTTTATATTTTAGTAAAAAAATAAAAAATAGAAGAGAACGAGTGAAGATAGTGGAAAGAGAAGAGAGAAATTAATTGAATATTGTATATAAACAAAAAATATAAGAAGAAACAAAGATTAGAAAAATCTCATAATGATACCTGTCAAAAGAAGAATACATGTGATGTGATATGATTAAAAAAAAAATGAGCAAAAAAAAAAAAAATATCCAAATTAATCGATTCTTGTGTTTGTTTTTGGTTTTTAAATTTTTTTAAATTAAGCAGGAAATTACCTCAACATTCTTAATGAGTTAAAATGTGGAGATTTTATCAACTAAAATCGGTAGGTATACCGTCTAAAGAGTCGGTGAATAGGATTAGATTGCAATGGATTAAACTAATTACATTTAATTCAATTAATATGATGAATATTAATCACTGTGTACAAGTTTGAGCATATATACATGTATATAAATATGCAGGCTTATCAAGATTAGTAAACTAAAGGAATGATTGCATAACGATTTGTAGGATAGTTGTCAAATTTGCGAAGGTACCACTTGTGTGTTTCAGCCGCTGCAAACCCAAGATTAGCCACCTGCAACCATACAAATACCATCACTAAAGGAGAAGGAGACCAGACTGGAAATAACAATGTTTGACCGGAAATTAAGGCGTACCACAAATCCGAAGAGCAGCCAAATTGTAATATCACAAAATCCGCTGGCAATAACAAATCCACCATACATAACCTTCACACATACACGGAAGAAAGATCGGGTTGGGTAAGATTTCTTAGGGAAAGGTTGCCTTTTTCAATAAACTGATTCATGGGAAATGTAGAAAAGGTTCCATAGAGAGAAGCAAAAGGACTTACAATTTCTGCAAGGTAATGTGGAGATGAAACATATTCAAACCAGTCGCCATGAGGGATTGCATAATCATCGACATTTTCAGTATCTTCCCTTAAAGAGCCCTGATTTTTCAGAAACAGGGGATAGAAGGGTTATATAATTGGCCATTAAAATATTAATCAAGATAAATCTGGTATATTCTTCCAGGATTCAAGTGGTCTACTACACTGAACAAGCCAAACATAATAATTAACATTGCAAAACACACATGTATCCCATGCGGTCGTTCATGCCTGGCAAGAAAGTGGATTCCAGAACTTTGGAGAGTTCCAAGCTAATTCCAGCACATTTAGCTCCATGAATAAGCAGTGAATAACAGAAAGAAAACATTTGATGTTCCTATTTTTTGTAAAGAATATAATATTGATAGGATTTAAGCATATGTCCTAGCCTGCCTGAAGATGATGAAATCATAAATTGGTCACTATGATGAAACTTCCAATGAATAAAGGAACCCACACATTCATATACATCTTTCAATAAAAACTATGCTATTTTCATAATCCACAGAAATTACAAAGGAGAAAATGTTCCAGAGAGTTCTGCAAATGTAACTTGAATAAATCATGCATTTTGCTTTCCGGTTCGAAGGATAGTTGTCTTTGTAGCCACCATACTTTAAATATAAAGAAATTAATTATCCTTCTGCTAGTTACTGTCCAGGTATAAGGACTTAAGTGATTACAAGTTTACAACAATTAAGTTAGCGACTTTTTCAAAATCTAGGAAACTGAAATCTAAGTAGAACAAAAAAAACAGAATGCAGACATATAAAAAACTTACAAGAATGGCATGGCAATGGTGTTGATGAATCCAACCCCAGAAGAAAACGGCTGCACCAATCCATGCGTACCATTCGAGTTTCAAAAGAGGGTTCACATGCCCCCACAAATCAAATTCAGTGATTTGCATTCTATCTTTCCCTTTAACAATAAACTCTGCCGACAAGGTTGCCACAAATTTGAACACCTCCAAGGAGTATGTGCAGCAGAGGGATAATGGAGCTGCTGTATAGAAACTATTATCAGAAAGAAAAGTGATCAGAGTGAATAAATTCCCTTTTTTTATTCTTTTTTAACCAACACTTTGGGGTAAAATAGGACTCTATCTAGTATAATCCATGATCTAACAACCAAAGCAAAATTTCAAACAGAGATTAATGAAAAAGAACAAGCATATAATCCACTGTCGTCATGCAGGTTTTTTTTCTTTTCTTTTTGACTTATTATTGTTTTTTACTTTTTTAAGGAACTTATTACTGTACAGTACTACAGCAGTTTTATTGATCAGCTCTAATGTCCTATATATATCAAGATGATACCAAACACGCTACACTACACAAGTTGTAAGACTTACAAGAGGCCTGTGAGATACCCGACAACATGCATCCTAGCTGAGGGACTATACTTGAATACATATATACTCTCAAAAAGGCGTCTCAGGACATGAGCTTCCATCAACAAAAGCAGAAACACAGACTTCCAAATCCCATATTTGTATTTTCCCATTGATGAACGGGATTTATGCAAGGAAAACTCATGTGAAACTCCAGTCAAATGGCTAGCTATGCTCGAATATAGTCTGGACTCAGAAATTACTGGAGCTGTTTTGCACGCATACAGCCAAGTGGCAGCAAGCAGAAAAGTAGTCCATATAACACCCAGTATGTAAAAGTGACAAAAGAGTTTCTGGGGGACACTGAGTTTCTGCACACAAATTGTGCTGCTATGTTAACTATCAAATCAACTTCACAGGGATGTAATTCATGGAACAGGGGAAGAAAAGGAAAAATCTTTAATTTCCACATTATGCAGCAATGAAACACTATAGACATAATTGCCTGTTACTCAAAGATTGAATCTTAAAAAGATCATAGCACACTCAAGAGAAGAAAAAAAGAAAGATTAGAGTAGAACTCGAGAAGACCAAAACAGCAGTACTAAAACAGCAAAAAATGTGATCAACTTGCTAGACTATAAATGCCATGAATTGATTACAATGCTGTCCATATTAAAATAATGAGGCTTAATTTTGTGTGATATATAATTGGATAATAAGCCGTTTAGTAAAGGGCGATGTATCGGTACAGTATCGAAAGGTAGAAATCCTGTTGGAATCCGATCTTACAACTTAAAACAATAAATAGGGAGCAGCCCAGCAAGAAATCCTCTTTGATAATACCTCTCAAATTTAGTGCACAAATTTTCTACGAGTTAAGACTTATTAGAAAACAAAAATGACTGTCCTCTAAATATCCAGAAGAGAATTTTAATGAATCAACGTAATAGCCCTGGGCAACCATGTCAGCATGAAGTAGTGTGAAAAATCTTCAATACTAACTGAACTTGACTGAAGCATCAATTACTATAACTTCAATTATATAAAAAATTAATCGATTCTGTAATTAAAGTTACATACTTTAGAGGAAGATTCCATAATCTTGCCGCGGCCTCCGAGCCTAAGGAATAACTGGTGAAATGCATTGATTTTGGAGGCGAGCACAATCGGCAGGGTCCCTGCAATCCACCCCGCCCTCAACACCAAGACGAGCTCCATTGCCAATGCCTGCAATTTGCAAGCAGTAAACAAGATTTGAAGATACAGTTATTATTATGATCTAGATTGCTTAGCGTGGGGTTTTCGAATGAGTGTGAACGGAGGCTTTCAAAGATGTAAATCGGTTGGCCAACGGCACCGAATCCAATTACTTCGAAAGCCAGTGTAAAACCGAACCCGAATCCGGAACCGGAACTGCAAAATCCAAGACCGAGTCCATTTTATAGTCCGGTCCTAGCAGAACGTAGCACTTTCATATTATTATTTTTAATTATTATTCAAAATGTGAGTATCATTTAATTAAACTAGATGTCCGTCCGTGCAATGTATCAGATATAATATATTTTATTATATTAAAAATTTATATTTATTATTATTATAAAAATGTACATAACTTATTATTTATATCAATTGTATAAATATTATTCAATTTAAAATATAATTTGTTATATTACATTATATTTAATTTCTTTAAAATTAATTTTATTAAATAATAAATTGTACAATATTTTGAAGTAAATTTTGAATTGCCCCTGAAATGAAAATAAATATTTTAATTTACTAAAAATTAATGAAGTTAAATAATAAATTATAATATTATATAAATTTAATATTATAATATATCGATTTCAAAATTTGATATATTATTTATTCAAATCCATCATATATATTAAAATTTAAGAAATATTATTCAATTCATAAAAACCTATATTGCATACTTTAAATATGATTATTTATTTCAATACATACAATATTGACTCAAATTAAAGATCCCAAAATAAGGATTAATTTGATATCATGTATTAAAAATGAATTTAAAACCGAAAAGATATTTTAATTTTTCAATTTTTTAATTATTTGTATTTTTAGGTTAAATTCATATAAAAGTTTGATATACTAATTATTCAAATAATCATATATATCAAAATTTTAAAATTAATAATTCAATACATAAAATTTTATATTTCATCCATAAAATTATATTTAATAGTTTTAAATATAATTATTTATTTCAATATATACAATATTGGTGGCATATGAAAGATTACAAAAAGAAGATTAATTTGATATATCATATATTTAAAATGGACTTACAACGAAAAATTTATTTGAATTTTTAAATTTTAGTAAAAAATAAAATAGAAAAGAGAGAAAAAGAGAGAGACTCATACATGTCAATTAATTGTAAAGAGAGATGTAATGAGAAGAGAATATACTTCTATTATATTAAGTATAGATTTTTAAATTAATAATTTTATATAAGATTTTATGTGTCATTCATAAAAATTATATTCCATAATTTTAATATAATTGTTTATTTCAACATATACAATATTGGTGTCAAATTAAAGATCATAAAAGAAGAAGAATTTGATATATCGTATTTTAAAATGAACTTAAAATGAAAAAGTTATTTGAATGATTTAATTTTAGTAAAAAATTAAAATATGATAGAGAGAAAGTGATCGTTAAAATGAAAAAAAAATAAAAAGAATAAAAAAATTCCCATTGCACCACATTGCAGAAAAATACTAAAAATTATTACTGAAGTGACACATGGCAAAAACCAAATTTATAGACTTCTTCTTTTATATAGAGAAAGATTGCAATCATACTGGACTAATAATAACAAGAATACTCTCATAAACAGCGGTGAAAAAGTACGGGAAACTGACAAATAATTACCTCTTTTGATAGATTTGATTGGGCTCTGTTGCATCTATATATCTATAGATATATAAAAGAGACGTATCGCCCTAAAATATCAAATTACCTCGCCTAAATTACTTTCTAATTATGGTATCTATTTTTCTATGCAAATCTATATCAATATCTATTTATATATAGATATTTATTTTTCTAAGCAAATCTATATCAATATATATATATATATATATCTATATATATTTGATTGATAAAGCCATAACACTTATTAATTTTCAAGTTGTTATCTGTCAAAATATGTTTATTTGACTTTTTTTTATTAATTTTTATTTTTTATTAAAAAAATTAAAATTTTATAACTTTTATGTTTTAACTTTGATTTGTTTTAAATATATCTAATTAATTTTCTTTTCACGATCTTTAATTTGATATCTTTATTGCACATGTATAGACACACATACATATATTAAATTTAATTATTAACTATAAATTTTTTTCTTAAATTAATTGTGATATATATATGAAGAGAAGTATGGTCTTAAATAAAAAAAAACAATTTTTACTGCCTAAATTACTTTTAGTTAATTTTTATACAAATCTATATCAATATATATTTATATATAAGATATAACAAATAATGTGACTGATAGATTAATGGTTACAAAAAATAACAATAAAATTTTATTATATTATTTATTTTAATATTAAGTATTTTATTATGACATCAAAATAAATTTCCAAATATTTTGTAGATATAAATTAAAGTTTAATTTAGATCGATCCTATAATTTCATAAATTTTGGGATATTGACAACCAATATATTTGTATATAAAAGTTAGATTACAATAAATCGGTTTGATATGAAAATAAAAATTATTAATATTTACATAATTGAGTAAGATTAATCTGTGTAATCTTATTTTCATCTAATTTCATGTTAAAAAAGAACAAAATTTTAATATTTTACTTTTGAAAATTTAAATGACCGTAAAAATTAAGATTTTTTATTGATAGAAAAATTGCAGAAAGAATAAAATGTTCGATATTGCAGGTCTTCTTGGATAGATTTAGCATGTGTATCTATATATCCATCTATATATCTGCATCTATATGAGAATTTCTACAACTTAGGGACAATGTAGGTGGAATTTATTTTATTTTACATATTATATATTTTTAAAAAATATTAATATTTTTTTAATTTAATAATATTATATTATAATAATATGTTCGTGTATCGCGCGGGAGAACTTACTAGTATATATATAATAACATAAGTACCTCATTAAATAGAAAACAACAAATTTTTCTGCCTAAACTACTTTCTAATTATGATATTTATTTTTCTATGTAGATCTATATCAATATCTATATATATATATATATATATTATGATATCTATTATTCTATGCAAATCTATATCAATATCTGTCTATATATATTTCATTGATAAAACTACGATATTTATTAATTTTCTTGTTATTATCTATCAAAGTATCTTTATTTGATTATCTTTTTTATTATTTTTTTATTTTCAACAAAAACTTCATAAGCTTATAATTTTTTTTTTCAAATTCAAATTTTAAAAAATATATATTTACTTAATTCTCTTTTCATGATCGTTAATTTGGCATCTATATTGCACATATATATACACACATACATACATTAAATTTTAATTATTAAATATATACATTTTCTTAAGTTAATGGTGATTTATATAGAAAAACTTAATTTTTTGCTTCCTAAATTATTTTAACTATGGTATCTATTTTTTATAGAAATATATATCAATATGTATCTATATATAAAATAAAATAATTTAATTGATAGAGTCACGATTTAATGGTTACTAAAAACTGCAATAAAAAAATAATTATATTATTATTTATATTTAGTTTAGTTATTTTATTATGAGAGTATATCATAATAACTTATATTTTGTAAATATAAATTATAGTTCAATTTATTCTTATAATTCCATCAATTTTGGGATTTAGATAACCAATATATATGTATATAAAAGTTAGATTACAATGGATTTGATCTAAAAATAAAAATAATTAATATTTACATAACAGAGTAAGATTAATCACTATAATTTTATTTTCATCAAATTAAATGTTAAAAAGTTTTACTTTTAAAAATTTAAACAACCACAAAAACTAAAATTCTTTTTTAACAGAAAAATTGTCACAAAAAAAAGAAAATATTCTATATTGCACGTCTTTTGTGATATAGTTAACACACATATATATGTGTGTGTGTATGTATGTATATATATAAAGAGAAGTACAAGCTAATATGTCATTCTATAAATATTCGTTTCATTTTTAAAAAAAATTAAGTCAAACTACGTCTATTACTGGGCACGTCGGTAGTTAATATATTAAAACAAAATATGTCTTTAAAATATAATTTTATTTTTAAATAAATATAGTACTTCATATTTTTTTTCAAAATATATAATTTCTCAACTTAAATCATAAATAAATATTTGGATTGGTTGAGACTCATAATCTTGTTTGTTTAATACCTCCTGATTTTAAATTTATAAATTCTAAATTCTCATAATTAATAAAATCATAAAAAATTAAATAGCCGTGCAACGCACGGGATAAATTACTCCCGTGCATCACACAATTTGTAATATGATAATATAATTAATTATTATAAAAATAATAATATAATTTTTAAAATAAAATACATAATTATATAAAATAATTTAAAATAAAAATATCAAACAATATAAAAATTATATTAAATATTTAAATATACCACAATTAATATATGAAAAAAGTATATTTAAAAATTAATATGTTATTATTATATATATGCAATATGTATATTAAATTGAAGATCATGAAAAAATGATTAATTTAATTTATTTTGATAAAAAACGAAGTTGAGATGAAAAAAATATAAGTCTTTAAGAATTAGAGTGAAAAACAAAGAAAAACAAAAAAAATCTTATTGGACATGATAGCTTCTAAAAAAAGAAAGCTGATGTTGGATGGGAAATGACATTTCTGTAACACAAAAACTCCTGTGAAACGGTTGCACGTGTGACACGATTTAATGTATTACTTATTTAACTATAAAATATCATTATTTTTTTAAGTGTATTACAATTGATTAGTTGCTTAAAAATAATCATAGTTTATAATTAAACAAGTAATTTTTATAGTTATACAAATAACACTTTAAATTATGTCACACATCATTTTATAGGAGATTCACTCTTTTGTAAAGTATTTTGTTTGAAGAATTGAATATGTTGTAAAAAATATTTTATAAAATGTTGTAAACAGAAAATGAGATATTTAGTGGTGCCCTTCAAGTGTTTTTAGTCGGTAAATCAAGATCCAAAGTAGACTTTTACTTAATTGGGCCTGGTCCTGGGCCTGGCGTCACACCTATGGAGGACGGCCCAACAAAAAAACTCTAAATACTGACAACTCGGATAACTTCTCTAGCCCACTTCACTGGGGTGTCTCGAGAAATTTGAGATGTGACAATTAAATACTAATAAACTTTAAATATATTTACATAGTCTATCGCTCCGAAGATCCAAACCCGGTCCCTAAATTCATATCAATTCAAATCACCGTTTATCAATTTACTATTAGTGACAAATTTGTACATTTATTTGAAAATATTCAAATACACACGCTCAATCATACAATATTTTTTTTCCTTTTATATTCCTCATTTAAATCATATTGATATACACTAATACGACCTCATGCAATTATAATATTATTATTAAGAAATATATTATTTATTACTAAAAATATTACCAAAAAATAATTATATTTAATATCCAAATTTATAATTTTCAAATTTTAATAATTAATATATTTTGTTATACACGTTTTTGATGTCACTAATATTAATAAATTTTAATAAAGATATTAATATATATTTATTTATATACCAACAAATCTCCTATATATATGAATATTATTTTATAATATAGAAAAATTAAAATTTTCTAACCATATTTAGTGCAAATTTAAATTTTATTGAATATAGTTAATATATATATATATATATAGAGAGAGAGAGAGAGAGAGAGAGAGAGAGAGAGAGAGATATCATTTAACTTTTTATGATGCTTTATTTCTGAAATTTGTTTATCAAGAATATTGTTATTAACAAAATCATCACTTAATTTTTTGTTTGGAGGCAATATAGTAAACAACTTTTTTCAATATTAAACAAAATGTAAAATATGAGAATTGAGTCTGTGACGAAAATTGTAGAATGAGGTCCATGGATTATTCTTATTCCAAATTCAATTTCAATTTTGATTCTACTGTGGTCCACTAAATCCATGAATTGGCATTTTATTGATAAATTAGTATCCCCATTTTGGTAGGTTATTGAAATAATGTCGACATAATTTTGTCACAATTTCATCATCTGGCCCTTGAATAATTATTTGTCACTTTCAATCCACATTCTTCCTTCCGGACATGTTGGAAATTACAATATTCCACACATATTCTCTATCATTTTCTCCTTTGATTTTTCGTCCTTCTTTTAGGAATGTCTTCCGATATATGTGTTTGGTACATCAATTTGTGTTTCTAACTTTCACTTAATCAAGATTTTTGTTTTACGACGATATATTGTGTTGTTTAGGATTGAAAAAATATATTTAGTTGGATTATTTATCAAAATTCGATTGATCATTAATGTACTATCTTGAATTTAAGAGCAACCTAACGAGCTCATTTAGTATATCATACAATCTTTCATTCTTATTGGTTACATAAATTATGCAATTATTATTTAAGATTGAAATATTCAATCTAAGGTTGTAATAGAAACAAATCGTTTGTCAATTTTAAAATTTAATTTAATAAAAGCTCATCAAAATTCATTTAATTATGACTCATTAACATAAATACTAAACTCAAAGTTGGACAACATTCGACTCGTTCGCTCACAATTGAGTTTGTATTTAGTGGAATCGTACATCAAGATGCTAATTTTAAAATAAGGGAACCACACAAAAAATAACAGGATTTTCTGGCAAAAATTATTTAATATTTTTAGAAAGTCTAATATCTAATATATTTATTATTTTTCTTTGTTTTTCCAAACTAATTTTCAAAGACTTATAACTTTTCATCTCAACTTCAAGTATTTTATGAAAAATATATCAAATTAATCATTTTTTCATGATCTTTAATTCAAAATTTATATTACATAAATAAAAATAAAATATTAATTTTTAAATATAAAATATTTTTAATAGGTTAATTGTAGTATATTTTAATATTTTTTATAAAATAAAATTATAAGATATTTTAATTTTAAATAAATTATTATTAAATAATATATTTTATTTTTAAAAAATTATATTATTATTTTTATAAGAACTTATTATATTACATACCATATAAGGCACGAAAGAAATATTGAAGAATGATAAGAATCAAGTTAACACAAAGGCCCCTCCGTTTCTCGATCCAATTGCATATACATACTATAAGTATAAAAGGAAGATTTCATAATAAGTAGTGTGTGCTACTTGCTAGCCACCCCAAGGCTCCATCTATATATTTTATATTTATTATCAAACAAAACAAAATACTATGGTATTTACAATTGAGTGTGATATTTAAGAAATTATTCAAATTGACTTTTCTATTAAAAACTAAAAATAATGTTTGAAAACGAAAGTAATTTTGATAAATAAAAAATTAAAAAATTGAGTGTTTGCTGAATAATCAAAATTTCATCAATTTGTTAATAAAAAAATCTTAGAACTATTTTTTATTCACTTGGAAGCAAATAAAAATGATTGTTAGAATCTATATTTAAAATAACTTTATTAAAAAAAAATAGATAAAAAAAAAGTTTCGAAACACCCAGAGTTCCAAAAATGAATGAAGAGGAGAAGAAAAGATGAAATGATAAGTTAATGATTACGTCACCAAAATGACTATGATCTAAATATCCACGTGGAAGTCATGTCCTAAAACCTTCCCATATTGACAGATACTGTAATGAAGCAAAATCCAAACCCATAGTGGGTGGGTCGTCCCTGGGTTCGGCTCTAGGTACTACTACTTTTTCAAATTTTAAATTATAGTAATGGGGTCAGTTGTGGCTGCTTTAACAACTTTCTTTCCATTTCCAAGAAATTATAAGAGTCGGTGCAGATGACAAAAAAATTGTATGAAATTATTTTATAGAATATTATGAAACCGAACTTTGAATCCAAGAGAATTATATTATTTAAATAAATATCAATACTCTATAAGTAAAAGAATAGTAATTTCCAAATTAGTATAAAACTAATAGTTTTATACTTTACAAACAAAACAAAAACTTATTATGTTTTAAAATATTTTTTTTAAACGATATTATTTTATTCTTTAACCTAGGGTGAGATAGTCTTTTATACTAATTCGTTTACAAATAGCCATATTTATATAACTAAAAAAACAATAGATAAAAATTACAGAACTTTTATTTGAGACGGGATGCGTACATAATAATTCCAAGAGAAAGGTGGAAAAGTTGGATACGTATTATAATTATTAATTTGGAAAGAAAGGTGATCACAAACATAACAAAGATGTTCATCCAAATATGGTGTTTTCTCAACTTTTATGAGTTGGCTTCTGAGTTTGTATCAATGGAACTGTTACTATGTTAATATATGTGTAGAATTGATAAAAGAAAGTAAGTAGTTGCTACAAGTGTTTCGTACAAAGGGTCAAGTGGGGATGGATATTCATAAAGTGATTGATGAATGAGGACAAACTTGTCCAACCTTATCCTCCTAATCTTCAAAATAAAACATTATTATAAAAATGTCTACTTTTCCTTCAGTACTTTTTATTATAGCTTAAAAAATATGTATTTTCATATGAGGTGGAAAGTGTTTAATGATGAGATCAAAGAGTTACGACTCAATTCAAAGTTTGATTGAATTCGTCCCTCCTATCATACTCTCACACATTTAAGTTCATAAACATTGTAATGACAGCAAAAAAGAAATTAGAATGATCTTCTAGATCCTGATCCATACGTTTATTATTTTATATTTTATAATAATTATCATGCCTCATGTATATTTAATGACTACAAAATTATTTTATAATACAAAATTAGTCAAATCTTAACAATAATTTTTTAGTCATTTAACCTGGACAAATTACTGTCATCTGGTTTTATAAGTTTTCTTCACTCTCTAATTCTTTAAATTATTTAATTTTGGTCCAAGTTTCATTGGAGTTTAGTTTCTCGTTCTGCCGATTTGATTGTGTGGCATGTTATTTTTTTTTTTAAACATTGAAAAAGGTGGGAGAAAATTTACACATCGTCAAAAATGAAAATTTTGAAGATAATTAAATAAATTAAAAATTAGAAAATTATATGTTGAAATCATAAAAAACTTCCTCAAAAAAAACTAAATACTCAAAATTTTAAAAGAAGCTTTGAAATGTGGATATTATTAAAAAAACTGGAAATTAAAATCTATTTCCATTTTTTTATATAATTTAATGATTTTTTAAGAATATTATTTTGTATATTTAAAATAATTTTCATTTTTTAGAAAAATATTTCAATTTAGAATTCTAATTTCCTGATTTTTCATTTTTTAATCATTTTCAGATTTTTATTTTTATAATTTTTAGATTCTATATTAATATTTAAATATAGTTTTTAGAGTTTCATGTTTGTATATTTTCGAGATTTTCAATTTGTAGAAATTAATGTAATTTCAAATTTTAATTTCCATGTTTTTAGTGTTTTTTTTTTAATTTCCAGATTTTCATTTTCTATAGTTGTGACATAATATCATAATTTCTACTTTCTTTTCTATTTTTAGACTTTTTAATATTATTATTTATAATTTTAAAATATAATTATAATTATTAGGATAATGTAAATACTTTTAATATGTACATTATCCTAATAATTATAAGAATTATTTTGAAGATATTTATAACTTTGCATACGTCTGCATATCAATTGATTTTATGTAATTATTTGATTAGTATAATATGAAAATATTTTCATGTTTTATCATTCCATAATTCGAAATATTTAAGGGCACACTAAAACTTTTGGAACTAATATATATAGTGTTAATATTACAAAATTAGATCTATAATCATGTTGATAGTTATAGCAGTTCTCGAGATCTTTTATGATTATTAATATTGATAAACAAACATGTAGGAGTTCTCGAGATCTTTTATGATTATTAATATTGCTAAACAAACATGAAATAAAAAGACATTTATATGAATATTATTAAATACAATATATTAAGCTTAGATAAAAACATATCCTGGAGTTAAATTTAAGAAAATTTTGAAGAAAAAATCACTTAAAATTTTCACTAGTAATTTTTTGTATATTAGGTATTCTATAGTTTCTTTGACAATTGATTGTTACATCTAAAATTATGGAGTTAATATTTTTTATTTTGGCTATAATTTTAATTTATATATTATATTATTGATTATGTAAATTTAGCAACATATTTGATTATATTAAATTGATAACATAATATTAATTTTAATTTTAATTTTAAAATTTGATAATTATTATATTTATCTTTCCCCGTGACTCCGTGATAATGTTTTTGTTATATCTTATATAAAATTAGTATTTGTATCATATATTAATAATAAATACTTAAATTAAGTTCAAAACAAAATATATCATTTCATATTCAAACTAGAACCTCACGCAACTGTCCAAATCAATGTACTAAAAAACCTGGTCCAAATCCTAAACATTAAACACAACATGCAATATATGAAATCAAAGTCATATCTACTCCCTCCGTTGTGGTCATGCAACCATAATAGCAACTACTCACTCTGTCATACCATAAACTTGTTATATCTACATAAACGAGTCTTTTGTGTATTGGGTGTACCATGCACTCAATCTACAATATTACTTGTTTATTTTAAAAATATTACTATTAATCTAAACCTAAACAACAATAATGATATTGGATTGTCTATTTTATGTAAAATTAAAATTATATTCTTATCGATATGATAACGTATGGATATTTAATTTTGAAAATATTCAAATTTAGTACGATACCAAATATTTTCAATTATTCAAACTTATCTATAATGTGCCATATGTATTGCTACCTATCAGTCATTCAATCGTTACAAAATAATCTTTTAATACCCTATTCAAATTTAAAATACAGACATAATTTAGAGTATTAAGTTTAATTTACACAATTTAAAATTTGTGGAATAAATGAGGGCCACTTGAAGAATACTGTCTGATCCTGGCCGCATTTACAGATGCACTAAGAATAAGTTAAAATAAATTGGCAGCAGCAAAAACTGAATGTATAACCCCCACGTTTCCCAACTCTTGTTTCCGTCCTCAACTAGATAATATCACCGCAGCCACCACTCCACCCACCGGTCGCCGTTTCCTTGGAAGGAGCTGCTGTCGGCGGTGGTTGGTACTTGGTGCTGCATACAGACTTCATGGGTGTCCTTGCAGGAGGCCATGTGGCTCACTTACCTCCCTCTTTCTATTTATAGTGCTATTTATTGTATTAAATAATAATATTGAGGTGTGGTCCTATTTATCATAATTAAGTCTGTTAAAGTATTTAAAAATGTACCCTTACAAAAAAAGATATATTATATAAATATATTAAATAATTTTGAATAATAAAAAACAAAAAAATTGTATATCACTACTGGACAAATCTCATGAACATTTAAATTTTTTGAACTCCTCAAATGTAAGATCATGTTCTTTGTCTTATATTAGGCGTACTAATAGGCAACAATGTGCATAAATATTATGTTACACACATAGTTTATAGATAAATTTTGAACAAAAGATAAAATTCGTAGAATATCTAAAGCCGGAAATCTAATGTCCCACTTTATTCTTTATTTTTAATTTTTTTCTAAGCTGGTTAGTATTTTAAATTTTGGGCTCCACAAATGTGTGACCATGTTCTTCGGGCCCTTGTTAGGCGGGCTAATAGGCAGGACTATGCATATATATTGTGTCACACATATATAGTTTATGGATAAATCTTGAACAAGAACTGAAATATGTAGAAGATCTCGAGCGGGAACTTTGATGTCCCGCTTCAATTTATTTTCTTCTTTAAAAATATTGAACCCGTAGTTGTTTTCAGTGACATATTTTATCATACAAATCACATATAAATTTGTAAGCTGCTAAAAGGTGTATGCAAAGAATTTTAAATTTAAATTAAACAAGCTATATATCACATCGGTAAAGAAAATAGTGGAGTTAAAAGTTGCACAGTTGCAAAGCATCAACAGAGTGCAGTTTGGTTTGGAATCAATCACAACTTCTTTGCATGATTTTGGACATCGTCAAAGGTGTCCCTTTTAGACAAATGGTTTGGTTGCAGATGATCTCAATATCGTACCACAACAGCATGGAAGACAAAAGCCTAACCTGCAAAAGTAAACCATTGATTGAACTTATCTAAAACCATGTATATTTGAAGACCAATAATTTATTGTCCCATTTTTCTTGAAATATAATTTTACCAATTTAACCAAACCTAATAAGTCTATTTTGCTGTCCAATTTTGGACCCTTCCCTAAGTAGTTGCAACCATTATTCATGTGGTGGTGACTGTTCAGACGTACATTCCCCCCCCCCCCCCCCCACCCATGGAATTGGAGTCCTGTAATCAAGGACATCAGGTATAAAGAAATATGGCCAAGCAAAGACATTTCTTAAATGCAAAAATAACACACCAGAAAATGATTTTCTTCACGTGGGATCCTCCTTTCCATCTACAATTATTGTCCTATTTTTATATTATTGCATATTTCATAAGTAATAAATAATATCCTGAATATATCTACCCTAGCTACCAGATATTTGGTCAGAATCGTTTGAACCATATTTGATAAAGATATTAAACAAGTTCAAACATAATATTACATTAGATTAAATGTAAAGCTCCGCTAGAAAAATTAAATTTGTTAATATACTTTATGCTGATTTGCAAATAAGTTTCATAACTAACTTAGTTATTTTAAACTACGCATTTTACATATTCTTTTGAAGTATATACATATATATATATATGTTTTTTTTTTTATCTTTTTCTTCTTTGGGATTGTTTACTATGAATGATTAGCCTAGATCTACAAATCTTAGTTGTCTTAGTCAGCTGATTACTTTGAATAACGATAAGTATATGATAAATTTAGTGTCCATATTATTTTAAAAATTCTGATTAAATATAAGTCCAATTTGAGCTCGTAGTGGAAGGCTCGATATATTCGACTACGATACAATATACCTCATTTGCAACATAGAAATAGATTTGGATATTCTATGCATTTAAAAAAATTAAAAAGAAAAAATAAAAAAAATGATTTAATCCAAAGATTCTAAAAGGGGTTTGTGCATGTGAGAATCCAAGGTGAGGACCAGTTGAGCAGCTTTATGGATTGGAGTGGGCATGTCTATCATGTGATCTTATACGTTACATACAAAGTAGTTGCTAGTTCTGCTACCACGCGAACAGCACAGCCGTACAGTGACACACCACATGCTCTCATCTCCAACCACGCTTTTGCGTCCAACGTGGTAGCACTGCATGCTTTTAATTGTATGCAATCCACACGCCGCCCCCCGGGGTCATTTGATGAGCTGTACAACAGATGTCATTTAATGACACCTGGCTCGCTATACCTTTCGAACCCTCTGGACCAAATTTTATTTATTTATTTATTTTAGGACAGGCAGTGAAGGGGTGTTTTTGGGTATTCCCATTCTCGTACCACAAAGGATTCTCTTTTTGTGTGTGTGTGTTGGGGGGAGGGTGGAATATGCTGAGCTGAGATGCACATTAATATTGTTTTAATAATTTTAAAAAATGGTTTTTTTTTTATTTTTGTAGTAATTAATAAAATCATCATGCATAAACTGTTAAGTGGGAATGCTTTTTTTCTATCTATTTTACAAAATTAATAAATTTAAGTAAAATATGATTGAATAAGTCCAAAGAAGAAAATAAAGAAAGTGGTATAAGAGATAATTTAAAATTTTGAAGTTGGTATGTTTATATAATTAAAAAAATGGAAGTTTAAGAAATAGGAATTATAAAATGATATGTATGAATTGCAAGAGAGTAAAAATTAGCCAAAGAAGAGGAAGGCACCCTAAACTGAAGATAAAGGCAGGAAGGATAGGACGTAGTTGGGAGATGGAAGAATAAGTGATTAGTGGTGACCTTGGAGCTGGAAGAAGTAGGGTCGTCAACACAAAGTTAACAATGACTTAAGTAAGTTAGCCTAAAATATAAATGAACCATTCCACAAAACATTAGCTCCCTAAAATAAACTACATTTTTTACTTCCTTACATGCCTTTTTATTTAGTTTTTAATTACGACTCACACCCTATTTATAATATTATTAATTTAATTAAAATATGTTATTTGTTTATTTAAAAACTATTATTAATTTTTTCAATATAACATATTAGCAGTAATATTTTTTAATTAAACAAATAATAGATAGATTTTTTAAACGATGGGGTAAATTTTATTTTACCCATTCAAAATAGAAAAAATTGGTGTGTGCCTTAACTATAATAAATTATGTTTTATACTCAAAACATCAACTTCTTTCAAGATATCAACCTTCTTTCAAATCAATTGTGAAAGTTATAAAAAATAATTTACAAAAGTTGAGAGAAGAGAGAGAAAAGGAATGAAAGAATAAAGATAACTTTAGACCAAAAAAAAAAAACAAAAAGGAGAGAGAAAAGTAGAGAAATAAGTCCTCACACAATTATATTTTATTCCTGTAAGTTTATCTTCTCCATAAATCATAATAGGATGGAAACATTATATTTTTTAATTTTGTACATAAAAGAGTAATTATTCTGTTTAAGTGGGTAATTTCTACTTACATATTATATGATTGTATATATAGTATATAATGGAATAAATAAATTAAGTAAACAGGTCAGATTAAAAAAAAAAAAAAGTACTGAATTTGAATACACCCAATTCAATTGCCAGCACGCTAAAATTAACATCCCAACCACTCTAGCATTTTCTCCCATCAAATAAAACAAAATAAAAAATAAAAATGTTATTGATGTTCCAATTCGACAATTTAAATTGTTAATTCGTGAATCCTTGCACAATGCGAGATTTGCAGTCTTCACATGGGAGAGGCAGTGGGGGAAGGGGGGGATAGGGTTGCAGCCCGCCCTCTTGTTTATCAGGTAAGAACAAACACTTTATACTTATCTGCTATTTATAGCTGCAATTGGAAATTTATTTTTATCTGGTGCATAAATTATTATATAATGAAGACATGCATGATGACATTCTTTCTGCAAAAAATTTGACAGTACCCTCCAGAATAGCCACGTTATATAAAATTCAAACGGCAGACTCTGTTCGGATTCTGGTCCTATTTTTTTATTTTTTTTTATTTGAATTTGATTTTGTATGTGCTATTTACAGACATAAATCATAGATAAGGATAGTGATATCTCCGGACTACTTAAAGATTCTACTGATGTGATTGCTTTCCTTTTTCTTTATTTATTTGTTGTAAAAGAATTTTCATTTCATTCATTTATATACATATAATAATAATCCTAGGCAAGAATGCAGGCAGATTGCAGTAGACCATTAGTCCCACCATGACTAAAGCTTAGATTCCCATCCCCTGTTTCACCAACCTTGAACTGCCCACGTGCTTTCTCCACATTTGATCCAGTTCTGGATATACATACAGCATTATAGTGTGCATACAAAATCCTAACCTGTTGATATCTTTTGTCTTTTATAAACAATCCACTTGCTTTGTGGAATTGTAGTTGTTGCAATCCTTTTTCCTGGCTGTGTATTTTAGTATCTGGACTGTTTCTAGTGCAGGAATCTTGTTTCATTGGTGCAATTCTTGTTAGTGTTTCAGGTTTCTGAACTGGGGTGTTGAATCTGGATTTGTTGATGGATGTTAATCTGAAGTTAGTGGATGTGGGGTTTTCTTTGCTGTTTCTGATATGGGTTTTGTGGGATTCTTTGAAGAGAAGAAGAGATAATGGTGATGACGACGATGGCGGCGACTATTTGTTGGAAAGAGAAAAATCACCCCCCTCCCCTAAGATTACTGTTTCATTGAATTTTGTAATCGGCATTTCTTATTTAGGATTTTTTCTTCATGAGTTCTGGAAATTCGGGACTTTCCCGATTGCTGCTGTTTTCTCTGCCATGGCCTGGTTTCTTGCGTGCATGGTGGCAGTTTATTCGGTGAGTAGAGAGCAGCAGAAAAGATGGCCATTAGTTCTCGTTGTCTGGTGGGGTTTTTCGAGCATTTGTGATTTGGTCGAAGTTGTGTTTTATCTCCATCATTTTGAATTCATAAAAGTGCGAAAATTTCTTCCGAAAGCTAATATAATTGATTTTGCTGCTCTTCCATTGTCTTTGCTGCTACTTTTCAATGCTCTTAGAAACAATACCATTAAGAAAATGAGTAGTTTCACCAAACCATTACTTGCAAATCAGTTAGAGAACAATTTAGATCGATTTTCGAGTGCTGGAATTTGGAGCCAGCTGACGTTCAGCTGGCTTAATCCTCTCTTTGCAAAGGGCCACAGGGAGAAACTCCAAGTGGAAGATGTACCGCCAATTTCTCGATTGGAAACTGCTGATGAAGCTTCTTCATTACTTGAAGAGTTTCTCAGAAAGCAGAAAACTCAAGCTCCCTCGCTTCCGAGTGCCATTCTCAATGCAATTCGGACACCCCTGGCCATAAATGCAGTTTTTGCAGGTATTTCAAATTTTTTTTTTTGTTCTGCCCTTCAAAGAAGTAGTGGCTATGTCCCTGGTATGATTATGATAGAAGAAGAATATGCCATAGAATATTTCACATCGATTTGGAGCTTTCAGAATAACTTAATTGCTAAGATATCATGATTAACTCCAGTTGTATTCTGTTTGTCATAATTGTTGCTTACTCTTAGGTTAGCCCTCAAATCAGTTGCTATTTAGCTGATTCCAAATGTTGAACTCTTTTCATATTTCTGCTGTACATCATGATATCTCACAACTTCTTGAAATTTTGCCTATAAGATGATGATTCAAGATTTTGAATTTTCCAATGATGATTACACAGGAGTCAATACGATTGCTTCTTACATTGGTCCGCTGCTAATAACGAGCTTTGTGAACTTTTTGTCAACTAAGGATGAAAACATAGAATGGCACCACGGTCTGATTCTTGCATTGATTTTTTTCATTGCGAAGAATGTAGAATCACTATTTCAGAGGCAGTGGTACTTTGGTGCTCGTCGTATTGGCATAAGAGTCAGGGCAGCTTTAATGTCGGTGATATACAAAAAATCATTGGCCATTAAGTATGGAGGTACAAGTGGCGGCAGAATCATTAATTACATCAATGTTGATGTTGAGAGGATCGGAGACTTTTGTTGGTATTTCCATGGTATTTGGTTGCTTCCAATTCAGGTCATCCTTGCACTGGTTATATTGTACAAGAATTTAGGGGCTGCTCCCTCTATTGCTGCTCTTTTCACCACGATATTTGTGATGATAAGCAACACCCCACTTGCGAATATGCAAGAAACTCTCCATACAAAGATAATGGAGGCGAAAGATTCACGGATAAAAGCTACTTCGGAGACCTTGAAGAGCATGAGGGTCTTGAAGCTGCATTCATGGGAATCGACGTTTTTGAAGAAACTGATGGATCTTAGGGAAATAGAGAGAGGTTGGCTGAAAAAATACCTCTACACAAGCTCAGCTGTGGCTTTCCTTTTCTGGGCTTCTCCCACATTAGTTTCGGTTGTCACTTTTGGTGTTTGTGTTGTATTGGGAACACCATTAACATCAGCTACGGTTCTCTCTGCTTTAGCCACTTTCCGAATTCTTCAAGAACCTATCTACAATCTGCCAGAGCTTATTTCTATGATTGCTCAGACTAAAGTCTCAATTGATCGGGTTCAAAATTTTATTATGGAAGAAGATCAGAAGAGACTGGTGCACAATCACATTCCAACTACAAAAGGTGTTGCCATTGAGATTGAACCAGGAGAATACGCGTGGCAGAATAGAGATGCAAGGAAACCAACAATCAAAATAGCTGAAATACTCAGGATTATGAAAGGGAGCAAGGTGGCTGTTTGTGGTTCTGTAGGCTCTGGCAAGACGAGTTTCCTATGCAGCATACTTGGTGAGATACCTAGAATATCTGGTCCGAGTATAAAAACTCACGGATCAAAAGCTTTCGTGCTTCAAAGTGCTTGGATACAAACAGGCACCATTAGAGATAACGTCTTGTTTGGTAAAGAAATGGAAAGGGCTTTCTATGAAGATGTAGTGGAAGCATGTGCACTGAATCATGATATTGAGATGTGGGCTAATGGAGATTTATGTGTTGTGGGGGAAAGAGGGTTGAACTTGAGTGGAGGACAGAAACAAAGAATTCAAATGGCGAGGGCGCTCTATAGTAACTCTGATATATATTTGCTTGATGATCCTTTCAGCGCCGTTGATGCTCATACTGGCGCTCACATGTTCAAGGTAAGAAAATTTAACTTATCGAATTTCTTCAGTGAAAATATCTCATTTCATATGATTGATCAAGTTGCTATTATGCAGAAATGTCTGATGCAACTCTTGCATGACAAGACTGTCGTCTACGTTACTCATCAGTTGGAATTTCTAGACGCTTCCGACCTTGTATTGGTAAGTTACACGCACTCATAGCAACTATGGATGCAATTTCTTACAAGACATGCATAGTTTGTACATGTTAAGAAAGATGGTTGCTCTTACACCAACCTAAATTTTGCATATAGGTTATGAAAGATGGGCGAATTGTTGAGTCAGGTAAATATCAAGATTTAATCTCAAATCCTGATGGAGAGCTCATAAAACAGATGGCAGCCCACAGTAAATCTCTAAATCAAGTTCACCGTCCAAAGTGTACGCAATTAGATAAGAGCCATCACCAGGCGAAACACGTGGAATTAACTGAAGTAAAATTCGTAGACCTTAGCAGAAGCAGCAGGGGTTCAGAGAGATGTCTACACGAAGAAACAGAAAGTGGCAGAGTGAAATGGCATGTGTATGCAACCTTTGTCACCTCTGCCTACAAAGGAGCTCTCGTCCCAATTATCCTGTTGTGCCAGGTCTTCTTCCAGCTGCTACAGATGGCAAGCAATTATTGGATCGCATGGGGATCCGAAAGAGAAGACATTGTCACGAAAGAGCACTTGATCGGGATATTTGCTTTGCTTTCCGGTGGAAGCTCTTTCTTTATTCTGGGACGAGCAATTCTGCTCTCAACAATAGCAATTGCGACAGCTCAGCGTCTCTTTCTTGGAATGATGGCATCAATCTTTCGGGCACCTTCATCTTTTTTTGACACCACCCCTTCAAGCAGAATTCTTAATCGGGTCAGTAGATATCAGTCATTTTTCTTAGGCTTTATGGTGTCTAATTTTTTTGGTGGTCTAAACTTGCATTTTCGATCAACAGTCTTCTACAGATCAAAGCATAGTGGATACGGATATTCCATACAGATTAGCTGGACTGGTGTTTGCTCTGATTCAACTATTAAGCATCATTGTGCTCATGTCCCAGGTTGCCTGGCAGGTCTTCTTCCTCTTCCTCATCGTATTCGCCATCTCCATATGGTATCAGGCAAGAAAATTTTCCATATGAAGCATCAAATTTCGGCAAACGCGCACCTTTTAAATGTCTAAAAGAGAGTTTCTAAGTTTCCATGTTGAGTATATAATCTCCAACAATGTGTTTTAGTATATAATTTCTTCTCTAATGCAGGCATATTACATCAAAACCGCGAGAGAATTAGCACGAATGGTTCCAATTCAGCAAGCTCCGATTCTCCATCACTTTTCAGAGTCTATAGCTGGAGCCACAATAATACGGAGCTTCAATCAGGAAGACCGCTTTTGGAAGAAGAGTGTGGATCTCATTGACGATTACTCTCGGGTTGCTTTTCACAACTCTGGCACAATGGAATGGCTCTGTATTCGGATCAATTTCCTGTTCAACCTCGTCTTCTTCCTTCTTCTTGTCATCCTTGTCAGCCTTCCAAGGTCCACCATTGACCCCAGTAAGCACATCACCATCCTTCTTCAATTGGGTAGAGAGAGAGAGAGAGAGAGAGGACATCATTAAGTGATATAGTATTTGCTTGAATGCAGGCTTGGCGGGACTAGCAGCTACATATGGTTTGAACTTAAATGTACTCCAAGCATGGGTAATATGGAACCTGTGCAACGTAGAAAACAAAATGATATCTGTAGAGAGGATACTTCAGTTCACTGGCATAACAAGTGAAGCTCCACTGATTATCGAAGATCACAGACCAGAGACAGATTGGCCTCAAGAAGGAAGAATCGAAGTTGAAAATCTCCAAGTACAGTACAATCCTCTTCTCCCTAAAGTTCTCAAAGGAATCACCTGCACTTTTCCAGGTAAAAAGAAAATTGGGGTTGTGGGAAGAACTGGAAGTGGGAAGTCTACTCTAATCCAAGCTCTCTTCAGAGTGGTGGAGCCCTCGGAGGGACGTATTGTGATTGATGGAATAGACATTTCAAAGATAGGCCTACAAGATTTGAGGTCTAGATTGAGTATAATTCCTCAGGATCCTATTTTGTTTCAAGGGACCTTGAGGAGAAATCTTGATCCTCTACAAGAACACTCTGATCAGGAGATATGGGAGGTAAGTGATATAATTTGTGTTTACAATATCATTAAATTGAAAGTATTTGTAACTTACTTTCCGTGCAACGAGCCAGGTTTTGCGCAAATGTCATCTTGCTGAAAACATTAAGCAAGACGAGAGGCTTCTAGAAGCACCAGTTTTGGAAGATGGAGAGAATTGGAGTTTGGGACAAAGGCAGCTTGTGTGTCTAGCAAGAGTGCTGTTGCAAAGGAGAAGAATATTGGTGCTGGATGAGGCTACAGCTTCAGTAGATACAGCAACCGATAACCTGATTCAGAAGACTATAAGAGAAGAAACAAACGGGTGCACAGTCATAACGGTAGCTCATCGGATACCCACAGTCGTTGACAATGACCTTGTTCTGGTCCTTGCTGAAGGTAAAAACTGATATGATCCTTCTTCATATGATTGCTACTTAAAATGTTGAATTTTCTAAAAAAGAAACATGGTGTCTATACGATTGCTGCAGGTAAAATAGTCGAGTACAACTCGCCTGCTGAGTTGCTAGGAGATAGTAACTCGGCCTTTTCGAGTTTGGTGATGGAATTCTTGAGAAGATCATCTGGCAATGACAAGTTTGAATGAAGAAATGAGGAGATGGTTAAACTGTGTTTTTAACATGTAATTGTTGATTTTAGTCTGTAGGAAAAAAAAGTGATGAATTGGTAGCTAACTGATAACTTAATAAGTAGGAGCAGGCAGAGGTGTAAATATAGGACGGAATAGTTGTGATTCTGATTCAACCATACTACAATTTGTTGAAAAATAAAAGAGTAATTGCACTTAGCCCCATCAACTATCACCATTTCACACTTTAACACTACGTGTGTGTGTGTGTTGCCATCTGAAAGCTGCCTATTGTCAACGGGCCAACACCCGCCCAAAACAGAACAGAAGTTACAACTTTGCTATTTATCAAAGAACTGCTATCAAAATTAAATTTGCTATTATATTTTAAGTACCCAAAATAATAATAATAATACTAATAATAATCATCTAAATTTAACAACTAAAGTGGGAAATAATTTTTTAAATCTAATAAAATTTGAGAACTATATAAAAATTCTAAACTATTACAAATAAAATTGAAAATTGTTTATATAAAATGAATTGCACCTCTACCACCACTTTTCTTAACAAAATACAGATATATGTATAATTTGGCATTCTTGATCAGGTTTTATTCTGGAATAAAACGACAAAAAAATTGGAAAAATATTGTTGCATGGATCGAATTTGATGAATTATTTGAGAACGAATCAGGTTACATATATTAGATTTAATTCATAATCTTGATTATTTTCGTTATTATTAATTATTTTAAATTTAACTTTTGTTTTTATTTAATTGTTTCAAATATATTTTTTTAAATTGAATGTTGTTGGATTATTTTGGATTTATAGATTAAACTTCTTCAACTTTTAGTTTATTTCTACTAATAATCTCAAGTAATTGGTTATGTATTTATCATCATTAAACTTGATGTAATATTAGGCTAAGATTACTATCCATAATTTGTTATTTAAATATTTAGCATTTAGTTTGTGAGTTAGTTGGTTTATATGAATACCCTAATATCTACAATAAATTAATGATAATATCAAACAAGTTGTAGCGTTGGTTTGGTGGTTAAAGAAGTATAATCTTCAAAACCTGTGATCAAGTATCATGACAACAACCAAGTAATCGACAACATATCAAGTCAACTTATTTAAATCAATCTAAATTTTTGCAATTGTGGAACATAAAACTAAATTGACTTTTATTTTATTTTATTTAATAAAAGTATTATATGGGTATAAGGTTTAGTAAATAGTAAGAATGAAATAAATGTACCGCAATTTTGTTCCTGACTTGTAATGTTTGATGTTGCAAGCAACTATCTCTTCATTAGATGGGAACAAAAAAAACAAAGCTATACTTAATAATTTATCAAAATTAAAAGTAAGAGTAGCAAGGTGTCGTGGTGTAGTTGGCTATCACGTCAGTCTAACACACTGAAGGTCTCCGGTTCGAGTCCGGGCGACGCCACTTTTTTTTTTTTTTTCTAATTTATTTGTTTTCTTTTTGTTATTGTCTATGGCCTTCCCATTTTGGTATTAGTTTGCTTTATATGAGCTTTGGGCTTGGGGGCCCTAAATAAACATGAATTTAGTAAAAAGTCAGGCCCAATAAACATGACAACTATCCCTTCATGAACCCAAAATAAAAGCGCTGATGATGTCCTGAAAACAAGCAAAATGTAACTCTCATTCAAGACAAAGCCAATGTATAAAATTGATTTCATTGCATAAAGCCAACAGAATTACACAAATGTAAAAGTTCGAAATACATTTGTTGTTAACAACAACACCCTCTACAAATTTTCTGATTGCACTAGAATCTAGAGAGGCAGATTTGAAACCAAGAATGAATCTTGTCATTGAGGATCTGAGAAGAAAGCATTGATTTTTGGCATCACCTGAGGCGGCCTGCTCCGGACGTACTTCCTCAGCCCGTGCTCGGCGTACTTTTCGCCTTCCTCGAAGTTTTCCAGCACGCCTGCACCTCTTTTCTCCTTCATCACCCTGCATGTAACAAAATTTGTATCATACTCTTGCATGATTTTATTATTGTTTTTCCTGTAATTATATTAGTAGATACCTGACTTCTGGGTTGGTGGTAATGTTTCTTACGAGCTGCATGGACATTAGACCCACCACTGTTCCAACGGCTCCAAGAAGTGGGTACACCTCAGGCTTGATCCATCTACCCATTTTCTTAGAGAGAAGCCCACACGATCTTTGCTTTGCGAAGAAAGGTATGAGCTTCTCCCTTTACTTATTTTTTTATTTTGCAGCCCAAGAACTTGCAAGACAGAATACCACAACGAGATGTTTAGTGTTGTTAATTGATGCAGTATTTATATACAGAGTGGGGAACAAATTATGTTCCCAAAATGGAGTTAAATTGTTTGCCAAATTTTGTGCGTGGTGATGCTCCAAACAAGGACATCTTCTTGGCGCACGTTTCAGGGTTTGTTTCTTCCACTTCACATTTGAGCTAAACCACTCAAATTAATTATTATTATACAGGTAATGTAGTTTATTATAAATTTTTATTTTTGTTCATATGACTTTAATCTACTTCAATAATTTACGGATTTTATTATTGGCCTTCAATTTAAATTTGATCTCATTTTCACGGAATAACAAATTTCTCGTAAGAAATCCTTGATATTGCAGTCAATTTGCTTTTTTCCACAATAAATTCGAGTATATCCAAAATCTATATATATATATATATATATATATATATATATATATGAAAGAACAAAATATAGAAAATTTGGCATATGTGGCACAAAATGAAAGAATTTTTTTACACATTATCAAAAGTTTTAAAAAATAAATAATTTTGAAACGTGAGATTGACTTTAGAAATCAAATCTTTTTTTTTTTTTTGACAAAATATATTTTTAACAAAAAAAATATATTTTCTATTTGATTACTGTAAGCAGTTCGCAACGAACACTTGAAGATTTCACCAATAGTGGACACATATAATTTATGGACCATTTGTGCACATCATAATTAAATGTCACCACTATAAAATAAGATAAAATTATCGTAACAAATAATTTTGCACGATATAAAATGCATTAAACAGTAACATATAATTTGAAGCAATGAAAGGCTCTGTTGATAGTAAATTAGATAATATATAACTACATTTAACAGGGTGTCGTGGTGTAGTTGGTTATCACGTCAGTCTAACACACTGAAGGTCTCCGGTTCGAGTCCGGGCGACGCCATTTTTAACATTTTCAGCTTTTAAAGTCTTTTTACTCTAGAATCTGAAAATTGTCTTTTATTCTAGAATGCAATATTGATTGGACTAAAAAAATATTAAAATGATAATATAATATAATTTATTTGCTGTTCTTCTCCTAAATATATATATATATATATGTATGTACTGAAAGAAACTTTTAAACAAATCCTGGCAAATTTTTAAAAAGAATCTGACAAACAAGTTTTCTAAAATTATTTAGCAAAATGTGTTGGTAAATTTGGTTACAATTTAATAAGGTAATAGCAAATATATTTACTTACCAATTTTGCTCAAAATAATAAATGATATTTATATAATAAAATAAAAACAAAAAATTATAAAAAAATTAATTGACGGTACACTACAAAGAAAATCCCAAAATTTATACAACAAAAATAATTTATAATATATATGTACATATGTTTAGCAAAACATGATCAAAGAAAAAAAAAATTATTTCTATGCTAATTGTTAAAGGACAATCCTACTAATTAATTAGAGTGAAATTAATTTGGAAGAAAACCATTTACATATTTTTTCTTATTATTTGTAACCTTTATCATAATTTTAGCCATTTTTAACATATATGTCATTTGCCACAGTAAATATATTTTATAGACTTTTATTGTTTCCGACCTATTTTTGTCACAGAGGACATAAATGCTAAAATTATGATAAAAGTCATAAATGGACAAAATCTTACTAAAAATATACATAAATAGTTATTTTCATACCTTTTCACAATCAATAGTGTTAAGAATTATGTAATGCAATTAGATTGGTAATTAATCAACTTATAATTATATAATTGAGGTGAAGAGCAGTTTTAGGCATGACGACTCTGTACTGTCGTATCAAAAGTTAAAGACCAAATTGGAATAGTTTTATCTTTGTAAATGAAAATATAGAAACTTAATTTAAAATAAAAATAAAAATAGAGGACCTAAATATAATTTCCCATAATAATAGGTGTGACATATAACGTCTCTAGGGGATGTCAATTGTCATGCCTTGTATCCATATTGGCATACTTAGTGCTCCTTGACATTATATAAGTATTGTTTTGACTACAATTTTTTAAGAAAAAAAAAAAAAAAAAAACTTATTAAGTTATTATTTTAATCCTTTTTTTTCTCTCCCTCTATTTCCACATATAAAGCCGGCGAAACTAAATAAACAAATAACTCAATTGACCGGTTGAGGATAAATTAATTGGATGCTCGGTAACTAGGCTTCCTTTATTTTCTATCTATTTTTTGAAAAAGAAATTCAATCATTTAGTATTGAATATATTACTTTATTCAATACAACTTGATCCATAATATTAATATATTAATTTAAAATTAAAATTTTATAGATCGAAGGATTATGCATGATATTTCAAACACAATATTCTTATGGTGAACTTGTATAAGGTTCGAGTTGGGATCAATGTGAACATTTTTTTGAAGCGACGAAAAAACATGGGTCATATTTTCTTGCAATGGATCAATTATATTTCATCTAAGGCATATTATTGTGAGGATCGACATGAATATTCGAGAAAATATGGGTTTTGTTGAATGTCCTTCCACCACCTTCTCAATTACTTTTTCAATAATCTATCTTCCTGTTTTTGTAATTAATAATGGTATTATCATTTCCCATAGCAAAAAGATATATATTAATTTAAATATATCATTACACTACATAACGTCAACAATCAATCTCAACTTTATTCAATTTTAATGTTTATATAAATAAAAACTTCCAATTTTCCCTCCAATTGATAGTTTCTAAATATGGATATCCAATTGATAGTTTCTAAATATGGATATCCAATTTTAATGACTAAATTATTTACTTTTCATATAAAAAATAATGAAAAAAAATTAAAGCTACTAATTTCATAAAATATGGACCAGAAATTAATAATAGCATTTTAGAAGAATGAGAGTACAGCAACCAAATTAGAGGATTTATAAATTTGAACGATTTATTCCAAAATCAAGAAAGATAAAGTAAAACCATTGACTAATTTTTCAGTAATATGCTAAAAAGAAAACAAAATCTTTCGGATAAATAAAAATAAGTCACTCTAGTTGAATTGTAGAGATGTATGCATTAAGTGTATGTATCTTTTTATATATAATGACTTGAATTCTAGTCTAAAATGGAAAAAAAAATGCGAATCTTAATTGATTCAAACGCAGATGTGTGAATATCCGCGCTTTAACTTCATATTTTTTTGAGTAAAAATAATACTTTTATCGAAAAAAGGTAATTTATATTTTCAAGAGATTATTAAAAAATATAAATTATTAAAAAATACATATTATGTAATGTATGCTAAAAAATCTTATTGGGTTGCATATATATATATATATATATATATATTTTTTTTTTTTTTTATCTTACGGATTAAATCGAATTATTTCATTTGCAATAGATCCATGAATTTGGGTACAATAAACCAATTCTCTAGCTAAAAATAATATGCGATAATTATGAGCTATTAACTATATCCCATAATTAGTGGATGTCCACCAATTATCGTAAATCATGATATTTAATATTAAAGAAAAACTAAAAAGTAATTGAAAAAGGATAGAGATAAGTTGACTCTCAAATGTAAAGATATGGGGTTCTCAACTATCTTAATCAAGTACCACTCAACACATTATTATTATATATATATATATACACACATATATATATTTTTTAATTTTAGGAATTGACTGTTTGGGTTGGAAATAGATATATTTATATTTGATTATTTATATAAAAAACAAAATATTACGGGAGTTTGGTATTTGTATTAGTATCATTTGCTTTTAGCTTCCGATGTTATTTGTGAGATTATATTTATTATATTTTAAAAAATGTGATTGAAAAATCGGTAGGTAGGACCAACATTTTAAATATTATGATTAAATATATTATTTTATTAAAATACTATGTAGGTGGTTAGTTTCTTTGTATGATGATGTTTGAATTTTATAATATTATATTAGATGAATTGATAATGGTGAAACCCTTACTTTGAATATTGCAGTTATTAAAGATATGATTGAAGATTCTCAATATACGATTGACGATCCTCAAGATTAGCATTCTCCTAAAATTGATTTGTAAATATCTCTAGATTATTTATTTCCTTTGGTAAATATTCTAGGTCCTTCTTTGTACTCTTTATAAGGTTCACGAGAGATGTAAATAAAACAAGGCAAATTTCATTTCCCTTCACATGGTATCAGCCTAACCCTAGGCCCAAAAAAAAAAAAACCCTTTTCTCCCTTCCCCAGTTCGATCAGGTATGGCGCCCCCCTCCACCGCTTTACCGTTCGCTACTCTGCTGCATATGGTTACCATTAAACTCTCTTCTTCCAATTATCTCTTGTGGAAGACACAGATGGTCTCGATTCTTGAGTGTCAAGATTATTTAGGGTTTGTTGATGGCACAAACCCTCCTCCTCTCGCTGTCTCTTGTGATTCTCACGGAAACGAGATACCAAATCCAGAATTCCAGACCTGGAAGTCCACGGATCAACTGATCCGTACCCTACTCCTCTCATCTCTCACGGAGGAGTCCATGTCCCATGTCCTTGGCTGCGATTCCTCTCGTTCCATTTGGTCATCCCTTGCATCCGCGTTCCAGCAGACGTCCAAATCCAGAGAACTCCGCCTCAAGGATGATCTCCAACTGATGAAGAAAGGTTCCAGATCGGTGTCAGAATACGGCGCAACCTTTCGGAGTTTATGCGATCAGCTATCGGCGATCGGTCGGCCGGTGGACGAGACTGACATGTCCCACTGGTTCTTGCGAGGGCTGGGACCGGAGTATTCTGCCTTCTCTGCCGTCTTCATGGCACATGCCTCCTTGCCGAACTTGAAGGATTTAATTGCGCAGGCAGAGACGTTCTCTCTTTTCCAGGAGTCGGTTGCAACCACTTCACAAACCACTCCCGCCTTTGTCGCGCATGTCCCGCAGAAGACTCGGTCTCCATCTCATGCAGGTTCTTCTTCTGGATCAGGCAACTCCCGTCGATCGCCCTCGCAGCATCCGTCCCCTCACGAGCAGTCTTCTTCTGCCCAGAAATCCAACAATAAATTCCGGCGTTCCCGTCCCCCTCGTTGCCAACTGTGTAGATCCGAGGGGCATTATACGGACAATTGCCCCCAATTTTCATGCTCTCCTCGTCCCGCTGCTGCTAACTTGGCCGACGCCTTCCATGCGGGTTGTTCGATTGGTCAGTCCACTCCCTCAGATTGGTATGTGGACACGGGTGCTTCGGCCCACATGACGTCTTCTCCTGATGCACTATTGGACGCTCAACCTTACTCAGGTGATGGTCGGGTTATTGTGGGTAACGGTGCACAACTTCCTATTTCTCATATTGGTAATATTAATCTGTCTGACCGTGTTAAATTATTGGACGTACTTGTTGTGCCTCATATCACAAAAAACCTGCTTTCCATTAGTAAGCTCACGTCAGATTTTCCAGTTGATGTCATTTTCACTGATCAATCCTTTGTCATTCAGAATCGTCAAACCAAGGATCTCGTCGCCAAGGGTAGACGTGAAAATGGCCTTTATGTTCTTGAGCATGGTCATTCCGCATTTGTTACTGCTCTACGATCTACGAAGTTGCGAGCCTCTTTTGAATTATGGCACAGACGCCTCGGACATGTTAATTTTGATGTTATTTCTTTATTGAATAAACTAGGGCACCTATCTGTTACTTCTTTATTACCAAAGCCTTAGCTTTGTGCATCTTGTCAATTTGCAAAAAGTAAACGCTTATCTTTTATTCTAAATGATAAACGTGCTAGTCATGTTCTGGACTTGATTCATTGTGATCTTTGGGGACCTGCGCCTGTAGCCTCTTCGGCTGGCTTTCGTTATTATGTTGTGTTTATTGATGACTTCTCACGATTCTCTTGGTTCTATCCTCTGGTTGCTAAATCTGATTTTTACGCTACATTTTGGTGGAGACGCAGTTTGAACGACATGTAAAAATCTTTCAAAGTGATGGAGGAACATAATTTCTTAATCACACCGTCAAAAACCTTTTTCACTCTAAAGGGATCATCACTCTGTCTCTTGCCCGTATACTCCTGAGCAAAATGGCCGTGCTGAACGGAAGCACAGACATATCACCGAAACTGGTCTAGCCCTGCTTTTCAATTCAGGTGCTCCAATGAATCTTTGGGTTGAGGCGTTCTCTGCTTCTGTCTACACTATCAACAGGCTGCCATCATCCCTCTTGCACGGAAGGTCTCCTTTTGAGCTACTTTATCACTCTGTTCCGTTCTATGATAATTTCCATCCCTTTGGATGTCGTGTTTTTCCTTGCTTGCATCATTTTGCAGAAAATAAGTTCTCTGTTCGCAGCAAACCTTGTATTTTTGTGGGATATAGTTCGAATCATAAGGGTTTTTGGTGCCTTGATCCTGCCACTGGTAAAGTCATCATTTCTCGTCATGCTCAGTTTGACGAGGCTTGTTTCCCGTTCGTCGGCTCCTCTTCCCAGTCTGCTCTCACTGATGTGGACGAGTTCCTTGAGCCCGGTTCTTCAGACATCTCAGGCGGTCCTTCTGCTACCCCACCTGATCCCACTCCTTGTCGGCTTTGTCCTCCTTCACCGAGCTCCGTGGCCTCCCTGCCGCCACCTCCTCCGGTTTCCGCTCCGAGTTCTGCACCGCCACCTGTGCCTACCTCCAGCACTCACCCGATGCAGACTCGTGCTCGCTCTGGGATCTTCAAGCCTCGCCATATTGCTGACTTCGCTGCCACTCCGTTGCTTCATGCTCTTGTGGCTACTTCTGTCCCTAAGGGTTACAAGAGTGCTGTGAAACACTCGCATTGGGTTGCTGCTATGGATGCCGACATGGCTGCTCTACGCTCAAACTCTACTTGGATCCTTGTTCCTCGCCCTGCAGGGGCAAACATTGTTGGCTCGATCTTTGCTATGCGGTAAATCACCTCAGTCAATTCCTGCAGTCTCCCACCACCGATCATTTCTCTGCAGCAAAACGTGTCCTTCGTTATGTGAAGGGCACCCTCTCCTTCGGCCTTTCTTTTTCTAAGGGGTCCCCTCGTGGTCTTTTGGGATATTCAGACGCCGACTGGGCTCGTTGCCTCGACACTCGTCGATCTACATTTGGTTACTCCATCTTCCTTCATGGCAACCTAGTCTCTTGAAGTGCTCGTAAGCAGCCCACAGTGGCCCGCTCCAGCTGTGAGTCCGAATATCGTGCCATGGCTGCCACCGCTGCTGAACTTGTTTGGATTACTCATCTTCTCAAGGAGCTTTCTGCTTCGCCTTCGGCCCCCCCTTTGCTACTTTGTGACAACAACAATGCCCTATTTCTCAGTCAAAATCTAGTTGCTCACAAACGTGCGAAACATATTGATATAGATTTTCACTTTGTTCGTGAACTGGTTACTTCGGGGAAGCTCCTTACGAAGTTCGTCCCTTCTTCGCTTCAAATTGCGGATGTGTTCACCAAGAGTCTTGCCAAGCCGCAATTTGTTCTTCTTCGGTCCAAGCTTCGTGTTGGTCCCAACCCCACGTTGCGCTGGAAGGGGGGTATTAAAGATATGATAGAAGATTCTAAAGATACGATTGACGATCCTCAAGATTAGCATTCTCCTAAAATTGATTTGTAAATATCTCTAGATTATTTATTTCCTCTGGTAAATATTCTAGGTCCTTCTTTGTACTCTTTATAAGGTTCACGAGAGATGTAAATAAAACAAGGCAAATTTCATTTCCCTTCACAGCAATTGAATATAATTTGTTATATTACTATTGATATAATGCTTGAATAGTATTCCTTTCGTACGATCCACATATTGAATATATACTTATTTTTTTATAGATCAATTATAAGATTAAATTAATATAAAAATTAATTTTATAATTTTTTTTATTAATTCTTATATAGTACTCAAACACATCCGTTGTCTTTTTGTATCATTCTCAACATACGTGAATTAATTGAATAACACACAAATAATTAAAATAATTTGAATAATCTTATTAGAAAATTATTTTTGATATTCTCATATTTTTGTCAAAATAATTAATTAATAATTTTATATAATTAATTGTATTTATACTAATGTTAGTATAAATATAGATTTATTTACGGGATAGATTTGAGATTAAAAATCAAATAAGATAAATTGATTAACCTTATTTAAAAATTAAAATTACCTAATAATATTATTAGAAGAAACTTATAAATTATTTTTTATTTACAGCTCAAACTCAATATAAATAGTGCAATTCACAATAAAAATGATCAAATCTAACCTAAATAATATACTAATACATAACCTAATTTTTAATCTAATGTCTAGTTTTCAATATATGCATTATGTATGTTAAATTAAAGATTATGAAAAAAAAAAATTGATTTGATATATTATATGTCAAAAATATATTAAAAATGGAAAAATTATTTGTATATTAAAAAATAAAAATAACTTTTGTATTGATATTTTTAAATTTACAAAATTTGCTTTAATACATACATATATATATATATATATAGAAGTGGTACATATAGTTTAAAAAATACTTTTAATAATAATAATAATACAAATATGATTTGTGGGTGTAGAATATTATAAATCTGAAAAATGGAGTTGGAGATGAAAACCAAACATACCCTATGTTTGTTATAAAAAAAAAGATCATTTTAATTAATTTTATATAAAATTTGTTTATTTATAAATAAAATATATTTGAACATATTATAATTCGTACATTTGGGGTGAAGTTATTAGAGCAAGATTGCAAATTCAATTCCTGTTTGAATTGAAAATTATAATACAGATTTTTAATTTCACGACTTATGGTAATATGATAGAAGAGTCGTTAAATATTAAATGAGATGGCTGAAAAGTTTTATGAGGAATTCTTCTATTAAATTTATGAAATTAGTTTATGAGGATTATTTAGCTCCCTACTAATTAAACATTTTATGATTATTTATAATTTTATTAGTAAAATAAAAATAGTTATGACTGTATTATTAAAAAAATCATCAGAATCGAGTTTTGTTTTTATAATTTATTTTATTCAATATTTTTTAATAGTTTATAAAATTATGTAGAAAAAGATTAAGCATCTTCACAATTAAAAGCATAGCCACATACATGTACTCTCACCTAATACAATTGTTATTAAATTAAATTATAAAAAAAAAGGGGGGGATGATGGATCACAAAAAAGTTGCGATGCATGGTTGGTCAATATTCCATTATTTCTTGTCTTGTCTTATTTGATTAAATAATTCATTTGTTTATAAAAAAAGAAATTAATAGTTTTCAACGGACACCTGCATCTGTATGACTACTATCTATATGACTGGTCAGTATAGTTTAGAGAAAAAACTACAAATTTATACAAAACTCCAAACATAAGTAAAGGTAATAAATACATCGCCCTTTCCAAATATATATATATATATATATATATATATATGTTATTGAATAATATATACTTTTTTATCAAATCAAGTAAAAATATAATTATTATAAACTACTCGTTCAAAACTTCACCTGATGATCAATTTTAACTATTAAAATAGAATAAGATATTTTATTTATTAAACTATAACTCAAAAGACAGAATTAAGTAGTGAGTTGTTTTATTTGGAAAAGTAGGAAATATATAAAAAGAAATTGGGAGGAGGCAACAAACCTAAATTCAAAATGGGACTCTCTATTTTCAAACTACCAACTCAGACTCAGGTTGATGAATTGTTCCAAAGAATATTCCATCATTTGCTTCTAGAACATTTCTACTACAAATCACCCATTGCTTCTTTTCCAACCTTAATCCCATTTCTCTCAACAATGGATTTTAACATTTATTTTTTATCTCTATATTTCCTTTCCCAATTTTATTAATATCATTATTAATTAACTTTTATGCAAGTTTTGTGTCTTCACTTTAATATAATATTTTCTTTTTCTCAAAACAATTACTCCATTCGCCCCAAATAAAAAAGAGTTATATTTTATTAAAGTACAATTTTTTATTTAAAGGTATAACATTTTATAAATTATAAATCTGCACTTATACATTTTTTTAATTTCTTAATTAGACTTATTTTGTATATAATTTGTTTGCAATCTTTTTTTTATATTTAGTAATAAAATGAGACATTAATTTTTTTAAATATTTATAAAACCCTAGGCCAAAAGAGAAAGATCATAGATTTAAAAAAAATGATAACATAATGGAGCATTTAAACTATGAGGAAAAAAGTGCTATAATTACAAAATATGTAAAAGTTAGAAATTAAAATGATAATTTGGGTGATGAAGAAATGGGTATTAGCACTTTTAAATTTCCAAAAGTAGCGTTGCAATTGATGATCCTACGGATACAAAAACTATGTACTCATCCAGATTTATGCAACAAAGTCTTTATATTTTCTATAACAGTTAGTATTTAAATAATTTTAGCATATGATTCAATTTATCAAAATTCTTAACATTGAACTCAATTTTTAATTATCGCAATTAGTCCAAACACTTTGGGTTGTAGTGTTATGATCTTAGGTGTGACAAATTTTTTTGTATTCGTTTTTTTTGTCACTGTAAATATTAATTTTATAATAGAATTGAAATTTTTTTTTTTAAAAAGGGCCAAATTATTATTATTATTATTATTTTTAAATTTAAATGTAGTACTAAAAATTTGGACGTTTAAGATGGTGTATATTATGCTAAAAAATAGTGGAAATCCATTTCCTGTCATGCATTTTTGGAGAATAAATGTTTTATGTATCATTATATATTATTTGTGTAGAATATTCGATGTTAACTAGAAACATTTAAATTTCTAGTTGTTTCTTTTTCCCCAAGACAAAGAAAACCGCTGATTAGATCCACCAGTTTTCACAAAACCGGCTTAACCCCCCTATTTATATGCCCCCACGCTCTTCCTCTTCCCCACAATACTACTCTCTTTGCTTTTCACCTCTCTTCTTTTCTCACAGATTATCTTTCCCGACTCACTTTTGTTTCCCTTTTCTACACCATGGGCAAGATTAAGATCGGAATTAACGGTATTTTCCTCATCTCTTTCTTTTCATCCGTATTCATTTTTATATTTCCATGCTTTTTACTTCGATTCGGGGAAGTACTATGTCCACTGTTTTTCTGATCTGTGATATTTTCCTACTTATTCAAGTAAGTTTCTTCGCATTTCCGGGCTATTGAATAAATCTCTGAGTTTCTATTATGTTTCTTGACCAGGATTCGGTAGGATCGGTCGTTTGGTTGCAAGGGTTGCTCTGCAGAGGGATGATGTAGAGCTTGTTGCTATCAACGATCCATTTATCAGCACTGACTACATGGTAAAATATTCGATCTATGTGAAATTAAACTGTGTTTGGACTGTGGATTTATTGTGTTTTCTGATCTGCTTCTTCATTTGATTGATGGTGGTTAAAAATGTGCAGACCTACATGTTCAAGTATGACAGTGTTCATGGTGTCTGGAAGCACCATGATGTGAAGGTGAAGGATGAAAAGAACCTTCTCTTCGGTGAGAAGCCAGTCAGAGTCTTTGGATTCAGGTACTTTTTTTTTTTTGGCAGATTTGCGATCTTGTTATTGTATTTTGATGCTGGAAGTAAATTTAAAAAATAAAAATAAAAATGGGATTAATACTTTTCTATTTTTGGTGATAATATCTAGAAACCCTGAGGAGATTCCATGGGCTGAAGCTGGTGCCGATTTCGTTGTGGAGTCTACTGGGGTCTTCACAGACAAGGATAAGGCTGCTGCCCACTTGAAGGTGACTCTTGTTTTATTTTATTTACCAAATTCATAGCATTATGTTGCGATCCGTGAATTTGAGGCCTGGGTCTGTGTGTTAAATTTTTGTTGGATTTTGAAGCGTAATATCCTTTTTTTATTTTCAGATTTATTCCCAATGTTGGGGTTCTTGTTTCTTTCCCATTTTCCTATGGTTGTATAGACACCCTATAACAACATTGATTACTTGGGATTGTTATAAATGATTTTCTTGGTTTAATTGATTGATTGTGCTGTGCTGTGTTTGTTGATAACGAAAATCAGGGTGGTGCCAAGAAGGTTGTCATCTCTGCTCCTAGCAAAGATGCTCCCATGTTTGTTGTGGGTGTCAATGAGAAGGAATACAAGTCTGATCTAAACATTGTCTCAAATGCCAGTTGCACTACCAATTGCCTTGCTCCATTAGCCAAGGTCTTGACTCGTTACTCTCTTGCGTTCTTGACTCAGTTTTTGGCATCTTTGTTTCAGCTAACCATCTTTGTTGTTAACACGAATTCTTGCAGGTCATTAATGACAGGTTCGGTATTGTGGAGGGTCTTATGACCACTGTCCACTCCATTACTGGTAAGTTTTTGCCTGTTTTTATGCTATTAGGTTAAAAAATGGGTTTTCAAGTCGGTTGTTGATCTGAATTATGGGATGATTTTTGCGATTTAGCCACCCAAAAGACTGTTGACGGTCCATCAAGCAAGGACTGGAGAGGTGGAAGAGCTGCTTCATTCAACATCATCCCTAGCAGCACTGGAGCAGCCAAGGTATATTTTATTCACCCTTAGGTTCTTATTAAATGCAATTCTTGATCTGTTTTGCATTCTTTTAGCATACTGCAGTCTGCAAAGAGATGACATTGATATATTCTGTTTTTGTGTAGGCTGTTGGTAAAGTGCTTCCAGCCCTGAACGGAAAGCTGACCGGTATGGCATTCCGAGTTCCCACAGTTGATGTTTCAGTGGTTGACCTTACGGTCAGGCTAGAGAAGGAGGCCACCTATGAGGAGATCAAAGCTGCCATCAAGTGAGTTGATGTTCTTGGATCTGGACAATATGAATTGATATAAATTTAGTTCTAAATTAACTGAAGTCTAGTATTAATTAATTCTCATTTGAACTTGCTTGCTTTTCTCAGGGAGGAATCGGAGAACAAGCTCAAGGGTATCTTGGGTTACACCGAAGACGATGTGGTGTCAACCGACTTCATTGGTGACAGCAGGTATGTGTTTTGTTAACTAATTATATCTTTAGATATTGTGAAAATTCATTTGACCTGTGGTAAGATGCTTAAACTTAGCTGATTTCATCGTAACCATGTTGCAGGTCAAGCATTTTCGATGCTAAGGCTGGAATTGCTTTGAGCAAGAACTTTGTGAAACTAGTCTCGTGGTATGACAACGAATGGGGATACAGGTAAAGTTTATGATGCTAGGATTTATTGAAGCTCTTATTCTCTTCTGTGTGTGTGTGTGTGAAAGGTTCTTAAGCTGAGAGAGGATTGTTCTTGACCTTAATGCTGTGTATATGTGGTATTGCAGCTCCCGGGTGATCGATTTGATTGTTCACATGGCTTCTGTTGCATGAAGAATGTGTTTTCTGCTGTTCTTACAAGAAGAGCTCCTTGTGTTGTGTTTTTAAATAGTTGCAGCTTTGTGGCCTTGGAAGTATTTTCCTTTTTAAGTTAGGGTTTGGAATAAGTTGGTTTTGCTGCAGCTTGGCTTTGCAGTTTATGTAAGTCACTGTCATGGTGAAGAATTTTCCCTTCTGGGGTTTTGTTTAATGAGAATTAATACATAAAACATTTTTCTTATCTTCTATGAGATGCTTATTGATATGCCTTATCTCATAGTTTAATTATATCACAAGCCTGGTGTACTATATGGGCTTCATTTTTTTGTTCTACAAATTTCTCATATTTTCACATATAAAAAATGTGCTTCCCAATGCAATGGGATGTGCCTATTTAGAGTTGGGCAAGGAGGGTCTCGTACCGCGGAGTTACTTTGCAAGCACACATAACAAATTTCTTTCTTCATTTAGCATGTGTATTTGGTCCTAACATTTATAGTCTCCCTATTTTAACCATTTAATTATTTTTATATTATTATAGATTATAGATTTACTCAAAATTAGGAAATGGAACTAACTAGCTTCTTTGGTCCGGAGAATGATTAATGAGTTAGTATATAAATTAATAATTCGTATGATATGGGGTATGTAAAACTATTTGATTCTTATGATTAAAAATGTAATAGAAAATAAAAATTAATACATTGTAAAAGATGTAAATCATATAAATACAAGTATATTTATTTGATTATGCTTTGTAATAGATATGGAAAACTACTATATATGATTTGTTGCAATAATTCAGAATAAAAATAAAAAAGTTCCTAAAATAATTAAAAAATTATAAATCTGGATTGTTGCCAATTTATTATAATTATAAAATCTATCTCAAAATTCTTTGGGCTTAAAATATTAGGATTTTAAAATAAGCTAAATAAATTTTATTTTAGAACAATACCTTTAAATACTATAATAATTTTAGTTTTTACAAAAATATTTATTTGATTTTTATTTTTATTATTATTATTATTATTATTATTATTATTATTATTATTATTATTATTTGTGTAGTTCAATCCACTGTAAATATTTAAAGCCAAACAAATATTCAAATTACACACAAATACTACAACCCACCAAAAATAGTAATTTCTAAATAAAAAATTCATATTTTTTGGAAAACTAATATTATATTTTTTAATATTATTTAAAATAAAAGATTTATATGATTAAATTCCCAAACTTAACACAAATAACTCAATTTACAATAAATACACAATCCAACTTAAAACTCCAACCCATCATAAATATTTAGTTAATAAATAAAATAGATTGAATAATTTCATTAAAACTTATAATTTAATATTTTCAATAATTATTAACTAAAATTAAAAAAAAATTCATTTTAGATAAAAACACTCGAACCCATCAAAATAAATTAAAATATCAGATAAATAATATAATCCTATTTTAGATAAAATTAAAGTTTTTAAATAATTCATTTTTAATTAAAAACCATACTCATTTTATTTATATTTGTATTTCAAACCCAAGACCAATATCCAAATTCAACATATATCTGACAAAAAAATATTAAAATTAATCAGTAAATAATCTAAATAGTCCAATTTCCAAACAAAGTTTATAAAAAAGATTAAAGAATATTTTTAAAAAATCTTTTTATAATAAATGTTATAATTGTATTTAAATCCAAGACAAATATTCAAATTTAATCCAAATAACAAATCTCAACTCAAATATTCCTCGCTTTAAATTTTAAGATGAAAAATAATAAATAATACTGAGTTGTAAATATTTATTTTATTTTGAGACAATCTGATACTTCTATTTTTTATAAAAAAAATCAAATATTTAAATTTACCCAAATTAAGTATAGATGTCTGTGTACTTGGAAGGTAAAAGTTATTATTTTTTGTTATACACATTTCTTTATTTTACTTTAACTGTTTAATTACTTTTATATTATTATGTATTTCTTATATTAAACATTTAATTTAATTACGTGTTCTACCTCCTACTCTATTTGCTAATTGAAGACATAGTTAACCTGAAAGTGAAATGGGCTTCGTGAACCACCAACTCCAGTCCTCCTTCCGATCTTTCAGACTTCAACTCAATTTCACTTGCAGTTACAAGCATACCGGTTAATATATAATTCGATCATAATAAGAAACGATCAGGTATTGTTGGTTTATGTTGTCTCAGTCGTTGTTCTGTCCCCGTTTGTGCTCTTGGATTGATTTTACTCGTTGCTAGTTACACTTCTTTTTATATATTTTCTTGAAAATGGGTTGCTCATTTTAGTTTGGATGTACGTTAATAGCTTGTGGGTTTTGATTTATAACAGCCGTTGCAGAAAAAGTTTGGGGCTTTTATTGTTGCCTTTCTTTTAAAGTCCTGAAACTGAAATGCTTTAGCTATTGAAGTTACAATGTTTAAAGGGCGTTTTGCTCTTTTCTTTTCTATGAATCTTTCTAGAGCCAACTTATGAAATTGGTGTAGGATTTTCTTGGTAGCACATGGTGTTGATTGTAAAATTAAAGTATGCAGATTAGTGCAGGGCAAGTGCTCGTTGAATTGCTGATGAATATTCTTGAATTTATCACCATTTCAAAGAAACAACGATAAATTTCTTGAAGAACTACTGAGGGTTGAGAGTTTTGTGGCAGAAGTAACACCATTTGAATCATCACAGATCCAATTGAAGCTTAAGCTAATGTTCTCCATTTTCTAATGTACTTGGTATCATGATTGTTTCTATAAATCACAAGAACAAAATTATGCTATTAAGTGGTAAAATCTCATTTTGATTGAATAAAATGTTTCAGGATTGAACAATTTGACACCATTTTGCGAGCCAGAGGCCCTTCATGGTCTTGCGTGGCAGAATCCTCTCTGAACTCAACCATTTCCTTCCTTTTCCATTGGAAACTCGTTTTGTAGTTGTCTCCAAAAACCTTTTTCATTATGTTTCTACTTCACATAGTTCTTTTCTGGAGGGTTACCCCATATCTGGCAATGTGGCTTCTGTTCAACCAGAAAAATGCATAGAGTTTGCAAGGAAGCATGATGCTGATGTTATCATTTCTAAAGTTCTTGCTGCCAAAACTGAAAGTGAAGTCTTTCAGTCTCTGGTGCATGACTTAGGTTGCAACACAATACAAATCACTCACTGCTTGGTCACGAGGTTGCTTCATCGTTTTCAAGATGATTGGAAGTCTGCTTTGGGTGTTTTTAGGTGGGCAGAAACTTATTCGGGGTATAAACCTTTGCCAGAAATGTATGATAAATTGGTGGATATATTGGGAAAGATGAAACAAATGGAGAAAATGAAGGCACTAGTTGAGGAAATGCATGAAGAACATCTCGTCTCCCTCAACACCATAGCAAAGATGATGAGAAGATTTGCAGGTGCAGGTGACTGGCAAGAAGCTGTGAATATATTCAATGATTTAGATAACTTTGGCTTGGAGAAGAACACTGAGTCCATGAACATGTTGCTTGACACCCTCTGCAAAGAGCATAAAGTTCAGCAGGCACGTGTGCTGTTCTTGGAGCTGAATATTCCTCCAAATGCAAACACTTACAACATTTTTATCCATGGCTGGTGCAAAATAAAGAGGGTTGAGGAGGCACAGTGGACTATCGAAGAGATGAAGGGACATGGTTTTCACCCATGTGTCATCAGCTACTCTATAATTATCCATTTTTATTGTTTTCAAGAAAACTTCTACAAGGTGTATGAGTTGCTTGATGAAATGGAAGCACAAGGATGTACTCCTAATGTTGTCACTTTCACCACTGTTATGCATTCTTTGACTAAGTCAGGAGACTTCAAGGGAGCCTTGCAGATAGCTGAGAGAGTGAAAGTAGTTGGCCGTAAACCAGATACACAGTTCTATAATGCATTGATACATACACTAGGCAGGGCTGGCCATGTTGAGGAGGCATTAACTGTTTTTATAAAGGAAATGCCCCAGAATAAAATTTATCCAAATACGTCCACTTACAATTCAATGATTGCTATGTTCTGCCATCACAGACAGGAGCAGAGGGCAGTAGAATATCTGAGGAACTTGGAAAAATCTCTATATTGTAAACCTGATGTTCAGTCATTCTATCCATTGCTGAAATTGTATTTCCGAGATGGAAAGACAGATAAATCCATGATTTTGTTGGATGATATAGTTAAGAAGCATCATATATGCCTTGACTTGGCAACTTACACTCTTTTGATCCATGGACTATGCAGAGCAAAAAAGTGTGATTTGGCATACCAGCTATTTAGGGAGATGATAGGTCAAAATATAAAACCTAGATATCTGACATGTTCACTTCTTTTGCGAGAAATCAAGGGGAAGAACATGTCTGATGAAGCTGAGATGATTGAAGACTTCATGAAGAAAATGAAATCCTCTGAACGATGAACGCTGCATGTTACTATACTGGTTCCGGCTAATAACTCGGCCTTGTTTCTATTGTTTTCTGTTTTACGTGTGAGCAGTCAAGAGTTTCCACTAGCTGCATAGAAATAAATTGGTCTATCTATTCTTAGAAAGGAATAGGGGAAACATATTTGCAAAGATATACGAGCACTGGTTGCAAAATTATTTTTCTAGTTATAATCCCTAAACACTACTGTTGTACTGATAGAGAAGAAAAATTCACTGTGCTTAAAGTATGGATGTCCGTTGATCTTGAACTGCAGAAGTCAGTTGAAACTGAGTTATTTCATTGCATAAACATGTTACGAAGACATTCATATATTGCTTGGTTTGCTATCTTGGAAAAAACTTAATGTTATTTCATTTTGTAGGAATTTCATTGATGATCATGAACATTTGTTTTCTCTTACCTAGTTACTTTTGGTCATTTCTCCTTACTAAATGTGGCAATACAATGGCTGGGAGGAACAGGTACAAAACTATTAGGTAGATACGTTCTCAAACAGTTGAGAACATCCTTTTGGATCTGATATGATTCATATGAAGTTCTTTTCCAGAGAGAAATAATAGGATATGTGTGATGCACATTTTTTGTTCAGTAAAATGCAGATACATGGGGCTACAATACATTTCTTTCGTACGAGTTAGTATATGGTATGTGGAGAATGAGAATTGACAAACGATTATTTGAATAACTACTTTATGCAAATGATAGGGACGTTTATGGTTTAAAGTTTATTAAAGTTTATGTTTTGTATGTTGATCTCATATGAAGTGTTTCTGATCATACGGTAAAATTCAGTATCAATCAATTCTTCATTGACTCTTTCTTGCATTTTATTCCCTGTGTAAAACTTAGTTCTCAACTTTCCCAAACACAGCAATTTATTTTTAGAATTTTTTTACACTTACGAAGGTAAAAGGAGATGGTTTAGTGACAAGTTTTTGACTTCATATTGCAGTAACTCCTTTTATGTTCTATTTCAATGGAGTGCTATTCACATAAAGGATATAAGATGTATTGTACAACTTAACGCATGCCTTGTGATGCACCTTTGGTTGTGCGTAATTTTATATAAATTCGTTCCCATAAATATACAGAACAACTTATCATTCACTGTATAGCAAATTTTTTTCACGTCGTCACCAGTTTTCTCATTTTAGCATTGTCTGAGATTCATTAATAGCACAATGGGAAGCCTCCATTGATCCTGCATTTAAAGGAGAATAGTTGCAAGAATTCAGGAATTAGATTTGTTAGTTCACTGTTCTTAACATAATCTGTTTCTGTGCAGTAATCCTGCTTCAAAGGAAGAAATGCTGCTGAACAGGAGACAAATAACAACATTTCCAGATAGCTTACAGCTGTTTGTATGTCATGCTTGTGTGTGCAGTGGGGACATTGGTGCTTGAAACCATGTTAGTTGTCAGGTCGAACTCAACCTTGGCCTAGACAACGCATTTCGCTACATTTGAGACTTTGACCCAGCCTTCACCATTAAAACAGGTTTTACAGATTCTAGTTTAGCCTATAGCTGTTTCTTCAGGACTTTGGGCTGATCAGAACCAATCAACACTGACTTTCCATCTGTATTCAGATGGTAGTGCATGAGTGTTCTTTTCAGGTTACCTGCGTAAAATTTTATGTAATGTTATAGTGCCTTACTTGCTCCTCCATAATTGTGTTTCTTTCTGCAAAAAATAAAGGGAAAGAACACATTTTGCTCTTCCTACTTGCAACTTTTGTCCCTTGCACTTCATTTTTCTTTTATTTTGCTACTTTTACTTTCATTTTTCTTTCACTTTTGTATGCAGGGAAAATCAAGAAAAGTGCAGGAAGCAAAAGTGTAAAATATAAAGTACAAGGAGCAAAAGATTAAACTACACACACACACACACACACATATATATATATAAGACAAAAAGTTAGAATAACGGGAACCAAAAGTTTAAAAAAAAACATTTGTAGGATATATGTGAATAAATGACACTCTCTTTGTTTCAATGTATTTTTTTTTTTTTGTAAAAAATAAAAATATTTTTTGTTCTAAAAGATTTTTTTTTTAATAATAAAGAGTCTTGTTTTTAAAGTTGATATCATATTTTTATTTTAGATACAAATATATATGATTGAATAAGTCAAATAAATAAATTTAAAAAGTTGTTTAAATGCAAAAATATTATTTTGAGAGAATTGTTGTACTTTTTATCAAATAAAAAAAAATTGTATTCTTGCAAAACATGACTTTATTTTTAAGACTGAGGAAATCATATTTTTCAAATGAAAATGCAATACCTTGGGGCTAAAAGTGGTCTTTTTCAAATCATTATGAAATAACAACATTTAAATATTAAAAAAAATAATATTTATGCTGTTTCGATAAATATGATTTTATCCAGAAAATATTAATATTGTTGAAACAAATGTGAAAACAGGCCAAAACATGAGCTTCATGTGGAATGTTGGGCGTTAAGTTCAATAGGGTAGGGCGGCCTACTTTAAGACAAGTCAACTACCAACAACTAAACTAATTATTTCTGGACACTTACACTTGTTTTTATTACCAATTAAAAATAAATAAAAATTCTATGAGTCATTCAATATATTTTTGTGAGATTGAATTTTAATTTCTCTCTCTCTCTCTCTCTCTCTCTCTCTCTCTCTCTCTCTCTATATATATATATATTTTTTTTTTTTTTTTTTTTTTCAGTTCTCTTACTTTACTTTTAGTTTTTTTTTTTTGCTTTCAGATTTTTTAAAGGTTTTTCACTCTTTTGGGGTTTTCTTTCAGAATTTTTTCCAGTTTTTCAGATCTTAGGGTTCTCATAATTTTATTTCTTTATTTAATTTTTCAGATATCATAATCATTATTTTTCATCAAACTATTTTCTTATTTTTATTAGATGTGTTCTTTCCACGTAATAGTCAAGTCAACTAAAGATAAACTTGAGCTCATGAACATAATAAATTTATAAAGTGCAGAGTATAGTGTAATATCGATTCATTGTCAAAAAAAAAAAAAAACACCAATTTGTTAGTTATTTCATATTATTTCAAAATTATAGTTTCATAAGTGAAATTTAAAAATTTTGTAAATGCATGAAATAACTTTTTGATGTAATTTTGAATAACGTGACTCTAAAATCCTGACACTGGTGGGTTTCATATCAACATAAATATAATAGTATATCAATAATATACGAATTTTTAGTATATATACAAAACATTAATTTATGTGTTCATGATACATAGCTCGAGGAGCTACACCATCAAAATCCATTGAAAAGTCGCAATATATATTCAATTGTAAAGATCAAAACGTTCGTACATTAAATTACAATTTTTGAGAATATATGTTTAAATTATAAAATATTGTACAAAGTCATTTGTTATTTTATAATTAACCCTATACATTTATACAAAATTTGATGAAGTGTAACTTGTGGTTATGAGAAAATAAATAATTTTTAGATGTAAATGTGTAATGAATTCTTAAAGCGATCGAATGAAATAAGTTCAAAACGCAATCAACATATACAATAAAAACATATGATTTATAAAATAGTATCAAAATATATTGTCTCGTCTTAAAATAATACATTGATATATATTTTTTTTTTAAAAATACAAAATTTTAAATATATCATTCGTCAACTCAACCCACCAAACAACAAAAATAGCTCTAAAATGAAAAAGAAAAAACAGTTCTACACCAACCACGAACATCCTCAGAAACAATAGTAATAAAGAAACAAATGACTGGGGCACAATACACCTTGTGATATTTTTTAACATTTGCACACGCAAAACACACACACACACACACACTCACACACACACACACACATATATATATATATATATATATATATTAAATGAGACCAAAAAAAAAAAAAACTATACGTAAGGGGCTTTGAAACCACATTGTTACATTTTGGAGGTTTTAAGAGAAGGACGCAATTTAAGCACAACACATCATGTGATTTATTTTTTGTCATTGTCATATATACACACACATAATTAAATGAGGCAAACACACACATTTGTAGATCATTGACCTTTTGACACTATAAAGATGATGTATACTATTAGGTCATTTTTAATTATTTTTTTAATAATTTACAATTGGTTTTCTATATTTTTAGCCAATTTATAATTATCATCACTTTTAGGCACACAATTTATATTTTCCTCATAATTTAATAAAATGTATAATCTATTTACGTAAAAAGTCCATATATTTCATAAATTTGTGAATTTTTTTATTAATTTTGTTGATATATATAAAAAAATGTTCATTCATTTAAATTTCTTTCTCAAAACTTCAAATGTCAAACTTATGATAAAATATTTTTTAATTAAACAATCAATGTTGTTACGTTTCATATAAACAAGTAAAACAGTCATAGTTAAGCAATATATATTTCAACATAGAAAAACAAAAAAGAAAAGAAAATTCATGCCCGGCTCATGGATAACAATTCTGGATTTTCTCATTAGGTGTGAGATATATTTTTTAGTTAAATCAATAATATTCTTTTTAGCTAAATAGGTAATATATTTTAGTTAAACAAGTAATATTGAATAATTTTGAGTTCAATTTTCTTTGGATGAGTAGTACTTTTTGGTAAAGATGCTACACATCTAAAGTAAATTAATAATATTTTTAGTTAAATAAATAATACAATTAGTTTTAAGTAAACCAACAATACATTTACGATGAGATTATTGATGTTTAATCTTAAAGAAATTGTTATTTGTGTTGAAATACATCATTGTTTAACCGTAAGTGTATTACTCTTTCTATTGAAAAATGTTAGTGCTTAATCATAAACTTTGCTTCATTATAAATATATTACTCTTTATGTTGAAAGGTATTGTGGTTTAAGCGTAAATGATTACTCTTTTGTGTTGAAATGTATTATTGTTTTACCGGCTATGTTTTATTACTTTGTGTGTTAAAATGTATTATAGCCTTAGCCTTAAATGTATTATTGTTTAACTATGAAGGTAACATTTATACAGAGATGTATTTATATTATTTATTTAATTAAAAAGTATCAAATCATATTATTCGAACATTTTCTTATATTTATCAACAAAATAGAAAAAGAAAATCACAAATTTTTAGTGAAAAATATTTTTTCAGGAAAAAAGAAAAAAATGCAAAAAAACGCAATTATGGTAACACAAAATTAATCAGGAAATTAATCCCATAAATTAATTTACTATCACCAAAAGTCTTGTAACTCAATAACATTACTCTTCGATTGTAACCACAAGATTTAGGGTTCTAAACCAATCCCCTCCCCTAAATCCCCCTTGTACTAAATAATAATAATAATAATAATAATAATAATAATAATAATAATAATAATAATAATAATAATAATAATAATAATAATAATAATAATAATAATAATAAATAAATAAAATTGATGCTTATCTAAAAATTGTTCATTAGAATTTTATTCTTTTTGTTCCACTAATTTAATTTATAGTGTATAATAGTCGTTAAAAGTTTTATAATTTATGTCTTAATACATATAGTGGTAAGACCATACCTATAAATATCCAATAACGAGATTGAACATTGTTGTCAGTTCATGAATTCTTTTCACTTAACGGGTTAGTTCAAACCCCTGCACATATATTTTTGTACATATAGTATTATAATTAGAGTTTTGCGAGATTTTTGTTTGTGTGAAGACATGTTTTCCACTTATAGAATATCCTAAAAATACATTAATAAAACAACCATTGGATTAACAGTGATAATGTTACTGCTGCTCCCCTTTTCTTCACCTCCCATTCGCAGCAGGCCAAACTATAAGCTGGTAAATTGTGCTGGATTTTTATTTGCAACCGACTATTACCTAACCTTGCACTCTCATCTCACTATCATAGGGATTTTACTCTACAGTAATACCCTGGATTTAAGTTTTAGGTAAACCCTCATGAACCCCCCCCCCCCCCACCCCCCTCTATATATATGTGTGTGCGTGTGTGAGAGAGAGAGAGAGAGAGACTATTGAGGTGCTGTTTTTTTTTTTTTTTTTTTTTTGTTAGGGGATGTATATTAGGGTTTTTGCTATTGATTTACATCAATTTTAAGTGATGAAATGAATTAATTTTTTAATTGAAATCTAAATAACTTGTAATGTGTGTTGTTAATATTATCATGAAGAATTGTGATTGAAAGCAATGAATTTATGATTGGCGTTGGTATGACATTACTTAGGTTTGTGTGTGTGTTTTTAACGAGTCTTTGAGATAAAAATTAGTTTAGGACGATTGTTGTCTTTGTTTTATGAATGTTGGATTAATTTTATGTAATCTTCTTGAGTTGTTGAGTCCTATATTATTACAATTCGAAGAACCCTAATTTAATTAGGACTTCTACTCTCACTCATAGAAAATTTTGTTTAGGTTGCAACTTGGAACAAACGTGGACTATTGAAAGTAATAGATTTTTTTTTCTTTCTAAGTTTAGGTAGTAATTAAATAAAAAGAAGTCAGCCCTTTGCATTATGCACCTAATTTACAATATTATTTATTTAATAAAAAACAATTCCTGAAAATATCACTATTTTTTTAATGTAACAAATTAGTATTAATACTTTTGAAGTAAACAAACAATATTTTTTAATTAAATAAGTAATATTGTAAATTATGTTGCACAATACACCCGATGCACAAACAAATTTGAGATAAGAAAAAAACCCTTATGATACATATTGCAAAATGAAATTACTCTTTCTATAATTATTCCATTACCCTAATTTTATTCTTAACCAGTTTCTTAAAGAAGAAGTAACAGTGAAATTAAATTACATAAAATGTTATGTTCTCTTACACTTTATTATTCCATGAATATTTTCTCTAAGTCGAGCATAATTTCACCAGGGGTGGTCATTCAATCCTATCCAACATTTTTATACCTATCCAATTCAATTCAACTAGAAGTTGGATTTAGAATCATCATCCAATCTACTCCAATCAATTCGACCCAATTGTAATTGAATTGGATCAATCATTTTAATATTAAAGAGATTGATAGATTAAAAATAAATCTATAAACACCATTCAAAAAATTAAACAACAATTAGTAATAATACTAAATTAAGCCATTAAAATTACTAGATTAAATCCAAAATATATGCGGTAAACTAAAATATTAAGTTTACAAATAAATATATATATATATAATTAAAAAATAATAAATTTTAATTGTAATTGGATTGAATGATTTACAAATCTGAGAGCATCCTTTTAATTTCACCTACCACACACAAGTAGTAATAATACTATTAAGCGCAGTAGATTCGTTTACCAAGAGTGGCAAGATTTGGTGCACGGAAACAGAGATGAATACATTTGGTTATAAATAGGGGAAAATTCTATTTTAAAGTGGTCTGAATCCGGGCAAAAGAATACTCCCACCACAAACGTTGTAAATTCCCCCTCTTCCCATATCCAGTCACGGGAATTTCTAAGTCTGCTTACATTTTTTCTCTGTCCACAAAAATCCCCAAATTTATACCCTGCATAAATCACCAGACGTGTGGGTGTGGCCTTCTTTTCCTTCATCAGCGTCTGCAGACACTCCTCACCTTGTTCATACTTTCATTTTCTTGATTTCTGCTTTCTTTTCTGGGAACTGTCTTCAAAATCTTGATTTCTGCAATACCTGACTTTGATTGCTTGTACCTTTTGAGGAATTTTTGCCGATCCCACCAAAATCAAACATTTTCTATTCACTTTCTTCAAGTTACCAGAAACTTGTCTCCTCTATTCATCCATAAGTGCTCTGTTTTTAGCTGCAAATTATATTTCTGACCCAATAATGCCCCCCACGTACTTCCCTCTGAGATGGGAAAGCACAGGAGACCAATGGTGGTTTGCCTCTCCCATCGATTGGGCAGCTGCAAACGGCCACTACGATGTCGTAAGAGAGCTTCTTCACATCGACACCAATCTTCTTATCAAGCTAACCTCTCTCCCAAGAATCCGACGCCTCGAAACCGTCTGGGACGACGAGGAGAAGTTCAGTGACGTGGCCCGATGTAGGGCCCAGGTGGCCCAGAAGCTCTTCCTCGAATGTGAAAATGAATCAAAGAAGAAAGGGCAGAATTCTCTGATCAGGGCTGGCTATGGCGGCTGGCTTCTGTACACCGCGGCCGCTGCTGGAGATGTGGGGTTTGTGAAGGAGCTGTTGGAGAGGGACCCTCTTTTGGTGTTTGGGGAAGGGGAGTATGGGATTACTGATATACTGTATGCTGCGTCTAGGAGCAGGAATTGTGATGTTTTCAGGTTGGTGTTTGTACATTGTGTTTCTCCAAGGGGGCTTGTGAAGGAGGTTTCTTTGGGCTTCCGGTCGGAGATGACGAATAGGGCGGTACATGCGGCGGCGAGGGGCGGCAATCTGGAGATGTTGAGGGAGCTTTTGGCGGACGGCGGCGATGTTTTGGCTTTTAGGGATGGTCGGGGGTCCACGGTGCTGCATACCGCCTCCGGCAGAGGTCAGCTTGAGGTGAGCCATTTCTGTTCTTTGTTCATGATTTCGGATTTTCTTTTTCCCCATTTCTTTATTGTAATTGCAATATCTGAAAGAAAAACCAATGAGACAAATTGCAGTGATTTCAATTGTCTTTTTCGTCGGATGGATGGGTGCCTACTAAATTTGCTCCTAAAAGTTTTGGATTGTGTGAGCTGTATAATATTTTTAATATTGAATACATTTTTTAAAGTATATTTCAAATCATATTGAATTTGTAATAATTAAATGATAATTATTAGGTAATGGATAGAGAGAAAAAGAAGTAGGAGAAGGTAGAGATGTAATGTTCTTTAGAAGAAAATATAGGATTTGATTTACCAAAAAAGATAAAAAAGAAGTTCAATACAAATATAAAATTTGATCGACAATAAAAAATTATAGGTTAGAACATATAAAATATGGTTTAAATTTTCTATGTTATATTATATTTTAATTTTATCAATATAAATGATTTGTGCATTAATAATATTATTCTATATATAAGATATATATTAATGAAGTTATGACATGTGATCGAACATAAATGAAATAGTGAATTTAGGGTGGGAAGTGGAGAAGTGGTCTTAATGGCCTATGTTTGGGAAGTCAATGCTGGTATATAAATTATCCTTACAATTTATGGAAAAAAATAATAAATAAAAATCAGACTACCTTATTTTCCAGTGTCTCATTAGGTGTTATGATTGAATGTACTTTCATAAAGGTTAGATAAGATACGATAGTTATTGAAGGTCTTTAATATACTTTCGAACGAACTGAATCTTCTATTTTAAATAATGTTATATTTTCTATTCTTGATACTTAAAGAACAACAAATATGTAATGTGAAATAGAAGATTTGATCCCGACTTTCGACAGTGGAAAAACCCTGCAATGTCAGATTGTCTTCTCCTCCATCTATTACAATCTCTTACATTATGCAGGTGGTTAAGCATTTAATATCCACAAATGACGACATCATCAATTCAGTCGACAATCGGGGCAACACAGCCTTAAATGTAGCTGCATACAGGGGCCATCTCTCTATCGCACAGCTTCTTACATCAACATCTCCATCTCTGGCATTATTGCAGAACAATTATGGAGACACATTCCTTCACATGGCAGTTTCTGGCTTTCTTGCCCCTGGTTTCAAAAGACTTGACCGACAGCTGCACCTCATGGAACAGTTGGTCAGTGGGAACCTTGTAAACATGGAGGACGTTGTCAACATCAAGAACAACGAGGGCCGAACCGCCCTTCACATGGCTGTAACCGAGAACATTCAATCCAATGTTGTCGAGCTACTCATGTCCGTGCGCTATATAAACCTTAATATTCGTGATGCTGATGGGAATACGCCGTTGGATCTCCTCAAGCAGCGGCCGCGATCAGCCTCCTCTGAGATTCTGATCAAAGAGCTGATATCGGCTGGAGGGATCTCCAACTGTCAGGATCAGACGACTAGGAACGCCCTCGCTTCCCATCTGAGAAGGCATGGCATTGGAGGTAGTGTTATATTACTTAAACAAAGCATCTTTTTTTATGCCTCTATCCTATATTAAATCTTGTTTTTCCATGTTAAATCTTATTTGCACTAACTTTGTCCATACCCACAGGTAGCCCTGGAACTTCTTTCAGAATCCCTGATGGAGAAATATTCCTGTACACTGGAATAGAAGATGTGGCCGCGTCTAGCTGCGATTTTACCAGCACAGAGTGTGGTTACTCGGGTGAAATCGAAGCTGAATCAAAATACAGAAAGATGGCTTCTATAAACAGCGCTACCAAACGTTTCAAGAATCTTCTCCGTTTTCCAGGGAAGAAGGACAGAAATGGAGATGAATCTGGCTTAGAAGACGACTCTTCTATCGGATCATACAGAATGGGTTCGAGTTCTAGAAACAGCCCGATTCCACTAAGGCAGCAATTCTCAAGAACATCCACTCTCCCAAACAACAAAAGAATACAATCTCTACCGAGTAATTATCCTCCAAGTCCCTCCACCAAGAAGAAGTTTGCAGCAGGACTATCTCAAGGTGTTCTACGCATGCTGCCAAAGACATCCTTTGGATCGCCTGCAAGCGCCTTTTCTGATCAGTCGTCCTGGTCGTCTCCAGGATCAGCTGATCGAACAAAAAGCTTGACTCGGTACTCTCCAAATTCGGACAACCTTAAAATGAAGCGCAAGAATGGTTCTTTTAATATGAGGGTGATGAACAGCTACTTGTGTTTTGGTACACAAAGCCTGGGTGTGGACAAGCCTATAAATTCCTCAGGACACACCCAGAATGAACAGAGTGTAGCTGTGTGATTACTTGGTGTGTGTAAATTTGTATGTGTCCATTTTCAGTGTAAATGTTTTATCCTTTGAATCTTTATCTATACCGGTTGTATTTTATTCAGGACAATTTTCCCGGTTATATTATATTGAATTAGAATTGTACCGCAAATTGTAATGTATACTAAATAAATTATTTTAATGTAAATAAAGCTAAAATAAAATATTAACTTAAATAAATTATATTATTGCAGTTTTTCTAGAAAAAAAATAGTAATTTCTCCCGTGCGATGTATGATGAATATTTAAACATTTCCATTTTATCGAACTTGTTTGTTAATTTTTTTCTTGATATTGGTAGTATTTATATTTCTTGATTTTATTTTTTAAAGTAAATGTGATTCTAAGCGAACGAAGATGAACTATTTTTTCATAAGTTACAATATAAATATTAAAATAAATGTATCATATATGCTTCAACACAATCACTAAAAGAAAAAAAGTAATCTCGTAGAATAGAGAGAGAAGAAAAAAATAGTATACACACTTACAAACATATCAACATTTGCACCAAATTGCTACATAATATTCACAAACAAACATGAGATGTAAAGATAAATAAGTTCCTAATATATTATTTTACGTCACCAACTTCAATTTTCACCAAAGGCATACCCACTTTTATAACGACTTTCTATTAGGAACCATAAATCTATATCAAAACACCAGCAACATAGAACATTTTCTTATTTCTGTGGCAATTTTTCTGTTTAAAAAAAAAAAAAAAAAAAAAAAAAAACTTAATTTTTGCGCGTTTAAAATCTTTGTTCTTTTTTTATTGTTAAATTCGATGAAAGTAAAATTGCACAGATTCTTACTTTATTATGTAAATATTAATTATTTTTATTTTTAGATCAAACCCATTTATTGTAATTTAACTTATATCCAGAGATATATTAGTTATCTATATCTCAAAATTTGCGAATTTATAGGATCTAAAGTAAACTACAATTTCTATTTACAGAATATTTAGAAGTTAGTTTTGATATACTCTCATAATAAAATAATTAAAATAAAAATAAGTAATAATATAATAATTTTTTATTGCAATTATTAGCAACCATTATATTGTCGCTCTATCAATCAAAGTATTTTATTATATCTTATATGATAGATATTGATATAAATTTGTATAAAAAAATAGATATCACAATTAAAAGTAATTTAGGCATAATGAAATTGTTTTTTTTTTTCTTTTTAGGACGATACTTCTCTTTATATGCTAGAGTGTTCTATCGTGCGATGCACAGGCATATTACTTTTTTTATGGATTTATTTTTATATAGTTTTATAGTATAATATTATTAACTTTAAAATTGCTTAACATTGATATTTTCAAAAAACATATAATTATGTTCAATAATTTGTATGTGTAGCATAATTATGATAAGAGATATAAATATTATACATAAATCATATAATTATATAATGGGTAAAATGTAATAAATCCACTACATTTTCCCAAGTTACAGAAATTCTAATATAGGAAAAATAATACCCTTTGTTTTTTTTTAGTGTGAGATTAACTTTCTTAATTTACGGACGAATTAGTTATTTACTAATAATAATAATATTGTTCAATAATTAAACAACTATTTTAACTAATACTTCTCTTTATATATATATATATATATATATATTTATGTATATATATATATTGGTACATGTCATTTATATTATATATATTATATGCCAGATTTACTATAAAACAAATCAAGGTTTCCTAAAAAATCTGAAGAACAACTATATTATAGCAAATTACGGAATTCTCTAAGAAATCTTAACAAACATTAGTCATTCTTAATATTGTAATAAATATAAAAATTAATAAAATTGAATTATATAATAAATAGATATTAATTATTTTTATTTTAAATCAAATTGAATTATTGCAATCTAACTTATATATACAGATATATTGGTTATCTATAGCTCAAAATTTATGGAATTATAAGATCTAAATTAAAATATCATATATATTTACAGAATATTTAGAAGTTTGTTTTGATATACTCTCATAATAAAATAATAAAAATAAAAATAAAATAAATAATAATATATTTTTTTATTGCGATATCGATCAAATTATTTTAATATATCTCATATATAGATAGATATTGATATATATATGTGTGTGTGTGTGTGTGCGTGTAAAAAATAGATATCATAATTAAAAGTAATTTAGGCAGCAAAAATTTAATATTTTTAATATATAAGACACTATTTCTCTTTATGTATATCACAATTAACTTAAGAAAAAATATTTCATATTTCATAATTAAATATTAATGTATGTATGTATGTATATATATATATATATATGAACAATATGGATGTCAAATTAAAGATCGTGAAAACAAAATTAATTAGACATATATTTTTAAAAAAAAATTGGAGTCAAAACAAAAAAAAAGTTATAAGCTTTTGACATTTTTAGTAAAAAAATAAAAAGATAATCAAATAAATATATTTTGATAGATAATAAGTTGAAAATTGATAAATATCATAGTTTTATCAATCAAATATATATATATATATATATACATATTAATATAGATTTTAATTGAAAAATAGATATTATAATATCTATATATATATATATATATTGATAGATATTGATATAATTTGCTTTGGAAAATTAGATATAATAATATATATATATATATACATAGATATGGTATATATTTGCATAGAAAAGAGAGATCATAATTAGAAAGCAGTTTAGGTGGGAAAATTTGATACTTTCTATTTGTGGCGATACTTCTCTTTTTATATATATTAGTGTGGGACCTGTGCGATGCACATAATATATTTTTTCTAATATTTTATAATATAATCATATATTCAAGTTATATGGTATATTGTAGAAGGTGTATATTTGTAATACAGTGATTATTTTTTTGTATAATGAGTAGAAATTTATTGTAATTTTATGTTATGTCTTTTCTTCTATTAGAATTAGCCTCGTTCACAAATTGATAAGCATGATATCCATGATTTATAAAAGGTTGAATCAAATTAAATTAAAAAAATAGCGATATCAGAAGATTAATGAAATAAATATTTGTACAGATCTCGTAAAATTTGCCAATTACATAGTCAGATTAAGGACAAAAATATTTTGCAAATTGCTAATTAAATGTAATAATATTACAAAAATTTGAAATTTGATAGAAACAAATACTTTGAAAGCTAATGAAAAATCTCACGGTGCTTATACGTCGAAATAATTAGCAGATCTTAACAGAAAATCACAAGAATAATCAAACGAAACATGAAAGAGATGTACGAACTTTTCGTTTAAAAATAAGGAAGAAAAATATTTAAGAAAATTAAATATGATTATGATAAATTGAAAGCAACAGGTGAATAAAAAATATAAAAATAAAATAAACCTAAACATAATATTTTGAAGAGTGTAGGCTTTTGTAAATATTGAAATATGACACATATTATCATACATGTCTTACCATTTATTTTCTTAAAACAGAAAACGCAAAAGACTTCAAAAGGAGAGAGAACAAAAAAGAGAGACCTTAAAATATTTAGTAATAATCTTGATAAAATATATAGAAAGAAAAGAGAGACAAAAATAAAAAATGATTTTGAATTTTTCGTAAGATTGTTGAAAATTTAATTTTATATTTGACAAAATCAGATTTTATCCATGTAATTGGGTGATTTTAAATAATTGATAGCTTAATTATAGGAAAATTGTTAAAGATTTTTTCATAATATAATAAAACTACATTGATTTCACAACTCTAACAAATTTATTTCTTATTTTATAAGTATTATGAGTTATCAAAAAATTTTAAAATTCGAATTTATTTATGTTGAACAATAGAAAGTAAGCGAATCCCGAATATTGTTGATATTAATCTCTTCAATTAAATTTTAATAATGTATCCTAAAAGAGTTTCATAAATATATTTAATTTTACATTTATATGGTTGAAATTTAGGCCGAAAAAAAAAATTTACAAAAGTCATTTTAATTATATATATATATAGATAGATTTTGTTTGATAAAATGAATCGAGAAAATTGAGTCATATATTTGTTAGATTTCATAAATTTTTTGAATTTTATATTTCTGTGATTTGATTAATATTCGAAAAAAATCTAGATTTCGAATCATGTATCAAATATTGCAGTATATTCATTTTGATATCATCTAATTTTGAAACACCTAAATTTGTGGAATAATTTAAAATTTGAAATCGAATCAAAATCTCCAGAATAAAAATGTCTAATTTTAATTTAATAATAATATAATTATTCTAAATAAGTAATGAAGTTTAGACGGGAAAACGGAATTGAAAAAAAGTCATTATATATATATATATAGATATCACTATTAACTTAAGAAAAAATATTTTGTATTCAATAATTAAATTTTCATGTATGTGTGTGTATGTGTGTATATATATGTGCAACATAGATGTCACATTAAAGATCGTGGAATAGAATTAATTAGATGTATTTAAAAAAAAATTGGAGTTGAAACAAAAAAGTTATAAGCTTTTGAAAATTTCAGTGAAAAAAAATTAAATAAATATATTTTGATAGATAATAACTTGAAAATTAAATATGTATAAATAGATATTGATATAGATTTGCATAAAAAAAATACAATAATATATATAGATAGATATTAAATATAAATTTACATAGAAAAATAGATGCCATAATTAGAAAATAATTTAGGCGGGGAAATTTGTTGCTTTCTACCGTACTTCTCTTTTTATATATACTAGTTAAGCTCTCTGCGATGCACGGATATATTTTTCTAATTTAATTTAGTTATATAATATTATGAAACTCTAGTATTATATATCATGCACGGAGATATTTATTTCTCTCTCTCTCTCTCTCTCTCTCTCTCTCTCTCTCTCTCTCTTACTTTATAACCAAGATATTAGTCTCAAATATGTGTGGTACAAATTATTACAATTATTAATGTGATACGATAATTTTATTCACCTCACCCCGCCCCATCCCCCACATATACATATATGAATTTGTTATATTTTAAAAAGTAAGCATTTTTAATACAACATAAATATGTGAATTTACAGTAAGCATATAAACATAATATACAATAGTTTTTATGATTGTGACAATGCATTAGTTTAAAAAAAAAAAATTTGTGATCGTAGTAAAACTTATATGTTTGACAATATATATATATATATATTCACATAACATAGAATAATTTTTAGTGGAATATCTCTAAAAGATTAGAATTTCTTTCAAATTTTACTAATAATATAAATTGTTTCAACAAAACATGTATATGTTGAAACAATATATCAATCGTATAACAAATAAATAAATATACATTAACATTATAATATTAAAAAAAAGAGCAATATTTTCAAATAATTAGAAATTATAATCATATTTTTCAATTTCATGAAACTCACAAATTTCAATTTTTTTTAACAATAATTATTAGTAAAGAGCAAAAAAATCTCTGCCATAGGATATTAATTTTATATTATTTATGTCTTTAGATAAAACAAATATCAAAATATATACATAATCTTATAAGATTTATTTCTTACTTTGATATTTAGAGAATGATTTGTTCAATATCTACTTAATTATTTTAGTTAAATATAAAAATTAATAACAATTAATGTTTAAGAAAAAGTATTTTATATCTAATAATTAAATTTGTATATATGTATATCTAAGTATATATGTAATTTGGATATCTACTTAAAGATTGTTAAAATAGAATTAATTATATATATTTTTCATAAAAAAATACAGTTGAAACAAAAAGTTTATAAGCTTTTAAATTTTTTAGCAAAAAATAAAAAATTAATAAAAAAGATAATTAAATTTTGATATAATACACCATATTTTTAGTATATCTTGAAAATAAATATAACAAGAGTAATTTCAACATTAAAAATCGTGGCTCTATTAATTAAATTGTATTATTAGATGTTACATATAGATATATATTGATATAAATATGTTGAAAAATAAATAGCATAATTAGAAAGTAGTCTATGCGGGAAAGTTCAATGTTTTTTAGGTGAGTCTTCTCTTTTTATATATTTACATATAGATAGTAATAGTCTATAGGCTACTTAAAATTAATTATATTATTTATTCAACATAAAAAATAAAAACAACTAAATTTAGTAAAAAGTTATGATGAAAAAATGAGATATAGTTTATTTACAGAGGCACTGATATATATATATATATATATATATGTATATTTCAATAAAAAATAATAAATACAATTATTTTAAAGAAATATATGAAGATAATGATTGAAACAAAATCAAATTTTTAATATAGAAAGACTGTAATTCTAGATAGAAGTTTGGTTAAATATTTGTATTGTAATCTTCATAACTTATTATTTATGAAAATATTTATTTGGTTTAATAATTGTAAAAGGAATATTATTTATAACATTATAATTGTGCTGGCTTAACTTTTTTTTTAAGAATTAAATATTTTCTTAATTTAGGAATAAATTTTAATGTGACAATTTTAGGGTGACTTCTATTTATATATATATATATATATATATACGATTTTTAAACTAAAACTATTTTGTCAAAAGACATTTTTAAATAATAAGTTGTTTTTTATTTCTTTATTTTTCTATTGGTAGTCAAATCTCACCACTAATAGTCAAATCCTCTTCAGTAATCAAATCAAACACTTTAACGAAAAATGAGGATAAAAGCAAAAAATAAATCAAATGATTCATTTTTTTTGAAATACTTAAATTTCGCAAATAATCAACATCTTTTATTTTTTATAGAAAAAAGTTTCATTACATTTTATATCTATGCGTGTGAGACGCATGCTATCCACATAAGTTATATATATATATATGTATATATATTATTAAAAATATGTTGTTTATTACTAAAATATTTGCAAAAAACTAATAATTATATGTAATATCAGAATTTATAATTTTCATATTTGAGTATGAATTTATTAAAAAAAATCAAATCAAATATGATAGATAAATTTCATAGTTTTAGATGTATTAAATCTACTACAAATCTGGATATTAATTAGTTTAAAGAATTTGTATATTGATTGTAAACATATCAAATCTTGTACAAATACAAAATTAATAGCTAAAATCACGGAGTCAATCTTTACTATCCACATTAAATGTTATGAATCTTGTGGTCTTGATATTAATGGGTCCCTATATTTATATATGACTTTTTTTATGAATATATTATTTTATTATCTTATTGAAATTTGTTAAATTTTCAATGATCAAAATTAAATTGGAGAAAATAATTTATTAAAAAGTCTATTAATTTATCGAATATCAATTTGAGGTTGTACTGTACATAGAATTGAGTAATTAATTTTTTCTTTAAAACATCAATAGTTATTCTAAAATCTAAAAGCCTGTCAAAAATAGTTATTTTGAAAGAAAATTGGTTATGCATTATGAGAAATAATTGGCATATTAAATATATATATATATATATATATATATATAAACATTATATGATAAGTGTATCCTTCTCATGTAAAGACTTCATTATTGGATATATATTTAGAAAAAAATTAGAAATTATAGAATTATGAAGATACGTTAATTTATTTGCAACTGTAGTTGTTATAGAAAATGTAAATAAATTGGAGGGAGGTGAAGTTGTGAATGGATAGGATTTGGTATCGGCTAACTGTACCTTTTACATTTATAATCTCGTAACGGATAACTATCCCCATAAATATATTAACAAAACCTATGGATAAATCCCTAAAATAATGCTTAATTATGGATGGATAATACTTCTAGCCCTACATAACCTCTCTCTCTCTCTCTCTCTATATATATATATATATATATATATATATTACTTTGGAGGAGTTATAGTTTTGTGAATCAAAAACATAAATAAGTAAGGTATTACTGTGATCATCCACCAGTAAATATCGTGGAAACGGAAGCCAACTTCGTCAAGCTTTGAGGTTTGTGATTCCAAATAATTTGATTCATTTCAATCTCAAGTCCTATATATATGTATCTTGATGTTGAAAATTTGAATATTGTAAGAGCGATCTGGACCTTTGAGAATAACCATCGTTGGTCAAGATTACAACAACACATTCAACTGAGTTTTACTCGATTTTATGTCGTCTAAAATATGAGTATATAATGTTTATATAATATGTACATGAATAACAATTGTACTTACTTTAAAACAAAGCTAGACAATACAAAATATTATATGTAGGGGTTAACATACTTTAAAATTAAAAGTTTATTTTTAATAATTTTAATAACTATATACATGGAAGATTTAAGAATATAAAAGATTTGACCCTTAATTGATAATTATAATATATTCCGGATTCTAAACCAATAAAAACCCTCCAAAATTATTCCCAATATTCTTAATCCCCCTTTTCTCGTTAACCCATAATTAGTAAACGATACATAGAATCTAGGGTCTATAATTCACCCAAAAATACAACAATTATGTGCTGAAATTTTGGATTCTCATGAATATAATATTACTTACATTTCCAAATCTGAAAAGTCAAGCCTGTTGACTAAACCCTAGCCCTAGAATTCGGTCATTTTCCAAGATTTGGATTTCAACCCCACGGAGAAATAAGAGGCCAGCCGTTACATCTTCCATTCATGCACAATGCCCACGCTCTTATATATAGATTCCCACATTGCTTGTTTAATGCATAATGAAACTGTTGTCTTGATCTTGATTAAAAATCCATAATTTGTTCTGATTGTGACATTGAAGTCGGAAGAAGAGAAAATGGCAACCGGTGAAGCTGCAGGCAACCGAGTAAAGACGGCGGAGGAGAAGGCGATTGACGATTGGCTTCCGATTACTTCTTCCCGAACGGCCAAATGGTGGTACTCCACTTTCCACAACGTCACCGCCATGGTTGGCGCTGGTGTCCTCAGTCTCCCTTATGCCATGTCTAGCATGGGATGGTATGGTCGATGATATCACTTGTTCTCTTAATCTTCGTGTTTTATTTTATCGTGTATATGCACGTAAAAATAATTGTATAAGAATCTTTGACTTGAAATGTTTTGCCTGTTCTTTTCATTAGATGCATATTAATATGGTGAAAAATGGAAATACTCAATTGAGTAAAATCAAATTGGCGTGTCTTTTCATTCTTTATATATATATATATATATTATCTGATGACCTATTCTATTGTTGTTTTGTTTCAATTGTTTGTGTTTTTCATCTAATAATTTGATTTTGCAACAAGTCTTTCATTGTTTCTTCTTATGTAACCTAATTCAAGTAATTGATATAAATCCATTTTTTTTTATTATATGTAGACATACATTTTGTGACATCACAAACAAACACGTTGTATAAATTGATTATTACATCATCATGATATCATTTTATATACATAAAGTGCATCCATAAATTTGATGAGACATTATTTGAAATAGAAAATCCAACCAGCGTTTTTTTGTGTGCATAGATTGGGGCTTGACATAGATATCATATCTTAATGACTTCTTATAATACTACTTAAAAATTGACAAGATTAGGCTTGAAAACACTACATAATTGTTCAAAACAACAAGCAATCCACAGCCCATATGTCAATATCGTATTCTTGTCTAAAGAGATCAAACCCTAATCTCATCAATCTGCAGGGGACCAGGTGTGACCGTGATGATACTCTCATGGATCATCACCTTCTACACTATCTGGCAAATGGTGGAGATGCATGAGATGGTTCCCGGCAAGAGGTTTGACCGGTACCATGAGCTCGGCCAGTACGCCTTTGGCGAAAAGCTTGGGCTCTACATTGTCGTCCCCCAGCAAGTAGTCGTTGATGTCAGCACGTGCATCGTCTACATGGTCACCGGAGGCAAATCCCTGCAGAAATTCCACCAGACGGTCTGCCCGGATTGCAAAGAGATCAAGCTTACCTACTTCATCATGATCTTTTCCTCCATCCACTTCGTCTTGTCCCACCTGCCCAACTTCAACTCCATCTCCGTCGTCTCCCTCTCTGCAGCCGTCATGTCCTTGACCTACTCAACCATCACCTGGACAGCAGCGGCTGCCAAGGGACCAAAGGTTGACGTGGACTATGGGTTGAGGAGCACGAAGACGGGCGACAATGTTTTCAACTTCTTCAATGCATTGGGAGATATAGCTTTTGCTTACGCCGGTCATAATGTGGTGCTGGAAATTCAAGCCACCATTCCTTCGACACCAGAGAAACCCTCTAAGAAACCCATGTGGAGGGGAGTCATATTCGCATACATTGTTGTGGCACTTTGTTACTTTCCTGTTGCTTTCGTTGGGTACTATGTATTCGGCAACGCTGTCGATGACAACATTCTGCTCACGCTTGAGAAGCCTGGGTGGCTTATTGCTGCTGCTAACATGTTTGTGTTGATACATGTCATCGGAAGCTACCAGGTTGGTTTGTAATTTATTAAGAAAATAGTTGATTTTATCAATTTAATAAGTTTTAGGATTCTCGATATAGTTTTTTGGTTTTATTTTGTAGATATATGCAATGCCGGTGTTTGATATGATAGAGACGTTCTTGGTGAAGCAAGTCAAGTTCAAGCCTTCATTCAAGCTTCGTTTCACTTCTCGTACCTTATACGTTGGTAAGATTTCTTTTTTTTAGTAACTTATCTTGGAAAAGAAATGTCTACATTTTCCGGGTCGATCGAATATTCTTCCTTCATATTTCCTAAATCGGGTATCCACTATACATTCAATCATTCATATATAAAGTTAAAAGTTTTTCAATATACCTCGAAGCTAACAATCTTGTTTGTGCAGCATTAACTATGTTCACTGCCATGACATTCCCCTTCTTTGGTGGCCTCGTTGGATTCTTTGGTGGATTTGCTTTGGCCCCTACTACGTACTTTGTAAGTCACCAGCTGCCTGCACCTCTCTCTCTCTCTCTCTCTCTCTCTCTCTCCGTAGTTTGCAAAAGAACAAATTTTATACTACTCTATTTGTAGCTTCCTTGCATCATCTGGCTCGCTGTGAAGAAACCCAAGAAGTTCAGTTTCTCCTGGATTATTAACTGGGTAAGTTCAACCGAAGAAATTCCTTTTTTTTTTTGTTCTTTTTTTGATGCAGCAATTGATTAATTCATTTCTGGAATGGGTTTATATAATGTTGCAGGTGTTCATTGTATTTGGGGTTATACTGATGATAGTAGCACCAATTGGAGGGCTAAGGAGCATAATTCAATCAGCAAAGACCTACAAGTTCTACCAGTAAATTTGTGTTTCAATTAGCTGTAGATGATGAAGAAAACAGCCTGCAATGCCCCCTACATGTTTACAGAATTTATTTTTCTGTTTGACCTATATAATTTAAATTTAGAAGAAACATGTACTGAATTATTGCATTATATTTGTATATATATAATATATTCAATTACTTATTTCGACAATATTTTTGTTAAAAAGTGGATTATTTTAATAAGAAAAAAGTAATCATAAATATGATCATTAATTTATTTTATTTATTATTTTATATTTTTTTATGAGTTTGTATTTTTTAATATTTGTGTTGGTTGGAATATTTATAATTAATTAAAATATTTATGGTTTTTCAGATAAGTCATGAAGGTTATGGACCAAGCACAAGTAAATTTAAAATTTCAATAGAAATTAATGAAATTTAAAAATAAATATCTTTTAATTTTATTCTATATATATATATATATTGATATCTAGATATTTCATCCATGAGAAATACTAGTAATGTTTAGTTTAGAATCGGGGTGGGGCACTAGTGTTTATTGTAGGACTGGGCCACTGGTTATTTATTATATTTGTCAAATCATATTTTAAAAAGTGGAGGTGTTTGTGCCATATATTATAACATTAAATTGTGTCAAATGTTACAATTCTTCTAACCTTATTTAAAATTTAATGATATTTAATTTTGAATTTAACAAATCAATAAAATTATGGAAGTCAACTATGTATTCGGATAACAATTCCTTAAAATTATAATTTTTATTCCAAAATTTTCTTAACCGTAGTAGGCGAGCAGTGCTTCAGTTGCCCGAACTGTCCAAACAAAGGTTTTGATTACTGACATCGACCTCTCACTATTTACAGGATGTGCGGATGGGAAATTGAAGCTTGAGTTTATATGGTAATCTAATGTTATAATTGATTAACGCAATCAAACCCTTCATTTCAATAATAATTAAGCATCAACTACTCCTCCATCCCAAAAACAAAGCTCTTCCGCACGAGTACAAAATAAATTTCCTAAAAAACTATAAATATACATTTATACAATTTTTTTGACTTATTTTGTATATTTATAAATACAATTCATTCACACTAAAAAAAAGGGCCTAACCGATTAAACCCATCGATCCGAATCTAATTATTTCGGTTCAATTATTTTCAATTTCGTACAAAAATTTGGTTTGGATATAAAAATTAAACAATTTTTAATTTTAATGTTTTACGATTTAATTCAATTTTCAACCGACCCGACCGAATGCTCAACAGTCGTGAGGAATGAAGTCTTCAAAATAGATTTCAAACCCACCACCTTTAACTTGAACTAATATTGAAGGAATTTTTGTGGATTTGAATTTGCATTTTCATTTGTGTTGAATTAATTACAAATTCTTACATTTGAAATTCCTAAGTCCAAATGAAACCATAGAGATTTGCCACGAACAATAAGATTAATAGTAGTTCGATTATGACATTTTTTAGGGTAATAAATTAAATCTCATTCAAACTGAAATGTTGGATTAAAGAATTTGAATTTGAACTGAAAATTCCTCATTTTTTCAAAAAACTATCATCAATAATTATAGTGGTTGAAATTGGAAAGATTGCAATTCGAATTATAAAATAAACAAAAATAGAATTTGGACTGAGTATTTTATGCTGATTTAATTTAAGTGTATTTTTATAATTATCACTATATTTATTTTCTATTTATATGATATCTGCTAATATTTATGAATATTTTTTAATTCCTAAATCTAAATTAAATCGATAAGTTTATTAAACTAGAGTACTATTAGTGAAGTATTGTATATAATGAACGTAAATTACGTTTTTTATAACTAAACATGTCCTTGTAAAATATGATTATTTTTGCATAAATTCAGAATTTATATGAGAAATATAAATAATTTTTAATAAATCTTGGGTAGAGTACGCACATATTTTTTAACTTCTAAAATTATAATTGCAGTTACATAATCTCTGAATCTATATTTATGAGTTTTAAAATTATTAATTTAGGATAAAAAGAAGCACATAATGATGTAATATGTTTCATAAAAGATGTTATCTTATTTTATTAAAATTATTAATTTATTTATTAGTGCAAATCGGATCATACAGTAGATATTAATAACTCTCTCAAGGCAAGTTGGGTTGGGCCCCATCTAACTGGGCTGGGCTAACCTGTTAAAAATGTAGGAGAGGCCATCAGCCCAAACGAGGGGAAATGGGAGTGTGAAATCTCATGTACTTGGAGATTATTGGAGGCAAATACTTCCCGCCACTTTCCCACTGTCTCAAAGTACATCCAAACCCTATTCCCGAGCTCTAGGTCGCAAAAATGGAAGAGGAAATCAAAGCAGAATTCACGAATTACAACTTCATTCTCGACGACGAGGAAGAGATTCTCCGGAGATGTGAGATTTTTGGTTGTTTCCCAAATTTCGATGTTTGTGCAGTGAAAAATGGAGCCCCAATTTGTATAATTTTGCTGTTTATTCCAATTGTTGGATTTTTCAGGTCTGACGTTTTGCATTCAGTACAAGCTCAGTGCTTCAGATCTTGTCTCCAGCTGGGAGTTATACTCTCTCAACAGGTTATAATTTAAAATGTATATATATTTATGTATGCACATTTTGATTGACGAAGAAAGTTTATCATTGTCTTTCATTTTTGTTGGTTGCTTTGTATTCTGCTTCATAAGAAAGGGAGGAATGAAGAAGTTCTCAACTATTTGAACTTTTTTCATAACTTTGAAAATATTTAATTTTTTCGACAGACCTACATTTTAAAAGACCTTATTTGACTAGATGGATAGATGGGTTTCTTATTCGGGTAAAGATAATAAATTGTGCTACTGCGAGCTTATACGTTTGTAAATAGTCTAACGAAACTTGTAAACTCCCAAAATAAGTTGTTCAGGATCTTATAAGCTCTTGGAATATGAGTTCAACTTATCTTTAAGCTTACTAATTTGTGTAATCTTGAGTATATTCAGTAACTATAAATTATCATTAGTGTATATTTCTGATCTCTGATGAGCCCCACAATAGAGTTTTATCCAAACATTCAAGAACTTATTTTTACAATAAATTAATCATATTAGAAGCATACTGAACATGATAAGTGTAAAGACTTATACGATCTTTAACTTGTTTGTTTTAGGAAGATAAAAGAAATAATAATGCAATTTATTCATATTAATTTGGTATTTGAGTTAGATTTGGAATGGTGGAAATGCAGTATTTGTACCAAGAGTAATTTTATCTTACTATACCAAAAGACTTACTGGTACCTTGGAGAGATATTTGTCTTCTACCTTTAGTCTTTCATATATGTTAATAGCAATTAAAGGCATGAATCATCAGTGTATATGATTTTTCTATTGTTGCAGGTCTCTAGATTCTACAGTACGAAGCTCACATATGGGTGCATTTCTAGAGCAACTGCAGAGTGAACAGATGAATAAAGTCAAAGGAAAAGAGTCTGGGCTGCATCTGTACTCTAAAGATGTGGCCATGTGAGTCTTTGTTCTGCAATTTCTAGAGTTCTGTTAGTATTCACTTTACGGATCTTGTTTGAAGTATACAGATTCTGAATTGGGTTTACAGTTGACACACTAATTACTTGCTCCGCTCTAATTGTGTATAGCCTTTTGGACCTTTTCTTGAATTTTGATATTTTATCCTAATAAGTGTAATGTTTAATTAGTTTTAGGATATATTAAATATTGCTCTGAGAAGAGGAAGGTAAATATCAATAATTTTACTGTTTTGTGGATAGTTCAACAGCCAAATTACTTAGGTGCTTTTACTGCAGAACTCTTACTGTCCTTTCCATGCAGAATGCTAAATGAAATCTTTTGTTGATCACAGTTGGCCTGGGCTTCTCTCTTGTTTCTTTTTCTCTAACGCGTCTTGTTTCAATCATAAGAATGCTATTCCAAAATAAAGTTACAATTTATCTGCAATTTGTGAACAGGATATTGAATGGTAACTATGAAGAAACAGAAGGCATACTTGATACTCCCACTAATAAACGCACACTTGAGAAGTCATCGGATTCTGCACAAAAAACAGGTGGCCGAAAATTTACCTCTGAAAAACCTCTAGAATCAGTGACACCATTTGGGTCAAGAAAGAATAAGTTTGTTGTGCAATCCACGATTAATGAGCATCTGAGTACACAGACCATCAAAGTTGAGGAGAATCATGCAAATTCTGACGATGAGATCATCAAGAGAGTCCAACCTAGCCAGAAGTGTTCCTTGCTAATTGACAGATCTCAGCCCGAGCCAGGTTGCAGGTTCATGTATGATAGAATTGAAGACAAGGTATTACTGTCTTTAATTAGTTCAGTAATTGTAGTTTTCTTTTTCTAATGAAGGTCTCATTTATTTCTCTTCGACTTAGTTTAATTTCCTGGAAAATTGCATCAAAAGGCGAGCTTCTGCTTATGTCTCCTCTGGGCGGTATGAGGAACCAGTTGACCCTTCTATTGCTTCTCAGGTAATTCACCTTCTCCACATGTATGGGCACAGGTATTCAAGCAATTGATCACGCATGCACTGTTGATGGAATAAAGGAAATAATGAACTTTGTGATTAGAGGGATAGTCTCTTTCAATTATCACTCTTATGTTCCACTTGGTTCAGTTTTATATTGTTGTGGTTTCCTCCATTTACTATATCATGTTATTGCAGAAAAGCATTTTTGCTGTTGGCATGATCTGTTGTGAGGAAGAAGGCCGCCTGAAGGAGAAGCCTGTTTTGCTGCAAAGCAGGTAAAGGCTCTTCCTTTGCATGGTATTCATCTGAAGTTGCAGGCTTGACTTCTTTATCACTTTCTTGGAGACTATTGTGTGAGTTGTGAGATAAAAGTAATTATACAGGCAGTTCAACCCACCTAAAGAACTCTAATGTGGTTCCACAATTATGATGGGTTCGACCTCATACACAGTTATGTAAGCTTGCCTTGATGGCTAAGGTTGAATACCTTGATGGATATATCACTTGCATCCAATGCAAGGACATTCATCTCAATGTTCCCTATTAGATACGAGAGAGATTCTATTGCATTGACACAGAGAATGATATACATATGTAACACTAACAGATTGTACAATGTACTTAAAGAAGATTGCATACCACGTAATTGAAAGAGAAATGATAATTATACATTTAAAATGGTATATGGCTGAGCTTATAAGCTCTTTAAAATGACTGATAAGATATTTGAGAACTTATAAGATGTTTCAATGTGTTTGGTATTTTTTATTTACTTAAAAAAAAAAAAAAAAAAAAAAAAAAAAAAAAAAGATATTAGCTTTCAAAATAAGATGTTAGGGCTTTCAGGTTTGTCAGCTGTTTTTGGAAAATAAGGCTATCCTAAGTTTTAGAATGAGATCTATTTAGCCAAATTTATTTAGTTTAGAATTATTTATATAACAAAATTGTCATTACTAACATTTTAAATGCTTCATGATCTTATTTTGTTGCTTAATATTTCAATTATTTGTTTTTGAATCAGATTTAATATCTATCAAGCTACAAAAACATTTTATAAGATATAGGAGCTTATATGATATTTTAAATGCGCTTACCCAAAAATCCTTAAACATTCATAATTACTGAATTATATAGTTGGCTTTAGTAACATTTAAACAACAGATATTTTGTCCTTAAGTGTTCCCCTGTAGCTGGTGTAAAGAATCTTTCATAACTAGCTTGGCATCAATTTTTTAATTGTTACTTAGTAACTCTTTTGTAAATACATCTGCATTATGTTCATAACTGGGAATATAAGATCTACATGTACTCGTTTTTTATCCTTGTCAAATGTCTCTGAAGTTTTATTTGTTGTTCATACACTTTATTTCCGGGGTCAGAATACAGCTGACAGATAATATCTGATCTTTTTTTTACAAATGTGTAGCACAATATTTTGAGGCAATGTCTTTATCCATAGAGTTAACCAGCCAGGCCATTAGTGTGGACTTTTTAATCTTTTCTTTCCTTTTCCTAACCTACTTCTTGAAGATACTATGTTATGTTAAAACGATACTCCTCTCAAACAGCTTAAGCTTTTAAATTAGGTAGTCATACAATATAGCATTAGGCAAAATGGAAGGCCCTGTTCAAATCTTGCCACCACCCATTTAGAAGACAATTCCACTTGCAAGGTGATTATTTAATAGAATTAGCACAAGTAGTATCTTTAACAACAGGTGCATTTATATCACCGGCTAGATACCCAATATGTCCTCTACCTTTAATATATAAATATATAAATATATATATATAATTTTTTTTTTTCGATAACCGAGAACTCACTGTGGCGGGTACTGAGTTCTCTTTCAAAAAGAGAAAGTATGTTCTTTTTATACCCCGCCGTCAGGAAAGGGAATTCGGGTAAGAACTTTTACTGGATGAAGTGCTCACTCCCTATTAATATAGGGAGAAATGAAGATGTATGCCTCATCAATAGCCTATCGGGAAGAGGCGCTCGATAAAGAGAAATATGACCAACAGTGGTTCGAATGCCTCAGCCCCTTTGGCAGCCATATAAATCACCTCTTGAATGACTGTTGCTGGGTTGAACAGGTGGGCTCACTCATCGCCGGACGAACGTCCTATTGACCTTGGTGTCTTCCTTACTCTATTAACATCATTTCCAAACGAGGAAAATCTACAACGTCTCATTTCGAGAAACGAGGAGAGTCGGCCCGAGGGCACACCCACAGCTGTCAAAATCGGGGGTGACCACACGCACCCCAACGCCTGGGCCCGGGAGACATCAGGAATAGTCGCAGCTGCAGCAATTAGAACCCCGGACCTTAAGGTTCCTTTGTCACCTCCCAAACAAAGCCCCTGTGGGCATCCTAGAAAATTATCTCGATTGAGGTGTGTAGTAGGTTGTTTGAACATGAGTCATAATTATGGCCATGCCTTTCAATAGGTTTAGAAAGGGAGTTATGATTTCAGATGATACATCCAGCATTTGGAAGGCTAGATTTTCAGTGGAGAAGAAGAGAATGAGTAGTTCCTTTGTTCTTTTTCGTGTTACGTTCTGGAAAATAGATCTGAGTGCACATAAGGTCATAAATAGAGTTACTCTCCTGGTACCATATTAGATATCAAAGGGATATTGAATTTATTCTTTCCAGAGAAAACCTTTCAACTAATACACTCATCCTGCTCAAGAATGTAAACAGCAGAATTTGAGAAAAGTGTTTCATTAAGACAAAACGCTTATAGGCTGAAAGTATGCTGTTTGGCTGAACCAGTTACTTAAATGAACAGAATAATTGCGCAACTAACTTCCCTAATTCCCGATCTACTATTTTGACTAGGCAAATATCTGGACATGTTATAGAGCTAGGTAATCTATAGAGAGCAACAACAATCTAGCCAAAATGTTTTCCTTTTCAACATTCCCATTGGTAAGTTAATCTGCTGGCACTGGTGTGTGATAAATTGCCTATAACAAAAAACATCACAGTGATCCTTATTTGTTTTTTCCTCAGGTCCCTTTTCTATGTTCTTATTTTTCCTTTTTTTTGGTTAAGGGTCTATGTTAACATTGCTACATATTGTACTATGTTGTTTTTGACAGCGTTGAACATTCTGGCGGGCAGCGTGTTCGTCTTGACTTGCAAAAGTTAAGCCAATTTTCTATTTTCCCTGGCCAGGTTAGATGACTTTCTCTTAGGAAGCAAGTCTCATCTACGTTGTGTCTTGTTTTATAGGATTGGAACAAACTCTGATCTTAACTACTATACAGGTGGTGGGTATTGAAGGGCATAATCCTAGTGGACACTGTCTTATTGCATCAAATATTGTTGATTATGTTCCCCTATCTGTTACTTCTAACGAGCAATATCCTTCCAAAAGACCAGCTTTGGGTCACAATCTTCAGTTGACCAATCCCTTGCAAGATACACCAGAGGTGTCATTGGTATGTAAGTTTGCATGCCATGGAATGAAAAAGAATCAGTGTATATTGGGCATTATTCAAAGTAATTGTCCATTTTAGCTGCTTGACTATCATGACTGTGGACTGTTCCAGTATTTTATATGCTCACTCGCAATTCTTAAATTTTCATGAGTGCTGCATTACTTGCATCATTGGCCTGCTTATTTCAGATGTATGGTTGACATAATTGGCTAGAGAGGTTAATAACAGGGGCTTTAAGGATCTGTGTGTAATTGGCAGTTCCCTTAGAAGGTGTACTAAACCTCCAGAGTGAAGTGCATTTGTGTGTCAAATATGAGCTGGCTAATCTAGTTATCTAACTTGATTGGAATCGTTGCCCTGGAGGCTGAAATGACGAATTTTGGGTATCTTTCTTTGCTTCCATTGCAATAACTGGAAATTATACATATTAGAAATTATTCTAGAAATGTTCTGCAGCGTTTTATAATTTGTTACTAATGTATGATTAGGATCATCTTTCTATGCCTAATTCAATTGCACTAACTGGAAATTATTCATATAAGAAATTATTCTAGAGATGTTTTGCAACACTCTATACTTTGTTACTAATATATTATTTCTCTCTTGTAGCTTTGGTTTTATTGATTTATTGTTAAAAAATATGGTCTTAAGTGCCCTTTCTTGGCTACTTGTATTTGAACAGATTGTTGCAGCAGGTCCTTTTACTACGAGTGATAATTTGTTATTTGAGCCTCTAACTGATCTTCTGGCCTATGCACGTCGGAAGCAACCTCAATTGCTTGTCCTGGTGAGGACCTCCCCGCCTCATATTAATAACTTGCCCAATATTAGTAAATAACTGATAGGGATGTAAAAAATTGGCATCTCACTTCATTTTTCTGTGACAGCTAGGGCCATTTATTGATTCTGATCATCCAGAGCTCCGGAAAGGAACAGTCAATCAGACCTTTGAAGAAATGTTTCTCCTTGAGATCCTTGGAAAGGTTATACAAGTAAAAAGGCATATAGTCTATTGCATTGACATTTTCAGCTTCCTTATACTTGTGTTTTTTCAATTGATTGTTTATATAGGTTCAAGATTATGTAGAGTATATGGGTCCTACAGCAAATGTGATTCTTATGCCATCTATCAGGGATGCTAATCATGACTATGTTTTCCCTCAGGTAAGCTAGTTTCTTACTTTTTCATCTTCCGGACACTTCCAATTGCTGACTTCTCTTTTTGATGGTTAACCTGCCATAACAATAAGATTTTGGTTATTTTGACAGCCTGCTTTTGACATTCATCCTACTGATCTTAGTCATCAGGTATAGAAGATGCTTTATGACTTAAATATATGTGAATATTTACTTACACTACTTGACAAAAAGTATCCTGTTCAACAGATACACACTACCTCTAATCCAGGGATGTTCTCTGCTAATCAGGTGAATATGATAATTCGTTGGAATGACAGACTAACAGTTGTTACTCTTTAAGGGGGGTGGACCAATGCTTTTTCTGTTTGCGTCTTTAACTTACCTCTTTAAAAAATAGGAGTGAAAACAATGAGAATTTCTGCTACTAATCTCTCTCTTTCTCTCTCTCTCTCTGGGAAAACAAAAAATTTCTTACATAAAATGACGTTTTCTTTCTGAAGGTTAGTGGTTTGTTAAAGTAATGGGTTGGCATTATTACTGCTACTAAGTTTTAAAATGCAAAAATATCCAAAATACACCTTTTCAACTCCAGTACCAAATTTAATGACAATCTCCACATTGTTACTAGTTGGAGTTGAGAATACTAAATGGAAAAACTGGAACTAGGAGCTATCTGAGTTTACACTCTTCAGGGTTGAGACAAGATGATGGGTGAAGTAGTTATTGGTATAAATTGCTCTGCTTGCAGGAAACACTCAATGGAGGGCTCATTGATTAATTTTGGTGATTTACAGGTGAAAGTGGCTTGCTGCACAGTGGATGTACTTAAACATCTTAGTGCAGAGGAAATCTCTCGAAATCCACAAGGAGGGTCCAAGCAGCGGCTATCAAATCTAGCTAAGCATATTTTAAACCAACACAGGTATACTCCAATGGTGAATGCTTCTTTGGAATACCTTCAGTTTGATGAAAAGGTTTAATAACAGGAAGTTTTTTTTTTTTTTTTTTTTTTTTTGTGTCATTCTGATATCTTTATTTTGTGGAGCAGCTTCTATCCGCTATATCCACCTGCAGAAGAGGTTCCCTTGGATTTCTCTCTCGCAAACAAAGCATTGCATATTTCATCAATTCCAGATATACTCATATTACCTTCAGACTTGGCTCACTTTGTGAAGGTTAGGAACCATGCCTCTTTCTACAAAAGATTGTTAAATATAAAATGGTGCTCTGTTTTATCCTGATTGAAAACGATGGGAAAATGTGAAATCAAATCCTCTCGTTTTTGTCTTGTAATTAATTAGGTGCTCTCACTTGGACAAGGAAATGATGGAGAACAAGTCAAGTGCATTTGTGTAAATCCTGGAAGACTTGCGCGAGGCGAAGGAGGGGGTTTCTTTGTGGAGATTAACTACAGAGGTAGCCCAGATTCATCTGCTGCTTCAATCATCCGCATATAGTCCCTGCACCATGACCGCCCCAAATCGACAACTACCTTCTGTTATGCTAGAATTTTTCTTGTAATCATATAGTGGAAGAATGTATTGCTGTATATTGGTAGGATGAAATACTTGCTTAGTGAATGCTGTTTTAACTACCTATATACCCAGTTCAAATGTTGTCATAATCAGTTGACCGAAGGCAGAATGTTAGCTTTTCTTGATAGAACCCATATAGTATATGTTAGTGTCAAGTGCTTCACCTGGAAAGTACATGTTCTTGGTACATAAAAACATTATGTAACTGGATGATGATAGGAAAAAAAGTTGGATTATCTTTTTCTTGAGTGGGTGAATTTATGAGGGGGTGTCTTCACCAAATAATGTGGAGACGAGATCATCAGGAAAAAAGTTGGAGAGTCGTTTTATTTTGCTATATCTAGAGTACAATACAATGTAATGTTCAAGTCAATCCACAGATACCTACAACATGCTAACCCTAATTCTGACAACCATCACGACCATCCAATAGGCTACACCTATTTAACCGCTATTGAGTTTTGGGACCCTGTTGTGACCGAACTGACGGTTCATGGTTAACTCGCGGTAGGTTCAAACCCCCTTTTTGTAATTATTTTGGATTTTTAAGTCTATTTGCATATTATATTGTTGGGCTTGAATTTTAACTTAAAGTTTGAGACAAACAAATTGAAAAAAAAAAAAGAATAAGAAGAAATAGAATTCAGCAACAGAAGATTCTAATTGACATTTAGGGTAAACTTACAGTGTGGTATCATGTATTTCTACACTACTGAAAAAATGGGACGGCCTAAATCAATTTCTTTATCTCCTTCTTGGATCTCTCTCGATACAAATCAATCCAGAGATGCAGAACCCACAACATGCTGAGCCCAATTCCCACAACTATGACAACTATCCAAGAAATCCAAGCCCACCAAGGAATCACACCACCACCACAAACCAATCCTATCTTGTACACAAACAATGGTCCAAGAATCCCTCTTACCACACTGTAATAACCATAGAAAAGTGGTGACAAGAACTCAAACACAGCCTTGGCTTTGGCCGAATCGGATTTCCGGAAACGGGCAAGGCTCCATGTGTTCTGGCATGTGGTTGTACCCTCTGCAAGAATAAGGATACCTAGGATGGCCACTGCCCCATGCGCGAATAGATACCGGCAAGTTGTTAGAACATAGAGTGTGGCTAGGTGGTGTGCAATGAAAAGAACATCACTTGGTATCATGAACATGTAGTGTAAGAGGTCCATCATGAAATAAGCAATGCTGTATTCAAGAACTGTGTTTTGGAAGGGAGTGTTTGGAGAAGTGAAATCGAGTTCAGATATGCTGTGTTGGGATTGCCTGATTGAGAATATGGATAGAACAAGTGCAGGGGTGCCATGAGCTAGAGACATGAGGCAGCTTGAAGCTTCAGACCTGTATTTCTTGTCCCAATTCTTGAAGATTATGAAGTATCCTATGATGTATGTGGAGATGAACCACAGTGTGAATACAGAAAGAGGCGAATCATAGAGTTTTGGGATGTCCATTAGAGCCAGGAGAGAGAGAGAGAGAGAGAGAGAGAGAGAGGGGGGGGGGGGGGGGGGGATTAGGAACAACCTTTTTTTCAAGCATGACAGAGATTTAAATGCTAAAATCCTAAGTTGCAAGTGCCTACCAATTTTAAAGACAGTAGATGGATTTTTAAATTTAGATTAGTAGAGTAAGGATTCGCAAATTGCAGGTATAGGGTGTCCTCCCCAACCCCCTATTTTTGCTTTTTATATTCCTTCATTGGTTGCTATTCTAAAAGTATCTCTGGGACCACATGTATAGTGTCACATCACTTTTGCAGTTTTCAAAATAAAAAATACCTTGTGCTGATAGAATATTCTGATATCAGTCATCCTTCTCAAATTGAAAGCATTGCCTTGTGTTTCTTGAACTCATCTTCCTTAAGCAACCAGAATACATAAAATACTAATGAATAGCAGGCTATAAGAATTTGTAATTTGTTGTTAATTGGGACTAGCCTTAGCTAAATCTCCTCAAGCAATTTTCATACAGAGAATAAATTAATAAAATAAGGAATGGAGGCTTCAAGTGTTGTCAAATACTTAGTGTTGTCATGGTTGATACAAGAGGACAGAGAATGTGTGTGTGTGTGTTTGTGTGCACGGCTGAGAAACTTGTTATGGCATGCATGAGATTGGAATAAATAATGTAATTAATAAGAGTTAGTCTATGGTGCAGCAAATGCAAAACGTATAACTTAGAAAGTCATATTAAACTTTTAATAATTATTATTTTAGGATAACAAGTGATACATTTTAAAAGTAGGAAGTTATGTCTTTTAAGATAATAAATAATATTTTTTAAATAATTAATAATATTTTTTTGTTAACAAAATAATATTGTATAAAATTCACACTCTGGGCTTCACAATAACCGTGGTTGTGGAGTTTTTGCGTAGTAGTAATAATAGTAGTAGTAATAATAATAATAATAATAATAATAATAATAATAATATATAGTTGCCTTTTGACAATGAAAGTTGTTGATTTGTTGACCAAAAGCGATAAGATAAGAGGCAGCCATTGTTGAATATTAAGTTGGGTTAAGATTTGATGTTGGCCTGAATGGAGCAACCAATATTCCCACTGTTGAATTGGAATTAAATTTCATTTCCATCTTCTGCTCTCATACCAATACCAATAAATCCTCAGTTGAAATACAAAAAACCTCAAGTCCAAAACTCCTAAGCGTGTGTGCGTGGTTGAGTGTGTGTTACTCTATTTATATGTGATGGAAGTCGATGACTTTCAAATAATTAATCTATAAAAAATAGGCTAAAACTCAAGAAGAGATGTATAATTCCCTGATTTAAATTAGCCGAGCATCAAACTGATTCGATTGTGAATTTCAAATTCGATTTCATTCTAAAAGCAATTGGTGATTAGAGAAATAGTTCATTAAACATATAAGCTAGTCTCTCGGTTTTCGGTTTTTCAGTGTAGACCAACTCACATGTGAAATTGCAATTATTTCATCACCATAATCAACTTCTTCAATCCAATCACAACATTATCGAATTCATACAAGCTATTCGCGGTAGAAAAGACATGGAGATCTGAAAACCGCTGCCATTCATCTTCCTTCCATCTATCCATGGTTCAATTTGTCTTTTAGAACTTAGGGGTAAAAAAATTACTGTATGACCTGTTTTTAATGAAATCAATATTCTGTAAATATAAGTCTGCTTGCACTATATATTTTAACTACATTATTTGAAACTAGTAAGGCCAAAACTTGATATGAAGGCATAAAAAGAAGTGGCGTTGTCTGGAAAAAGTCACTCATTTGGAGGAGGAGATGTAGAGAAGGAGTCAGTACGAAGGACAATTCCAGAAGCCATCTTACATGACCATACCCCCATCAATGGTTAATACCTGAAGATTAAAGAAAGTTAAAATAGAGCAATCGAGAATTCTATTCATGAAAAAAGAGAAAATTGTGTTGAATGATGCGAAATGCACAAGGCCTTGGTAAAATGGTTGATGAGATTAACAAACCTGTCCAGTTATATAACTAGCAGCAGGATTAAGGGCCAAGAATTCCACCAGCCCAGCAACTTCCTCTGGTTGGCCGTACCTTCCTGAATTTGATATAAGCACATCAGTTAGTAGAAATTGAAGAGTTCTGAACTCATATGTCATTAAAGACTGGAATCAACATCCAAGATTAAAGGGCGTTGTGAGAAATATTTATTAGTATGCTGCACGGATTAACTTGATTATGCAGATGAATGCTCTTTGCTAGAAAACTTAATCTTGAAGACAGTCATCATGTTGAAAGATTTACTAAATTAATAATGACATCTTTTGAGGATAGCACATCACCAAGGGCGTCTAAGCAATGCTAAGAGGGAAAGGCGTCATGGTTTCCCATGAAACTGTACAATGAAGCCAAGAAACTTTAGTGATGGAAGAAAAATGAGTAGCACCATGCTGGAAGAAGTTACAGGGTTAGAGCTAAGAGATGCAAATGAAGACGCCTAAAAGTGAGAGTGAAGGTTGAAAGAACAATGGTTCAAAGCAGTAGCAACTCTTCTTGTTTCACAAGGAGAGGAACATTGGGACGAATAAAATGAATTATATTGGGATGAATAAAATGAATTATATTGGGATGAATAAAATGAATTATATTGGGACGAACGTAATGAATTATATTGGGATGAATAAAATCAGTAATGATTAGAGTGATAAAACTGACCCAAAGGGATGGCCTCCAATATCTTTTTCTCAAAGTCTGCCCCAAGTTGAGCAGTCATATCAGATGCAATGAATCCAGGAGCAACAGCATTTACCTGTCAATATAATCATCTAGTGAATTTCAAATTGCTGACATGTAGCACAGGGCAGATTATTAATAATACGCATACCACAAAATAGATAAATTGTTCCAGAAAACTCACAGTAATGTTTCTGCTTGAATATTCCTTGGCAACTGTCTTCGTTAGTCCAATTACCCCTGCTTTTGCAGCACTGTAATTGGCTTGTCCAACATTGCCGACTAGACCAACAACAGATGCGATATTAATGATCCTTCCCTAGAGAGTCAATAGCTATCACGTGTTAGAGTCTTAAGACCACACAAAGAAAGTATTGTGCAGAAAATGTAATGTAACTGGAAATAGTAAGATTGAAAAGCCACATAATTCTGACAAACTTCTCACATGCAAACAGATAAAAGCGAGCCATATAAACTCAATTTCAAATAGCTACATAGGTTCTAGCACCCACCACTGCCCCCACCCACTTGCAAAAAACATAAGGATATTACAAAAGAAGCAAAAAGAAATGTTATGGACCAGACATGCATAAACAAAGAAAATAAAATCACAAACAAAATTTTAATCATGATCCAACCATTTGGAACCTAAGTGAAGTGGATACCTTTCTCTTCTTCATCATTACTTTGGCAGCTGCCTGAAGAGAATAAAAATCTTAGAGTTAATTATATGAACTGGACATATTAATATCTTCATATAGGAGCTTTGAGGAATTGACCTGTGTGCATAGGAACACTCCAGTTAGGTTCAGATCGATGACTTCCTGCCATTGAGATGTCTTCATTCTCATCAACAAACCATCCCTCGTAATTCCTGATATGTGTTTATATTTTAAAATGGAAAAACCACAAAATAGATTTGCAATCAAAGAAGGTGGACCCTTTGGCTACCTGCATTATTGACCAAAACATCTATTGTTCCCCATGCATCGATTGCCTGCAGATTTCTCAATCAGACTTAATTGAGACAATGATCTATTGGGCATAAATTTTGAAATAGCATAATTGGAGGAGTATCTCACAGTTTTTATCATTGACTCCACATCTGCTTCTTTGGAAACATCCCCACCAAACGTAAGAGCCTGCCCACCGGACGCCTCTATCTGCAAGCAGCAAAAACAATTTCAGTTTGTACATTATAACAACAAATATTAGGTGGATCCATAATATTATTTATGAGTTTTTCCTCTTCATTTTAACTGAGCCAGCTGCAGTTCTATACTGATTGATTGCTGCACAGGTTAGACTGGGAGAGTGTGTGTCTGCCACATGGTTGGTTGAAAGGGGAAGTAGGTATCCGATCCTCATGGAAAAGATATACGAAGAGTCTATAGAAATTGAGTTTTCAACACTTTTTTAAGGAATAAAAAAACAATGATTAGGCACAGTGACACACCACTCTGAATAAAGCCATATCATAATCTTTAATCGGTTAAGGAGTGGGCCTTTTCCCACAATAGCTCAAATAAAATATTCAATACAGAAGAACATATCTTCATTTGCAAGTTCAAAAAAGAAAGAAGAAAGATAGTTGTATGAATTCTGGAGAAATTCTGAATACGCCAATAGTTCCAAGATACAAATTATGCATTGATCAGGTGGTTATTACCTCTTTGCAAACTTCTTCTGCCTCCTTTGATGACCTTGCATAATTAACCAGAACCTGCAACAATATTCCTACACCAGTTTATGCGATAGTAAAGGTGAAAAAGAAACCTCATTGCGCAAATAGCATACAGTGCAATTAGTTTATCTTATAGCTGCATACAAGTATCCGTGTCCATAGACTAAGCACTATAATGTACATTTATCCATCTATACAGTCATACTATGAGAGCACAAAATGACAAACAACTAGACCAACAAACTAATAAAGATCCAGGACGCCTTGTGAGATTTTGATAAATTAGTTAATAACTAATATCAGCAATCACATTGCACTTCTGCTGCTACATATTCACAGGTTTAGCGTGAACTTCAATCGCTAACTATTAGCATCAAACTCTCTCATTGGAGAAATTTAAAACCAACACAAAATACAACAAAAAGGTGAACATCTTGAGCTAAAAGCACTTATAATGGTATAAACTACAAGCAATTGACTGGTAACGAAGCAGAGGACCCTACCTTGCAACCAGCTTTCCCAAGAGACAAAGCAACAGCTTTGCCAATTCCTCTGGAGGCACCAGTAATGACAATAACAGGAGTTTCAACTGTCTTTGCTGCTTCAGTACCAACTTGTTCAGCAGTTGCAACCTGCGCCTTTATGCCTGCACATGGATGTCAATTAAACAAAAACATCGGCACAATGAAGACAATATGTTGGAAAGCCATGCAGTAATCCACTATTTTCCAGGCATAGTTTTTTCCCAATACCAAGTTACAATTGCGAAACTGATTCCATTATATCTTCCCATTAATCAAAATGAAGGTCGCCTACAAAGATGAGATCTCGTTTCTCAACAATAATTTTATACCATGAAATGGTATAGATTCTTACACACAAGCATTCACCAAATTCAGAATGGAAACTGCCAAAATCAGAGCGAATAACTGTATAACTAGGACATTCAACAAGTATGACAGAAAGCTCGTTATCAACAGAGTTTTGGAACGATTCTAGAAAAATACACGTCGATTCGAAGTAACGCAGCCTAGCACAGCAAACCGAGTATTTTTAGCACTCAATCGATCTCATACCTGAGGAAGCAAAGGATCGAAGAGATCTGCATTGGGATTTAAGCGACACCGGAAGCTTAACCGGCGACGAAACCTGCCCAAAATTTGCGATTTTACGGTGGGAAATGCCAGCGGAACTGAAAGCAACGACGGCGGATCCAGCGGCGGAGGCGGCAGCCATTGTGGTGAATGTAGTGGGGTGGTGAAGAAAACGAGAAAAAGCGAGAGTAGCCACTGAGGAATAAACACAAACACAAACACCAGGAGAGCTTTGTATATATCAAGGCAGAAAAATGGAGCTTCGAAAATTCCGCGGTGGCACTGTGAATGTGGGCGATGACTACTATGTCCTGTTAGTTGGGTGGTTAGGATTTATTCGGTGTGATCGAATGCACACACAAATTTTAAATATTACTTGCAAAAACATAAATGGAAATACTTTCTTTTTTAAATCATGATAAATCGAAACCCAAATTATTTGCGATGTTATGTTTAATCCTCATTATTAATCATAATTTTCTTCTGTTTTTTAGTTGTCTAACAGAAATAATTGTAAGATTTTTTATTTTTATTCTTACTAAACATATTGGCCAAATTCATGTTTATTTATCAATAATTTAATATTTGGAATAAACCTAGTATTTTTTTTGTACGTTGCATTGTTTGTAATATTTTATTAATAGTAATATTATTATTCAATAATATTTATTGCTTGATTTTGTGTCGTTCTATCATTGGTCTGGGGGGTTGTTACATATTAATTATATATAATAAATAAATAATTTTATAAAAATAATAATACAAGAAATTTTCAAATAACATATATTTATATACAAAGTAAAAATAAAAATATATATTTCACAAAAAAAAAGTCTCACTGAATTCCATTTTTTGGAGATTGAGACAAGGCAATGTATCATTTTAGTTTGATTATTGGTGTACAATTGGCCTACTTTGTCTATATGTGAATGTGTTTGATGGTGCCGGTTTTTTTTTAGGAGATTAATCAATAATTTTCTTCCTCTTGATGATAATCTCACTAAAAATACATATGAGGTTGTTTCTATTTGTAAATTTGATTGTCGCATTAGAAGTATGTTAGCCATTTGTTTATACAATGTCCATTGTCCAAATAGACAAAAAAGTTTTTTTTTTTTTTGGGCTTTTTTATATTTCTTGTTTATTGCAATATTCATCAACTTATTTAGCTTTGGTTTCAAGGAGTTAAATGCATAATCATATCTGAATAGTTCTACGAACATTGATCTTTTTTGTATATGAAAGTAAGTTTGAAATATTCAACATAATCTTTTGTAGAATTCAACTAGTAGAGTTAAATTTATGTTAGCTCTTTAATATTGCCGGTTGATTTTTTAAATAAATATTGCCATGTGGCCGAGCAACTAGGGTTCTTTGTTCTTTATAAAATTTCATTCAATTCCTTTATGGTTAGTGAATCCTCACATGATAATTGCATTAAATTGAATAATGGTAGAGCTTTCTAGTTGTAATCGTTGGTTTGATGGGCAGTGGGTGTTATTATAAATAAATTTGTTTTTGTTCATAGATTTTACATTTTTTTTTTTTATATTTTTCATAATATGTATGCTAAACTGACTACTATAGAAGGAATGATGCTAAACTTTTTTGAAACAATTAAATTTTTATTTATGTAGGCACAAATTTCAAAAAATTTAATATTTGAGCAATCATATATGTAATATGTCATCAAATTATTTTTTATTACTAATTCATGTATATGGTTTCTTATATTAATATTTTAGTAAATAAGAACTAACCTATCATATTTATAATGAAAGAAAATAAATATAATTAATAATTAATGAAGCGTGAGCACTAATGAATAAACAACAAATCATTGAAACATTAATTAGAAGCATGAGTAACTCTCTTGTGCATCAGTTGCACTATATACCCAATTTATAATATTACTTATTTTATTTAAAAATATTATATGTTTATTGAAAAAATAGTATTACTTTTTTCAAAATAATATATCAGTAAGTAATATTTTTCAAGTAAATAAATAATATTTTCTTAAACAAATAATACTCTATATGGGTTGTCCGGTGCACCTGCTGTATATAAAGTTTTGGGTAAAAAATCATTACTCAATAGGCAATTCAATCATTTTATTAATCACATAATTTAAAAAAACAAAAAAAAAACTTTTAGCATGTGATCTTAATTTTTGAGCAGTTGTGATATAACTCCGTAAAGTATAAAGTGAGATTGTAAATACTTTATTTAATGCATACATTTCGAGACATGCACAATAAAATTAAACAACAGTTTAAGTGTTAGTATTTTGTGACAAAGTAGTCAGATATTTGTAAACCCCTTATTTAATTTCTTGTACTTTATCTTATTGTAAGTATTTCGTTGTTGCATTTGTTAAAAATATAATATGATGGTTTTAAAAAAATAATATGATTTGAAAATATGAACAGCCCACACATATTTTATGTGAGGAGCAGTTGGCTAGTTGTTTCGTCCTTTGTCTCGGCCAAAGCCGCTCATTCCGCACTTATTGCTCCTCCCGCCACCTCTTCCGCTTTGATTTTTACCACCGCGATTATGTTTCATGCTGCCGAGCATTCTGGATTTTGTGGAGGAGAATATGCGGTTGAAGAAAAAAAGTTATTTCCAATTACAGAATGTCACGGAATATAACAAAAGGATATTAACATATTTTCCATCGAAAGAAAACTAGAGAGGACCAAGTTGGCCAACAAGAACAAGATTTTTTCGAGTAATTTCGACTCAGTAACTAGTAACATAAATTCAGAATTTAGTTTTTAAAGCACTCAAATTAACGTGAGTAGGAGATGACTTATCTGATCTGTTTACTCCCTTCATAATAGCTTAGAGTATTACCTAAGCTCAAAATTATTGTTGTCACCACAAAGTTTTGAAGAAATATTAGATATTAGCAATTTTCGTATAATATAAAAATTCATTTTAAATGATAAATTTTGTTGTAGAGTGTGTTATACAACTTATATATAATTAAATAATACGGATAATTGCAAAAATTATCTCTGAAGTTTGGACCAATTACAGAAATTACACTCGTATTGGTGTACAATTTTATGTCATACCACATAATAATATTATAAAATGTAATTGATCACCATTAAGGGAGAGGGAGCAAAAAAAAAACAAAAAAATACTATTGGCATGTGATCTTAATTTTTGAGCGGTTGTGATTTAACTCCGTAAAGTATAAAGTGAGACTGTAAATACTTTATTTGATGCATACATTTCGAGACATGCACAATAAAATTAAACAAGAGTTTAAGTGTTAGTATTTAAATGACAAAGTAGTCAGATTTTTGTATACCCCTTATTTAATTTCTTGTACTTTATCTTATTGTAAGTATTTTGTTGTTGCATTTGTTAAAAAATATAATATGTTGGTTTTAAGAAAATAATATGATTTGAAAATATGAACAGCCCACACATATTTTATGTGAGGAGCAGTTGGCTAGTTGTTTCGTCCTATGTCTTGGCCACAGCCACTCATTCCGCACTTATTACTCCTCCCGCCACCTCTCCCGCTTTGATTTTTACCACCGCGATTATGTTTCATACTGCCGAGCATTGTGGATTTTGTGGAGGAGAATATGCGGTTGAAAGTTAGGTAAGAAAAGAAGTTATTTAAAATTACAGAATGTCATGGAATATAACAAAAGAATATTAACATATTTTCCATCAAAAGAAAACTAGAGAGGACCAAGTTGGCCAACAAGAACAAGATTTTTTCTGAGTAATTTCGACTCATTAACTAGTAACATAAATTCAGAATTTAGTTTTTAAAGCACTCAAAAGAACGTGAGTAGGAGATAACTTATCTGATCTGTTTACTCCCTTCATAATAGCTTAGAGTATTACCTAAGCTCAAAATTACTATTGTCAGCACAAAATTCTGAAGAAATTCTGAAGAAATCATAGATATTAGCAGTTTTCACGTAATATAAAAATTCATTTTAAATGATAAATTTTGTTGTAGAATGTGTTATACAACTTATATAGTATTAAATAATACAGATAATTGCAAAAATTATCTCTGAAGTTTGGACCAATTACAGAAATTACACTCTTATTGGTGTACAATTTTATGTCATACCACATAATAATATTATAAATTGTAATTGATCACCATTAAGGAAGAGGGAACAAAAACAAAAAACAAAAACAAAAAATCCAACGGCAGTAATTTTACGATCTCTACTTATGGTCTCTTGGACACTACACTGCAGACACTACACATCAAATAAGCAAACTGTATACACTTTCAATTCAGTATCCTAGCCAAAACTGAACATCTGGGGGTGGGTTACAGTTCAAAATACAACCAGCAGCAATAAAACCATTCTTCCAAGATCTACAGCATTTATTCGAGCAAACAATGGTAATACCTTTGTATAATAAGCTATATTATCTATGCACGTGCTTGTGGACGTTTCTTGGAGTTATTCTTTGGGCGAACCTTCACAAACGCCTTCTCCAAATCCTGCATGTATTCCAAACAGTGGACATTCAACCGTAGATGCCTCAGGTAGCAAGACATACACACACACACACACACAATCTTCAAAAATTTTATATGCAAGAAAATGGAAGTACATGATTTAACTCTCGCTTCAACTTTAGAAAAATATAACCAGGACTTTACCTGAGTGCTTTCTGTGTTTGATTTTTTTGAAGTCCAAAGCCGCTCAAAGTCGTAATAAGCTCTCGCATTCTCATCAACAGCATGAATAATCAGCTTACCTACAATAACTCAGCTATCAATTTCCGGCCAAAAGGTTCTGATGTGAAAGGATCAGAGTATGGATATTCATATCATGATTTGAGATGTGCCTACAGACTCCTTATTCATCAGTATCCCTTCAATTAAAACCTGCACACGCTCATATCATGATTTGAGATGTGTCTACAGACTCCTTATTCATCAGCATCCCTTCAATTAAAACCTTGACATGCTTCTTTTCTTTGCTTTGTAATTTTAATCTATAATATTGAGCTTCGTACAGGAATTGCAGTGAAGTGAACGCATATGCGAGGGAAACAAAGGAGCATACAGGAAGACATAATTTGGGAGGTTCACAACTGTAATTTTTAATGCATTTTCTTTTTTAACCTCGTTAATATGTTTTACCTCTTTCACTGTGATCCATTTTGATATTTAAAAGAAGGTCGGCATGAGATTGTGCTAAGAAAAGGTGCAATCCTCTCTTTCTCTCTGATGTTAGGTCATTTGTTTCTTCTTTTTAGGGTGCCAGCAACATTACCTAACAATTAACATGTTACGTGCACATAGGACGTACACACAAATCTTTTTTCCTTAATATTTTTGGACTAATTAGATCACCCACATAAATCAGTTTGAATTGGGAGAAGACCTTAACCCCAACTACCACAGAACGAAAAAAATACACAAAAAACAAATTATTTGCAGAGTAGCTCAAGGCGGATTTGTAAGTAATAATATACTATATATTCTCGAGTCAAACAAGCAAAATTTAACATTTTCAATATTCCAAATTTCCAACTACAGTATCAACTAATTATTAATATTTATTTCAAAGCAGTATCAACCTATCAGATTTAGTAGCAAACATTCAAGCAAAATGGAAGTTTCTATTACTTTGTTAAGCATATTTGGTTGTTTAAACCCCTTCCAATCAGAGGCTCTTTACTTCTGAAAATGACTTTTTATTGTAGTTCCTACTTCCTCCTTCAGTTCAAAGAGTTTAAGACAGAAGTTAACCCATTTTTACTTTCATAAAGTCTGTATCAAGTCTCATTGTAACTGAGATCTCCGCAGTTTGCTGAAAATAATGAAAAAATACACATGGAAATAATTCTTCTATGATTCTGTTTCACATTTTCAGGCATGTTCAAATTGAGTCTTTGATCACTAAATGCCAGATGGACACATTCTAGTTCTAGGAGATTATTCATGTTTCATAGTAAAAGTGACATCAATGTGCTCCATTAGAGCCCTAATGCCAGTATATTACTCTTTTAGCAGGTTGTTGCTTACTAATTCAGTTTCCCTTGTTAAGTGCATTATCTTTCGCTGGAGACGACTCTTTTTTTAAATGTCAAAACAGGATTCAGATATAAAAGCAAAATATGACAAACTGGTGGTCTACAACGAGAAAATTGAAGTAGAGAAGTCGCAAAGGAAAAGAAAGAGAAAACTATACCAGAGTCTATAACAATCCACTTGCCTCCCTCCTGCCCTACCACACTAGGTAGCAGCATTCTCTTTGCTCCTCTCTGCTTTTGCTTAACCTGCTCATTTTTAACCAAAAAACATGTCAAATTTTAAACATGTTTTCCAGTTGCATAGACTGACTGATATGAATAGGATACATTGACAAAAACATCATTTTCCTCTTTATTCTATGTCATGAATTACAGGATAAGCTGGGATATTTATATGACCGACACAATGCATCTCTATGAACCAGGCAAATACGAGAAAGTAGAGACCTAGGTTAATTATCTTTCAGATTCTTGTTCCACAATTGATTGTGGAAAAGCGGCTGAGGGATAGCACATGCCCACAACGCTTCTTGACCCATCAAGTAGAAATGCTAAAAGATGTCTTATCAGCATTCATCAGAGTAATAAAGTTGAACAAAACTATCTTTTGGATTATCAAACATGAATAAAAACACCACTGTGTGTCTGGAGAAAGGCATCCATGTCATCTAAAACAAAAACCTTTGCATTCGTTAGAAAAACAACGAACAATATTTTGCGCACCTAATAAGGCAAGACATTGTGTGGACAAGCCGGCGTATGATTAGAAATTAAGAATTGAAACGTAGAAGTAAACATTTTCTGGCGTTTTCATCTAAATAAACCTCTGAAAGACAGTACAATCATAAATTTCAAGCCCCAAAGTTATCAGTTATCACAAAGTTTGTACATATGTGTTCCTCCTATACGGATATAGAGGTGAATTACTGAATTTAACATCGATATCAATCTTTACGCATTTCACTACAAAATATTGACTAAAAAATAACGATAAATCGATCTTTACCATAAAGAAGCGTCAATTTATGTCTCCACACACGGACAGAAATACAACTTAAAATCACAATGGCATTAACACAGATGTACAAAATCACATATACAGATGTGAGTATTGGTAACCGAACCTGCCTTGTAAACTAGGGCTTGAGAGATGTTGCGCACGTGCCACGGAGAACGACCGGTGGCGATGACCATGTAATCGGTGTATTCACAGCGTTCAGGCGCTTGAATAACTTTCACATCATCTGCTCCGACATCGTTGAGTATTTTCTGAACTTCAGCCAAGCTCAGCATTTCCTTGTTCTTGTCGACGCTGTTGAAGTCGCTACTGTTAACAGCGGAAAAGTGGCGAGTGAAAATAGAGTAAGAAGAGGCTAGGTTTTTCCAGTGGTGAGTGGCGGCGGAATGGGAAGAGGAGAGAGCTCCGCTGCGTAAAGCTGACCACATCGTGTCGCCTTCTGTAGCCTATTTTCCGTTACCAGGGCTTTTTGTTGTAGCCGGAGTGAAAATTTGGGATTTAGTTTGGGGTGTTTTCAGAACAAAGTGCAAGTTCCTAACTTCACAGCACATTAAAATTTATCACAGTAAGTTCTATTATATTCCTCATTTTCAAATTAGTTTCACCCCTCCCCCTCCCCCTCCCCCTCCCCCTCCCCCTCCCTCTCTCTCTCTCTCTCTCTCTTCCTAAATCCAACACAATAAATGAGAAAATTGCAGATATTTCGAACATCAAAATATTTCGAACATCAAACTAACCTAAGGGGAATTCAAAATCAAAATTTGGGCCAACGCCCTGTCGTCTATTCGGTTCTATTTTTCGATTCTTTTTTTGTATGTTTGGTCATGATTGTTCGAAAAAAAATTATAGCATTTGATAAATGTTGGCCAAACAACTCTAAAAAATGCCTTTGGACATAAATTTTAGTTATTTATTAGAGAATTCATTTCTTGTTTACTTTATATTATGTTTTGAATTATAGATGTTTTAGTAAAAGTATATTTATATGTCCTATAGGTTAAGGAAATGAGTTATTGACTCTTTGAGGAAAAAAAAATTAAAAAAATAATAATAATAAAGAAAGAAAAAAGAAGAAGAAAAAGATATCCAACGTTCATTCTTATTTAGCCAAATAGATGTGTGATCTAGTCCATGAATGAGAGAAATAATTTAAATGTTCATGCATATAAAATACTTATATTTTCAATATCATACGCAATTATATCGTTCATTCTTGATTTCTTACATAATATTTTTTATTTTATTTCGAATCTTGTGAATTGAAGGTTTATGTGTGTATATTTTTTGAGCCAAGAATAAAGAGCATCAACGATAAAAATGAGAAATATAATTTGCTTTTGAACTTCTTATTTTTATTTAGTCGGTAATCATTTTTGTTCAAAAACATATACGGTGTGTATTGAGGAATTGGTGATGTTAATAGAAATATTATTTTCTTTTATTGGTGATCCATTTTTCTCTAAATCTTGTTTTGAAACTTTTAAGGATCAACCTAGATTGCACTAATTATATAACACAATGATGTGTTAATATATATAATTATATATATAATATTTATATTATTATCATAATCATGCTACATATATAAATTATTGAACATAATTATATTTTATTAAAATATATAATATTATATATTTCTTAAATTTTATAATAGGATACTAATGAATCGGTCCATTGTACGAAGGAATTTACTAGTTATATAAAACAATCATGTTTTTTTCTTCTTTTCACTCTATTTTTTTTTTTCTTAGTTCAGGGTTAATGACGGATCACCGATCATGACTAAACTCATTTATCAGAGTTGGTTGGATGAATTGTCATCCCAAATAGGTGGAATTATAATACATAATATATGCCCTATAATAATACAATATAATATATATATGAATTATAATATAGACACATTATATAGTCATATTATACAAAATATAAATTAACAATATAAATAATGTATGTATTACGTTGATGAGATTCTGATATATGATATGATGTACATATCAATTATTAAATTTGTTTTAAAAATTATGCATGGATGTATAAATATAATATATTATATATTATAATAATATACAAATTTTAATTTAAAGATTATATAATATATTAATAATCGTAAAAATAATTAATAATTGTTATTGTATATTTTAGTTCAACTTTAGCAATAACAATCAATTGAAGTTTCCATTATACCATTATTAATTAATATGTTATATATTAATTAGACTATGATATATGATAAATATATATTTATATTTATATATACAAATAAATCTTTGAGAATATTACATATTTATATTAATATATATAATAAATTCATTTTTTATTTTTTATATTAATGTATAATATGTAATAATAAAATAAATCAATTTTATTATAATATATTACAATAACAATTATTACTTATTTTATTGTGATTAACTTCTCAATGTCTTATTGTCAATTCCATTCAAAAATAAATTTACCAAACGGTCCCTAGCTTTTAAAGATATTATTTAGTTTTCTTTTGTACATAAAACTTCAAATAAATGTGCAACAAAGTTTTAAAACTGGTTTTTAATTTGTCCGAATGGGAAACCATTCATTCAGTGCCTCGTCCTTGCAACATTTGTTTTTTTGTTTTTTTCTGAAAAACTAGTTATTAAAAACATAAAAAATCAATGTAAGTCCACTCAAAATCTTATATAATGATAAAATGTGTTAAATATACTTCATCTTTATGAAAGAGACACTCAGACTGATAATGTTGACATTGTTTCTAAAAACTTGCTTCCTACTAAAGAACTAATATATTGGAGTTAATGTGCACGTGTTACCATACTCTCTTTTCTGCCTTCCTATATTATGAAATATTCGGTCAAACATTAACTTAGAAGCACTAAATTTTATTTTTATAATTTATGTGCTGATTTAAACTACCAAGTTCGAAAATCATGCTTACGTGATTTTAGTAAAAATAGCAAATCAATTGTGCAATGTGGGTTGGTTTAGATTAGGGATTTATCTCGTTGGATAGTCGATCAGTTGTGTCTCGTCATGTTTAGACAATTTATTATGTGATTCGTAAAGTAATTGATTGAGTTTGGATACAAAATCATCTCAACTTACTTCATTGTGAATCGTGTAATATTATTATAAATTATAAATATGTATAATATAACAATATATTTTTACAAAATACCCCTCAGTACGCATTTAAAATAGTCAAACTTCTTTTCTAAATAAAAATATAAAAAATATATTTTATATTTACATTTAAAAATTTATAAACAATTTTTAATTCTCTTTGTATCGAATGCTTTGTGAATATAAATATATGAATACCAACAATAAATAAGTAGAGTTAATATTCTCAAGGCTTGCCAAATCAGATTTTTCCTTCTTCATGAGCTGTCATGTGTCCTTATAGTAATAAATAATAAATACAAAAAAATGAGTTGTTTTTTCAATTGTCGAGGTAACTCATGTATTTAATTCTCCTTATAGTGAATACTTTGTGAATATAAATATTTGCATAGCAACAAATATTCTTTATAAATTGTCGGTCAATGTTAGTTGTTTTTTTTTTAAAGATGAAAAATAAAATTTATTTGGATATGAATTTTAATTTTCCCTACTCAATCTTAGATGAAGTTGATTTGAGGGTATTATAATGCTATTGTTGTTTATGTGTATTAATATAGAAATAAATTATTTTTCAATAATTTCAAAATATAATTAGTATATTTAATAAAACCTTACATCCGTGCATTATACGGATCTACAATTAATTATAATTAAAATTTTAGTTGACAACGGCATCTTTAAAAGGTCAAAATAAATTTATAAACATACATACAATATAAATTATTTATAAATTACAAGACTTTCATATTTTATAAAGTAACCTTGAACCTTATTTATTTATTATTTCATTTTTAAGTGGACATACAATTGTTGAACATGAATTATACAACAACTTGAAAATACATTAAATTGCCTCAACAACCTATTTTGACTTATACATTCTACTGGCACAAAATTTGTAAATATTAAATCACTCAAATGTCAACCTCACTGCATTTTCACAATTCAATAAAAAAATTGAAATAGAATAAATAGAGGAATAATAAAAAATAATAAATCCTGTATAAAATGTTAATCAGGTTACAGTTGTTCACTAATAATGGTTGATTACATCTAGCAGGTGCAAAATATTAGCTTAAGCAATGATTAATAAAATGGCTAAGAAGAAGAAAGGCTACTAGTTTATCCATTATGACCAAACTTTCGTCCATCAACAACCAATTAAAACGACATCATTTCCAAGCCGGACAAAGCTAACTCATTCTTCTCATCATTATTATATTATCTTCCTACTTCTTGCCTTCTCCTCCATTATTACACCTGCACCTTAAACACTTCTGCCTTTTTCTTTACTTTAAAAAAAAAAAAAAAAAAATCTTGAATTAATTTCGATAATTTTGGTATATCACAATTTATTCTGATGATTATAATTTATCTATACTCGATGTGGATATTCATTCTCTTGAATCTATTGTGCCAATGGTTGCAAAGTTGTTTTATTTGCTTAGGACAATTAAAGACGAATTATTGGACAAGAAAGAGAACCCTGTTTCTTCAATCAAACTTATTACTTGCTGCAACCACTCATGAAAAATTTAAAAAGTATTTTTTTAAGGGTACAATAAAGGTTACCAAGTGTATCGGATTTTGTGTAAAATATTTAGTTGATTATACAATAATGTGGATGGCTGGTCTGATCAAATCCTATCTTATATATTCAAGATTAAATTATATGTGCCAGGTTGAGAAAAAATTCATATTTTAAAACAATACAATATATATTTCTTCTATGTAAATTCAATAATTTAAGTGTTAAAAAATCAAAAGAGTTTTTATACTTGAAAAATTATTTAACAAGTAAAATTAATATATGGATATTATCTGCTTCAATTAAAATTAAATTTATCTGATGTTTATTTTTAAAATTAATCTGACACCAACCCTTCTATTATCACGGAATTTGGACAAAGTTATGATTTTTATTACAAAGTTCTGATTTTTTATTTATTATATATTGCTATAGGTATTACTGCTAATCATAGGTATTTTGATGATTTCTGTGACATTTATTTAAAACTAAGGTTTTTTTTTTCCTTCTTCTGGTGTCTACAGTTGCATAATCACTATCGTACCATTGTATTTTAACCATATTTAGATATAAAATATGATCTTAATTTATTGCAAGAGGAGAAAAAAAATGGTATGTCATGAAAGGAAATAATATAAAAGTCTTATCATTTACCGATTTAGACAAAAAATTTATATTTTATAAATTTTTTATAAAATAAACAATAAATGAGAGCTACACAACAAAAAAAAAAAGCACTTTCATATTTTTGAATGGTTTTATAGTTCTTTATACGATTCATAAATTATTTACCAAAAAAAAAAAGATGAATAATTTGGTAGCTGCAATATTATAGGTCTATATTGACATAAAATAAGGGGAATTTGTGTCAAATTTGAGTTCTATTTTCAATACCAATTTTGAATCAAATTCCACCCCCAAATTATTAAAAAAGAAAATAAGGAAAGGGTTGATATACCTATTTGTAATATAATATTAATTATAAGTAAGTGATATTTATGAAATTTAACTTATTAAACTAATTTGTTGAGTTTTTTGAAGGTAATAAGATTGAAAGAAGGTTTTTATTATTCTTTTTTTTGGAAAAAAAGAATCTAAAAAAGGTCAATACAAAGTGAACCCAATTATTCCAACCAGTTTTGGTGCCATACCTACCTTCAGCTGTTCACTGTAATATGCTATCACCAAAATCATGAAATAAATTATACGATATTTCCATTTTTTAAGTTATAAGGAATAACTGATTAACTAGAGAAAAAATAAAAAAATAAAAAAAACCCAAAGCTTGCTAGAGTAGAAGGTGAAGAAAACAAAACATAAAAGCACCATTAATAATGGTGTTTTTATCATTTATTTATCAGGAAAATAAAACTAAAAATTTCTTCTTTCTTTTCCTTCACTTTGCTGCTCTGGTGGTGGTGGTGGTGCTGCTGCTGCCTGCTGCACATTTCGCTTTCTCATTTCACAATCCACCTCTCACGTGAACCATAATTGCACCATTTGTTCATCTTTTTTTGTTTCTTTTTTTCTCCTGATATTTCTGAGGGTTTCCTTTCACTTTTGGTTTTGTTGTGCCTGATCTCGAATTCCTTTTGATCTACTCAACCACCCTGTAGATCCATACAGCTTCTCTGCTCATACCTTCAGGGCATTTGAGAGTTTTGCAGTAAAGGTTGAGCTTCGAAGGGGTGAGTGAGAAATGACAGTTGTACTTGATTGTGCTTGCTTCTTCACTCTGGACCTGCTGAATTTTGTTGGACTGTGGAAGACTTGGTTTAATTTAGGTTAAAGTGCGTGAATTGCGGCTTCTTTTCTTAGGCATTTCGAAGAGGAAGTGGGGTTTTGAATTGGGTTTGCATTTTTACGTGAAATTTGTTGGTTACTGTGAGATTTGAGGTGGGGTTCTGAGAAGTAGAAGAGTAATTGATTGTAATTCGGCCTGCCCTTCTGTTTCATGATACGAAAGCGTATGCTTGAAAAAATTGCATTGTTCTTTAATTACTAGGAATGTGAAATGGTTTTTGATTCTTTATCCCGATGGAGGAAGAGGGTTGATTTGCTTTTTTGCGGAAAAGCAGTTGGACCAGTTTCTGTTGATTTCATAATGTGTAGTTTTAAGTTTGAGAATTGTTTAAGGATTTGATCGAGATTTTATAGGGTGAACATAGTTGTGAGAGTTTCAGATATGCCTCCATCACCTGCTATGAGAATTTCCCCTGGGAGGGAGATGAAGGCAGAGAATCACAAAAGAGGGCGCAGTCTTGAGAGCGGCATTATATTTCGAGAGAAGGATGATGATCTTGCTCTGTTCAATGAGGTGCAGAACAAAGAAAGGGAAACTTTCTTGCTTCAATCCAATGATGACTTTGACGACCTTTTCTGTAATTTCTTAAACCCTGTTATCTGCTTCCGAATTGCTCTACATATGGTTTTGGCGTAAATGAAGTCTGCAATGCATGTGTGCACATGTGTGTGTGTGGTGTTTTCATGTAAATGAAGTGTGCAATTGTTCTATATATGGTTTTGGCATAAATGAAGTGTGCAATGCATGTAAAGTATTTTTTCTATACGTACGCTTGCTGACAAATGTCGTTATTCCACATTTATGGTTGACAGCGACGAAGTTAAGACACTTCTCTGACCATAAGCTTGGAATCTCCGTTCCTGCTCGTGGAGAGAGTAGCGACCTGCTCAATGCAGAAGGAGATAAAAATGATTACGACTGGTTTGTTGTTTTTCTCTGCTTCTGAATTTGTCTTTTCTGGTGTTATCGTCCCTCTTTTGAAGACAGTTGTGTATGTTTGGCGCTTAGCTATGTGATCCTAATTGTATGTTTTTGGTTAAATACAAGAATCATATCGAAGTAATTTCTAAAGTGCGTTCAGGATTTAGTTAAGATGATTCAGATTATGTCTTTTGCTAGTCTCCTCTCTGTGATGACTCCATTCACAAAAGTTGTAAATACTGTCCCTACTGAATGGGGAACAAAATTAAGATAATTAAAAATACAGGTTTATATGTGAAGTAGTTACTTGCCTAAATTATGTTTCTTACTAATACTTGGAGCCATTACAGGTTAATAACCCCTCCTGAAACTCCTCTCTTTCGTTCTTTGGATGATGAGGCCCCGTCAGGTAGTCTTGCAGCTAGGGGAAGGCCCAGGAGTCAACCTGTTACAATCTCCCGATCATCTACTGTAAGACCTGAAACATAAATCCTGCAGTAGATGACAATATTTTTAGCTCTGTTATTGTCCTTTTTTTTATATATATATCTGCTAATGATTTTTGAATGTGTTCAATATTAGATGGAGAAGAGTTACAGGAACAGCAGGGGTAGTGCCAGTCCTCAACGCCTTAGTCCATCTCCTAAATCTGGCAATGGTATGTTGCAGTCAAGAGGCAGGCCGTTTTCTGCAACTCATTCAAGTCCACCTCCTACTTTGCGGCATGCTTCTCCATCAAGGAAGTTGTCTCCCCCACCTAGTAAGCCGACGCCTCCTCCAAGGTCTGGTACACCAACACCTCGGAGGATGAGCACTGGCTCAGCTGGTGCTACTACCCCATCAAGGGTAAGAGGTGCCTCCCCCATCAAGACAAGCAGGGGGAACTCTGCTTCACCAAAAATAAGAGCATGGCAATCAAACATCCCTGGCTTTTCCTCAGAGGCACCTCCTAATCTTCGTACCTCTCTTGCTGATAGGCCAGCATCATATGTTAGAGGTTCCTCACCAGCATCTAGAAATGGGTCCCAATCTGGAAGACAATCTATGTCTCCAACTGCTACAAGAAGTGTCAGTTCATCCCATAGTCATGAAAGGGACCAGTATAGTTCCTACAGCAAAGGTTCAGTTGCATCATCTGGAGATGATGATGTGGACTCGTTACAATCCCACCCAGTCAGCATTTCAGACCGCTCAGTTCAAAGAAGTGTAGGCACTCCCCCAAATAGCAGAGCTATGGGACTTTCCAAGAAACCAACTAAAACTTTGTCAAGTTCTGCTCCCAAGAGATCCTTTGACTTGGCTCTTCGACAAATGGTAAGCATCTTTCTTGTCATATCCTACTATTTGTTTCTTGACGAATAAAATAGAGTGCCCTACTATTCTAGTTTTTATTATTTATTCCTCTACTTTTGGCTTTACATGTAGTCTTGCTAGGCTAAATAGTCAATTGCGTCTATTTATTGGAAAATTTCCATAATGTGACGTATGTCTATTGTGAAATCATTTATAGATGCACTTATTTTGGTTTCTTCTATGCACAGGGATATCAATATTTTTCTGCTGCCATTTGTTTTATTAGATCTAAGAAAACTTTATTAATGATGTTTGTTTCAATTTGTTCGCTAATTTATCTTCTTTTTTTTTCCTACTGATTTTAAACATCTTTAATTGATTTGGATGCATCTGCTTTGCTCTCTTTTGCTCCAAATTATATTTTCATCCTTCCATATTCATGCATCCATTTCAGTAGTAACTGAACTTCTTTTTAATTTATTTTGTTGTGCTAAGATTGGAGTTTTTTCCTCCGAGAACACATGATCATTATTACCGATGTGTGCAAGATATAGTTAGTTTGTTTCTTCATTATCCTTGTATTTCCTTATTTGTGAGCTGTTAATCTATTATCCTTGGTGGCAAAAGTCTTTATGGCCTTCCCCCTTTACTTTTAGAACTTTTCCCATATTGCTCTTATGTACATGCAGTTGAGTCGCACGCGTAAAGTAACAATAATCCGAGGTAAGAAAGCAAAAACAAATAAGAAATCCAACAATTCAGTGACTCTTCCTCCCTAAAACTGCAGTTCATCCTAAGTCGACTAAATTACTTAACGGAAAGGACCTGTGTCTTTAAGTCGACCAAATTACTTAACGGAAAGGACCTGTGAAGACATACTTATTCCATTTACTGATCTCAACAGCCAATCAAGCTAGAAAATTACAATCTCTTACATATTTATAATCACAAATCAGTCCCTCCTTTGCAAAAAGATACTTGTGTTTCATTTTTATATAGATCAAAATTTTGTTCAATTTAATGCTAGCTAATAATTTGAATCATTCACCAACAACTAAAGTCATAGCCACTGAATACGACATCATTCATTTTATCTCTAGTGACTTAAAGTTCAATCACTATCTATCAGAAGATTGATAATGCCTCAACTTGAATCCATTTCGGTCTACTTCGATCCATGAAGAAAAAATCACGCTCTGTAGAGGGAGACCTCTGGAGGAGCTCTTTCCTAAGTTTGTCCACGATCTCTCTCTTTTTTTTTTTTTTTTTGAATGGTGATGGACTGCCCACCACGGTGCTCTCCTTTGCATTCTGGTTACATTGGACACATAAATTATGTTGGGCATATTCGGATGATAAATTTTCTAGATCCTTCATTGATATTCATTTCAGTTGATAACAACATTTTTTTGTTTAGTTACATGCATTCCAGTGTTGCTATGTGCTGCCACAAGGCCTATTTTTCTAATGTTGCTTTTATTTTACCAAATTGAATTTGGTTTTGGATATCATGATAGCATGTGTACTAGAAATACACATAGTGATGGGCTCTTCATCTCTCACAGACTAAATAGAAACCAAAACTTCTTTTTTGGCTTACAGATAGTTCTTTCCCTCCTACATTTTATTCTAAAGAGTGCTGAAAGAGAGAGTTAATTGGAAGGCTTGTGATTATGTTTGTAAAGATGTTAAGAAGACTGCATCTTAAGAACCAATACATTAATAGTATTTTTAATCAGTTGGACAAGCCCAACCAATGACATCCTTCTCGAATTTGTGATTATTAGTATTTACATATAACCTTCCGGACTGGATAAACTACTATTTATAACTGAAAAAGAATTCAATGGCAAAACGTGTGCATTTATCTTTATGCCAGTAGATAATTGTCAGATATGATGTGATCGCTACTTCTACATGAGGCATGACTTAGTTGCTGAACTTTTCATGAGTTATTCTGAACAAATTATTCATAGTGTTTTTTTTTTATGAATTGACAGGAGAAGAAGTGTCCTCAAAATATGTTTAGACCCCTGTTGTCTAGTGTCCCTAGCTCAACATTTTATGTAGGAAAAACAAGTGCGCATCATCGTGCTCTGACATCCAGAAATTCTTCAATCACGACTAGCAGTAATGCTAGTTCCGATCAAGGAACAAGTGGAGTACTTGATACTGAAGTAAGCGAGCAAAATCAGGAGGACTTGACTGGTGACTTTGTGAAGCGACAATATCCAACTGGTTATGATGAAGTGTTTGTCATGGATCCAGCTGATGCTTCAAATGAAATTGTTGATAACAGAATAATTGAGGAGCCGTCTGGTTGTCTAGATGGAGAAGACAATGAAACATCTGTTGTTATTTCTATGTTAAGTGTTGCTGAGAGTGGCAGCCAACTTGACGCTGCCAGAGCTATGGATTCGGCTGATGTAGTCTTGGACAGAAACTACAACTATTCAGATGCTGATAGTACTCCAGATTTGGAATTATGCTCTGGATGCAGACGTAGATTTCATTCAATTGAATTAGTAAGCGAAGGAGACCTATGGTTTTGTCTGGAGTGCAAGGGTGTGGAAGTCAGTTCAACAGCAATAGTTCCAGTGGAGGCAGTGATGGTAGATAAGGAAAACGTGGGGGACCTTGTGTATATTCAAGACGGTGGTTCATTCAAGGTTTCGGACCGATCTGTCTCAATTCCAGAATTATCACACGTTACTTGTGCTGGTGAAACAGGGACAGATCTCCTCGGCACCACTGTTTATGAGGGTCAACATTTGTACAATGAGGCAAGCAGGGAGCTTGCATCATCACTGATTGAGAATCCGGAGCTAACACTTTCTACACAGCAAGATATTTTTCAATCTGTTGATGGTGATATAGACAATCTTCAATCACAGCAATCTAGTGATGCCTCAGAAGGTACTGGTATATCATTGCTTCTGCAGAGCTCAAGCAGTGGGAAAGGGCGTTTTGTCCAAAGCAGGAGTTTCACTGCGAGTAGCATTTCATATAATGATTTCTACTATATGAGGGACAGTGTAAATAGCATGAGAAGCTCCATTGGACAAAGTACTGCATCTGTATCATCTTCTGTTGATCTGGGATCTTCTACACAAATAGAGACGCGTATGCATCGACAATTAAGTGGCCGAAAATATGACATGGAAAGTTACAGATATGAGACTCCTTCAAAGCACAAACGCTCCGTCTCGTCTTTTTCAGGTGCTTCAGGTCATGTGCCCCAGGTCCCAAGTATAACACTAAGTTGTCTTGGAGATAGTTTTGAGGTTATACCTTCTGACAAGGATAAGGAAGTTAGTGGGGTAATACGTGCAGATCCTCTCGGACAATCAGTAGCTTCTGAATGCACAGAAGCAGAAAGTACATGCACTGATGTTGCTGAGCTACCAGGCCATTTGATGAATGTCCATTCAGGAGATACTCCAGTGCTGTCGATTCTGCCTTCTGAAGATCCTGCATCACATGACAGTGGTGAAAACTTGACCAACAAGTCTAATAATTTAATCAATGAAGAAACATTAGCTGCATGTTTGCAGAGTTCTAATCAAGGGGAAGATACCGTTGAAAGCTCGTTTGCTGACAGTGTGGATGTTGTAGAAGTTCCTCAGCCGAGCTCTTTGGATAATGTATCAGAAATAGAAATTGAAAATGCTGATATTGTATCTGTTGACTCTAAATCTGATGCCGATTCCTCAAATTCAAAGACTTGCACAAATGAATTACTGGAGCCTTCTGTTTCTGAGTCATACGGTGGTTGTATCACAACGGCTGTTGAAGAATCTGATATCTTTGTCCCTGCAATACATGGTATGTGCATCTTGCATTCTCAATTTTATTTGCTTTATGTTTTGATTTCATTTAGTTACATGTGGAAATCTTATCATTTGGCCTGATATGATGTTTTGTAAGCTTATTCTTGCATATTGTTATGATCTCTGGAAGACTAGATCTCCTTTTGCAACTAGGTTGGGTATCCTGGTTAAAGAATATAATAAGCAAACTGTTTAGGGTGCGATAACCTTAGGGTTGACTGCAAGATTAGTAGTGACCTATTTTCCTTCCAAAATTAACAATACATCATTCCCAGGTCAGCGTTCTAATTGTGGTTGATCATGACCGCTTGTCATACTCATAAAGACTGAATCTCTACAATTAATTTCAGATACTTTTGTTCCTTTGTGTTATTGTTTTTTGGCTGGTCGATAGCATTGCTGAATATGTGCTGTTTACTATGTTACATGGTGTGAACTTACATCCTTTCTTTCATTAAGGTGCAAAGTGTTAGGGAAGCAGGAACGAGTAGCATATGCATGACTGTATTAAGTTGTTTGATTTTGGAGAACCAAAAATGTGCTATACCCTTCCCACCCCACTTTAGTTTTCCATTTGAAGTTTGAGAGAGAGGATACAAAGCACCAGAGGGCTGAACTAATTTGAATTAGTGTATATCATCAAGGTTGGTTGGTCCATAAAATCAAATCATAAAATCTTAAGATTTTAAGCATGAACTATGTAAAATTATGTAGAACTTTAAAACTTCCATCTTCATTTGATTATGGGGCGAACTTCAATACTTTTGAGCCCCATCAACACTCTGCACATCAAGTGGAATTTATACTCCAAATTCAAAACGTTAAAACTTGCAGAACTTGAAGACTAATTATTTACTAAATAATAAGCTCAAAATATGGTCAGAAGCTCGTATTAATGATAATTACATGGTTCAGCTTCAAAGAACATTTATTTAAAAATAAAATACAATAAAATAATATAATATAAAATAACAATATTTCCTTCTGGTGGAGTGTGGGGAAAATATACCTGCTCTTTAGGGTAACACCAAAATAAACCAACAATTTTAGGGCAGTGAGAGATAGGAAGAGAAATTAGATTTTACAAAGTTATGAATTGCTTCAACCAAGTTCACTAGAAGGATGACAAATTGACAGGAACAAATTGACTGGATGAGCTGAAGAAGAAAAGAACATTATAGAAACCATCTACCACAAAGTGGAATTGAAAAAAACAAAAAATAATTTAGAAGCTTGCACAGACTCGGTACATGGTTGAATTGTAGCTTAGATTAGGATTTGAAACTTCGTAATCATATGCAGAACTTAAATTGCGTGAAGTCGCTGCATGTTTGCTTTAGTTCCAACAATCTGAGATTCTGAAATCTGATATTTCATATTTCTGATTTTTTTCTTTAATTCTAAATATAATGGGTCGTAAGGGCTACATCTTCGGGCTCTTGGCATTGGGCTTAAAATACATATATTTAACCATTTGTAAGCTGAATTAACCATAGCATAGCCAATTTTCTGAAATCGTTAAACTCGTACAAGAACTCGTGATGTACCGAGTTTAACAATTTTCCTTGCGAGTTCACATCGAGTTTGTTATGGGTCAATTTTCCTTAAGTGGATGCAGTCTTGGTGTATGTTCTTATAACTGAGCTTTCAAAGTTCCAACTTCACAATTAATTACAAAAAAAAGTGTTCCAACTTCATCGTCTATATTTTTATAGCAAAAAACCTCAAAATCTTTGTTTGTCCCTGATAATCTATCAAGTTAAAGCATCTTTATTATTTGGATGTTTGGTATTTCTTGTTTGCATATCTGCACATGCTCACATGTTTGTGCACTCATACAAAAGCAGCAAAACCAGTGGCAGTGGTTGAAAACATGCAACATATGCCCATCTGCTCATACATTAACCATGTTGAGCATGAAATAGTATACCCTTCCTCTCCCCAGAGCACTAAAAAATGCATGTTAAACAGCTCTTTATTCACTTCTTATTCCACCAGTTCTAAGTTATTGCATCTTTACATGGATCTCTTTTCTTAGCTTTTATCCCTTCTGGAGCAAAATTTGCTAGCCGAGCATCCACCACTTTGATTTGGCTCCAGCTTTAGAATGTGTAATCATTCCAAGTCATATGCCTAATCACTTGATGAAAATGCGTGTATATACATATGCCCTGCTACATTCTTAATTCTTAAGGCTTTCTACACTGTACAAATAAATTTAATGTTAAAATATTGATTGATTCTAGTACTTCAAATCACATTCTATATCAGATGGTAAATGAAAAATTACCAGTTCACAATCTTTATATTTTATGTATATCAAAACCTGTACTGAATGCCCTTTCATTCTTTTAATCAGCATATTTATTCTTCAACTTTCCTTTCTAAATCTCAGAGGAATCTACTGTTGTGCTACAAGACTTTGGTGGAAACAAGCCTAGAAGCCTGACCCTTGAAGAAGCAACAGATGCCATCCTGTTCTGCAGCTCCATTGTCCACAATCTAGCATATGAAGCTGCAAATATAGCAATCGATAAAGAGAACTCATCTCTGGAAGCTCTCAGGCCAACAGTGACATTCGTTGGCAAATCCAATTCCGATAGGAGGGATATAAGATCAAGAACACTGGGAAAGCGCAGTTCCAAGTCCCAGAAAGCTCGACCAAAAAAGCTGGAGACGGATGCAAAGCCGCCACCTGTGGCTGATGAAACTGATGAAAAACCTACTCCTCGTATTGTGAAGTCTCCTAGTAAAGCTGACAGCATGCATCCTCCAAAGCTGGAGTCTAAGTGTAATTGCACAATCATGTAGGGTTTCTTGAGCAGATCCGACAGCCGTTGTGTTCGTTTGATTATTTGGACACTGTTTGGATGAGTGGCTACTGCTTTTTAGTTGATTCTAATTGTTTTGTAAGAAATATAATCAATTTAGAGGCCATCCCTTTTGTAAAGTTGTAATATTTTTCAGTAGGTTGATACTATTGATAATATTGATAATAGTGATAAGGCAGTTTGAGGGTCCTAGCCATGGCTGCTCCAATTGCCATATCGTTGTTAGGCTTTTGTTTTGTTGCTGTTATTCTTGATTAAAAGAGCAAGTGGGTTCAATTCTTTTGTTCTGATTCTATCACACAATTATTCTTGGGCATTGTTGTTGTTGCAAATTCTTAAAATTACTTTTAAACATTTTTAGATTCTATATGATGCCCTTTCACAAGACAAAATCTTAAAATTATTTTAATGATATAGTTTACAAAATTAAAGTCTGTGCAATGTACAGAACAATACTAGTAAGTGTTATAATGTGCATTTTTTGTGGTGGACTTTGATTTTTACAACAGATTATGAGAACATGAACTTATTTTTTGTCGAAGCTATTGTCTGTCCAAAGGTGAGTTTTTTCGTGGTGGATTTGATTATTATCATTTAATCGTAAAAAAATAAATTTCTCTCTGCAATTTTTCTATCATTTAATCTACTATATTTTCTTTTAATCTCCACCTTCTCTCTTCTCTACCTAAAAATAAAAAAAAAATATTAGTACAACATTAGTAGGAATATTTCTTATGAAATTTATATATATACACACACATGCTTATGAAATTTGGGCTATTTTGTTGAAAAATATTTTTCTGTTATATATGAAGTCTCGTGCACACAATTCTTAACCAAATTAAGTATGAGGAAATAAGATTTAGAGAATAGTGTTAAGTGTATGTTGCTTATCATATTTGACCTTTGCGGTGAAAGACTTTAGATTTGAAGCCAAGCCTCAAAGTCATGTATGAATGTGCAATTTCAGTTTTGTATTTCTATATTCAAGAAATCAGAAGAAGTTTTGTATTTTTATATTCAACAAACATGAAGGTTATTTTTATATTCAAGAAACATAGAGAAAAATAAAACAATAAAAGTAAAACTAAAGAATCTGTAATTACAGAATAGCTTTATATTTTTATATTCAAGTAACATGAAAAAGAAGAAAAAGAAACATGAATATAGATCGGGGTTCTACAGTTTAAGAAGAAAAAAATAATTAAATTACTTTTAAATATATAAATATATAAGAATATTTTAGTTCAATTTATTTATATCTAAATTTGATATAATTATTATGGGTATCTTTAGAATTTTTGGAGCTAGGAATAACCAAAAAAAAAAAAAAAGACGAACGTCATAGAAAACCGGCGGGAAAATCATCCATCTATAGGACACACAGTTCACACACTGCTGTTATGTCATGGAGTCCGATTCCGACTCCGACGGGTCTCACATCTCCGCCACGCCGCCTAGTTCTCCATCACGTACGGCGGCCCATCTGTCTCCGGCGGGGCGGCGCGCCGTTTTTCTCTCGTCCACCAAATCAAGAACCAAAATCTCAGTCTCCACATCAGCCACTTCAAGAGTAATTTTGCAGCCCAAAATCTCCAAGAAAAAAAGAAATTCACTCCCAAAGGAGAACCCGGACCCAATTCAGTCCGAACCTCTGAACATCTCTTCAATCTTCTCCAATTTGCCTTTCCAAGTCAAGGTATCAGCCAATACACAAAATGGCATGCACCCTCGTGATGTTATTCTTCAAGGAGGTCTCTGCGCGTCGAAGTCCTCATCTTTTCTGAAATCGCAAGGTAAACATCTAACGTTTGAGCCTGATAATTTAGTTGAGAGGAAATGTGGGACTTCGGTTGAAACTGCTGATACAGGAGAAGCTGTAAAAAATCAAGTTGTTGGTGAAGGGTTTGTAGTGAAAAAAAGGAGAGAAAACCTTGATTTGATTGGAGGTGCTAATTCTAATCCGCTGACAAGTAAAAAGGTTAAATGTGTTAATGAAGGGAATTTTGTTAAGCTTAATATCAATGGCTATGGAAGGAAAAAGTTTAAGTTCAAGAATAAAAGGACAGGCTTTTCTTCCTCTAATAAGCGTCGAAAATACTTTAGAAATAGCAAGGGGAGTGAAAGAGGTGGAGGGAAAGAAGGCGGCTCTTTTGATGAAGAGCATTATGTTGTGGATACTGGAAAGGAACAGGAAAGATCGAATTTTCAATCTGAACTTATTGAAGAGGCTGTGATGAGGGTGAGAAATGAGGCATCGGATGAGAATATGCTGAAGTTATTGAAGTTGACACACGGTTATGATGCATTTAGGGATGGCCAGTTAGAGGCTATTAAGATGGTGCTTTCAGGAAAATCCACAATGCTGGTCTTGCCTACTGGCGCTGGCAAGTCTTTGTGTTATCAATTACCTGCATTGGTGTTGCCAGGAATCACGCTTGTGGTCAGCCCTTTAGTAGCTTTGATGATTGATCAGCTCAAGCATCTACCTCCAGTGATTCGGGGTGGTCTTTTGTGCAGCAGTCAGGTTGCTTTTGTCTTGTGTTGCATTTGGATTGATGGATTTGAGAATGGATTTGAAATCCATATTAGCAAACAAGTTGGTGGTTGTTTGAATTGATATGGATTTCAAATCCCTCACTTTCATTTTGAACTAATTTTTAGGAATTTGTGTGGATTTGAAATCCTCTCTTATTTGGGGGATTTGAAATCCACTAATTTCAACTCCCTCAATCCAAACACAACCTTGTGAATTGAGTATTTTCTTGGGATTTATACCACCTTTGAACAGCTTTTTACTGACTGTATATTTGGTTGTTGCTTAGACAGCAGAAGAGGTTTCAGAAACACTCCGGATGCTGCAAGAAGGAGCCATTAAGGTTATATTGGGTCTTGTCTGAATCTCCCTTCATTAATTAGCACCATGATCACCTTAGAGGGTTAATTTATTGTATTGCTAGACCATTTTCAAAAAAAAATCTCTTCTTTAATTCTTGGTGGAACCTTTAGTTAGGTTTTGTCAAACCTTTTGAACCTTATTCTAAACAGTTGATATTTTCTACTACTTCTAACTTGTTTTACAGGTCCTCTTTGTTTCGCCAGAAAGATTTCTGAATGCAGAATTTATTTCCATCTTTTCTGACCCTTCACAATTATCTCTTGTGGTTGTTGATGAAGCCCACTGTGTTTCAGAGTGGTCAGTGCTTGTTGGCGCATTTCTATTTGCTTTTCAGATATTATATTTCCTGTAACTGTTTATTATATTTCCTGTAACTGTTTATCACACCATTTCTTCTTCATGAAACTGTTGCCGAAATTATTGAAATGTTTTGGCAGGTCCCACAATTTTCGGCCTTCATATATGAGGCTTAGAGCCTCTTTGCTGTGTGGTAGGCTTAATGCAGGGTGCATTCTTGCAATGACTGCAACTGCAACAAACAGAACATTGTATGATGTGATGCATGCTTTAGAGATTCCTCTTACAAATCTCATCCATTCAACCAAATTAAGGGATAATCTGCATCTCTCAGTTTCTATAAGTGGGAATAGGTATGTGCCTACACTCTCAAATCTAAATCAATGATCTAATCTGGAGGCCATCATGTTAGCTCTGGATTTAATATGTCCATAATGCAACAATTTGACAGAATGAAAGATTTGATGGCACTACTTAAATCTTTGCCATTTTTGAATATCAAAAGCATCATTATCTACTGTAAATTCCAGGTATACTTTCCCACCATAAATGATAGATAGCTAGCTTCACAGAAAATTTCATGTAACTTCATTTCCCTCAATTTTCTCTGTAGTCTGAAACTGACATGATAAGCAAGTTTCTTTGTGACAGCAATATCTCCGCAAAGGTTAGTGTTGCATTTGTATGCTTAATTTGGTTGAACAATAGCTGCTTTTTATCTTGAGACTCTGCACTACTTGCTTGTTTGTGATAAAATTATTTTTGGTTCCCTCAGAGTTATCATAGTGGACTTCCTGCAAAAGATAGAAGTCGCGTACAGAATTTGTTTTGTTCAAACAAGATTAGAGTGGTAAGGAAGTTAGTTTGATCATCTTTTTTAGTAGTTTGGTGTCCTAGGTGTTTGTGTTTATTAACTCTCATTTTCTGTTTCTGGAAGGTTGTTGCTACAGTAGCATTTGGCATGGGACTGGATAAAAGTGATGTTGGAGCTGTAAGAGAACACCCCACTCTTGTCTCTTCATTTTTGTAACGTACCTATAAGCCATGATTGCAGTCAAATTAGTTTACTGTGGTGCTTATAGCAAATTTATGCTCTAAATTTAGGTTGTCGTGGTAATCTGTTTAAACAAATTTATGCTCTAAATTTTGAAAAATCACTATCCTTATTGCATTTAGTTATTTAGACCCAATGAACTAAGGGTAAAATAGTCCAAGGAACAACTTAGTGCAGGTTTAGATAGTTTCTATACTCCCTCAACCCAAAAAACAGTCATGTTACTATAACTAAAACAGTTATAGAAACAATACTCTTTTCTGGGACAGAGGGATTAATAGATAAAACTCCTCCATTGTGTATAGATATCTAATTTGATAAGAGGACTACTGCACCAATATGTTTTGATATTCACATTGATGCAGATAATCTTTAGATCACCTGATTTTTTTGGTTAACATCCACATTTATGAGAATTTCTGTTAAACTTTCCTGATGCTTGTCTCAGGTAATTCATTATAGTTTACCAGGAAGCTTGGAGGAGTATGTTCAGGTGAAATGTTCACATTTGTTGCAATTGCCCTAAAACTATATTTTTCTCCTCCAAACTAGTTCAACTAAAAAATGAATGTTATGTCAAGTTGCTAAAAGTAAAACCACATAATCCATTCAGGAAATTGGCCGTGCTGGGCGTGATGGTAGCTTGTCCTATTGTCACCTTCTTTTTGATGATGCTACATATTTCAAGTTTCGTAGTTTGATGTACAGGTAATTGACTTGACCATTTGAGGTCAGATCTCCCGTTTTAATACCCTAATATCTGGATTTTGCTAACATGTATTCTGTTACTCAGCGATGGTGTGGATGAATATACTGTCAACAAGTTACTCTGTCATATCTTTACAAGTGACAGATCTTCAAAGGAAGAAATTTGTTCAATAGTCAAAGAGTCAGCATCCCGAAAATTCGACATGAAAGAAGAGGTTCTTTACCTAGCTGCATCTTTATGTATACTTTTTGGTTTCAGAAATCAGAATTTTCTCTCAAATCCTTGACTAAGCACCTGCATATTGAACTTGAAGCCACTTTTCCAGATTATGGGAACTTATTCATAGATGAACATGTTTATTTTTAATTGTGCGATAAATTTTGAATATACTGGTGCATGAATTTGCCAGTATTTGAGATGTAAATGTTTGTTAAATTGATGTGTCAATATCGAACTTCATCTTATGGTAATTGATGATCAGCTTTTCTTGGTTTGCAGGTGATTCTGACAATTCTGACACAGTTGGAGTTGGGCGAAGTGCCGTATCTGAAATTGCTTCCACAGATAAATGTAACTTGCACTTTAAATTTCCATCAGGTGAATGGCTAGATCTTTAAGCATGTTATAGTGTCATGCTCTTGTCTGGGTTTCAGTTAGTCACGTACATATCCCATCTCTGCAGTTATTTGATTATTTCTGATCATCATATAACAATTAATCTATGTCCGAGCTAGTACTCCTGTTTCTTTGCAATTAGTCCAAACTCAATTTATTTATCAGCCTTTTCTTACATCTTGTTTTCTTCCACCTGAATCTTGAATTTTTCCCTGCTGCAGACTTCACCAACAATGCTTGCAGCTAAAGATATTGTGGTTGCTGCAATTTTAAAGAAGTAAGAACTATTTATTGGCTGGCTCAATGGTGACAAAGAGTTCCTCTCATTTTCGCTTATTGAATGTGCTTTATAAAACAGATCTGAAATGAAAGATGGCCAGTATGTGTTTGACATTCCATCTGTGGCAAGTAGCATCAAAATTCAAGCACTTGAGCTATCAAATCATTTGCAGCACCTAAAGGTTTGTGTGATTTAAGTTGTCCCAGTTATTTTAGTCTCGGTAATTAACAGCTGATTAAATGTATAATCATCTGCATCATCCAATTCTTGCTGACACGTGAGAAACATTTTTACACTGTTATCTTTATTTGATGTCTAACTATCATTTTTTCCGTGTGTGAGAATCGAGTGGAGTTAAGGGTTGTGTTGCAGAAGCATACCTACTGGCTGTACAACTCTCTCATCCCCTATAGCAGCAACTGGTTTTATTTTATAACTACCAGTTCATATAACACCTTTGGAAAAATTATACCCACTATCCCTTTTTTTAATGTATCTAGTTTTACTGACACAAGGTTTGATGTTAGTTTAAACAGTGAAAAACATTTTTTATGTTCACATCATACCAGTAAAAGTTCAGGTTCTGAGAAAGTGATTCTACGTCATTTCTCTAAGAGAGTGCGTGTGTGTGTGTGAGAGAGAGAGAGAGAATGGATTCTTATTTTTGGGACATTGAATGATTAATTTAATAGTCACTGTTTTCTTAGTCATGCTGAATGTTTAGGTCATATGGTTCTCAACAACTTAAAATCAATAAGATGTGTGCCTTGGTTGGAACAAATTCCCATAGAAATTAGAGTTGATATAGAAATTCAAGAATTAATTACTCAAATCTGAATATTGCCAACTTTTAAATCACCTTCCACAGACTTGAATGGCATATGTGATGCTGACCTTGATATAGGAGATAATTTATTTGCATTGTTTGGCATTTGAGACCACATCTAACATCTCCTATGATTATAAACTTACTATTTTCCTTTTTTTGTTGTACTTTTGGACTTACTATTGATAGGATTTTGTTTCCATGTGACCAGCTAAAGGGGGAAATTTCATATGAGTTGAAGGATCAAGCCTTCTGTTATACAATTCAGGAAGTCCCAAAAGATATTTGTTCTTTGGCAGCTCAGTTAACAAAGTGGCTTGGGAAGGTTGAAACTTGTAAGGTGATTGCCTTTTTTCCTGCTGTTGGGTGGGTTTTTTTTTTTTTTTTTTTTTTTTCTTGTTTGCTTAACCTGTCTGTTATACTTACTTAAATGGTGTAGTAAAATATTTGCAGCATTTAAGTCTATGTTTCCTGTAATTCCGTTCAAAACATGTGTGTCATGACCTACTAGTTAAACATGGAATCGAATGCCATTGCTTTGAAGGGATCGCAAACCTGCCATTGTTTATCACTGCCTCGCACAATTTGTTGGCAGATAAAAATCACAAGTCTCTCCATGCTAATTATAATATAGTGCTTTTGGGAACAGATTGAATTCATTGTGCCGACTTTCTGGATAGAAAGGAGTGTGAGCCAACAATGTTTGTGAAAGAGTCTCGATTGTTTTACTTCTTGCCAAATGCTTACTACCATATGCCTATTGTGCTCTACAATATAGGTCCGGAAAATAGACGCAGTGTATAATGCTGCAGTATTTGCTGCAAAAGATTGTGACAATGCGCATGGTTGCCAAAAGCAACATCATACACCTTGTTTGCAAAGGAAGATTCAGGAGTACTTCAATGGGGATGGTGAGGCGGATGTGCCTGTTCAGATGGTTCAAAACAGGTTAAGGACTAGTTTTAAAAATTCTTCACATATGTTCAGTTCATTGCATGGAGCATCTAAAGATACCAATAGAGCTCTAACAGATCATTGTGCAAAATGAATCATCTGCACTGTCAATCATAATTATGTATATAATCTTGCTTAATATTGTTCTACTACTTTGCACTCATCTATTTACAGAAATTGTATTAGTAACCTTTCGGGTGGTGAATACGCAATTAAGCATGTTTATGTCATCTTGAGAAGCTACTAACGTCGATATGTTTAATTTTGCAGTCCATTTTTGCGAGCAGACATAAAGGTTAAACTTCTTGACTGTAGTTTCTTATTATATTCCTGGTAGAGGAACTTTATTATTTAAGTTTTTAATGTTTCATTATCTGATGATGCATTAGGTTTTTCTCCAAAGCAATGCACACGCAAAATTTACTCCCAGAGCAGTTGCGAGGATATTGCACGGACTTGCTAGTCCAGCCTTTCCTACTGCTACTTGGTCAAGGGTTCATTTCTGGTATTCTTGGGAAAGATCTCAGATTTCTTTTTTTTCCTTGAAAGTATTTCTCTGAATGTAGCTTTGAATTTTCAACATTCTTTTGCCTGTGGCCATGTTGTTCCATTTATAATATCCCAGTTATAAGGTGTAAAAGCAGACTAATACAATATATGTGAGCTTATCTCGTAGGGGAATTATGGTTTAGAAGATTTTATGGGTCGACGGTATTAAGATGGAAACCCTCTTTTTGTTTGTGGTTATATTCCATTTGAACTGCTAATAAGCATTGCACCATCATCTTTGGTAGACTACTGCTGTTGAGTTCAGAAGTTGATTTAGATAGTCAAATAGATGGACATTATCGTCGCATGTGTTCTAAGTGCTTCATGTTTATGAATCTTACAGATTACTTCCAAACTTTATATGACATGGTCTTTGCCACTCTCTCTCTCTCTCTCTCTTCTTTTTGTCGATAGATTCCTTTCTGGCAAGCACGCTGACGTGCAAAAACTGACTGAATTTCAGGGGCCGATATGTGCATTTAGACTTCAGAGCTGTAATGGAGGCAGCAAAGCAAGAGCTCATAAATTTTGTCGGGAAGGATAATGTGTCCTGAACCAGAATATGACACGACTGTCGACAGATCATGGTACAAGGTACACCTTTCTTGTTATTGTGGACGCATTTCCTGATTTAATCTCGTCTTTGCTTGGATCCAGCTCGAGTGTCACTTTCTTCATTCTTCCTCTAATCTTTCTTTTTCAGCAGGATGAGGCACGATCAATAGATCGTAGATGATGAACGAGCTGTCCATTACTTGCACCATTGCATAATGTGGGATTACCCTTTGGTGGTGATGAGCTTTGGGGAACCTTGCTGCTTGATGCTAACTATGATTGTACTTTGTACATAGCAATGAAAGATTGTACTCTACTCTTACCACCATATGTAGTCACTTCTTTTAGAATACTGAAACCTCATATTACACCTAAAGATAAAGATCAAAGAACAAGAAAAGTTGGCACAAAGATTGTGACCGGGTTGGTTGGAGTTTCTATATTTTTTATTTATATATAAAAGTTCATAATAAAATTTGGTGCTTGTACTTCATCCTATATTTAAAAATTAGAACAAAATTTTAGACCCATACGGTACGATATTAAGTTTGGCTGGAATAGGAAATCTGGAACTAGGGATGCTTTCATTCTAGAATATTCGTATTTTTATGCCAATCTGTTTTGATTTTATTCTGGAATATTCCACCAACTTTTAAGTGAAGTTTACTCCAAAACCATTTTTTTTGTTTCCTCTTTAGATTCAAGATTTTCTTTAATAGAAGTCGTTGTGCGTTTGCTTGCTTTAAACTTATGAGGTGGGGTGAAATAATAAATAAATTGTCCAATTATTTAAGCAGTCCTAAATGAATGATATATTAAGAGAAAATATTTTCTTAGTATAAGCATGTCAACTATATTCTTTTTATTTTATTAATATGTATTTATATATTCCCAACATACTATACTAAGAGAATTATTTTTATAATTAATTGATTAATTTTATTAAAATTAAATTATATAATAATTTGTCTTTAATAATATTTGTCAACATATATTTATGACTCAACTCCCAATAAACAATACATATTTAAATTTAATTCAAATAATCTAATAAAATAATTTTATTTTTCAATCTAATCTCATTTAAATATATATGAAATGGGTGTAAACTTAAATATCATAAAAGAATAATTAATTTAATATATTCTAAACTGAAAAATGATAATACGTCATTTATAAAAAAATATTTATATTTAAAAAAAAAAAACAAAAAATGAGCGAGAACTTTATTGCCACTGCTTCTCTTATTTATATTAGTATAGTTGCAAAGGTTACAAAACCAGAAAAAGCAAACATGTTTAAGTGGGGAAAAGTTGGAAATTCCATATTTGAGGATTCCACTATTTAATTAGCATGAACAGCTTTGATTTCTGCTGACTTTGATTTTAGTTCCAAAAGTGTTAGTTCTCTGAATTGAGAGGGGTTGATTCAAAGTCGAAATCAAAACTGATTTCGGTTTTTTACTCCTTTTTTTTATTTTTTTTTATTTTTACACTTACAATCGTTGATTTGAAATCGGAACCGACGATTTTGGAACCAGCTTTTGAAATCGGATATCCCTGAATCAAAATCGAACTAAAACTGGATCAATGATTAAATAAAATCGTTGACCGTCAATTTTAATTCAAAATCAGAATTATGATCATGTGTAAACTGATTTTCGAAAATAGTAGAAAAGATGAGAAAAACATTGTCTGAATACATAACGACCACGGATAAAACCAAAAAAAAAAAAAAATTAAAATCTGAAACCAAAATAAGGCAAGAAAAGAATCAATGAGAATGGGATGATTTAGGGGTCAAGCAACCAATTTCAAAAGCATGTTCCACAAAAAGTGTGCAAAAATATATGCTATATTCAGTCACCACAACATTTTTTATAGACTTCCTAATGTATTTATAAAAATAAATTAGAATATAATTTTGAGTAAATTAATATTAAAATTAATTTATTAATAAAATACAAAAAGTAGTTTCATGTCAAAAGTTATATATTTTCTTCGTTCTGAAATAAGAGCTTTGTATATTTATAATAAATTGATTGATTATATTATAAATTAAATTATTTAATAACATGTTTAAAAAATTATTAGTATACATTTATTTGCAGCCTATATTTAATAGACACTAAATATTTAAATTTAACACAAATAATTGATCAAAAATTATTGTATTATTCAAATTTAATATATAAATATAAATGTAAAATTAAATATCATAAAAAAATTAATTAATTTAATATATAATAAAAATATACAAATTTATGCCTCTGAACTTTAAATTTGAGATACGTATGACTCTCTTGAATAATAAAATGACTAAATAAATTTAAAATTTAACAAATTAAATATGTAATATATTTAAATTAATAAAAAACTGACAACATATATTCTAATTATTTAATAAATATTTAATATTCTTTTAAATAAAGTAAAGAATAAAATTAAAAATCGACACATTGCCAAGTTAATAAATATTTTTTCAATTTTGTTAAATAATTTTAGATTTTTTCATTTATTTTAAAGTTATTAAATATTTTTAGAATGCATCTTGCTACTGTCTTGGTTTGTTTTATTTTTTTATTTATTTGATTTGTCAACTTTTATATTCATTTTTAAATATATTTAGTTATTTTAATATTCTATTTATTTAAAATTTTAACTGTTATTTAAATTAAAAATAATTTACGAACCAATTTAAATTTATAACAAATTTAAACTCAGGGCATAAGTTTAATGAAAATTTTATATCTTTTCTTTACAATAAATTGAAAAAATTATTTTCAAGAAGAAAAAAAAACTAAAAACATCTTTTTCAAAAATATTTACACTCAAAAAAAAATTGAGAAACAAAAAAATTATTGGTCAACCGCATTCATTGCTTCCCAGAATCACCGATTCCATTTACATTCTTCTTTTATTCCTCCATACTTTCAATTCACCCTTATTAATTAAACCAACCGGAAGGGTGATTCTTGGCTGAAGATTGAGAGAATATTGATTGGAGCGCAGAAATACGTGTGAGATCGAAATCATTTGTTAAGATTTGGGGGAAGTTTCAAAAAGAAGAAATAATTGGCGATGAGGGGATCAACTGTGGGGTTAATGACTGAAACAGCGACAACTTCGCATTCTACTTCCACGGTTTTCTCGAATCGTCCATTGATGTCTGCCCTTCTTGCCTTTGCTATTGCCCAGGGCTTTAAGTTCTTAACCTACTGGTATGCTTATTTACTTTCTCCGGTGTGTGTGTGTGTGTGTGTGTGTGTGTGTGTTACTTTTATTTATTCAAGAAATGCTGAGTTATAATCTGTGATTTCCATGCTCTTTTGTGTGTCTGTGTTGTGTGTGATTAGAGACAGCGATATAGAGAGAGGGAGGGAGAGAGTTTATAATTAAATAGATTGTATATGTGATACAAGATATTGTTTTATAATATAAACAAGTTATGCAGTCAAGATTGAGATGTACTATCCGGAAATACTTGCTTGGTATCTGTTGTTACATATCTGTTATTGACAGCTTCATATTAGATTTTGTTCAACTATAATTCTGTATAAATCGGATTCCCTTTAGACCTTTTGAAAAAGGTTTTGTTACTAATATGGTTGCTTCCATTGTGGGAGATGTATTTTGATTCAAAACCCTACCTAAATAGTAGATATGGGTCTTTCGTTTTTAGGTTACAGTGAGGCTGTATGTATTCGGCCTTTTAAAATATTTTTTTGTCTAAATGTTTGACATCACTATTTAATGTTTTTTCTGGCATTCTCAAAGTTATTTTGATGCTAAAACTTTAGGGATACTCCCTCACTACCCTCCCGCCCTCCCAATACATTATGTTATAAGAATACAATGCTGAAAACAAAATACTTCACAGAATGATAATCTCGAATGTCTTAAGACCAAAGTATGCGTGCAGGTATAAGGAAAAACGATGGGATCTCAAGCAACTTATTGGATCTGGTGGTATGCCGTCATCCCATTCAGCAACAGTAATTGCACTTTCAGTATCTGTCGGTCTGCAAGTGGGTTTCGGGGGATCAGCATTTGCCATTGCGTTAGTTCTGGCATGTGTGGTATGGTGATCTCTACTTTTGTTACAATGCTGTCCGAAATATAATCCTGTGGGAAACTGTTACTGGCCTATTATGATTTGCATTTAAAAACATGTTTTATGCTCCTTATTCTTGCCTATATCAGTGCCCTGGAACTTAATGCTGAGCAATAACTCATCGTCAACTTCTGATGTTATGTTGTTTTTTGGTTATTGGTGTTGTTCATGGCAGAGTTTTCTTACATGATCAAATTTTGACAGGTGATGTATGATGCAACAGGCGTAAGATTACATGCTGGACGTCAAGCAGAGGTTTGCAGTTTTTTCTGCTGTTTTTTTGTGGTGCATATGTAGGAGCATGTACACATGCACAAGCAGCTTCACTCATTTATTCAAGTTGGTAAATTTAAACATATAACCAATGTAGGGGAGAAACAAGCATTTACGGTTATCTAATTCATGAAACGTTTAATAAATTGGATATGTCTCAGGTACTAAATCAAATTCTATATGGACTTCCAGCTGAGCACCCCCTTGCTGAGAGCACACCTCTTCGCGAACTTCTTGGTCACACTCCTACTCAGGTTCTTTTTTTTTTTTTTTTTTTTTTTTTTTTTTATGCTCTAAATATTGATTGACAAATATTTTCTGATTCAAAATTCTGGTTCAAGTTTTGATATTCTACACTTCCTCCTCCCATGCATCAGTTTAAATCCTGTGAATAATCATACAGTTTCTTGTGTTCAACTACCTTCTGCCCCAATTCTGGTAAAAGAAGAAAGATTAATTGTCCGCTCTAACCTTAAGAATTATACTTTTTATAAATCCCCCCACAAAAACACTTCATGAGAAGTTATTTTGTAATGTGTGCCTGCTGTTGGGGTTGGACTACATTGATTAATGATCTATTTCTTGTGGAAATCTTTGTGAATTTGTTCTTTGTTGAGACAATGAATCTTATAGAGTAAATACCCCATTTTGTTTTTTGTCTATTGAGAAAATCTATCGTAAGCATTGCTACATGAGATATAAGAGAAGGTGTTGTCTTCTCTTATGACAAAGTCTTTTTTGGATTTTACGGAGATATCCTCAAAATTCATTAGTCTCTATTTTGTCTCAAGAGTATAATTTGTCTCCACCTAAGACAAAGCAGATTTTTTTGTTCATATACACAGCCAGTGAATTCTTTTCTCGCTGGTGCTTTCATGCCGACTAATAAGGATGATGTCACATCAGGTGTGAAACACCCAGCACCTGGTGAAATCCATCGTTCATTTGCACGTGCACCCACGTGAGTGGGTGTGTTATTGCGTGTGAATGAGTGGTAGATGCTAAACCCGGTGCTGAAGCTCACACCACACTGACTTGATACAATCATGAAAGTTGTGTGAAATTCCGTGTAGTGCAGTCAAGCACTTTCCATTTGAAGTTCCATATATCCAGACATGTCTGGCTCTTTCTATTATCTGGGATTGCTTATGAAATTCATCATTAAAATTCAGGTTGCTGCTGGTGCGCTTCTGGGACTGGTTACAGCATTAGTAATCAATTTAATCTGTGGTTCTGGTGGTCAAGCTTGATCAGATAAACACCATGCAAATTCATCAATTGATAATTCTTCAGGATGGTGTGAGATATCAAAGCCGCCTTGTATGATTCTTCCATTTGTATTAAAAAGGGTAGGTCAGCTAAAAGATGATTTTCAGTATCTTATAAAAAGGTAAATAGCAAAATTGGTTGTAGTGTACTACTAGCATGGCAGTGCATTGTATATCAGAATTGGGTAAAACTACCAGATTGTGGATCATATCTTCATTGATGAAAAAGGAAAATTTCTCTTTTAACCCTAATTGTTTTTAATGCCTCATACCGCTGCATTTTCTCTTATATATATACATATATATATATATATATATATATATTTATAAATTCGTCATGCACTTTTTGTTGTGCACGTCATTGACATGGCTTTGCTAATTAGTAGCTATAATGAGGCTGCCCTAGGCTCTAATTAGGCCAATTGATTGGTGTATTGTAGACATTTGCACGGTTCCAGAATCGTGAGTGGTGGAACCAAAACCAAATGCCAATTTTGGAACCGAAACCGCCAGTTCCAAGAACCGGGTATCCCGGGTTATCAGTTTAGTCATTGTTGTCAATGAGGTGCAGTTTTAGTTAATTTGTCTCGGAAAAAATAAAAATCTAAGATTAGTTTAAATTTTAGTCTATGTAAGTTCCACATGATAATCATAGATGTTATCTAATTTTGCACTCATTTTACAAATTAACTAAAATTATGGTTAAATTGAAATTTTTAAAACAACTGACCAAAATAGCAAATACAAAAGTTAATATTTGTTTTGATTATTAGGCTTTTATGAGAATGTAGCTTGAGCAACATGTAACCAGACAAACAGATGTTAAAGTATTATGTGTAAGAGCCTGCTTCCATCTTGCAGGCTCCAATGAATCAATCAACAAATCGGTGAACTAAATATATCATGAACAGATTGATCCTCCTATGTACCATAACTAGAAAACACCTAATCTTTGTCAGAAGTAATAATATATAGCAGAGCAAAAACAAATTTCATTACGTGGAGCTAGAATCTAATCCTAGTATAGCAGAAAAAACTTTTTTGAGCACCAAAGGAGGATCATTCTTGATTTCTGACTCTGTACGCCATGCAATGTGTTCATCCGGCCTCACCAAAATAGCTCCTCTACCGGTCATCTGACAGAGGTCCCACCATGATGGTGAAGTAGGACAGCTCTTTGCTTCTTTGACATCTATAAAGTTCTTCCAAGGTAAGAGTGCTGCTTCGCTGCTGCCAAATCCGTCAGTAGCTTTATCTTGCCACATTATGCCTACCTTAAGTGTAACTTTAAATTCCTCGGCTACCTTAAATGCAGATTGAGCTAGCTGATAGGACTCTTTGATTGGTGCTATAATGAGAAGGAACTCAACATCATCCCCAGATATAAGGTCTAGTGTAGAGAAGGCGTCCTGAGAAAAAGAAGATGAAATGTGAGATGCAACGTATAAAAAGGCCGCATCTCGAGGGAAGCTTGTGTAACTTGCTCTACAAAAGATATCCACGAGCACATTATATATAGAAAGGGAAGGATAACAGAAAAGCTGGCACACCTCACTGGATTGCTCTGACAGTAGTTGAATGTTCATATGAGGTAGTCTTGATCCAGGATATGAGGAAGGAACATATTCCCGTCTTCGTCCAGTTGGTGATTCTTGTGCACTCAAACTATCACCGTTAGAAACTAGTGCTCCTTTAGCATACCTAACATAAAGTTTCACAGCTTAGGCATTGTCATCATGAAATACCACACATACTTGGGATTAGTCATATACCCCAAAATTCACTGCTACAGTATCAAACTAAGTTTTGAGCCCTCGGACATATAGTTTAAGGTTCATTAAGATAAATGTTCCACAGTACCTGAACCCAAGGTCTTCAGCAGGGAACTGGAGTTGTAGGCTTTTTCCTTCACCAAATATATGTCTTAGTTTTGAAAGCCTTGACGATCCAAGTGGGTTATTTTCATTCAGAACAAAATCAGATAGCTGCATTCGGCCTATGCTAAATATTCCATTCAAAACTGTCCTTTGCAGACCAGTTGGTAAGATAGAACCTAAAGTATCATTTATAGTGCGATGTACTGCAAATCAAACACGAAAGGCTCAAGTACCTAGAAAGTGATATAATTAAAACGAAAAGGAAAGGGACCAAACTTCAAGAATACCTGAATTAGCAATGCTCGGGTCAAGACCAAGAGCAGCAGGAACTGCCATTGCTGCTTTGAAGTTTTTGACACTTAGTGCGGTGTTAAAGATGGCAATCTGATAAGTTTCACACACACAAGACAAGTGTCATGCCTTTGAAAGATAAATATTGCAGTAGTATCCCGATTTGCACAAACTAAACAAATAATACCTGCCTACGTTCTGCTTCATAAGTGGAAAGAATTGATGGTGGTGCAATTCCCTTGAGTACAGAAGCCAACTTCCAAGCAAGATTATGAGCATCCTGAATGCCAGTATTCATTCCTGCAAAAATGTAATAGATAATTCTTAAGTCCTTCAAAAAGACCAGAATGTTACTAGGAATGAAAAACTGATCCTTTGATCAGTAATTTGCAAAAGGAGAATAGATCTCAGTAATATGAGAAAATCTATACCAAAACCACCAGCTGGAGGAAATCGATGAGCAGCATCACCAGCAAGTATTACCCTGCTGCTATCAGCTAAGAATGCCTCAGCAACTTCAGCATGCATCACCCAAGGCTTTACATCCAGGACATTTATGTCTGCAAGCTCTCGACCAACCAGACTGAATATCAATTTCTCACATATCTACAAGAAATTATATCTTTAGAAGAACTAACATCATGATAAATTTCATGGCTCTTGAATTCTAAAGGCACGCATAGTTGCACACTTGCATACAGATTTTAATACAGGCTTTACCATAGAATAAAATTTTGACCATAAATCAAATAAGGTACTCCGGAAATACATTTAACTCCATCAGAACATCTGAGCAATGCTAGTGAAAAACTAGACAAAAGGTAGGAAATCACCTCCAAGCTGAAATCTTCAAACTTCTGCTGGGGTGGATAAAATGGTACCTGCGTTACATCAATATGACATAAGTCTAAGTACCTTGTCAACATGAGATTGTCAACATGCTAAAATTTAATGCCCTGAAAACCGGTTGGAATCTAAAGCACCTGCACCACAAATTCCCCTTGCTTCAGGTCATGAGCAACAATAACACCAATGGCTTCAGTGTTAAAGACAAAAAACAGCATGCCTGGTCTCTCATTTATTAAGTACTGGCCAAGTTCCTGACTTATAAAATGTATACTGATAAGCTTTTGCAAGTCCTTATCGCCTCTCATGTCTATTCCCATTAGTTTTCTAACTGTACTTCCTGCTCCATCTGTACCAACAAGAAAACTACATCGGAAATCTTTTGCCACTTTCTTCCCATTGCTTGTTGAATATGCAGTCACAGTTACACCATTTTCAGTGGCATTGATAGATGTGCATTCATGCCCCAATAATATATCCCGTTCTGCAAGCTTACTATCATCAGAATTCATTAAGCCATCACCTCTTACATGAAAACCGATGTCCTTGAGCTGTTCAATTAACAACCGCATAAGTTTATACTGCGAAAAGTGGGCAACAGAAACTGGGCTCACAATCCGATCAAAATCTGCATATAACAGAACTTGTGAACGTAAAAACAAAATTTAAAAGCTGTTAATGGACACTCCATTGAATTTTTGGCTATCCTTAAATCAGCAATCACGAAAAGGCAGACTAATAAAGTGAAGTAACAGGAAACACAAAGATTATTCCTGTGTTCTCCCAAATCAAAATAGGAAAAGAACAGAATGGCAGAAATTATTTAAGATTAAGTTTTGTATTGCACATAGCTTATTTATCTTTGTTAGAAGTGCATTCCTAGAGTTCTCAACACACATAGTAAATATTATGTTTCTTGTATTCTGTATAAAGGTTTTAAGGAAAGGTAGTATCAGAAATTCAACACTAATTATGTGATCTCCACAACATAATAAATCTCGATAACCAATTCAAGAAACTAAAATTTTCTTCTTATTCCAGATTAGCAGAAAAAGCATCACCTTGTGGTCGCATATGGTCAACTGAACCAAGAACTGGACCAGTGAGCGAAGTACAGTATATGAACTTCCTCCAGAAATCCACTGGCGGTTGATACCTCAGAATCTCATCAGCCAGGCCGTTTATTTTGCGAAATATCTGCCATGAATAATCTACTCAAGACAAAGGCCTCAATATCTTCTAATTAAGCAACAAAGGTAAAAAAAACTTAAAAAAAAAACCTCCATCGATCGATTGTTGATGAAATGAGCTTGAGGGTGCCTTGAGAAAGCCCTACTTTTCTCCAGAATTGCACACTTCACACCTGCAAAAGACCATTAAGTAAAATTTACATCATTTCCATTTTCCAGCGAACTGTCCGTAAACCCTCCAAAACAAAGTACCAACTTATTAAAAAAGAAAATGAAAAATCCTTCCCAATACACAAATTTACTCATTGCAGAGGAGTCTCATCAAATAACTGTCCATAAACCTCCAAACAGAGTGCTAACTTGATCGGTTACTAAAACAAAAAAAAAAGAACAAAATATTCCCAGTGTACAAGCAGAGGAGCATCATCATATAACAAAATCCATCCATATTCAAGGGACTGCGAATTTTTTAAAAATAAAGATTAATGAAAAAGGACGTGGGGTCGAATATTTCACCTAGTTTTGTAAGGAGAAAGGACAGAACGAGGCCAACCGGGCCTGCGCCGACAATCAGCACAGGTATGTGTGAACCCTCCCCGTCGCAATAGCTTGACAACACTCTCCTGTGAATGTAAGAACTACATAAAATCGCATTCTTTCCAGCTCTGGTACCGTAGAATCCATGGATTGTCCTAGTAACTCTCAGAAATCCCATTACTGAGAAAGATTTCACTGCGGTGAAAGAAGGAATCGGAGAAGATAATCGATTTCGGTAGGTAATTCAGTAGAGACGAAAAATGCGAGTGCAAGCGTGTCGGTTAATATACGACGTATCATGGTTTCATTCTGAGTTTTATGGAAGAACGCTCATGGAGTTCTGGGGTGATTCTGAAAACACCACCATTCTCATTTTCCATCCCACAATCTATGATCAGAAAATAAAATTCAACAAATTAAATGCTCATACATTATTTTTTAAAAGTATTAATTTTTTTATTTTAAAAGTTAATAATAGCTAAAATTATTATTTTTATTATTATATAAATTTTTAAGATAATAATATTTATTATCATTTTATTTTTTCGCTTAAATTACATTTCTAATAAAGAAAATTATGCATTGAGTAACATTAGGGGTATAAACAAGTTCCGATACTTGTAATCAACTAAGAAAAAAAAGTTAAGTTTGAATTGAAGTTAATTGACTTGTGCCCAAGTGATTCGAGGAGCTCTCGAGTTCCATCTTGAATCTATTAATCCTCAAACAATAGGCGAGTTGAGCTTGAGCTTATCAATGATTTCAACATGTTGAGTTTGAACTTAAAACTTTTGAGCTCAAACCTTTGAAAATATTTGACTCGTTTACACCCTTGCTGAGTGCATTTGTGGATCGAGTACAAATCCTTCCAACCACATACTTAAAATATGTATGTATAATATATCAAATTAATCATCTTTTTACGATATTTAATTATATATTCATATTGTTATATATTAATTAAATTTTTTATTTTTGAATATAAAATATTTTTCTTAGGCTAGTTACATTCAAAATATTTTTACATAAACTCAAAATTTAGCTTATTCAAGAAAAATATTTTTTGGAAAAAATAAATTATTTATTATATTTTTTATCATAATAAAATGTGTTATGGTAATATATATATACATATATATATATATATATATATATATATTTTTTTTTTTGTGCACCTAATATGTTATTTCTAATTTTATATGTTGGACTTCTATTGTAACCATCATTAATCATTTCATTTATAATTTATTATTTTACTGTAAATGGAATTAATGAATTTTGTTAAAAAATATATTGTATATATTTATGTACTGAAAATATTATTTTTAAATGATTATTAACTTATTGGTAGGGGTAACCATGCCTAATGGGACACGATATGGCACGATAAATACTATCCCAACATAGGACTTAATGACACAAATTTTTATTGTTATTTTATATTTCTACTCAAATAAAATAGATAATTTAAATTCGTTAACATAATACGAACACCTCATAATCGCACAATTTATCACTCTTATTTTTAGACGAACTAAATGAAGTTGTAATTATCTATAAAAATATTCTTAAATTTAACATATGTAACTTGATCAATAATAATATATAAAATATTTAATATTGTTTTATATGTATAAATTAGCAACTTAAACTTAAAAAATAATTGAGAGAAGTGTGAAACCATATCAAAAAATAAAATAAAATTTATAAGGTGCAATTAAACGAGCTCCTCTTGTTGTGCAACTTAGTGGTGTTTTGTGATAGACTTATGGTATAATTTAATTGGCTACAAGAATGACACCATTCCACCTCGCACGTGCATGTTGTATTGGAAATTTTTGAGGCGCACTTTGCACTTTTCTTCTTTTTTTGTCTTTTATTTTTCTAGTATCAAAACAATTACATAATACTTTGAATTACTTTTTGTAGAAAATATTTGTTTTTAGTAGAAGAAATTAGAATTTAGTTTTAATTACTAAAAAATTATAAATAACATCATTTAAATTTAGAATTTAAATAAGATAATATAACATAAGTTTCAATATTATAATGTTAAAATTAGAATTAAGAGCATTAAATACTATGTATAATTTGAATGTTTGAAATTTGAAATTTGTTACAGTGATATAAATTTTATATAGATTATATAAAATTTTAATGAAATCTGAAATTTATTTTTTAATAAAAAATTATATATATTTGAATAATTTTTTTCTTTGAATATATAATTTAACTATTATGACCCACACCATAATAATCTGTTTGACATTGACTCATTTGAAACAACCCCATTAACCTGAAAACTGTTAGGATCATTAGGAATAAGCTTGTTTGACATCCCTAAATTTAAAATATAATTATTTTAGATTTTTTTGTACTTTTTAAAATTTAGTGAATGAAAAACAACTTAAAATTTTTATTTTAAGTTATTTTTTAGTGTCTTATTATATACAATCTACATTATATAACCAAAACATAAACAATCTAACAATCGTTCAATAACAAATTTAAAATGGTAGCTAAAACAAAATTAATAATTTTAAATTTAAGTTGTCAGAACAGAATTATATATAAAAACAAAATTCTCTCTCTCTTTTTTATTTTTTCATTTGTGTCTGTATTATAATATAATATAAAATTATTATGATATTAATAAAGAAAACTAATGTGATATTGATAAGTTGAAATATAGGGCAGAATTGAATTGAATTGATGAAAGAGCGGAAATTAGGTATAGGAAACACATGTATTAGTTTATGCCATGTCCAACAACCACCTTCCTTCCTTAACCACCAAACAAATTTTAAACCATTTATTTATGCTTCAAAATATCCATTCCACCAACATAATCCACTCCCGATTTCGCAATGTCATATATTTTTGTAAAAACTTAAATAAATTAAATATTTTTTTATTTGTTCAAAAATAGAGATTGTAGATTATCTAATCATTTTTTATTTCTTAATAAATAATTTAATTTAATTTTTTACGTAACCAAAATTTAATATAAATAGTTCAACACACACACATCAAATCTAAATAATTAAATTTAATTTGATATCTTATTTTAACATATGTGATATGAGTGAAATTAAAATATGTGCAAAAATAACTAATTTAAAATATCATACGCCAAAAACATATAAAAAAAGTTATTTATGCCTTAAATATTTGAAAAAACTTTTCTCTAAAATAAAGAAAGAAAAATCTAAACCAATTAAGTGTTGCCACCTATAATTTTTATTTTTTCTTTTACATAAAATTGTCAATAAAATTCAAAATAGAAAATTATTTTTTGGCAGAAGTTTTTTATAAGTAGTTCTATTATTGTATTAATTAAAAAACAATAATATAAATTATTAATTTGAAAGAACACTGAGTCAGGATATACTAGAAAAAGAGTATTGAATACAGCTTAAATAGAAAAAAAATGGACAATTATTTCAACACATATAAATAAATAAAAACGTGGACTATATCTGTAGGATGGTAGGACTGTCTCATATTATTTTGTTGTGTTTGTAGAAGTGTAAGTTAATTGAATGCCTGAAACTCTTGAAAACATTCTCGAAAGACCTTTGATTCTTCCCTTCTGAAGCCTAAGTTTTAAAAATTGCATCAAATCCCGGCATGTTTGGGAAGAATGACATCTTCAACAGTCAAGAACAATATATTGCAGAAATAATTATCATTGATATAAATTCAGTATACTAACAGATAGGTTCCTGCTTAACACGAAGAAGTCATACTTTGAGATATTTTCTGGATATAAATCTGAGCAAATGGAAATTTTACTAGTTTAATTTCAAATGCCCTTCAAGCCTTGGAGATTCATCCAGGATTGTCTGAAGCTGTACACAGTAATTCTCGAGAATTCTTACATTTGGGCTTTCATCATAGTTGTCTGGACCGGTGGAACTGGGTTTAGCACTCTCATTCTGGTCCAATGAATTCCTAGTCTGACCTTCGTAAAACAGTTTTAAAGCATCTGTTGTTGAAAGAGAATGCACGGATTCGTGCAAGCTCTGGAGCTTGTTTCTTCCTTCCTCTGTTTCAACCAACTTCTCCTTTAACTCACCAGGCAAACAAGCCATAGCACTAAAAGGAAACAAATATATACATTATAAGAGTAATGGGAAGGGGAAGGGGAAGGGGGGGGGGGGGGGAGCACAATTTGCTTTCAATTCTTATTGTAAAGTACCTGGTAATCCCTCTGGCAAGACCCCAGTTGTACCCGGTTAGGACAAAATTCTTAAACCCAATGTTGAACCCTTCTTGGGCAGCAGCTTCCTTTCCAGAAATAAGACCATCACGGTACCCAATCTAGATAACCAAAAATGATAAGACTATAATAATAACCAGGCAACAATGCCATTAACTTCATATGGTAAAAAGTGCATCAAGGTACGACTCTTTAGATACCGTATGGAATTGATTACGCCTCTTGTTCCACTCCCTGTCCATATCTGATGCTTTATTCAATTTTTCAACAGAATCTTCACAAGAAAACTCATCATCACACCACGAGTCACCCAGATCACCTCCTAAGATCAAAGAAAAAAAGGTTTTAAGTGTGACAAAGTTTCTCACAGTAAAGAACATTTTTTTTTAAAAAAAAAAAAAGGGGACAAAAGAAAGCAAATCTCACTAAAAACGTAATGAAAGAACTCAATTGTGCATCTTTTATTGACGGCAAGAAGCTGGCTAATCTTATTATGTTCACACAAGATAATTTTGTCTTTCTAAGCATTAGTATATTTATCTCAATGCTCACTAACGGACAACGAACTGAGAATGTGATTGGACAAGTTACATGCATCCAAGAATGTCAATAAATTTTCAGCTACTCAAACAAATAAACTTACAGTTAAAAGATTGAGCCTTAAATGTGCACAAGATAGTGGCGAACAAGTGGCAGTAGTCTTAACTAAATATTTCTGGATAAAGATTCAAATTTGTACTTTTTTCATGTAGATTTCAGTAGCTTAAGTTGCTCGGAGACACTCATCTTCTCAATCAATTGACACGGTTTTAAACTTATGCGATTATATCTGGACCTCATTACTTATTCAGAATTCATTAACTAGATTTATCCAAGTTGCTCATAGTCAACAACAAATTTAGCGGAAGCTTTTTGAAGCACAACCTGAATCCCATACCATGTGAATCGACATTTTCTTGGGCTACAGTTGATCTTCTATCTAGTTCAGCACTTGAGGACTGCAAGATTTCTGAATAGTGATCACTTGCAATGTTACCCTGCATCTGTGCATCAACAAAAAGAAAAAATCTATCAAATGTGAGCTTACGTGTTTTAATCCATAGCACTAAACCCTACAACCTAAACCATACATATCTTTTTAATTGTCAAACAAATAGCCTATTTTATAAAAATTAACACCTAAATTCCAAAAATCAGAAAAAACCGATGCATTCCATTGATTTCAGAACAAAATTTAGACATTAGATAAAAATTCAAACCTTCAAAATCATAAATACATAAAAACACCCAAAGCCTACAAAAAAATTCATAGAAACATTTCATCGAACAGCTTGCGACCTATTCATGAAAAGCATCAAACAAAATTCGCTTCATAATGAAAAGGTATGCATAAATTACCGCCTCAAATACCATTCATCAGGAAAAACTATGCATAAACTAACATTTACCGTATGACCGACGAAATCAACGATTCTTACGACTTCTCCGAGCGTGATAAATCAATGTGTTTACAAGAGAGAGAGGGAGAGGACTTGGTGACATGGCCATTGATTCATGTCGCGGGCGTATTAGTCTCTTTTTGCTTCTCAGCACGCCCTCATCTTTTAGGAATTTACATTCTGGTCCACAAACTTCCACATAAATTTCTATTTAGGTAACGAGTTTCAGAAAATATAAAACGTGAAACCTCCAGGAAATATTCATGTGCAATCGATCATTATCTATTTAACATTTGCTTATAATTTAAATAAAAATTATCAATTATTTTACATAATTTTTTCTTTTAAAATGTTGGGCACTTCTTCACCGGATAATCGTGTTCGATATACCAAAGCCAAATAAATTATCACCATTTAGTTCGTCCTATGTAATATAATATAATATAATTTTATATTACATTTTAACTTGTTTGATGTAACTCTATTTTTAAATATAAATTAAATCGTACAAATCTTGTGATTAGAACGTTAATATATTTTTTATTAAATAGATATAAATGCACACTATGAAATTTTAGTTCAATTCACTTTTTTTTTTTTGTCTCGTATGTTTGTTAAAATCTCAATTTATTTTAAATTCGATTTATGTCTTTTTAGTCTCACATGTTTGTTAAATCTCAATTTCTTCCTCTTTTTTTACTAAATGTCCACATGTGCGATGCACGTAATATAATATATTTTAATTATATTGTTATTATTAAAACGATATACATAACCTATTATTTATATCAATTATTTATTATATAAATATTATTCAATTTGAAATATAATTTTACATATTAAATTGCATTTTTATTAAATAATAAATTGTACAACATTTTGAAGTGAATTTTGGATTGTCCCTAATCCGAATATGAATATTTTAACTTACTAAAAAGTATTGAAGTTAAACAATATATTAATAGTATAATATTTTTTTATAAAATAAATATTTATATTTTTTGGTTAAAATTTATATAAAAGTTTGATATACTATTTATTCAAACTCATCACATATATCAAAAGTTTAAAATTAATAATTCAATGCATCAAAATTTTATATTTCATCCATGAAAATTATATTCCATAATTTTTATGATAATTATTTATTTCAATATCCACAATATTGTTGTCAAATTAAAGATCACAAAAAAGAGAATTAATTTGATATATCATATATTAAAAACATACTTAAAACAAAAAAGTTACTTAAAATTTTAAATTTTAATGAAAAAAATAGAAAAGAAAAAAAAAGAGGAACTGACACGTGTCAATTGATCGAAAAGACATATGTGTAATGAAAAGAAAATAAAAACTCTCACGATCCTTCTTTTTATATTAAGTATTAGATAGTTTTGTTAAAATCACAAATTTAGTGGAATGTAAATGTTTGCATGGTATATTTGTTAAAAAACCATATAATCTTTGCAATGTAGAAGTCACACGGGTTTTGTTAATTATCATACACATTACTAAAGTAATATTTCTTTCTTGTATTGCACGATTTATAATATGGTATTATAATAAATAATTATAAAAATAATAATATAAAATTTTAAATAAAATATTTAATTATATAAAATATATTTTTAATAAAAAATAAAAAATAAAATATCTCACAATATAAAATATATTAAATATTAAAATATATGACAGTTAATTTATAAAAAATATTTTATATTTATAAATTAATATTTTATTTTTATACATGCAATATGGATATCAAATGAAGATTATGAAAAAATGATAAATTGATTTATTATTTATGAGTTGAAATTGAAAAAGTTATTTGTCTTTGAATAAGGGTGCGTCTATTTGCACCCTCGAAACCTCTAAATACACCCTAAAATAATGAGGACAAAATTAAATATAATTAAATTGACTAAAATACTCTTATATATATATATATATATTAAAAACTAACTTAATTTTATTTTTCTCGCATTCTATCCTATTTCTTCTCCATCTAATATTTGTGCTCCTCCAAGTTATAGTTAATTAATAATATAAGAATTTCGATTTTTTCATATTGAAATTTTATTATATTTTGTGTAAAATAATGTATTTATATTATTCTCTGTCGCGCTGATTGTTCGAATGAAACACTCGAACACATGCAAACATGTTTGACACTAACACTCGAACAATCAGCAAAATGTTCTAAAATTTCAATCGAACATTACATCTTTTGTAATAAGGGATGCTCTGCTTAAATACAACAATTTTTCTACCTGAGTTGAATTATTTATAAAACATTGACAATTAGAAAAAGAACATATTTTATGCCAATTCATTAGTCGGAATCCAAAAAATTCTTCGTTGTTAAGTGGGCGCACTTCATAATTTATCAAGCACCAAGATGTCCATGAAAATTGTAAGGCTTTGTCATCTCTTTCTGTGTGAGAAAAAAAGAAAATTATTGGATATTGGGATAATATTTTATTTTCTTTTCTTTTTTCCCCTCTTTTAGATATATATAAATATATATATATATATATATATAAAAATCCTAAATATATATAAAACATAACTACTTAATAATATATAATATAACTGTGAAGGTACTTATTAATCTCTTCAATTTTGAAAAAATACTTAACGAAAAAAACACTACTAGTCTTTTCTAAATACCATATATCATCATGAATATACCTAAAAATCTGTTTTATGATCATTAAGAATACAATTTAATATTTCTTTGGGTGGGGCTATTCATACCCCAAAAATTTCTAAATATACCCCGTAATAATTATGATAAAATTATATATAAATAAGTTGGCTAAAATATCCTTACATATTTATATATTTAAAATAATTTGATTTTATTCTTTTTTTATTTTCTTCTCAATTGCAGAACCCCCAATCCACAATCACTTTTTTTTTCTTCTTTTTCCATGTTTCTTGAATATAAAAATACAAAGCTATTCTGGAATTGCAGATTCATACTCGTTAGTTTTACTTTTATTGTTTTCTTCTTCTCCATGTTTTTTGAATACAAAAAATATAAAACTTCTCCATGTTTGTTGAATACAGAAATACAAAAGTTCCATTTGTTTCTTGAATATAGAAATACAAAATTGAAATTGCAGATTTATTCATGGTTTTCTTGGGGTTTGACTCCAATTCTAAATTTTTTCACCGCAAAGACCAAATATAATAAGCAACACACACTAACATTATTCTCTAAATGTTATTTTCCAAACTTAATTTGGTTCAAAATTGTGTGTACAAGAGTTTATATATATATATATAAAACATAAAAATATTTTTCAACATAAAAGGAAGGGTATTTAGATTTGAAAAGCAGTCTAAGCAAAATTTCCACAATTTTCAAACCTCTTATGATTTGCAGCACTGTTCTGCAACAAAATAGTTCATGCTAATGTGTTATACTAATATTTTTTTTTCTTTTTTTGAATTTTGGGTAGAGAAGAGAGAAGGTGGAGGTTAAAAGGAAAACATATATATGGTAGATTAAATGATAGAAAAATTGCAAAGAAAAATTTGTTTTTTAGGATTTTTCTGGGGAAGACAGTGAAATTTTTCTATTTTGATTTGTGAATTTGTGTTGGGAATTGCGGGTTGGACAGTCCTGATTTGTTTTTTATTTTTTTATTTTTATTTTTTAATAAAAAGCCTTTAATGAGTATAAATTAGGTATATTTAGTAAAAAGAAGATAATTATTAATTTTACTTGGGTATATTTAGAGTTTGGAGTATGTTTAAAGGTTTTTGGGGTATGATAGACACACCCTATTTCTTTATGCTCTTTTATGACATATTAGTATTTCTCCTTTGCGTTGTACGATTTATAATATAATAAATAATAAAATAATAATAATATAATTTTTAAATAAAATAATAATTATATTAAATATATTTATAATAAAAATTGTTTAAAATAAAAAATCTCATAAAATATAGCGAATATTAAAATATACCACAACTAATCTATGAAAAAAATTATATGTAAAATAATATTTTTTATATATGCAATATGGATATCAAATTGAAGATTACAAAAAATTGATTAATTTGATATATTTTATGAAAAATAGAATTAAGATGAAAAAATTAGCATTCGAAAATTAGAGTGAAAAACCAAAAGAAAGAAAAAAATATGATTGAACGATATATTTTCTAAAACTAGAAAGAAGATTTAGGCGGGAAAAAAACAATCTTGTAAATATTTTCAACTATCCTGATGTTATTTAGATATAGATATAAATTACGCTGCCCTATTATCACTTTGTACAGTATATGTGTACCGATTTCTGTACTTCTACGATACTTTTTTTTAATAGATTTTTAGTTTTTATAATACAACATTGAAAGAGAGATTTGATATTGAATAGTAAATATTGTGTAACAATGCAGCTGCAGATCATTTTTTTTTATGTTTTATTTAATTATTTGCTCATCAATGCATTACAAATGATTAAAATAGCGTTGATAATTTTGGATATGAATATTCTTAAATAAATTCAAAATCCAATAAATTTTTTGAAATGAATTAATTAATAGTTTTGGTTATTGGATCTTTAAATTATAAAATTACTCCAATACACATATCCAAATTGAATTGGAATTCTAAGGAGATAAATTCAAATCCAATTCATCTTTTAATCATATTTATTTCAAGTTTTTAAAATAAACTATAATCTAATTTCATTTTCCAGCAAATTAAAAAAAAAAATTCAATTCAGATTCTAATTATTAAGACTTTATTAATATAATACAAATATCACAATTTGAATTTCAATCTTCAAATTCAAATTCAAGTTATTTTCAATTCAGATTCTAATTATTCCCACTACAGTTATAATTGGACTCGATAAAAAAGGTATTGGCAATTTCCTTTATATGGTATTAAAAAAGCCCACGCGATAGGTTCTCTTTCAACGCGTCGCGATTTAGCTTTTCGTTGCATACTTGTTAATAGCCTTATTTTCTCTCTCTAGAAGCACCCGTCGCCGCCTTACGCTTTTATCAATCTACAACTATTTCTTCGATTCTTATCGGTAAGCGCTTCGATTTCTGAATTCCTACGAGCGGGAGAAGAATGAAAGCCCCACATACCGTGTTGTTTTAGAGGGTTCCTAATTTCTTCCGATTTGAATTTGATTCTATTGTTCGTTGTCGTTTCCTTTTCCTTTTCTGTCTGGGAAGTAGAAAGGAGGGTTTTGTTTGGTCACACGTTGTTTTTCTATTTTTTGATTTGATGCTGCATCAGATCTGTGCTTGAATTCCGATACCAAAAAAAAAGAAGTAGAAACTTTTTGCGTCATGAAAATTAGGGTTTTGTTGTAAGTTTCAAATTGACTATTTGCTTGGGATAAAGTGAGCCGGGGAATTTAGGGTTGCACTTGTTCAGAGACTATTTTTTGGAGAGTTCTGTCAGTGTTGGGGGTTTTATTTGCTCGGAACAAGGGGACAACCGTAATTAGATTCATGGCCGCTGGAAGGCATGGGGGTTACAGAGACAATGAATTTAGAGAACGCGAGGCTGATTTCGGGATGTCTAGGAGGGAAATTGGCTATCCGAATGGAGAATATGATCGGATTAGAAAAGGTAACCGAGAGTTTGATAGGGGTCAGAGTAGGGTTCGGGACACTCCCGAGTACAGGGGTAGGGTCAGACAGAAAGATATCAAAGAAAGGGAGGTGATGAATGGTGGATATCGCTCCACTTCTAGCCGGAGTGATTCAGGAAGTAGTGGTGGATTGTCAAGGAGGTCTGCGTTTGTAGTTCGCCCCATGGATCGAGAGCCTGGGGAGCTGTCTAGTGATGGGTCTGATGCTGCTATGGATTCTGAATCTCAAGTTAATAAAGAAACTGAAGTTAGAATGTTAGAGAATGGGAGCCAGTTGTCTCCTGTGCAAAACAAAAAGAGGAAGTTTTCACCAATTGTTTGGGATAGAGATGAGAGGGAGGTTTATAGGGCTGGCAAAAGTAGAAATGTACTGGAAACTAATCTGCTACCACCACCTCCTCCTTTGCCCATCTCTGCTACGTCTAACTCTATTCCTGATGCTACCGAACCGATTTCACAGGTTGAAGATGGTGAGGCTCATATTTCTAGGTCCTCACCTTCTAAATCTGACTTATTACCTGATTTGGCAGAATGGCCTCCTGAAACATCTTCTTCCTTGCCCCTTGAAGAAGATTTGGTCATTAACCAGCGAGCAGGGGTGATTGATGATGATGATGATTATGTGCCAGAACGAACTATAACATCTTCTCGTTGGGCAAATGATGCTGACTCCCCAGCTGATGAAGGTGAGATTTCTGATTATGAAGACAAGCAGAAACTGAAGAGGAAATCTGGTTCTGAGTCAGCTGATGCAAGGGTGGGTGGGAAATCAATAAGTCCAGGGTGTAGAGAAGGTTCTGAAGGAACTAGGGGAAGGTCCTCCGGATCTGATGAACGTATAAGGTCCTCCAGTAGAGAAACTTACCATGACATTGATGATAAGAATGACTACATAGAGGTAGATGGTGATCAAGATTATGATCGTGCTGATGTTAACCATTCTGAAACTGACTCTGATGATGATCTTGGTTCTCATGGTACACCAGAGCCACCCAATCCTCCACAGAGAAGTGTAAATATGCTTCAGGGTTGCAGAAATGTTGACGAGTTTGAGAGACTGAATAAGATAGATGAAGGAACATATGGAGTTGTTTACAGAGCCAAGGATAAGAAGACTGGAGAAATTGTTGCTTTGAAAAAGGTTAAGATGGAGAAAGAGAGAGAAGGGTTTCCTCTGACTTCTCTCCGAGAAATAAACATTCTTCTCTCTTTTCATCACCCATCCATTGTGGATGTTAAGGAAGTTGTTGTGGGAAGCAATCTTGATAGCATATTTATGGTCATGGAGTACATGGAACATGATCTCAAAGCACTGATGGAATCAATGAAACAACCGTTTAGTCAAAGTGAAGTTAAATGCCTAATGCTCCAGCTTTTAGGGGGAATCAAGTATCTTCATGATAATTGGGTGCTTCACCGAGATCTGAAAACTTCAAATTTGCTTTTAAATAATCGCGGCGAGTTAAAGATCTGTGACTTTGGTCTGGCCCGTCAATATGGAAGCCCTCTGAAACCATATACTCAGTTGGTTGTTACTTTGTGGTACAGGTAAGCTGCTCTGCATGCTCATGTCGTTTTTTGTTGTATGCTGTATATGCAATGCTTTATGTGCATACATGCACATTTTTTTACGTACCTATTACCTGACATTCATGCACTTAACATCTTTTTATTAGTGTGAGTAGGGACCTTAGTGTTCCTATTTGTTCTATCTTCCAGTTCAATGCTACACATGTGTTGATCTTACACATTAATTTATCTATGGGAGAGTAGGTTTTTAAGAATCACAAACCTAGTTGTAGGCTTTTTTTTTTTCAATGATATAGTTACAAATTCCTCATTTTTGTATTGTATCCCCATTTTCACTTTGTTTGATACATTAAAATGCTAATCGCAACTTCGCTTGTCAGGGCACCAGAACTTTTGTTGGGAGCGAAGCAATATTCTACAGCAATTGATATGTGGTCGCTGGGATGCATTATGGCTGAGCTATTATCAAAGGAGCCATTATTTAATGGGAAGTCCGAGGTTGAACAGATTGATAAGGTTAGTATGTCTTGATGTATAATTGTTGATTGTTAACGTTTCTTACAGATTCTTATTGTTGTCCAACGCGTTACTATTTGGTCTAATTACTTTTAGTGGTGGTGGTGCAGATATTCAAGGTTCTTGGTACTCCAAATGAGACAATTTGGCCTGGGCTTTCCCAGCTCCCGAGTGCCAGGGTGAACTTCGTCAAGCATAAGTAAGCATTCTTATCTTGTATATCCAGTTCTTACTGAAGTTGGACCTCAATTTACGTTCTCTTCTTTTGTCACTATTTTCCCAGGCGTCCAGCTTTGGGTGATTCTGGTCTGGCTTTCGTGCCTTCATCGATGACAGTTTCAGTTTAACAAAAATGTTTTGTTACTTCTGACCAATGGAATATTTCATTTCAGGTACAACCTACTGCGCAAGAAGTTTCCTGCAACATCATTCACAGGGTCACCTGTGCTATCTGATGCTGGATTCGACCTTTTGAACAAACTTCTGACTTATGACCCTGAGAAGGTATCTTAACGATAATATGTGTTCATTTTTCATTCTTCATTGAGTGATTCCATGCTTCAGGTATCTAATTTGGAGATTGTTATTGTGCAGAGGATAACTGCTGAAGCTGCTCTTAACCATGAATGGTTCCGTGAAGTACCACTACCCAAGTCTAAGGAGTTTATGCCTACTTTCCCTGCTCAACATGCGCAGGAAAGGTACTTGCCCCATCATCTTAAAAAAAATTGGATCATATTTTTTTGTAATTACTCTTTCTATAGTTGATAATTTCTTAATATTATTTTTAGGCGTATGAGAAGAGTAATGAAGAGTCCCGATCCACTGGAGGAGCAGAGGAGGAAGGAATTGCAACAGGGAGAACTGGGCACTGGTGGTTTATTTGGTCAATAGATTCCATAATCTTCACTGTTCCTTTTATTCTACAATATCCCAGGTCGACACAATTGAGGTGAGAGCAATGGGCCGAAAGGAAGTTACACCGTTGATTGTGAGACTATCACTCGTGCTGTTTTTTTATCAGGCACATCAAATTTAAGTAGGGGGCAAATGTTTCTGGCCTATAGTTGTGCATCAGATCTGTTGCAGACTGGCTTTTTTATCTTCGGCTTCGCTCACAGTAAGGCCATATTTGATGCTTCTTGGCTGAATAGGTGTGGCATAAGGCGCTTCGTATGATAAAAAACTATATTGATGAAATCAAGTACATGTAACATATTTTATATTTGTCGCTGTAAACAATTTTTTTATATTGATTTTGAATGCCAAAAGTATGGTTTACTTTATACTGTTATGCACTATCTGGTTTAATTTTTATATTGTGTTTGCAAGAGATGGTGATGTAAAGTGGAGGGGCATTCTTAGCTTTCATTGCTGAAGAATTTGACCGAAAGTTGTCTGGAGGAGGTAATTATTGAAACTGATTATATGGCTGTAAAGTGGATAAGAAATTCCCTGTCCATGTGGTTGTGCCAAGTAGGATCTTGTCTACCATATGCATAAGATTAATTTGTTATTGATATATCTTATATAGGACCACTTTATGATGTGAAATAATGGCACTGTTCAGCAGTTTCCTATGTTATTAGAGAAAATACTATCACCTTTTCTTTCTTTCCTCTTAGAAAAGTATGCAAAGGGATTTGTTGAAGTTGACTGGTAATATATTTTGGTACTTGTAGATAATACATTGTTAAGGTGTTGGGTGTTGATGCTTCTTAGGCTAGATTTCTGCATTATTGGTTGGCTGGAACAGTGTAATTTTATTTTTGCTTTAATTTTTTTCTAAGGGAACAATACACACTGGGTCTTGGCATCTGAATAGTCTGAATTGTGATTTGTTTGTTTTAAGTTTACCCTCTGTATTTGAAATCTATGTTGGTTGCGGCAGTCTGAGAAACTGGTTTTATAAATTTTCGGCCTCCTCCTTACTGGTTGGTGTTAGTAGTTCTTGTTATTAAATAATTGTCATATGGACAACAAATATGATGTCACTGGATAGAGTAATTTGGTTTTCCATGGCTAGTTAAGGTTGTTGTGATGGTGAAGAATTTTTTTCTTTGTTTTCCACGCTCTGTTTTGGAAAGTGCAAATACTATCTTGTACATGGTGTTGTGTTCTTCTTTTGAAGTCAGGATTTTATTCCTCCCAATTTTAATATGATATTATCTTCTACCTTTCTTTCCTTAGCAAGCTTGTCATTCAAGAAAGCTGGTTACTGAAATTATATTTCTGCTCTACTGTTGCCTGTAAGTGAACTAGTGGTCTTGCATACCTATATTATACCTAATTGACTACAAAAATTATCTTGTCCCTCTCGATAGTTCTAATAATATGAGGCATTGGTTTTCATCCTTTATGACATTCATCTGAAATGTCACTGCAGTATCAAGCAACCAGGTTGTGGAGTTCAGTCACATTGGTTGGCCTTCTAATATTCAAATTATTTTCCACCCTACACTTGTCTACTGAAGCTATAGAGGTACACACCACTTCCACAATTTCATGTTTAATCTGTTCGTATGTAATTTTGTTGTACAACTTTTATTATTTAGCACAATTCATAAATATGATGGATTTCTCCTGATTTCTATCTAACAACTTATTCTGTATTGCTGCCTTACTAATGTCACTGTATTTATCCCCCCTCCTGCATATGCGTTCTTATCATTTCTCTTCTTATATGAATTACTCTTGTTCTGCTGCGATAATGAACCTATACATTTGATTACTACGGCTGCTGTATGTGCGCTTCTGTATGATAATTCCATAGATTTGCATAATTATGGATAAGTGAAGTGCATACGATACTCTTCCACTGATGTAGTGGTTTGGTTCTATTTTGCTACAATTGTGTATAATGGCCTCTGATTAATTATGATTAATTATGTGTACATGGATGAATAAAATCATGTGTGTTGTGGAACTTCACACCAATGAAGCGCCTCCACCTGAACTGCTAGTTTTCCATTAAATATGATCTGTGCTTGAGAGGGAATAAGAATAACAAGAGGAAGGGGAGAAACCACAGTGGGACCCCTTATAGGACTATATGCCATCCATTCCGATTGATGGTAATTTTGTCTTCTATGTTCGTCTTTTAGAGCAGTGGCACCATACGACTACCCTCCATTGAATGACAAGTGAGGTCCACTTTTTAAGTTTTTAAGTTTGAGAGCATGTAAAACCTGTTGCAGGTACCTTAGTATTCTGTGAGACAGGAAATAAAGTATTTTTGTGATAAATAAGTATTGTGCCTTCTAGCTATATAGTAGTTGTGATGAATGATAATGTATCTGTTCTTGCCACTTTTTGATGCATCGACTTCAGCAGCATGATTCTTCATCTTTTATATATTCATTCAAACTCAAGACGCAGGTGACCAGGTAGATGATGGTGACCCCCATCACGGGGAAAAGAACCAATGCATTTCCTGTGGAATCCTTCTTTTTATTTGTTTACTTATGTGCAGCTGTTGCAAGTATATTCACTTCACCCCTTGCTGGTCAATAGCCAAGCTGCCTTGGTTTCTTACCATGTAATCCAAGCGGTGTCGCATGAAGAGCTTTAGCATCAGAGTATAAGATGATCATGAGTAAATGCCACATTGCTTATAATGGCAGTGAAATTGTACGTCATTGCTTATAATGGCAGTGAAATTGTACGTCCCAAGGCTTCAGCCTTTGCTGCTGAACGCTGCCCTTCTTGCCGCTTGGGTTATATTTTTGGTCTCTTTTTTTCTTTGACCTAATGGGTGCTGGTTTTCTTAAACATCAATTTTGGATGTGTTTCAAGCATTAAGTTATGCACTGTTGGAACTTTGTGCGTCAATCCAACAATGTGCAAAGCTCAAAATGCAGTTGAGAAATAGCTTGGTAACTATTTTGGGACAATAATCATGCGTCAGTTTAGATGTTAGTTGTAGGGCCAAGGCAATTCTGTGCAACACATTTAAAGACTTGATCCATTAACATGGAACCTCTTTTCTTACCAAATAACAAAAGGAAAAAAAGAATATTAATCTTTAATACATTACACGACTTTTTTGCAGAGTGATTTTAAATTTCAACCGAGCGGTGTTGTTCCCACAGTTTTATGCACCTTTTATTATTCTATAGTTAATAATTAACTATTTTAACGTAGTTTTCGTTTGGATGATATTGTGCATTTGCCATGTTGCGTTGGGAGAATCTTAAACGGTGCTATTGATAAAGTATCTTTAGTCTTACAAATAGACTTTTGCCAACAAACATAACCATTTTTGACTGTCTTGTTCCGACCATACCTTGAAACTCTTCCACACAAAAATGATTGGTGAACTGTTTCCACCACTTGTTGGTTAATAAATAACTTTGATAATAAAAAAACTCATAATTTTTTTCTATCTGTTGAAGATTTATTTATGTTGAATTATACATAGTATTATGGGTTATAGATAACCTGCAAGCATGAACGTTCAAATTATTTTTTTCCTATAAAAAGAAAAAGAAAAAAATAATAAATTATTAAATTGAGCATATTCAGTCAAATGTAATTATGCTCGTGACACTTGCAACAAGATATGTGATACAAGAGGAAAGACAGCAAAACAAAAAGTTTCCCTCTGCCAACCCATAACGAAACAATGGCGTCACCCGGAGACTCCACCCTCGATCCTAACTCCGGCTTCTCTTCCCAAACCAAGATTTTCCACAGCCTCCGCCCCACCATTTCCTTCCCTCCTTCCACCACTCCTTTTTCTATACCAGACTACGTTTTCTCTCTCCTCCACCGTTCCCCCACCTCCTCCTCCTCCTCCCTCGTCGACGCCGCCACGGGCCGCCGCATTCCTCTCTCCCATCTTCCCCACCTCGTCCAAGCCCTAGCCTCAAACTTGCATCGCAAATTCCACATTTCCAAGAATGACGTCGCTTTCGTACTCTCCCCCAACTCAATACACATCCCCCTCGTCTACCTCTCTTTGCTCTCTCTCGGCGCCATTGTCTCCCCTTCCAATCCCACCAGCTCCGACTTCGAAATCTCCCGACAAATCCACCTCTGCAACCCTGTCATCGCCTTCGCCACCTCCGGCGCAGCCCCCAAGCTGCCGGTGCTGCGCCAGGAGACAATCATCCTTGACTCTCCTGAGTTTGATTCGCTTCTGCACAATCAATCTCACGGCGAGTTTGATCGAGTACAAGTGTTCCAGGACGACACCGCGGCGATTCTTTATTCATCCGGGACGACAGGCAGGGTCAAGGGAGTGGAACTGACGCATCGAAACTTCATCGCGGCGGTTGCTGGAGTCCATGCGGTTCGTGCAACTCGGTTATCCCCTTCTGTCACGCTCTGCACCGTTCCGTTCTTTCACGTATACGGCTTTGTGTTGTGCATTAGGGAGGTAGCACTTGGGGGAAGCGTGGTAGTGGGGGCTGGGAGGAGTTTGGAGTCTATTTTGGGAGCCGTTGAGGAGTTCAAGGTGACTCATTTGGCGGTGGCGCCACCTTTGGTGGTGGCGATGGTGAAGAGTGCATCATTGGAGAAGTATGATTTAAGGTCCGTAGAAGCCGTGCTATGCGGTGGAGCTCCGGTACCAAAATCAGTGATTGAGAGGTTTAAGCTGAGATTTTCCAATGTATCTCTGTTGCAGGTTTGTAGGCAGTTACCAACTATCAATACATTTATTCAGTTATTGCAAATTTTCCATATTCTAGTTGATCTTTTAGATAGCAGTTTCCAGGCAAATGGGCCAACAGTTAAGCTTAGCTGACTCTCATGTTGATCCAGGCATATGGGCTAACTGAAACAACTGCAGGAATCACTCGAACAATAGGTGTTAACGAAAGTCTAGTGACAGGTGCAAACGGGCGCTTGGTTTCTAATTGCCAAGCGAAAATTGTTGATCCCATCACTGGAGACAATTTGCCTCCTCTAAAGATAGGGGAACTTTGGATAAGAGGGCCAATGGTCATGAAAGGTAATATGCTTTCTCTCTCTCTTGCTTGGCCTTGATAGACAGAGAACTATTGAATTTGTGCATGTAATTCATTTGTTAAGATAGATTTTTACCAGTGATGTGGTATTATCTATTTTCTTGCTACACAGGATATGTAGGTGATAAGGAAGCAACTGCAGGAATGGTGGATTCAGAGGGATGGTTGAGAACTGGGGATATTTGTTATTTCGATAGTGAAGGGCTTTTGTTCTATGTCGAGAGAATGAAGGAATTGATAAAATACAAAGGCTACCAGGTTATGACTGTAATCAGTTTTATTTGTTTGTAGGCTTAAGAAATTTTTCGTACAGTAATTTTATCGCCCTGGCGGCACATCTCATGCTAAAATAATGTGAACAGGTTGCTCCGGCGGAGCTGGAAGATATTCTGCTCTCACATCCGGCCATTCTTGATGCATCTGTGATTCCGTAAGCTTGGTTCCATCTGTTTATGTATGCTCTGTTTAATGCTTATGTGATTCAGAATCATGGAATCAGAAAAGTGATGGAAGTAATGCATTGACACTTAGTTTCTCCTACATTAAGTTATCATACATATGACATTGCCTCCATTTTTCTTTATCATATTCATGATTCAGATAAAGCAAAGTGGCTTTAGAAATTTAATCATCAGATACCTTTGTTTAAACTGATGACTCAACAAGAAATGCTCTTGCAGGTATCCTGATGAGACTGCAGGACAAGTACCTGTAGCCTTTGTGGTTAGAAAACCAGGAAGCACAATAAACAACACAGAGATCATGGATTTTGTGGCACGAAAGGTAACTGAAAACAGTCATCCTTAGTTTAAGCACAATCAGCCATTGACTTGCTTACTCGACATTTGATTCTAGATAGCTCCATACAAGAAAATTAGACGGGTCTTCTACATTGATTCCATACCAAAGAATGCCCCAGGTAAGGTCTTGAGAAATGAATTAATCAAGTTGGCATCAGGCGTCGCCTCCAAGTTGTAACGGAATTAGTACTCTCGCTGTTATTATGTAACTCGTTGTATTTTTGTTCATTCACAAAGACCCTAAGAAGTATCTACACTGAAGGACCATTTCAAAGCAAAAAGTGGCTGTAAATTAAAATAGCATTTATAAACCTTCCTCAATTGTTAGAGCAGAAGGAATCATCATGTTATATCACCTACTCTTATAAAGGAGCAGATATCGACTTGGACATACTGTCAGATGGTGGATTACATGCTTTCCCGAACATAAGACTTTGTCAGATAGAAATGCTGTTGGGAATACCACGACCAGTAACGCCAGGAGTAGAAGAGGGTAAAAGCAATTCATAAGGAGGAATACCGGCACCATTTCTGTTTTTCAGTTGTATGTTCTTATTCCTTTGATTGATAATTCGTTCTATCTCCTCTAGCTTCACAGAGAATCCTTCAAATAGTTTTTGAACTTGGGGATCATTAAAGGCCGGTCTTTGAATGTGGTGCAACTGGTTTATGTACTCTTCATCTGCAGAATGAGTAGATAGGGTATCTTGGACAGCCATAACCTTTGTTGCCTGGAGCTGAGTGGGCAAAGAGGTCAAGAAAGTATATTCAGGGTTCTGAAGGAACTTCTCATAGTCAGGGTCCCCTTCTTTGGGGATTAACTTTCGCATGAGAGTAGGGCGGTTTGGTGGGTATCCCCCAAACGGATACTGTCCAAAGTTTATGGCTGCGTGTTGACCAGAAGCAGTCCAAATCATTGTTGTAAGTATGCCCGATAAGTCATCTTGGGTACTGAGGTTAGGCCACCATGTCTCGTTCCTCTTATCATAGTGTCCCTTGTTTTTGATCTCATTCCACCAGGCCTGAAGCTCCATGTCAGATGAGATGGAATTAGGCTCAGAATAATAGTGCTCAACATAGGATTCTACCATTTCCTTAATAGCATTCCATATGAGAAGTCCATCTGATGCATATGGATAGTCTTCAATCAAAAGTTTGACACCACCAGGCACTGTCGGATCCTTAACACCCATACCCCTGCAAAAAATTGCATGTTGAATGTGTTTATTGAAAGTAACAAAAAGTACCCCTGAGGTTGTTTAGCGTAATTACAACAAAGCCTAAATCTCTTTCAAAACTTAAATACCACGCATGACATTTATGTTTTCCACAAATTGCACCTATTGAGGTGGTTATTTGTAAGAAAAATACAAAACCCAAGGTGGTGATTATAATACCTTGAGGGGGTATTTGTAATTTCAAAACATGATAGTTTTTTTTATTCTCCGTAAATTTGCCAAAAGAAACAACCAGATGAAGTGGCACAGTCTGCAACAATTGTAGGTGCATAATTATTTGACGGTTTGCAGGAAATCATTACCTTTGCAGTAAATCCTCTGGCAATGCTTCCATGTCAAACCGCCACAAGCTCTTATAGGCAGCCGAGCTTATCTCCATGGCATACTTTCCAGGGCTGAAACAAGCCTCAATAATTCCACCCCCATTTATCAAATTCTGCCTTGCAAGGGCATTGATTTCCATTGTGTAGCGCGTGTGGGGGTGTAGCAACTTATATACTGGGTGCATTGAGCTTAGTTGCCTATGAGTTGCAATTATGTAAGGTTCCATACTGGCATGTGTCTTCAACCTGAAAGTCTCATTTTCAAGATATTAGGATTTTGTACACCTTGTAATAGTTTAGATAAGTTGTTGGATCTCTTTTGCTGAATAGTATTTCGTCTTGGGTTTCATTCATTAGAACATGCCATATGTATATGATGATGTCATTATTTTATACAGAGTCGCATGCAATCATAAAAACATAGGATGCGAAACAGAATGTAATAGAGGATCCAATTGCTCTAAAAAAGCAGATATTTGGAGCTTTTAGCAAATGATAATCCTGCCTTCTTTTAAACTTAAATGCTGAACCTGTCAACATTGATATATTTAAATTTATAGTCTTACCAGTGGTTTACGAGTTGGTGGACTCCTGCATCATTGGAGCAAACATGAGCCTTAGCTAGATTCCAGATCCAATGAGTTGTAGCATCGTGCCCATGAGTAAAGACACGTTTGTTTCTTGGAGACGAAGGAGTTGGAGGAAGTGAGAGTTCAATGATAAGTGGTCTAAGAAGACCCGTATCAGAATAGTAGAATATAGTTCTGGAAGCATAAGCTTTTCTATCAGGTAAGGCGTTCATCTTCTCAATGAATGGCAAAAGCATGTCATGATAGTCAAGTATAAACAGCTTCTTCTCTTTGATTGCCTGTACATACAGCAAGAGAAACCCAGAGAGAGAAAAAATATTAAACAATTGTTGGTTGGTGAATTTCTAAGTAAACAGCCGAGCGGCATAAGAATGTATGAAATGCAGCATAATGTTGGTGAACATAATTACCTCTTCAACGCTGATCCCGTTAAGCTCTTTCGCTATCAGTTCCCTGGTGATTGCAGACTCTGGAGGGCCATATATTGCAGGATCTAGTTTACTTGTAATGGGAAGTTCCTGAGATTAATTACGAACACCCCCATTTAGTGAGTCTCCATCAATAGCTGATAATCAAAGGTAAATGTGCTCTTTCTCAACCACAGTCAAAATTCTACCTTTAATAGCTTGATATTAACGGGGTTTACCCCGGCTAAAGTCTGACGAGCAAACTCATTATCTCTTAGCCATGCAAATCTGTCACCTGGGAGATAAGGTAGAATCAAGTATAAAGATGATGAAGATCATGCAAGATTTACAGGCACATTGTTCCTGCACCGAGTTTATGCAAATACTAAGGTAGTGAGTAAGGGTTTCAACTTCTCTGCTCTATTTTCCATATTCTTTCATATCTCCATTATTTGGATTCTTGGGAAGTGTATGCGTATTAAATACAGGCTGCTGAACGTTTTCAAGATACACAGTTGTCATCACCAAATAATGGAACACGAAGTGGAACACAGCATATGATCGGATGTGAAAGATGCTTACACTTAATAATGGCTGGTACTTCATACTTCAGCAACCTATCGCCAACAGTGAACATTTGATTCATGATATTGGTGAGCATCTGGTTCTTCTTGGCATCTTCCCGCTCTTCCTCTTTCAACAGAACACCATCATTATACAGCTTATCTATGTCTGAGAAGTTAGTGAAGGGAATGTCTGAACTCGACAGTGTTGCAATGATCAACGGTATTAGGTTGTGGAACAGAGCCTTCAACCTCCCAGCTGAAAACGTTCTCTGCTTAATCTCCTCAAATGTTTCATCCCGAGGAACGTAAACTGGATGAGGTTTCTCAATTCTTGTCTCAGTATCGGGATCTGATCAAAGTTCCAGACAAATTTAGGACATGAGTATATCAATTGTTTAGGACAGAAGTAAGAGGCAAACAGTATCGTAATGCAATGGATATACCTGTTAAAGTTGGTGGTCGACCAGTTCGACAACGCCTAGGATAAGGCCGCTCTTCATTACCCAAAACAGGCCTCTCTAGTTCTTCACTCTTATCAGGATTACCTAAATCATTGTAGACATCATAGTCGTATACTCTCTCATGCAGCTTCCGCTCTCCTTTCCCGCTCCCACGAAGGCTCAACAAATCTTGATGTCGAAGATCCTTAATCCCATCTGGCGTTTGAGACGGGAGGTATGCCTGATTCTTGAATATAATTCTACTCTCAGGGCTATCTTTTCTTGAATGAATCCATGTATCTGCCCGGAAGAATATGGGACCTTCACTGAATCCATGAACAACAATCTCCATCAAGAAGAAATCTTTATCATGGAAATTAGTAACACAAATTGCTCCGGGCTGCCCAAAGTCGCGTGGCACTACCAAATCAGCGCCGTACTCCACGACGTACGGATTGTTGGATAACTTTGGCAACCAACCTCGAACAAAAGACTCAGCCCTCTTGCCTGACTTGGTACCTGACAACAAACCCATCACTTTGTTTGCACACGAGAATCTTTGGATTTAACTGATCCAAAGCCATTCTAAATTATCATCAATTCCAGAGACACACACAGTGTGTGTGTGTAGTCCAAAGGAAAAAAAGAAAACATATTTAGAAAAAAGAATTCTAACACCTCAATAGGCAAAGGAAAGCGCAGAAATAGGTCAGCAGAAAGCCAAAAAAAAAAAAAGTGTTGTTATTCTCCTCTCATAGATCAGTGATAGGTAATTGAAGTACGAAAAAAAAGAATTTGTTACCAGGGTCAATATCTTGACTGATGAGCTGAATCAGGATTCCTTTTCCAATCCCATTAATGAAAGACTCCCACTGAACCTCAATCTTATCAGTCAACCTTTCCTTCATTTTCTTCCTTATTGTGATCACTGCTCTCACATTTACACCTCCACTACGTGAAGAAGATACCAGTGATTTCTCCTTCTCCACAAACTTTTCTGCTGTTTCCACACCACCCTTACTGTCTCCACTACTGATCACTGCCCTTATCATGGGCCTCCTGCCACTCCTCCTTGGCCGGGCTGTTCCAACCAGGATTTGGTGTTTCATGATGCCGGGCATGGCCTCTGGCCGCCGGAGAGTGGTGGGTCTTGGCTGAGCTGTGAGCATCTTACAGCAACCGAATTGCAAACTCAAGGACCAGTGGGCGAAGACACTATGGGAGTTGAATATGGTGGCTGGGCAATTTATTACAAACTCGTGGAGCAGAGTGTTCCCATGGTTTAGAATATTGCCAAATTATTGGCAAAAGTAAACTATTGTTTTCAAAGTCCTTTTTTATATTAGTGATGAATCCATGTGTGAGTGCAGAGAGACTAGGATAGGATCAGATACCGACAAAGAGAGAGAGAGAGAGAGAGAGAGAGAGGGAGATAAAGTTATTAACTGTGGGGAAGTTTTTGTATGTATATGCTGACAACTGCCCAGAAAAATGAGTGTCTTGAACAAAATGAAACGAGGACAGTTGATTGGGAGTTCATAGATGAAAAACGAACGACCAAATATTAATATATTATATATTGTAAAAAAATATTTAATATTCATTACATTATTAAGATTTCAATATAGGATGATATAAAATGTTTCTCTCACATGCAACTAAAATCATCTTTAGGTGAGCTGTAATAAATATAGCTGCAATTTACTCTTCAATATACAATAGCAAAACCCACAATCTTTCCTCAACTTTGTAACTTGTTTTTTGGAAGTTCAAAATATACAGAAAAAATGCATTGCACGTGCAGATTAGACGTGAGATCCATATATTTAAGTGTGGGATTAGGATCCATAATCTTTCAATATAAGCATTAATGAATCTAATAGCAAGATTTGTTTGTATTTTTGTTCACCCTTTATAATGAAACATAGATGAGGAGAGTGAAAAAAATGTAGAATTTGTAAGATTAAATGAATTTAGAATGCTTCTAAATATACATATAATTGGCTAAAGTTCAAGTGTAGGGGCCGTAAAATGTATAAAATTTGAATGGTAAGATAATAAAAATATTTAATCTCATATAACACAAATATTACTAAAATGAGTTGAAGCAACCGAGTCGAGATGCCTTTATTCCATGAATTAGAAATAGGACCCACAACTATTATTTTAATTTTCACCAATATAGAATTAGGATATTAAAATAATAATATGAGCTGCCATTGCCAGCTGAAACCAGTAGGTTCTAGATAAGATTGCTGTTTCTAGAATAATTTTGGTGAGTATGATCTAGATTCAATTCCTTGAACAAATTCATCACTCATTTCTAATCGAAAGGATCAAATAAACATTTGATGAAATGTGTTTAAATGGGTAGTCAATTATATCGAATTTATCCCATATAATATATATATATATATACATATAGATGAATATTTTTTAATTTTAAATTTATTATGATAGTAGTATTCCACTTGTAACAATTTATAAATGGATTAATTGCATAAAAAATTATGATCATTGATGAAATTTATATTTTAATTATAACTTTTTAATTTTTCAATTTCAAGCACTACCTTTTTTATTTTGCAATTCTAAGCACGTGACAATTTTATGTTTGATTTTTTATATTTAGTTTAAATTATTATTATTATTATTATTATTATTATTATTGTTGTCGTTGTTGTTGTTATTATTATTATTATTATTATTATTATTATTATCATCATCATCATCGTCATCATCATCATTATATTTGAAATACTTTTTATGAAATAATATATAAGAAATTATGTTTTGTATATTAGTTATATTACATATGAAAGGATGGTAAAAATATGTAAGAAATGATATTTTGTACATTATTTATGTTACATACGACAAAATTTGTAAAAATATAGTACCAACAAATGTGTTTATAAATTTAATTTAATTTAATATTTAATCATGTAATAACAAATAAATTAATATCTCATATTTATAAATTAATTATAATTATATTTAAAATTGATGTTTTTAATCTAATCCTAATCTTAACTTCAAACCGAACTAGATAATTAATTATGTATGAATTCATAGATATTCTATATAACTAAAGAAAAAATACTATATTTTAATTATATTTTCATATGTAGTATAAATAATATACAAAACATAATTTCTGAGTCCTGCCATTTCTATTGAACGTGACACATTAAAAACAAGAAAAATGAGTTTTGGATAGGAAAGATTTTGGAAGGCAAATAATGTGGTAGAAGAAATAAAAAAAGATAAAGAATGAGTGGGTGTAGGGAAAGACTCTCATTTAGCATGTGCTTTGGGGCGGAAAAGGAAAGGACCTTCTTACCATCACATACAATAAGGACACCTAATGGTCCACCACTTGCCCCGCTATCATCAACCACAATACTATGTTGTTCTCATCTCTCTCTCTCTCTCTCTCTCTCTCTCTCTATATATATATATATATATATATATATATATTTAATAGCAAAGTCGAAAAAAACATAAAAGATAACAAAGAAGGCCAAGAGGCGAACAACATACTATGATAGCACCATTTTAAAGTATAACATGGATATATACTAAAATATTCAAACTATTATTCTTTATAATTATAATATAATAAATGTCATTACATAATAAGATGTAAATTATGTAAAAATAAAATATATGTATATAATTATGAACTCATAAAATATGGAAAACTATATATGAATTGTTACCAAAAAATAATAAAATTTAAAATTATATAAAACAACTTCAATATAAAAAATTCTATCATCAATTTAAAATCATTATTAGACATGATCTTATAATTTATTGAGTTAAAAATATTAAGATTATAATTCTTAAAAAATTGAATAACCATAATGGTTATATTTTGAGTGAACTGGTGAACCTACTCAAGAATGCCCAGAACACGATGGGCAATTTTGATGTGTCGGTGTTGGTTGCTATTATGTTTGAACATAAAATTTATGATTGATTAAAGTAGATTTAAGTATATATTTAATACCTTTAGATATTTAATATCATAATTATTTTAAAAATAAAACAGTTCCTAAGTTTATAGTATTTGACCTTGACGGTCATTGGATGTATGAAATCCACAATTAAATCAACTCAATTTATTTTGATAAAAAAATGAAAATAATAGATTATTTAACTCCTTCTAAATTTCTAATTAAATTTTTATGAACTTTAATTTTTTTCAACAACTTTGCATAAAACTTTTCATATATTTTAATCATATAATCATGGGGGCGCACACACACATAAAGTTCATTATTTAACATAAGGAGGCGGAAGCCATAATAATCCGTGAAGTGCTCAGCTGGGTGAAAGGTATGGGGCTTCAACAAATTATTATTGAATCAGATTAAAAAATAACAATTGATGCGACTAACTCACATTCTTACGATGCAATGGAATTTGGTCGTCTGGTAGATACTTACCGATTGTATCTTAAAGAGTCCCCATCAGTTAAGCTATGTTTCGTAAGATGAATGCAAATAGTGTTGCACACACTCTAGTTAAAACAACTTTGTAATATGCTTCTTTTGGGGTTTCATTGGTTGCTCTAAACTATATTAGAAGCCTTATGCTTAAAGATTATTCATATCCTATCTCCTAATAAATTCGTGATGATTCAAAAAAAAAAAAAACAAACAAACAAAAGGGAGAGCATGAATGGATTTCAAACCACTGGTCATAATTAAAAGAACAATAGTTTAGAGCCACTGATTTTTAGATTTTCTACATATATAGTCAAACCACTAGTCATATATATATATATATATATATATATATATATATATATATATAACCTACAATTGCAGATAGTTGTCATTATTGAATAGCAGGTTCTGGTTATATCTTTGCATAATGTCTTTTTTTTTTTTTTTTAATATTTAATATTATTGTGTTCATTTAATATGTTATAGGTTTGATATCTTCTTTGGGAGTTATGTATTGTTTTTTTTATGTGTACTAGTACTTGATGTGTCTAATGAAAATAATTTAATATGTGTACTAGTAAGATGTGTGTTTGCTTTTTTTATTTTATTTAAAAATGACTCGCAAGTGTGCAAGATAAATTATAGTAAAATTATGGTGAGAATATATATCGTGTTCACATAGACTGTCTACGTAATTTCAATCAATTACTTGTTTATATTATCCTACTTTATCTAAAGACCCGAATTGGTGATAGATGAATTAATTTGAAAGAATAATTTAAAAGACAAAAATAAATAAACAATGTAGATTCAAGCAAGATAAGTCTCTAGAGATTTGGTGGATTCAAAGGGTTATATACTCTTTTGGTTTATATGACTTCTTTTAATATATTAAATCATATTTAATTCATATATTCGTGGAATAATAACAAATATATCTAGATCCTCTCTCTCGAGTTATATCTATATATAAGACTGATCATTCTTAAGATATTATCTAACTCCCAATAGTTCCTAGAATTTATTCTCATAACGATAACCTACCAATATCTCGATCTAACGGGTTCTTGTTATGCGATACTAATCCATTAACCAATTAACCTCTTTCGGGTTATAACTAATTAACTGCACATATGTAATTCTTGGCCAAATAATTCCATAAGACAATCATATCAAGGAAGCATAAACAAATAAAGAAAATGAGTAATATCATAAATCAAAACTATAAGAATCCATGATTGTATAAACCCTAGAATCACTAATTGTTTAGCTATTCATTATCAACTCACAATCCATAAACTATAAATTAACAATTAGAGTTAGCATCTATATAAAAGAGAAAATAATAAACTATGACTTATGTCCAATGATCTTCGTTTCTTTTCTCTCTGATGGCTTGGTTGCTCTTCTCCTCTTTGTATATATATATTTCTATCTCTGAAAAGTGATGATCACCTATGAAAATTGATGATCATCTTCGTTCCAACGTTCATTCTTTTGTAAGGGTCGTTTAGGATTTTAATCCCTCGAGAATTTTCTTTGGAACAAGAAGATAAGTACAAATTGTGTCTCCCAAGAATCTCCTTCGGTACAAGAGGATAAGTAAAAATCATGATCCTCAAAAATCTCCTTTAGAACAATAAGATTAGTACAAATCGTGATCCTTGAGAATCTAGAACAAGAAGATAAGTACAAATTGTGATCCTCGAGAATCTCATTCGAAACGAGAGGATAAGTACAAATTGCAAGCCGGTGCACAATTTGTGTGACCTTAAATGTTGTTTTTTTTGTCAAAACTTCAACAAACTTGTGATGTAACAAAATATAGCAAAATCATTATAAACTAGTCACTTAAGTACATGCAATTTCCTAAAAAATATGCATAATGATCCCGAATTGTACGTAAATCCTATGTTTATCAATATGTATTTGATCACCATTAAGTAGGTTTGTGAGCATTTCCATTATTTATGGAGGGATTACAAGAAGTATATAAGAAAATTACAACAAATAAATCTAGAGGAATATTCACAGAAAAGTACATTGGAAACAATATCAAGTATTTCCTAATATTACAACAAATAAATCTATAATAATATTCAATGAAAAATATATTGAAAACAATATCAATTATTTTCTCATACCCCCCTCAAGCGTTGTTGTGTATGAACAACTACACATAGCTTGGAACGTAACATCTCAAAGCTAGGCCTATGCAGTCTCTTAGTGAAGATTTTGGCAATTTGTACATTCGAGGGAACAAAACGAGTGTCCAAACGTCCTGAAGAGACTAGTTCCCGAATAAATTGACAATCAATGTCAATGTGTTTAACACGTTTGTGGGCCACAAGATTGTGAGATAGAAACAATGTACTCTTATTATCACAAAGGAGAACAGGACACGAAGATGGAAGGACATTGAGCTCGAGAAGAAGTTGAGTAACCCAAATAATTTCTTTAGCGGTGGTGCCCATTGCACGATACTTAGATTCACAGCTAGAACGAGACACAGTTGGTTGTTTCTTTGCACTCCAAGAGACTAAGTTCCTACCCAAGAAAATGGAATAGCCATAAGTGGACCATCTAGTCTCCACACAACAAGCCCAATTAGTGTCGGAGTAGGCCACTAATCAGAAGTTGAAGCGAAAGTCAATCCAAAATTCAATGTACCCTTGACATACGAAAGGATACATTTAACATCAGAAAAATGATCATCAGTGGGAGAGTGCAGAAATTGACTGGCATGGTTGACAACATAAGTCAAATTTGGTCGTGTAATATTAAGTTACTACAAAGCCCCTACAATTGATCGATAGCAAGTAGGATTATTGAAAGTAGTGCCAATGCTTACGAAAGAATCATCGACCGGAAGTGGAGTTGAGACATGTTTAGATTCCAAAAGATCAGTGTAAGAGAGAATGTCATGAGCATACTTGGCCTGACTTAAGAACAAGCCATAAGAAGAATGAGTAACCTCAAGTCCAAGAGTAACTCATTTTGCCCAGATGCTTGACCTTGAATTCCCAACGAACACGAACAATTAAATGACAAACAAAAACATATTTATTTCCTATCACAATAATGTCACCAACGTGCTTATGCGACGCGTGGTCCCTGAGATCAGGAAAGACACAGCTGCCAAAAACCTTCAAATTAACATAATTTAAAGAAGCATGAAACAAGAGCTCGAATGGTGAATTATTTTTGAGTAAAGTAGTAGGTAGCTTGTTGATAAGATAGAAGGCAGTAAAAAAAGCATCAACCCAAAAATATGTAGGCATACAAGCATGAAACATTAAAGAAGGACCCATTTTAGTAATATCACGGTGCTTGCACTCAACACGACCATTTTGCTACGGAGTATAAGGACAAGAGATTCTACGATGAATTCCATGAGTGACAAAAAAAATCTTGTACTCGATTGTTAACTAATTCAACATCCCCATCACTTTGAAAAACCTTAACAAATTAAGAAAATTGATTGCAAACATAGGCATGAAATCAAACCAGAACAACATAAAAATCAGACAAGACATGCATATGATATAGCAAAGTGAAGCGAGAGAAGTCATCAATGAAAATAACATAATACTTATACCCATCAATAGAGGAAACTGAGGTTGGTCCCATCATATTCAGAATATTACAAGCACGTTTATCATTTATAGAGAATGATAAATATTTACTCTTTGCCAATAAGCAAGGGGTACATAAATTGGGTTTAGGCAAAACCGATGTAACATAAAAGATGTCCCAAAATTTTCAGAAGATTTATAACTAAAACAGAAACATGGCCTAGCCTATGATGCCAAAGCTCAAAAAAAGCTTTTAAGGAGGCTGTGTGCATCGTCGTTAGCAAAAATGGAATACCTTGCTCCAAAATGTAAAGATCATGACTACGCCTGCCATGAGCTAGCATATTTTTTGTCAAATCGATTTTGAATAAAAAATGAATTATCAGAATATAACACAACAATAGGATTATCAGATTTGAGCTTGCTAATCGACAATAAATTTTTAGTGAGACGAGGCACCACCAAAACATCTAATAAGTGTACATTATTATTAACAGAAGAAGAATTGTCGTGATATATTGGAATTTAGTTACCATTAGCAACGACGACACTGTCATTACCGGTGTAAGGCTCGAGAGCGGCAAAATTGGATCGGACATAGGCGCATGTGAGTAGAAGCACCAATATCAAGAAACCAGTTCGAAGCTTGAGACGGAGCAGTAGAACACTGGGCATCAAACGCCTGCGCAAGATTAGCCGATGCAGAAGGTGGTCGAACATATCTTTGAGCGCAACAATCTATATAGTGACCTTGTTGACGATAAAATTGGCAATTATGAACATAGGATTTCTTAGCTTTATTATTATTACAGTGACCACCCTGATTTGATTGAGAGGAAACATGGTGATTGCTGTGGAAAGAAGCAGCAAACTGATAGCATGAGGTTGTGGGCGACAAACGTAGAATCAATGGGTGGTTGCACATCCATTGTCCGTTGAAATAAGTCGTAACTAATAGCTTGATAAACCAAGTCACAAAACGAAGGCATAGGATTTATGGACATCCTGGTATCAGAGAACCCAAGAAATTGCGGTCCTAGGCCATTTAAAAACCAGTGGCATTTATCACCGAGATCAACTAGTCTGCTGACCGCAGCAAGTTGATCACAAAGATGACGAAAATTGTAGCTATCGACATCAGTGGAACCACGACGAAGATTGACCAACTCCGTGGGCAATTGATGGATACGCGAAGAGGAGGAGTGGCTGTAAGCCTCTTCAAGAGCCAACAACATGGATCGTTGAAGTAGAGAGTTCGGTAATTTCAACCATACTTTCTTCGGTGAGAGAAGCTTGAAGAAGGGAGATGAACTTTTGATCAACAGAAAACCAAACGAGGTGTGCTGGAATGGCGATCTCCTGGCCATCGGATTGAATGGGGGCAGGTGGTGGTGATCGCGAGCCATCAAGGTCAGGGAGAATATCATGACTAGTCACGACAGTAATAACTTGGTTGCACCATAATAGGTAATTTGTCGATGTTAATTTGATCGACAAAAGATGAGCGATGGAACTAAGAGGGATAGAAGAAGAATCTGCCATAGGAGTCGTTCGTGCAGAAAGAAAGGAAGATAGAAGGTGATGAGTTCGTGAGGCCGTGGGAGAAGAATAGGGTTTCTGGTTATTAGACTGACACCATGTAAGATAGGTATTTGATCACCGTTAATTAGATGAATGTTTCCACTATTTAAAGAGGGATTACAAAAAATATACATGAAAATTACAACAAATAAATGTATAGAAATATTCATAGAAAAATACATTGAAAACAATATCAATTATTTTCTAATATTACAATAAATAAATCTAGAAGAATACAAAACATATGGGAAACAATTCAATTATTTCCTAATATAAATGTTAGAGCACATTGGATAAAAAACTTGAAAACTTAAGTATATCGAAATTATGTGTGAATAGCCTATTTTTTAAAGATAGGATTGTAAAAAATTTAATATAGTTCATAAATTAAAAAAAATGTCACTTATAACTTCAAAGTAATAGCATCATTTTCTTCATCTTCATAAATATTTGATTGATTATTATTTTGGTAAATGAATTTATTTTTAGGAGAAAAAAATAAGCAAAACTAGAAAGAAGAAAAAAATGCATCAAATACATTTTATTTGAAAGAAAACAAAAGAATTTACAAATTTTAAAATACTTCGTTGTATACAACTTTTGTGGTTGATCTAATTTTTTCATAATAAAATTTTCAATATCTTTCTATTGTCAACTTTAGAATAATAACATAAATTGATTATAAGAAAATTGATTTAATCAATATAAGTACAACGTGAAAGGTGGTTGACCTTAAAATATATGTTTTAAAAATATTTACGTCATGTATTTATAGTTGATCTAGTATATGCAAAATGGATTAGTTACAATATTAGATTTATAATGGACCATAGAGCTTATTAATGTATATATAAAGATTTAAAATATATGCTAGAAGTGTATGGTAAAATATATACAAAAGGGTGGGACTATTCATACCCCCAAAACCTTCAAACATATCATGAAATCTAAATATATTTTATGTAAATTTAATAATTCTCTTCTTTTTTACTAAATATACCCTATTTATATCTATTATACCATTTTTATTAAAAAAAAAAATTAAAAAAAATATAAAACAAAAAAAAAAAATATTCACAAATCAAAGTAGAAAAATTCTCCGTCCTTCATAAAAAAACCCTAATTTTTTTCCAATTTTTCTATCCTTTAATCTACCATAAATTTATCCCTTTTTAACCTACAAAAAAAATTGTTTCTTTCACTCTGCTCATTATTTGTATCTCTGTTATGTTTCTTAGATCAGTAACAATTCTTAACAAAATCAAGTTTGAAAAATGACGTTTAGAGAATAATGTTCAGTGTGTTGCTTATAAAGTTTGACCTTCACGATTAAAGGCTTCAGATTTGGAGTCTAGCCTCAAGAAAGTCACGAATGAATCTGCAATTCAGTTTTGTATCTCTATATTCAAGAAATATGGAAAAGAAGAATGACACTAAAAGTAAAACAAGTAAGAAACATAAAAATGAGTTTAGTTAATTTGTCTTGAATAGTTATCCACAAGTGAGAGAGAGAGAGAGAGAGAGAGAAAGTATATCAAATTAGTTCTTATGATTGCAACTTACAAGCGTGATTGAAAATTGAAGTTTCTGCAGTTGAGAAGAAGAAGAGAATAAAAAAAAACATAAAATAACTTTTAAATATATAAATATATAAAGATAATTTAGTTAAATTGTTTATGTCTAATTTTATCATAATTATTATAGAGTATGCTTGGAGGTTTAGAGGTTATGAATATTTGCATCCTATACAAAATTCTGAAAAAATAAAAAAATCAAGTTGAATCAAACCTGAAGATTAAATAAATTCAAATTAAAAAACATGACGTGTAAAAGAATACTCAAAAACATATTTCAATAGAAAAAAAAAGCTTAGATGCATAAAATTCTGATATTAGCAATATATTTAGGCAGAAAAATACAGATGACAGTTTCAACCTTCTTATGGATTTGATATATATTAGGGTAGAATCCATTAACTTCTTGAGATTTAAAAAATATAATGAAATGAAAATTTTTATACTACAATATCTATACTTACTATAAAAGTACGAACGCTGAAAATAAGGATTATGGCATATATCAATCACCACAAAATTTTGTCTATGTTTAATATAAAAAATAAAAGAAAAACCCCTAAAAATATGCTAAAAGTCCACATGTTACTTCTCAAGAAATGTTCTGCGTTTTATACTTAAAACATATCTTTATAAAAATTATGTGTAGAAAAAAAAGTAATTTTTTTTCTAACTAAAATTTTATAATTCAAATAATTTTTTTGTTTCAAATCCGTTTTTAAAATATGATATATTGTATTAATTTTCTTTTTACGATTCTTAATTTGATACCAATATTGTATATATCAAAATAAAATATTATATTTAAAGTATTAAATAATTTTTTTACAATTTTATTTAACATATGTGTTAGATTTGAATAAAAATTGGAATAAATTCTTATATAAATTTGAGATAATGTAAAAAATATAAAATATTTTTAAAGAATAAAAATAATAAATATTTTTTTATAAAATAAAATTCTTATATCATTTAAGTATATAATTAGTTATTTTATTTTAATATTTTAAACTGATTTTAAATATTTGTATTGACTTTGAAAAATTATTGTGGGTTGGATTGAGTTTAAATTTTAAAATTTACTTTATGGTACAATTTATTATTTATTAGATAAAACTTTTGAAAGAATGACATACTAGACATATGAAACTATACTTCAAACTGATTTGAGCGAAAAATGTGCATTTTCTCGACACATGTCTCCACAAATAATTAAAATGTATCTTCTATACATTTTTTCTCTATCTTTTTTATTTGTATTTTGACTAAAATTAAAAAAAAATCAAAATATCTTTTTTGTTTTGATTCCATTTAACATATAACATATCAAATTAATTTTTCGCTTTGTGATATTTAATTTAATATTAATATTGTATATATTGAAATAAATAATTATATTTAAAGTATGAAATATAGTTTTTTCTATTATGGTTATAATTTATTTTTTAATATTTATTATTTTATAAATTATTTCTAATGAGTAACAAACATATACAAAAAATTTTAAATGCAATAAAATATTTTGTTATTTTAAATTATAAGTTGATTTTGAAAGTTGGTAATATGGTTAAATTATTGAGAAACAATGATCCAAGTTTATAATTGTATAACAAAATAAGGTTAATTTTTACCAAACTTAGGCGTCATCTATTCGAAGCAAGTATAATGACTGGAACTAATGCAAGGTATAGAGTATTGATACTGATGTTGTCGTTTATACCATTAGATCCAAAAATACCTTTCAATTTTCAATACATACAAATTCCACTTATAGCTAAAGTCAATCACTATCTAATATTGTCCTCTTTTTTGTAAAACTGTTTTTAGTCACAAACAATTATATATTGCATTATAAAGAGTTACGAATTGACATGTTGTGCAGAATTTTATTTGTGACCAAGAATAAATATATAGTAATTCAACAATCAATATTGTATATACGATGATTTCTCATATTTTATAGTTTGTAATTTATTAAAAAATTGAGTTCTTGGTATTTTTTTACCCCCTTTATTTATATCAAGATCTATTTATTTTTTATTTTTATTATTTAAATATTTTTTATTCATACATAATTTAATTATGTATTTATATAAATTATTATAATAATATATCATTTATTGTGATATTAATACTTAATGTATTCCAACCCGTGCACGAGCGGATATCTAGTTCAAATTAATAAAAATATAACTCGTTAGCAACAATATCTTCAATTACATCAATATATTGTAGATATATATTTATCTTATAAATTTAGGATTATTTAGGACTATAATTTTTTTTAATAAACAACATACATTTTACAGTATTAATCCTAAATGCACCCTTAATTTGTAAATTTAAAAAGAAAGAAAGAGGGTTTTATTGATCTTCCTCATTCTTTTTCTTCTTCATTTTCTTTCATCAAAATTAATAATAAATTAAATTTTATTAAATAATAAATATGTTATTAATTGTTGATTATATGATTGGAAAATTGTAGCAATAACAATAATAATATTTGAAAAGAAAATTACCATAAAAAATAATCTCCAACGGTTGAAGATTTCTTTCCTTAACAAAAAGGAAATTCAAAATTATCTCCAACGGCTCTGAAAGTTTCCCTCGACAATCTGAACTTAATTAGCCCTCCACAATTCCCATAGTTTCCACACCCACCCCATCCCCACCACCCCCGTCCACTCACGTAGAGTGGGATTAATCCTGGTTTGCCGACCACAGCGTGCTTCCTCCACCGCTGGAGGTTTTAATTAACGCTTCCACACCACCCCCGTCCACTCACGTAGAGTGGGATACTCACGTTGGCTGAAGGTTTTTGCCGCAAGAATGGAGCGCCTTGTACAATTATGCACCCGGTATTTTAGAATTTGGTTAGTGTTGTCCTATACAATCTGTTCACTAATCTTCTGAACCACATAATTGTTTCTAATGTGATGTTTTGGGGAATAGTTTTCATGTTTGGAGCAGCCATTTATGAGGAATAATAGTTAGAAGATATAAATGGTTTGTGCAGCCTGCTTGAATATCTCTAACTTGTATGGTTTTTGAATGAAAATATTGGAAGAACTGATGAAGCTATATGAGTAGTATCCACTTACTCTGATTTTACAACCCCCAGCCCCCAGGTTTTAATTTTCGGTGGAGCAATAATTGAAGGATTCTTTATTACTTGCTCAGTTAGGGTTTGTTGGATTTTGGGATATGGAAATTCACCAAATGGACACAATGATTTCTGGGGTTTCAATACTTCTGAGGCCAAAGAACTCAGCCCTCTGATCCTTGCATGGGCGGTGTTTCTCTGTCTCGCATCATCTCTTCCAGATAATGGGGAAAATAATGTGCTGACGGTTTGTGTTTCTATTATTCTCGGAACCGATTCTATAACCCATGTCAAAGCCTATACCTGTGATCACTGCTGCAGCATTAACCCCAAATGCTGTATGCTCTTCTTTCCTCCTTAGTGCTTCTTCTTGATTCACATGCGCTGTTTTTGCTTCTGTTTGCTTATTGGATTTCATGGCCTCATATGTTGGTGTGAATCATGAGCTGTGTTTATAGCTCTGAATTCACCACCTGATTGAAGCAGCAAAGGAGGATCAGAATTGGTGCTGCATTGTAAGCATGATGCAGCTGCAGCACAGAATTGAACAATAATCCAACAATTGGCGCCGTCTGTGGGAAACCAGCAGCCAATCAAGAATGGGATCAACAAGGTTTGATGTTGAGAAGCTGACAGACAAGGTTGATTTCAGCCTGTGGAAGATGAAGGTCAAGGCTCTCCTGATTCAGCAAGGTTTGGGAGCTGCCTTGATGGAAGAAAATGCAACTGGAAAAGAAAAGGCTGAAGACCTTGCTCAAATCCAAGAAAAGGCTCATAGCTTGATCATCTTGTGCCTAGGTGATAAAGCCTTGAGAGAGGTCTCAAAGGAAACAACAGCAACCAAAGTGTGGCAGAAGTTGGAAAATCTTTACAACTTGAAAACTCTTGCCAATCGATTGTTTATGAAGCAGAGGCTGTTCTCATTCAAGATGTTGGAAGACAGATCCATTTTGAAGCAAGTAGATGAGTTCAATAAACTTATTGATGATTTAGAAAACATTGAAGTTCAACTTACAGAAGAGGATAAGGCCTTGATCCTGCTGTCTTCCCTTCCAAAGTCTTTTGAAAACTTCAAAGACACCCTGCTGTTTGGGAGCAGAGAATCCATCACCCTTGAAGAAGTTCAAATTGCTCTCAAATGCAAAGACTTACAGAAAACTTCTGGGAATGTGCAGTCACAAGCAAATGGAGAAGGACTGCACATCAAGAAGTTCAATCCACATAAGAACCAGGGCAAGAAACCAAACTTCAAAGGAAAGACTCATCAGAAGCAGGCTGAAGTTCCCAGAAATCCTAACCTGAAGTGTTTTCACTGTCAAGAAACCGGCCACTTCAAGAAGTCTTGCCCCAAATGGAAGGACATGATGGCTAACTATGCAATAGAAGATGCCAAGAAAGCTCAGAAGCATCAAGCAAACCAAGTTAATCAAGATCTTGGTTATGAATTCAGTGAAGCACTCTGTATTACTTCTACAGAAATAAGCACAGAATGGGTATTGGATTCAGGTTGCAGTTTTCACATGTCACCTATCAAAGAGTGGTTTTCCAAGCTAAAACTGAGAGATGGAGGCACAGTCTTGCTAGGAAATGATGAAGTGTGCAAGGTGATGGGAATAGGTGAAGTAAAGATCAGGATGTTTGATGGGGTTGTCAGGACCCTAACAGATGTAAGATATGTGCCTGACCTAAGAAGAAACCTGATCTCCCTAGGACTATTTGATTCGAAGGGCTATCAGTTTACATCTCAACAAGGCAAGCTCACTGTGTCAAAGGAAGGAAAGGTTGTGATCAAAGGTGCCAAGAAGAATGAACTGTACTTCTTGATAGGAAGTACAGTTATTGGGATGGCTCAGATCACTTCAAGGGAAGATAACACATACTTGTGGCACAGCAGACTAGCTCATGTTGGAGAGAAAGGCCTACAGCATTTAGAGAAGCAGGGACTTCTGATGGGAGATAAGATCAGCAGACTTTCTATGTGTGAACATTGCATCTTTGGGAAGGCAAGAAGGCAAAAATTCACTACAGCAACTCACACCACCAAAGAAATCCTTGAATATGCTCACTCTGATCTCTGGGGGCCAGCCAAGGTACTCACCAAAGGAGGAGGCAGGTACTTCATGTCTATAATAGATGACTACTCAAGAAAAGTATGGATATATATCCTGAAATCAAAGGATGAGGCCTGTGGCAAATTCAAAGAATGGGTTGCTGGTGTTGAGACTAAGACTGGGAAGAAGCTGAAGAACCTTAGGACTGATAATGGTCTTGAGTTCCTGTCAGAAGAGTTTCAATCATTTTGCAAGAGTAAAGGAATTGTGAGGCATAGAACAGTCCCTGGCACACCACAACAAAATGGTGTTGCAGAAAGACTAAATCAAACATTACTAGAGAGGGTAAGATGTCTGATGAGCAGCACAGGACTGGGAAAGCCTTTCTGGGGTGAACTAGTAAGCACAGCTGCTTACTTGTTGAATAGAAGCCCAAACTCTGCCTTAAATTTCAAAACACCACAGGAGATGTGGTCAGGCTCACCAGCAGACTACTCATTCCTTCGAGCTGTAGGATGCTTGGCCTATGCTCATGTGAAGCAGGACAAACTGGAGCCTAGAGCAATCAAATGTGTGTTCATTGGATATCCCACTGGAGTAAAGGGCTATAAGTTGTGGTCTATTGATCATCAAAAGTGTATAGTGAGCAGAGATGTCACTTTTGATGAATCTAAATTTCCTATGAACCCTGATGAAGAGAAGGCTACCACATCAGTGGAACTAATCCAACAGAGTGATAGAGCTGATGCAGATTCTGAGCCACATCAAATTGACTCTGATAAGCATGAAGATACTGAGGTTCAGAGCTCTTATATGCTGGCTAGAGATAGAGAAAGAAGACCAATCACAACACCAATAAGATATAGACAGACTGACCTTGTTGCATTTGCCCTATACTCAGCAATTGAGGTGGAGTCCTATGAGCCTCAAAACTACTCTGAAGCAATCAGCTGCCCTGAGAAAGAGGAATGGATAGTGGCAATGGAAGAGGAGCTACAATCCCTACACAAAAATCAGACCTGGAAAATTGTCCTCAAGCCTAAAAATCAGAGGCTAGTGGGTTGCAAATGGCTGTTCAAGAAGAAGCCTGGGATGACAGAAAACGATGGAGTAAGATTCAAAGCAAGACTAGTTGCTAAGGGATTTTCTCAGAAAGAGGGAGTTGACTACAATGAGATATTCTCACCTGTGGTCAAGCATTGTTCCATCAGAATCCTATTGGCACTAACAGCTCAGTATGACTTGGAATTGCACCAGATGGATGTCACTACAGCCTTCCTACATGGCAGACTGGTGGAGGAAATATATATGCAGATCCCAGATGGTGTCCATATAGAAAATGCTGAACAGAAAGCCTGCAAGCTGGAAAGGTCTCTATATGGACTGAAGCAAAGCCCCAGGCAATGGTATGTGAGATTTGATGAGTATATGATGCAAAACAGCTTCAAAAGAAGTGAGTTTGACAGCTGTGTGTATTTCAAGCATGAAGGTGAGACTGTCATCTACTTGCTCCTATATGTTGATGATATGCTCATTGCAAGCAACTCAAAGAAAGGCATTGGAAGTGTGAAAAAGATGCTGAAATCTGAGTTTGAGATGAAAGATCTTGGGGAAGCAAAAGTAATTCTGGGAATGGAAATAAAAAGAGTCAGACATGAAGGTGTTATCACACTGACTCAGGTTTCATACTTGAACAAGGTGCTGTGCAGATACAATATGAACCAAAGCAAGCCAGTTACAACACCAATGAAGCAAGGTCTGAAGTTAAGCAGTGCTCAGAGCCCAAAGGATGATTCAGAACTAAAACAGATGCAGACCACTCCTTATGCTAGTGCTGTAGGAAGTATTATGTATTCAATGGTCTGCTGCAGGCCTGATCTAACATTCCTAATGAGTGTTGTGAGCAGATTCATGAGTGATCCAGGAAGAGCTCATTGGGAGGCTGTGAAGTGGGCTTTAAGGTATGTTAGAGGAACTATCAACAAAGGATTGAAGTTCAAGAAGAAAGTTGATTGTGAGGCAGCCTTAATGGGATTTGTTGATGCTGATTATGCAGCAAATGTAGACACCAGAAAATCCCTGACAGGCTATGTGTTCACCTTGTTTGGAACAGCAATCAGTTGGAAAGCAACACACCAGTCCGTGGTTGCACTCTCCACAACAGAGGCTGAATATGTAGCCTTGACAGAGGGAATCAAGGAGAGCATCTGGTTGAAGGGAATTCTATCTGAATTTGGCATGAATCAAGAAAATGTCACAATATTTTGTGACAATCAGAGTGCCATCCACTTAGCTAAACACCAAGGCTACCATGAAAGAACAAAACACATAGATGTGAAGCTACATTTTGTAAGAGACATGGTGGAAAAAGAAAGTGTTACTATTGGGAAGATTCACACCTCAGTAAATCCAGCTGACTGCTTCACAAAGGCTCTGCCATCAGCCAAGCTTGAGCTCAGTCTCAACTTAATTGGAATGGAATAATTTGCACCTGGAAGCAAGGGAATGTAGCTACAGGTGGAGCTATGTTCCTCAGGAATAAGCTGGTAAAACTTTGAAGCATAAGCAAGGTTCTTGAAGAAATGAATTCAGAACTAAGGTGGAGAATTGTGAATCATGAGCTGTGTTTATAGCTCTGAATTCACCACCTGATTGAAGCAGCAAAGGAGGATCAGAATTGGTGCTGCATTGTAAGCATGATGCAGCTGCAGCACATAATTGAACCTCATCCACTTGCATAACAGAATTTGCAAGTTGCAGCTGAAGTTTGTTGCAAAATTCTGTTATGTAACTGATCAAGCAAATGGTTGAGAATGCAGTTGCAATCAGTTATTGATTGTGTGTTATATAAGCAAGACTTAGAAGCATGAGGCAGGAGAGTGATTTGAGAAATCAAGAAAGAAAAGGGAAGGGAGAGCAGCAGCATTTTAGCAGCAGCATTTTGAGAGCATCAGCATTGTGTTCTTGTCCTGTTTTAGGTGTGTTAGCTTAAGTGTGAGGCTGATTCAATCACATTATTGATTGAATCTCATGTAAAGTCTGTATAAGCATATGCAGTTTTAATAAAGCTTCGATTCTTTCTTGCCAGTGGATGTAGATCAAGTTGATCGAACCACTTAAACCAAAAGTGTTATGCATTTCATTTGCTGTCAAAATTCCATCTGTTTACTTGTGTTCTTCATTGATTGATTGCTGCTGGATCATTGTTAATAATCCAACAGTTGGATTATTTATATGATGGGTTTGTTTTGACTGCGTTTTTGCTAGAGTACTTTAAATATATGTTTTAGATGTCCTCTTTATCTTTCTAATATCCTAATGTTATGGTGGTTCAATTTTCACTTGGTTGTCTTCTTCTTCTTCTTCTTCTTTTTTTTTGTTAATCAAATGCAGCCTGCTTTCCTCACTTCTATCATTGCAACCAAGGAGTATGTAAAAATGCTCAAGGAATACCTCCGACCATCAGCCAAAGAAAACCGAAAATGATTTCAAGGATTCTGAGAAGTTGAAGGAAGAAGAGCTTCAAACATGGCTTGCATATATCAATTCCTGTCAAATGTATTGGATATGAGATTTTCCTGCGAAAGAAGTTACTGCATCTCTAAGTCACCCACTAATGGGAGATGATTCTAGGTTCACAAAAAATGAAACCCGGTGTAAGAGTTCGTTAAGTGAATTGATCAAGGTATGTGTTTCTTGGGAACATGGTAAGGTGGCAATAGCAGCCATATATGCGTGCACCGGTGGCTATGCATGCTGTTTTCTTCGATAGTGCCAAATTGTGTCAGCCAAATTTAACATCTCTTTTCTTGCTTCTTGCAGGTGGCTGCTTGTTTATTTTTGGTTCGTGTGATGGTGAAAGTAACAAGTGGCGACTCAGGTAGTTTGTTTGTGTCGCTAGCAGAAAGGATTGTTATGTTGTCATATAAGGTACGTATACTTCTCCCCAAAATGACTTGGGTTGCTCGTGTAAATAACATATTATAATTAAATGATGGGAAATTGTGATGGATCTTAATCAGATTTTAACAATGTCTATAAAAAAAATTCAATTATAGGAGATGAAATAAATTAATGCAAAAAAACTATTTAATTTTAAAATTTTAAATTTCTAAAAATAGCAATTTTAATTTAAATAACTAAATAAATTAAGCCGATATAATAGTTAAGTTTCAATTTAAAAATGATTTCCACTGTGGCTACAAATGGAAAATTTGACTTTGATAATCTTGGGCAAAAGTCTGGTAATATATGTTATGGGTTGAATGAGTCTGGATGAATAAACTCATGGCAAATTTTTTAAACTATGAAGTATTAGGCTAAATTAATTAATTGTAATTTTTATATTTTATTTTTATTTTTGTTTTATGACATGTGAGGATAATAAATATTGGATAACAATTGAAGCTTACTTCAGGTAATTACATAAGCAATTCATTGCATCATATCAGTTAGATTTTCTTAACATAAGCAATTCATTGCATTATATCAATTAGATTCCTTATTTTATGCTAGTTGGCTGTCATTATTTTGGAAGTAATTTATAATGCATGATAAACATTGAATTTACGTGCAATTTGGGGTTATTATGTATATTTTTCTTGGCAATTGCATGTACTTAAGTCACGAGTTCATCATAATTTTGTTATATATCACGAATTTGTTGAAGTTTTGACAGAAAAACAGATAATTAAGGATGTATACGTCTCAAAGTCACTGACCGTCCTCGTGATATGATTTTAACTGTCGCGATTTGGTGTGATTCAAGCATATCTTATTAATTTGGTGTGATTTTGGCATATCTTCTAGATTTGGTGTGATTCGGGCATATCTTCCCATAAATTGGTAAGTATATGTTCTAGATTTGGTGTGATTCGAACATATCTTCCCATAGATTGGTAAGTATTATGATGAGAATAAATCCTAGGCAGGTTTGAGAGTTAGATATACTTCTTTATTTGTTTTATTTTGTTTTACCAAACCAATTTCAAATTGATTCTTTAGATAAAAGATAGTATTATAAACGAATACTTAGTTGAATTTACGATACCTGTTCTCACCATATTTTACTATAATTTACCTCGTGCACTTGCAAGTCATTTTTTAAGTGAAATAAAATAGCGAACAGTGCATCCGTTCTATAGTTGTAAAATCATTGATTTAGGAAGTCCACATTGTCCAACTATTTGTTAGTATTCAATTTCTAATAGGATTTGTAGTATTCATAATCACATTTAAGGTAGTTGAATAAATTCCAACTCTTAAATCATGATAAACATAATCTTATGATAAGTATTATCTCTTATTTTTTAATAATAATTTATGTTAGACACGAGCACAGTTTTGGTTTGCAATCGAAACTGGTGATCTGTTTGTTCAGCCCCAGCCAGGGTATGCAGTTCTTGAAACCGATGGGTTCCAAAGCCATCGGTTGCAGGATTTTGGTTAAAAACTGACGATGATTTCAATTCCAAATCAACGGTTCCAAGTGTGAAATTTGAAAAAAATGGGGAACCAGAACCATGGAACCGGTGGTTTCGGAATCGAAACTGGAACCGGCTATATGCCAGTTCGGTTTTGGTTCTACCCCTCATGGTTCCCTGAACCGATGGTTTTAGAACCGAATGTCTAAAAAGAATAATATTATGACAAATATTATCTGATCTTTTTGGATAATAATTTATGTTATTGGCCAGTATAAGATTTACATAATTGATCAATACAAGATTCAATTATTAGCCGATATGTTGTTGGTCGATACAAGATTTAAATGATTTATAAGATAGCAATATTTATCTTATATTCAATATTATTTGAATGATTTATTTAGTTTAAATGTTAGTCTATACAAGATTTATAAGATAGCAATATTTATCTTATTATTCAATATTATTTGAATAATTTATTTAGTTTAGATGTTAGCCTATACAAGATTAATAAAACAGCAATATCTATCTTATTATGTAATATTATTTGCATGATATATTTAGTTTATACAAATAAGGCATGCTGAGGTAGGTGTAGCTCACCCCCATAAATTTTATCATTTTCAGGTTAAATTATAATCTTTCAAGCTAAGGAGCTTGACATTGTAGAAAGCGCGGATGATAGTGTTCATATAATTCGAGCTATTATTTAAAGTTTAAGTTTAAATTTGCCTCTCTCCCTCGAGTATTAGTTATTTGCATGAAATTTTCACAGCTTCACACAACATTGATGTATTTTGTCTAAACATAACGTGCTCATAAATTTTACAATGTTTAAAACTTATAATCTTTCAGGTTAAGGAGCAGGAACTTGATGTGGTATAAAGAGCAGATGATGGTGGTCATATAATCCGAGCTAATATTTAAAGTTTAAGTTTAAATTTGTCTTTCTCCCTCGAGTGTTACTTATCGCATGAAATTTTTATAATATTACACATAATTTAGATCTAGACAAATAAGGCACGGTGAGTTGGACACCATAAATCTTACCAACTTATAAGTTAAATTTAATATCTTTCAGGTTAAGGAGCTTAACGTGGTAGAAAGCGTGGATGATGGTAGTCATATAATCTGAGCTAGTATTTAAAGTTTAAGTTTAAATTTGTCTCTCTCCCTCGAGGTTTACTTATCGCATGAAATTTTCACAACTTTACGCTACACACAACATTTAAGGTAGGCTTTTCCTTCTGTTGTCTTTATTAAAATGCTTATTGTTATGATATTGATATCATGTTTCATATATGATTGAAATATCTAAAGAGTTTTTACTCATTGCATGAAATTTTCATAATTTTACACACATTTTTTCTTACGATGTCTTTATTCAATGTTTCTTGTTATGACATTGATAGCATGTTTCATATATGATTGACATACATGATTTATTGACCAATACAAAATTTACGTTATTGGCCAGTACAATGATCAATACAAGATTCAATTATTGGCCCGTACAAGATTCACATGATTATATTGTTGATTGATACAAGATTTATAATATAGCAATATTTATTTTGTTATTCAATACTATTTGCATGATTTATTAATTTAGACAAATAAGGTATGGTGAGCTGGATGTAGCTCACCCCCATAAATTTTACCATCTTTCAAGTTAATGAGTTTGACATGGTAGCAAAGTAGGAAGGATGGTGGTCATATAATCCGAACTAATATTTAAAATTTTAAGCTTAAATTTGTCTCTCTCCTTCAAAGTATTAGGGTAGGGTAATAATTTTGTTTGGTATGATATATTATAAATCTTTCCTAACCTTTCTACTATATATTAATTGTTGAGTATTGTTGGACATTTAAGATTTACTTTGTTAAAAAAAAAAAAAAAAAAAAAAAAAAAACAATTCTTTATTTTAATTGTAAAATGATTTTATATTATCAACTTATTAGACATCTTGAAATTATTTAGCAGATATTAAGTTGTGATTTTTATAAATAAAACTTAGTTTTAATTGTTTCCCCTTAAGCATAAAGTTATGAGTTAGATAATTTTGATCATTACACATATTAATTAAAGAGAAAATTTGGATATAGCATTATTATTATCTCAAGAATTTGAATCGTTATAATATTATTACTTATTTAACTAATAAGTATAACTTATAAGCTTGAAAAATATTACTACATTTTACGAGTAATAAATTAATGGTATTATTTTTCAGATAAACAAGTAATATTTTTAGTTAAATAAAATATATTGTAAATTGAATAATACAGTGTATCTGACACATGTAACCTTTTGTGTTATTCTGGTAACAAAATAAATGCTTTCTAAATTAAACATTAAGTTAAGTAGCTATTTGTGACATGGCATGACAATGGCCTTTTAACTTATTGTGATACAATTTGTATCATTGGCACATTTCATAGTACAAATAGTAATATATATATATATATTGCACATTAAATATAATGGCGCGTCTATTCACACCCCTAAATTCTATAAATACACTTTATTTAATTAATATATTTTATTTATGACAATTACTTTTTTAATTAAAAAATAAAAAAATAAAATAAAAAATGAAAATATATTGTCGAACACTACAACTGTTCAATAAGATGTTCTGAACGAGCTTTAAGCCAACATGCTTGTCCTTGTTCGACAAATAAGTATTGAACATGAAGATATATGTTCGACCAATCTTATCGAACGCAAACAGATGTGTTCAACAATCAGGTTTGAACACATACAAATAGGTGCACGACGAATTCAAAACAAAACGCTAGAAAATGAAGAAAGTACGAATATTGTAGTTCTCTTCTGCTTCTTTTTTTATGTTTTTATTTTTGGCTTTTTAATTAAAAGAGTATAATTGTTATAAATGAAATATATTTATTAAATGAGGTGTATTTAGAGGATATGAGGGTGCGAAGAGGATATGAGGGTGCGAATAGTGGCACCCTAACATTTTAGAAAAACACATTAGTAACAATCTAATATTTTAGATTCTTTTTATTAATTATTATATTTGCAGCTCAATTTAACCATAAATATGTACAACTAGTACAAATATTCAAATCCAATACAAATATTAAAAATCACCAAAAATATTAATATAATTGTTAAATAAAATAAAAAAATACTCCTAATTTTTCATAAACCATTATATTTTTTAAAATTATTAATATAAAAATATTATAAAAGATTAATTTTATGTTGTAGCCCAAACTTGTACAAAACAATTAGAAATACTCAATCAGACACATACATTAAAATCCAAAAAAAAAAAAAAATAAAAAAAATTGGTACATTAAAATCCTTTTTCTTAATACTTATAAAACGTATCATGCTAAAATGAATCGAAGAAATAAGCACAAAAATTGTATGCTCTTAACTTTTGACACGACAATATATCACTAAAAAGTGCTTTTGGGCTCAATTATATGTTCATAACTGAGTAATTACCAATCTAATTTCATTACATCATTCTTAAAATTTATTCTATTGCAACATCTGATCTGAAATTTCTAAAAGAGTTTAAATTAAAAAATGTTTTAATCTTTTGGTATACATTCTGAATATATAAATATTAATCTTGAGATGCTTATAACAATACTCACAATAAATTGGCCGGTGAATACAAATACCAATTTTTCCTAATTTAAAATGGGCTACTTAGTCGAACATATATATATATATATATATATACATATACATATAATAATGGTCTCTTATTTTTTTTGGAGTGTTCCTCAATTATTTTGATGTGATTTATTTGATTTTTTAAAACTTTAATCAAAATGATTTATTATATTAAAAAAATGGAAACAAAATAATGAAAATAGGAGAATATTAATCTCACATGTCTTTCATAAATTTTATGTTAAAAGACTCCACAAAAAATTGAAGAAGTGAGATTGACAAATGTCTGTTTAAAGCTTAAGGATTTGCCAAGTCTTTAAAATGATCTTTTAGATACCGATGGATAATTTTATTTATTTATTTTTAAAGATGAATCAAATAATTTATTTTAGGAAAACATAAAAAAATACAAGGAGGGGGTCTATTATTGAGATAATTATAAATTTAAATATTGTGATTAGGAGTGAGGGGATTGTCAGCCGTAAGTAATTCTTGTTAAATAATTACAAGTATGAATGCAGCAGCCTCACAGTTGACAATCAGTCACAATATAAAACATAATATCCAAAAACATTTTGGATCTTACAATAAATTAGGTTAGGACTCAATGAATATCATCTCTCTCTCTCTCTCTCTCACACACACACACACACACACACACACACATATATATATATTTATATATAGCAGTTTATGTAACTTTTTAGATTGTCAATTGCGAAATGAGCTTAAGAAAAAAGTTAGAATTTGCAAACTGCGAATCAACGACCAGCTGTGTGGTGATGGAGATTTTCTGTTAACCGTTTAGTGTTTTAATAAGGGGGGCGTTCATGGTTAAATATAGTATATTTATATAAACAGATTTATTTCTTTCACGAAAGATATACATTTTTTTGCCAAAAATTGATATTTTTCGTGAAAATATGATACATTTTAAAAATAAGATATAATTTTTTATTTTTGAAAAATATTAATAATGAATAAAATCCTCCCAAGAGTAAATTTTTTTATTTTTTTTTCACATAAAATTGCAAACAAACAATGTTACAACAAAAGCAATAGTTTTCTAACAGAAATTGATATTTTTTAGAAAAGTTCGATACTTAACTTAGAAAAAATTGCAAATACTTTTTATTTTAATAAATATATTTTTAAATCCATTAGTAAATACTTTTAAACAAATAAATATTAGTTCAAAATGGTAATAATAATATATTTCATAAAAAGTATTACTAATGATCTATAGATTAAAAGTAGTACTATTTTAGAAAAAAAAGATAATACTTATTTGAAAGAAAAATTATACTTTTCGGACAAAAAATAATAATTTTCATTTTGATGATAAATACTTTTTTAATCTCATTATTAATACTTTTAAAACATATGCAATACATTTCAACAATAAAATATTATTTTTTGCGACAAATGATACTAATGAATGAAAAATATTTAAAATTGATAATTTTTCAACCAAAAGTATATATTTATTTAATGAATAATTATTGTGATCTCAATGATACTTCCAAAACAAAACTGTAATACTTTCTTTTCTTTTCAAAATGTGATATTTTTTCAAAAAATATAATAGTAATTTTTTCAACAAACATTACCCACTTTTAAGAAGTATCAATTTTTTTTTTTTAAATTCAAAATTATGTACTTTGGTTATACATGTAAAAATAACCAAGGAGATGACGCAAGAAAGCATATTGATGGGTGTTGAATCCGTGCTTATTATATTAATTGTGTTGTTACCATATTTAACTCATTCAACTATCTGAATTATCATGAGTCCATCTTACATAATGTTTCTTACATTTTTATTTATTTTTGGTTAATCAAACCACTAAAGTCAATTTTTACATACTTCAACTTTTATCTAAACCAATCACTATTATTCCAAACCAAAAATATTTGAATTCAATATGAATTGAGTAGTTAGGTCCATTTGATAAATAAATCACTATATATCTATATATATATATATATATATAATAGACCGCGGATATCTTTAATAAAGCTGGTAGGGATCAAAATAACAACATAAAAATAATCCGAAATAATAAAAATCAACATTATATTCTCATATTAGAAAATAGTTATCGCATAATTATTGATTTAATTTGATTTTATTAGATTTTTATTTTTCTATCCAAAAAAAAGAAAAAGAAATTTCATTTATAAAATTTTTAAAATCGTAACCATGGTTTCTGTGAGTTGAATTAATTGATTTGGTTTGGACATATGATAACCCAAAATTTTATTGCATTATTAAAATTACTTTTATGAAAGTATCAATGATCGTGATTTTATGATTCATAATATGAAAGTTTTTCTAGAAATGCATGTGAGAATTCTTATGACTTAATTATGAGGTATTCTAATTAATATCGTTATGATTTTATTTGTGGAATTGGAGTTCGAGCATGATTAAGTGATTCAATAGAAATTTTTATGATTATATGTACAATTATAAGATCTTGATTTTCATGGGTTATGTATGACTAATTGAATAAAATTAAGAAAATGGTAATTGAGATTATGAAATGTTATTGTATATTAAATTTTATGATTTCATGGTTTTATAAAATTATTCCATGATTTAATTTGGAACTTATGTAAATATTGCAATTAGATTATTTTTATGATGGTATAATTTTTATGTGGAATGAAATTGAGAAAAAGAATGATTAAGTTATTTGATTAACATTGGCCCATGATTTGAATTTATTAAGTTATAATTGAGCTTAATAAAATTAGATTTAATATTTTGAAGTCCATAAACTGAGGCCCGAAGCCTAATAGAGTAACAAGCCTGGATATATAAATATATATATATATATATATATATATATATATATATATATATATATATATATTATAGAGGAATTAATTACAGATTTATTGTCATAAAAAAAATTATGGTTTAGATTCTCCAAAGAGCCGTTACCGTTCATTCAATATCCTTCTTCATTCCTTTCAACTTTCAGATATTTTTATGGTAAAAATTTTGAAAGTCTTATTTATATATCTCCAAGCTCTATGAAATTTTAATATGTTTTTCCCTATTATAAGTATGAGCCAAGATTAAAATTTCAAGTAGATTGGACATGTATTCTATTTTATACGAATTTTTCTACCACTTGCTATCCAGGTTTACAAATTCCAGCATATAGGATTGTAAAATTCAAAATATATGCTTTTACATATCCAAATCCCTTGAAATTTGAATATGTCATTCATTCCTATTATTTTAATTCATGTTTAAAATCTTAGGTCAATTGGATGTCTATTTTATTTTATATGAATTTTCTATTACTCTATATCCAAATTTATAAATTGTTACGATTCTGATTTGAAAATTCGACATACAGGTTTGCAGTTATCCAAATCTCTTCAATGTTTAATAAGTCGTTCTTATAGGTGTTATTCATCTCTCATAAAAATTTCAAGTCAATCTAGTTTATAATTTATGAGTTATAATATTTTTCTTACGGCTGTGCAGGATTTATAGCTTCAGTTATTTCGTTTCAAAAATCCAAAATAAATAGTAATTCTTCTAAAAAAAGGCACGAAATTTTTATAGCATACTTCACATAATTCTAGTTTTTACAGTTAAAAATTAAGCTCATTCCTCCATATAGTTTCTAACTTATTTAATATTTATTCCTTATTGCGCAGTAGAAATATACATCAAAGTATCATAAAAGCTTCGTTTTAAGTCTGATTGGACTCAAATCAGTGGTAAAATGTTACAAATTTCATTATCTATAATTGGTGTTGAGAAAATTGAAGTTTCAAATTTATTTAATGGCACGTACTTCGAGGTCAGAATGTGTTTAAGTTTAAAAGAAGCTCATTTTACAACCTTTATAAATATTAGTCCCTGTTTCCACTTCCTAAAATGTTTTAAGTCAATATTTCTAATAAGTAGCATCTTAGTATTTCATAGATTAAGATTTTATTTAAGTAAGGGATTAATAGTGAATAATTCATCCCTATTGTAGGAGCTCTAGAGACCTCAAGCTTAGGAGCAGACATAATTGCATATACTATCCATGCTACTTTAAGAGGTGGGTAATAATCTCACACTAATTATGTGTTGTGGTTTGTGTAATTACTCTCTAGAAAAGTATGCATGATTATATGGAAATTATTTATGATATGCTATGATATTGTGAAAGTTACTCTCTAGAAAAGTATGCATGATTATATGGAAATTATTTATGATATGCTATGATATTGTGAAATTTAAATGTGACATGATGATGGTTTGATGACATGATTCTATGAAGAGAATGTTTGACATACATATGATGTCTTATTTGCAAGATTTGAGGTAAAGCCGCACAATGTGTGAGATATACGGATAATACTGTATATAGATATGGCTAAGATTCGTGGGTATGACCCGTACAAGATTTTAATCGAAAGATCACTTCGGGTAGCTCCCGAACTCATGATGCTCGAGCGGCACAAAGTGGTCCCAATCAAGATTGATGTGCTCCTATGTGTACTATAATAAGTAAATAATTTACATATTACATGATTCACGGTTTATGGTTATTTGTGAAGTGCTTCAGTGTACAATGTGGCTCTATGTGATGTAAATTGTTATATTTTCATGTGTATATACTCTTGTGGGTGAAAGAGTTAGTCCACTGAGTGTTTTCCAACACTCACACCCTCACCTTTTCAGGTAAAGAGGTCAAGAAAGAATGAGTTTGGCCGTGATTTCGACTTCGACTATGTAGGCTTCTTCAATTAATCAAGTGTTTTAAAATTTAATTATTTTATCAAAATTGTTTATGTTGTGTAATGAAAATTTTACACAAGATATATTATGTTTATTTCCGCCATATAATTTTGCAATTAAACTTTTTTCTTTTAAAATACCATCTTTTGGAACATTGAAAAATATTTAAATTAAATGTCAAGTAGTAATGTTCCAAATGTGAATTGGAACGTTACAGAACAATTTGATTAACTTTTGTCCAGCCCGCGGAGCAGAGCTGGTATTTCTTCATTGGCTACATTGTCGATAAGATTCATTGATACCCTCTGCTAAGGGTTTTTTTTTGTCAATTCGACACCAAATAGACAATACTCAATGTAGTAACACATGCATATATGCCTACCTATTATAATGTTTAGATCGTCTGGTTCACCTGGTTTTTATCAGATGTAGAATTTACAAGGGAACACAAATGATTTTCTAGGAAAGAGATAGTGAATGTGTGTTATGATAGCACATCTAACAACTTCTCTGCACAAAACTTCTTTATTATGACAAACAAGGTACCGTTTAAGAGGTCAGTCGTGCAAGTCTACCACAACAGACCAACTGGTGGAGGTCCTTCAAGGGTGCATTGCATGCTAGAGTGTAATATCCACCATTGGTTTGACACACACCCACATGGTTTGTGTGTGTGCATGCAATTCAGCTGTTGATATGGATACTAGACCTGGTGTATGGGTGTAGTATCTAGAACATGAAGTAATTCCGTGAGAGGGGAACTGTGGTGGCGGCCGTGCAGGTAAGAACCTCTCCGTCTGCTGTCACTGTATAAGTCTCGGGGTCAACAGTGATGTGTGGAAGGGCGTCATTGAACTCCATGTCAAGCTTAGTGAGCTTCCTCACATTGCTTACAGCTTTAACGCTCTTGTTAAGTCCATATTCGTCTTTTACTCTGGCATCTAGAGCCGCCTGCATAAGGAAAAGATCGAAATAATGGCTCAGAATATAACATTGAAGATCTGAGACTTTGCAAAATGTGCAATGCATGCCCTTTGTATGATTCTTAGGGGTGTAATCAAGCTGAGTTTGCTCATGAGCTACTTGGGATCGACTCGAAGAAAACTTAACTCGACTCACAGTTATTTAATGAGTCAAGCTCGAGCTCAAAAATACCCAACTTGATAAGCCCGCAAGCTTAAAATATTTTACTAATTATTGAGCTTGTTGAGCTTTTTTGAGCCTTTTTTATTGAATTATATGTTTCAAGCAATTTATACAAGTAACCAAGTCGAGCCAAGTGAAGCTAGAGCTTATGAAGCATGCCAAAGAGACTAGCTCGAGCTCTAAAAATTAAGCTTGATTGGTTTAGTCAAACTCGAAAATGGCACTGTTCGGACTCGACCCAGCTTGATTATACCCCTAATTCTATGACTATGAGACTGCAAAATAACTCCAGGAGTATCTTTGCATGTATAAGAATGGAGGGAAGTCGTAGTCAGTTCAAAAAGTCATACCTTGCTAACAAAAGCAATTGAATTGGCACTTGCAGCCTTGCCAAATGCTCCGAACATTGGCCTCATTTTTACCTGTAACAACTCGGTAGTCATTGAATGTGGGGTAGTATATAGAATACCAAATGAACACCGCAACGTCCATCTTCCCAAACTCTTGTGCTCATTATGGTCGTCAAAACTCAACTCTTTACAAAGCACTCAAGAGATGCATGAAAAATAACTCTTTATAAAGCATGAAAGAGATGTAAGCAAGAAGCCTCAAGGCAATTTCAAAATCAGGCCTAAACATAAGCTTGACTTCAAATGAAAGTAGGCAATTTCAAAATCAGGCCTAAACATAAGCTTGACTTCAAATGAAAGTATCTAGTAACAATTTCAAATCAAAATTTCAATTTTGGAGAGGTATTGCTGATGGATAATCTGGGAAATATGATGTATGGTCATTATCTGAATTACCGGTTCAGGAGTTGGGATGCTTGCATTTGGATCACCCATGTCGGACCATGCTATCGTTCCCCCTTTAAGCACCATCTCTGGTTTGGCTCCAAAAAATGCCGGCTTCCACAAAACAAGATCAGCCAGCTTGCCTACCTGCAACAAGTCATACCTTAAAAGTTTTTAGTTCAGTTGATCTGCGTATTTGCCGCGTCCACTCTATCAGCTCTATGAGTTCCAGTATAAGGATCTTCAGAGTATTATGACACAAAATATGCAAGGGATCTTGAAGAACAAAAAAATTGTGCTAGTAAATTTAAAGTAATTTTACCTCAACTGATCCAACATGTTCAGAAAACCCACAGGCGATAGCAGGGTTGATGGTGTACTTTGCGATGTATCTCTTGATACGCAAATTATCATTTCCAGGTGCACCAATTTCTAGTGGTCCTCTCAATAACTTCATCTTGTGGGCAGTTTGCCAAGTTCTGCAAATTACCTGTCAAGAGCAACATATGCATAATGTGAGTAGTCTAGCCAAATATATATATATATATATATATATATTTTTTTTTGTATCCTACAAAATAAAGATTGGTTAGCCCCTATGTTCTTATGTACAGTTATCAAAATGCTACATTCTCTCCTAGTATGCAGATGAGAAAGAAGTGCATTATGCAACATAAAATCCTTTTCCACCAAGTGCTGAAGAAATAATTTCTGCAGCATGAGAAATTCTAAGAAGAGAGCACAATGACAAAATCGAAATTGCTCCATTTACATATAAACAACCTACTACAGTTCTAGGCAAGAACTGAAAGGGTGGAGGACGAAATTCAATTTATCACTTAAGGAGAAGATAACCTCTCCAATGCGACCCATAGCCTGTGAATCAGAAGATATGATACTTATAGCCCCCATGTCATGCAAAATGTCTTCTGCAGCTATTGTTTCAGCACGAATTCTTGACTCAGCAAAAGCAACATCCTCTCTGATATCCTTGTCAAGGTGATGACAGACCATCTGCAGAATATAATTTAACCATTTTGAGAACTTGCTTCCTTCACTTTTGATTAATGTCAATAATAAGAGCACAATGCATTGCTATTTATATAGTATTTATCTTACAAGCATGTCAAGATGCTCATCGACTGTATTAACAGTGAAAGGACGTGTCGGATTAGTTGAAGAAGGGAGAACATTTTTTACACCACAAACTTTAATAATATCAGGAGCATGACCACCACCTGCGCCTTCACTGTTAAAAAGTAAATGAGTAGATATATATTAACACAATTAGAGTTAATGTAACCTTCAACATTATCTTCAAAGTACAAAGAATGCAAGACCAAAAGGCAGAACTCATGTACCTGTGGTAAGTATGAATAGTTCGATCTTTAAACGCAGCAATTGTATGCTCGACAAACCCAGATTCGTTCAATGTGTCGGTGTGAATATTAACCTGAAATTTTTAATAGTAAGTGAATAATAGTTTGGAAAGCATGAGTAGGTTTAATTTGGTTCAAGAGGAAGAAACTACCTGAATGTCATATAAATCTGCAACACACAAACATCTATCTATTGCAGCCGGAGTAGTTCCCCAGTCCTCGTGAAGCTTCAATCCCATTGCTCCAGCTTTGATTATTTCATGAAGGCCCTCTTCTTTGGAAGAATTTCCCTGAAATAATAATTAGTTCTCTTGCACAAGAATTTTTCCAATGAAAGCAAATGCACTCACACACTTGAGTAGCTGGAAAGGTAGCAAAAGAGTAGTAGATAGATATCAGGAATTCCAATTGAAATGATAAAATCAAGTTTCTGAAGTACAAGACCTACTTTTCCAGTGAAACCAAAATTGAGGGGCATCTCATCAGTTGACTGCAACATTAGTTTCATATGAAATGGTGCAGGAGTACAAGTAGTTGCACGCGTCCCATCAGCAGGTCCTGTTCCGCCTCCCACCAATGTTGTGATGCCTACACAAGCAAAAGAGGAAATGAAAATAAGAGAGGGAAGTTCATGATATACTCTCTTAATCGAGAATTCGGAATGCGGAAAGTTGAAGTATGTCATATACTCCAAAAAATTAGTAAATAATGTCATGAAAATGACGATACTATTAGTAGTAACCAGCGATTTGAGTTATCAGAATCATAATTCACAAGGACAGATAACTATGATAATGCTATTAGCTAAGGAACTTCCTATAGAGTTAAACTATGGTTTATGATCTGCTAAATGGCGAAATGAAAAACTACCCATTTCTTCACAACTATTCTGTTACTTTTAAATATTTTCCACTGCGCTCTCATTTTTCGACAACAAAATGTCCATTTTCCAAAATAAAACCTCTAATAATTTCACTGTTTAAAGAATAAAATATAACACAAGTTATTGAGATCAAATATCTCAGACATGAGGCATGACTTGATTACTAGAAGTGAAATCAGCAGAAAGCATCTCTTGTCAAGTTATAAACAGAAGAACTCTTCAAGGATCAACAGAAAATGAACTGAGAAGAAGGCTAAGTAGATATCACAATAACAATGGGGGTGAATGCTTTAGCACTCATTAGTAAGGGATTGGACAAGATATTCCAATCCTAAATAACCATATAAGATAACACATCATAACTAGCATTCTTATGGAACAAGTTCCTGTTACACGTCTTCAACTGATCAGAATAAGAGAATGAAGGCCATTTATTGGCTGATCAAGTTGTTAGTGCAAAGCTGAAGAACACCAAGAATATAACAAGCTTTTACAAACTTTAAATCAAAGCAATTAAAAAAGTGAACAAGATCATGTTAGAGATGAATTTTATAGCCGTCGAAAGAAGGGAGCAAAGCGCTAATAATAATTAGGGCAGCAGCTATATTTGCTTATTTTTATTCTATTCTTAATTCCATCTATTTTGTTAATTAGGGCTTACTGGTTATGGGCTTAATTATTGACTTGTATTGGCCAGTAGAATAAATAGGGTTACAACCCTTTGGAGCAGATTATCCAGGAAATAGACCTTGATCAAAGAAACGCCGCTTAGCACTAGAAAGTGGAAGGTTCCTCTTTTGCTGAGATTTTTAGTGGTCCATAATTGGTTGTGTGATAACACTGCAAATCAGGAATAAAGAAAAAAAATAGAAAAACAGAACCCAAACACCAAAAACAGAGGGTAAATCCCAGTGGATCTTTATTGCTTATAGCAGAATTCAGAATAGGGAATTACAACTGGAAAGGTTCAACTGAATCCCAATTCAGTTGAACTTCTGTAACCTACTCTAACTGAATCCCAATTCAGTTAGTCCCAAATCACAATATGCCAAAAACTGCTTTACAATCAGATAGAGCTCTTATTTATAGAACTCTTTAACTAACAGAATTCAGTTAGTTAGTTATTCCTATTGCTGCCAAGCTGGCGCCTAACATACACTTTGGTAACAAGAGGTTTAGGCATTCTCTTAACCTATCAATACTCTCTCCCAAAAGAACCACCTTGTCCTCAAGGGGAAACTGAGGAAAAACCTCTAAAATCTGAGTGGCTGACTCCCAAGAGTTCTCACAAGCTGGTAATTGGTCCCATTGAACCAAAACTTCCAAATTTCCCAAAGCATCCTCTCTCCATTGAAGAATTTCAGCCGGCTGAACCTGTAGTTCCATTTCTTCAGAAAGTAAAGGGGGCAGTGGTTGAGGGTGCTGAAGAGGCTTGAGTGACTTTTTCAGCAAAGATACATGAAATACAGGGTGAATTTTAGCATGAGCAGGGAGCTCCAACTTGTATGCTACAGGACCAATTCTCTCCAGAATCTTATAAGGCCCGTAAAATTTAGGAGATAGCTTTGCTACTGGTCTTCTAGCCAAAGATCGCATCTTGTAAGGCTGAAGCTTCAAAAATACCCAATCACCTACTTCAAAATCAATCTGCCTTCTGTGTTTGTTAGCTTGTGCTTTCATCAGATTCTGGGCCTTTAAAAGATTCTGCTTTAACTCTTGTAAGACCGCATCTCTGGCTACCAATAGCTGATTCACTGCGTCAATCTTGGAAGTAAAAGTGCACCCTTTAATCAAAGTAGGAGGATCTCTTCCATATAAAGCCTTGAATGGTGTCATGCCAGCAGAAATATTGAAAGTAGTATTGAACCAAAATTCTGCCCACGATAACCAATCAACCCACTGTTTTGGCTTTGGACCCACAAAACATCGGAGATAGTTTCCAAACTCCTATTAACCACTTCTTTTTGTCCATCGGTTTGAGGGTGGTAGGCAGTGCTATACTTCAACTGTGTTCCTACTCATCTGAACAATTCCTGCCAAAACTGACTGAGAAAAATCTGATCTCTATCTAAAATTATAGAAGCAGGAAAACCATGGAGTTTGACCACTTCTCTGACAAACACAACAGCCACATCCTTAGCAGAAAAAGGATTACTTAGAGCATAAAAATGAGCATATTTTGTTAACCTATCTACGACCACAAAGATAGTGTCCTTTCCCCTAGATTTTGGTAAACCTGAAATGAAATCCATGGAGATATCTTGCCACACTTGAGTTGGTATCGGTAGTGGCTGTAAAAGACCTCCAGGAGCCAAGGTCGAATGCTTGTATCTCTGGCAAACATCACAAGCCTCTACATACTGTTTCACATAATTCCTCATGCCCTCCCAATAAAAGAAACTAGATACGCTTTTGAAAGTTCTGAAGAAACCTGAGTGGCCCCCAGCAACACTATCATGGCATTCAGCCAGAATAAGAGGAATTCTATTTGAAGATTTTGACAACACTAATCTACCTTTGTACAATAAGCTCCCAGCTTGAAATTGGAATCCCGGGTGAGAATTAGGATCCCCAGCCAGATCTTGAATAACCGTCTGCCATTTTGGTTCTTGTTGCACCTCTTGAAACCAATCCTCAGAATCAGCTAACTGTATTACAGAAACAGCAGCATACATAGCCTTTCTGGAGAAAGCGTCGGCGACTGGATTTTCCTTGCCTGGCTTGAATTGGATCTCAAAATCTAATCCAATGAGCTTCACAACCCACTTAAACTGCTCCTCAGTAAAGAGCCTCTGGTCTGTGAGGAATTTCAAACTCCTTTGATCAGTCTTGATAACAAAGTGTCTCCCCATAAAACAAAGTGTCTCCCCATAAGATAGTGCTTCCATTTCTGTACCGCTTGCATAACTGTCATCAACTCCCTTTCATAGACTGACTTCATCTGTGCTCGGGGGGAGAGTCCTTTGCTCCAAAAAGCCAAAGGCCTGCCCTCTTGCATAAGAACAGCCCCTACTCCTTTACTAGAAGCATCTGTCTCCAGAACAAAGGTTTTTGAAAAATCAGGAACTGCTAATAAAGGTAAACTGACTATGGTAGATTTTAAAGTTTCAAAAGCTAGAGTAGCTTCTGGTGTCCATACGAAGCTATCCTTTTTCAGTAATTCAGTCAAAGGCTTTGCTGTTTTACCATAGCCTTGGACAAATCTTCTGTAGTAGCCAGTCAGTCCTAAAAACCCTCTCAAACTCTTCAAATCTTTAGGAACTGGCCAGGAACTCATTGCTGCCACCTTGGATTTATCTGCTGCCACCCCAGAACTAGAAATGATGTGGCCAAGATACTCTAAACTGGGTTTAGCAAAACTGCATTTCTTTCTGTTGGCAGTTAACGAATGAGTCCTTAAAGCTTCTAACACTTGCCTCAAATGATTCACATGACCCAACTCATCCTTGCTATAGATTAGAATGTCATCAAAAAATACCAAAGCAAATTGCCTAAGGAATGGTTTCAATACGTCATTCATAAGGGCTTGAAAAGTTGATGGAGCATTGGTAAGACCAAAAGGCATGACCACAAACTCATAGTGCCCCTCATGTGTCCTAAAGGCCGTTTTCTCAATATCTGAATCTTTCATTCTGATTTGGTGATATCCAGCCTTCAAATCCAATTTAGTGAAGATAGTAGCTCCACCAATTTCATCCAAAAGCTCCTCTATTATTGGAATTGGAAATTTAATAGGTATGGTTATCTTGTTTAAAGCTCGATAATCCACACAAAATCTCCAGCCCCTATCTCTCTTTTTGACTAAGATAATAGGGCTAGAGTAAGGACTTATGCTAGGCCTTATGACCCCTGATTCCATCATTTCCCTAACCATCCTTTCTATCTCATTTTTTTGATAATGAGGATACTTATACGGCCTCAGATTGGGAATAGAAGCACCTTCTGTTAATTGGATGGCATGACCATGTCTTCTTATTGGAGGTAACCCTTGAGGATCAGCAAAAAATCCTCAAATTCTACTAACAAATCCAGAACAGCTGCAGGAATTTCCACTTTTTCAGTGGCAGCCTTAGTAGAAGATTCACAATGAATCATTAATCCTTCTCCTTCCTCCTTCAGAATCTGCATCAAAGCCCCTAAAGGAAGTGCAGTTCTTGTCAATGCAGGATTTCCATAAATCTTAATCAATTTGCCTCCCTGTGTGACAATAAGTTCCAGCTTGCCAAAATCAGCCTTGATTTCCCCCAACCCAGCTAACCAATCCAACCCTAAAACATTATCCACCCCTTTCAAAGTGAACAAATAGAAATCTTGTTCAATCTCTAGCTGCTGCAATTGGAACTTTAATTTGGGACACCTTCCCTTGCACCTCACTTTATGGCCATCTCCCACCTCCACAAGGTAAGAAGAAGTATCTTGAACTCTCAAGTTCAGTTTACCCACCAATTCTGTAGCTATAAAATTGTGGGAAGCCCCACAATCCAACAATATCACAATAGAACGGCTCTGTAATAAACCCTCCACTTTCCAGGATTTTGAAGTGGTAAATCCAGACATAGAACATAATGATAATTGCAATGATTTAAAAGTTTGCAAATTGTCTTCTTGTTCTTCCTCTACCTCCTCTTCCTCTGCTTCTAGAATTATCATTCTGAATTGCTTGTTTTTGCACCTGTGTTCTCTAGTAAATGGCTCATCACATCTAAAACATAGTCCCTTTTCTCTTTTCTCCCTCATTTCTGCCCCAGTTAAATGCTTAAATTCCCCACTTTTATTCCTCCCACTTTCTACAATTTGGCTTTGCCCTGCACCACTCCCTGTACTACTCACAGCAAAACTTCATTCTTCTTATCAGTTCCCAATTTAGACTCCAGAGTAACAGTTTTAGTGTAGGGACAGCTTCTAGAATAACTAGAAGTTCTAGCATAGCCATAACTATTCCTCTTATTAAGCAACACATTCTTTTGTTCTATCAATAAAGCTTTTTGAATGATTTCTGATAAGGAATGTAGATCATACAATTTTACCTCTGCCTGCAACTCTTCCTTAAGGCCATTCAGAAAAATTCCTCTAACGAATTCTTGATCAATAGTCCTCAATGCTCCCACACACTTCTCAAAATCTTCCACAAATTCCTCCACAGTGCCTGTTTGCTTGAGAGATAGCAATTGTTCAAATGGATTTTGAACCATGGAAGGTTGAAATCTCCTCACAACAGCAAGTTTGAACCCCTCCCAATTTGGATTTGGATTGCACCTCTCCCACCATTGATACCAACTCAAAGCTTTTCCCTCCAAAGACATCACTGTCGCTTGCATCTTTTCCTCCTCAGTGACATCTTTCAACAGAAAATATCTCTCCAATCGATGCGTCCAGCCAAACGCATCTTCTCCAGCAAAAATCGGGATCTCCAGCTTGCGCCACTTCTCCCTTTGATTCGTATCTTCAAGATGACCACCACTGCTGCCGATTCCTTCAAGAATTGGACCTCCCTCGCGATCACGATCTCGATTTTCGCCAAATCGCGTGACAATCTCTGCGATTTGTTCCTCGTATTTCTTTGCCAGAGCTTCAGCAAGCTCCAATCGAATCCTCATCTCCTCCCGCTCTTGCTCCCAATCTTCAGAGTTTCGCGCCATACTCCTGGTCTTCATACACAGCGTCTGGAATCGCGTATCTCAGGGCACCAGATCGGTGCTCTGATACCAGTGATAACACTGCAAATCAGGAATAAAGAAAAAAATAGAAAAACAGAACCCAAACACCAAAAACAGAGGGTAAATCCCTGGGATCTTTATTGCTTATAGCAGAATTCAGAATAGGGAATTACAACTGGAAAGGTTCAACTGAATCCCAATTCAGTTGAACTTCTGTAACCTACTCTAACTGAATCCCAATTCAGTTAGTCCCAAATCACAATATGCCAAAAACTGCTTTACAATCAGATAGAGCTCTTATTTATAGAACTTTTTAACTAACATAATTCAGTTAGTTAGTTATTCCTATTGCTGCCAGGCTGGCGCCTAACATACACTTTGGTAACAAGAGGTTTAGGCATTCTCTTAACCCTATCATTGTGCTGATATTGTTACAATGTTTCCTTGATTAAATTGTGTTTTCTCGACTACGTGATCCTCTTTACTCTAACAAATTGGTCCGACTTGCCGGATCCATATTGTCGGAAACGCGCCAAAGTGCTGTGGAGAATCGCATGGAGACATTGGAGAAGGGGATGGCATCCTTGAATGAAAAATTCGATGCGACAATGCGGGTAGAGATGGATTACATGAAGGACTCCATGGAGGAGTTGAAACAGATGATAGGGGCAATGATAGCAGACAAGAGTGCAGCTATGAAGGGCAAACAACACGTAAGTATGGAAGTTAATTCCAACGCTACGGGGAGTGCAGGGCATGTAGTTGGAGGTGACGTCAAAGACAAAAGGTGGGTGGGAGACTCAGCGCGGCCGTCGTTAGGGACGACTCCTAATCCTAATGGTGGTTATACAATGCGGCTGCCATGGATTCCAGAGCTTCACATTTATTTTGGAATTGTGCCTAGTGATGCGGCCCTGGGCGTGGGTGGCACGGGTGATTCAGTAACTACTGCTGCCGCAACAGCAAGAGTGAATTTGCCCATGTTTGGGGGCAGTGATCGTGAAGCATGGGAGTCCCGGGTAGATCAATATTTTCTATTGCAGGGCACTCCGATAGCAAGGAAGATGGACGTTGCTTTTATTCTGATGCAAGAAGATGCATTACCATGGTATCAGTGGTTCGAACAAACTCTCCAGGCCTGGGCTGGAATCAGTTCAACTGCGAACGTTCGGGATTAACCCATGGCTAACCATTTGAGGCGTTGGTGTAGACTCGACAAACAGGACCGGTCAGCGAATATGTTACTGCATTCATTGCCCGCCCGCTTAGTCCACGTGCCTGGTCTCTCAGAGACATTGTTTAGGGCTATTTTTGAATGGGCTTTGGGAAGACATTAGACTCAAAATACGTTCCCGAGAAGCTCCAACACTATCTAAAAACGATCCATTTCGCTAAGGAGATTGAGTTGGAGGTTAATGCATGGTGGGGAAAAAGGCACATTACGACGTCAACCCCGACGCGAGCTGCCTCATTGGTGGCTAATACATGACTGGACTCACATCTAATTGTTATCAAACTCGAGGCTCTTTTCCAAGGATGGGGACCAATTCTCGGGCCCAAACCGTGACTTCGGGGGGAAGGGCTCAATTTTCTACAAGCAACTCGAGTAATTCTGGGGGTTTATCTAACTCCAATGCCAATTCCGCGAGGTGAAGACCAACTCGCGAAATGGACTATTTTGCTAAACGGAAGGCTGAAAAGTGTTTGTTGTGATGAGCGTTGGTCACCCTCTCATCGTTGCTCAGATAAGGCCATTCAAGTGATTATAGCTGCGGAACCAGACAAGGAGCTGCTGGTCGATAAGTTAGCGGGCCCCAAGGGAGGCGAGGTCGACTAGCCGCTTGCAACACCTAAGGCTCATATTCTGGAGCTGTAGCAGGTGGCTGCTCAGGGGTTTGATGGGCCCAAACATTGAAGATGATAGGCAACATTAAAGGGAAGAAGGTGTTAGTAATGGTAGACAGTGGAGCGAGCCACTGTTTTATTTCATGTGCAGCTACAAAGACCCTTACATTGAAAATTGGTCGTTCAAGCAGCTCGTCTGTATGTTTGGGTGATGGAAGACGGACCGCCATTACAAGAATTTGTCCACAACTATCGTTACGCCTTGGAAACACCGAGTTTGTGATTGATTGTTTTGTAATCGGGCTTGGGATGTTGATCTGATCCTCGGAGTTTCTTGGCTCGCCGGTTTGGGAGAAGTACAAGCTGATTGGCAAAAGATGTCACTGAAATTTATATAACAAGGAAAGGAGGTTGTGTTGCTAGGAGAGACTGCATTGGTTCGATGAGAGGTGTCGCTTAAGCAGTTGGCTAAGCTTGAGGATGTCGAGGAAGGTGGCTTATTTGGGTTCGAGACAATGAGTTATCCAGGGAGATTCTTGTTGCTGACGAGGGAGGCTATGGGTTGGCCAATGCCAGTGAGTGGCTGAAAATCTAGATGTTGAATGAGTTTCCTTTGTTATGCAGCCTCCCACTGAGTTGCCTCCCCAACGTACCATCGACCATCATATTCCCCTGAGACCAAGTGCATCACTGGTGTCCGTGCATCCCTATCATTACAACCATGCAACCAAAATGAAATGGAGAGATTAGTTCAAGAGATGCTGGAGGTAGGAATTATTCAGCCCAATTCGAGGCCCTATTCTAGTCCAGTGTTGTTGGTAAGGAAGAAAGACAGTAGTTGGTGATTTTGTGTTGATTATCCGGAACTAAACAAGTTGACAATCCTGGACAAGTATCCTATTTCTGTGATACAAGAAATGTTGGATGAATTGCATGGGTCGAGGTGGTTTACTAAGCTCGATTTGCGTTCAGGATACCATCAGATCAGAATAGCGCAAGAAGATATCCCTAAGACAGGGTTTTGTACACATTCCTGACATTACGAGTTCATTGTGATGTCATTTGGCCTCACTAACACACCGCCACATGTCAATCTGCGCCCTCATTTGCGTAAGTTTGTTCTTTTTATTTTATTTTATTTTTACGATATTTTAGTATATAGTGGTGATCGGCATATACATGTTGCCCACGTACGGGCGGTGCTGACATTATTGCAAGAACAATCGTAAGTGTGCCCGGTGTCAGATAGAAGTTGAGTATTTGGGTCATCTTATGTTAGCGAGTGGGGTGCAGATGGATCCGGGAAAGGTGTCAGCAATCTTGAGATGGCCGATTCCAATGTTGGTGAAAGGTGTTCGTGGTTTTTTGGGGCTGATGGGGTATTACCGACAGTTTATCCAAGGTTCTGGGCAAATCAAACGGGGCCTCACCAATTTATTAAAGAAGGAGCGGATTAATTAGTTTGAGTGGACAAATGACACTCAATCAGCTTTTGAGTAGTTGCAACGAGCTGTTACGACTACGCCTGTACGTATTACTCCCAATTTCTCAATCTAGTTTGTGGTGGAATGCGATGTGTTGGGGAGAGGGTTGGATGCAGTGTTGATGCAAGAAGGTCGACTAGTAGCATATGCAAGGTTGTCTCTGATCGAATCCTACCTAAGTCTGCATATGATATGAGCTGGAGTTGATGGCCCTAGAGATGGCGGCGCAACATTGGCGGCCGTATTTAGTAGGGCAAAAATTTCTGGTACGGACTGATCAATAGAGCTTGTGATTTTTGTTGAGACAAACGATTTCCACCCCAGCGCAACAATTCTGGGTGACTAAACTGTTGGGGTATGATTATGGAGTATAAGACGGGTGTAACTAAAAAAGTTGCGGGAGGAGCCCGAACTTTCGGTGGTTTCAATTCCGGTATGGTTAGGGTGGCAGCACGTCGCTGACAAGATCAGCCGTGACACAGCGTTGGCAGTGATTCGCCGCGGGTTGGAAACAGGGTCGAGTGAATAACTACATTATGACTTGATTAATGGAGTGTTGTATTACAAAGGTTGTTTGGTGCTATCGTAAAGCTCTTCTTTTAACCCTCGAATTTTGGAAGTGTTTCATTCTACTCCCCAAGGCGGTCATTCGGGCACATAACGTACATATCATCGTTTGGCAGCCAATGTTTATTGGCCGAGTATGATGAAAGTTGTTACTTGATTTGTGGCGGAATGTTTGGTTTGCCAACAACAATAGTATGAGACTCGAGCCCCTGGGGTCTATTGCAACCCTTACCAATTCCCACTGAAGGATGAGAAGATGTTAGCATGGACTTCATCGGGGGGACTGCTGCAGTCTAGAGCATTTGATAGTGTGCTTGTCGTGGTGGATCGTTTGTCCAAGTATGCACACTTTCTAGGATTGCACATTTTCTAGGATTGCAACACCCATTCACGAATCGCGAGGTGGCTTGAGTTATTTGTGTGTGAGGTTGTCGGATTACATGGGGTGCCTTCTTCTATAGTGTCACACCGTGACCCTATTTTTTTAAGTGCATTTTGGGCAGCCTTGTTCAATGCTATGGGGACTACTTTGCGCATGAGTTCTGCGTATCACCCCGAAATGGATGGACAGGCGAAGGTGGTTAATCGAAGAGTGGATACTTATTTAAGGTGTTTTGCATCGGAAAGGTCGCGCTAGTGGAGTAGGTGGTTATTGTGGGCAGAATATTGTTATAATACTAGTTTTCATGTTTCGACTGCAAGACCCCATTCGAGGTGGTGTATGGACGTTCGCCGATGAAGTTTAGTGGATTTCTACCTACTGAAATTCGAGTAAAGGCAGTAGCTGATGAGTTGCTAGAGAGGGATGGAGGTTTGTAGCAGTTACGCGAACCTATTGCTCGAGCTCAAGATTATATGGTGAAGGCGGTGTATAAGCGACTATGCGACATTCAATTCTCTATGGGCCATAAAGTTTTTCTAAAACTCCGTCCGTATCGCCAACTCTCACTTTTCAAACGTGTTAATGATAAATTTGTTGCTAAGTTTTACAGGCCGTTCGAAATTTTGGATCGAGTAGGAGCTGTGGCGTACCATTTACGGTTACCTGAAGGGTCTTGAATGCACCTTATTTTCCATGTATCTTTACTCAAGGCAGCCGTAGGTAACCACCCTACCAAGGAGAAATTGCCGGAGGAGTTATGGACCACTAATCCTGAGTTTGAGCCGGAGTAGTTGTTAAGGATCATTGGGTTTGGCATGGTGCTGAGCGGATTCGTGAGATTTGGAAGACTGAGGATGAAGCTATGTGGATTGAGGAAGGGGAGCTCCTTGGCCAATTTCCTGAACTCAGCCCTTGAGGACAAGGCTATTTGTAAGGATGGAAGACATGTTAGAGATGAATTTTATAGCTGCCGAAAGAAGGGAGCAGAGTGCTAATAATAATTAGGTCAGCAGCTATATTTTCTTATTTTATTCTATTCTTTATTTCTGTTAATTAGGGTCCAATGGTTGGGGCTTAATTATGGGCTTGTATTGGCCAGTAGAATATATAGGGTTACAGCCCTTAGGAGCAGATAATCCAGGAAATAGACCTTGATCAAATAAACGGCGCTTAGGGCTTGGAAGTAGAAGGTTCCTCTTCTGCTAGGATTCTTAGTGATCCATAAGTGGTTGTGCTGATATTGTTACAAAGTTTCTTTGATTAAATCGTCTTTTCTCGACTACGTGATCCTCTTTACTCTAATAGATCAGCTCAAAGATATATGTGTGTGTTGTGTTTGTGTAGTACAGTTCTGAATAAACATTTATTTTCATTTCATCCATTATAACTAAAAACTTCATCAAGTAAAGAAACTAGAACTTCGGCTGCTACCATAAGGGGCATCCTACAGTTTGACAAGTGAAAGGCTCATAAGATGGTCAATCCTATCTATCAATGGTCAATCATCCTACAGTTTGACAAGTGAAAGGCTCATAAGATGGTCAATCTTATCTATCATGGATATAGAATTTAAAGAAACATTTCAAGTATCCATGCCGATAAATCTCCATCTAATGTAACAGATGATATGTAAGTTCTGAAGTGTAACACAGAAAAGTTCAAAAGGGCGAAAGGGTGAACAAATCTAGCCAGCTGCACATGCTATTCTACACCCCATCTGGTAAACCTTAAGTCCCTTAGCCAACAAGCAAATCAAACTTCTCATCTGCCTCTTATAACCCATAAATATTAGTTAATATATTGCGTTAAAAAAAAAATTGACACAGCATGTAATGCTGCTAAAATTATAATACAGCACTTTGATGGAGCAGTAACCAATTGACTCAGTAGGTCAAGTAAAAATAATTCTTATCAAAATTTCTATAAGTGATTACTGGAAATCTCACCACTTGTTATTGCTTCATAAGCTAATTGGGGGCATATAAAATGCACATGGCAGTCAACAGCTCCAGCAGTAACAATCATTCCTTCTCCAGCTATAACTTCGGTATTTACCTGAACAGAAAAATCAACCAAAATGTTGATCATCAGAGTTGATGAATGCATAAAAGCAGTAAAATTAAATTTATGTATTCCAAACTCCCAAACTCACTCCTATAATCATATCATATGAAAGTGGCACTTCATTCATGATGTCTGGGTTGCCTGCTTTCCCAAGAGAAGTAATATAACCATCTTTAATGCCTATATCAGCCTTAAAAATTCCTGTATAATCAATAATCACGGCATTTGTTATTACAGTGTCCAAACAATCACATGATCGATATCCACAAGCCTGTCCCATTCCATCTCGCACAACTTTTCCACCACCGAAGACACACTCATCACCATAAACTGCAGAATCCCTTTCAATTTCTGCAAGTAAATCAGTGTCCCCAAGCCGAATTTTATCACCAGTGGTAGGACCATACATATTAGCATAGCTTTCACGAGACATTGAATGACAAAATAAAGATCCTTCTTCAACGACATATTCCCTGCACGTTCAAATCAAACAAAACATTAAGAATATTTCATAACCATGATATACACTTTACACATTTATCAGAATTAAGCCTAGATTCCAAATTTCATAAAATAAAGGATCTCTCTGACCTAGCATTTGCTTCCTCTGAAAAACCATATATTCCTTCATGTACAGCTTTCATCACAGATGTGGTTTCCATATCACCCACCTGACAATCAGCAATATTATTTCCTCCCCTGATAATTTGTTTTCCACCAATTCTGACAAGTGCAACACTTTTCGCGTCCCCTGGCTGCAAAACCAAGCAAATTTAATACACCCTTCATGTGGATGGTTGGAGAAAACTGGGTTTCATCATCATAAATTATTTTAGAATATAAATGAATACATGAAATCAGGAGACATAATAAAAGATAAGTTACAAATAACATGTTTAGGCTTTTATAGATTTTAATGATCACTATAAAATTAAATGCACCACATCATCTCTAATTATGCAACCATCAAAACATTTATGTTCTGCCATCTTAGTGTCTGGGTAAAACAAATACATGGTTATTAAACATCTTTATATGGCCGCCTATTCAATGTACTCAGAGATCCTTTTTTTAGTTTAAACACATGCTACGTACTTTGGCAGTCGATAACTCCTTTTGATATTACCATATTGTATTAACATGATTTTTTACATCACTTATACCTTTCAGGTTCTGATCAGAATAAATGGAAGTGCAAACACTTTATCCATCCAAATTTTATATGAAAGATTAAGTGAAATATGAGGCAGCTTGACTGATGGAACATGGATTTCCTGGGATTTTATGTATTATAAACTCAACAAGGATCAGGATGGAGAAAAAAGAAAATCAGGTTTTTTATCAGCAAAACAAATTAGCCAAGTCTTTTTCATGTAAATTAATATTTATGTATCTCATAATAAGCTGGAAGCCTGGAATAATGTCTGGTCTTGAAATAAGCACATTCTGAATGAGTCTAGGGACAAGAGTCCCATCCAATTTCTTGGGACACAAAATAATTGACGGAGGCACTGAATTGCAGTGAAGTCAAGTTTCAAAAGGTAAGCAATTCAATAATGCTATCTGAATTGTGCCACGCATGCTAGAACTTGCGGAAATATTGTATTAGCATAATAGGTTATGTCAGAAAGATAGTTTCTCGACTTTTATATTTAAATATGTAAACACTGATCAATGTAATTGCCAGTTTGAACACATAGAACATTCAATGGTTAGTTTGCAAGAAAAGTAGGTTGAAATTGAAACCTCAAACCGGGTAGCAGTTCCAGCAGGGATATTTAGCCGCATGCCAAATGCCTTACATCGATCAAAAACCAAGTACGGGTTGACCTCAATGAAGTGGTAATGACTTCCAACCTGAAGAGGGGAAAAACAAATAAATAAATCATTCTTTAACATAATCGTTGGACAAGTTCATAGCGGGTGTTTTCTTTCATCACTTTAGTCATGAATTTTGTTCAGGAAGAGAAAAGAAGAATCTAGCTACACCATTGGTAATGATTTTACATATGAACTAAATGAAGAATACTGGTACATGGTTCAAAAGTAGGTTTTTCCACAAAAGTCATAGCCAAACTGACCATGTTACATGTTCTACATAGCTAAGCTGATTAAATTTAAGTTCCATCTCTATTTATGGCAAAAGATGTGAAGATCTAACAGTATGCCTAAAAAATGTCCAAAATAAAGTCAGTCAGCTAGCCTCTGGGTGAAGAAAAGGAAAGTTTTGACAGGGTTGTCAATAAAATAGAAATAAGGAATTTACATGATTTAGTTACCTGAATTGGTCTGTCTCCAGTATTTGTTACTTTAAGTACTATGCCTTTTCTTCCTGTGTTAATTGTAATAAGCCCAGGTGCACAAATAACTTCACCAGGAATTTTACAAGTTTCAATTGGGGGAAATTTGTCTAGGGAGGGAGCTGCAGGGAAAAAAAAAAAAAAAAATCCACTGCTATGAGAGAGCAATTCATGCAAAACTAGTTTTGTTGTAGTGGCGACAAAATTTAGTTGTCAGCTAACTATCATGACTGGTATCATTCCAGCTTTGTCAATTCACACTCCATATTGTCCAAGGTGCAGTACAATCAAACCAAGCTATTTATGTACTATGAGCTATAAGAGATGATGATTCAGATAAACGACAACATGCCAAGATGAATGATATGTGTTTCCGACAAACAGGCTTTAGATTTTTAGAACAAACTCTTACAATTTCTAGGGTCAAGAAACTAATGATGATATCAACCCATATGATTGCTGGTTTAATATCTTATATATGTTGCCAGCCACCATGAAGTAAGATCAGGTTAGTTTAACTAAATTGGACTTCAGGCCAGTAATTCTGCAATAGATGAATCCTTTTTAATTTCGATACCAGTTGCAGCCACAATGAAGTAAGATCAGATAAGTCCATGTTAGTTAAAATTAACTTCATGAGCATCAGCACAGTAGTTCTACAATCAACATATTAAGCAAAAAATTGGTAGCAGTACTGGAGCATCCATGACAGTAGCCAGTAATTAACTAAATATTTGTCCAAAATAACCAGACCAACTTCGTTACTCAGTATGATGTTTCCAGAGTTCAGAATTTATTAGGATAAATCCTAAGATTGCAACATTCTTATCATCTCTGAAGGAAATTAATGCTTGATAGAGAAGCTTCACTGGTACTCTACTGTGATCATCAGCTTGTTTGTTAGCTTTTGTCATGGCATAGTCCAATACTTCAAAACTATCATGCAACTAAAAGATTATACAACAGCTTATTTCAAGTCATAAGCTGTTTAGGAGCACCCATGTCTTTGGTGCTTACAGAGATTTGAAACTTGTAATGTAACTCTAGAGTTCACTTTCAATCAGGGATTCATTATCCCTATGTAATTGTCCTTTTCATCAATAAAAGCTTTGTTTCTTATTAAAAAAAATATAAAAAAAATTATTAAACATGCATTCTTTAAAAGGAACAAAAACACACTAATTCTTTAAACTAATATCCCAAAATTCACACGTATAATAAGCAGATGGTGTTCTCAGATTTTTCACTAAGATGAACATAAATTTCTTTTGCAACTGGCAACAGCTGTCAATTAAGCAATTTCAATGCATTGGAAGGATTTTCGCTATTGCTTGGGCACAGGACACAAAAATGGTTATATATCAAGATAATCACCTGGAAGAAAAGAGCCATGTAAGGCTAGCTCCAGATTTCCATTTTCACATGATATAGGATCGTGGATTGTTATCAACTTTGTCCCATCTGGAAAGGTCCCCTCAACCTATTTGGAGACAAGGAGCCAATAGTAGTTATCTCAATCGTATTCTCTTGCTGCTAGTTCAAATGATGACAATTATTTCATCAGAGAAATCACAGTTAATACCTGAACTGAATGCAATAGATAAGGGACAGCGGGAAGAACTTGTCTCCTGTAAAAAGTAAAAAGTTCATCATTACACCTGATAGAGGTCTAGAAGAATGTTAAGCATGACTCAGGGAAATAAAAAAATTATAAGATAAAATTAGACAATCAAGAGAACCTCTTATGCGTTGATTTTTCAAAATGTCTTTAAGAGTTAGTACACAACCATTGGCACAAAAATAACGAAGACTAGCAGGTGAATGGTTACACATCGTGTTCCAAACTCCATTAAAGTTCTTCACTTCATTATAATGTAAATCTTGGTTTCCCCAAAAGTTATTAATTGCTTTTGATTCTCTTTAGTTTAATCGTCCATGCACCAAAGCACTGGGAAGGTGCCAACTTTAAGATCAACCATCAAAGACTTCACATTGTCCCAGTTGCCATTTTTACAAGCAAAACAAAATCTCACCATCATTAGAATCCTCTTTATCACCACAACTTGATGAAACATTACATCATCTTTAGAACATTTTCCGTATAATTAACTGAGCTGGAAAAGATTCGATTAATTCTATATTAATACCTTCCCAACAATTGCCTCCCAAGATCCATCAATTCCACCACGCTTTTATCCCCATCGCGGACAAATTCCAATATCTATTCGACATTCCATAAGTACATCAGACAGACATAAAATTAGACAGAGATGAGCCTGTATGGTAAAACTGGCGCACCCAACGCAACTGAATGAAAATGCACTCGTGACAAAATTCAATAATCATTATCGTAAACCAAAAACATTAAATTATAAAGTGACTTGGGGGGGGGGGGGGGGGGGGGGGAATACACCAATCAGCATCCATATAAAACGAAACCTATCACAGGGATGCACCAGTATGTAATTGCGAAAACAACGAATATTTCTTTACTTCACCCAAAAAGAAAAAAAAACAAAAAAATCCTCACCTGCGTTGCTAAAAGAGCAACGGCTTCAGCGTGATTAAGCCTTAATCCACGAGCCAAACGTTTCTGCGCTAACTGTCCAGCATTGTGGAGCATCAATTTCTCAGTTTCTCTTGGTGCCAGTTTCATTTCCGTATATTTCCAGTCGAAATTCCGATTGAAAAACACCTTTTGGAAGAGTTGAAATCGATTAATTTCTTTTTCTCTAGTCAACGCATGATCAAATTATGAATTGAAGTGAAAGAGCAGTAGATTATCAGTTCAGTGATGGTTTTAAGTGATGACTTTGTCCCAAGAGCGTTTTGCAGCATCTCCACATTAAACATTTCTATATATCACAGATTCCATTAAGGCACACCTTTCAATAGAAATTTGATTATTACATTGTCGTTTAGCTAGAATGTTAATTTATACAGTAAAATTGAAAATAGAAATGAAAGTATCAATACATATATTTTAAAGTTCTCAATCTTAAATTTTATTTTTTTTTATATTTGGTTTTTGATAGAAGAAACATATGATACTTTGATCTAATTTTTTTCCTTGAAATGTTTTTTTTATTTCATTATGATATCTAAATTAAATAAATTGTTAACTTAAGATTGTATTTAATCGTTATTTATTGCTATAATTAGCACTTGCAAGCTTAACATTTGTTAATTATATATATTATTTGTTAGAATGTAATTTTTGAGTCGGCTACCACCTACTTCTATGTGACATTTTTATTGTCGAGCTCGATTTGATAGGTTCGCACTCCTTTACCTTGATTCATGATCACTTATGACGATTTAAGATCAGTTTTCAAGACCATATATGCCCAATTGTTGTTTATTAATAATTTATAATGTCCTTTTGACATAACACACCACATCTTGCTCGTAAATAGTTATAAGTCACAAATGTCCAACCTGTTGCTGACCAATAATTTATGTTATGTCCCTTTGGCATAAAACACCTCATCTAACTCGAGATCATAGGTTTGTTGCCCTGTGGCAATCTCTTAAGATACATGTCTAACAACTAATATCACGTTAGATTGAACATCCACATTAGTATTTCTGACCATGCACATATTGAATATTTATTTATTTTTTGTAAATATTATTTATAAAATAAATTAAGATGAAATATTAAAAAAATATATTTTTTGAAATTCAAACACACTTATGATCAATTTGTATTCCTTTTGACCTATATGAATAATCACGAATAGTTAAATTTATATCCAATATTTAAAATTAATATAATTATCTATATAACACACAACTCATAAAAAAATATTAAGATAAAATAAAAAGTAAAGCAAATTGAATAATCTTATTATAAAATTAGTTTTTCTTCTTATTCAAAGAATTTCATTTTTTTATTAAAATAAATAATTAATTAATTTTACATTTTACGAGATAAGTTCATTACAAATAGGTTAACCTATCATTTATTAAAATTAATTAATTCTTGTTAAAACTCACACATTGCGGTTACTTTGTATTCTTGATCTGTGTGAACAATCACAAATATCTAAATCAACACAAATATTTAAATAACACACAATTCATCAAAAAATATTTAGATAAAACAAATCGAATAATCATATTAGAAAATTATTTTTTTTTTCTTCTTAATCAAATAATTTCATGTTTTTATTAAAATTGTTAATCAATTAATTTTATATTTTACAGTATATGTTCACCAAAAATTAACTGACCTATCATTATTCACCATGGACAACTAATCATTATAATCATCTAATGTACAATGAAATTCCAAATTTCAAATTGTAGGAAGATTCGGGCCAACTTGTCCTACAATTACAAAAATTAAATAATTATTGTTCTAATTCGACAAAAAAAAAAAAAGAAAAAAATGCCTTATTTTCCTTTTTTTTGTCAAGCACCTAGAGTTATTATCCTATTTTCACATTTTTTTCTAAAACTTTGTATTGGAACAAATTTTGTTGTATAAAGTTGTTCAAAGTTATATATAATTTTTTGTGATACTTAAAAAACTAGTATTGTTCTAATGCAACACACAATTTATAATGTATTTTTAAAAATAAGTAAATCTAATTTTAAGTAATTTTAAATATTTAAAAATAGTCAAATTATTTTATTATTTTATTGATAAAGGCACGCGAATATAAATTTACATAATCCCTCCATCTCAAAATAAAATTATTATTTCTATAATAAATTGATTAATTGTATTAAAATAAGTTATTTAATAAGTTTAAGAAAAATGTTATTAATTAATATAGATTTGTAATCCAAATATAATACAAATAATAAATAATAAATATTTAAATTTAACCCAAATAATGAACGAAAAATTGTATATTTTTAATAATTTTGATGTATACGACATAGATATCAAATCGTAAAAATATAATTATTTTATATATTATAAGTAAAAAATATTACTTATATTTTAATAAATTAGAAAAAAATTCCAAGAACGATAGAAAGTTTCCCTAAACTTCGGGATTTCAATTTTACCCGTAGGGTAGGGTAAGCTGCGGGTAAACGGGTAATTGGGCAGGGTAGGACATAAAAGTTCGGGTAACGGGTAGGGTATTACTCATACCCGTCAAACAATGTCAGGGTAAGCGTAGGGTATGAGTTTAACATTTTACCTGTTTACTCGACCCGTATACACAATATATATACACATATATATTATAAAATAATATATAATAAAATAAATATTAATTATTTTTAAAAAAGCAGTATTTGATTATTTTAATTATTTTTATATCCTAAAATTCTAATTTGAATCAAGTGATTGGTGATTACATAAATATTATATTTTGGATGTTATTATTATTACTTTATATCATGATGATTTGTATTCATGTTTAGTAATATTGTATTTTGTTAATTTTTAATTGCGAAGGAAGTCAATAAATGTACTTTTATTCCAAAAAATATATTTTTGCAGGGCGGGCGGGCAAGACTATTCAATTTTAGTCATATAACATAACATATAAATGGATAATTCGTTTACCCGCGTGTATTCGTATACCCATCGAATATTATCCATATTCTATTCAAAATAAATAAATAAATAATAGAGTAGGGCATGAAGGAGACGTACCCACAGCCTACCCTATCCATTTATATCCCAACCTAAACTCATACAGCATAAGTGTATATGAAATGTCTGGTTCCGAAAAATCGTAAAGAAACACAAGAGACCCAACCCCAAATTAAGAATTGTACTATAAAAGGGCCCATGAGGGATTGAAGACCGTTCGAAAATGAGCAACTAGAAATTCATAAAAGAGGATGACCGACTAGACATAAACCCAAAAAAAGAACAAATGAGGCAAAAACCGGGTGACAGCAACCATTAACTTCAAAAAAACAGCCACGTCACTTCCACATCTGTTAAAAGTTAAAAATTCATTACTTTTATCAAAAATTTTCTACCATCATGAACCTAACTCCTAACTTTGTAATGAGTTCCATCATTCACACATTATTTTAACATTTTTATAAATTATCTTTATTTATATTTTTCACTTATATATTTCTAATGACCATCTTACTAAATTTAAAATATTAATATTATATATTAATTTAACTAATAAATAATATAATATTTTTTTAAACAAAACACGATAAAAAAATACTATAAATTCATTTGATTTAATGAACAACATTAATATAGAAAGAGAAAAAAAAAAAAAAAAAAGAGAGACTGTTGCAAGCTTTTGTCGTATTATCATGGAAAAAATTGTTCCATAATGAAAGGTAAAAAAATTCTCCCTCTGTCTACAAACTACAAATAAATAAATAAATAAACAAATGGTTGTGTCAGATAAGGCAGCAGCTTATGGGCCCCACTCTAACGCGTACGTGTATAGCACGCGCCAATGGGAGCCAGGCGTGTTGCCCACAGGCAAGCTCCCGACCTCACCTTTTTCTTCCCTTTTTTTTTTTTTTTTTTTTTTTTTCTAACTGAGCTCCTGAATTTTTAACTTAGATTTATGATGTGACAAAACTCAGCTTCAATATAATGATGTTAAACCTAGCTCCTGGCTTTTGGTGGGGTTAAGGAGCTGTCGTTGTGGGCACCCTTATACCTAATCAATTTTAGCTTTGCTCCGATGCAAAAACTATCCTATCACCTACACAAACGAGTGCAAATGGATCTCCTTCTATGATTGTACTATATATACACACACACACACACACACAAACAAAAAGAAAACAAAAACACTGCAAAAATCAAAGGAGTTGTCACCCCCCCTTCAAACACTTGTAGGATTTGTCGATGTTTTCAAGACCCTGCCACCATCTCCACCATTGAATTAAAAAAATTTGCCATGGACTCCAACTAACTCAATCTTGGAGAAAGAGTAGAAAAAGAAAAGGATGGGTCGACCATCCAACCTCAAACATGACGTCAGGCGTCGGACCTTTCGTAAGTTGGAAGAGTCTGTCACCTTGAGCCTCAAACAATCATAATTTTTAGGTGCTCAAAATTATTTTAAATATATATAATATATTAAAACTTGACATAAATATGTAGTGGCCCAGCGGCCAAATTCATTTTCTGGAGATTGAGTGATGAGCGTTCGAACCACACGGGCTTGTGCGGGCTCTTATGTATAGCTTTTTTTTTTTTAATTCTTGATTACGAAATAATTTATGAATTATGAATTAATATTTTAATATTAATTTGTTATTTTTATGTGCTAGGGATCTCTATGTATATCTTATTATATATATTTTATTATTCTTAATTATAAAATAATTCATGGGTTATTAATTAATATATTAACACTAATTTGTTATTTCTATTATCACGTCTTCTAAGAATAAATTCATATATCAGAATAGTAAAAGAAAAAAAAAAAGATAGAAAAACTAATCCAAAGTCAAGCTCGAGATATCAACGAATATTTTTCTTCCAATAAAAAATCAATTGTGGAAAGTGCACGTACAAATGAAAATAACTTGAAAAGAAATAAAGATATTGAAGAAGTACCTGAACATGTCAGTGTAGATAACAATGTGGAAACTCTGCTATTAATGTGGATGGAATCAATGATAATGATAACGCGATATTAATTGTATTTAAGTATTTATTTTTGGCTTGTTTGTCTTTTATTTTTTACGATAAATATCTAGAGTATTGTAAATGTTTTAATTTTTTAAGTTATTCTTGAAGTTTATACATTGGAGAAAATTATAATTTAGGGATCTATTATAAATACTTGACTCAGATCCAAATATAATTAGGTTCGACCCTGCTAAGAACATATTGCGTAGTACATTAAAGCAAAATTAAACTGTACCATTGTTCACTTGTGGCTGAACAAAGGTTTCTTCATCACAATTATCCTCATTTTCATTTTCATTCTCGACAACATGATCTTCTAATATTCGTTCTTGATTTTCTACACCTCTTTGCGCAGATGGACCAGTGACATTCTTTTCAGTTGCATTTGAGCCGTATATCTTGACATTCAAAAGATTGTTGGAGGCATATGCAAACACCAGAAGATCTCCAATTGCCAATGAATTGTCTTCAACAAAATTTTCCCAACCATCAAGGAAGAACCACATGCCGCCAACTTTTGCAACCTTTACTATTCACAGCTTGTTGTTTCGGTCTACCAATACACTTTTTCTAGCAATGATTCTTTCATTCGACAGATAAATGGTATGGGAATTTCCTGTAAGTTGCATATAATCAAAGAAACACAAATCAATTTCTGATCCAAAGGTCGGACGCATGTATATTGATGACATTATTTTATGTGTCACATGTAGTGGTAACATATTAACGAAATAATATTGGAAATATAAGACTAATTTTAAGAAAAAATGAATTTAATGTTGGAAAAATTACCATGTCAATGGCGTTGAGTTCCTTGACGAAGAACTTGAAGAACGATGGAGGATTCGACATCCTTGGATTCTTTGTTTGAAGAAACGAAATCTAGATTTAAGGAAAATTGAAGAAAATAGATTGTAAGGAGGCGTGGGTGATATTTTTTATTTTTGCAGACGCATAGAAGTAGGAGGAATTGCTAGGGTTTCGGACCAGACAAGAATTTTATGTCCAGACTTGATTAGATTGTCATGCATTCAATTAAATTTCATTCCTTTTTCTCTTAGATATTTTTTTTACCTTTATTTCTTGGTAGGTTGAAAGCAATAAATTCAAATTTTCTTTTATTGTTTTAGTTTTTCGTTAATTTGCATTCTCCAAAATCTGGGAAAAAATATTCAAATTATTTTTAAATATGAACCTGGTTTTGTAAAACACATATATTTTTAAATTTCCTTCTCTCTTTCTCTCTCTCTCTCTCTATTAAGTAAAAAAAATTTAATATGACGGCAAAACTGCACTCTAAAACAATTGTTTGACAATTTTCAAAAAATCCAAAAAATATCACCTACCACAATTATATTAAAATATCAATAAAACCAAAATTTCTAATAATGAAATTATAAAAAATACGGTCAAAGATATCGAAACCACACAAATTCTCAGCACCACAGTAAATTGTTATAATAAAATAATTGATATGAAATCACATAATTAAAAATTGAAAAATACAATCATGAATTTAGGAAACTAACACGCTAACTTTGGGACACCATGGCAAATTGTTGCATTACAATTATTTATATAAATTTTGGTTCTACTCACAAAATTAAACAAGAAAGCTGTTGTTTAATTTCACTTCAAAAGTCATTTAAGTTTTAATTTGCTACACATAATTTGAGACAATCACAATACAGCATAACTTAAGGAAATTGTATTTAAAGTTGAAAATTGTTTTTATAAATTATGATTTATGCAAATTTTTTGAGTGACAATAATATAATTCATTATATATTATTTATATAATAAAATACATTTTATCACGTTTATCATAACTAACATAATCAATGTGAATGCTAGCTCATAACAAACTATGTTTTAAACAACCAAAGTGCACACTGAATAACTAACGTGCATGCACAAAATATCTTTTTATTATGTTAATACCCTCCCCTCAAGTTGGAATGATAAGAATTTGAAATTCCAAGCTTCGAGACAATGAAACGTAATTGAAGTCCCGCTAGTGGATTACTCGTGAAAAGATTAAAAAGTTGATCATCAGTAGAGACAGGTTACTATAGGATTAAACTATATTTGTAGTGATATCAAACAAAGTGATAGTAAATATCTAAAGTGATTAGTTCGTTCATGGAAGATTGAATTTTGAACAGTATGAATGGTCGATTGACTATCACACCATAAAGTAAATGATAGTGAAGAAAGAATACTTTCTACCATCTTCATTTTTTTTTTGTAGATGGAGGAGTTGGTGGTACCAATAGACAACAAAGACTGATATACCTCCAACTCATATGTTATTGGATGCATATTTTCGCATGACAGTTTTCAGGAAAAGATGCACCGGAGAAACTCATATTGAGTTGGTACCACACGACTCATGTATCATACCATTCTAATGGGTGGATTGTGCTTCACTTTTCTACAGAGGCGAAAATGGAAACTGTGTGATCTAAAGAGGCATACTAGATCTACGGAATGAACTTAATCATGTGCCATCTATCAGTGGAATTCCAATTTGACTCAAATCCTGAGTTCAAATTTAAGGTTTGGGGGATCCCTACCCAATATTCACCTGGAACTTGGAATCCTTCCGGTAAGATAGTATCGGTTATTGACACCTCGATTGTTGTCGACTATCAAAACGTGGCCAAAAACCATGTTGATGGCTCCGTTTTGAAGCTTTAGCTGATGCCTTTGTCCATTGTTGATATTTTAATATTACTATATGTAGTATGTTCTTATCATTATCGACATTTTGCATTGTGCCACCAACAACTCCATGATGACGTTGTCATTGCCCTGGTCGTGGACGCAAAAGTCAACAAAGATTCTCATCCTCTTCAATCAAAATGATAGAAGTAGAATAAAAAAAGAGCACACGACCTCCATCACAGAAAGCAAAGTTGGGCAACTCGAGGGAGGAGGAAGGTATTAGAGATGTATATATATTCTTTGTATATTTTGTTGATTGTAATTCTTGTCCCACATCATGAACGTTTAGTTTTTACAAATCTTTGTAACCTCTATATGTATTGTGTGACTAAGTGTGAATAAAACATCTTCCACGACTCTCTTTATGGTATCAGATCTTTTGTTGGCCAATCACCCAAAATTTGATCCTCCTTTCATTCGTCTTACGGTTGTTAAAGAAAGTTCAACCCTTACTTATTTGTACTAGGATCTTTTTACCAGCAATTGCGCTGCCCATCCTTCCCCATCACCATGGCAAACCAAACATCCTTTGTCGTGTTCAACATTACTGCTCAAGCTCCCCTCAAATTAACGTCCACAAATTACACCGCATGGTTGTTCCAGTTCTGTACTTTGCTATCCTATTATGATTTTTCAGAGAGAGAGAGAGAGAGAGAAACGAAGATCGTTTGGGCTTCAATAGCCTTCTTTTCTTTTATTCTTTTTATGTTAGCCATGATTATCAATTTGTTTACCATGGATTATGTATTGAATATGTGTGGCTAAACATCTAGTGATTTTAGGGAGTGCATGATTATGGATTCATATGTTTTTCTTTAATGATATTATTTCCCTTCCTATATTTGTTTATGCTTTCTTGATTTGAATGTCATATGAAACTATGTGGAGACTAATTGCATATATGTAGTTTATCCATTACTGCACGGGATGGAGTAATTGGTTAGTGGATTAGGAATGCATAATATAACACTTGTTAGATCGGGAGATTCGTAAGTATTATGATGAGAATAGATCGTAGGCACGATTGAGAGTTAGATAATATCTTGAGAATGATCAGTGTTATCTAATCTACATTTAGATCTAACTCGAAAGATATGATCTAGATATATTAGTGATTCTCCTACAGATATATGAATTAAATATGGTTTGATACATTAAAGGAACTCATATGAACCATATGAATGCATGTCCCTGGAATCCATACAATCTCTGATTATCTTTAGTTTTTTTAATCTGATTTGATATTCATTTCTACTTCTTTATTTGTTTTATTTTATTTTACCAAACCAATTTCAAGTTGATTCTTTGGATAATTGATAGTATCATAAACGAATACTTAGTTAAATTTATTATATACGCTCCCTGTAGATACGATACCTGTTCTCACCATATTTTACTATAATTTACCTCGTGCACTTGCGAGTCGTATTTTAAGTGAAATAAAATAGCGAACAAGTTTATGGCGCCGTTGCCGGGCATTGGCGTAATTTACAACTGATATTCGTTTTAGATATTAGACTTTAATTTAAAGTGTATATTATAGTTTAGTATATAGTTTTTATTTCTTTATTTGATTTGTGTCGTGTTTGCAGGTAGCTTATGAACACTCGATCCAAAGGTGCAAGACATTTGATACCAATTGATCCATAGATCGAAGCAACTGCCCGACATAGAAGTACTTTAAGAACACAAGTAAATAGAATGTATGAAATATACGCATTGCATACAGAGATGGAGGAGTTGCGAGCATTGATGAGACAACAACAACAACAGCAACAACCATCGGAGGATGTGAATTATATGCAAGGACGAGTCTATAATAATAATTATAGACAAAATCATTTTGGACAAAGAGATAGACTCAACTATTCAAATCCGAACAACTTTGAGCAGCCACCACTCGATTTCTTTGTTACCAATGAAGTTATAAATAAAGAAAAGAAATTAGATTTGGAGAATATACTTGCATCTTGTATGCAGACTACAAAGCAAATGATGGATACGCAGGAAGCAAGGGTTGACAATTTAGCCATCATGGTAGACAAACTCACAACTACTATGGGAGCTCAAATTAAATCATTGGAAAGGTAAGTGGGCCAACTGGCTAAAGCAATAGAAAGTCAACAGCGAAAAAGTCAATTTTCTAGCAATAGGGTAGTTAACCCAAAAGAGCGGTGTCAAACTATTGAGTTAAGAAACGAAAAGCAATATGAGGGTCATCCAATGCCTACAAGTGAAGAAGTTGAAGTGGACATTGACAAAGAAAAGAAATTGGGAAAACTACAAGAACCCCCAAAAGATGCGGAAGAGAATGGGGGTGTGAAAACACCTAAATATATGTCACCGCCTGCATATGTTCCACCACTACGATTCCCAAGGCAAAAAAAAGCAAATGAAGGATGCACAATTTACAAAGTTTTTGGAAATGTTTAAGAAATTGACAATTAATATCCCTTTTGCTGAAGCTATTGAACAAATGCCTAACTATGCTAAATTTTTGAAGGAAATCATGGCAAAGAAAAGGAGAATTGAAGATTATGAGACGATCAATCTAACTGAGGAGTGTAGTGCAATTCTCCAAAGGAAGCTTCCACAAAAATTGAAAGATCCGGGGAGTTATACAATTCCTTGTGTAATTGGTAACACTTATTTTCATAAAGTGTTATGTGATTTGGGGGCTAGTATAAATTTAATGTCACTATCTATATTTAAGAAATTGGAATTGGGAATGGTGAAGCCATCATCCATTACATTACAATTAGCTGATAGATCTGTAAAGCATCCAAAGGGAATCATAGAAGATGTGCTTGTCAAAGTTGATAAATTCATATTTCCTATGGATTTTATTGTAGTGGAGATGGAAGAAGACCACGAAGTGCCATTGATATTATGAAAACCATTTCTAGCTACTGGAAGAGCACTTATTGACATGCAAAAAGGAGACCTAACCTTGAGGCTTAATGATGAGAAAGTTATATATTCCTTATACGATGCAATGAAGTTTCAAGAAGATGTGGATGAATGCAATATTGTGGATGTGATGCAAACATGCGTAGATGAAGAACAAGCCAAGAGTTGCTCAACTGAATTACTTGAAGCTTCCTAAGATTCAGAGATGGACAAACACCAATATGAGATGCTATCAAGCATTAACGAAGAAAAGGAGAAACTTGAGGACATGTTAAAAGACATAGAAAAAGCCACACCATTGAAAGAGCTGCTAAATCACTTATCTTATGCATACCTTGGTGAAGGTAAAAAAATTTCGGTAATTGTATCATCTACCTTGTCAAAATCTGAGTTGAGTAAGTTGCTTGAGGTACTTCAACAATATAAAACTACAATAGGTTGTTGGTAGAGAGAATTAGCCCATCTATTTGCATGCATAGAATTTTAATGGAAGAACCTCATAAACTGTGTGTGCAACATCAACGTCGATTAAATCCTGTGATGCAAGAGGTTGTACAAAAGGAAGTTCTAAAATGGTTGGATAATGGAATTATTTTTCCTATTTCTGATTGTCAATGGGTAAGTCCTACATAAGTAGTTGCTAAAAAGGGGGGGATGACTATAGTAAAAAATGAACAAACTAATGAAGTTGTGGCAACTCAAGTAGTTAATGGATGGAGAATTTGCATTGACTATAGAAAATTAAATGAAGCTACTAAAAAAGATCACTTTCCATTACCTTTTATCGATCAAATGTTGGATAAGTTGGTTGGTCACGCATATTATTGTTTTCTGGACGGATATTCGGGATATAACCAAATAGCCATAGCACCTAAAGATTAGCATAAAACTGTACTTGCTCATATGGTGTTTTTGTATTTCGAAAATTGCCCTTTGGTTTATGTAATGCGCCTGCAACCTTTCAAAGATGTATGATGGACATATTTCATGATTTAATTGAAAATATTATGGAAGTTTTCATGGATGATTTTTCTGTATATGGGTCATCTTTTGATCATTGCTTACATAATTTGACACGTGTGTTACATAGATGTAAAGAAACTAATTTAGTTTTAAATTGGGAAAAGTGTCATTTTATGGTTAACGATGGTATTGTACTTGAGCATAAATTTTTTGCTGAAGAATTAGAAGTGGATAGAGCTAAAGTTGTGGCGATTGATAAATTACCACCACTTGCTAATGAAAAATCATTAAGGATTTTTTGGGACACGTGGGTTTTATAGAAGATTTATTGCGAATTTTTATAAAATAACCCAACCTATGTTCAAATTACTTGAAAAAGATGTCCCTTTTTGTGTTTGATGATTTGTGTCTATAGGGGTATGAGTCTTTGAAGAAGGCATTAATTGAGGCTCCAATCTTGGTAACCCTAGACTGGACACAACCCTTTAAATTGATGTGTGATGCAAGTGACTATAATTTGGGAGTAGCTCTTGGTCAAAAGCGAGACAAAAGTTTTAGAGTTATTTACTGCACAAGCAAGATGTTTGATGTAGCACAAAAAAATTATACCACTATGGAGAAAGAGATGCTAGTAGTAGTCTTTGCCTTTGATAAATTTCGAGCATATTTAACAGGGACTAAGACTATTGTATACACCGACCATGCTGTCATACAATATCTCTTTGAAAAGAAAGATGCAAAACCAAGACTAATTCGATGGGTTTTACTTTTGCAGGAATTTGATTTTGAAATTCGAGACCAATGAGGCTGTGAAAACGTGGTACCGGACCACCTTTCATGGTTGGAAACGGAAAATCAAGCACCTATCAAAGAAGGTTTTTGGGACGAAGAATTGTTAGGACTTGAATCTAACATCCCGTGGTACTCAGATTTGGTAAACTTTATAGTTGGAGGTTTCATTCCAAAAGATTTTAACTCACATCAAAATAAAAAGTTTCTACATTATGTAAAATTTTACTATTGGGATGAACCATTCTTGCTTCGGAGATGTGCTGACATGGTGATAAGACAATGTGTCCCTCAAGAAGAGTGGAATGATATAATTCAACAATGCCATGCATCTCCAAGTGGGGGCATTTCAGTGCAAATCGAACAGCTGCAAAGGTTCTACAATCCGATTTTATTGGCCTTCAATTTATCAAACCTGCCAATTATTTGTTTTGTAGTGTGATAGGTGTCAAAGAACTGGGAACATATAAAAAAACGAGATGCCATTGACAAACATAGTGGAAGTAGAAATGTTTGATGTATAGGGGATCGACTTCATGGGCCCCTTTTTTCCTTCATCCAATGGATACGTATACATACTACTTGCCATTGATTATGTATCCCGTTGGATCGAAGCCATACCAACCAAAACAAATTATGCAAGAGTAGTCTTAAATTTTCTAAGGAAGAATATCTTTACAAGATTTGGCACACCTAGAGCTATAATTAGTGATGGAGGGAATCATTTTTGCAACAATTGGATGAATTCTCTCGTAGCCAATTATGGTGTGAAACATTGAGTCACAACAGCGTATCATCCTCAAGCCAATGGCCAAGCCGAATTAGCTAATCGGGAGATCAAACAAGTGCTAGAAAAAATAGTGGGGGTGACTCGAAAGGATTGGGCGTTCAAGCTAGATGATGCACTATGGGCATACCAAACAACATACAAAACACCATTGGGCTTCTCTCCATATCAACTTGTGTTTGGAAAATCATGTCACCTACATGTTAAATTAGAACACAAATCATATTGGGCAGTGAAGAAGTTGAACATGGATTTGAAAGTGGCTGGAGAAACTTGTACAATGCTCTTGAACCAATTAGATGAATTTCATGATGAAGTTTATGAAAGCTCAAGAATATATAAGGAGAGAACAAAGCAATTCCACGACAAGTTACTCAATAAGAAAGACTTACAAAAGGGGGATTTAGTACTTCTTTTCAATTCAAGATTAAGATTGTTTCTTGGAAAATTAAAATCAAGGTGGCCTAGCCCTCTCAAGGTACATGATGTTAATGAATGCAATGGAACGATCGAACGCATAGAAAAGAGTGGGGAAATTTTAAGAGTTATGGTCATCGTGTCAAGAAATACTTCTCGTCGGAGTACAAACTTGAGGCTTTTACTATCCATTTGGATGAACAATAAACAATTGTAATATGTCAAGCTAGAGACAATAAATCAAGCGCTGACCAGGAGGCAACCTGGGAAAAAAATAGAGAAAAAAAGAAGAGAGGGAGAAGCACGGACCATGCTATGCAACATTCATTGTCACATATGTTATCTATATTACATACATAGGAAGAAGATGATGCAACTTTGGAAGCTCACTACCCACCACCACCGCCGCCTCGATGAGGGCAAATTCATAATTTATGGGCATTCTATACATTTTACCAAACTTAATCTTCTTGAAGAATAATTTTTTGTGGTGGATGGACGTGCCCCATAAACCACGTAATTGGCCCTAGTATGGTACTTTTTTTTTTCTTTTGTTTCTTTTCAATTTTAGTATTTTCTTTCTAAATTAGTAGTGTAAAATATGTAATATAAAGCCCAACAACGATTATTTTCTTTATTTTATGATGATTGTAGCATTGACCGATACTAATGATGATAATATTTTATTTGATAATGATTATTGGTAAATTGAGTATGTTGTAAAAAAATGATATTTGTACATGCAATGAAGTCTTGAATATCTTGAATCATGATTAACATGTGAGATTTTGAGCCTATTGATTCTTTCTAGTGTGTTTAGTTGGATAAATGTCAAAATGTCTATAACTTACCTGTGATTTGCTCAAGTTTAATAGAATAATGTGGATTTTGGAAGTGATTTTAGGCCATCTTTGGTAGCCTTGTTATCTTTTCAATTTTAACCATTTACACAAAGTTATCCTAGTTAGCCCCTTTGAGTCTTGAGCCATTCTTTGATAGCCAAGTTACACTATTCGTACATGGAAGTAATATAAACAGAGTGGACTTGTTGAATATAAAATAATATTGCATGTTAGAAGGCTTGGTGAATGTGGAGGAATGAATTGAAAGATTGTGAAAACTGGTTATGAATTGGAAGACAAGTCACTTCCTTTTTTTTTCAGTGAGTAGTTTCCCTTTTGGTCTTGGGATAATTTCCTCATGTTATTGATGTATTAACATTAGTTTAGGATTCAATATAGAGATGTTTATGCTTTTATCCATTTATTTCATGTTTTATATGTTGATGTGTGAGAACTTGATCAATTTTTGCATGTTTATTAGGTGTAGAATTAATAGATGTAATAGTTGTTGATTCTTCATATGTCTTGAAATAAATGGCATGTTTAATTTCATGATCGAAAGATATGTTATTAAATATGATGGGTTATTGAGTCTTAAAATCCTCTTGGAGTTAAGTATGGGAAATAAGGACCAAAAGTCGATTTATCCTACTTTAATATACATGATTAGAGAGATAATAAATAATTAATCTATTCAACATAAGTGACCCCCATATGAAAGTATATGCAACTTGATTATTGAATCATTCTCTAGATTAAATTCGGATATAACATAGAGGCAAATTTCCCAAGGTCATTTTTAAATTAATTAAGAAAATCCAAAAATCAATTCTAGTGTTAATTTAGATCAAGATAATTTTGTGTTTTTTATTTATTCATTTAGGAAAGTTTAGGTAATTAATCAACCTCTCCAAATTCAATAGTTTAAATAGTAGTTCAGATTAAATTTAAATAGCCATCTAGAATTCCACATATACTTATTCTTCGTGGGATCGATGCCCTTATTTAAGCCTGTTGCTACAATAATCGTGCCCATTTTGGGTGAAGCTGGATGTAAACCACTTTCGCTTCACCCGACACTCTCCCAAGCCAACTTCTCATATGCTCCAGTAGCGGCCTGCATCACAGACAGGCTCTCGCCCCTATTTAAGGAAGTGCCAGTTGTGTGGAGAAACTAGACACAGCCCGCCGTTGCTTTATTTACTCTCATGCCCCTGTTACTCAAAATCTTCATGGTTCCGCGTACACACATCCTTAGTCTCACACTGGGGCCTCGACTCCTCTGTCATCTGATTGGATATTGGATTCAGGGGCATCTCATCACATTACTATAGATCTTGCAAATTTTTCTCTTCATGCCCCTTATGAAAGGAACGATGATGTCCTAATTGGTGATGGTAAATGGCTTTGTATTGCGAATATTGGTTCACTTTGATTTACCAATGTTGATTTTCTTGATTTCTCTGGAGCCTTACATGTCCTTTGCATCTCTCGAAATCTTATTTCAGTCTCACAGTTATGCATAATGAATGATATTGTGATTAAATTCTCATCCTCAGGTGATGGATCATCGCTTGGGGGACATCCTTTTACATGGACCTCACGTTAATGGACTTTATGTGTGGCCGGCTAGTGTGTGTACACCTTCAACCCTTGTCCATGTGGCACTTTCGGTTAGGTCATCCGTTCGCCAAATTTTTATGTTATGTTATGTCCACAAAAAATTTTCCTTTGAAAAAGTCTTTGGATTTTGCTTGTAATTCTTGCAAGTGTGTTGAGTCATAAATTACCCTTTTTCCGATTCTACCTTATCTTCGTCTGTTGCATTGGAATTAGTTTATTCGGATGTTTGGACTTTACCTTTTTGTTCGTGGATGGTTACAAATATTATGTTATTTTTGTTGGTCACTATACCAAGTATATTTGGTTTTATCCTCTTAGGTTGCGTTTACTTTTGAAGTCAAAATTTGATAGAAAGTGGGATTAAAGCTGGGACAGGGATAATTTTGAAATTTATATCCTTCGTTTACTTCGTCGGATAACATTAGGATAGGTGAAGACAAATTAATACTATCCACCGTTTACTTTATTGGATTAGCTCGGATAAGGCAAAAATTACAAATTTGCCCTTAATATATGATACCATCTTCAAAACCCTTCTCCCCCAAACCTGCGCCCTACCATTTTCACTTTCACCTCCCAGCCGCTGCTCCCCACTTCCCTCCTGCCGCTGAGCCTTCATTACACACTATCGACATCCGAAAGCATTTCTTCGTATTATTTGTGAGGTTAGCCTTTATAAGTAGTGATTTTGTAGTTATTATTGTGGTAAGTAATGGTGTTGTTAATGGTTTACATTTTTTCAGGAATTACATTTTAGTTTCGGATTTGTTGATGTCGATTCTTTGTTGTTTTGGAATAGCTCTTTTGATTTTCTTTTTCTAAAATTATGATATAGCTATTTATTAATGGTTTATTTTTTCGTAGGATGGATGTTGCCCTCAATAGTGAAGGTTTGAGAGATGAAGAAATTTTTATTTTTTTAACTGAGTTAATGAATGCGTGTTTTGGTTACATGAGCTTCATCAGTATCTTTTTAATGCATAGAAGTCCTGCTATTTCAAGTGAAGTACATGCACGTATTCGCGAATGATATAGTTTGATTAGTAGAATTCCTAAGCAAATCAAATATATGCGTATTGTTATTGGAATTTCTGATGAGGACTACATAAACCATTTGAGAATGAATAGGGCGGCCTTTTCGCAATTGTGTCATCTTTTGCAAGTGTCCGGCGGTCTACGAACAATTCGAAACAGTAGCATAGCAGAGCAGGCTGCCATGTTTTTGTTTATAATTGGACATCACACAAAAAATTATGTCTTGTAATCTAACTATAAAAGATCTGGGCGAACTGTTAGCACACACTTCCACAAAGTGTTAAATGCTGTAATCAGACTACACTCACTACTGCTAGTAATCCCAGAGCCAATCGATGAAGACTGTATAAATAATCGATGGAAGTGTTTCAAGGTAATATTAATACCCAAAGCTGTATAGTTGATGTACTTTATCTTAGAAAATTCATCTTCATTGAAAGATTATGTGTTTCAAGGTTGTTTAGGTGCACTAGATGGAACATATGTTAATGTCACTGTGCCTAAATCTGATAGGCCTCGTTACCGAAATAGAAAAGGGAACGTATCGGTGAATGTATTGGTTGTTTGTGATTTTAATATGAACTTCATATATGTGTTGGCTGGTTGGGAAGGAAGTGCAATGGATTCACGGGTGTTGAGAGATGCAATAACTAGAAACAACGGACTTCGCATTCATAGAGGTAGTATTTAACATCACACGTACATAATTTTATTATGTTTATTACATATGGTTTTGATTCTAATTCGATCCATGCTTGTTTTTTGAAGGTAACTATTATTTGTGCGATTGTGGATACACAAACGGCGGAGGTTTCCTTACTCCATAACGAGGAGTTAGGTACCATTTGGATGAGGTGGGGGTGGGAACATCAGCCCCACGAAATAAGAATGAGTATTTCAATATAAAGCATTCCAAGGCCCAAAACGTGATTGAAAGATCATTCGGATTGCTAAAAAAAAGATGGGCCATTCTCTGTAGTCTGGGCTTTTACCCAATAAAAGTGTAAAATCATATTATTTTGGATTGTTGCCTAATACATAATTTCATAAGAACAACTATGGCATTAGACCCGTTAGAAGCCGATCTACCTTATATTGCCGTGAATGATGATGTTGATTACTACATTGATGAGATTGAATGCACAGAAGAGTGGTCGAATTGGAGAGATGAATTATCAACTTCTATGTACAATGAGTAGAGACAATGCACTGAATATTAGTGTAGTTTGTTATCTGCAAATGTGACTTGTTATGACATTGTATGACTTTTTTTCCTTATGTTTTAATTGTGAACTACGTTTATGATATTAATTTTATTTTGGGGCATTTACCTCGTTTTGTTGGTAATTTTAAAGTCACAAGCTAATTGATTATTTTTAGTTGGTAATTGTTTTGTTTTGTTGGTGTATTTGTTTTTCACTTCACATGATTGTCAGTATGTGTCAGAACTTTTTTGTTTTCTGAATAGGTCCACATTTTGTGCACGTTGATTCTGTGTAGGCTTGATGGATCCTGATAGTAGTAGTCAAGGAGAAAGTGGAGTTTCACGAGACAGCAGGGACCATCGTCGAGTCTGGTCACCTAGAGAGGAAGAATTATTGATTTAGGCACTCAAAGAAGGGTGGAAATGTGAAAATGGTTTTCGTAGTGGTTATCTTGGTGCTCTCGAGAGGGTCATGTGGAGGATGCTTTATAATGCTAATATTCGTGCTGAACTACACATAAGTTCAAAAATACATGTTTGGAAGAAAAACCATGGGAGTCTACTGTGTATGTTGAGCCGATCTGGACTGGCTTGGAGTGCTGAGTCTGGTATGATAACAGTTGAAAGTGAATCTGTTTGGGACGAGTATTATAAGGTTAGAATATTATCTTGTCTCACTACACACATTACACTTGTGTCTTTTATTTGAATAACTATGAATACAGTATCTAACATTGTTTCATGAAACACCCACATGGGGTAAGAAAATGCGATACAAGTCGTACAAGCTCTACCCTGAGTGGTGTGAGATATTTCCAACGGTTCATCTTAAATACAATTTTATCCAAACCTAAGCCTGGGGTAGTTACCTTGGATGAGTTGTTCATCTTATGGTGCTTGCTGAATGGAAAAAATTTTAATGTAGCGCCGATGCTTTTAATGTAATTTGTTAGAACGAAACAAGTAGCAAATCATATCGGAGGGTTGATAACTTCGATTGCTCGATATTTCGGGATAAACTTGGAAGGTTTGGAAGAAACTCCTATGAGACAACCTTAAATCTTGAGGTTGTTTACAACATGAAGATGTGCCAGTTCCATCCAGGTACAAGAAAATTGTATCTCATCTTATCTGATAAGAAGAGGCTTGCTTTGCCTAACTCACGCCTCACAAATATCGTCGGGGAAAAGTCTCGAATATTCTACTGAACGACTTAATCCATATTCAAGCAATCGAGGATAGTGAAAGAGAACTAAAGAATGAAGACGAAAGAAAGAAAAAGAGAGTATATGAAGGTTTGGAAGAAACTCCTATGAGACAGCCTTAAATCTTGAGGTTGTTTGCAACATGAAGATGTGCCAGTTCCATCCAGGTACAAGAAAATTGTATCTCATCTTATCTGATAAGAAGAGGCTTGCTTTGCCTAACTCACGCCTCACAAATATCATCGGGGAAAAGTCCCAAATATTCTACTGAACGGCTTAATCCATATTCAAGCAATCGAGGATAGTGAAAGAGAACTAAAGAATGAAGACGAAAGAAGGAAAAAGAGAGTATATGTATCGTCAAGCGTATTACTCTCAAATTGCACTTGACATGCAGATGCAACAATACGAGTGGCACGTACAACAAGGTCATTTTAAGGAGCGTGAATACGACATATCAACCATTCAACCCATCCAACCCCTTACCGACCACCTTAGAGAGGCATGTTGGAGAAATCATGTGTAATTGCAAAACTCCGTATTTGGGGAAGATAAATTTCGTTTGGAATAATATATTGTTTTCATATTCCCCTTTTGCTCATTGGCTGGTTTTGTTTTCACTTTCTTGTTTCAGCCGTCAAGTTCAATTTTCATTTTGGTATTTTACTTTGTCCAATGTATTTCAAGAAAACTCCGTTCAAATAATGGATACGACAAGATTGCAAAATGAAGGTAGAAGCATAACAAACGGGGATTATTAACACACCAATGTTCAAGTCCAACATTATTTGTATCGGGCACTAAACTCGGTTGAAATACACACAGAGATACTCCAAAATATATTACAAACCAAATAAAAACTCAACTTAATATAGAAAGCACAAAGTACATACTGAATAATGGGAAGCATATGCTAACAAACCATGCATAGATTGTAGTTACGAGGTGTTACGGTGCTTTTAGACTGAGTTAGTAGAGCTATGACCTTCCACACCATGCCGATAACGGCTACTAGAAGGCATGGATTTCTTTCCATTCTTGTCAAAAGCTTGAATTGGAGAGCTTATTGATGTTAATGATGTTTGATCATTTCCGTACAAAGACTTGGTACTTTGGCTATCATTATCCAACCACGTCTGCTCCTTCCAAAATGCATTATCAGTGTCCAACGACCTGTCCTCACTCTCGTAGATGCTCAAAAGGTTTGAATGATTTGGATTGAACTGTGAGCCAAAGTAGCGGTTCAGATCACACATGGTAAAGGAATTATCAAGCTCATTTTTTTCCCCCAACAACCCAAGCACCGGATTGGAGTTGTTCAAGGAGACGCAGAAAAAATTGACGATCAATCTCTCATGTCTGGATGGAGTTAAAGAAAACTTCATCTTGATTTGTTGCTTGTTTCGGAACACCACTCGGCGCCATAAAGCTAGATAGTCCAAAGGACAAGAAGTGAAGCAATTTGTTGATTGTTTCTTAGTATTTATATTGCAGTTTATGTGAGTTGCAATGCCTGGCCTGGGAATTCACTCATTATATAGGAATTCTGGGTGTACATTATTTTGAATAATGTGGGGTCACTATCTTGTTTGATTCAATGTAAAAAAAAGTGTGAATCTTGATCTTTCGTAGAATAAAGGATACAACTGTTGGTTCCCCTGTTGCTTGTGAAAAGTGTGTATTATTATCAATGCACATAATTGTTGGGAGAGAACATGCATGGTGACATGATGCTTCAAGAGTGGGGGCCCCCATGATGTGAACAATTTGTATGGATATGTCTTTACAGCTGGAATGTATTGTTACATCGGCCTATTTTCAATGAACAACATATTACATTCGGATTTTTTGGGAAGTATTGTATCTTAAACAAAACGACAGAAAAATTCTTTCAACAATAACTTTATCCTATTCCGATGCAATGTTCACAAATAGTTACATTTACATCATCTATCTTTCTGAAAAATCAAACATTAATAAGCAAATAACAATTAAAGGCAACATGTCGACCTATATTCATATCGGAATAAGTTATGAAGTTGTTACAAAATGTAATAACCCTAATACCATCAAATCCACAAATTAAGTAACAATATCACAAAAAAAAAAAGAGATAAACAAATACGAAATGGTCCATACTCAAGGACCTAATTGGAATTGCTTGTAATTTATTGAGGTTGGTTGTGCAAACACAACGAGCAGGATAATAATGGCACCAACAACTAACACAAATGAAACTTTTTTATATTTTCTATTCAATGCATAAATGTAGCCAATTAGCTTCACCTCGCGTTGCTTGGTCTCATGAAGAGAAGCTCTAAGAGAACTTTCGTTCAACCTGATATCCTCAATGGTTGTATTCATTATGATCTTATTATTTTCCAACTCCTCCACACACCTTTGTGTATCTTTAATTGTTGTCATCAAAGCAGAAATGGGCTTACTGCAACGTTTACAATAGTCTTCATCAACCCATTCCCAAAAGCCACAACCCTGTGGCTGGAAACAAAATAACAATTATCATAGTTGAAGTTATAAACATAAATTCTTGGTAAGATGAAGGTTTTCTGTACATGTATTTAATTTGTTAAATCATAATATTAGATATGCTGAAGACATTAATAGAACAATGAGATATATCTAACATAATATTAGAACTAATAACACAAACTCAACAAAATTCTAAAAAAAAACACATAGTTCTTACATGTTGCAGTCGACAACGTATAAACCTACGATCACGGTTACGTTCTGTCCGAAATATGAACTGAACAACAGTTTCGCCACAATAACAAGTTCTTATTTGCACTCGATGCAGGACTTGTCAATGAATTACAGATGCTCACTACATATTCCGTAGTCACAAAGATATGAGATATGATTAAGCATTATATGAAAAAACTAATTGCAAGGAAATGATATTATTTTATCAGTAAAAAAAGATATGATGTTAATACCTACTTTTCCAAATATTTGGAACGCAATGGATTCTCTATTCTTTTTTTCCTGTTCACCTGCATAACAATAAGAAAAGTAAAAATGAATTTATCTCAGGATTCAACAAAGAGCTATGGAAATATTGAAGGCCCGAAAACGTCTTCATTCACAACATCATCTCTAAACTAGCCGAAATTGACAGATGAAAGGTAAGGAATTTGTTGAAAATCATAAATACGTGTTTGTTCATTCAAAGTCTCATCTATATCCACCCGCCTCATCTTATATTTGTCGATATTGTTTGTAAGTTTGTATGATGTATCACTGAAGGTAATGAATCTCATTCCTTTCCATCATATTTCTGCAAATGTTGGTTCAGCAACCTGCACGGCCAATATAAATTTAATGAAAGCTTTCCCGTTCTAAATTGCTTTTGTTTTGTTTTTTAAGGAATTTGTTGAAAATCATAAATATTCGAAAGGAGAAAATGTTACCCAAATAACATAAATCTTCTCTAAACCAGCCGCATAAACTTCAATTGGCCCAAAACCTTTCTTAACGTACTAAACATTACAAGAGCTTGAATTAGTATTGTTACATATCAAACATCCACAATGAAACTACAACACAGTTGAAGCCATAAACAAAAGTTTGGCTTACTCCGTAATATAGGAAAGCAACAACTATTTGCACTTGACAAAGACAATCCAAAACAAACATATTAACTCATCAAGATTGTCGAATGATGCATGGTAATATCCCTATTCAATTTTAACTCCACAACTTTGCATTGACAGATGATTAATGATGTCATATATTTCATAATTTATATCAAATTAGCATCTATTCGGTCTAATTTCTCACAATCAGAAAAGCACAATAGTTACCAAATAATATAACTTTACAAAAATAACAACATATTAGCAATGAACAAGAATAATGAGTTAGATAAAAAGAAATCGATTCATCCTCAGTTCGGTGGTGGGTGTTGGCGGTGCCCCTTTCATCGAAGAATTTTCAAGATTTGATATCGAGTGTTTCTGTGGGAGACGTGCGCTTTTGGGGGACGGCTGGAAAGGGAGTGCCGACCATTTGAGGGAGAGCTGGAAGACGACCCAACCTAATGCCGGCGCTGGGCGTGCGGTGACGATGCTGCTCTGGCCTAAGCGACGGTAGCAGGAGTTCTCGACCACAGGAGAAATCAAGGATGAAAATGGTAGGGTTTCCTCAGAAAATGTGAATGGGGACGATCAAAAATGAAGTGCCGACCGTTTGGGGGAGAAGCCGGAGAATGACCGAACATAACGACGGTGCCGGCCGTGCGGTGCCGATGTTGCTCTGGGATTAGCGACGGTAGTTCTAGAAATCGCCCACAGGATAAATTGAGGATGAAAATGAGGGTTTGCTCAGAAAACGTGAATTATATATGAGGACATTTGTAATTTAAAATTTGCAGAAGGGTAAAACAGTAAATTTCTATTTCTTATCCGATGGGATAAATTTTATCCCAAGGGTCATGGAGGGATTAGTATCCTTCAATTTATCCTGATTTTTTGAATTTATCACGGGTCGGCTGGATTGACTCGAAAAACAATCCTGGCAAGTAAACGTTGGATAACTCTGGACTATTCTCCCTAATCCAAGTTTATCAGCCAAAGTAAATGCTACCTTAAGAGAAAATCTGATGTGCTTGCCACTTTCGCTGCGTATAAAGCGTTGGTTGAGAATTTTTTCAAAACTAAAATTGTTACCTTGTACACTGATAATGGGGGAGAGTTTATAGCTCTTTGCCCATTTCTGACCTCTCATGAAATTACTCATCTCACTACCCCACCTCAAACTCCTGAACACAATGGTAGCTCTAAACACATACATCGTCATATTATTGATACAGGTCTTGCATTTCTACACCATGCATCAGTATCTCTTACATATTGGCCATATGCCATCTCTGTTGCCACTTACGTCATTAATCAACTTTCGAAAGTTGATCTCTCTATGATCTCTCTTTTGAGAAATTATTTCAGTGCTCTCCCAATCATGCAAAGCTTCGTGTCTTTGGTTGTCGTTGTTATCCTTGGCTACATCCTTACTCTACCCATAAACTTGACAATTGGTCTCGCCCTTATGTCTTTGTTGGATATTCACTTACTCAGAGTGTGGATCTCTGTTTGGATCCCTCAACCAATAGACTCTACACCTATGTTTTCCGATGAGGTATTCATGGTGCAACCTCCAGGTTTCTTGGACATGAATTATCCGTCCTATATCTCCAAACTTCACAAATCCATCTATGGGCTGAAACAGGCTCCCTGCACATGGTATATAGTCCTTCGTAACTTCTTATCCTCCATTAGATTTGTCAACACGAAGTCTGATAAATCATTGTTTGTGTATGATAAGTCTGGGGTTCAGGCCTTCTTTCTTGTATATGTTGATGATCTTGTATTAACTGGAAGTGATAATGATTTTCTGCATCAAGTCATCGAGGCCTTATCTTCTCAGTTCTCAGTTAAGGATCTTGGCTCCCTCTCATACTTTCTTGGCATTGAAGTTCTTCGTACTTATTCTTCTTGCCTCTTGTCTTAGAGGAAATACATCACTGATCTATTGGGTTGTCACAATATGCTCACTTCCAAACCAGTTTAGACTCTTCTTGCTTCGGGCATTACTCTCACTTTACATGATGGCAGCCCACCTGTTGATGTTGCTCGATACCGATAAGTCTTAGATAGTCTCCAATATCTCTTATTTAAAAGACCTGATATTGTTAATAAGTTGTCTCAATTTATGCATGCTCCTACTGATGTGCATTAGGGTGCTGTAAAATGGCTGCTTCGCCATCTAAATGGCACCTGCACTCTTGCTCTCAATCTTCGGCAAAAATCATCTTTTTCCCTACACTGCTTCACTGATGCTGATTGGGATGGTAATCATGATGATCGTACGTCCACAGGGGTTTATATAGTATTTCTCGGTGCAAATCCCATATCCTAGAGCTCCCAAAAATATCGATATGTTGCTCGCTCTTCCACCGAGGTTGAGTATCGAGCCATTACAACAACCTCCTCTAAGTTGCAATGGACTCGTTCTTTACTTTCCTCACATCTCTCTACCTACTGTTCCAATCATCTACAGTGAGAACATTGGGGCAACTTATCTTTGTTCCAACCTGGTGTTTCACTCTCGAATGAAACACATAGTCATTACCCAACAAAAATTACTTAGTTTTCGAGTTGATTATCACTTTGTCAGAGACTTGGTAAAAACTTCTCAGGTTCGGGTGACTCACGTCTCGTCTGCTGATCAGCTTGCTGATGCTCTCACTAAACCCCTTCCATGTTCTCGCCTATCCTCACTTATGAACAAGATTGGCGTCGTCTCCAACAACCATCTTGAGGGGGAATATTAGAGATGTATATATATTCTTTGTATATTTTGTTGATTGTAATTCTTGTCCCACATCAAGAACGTTTAGTCTTTACAAATCTTTGTAAACTGTATATGTATTGTGTGACTAAGTGTGAATAAAACATCTTCACAACTCTCTATAGAAGGATATTGCCGACAACAAGCCGCTGCCGATAACTAACGAGGAAGGGAGAAAGTGGTGAAAAAATAAAATTTAACTAATCAAAAGTGGCACATCAAATTTTAATTTTATTAAAAAGAATGATGAAAATTTATTATTTAGAGACTAGTCTTTTATTGTATTAATATAGATATAAATTTCTAGAGCATTTAGACTGCAAAATTCTAATTACTTAAAAACATTTCAGGGGGGCCCATTTTCTTCCATAAATTTCAGGCTTAATTCGACGTGGTTGCTACAACCTTCCCTCTCTGCTGCATGATTTCATTTCTTTATTAAAAACCGTTGTGTTGGTACGTATAATTCTACCTTCAATAATAAAGTGGGGACACACCAACTATATTCTAGTAATTCTTATTTATTATATATTATATAATTCAGCAGAAATATATACGTACATACTCCTCTGTCAATATATATACATACATTCAATATATATATATATATATATATTTTACATATAATTCTTATACATTCATAATTGTAATATTTTCTTAGTTAGATATTTGTACGGAAAATAATATACCTATGTTTGTTTTGTGGCTTATTATAAATGTGAAATAAAGCCCGAATGTTATTCATTGAGTGACCTTCTTCCATCAAGCATTTCTAGCTTCATACCATAAACATAATTGGCTTATAGAATTATTAGTATTTATATTAAATATTTTAGCGTATTTTATTCAAGTTAATGAATAAAGTACTGCTCTTTATTCCTTCTGTAAAAACAATCACTTTTTATTTATATAATTTTGTTTGATTTAACGTATTCAATTACATATAATTTATTCGTTAAATTATATGTTTCAAATTTTTTGCTTTGAGTACTAAAACTACACATTAACTATTGAGATATATTGGGCAACAAAAATTTTATTTCGAGCTGATGGAAGTATCATTTATTTTTTATTTAATGATTTCTTTTTTACAAGTTACTTTGGGAATATATATATATATATATATATATGTGTGTGTGTGTGTGTGTGTGTGTGTGTGACTATTTGTCAAAACTCTCTGTCACGTTATAGCTGTGGTCAATTGCCAATCAATGTAATTATTCCATTTTTTTTCAGGCATCATTGTTAAGACAAGGCAACTACAGTGGCCATGAACACTTTCTTCTTCTGAATTTTCAATCATTACACCTTCTTCCATTCTTACTTTCAGACGAATAAGAAATCACATCTATGGAAACTAAGTTTAGAGACTGAAAAGGCACTGCACGGAGCAGGATCCTCACCGTTTCTTAAACTCTCTGCATTGTTTTCCAACCAAGGTGAAACACCTAAACTTCTTCTTGATTACCATTTTTGTGGCTATTGTTTTCCTTTCTTGATGGGATATGAAATATGATGATTTCGTGTTAATAAAATTTCCAGTTCTGTGTATTTGTCGTTTGTGAATGCGTTCACCTTGCAAACTGGATGATTATGTACTTGGTGCTTTAGTTCTTTGTTTTTTAAAGGAGGATTTTGTTCGAAACAACCCCTCTATTTCAAATAGTGTTCCATCATATTATCGAAACATACCATGTATATAAAATGCCGTGTATTGGAAGTGTTGGAATAGGAGACGATCATCCAATGTGGTTGAATATTTCGATCTGGTCTATTGCTTTTGTTGTGCTTAATTTGTATAACTCTACCCTGTTTATGACCCAGTTTTTGCAACAATTATTTTCTGTGGGATGAATGCCTGCAAGAGAGTGACAGATGTGCAAAAACATAAAGATATGCATACTTACCATTTCTGATTATTTTACAAGAAGTGGATTGATTTTTTTTAATTTTATTTTTGACATGATACATTGCTTGATTCACTTTTTCCTTGTCATTGAAGCTGACAAGATGCAGTAATCCCATTCATAATCTGTGGTGAATATTTTAGGGCATAAATTAATCTTGATTGAATATGTTTCTGTCCAATCTGTTCCTTATTCATGACGATGATGACATTCAGGCTATTGAAAGCAACGAATTCTTGATTATTTTTTTTACCAGAAACAAGCAAAAACACTACCTTGATACTGTTCTGAAGCCATGGTTCTTGGAATGAAGTCCAAACACAAAAAGGGAAAGCGCGCAGCCATTAGAGTTGATTACATTGTCCATGTGCAGGAGATCAGGCCTTGGCCCCCCTCGGAATCTTTTAGATCGGTTCAGACCGTATTGCTTCAATGGGAAAACAGCAATGAAAATTCCGGATCCTTTCTATCCGTTGCTGGGGATTCCAACATTGTATTCAATGAGTCTTTCATTCTCCCCTTAACTCTTTATCACAAGAAGGCGAGTGATAGGTTTCATAAGAACTATCTGGAGTTTAGCTTGTCAGAGCCTCGTAAGGATAAGGCTAAAGCACAAGTCCTAGCGAAAGCAGTGATAAACCTTGCAGATTATGGATTAGTCGAAGATATCTTAAGCGTTGATGCTCCTTTAAGTTTCAAGAAGAGTTCCGACAACTCAGTGCAACCCGCATTGGCTATTACTTTGGAACTTGTTGAAAAGGATAGCTCTTCGTCCCCTAGTGTTGGTTTATCACAGGAAGCTTATTTGGACTATGATGATGACGATGAGTCTGAGATGGCTTCTTATACAGATGACGATGCTTCTTCCCATTCTTCAAGGACTGCTGGATCATTGAACTTTGAGGTTGCAATGGCTTCACCATCTCAAAGTGAGAAGGTTGGTGAGCAAGTTATTCATCAGGGGAAAGTTTCTTTTGTTATTTGTTTAGTTCTGTACATATTCATTTTTATACTGTATCTACCAAATATGCTTCAATTTAGTTCTAATTTCGTCGGAAATTTAAAAGTTTGTAGGGAAGTGGAAATTTAGTCTGATCTTCCCAAATGAAAGTATCTAAGTGAATACTTAATACTGTATGGTGTATACTAAAATGCAGAATGGATATGGAAAAGCTGGAATCGACCATACAAAAGAGAGAAACAAGAATTTTCATTGGAACAAAGTAGAGGACTATGTTTCCTCATCAAAATTTACTGAAAGAAGCATGTCATATGCCATGAAGAACTCTGCGTCCCCCCTCATCATTTCTTCTCCCACATCCATAAGTTTCCGAGAAACCAACGGGAGGATTGCAGCACATTCTGTGCAGGAAAGTGTTAATTCTCATGGTGTGATTGCAAAGTCCAACTCTCTCTTCTCCCTTGCTTCTCAAGAAAAGGAGTGGCAACCTGAAGCTCACAAAGCTCGGTTAAAGCATGCCAGGTCAGTCCAGATACATAATCCGGTTAAAGGAAACGGATTTTTAGCGGATACTTACACTGGTGGAAAACCACCAGATTTGGACATACCAAATGGCTCTCAAAAGAAAGGCAAAGTTACTCCATCGGTTGAAAGAAAAGAGATGAAATCTGATGGTAAAAATGAATGGAAATCGAGGGTTGAAATGCTTGAGGAAGAACTGAGGGAAGCAGCGGCTATTGAGGTTGGCTTGTATTCTGTAATTCCTGAGCATTCAAGTTCTAAAAATAAGGTCCATGCTCCAGCTCGAAGGCTGTCCAGATTTTATAAGAATGCTTGCAGAGACGGTGCTCAAGGTAAACGGGCGAATGCAGCGAAAGCTGCTGTTTCTGGGCTGGTTCTGGTTTCTAAAGCATGCGGAAATGATGTTCCAAGGTGGTTACTGTGGCAAATAAAATTTTTGAGATGTTCCGAATTATTATGTTTTCAAGGAAAGCCATTTTACACGATCATTTTAATGCCTCACTTTAATTTTATCTGTATCAAACATCAAATGCACTGATGTGCTTCTCTTCCATGATCTACTTTCCAGTAAATGAGAACCTATCCTTTTGCAGGCTGACTTTCTGGTTATCGAATTCAATAATGTTGAGGTCCGTTATCAGCCAGACTGCTGCGGAATTGCCACATTCCAATGGACCAAGAATAAATAGTAATGGAGTTGAACCTGAATCTGATGACTTGGAGGATGTCTTGACATTCCTTATAGCACTGGAACGAGTTGAATCTTGGCTGTTTTCTAGAATTGTTGAGTCTCTTTGGTGGCAGGTTGTTTAGATTATTTTTGTTGCATTTTCTGTACTTAACCATATATTTTTTAATTAAGTTACACAGTTCTCAGTAGCCAATTTCGTTTTATTTGCTGTAGGCTTTCACACCACACATGCAATCCAATGTTTCAAAAAGTAGTAACAGAGACAGAAGTTCCAGTATTAAAAAGAAGAGTGGAAGAAGAAATAGTTTGGGTAGTTATGAGCAGGGAAGTTTTGCTATAGAGTTATGGAAGAAAGCATTCAAAGATGCATGCGAAAGGCTTTGTCCAATTCGGGCGGGTGGACATGAATGTGGCTGCTTGTCTGCACTGGTTATACTGGTATTTGCCGATATCATAGACGAAATTCAAATATCTGTGAATATATGATTTTGCCAAAGAAAAGTCTTAAAAAAAAGTATGATTCTTTGTTTTGGTAGTATTCAACACAACAAAACTGATTCCCGTAATCCAGAAAGCTCAAAATTGGATTTTGGGATCATCATAATTAAGATTTAGCCGGATTTTTTTCAGGTAATGGAGCAGTTAGTCAATAGGCTTGATGTGGCAATGTTCAATGCTATTCTACGCAAATCTGCTGCGGATATGCCAACTGATCCTCTTTCTGATCCCATTAGTGATTCTAAAGTCCTTCCAGTGCCTCCCGGAAAATCAAGCTTTACTGCTGGTGCCCAGTTGAAAAATATTGTAAGAGCAGAAAAGATTATGGTTATCTTTTCTAGAGTTTTTTGTTTTCCTTTATGCTTTTTGGCATGTTCGGTTTACTATTCTACACACTCTTAAGTATTTATTCAAATAAAAGCTTTAGTGTGTCACGAACATGAGACGACTATGATGTCTAACTCTTCTCCTGATATGCTATAAACAGAAGATTTGATCACTTGTATTTATATTCTTTGACCTCCATCTCTGTCTGCTAATCTTGAATACAAATCAACAAAAGTCACTACAGCGTTTGATATTCGAACTGCTCATGCTCTAAGAATCTAGCTAGGCAGTTCGTTTCAACAGATGTTCTTCTGTTCATATATTTTTTGCATAGGTGCAGATAAGGTTCTTGATTCCATTAATTACTGTGTTGTAGATTGGGAACTGGTCGAGATGGCTCACCGACCTCTTCGGACTAGAAGATGACTCAACCGAGGACGTCATACTAGGGAACGGTAAGAGACCACAATCTTTCAAGGCATTCCGTCTCCTCCACGCGTTGAGCGATCTTATGATGCTTCCGTTTGGAATGCTCGTTGATCCTTCCACCCGAAAAGAGGTGATCATCATTTCTGACTTCTCGTTACCCATTACATTTATATTTTCTCTTTGTTCATACTCCTCACACCCCATTTCTGAAGGTATGCCCAACGTTTGGCCCAACAATAATCAAGAGGGTTCTAAACAATTTTGTTCCAGATGAGTTCAGTCCCAATCCCATTCCACGATACGTAATTGATGCTCTCAGTTCAGAGGTTCGTACGTACTTTGTATACTCCCCTCGTCCCAAAAATAGAGTCATGTTTCAACGAAGAATTTACCTTCATTTTCTTGATACAAATACAGGAGATTTCAGATTCTTGGGGAGAGTTACTCAACAGCTTTCCATGGACGGCAACTCCCACAAAATATTCGCCTCCTCCTGCAGCTTTACTCACCTGTGTGGGAGAAGTTGGAAGGCAAGTGCTGGAGAGTAGCAGATTATCAACACTCCAAAAATCCTACAACAGTGATGACGAGTTAGATGAGCTCGACTCGGCCTTGACTCGAGTCGTGCCGGATAGCTTTCAGAGTTCATCTGCTTTAGCAAGACTCAGCTTGATGCCAAAGCAAAAGGGAGGTAGAAATGTTGTCCGATTTCAGCTGCTCAGAGAGATATGGAGAGATGATGTATAATACATGCATGTCTTATCTCTATCCATATAGATATATAGTGATTATATATGTACACTAATATTCTACTGTATGTTGTGCTATTTTGCAATAGAATGTCCCATATGAGGGTAAATAAAATCCAGGGGAGATTCTCAAAATTACAGAAAAGTTAGTTATAACTTTTGTATTGCTGAAAATTAAATATTAGATTGTTTCTATATGCACCACAAATTTTTCTTTAGACATCACCTTGTAATTTTGAATTTAAACAGATTTAATTAAAATTACAAAAGTGTCCTTATGGTTCCCTTCTTTACATCGCTGCAGTAATGCATGAAAACAAAATTCTTATCTTCCTTCTTCAACAAAAAGTGCTGGTGTGTAAAATTCTCTTTCAATAGCCCTCCCCCAAACCATAAAGAAAAACAATACAAAATAACCCTCAGGCAGCGAAGCAACAATAGATGATAACAACAAAAAATATCATTAATGAAATATTTCAGCTAGCAGATAATGAGAAACAACACAAAAAGAATTAATAGCATTTTCGAGCATTGAAAATAATCAATTCTTGTTTGTGGTTAATCAATAAATTGCATTTAATTTCATGCCATTGATGATTAAAAAAAAAAAAAAGAATTGATGGTTTTCTGGGAATTAGAAATAATCAATTCTTGCATGTGGTTAATTAAAAAACTGCATCTGATTTCATGTCATTTGACTGCTACTTGTGGGAGGGGCTATAGAACCTAGATGGTGAAGATGATGATCCAAATGAGTACAACTAAAGATTAGTAATTTATCAAAAACAATTCAGTACTGGCAACTGTTATTATCTTTTTGAAGGAAATGCAGTTGTATATATGCAGGATGGAGACTTTAATTTCTAAAAAAGGAAAGCTTATTTGTTAATATAGTTGCTTGAAATAGAGTTGCTTATCTTCAATGTAAAAGACTCGTCTGGATGAAAATTTATTGAAGAATAAAAGGATATTGGCTAGCCAAGAAAGAGGAAGAAGGTTGGACAGAATGTGGGGAAGAAATAGGGCATAGGATTTTTTTTATTTTTCTTTTTTTTATTTATTAAATGATAGAATTGGAATAATTAATAATGAATAAAAAAAAAGTTGTGTGAAAAGATATTTTTGTGGTTAAATTAAATCAAGAAAAGAATGAAATCATATATGTAAGAATTTATAAAGATGTTTGGTTTTCATTTCAGTCACTAAATAAACGTGTTTGAAAATAAATAAGAAGAACCCACACTTCCAACGGTTAAATAGTGTATTTTATTAAAATTATAAATAAGTGGTGGGACCCACCAATATAATGCTTGAAGTATTAATTATTTATTTATTTATCTATATATAAATGGCATGTAAATAACTCATTTTACAAGTTGGCAATTGTGAAACATTTTACAATTTTAATTTTTAATTAAATTACCAAATTGAGGAATTTTTTTATATTTACCGTATTATGAATTTATTGAAAACAAACATTCAAAGCGAAGCTTTATAGAAGAATATTTTTAATTTTTAAAATTATTATAAAAATCAAAGTCCAACATATTCTTGATCAAACCCAAAAAATTAAAAAATATAAGTTGGGGGGTATTAGAGTAAAAATATTACTTAAAATAATTAATTTTATATATTTTATAATAAATTATTTTATCTATTTATATTAAATATTTTTGAATCATAAATCATAACAGTAGACCATTTATAGTAGTGAGCGTGCATAGTTAAAATGGAGTCAATGTAAATGAACAGATTAGTTAATGGAGGGCACTTCAGTCATTTTCGTCAATTGCATTAAAATTAACGGTCAAATCATTTGAAATTAAAATTTTTACCGTTTACTCTGCATAAGGAAGTTGGCGCCAGTCGCAGCCACCAGCCACATTATTCGCCATTGCTAAACCTTCCATGATACAATTCCTTATCCTCTCTGTCGTTGCAGCTGCAAATTCCAAACCCCAACCCTCAGGACCTCCAAATTTCGAGGCTTCACCTCTGTTCTTCACCGCCCTAAACACAAACACCCTTATCCTCATTGCGATGCCGTTTTATAACATAGATTTGAACTGCGCAATATGGAAAATTTCTGGCGTTTCAAGATATTATTTATTTGGGCCACTGTTACCGGCATTAATGGAATGATTGAGTTCTCTGCTGGTCTCTCTCCCGAAGGCTGCGTGCTGGAGATTTTGTGACCATCCATAGTTGCGAGGCTAAGGGACTCAAAGAGTTTCTTTCTCTTCTTGAAGCATCAACTTAAGGTAATAAATTTTCAGTCTTCTTGAAATTCATAATTCCTTGTGCCGAACTTGAAAGTGAATCAACTTGATAAAAAATTTCAAATTTTGGGTTTTAGAGATTGTTCTGTGGATTGCTTGTAATACTAACCTTTTGATGTTTTTTGGGATTTTATCAAGAAAATGGTGTTCTTGCATTAGTTCACTTATGCATATGAATTGATTGATAACTCTGATTTTGGGATTTTAGAATTAGCCTGTTCTTGCTACGTATTTGATCTCATCCCAATTCAGTTTCTTTGCTGTTCTACTTCTGATTATGCTATTTTTATGTGACCATCCTGCAATTTGTATTGTCTTATTTTTAAGAACATTGATGAAAGGCTCCTGAAAATGAGTGATGTGGGGATGGAGCAAATAACTGTGCTCATTTTGTGGTAACTTCTTTATTGGGCCGACAATATTTTAACCGAATAGGGACAAATGAAAATTCTTGAAAAACTTCGAGATGGCTTGGATTTGTAGAGCAGTTGGACTCTGGTTCTGAATTATATACTTGTTAATATCTTTAGAATTTATAAATATGCATATATTTGTCTACAAATTTTATATTTGCAAGCCTTTTGTCTTTATCTATTTGATTGGTTTCTGCAAGTGCCAGAATGCCTCTCGACTTGCTTTTTAAATGGATTTAGGATGCCAAACATCATATTTATTGGACAACCAATGAATGTTGGAATTGTTCCTTTCAAAGACAAAAGTTTCTTGCATTAGTTCACTTATGCATATAAATTGGTCCGAAACTTTGATTTTGGGATTTTAGAATTAACATGTTCTTGCTATGTATTTTATATCTAATACCAATTCAGGTTTTTTGCTGCTGTACTACTGATTTTGTTATTTTTATGTGGCGATCGTGCAATTTGTTATTCTCTTCTTGTTCATAACATTGATGAGGGACATCTGAAAATGAGGGCAAGTTGCCCCATATTGAGTGATGATGTTAGGATGATGGAAAAAGCCATGGGAGTTCTCATGTTTTATAATCCAACTTTGGCTTCAAATTGGTTTATACACAATCTGTGGAAAGTTGGGGAATTTCATATTGAAGAGATTTTTTGTGTATATGATTCAACGTATGCTGTTTGTATATGCTATCATTGTAAGCGAATAATTGAATTGTCATGTTATTTTGTAAAACATAAATTTTAATTCTCAAAAATCATGATTGTTCATGTTCTATTATATAGATTGAGTATCACTTCAAACTCACTGATTTATATAAAAAAATTGGAGATGGCTTCTGATTTTGTAGAGCAGCTGGACTCTGAGGTGAATTGTTTTGCAGGGCAAGCTGTAGAATCTTCGCATGAATCTGTGAGTTTGTAGAAAGAGTTGCAGAGTTGAAGGAGAGAGACCCAAGTATGTTCTGCTATTCTTTTATACATTCTAAAGTGTACATTGTTTCTAGATTCAATAAGTGTGCATTTTGGAATTTTTACCATGCTTGGAGCTGAAGGAATTAATATCTGTTGAGAGATTAGTTACTTCAATGATTGCTACTAAAACAATAAATGGTATGGTTAATTAGTAAAATTTTAAAGCTTAAAATTTATTTATGCTGAAACCTTCAAAGTATATCGATTATTACAAACCCATGTATCTAGTCCTCATTATTTCTTAATTGCTTATCGAAACAAATGAATATAAATTCATTTCTAAAATTAACTTTTTTTGTTGGAGAACTTTCGAGAGGTAAAATATATATACGTCGTTAGTATGCTAACACTTGTGAAACTTTTTGTTTTTAATAGCTCATAATTATTTAATTTTGTTCTGAAAAGTTTTTTATCTTACTAGATCTTATTTAGTGATATGTAAATCAACTTTTTTTAATGTTATAGGCAACAGCTCATTAATTCTCCGTTGATTCTATAATTACATTTAATGTGTACAAAAACACAATTGCAACAAGAGGAAATGCGAGAGGAGGTTGAAAGAGGCTGTTGAGCACCTCAAAGTTGTTGCATGTGCCGAAGGTAACATCACGTATATGTATTTCTTTTTCCTCTTTATTTGTTAATCTTTTAGGGTGCATGTGTTTAGTTATAGCATATTCAACAATGAAGTGATTTAGGTGTGTTTAGTTGTATTGAAAATTGATTTATGAAGTTTGGGATTGACTATTTATGATCTTTGAGCAATTTTGAAGTTGTGTTTCAATTGTGAAGAAAGAAAAAAAGTTGCAAATTTGAAATCTATATTTCGAGTAGTTGAATTTAGAGTATGATGTCAGGCTAATTGAAAAAGTCATCAAAATTGGCTATGAATTGGTTCATAAATAAACTAAAAAGAGTTAGGGAATTTCATATTGAAGAGATTTTTGTGAATATGATTTGGCTTGCTCTGCTTGTACTTGTTATCCAAATTATGTAATTTCAATGACATTGTCAAAGAGAGAATTAGCAAAATCATGGATTTTTTTGTGTTATTTATTTATACACAACATTTGTTGTTACACAGTTATAAAACATGCACACGAGATGAATGAATTGGAGTTAAACAAATGATCAAAAAGATTCTGCAAAAAGATGAAGAAATGATTCAGGTACGTTTTAGCTTTTAAGATTCTGCAAAAAGATGAAGAAATGATTCAGTTATGCTTCCGCAAAAAGATGAAGAGAAAGGATTTAGGTACGATTCTGCTTCTAAGATTCTACAAAAAAAAAGATGAAGAAACGCTTTCATTTTTATGATTTTGCAAACAAATGAAGAAAGTATTCAGGTATGTTTCCAATTTTAAGTTTATTAGCCTTTCATACCAATGAAACAGGTAGGCTTTTAAGATATGAAGAAAGTATTCTGGTACGCTTCCGATTTTAAGATTTTTAGACTTTCATAGAAAGAATAAAAAAGTAGGTTTTGCTTTTTAAGATTCTGCAAAAAGATGATGAAGGTTGAATGATATGCTTCATACAGAACACTCTTATACAAAGAATTTAATTCATTCAGGTAGCTTCCACTTTCAAGATTTAATTCATTCAGGTACGCTTCCGCTTTTAAGATAACACTTTTATAAAAATAATTTAATTCATTTAGGTAGCTTCCATTTTTAAGATTTAATTCATTCAGGTACGCTTCTACTTTTAAGGTTAATGTCTTCATACGGATAAGAGGGGTATGTTTCCACTTTTAAGATTATGCAAAAAAATGAAGAAAAGATTCAGGTGCTTTTATTTTTTGTTTTCAAGATTATTAGTCTTCATACAAAGGATCAAAGGATAAGAGGTAGGTTTCCGTTTTTAAGTTCAAAAGGATGAAGAAAGGGTTTCGTTTTTAAGATTCTACAAAAAGATGAAGAAAGTATTCAGGTACGCTTTTGATTTCAAGATTATTAATCTTTCATACCAACGATAACATGTTGTAGGCTTCCGTTTTTAAGATTTTGCAAAAGATGAAGAAAATATTCAGGTATGCTTTCGATTTTAAGATTATTAGACTTTCATAGAAATGATAACAGATAGGTTTTGCTTCTAAGATTATGTAGAAAAATGAAGAAGTTTGAATGATATGTTTCATACAAAACACCTTTATACAAAGAATTTAATTCATTCAGGTACCCTTGGGCTTTTAAGATTATTAGTCTTCATATGGATAATAGGAGCTTTGAAGATTATTAGTCTTCATATGGATAATAGGTAGGCAAGCTTTTAAGATCATGCGAAAAGACGCTTTTATTGTTTAAGGTTATTAATCTTAATACAAAAGGATAACATTGGGCTTCCGCTTTTATGATTTTGCAAAAAGAAGAAGAAAGGATTCAGGCACACTTTTTAAAGATATAGAAAGGATTCAGGTACGCTTCAGCTTTTAAGATTCTAAAATGATGAAATGATTCATTAGGTAGGCTTCCCACTGTTAAAATTATTAGTCTTGGTAGAAAGGCTTTTAAGATTCGAAAATGATGAAATGATTCATCAGGTAGGCTTCCCACTTTTAAAATTATTAATCTTGATACAAAGAAGGGTAATAGAGACTTCCGTTTTTAAAATTCTGCAAAAAGATGAAAAAAGTATTCAAGCCAGGCTTTGTAAAAAAAATGAAGAAATTATTTAGGTACTCTTTGCTTTTAAGATTATTAGTCTTCTTCATAGAAAGGATAAGGTAAGCTTGCACTTTTATGATTCTGTAATATACTTCATACAAAATACCTTTATACAAAGAATTTAGCTACACCTTTATATTATTATTTATTATTGTTATAATAATAATAATAATAATAATAATAATAATAATAATAATAATAATAATAATAATAATAATATAATAATAATAATAATAATAATAATTATTATTATTATTATTATTATTATTATTATTATTATTATATTATTATTATTGTTATTGTTATTGTTATTGTTATTGTTATTGTTATTGTTATTATCATTGTTATTATCATTGTTATTATTATAATTATTATAATAATAACAATAATTATTATTATTATTATTATTATAATTATTATTATTCTTATTATTATTCTTATTATTATTATTATTATTATTATTATTATTGCATAATAACTATTTATATTAATTATATTTATATAAATATTATATGCCATCTGATTTTTTTTATTATGTTAAGTTCACTAGTGTACCTTTATAGATTGCTTTCGTGTGCCGTTGAAGCCATTAGCAAATTGTTATTCTCTTAAAATGTATTTTTATTAAATAATAAATTGTTAGATTTTTTGAACTGAATATTAAAGTGTTCGCACCTACCTCAATACAAAATTTTCAAACTCACTAAAACCTATTAAGGTGGAGGAATAAATTATAATATTAACAGTATAATTTTCTTATAAAAATTATTTATATTTTTTTTATAAAATTCATATATTATTTATTAAAATCCAACACATATTAAAATAACAACAAATAATTCAACCCATAAAAAAACTATAATCTATCCATAAAAAAATGAATATCATAATTTAAGTGTAATTATTCATTTTAAAATATGCAATATTGGTGTCAAATTAAAAATCACAAAAATGATTAATTTGATATATGATACATCAAAAATAAATTTAAAACAAAATTTATTTAAATTTTTAGTAAAAAAAATAGAAGAGAGATGAGGAATATGTATATAAAGAAAAATTGTAAAAAAAGAAAAGAATTATTATCATTTTCAACTTTTTTTTTATATATATAAAGACGTATAATTCTATGAAATAACACGTGCTAAGAGACTCTTCTCTTTTAATGTTCAGTATGAATTAGTCTTTCATACAAAACATGCAGGTAGGCTTCTTCTTCTTTTTTAGATTATTAGTAAGAATTCAAGTATGCTTCCCCTTTCTTTGAGATTATTAGTATGATACAAGTATGCTTCCCTTTTAAAATTATTAATTTTCAAAGGATTCACGTTTACTTCTTTTTTAAGATTATTAGACTTTGCATTTTTTAGATTATTAGTCTTTATACAAAGAATTCAGATAGACTTCTTTTTTAAGATTATTTGTCTTCATACAAAGAATTCACGTTTAAGATTATTAGTCCTCATACAAAGGAATAATTCAGGTACGCAATATTTTTATATCAAACAAAGAATTCTTCATGTAGGTTCACAAAGCTTTTACTTCAAACAAAAGATAAGGCATGCACGCACTTTTAAGATTATTAGTCTTCTTATATCAGAGATTATGAGATTATCTTCTTACATTATTAGTCTTCATATAAATAATTATTAGTCTTCAGGTCGCTTTTGCTTTTAAAATTATTAGTCTTCATACAAATAATCAGGTAGACTTTTGCTTTTGAGATTATCAAACTTTTTATATCAAATTATGAGGATATTTATTTAGTTATTGATGGAGCATGCTTATTGATTTAATTATGATGAATTATTTGATTTAAAACATGCTATTTTTTAATATATAAATCCAATAAGTGGTATCACGACCACTGTACAGATAATTCTTTTTTTATTAAAGAAGAATCATGTTATTTTGTGAATTAGGATGTTAGAAATTGATAAATTTATTGTAATAACTATTTGCATTCAAATTATGATCTTTGATAATTTCATAGAACTGGAGAAATCAATTAATTATATTTGTTTCTGTAAAATTCTGTGTATTTAAAATTAAAATTATGAAATCAAGATTCTACATCTTGAATTTGGTTCATTTGGATTAACAGAGAAGTTGAATCAATCTACCCTGCTTCAGGCTGGCCAATGTAATGTGTGTATGAGATTTAAGTACAAACTATGATTATTGATTTCTATGGGACAAATTATAAGAATCCAAACAAATTACCATGAGATATGTATAATTCAAAACGAAAAAATATCGATAGCATTATAAGTTTTGTGGGTGTGTCAATTGTGGTAATAAGAGGGACATCTAATGCTAAATCATGTGTTGAAGGAATTTTATGATTCCTTTTTTGGAAGTCTAAACACACACTATTTGGCCTTGACTGTTTTAGAACGAGCCTGCTTAATCAGCTCAACTCGATAAGAACATTGACTTCACAATGTTTATTACTTTTCAGACTATTATAGCTAATTAATGAAGACATACATAACAAGATGAAATTATGCATCATATAGGTCCCCCCATATGTTAGAAGTCAATCTCACATTTCATACTTTTTTTTGTAGAAATATCAAGAAAGATGAATCTGATCGTTTGGAAAACCATACCAAATTATTTAGATCAATTATATATATATATATATATATATATTCATTTGTTTATTATTAGTAACATGCTTACTTATCTAGTAGTCACTGGTAGCATTTTCTGGCATGAATACAAATAATTGTAGCCTATTATGAGACATTGGAGATATAGCTGTAAAACTTTATGGAGCTACAAAATTTTTGAGATATTGAAGACCATTAACGTTGTAGAGTTCTACCAAGTCTTAGGTAGTCTTTGTTGTGAAGGAAAATGTAGAATATTTAAGGATATAATCGATAACTGCGGATTCGACTTCAATTAAATTGATTTTTTAAGGTTTAAGTAATGAATTTTAATGAGTATTAGTAATTATGAGTTTTTATATGTAGATACCATATAAGATTATCAATTTATTGAGGGACTAAATTAAAAATAAAAAATAAATTATTATTATAAATTTCACAACACGTGACGTACTTCATAATTATTTTCTCACTTACCAAACATGAATTTTAAGAGGTTAAATATGATCATTTGTTTTGAATGTAGATTAATAATACACTAATTAGTTTTTCTAAAATTAAATATATTGCCACCATAATTCTTCAAATAATAGAAAAAGTTAACTTTCTATTTTCTTATTCTCATCTAACACGGTTAACTAATCAAATAAGTTATATATGATTAGATAAATTAGTTGAACAATTAACTAGTATCAAATTTCTCCCTACCATTTATTGTGTTACAGTGCTTGATTGAAGAATTCTAGCCAGAATTGAAAAAGGGTGAAACAACAGACAACTTTGCTTGGATTAAACCCACGAATAGAAAGAATTTATTTATAATAAAAAAAATAGAAAAAACTTTTTAAAAAAAATTATTAAATTCCAATTCGACTGCTCCAGCCCACTTATTGTTTTCTATAAAACGACATAGTTTATTCTTAAAATGGGATTGGAACACAATAAAAAGTGGAAAAGTTCTCATCTGATGAGCGAGAACGAAGAACTCATGACTTATCAAAATGGTACGTTGAAAGAAAAAAAAATTATTTATTAATTAATTGGAATGGAGGGATTATTAGATAGTTTCAAATATTATGTTCTAATTATAGACAAGCAAAAATGAAAATGATTGCAATTGTTTATAGTTAAAACAGCGTCCCTCGCACAAACACAACGGCTGGGATCAATGACAGCCATTTATTGTCCTGAATTAACGAATTTCAACTTTTGATTCCCATACTATACCTTTACCGTCTCAACTGCATTCACTTCTTTCCATTTTTTTTTCAATTTTATTGTAATTAGAAAGTAAACAGATGAGAGTTCCCAACTTCATTTTGAGCATTCCTGTAAATATTATTAAATCTGGTAAGAATTTTGCCCTCTAACATTTGATCTGTTCATCTTCTTTTGCTGCATAATTTTACATTCTACCCCTCTCTCAAATGCTACACATGATAAAATACACTCAGCTACCTTAAATTTCTCAGGAATCAACAGGAAAAATGGCGAGACGGCGTCCATTGCACACGTGCGCATCTTCATGCATAGGCATTGCTCATAAAGCAAGCGCAAAGATCCAAGATCTGGATGGCCCCCTCGGATCAACCGCCAAAAGGGCTGTTACAGGTTTCAATTCATTCTTCCCCTTCCTATACACCATGCTCCACCAGTGGCTGGCCCTTGTCTCCATCCTCGACGATCACATTCTAACCATCGAAAACAAGATCGAAACCATTCTCCCACAAACCACGTGTCTGTTCGACAAGATTGATGCGCTCGTATGCGCGGCAGAAACTCTGCCAGAACGGGCCGAAGACGTCGTCCGAAAATTTGCTTCCATGGCGCACCAGTTCCCTCTTCTTGACTGGATTCTTGTTCATCTCATCTCATGGCTTAACTTCCTCCTCTCCATTCTGACCCACTGGGGATCGAAGAACACGAGGGAGAAGGAGATCACAATCGACATAAACTGCAACGACGTTCACAGCTGCAAGACGGTATCGGAGGAGAAAGTCAATCGGAAAGAGCCTTCGAAATTGGTGCAGTTTGAAAAGGGCAATGCCGAAAGCTTAAATGAAAACGGAAACGAGCATTCGAAGGGAGTGCCGTCGGAGGTGATTCACCTGTCGGTGAAGAGACTGCATTCGTGGAAGAGCAGAATAAAGGCGCTGGAAGAACCGCTTTATGCCGGAGATTCTCCGATGTACTCGTCGTACCAGTCGGCGAATTCGTCGCCGGTGTCTGATGGGGAGACGATGAGCTGTAGTTATAAGGAAATGCTGGTGTCTGATGAGAACAGCCACGCAGGGAAGGGGGATGGGATGAGCTGCAGTTATAAGGAAATGCTGGAGAGGGGAACCAAAGAAGATGATAATGCTGTTCATGTAGAGACTAACTGAATCAAGAATGGAACCAATTTTTTTAGTGTATACACACACACATATATATACATATACATATGTGTAGATAATGCAAAAATAGTTTTCAGGTAAATATTAATTTTGTTTTCTACTGCTTGCCATCCTATGATGGTCCTGTCAAATTATTAGGGAATTATTTCTTTTTTGGGTAAAATGAGGCTTCTTGGCGAAATATTACAATCCCAAATTCATCACTGTTCATGTACATGAGTATTTTCTTAAATATACTGTTTTGCCTAATTATTTTGTTAAGGAAAAAAAAGGCGGAATTACAATTTTTGAGATACCTTTTCAACTTTTGTATAAATTCATGATTTTTAATTTTTTATAAGATAAATAATAAGGTATACATTGCACTAGGTTGGACATGTGTGTCATAAATTATTTCTTGAAAATTTTAGGTCGTATGAATTCAAAAAGATGGTGTATAACTTGTATTTGTTATAAAATTTAATAGACGGTGATTTTTGTAATATAATGATAGAAAAATAGGAATATTTATTAAAAGTGTTTTTGTAATGATTAAATAATGAACTAATGATGTAGTATTTATTGTAATTTATAAGATAATTAGGTGAGAAAAGAAAAAAGAGATAAAAGAGAGGTTATAGTGCTTGGATTTACCCAACAAAATGAAACTAGATCGGAACATATCCAATCCATACGGAACGTGCAAATATACCTAAAGGAACATATTAGCTAGGGCTAATATATATATATATATATATATATATATATATATTTTGATGTGTTAATTCAAAATTCTCTAACATATTAGCTAGGGCTAATATATATATATATATATATATATATATATTCTTATTAAAATTCAAGAAATAATACTTAGTTTATGATATTTTATTTTATTTTGGTCAAAGGAACAGTTTAACTTAGTTTTATACACCTTTCTTTTCTTGATTTTTTTTTTTTTTTTTGGCTTTTCTACACAATCAGTAAAATAATTTATTAGATCAACTAAGGTTGTGTTTAGATTGGTTTGTGCACAATTAGTTATGGATTGTGGTACAACTGGTACGTGTTTATTTAAAAATTTATGGGTGGTGAATACCTATTTTACATCTTCTTTTATTTTTTTTCAAAAATATTTTTTCTTCTCAAAATTTTAATTTTTTTTAATTTTTATTTCAAAATTAGTTTTTATTATATATATTAACCTTCTTTTTAAGATATTTATTTGATATGCATTTATCACATATACAAATGCAATATTATTTTTTAAATATAAAATATATTTTGTTAAGTTAATGGCGATATGTTTTTGTATTTAAAATAGTTTTATATAAAATAAAAAATGAGATTATTTTATCAAAATAATTTTTGAAAAAAATTTAACATTATTTAAACATTATAATAAATATATAATTTCAACTTTTTTAATTACATTTTATTTTTAAAAAAATATAAATTTTAGAAAAAATATTTATTTATTATTTTCCTGAGATTATAAAATTTTTTCAAATTTTACTTTTTCATCAACTATTATTATTTTTCAATTTTAAATTATTATCATTTTTCAATTCTCAACTTTTTTTAGAAGTTATTATTTTCAATAATAATGAATTTATTGCTAAATATAAATTATCTTGATATTTAATATATATATATATATATATATATATATGTATATATTAATGTATTAGTTATACATGATTAAACACCAATAGTGCACACTTTCAATCTGAATTATGTACAACACATCCATATTTATATATTGCATTTATTTTTTATGTATTATTTAAGATTTTACATATTATTCTTATATTATCAATCATTTTTATTTATTCTTTGTATATTAGAATTATATTAATATATTTATGTTAATTACACTTTTTTATATTAATTATCATATATATATATATTATATAGTAGGAATATATAAATATAATAAAATAATTTATATAATTTATGATTTTTATATATTTTATATATTTTATATATTTTATATATTTTATTATTATTATATAGTATTTATATGTATAGTTGATATATTACGAATATACGTAATTAATGTTTCTAATATATTATTCATATTTATATATGTTATTTACGTGTTTCAAAAATATTATTATATATAATATTTATTCCTTTATTATATATAATTTTTTTATATAAAATACAATCTTAATAGGTTATTTATAATGTTATTTATGTTTCTATTTCTTATTTATATACAATATATAAGTTAGGATTAAGTATAATATATATATATGTGAATTATATATGAGCAATTATTAAATTTACAAATACGTACTTCTCACAATATAATACTACAAAAATATTTTATTAAATCTAGTGATATGACATCTACAGTAGGGCATGAATCCCTAGTGAAGACGCAGATTCAATCCATTCCAGGTGCAAGAATGCAACATACATTTTTGCACTTTACTTGGACTTTGCATTTTTAAGGCATTGTGACTCCAAAGCCCAATATTTTAGATTAAACTCAAGCTGGAGAACTACTCAAGTAGCTCTTAACCTCATAAAGTTGAAGAAAAATTCCTCGAATAACTTGCCAGTTGTCTCGACTAGTTTAGAAATATCATCCAGCTGAACTTTATAAGCTGCTGATGCTTGCATGCAGAGAAAGAAGAGAGAACAATGAAATGAAACTTAGAAGCTAATTTTATGATATAACGATCATACCAAAACGATGCTTCAGCTCCATTAGCTGCACCGGAGGATTTACAACAAAACTATACACACCTAACTTTGGCTAACATTTTCTTGAAGACATGGGGTCTTCAAGGGTTAACTTATACTAATACATGAGCTATCCTAGCATCGCACAGCCACGTGGCAGAACCAATTGGAGAGGACCTCTACATCTCTCCTGGCAGGCATTTAATACAAGAAGGGCAACTGCTCTTTACCGCGGTATTCTAACACTGGTATACAGAGAAACTCTTGTTCTTCCACCAAAAACTAAAAATCTTCCCGACTTTTCTTCTCGAGACAGACTTCGACAATGGCTTTGAATCTTCAGCCGGCAAGGCCTCTGGGTCCACCTCACTACTCTCAGATGCTGGCTGGGTGGGACCCGGTGGTAGGTCCCGCTGTCGCTGCTCTCGGAACAACATCAGAAGCTTCTGTGCCTTCTGTTTCCCTCTTGCAGTTCCATTGACCGAAATCGACACCAAAGAAGGTATCACACCTTCTTGAAGGACCATTTGACTGCACCTATCATTCGCATTACATAATATCAAAAGACAAGCCGCTGCTTGTTCTTGTTCAATGGGCTCACCAACATCCAGAATAGTAGCAAGGGCGCTAATAAGCCCAGGGGCTGTTATAATCTCGTCTCTTGCAGATTTACTCGAAGCTAGATAAATTAAAACGGCAATGGATTTCTCTGTCCAAGCTTGATCGCTTGGATGTGTGATCAGAGCTTGAAGGCCTTCAATGATGCCAGCTGAGAGAAGGTGAGGGATGTTGGAAGGTAGACTGGAGATGTTGTAAAGGGTGTGGAGAGCATCGAGTTTACATTGCCCATCAGTATCATTCTTGAGAACCCAGATCAAGAAAGGGACAGCCTGAGTGGTTCCAATAATGGGCTTGGCCTCTTCAAGACAGGAAAGATTTAGGTAAAGGGCTGTTGCTGCTCCCACGGATTCAGTATCAGCAATCATGTTCTGCAGTATTGGAAGTACTCCTGATGCCAGCATCAATTCTTTGTTTCTGAAAGGAATAAAACAGATTAAGCATATGAATCAATTTTTCCGGTGAATCAAATTAGAATATAGTGGTTCCATGATAGAGGGGTGAATTGCTTTCAAGAATTTTGAAATAATGATTTCAACATCACCAAATGGTAATGCGATCATTTAATTTGAAGTAGGGAGGCTCATGTTTCTGTTGTCATCATTGATATTATGAGCGGTCGCAAGATATGCATTATGTAAGAGATAATAAATTCAGCATTGTGTTATTGCATCTAGATTAAGGTGACAAATGAGATGGGTCTGTTTATTGCTAGTAACACCAGAAAAAGACTTTCAGGTTATTTGGATTGATATGGATTCGGAATCAATCACTTCCATTTTGAACTAATTTTTTAATTTCGGTGTATTTGAAATCCATTAGTTCCAAATCCTTCCATTTAAAATCCCTCAATCCAAACACAGCCTTAGTGGAGCTGCTGAAAACTTTAGAGCACATAACATAAACCATAGAATACCTGTTATTATTTACAGCAAGGTTGAAGAGGGCCATTGCTCCAATTTCCTGAGCCATCCCACTCCTGGCAGAAACAGCAGACTCCAAAAACCGCAGCAATGCTTCAACAAAACCATTAGCCCCCATAAAAATCCGGGCTTCCTCATCATCTTTCAGCAAGTGCCTTATCTGCTCTACCACTTTGCATTTCTTCATCAAGTCATCCTGCTTCTCTAAAATTCTCAAATAATCCTCGTACTTCTCAAAGGCGTTAACTTCACAATCATCATCATCCCGTCCAGAAACAGCTTCCTCTTCATTTCCTTCAGCCTCCTCAATGATCCCACTGTCATTCAAAGGTACCACCTTAACACCCTTGAATTTGCAAGAACCAACACTTTCTAATGACTTTGAATTTGCCGAATCACTTTCTGACAACACCAGCCTCCAATAATTCAGATCAAGGGATTCAGGTGGTCCATCTGGAATAGGAATACCACTATGTTCACACCAACTAGCCACCAAACCTTTAACACAATAATTGGGAGTCAAAGAAAGATGGGGAAGCTGCTGCTGACTTTTAGGACAAGTATTGTGGCCATCAGTGAACCATTTTTCTATACAAACCCGTTCATATGTTTGTCCAGAAGCAATAATAACTGGATCATACATAAGTTGCAGTGATATTGGACACCTTAATTCTTCAGGCGGGACAAGCATTTGATCTGATCTCCTGAAGTTTGGCTTGAAGTTGAAAGAACTGAGTTTTGACAGTTGCCGATCAAATGCACAGCCATGGCGGCCCAGCACAAGACCATCATCCAAAGATCCCTGGACAGTAGGCGAGCAAGGTGTCGACCCCTGTGAATCATTATCATCTGATAACTCACTCCTAAACAACTTTGAATACTTTCTTATGAGATGGAGAAGGTAAGCAACAATCGACTCTTTCCTTTTGTCTTCCTCATTCCGTGCTCTTTCAATGAGTTTCTTCAAAGCCCTTCTCTCCCTAAGTGCTGCTCTAGAAGAGGTTATACCCAGTTTAGAAGCAGCTTGGTGAAAAGATTCAAGCTCGTTGTTGTCATTGGAGCTGTTGTTGAAGTTTCTTCCTTGCTGCAGAAGGGCAATGATCTCATCACCAATTTGCTTCTCCACGGGATCAAGTGAAAATTCAATCCTTCCAAGTTCAACTAGAACCTCAGCAATCTGGAAAGAGGTATTATTCAAATCAGAATAAGTGTTGGTCACCGTATAAATCTAACACCAACTGAAAAGTTGGCACTTCAACGCACTAATTGTTGATCGCAAAGTGCATATAGGAAATTGTTAGCCCCTAATTCCAGATAACAAGAAGAAACCACGAGCTCTTGAATCTACCCAGTCAGTAAACCATAACAGAAATTGTGCTCAGAAATGCTTAGTTTAAATGTTTAAGGATTCGGAATTGAAAATCTATCTTCTTTCCTGATCTAAATACCTGATAACAGGAGCCTCACCACCAAAATCCAAACTTTGGACTAAAAATAAAAAAAATGAAAAATAACAATGCTAATAATAATAAATAATTTAGCAAAATCCAGTACCTGAACACCAATAGTTTGTGGAACAATATCTTCAACCCGGTTTAAACTATCTTCTAGGGCAGATCTTGCCTTCTCAAACTTCAGAACAACAGAATCTCCAGTTATCGCCTGATAAAATCAAAGGAATGAAGTCAGTTGCACATATAGCTGCAATTATGCTTTCAAAAATTTGTCAGAAAGCAAGTGAACTAATTGAATCCAAGAAAGTTCATGAAAGGTACATTCGTCATGAAATCCCTCATTATGACATAGTAAAAGGGAATAGAATGCAACGACTAGCAACTACCTTTTGAATTCTATATTGAGAATTTATGCTTGGACAAAATAACAATTAATTAACCAGGAGTACTTACCAGGTAAAGTTTACTACATTCTGCGCAGTGTTGAAGAATATTCTTGGTCTTCTCAAGTGCAATGTGCAGAGCACATAGTGCTTGAATACCAGATGTGCTTCTTGGCCGAGCTGCTTCTAGGTCGGGAAATATTGCCAACACCTTCGCATAGACAACACATAGACTCTTGCACATTTCGCCATGTAACTGCACCAACAACCATATCTTGTCAATTGCCCAACTTACTAAAAGGAAAACAACTAAAACTTGCAATGGCAATTTACCATCAATAGAAATTACCAATAGCATATTTAATCCAAAAGTTTATCTACTTAGCAACTGGGGCTTTGAACCAAATAAAGTATTGAGATTTATTATGAAATCGAACATTTAAATCGCTAGTATAATATAGATGTGCATGCATTGCTAAAATAAAATCAATTACCAATTTTTTTTAAAAAAGATTTAAAAAAAAGGACAAAACAAAACAAAAACAAAAAAAATTCAGAAGCTAGCCATGATGAAAATCAAATCTGGGCTTTTAAGTTCAATACCTTAGGCTCACCAATGGATAGTAAATTCTCTTCAATCTCAGAAATATCCATGTTCAGCGTGGAATGGCAGTAAATCTAACAATGGAACGTTGCACAACCTGAAAAAGAAACGAACATAAGGTTTAAAATATTAATCATTACAAGCAAAATGAACTATTAATTTAACCTAGAAAAACTAATTTAACTTTTTGCTTAGCCAACTGGTTATTCAAAATAGCGATCCAATGATGACCATCCTTAATAAAAGGAATTCATCAATAACAAACAGTAATTAGCCATTTATAGAAAATAAAAAAATATATATTTAAAATCTTCCCCTTAACAAATAGCAAACAAATCAATTTTATTCGACTAGTGGCCAAGCTGCAGAAAGAAAAAAGCAGAATTCGTATCTGAAAATGAAAACAAGAAACAATTTCAAACCCCGAATGAAAGAAAAATGTGCATCGAAACAGGGAGGGAAGTGTCGAAAGAGAAATTCAACATCATAGTTAACAAAGTTGACAGGCCATCAGCTGATATTTATCTTTCTTTTGTTTTCTCATTTTCCTTTTCCGTTTTTGCAAAACAAATGGCAGATGGCCTCAGCTGCAAATCTATCAAAAGCATGGAAAAACTTTTTAACACTGAAATATGAAATCGAATATCCCCAAAACTACACATATTCGACCAGAAAATTTACACAATACACAGCATTCAATACTAAAAATCGAAAATTGTATAAAAATGTTTCAGCTCGCAAAAACCCATACCAGAATCAGCCGAAAATGATCCAAGGAGGCTTCATCAAACGACCGAAGAATAATGCCGAAAATCAATCTCCTCACAAAAAAAAACCAATAGATTTTCTTATTCGGATCAGCACATTTTAGAGAAAGAAAGAAGAGAGGTGAGAGAACGAAGAAGAATGAATGGGGGCTGAGGGTTATTTTACAGTAAAGAGGGGCGTAAATGGTGAAGGAATATTAGAATTAATATTCTATTGGGGGTGGGGAAAAAATAAAATAATTGAGGGGTTTTAACTTTTAAGTTTTCCTTTGTTTTTCTTTTAATTAATTGGGTGGTATTTAGTGAAAATGATGTGGAGGGACTAAAATGGAATTTTGAAGCCGAGATTGTCTCCCCGGCTCGCTGGCCGACATTTGCCGACCCCCAAGTTTGTCGGCTAGCAGATCTGTAATAAATGTGAGCGAAATGTCCTTTATAACCCCCCACTTGTTGGGTCTATTAATAATATAGATTCTACAACATCAAATTATGAGCTCACAACATAAAATAGATTACTAAAATATATTTTTTTTAAGAAAACTTCTTTATTTCTTTAAAACCACTATTTTTTGTACGTATTTTAAGAAATTAAGGTGGGGCTAATTTAATTTCAAGAATTTGACAATTTCCTGAATTAGGTTTTCAAAAAACACGAAATAACTCAATAATTATTACATATAAGTATTTCTATGTATAAATTATTTGCTTGTTATATTAGTATAAATTTGATTTTTTTCTTTTTATTTGTTTATGTTCCTCTTCTTGGATAGTCCTCACAAGACTTCCACATTTTTGTGTTGTATCTACTTTTTATATATTCTTCACGCAGTGTGTGATTTACGATATCGCATTTTAATTAAATTTTTCTTTAGTCTTTATACGGTTAAAATTGTATACTACTTCTTCTTTTTTTCCCTTTTTCATCTCATTCTCTTACATTTGGGTCGAGATAAAGTTGCTTCTTAAAGTTTACTGTACTTGCAAATTCTTCTCTCTTTTAAGTTGGTATAAATATATTTAATCTTAAAAAAATCATAAGAACTTAAGAATTTTTTAAAATAAATTTAGGTGACACCCTAATAATTTAAATAACCAAAGTGAAGAATTTAAGCAATATTAATTTTATTTTATGATAGTAAATCTTGTTTATAGAATAAGATGTATTTCATATAGACTAGTAAATAAATATGAGTGCGAAAAGTGCAAAAATCTCATATAAAATAAATACTGCAAGATCCTATAAGCTTGCCTCTCTCTATATATATAAACTATATACATAACAAATGTTATGCAAAATCCTTAAAAATAATCGATATGAAAAAAAAAAAAAAAAAAAAAACAATAACAATGAGCTGATGTTATACCCTTATAAAGAAAATATATTTGGATTCTCACTTAATTACAATTTAAAGAACCAAAGATAATAATTACTCCTACTTTCTAAAAAAAATCATATATTAATCATATAAATATAATTTTATCTTTTTTAGATTGGAGATTATATTAGTATCATATATACTCCGAACTAATATTAATTACAGTGAAGTCTAATGTGAAATAGTTGTACGTGTGATATTATTTAAAATATTACTTGTTTAACTATAAAGTATCACTATTTTTAAGGTAACAACAGTAATACACTTAAAAAATAGTGATACTTTATAATTAAATAAGTAATACTTTACAATTAACAAGTAATATCTTAAATCATGTCACACATGCAAGCCTTGCACGAAAGTTTTGTGTATTAATTATATCAAAATAACAAATATTATGCAGCTCGCATTCCAAATTAGTACAACAATTATGAATTATCTTTTAGGTATGACCCTTTGTTTTTTCTCAAATTAAGAAGCAAAAGTAGATATTTGAATCTTCCTACAAAACAAAAATAGTTATACAAACTAGATATTTCTTAGAACCATTAGGTATCCTATTTTACACATACCAACATAGAATTTGTGGAATTTAGAACCATTAGGTTTCCTATTTTACACATACCAACATAGAATTTGTGGAATTTACGAGATGTTAGAATACATGTAATAAAATATAATTAATTATTTTATACTATAATAATTAAATTAATAAATATACTATCTCATCATCAATAATATTTTAAATTATATCAACATATATTTTTTCATTTACGATTAAATATATCATTAAGTTGTAAATCATACAAAAAGTAGGATGCAGGTGTGTGGATTATAAGATTACATGATATAACTTATTTATAGTGTGAATAAATCAAATATATGTAAATATAGATTAATGTTTTCATATGTAATATTAAATTGACTTATTCTTGTATAAATAATGACATGAAAACCAACGATGACACGAAATTTATTATTTTTAAATTAAACAATAATTTAATTGCTTCAATTTTGTGATATATAACGCATTTGGTTGTTGTATCAGTAATTATATATAAATTATATAATATATTGGTGTGTGAGTGTCTTATAAATGTATTCATATATATTTATTCTTTGTTGTTGCATGGTAGATCTAATGAATAGTTCTTGCCTTGTAAGTTTGTTTGGCGACATTGATGCCTTTTTAAAATGTCCTAACGTTATTTCACTCGGCTGTCCTTTTTGTTGGCCCAATTATATCCACACAACCAAACAATTTTTGAATTGCAAGTAATTATTATTAGACCATGTGCTTATATATTCCCAATTCAATGTTCTAAAAAAAAATAGAAAATTCAAATTAAAAAAATGATGAATTAAGGTGAAATTCACAAGACCAAAATATTAAAATGGCTTCAAATATAATTAATCCTAGAATTATAAAAAATAATGTTAATGATGGAGTTATGAACATTAGAGTTGTTTTAGCAATACTTTAATTTGAATTTACCATCACTTTTAACTTCTTTTTTAATTGTCTCATTTTTTTTTGGGGGTTTTTGTTAGTTTTATTATTACGAAGGTTTTGCATGGTAACAAGTTAGCATTAATATTTTCTTCCTAAAATAAATTCAATGTATATTAATATTATTATTTTTATATAAAAAAAAAGAAGCTACGGCAATTAAAGTCTAAAAAAGAAAATGCAAAAAAAAAATACCACAATAAGATTTTAATTGATGCAGGCTGAGATGACTGAGATAGATAACCAAAACCTTACATCGGTGAAAATGCGGTTAATTTTAAATTAATAAATGTGGATATTTTCATGCAGTACGAGATATTTTGGATAAGTTCAAAAATAGAATCTTGCAGGTTCAAAGACGTTCAACGTGGATAATACTAAACTGATAAATTGGATTGTCTATGCTGACTTGAGAAGTCTAATAATTGCGTACAACTTTATTCTCTTTTACAAAAAGTAAGGAGCTAGAACATATCTTTAATTAGATAAAATATTACTAAAATATTTAAAATTGTATTTTATTCAAACATTTTAACAATATTTTATTAAAAAATAAGAATTACTATTTTATAAACTCCAAAAAAAAACATTAAAATTATTAGAGTTTATGATTTCCTTTTTAAATATAAATTTTATGAAACACAAAACCTCTAATTAATGCTTGAAAACAAAGGTTTTGTTATTTATGATGGCCATACCAAAATTTTGATAATAGCAAGAAGAAGAGTAAGTGAATAAAGAATAAATAACAATGTACTATTTCCCGGAAACAGTTTTGTTGTGATTAAAAAGATTAATGATTTAAAAAAAAAAATTATCTCAAGTATTAATTTTTTTTTTTTAGAAAAAGGTTAAATCAAATCAACCAAGAAAGTAGGATTATTAATTTAATAACCTTTGTAGCATGCAAAACTTTATTATTTGCAATTAAGTAACCTCAATAAAAATGAAAGATGTGACAAACTATTATTGTAAATTGACTTAATTACAAATTAATAATTCCAAGAGCAAATAATTCACACTGTTCTTAGAGGTGTTATTATTTATCCCTCCTTAATTACAAACTATTATTAAAATGCTATGAATGCAATTTATAAATTTATACCTTAGTTTCATGTCATTCTTTATGTTGCTATTATCATACATTTCATATATTAGCAATAATATCATTAATATAGACATTAGCTATGTTAATATACTCTCTTCATATCAAATCAATTATAAAAATTTATTTAATCAGATTAACTTCCATATAAAATTAATACATTTAATTTTATTTTGAGTAATAAAATGTGAAAAAAATATAAAATTACAATGACATGCTTACAAAGTATACAAAATGAAATGAATTAACATTCATGACACAATAAAAAAAAAAGCCTCCATGATATAAAGTTTATTTTATTTTATTTACTCAAATAAATAAAGGAAAGTGCATGAAGGGCAATTTTGTCAATGAAGATTTAGTATTGATATTTTGTGACCAGTGGATGTCTCCAAAGTCTAAATCCAATCTCCAGCCGGCCGGTACGGACTGCTGCGCAAGCCTATGCTCGCTACTAGTCCACGTGGCCTTGATTTTCGCTATGTTCAAGTATTTGGTTATCACTCCCCACAATAACTTTTATTTACGTAACAGCCCCTCTCAGATCCGTAATTCTCGGAGGCCCCTCCTCCTGCAACCAGGTACCGTAATTCAGGTTAGTGATGGACCAATACATCGCTCTCCGCACGTGCGGAAAGTGTCTCTCCAAATTAATTTCTGATCATAAAATCACTATGTTTAAATTATTATTATTACTATAACTCTTAAGATATCCGGATACAATATATTTTATTATATTAAAAATATATACTAAGTTATTATTATTATTATTCTAAAATTTTACATAATAATTATTTACATCAATTATATTTATATAAATATAATGCACTTTGATTTTTTATGTTATATTTTCTTAAAAATTATATTTATTAAATACTAATAAAACGTATTACATCTTGAAGTGAATTTAGAGTGCTGCCAACTAAAACAAGATTTTCAACTTAGAAAAAGCTATTGAGGTGAAACAATAAATTATAATATTATATATAAATTAATAGTTATATACTTAGATCAAATTCATATAAAAATTATATATTATTTATTCAAACTCAACATGTATATATATATATATATAAACAAAATGACTTTTTTTAATTTTGTTAATAACAAATATAGAAACTGTAAGTTTACTATTATATATATATATATTTATATATAGATAGATAGATATCAAAAGATGTTCATAATCTTATAAGAATTTTTTATTACCTTGATATTTAGAGAATGATTTCTCTAATATCTACTTAGTTATTTTAGTTAAATATAAAAATATATCACAATTAACTGAAGAAAAATATTTATAATTAATGATTAAAATTTTATGTATATATATATATGCAATATAGATATCAAATTGAAGATTGCGAAATGAGAATTAATTAAACATATTTTTTGTGAAAATTAAAATTAAAACAAAAAAGTTATAAGTTTTAAAATATTTAGTGAAAAAAAATAATAAAATAAATATATTTTGCTAGATAATAATACAACATATTTTTCAGTATATCTTACAAAAATAATAAGTATAATTTTAGCATCGAAATAATTGGTCTATCAATCAAATTATTTTATTATATTATATCTATAGATATATTATATAGAAAAACAGATATCATAGTTAGACATAGTTTAGACGGAAAATTTTAATGTTTTTTATTTATGATGATATTTTCTTTATATATATATATATATTTAACAATTAATTAAAATAAACTAGCTTAACTAACCAGTTGAGTATACATGCAAGTAAGAATGTTTTGGGAGTTTGGGGGGAGCCCACCAATGTGAAAGCGTCCACCTACGCACAAAAGAAAAGAAAATATATATTTGGCCTTCTTCAACCTTTTAAATTAGATTTCTGTATTTTATTAAAATTAGAAACCTAGTAATTTCTTTGTTTCTTTATAAAAAAAAAAAAAAAGAACTAACTTCACCAGAAAAAACTAATTTAGTTCAGTTAAATTTAAAAATTATAGTCCAACGTAATTATTGGAGATGCAAACAGGTTGAATAGGGTGTTTGTATGCTTTGTTTTTTTTTTCATACCCTACCTTACTAGATTTGAATAGAATTTGAGTATTCCCATTGAATAATTATGTAGCTTGTCAGATAATCGGGTTATCTGAAATATATTTAAAATATTATGAGTAATATATAATATGCTTATATACAATATATAAATTAATATAATAAAATCATATATATAATATATATATAAGTACTATATTTTATGTTATATAATGTATCACATATGCAATATATATTAGATCAATTTAATATTTATATAATATAACTTATAAAAATAATATACATTTTATAAATCAATAGATGAGATGTGTAATCAGATAATATTCCATATGTGTATATCCTAGCCTCTATGGTGACAAAAATATTGAGTTCAAGTAGTATCCTATCCAATTATACTTCAAATGATTTGATCCTACAAATAAAATTAACATCCTCAATAATTATAGCTCGGGTGGATATTTGTTCCTACTAAATCAGACTGCTAGGATTGGCACCTTGAAAACGCAATTAATTAAATTTTAGTGCAAATAAAATAATAAATGAGACAATTAAAAACAAACTAAAAAATACACGTACCCTAATATTTAGTAGTATTTAAAAAATAAAAAATAAAAAATGGAAGTAAAGTTGTAGTAGGTGGGCAGTTGGAAGTGAAGAATTGAAGCAAAAATAAATAGAACATCATAATCATAGTCATCACATTAAATTTGAGGAATTTTTGGATTTTAATGGTATGAGCAAATGAAGAAACCGGCATGTAATACTGCTAAAATAAAATAATTAATTAAGGATGGCTTTTGGTGGTCCAAATTTAGTATTGTATGTGGGCATCCAAGCATGGTTCTAGGGTCAATGCATCACCACTTTGAGTAAATCATCAAAATAATACCCTACACTACTATTATAAGCAGTCTTCACATAAATTTTTTATTTCAAAATACCATAATTTTAATCACTACATTTTTCAACCCTTATATCAAAATATTCTTTGATTACGTTACTATAACTTATGTATCCATATTTTTATAAATTAAAATAAAATCTTATTTCCTCATCTATAAAATAGTAGTAAAAATTATATTACTAAAGTTAGTTGTCCCTAGATGCACTTATTGAGCTCCGCTCATTTAAAATCATTATCTAAACCATGTTGGGGAAGCTACCTAATATCAAATGAAAAGACTGCTCTAACTTTTTTTTTAGCACAATTTATTAAATAAAAAATAAATATTTAAATATGATTGGAGTTGAAAGTAACATATTTGTGTTGAGTTGGGCCAATTCGGATGAGAATGTACGCATTGTAAATATTTGTTTGTTTTAAGTTTACGATCGAACATCCTCTCATCCAAACTCTAATGATTGTGACTGATGTGATATTTTATTATTTTACATTTCTCTCTAATGATATATACATATCATATCCTACTTTATTTTAATACAAATATAATTTTTTACTATTTATTAAAATATAAAATTTTTAAAAATATCACATGCACCAACATCCCAAAACAAATCATCATCAAACAAAACTTAATTTAATTATGAGGAGAAGACCTGATTAGCAACTACAAACGTTGTTAATTAGAAAGTTTGGTTTGGGAAATGACTGATAATAGTAGGGTAGGGGTGGGGTCATATTATGACCCCGAGTCCCCGACAGCGACTGGCCTGGTCAACCCTTGAGGGAACAGGTGGCACTACGTCATTGCATCCCAACTATTGATTATATTTTCCATTAAACAATAATGTGAGTATTCAAATTAATTAATGAAATAACTGCCGCCCATTTCATTTCAAAATAAAGATTATTTAAATGTTATTTTTTTGGTAAATAATTGTTATTCTTCAGAAAAAAAATACAACTTTGTTCCATGTTGTACTTCTATTTCGTAAATCATTTTTTTCCCAGTTATGAGGAAGAAGAAGGGATTAATTAAAATATTATTGATTATTTAGGGTACATTAGTATAATCGTTGTTTGTATAATCATACAAATTTTTATAAGTAACAAGATATTATTTATTTTGTAATTAAAAATAATTAGCCCACAAATATTAACTGCGTGATTTGTTAATCATTGTATGATATTTATTTTTATTCAGTAAGATAATATGAAAAATATTCTCGTTAACATATGCAAATCATGTTTATCACAAATTCGAAAAATTTGATATTATAAATACATGTAGAAACATATAAATTTCTACTATATTAATTCTTTTCTCTTTGGTTCTCAAAATACATAAAAAATTCGGTACTATATTCTCTCTTTGTTATATACCATACATGTCTTATAACCGAAATATCTTAGTATCTTTTTCTATTTTTTATGATGTTATATCTTTTTATGCTCTTTTGTAAAGTTTTTTTTTTTTTTTTTTTATATTTTTAACATTTTTTATAATACGATATTGAAAGAGATATTTGATAGGGAATTATTAAATATTTGGTTTAACAATCACACTTGATTTTTTAAAATAATCTATTTAATGTTCAATGTGTTCATTAATGCATTAGAAAATTATGAAAATACAAGCATAATATAAGATTTTATTTTATAAAATATTTAAAATCCAATATAATTTTAAAAAATGAATCAATTCAGATATTTGATTATTGGATCTTTAACATTTGATCTTATTAATCATATACATATTGAATTTTAAATTTAAGTAGATAAAATTCAAATCTTTTTTCGAGGCATTTGATTTAGCTTTTTAATAATAAATTCATAATTTAATTTCATTCTCTACCAAAAATTTTCGAATAAATCAATTTAGATATCTAACACTTGAATTTTTAAATTATAATTTTATTAATTCAATACATATATATTTTAATTTTGAATTTAAATCTTAAGTAGATAAATTTAAATTCAATTCCTGTTCCGATCATATTTTTTAAATAACCCCATAATCAAATATATTGAATTATTTTACAACATATTAAAAATTATAAATCTTGATATTATTTATAATAATAATTATTTTTTACTAATATTTTTAATGATAAATAATACATATCTTTTAATAATACATCGTACGTGATTTCACAGTAATATTCTTAAATATGTAATACTTATGTTTATATAAATCTTAACTTAAGAAATAAATTTATTTTAAAAGAATAGGAATATTATACTAAAAGATGACCTAAATAATTGAGAATCATTGAAGAGATGAAGTGGGTGAAATAACCAACTTAAAATTGTAGAGATCCGAAGAAAATCTTTGGATCAAGGCATGGTGGGGCCCTTCAGTTGTACAACGTGGGTGCTCCTAATTATATGATTCCATGTTGTAATGAAACCTCATCATCATCTCTCCAAACCTTTCTAACCCTTATTTTTAAATTCCTAATTTCTCATAATCATTAATCATAATTGTGTTTCTCCCAAAAACAAAACATAGTACGCCAACAATTTGATTTGATATTAATATAATATAATAATTTATTTTCGTAAAATAGAAATTATCATACCTAAAATCTATTAATAATATTCTCATCAATTTCTTTTTCTAAGACAATATTCACATAATTCATGAAAAGTAAATAAATTTAAAGTATATTTGTATATATACATGAAATATAAAATAATTAATCTGTGATAGGTATTTATTCTGTTCCCCACATGCACAACAAGCAATGTATATTTTACAACATAGATTGATATGAAAATACAGAAAATTAAAAAAAAAAACAATTAAAATAATATTTTTTTTGGTTTGGCCGGCGGTTCATGTTGCAGATTCCCAAAGGGCTTTCATTACAAACAATTAATATTTCTTTTCAAGAATCCAATTATAAATTGCGCTAGGATATTTGTGACAGTGATTTTATGTTTTTTTTTTATTTTTTTTATTTTTTTTTTTCTTTTATATCTCGCACAGTTACACTTGTCCAGAAAGAAAACAAATGATCATGTGTCTGTGTGTTTTATTTATTTATTTCAATAGTCCATGATCTTGAAATTTGCCAAATAAGCTCTTGAATATTAAAAACGAATTAAACAAACCCTTCTTAAATATCAAAATAACTAAATAAATTTATAAAGTATTTAGTAAGTTTAATAATTAATAAATAAAATCATAAATAAATTTAAATCCTCATGCTGCCTTTGTGAATTTTCTTTCTTTTTTGTAATTTTTTCCTTGGATATTTCATGTGAGAATTTGCCTTAACCCTTCCGAATGCCTTTTCAATTAAAATAAAATTCCAAGAATGGAGATTAGATAACAAGCAAATAAAAAATTAACTACAGAGAAACAATGTCGGCGTCAATCCAAAATAAACACTACTGTCTTTTGACTTGGTACCTTTTTAATTTCAATTTAAGATTTATTTTTTAAAATTAAAAAATGTTATATACGCTAAATTAAAATTTCATAATATTTGTATCACACTCTAAGCATACTAGATATCATATAAACTCTACACACACACACACTATCCAGACTGCCCGGCTCAACTTGGTCCAAGCCCGCAGGCTGAAGTTTGATCTGAAATTTTATCAGACCACTCAATTTTGAGTCCAATCTAACTCAATACTCCTAAAATATATTAAAATTATCAAATCGGTTCATGACTCGCAAGCTATTGACCCATCAGACATAATCAATTTTACCACCTCATATGCTAGAGTCAAAGATGGATAAAATAATAAGGGTCCATTCTTAGTGATTTAATGTTGGGTTTTTTTTTTTTTTCCTCCTTTTCTTTTTAGTGGAAATACTGTAATCTTTTTAACTCAATGAAATAATGCCATGTTAAAGATGCATGGTTATAGAGATATGATGGGCTATTCCCCTTTGGAAATTACACTGTTTGTGCTATCATGGTTACTAATTTTGACAATGCATAATGATGGTGTAAGGTTTTAGTTGGTGGTGTTTAATCACTACATGTTATCACTTTTTTTAAGGCTTTGACTCTTCAAAAAGGAATGATTGGACCTTAACAACGTTTAGCATCAATTAGAAGGTCATACAACTACCTACTTCTAGCTCCTCACCTTCTCTTTTGTAATGAATTTGACACAAGTACTCCCATACACATTTGACCAGAGGTGGATGTGGTAACGGTCCCTGGGGTAAACCTAGCACACACCACAGTCTACTCCCAACCCCTTCATTGGGTCTGCTTCTAGCCCAAATCCATCGCTGCCGCCACGTGCTTCAACCTACAAATCTTACATGCTTCCCTCGGCCTAACATCCTACCCATCCTTCATACACTATAGTTACAAGAAGTCAACATGGTATTTTGAAGCCTAAACATCTCTTTAATCTTAGCGCCACAGCCATCTGCACCATTCCTATACCCCCCAAGTTTCCTTTGCCAACCCTAATTGGAATGCTGTTATGATGGATGAATTTAGTGATCTTATTAAAAATAGTACGTGGGATCTTGTGTCTTGTCTTACGGGGGTTAACATTATTCATTGTATAATAAAAATATAGATTTGGTAATTTTCTTGAACGACACAAAGCTTGATTGGTGACCAATGATAAGTCTCAACATGTGGAGATTGATTGTGATGAGACATTCAACTGGATTGTTATCAACTACTACACACACAATTTTGAGTTTGAGTATGACATGTGTAGTAAAATGGCCTACTTGACATGAAAAATATATTTTTGCATAAAAGTCTTTAGAATGCATCAACCTCTAAGTTTTGTAGACCAATATGTTCCTGCTCATGTATGTCAGCTTCACAAGTATGTCTATTATTTATTTACTTTTCTTTATAGATGAATGTGGGATTTGGGGAGATTTTTTAGCCCAACAAATGGTATCGGAGCCATGGTCCCAAAACTAACGAATGTGGTGGAGATCCTCGGTTCCGAACAAAGATGGGGAACCTCAAGAAGAAGACAAGAACTCTATGGACCAAACGGGACATACCAGGATAGAGAGGGTTTTGAGTGGCGGTAACCATGGATGTCACGTAAGGCATGGGCCACAATGTAGTGATGGTGGATGTCTTTTTGATGGAGGTTGTTCAATAATCTTTGTTTGCAGGGAAGGATTGTCAGGATAGTTAAATAAATTTCACATCGAATATTCAAGGGAACAATTGTTGGAAAGGAAAGAAGATCAAATCATCAAAATTAAGGATTTAGTATCAGTCAAGATCCTGTTGGAAAGGAAGAGACCTCTCTTTCAACCTTGGATCTCTCTCTCTCTCTCTCTCTCTCTCTCTCTCTCTCTCTCTCTTACAAACATAAACATCAAAATTATGCTGAACCATGTTTCAACTTGGTATCAGAGCAGGCGATGATCCGAGGAACTCATAATTAGATCATCATCGTTCCTATACCACTCTCGGTTCAATTCATAATTGATCAAGGCAGAATCTGTGTTCGAGTCTTGAAACACAGAATACAAGATGTCAAACGAGTTACAAGCAACAACTCCAAATCCAACAAATTCAAACCTAACAACCAATCAAAATCCAAACACACAGAATTAAGTAACTCTTCAAATAGCAAATCTGGTGCGAAACACCGAGAATGTCACACACGAGTTCAAACTAGATGGAAACAACTACCCACTGTGGGCTTGCCTCATGAGGGTAGCAATCGGAAGCAGGGGTAAATCCAGGCATATCACCAGACAACCACCACCACCAGCAGAAACAGACCCAAATTATTATCAATGGGAGGAAGCCGACCTCTCGATTTTTTCATGGCTTATACAAAATATGGAAGGAAAGCTCGTCACAAGCTTTGCACAACATCAGACCGCCAAGGCCGTGTGGGACAACCTTGCAGTCACATACGGAAGTGGAGTCGACCCGTTCCAAATTTATGATTTGGAGGTCAAAGCTAACAAGGTTAGCCAAGGACAACTTACTCTGGAGGATTATTGGAATGAATTACAAACTATATGGCTTAACATCGACCGAAGAGAGCCAAACCCTCTTGGCTGCTGTGAGGAAGGAATCACCAAATACCATAAATTAATCGCCAATCAGCGACTTTACCAGTTTCTCTCCGGTCTAGACACCAAATATGATGGGATCCGGCAAGATATCTCAAGGAAACCCCAATTTCCTCAGCCGAGTTGGCATTTTCAAAAGTACAATGGGAGGCCGCCCGGCTACAGATTCTACAATCGGCAACTCACCCTACCGACTTGGTCACCACATCATCGGGAGGAATCAATGCTAGATTCGGAGCTCGCAACACTGCACCACGCCCGGAGGGAAGCCGACAGCCGGCGCAGAAAGGAGGCCAAACTCGCTCCGGCAACCCTTCATCGCGCGGGAAAGTGGACAAATCAAAGCTCCACTGTACACATTGTGGGATGCAGAAGCACACTAAGGAGACATGCTTCCAACTTGTCAGCTATCCCGACTAGTGGGAGGATAACCACAAGGTTCCGTAGGCAAAAAGGGAAGTCGGCTATCGGAATTGATGGGCACGATGTGGCCAGGGCGGCAGTGGTGGTGAGGAGCCAGAAGGTGGACACACAGAGACGGGCGGTGAATGTTTATGAAGAAGGCGAGACTCCAGGTATAGGGTTTGGTGGTTTACCTCTAAACCCTTTCCATTTACATGAATTTCCTTTTAGTCCCCCCTTATATGCAGACTTACAGATTCAGCCCCATATACTGCAAACCAAGTCCAGAACTTTACCTTATATTGAATTTGACCCCATCTCTTATAAAAAAAGTGGATAATATTTCTACTGCTTGTCAAATTCAACATGAGAAAACATATAGAGATAGGGCGTGGATTTTTGATTGTGGGGCTACCGATGCTATGACTTTTGACAAAAATGATATCTTGAAGTCATCAAAACCATTACGAACACACGTCCAAACCGCCAGTGGTGCCTTGACTCGTGTAGAGGGAGCTGGAACTATAGAAATTTCTCCCACTTTACGGATTCAAAACTGCCTATATGTTCCGTCCTTTTTCCATAAACTCATGTCTATTAGCCATGTTACAAAAGAGCTTAATTGTACCATGCTGATGCATCCACACTTCTGTTTTCTGCAGGATATCAGGACTAGGGAGATTATTGGGCGGGCACTGAGCGGAACGGACTCTACTATGTGGATGAGATTGCTCAACAAGGCAAGATGATGCTCGCTCATGGAACTATACACCGGGAAGCCTGGCTTTGGCATCAACGGTTGGGACATCCTTCCACTTGATATCTTTAACTCTTATTTCCTAAATTAGTCAAAACTGAGACATTACATTGTGACATCTGTGTTTTGGCTAAAAGCCACAGACAATCTTTTAAGCCCAATAATACACAAATGAACTCTATTTTTTCTTTGGTGTACTCTGATGTTTGGGCGATTATGGGTTTAAATATTTTTTGCTCTTTGTTGATGATTGCACTAGGATGACATGGGTGTATTTTTTACAACATAAATCTCAAGTTTTTGAAAAATTCACCCATTTTTATGCCATGATTGAAACTCAATTTCAGACACAGATTCATATCCTTAGATCCGATAATGGGGGGGGGGGGGGATTTGTCAATAATTCTAGGAAAACCATGTGCCAACAAAAAAGGATCATACACCAAACCACTTGTCCGTTTACTCCAGAAAAAAATGGTGTTGCTAAACAGAAGAATCGAATTCTTCTGGAGATGATGCGTGCCATGATGTTTGACTCTCGTGTACCCATTTTGTTTTGCCTGAATCCGTTGCCATCTTCATTTACCTCTTGAATCATCTTCCCACAAAAACACTCCAGCTTAAGACCGCTCTCCACAAATTATCCACCCTCCAAAATACCTCTTGCCCTTACCCTCCAGCCTCGAGTTTTTGGTTGCTTCGTATCTGTTCATATTCCCAAACATGAACGCACTAAACTTTCTCCGTGTGCAGTTAAGTGTGTGTTTGTTGGTTATGGGATTAACCAAAAGGAATATTGGTGCTACAATCCAAAAACACGTCAAATCCTCACCACCATCCACTGCGATTTTCTTGAAATCGAGTACTTTTATACCAACCACCTTAGCAGTCAGGGGGAGAGTATGACTGAGAGTCACTTTGATCCGCTAAGTTGGTTGTCAATGCCAAGCCCAGAAATGGTTCCAACAAAGACAATTAACCTTATCGCTGAGCCAGTTTCAAACACACAGGAACAGTCTGTTGATGCTCTGCTGCCCGACCCAGTGTCTCCTCTGCCACTGATATCTGAGGTAAGGGAGTCTGAACCTACTACTGTTGTTTCTGATTCTTCTAATGATATTGCACGGGAGAATGAAGGAGAACATGAGGCTACAGATAATAAAAGAGAGCAAGGAGAATAAGAGGATAATACTATAGATGGTGATACTGGGAGATATGTGTTGCCTCCCAGAAGTAATCGGGGAATACCTCCCAAACGGTATACCCCAGAGAAAGCTACACAGAAATCTCGATACTCTGTCAGGGATTTTGCTCAAGGAAATCTGTCTAAAATTGCTACAACTTATGAAGCAACTTTATATAGCGAAGAGATTCCGCAAACAGTAGAAGGGGCCCTCAAGTTTGAACATTGGAGAAAAGCCATGCAGAAGGATATAGATGCACTAACCCAGAATCATACCTGGGAGAAATGTCAGTTGCTAGAGGGAAAAAGGCCTATTGGATGCAGATGGGTCTTTACAATTAAAAGACGTCCAGATGGGTCTATCGAAAGATACAAAGCTCGCCTTGTTGCAAAATGATACACACAGACATACAGGATAGATTATGCTGAGACATTCTCACCAGTGGCAAAGATGAACATAGTTAGAGTTCTCCTATCTATTGCTGCAAACAAAGATTGGACCTTACACCAATTTGATGTTACAAATGCGTTTCTTCATGGAGAATTAAACAAAAAAGTTTACATGGAAGCACCCTAGGGTTTCTTAGGAGAGTTTGGAAAAGGTGATGTCTGCAGATTGAAAAAGACCTTATATGGACTTAAACAATCCCCAAGAGCTTGGTTTGGGAGATTTACCATGGTTATGAAGAAATATGGATATAAGTAGAGCAATTCAGATCACACCTTATTTCTAAAGAACCAAGGTAATCTCATCACCTGTTTGATCATATATGTGGATGATATGATCATAACCGGCGATGAATCAGAGGAGATCAAGGAATTGAAGGATAATCTGTTCAAGGAATTTGAGATGAAGGACTTGGGAAATCTGAAGTACTTTCTCGGGATTGAGGTATTCAGATCAAAGAAGGTAATCTTTATCAATCAAAAGAAATATACTCTAGATCTTCTAGCTGAGACGGGAATGCTGGATTGCAAGCCCGCAGATACACCCATGACTGTCAATCATGGCTGAAAATTGTGGAAGGAGCAGAATTAGCCAATCAAGGAAGATATCAGCGTCTTATGGGAAAACATATATACCTGTCTCATACTCGATCCGATATTGCATACGCTGTTGGAGTTGTGAGTCAGTTTATGCACCAACCTCAAGCTGATCATTTGGAAGCTGTGCTGAGAGTTATAAGGTATTTGAAGGGAATTGTTGGCTATGGAGTACTGTTCAAGAAGGTTGGACATCTAGAGATACAAGCATATACAGATGCAGACTGGGCTGGGAACCTAATGGACAACCGGTCCACTGTTGGATACTTTACTCTTGTTGGAGGAAATCTTGTCACTTGGAGAAGCAAAAAGCAGAAGGTGGTGGCTCTCTCGAGTGCAAAAGCAGAGTTTAGAGGAATTAGGAGTGGACTAACTGAGGTTCTCTGGTTAAGAAAACTATTGATGGAGCTAGACCTTCACCCAACAAAGACGTGCCAGATGTTTTGTGACAACAAGACAGCCATCAGTATCTCAAAGAACCCAGTGCAACATGACAGACAAAACATGTTGAAGTTGATCGACACTTCATCAAAGAGAAGATTGAAGGAGGAATTGTGGCTCTGCGATTTGTACGGTCTGAAGATCAGCTAGCCGACATCCTGACTAAGGCCGTTAACTCCAAAAGTTTCATAGAAGTTCTCGGCAAGTTACGCATCGGAGATCCCGTCACTTAACTTGAGGGGGAGTGTTGGAAAGGAAAGAAGATCAAATCACCAAAATTAAGGATTTAATATCAGTCAAGATCCTGTTGGAAAGGAAATAAGATCAAATCACCAAAATTAAGGATTTAGTATCAGTCAAGATGCTTTAAACATGTATTTATGATTTATTTCCTTGTAGAATCTATCTTGTAACCTATAAACAAAAGAACTGTACAATCTTTGAATGTACAGAAAAAAAAAAGACTTCTCTTTCAACCTTAGATCTCTCTCTCTCTCTCTCTCTAACATAAACATCAAAATTATGTTGAACCATGTTTCAACTACAATAACATACAAGGATATATGTGAATCCTCATTAATATGGAAGGTCTAAAAATAAATTTGTATGAACTCTCGATACAAAGCATATGATACTTAATGAGGAGATTAAGAGTCAATTATGGGTCCAACAATGCAATCACATATAACATTTATTTTTTAAATTACATATTTTAACTTTAAAATTTAACTAATACAATAACATCAATTTTTAAATATATATGACTTTAAATTTAGAATAGGGTGGGTACATTTTTAATATAATTTTATTGCATGCTTCAAAAATTCATTTACTCTTATATGTAGCTATCATCTACTCCATCGAATTGTTAATAAACAATAAATTGCATAGTATATTCAATCCAAAATCAATATGACTCATTATATATCTTTACATTGTGGTCATATCAGTATGTGCTCACAATATGCTCATTTTAAATATTTATACTATTATATATATACACACACATATTTAAGGTGGATGTACAATGTTTCGAGCTCAAATGTGTAATGATTAAAATATTGTAATTAAATAAAGTCAATTGAATTTGACTTATGGGAGATTGCCTTAGGAGTCGGGGTACGTTGGGTCGGGCCTAACCAATTTAAAGCAGTGGGGACAATTATTATCCAAAGGTTCATCGGTAATGCACATTCATTTGATGCATGTGACTGCCTTCTTCTAAAAAGTGGGTTGGTTGCATGCACCTTCTTTCCATGATTCTCTTCCTTATATTTCTTCCTTTTCATTTTCCTTTTTTGTTTTGCATTATGTTGATTCTGATGGCGAGAAGAGACAAATACAACTTTTCAATTAATTAAAAATATAGCATTTTACATATTTTTTATCTTAATTTAGGCATAGTTGTGGATATGTTCCAAACCTTCTACCAAGATTTGTGGTCAAATTTATACACTTGCTTACACTTGCTTACTCGAAAAGGTTGCCTATACATGAAGATCTAGTACCATTTACCCACTATATACTCGAATTGTGAGTAGTAAGGAACAAGAATTGGGGAAAAATAGTTAAATTAGGGTTTGCAAAGTGATTGGGGGAAGAAATGGTCTTTTAGTTATTTTCTTTCAATTTGAGATGACCAAGGATAATTAAAAAAATAAACTTAAATGACTAAATTTATAACTAATAAGGATATGTTCGTTAAATGAAAATTTAAAGAAAAATGGATGAGAAAAATGAAAAAATTTCCTATTACATAATTAGCATGTCGTTTAATTACACTAAATATAGTTATAGAGTATAATAAATGTGGATTACTAAAAAAAGGGTAATTAAAACTCTCTAATAAGGATATGTTCGTTAAAAGAGTTTCCATTGTCCTAATCGAGTAGTTTGAAAAAGGGTTGTACTCAGAATTGGGGCTATGACTCGGACTTAGAATATTATAAAATAACTAAAAGGGAGAATATTCCCACCCGCTGGTTTGCCCGAGAGGTTAAGGGGGAAGACTTAAGATCTTCTGCACATAAGTGCGCATGGGTTCGAACCCCATAGCCAGCATTTTTTGCTTTATTTTCAGCACCGTTAGAAACATCTAATAGGATGGCTAAAATTAAGATTAAATTTATGTTTTTTTTTATTATTATAATAAGTACTTGTTATTAACATATTATTATATTACTGGTAAACAATTTTAAAAGATGTTGATAAAAATTAATAAAAACACATAAAACTAAGCATTAATCTCATGTTCTCTTGTTCATTATTTTTTTTAGTAACCATGTATGTAATACACCGATTCTCCTTAATAAAGTCATAAAATAGAGTCTGTCTTCATTTTTTCGAATTCAATCTTGAAATAGCCAATTTTAGATCTTTATAATATTCGTTAAAAAACTTCTTGTATGACCAAAAAAGAAAGACAAGAATTCAAACAATATTATAGTGGCAGCCAGTGATGCCAAAAATTGCTTAGGAATTTTGTGAAAAATGATATCGTTAGATATTTTTATGTTTAGGTGGTTCAAACATAATTTTTTTAATATTTTAAAATTTAGAGAGAATGAAATGTTAAATTATATATTAATGATCCAATATTTTAAAAATATTAGAGGTGGGATTTGAGGGTAGCACCAGTTAAAAATAGATTATTGGGCCTGCCTAGAACGACACAACATGCAAATTGAATAGTCCAATGTAGATGGATCTGGGCCCAACGATCCTGCTCATCCCAAAAAGTATGAGGCCCAATAAATACATTCTTCCTCCTCTAAAATAAACTTACAATTTGAAATATTACTGCCCACAAATAATACTTGAGTTAATTAATATTTACGAGTAAATATTTGAAAATATTTAAAATATCATATTTATTGGTAAAAGCTTTGCATAAAAATATATTATTCTTTCTGTTCTAAATTTATTTAATAACTTTATTAGAAAATATTAGATAATATTTATTTATAGTCCAAATTCAAGTTGAAATAATTTAATATTAATAGATATTAATAAAAAATAAAAATATCTTTTTCGTATTTAATATATGCAATATTGGTGTAAAATTAAAGATCGTGAAAAGAATATCAATTTAATATATCATACCTAAAAAATGGAGTATAATGAAAAGCTTATTTGTATTTTAATAATTATAAAATATTTGCAAAAAAAAATAAAAAATTAACTAATACAAAACTAACACATTATTTTTCAAAAATATTTTATTTTTTAGAAATTGAAACATGAGCAAAATTCTTATATTTAAACTATTTGATTAGTATATATATGGATAGATACTCTGCACTATACTTCTTTTTTACGTGATTATGAGATAAATATAGTGTCATGATACGTGCGTTAAATATGAGCAAACAGGACTTCTGACTAACTTAATTTTTTTTTCATATATTGGAACGCATATATAAATGATAGGTATAACTATTGTTTATTTTATATTAATTCGCTAATACTTAAAAAATATAAATTTAAAACTTATATTTTTTTTAATATGGAACAATTTCTTAAAATTTTATATATTACTTAATTTTGGTTTATTATACTATAATGATCAAATTAGCCACGATTTCAGAATTTTTATTAATTATTGCTATATCCTAATATGAACAAATAATTCAATATATTAAAAGGAGATTTAATAAATTAATAGCATAAACTAAAATGAAAATGAAAATTTATAAACAAACTGCATAGTGAAAAAGATGGTGCATGTTATTTAAATAATAATAATTAAAATATAACATATTCAATAATTACTATTTTTACATGGAAGAACATTGTACTTATGTATATAAACAAAGTTATATGAGAAAATCATTAATATATCTTCATATATTAGAACACACATAGAAATGATATTCATAACCATTAAATTGAAATTAAAGTATAAAGATTAAAATTTAAAGTAGTTTAGTGAAGTCAAATCTCAATTTTTTTTTCAATTCAAAGTCAGAATTATTGTGTATATATATGATATGTTATTTTAATGGACTTATATTTGACAAGTTATATAATCACATTATCACTAAAATTATAAAAGATTCTCACTGCTATTCATAAATTAAAATTTAAGATTTCAATAATTTTACTTTTAAATTAAATATTTTTTTATTAATATCGAATTCAAGTTAAATAGTAGTTGTGATTATCACTCCTATATGTAAAATAATAATCAATTAATTATTAATTGGAGTAATTCTTGAATATAATATAATATATGATTTGTTATAAAAGGTTGTCCACAAAAAATAACTTAATTTAAGTACTTGCGTTCATTCTTAATATTTTTTGTATTTATTAAATACAGTGATATCATATAAAATAATTAAACAATCCCTAAATTTATTCATACACTTATTTTAGTCAAGTCAAAAAAGATCACATCATCACTAAAATTGTAAGAGAATCTCATTATTTTTATATAGAACTATTGTGAGACCTGTGCGATGCACCTAAAATATTTTTTCTTATATTTTGTAATATAATCATATATTCAAATTAAATATTATATTATAGAAGGTGTATATTTATAATTCAGTGATTATTTATTTGTATAATGAGTAGAAATTTGTTGTAATTTTATGTTTCATCTTTTCTTCTATTAGAATTAGCCTCGTTCACAAATTGATAAGCATGATATCCACAATTTATAGTAGGTTGAATCAAATTAAATTAAAAAAATAGCCATATCAACAGATTAAAGAAAATAAAGATTTGTACAGATCTCGTAAAATTTGCCAATTACATAGTGAAATTAAGGACAAAAATATTTTGCAAATTGCTAATTAAATGTAATAATATTACAAAAATTTGAAATTTGATAGAAACAAATACTTTGAAAGCTAATGAAAAATTGCACGGTGCTTATACGTCGAAATAATTAGCAGATATCAACAGAAAAAATCAAAAATAATCAAACGAAACATGAAAGAGATGGACAAACTTTTTGTTTAAAAATAAGAAAGAAAAATAGTTAAGAAAATTAAATATATTTATGATAAATTGAAAGCAGGTGAATAATTTTTTAAAAAAATAAAATAAACCTAAAAATAATATTTTGAAGAGTATAGGCTTTTGTGACAATTGAAATATGAGACATATTATTATATTTCTTACCATTTATTTTCTCAAAACAAAAAACGCAAAACACTTCAAGAGGAGGGAGAACAAAAAAGAGAGACCTTAAAATATTTAGTAATAATCTTGATAAAATATATAGAAAGAAGAGAGAGACAAAAATGAGAAATGATTTTGAATTATGGTAAGATTGTTGAAAATTTAATTTCATATTTGACAAAATCAGATTTTATCCACGTGATTAGGTGATTTTAAATAATTTATAGTTTAATTATAGAAAAATTGTTAATGATTTTCCATAATATAATGAAACTATAATGATTTCATGTTCCTAACAAATTTATTTCTTATTTTGAATATATTATTAGTTAACAAAAATTCTTTAAAATTTGAATTTATTTATGTTGAACAATAGAAACTAAGCAAATCTCGAAGATTCGGCGGGAAAACGGAATTGAAAAAGTTGTTTTGTTTATATATATATATATATATATATATTTTGTTTATTTAAATATGCATAAAAAGGTTTCATACATCTTACAACAAAGGTGAGCATTATTCTTGGACGAAATGAACTGTAGTTCATGCATGTGTTTTATTTTTTATTATTCTATAAATACCAAAATAATCTTTTTTTTTTCTTTAATTCGAGTACATTCAAATATAATTGTATTAACTTCCAAATTATATATTTAATAATTCAATAATATTTAATTTTCAATCTTTTAAATTAATGTTGAGTTAAATTTAATTAAAAATAGTTGTGATTATCACTTTTATATTTAAAATAATTAGTAAGATATCTGTTAATTACAATAAATGTTGGATATAATATTATTGAAATATTATTTGTACTTAAAGGTTAAATGTAAAATATAACTTAATTTGTTGTAATTGTGGCAATAACATTTAAACAAAACTTAAATCAAATTATACATATTTAATAAATTTACATAATTATTTTAGTCAAGTCAAAACTTACAATTAACTATTCAATGTCACAATTTGCACTTTTGTTTTCTCTCTTTATAACTTTTATTGGGGGCATCAAATTTATCATTCGAAAGTAATACTAAATTTGCTGAATTTTTTCTTTTCTTTATATAACACACACACACACACACATATATATATACATATATATATATATTAGGTGATGTAAGAATATGCTAAATTAATAAATTTTTTACTAAAGTGCTTTAAAATATCACACATCCATATAAAGAATAAAAATAACAAACATCTCAATTTATGATATATAGGTGTGTTGCTTTCCATTTGATGTGAATTGGATAGGTCTCACTGCAACTATAACTCTATATCACAAATTTCTGTTTGGTAAGTACAATTTTACACTAATGATATATTTTGCTATAGTTTTTATTATTATTTAAAATATAGAATATGAATATACATATATATAGTTATGAATATGAATTTATCAACAAGATAATTAGTTAATTAGGGGGTGTGGATATTTGAATTACCATAAATGACTTCACATATCACATCATTTTAAGTAAAATGAAGATTACTAAATTAGAAATAAAGTTTATTAATTACATTCAATTTTTTTTATTAGATTTCATAGTTATTGTTAATTTCATATATATTTTATCCCGTATAAATAGAATCATTACTATCTTCAATTATTTATATTTACTTATTAATTAATTGTGTTATTTATGCAATTAATTTATTTAATTAGAAATATGTATGTAATGTAAACACGTCTGTCTTTTGCATAAGGAGACAAGAAAGTTTTTATAAATTTATCAATCAGCCAATTAATTATATAATTAGTTGAAATTTGCAAAGTTTACATATAAAATCTAATCTATTGGAGATCACACACACACACACACACACATACATAACAGAGCGCATATCATTTTTTAAAAGAGTAACATTTTGGTGGACATTTTGCATGTTATTTTTTAAAGTTTTTGTAATACGTATTATAGATATTAATTGATTAATTATCTAATTACATGTAGTTTATATTTATCATATACAGGACATGTTATTTAATTAGACTGATATTAGTTAATTTAGGCCGTATCTAATCAATTATTTTATTCCATATCAGTTTAGATAATATAATAAAAATAGTTTTACCTAATCAATTTTGAATATAATTGATAAACATAAATTTATTTGTTTACTAAATACACTGCCATTTTACTAAATTGACATTTTTATCGAATACATTAATTAATTATAAATTTTAAAAATACTTTTAAATCCAATTATAATATATGCATTATGAATATTACTTTTTAAAAATTATGCGCAATTTTAATTTAATTAAACAACATACTCCATCAAGATTGAAGAGAACGTGTTAGTTTGATTTATAGTTGGATCTTTGTTTACTTTGAATTTTAAGTTGTTTGATAAACAACTTAAGTTTTCTTTGTAATGGATTTATTCTATAATTACTTATATTGTTGATTACGTTTAGCAATGTGATTATTATTTTGTGTGCTTTTTAAAAAATTTATTTACATATTATTACTTTTTTCTATTTATATATTCTCTTGAAAATTTTAATATTTTAAAATAAATATATGGACATGTCCAATCCTTTTTCAAAACCATCCGTGTTAATTGTATTTTTTTATATATAAAAATATTGACACATTGCATATAATTAATATATAATAGTTAGTACTTATATTATGCAATTTTTTTTTTTAACTTTTTCTTGTAAACACCAATGTTTCCTACATTTCAAGTAAATAAATATATTTTTCTTTAATTTTCGTATCAATGATAAAATAATCAGTAATAATTAACAAAAATAATATTTTTTAATGTGTATATATATACTTCCATACTTTCACAAATAAAATCACATTATAATAGTTTGTTTTTAAATTAGTCACAAAATAAGTTTAACAAACAAATATCTTTTTGATTAATTTTTAAATTATTACATTACTTTTACACACACATAATAGTCTTGCAATTTGATGGATTGAATTATAAAAAATATATCAATTAATCACATATGGTAATACAATTTTTTTTTAAACTATGGAGATTATGAAAATACACTTTTAGATTTTATATCACATAATAATAATTTATATAAAAAATACTTTAATATGCGATTGATTAAAAAAAGATAAATTTACCTATTAATTTTTCCATTATTACATACTTTCTTACATAAACATTTGTGATGAAAAATGATTTCATGAAAATATATATATATATATATATATTTTTTTTTTTACTATTAACATATCTTTTGAAGATAACATAAATGTATATAACAAATAATTTTTTCTGAACTTTTTTAATCATTATTTAACAAAAAAGTTAAAAAAATATTTTCCCTTAACGAATTTAATTTTTTGAAATAATAATTATTAGTTATAGTATTAATTATTCTTAATATTTGTCAAATTAGAGTGCGTACATATCCCTGCACTATTGATCATAAATGACCACTGCATATAAGGGTGGCAATTTGCGATACAATCTGACAATCCGACACGAACTGAACAGGAATATAACAGGTTTGAATTGACCCTTAATGGGTTTAGGTCAAACAAGGGTCATACATGAATGACCCAAATAGAAAGCGAATTTGATTGGAGTAACCTGCTAACTTGTATAATTATTATTTTTAAGACAATTATTTTATTTTAATTTCATAGAGTATGAACGGTAATATTTATTAAAAGATTATGTATATATAAAAATAACTCTATCACATTTTATTATATATTGTTGATTTCAGTTATTATTTTGTGAACTTATATAATCGTACATTAACAAATATTATAATTCATTTATTTTTATAAGTTTTCATAGAATTTTATAATATTTTTTTATTATTTGGGTCCAATCAGGTTGATCGAGTCAACCCGTAGTTGCGTTTGAATTACAATTCTTGACACAATAAACTAAACACACAATAAACTAAACAGGTAGGCTTCGGGTTAATAAAAAATTTGTAATAATTATGACTCAATCATATCCGTAAATCCGCGACCTGACCTATTTCACACCCCTAACTATATGGTATTATAGAGCTTCATTTAAGTCAATTATATATAATCAATATTATTATTATTATTATTATTATTATTATTGTTGTTGTTGTTGTTGTTGTTGTTGTTGTTGTTGTTGTTGTTGTTGTTGTTGTTGTTGTTGTTCTTATCATCATCTTTGTTGTTGTTGATATTCTTATTATTATTTTAAATTAATTATATTTAAAAAATATTATATTAAAAATATAAAAAAATAAATAAATATAGTTATTATAATAATATTTTCATATAATATATTGTTAATATTTTAAACTAGAATTCAATTATTTTATAGTTTTAAATTAAAAATATAATTTTTAAATATTTGTACATTATAAATTGTGTAACGCACGGGTGTAGTACTAGTTTACAGTAAATAGATAAAATTTTCTTCTAGACTACTTTGTTATTATATTAGTACAGATTCAATTCAAATTAAACTAAAAGAATATTCAATATTACTTGTTTAACTAGAGATATTATTTGTTTTGCTAAAATTTATTATTCGGTTAACTAAAAAATATTACTCGTAATATTTATTTATTGACTATAAATAGATGAAAATTTATGATGTATTATTACTTTTTTAATTTAACAAATAAGTATCAATACTTTTTGAATAAGAATGTAATACCTTTTGAATAAGAATTTAATACCTTTTAAATAAGAAAGTAATACCTTTTCAATCAGAAAATAATACTATTAATATTCGACAAAAGCCAGAATCCCAGACACTTTATATTAACAAATCAACATCTTTCCCCCACTATAAAATATATGATAAAATTTAACAAACAATTATGTATTTGTTTCTTTTAAAAAATAAGTAGTAATACCTTTTGAATAAGAAAATAATACATTTTCAATAAGAAAGTAATATTGTTAATATTCGACAAAAGCGAGATCCTACACATCTTTAGATTAACAAATGCACATCATGAATTAGAAAATAATATTTTTTGAATAAAAAAATAATACATTTTCAATAAGAAAGTACTACTGTTAATATTCGACAAAAGAGTAAATCCTAGACCTCTTCAGACTAACAACATACACATTATTCCCCCCATTATAAAATATTTTTTATAATTTAATAAATAGTCATGGCGTGAGAGGGGAGGAGGGAGGGTATGTGGTGAGAGCAGAGGAAGGAGAGATATGGTGATAGGGAAGGAGGGAGGGTATATGATGAGAATAGAGAAGGGAGGGTATAGCGTAAGAAAGGAGGAGAGAAGGTGAGAGGGGAGGAGGGAGTGTATAGTGCTACAGAGGAGGAGGGAGGGTATAGCGTGAGAGGGAGGAGGGAGGGTATAACGTGAGAGGGAATAGGGTGAGAGGGGAGAAGAAAGGGTATAGTGCTAGAGGGGAGGAGGGATTGTAGAGCGGGAGAGGAGGGAGAGTATATGTTCAGGTGGGAGGAGGGAGGGTATAATGCTAGGGGAGGAGGAAGGGCATGGCGTGAGAGGGGAGGAGGGAGGGTATAGCGCTAGAGGGGAGGAGGGAGGGCATGGAGTGAGAGGAAAGGTGGGAGGGTATGTGGGGAGAAGGAAGGAGGTAGGGTATAAAGTGAGAGAAAAGGAGAGAGGGTATAGTGCTAGAGGGGAGGAGGGGTATATGGTGAGAGGGGGAAGAGGGAGGGTGCCCTTTCATTTCTTTTGATCATACTGTTCCCACAAATAGCCAGTCTCTTTGTGGTTCGTGACGAGATTTCTGCCACAAAAAAACATTGATTATCACCACAATAAAAGCAAAACATTGATTATCCCCACAATCAACGTAAGAGTTATTCGTCTGGAAAGAGATTATAGAGGCAGCTAATACCGTATCAAATTGTTACTCAAGTCGGTATATATTATCTTCGCTCTATCCCTGTATGGCCCGTCCACTACAAAAATTGTCAAGTACATGAAGTCCCCATTTCAGAATAATGTTAAATGTAGGATGGAAGGGAATTCATCCGCTAATATATACCCTTTGTAATAATCGTTGAGTGCTGAAAGAATCATATAATTCATGTTCATCCAAATTTGCTCTCTCCAGTAAGGTGGGTCGTGCTCAGTGTTGCGTTGCAAGTATATTGAGCTGGTGACAAAAGTCATGAACACTTTTCAGAAGTATCAAAATATCTACAAACAGGAGCCAAAATGTAAAACACGTTTCTATTAGGGAGAATTACAAATTATCCCAAAGGTCTAGTCTAAATGCATCAGAATCCAGCTATTTCAAAACTTACAAATACCACATTTCATGTTTGTTTTTCTTCACAAATTGCCTCTGCTAAGTGGGGGTATATGTAAGGGGTGATTGTCTTACATTAGAGGATATTTGTAATTGCAAAACATTTAAGAGTGTGTGTGTGTGTTTTCCCTGTGAATAGACCAAACCTAAAGGGTAGTTTTTGTGATTTGCTTGCCCTATCAAATACCTTGTTTTGGCAAGAGATCTGAGCCCAAAGTTGGTGCACAAGATACTTTTGTTCGAGATGAGATCAAGCTGTTTCTCTAATATCCAAGACTCCTACATCACTTAGGATGTATTGAGAAGATATAAGATGGCCTCAAATAATTCAAATAAATATGATCGATGTGCAAACAAACATGTCATATCAGCATAAGATCTGCTTTCAACTCACAGGTGGTATAAGCCTACCCATAAAGGAAAGAAGCTGACATAGCCAACATGATGAGGAACCAGTCTCAGCTCAGGTTTTTCTAGAACTTCTCGCACAAATTCACGTGTAGGATAACCTCCAGCTGTTTCTACCGCTCTCCAACTTAGACGAACCTATGAAGAACAATAATGTTGTTACGTACCACCGTCGTCGTCACCAAAGAAATCACGACGGACCAGGGGCAGCAGCATGAGAGAGATAGAGGAGGGGAGGAGAATTACCGTTCACTTGCCCGTTTAGTTAGTTATAACAGTTTGGTTAATTAGTTCCTGTAGCAGTTCAGTTAGTTAAGCAGTTTAGTCAGTTAGTTAGTTCCTGTAGCAGTTTTGTTAGTTTCCGTAAGTGCCTTTTAAGCCCAAAAAGGGAATCAGTTAGAGGGGAGGAAAAACTGGGAAATTAGGGATTGGGCAGCCTCTTGTGCTGTGGGATTGATTGTGCATTGCTAATCGAATCTTGTTCGACTCTTTCTCTTGCAATTCGATTCTTGAATCACTCCTCTAACTCTAACAATTTGGTCCGACCTGCCGGATCCCAATGACGAGAAGCGAAGAGCGCATTGGGGCTTTGGAAACCACGGTGGCCGCGCTTCAAGCGTCGGTCGCAACGTTGGAGAGAGGAGTGACAACGATAGACAACCGATCGGAAACATTGCAGACTGATGTGAACGAATTGAAAGGAATGATGCGCGACTTGTTGAAGGGTAAGGGAGTGGATCATGGAAAATCATCAGCCGCCCCGGGAGGAATCCGCGAACAGGCTACGCCAATCGGGGTGCCTGAAATTGCGGCTCGAACTCGGCCAATCACGGCCACGACAAAACTGGAATTACCGACGTTCACGGGCGAGAACCCCTATGCCTGGATCTCGCGAGCGGAGCAGTTCTTCCGGTTGGACAACACACCGGATGATATGCGATTGGAATTGGCTTTAATCGCCATGGAAGGAAACTCATTACAATGGTTGCAATGGCTGCAAGAACAATACCCTGGGCTTAGTTGGAGGAAATTTACGATGGAGCTTCTCCGTCGCTACGGCGAGGACCCACGCGCGGATCCGTTTGAAACGTTGGCCCTCACGCGGCAAACAGGGACTGTGGACGAGTACGTCGACCAATTTATTGGTCGAATGGCGGCAAACGTCTACTGGCCGGGGATGCTGCGGGCGATTCGGGAACGCGTGGCGGATTGTTTGGTTTGCCAACGCAACAAGGCCGACACTCGTACGCCGGCCGGGTTATTACAGCCTTTACCCATTCCCTCTCGGGTCTGGGAGGATATAAGCATGGATTTTATCTCGGGCTTGCCTCGTTCTCATGGAATCGACACGGTCCTTGTGGTGGTGGATCGTCTGTCTAAGGCCGCCCATTTCATCGGATTGACACACCCGTTCACAGCCAAGGGGGTCGCCTTGGCCATTGGGAAGGAGGTTGTTCGCCTTCATGGCATTCCCCGGACTATAGTACTCGATCGGGACCCTATATTCTTGAGTTCGTTTTGGCAAGAGTTATTTCAGGCGATGGGCACAAAGCTGAAGATGAGCTCGGCCTACCACCCGAAAACGGATGGTCAAACGGAAGTCATGAACCGCTGCCTTGAAGCTTACCTTCGCTGTTTCTCATCCGAGCACCCCCGCCACTGGGCACATTGGCTCCATTGGGCCGAGTACTGCTTTAATACCAGTTTCCATACTGCCACGGGGTGTACACCGTTCGAGGCCGTTTACGGTCGACCTCCGCCTACTCTTTCCCAATTCCTACCTGGGGAAATCCGGGTCCGTGCCGTCGCTGAAGAGTTACAGGACCGCAATACCATCCTTCGCAACTTGCGCGTCCAGCTAGAGAAGGCGCAAGCCCGTATGCGGCGATCCGCCGACCGCCATCGTCGAGACGTCCACTTCAAGGTCGGGGACCGGGTGTTTTTGAAATTCCGACCCTATCGCCAGGTCTCGCTTTTCCGTCGGCTGAACGTGAAGTTAGCACCTCGATTTTTTGGGCCTTTTGAGGTGATGGAGGGTATCGGCCCGGCGGCGTATCGCCTGCAGCTTCCACTGGGGTCTCGGCTCCATCCGGTTTTCCATGTTTCACTCTTAAAGGCTACCGTGGGGACCCACAGTGTCGACCCTCACTTGCCGCCCGACCTTTACGACGATGGACCGGAGTTCACGCCCGCGGATATTCTTCAGTGGCGAGAAATCTGGAGGGGGAATGTTCGGGTTCCACAGTTCCTGGTTTCGTGGACTGGTCTTCCGACCGAAGATGCGACGTGGGTTGACGAGGAAGTGTTCTTAGCGCAGTTTCCGGACTTCCGCCTTGAGGACAAGGCGTTTCTTAAGGGGAAGGGAATTGTTACGTACCACCGTCGTCGTCACCAAAGAAATCACGACGGACCAGGGGCAGCAGCATGAGAGAGATAGAGGAGGGGAGGAGAATTACCGTTCACTTGCCCGTTTAGTTAGTTATAACAGTTTGGTTAATTAGTTCCTGTAGCAGTTCAGTTAGTTAAGCAGTTTAGTCAGTTAGTTAGTTCCTGTAGCAGTTTTGTTAGTTTCCGTAAGTGCCTTTTAAGCCCAAAAAGGGAATCAGTTAGAGGGGAGGAAAAACTGGGAAATTAGGGATTGGGCAGCCTCTTGTGCTGTGGGATTGATTGTGCATTGCTAATCGAATCTTGTTCGACTCTTTCTCTTGCAATTCGATTCTTGAATCACTCCTCTGACTCTAACAAGTGTCCACTGCAAGTATGAGCTATGTGATGACTGCAGGCTGTGTAGTCTAGGAAGATAGTATACCTTCTCTGTATGATTTCCTTAATCAAAGTATGCCCCACTGGTATAATCAAAATACATCTGAAAAGGAAAAAAGCAAATCAGATTAACATAAAAAGAAAAAAATAAAATTACTTGCTCACATGTAGTAATGCTATACCGATCATATACACAGATCCATAATATAGGAGAGGAATGTTTGGGAGAAAAAATAATGGGAAATAAAAGCAGAAAGCACCTGATTCAAAAGCTCAAAATCAGAAAGCAGCTTTGCTGTTAAGCCATACTCCTGCATAGTTTTGAATAACCTCAGAAACCAAATAAGACCAATAAATGATTATTTTTTCTTTTTTGTCATACCTTTCCCATTTGACTGTCCTCAAGAAATTCCGAAATAGAACTCATGCAATCTGCAGCAAGACGCATCCAACATCTAAGGTCCACGTGGTGTTCATCTTCACTGGGGTGTGATGCACGTGGATAGTCATCCAATCCAGAAGACAGTGACTGGACAGACCAAAACATTATTTTGGTAAATCTGACAAACTCATCCTATTATAACTTACCTTTCATCTAGTCTCACAAGTTCAAATTTTTGTATACCTTTCCAGAAGTATACTATTGTGGTGTTGAATTCCCATCTTGGCATATAACTTAACCTCCCCCCCCCCCCCCCCCCCTCTCCCTCTCTCATTAGCTTTTTCTTGAGACATTTCAAGCTATTCAGCCATTAGCTTTTTGCTAGAAGAATGAAAAAATCATCCTCTATATTGCTTGGGATATGTCAAAAGAGGTAACTGAACTTCAAAAAAGGTGACCACCGGTTCATAGTCACTTAAAAGGGAGGGCAGAAAAGTAAGCATGTCTCCCATCTTACAGTTTCTTCCATAGTTCACAGTTGTCGAGGACATAAAAAATTCATAACCTCAAATACAGGTTATTTTTGCTTCAACTTTTCCGAATAGCTGTATTCATTCATATAACTCAATTAATTTTGAATTTGATAAGACAGTGTTTGAACAGAGATTCCATCCCCCTCCTCAATACGCATTGAAGATATTACCAACAAGTGATATTGAAACTAACAGTCTAAGATCAGCAGTCCCTACCAAAAGACACCAAATTTATGGACATGAAGAAAGTTCTGAAAAAAACAGCAAGAAAGATTGGTTCAAATAATACTCCAGGTGGGAAATAACATTACAAGAAAAAGATTTTAACTAGCCCCGACAAGTATATATAGGAAATGGATGAGAACCTTTGGATTCAGTTCACGTATGGTCGCATTGTCTTTCCATGCCAAAAGTAGGTGCTGGCTTCTTTTCCTGTAATATATATTTGTTCTTTAAAAGGGAATAATTTCTATTGCTATTCTGACAAAATTCCTTTCTGGTCCCCAGGTTGTAATTCAGTAATTTATGCATGTGTTTATCAAACCATGACGTTGGCATGTCAACACTAGCAGACAGACACACATGCTTATGAGATAGCAGGAAACATGCATGGTCTGTAGGTTTCACAATTCTTATAATGTTCACCTGATTGAGTGGTGTTAAACCACTTAAACCATGCATCAAGATGCACAAATGCTCGCTGTAAGAAGATGGAGATGTCATTACTTTCTGAGGCAGTGAACTTGTTTTTCTTAATGCCACAAACCAAGTCTGCAAAAAGATCAAATCTTTATCACCATTATTATCACGGTTGCAAAATATCATAATACTTCACTCATCAAAGAAGCGAACAAGTGTGACAATAATTTCCAAGATGCAATTTAGCTTGTTAAAATAGGTATCTTTTTCAAAACATTATAGAAGGTGCTCACATTCATCTTCAACCATGTCCTAGTAAGAGATATATGCAAAGCCCAGATGAAGCATCATGTAAGTAAGCCTTTCGGCAGATGGTACATAATGCATCACTGCAGTCAGTGATTGTTGATTTATCTTGTTGTAAGTGACTAATTCAGCAATGTCTTTCACACAACAAAAAAGAGCAGCACAGACAATCAGATGGACCGCAACGCCATACCAAAACTACAATGTGTTACTTCATAAGCTAGCGAACTGACTAGTTTCCACAATCTCTCATTTATTTCTCGTAATTTGTAGATTATGTGAGTGGAGTGACATTAAATGATTATATAATGTCATTTTATGTGGTGTTGGAATCTTTGACAATTCAACCTTAAAAGAAATATTAGGTTTCAAATGTTACAGTAGGAAGTGCTGCTTTTGCTCCCATTTTCTGCTGATAAAGGATCCAGATGATTCAGTGCTTTGCATTTGTGATACAAAAAATTATGGTTAAAATTTCTCACACTTGGCCTGCTCTTCTTCCCACCAGCAGAAGTTCTGATTGAAATGCGGAAATTGAAAATCGGAGCAACAAACTAACAAATTCTAAATACCCAAATATCCATTTACATCATCATCATTCAAAAATGTTACCTGTTATTCTCACTAACCTTCCTTGGCTGCTGTCTAATGAATAAGAAATTTAGGAGGTTCCAATGAAATAAACCTAATAATCGACGAGTTCGACGGCCTCAACAAAAACCAGCTCTACTACGCCGCAGAGTTGCATATCGGCAAATCCGAAAAAGAGCAGAAAATCCGTGTTTCTTTGGGAGGGTATGAAGAAATCACTGACAAATTTTGTCAAATGCCTTTACCAATTCATCATTTTCACCATGGAGGTTTACTTCAACTCCTTCGTTCTCATAAACCACACACAAACGGTTGGATTTCCCAGTCGCCTTCTTACACTTCTCACAGGCCACAATAGCGGCTGAAGAATTCGCGTCCTCCTTCTGCGATTTCTTCTTGGCAGCCACAAATTTCCTCTCCCCGGTCTTCTTCTTCTTCTTCGGCGGAGGAGAAGTCACTTGGTGAAGAGTACCCCTTCTGAAGCCGGAATTTTTTGGGCTATTTCCTGACTTGATGATCGATGGTGAATGGCAGAGCATCAATGCAGGAGTGGACTCATTTGGATCAAAATTCTCGGAACACATGAGGTTTTCGTTCAATGTCGGGTGGCTCTCTCTTTCTCTGTTTCTCTGGGATATTTCGAACTTGTCTCCATTGGCAAATTTACAGAGCAAGAGCTTGTTGCAGGAGTAGTTGGAGTGCCATGTATGTTTCAATGATTGAAGGATATGAATAGAAGAACGTTGAGGAGAATTTGGATTCGAATTCAATCCTATAATTTTCCTATTCTCATTAACAGCTAGTTTGATTAACTTTGTTAATCGATTTATTTGAATTTCAATAATTAGTAGAGATGATTATAATAGGGTTGGGGTTATTTATATCCCAAAATCTTTAAATATAATGTATAATAATTATGATAAAATTAGATTAAAATACCTTTATATATTTATATTTATATGAAATTTTTTTTTCTCCATATTTCTTCAGTATAAAAATTTATTTTTCATATTTCATTTTCTCTTTTGGAGTTTTCGCAACCAATTGAAACTTTTTTTCTATCTCATTTGATCTTGATTGGTTGCTTAGCTGGCTTGGTTCTTCTAGCACCCGTCTAACTACTAAAAGGCATGGGCAAAGGTCGATGGCTGACTATAGAGCGCCAGCACTTTACTTAGAATATCCTTCCACTAGTTGACCCTGACTTCTATCTCAATCTTAGGGGACTTCCTTCAATTTGAATATCCTCACTCTCATTCCCAAGTTGGAAACAAGGGAAGCTTTAGCTTGTCATTGGAGAACACGCTTTGGCAAAAGATGGAATTGCAAATTTATAGCTTTCTTGAGATTCGGTCAATGCCAAATTTGATAAGAAAATACACTTAAAACTATTTTTTAAATGATTTTTTTCCAAACTTGATTTTATTAAGAATTTTATGTATAAGGATTTATATATATATATATATATATATATAAAAATACTCGCTGTATGTGGGTATGCCTGATGGTCTTAATCAGCAACCTACATACTGTATGTGGGCACACCTGATAGTCTTAATCAGCAACCCACATACAGCGAAATTGTCTGTGATTGGATTGTGTTGCTCCACCAAGTGCTCTCATTCCATTGGCGCCAAACGCCACAACATTTTGCTGCTGAACTTAAATTTGTGTCATTTTTTAATTTCAGCAATAATTTTTTTCCTCCATTATTGTTGTTACTGATCTGAGAAACAAAGAGTGTTTTTTTTTTTTTTGGAATTTTGGGTAGAGAAGAGAGAAGGTGCATAAATTTATGGTAGATAGAGAAATTGCAGAGAGAAAAAAATATTTTTTTTTCTAGGAAAGCAGATATGTTTTTAACTTTGATTTGTCAATTTGTCTTAGAAATTACGGAGGGTTGGACAGTCAGGTTGGATGGTGATTTTTTTTTTAGTGAGAAATGTATAAATAGTAAAAATGGGGTATATTTAGTAAAAAAAAATTATTAATTTTTAATGGGGTATATCTAGACTTCGGGGTTTGTTTAAAGATTTCAGGGGTATGAATAGCCCCATCCTTATTAATAATAATATCCAAAGCAACAATTTATTTGAATTAAACACAAAATTGTATTGTTTTTTAATTAAATAATGTATAACTATATAAAATTAAGTGTCCTAATAAAACCTTTTCAATAAGTACTTAAAGACCTTTTCAATAAGTACTTAAAGAATATTGCATGTAGCTATTCATACTCCAAAACCTTTAAATATGTTAGACCTAAATAAGTTGACTAAAATAATATATATATATATATATATATATTAATTTTGTTCATATTCTCAACTGCAAATATCCAGTCTTCTCCATGTTTTTTCAATACATAGAAGTTGGAATTTGTTTTCTTGAGATTTGGCTCCAAATTTGAAACATTTCACCACAAAGGCCATACTTGATAAACAACACACACTTAATATTATTCTTTAAATGGTTTTTCCCCAAACTTGATTTTGTTAAGAATTTTGTGTATGAGGGTTCTTTTATATATATATATGTGGGCACACCTGATGGTCTTAATCAGCAATTCCATGGAGTCTGTCACATTGAAATTTAAGTCACCCACATATAACAAAGTTGTCTGTGATTGGGTTGTCGTCCGCACATTCTAGTGCTGAACCTAAATTTGTGCCATTTTTCAATTTCAGCAAAAAAAATTCCTCCATTTTATTTTTTTGGTTTTTGGGTAGAAAAGAGAGGAGTTGCAGAAATTTATGAGATATTGATTTATTTTTTGTTTTATTTTTATTTTTTAGTGAGAAGGATATAAGGGGTATAAATGAGATATATTTAGTAAAAAAAGAATTATTATTTTTTAATGGGTATATTTAGACTACGGGATATGTTTAGAGATTCTGAGGATAAAAATAGCCGCACCCCATATATAAATACAAAAAATAATATACTTGATCTTAAGATTTATTTACAATATTAATTGAGTTTTTAAAAAATATACATATAAGTATTTAGTTAATTAACTTATTGTAAAAATTCTTAAATAAATACATATAAACTTAAACACGCCAGTTTTTCCATTTAATAATCCAAACTGTTTTAAGTTGTCAAAAATTGTTCCTTTTATTAGTTTCTCAAATTTTCATTTATTATTATTAGATTTTTATGCATAAACTAATTTACATAAAAAAATATGTCAGCGGTTTATAAGGATCATACTTAATCATTCTATCAATGGCAAATTATGGCTAATTATCTTCCAGAAATAACATAATTTCTTATCACAAATCATATATATATATATATACATAGTAAAATAAGAAATAATAGTAAAATACCTTAATTTTCAACCTCCAATTACTAGCGTAGGTATTTTTTTATTAACATAATATGAATAACTTCAACCTCACAATATAAAACAGTGAACATAAATTTCACATCTCAATTAATTAATCCAAGTATTAATAATTACAACTGTTTTTAATGTATATTTTTGTATCATTAATATTGACTAATATTGAACAAAAAAAAAAAAAAAAACTAAAACGGAAAAAAATATTTGTACTGATATATATATATATATATATATATATATATATTTGTCTTGAATCCGTTGAATTTTAATGAGTTAGAGAGAAAAACTAACTTTTACATAAAACTATTATTATGGCAGCCGTAAAAAAATATAGTATGAATGGAACAATAACATAACATTTGGACTATTATCCAATTGCATTAAAACAAAAAAATCCAAATATGAGACAAAGTAATTAACTATAATGCATATATAATTAATTAAACAATCGGATAAAGATAACTGACTTGAAACCAAAAAATGCAGGGCTCAACGATATCAATAATTTTGTACAGCAATTTATAAGATTAACATATTAAATGGATAAAGTGACAATGTTTTTAATAGCCCAAGTCGTTGTTGTCTTAATTATTCACTTGGGCATCTCATGATCAAACTCTACGTTTGACTTTTTTTTTTTTTTCAAAATTTTTGAAAGCAAATTAAAAATAGTTTTCAAACTCATGCAACCACTAAGAATCGAACCTTTGTCGGTTGATAACAATACCAACATTAACAACCACTCAACAAATAAGATAATTAAATATTAAAGCATTATCTATTATATATATATATATATATATAGTTTTTAAAAAATAGGGTTATAGTTGTATATTTTTGTAATATTAATATTGACAAATACAGGATAAAAAAACTAAATAAATAAAACAGAAAAATAATATTTGTACTGAAAATTTTTTAAACAAAACATACCTTAATAAGTTTTTTGTCTTGAATCCGTTGAATTTTAAAGATGTGGATAGAAAAATAATATTTACATAAAACTATTATTATGGCAAACGGGAAAAAATAATATGAATGGGAACAATAACGTAAAAGTTGAAGAGAGATTAAGTAAACTTGTATGTATATAATACTTAGCAATGTTATATAAAAATATACAATAGAAAATAATTCTTTTAAATAATATATTTTAAACAAATATTTTTATTGAATATTATAAATACAAAAAAATTGTGAATATTGAATTAAACATTTGACAAAATATATAATACAAATAAGAAACTAGAAGTCATACAATTAATGAATAATGTTACTTTGGTGACTTCACGCTTCAATTTAACCATTAAATAGAGTAGGATTTTTGTGCCTCACTTGGATCCATGCAATTCATCCCATCCAAAACATACTTAAAATTCATGAGTGGACCTCATAATATGTTCCAAACTAGAAAAACAACAATTATGCGTCCATCCGCGCACAACTCCCGTCTAGCACACTCACATCTCGCACCTAACGTTTATGGGTTCTTGTTGAGCATGCATAATACTTTTTTATCTTAACCTAATAATAATTTTTAACTAAACAAACAATACCTTCCAGTTATAGAATAAGTTTGTATTTAATTTTCATTGAATTTATACTAATATAATAACAAAGTAGTCTATAAAATGATTTATCATTCATTCCCCCATAATAAATAAATATCAACTTATAATATCTTATAAAACTTATTTAAAATTTATTTTTTAATACAATTAATTTAATTATATTTTAATATTAGCTTCAAAATAATATATTTTAAATAATTGAGTTGTACTATTACTAGATAAAATAGTATTATTTGATTAAATAAGTAATATCTTTTAGTAAAATAAATAATATTGAGCAATTTCTTGGTTTAATTTCTAAACACATATATTATTTCTTAACCATGAATGTATCTCTTTGTGTTGCAAGGTAATATTGTTTAAATGGTGTAACTCTTTGTGTTACAATGTAGTAGTCTATTTATTAAAACGTATTATTGTTCAACCTTAAATGTATAACTCTTTGTGTTTAGAGATATTATTTTTTAACACTAAAGATATTACTATTTCTGTTGTAATATATTAATATTTAACCTTAAATGTATTGTTTTTCGTGTTGCAAGGTACTATACCGTAAATATGTTACTCTGTGTTGAAATATATAACTGGTTAAATTGTATACTCTTTGTGTTGAAAGATATTACGTTTTTACCATAAAGATTTTTCTTTATATACTGAAACATATCACCACTTAAATTTAAATTTTTACTCTTTGCATTTACTCTATAAATGTGAATGTATTACTCTTTGTATAGTGAGGCATTACTGTTTAATTGTAAATAATAAGTTGCCAAAACACATATATTTTTTTATGCACAATTATCACAAGAACATATAAGTAAATCAAGTATGTAAAATTATAACTTTAAAGAACGCAACACAAATGAACCACAAAATATCTTGTAGAATAAGAAAGGTAAATTCATTCTTAAATAAGTATTGAAAAGAACCCAAAAATAAAATTAACGATGAAAAGAGAGAATAAGAGCTCTAAATAAAATATTGAAGTATAATCATTAATCCTACAACCTGCCCACCTGTTTTTCTCAACAATTTGTCCATTATCGCTCAGATACATCCATTACTGAACTTTCTAATATTCTTGCTCAATCTTGAATGTATTATTCCTTAAACGTGAAATCTATTACTTATTACCTAAAACGTAATGATATTGCTTTTAATTAAATTAATTTAATTATTACCTTAAACGTAAAATGTATTACTTATTACCTAAAACGTAATGATATTGCTTTTAATTAAATTAATTCTTTTTCATATAGTGTGACATTAAAAACTACAAATTTATAAATTTGTTAATTTTTTTAAAGAAAGAAAGAAAATAATTTGGAAAAAACTAGTTAGGATTTGATTTATATTTTAAATTAATCTTTCCATTATTATAATAAGTATGATAAAGAATTTTTTTTTTTTTCATGGAGACGGATAAAATTGATCAAAAAATTATTTCTATAAGGATGTAATAATATTATTTGCTTGATTAAAAAAATCCAATCACAATGTGATCCGATTAAAATTTTAAGGGAGAACAATTTATATGAATGAGAAATTTTTATATCTATCAACAAATATATAAATAAATTCACAAACTAATAAGTATATCAATTTTTTAATGTAAATAGTTTTATTTATAATTATATCAAATTTTGATAAAAATATAAAACTTTATTTCTTTAAGTGATTACAATTGTTATTTGACTATATTGTAAAGTAATTATAAATGATTTAGAAGAATTAAATAATTTAGTGGTATTTTAATATTTTTATAAACCTCCCCAATTATTGATATAAGATAATATAATTTTAAAGTTTACATAAAAGTTTAATCTAGCCTAATGGTAAAATGGGTCGAGATTCGATCGAGGGTTCCAAGTTAGAAAGCTGCCCCCAATCGTGTGGATGGAGTTGCATGAATTGATATAAAAGTTATTGCCTATTAAATATTAGTAATAACCAAATCATGCTTTATATGTATACTCAACAACAAATGGGGAACAACTTCCATAAGTGCCAAGCAGACTCACAATGTAATACATCATTTTTATATGTATGCTTTAAATACCATGCAGACTCACAGTGTCACATATATTATATTAACAGAAGAAAACACAAATGAAATTTTCACAGAGGATAACTTGAATCCAAATAGTTTTTATAATAAATTCATGAAATCTTAATTAAAAAATAACATGATTCTACTTTAATTAGAATATCATCTGTAGAGTTGCTCTGATACAACTTGTTGGATTTATACATCAAGAATAGCATATTTTACATAAGATAATTCACCATAAAATCAAATGAGAAAATCATCTGTTGAGTGTCACGAATACCACTTGTTAGATTTATGCATCAAGAATATCATATTTTATATCAGATAATTCCCTATAAAATCAGTTAATCATATGCTCCATCTACAACCAAGTAATTACCCTCTAAAATGATAATTTGATACATGAATACTAATAATCTTAAAAGTGGTTGAGTACTTGAGCGCATATTAGATTTTTATGAAGGTGTGCTTTAATATATAATTTGTCATAGTTAAATCACATGCTCCATCAATAACTAACTAAATAAATACCTCTATAATAATAATCTAATATAGGAAGACTAATAATCTTAAAAACAGAAGCGTAGCTAAATCTATACTAAATTTTTATCAAGGTGTAATTGACTATATAAATGGTTATAATTCAATAAAATAAGAATGTAATATGAAGACTAATAATCTTAAAAATGGAAGTGTACCTCAATCCATGCTAGAGTTTTATAAGCGGAAGTGTACCTGAACCTATACTAAATTTTTATGAATGTGCATCTCAATATATAATTCACCATAATATATATATATATATATATATATATTAACAGAAATCGCCCTCAAAATAGTAGTAACAATTTTTTCCACCTAAATTGATTTCTAAATCTGCAAAATATCTAATTTAAAAAAAAAAATGAAAGTCAACACAATTATAATGTTGTGAATAATATTCCTTTTACATTCATTAAACACATAAATATTTCCATAAACAATGAATTATGAAGATTACAATACAAAAATTTAGCTAAACTTCTACTTAGAATCATAATCTTTTTATTTAAAAGATTTGATTTTCCTTGAATCATAATCTTCATATATTTCTTTGACACCATTGTATTTATTATTTTTTATTGATTCTACCAAATATATATATATATATATATATAACTCTATATAAAATTTATAGCATTTTTTCGTGTAAATTTCTTACTAAATTTGGTTGTTTTTATTTCTTATGTGGAATAAATTATATAATGAATTTTAAGTAACCTATATACACTACCACTATGTGTGTGTGTGTGTGTATATATATATATATATATAAAGAGAAGTATCGCCTAAATATACTTATTAATAAGATATAATAATACAATTTAATTAATAAAGACACGATTTTCAATGTTGAAACTACACTTATTATTTTCAAGATATACTAAAACAATGTTGTATTATTATTATCATTCAAAATATATTTATTTGATAATCTTTTTTATTATTTTTTTTATTTTCACTAAAAAATTTATAAGCTTATAAATTTTTTATTTCAACTTTATTTTTTAATAATATATGTAATTAATTATGTTTTAACAATTTTTAAGTAGACATCCACATTGCATATATACATATATACACAAAAATTTATTTATTAAAGATAAATACTTTTTCTTAAGGTAATTATTATATATTTTTATATTTAACTAAAATAACTAAGTAAATATTGAACAAATCATTCTCTAAATATTGAAGAAGAAAACAATCTTATAAGATTACGTATATCTTTTGATATTTCTCTATCTAAAGACATAAAAAAAATAAAAAAGATCCTGGTGGGGATTTTTTGTTCTTTACTAATAATTTTTGTTTAAAAAATTGAGATTTGCGTTCTTAATGAATTGAAGAATATGATTATAATTTCTAATTATTTAAAAATATTGACTTTTTTTTTTTAATATTATAATGTTAATATATATTTATTTTTTCATTGATATATTGTTTTAGCATATGTATGTTTCGTTGAAACAATTTATATTATTAGTGATTTTTTTAAAGAAATTCTTCTAAGGTTTGTGAATATATAAATATATATATATATATGTATATGTATATATTGTCAAACATATAAGTTTTACAATGACCACAAAAAAATAGTTTTTGTTTTTAAGCCAATGTACTTTCACAATCAAAAAAATAGTTATGCAATATTTTTAAATATGATTACTATAAATATACATATTTATGTTGTATTGAAAATATTCTATTCACTTACTCTTCAGAATATAATAAATTCATATATGTATATTTGGGGAACGGGCGGGGCAAGTTGGATAAAATTATGGTATCATATTAATGACTATAATAATTTGCACCGCACATATTTGAGGCTAACTATTGAACATACTCTGATTAGAAAATAAAAGATAAAGAAAGAAAGAAATAAATATGAATATTATATGATACTCTAGGATTTCATAATATTATATAACAAAATTAAAATAGAGAAATTCACACAAATAATATTTTGTCCGTGCATTGCACGGGACCTAACTAGTTAAATTAAAAAAAATGCATGGAACTTAACTAGTTAAATAAAATAATAATAATAATAATAATAATAATAATAATAATAATAATAATAATAATAATAATAATAATAATAATAATAATAATAATAATAATAATAATAATAATATGACATAGGAAGACTAATAATCTTAAAAATAGAAGCGTACCTAAATCCATACTACATTTTTACGAAGGTATACCTGAATATGTAATTAGTTAAAATGAAATAAAATAAGCATGTTATATCAATAATCAAATAAATACCCTCTGCGATAATAATATGATATAGTAATACTAATAATCTTAAAAGCGGAAGCGTACTTGAATCCATACTAGATTTTTATAAACGGAAGCGTACCTGTCCCCATAATAGATTTTTGTGAAAGTGTGCCTGAATATATAATTCGCCATAATTAAATCAAATAAGCATGCTCGATATATAACCAAATAAATACTTATACGATAATAATCTAATGTATAGGAAGACTAATAAACTTAAAAACGGAATCGTATCTAAATCTATACTAGATTTTTATGAAGGTATTCCTGAATATATAATTGGTCATGATTAAATAAAACAAGCATGGTAATCAATAATAAAAAGTACCCTATGTGATAATAATCTGATATAGGGAGCTTGATAAGTTTGAAAACAGAAGCATACACAAATCCATATTAGACTTTTATGAAGGCATACTTGAATATATATATATATATATATATATATATATATGATTGATAATAATTAAATAAAATTAGCATGTTATATCAATAATCAATTGAATACCCTCCGTGAGGAAGATTACTAATCTTAAAAGTAAAAACGTACCTCAATCCATACTAGATTGTATAAAGGTGTGCCTGAATTTTAATTCAATATACTAAAATCAAAAAAGCATGCTCCATCAATAACCAAATAAATACCCTGTGCAATGATAATCTTGGGAGCATTAATAACCTTAAAAACAAAAACATACCTAAATTCATACTAGATTTTTATGAAGGTGTGCCTGAATAATAATCTAATATGGAAGACTAATAATTTTAAAAGTGAAAGCATACCTATTTGATTGGTATTAATCCCAATTTGTATAAAGTCTCATATGGTCTTCTAAACAATCAGTCCTCCAAACCTGGAATTGAATTCTTACTTTTGGGAGCCATAACCTCAAACTTATAGTAATAAATTTTCTTTATATTCAATTTGGTCCATCAACAAACTGAAGCGTACCTATTTGATTGGTATTAAGCCTAATTTGTATGAAGCCTTGTATTGTCTTCCAAAGATCAAATTCGCCCTTCTTCACCTTCGTGCAAACCTGAAATTGAATTCTCACTTTTGGAGACCATAACCCCAAACTTATAAGAATAAGTTTCCTTCATCATCAAATTGAAAATTCCTTATGGTATCTACATATAAAACTCATGTTTATTAATACCCATTAAGGCCTCTTACTTAAACCTTAGAATATCACTTTAAGCCACTTTAAAACAACTATACACATTTATTTTGACATAGATCTGTACAATTCGTTAGATACTTCCAACAATAAAGAAATTAGAATATATTACATATATTCTAGTGAGAATTCTGATAATTGCACGATGGTAAGGTTACCCTTTTGGGAATGAAGAGGTTTGCCAAAATATGGCATGGGTTGCGCCTTTAGGACTAGTCTCCTGATTTTTTCTTCAGCTATCAGCTGCAAGAAAAGCAAATCTGAAGAAAATTTGAAGAATCAAGAAAACGATTGAGATCAAATTTTGCGTAGCAGTTTACCTCTTTGTTGTCTTTCCATTTCCATCTGATAATGTTCAATTAGCCTCATTTTCTTGGCCACCTACAAGTTACAAAATCATGTATATATTTGACCTCTAGACAGGAATGTATGTGTATTATGGAAGACATGGAATTTATATCGTGAAAATATTTAATATTGGTTTTATCTAATTCAGTATTACACTAAAAAATGCATAAAACCAAAATATTCAATATTTGTTTCATAATATGGTGTGTTCAATTTATAGAAATTTTAACCAACTAAAACGATCTCTTAAAAATAAAGAGGTTTAGTTTTAGCCTTGAGGGGAATTAATGTCAGCAAAAGCATGCCACTAATACACAATGTCAAAATATGTTAATTTTCTGGACAATCTTATCAAAATTAGGAATGAATAATTAGAAAAATTTACTCCTTTGTTTGGTGCAATGACAAGCATCAAAGTTAAAGATCTTGCATTTACGTAATTATCTTTTAAACTTCATAGATTGATTCAGTAATATTTCTTAAGAAATTGAATTTAAGGGGAATTTTGAACAAGAACACGCGATACCTGATAATCAAATTATGTGTGCTCCACAATCCTAGTATCATTGTGCAATACGAGGCCGACACGCCTCGTGCTTTCTTTAACTGAAGGCTTCACTGCCATGAACCAAATTACTTAACATCATGTATATGATCTCACATTATGATATGATTGAACATGTAGATGTGCACATATGTATATCATTAAATATGCACTATATCATTAAGAAGAACTTAGGAAATATAAAATGAAAACCACTAACCGACATAACTCAAAATTAAATAATTATCTTACTTATTATTCAATCATTTATTTATTTAAACTAGTTTTTAATATTTTTTCAGTATTATTATTGTACATTTTACAAATCATGATATATTTAATATATAGCTATATTTTTACTGATATGTGTGTGTTACGTATAATATTATTCGCTATTTTATTTCACTTAAAATACGACTTGCAAGGACACGAGGTAAATTATAGTAAAATATGGTGAGAACAGGTATCGTGGCACATCCATATAAGTAAATTCAACTAATTATTCGTTTATGATATTATCTTTTATCTAAAGAATCAATTTAAGAGAATTTTGAGATTGGTTTGGTAAAACAAAATAAAATAAATAAAGTAGATATAAATATCAAATGATATTCAAACAACTAAATATATTAAGAGATTGTATGGATTCCAGGACATGCATGGTTCATATGAGTTCCTTGATCCTCTCTTCTGAGTTATATCTAAATGTAGATTAGATAACTCTGATCATTCTCAAGATATTATCTAACTCCCAATCGTGCCTAAGATCTATTTTCATCATAATACTTACCAATCTTCCGATCTGGCAAGTGTTATGTTATGCATTCCTAATCTGTTAATGAATCTTCCTCCCGGGCCGTAATGGATTAACTACACATATACAATTAAGTCTCCACATAATTTCATACGATATTCAAATCAAGAAAGTATAAACAAATATAGGAAGAGAAATAATATATATAACCTGATGTAGTTTCTCCTTTTATAGACAATTAATAGAGTTCTGATAGCCGTCGTATCTTTGATTGAAATAGAAAGATATGCTCGAATCACCCCAAATTTAGAAGATATGCCTGAATCACACCAAATCTAGAAGCTATGCCCGAATCACACCAAATCGCGACGCTGCGTGACTTGAGACGCGGTCCATACACCTTAATTATCTGTTTTTCTGTCAAAACTTCAACAAACACGTGACGTAGCAAAATATAGCAAAATCATAATGAACTTGTCACTAAGATACATGCATTTGCCTAAAAAACTATAATAATTCTTGGTTTTTGTGTTTAGAGATATTATTTCTTAATCCTAAAGATTTACTATTTGTGTTGAAAGATATTAATATTTAACCGTAAATGTATTGTTTTTTGTGTTGCAAGGTTCTACTTCTTAACCATAAATGTGTTACTCTATGTTTTGAAATATATAATTGTTTAAATCGTGTACTCTTTGTGTTGAAAGATATTACGTTTTTAACATAAATAAATAAATGAATACCTCTACAATAATAATCTAATATTGGAAGAGTAATAATCTTAAAAACAGAAACGAACCTAAATATATAATTGGCCATAATTAAATTAAATAAGCATGCTATATCAATAATCAAATAAATACCATCTATATACTAATTTGATAAAAGAAGACTAATAATCTTAAAAATGGAAGTGTACCTGAATCCATACCATGATTTTATGAGTGGAAGCGTACTTGAACCTATACTAGATTTTTATGAATGTGTGTCTGAATATATAATTCACAATATTAAATCAAATAAGCATTTTTCATCCGTAATCAAATAAATATTTCTACGATAATAATCTAATATAAGAACAATAATAATCTTAAAAACAAAAGTGTACCTAAATCCATACTAGATTTATAGGAAGGTATACCTAAATATATAATTGGTCATAATTAAATAAATAAGCATGTTATATCAATAATCAAATAAAGACCTTCTGCGATAATAATATGATATAGGAATACTAATAATCTTAAAAGCAGAAACATCCTTGAATCCCTGCTAGATTCTTATTATCCCATGCTAGATTCTTATAAATAGAAGTTTACCTCTACCCATTTTAGATTTTTGTGAAGGTGTGCCTCAATATATAATTCACCATAATTAAATCAAATAAGCATGCTCCATATATAACCAAATAAATAATTTTACGATAATAATCTAATATATTGGAAGACCAGCGTACCTAAATCCATACAATATTTTTATGTAGGCATACCTGAATTTATAATTGGTCAAAATTAAATAAAATAAGCATGCTATATAAATAATAAAAAATATCCTCTGCAATAATAATCTCATATAGGAAAACTAATAATCTCAAAAACGGAAGCCTACATAAATCCATATTAGACTTTTATGAAGGTATACATAAATATATAATTGGTCATAATTAAATAAAAAAGCATATTATATCAATAATCAAATTAATATGATATAGGAAGACTATTAATCTTAAAAGCCAATGTGTAACTTAATCGATACTAGATTTTTTATAAAGGTGTGCCTGAAGTTTTTGTTCGACATACTTAAAATCAAATAGCATGTTCCATCAATAACCAAATAAATACCATCTGCAATGATAATCTAATATATGAATACTAATAACCTTGAAAACCAAAAGCATAGCTGAATTCATACTAGATTTTTATGAAGGTGTGTCTGAATAATAATCTAATATAGAAAGACTAATAACCTTAAATGTGGGAGCGTACCTATTTGATTGCTATTAAGCCTAATTTGTATGAAGCGTGCGGTCTTCCAAATATCAAATTTGCCCTTCTTCACCTTCATGCAAATCCGAACAATTTATAGTAATAAGTTTTCTTTATTTTCAATTTGGTCCATCAACAAATTGAAAAGTATTTATGATATACATATAAAGCTCATGATTATTAATACCCATTAAGGCCTTTTACTTAAACGAATATCACTTTATGCCACCTTATATCAACTATACACATTTATTTCGACATAGATCAGTCCAATTCATTGGATATTTTTAACAATAAAATAGATTATATATATATTACACATATCCCAGTAAGAATTATGATAATTGCAGGATGGGTAAGGTTACCTTTTGGGAATGAAGGGGTTTGTCAAAATATGGCATGGGTTGCGCCTTTAGGACGAGTTCCTTCTTTAGTCTCCTGATTTCTTCTTCAGGAAAATTTAAAGAACCAAGAACACGGTCCAGATTAAATTTTGGATAGTTGTTTACCTTTTTTGTTGTCTTTCCATTTCCATTTGATACTATTCAATTAGCCTCATTTTCTTGGCCACCTACAAGTTACAAACACATGTTTATATTAGACCTCCAGACAGAAATTTATGTGTATTATGGAAGTCATGGGATGTATATTGCCAAAATATTTAATATTGATTTTATCTGATCCAGTATTAGACATAAAATGCATCACCCAAATATTCAATATCTGTTTCATATGATATAGTTTGTTCAAGTTATAGAAATTTTAACCAACTAAAATTATATTTTAAAAATAAGAGGTTCAGTTTTAGGCTTTGAGGGGAATTAATGTTGGCAAAAGCATCCCACTAATACCCAACTATCAAAATACCTTAATTTTTTGGACAAACTTATCAAAATTAGGAATGAATAACTAGAAAACTTTACTCCTTTGTTTGGTGCAATGACAAGCATCAAAATTAAAGATCTTGTATTTACTTAATAGTCTTTTGAACTTTATAGATTGATTTATTAATATTTTTAAAACAATTAAATTTAAGGGGGATTTTGAACAAGAACATGCCATACCTGATTGATCAAATTCTTTGGGAGGGTATGAAGAACTCACTCACAAATTTTGTGGAGTTTCTCAGATGTCTTTACCAATTCATCATTTTCCCCATGGAGGTTTACTTTCACTCCTTCGTTCTCATAAACCACACACAAACCCTTGAATTTCCCAGTCGCCTTCATACACTTCTCACAGGCAACAATAGGGCTGAAGAATTCGCGTCCTCCTGCGATTTCTTCTTCGCAGCCACAAATTTCCTCTCCCAGTGTCTTCTTCTTCTTCTTCGGCGGAGGAGAAGTCACTTGGTGAAGAATACCCCTTCTGAAGCCGGAATTTTTGGGATTATTTCCTGACTTGATGATCGATGGTGAATGGCAGAGCATCAATGCGGGAGTGGACACATTTGGATCAAAATTCTCGGAACACTTGAGGTTTTCGTTCGATGTCGAACGGGGGGCTCTCTCTTTCCCTGTTTCTCTGGGAAACTTCGAACTCGTCTCCATTGTCAAATTTACAGAGCAAGAACTTGTTACAGAGAGTAGTTGGAGTGCAATGTATGTTTCAATGATTGAAGAAGGATTTGAATAGAAGAACGTTGAGGAGAATAAAAGGGATTTGAATTCAATCCTATAATTTTCCTTTTCCCGTTGTTAACGGCTACTTTTCTACGCTTGATTTAGAGCCTTGAATTTCATTATTTGTATCTTCTGATGATCGCGATTAAGTTTGTTAATCTTCAAGCTTAATTTGGATTCATTTTCTTCCAAGATCCTGCAAGCCAAGGCCCAAAACGGTAACAAACTCCAACCTGATATATAAAATAATATTGTATTGATAATTCAAATAAAACACATTATATAGATTGATAAAATAAAAATAAAAAATAAAAAAATATTATATTGATAATTCAAATAAAACACACAATGTAGATTGATAAAGTTAAAATAGAAAATAGAACTTAATTTAGAATAAGAGATTTCATCTCTTATCTCAATGTGTGGTCATTTATTTTTGTATGTGTTAAAGTTGATTTTAATTTTGTATATTTAAAATTTACTTATTTTATAATCCTTGTTTGAATGTTTCGATTTGAAATAAGTGAATATGAATTGTTCGAGTTTTATTTTTATGTAGGGATTTTTAGTGCATTTCATATCATATCTTGTGGTAATATTATACGTTTTGTACCTATATTTGGTCTTTTTTTTTTTTTTTTTTAAAAAACTATATAAATAAGTAAATATCTAACCATAAATACTACTTAAAGGAAGCAAATAAAACTGAAAATTGACATAGAGGAAGTAAATACAAACCTGCATTGATGGTGATTATGCTTAGTTCCGTTATCATTATCATCATGACATTGTTTGTAATTGGAAAACTAAGCTAGATGTGTTGCATGCAAACTAAGGGTATGTTTGGACACGCTTTTGCATAACTCGTTGTGAGTTGTGCACAGACCTTAGCGTGTTTGGACATAGATGTGGATTGGTGATCGACCCAATCCACAACAAAAGCAAACTTACCCTGCCGACCCCATCCTTGGCAAGCCTGCTGATTGACGATTATTTGCTACATCTTTTTGGAGAGTTTTGATGTAATTTTGATGATCAATATCCTTTTACCACACATGTTTTCGAGCTAATTCCAATTGGTAAATAATTGTAGGTGAATACTCAATTTTGGAGGAAAAGAGTAGAATTTTCGGAAGAGTCGAAGCAGGGGATTTACCTGATGGACGGGCAGTATGACCATACCAGCCAGTCGGGCCTGAACAAATTTTCAGCAGCCCATAATTAATTTAAGAGCCCATTTCCACTCCACACATGGGCTGCCCACGAGACTAAATAGCATGATATGAACTTAAACTTGTAGCTATGAGCTTTATTAAGATTTAAACATGGCCTTTTTAATTTTCAATATATATATAGTTTAATTAGGGTTTGATTAGAACATCATCATACTTAGCCCTTCTCTAAGGAAACAAGAGAGGCAGTCGTTATTCTCTCCAACAGCAGCTGCTCGATTTTATCTTTCTATTTTTCATTTTGTTCCTTGATCGTAGTATGAATTGTAGCTAAACTCTTTTATTCCGGTGACAAGTAAGGAAGCTTTAGCTAATCTATTTTTGTGAGATCAAATTTGCTCGTATACTTTATTTTATGCAAGCATATGTGATTCTCTGATTTTAGTGTTGTTAATTATTTCAGGTCTATTGGGTAGTTTGAAATATTCATTAGTTCGGGATTAATTAGTAGCCAATTAAATCGACCATTCATAATTGTGGTTTATATTTAATTAGTTGTGACACCCCCACCCTTATAAAACCCACAAAACAAAGGTTACTTCTAACCTGTTTAAACCTGTATATTTTTTTTTCATTAACCTGAAACATATTTACGATATATAATTCATCCCCGAAAAACCACAGCTCTTTCACGTTCAAGAACCATCCACAATAGATACAAATGTATCTATCCCAACCGCACAAATATACACATGCCCAAAAATCGATTAACATTATACAAAATCAAACTAAATAACAAAATAGAAGGCCAAAAGCATAGTACGCCCATGGTTTAGCCCAAAGGTCGTCATCTATGTACACCGATCCCAAAAACTTGTTGAAGCACGAACAACATGCCCGGTAAGCAGTAAGCTTACACAGCATCAACATGCTCACCTACAATGCACAAACTAGGTGAGCTATAGCCCAGTAAGCAGAAATCATGCATGTACGATAAATTAAATGTTTACAGAAACATTATAAGAGATGTGAAATGCATACTACTGAAACCCTAACCAATGTTCTGGATATTTTATCTTTATAGGGCCCGTGACCCACCTACTGTACACCGGAAAGAGCTAGCTCAATAAATAATCATAATCATAGAGTCTATCCATGTCTCACATGCCACCGGCCCGACAAATCGAGCCTATCCATGTCTCACATGCCACCGACTCAATATATCATAAAGCCTATCCATGTCTCACATGCCACCGGCTTGACAAATCAAGTCTATCCATGTCTCACATGCCACCGGCTCAATATATCATAAAGCCTATCCATGTCTCACATGCCACCGGCTTGACAAATCAAGCCTATCCATGTCTCACATGCCACCGGCCTCGGTACAATAGTAGTGGTCAACATTACATTTTTCATTTCTTTTCACCACACAATGAATGCAAAGCAGGCAATATACGACCCTTGCGTACACATGCCAATGCTTGTGAATGTTATGTTTATACAGTACCAAATCAATCAATCCTGCCAAAACAAACTATGTACAACTTATGCAATGCACATGCCCGTGCTCGTGAATATTATATTTATACAACATCGAATCAATCATTCACCTCACGTAATTCATATCAATTAATATCAACAGGCACAGATCACCAGTATTCCATAAGAAAATATTCATATTTATCAATATCAAAAGGCACAAGTCACACATATTCCATAAGTTAATATTTATATCTAACAATATCAAAAGGCACAAATCACAAATATTCCGTAGGATAATATTTATATCTATCAATATCAAAAGGCACAAGTCACAAATATTCAATAAATAACACAAACAAATACTAGGTCTATGCATTGTAGGTGCAAATGGATTTCTACTTACCTCTTCCCGATAATATATATCCAAGACTTCCACACATATGGTCAAGCTAGTAATTTTCCCGGAACCGAACGCTTGTGTTCCTAAATTTCTCTCTCTCTCTCTCTCTCTCTCTCTCGCGCGCGCGCGCTCGCTGAACCTCTCCTCTTCTTCTCTTTTCTTAATTTTTTTTTCTTCTTTTGCTCACTCCTCGCACACCCTCCAGAAATGGAGCTCCTTCCTTTCATCTCTTTTTTTTTTCTCTTTTCCTTCCCTTGTAATGAATAAAGCAGCTGCTTTCCCCTTATACATATTTATATATATATATATATATATATATGTACACACCTTAGCCGCCTTATATGTGTTCACACTCTTAATTAGGATTAATATTATTTTATTACTAATTATTACCTACCCTAATTACATATATATATATATATATATATATACACCCACTATCAGCATTATGAATATTATTATTATTATTATTATTATTATTATTATTATTATTATTATTATTATTATTATTATTATTATCTCGCCACGTGTGATCGTATTTTATTAGAACTTAACACGTTATCTCTTTTAGTTTAAAGGGTTCCAACCTATAATTTAAACCCTACAAAATTTAATAGCAATATCTCAAGCATAATTAAATACGATCTACGATACCAATAAAATGCAATTTAAATTGCAAATAAAATTATAAAATGAATGCAATGCATGAATTATAATGACCAGTGAGTAGTGAGAGGCTTGGGGTATCACATCCTCCCCTCCTTATAAAAATTTCGTCCTCGAAATTTACTTACCTGAAGAGTTCTGGGTATTTCGACTTCATTTCATCTTCTCTTTCCCAAGTAGCTTCTTCTACTGACTGATTTCTCCATAGGACTTTGACTAGTGGAATTTCCTTATTTCTCAGTTGCTTCACTTCTCGTAGTAAAATTTCCACAGGCATTTCTTCATAGGTTAAGTCTGTTTTTAACTTTGCGGGTTCATCGTTCAGAATATGAGATGGATTCGCTACATACTTCCTCAACACAGACACATGGAACACATTGTGAATCTGAGTCATTGATCCAGGCAGGTCAAGTCTGTAGGCAACATCACCAATTCTCTCAATGATAGGAAAGGGACCAATATACCTCGGACTGAACTTTCCCTTTTTACCAAACCGCATTATTCCTTTCATCGGAGAAACTTTCAAAAACACCCGATCTCCTAATGCAAATTCTAACGTTCTCCTTCTTTTATCTGCATAACTTTTCTGTCGACTCTGAGCAGTTTTCATTCTTTCTCGAATCTGTGCTACAGCTTTTGACATTTCTATGATCATATCTGGACCCAAAAGCTTTCGTTCACCAACCTCATCCCAATGTACCGGTGATCGACATTTTCTACCGTACAGTGCTTCATATGGAGCCATTCCAATAGTCGACTGATAGCTGTTATTATAAGAAAACTCTATCAAAGGCAAAAACTTGCTCCATTGTCCCTGAAAATCTAACACGCAGGCTCTGAGCATGTCCTCCAATATTTGTATTGTTCGCTCCGACTGCCCATCTGACTGAGGATGATATGCAGTACTGAAGGATAACTGTGTCCCCAATGCCTTGTGTAGATTCTTCCAAAAGGCAGAAAGAAACCTTGAAAACAATGGACAGTGGAACTCCGTGAAGTCTGACTATCTCTTGGATATATAGTTGAGCATATCGATCCATTGAATAAGTAGAACAAATAGCAAGAAAATGGGCAGATTTTGTAAGTCGATCCACAATAACCCAGATAGCATTATGACCTTTGACTGTTTTTGGTAATCCCACGACAAAATCCATAGTAATGTTCTCCCATTTCCATTCTGGAATCAGTAAGGGCTGCAAGGTTCCTGTTGGCCTTTGATGTTCTGCCTTTACCTGTTGACATGTCAAACATTGTTCCACGTACTGAGTAACATCTCTCTTCATACCTGGCCACCAATAATGCAATTTCAAGTCTCTGTACATTTTAGTAGCTCCTGGATGTACTGAATACGGTGTCGAGTGTGCTTCTGCCATGATATTTTCACGTAAATCATCCACATTAGGTACACACAATCGATTTTGGAATCGAAGAACCCCTTTTTTTGATATTCGAAAATTTGATACTTTTTCGGAAGCAACTTCTTTCTTTACTTTAGCCCAATATTCATCTGTGAGTTGTCCCTGCTCAATTCGATCAAGTAAGGTAGGTCGAAGAGTTAACGCTGCTAATTTTGCTTCCACTAATCCATGCATTACAACTTCGACGTTCATTCTCTGCAGGTCCAGCAACTCATGTTTCTGAATTATAGCCATCGACGTAGTGTTATGAGTTGACTTTCTGCTTAATGCATCTGCTACAACATTTGCTTTACCAGGGTGATAGTTGATAACATAATCATAATCTTTCATTAGTTCCAACCATCTTCGTTACCGCATGTTCAACTCTTTCTGCGTGAAGAAATACTTTAAGCTTTTATGATCAGTATATATCTCGCATCGTTCTCCGTATAGATAATGTCTCCAAATTTTAAGTGTGAATACCACTGCAGCAAGCTCTAAATCATGAGTAGGGTAATTCTTTTCATATTCTTTCAGATGTCTGGATGCATACGCTATAACCTTTCCGTTCTGCATTAATACACAACCCAAACCATTCTTCGAAGCATCGCTGTAAACCACAAAACCTTCATTGCCTGATGGAATTGCAAGGATGGGTGCTGATGTCAACCTCCTCTTTAGTTCTTGAAAACTTTGCTCACAGGCTTCTGTCCATTGGAAGGTTACATTCTTTCTGGTTAACTGTGTCAGTGGAGATGCAAGTTTTGAAAATCCTTCTACAAATCTACGATAGTACCCGGCTAGACCCAGAAAGCTACGTATCTCGAAAGGAGTAGAAGGCTGTGGCCAATTGTTAATTGCTTCAACTTTACTTGGGTCAAGTGAAATTCCTTCTCCTGACACAACATGTCCCAGAAATACTACTCGATCTATCCAGAATTCGCATTTCTTGAACTTAGCATACAACTGTTTCTCTTTCAAAATTTCTGACACTTTTCTCAAGTGGATAGCATGATCTTCTTTGGTCTTTGAATATATCAAAATATCATCAATAAACACAATAACGAACTTATCTAGGAGATCTTTAAATACTCGATTCATTATATCCATAAAGGCAGCTGGGGCATTTGTTAAACCAAATGGCATTACTAGAAACTCATAATGTCCATACCTGGTACTGAATGCTGTCTTTGGAATGTCTCCCTCTTTAATTTTCAGCTGATGATAACCCGATCGCAAATCAATCTTCGAAAATATGGCTGCACCCTGAAGCTGGTCAAGTAAATCATCAATTCTAGACAAAGGATACTTGTTCTTGATTGTAACTTTATTTAGTTCTCTGTAATCTATGCACATTCTCATACTGCCATCCTTTTTTCGAATAAACAAAATCGGTGCACCCCAAGGTGAAAAACTGGGTCTGATAAAACCTTTGTCTAGTAAATCCTGCAGTTGTATCTTCAATTCTTTCAATTCAGTTGGTGCCATTCGATAAGGTGACTTTGATATCGGGGCGGTCCCTGGGTGTATATCAATTACAAATTATATCTCTCGATCAGGTGGTAAGCCTGGAAGATCCTCTGGAAATACTTCGGGATATTCTTTAACTATCTGCACTTCATCTACAGATAGACAATGTTGTTCTTCAGTAGTCACAACACTCATCAAATAGCCCTCACAACCACTTTCTAAAAACCGTTGTGCTCTAACTGCAGATGTTAGTGGGAATCTGAAGTTCTTCTTTCAACAAAGATAAAAGGTTCCTCCCCAGGTGGCTGAAATGTAATTATCTTTTTCTGACAGTCTATGGATGCATAATATTTTGATAGCCAGTCCATCCCCAAAATTAAATCATAATTGTTCTATTCAAGTACAATCAAATTAGCATAAAGTTCTCTACCATCAATCGGGATAAGACATGCTCGTAATATTTGATTTGTTTGTTTTGACTCTCCAGATGGAATCACTACATTGTAATCATTCTATGCTATATCCGGTTCTTTGCCTAGCCTTCTCACATACTCAGTGGATGAAAATGAATGCGTAGCTCCAGAATCAAATAATACGAATGCTGAAGTACCAAAGATAGAAAATGTACCTGTTACTACCGATGGGTTTACCTCAGCATCTTCTCTGGTCATGGTAAAGACCCTAGCTGGTACTCTCCCTAGTGTCATGGGGCTCGGTTTGTTTGGGCACGTAGTAGAGATATGTCCCGGTTGTCCACACGAATAGCAAGTTCTGGTACCCACAAGACAGACACCACTGCGTTGTTTCCCACATTTAGAGCAAAGGGGTAGTGGTCCTGGTGATTTACCCTGAACAGTTCTCAGACGCTTGCTTGAATCTCCTTGTTCCTGCCCCTGTCCCTGTCTAAGCTGGAAACTAGGTCTTGGGCCCTGAAATTGTTGTGGCCTCTTCCTTTCATTTCCTACCCAACGCTGTCCCTATCTTTATGTGAACTGACGTCGAATCTCCTGTGCCTGACGTATCCTCTGTTCAGCTTGCTCTGCTACCAAGGCCCTCTCAGCAACTTAGGAGTAAGTAACTCCCTGCATTCTAGCCATACAAACATCCCTATAAAGTTCCAGTCTCAGCACTTCGACAAACCTTTCCACTTTCAGTGCATCTGTTCTAACCATGTGCTCAGCAAACATTGACAATTGCTCAAATTTGGAGATGTAGTCCGTAACAGTCATAGGCCCTTGTCTCAACTGTATAAACTCATTCATTTTCATCGCACGGACTGGAGCAGTAAAATATTTGTTTCTGAAAAGTTCTTTGAACCTGTTCCAAGTCATAGCGGCTACGTTTTCAATGGCCTTCATTGTGTCCCACCAGTATCCTGCACTCCCCCGTAACATAAAAGATGCACACAATACATTTTCCTCGTCTGGTACTCTGCTGTACAAAAACATGTTTTCAATGGTTCTCAGCCAATCCTCTGCAGCTGTGGGATCCACTGTATTTTCAAATCTTGGCGGGTTAAGCCTTCTGAACCTTTCCCCAATCAGCTCCATTTATTCTACCCAAGGCTGTAGCTGGTTCATCTCATTCCTTTGTTGTCCACCAGTATTTCTTTGTTCGATTAGATTCTGAATTTGTTGTGATTGTCGCTCCACTAATCCTGTCAATCTTTCAATAAGTGCATCACGATCAGTACCTGCAGCTTGTGAACTTTGTTCTGGAGCTCTATTTTCCCCATCACATTCACCTCTAGTCCTTACCATTGTACCACCGAGTGTACTCAATCCTAGATCACAGGCCAATATAATCCATAAAATATATAATGCATAACAAAGATGAATAAAACTTACCGGCATGGTTATGCTCCACAAGTTTGAGCTCGTGTACATGGACAGTCTACAGGACATAAACCGGGCTCTGATACCAATCTGTGACACCCCCACCCTTATAAACCCACAAAACAAAGGTTAATTCTAACCTGTTTAAACCTGTATATTTTTTTTTTCATTAACCTGTAACATATTTACGATATATAATTCATCCCCGAAAAACCACAACTCTTTCACGTTCAAGAAACATCCACAATAGATACAAATGTATCCATCCCAACCGCACAAATATACACACACCCAAAAATCGATTAACATTATACAAACTCAAACTAAATAACAAAATAGAAGGCCAAAAGCATAGTACGCCCATGGTTAAGCCCCGAAGGTCGTCATCTATGTACACCGATCCCAAAAACTTGTTGAAGCACGAACAACATGCCCGGTAAGCAGTAAGCTTACACATCATCAACATGCTCACCTACAATGCACAAACTAGGTGAGCTATAGCCCAGTAAGCAGAAATCATGCATGCACGATAGATTAAATGCTTACAGAAACATTATAAGAGATGTGAAATGCATACTACTGAAACCCTAACCAATGTTCTGGATATTTTATCTTTATAGGGCCCGTGACCCACCTACTGTGCACCAGAAAGAGCTAGCTCAATAAATAATCATAATCATAGAGTCTATCCATGTCTCACATGCCACCGGCCCGACAAATCGAGCCTATCCATGTCTCACATGCCACCGACTCAATATATCATAAAGCCTATCCATGTCTCACATGCCACCGGCTTGACAAATCAAGCCTATCCATGTCTTACATGCCACCGGCTCAATATATCATAAAGCCTATCCATGTCTCACATGCCACCGGCTTGACAAATCAAGCCTATCCATGTCTCACATGCCACCGGCCTCGGTACAATAGTAGTGGTCAACATTACATTTTTCATTTCTTTTCACCGCACAATGAATGCAAAGCAGGCAATATACGACCCTTGCGTACACATGCCAATGCTTGTGAATGTTATGTTTATACAATACCAAATCAATCAATCCTGCCAAAACAGACTATGTACAACTTATGCAATGCACATGCCCGTGCTCGTGAATATTATATTTATACAACATCGAATCAATCATTCACCTCACATAATTCATATCAATTAATATCAACAGGCACAAATCACCAGTATTCCATAAGAAAATATTCATATTTCTCAATATCAAAAGGCACAAGTCACACATATTCCATAAGTTAATATTTATATCTAACAATATCAAAAAGCACAAATCACAAATATTCCGTAGGATAATATTTAAATCTATCAATATCAAAACGCACAAGTCACAAATATTCAATAAATAACACAAACAAATACTAGGTCTATGCATTGTAGGTGTAAATGGATTTCTACTTACCTCTTCCCGATAATATATATCCGAGACTTCCACACGTATGGTCAAGCTAGTAATTTTCCCAGAACCGAAGGCTTGCGTTCCTAAATTTCTCTCTCTCTCTCTCTCTCTCTCTCTCTCTCTCTCTCTCTCTCTCTCTCTCTCGCGCGCGCTCGTTGAACCTCTCCTCTTCTTCTCTTTTCTTAATTTTTTTTTCTTCTTTTGCTCACTCCTCGCACACCCTCCAGAAATGGAGCTCCTTCCTTTCGTCTCTTTTTTTTTTCTTTTCCTTCCCTTGTAATGAATAAAGTAGCTGCTTTCCCCTTATACATATTTATATATATATATATATGTACACACCTTAGCCGCCTTATATGCGTTCACACTCTTAATTAGGATTAGTATTATTTTATTACTAATTATTACCTACCCTAATTACATATATATATATATACACCCACTAGCAGCATTATGAATATTATTATTATTATTATTATTATTATTATTATTATTATTATCTCGCCACGTGTGATCGTATTTTATTAGAACTTAACACGTTATCTCTTTTAGTCTAAAGGGTTCCAACCTATAATTTAAACCCTACAAAATTTAATAGCAATATCCCAAGCATAATTAAATACGATCTACGATACCAATAAAATGCAATTTAAATTGCAAATAAAATTATAAAATGAATGCAATGCATGAATTATAATGACCAGTGAGTAGTGAGAGGCTTGGGGTATCACATTAGTGGTACATTGATTCTTCATAATCAAGGAAAGATCAGTCTTAATTCGATAATCTTGTGTCAGAGGTTATTGGTTTTGAATCAGGTCTCCCTAATTATTAATGCTATCGGCTCATTAAATTCGTAGAGCGTCTCTCGGGTTGTCAGTCGATTAGGGAAATAATTGGTGAAACATCTTCCTGATTATCGAGAAATTAAGGAAATATTGACCGCATTAGAAGCATCTTCGGTGGTTATAACTAATTTGTTTGCATGAATTAAAGTCACTTTTGCATTGATGATTGCAATAGTTAGCTAGAGTGGAATTAATTGGAAGTCGGAATGTTATACATATTGAAAAAAATCATTTTCTCAATTATAGCTGTTAAATTACATTCTCGAATTACAAATATTTGTTACTGATTTTGGAGTTAATTGACAGATCAAAGGATTAGAAAAATCCTCGCCGGTCCTTTGGGAGATGATCTTGCTTGCCACTGTCCTGGTTCAGTGTGGGCATACCGACTACTGGTCAGATTATTTTTTGTGGTGAACCGACGCTACCAAATTTTGGCGCCGTTGCTGGAGACTGGTTTTAAGCAGTGATTATTCTGATTCATTGGTTTGACAATTTTTTTTTTATTTTATGCCCCGTTCTTCATGTACAGGACAATTGATTTTTGATTCGGAAGTGGAGAAAACTGCCAAGAACTTGAGCAAAAATGCCAAGGAACTGAAGGAAGCTGTTATTTCAGAATCAGAAGATATGGCTAATGATGGGGAACGTGGAATCATACCAAGAGAAGAAGTTGAACCTCTGATAAAGAAATTGGGTCGTCACCAAAACAATCGACCGATTAGCATTGTGCTGCCACATATTGCTCAAAATGCTAAAATCAGGCCTGGTTTTATCCAAGTGCTGCCCAAGTTCGGTGATCTACCTGGAGAGAGTACAAACAAGCATCTTGCTAAATCTGATTTAGTTTGCTCCACTTTACGCCCTCAAGGTTTTTCTGAAAATAATTTGAGACTACTAACTTTTTCTTATACATTGCAAGGTAGGGATAAAGACTGGTTGTTTGATCTTCCATCGGGCTCAATTTAGACTTGGAATGATTTGGAGGAATAGTTCTTGCGTAAATTCTTTCCCGAATCGAGGGCTGCTAATTTAAGAATGACAATTAGCAGCATAAAGCAAAAATCAAGAGAGAGCCTGGATGATTATTGGGAGAGATTTTAGCAGCTATGTCGTAAATACCCCGACCACAGATTTTCTAAATATCAATTGCTAACTAATTATTTTTATCGTGGTATGTGTTCATTTGACAGGAAAATCATTGATGATGTTTGTGGAGGATCCTTAACCAACAAGACATTGGCTGAAGCAAAGCAACTCATTGTTGATATGGTCTCCAATGGCCAACAATATGAAGATGAGGATGATGATAGATATCGGCCTATGAAAGGAGCTGAAGGAATCAAGAGTTCAAGTGTCAATGATAGGATTGATTCTCTCACCTCTTTAGTTAGAGGACTTGCTGTAGCTTAAACTCAAAAAGTTCTATGTGAAATTTGTTCATAAAATGGTCATGCTACTGATTTTTGTCCTATTTTGCAGAATTCCCAACCCGAACAAATATGTTATGGTTCGAAAGATGCCCAATACAATGTACTAAGGAATAAGAGGAATGATCCGTTTTCACACACATATAACATAGGTTGGAGAAATCATCCCAATTTCAGCTGGAAACAGTAAAATCAGAAAATACCTGGAAGTCTTCCATTCAGGTAGCCACAAAGTGGTCCGTATGTACATACCAACTGCTCAGAACCCAGCATGAACGATATTTTGAAAACTCTGGCACACAGTAGTAAAATTGTTAAGAACATGGTGCAGATTCAGCAAGCTTTCCAGCAAGAGACACAAGCTGCCTTGGGAAGTATGGGTACACAAATCACCCAACTCGCCACTCAAGTGAACAAAATGCAAGCGAATCAAGGCAAACTTCCATCTCAAGCAGAGATAAATCCTAAGAAGAACGTTAGTGCTGTAACTTTGAGGAGTGGAAAGAAGCTGGTCGAGCAAGAGGTTAAGAAGAAAGAGAAGGAGCCAAAAGATAAGGTTGAAGATCAAACGAAGGAAGTTGTTGAAGAGACACAACAATTGGATCAGCCTCTTCCCTCTAAGGTAATCATGAACTCTAAAGTTTCTAATTCTCAATCTATTATGGCAACACCTTTTCCATCCAGGCTGGTTCGAAACAAGAAAGAGGATGATGAGAAAGAAATCCTTGAGCTGGTAAAAAAGGTAGAGATTAACTTGCCCTTGATTGATCCCATTAAGCAAGTGCCCAGGTATGCAAATTTTTTGAAAGAATTGTGTGCTAAAAAGATGAGATATGGGAAAGATGCAAAGATCAAGGTCAGTGAAAATGTTTCAGCTGTTATTCAAAGGAAATTACTTGAAAAATGTAGCGATCCTGGCATGTTTACTATTCCCTGCATCATTGGTAGTAAGAAAGTTGAGAGAGCTATGTTAGATTTAGGTGCTTCCATCAATGTTATGTCATTCTCTATGTATAAAGGAGCTGCAGTTAGGAGATATGAAGTAAACTCGTGTGATAATTTAATTAGCTGATAGGTCAAATACATATCTGAAAGGTATAATGGAATATGTTTTGCTAAAGGTAAATGACTTAATTTTTCCTGTGGATTTTTACATAGTTGACATGGATGATGCTTTTTCTGCATATAGATCTTTAATTCTTTTAGGAAGACCATTCATGAAAACTTCAAGAACTAAAATTGATGTTGATAAAGGCATACTTAGCTTTGAATTTGATGGTGATACTGTCACATTTAATATTTTTTAAGCTATGAAGCATGTTGAGGATCCTGAAGGTTTGTATATGGTTGATGTTGTTGATTCTTTAGTTGACAATTTTGTTGAAAATTATTTTAGGGAAGAAAATCTGGAGCAGGTACTTCTTAAGGGGATAACTAAAATAGATTCAACAACTGAAAATGATGATGAGATTCGAGATGTCAGGATGCAGCTGTATTCCACCAGTGAATTCCCTACTCGGCATTTGCTGAGCAGAATGCCCATACTGACCAATTCTGAACCTATTTTACCATCTTTAGTGAAAGCTCCAGTGCTGGAATTGAAGGTACTGCCCCAGCATCTAAAATATGCATTCTTGGGTGAAAAGGAGTCGTTGCCCGTCATCATAAGTAATGATCTTTGCAAGAAGCAAGAGGAAAGGATGGTTGAGCTCTTAAAGAAGCATAAAAATACAATTGGGTGGACTTTAGCCAACATAAAAGGTATCAACCCCTCTATATGCATGCATCAAATTTTACTTGAACCTGATTGTAAACCTTTTAGAGACCCACAATGAAAATTGACTCCTGTCATGAAAGAGGTTGTGATTAAGGAAATCCTTAAATTATTAGAGTTAGGGATTATTTATCCCATTTCTGATAGTGTTTAGTCCTGTTCATGTGGTCCCTAAAAAGTCTGGATTTCAGCTTGTTAAGAATGAAAATAATGAATCGATCCCAATGAGACGTCAAACTGCTTGGCATATGTGCATAGACTTTAGGAAGTTGAATGATGCTACTAGGAAAGATCATTTTCCATTTCTTTTATTGATGAGATGCTTGAAAGATTGACTGGAAAATCATTCTTTTGTTTTCTTGATGGTTATTCTGGATATTTTCAAATTGTCGTGGCACAAGAGGATCAAGAAAAAATAACTTTCTCTTATCCATTTGGTATTTTTGCTTGTCGTCGTATGTCTTTTGGTTTATGTAATGCTCCTGGCACTTTCCAAAGATGTATGATGAGTATTTTTTTTGATTTGATCGAAAATTGCATTGATGATTTTACTGTTCATGGTGCTACTTTTAATCATTGTTTGAGTAATTTGGAACAAGTTTTGGAGAGGTGTGTTGAAACTAACCTTGTGTTGAATTTTAAAAAGTGTCATTTCTTGGTAAAACAAGGTATAGTGCTCGGACATGTTATATCTGAAAATGGAATAGAAGTGGATAAGATGAAGGTTGATTTGATTATGAAATTACCTTACCCTTCTAACAAAAAAGAAATTAGAGCTTTCTTAGGCCATGCAGGTTTCTATAGACGTTTCATTCAAGATTTTCCGAAGATTGCACAGCCCCTAACAAAGTTGTTTCAAAAATAGGTGCCATTCGTCTTTGATGAAAAGTGTAAGGAAGCTTTCAATCTCTTGAAGAGAAAGCTGACTTCTACTCCCATAATCCAGCCACCGAAATGGGGAATTTCGTTTGAGATCATGTATGATGCAAGTGATTTTGCCGTTGGAGCTGTGCTTGGGCAAGAGAACGGGGAAGAGAGTCATGTGATATATTATGCTTCAAAAACCCTCAACCCTGCCCAATGCAATTATACAATGACGGAAAAGGAGCTGCTGGCTGTTGTTTTTGCTTGTGGAAAATTTAGATCTTATCTTATTGGTTCTAAAGTTTTTGTTTATTCCGACCATGCAACTTTAAAGTATTTGCTCTCCAAGAAGGAATCCAAGACATGTCTCATCCGGTGGATATTGCTGTTACATGAATTTGACCTGGAGATCAAAGATAAAAATGGGATTGAAAACAAAGTTACTGACCATTTAAGCAGATTAAAAACAGAGTCCAACAGTATGGCCGTATCAGACGATTTTAATAAGTTGAAGAGCCAAGCAAAATATTTCATATGGGACAACCCCTATTTGTGGAAGACTTATGCCGACTAAGTGATTCGGAGATATTTTCCTGAAACTAAGATTCCATCCATTCTGCACTTTTGTCATGCTCATGCGTGTGGTAGTCATTTTGGACCAAGAAGGACAACTCGTTAGGTTCTTGATTCCAGTTTTTATAGGGAGACCATTTTTAAGGATGCTTATTTTTTCTTCCAAAATTGTAACCGCTATCAAAGAACAGGTGACATCTCGTCTCGAAATGAAATCCTCAAACTCCTATTTTTTGTGTGTGAAATTTTTTATGTGTGGGGGATGGACTTCATGGGTCTATTCTCGAGTTTGTTTGGAAATTCTTACATCTTATTGGCAATCGATTATGTGTCCAAGTGGATTGAAGTAAAGGCTACTCACACCAATGATTCCAAGGTTGTTGCAGATTTTCTTAATACTAACATTTTTAATAGGTTCGGTGTGCCACGTGCTATTATAATCGATCAAGGAACACATTTTTGCAATCGAATGTTGGAGGCTCTTTTTAAGACATACGGGGTTCATCACCAAGTTGCTACTACCTACCACCCGCAATCAAATGATAGCTGAGGTGTCTAACTGAGAGATAAAAAATATTCTGGAAAAAATAGTAAACCCAAACCGAAAGGACTGGAGTCTCTGATTAGATCAAGTAGTATGGGCACACCATACTGCCTACAAGTCACCCATTGGGATGTCCCCTTACCGTCTGATTTTCAAGAAGCTGTGTCATTTACAAATCAAGCTGCAACATAAGGCATTCTGAGCAGTAAAACAGTGTTGTCTTGACCGAGAAATTGTTGGTCAAGAAAGAAAACTCCAGTTGCAAGAATTAGAAGAGATTCGGTTGGAAGCCTACGATAATGCTAGCCTTTACAAGAAATGCACTAAGTTTCTTCACGACAAATATATTCAAAGGAAATCATTTGAAATTGGGCAAAAAAAATTTTTGTTTCTTTCCCGACTTCGAATCATATCGGGTAAACTAAAACTCGTTAGATGGGACCCTTTGAAGTAATAAATGTAAGTCCTCATGGAGCCACCAAGATTCAAAGTGCGAGTACTTCCAAGGTGTTGAAGGTGAATGGTCAATTGTTGAGTTACTACAGGGGAATGGAAATAGCTACCATCGATGGCATGATCTTGGTTGCCCCCGAGATCCTTTCATGATCAACCACTTAATACGTCGAGCCTAAGACGTTAAACAAGGTCGCTTCTTGGGAGGCAACCCAAGCTTTTTGACTTTTATCTTCTTAGTTTCTTTTATGTTATTCTATTTTAAACAAAAAAAACACAAAAAAAATACAAAAAATGGTTGTGCACAAATATATAAGCCTATAGTGTTAATTGCAATTTTATTGTTGGCAAATTTTGTGCTTAACAGGTATGGAGGACCAGGTTTTATACTTAAAAGTAAAGAAGGGGGCAAAATTGTAAAGTGGAAAATCCATGGACTCAATTGAAAAAAAGTGAAAATGTTTAATTTGGGAATTCCAGCCTAGCCCTAATTTTCAAAATCCCTTCATGCCCTATAGCACTCACTCACATCGCTCCACCCACCTTTCTCTCGCCTAGACCGCCCACATCGTTTGCTCGGACCACTCGCATCTCTCACACGAAAGCTCTCACATTTGTTGCTCAAAATCCTGCACGCTGTCCAACATTACCGACTCCGATGGCCCCCAAACGCCGAACCCATCGACATGGAGCCACACCGTGAGCCTCTACCCAATCGCCGCCGACGATCCTCCCCTATTTCTCTTAGAAGCTCTGGCCATATAACAGATGATGCACCATCGATGCTCAGCTACACCCACCGGAGTAGCAGCTCCTGCCGCCAGACGCACCCGATCCCAGGCCCCCATCCCAGACGCAACGTCGAATGATGATACCGATGATGAGCAGCCTATTTCATCCCGTCACTGTCCCCATCACCGGTTCCATTACCATCTCCTCAGTCGAGTTTCCCTGCTTCCCCGCCCAAATTCCTTTCCACAGACGAGGTACATAATAGACTTAGTAAGAATTATTTTCATCAATCTATCAATGCTCGTTTGTTTGATTGGGATGCTATAGAAAGTTTTGGTGTCAACGATTCCATCAGGCAGTACTTTGCTAATATTGGCTTGATAGAATATATTTTACCTATATTTCTTTATCTTATTTCCCTTGGTTTTGGTTTATAATCATGCTTAGTTCTTGAATTTTGATTAAAGATTGTGTTTTGTAGAGAGATTGGATGGATTGATGCATCTTAGATATAAAATGGTTGATTTGAAGATGTGTAAGGACTAGTCAAAGCTTTTACATAAGGCGTGGGCACGCCTTACCTTCGGACGAAGCAGTCAAAGAAAAATCGTATAAGGCGTGGGCACGCCTTAGCTCGAAATGCCCACTAACGAAAATAAACATAACCGCTCATTCTTCTTTCTCCTCTAAGTGATGACAAATTACTTCTGATTTATAATAATAATTATTGTTAGAATTAGTGGGGAGTAGGGGAAACTTTATATTCTGGAGAGTTATAGAGAGGAGGGACCTAGAATTTAGAAAAAACACTCTTTGATTTTGGAATTTGCTGCAATTCTCCATGGAAGGCTAAGTTTCATCTTTTCATCCAAGAAAAATTACAGAAGATTATGTTCGTTCGAATTGTGAGATCTAATTAGTTTTTAGTTGTTTTTTCATTCTTCGTTATTCATATATCTTCTGTGAGCGATAAATCTTATTGTTTTGATGATTGAATGAGGTGGCCAATCTTTCGATTGTTGAAACAATATGTTGCCAATTAGATTGTTAAATTCATAATTGTTTAACCATTATAATATTTGTGGTACAATAACATGATTATTTGAACCAATCTGTTATGGAGATATATGATCTAGCTTAAATAAAGTTACGTGTGTGTTTGTTGGCTAGAATTGGTGGTCTCTCTCTACCTAATGCTATTGGTAAATTAAATTCTTCAATCGTATCTAGAATTTTTTATTGATAAGGGAAATAATTAGAGGTCGTACCCTGATTATCGAACAACTAAGGAGAGATAGGTTGTTTTGGTCGTACCAGCAACTATAACCAATTTAATGATTGAATGAAAGAACCATTTTTGTATTCATGATCAATTCTACGAACATATTTTGAAGTTACCCCTTGGTTGAATTTACTAAAACATTCACATTATACATTGTTCTCGTTCAATTGAATATTATCATTCACCAAATCTCAAACCTCCCTAATTTTAGTTACAACAAAAGAATAAAACTACCTATCTCTGTGGATACGATCCTTGTTCATCACTATTACAATTCTTTAAGAATAAGTGTTTTATTATTCGTTGGTCTTGACAGCCAACAAATTTTTGGCGCCGTTGCCGGGGATTGGTGTGAAGTTGATTTATTCTTTTGTTTTATTTTTATTTTGTTATTTGTTCCTTTTTATGCCTCATTCTTCTTGTACAAGTAAACTCCAATTTGATCTTGAAATTGAAAAGACTGCTAGAAGATTGAGGAGAGAAACGAAATTGAGAAAGCAAGCATTATCATCATCCTCTCCTGGATTGAATTTAGCAGTATCGTTGGCTGACTCTTCAAGTGATTCTGAAACCAAAATAGAGCCAACCATGGCTAATGCAGAAAGGACGTTGAGGGAATTGGCTGCACCACCAAATGTAAATCAACAACCACTTTGCATTCGATTCTCAACTGCGGAGGGTGACTTTGAGTTGAAGTCCGGATTAATCCATATTCATCCATGATTCCATGGATTAGAAAATGAAGACCCCCACAAACATTTAAAAGAGTTCCATGTAGTTTGCTCTAGCATGAACCACAGGGCATCACGGAGGAACAAATCAAGCTACGTGCTTTCCCATTTTCCCTAGTCGATAAAGGAAAGGATTGGCTATTTTATTTTCCATCTGGTTCTGTGACTACATGGACGAGAATGGTTTTGTTGTTCCTTGACAAAATTTTCCCCACTTCTAAAGCTGCAAGTATTAGAAGGGAAATTTGTGGAATTAAGCAAAAAGATTCAGAAGGGCTTCACGAGTATATGGAGAGGTTTAAAAAACTTAGTGCAAGTTGCCCTCAATGTGGTATATTAGAGCAACTTCTCATACAATATTTTTATGAAGAATTGCTTCCATAGAGAGAAGAATGATGGATGCCGCCAGTGGAGGTCCTATAGTGAACAAAACGTCTACCGATGCTAGGGACTTAATTACCACCATGGCTGCTAATTCTCAAGAGTTTAGAGTTAGCCATGATACATCTTACAGAAAACTGAACGAGGTAAGTTCTTCATCTATTGAAAGTCAAATTGTTAATCTAACTACACTTGTTCAGAAAATGGTGGCAGGAAATGTCCAACAAATTAAGGCATGTGGGATTTGTGCTTCTATGGAACATCCAACTGACATGTGCCCGACACTTCAAGATGAGCCCCATGAGCAAGCTAATGTAGTTGGAGGATTTTCAGGACCATCATAAAGAAATTATGATTCGTACTCCAACACCTATAATCCTGGTTGGAGAGATCATCCAAACTTCAATTATAGTTCAAGGCGCCAATTCCAAAACTTTCAGCCTAAGCAACTTCTTCCTCATCAACAACAGTCTTCCTTGAATTCAGGTATGTCTCTTGAAGAAATTATTAAAAATCTTGCACTTAACACACAACAATTTCAACAGAAAACGAGGACAAGTATGAAGAAGCTAGAAGAGCAAGTGGGCCAACTGGCTTCATCTATGAGCTAAATGGAGTCTTAGGGTAAATTACCATCTCAAATGATTGTGAATCTAAAGAAAAATGTAAACGCAATCACTTTGAGAAGTGGAAAAGACTAGAGGATGTTCCTAAGTCGTCTCGTGGAAGGAACTTGGTGGAAGAAGTGGAAAAGAAAGTTGAAGTTCCTCGAACTCAAAGTGGTCAACCCAAAGAACTTAATTTGGAGCCACTACCAAAGGTTATCGTATTGAGACCTCATTTTCGTGCTAAATTCTCAAAGTCCAAGAAGGAGGAAGAGGAAAAAGAAATCTTTGATACCTTTCATAAGGTTGAGGTAAACATCCCTTTACTCGATGCAATAAAACAGGTACCACAATATGCCAAATTTCTGAAGGAATTGTGCACAAACAAGAGAAAGCTGAAAGGTAATGAGTTTGTAAGTATGGGTTAAAATGTGTCGGCTATTCTTCAAAAAATTTACCTCCTAAATGCAAGGATCCCGGTATGTTTTCAATTCCTAGTAAAGTTGGTAATGTGAGAGTTGAAAGAGCAATGTTAGATCTCGGAGCTTCAATTAATATCATGACATTATCTATTTATTCATCTTTGAGTATTGGTCCTTTGAAAGAAATTGGTGTGATTATTCAATTAGCTGATAGGTCTAATGTTTATCCTGAAGGCGTATTAGAGGATGTGTTAGTTCAAGTGAATGAATTAATATTTCCTGTTGACTTTTATGTGCTAAATATGGAAGAGGATGAATCATCTCATTCTTTGATTTTGTTAGGGAGATATTTTCTAAAAACATCTAGAACAAAAATTGATGTGTTTAATGGTTCACTTACTATGGAATTTGATGGTGAGATTATTAAGTTTAATATCTATGAGGCCATGAGATATCCAAGTGATGTATCTTCTATTTTTGTTGTGGATGTCATTGATTCTCTAGCACAAAATATCTTTGATATGAGTGATGATGATAAGTTGAAAGTTGTACTCAGTAGGAACTTAACTCTTGAAAGTTCACACGAGTACATGAAGAAGTTTGATGTTGACTCTAATTTGTATGATGCAATTTGTGAGCTAGAATCATTAACACCTAGGAGGTTTAATGTTTCTTCTGCTGAATTACCTGTTTCTCACACTAAACTTCTTCCTTCTCTTGTTCAGGCACCTAAGTTGGAGTTAAAACTTCTTCCCGAATATTTAAAGTATATTTTCTTGGGAGATGGAGAAACTCTACCGGCGATCATTTCTAGCAAACTCTCCACTTTGGAAGATGAGAAGTTAATTCGAGTGCTCAAAGAGTTTAAAGAAGCCATTGGATGGACAATTGCGGACATAAAGGAATTGAGTCCCCATATATGCATGCACTGCTTATTGTTGGAAGAAGGATACAATCTTCTAGAGAAGCTCAACGTAGATTGAATACTCCTATGATGGAAGTAGTGAAGAAAGAAATCTTGAAACTCCTTGATGCAGGTATGATCTATCCGATTTTCGATAGCAAATGGGTAAGTGCGGTCTAAGTCATTCTGAAGAAAATAGGTATTACTATAGTAGAAAACCATGAAGGTGAGTTGGTGGCTACTAGAGTTCAAAATGGATGGAGAGTATGTATCGATTATAGAAAGTTGAATGCTTTAACTAGAAAAGATCATTTTCCATTTCCTTTTATTGATCAAATGCTTTGAACGTTTAGCCGGCCGAACTCATTATTGTTGTCTTGATGGTTATTCAGGTTTCCACCAAATTCCAATTGCATTGGAAGATCAGGAGAAAATGACGTTCACATGTCCTTTCAGCACATTTGCATACCGACGTATGCCTTCGGACTTTGTAATGCTCCGGCAACATTTTAGAGATGTATGGTTAGTATTTTCTTGGATTATGTAGAGAACATCATAGAGGTATTTATGGATGTCTTTATAGCCTATGGTGATTCTTTTGACTCTTGTCTTGCTAACCTTTCAAAAGTCCTTCAACGATGCATAGAAAAAACCCTTATTTTGAACTATGAAAAATGTCATTTCATGGTTGATAGAGGTATTATTTTAGGACATGTTGTTTCAACTAGGGGAATTGAAGTTGATAAAGCTAAGATAGATGTTATAAAATCTTTGCCTTATCCCGCAAGTGTGCGGGATGTTCGCACGTAGGTTTTTACCATCACTTTATCATGGATTTCTCCAAGATTATCCATCCCCTAACTATGCTATTACAGAAGGATGTGAATTTTGAATTCAATAATGCATGCAAGGATGCATTCGATTGTTTGAAGGAAAAGCTAACATCAACACCAGTTATCCAACCTCCAAATTGGAAATTCCCTTTTGAAATCATGTGTGATGTGAGTAATTATGCAGTTTGAGCTGTTCTGGGACAAAGAATTGATAGATCTCCACATGTCATTTATTACGCATCGAGAACACTTGATAGTGCATAGAGCAATTATTCTACAACGGAAAAAAAACTTCTAGCCATTGTATTTGCTTTAGAGAAATTTTGTTCGTATTTACTTGGAGCTAAAGTAATTGTTTTTTCTGATCATGCAGCTTTGAAGTAATTGCTCAAGAAAAAGGAGTCCAAGCCGAGATATAATCGTTGGATACTTTTGTTGTAAGAGTTTGATTTGGAGATACGTGATAAGAAGGACACATCAAATTTGGTTGCAGATCATCTCAGTAGATTGATCACGAGTGAAAGTGCATCGCCACTGAAAGATGAATTTCCAGATAAGTATCTGTATTAAAAATAGTAGTCCTTGATATGCTGACATTTCTAATTATATAGTAACTAGGACTTTACCAAGCAATTTGTCTAGGGCTCAAAGAAATAAAATCAAAAGTGATGCCAAATATTAAGCTTGGGATGATCCTTATCTGTGGAAATATTGCTTGGATCAAATTATTCGAAGATGTGTGCTCAAGCATGAAACACATTCCATTTTACAATTTTGCCATTCTTATGCATGTGGAGGACATTTGGTCCAAAAAGAACAGCTCGTAAGGTGCTAGAAAGTGGATTGTTTTGGTCTACTTTGTTTTGTGATTCATATTTGTTTTGTAAGACTTGTGAGCAATGCCAAAAAACTGGAAGCTTAGGACATAGAGATCAAATGCCGCTTAACCCCATTCTTATTTGTGAAATATTTGATGTATGTGGGATTAACTTTATGGGTCCTTTTCCTTCTTCTTTCTGTAATGTTTACATTTTTCTTATTGTAGATTATGTGTCAAAATGGGTGAAAGCTAAGGTTACTCGTACTAACGATGCTAAGGTTATTGTAGATTTTGTCAAATCTAATATTTTTGCTAGGTACGGGACTCCCAGGGCAATAGTGAGTGATCGTAGCACTTATTTCTGCAACAAAGTGTTTGAAGCCTTATTGAAAAAGTATAATGTTACCCATCGGGTTTCTATTGCATATCATCCACAAATGAGTGGGCAAGTTGAAATATCAAATAGAGAAGTTAAGTCTATACTTGAGAAGATTGTTAATCCAAACCAAAAGGATTGGAGTATACGACTTGATGATGCACTTGGGCTTACCGAACAACGTAAGACTCCTATTGGTATGTCCCTTACCGTTTGGTATATGGTAAACCTTGTCACTTGCAGGTAAAGCTAGAACATCGTGCATATTGGGCTATCACATAATGCAATATGAAAATGGATGAAGTGGGTAAAGAGAGAAAATTACATTTGCAAGAGCTAGAGGAAATTCTTCATGAAGCTTATGAGAGCTCAAGGATTTACCAAGAAAAAACAAAAGCATTCCATGATCGTATGATTTCCAGAAAAGAATTTTGTGTTGGTCAAAAAGCCTTACTTTTTCATTCTAAATTGAAATTATTTCCTGGTAAATTGCGTTCCAAATGGATTGGCTCTTTTATTGTAACTAACGTATTTCCTTATGGTGCAGTTGAGAAATCCTGATACTGGCTGAATTTTCAAGGTCAATGGTCATCGTTTAAAGTTCTTTCATGAAATTTTTTTAGTTCAAAACGTTGACGATATTGACTTGGAAATTCCGATTTATCACGGTTGATGAATAGTGATGTCTAGCCAAAGACAATAAAGAAAGGCGCTTGTGGAAGGCAGCCCAAATTTTTTGTTTTCTAGTGTAGCTAAAAAAATGTTTTAGTTCATTCATTGATACAGCAAAAAATTTCACATAAAGTGTGGGCAAGCTTTAAATCAAGATATTCAATTTTTGAGGATACCAGAAATTACATAAGGCGTGCCCACGCCTTATTGAAATTGTTCTGCTGATCCACAGATCGTAGATTCTTTCTTAGTTGAAGATTCTAGGTAAGGCGTGGGCATGCCTTATTTGCAATCGGCCGCTGGGGAAATTTTGGGTCTTCTAAACATTTTTATTTTTATTTACATTATTCTTTTTCTTTTTGTTTTAGGAAACCCTAACATTTCTTTTCTCTTTTCCAAAGAGCAACAACTTCAAAAAAAAAAAAAAGAGGGCAGCATCGACGTTCCAAGTGTATCACCGTTTCAGGAGCCGCTGTTGTCCGTTTCACCGCCGTCTAGCGCCACTGTTCCAGCACCGCCACCGTCTAGCATTGCTGTCCAGCTTCATTGCCATCTGAAGCTCTGTCGCCCAGCCGCAAATTCTCCCCCAGCATCGCCGTCCAGCATCACCATCGCACAGCCGATGCAGTCTGCTTCACCACCGTCCAGCGCGGTTGTCCAGCATCACCATCATACAGCCGCTGCCGTCCACTTCACCACCGTCTAGCACCTCTGTCTAGCTTTGTTGCCGTCTGAAATTGCCACCCAGCTGCTACCGTACACTTCACTGTAGTCCATATTCTATATTTCCACATTGCTTATAGCCACAATACCATCAACAATTGGCTGTAATGAGTCAAGCATCTCGAGCCCAGAAGGGTAAAGCCATAGCTAACGGTCCACCAAGTACAATCTTGAACTCTGATTCATCTGACACTAATTCGGATACAACCCCCATTCGGAAGAGAGCACGAGTTGGGAATAAATTGCATATTCTTCCACCTTCAGAGTCTGATTTGAATGGTGGACTAACATTCACAAAGAAAAAAGATAAGGAACGATACCGGGATGTCTGCAAACAGAATATCATTCCTTATAAGTGTCTTGATTTTCCTACTATGGAGCACTTGCATATAAAAGATGAAGTGATGCAGTTAATTGAAATATAGGATGGCAATCTTATTTTTTGATTAATTATCCTGCCTATATTGAGCTTGTTCGGGAATTTTACACTATTTTTGAGTTTAAAAAGTTTGCCGATTTAAGTTTGAATGGTCTAAAAGTGATTATCTTTAGGTTAATGGGGAAAGAGTTCAAGTTTTTGCTTACTCAATTTAATATTGCATTTGGTTTTGTAACAGAAGAGTATGCAAAAACTGATGAGTATCTACAAAATGTCTGTGATTATGCTACACAATTTGGTCCAATTAGTGCTTATGAGTCCATGTCTAATAATCATGTTTTTTATGATCCAAAGAAATCTATCGATACATATCTTCACAAGCCTGCACTTAGGTACATTCATAGATTTCTTGCATTTTCCTTTTCGGGACGTAAGGATAATTCTGCATTGTTGAATAAGGCCGAGCTTTATTTTCTATTTTGCATGGAGAACAAATTTAAAGTAAACTTTAGGTTTTGGCTTGCTTCATAATTTGTTCATGTCTTATCTAACAAAAGGAATTTGATTTTGGGCTCTTTGATAACTCAATTAGCTGTGAACTTGCATTTAATTGATCCGGATAATAATGATCTCCATGTTGCATGTGAAATGTTTCCATTAGACTTAACTTGTTTGGAGAATATGTTGTTAGTAGAAAAATTAGGTGGTGTGTATCACTTTCGTGCACCTGGACCTACTGAAATGCCGAAACAACGAAGGGTCTCTCATATGAGATTACGTACTTCAGGTGACTACCACACCTAACCTTTCTTTTCAGAATTATTGCCACACACAGTTTAAGCTTCTGTAGACACAATTGGCTAGAATGGAGTTGAATCAAATAGCTTACTTCAAGTACCATGGCTTTGATCCGCCATTTCCCCCTCCACAATGGAGGACATGACGTTTGCACAACCTAGACTATCCAGGGAAGTCCTTCACTTTTCCTTTACTTACTTTACATTGAGGACAATGTTAGTCTAGGTGGGAGAGAGGGAAATTGATTGTTATGTTTGTTGATTTGCTATTTTGGTTCTAGCCTATTCTGATATCTAGTTCATTTTTGTGATTCTTGTTATCTGAGTTCCAATTCTTCTACTGCTATCCAAGTTCTGATGTGTTTTGAAAACAAAATCACTTTTGATGCACTTTGTTTAATCATTATTGGAGATTGATTGGAAACAAAAAATGCATGGATTTTACACACATACAACCTTATGTTGTGAGCTTTTGAGCTGATGAGCATTCCTATAGTATGCTCAATTTCTTTCTTGGAGTGATTGTCATGTATAGATGATTTTTCTAGAACTTGCATTTTTATTCGTGTCTCTGTTAAACCATTGATGAATTGGATGTTTTGAATCGAAATATGGGTATTTAGGTTTAAGCCATTTTCTTTGTCATGCTTAATCTTTTGCTTCAAGCTAACCCTGTATCTTATACCCTCAGTGAGCCATTTTTGTGCCTTTGCCTTCTCATTGAAATGTTTTGCCACACTACAAGTCATGCTCGTTGATATACTCCATTAAATTTTGAGTCGAAGATCATGTAAACTTGTCACACTTAGCTCTTATTCATCTCATTGGAATAGATTGTCTAAATTTGAACTTTTGTAAAGCTTGTGTGTTGTATTCCTCCTCTTTCCTAAAAAAAATCAAATAAAAAAAACAAATTAAAAAGAACAGAAAAAAGGGTGAGGAATAAGCTTTTATACATATTCGTGAAATAAGTATTCGAGGCAATCTTGAGTTATTAGTTTGATTAAGCTAAGTGTGAAGAAAGTATGATTTATTTGACTCTATTAACCAATATATCCTTTTTGTCATACCTTACCTTAGTCGACTACATATTCTCCATTACATACCCTCCCATGATATTTACATTCAATTTCACTAATTGGTAATAGAGATATGATATATTTGCAAGCTTATGGTAAAAGTCTTCTTTGCATTAACACGAGAGTTCACTTATATATGTTTACAACTTATACACTTTTGAGTGACATGAGTGAACTATTTGTGAGGGTGTATGATCTTATGCATTTTAGATTCAATTCAATTGTTGATGTGATTAACTATGTGTTGCTAAGAGTGATTGAACTTTAAAAAGAAAAAAGGGGAGAGACACTCTTAATGTGGATGAGCAAATGAGGGAGTGGATGCTAGGTTACATGGGATCATGAACATGAGCTTAGATATATGCTTGAGGATAAACATTGTTTAGGTGTGGGGGAATTTGATAGGATATATTTTATCTATATTGTTTTATCTTATTTCCCTTAGTTTTGGTTTATAATCATGCTTAGTTCTTGAATTTTGATTAAAGATCGTGTTTTGTAGAGCAATTGGATGGATTGATGCATCTTGGATATAAAATAGTGGATTTTAAGATGTGAAAGGACCAGCCAAAGTTTTTATATAAGGCGTGGACATGCCTTACCTTTGGACGAAGCAGTCAAAGAAAAATTCATAAGGCGTGGGTACGCCTTAGCTCAAAACGCCCACTAACGGAAATAAACATAATCACCCATTCTTCTTTCTCCACTAAGTGATGGTAGTTACTTCTTATTTATAATGATAATTATTGTTATAATTAGTAGGGAGTGGGGGAGACTTTATATTTTGGAGAGTTATAGAGAGGAGGGACCTAGAATTTATAAAAAGCACTCTTTGATTTTGGAATTTGCTGGAATTCTCCATGGAAGGCTAAGCTTCATCTTTTCATCTAAGGGAATTACAGAAGACTATGTTCATCCAAATTGTGAGATCTAATTAGTTTTTATATGTTCTTTCATTCTTTGTTATTCATATATCTTCTGTGAGCGATAAAACTTATTGTTTTGATGATTGAATGAGGTGGCCAATCTTTCGACTGTTGAAACAATATGTTGCCAATTAGATTGTTAAATCTATAACTGTTTAACCATTCTAATATTTGTGGTACAATAACATGATTATTTGAACCAATCTGTTATGGAGATGTATGATCTAGCTTAAATAAACCTACATGTGCGTTTGTTGGCAAGAATTAGTTGTCTCTCTCTACCTAATGCTATTGGTAAATTAAATTCTACGATCGTATCTAGAATTATTTATTGATAAGAGAAATAATTAGAGGTCGTACCCTGGTTATCGAACAACTAAGGAGATATAGGTTGTTTTGGTCGTACCAACAACTATAACCAATTTAATGATTGAATAAAAGAACCATTTTTTATCCATGAATTCTATGAAAATATTCTGAAGTTACCCCTTCGTTGAATTTACTTAAACTGAAGTGCATTCACATTACACATTGTTCTCGTTCAATTGAATATTGTCATTCACCAAATCTCAAACCCCCCTAGTTTTAGTTACAACAAAAGAATAAAAACTACAAATCTTTGTGGATACGATCCTTGTGCATCACTATCACAAATCCTTATGAGCAAGTGTTTTATTATTTGTTGGTCTCGACAGTCAACATGGCTGGTCTCAATTCCGGGATATTTTTGAGCTTGTGTATAAAGAAATGGCACTGGAATTTATTTCCTCATTCGTGTTTGACCCATCCCGTCCATTATATGATTCACATGATATATTGTTTGAATTGAAGGGTTGAAAATTTTATTTTTCTATGGACCAACTGAATGTGTTGCTTGAATTGAAACTGAAGACTCATTATGAACTCCTGAATATGATTTTGTTGTGCATGATGTGCCTGATAATCTGTCTTCCACCATTAATGAGAAATGGCATGCTTTGTCTCTGGCAACATCGTATGCAAAAGGGTGTTCTAAGAGTGCTAATATTATTGATAATGGATTGCGTTTGTGCCATAGGTTTTTTGTGCATAATATGTTTGCTAGGCTAGACTCCTTGAACATCATCACCATGAATGATATTTTTATCTTGACCAAAATGCTTGCTGGTATGAAAATGAACTTTGGGTTTTGGGCTGCCAAACAATGGCGTGTGAGCTCTACCCGTTTCAATGGAAAATTTCCTTTGGGTGCTTTTGTTACTAGGTTAGCCCACAAACTGAATGGCTTTGCTGTTGAGCCTGTGTTTTTTCCACCATATTATTTCACCGTTACTGATCTCCACAACATGCTTCTGCTCTTTATAAATAACGAAGGGAGCTATCAATTATTAAAGCCGGGTGTTTCAGCCTCCAGCAATACCTTTCCTACAGGCTCTTCTTCTGCAGGTTCCTCATTTGCCCCGTCTTTAACTGATATCAAGGACCTGTTCGAGAACTCCATACCCCGTTGGGCCGTGGCTTTAGAAGACAAGATAGGGGCTCAACTCAACGCTCTCAGCGACTGATTTACAGCCGTGGAACAAGCGGTCCGTCGGATTTCACATTTCTCAAAGCCTTGACAACCAATCTAGGGGAGTTTTCATTTCTTTTCTCTTTTGTTAGTTCTTGTTTTTTGAGTTTTTGTCGTATATTTCCCTTTTCCACAGTGAGGACACTGTGTTTTCCAAGTGTGGGGGGGGAGTATTACGTATTTTGTCTATAAAAAAAAGTCTTTGATTGAGTTGTTGGCAGCATTGAAATGGTCAATATGAAAAGTTGGTTTGTGGCTTGTTTGGTTGTTGTTCTTTTGTGGTGAAATTGTGTCTATGCTCGTATGTGTTCTAGGATGACAAAAATTGCATAGATGATCACATGATTGAAGCTTTCTATATTGTGAGAATTGAGCCTGATGAGCATGATTTAACATTTGAAAATTGCTCAATTTGTTTCTTAATGAGTGTATCAAACTTGTATGCTGGATTTTTGGTTTGAAAGTGTCAAGTTGCGATTTGAATGAATGAAAATTGTCCTTATTTCTTATTTGAGAGGATTGGAGTGAAACTTCGAAAGACAGGATTGACTATACATTAACTTGACTTGAATGAAAAACTACTGCACATTTTTTACATAAGAGAATGGTTGGTGGTTTGTGGATGATCATGCTTTGATTATTGTTCGTTAAAATATTGCCAATGATTGGTTTGTCTTTTGAGTATCGAGTCAATTTTTCCTCTTCAGTGAGTTATGCTCGAGGGCGAGCATTGTCTAAGTGTGGGGGATTTGATTGGTGATTATTTGCTGCATCTTTTTGGAGATTTTTGATGTAATTTTGATAATCAATATCCCTTTACCACATATATTTTCGAGCTAATTCCAATTGGTAAATAATTGTAGGTGAATACTCAATTTTGGAGGGAAAGAGCAGAATTTATGGAAGAGTCGAAGCAGGGGATTTACCTAATGGATAGGCAGTATGACCATACTAGCCAGTCGGGCCTGAACAAATTTTTAACAGCCCATAATTACTTTAAGGGCTTATTTCCACTCCACACATACGCTGCCCATGAGACTAAACAGCAGGATATGAGCTTAAATTTGTAGCTATGGGCTTTATTAATATTTAAACATGGCCTTTTTAGTTTTCAGTATGTATATATAGTTTAATTAGGGTTTGATTATAACATCATCATACTTAGCCCTTCTCCAAGGAAACAACAGAGGCAGCCGTTCTTCTCTCCAATAGCAGCTGCTCGGTTTTATCTTTCTATTTTTCATTTTGTTCCTTGATCGTAGTATGAATTATAGCTAAATTCTTTTATTTCAGTGACAATTAAGGAAGCTTTAGCTAATCTATTTTTATGAGATTAAATTTGTTCGTATACTTTATTTTATGCAAGCATTTGTGATTCTCTTATTTTAGTGTTGTTAATTGTTTCGGGTCTATTGGGTAGGTCGAAATATTCATTAGTCCGGGATTAATTAGTAGCCAATTAAATCGGCCATCCATAATTGTGGTTTAGATTTAATTAGTGGTACATTGATTCTTCAGAATCAATGGAAGATCAGTCTTAATTCGGTAATCATGCGTCAGAGTTTATTGGTCTTGAATTGTGTCTCTCTAATTATTAATGATATCAGCTTATTAAATCCATAGAGCGTCTCTCCGGTTGTCAGTCGATTAGGGAAATAATTGGTGAAGCGTATTCCTGATTATCGAGAAATTAAGGAGAGATAAGACCGCGTCAGAATCGTTTTCAATGGTTATAATTGATTTGTTTGCATGAATTATAGTCACTTTTGCTTCGATGATTGAAATAGTTAGTTAGAGTGGAATTAATTGAAAACTATAATGTTTTACATATTGATAAAAATCATTTTCTCAATTATAGCTGTTAAATTACATTCTCGAATTACAAATATTTGTTACTGATTTTGGAGTTAATTGACAGATCAAAGGATTAGAAAAATCATTCCCGATCCTTTGGGTGACGATCTTGCTTGCCACTGTCCTAGTTCAGTGTGGGCATACGGACAGCTGGTCAGATTATTTTTGGTGGAGAAATGACGCTACCACCTGCCCCTTTCCCCTGCTCATTTCCCTACGTTTTTTCCTTTCTCTCTCTCTCTCTCTCTCTCTCTCTCTCTCTCTCTCTCTCTCTCTCTCTCTCTCTCTCTCTCTCTCTCTCTCTCTCCAGTTTTCTGGGACTTACTCTCTCTTTCCTCCTCTTCTTCTTCTTCTTCTTCTTCTTCTTTTCTTTCTATGGGCTGATAATTTTTCATTAGACTCTCTCTGATCTTGTTGCCTCTAGGGGCTGCGTCTATTCTTCTCTTCTTCTTAATTGTTTCAGAATTCCCATACAGTGCTCCTAATGAAACACCCAGCATGCAAAACCAACCCACCATATTCGACCCGGTCCTGTGCTCCACGGGTCGATTGATGATGTCTTCAAGCGAGGAGGCGATTGAGAGGTAAAAGCCTTTGCAAAATGAGTTTTCATTGGTGGTATAGTGATATGGCTTTCATCTTTTCTTCTCCAGTCTTGAATTGCACCCAGTCATGGCCTCTGGATTTCCTATTTTTGCGTTTGGTGAAAATTTTGGCGGCGAAGATTGATCCATTTCCAAATACAGATTAGAGGAAAGTTTGAAGGTCTTTGGCTATGGTGGTTTGTGGGACGTTTGATACTTTTACCCAAAGAGTAGGTCATGATGGTGCGGGAGAAAGAGGAGATAAGTCTTGAAGGGGTCTCTTGACTTCTGAGTCTGGTGTCGGACTTTCTTTTAAATTTACATAGGAGATAAAAATAAATCCTAAATAATATTGTTCTATAATTAAACCCACTTAATTGCTTTAAAATATCAAAATATTCAAACTGAAGTTATTTGAATTTGATTTAGTGATTTGTAGATTCAATTAATAAATAACAATTTAACAAATAATTTTATTAAAAATAACACAAATATATTGTTGGATGTATTAATTGATACTTTTACCCAGAGAGTGGGTCTGGTAGGGATGGTCATGATGGTGGGGGAGAAAGAGGAGAAAAGTCTTGAAGGGGTCTCTTGACTTCTGAGTCTCGTGTTGGACTTTCTTTTGAATTTAAAAAGAAGATAAAAATAAATTATATACAATATTATTCTATAATCAAACCCACTTAATTGCTTTTAAATATCAAAATATTCAAACTGAAGTTATTTGAATTCGATTTAGTGATTTGTGGATTCAATTAATAAATAACAATTTAACAAATAATTTTATTAAAAATAACACAAATATATCGTTGGATATATTAATTGGAACCTAATAATAAAAACATAAAAATCATTCAAAACACTGCATATATTACTATATATATAATATTAATGCATATCATTTACAGTTTTTTTAATATATATTATTTAGAAAAAAATATTATTTTACATCAACATTCATTAAATTCATAATTTTCAACTACAATTTTAACTATTAAAATCACCTATGTTGTAATTAAACTCATTCAAGTATAATAATTCTCTCGAGGATAAATTAACTAGATATAAGAAAGAGGATAAAAACTTTTACAAATGTTCAAACCAAATTTGCATACAGAATTATTACCCATAACATAAACACAAGAAATAATCCCGTTCACTGGGCCTTTCTTGAACACGATAACACCACATGGAGAGCTTAAAAATAACAAATAGTTGCCTGAGCTACAAAATAATACAGCACATTAATTAAATATATTTGTTTTTGGAAAATAGAACTTAGTACACCAATTTCCAATATGAAAATCATTAATTACACAGAAATCCAGAAAGCATAATTAACATTTTACCATTGAACAAAGAAAAAAAAAAAAAAATGGCTTACAATTTCAAATTTAACAGCACAAAAAAGCACTAACCGACATAACTCAAAATTAAATAATTATCTTACTTGTTATTCAATTATTTATTTATTTAAACTTTTTTTTAATATTTTTTAGTATTATAATTGCACATTTTACAAATCATGATATATTTAATATATATAGCTATATTTTTACTGACATATATGTGTTACGTATAATATTGTTCGCTATTTTATTTCACTTAAAATACAACTCGCAAATGCACGAGAAAAATTATAGTAAAATATGATAAGAACATGTATCGTATCCACAGGGACGGTATAAGTAAATTCAATTAAGTATTCGTTTATGATATTATCATTTATCTAAAGAATCAATTTGAGATTGGTTTGGTAAAATAAAATAAAACAAATAAAGAAATAGAAATAAATATCAAATGAGATTCAAACAACTAAAGCTAATCAGAGATTGTATGGATTCAGGGACATGCATTAACATGGTTCATATGAGTTCCTTTATGTTTCAAAACATATTTAATTTCTATATTTGTAGAAGAATCACTAATATATCTAGGTCATCTCTTATGAGTTACATCTAAATGTAGATTAGATAACACTGATCATTCTCAAGATATTATCTAAGTTCCAATCGTGCCTAGGATCTATTGTCATCATAATACTTACCAATCTTCCGGTCTAGCAAGTGTTATGTTATGCATTCTTAATCCATTAACCAATATGATGTAGCTCCTCATTTTATTGGAATGGGAAAATATTACCGAGTTACACTAAATTTAGAAGATATGCACGGATCACACAAAATCTAGAAGATATGCCTGAATCACACCAAATCGCGACGCTGCCTTTGACACGCGTTCCATACACCTTAATTATTTGTTTTCTGTCAAAACTTCAACAAACACGTGACGTAACAAAATATAGTAAAATCATAATGAACTCGTCACTTAAATACATGCATTTGCCTAAAAAACTAAATAATAACCCTGAATTGCACGTAAATCCTATATTTATCAAATATGCAAATAATGGGAGGTTCGACTTGGTATAATTCATCTTATATATTACATATGATGTGCAAATAATGGAATATTACCCTTGGTATATTTTATTTATAAAATATTTGTTTACCTATTACCATGTACATTGTTCCAACAAATTGTATAGGACTTGCAACACATTTATCAAGATTTTTTATTTTTTCTTACCTAAATAACAAAACACACATACTTTATAATAAAACAATGTAAAATTTGATCATTGTTATAGAGTAAGGAATAATTTAATATTTTTATACTAATACATTACTAAAACAATCTAAAAATTGTAATTTCCAACCAAATTTCAGTTGTAAAACTGGAAGTAATTTTGAAAATGAGGTGGCGGTTTAAATTAGTTTAAATTTTTTGTAAAAATATATTTTTATTTTCTGTTATTACAAATAACTATATGTAAATTATATGAAATTAATCATCTTTCTACAATGTTTAATGTAACACCTATATCACATCTATTAAAAAATATCGTACATGTACTTGTTCATCAATTCCTTCCTCCTATTTATATTCTACACACAATCCATAACAAGCAAACGATTTGTAGGCAACAAGATTAAAGAAAAAAAAGGATAATGTTCTTTGTACTTCCATTAAAAACATAATTTTAATACTTCAATTATAATTATTCCAACACCACAGCTATATTTTAATCATATTCATCCACACACCACAGACAAACTAGTTTGGAGAGCGTGAAGTTCTGATTGAAATGCGGAAATTGAAAATTGGAACAACAAACTAACAAATTCTAAATACCCAAATATCCATTTACATCATCATCATTCAAAAATGTTATCTGTTATTCTAACTAACCTTCCTTGGCTGCTGTCTAACGAATAAGAAATTTAGGAGGTTGCTGCAGCAGTCCATGCGCTTCCTGTGCCCATTTCCCAAATTCCCCCACAGCCCCATCATCATTTCTAAGACCATGAATTCAAATTTTCAGTTTCCTTAGGTCAGAGCACTGATCTCCACGGCAGCGTCAGTGGCGGCAACCGCAATGTTAGTCCGATTGATCGCAGAGATTTCATCCCCGATGAGCTCAGGCATTATTTCACCTCTAAGTTCCGTCAGTTTCTGACAACATTCTCCAATGAAATAAACCTAATAATCGACGAGTTCGACGGCCTCAACAAAAACCAGCTCTACTACGCGGCAGAGTTGCATATCGGCAAATCCGAAAAAGAGCAGAAAATCCGTGTTTCTTTGGGAGGGTATGAAGAAATCACTGACAAATTTTGTCAATTGCCTTTACCAATTCATCATTTTCACCATGGAGGTTTACATCAACTCCTTCGTTCTCATAAACCACACACAAACGGTTGGATTTCCCAGTCGCCTTCTTACACTTCTCACAGGCCACAATAGCGGCTGAAGAATTCGCGTCCTCCTTCTGCGATTTCTTCTTGGCAGCCACAAATTTCATCTCCCCGGTCTTCTTCTTCTTCAGCGGAGGAGAAGTCACTTGGTGAAGAGTAACCCTTCTGAAGCCGGAATTTTTGGGGCTATTTCCTGACTTGATGATCGATGGTGAATGGCAGAGCATCAATGCAGGAGTGGGCATATTTGGATCAAAATTCTCGGAACACTTGAGGTTTTCGTTCGATGTCGGGTGGCTCTCTCTTTCTCTGTTTCTCTGGGAAACTTCGAACTCGTCTCCATTGGCAATTTTACAGAGCAAGAGCTTGTTGCAGAGAGTAGTTGGAGTGCAATGTATGTTTCAATGATTGAAGGATTTGAATAGAAGAACGTTGAGGAGAATAAAAGGGATTTGAATTCAATCCTATAATTTTCCTATTCTCAGTGAACAGCTAAATTTCTTATTCTCATTAACGGCTAGTTTGATTAACTTTGTTAATCAAAGTCAACAATTAATTTTATTTGAATTTCAATAATTAGTAGAGATGATTATTAACAATAAGATCCAAAGCAACGATTTATTTTATCTAACCACATCAAAATTGTATTGTTTTATAATTAAACTAAATAATGTATAACTATTTAAAATCATTACTTATATAACATTTTCAATAAGTAATTTTAACCTACTTAAAGAATATATATAAATACAAAAATAATATACATGATCTTAAGATTTATTTACGTTGTTAATTGAGTTTTTAACAAACCTCAATATCAGTGTAAGGGCATTGAGTGAACACTAAATTTGTTTTTTTTAGCCAAAATGGTATATGTTGGCATGCAATCTACCTGCCATATTTTTGCCACATTTTTTATACATTCCTTTTAAGAGAATACATTCCTTTTGAGAGAATTCAAGAATATTCCAAGAAAGAACGTGGGGACTATGGATCCTCAAAATAAAATAGACATCCCCAAAATTTTTCATCTTAAATTTCTTGGATATTATTACTATCGTTCATCAAACATCAATCATTAATGGCAAGAAGTATGTCACCAACGTACAGTGACAAGAATATTACCTACTCCCACAAAATTTGTGATATCCACAATCATCAACAGTATTTGTCTCAAAATCAAGCGAGACAATTATGATTCAACTGACAAGAAGTATGTTTAATTAACTCTTGAGGTTGTTTTCTTTTGGAAAAAAAATTCAATATTGTCTTCCGTAAAAGTAATATGTCTAACCTTATTCCTCCCTCAAACTCAACATTCTCAAAGAAAACCCGCATTTTACGTCCAAATATTGGCTTAGTAATAGAATCATAAAACTTGAAACTCCTAGAGTTTTCTAAATACCCAATAAAATAGTTGTGTACTGCTTCGAAGTCCAATTTTTATAATTATCAGGCCTAACTTTAGCTGGACATTCCTAAATGTTAAAGTAATTTAGCTTAGGCTTTTGCCCAGTCCAAAGCTCAAAGGGTGTTTTGGCAGTTGCTTTAGTTGGTACCCTATTGAAAATGTAAGGTGCAGTCTTTGATACCTCTCCCCCAAGTAATTTTGGTAAAGAAGAATGATTAATTATATCATATTTCATATTTTCGCTACATCATTCATATTAGGTGACCCCCACATGGTATACTGTGGGATGATTCCACATTCCTATAGGAAGTCTTTGATACCTCTCCCCAAAGTGCATTTGTTAAAGAAGAATGATTAATCATACCCTCTCTTGTAAGAAGAATGGCTAACCATACCCTGTTTTATGTTTCAGCGACACTATTCGTGCTAGGCGACACCGACATGGTATATTGTGGGACGATTTCACATTCCTATTGGAAGATAGCAAAGGGGCTTGGGTGTTGATATCTTGAACCGTCATATCTACCGTAGTACTCACCACCACAACTAGATTGAACTGTTTTAATTCTTTTGCTAAGTAGAATATGATTTTTTAAATAATATATTTTAAACAAAGATTTTTATTGAATATTATAAATACAAAAAACAATGGTGAATACTGAATTAAATTATTTGACAAAATATATAATACAACTAAGAAACTGAAAATAATACAATCAATGAATAATGTTATATATTTTAAAACGATAAAAGAGATTAATAAAATCAAAAATAAAGTATGAGAATTGATGTGACTTGACCAAAATATTATGGAAATATTTTTTATGAATTAAGCCTAATATTAGGATTATTTATCCATCATTGGTTATTGATATGAGTTGTTAAAATATTAGTTAGATTTTTTTTTAAGATTAAAAAACTAAAACTAAAAATCGAATTAAGTATATTACTAATCTTAATAAAATGTTGTGTATTTATGTTACATATCAGTATATTACAAAATATCAATCATATTCGATACTTTATTTCAAATTATTAACATCAAACAAATAAAATGAAAATAATTTATAAGGTAATTGGCGTTTTGGATTAATATTGCATTCCTTTATTTTAAAATATTAATACAGTTAATATAATAATATCATCATAAATAATTTAACCAATGGAATAAATGTAATATAGAAATAATTTATAAGAAATATAAATATTTTGGATTAATATTGTATTTAATATAGAATATAAACAAAATTCATATATTAACATTATCATTAATAATTTTACCAAAAAATATAAATAAATATGGAAATTATTTATATGAAATATAAACATTTCATATTAATATTAGAGAAATTAATTTTTAATAATTTCGGTTTTTGGATTAACATATATACAAATAGAAATATGAGTTATTAATATTTTTCTAGGAATTAGTAAATAAATATAGACATGGGCACGGTTCCCCGATTTCGGTTTCGGTTCCGAAACCGGCGGTTCCGATTTCTCGGTTCTGTTTTTTTTTAATTAACAACTTCCAATAATAATTCTTGGACTTTTGCTTTTGATTATCACAAAAGATTGAATTGAATACAGTTAATATAACTAAAACAATTACATTTTACAAAAAAATAAAAATTACAACAATCAAAACTTAACTTTACAAACTTATAAAAAATTACAAAATAAAATAAAAAGTTACTGCAATAAATTAACTTACCTAAAAACATTTACTTTTTTTAACAAGAGATTACAATTTTACAAGTTTTCAATTACAACTTATTAAAAAAATAAATAGAAGAGAAAGAAAAAACAACAAAAAAAAGACTTAAGCTTAACTATAAATTAGAATTTAAAATTTAATTTCTAATTTAGAATTAAGTTGCCTACGTATTTTTATAGTTGAAGAATCAATCTTTTACCTTGTAACGTAGCTTGATGCTTGAGAAGTGGCGTGACTCAATCACTCCCGAACTTGGTCGAATACTCGTTTCTATCTTCATCCTTATCCTCTTCATCAAAATTTACTTCTTGTTTTCTTAACTCGGCGTTTGACTAATCATTAAGATAAGCTTGATTTTCTAGATTTTTCACCTTTAAATTGGATCTTCGAAGATTCCAAAATGTAACCGCCGATGCTGAATGCTTGTTTAACCGAGATGGTGGAAACTAGGCATGCAAATATTTCTTTTGCAATTAGAGATAAAATTAGAAAGTTTTTTGCTCTTCAAGACCACCATCTCAAAAGCTCGTTGGGTGTCTCAAACCCAAGTTCCTCAAATGTAGTAGATAGATAATTATCTAATTCTTGATAAAAACTATTTCTTCTCCTAGGCTTTTTTAATTTTCTAATATCATAAAACTTATAATATTTGATTAAGGTGTTGAAAGTTTAGATCTTGATGATGTTTGGGTTGACCCAAAATCGAACTACCTCCAACCAATATCTTCAATTCCATGACCGCTTTCACTATTTAAATTATCATCATAATAAATTTTATATTTTTTAAAACAATCATAAAGTAATTGTTTTGTTTTACCTACAATTATATGCGGATTAGAAGTGTCATCATCCTTAACCGGAAATAATGCATCATAATACATTCTTAGTATTCTTAGTAATTCTTCTAAACCATCTTCTCTAGTTCTAGGATATAAAGTTTTACAATTAAAAATAAATTGGGAATTCTTGATAATACTTTGACCATTTACTTATCATGCTTGCAATACAATTTTGTAAAGTTTCATGCAAATAATACGATTGTAAAATAAGTGCAATTTTAACATAATGATCTATAACTAAAGAAGAAGTGGGATAGTAACAACCAAATAATTTTTTCGTTGCATCTTTAAAAACTTTCAAAAAAGAAATTAATTCAACACATATATCCCATGAACTTGGAAATAAAGGAATGTCTAATTGTTCTTGTGAAAAAAACGTACATAATTCATCTCTAATCTCATAAGAATCATTCAACATTTTATATGTTGAATTCCAACGATTAGGCACATCTTTAGTTATTTTTTTAGGTGCACTCATACCAAATGTTTTACAAAATATTTTCCACTTTCTGCATAAGGTTGCATGCCTAGCTAAATGTCCAATTGCTAATCTAATAGGATATATATGTGCTTTGAAATATTTCATGTCATCTTGTACACACAAATTTAAAACATGACACATGCATATGAAAAAATCTACCATTAGATGATGGTTGACAAATTTGAATTAATAATGGCAAACTAGCAGTATTAGCACTACCATTGTCGAATGAAATTGAAAAAAAATTGTAACTAAATTATATTCTTGCAAAATAGTATGAATTTTATGAGAAATTTTTGCGGCCGTGTATGTTTGATCAAATTCTCTATATGCAAGTAAATTTGTTTTGCATTGTCCATGAATTATCTATCCAATGACAAGTAAGTCATAAAAAACTATGTTATCTCCAATGATCACTCCATATATCCGCACAAATTAAAACCTTTTGTTATAAAGAATTAAATATATCAATTAAAGATAACTTAAATTCACCTACAATTTTCTCAATATCACGAACTAATGTTCTACGCGAAACACCGGATGCTTGAGGTTTAGTGATAGTTGAATATAATTTTTAAACAGATCATTTTCACCAGTATTAAAAGAAAATGACATGGCACAAACCATCTTTTATAAATATTTCCTCATTGTTGGATCAAAATATTTAAATAAAGAAGTCTTACCTCATGATTCATCAGTGAATCCTCCACGAGGTATTTGCGTTTGACGCCGATCATTTTCTAATTTATCCGGATGGTGACGTTGCAAATGTTTCTTCAACGAGCCATAACCTCCTTCTTTTTTAAAAACATATTCTACCCCGCAATTAGTTGTATATTGCTTTACTATTTTGCAAATCTCTTTTGAAGTGAACGGCAAAGATATCCGATGTAAGTGCCTCATGACTTTGAGTTTGTCGCGTACTTTGACTTTGACTCTCTTGAGTTGGAAGACGTTCTTCATCGGTTGATTCGGTTTGAGGATCATAGTGTTGTGCCAAGTCCTTGTGCACCTACATTGATAATCATAAAAATTATTAATCATAGATGAATGAGAGAGATATTTAAAATAATATATATATATATAATAATATTTAAGAAAGATATTTTATAAAATAAACACAAACCTAATTGAGCTTGAAAATTTTCGTGTCACTCGACCGAAATTTCAATATATTCATCATCAAGATGAAGATATCTTGGAACCAAAGTGATGGTGGTGGTAATCCAGCTCCGGCACTTGTATTTTGTCAGCATAGGTGATTTTTATTTTGCTTGTCGAGATGAAGAAGATGATCCTCTACGTCCTTGTCCTCTTTGGCTCGAGGTCAACATTTTGAGAGAGTTTGAGAGTGATTAATTGAGAGAGATGACAAAATAACTGAGAAAGATGGCAGGATAATTGAGAGAGATCGAGAGAGATGAAAAGATAATTAAAAGATATTGAGAGAGATTCAGGCAGATTGAGAGATCACAAGATACTTGAGAGAGACTGAGAGAGATGAAAAGATAATTGAGAGATATTGAGAGATATTGAGATAGATGATCATCTTCCTCAATCTCTCTCAATTATCTTGTGACCTCTCGATCTCTCTCAATATCTCTCAATTATCTTTTCATCTCTCTCAATATCTCTCAATTATCTTACCATCTCTCACAATCTCTCAATTATCTTGTCATCTCTCTCAATTAATCACTCTCCAAACTCTCTTAAAATGTCAAGCTCAAGTAAAAGAGGATGAGGAGGTAGAGAATCTTCTTCTTCATCTCGACAAGCAAAAGAAAAATCACCTATGCCGACGAGTACAAGCGTCGGAGCCAGATTACCACCACCATCACCTTTCGTTCCAAGATATCTTCATCTTGATGACAAAGATATTGAAATTCCGGTCGAGTGGCAAGAAGATTTTCAAGCTTAATTAGGTTAGTGTTTATTTTATAAAATATATCTCTTAAATATTATTATTATTATTATTATTATTATTATTATTATTATTATTATTATTATTATTATATATCTCAAATATATATATTTTTTTTAAATATCTCTCTCAATCATCTATGATTAATAATTTTTATGATTATCAATGTAGGTGCACAAGGACAATCACAACACTATGATCCTCAAACCGAATCAACCGATGAAGAACGTCTTCCAACTCAAGAGAGTCAAAGTCAAAATATGCGACAAACTCAAAGTCATGAGGCACATAGATCGGATATCTTGTCATTCACTTCAAAAGAGATTTGCAAAATAGTAAAGCAATTTTCAACTATTGCGGGGTAGAATATGTTTTAAAAAAAAGAAGAGGTTATGGCTCGTTGAAGAAACATTTGCAACATCACCATCCGGACAAAGTATGAAACGGTCGGCATCAAACGCAAATACCTCATGGAGGATTCATCGATGAATCACAAGGTACGGCTTCTTTATTTAAATATTTCGATCCAACAATGAGGAAATATTTATCAAAAATGGTTTGTGGCATGTCTTTTCCTTTTAATACTGCAGAAAATGATTTGTTTAAAAATTATATTCAACTATCACTAAACCCTCAAGCATCCGGTGTTTCGCGAAGAACATTAGTTTGTGATATTGAGAAAATTGTAGGTGAATTTGAGTTATCTTTAACTAATATATTTAATTCTTTGCAACAAAAAGTTTCAATTTGTCCAGATATATGAAGTGATCATTGGAGAGAACATAGTTTTTCTGGACTTACTTGTCATTGGATAGATAATTCATGGACAATGCAAAAAAATTACTTGCATATAGAGAATTTGATCAAACGCACACGACCGCAAAAATTTCACATAAAATTCATACTATTTTGCAAGAATATAATTTAGTTACAAAATTTTTTTCAATTTCATTCGACAATGTTAGTGCTAATACTGCTAGTTTGTCATTATTAATTCAAATTTGTCAACCATCATTTAAGGGTAGATTTTTTCATATTAGATGTATGTGTCATGTTTTAAATTTGTGTGTACAAGATAGCATGGAACATTTCAAAGCACATATGTGTCTTATTAGATTAGCAATTGAACATTTAGCTAGACATGCAACTTTATGCAAAAAATGAAGAAGATTTTGTAAAGCATTTGGTATGAGTGCACCTAAAAAAATCACTAAAGATGTGCCTAATCGTTGGAATACAATATATTATATGTTTAATGATTCTTATAAGGTTGGAAATGAATTATGTACATTTTTTTCACAATAACAATTAGGCATTCCTTTATTTCCATATAATATGTAAAGCATTTGGTATGAGTGCACCTAAAAAAATCACTAAAGATGTGCATAATCGTTGGAATTCAACATATTATATGTTTAATGATTCTTATAAGGTTAGAAATGAATTATGTATATTTTTTCACAATAACAATTAGGCATTCCTTTATTTCCAAGTTCATGGGATACATGTGTTGAATTAATTTCTCTTTTGAAAGTTTTTAAAGATGCAATGGAAGAATTAATTGGTTATTACTATCCCACTTCTCTTCTAGTTAAACATCATTGTGTTAAAATTGCACTTATTTTACAATCATATTATTCACATGATACTTTACAAAATTGCATTGCAAGCATGAGAAGTAAATGGTTTAAATATTATCAAGAAATTCCCAATTTATTTTTAATTGCAAAACTTTTAGATCCTAGAATTAGAGAAGATGGTTTAGAAGAATTACTAAGAATGTATTATGATGCATTATTTTCGGTTAAGGATGATGACACTCCTAATCTGCATATAACTGTAGGTAAAACAAAACAATTACTTTATGATTGTTTTAAAGAACATAAAAGTTATTATGGTGATAATTTACATAGTGAAAGCGGTCATGAAAATTAAGATATTGGCAGAGGTAGTTCAGATTCAGGTCAACGCGAACATCATCTATATCCAAACTTTCAACACCTTAATCAATATTATAAGTTTTATGATATTAGAATATTAAAAAAGTCTAGGAACAATAGTCTTTATTAATAATTAAATAATTATCTACTACTTTTGAGGAACTTGGGTTTGACACACCCAACGAGCTTTTGAGATGATGGCCTGAAGAGCAAAAAACTTTTCTATTTTATCACTAATTGCAAAGGAAATATTTGCATGCCCGGCTCCACCGTCTTGGTTGAACAAGCATTTAGCACCAGCAGTTACATTTTGGATCTTTGAAGATCCAATTTAAAGGTGGAAAATCTAGAAAATCAAACATTACTTAATGATTGGTCAAACGCCGAGGTAAGAAACCAAGAAGTAAATTTTGATGAAAATGATGAGGATGAAGATGGAAATGAGTATTCGACCACGTCCGGAGCGATTGAGCCACGCCACTTCTCAAGCATCAAGGTACTAACACAAGATAAAAGAACTACGTCGACTTTGATTCCTCAACTGTGATGATACGTAGGCAACTTAATTCTAAATTAAAAATTAAATTTTAATTTCTAGTTTATAGTTAAGCTTAAGTCTTTTTTTTCTTTCTCTTATATTTATTTTTTTAATAAGTTGTAACTGAATACTTGTAAAATTGTAATCTCTTGTTAAAAGAAGAAAATATTTTTAGGTAAGTTAATTTTTTGTTGTAACTTTTTTTTTTTGTAATTTTTTTTATAAGTTGTAAATTTAAGTTTTGATTGTTGTAAATATTATTATCTTTTTGTAAAATGTAATTGTTTTAGTTAAGTTAACTATATTCAATTCAATCTCTTGTGATAATCAAATTAAAAAGAACAAGAACAATTTTTGGAAGTTGTTAATTAAAAAAAATTAACAGAACCGGGGAACCAGAATCGAAACCATACGGCGGTTCGATTTTGGTTTCCCCCTCCGTGGTTCCAAGAACCGCCAGTTCCGAAACTGAAACCGAAACCAGTGAATCGTGCCCATGTCTATAAGGGGGTATTTATAGGAAAAAAAGAGGATCCATTGGAACCGACCGTTCCCGATTCCCGATTTTTGTTCTAATCGCCACTTCCCAACGGCTATGTAATCTCTAGGGATGTCGGTTTTACCTGCTGGGTAGGGTTACCCGCGGGTAAACGGGGTAATGGGGTAGGGTAGGGCGTAAGCTTTCGGATAGGGTATGGTATTACCCGTGCCCGTCAAACTATGTTAGGGTAAGGGTAGGGTATAGATTTAACATTGTACCTGTGTACCCAACCCTTATACCCTACCCGTGTACCCGATATATATATATTATAAAAGTATATATATCTTATATATAATAAAAATAATACTAGTTATTTTAAATTTAGTTATTTAATTATTTTAATTGTTATATCCTAAAAATCTTAATTGAAGAAAGAGTCAAAGACATGTAACATAACATATAAATGGGTAACTCATTTATCCGTGGGTACTCGTATACCCATTGGGTATTACCTGCACCCTACCCGAGACAAATAAATAGGTAATAGGGTAGGGTAAGGGCAGGATATTTTGTATTAGGGTAGGGCATGGAGGATGTGTACCCGTACGCTAACCGTTGGTTTCTAGAACTGGCAAGGTCCGGAACTGAACCGAACGGTGTACATTTCGATTTTGGTTCGGAATTGGAACCGTGCCCCCTCTATATAAATATCCTTAATTTACGTATTAAAAAATAGTCGAACTATAATCACTTACTATATATTGTTATTATTACCTATATAATTAATATAAGTATTTTCAGATACTGAAATTAAATTAATCTCAAAACGTACCAAAACAGTTTTCTCAACATGCATTCGTTTTTTGCCCTTGCAATCCTTGAAGTTGACCCATCAAGCAATTGTATGTTGTTGATGCTAGATGAACTGAAGTTTACCCATCAAACATGTGTATGTTGTTGATGCTAGCTGAACTACAAGTAACAGACATCATAATTCTACAAAGAAAAAACAAAAGTAACTATAATGTTCACATTAAATCTTAAATTCAATCATTATTTCAAATAAGTAGGTAACATCTCAAGGCTTCAAATAAGTAGGTAACATCTCAAGGCAAGGAGTCCAACGTTATTATCAAGTCTTTGGACAAGTATATTAATTTGTAAGTGGATACCTTTTATAGTAATCAAACACTGACAATAAGATCATGACAATAAGATCATGTCAAGCAATAGCCTTTCTTTGGACGGACTTATTGCTCGCATGAAAAACAAAATAATTATCACATATTTACCACCTCAATTGTTTGTATATTTCCGACCAAATATAAATCTTTCTTTAGGCTAATTATTATCCGCATGAAAATACACAAATATAACCTTCCTAATATTATCAATGGAAAAATCTCTACATGAGAGGTCATTTTGGTGACTTCACGCTTCATTTAACCATATTAAATAGAGTAGGTCTCCTGCGCATCGCTTGGATCCATGTAATTCAGCCCACCCAAAACACACTTATAATTCATGGGTGGACCTCAAAATATGTGCCAAACTAGAAAATTAATAAATTATGCGTCCAGTCGCGCACTACTCGAATCTAGCACAAACACATCTCGCACCTAACGATTATGGGTTATGTTGAGCGTGAGTGCTACTTCTTATGTAACCTAATATTACATTTCAGTTAAACAAGTAATATTGAATTTTTTTAATTAATTTTCACTAAATTTATAATAATATAATAAAAAAAATAGTCTATAAAATGATTTACCATGCATTCCCCAATAATAAATATATATTAACTAATAATTTCTTATAAAACTTATTAAATTTTTATTCTTTAATACAATTAATTTAGTTACATTTTAATATTAGCTTTGAAATAAAATATTTTAAATAAATGAGTAATATTATTACAAGATAAAATAATATGATTTGTTTAAATAAATAATATTTTTTAGTAAAATAAGAAATATTGAGTAATTTCTTGTTTTATTTTCTAAACACATATATTATTTCTTAACCACGAATGTATCTCCTTGTGTTGCAAGGTAATATTGTTTAATTATAAATGGATCACTCTTTGTGTTGCAATGTATTAGTTTATATATTAAAACGTATTAATTTTTTAACCTTAAATGTATAACTCTTTGTGTTTAGAGATATTATTTCTTAACCCTAAAGATTTACTATTTGTGTTGGAAGATATTAATATTTAACCATAAATGTGTTACTCTATGTTTTGAAATATATAATTGTTTAAATCGTATACTCTTTGTGTTGAAAGACATTACATTTTTAACATAAATAAAGAAATAATTACTTCTACAATAATAATTTAATATTGGAAGAGTAATAATCTTAAAAACAAAAGCGTACCTAAATATGTAATTGGCCATAATTGAATTAAATAAGCATGCTATATCAATAATCAAATAAATACCATCTATATACTAATTTGATATAAGAAGACTAATAATCTGAAAAACTGAAGTGTACCTGAATCCATACCATGATTTTATAAGTGGAAGCGTACTTGAACCTATACTAGATTTTTATGAATGTGTGTCTGAATATATAATTCACGATATTAAATCAAATAAGCATGTTTCATCCATAATCAAATAAATATTTCCTACTATAATAATCTAATATAAGAACACTAATAATCTTAAAAATGAAAGTGTACCTAAATCCATACTAGATTTATAGGAAGGTATACCTGAATATATAATTGGTCATAATTAAATAAATAAGCATGTTATATCAATAATCAAATAAAGACCCTCTGCGATAATAATGTGATATAGGAATACAAATAATCTTAAAAGAAGAAGCGTCCTTGAATCCGTGCTAGACTCTTATAATCCATGCTAGATTCTTATAAATAGAAGTGTATCTCTACCCATATTAGATTTTGTGAAGGTATGCCTCAATATTTAATTCATCATAATTAAATCAAATAAGCATGCTCCATATATGACCAAATAAATAATTTTACAATAATAATCTAATATATTGGAAGACTACCGTACCTAAATCCATACTATATTTTTATCTCGGTATACCTGAATTTATAGTTGGTCAAAATTAAATTAAATAAGCATGCTATATCAATAATCAAAAAATATCCTCTGCAATAATAATCTCATATAGGAAAACTAATAATCTCAAAAACGGAAGCCTACATAAATCCATATTAGACTTTTATGAAGATATACCTATTTATATAATTGGTCATAATTAAATAAAATAAGCATGTTATATCAATGATCAAATTAATATATATAGGAAGACTATTAATCTTAAAAGCAAATGCGTACCTGAATCGATACTAGATTTTTATAAAGGTGTGCCTGAATTTTTGTTCGGCATACTTAAATCAAATAAGCATGTTCCATCAATAACCAAAATAAATACCCTCTGCGATGATAATCTAATATAGGAATACTAATAACCTTGAAAACCAAAAACATACCTGAATTCATACTAGATTTTTATGAAGGTGTGTCTGAATAATAATCTAATATAGAAAGACTAATAACCTTAAAAGTGGGAGCGTACCTATTTGATTACTAGTAAGCCTAATTTGTATGAAGCCTGGTATGGTCTTCCAAATATCAGATTTGCCCTGAACATTTTATAGTAATAAGTTTTCTTTATTTTCAATTTGGTCCATCAACAAATTAAAAATTATTTATGATATCTACATATAAAGCTCATCATTATTAATACCCATTAAGGCCTTTTACTTAAACCTTAGAATATCACTTTATGCCACCTTATATCAACTATACATATTTAATTGACATAGATCAGTTCAATTCATTGGATATTTTCAAAAATAAAATAGATTATATATATATATATATATTACACATATCTCAGTAAGAATTATGATAATTGCAGGATGGGTGAGCTTACCTTTTGGGAATGAAGGGGTTTGTCAAAATATGGCATGGGTTGCGCCTTAGGACGAGTTCCTTCCTTAGTCTCCTGATTTCTTCTTCAGCTGCCAACTGCAACAAAAACAAATCTGAAGAAAATTTAAAGAACCAAGGACACGGTTCAGATTAAATTTTGGATAGTTGTTTACCTTTTTTTTGTCTTTCCATTTCCAATTGATTATGTTCAATTAGTCTCATTTTCTTGGCCACCTACAAGTTACAAACACATGTTTATATTTGACCTCCAGACAGAAATGTATGTGTATTATGGAAGTCATGGAATGTATATTGCCAAAATATTTAATATTGGTTTTATCTGATCCAGTATTAGACATAAAATGCATCACCCAAATATTCAATATTTGTTTCATATGACATAGTTAGTTCAAGTTATAGAAATTTTAACCAACTAAAATGATATTTTAAAAATAAGAGGTTCAGTTTTAGCCTTTGAGAGGAATTAATGTGGGCAGAAGCATCCCACTAATACACACTATCAAAATACCTTATTTTTTTGGACAAACTTATCAAAATTAGGAATGAATAACTAGAAAAATTTACTTCTTTGTTTGGTGCAATGACAAGCATCAAAATTAAAGATGTTGCATTTACATAATAGTCTTTTGAACTTCATAGATTGATTTATTAATATTTTTTAAGAAATTGAATTTAAGGGGGATTTTGAACAAGAACATGCCATACCTGATAGATCAAATTCTTTGGGAGGGTATGAAGAACTCACTGACAAAATCTTGTGGAGTTTCTCAGATGTCTTTACCAATTCATCATTTTCACCACGGAGGTTTATTTTCACTCCTTCGTTCTCATAAACCACACACAAACCCTTGAATTTCCCAGTCGCCTTCATACACTTCTCACAGGCAACAATAGCGGCTGAAGAATTCGCGTCCTCCTTCTGCGATTTCTTCTTCGCGGCCACAAATTTCCTCTCCCAGTGTCTTCTTCTTCTTCGGCGGAGGAGAAGTCACTTGGTGAAGAGTACCCCTTCTGAAGCCGGAATTTGGGGCTATTTCCTGACTTGATGATCGATGGTGAATGGCAGAGCATCAATGCAGGAGTGGACACATTTGGATCAAAATTCTCGGAACACTTGAGGTTTTCGTTCGATGTCGAACGGGGGGCTCTCTCTTTCCCTGTTTCTCTGGGAAACTTCGAACTCGTCTCCATTGTCAAATTTACAGAGCAAGAGCTTGTTGCAGAGAGTAGTTGGAGTGCAATGTATGTTTCAATGATTGAAGGATTTGAATAGAAGAACGTTGAGGAGAATAAAAGGGATTTGAATTCAATCCTATAATTTTCCTTTTCTCTGTTGTTAACGGCTAGTTTTATACGCTTGATTTTTAGAGCCTTGAATTTCATTATTTGTATCTTCTGATGATCGCGATTAAGTTTGTTAATCTTCAAGCTTGATTTGGAATCATTTTCTTCCAAGATCCTGCAAGCCAAGGCCCAAAACGGTAACAAACACCAACCTGGTATATAAAATAATATTGTATTGATAATTCAAATAAAATTGATAAAATTAAAATTGAAAATAAAATAATATTATATTGATAATTCAAATAAAACATATGATGTAGATTGATAAAATTAAAATAGAAAATAGAACATAATTTAGAATAACAGATTTCATCTGCTTATCTCAATGTGTGGTCCTTTATTTTTATATGTGTTAAAGTTGATTTTAATTTTGTATATTTAAAATTTACTTATTTTATAATCCTTGTTTAAACGTTTCGATTTGAAATAAGTGAATCTGAACTGTTCGATTTTTATTTTTGTTTTAAAATATAATAATAATGAATGTGTGTATTGTGCGTTTTTGAATGTGTGGGTGTATGTGTATTTTTTATTTGTGTTTAATGAGTGGAAGTTTTTGTTTCATTAACTTTGTGTGCATCCGGGGTCTTTGTGAATGCTAATAATATGTAATCTCGTGTGGTGCATAATACTTATTTTTTATATTATTAAAGTTAAATTCTCTCTAAGTTTTGTTTAATTTCCATTAATTGAAAATTGTATGGTTAGTTTTTAGAATTATAATAAATTTAGTACTAAAATTATCTAATTTGAAATATAGTAAAATACATTGTAATATTTGAAGAACAAATTAATTTAATATTTTTTAGTATAATCTCTTAGTGTACTCAAATAATTTATTTTTATATAAATTAAGTAATATAAACTAAAGGATCATTTCTTCACATTAAGAATCTTAATTAGCGTTGTTAAATATTTTTTGAATATTTTTCTATATATATATATATATATATATTCATAATATTGTATCTTATAATATTTTTTAACATATTAATTTTCGTATGCTAAACAGGAAATTATATGCTATTATTTTAGGAAATGCCTACAAATAGTGATGTGGAACACATTACATAATAAAATATAAAAAGTCAGTTTTTTCTCTTTTTTCTTCCATGTCACATCTCTCTTGTTTATGGAGCACAAAAATTATAAAAAAAAAAAAAAAATCAGTGATATAGAACTTATCATCCTCGTAAGGTGTTCAGGCTTAAAATGACTCTTTATTTGAAAAGAAGAAGAAAAGATCAATTTATCAAGAAATATCTAGTCAATCAAGATTTTGTACTAGTTAGAACGATAAAAATCTACAAATATTATGCAAAATCAAGGGATCTTGCAGAATCTGTTGCTGGACTAGAAGAAGAGTTTCATGGAAAAGTGTCATAAATGCACAAGATTAATCCTGGATGCATTTACTTGCAGACTGAAACGATTTGCAAGAGATCTTGGACGATATTATGGCATTAGCTGCTGAATATTATGAGCCCTATGTTGATGGGTCTTGATTATGTAGGGATTTTTGGTGCATTTCATATCATTTCTTGTGGTAATATTATGCCTTTTGTATCTATATTTGGTCTATTTTTTTAAGAAACTATATAAATTAAGTAACACAAAAACTTCTGTGAAACGGTTGCACGTGTGACACGATATAAGATATTACTTGTTTAACTATAAAGTATCACTATTTTTTTAAGTGTATTACTACTGATTAGTTACCTTAAAAAATAGTGTTACTTTATAGTTAAACAGGTAATACTTTATTGTTACATAAGTATTACCTTAAATCGTGTCACATGTGCAACCGTTTCACAAGAGACCCACTCATTAAATAAATATCTAACCATAACTACTAATTAAAGGAAGCAAATAAAACTGAAAATTAACATAGAGGAAGCAAGCATCGACGGTGATTATGCTTAGTTCCATCATCATCATCATCACATAGTTCATAATTGAAAAACTAAGCTAGATGACTGCATGCAAACTAAAGTAAAAAGGGCATACTACTTATAATCCCTATGTTGTAATCAAACTCATTCAAGTAAAAGAATTCTCTCGAGGATAAATTAACTAGATATAATAAAAAGGAACAAAATTTGTACAAATGTTCAAACCAAATTTGCATATGGAATTATTACCCATAACAAAAACACAAAAGAAATAGTCCCGTTCACTAGACCTTTCTTGAACACGAAAATACCACATGGAGAGCTTAAGAATAACAAATGGTTGCCTGAGCTGCAAAATAACACAGCACGTTAATAAAATATATTTGTTTTTGGAAAATAGAATTTAGTACACCAATTTCCAATATGAGAATCGTTAATTACACAGAAATCCAGAAAGCATAATTAACATTTTCCCTTCGAACAAAGAACAAAAACAAGAAAAAAAAAAAAGCTAACGATTTCAAATTTAACAGCACAAAAAGCCATAATGATAAAATATCAACACTGGGTCCTAATTCAGAAGAAATAGGTTATAAAGGAAACAAAACTCAATATCTTAAATAAACCATTAAAGATAAGGTTATCCAAATGAGACTCTAAACATTTTGCTACAAAAATTCCAAAAGCCACAAAAAACAAAATTATATGTATTTCGGTACATAAAAAGCACTTTCAGGGGGAGTACACTGAATGAAAAAGATTTAGGACACTAAACAAAAACATTTATTCCCAGCCAGTTGGAGCAGCGGCACCAGGGACTACGTCGGCAGGAGGAGCTATAGCTGCTGCTGAAGGGGCTGCTGCTGAAGGGGCTGCTGCTGAAGGGGCTGCTGCTGTATCCCAGCCATCACCACCACCTACACCTGCCATTGAATGGACAGCTATAAGATTTCACACAGAAACTAAAACATGATAAAAACACACATGTAGATCTATTTCAGGGCACAATTGAAAAGAACCCAGAGCTAGAAATTAAATATTATCCACAAACAAGGAAAAAGTTTGTATGCAACCATTCCAATATACTGCAACAAAGGAGAATTGAAGTTCTAACCGAAGCTCTAATTTTACTTAAGGCACAGACTTTGAAAGACCTTAAGAGAACCCAGACTATTGATTGCGCTATTTCATTAAAAACAAATATTGGAAACTTAAAAGACACAACCCACAAACATTGTAAAGGAAGAAGACAACAACCAAAAAATATCACAAAGAATTCTAATACGAACCTGCATCAGCAGTCCACCCACTTGCAACAGAAGGAACTGCACCAGAAATTTCAGGAGCCCACTGAGAATCAGGGATTTGGGCACTCGTCCAGTCAGCACCTGCAGCTGCTGTGTAATCAGCATAATCAGGGAGAGCAGGAACTTCCTCCTGTTCTTGTTCTTTAGACTCCTCGGGCTCCCTGTAGAAAAAGAGATCAACCTGCAAAAAATATAAATCTTAAGCAAACAAATAAAATATCATGGACGCTAATAGGATAAATGTGTTCCCTCTAGCAGGCTTATCTATGGCCACTGGACAATTTGCAACTACTGAAATCAACTCCTCACACTAACATACACAACAAATCACTTCTCAACCCTAAACCCCAAGGAAATCAATTTTTTTTATTATACTGCTAAAAATGCAATCAGTGTTGTAACGATAACAAAATTTAAATAAAGGAATTCTAAAATTGAATTAGAAATATTTGTCTTCAAAATACAATTGTTCAACAAAAAGCATATGAGACTTGTACCATTATCTCCCATTTGTGTCCAGGAGCAACAAGTCCCCTCATCTGCAACACCATCCTAGCCAAAAGCCAGAACAGGCAACCAATGCTGTGTTTTCCTTTGTTATTGGCAGGAATACCAATATCAACATAGCGCATGGGTGAGTCAGTATCACAGAAGGCAATGGTGGGGATGTTCCCAAGAGCAGCTTCTTTAATTGGCTGCACACAAGGTTAGGGAATCAGAAGTGTAATAGGAACACATCTTCAAATTAGCAAAGAAACTACAACATGTAAAGATTAAGTTACAAAAGGCATTTACCTGATGGTCGGTTCTTGGGTCAGTAAGAATAAGAAGTCTGGGCTCGCTGAAAGAAGTTTGGAGTTGATTGGTAAATGTTCCAGGGGTGTGACGCCCTGCAATTGCATTCGCACCAGTATACTGAGCAAACTTCAAGACAGCTCTCTGACCATAAGGTCTTGCAGACTGCACAATGATATCCTGTGGGTTTTCAATTGATACAATAACCCTGGCGGCCATCTGAAGTTTTTCCCAGGTTTTCCCAAGGTTGATGATGTAAATTCCTGAACAAAAATGCAAATACAAAAGAATAGAGCAAATTAATACATTTGCAAATATGATTTCAACAAAAACAGCCATGTCTAGATTAGTTTCACTTCCTTGCATAGCAAAGAATACAAGAAAAAGACAATTATATTGCACTTTACTAAGTGAAGAGCGAATTGGCCAGCAAAGCCTGAAGAGCTGTAGTTTAAGGACATCAAATAGTACAACTGTCAGAAAGTTAAGCACCTAGCATATTTGGCAATTTCTGCCTCTAATTTTAAATCAACAATACAATTCAAAGGCAGATTAAGATTAATAATAGCTGGAAAAAAAAAAAAGCAAAATAGCGCGTTTGGTTTAACTAAATAATAATAGAAGCCAGTATGTTTATCGTTCAATGCCAAATGAGTACATCAAGCCCCAATAACTGTAAAACAACTCTAAAGACAATTGCAATATACAAAAACTTGGCAACTAAATAAACAAATTACATAGCAATTGATAAAAAAAAAAATCCATGGCACAATATACAACACTGTGGTCTTCGGAAATTAAACCAACACAACACGTCAATGATTCACATAGCTTCAAGTACAACGAAACTGAAACAATAACTGAACAGATCTCAATACTGTAAACAAAAGAACGCAATTTAAACATAAAACAAATAATAAAATTACAGATTTAATATAGCCGGCGTAGGAGAAGGAAAACTTACCATCGTTACGGCGTTTGAATACGTAACGCTCCATCTGAAAGTCACAATTTTTTGTGCCGAGATGAACTTCGGCAGCCAACATCATCTGGATATCGGCTTCCTTAGTCGACAATGCCCTTTGAGCAGTCGCCATTTTCAACGCTTCTGAACTGCGGCTCTGCTCTTCTCCTCCTGTATTAGGGTTTCACTCCCTTGTATGTTGCGATGCGGTGTCAAGAAACTGGAATACTGGAATTATATGTCGCATAAACCCTAGGGAAGAAAGAATATTACTTGGGCTGATCTGGGAGCCCATCTGTGTTTGAATCCCCGCACGAAATGCTCTGGCCCATTATACTCAGATTGGGCTTAAGCTGTTTCCATTCCCCCCCCCCCCCCCCCCCCCACAGCTCATAATAAGTCGTGTAAATTATTTACATAGTTTATTTATATAATTATGCACATAAAAATATATGAAAAATAAGATATGATTTTAAATAATTAATAATAAAACTAAAGGGTATATCGTCATGTAATTATTATTTATTAGGAAATTATTTTAAGAAAATGATAATGCACTGTAGATATAAGACTATACTTTAAATTGAATTAAGTGAAAATTTTTAATTTTTAATTTCTTATATCTATTATATATTGTAAATGTTATTTGATATTTGAATTTATAAGCAAAAAAAATATTATAAAGAAAATAAATACACACAATTTAGAAAATACGTCATTTTAATTTGTTTCCGTATCATGTAAAAAATAGTCTACAAATGTGCTTAAGTCGCACGTAAAATTTATTAATTTCTTTCTTTGTATTTTATATTTCATAAGTATTTTTTTTTGCAACATTATGTCTTGCTTTGTTATATAATTATATATTCTAATTTTGTTCATGTCATTTTTATAATTTATAATCACAATAATATAAATTTATAATATATTTTTAATATAATAAAATATATTTTATCCCGTGCATCACAAAGGAACGTCTAAGTTTGTCTGGCGTTCATTGTGGAATAATTTTCAATTGAATACAAAAAATATTTAATAATCTTCATCGTAGCTAGCACTAATCCCTTGCTGCTATTATATTATTGGATTAATTTCTTGATGAGATTTAGTTGTAGGGCTTAAATTTGTTAATGAGATTTAGTACAAGGGATGATTGATGTTTATTATTTGAGTTATTTTGTTAGCTAACTTAATTTTAAGTTTGTTGAAATTAAATTCTTGCTATATATATATATATATATATATATATTAGTAAATTATTATGTGCGATGCACGGACATATTAATTTTTTTATGAGTTATTTTCATATAATTTTGAAGTACAATATTATTAAATTTAAAAATACATAACATTTATATTTTTAAAAATATATAATTATATTTTAATAATTTGTATATTTAGCATGATGATAATAAGAGATATAAATATTATATATAAATCATATAACTATATAATGGAGAAAATAGAATAAATTCAATTTTGAGATTAAGGAACTAATTATACATAGTTCACCTAAAATTAATAGGTCAATGCATGGATAAAAATAAAACTATGAATATAAGCAAAATTATATTAAATTTATAATATTTTAATATTGTATATGAGCAGAGTTATACAATATTTTCTTGTTATAGCAACCATGTTTCGATTGGAAAATATGATAACTAGAATAAATAGCTAATACTTCTCTTTATTTATATATATATATATGTATATATTAACAAATTATTATATTATATTATTTTTGAAAAAAAAAAATAGGGCATCACTTTTTGATATATTCTATAATTAATGTTAATTCATAAACCCAAAATTTATGTTAATTGGCTTCATAATTGCAAAACCACTTACGAATTTTTAGTGTGATATTAACTTTCTTAATTTACGGATGAATCAGTTATTTACTAATAATAATATTGTTCAATAATTAAAAAAATATAATATATATGGTTTAAAAAAACATATTCAGATTTAGAAAACTATTTTAGCTCGTACTTCTTTATATATATATATATATATATATATATATATTTATAAGAAATAATCATGTAGATGTTAAATTATATAAAAAGGATAGTGTTAATATATTATTATTAGTATGTCTTCCGTGCGATGCACGGACATATTATTATAGTATAATATTATTAAATTTTAGAAATATATAAAATTAATATTTTTAAAAAATATATATATATAATTATGTTCAATATCTACGTACCATGAGTATAATAAAGATATAAATATTATATATAAAATCATATATAAACATTAATTAACTTTATTTATAAAATACAATCATCAAATTACCAAATATATATAGTATTTTTTTTTGGAATAAAAAAAATTGAATAAAATATAGTATATCAATGTTAACATTTTTTATTATTATACATAACATTGAATGTGCCACAATAATTAATATTTTATATTCTAGAAATTTTAAAATACATGTGATCTTTAAGAGTTACAGAGCCGAAGCCTCTTTGGGCCATCCTTCGTCGGCATGAATTTAGATGGTTGCATCCCATAAATTTCACCAATCACATCTTATAAATCAACACAAAAAGTTAATATATCTGATTAGAATAGCACATAGAAAAATTATAAAAAATAAAAAATAGAATACCAAACAAAAGAATTTTATCTTTCTTCTTTAGACAAAATATCCAATTGAATGATTTAAAATTGAATATGTTAATAGGAAACAATGAGTCACTAAACTCATGAACCTTTATTTTGCCATAAAAATTGAACTTATATCAATGTTTTGCTGGTTTGAATTTAAATTCGTCAGTCGATACCATGATATAAGAGACAATATATAATTTTCCTTCAAATAATAGTTTTTTAAATCTATTGATGTGTGAACTTCTTGCTTGACCACGAATAATATCACCCTGCAAAAATAATAAAATTAAATATGTTAAATACTGCATGTTTCATACTACTCATTTTATCATGTTTATTATAATTTTTTTTACGATACCTATTCATCCTTAAAAACACACTCAAAACTGAAAATCTGATTTTTGTCTGCAAATGTAGGTACATTGTAAGCGCGAACCAGATAAAGTCCTTCTTATCAAATGAAGATTTTTCACAAAGTTGAAAATAGTCGATATTATAGATCGATAAAGCAAGGTAAATGAAACACATGAATAGTGAGAGTACACAAGGTGGACGACATGTAATGATACACTATTTATAATAAAAATTTAGTTCAATAGATGGGTATTGCTGAAAAATATAGGAATCAGTTCAATAGATGGTACATATGGTCAATCTATGATGCAGATTATTTAGATATGATGCGAATATTTAGTTTAATAGATAAGTATTGCTGAAAAATTTAGGAATCAGTTCAAGAGATCCGTACATATTGGTATTCTAAATATATTATATATATTGTATGCCAAATTTACTATAAAACAAATCACGAGATTTCCTAAAAAATATGAACAACTATTATTATAGCAAATGACGTTATTCTCTAAAAAATCGTAATAACAACAGTTATTCTTAATATTATAATAAATATAAAAATTAATAAAAAAATAAGATTACTATTTTTGTGAGTGAAAAATACGGGAAAAACATGTGTTGCTATAAATAGATGAACTTCTGTTATTATATATTATATATTATATATTATATATACTTTATGTCAGATTTACTATAAATCAAATTACAGAATTTTCTAAAAAATCTGAACAACAACTATTCTAGTAAATCACGGTATTCTATAAAAAATCTTAACAACAAACGGCATTCTTAATATCATAATAAATAAAAAATTAATATTACTATTTTTGTGAATGAAAAAGACAGAAAAAGTATGTGTTGCTATAAATAAATGAACTTTTGCTATTATATATATTTTAAATTTACTTAATTTGTTTTTTAAAAAATAGTATAATTTTTATTTGGCGAGTATGTTTTTTTGTCTTTTTCTTTTGTGGGTTGTGCTGCAACTCAGTCCGTGATTGTTTATAGGTTGTAATTGTAGGTTGTTCTATCCACAACCCTACTCACTCTACACTTCTTTTTTCATCCATTCTCTTTCATCATTCCCACAAAAACCACTCAATATAAATAATTTTTCCTCCCAAAATTTTAGTTATTTATTATTTTTTATTTCAAGCTCATTTTATATAAAAAATGTACCATATTAATTCTCTTTTTAATATTTTTATTTTGACATCTATTTATCATACATATAAATAAAATATTATTTTTATTATAAAATATTCTTGTTAAGTTAATGGTGATAATTTTTTTTTATTTAAATTATTTTTTATATAAAAAAATATGAGATTATTATAAAAAATTAATATTTGAAAAAATAAGATTATTTAAATATTAAAATAAATGTATCATATTAATTCTTCTATTTATCATATATAAACATAAAATATGATTTTTTAAATATAAAATATTTTTATTAAGTTGACAGTTATATGTTTTTTTACTTAAATATTTTTTATATAAAATAAAAATATGACGTTATGTAATAAACATAATATTTGGAAAGAAATAAGATTATTTATATATTAAAATAAATATTTAATTTCAAAATTTTAATTTATATATTATTATAAAATATATAAATTTTAGATAAAATATGTTATTTGTATTTTTCTGATATTATCATTTATTTTTTGATTTTTGATTTTTTCAGAAATTATTCTTATTTTTCAATTTTAAATTATTATAATTTTTAATATTTCATAAAATTATTATTATTTTTTCAGATTTTGTACTTCAGAAATTATTATTATTTTTGATAATAATGATATTTATTATTAAATATGAATTATATTGATATTTAATATATATAATACACAATTCAATATTGATGATGCAAACTTTCAATTTAGACTATGTACAACACATTCATATTTATATTTACTTTTGTTTCAAAATATTATTTATATAGTATCTACTGTTTATATATACAAAATATATATATCAATAATCAATCACCCATTATTAAATATATAAATTCTCATTTATCACAATATAATAATACAAATATAATAAAATAAATAAAATTTACTAAATTTACTCATCTGACATGTACAATAACAATCTACCTTGTTAAAATCAAACACTATTTTTCACTATATATTTAATTAAATTACAACCTTCAACCCATGGCTGTTAAAATCAAACACTATTTTTCACTATATATTTAATTAAATTACAACCTTCAACCCATGGCTGGTTTCACTATATATTTAATTAAATTACAACCTTCAACCCATGGCTGGTTGTGTCAAGAAGTCCACAACCATGTCCACCAATCACAGCCTTAATGTGCAGATGTATAAAATCGACTTTGCTTGGCATTGTAATAAACCGCACAAATTAAACAGTACAATAAATAAGCCTCTCCCCACTCCACTCTCGCACGACTGTTTTCCCTCATTTTTCGTCTGTAACCTTAGGCTTTCGAAGTTGAGAGAACACCATCCTGGATCCGAAACCTTGACCGGCAATGACCCGAATTTCCCGACGAAATACGCGAGCCAGAACAAACTCCGCTTCAGATGGTGATCAACCAACTGATTCTGTTAATCCGTATCCGAGAACCGGAGCACCCGTCGGCAGAGGCCGTGGTTTCAGACGGGTCCTAAATTTCACTTCTATAGTTTTACTTTCTTCAGGAACGCTTCTCTTCTTATTCGGATTGTATATGAAGAATAATTTTTTTAACCCTGTAAGGGAGACTGTAAAACCCAGGGTCGTTACGCCGTTTCCCGCTCCAAAGCTCGTGGATCTTCCTATGGTGAAAACTAATTTTCCATTAATATGTTTTCTTGTTAATTGCGATGACTTTAGTAATAAAAATGAAGTTATGTTTGTTCTGTCATATCAATGCGTGAATTTGGTTAAATTTGACGCAGTTTCAAGGGGAACACAAGGAGAGTTTATATTGGGGAACATATAGGCCTCATGTTTATTTCGGAATTCGCGCGCGGTAAGTTATTTCCAGTTGCAGTTTTACTCCATATAATTTTTTTATCTGTTTTTTCCTCATTCTCAGTAGCTTTATAGTTGATGATTTTTTGTGGGTTGTAGCTTTAGCATCCGAACAAATGTTATTTGTTTGTAGCATTTATCTGATGCTATCAGCATATAATTGCTTTCAAAGTAATTTAGTACCTGCAGCTTTTGTCTGTGTTAAATTTGCCTGAATATCCTTATATTTCTTTTTTCTTGGGAGCAGCTCTTTTAGTTGTAAGGCTTGACTGCTGCTGTCTTTTAAGTGTTGGCGTTTTCTTATTGCTGCATTCTCTTCCTCTTATCTCAATAGTTTTGTATTTTTGTTGCATACGCTGGTGGAGTGATTAGTGCAAAAATCATAAACAAAAAGTTGTTGTTGCCAGGACTCCCCAGTCACTGCTTGCCGGTTTGATGTGGATTGGTGTTAAGGATGGAAGATATTTCATGCGGCATGTGTGCCAAGATTCGGATGAGCTTACAACATATGGCTGGACACACCATAATGGACGGGACTATGGACGTCAAGTATTGGTTGACCAAAAATTATCATTGACAACAAGCTTTCTGAAATCAAAGGAGAAAGAAAGTGGTTATGGAGGAGACTGGGCAGTTCGAATTGAAGCACACAGTGATGTGTAAACTTCCTGACCTTTCATGATGCTTTCCCTACATACTTGAGCAGAAAGATGCCGGCATTCTTTCTTTTTTCTATTGTCATGAAATGGGAAATTATTATGCCTGGGATTTGCAATATACTCCATCATATATGACCATGTTGTAAAATTGAATTACTTTATGCATTTTTCTTTAAAATTTCAGATTTGAAAGGCATGAGGTGTGACAGTAAAGCCATGTTGAAGCTGGAACAGAATATTAGAACGAGTAATTATTTCATGATTTGCAGTAAAGAGTAGTAGTTATGAAAGCCTTACTTGCTCTAGCTAATATTTGATAAACAAATGGAAAGTTAGTTAATTTTTCTAAATTGGTAGTATATGTAGGTCTTCCATAGTGCTGCAGATCCTATGTCTTGACAGTTTGTTCAATTATGAGGTCACCCAATCGGATAATCCCATGTTTATGAGAATGTTCTATGCTCAATATTTGTGGATGTCTTGCTGACATTCCTTGTACCATATAATAGATTATTCATTGGTGACATTGGTGTTCCTATCATGATGTTTTGTTCGCTCATCTAAAGTTTGTTTTCTGGACTGCCATAGACCTCTCGAGGAAGTGGAAGAAACTGTGCACCTTTTCTTTTATGTGGCTGATGAAGGTGGGACTGCTATAGGTCTAGGTAAGGGAACCTCAGACAATCCTGATGACCACATCCTGGCATTTGGTTCCCGGAATGGTCTTGATACTTGGCAACTTCATTTGGATTCAAAGGTATGCCATCATTCTGAATTGAACTATATATCTTTCTCAGAAGACTTTTTGACATTCTTTGTATTATAAAGTGGTTTTTGTGTTACTTGTCTGCCTTGTTATTTCTATACCATATTTCCATTTGATATCCTTTGACATATACATGATAAAAGCAATCAGTTACTAATTATTTTTCTTTTCTTTCTGATTCTGTTGCTTTATTTAGCATTTGTGTGTGCTGTATGTTCATTGGATAATTTTGTTGCAATTATTCCACCAGTACGTTTTCTAATGACTAAGTGAACTTCTGAAGGATGAGTTTGAGTTCCATTATGCGGGTTTCAAGACACCTCACATTCACAATTTATCTGATCTTATCCAGTTCAATCTTGGTACTCAGGTACGTACAATCTAATTGCTGTGTTTTGCTGTCAAACTATAAGTCTAGCTATTAGATTTTGTTATAGTGCTTTAAATCATCATTGTGTCTTAATGTCACCTTTAATCCAATATCCCTTCTTTCCTTAGGCTAGGAGAATTGGTCGTTTACAGCTTTCAGATACATCCGATCATGCTCCAAATATTCTAGTCTTCCAGGTTTGTCTTCAATGTTGTTCATTTGTTATATAACTCTGTCAGCAAACTAAGTTTGGCCTTCTTTATATGCTTTGCTTTGCATCTATATTGCTCATTATTTTCCTATTTTTGATTCAGATTTCTGCAATGATTCCCTTCAAAGCTGATATTGCTTTTGTATCAAAATCGAGTGGTTCTACTTCAAGAACTGGAGAACGTATCAGAAGCCTCACAGGTACCATTGCATCTGTTGTGCATATTATATTTTTGATTATCCAAGCTCACTAATTTTGTTAAGGAGCAAATTCTTGTTTGAATTTCTAACATACAAATGAATCACTATGCACACTTTGCTGAGGAGTTTTCAAACTATACTACTGATTTCTAACTTCAAATGTTATACAATTTAAGTGGTGATCCTGAATTAATTGACCGGTTGAGTCTTCTTAAGCACTAATCCGTTATAGATCCTAGCAGTCATAATTGGAATAAGTGAGATTAGGATAGTGATGCATATAAATTGCTAAAATTTGTATACATAAATAAATCAAGATCCCTGCACTCTTTTCTTGATGTCCATTTTAGTTTCGAAAGTTTAAATTTGTATAGAAAATCTTTAGACTCTCAGATATTTGCTCACAGCAGTTACAATGGTTCCAGACTATTTGTCCATAGTACGATTATTATCTAGATAGACTCAATTCAATGACTTAGAATTGGAGTATTTGAAAATCTCATTTTTGAAGCTTAGATTGGATTGCTGCATGAGAACTGTACTATGGGTTTCAGCTAAATTGCACTGATGACTAGACAACTCAGATTATTTGGGGAAAGGGGCTTCTTGGAGTTTTGAACTTAAAAGCGTAGTTGTTTAAAAGGGAGGCCTGGCTTTTCTGCAGTACTTATTTTATGAATAATTTTATCTATTGGGAGTAAATTTATAAATTATGCAAATTATGAAACTTTATAAAGCATTCCATCCTTTTCAATGTGTCTGTCTTCAAGCTGACAATTCTGTTTCTTCTTATATCCTGCTAATTGTGAACTACTGGGTGCTTTTAGGATTGTGATTGTTATAAATTAATACAGCTTGGGAGTTCTGTTGATTAGTTTTTAAATGATTCTACTAGATATTTACCTGCCAGTCTCCAAGTTGGCTTTTTCCCAGAATTAGCATGACACTTCTTTCCTTCTTTAATATTAACTTGTTTATTTCATTTATTCGGGGTACAAATTTTTCTTTCACTCGTCAGCTGACCTGGTTCCCTCACTTCACATTTGGAACATTTGTCATCATTCTAGGCGACTCTTTGACTGGCCGTCTAGAGCTGAAGCAGAAGCAATTTGATGAAAAATTCCAAAGATGCTTTGACATGTCTGATGAGGTATCAATTATGGTGTTTTTTTTTCCTTACTACCCATGCTCATCGCATTCAGAGACTTATTACTTCTAAAGGGTTATTGTTAGCCATGCAAATTGCTTTAAAGCATTAAATGGAAAGATCGCATGTCATGTATTGATTTACTGATGTGCCAATGATATCTAAGTTCTGCCAGATCTTCCTTCATAACAGCCAATAACTTTGTTTCGCATGAAACTCCCTTTGCTTTTCAGCCAATAGTACGTTGTGCTTATTTTTGGTCAAACGACTTGGAATGTGGTAATGAATTGAAATTGTCAGTACCTGTGCATTGGTGAAAGCACAATCTTATATCATCTTGTCAAAAGTCTCTTATTATCCTTAAGTTTCCAAGGTCTTTGAGACTATAAGTGAAGACATATTTAAAATAAATGTATGCAGTAATAAATGTGAAAGCAGTTGATTCAGAGAACAGGAAATTATCATCTGTTTTGGAGCATTACATTTGTTTACCTATATATGAGTTCACGCACACCTTCATTTTGTCATTGATTTGTGGTTATACATTTTGCTTTCTGTCGGTTGTGTACACAAATTATTGGCATCAGTCAATCTGTAGGGATTTCATGGCTTTTTCATGTTATTGTCAAATTGGTATATATAATGGTATCTAAGATTTTTCAAGGAAATAAAGGTCAGATTTACACTGGCTTGCGACCATTGTGTATGTTTCTAGATAGGATATGCTCATGTAGTGGGTCTTTTTTAATCTTTATACATATCTTGGATTTCTTTATTATTCATGAAACCTACTGTCTTTTGTTCAGCTTGATTCTGAAGCCATAACAGTGGGTAAAGCAGCTCTTGGGAATTTGTTGGGAGGAATTGGCTACTTTTACGGCCAATCAAAGATTTCACTTCCACCATCCTCTGATGTAAGTTTTTTGCGTTGTTTTTTCTGCATCAATCCTTCTGAGACCTGGTGACATAATGGGAATTGCCATATCCCTGTTTCAGAACTGTGAATCCTCTGAACTTATTTTGATCCAAGTGCAGTTTCTAATCAGTCTCAACAGCACACTTGACTATTTTCTTGCTCCGCATTAGTGTATTTATTTCCCTTTAGCAACCGAAACCTTTTAAATTTTATATTATTGTTAGGGATTTCACTATGGTAGTGCTAGTTCTTATTTTAATCTTAATATATATGTAACAAAATTTATAAAGTTTCAGCCTGCTGTGTCCCACCGGAAAATATTATGACCAGGAATAGTCAACATTCCAAGTTTAGATGGAGGGTGATTTCTACCTAGTTTCAAAGCTAAAAGTGCTCTGGCAAAAGAGCTCAGTTAATTAACCTGGGAAACATATGCGATTTTATCCACTGAATCATAATGTGGATGCTTTTACGTTCACAAGATGATGTGTATCAAAACTTTCTTGATAATACACAAATTAATTTCTCCTTTGATTATCGTGGTGCAATCACTAATCCTCAATGTCAAATGTACTGGGTCAAAAAGAATTGGAGGCAACGCATATCTTTGATTGAAATGTGATTTACGAAATGCTAAGGATGTATGAGTTTAATGCAATTAGTAGTTCCATTACGTATTTTTCTTTTGACACCAAGGAAACTAAATAATATCATTTTGCTCTTTCTTTTTGAGAGATCTATGTTCATTTCTGTGGCCTACATTCTTTTTACTAACATTTTTTTTTGTTAACTTCTTTTGGGAGCTTATATCTTGAAACATAGTTGTTGCTCTTTAGACTAGAATGATCCAGTTCTTGTTCAAAATGATGATAACATATGCTCGTGTCACATTTGAAAGATTTCAAAAGTCTATTTCTTCCTTGAACTATGTTTGTGGAATCCAAGCGACCACAAAGTTCTTCTGGGAACCTTTATGATTTTTCCATTTGGATTCCTAATGAAGTCATGCAGTGGCTATCACCTTATGCAGCTTGCACCTGGCGATAATTATATTTCATATTGGCCAGCTGAGCTATATACAGCAGTGCCAAGTCGTCCCTTCTTTCCTAGGGGATTTCTGTGGGATGAAGGATTTCACCAGCTACTGATCTGGTGGGTTTTCCTGTAGGCATGTAATTTTTGTTCTTTGGTTTGCTATCTTTGAGAAGACCTTTTAGTTACTGATAGCAACGGATTTACCTTACATGAAAGGCGTTGGGATGTTAACATTACTTTGGACATTGTCGGGCATTGGTTAGATTTGATGAATGCTGATGGTTGGATTCCACGTGAGCAAATTTTAGGTGCTGAAGCTTTAAGGTGTGATTTTGTGAATTCTTCAAGTATATTACTCAGCTCATACTTCTAAAATGATTCTGAAAATTTGCATGTCATTTCTGTTTGTGGTCTATTGTCAGTAAGGTTCCATCAGAGTTTGTGCCTCAGCTTCCAACAAATGGAAATCCTCCGACACTATTTCTGGTTTTACGAGGTTGAGTTTCACTTCAGTTCATTTACTTTGGTTAATTTAATGTTATGTTTGATGCCAAGAGTAACAGTTATCCTACTTTTATGATAATTCTCATTTTGATAAGCACTTCCTACTGTACAATTTGAAACCTAATATTTCTTTTAAGGTTGAATTGTCAAAGATTCCAACACCACATAAATGACATTATATAATCATTTAATGTCACTCCACTCACATCATCTACAAAGTACGAGAAATAAATGAGAGATTGTGGAAACTAGTCAGTTCGCTAGCTTCTGAAGTAACACATTGTAGTTTTTAGAATGGCATTGCGGTCCATCCGATTGTCTGTGCTACTCTTTTTTTGCTGTGTGAAAGACATTGCTGAATTAGCACTTACAACAAGATAAATCAACAATCAGTGACTGCAGTGATGCATTATGTGCCATCTGCCAAAAGGCTTACTTACATTATGCTTCATCTGGGGTTTGCATTTACTCTTACTTGGACATGGTTGAAGATGAATGTGAGCGTATGACCTTCTATAATGTTTTGAAAAAGATACTTATTTTAACAAGATAAATTGCATCTTGGAAATTATTGTCACACTTGTTCGCTTCTTTGATGAGTAAAGTATTATGATATTTTGCAACCATGATAATAATGGTGATAAAGATTTGATTTTTTTGCAGACTTGGTTTGTGGCATTAAGAAAAACAAGTTCACTGCCTCAGAAAGTAATGACATCTCCATCTTCTTACAGCGAGCATTTGTGCGTCTTGATGCATGGTTTAAGTGGTTTAACACCACTCAATCAGGTGAGCATGATAAGAATTGTGAAGTCAGGTCAGAATAGCAATTGAAATTCTTCACTTTTAAAGAACAAATATATATTTTCTATTTACAGGAAAAGATGCCGGCACCTACTTTTGGCATGGAAGAGACAATGCGACCATACGTGAACTGAATCCAAAGGTTCTCATCCATTACCTATATATCCTTGTCGGGGCTAGTTAAAATCTTTTTATTTCCCACCTGGAGTATTATTTGAACCAATCTTTCTTGCTGTCCTTCACAGAACTTTCTTCATGTCCATAAATTTGGTGTCTTTTGGTAGGGACTGCTGATCTTAGACTGTTAGTTTCAATATCACTTGTTGGTAATATCTTCTATGCGTATGAGGAGGGGGATGGAATCTCTGTTCAAACACTGATTGTCCTATCAAATTCAAAATTAATCGAGTTATATGAATGAACGCAGCTATTAGGAAAAGTTGAAGCAAAAATAACCTGTATTTGAGGTTATGAATTTTTTATATCCTCGACAACTGTGAACTATGGAAGAAACTGTAAGATGGAAGACATGCTTACTTTTCTGCCCTCCCTTTTAAGTGACTATGAACTGGTGGTCACCTTTTTTGAAGTTCAGTTACCTCTTTTGACATATCCAAAGCAATATAGAGGATGATTTTTACATTCTTCTAGCATAAAGCTAATGGCTGAATAGCATGACATGTCTCAAGAAAAAGCTAATGAGAGAGAGAGAGAGGGAGGGAGGGGGGGGGGGGGAGTTTAAGTTATATGCCAAGATGGGAATTCAGCACAACAATAGTATACTTCTGGAAAGCTATACAAAATTTTTTAACTTTTGAGACTAGATGAAAGGTAAGTTATAATAGGATGAGTTTGTCAGATTTACCAAAAAAATGTTTTGGTCTGTCCAGTCACTGTCTTCTGGATTGGATGACTATCCACGTGCATCACACCCCAGTGAAGATGAACGCCACGTGGACCTTAGATGTTGGATGCGTCTTGCTGCAGATTGCATGAGTTCTATTTCGGAATTTCTTGAGGACAGTCAAATGGGAAAGGTATGACAAAAATGAAAAAATAATCATTTATTGGTCTTATTTGGTTTCTGAGGTTATTCAAAACTATGCAGGAGTATGGCTTAACAGCAAAGCTGCTTTCTGATTTTGAGCTTTTGAATCAGGTGCTTTCTGCTTTTATTTCCAATTATTTTTTCTCCCAAATATTCCTCTCCTATATTATGGATCTGTGTATATGATCAGTATAGCATTACTACTTGTGAGCAAGTGTTTTTTCTCTTTTTCTTTTTATGTTAATCTGATTTGCTTTTTTCCCTTTTCAGATGCATTTTGATTATACCAGTGGGGCATACTTTGATTATGGAAATCATACAGAGAAGGTATACTATCTTCCTAGACTACACTCCCTGCAGTCATCACATAGCTCATACTTGCAGTGACATTATTGTTCTTCATAGGTTCGTCTAAGTTGGAGGACGGTAGAAACAGCTGGAGGTTATCCTACACGTGAATTTGTGCGAGAAGTTCTAGAGAAACCTGAGCTGAGACTGGTTCCTCATGTTGGCTATGTCAGCCTCTTTCCCTTTATGGGTAGGCTTATACCACCTGTGAGTTGAAAGAAGATCGTATGCTGATATGACATGTTTGTTTTCACATCGATCAAATTTGTTTTAATTATTTGAGGCTGTCTTATATCTTCTCAATACATCCTAAATGATGTAGGAGTCTTGGATATTAGAGAAACAGCTAGATCTCATCTCGAACAAAAGTATCTTGTGGACCAACTTTGGGCTCAGATCTCTTGCCAAAACAAGGTATTTGATAGGGCAAGCAAATCACAAAAACTACCCTTTTGGTTTGGTCTATTCACAGGGAAAACACACACACACACACACACTTAAATGTTTTTCAATTACATATATCCTCTAATGTAATACAATCACCCCTTTACATATACCCCACTTAACAGAGGCAATTTGTGAAGAAAAACAAATATGAAAGGTGGTATTTGTAAGTTTTGAAAGAGCTGGATTCTGATGCAGTTAGACTAGACCTTTGGGATAATTTGTAAATTATCCCTAATAGAAATGTGTTATGCATTTAGGCTCCTGTTTGTAGATATTTTGGTACTTCTGAAAAGTGTTCATGACTTTTGTGACCAGCTCAATATACATGCAACGCAACACTGAGCACGACCCACCTTACTGGAGAGGGCCAATTTGGATGAACATGAATTATATGATTCTTTCAGCACTCAACTATTATTCCAAAGGTATATATTAGCCGATGAATTCCCTTCCATCCCACATTTAACATTATTCTGAAATGGGGAGGTGATGTACTTGACAATTTTTGTAGTGGACGGGCCATACAGGGATAGAGCGAAGATATTATACACCGACTTGAGGAACAATTTGATACGGTATTAGCTGCCTCTATAATCTCTTTCCAGACGAATATCTCTTGCGTTTATTGTGGTGATAATCAATGTTTTGCGTTTATTGTGGTGATAATCAATGTTTTTTGTGGCAGAAATCTCATCACGAACCACAAAGAGACTGGCTATTTGTGGGAACAGTATGATCAAAAGAAAGGGAAGGGTAAAGGCGCACGTCTTTTTACTGGATGGACGTCGCTTATAGCATTGATCATGGCTGAAGCTTATAGCGACTGTTAAGAGTGGTGTATGTAGTTCTTCGGAAATGCAGCTCTACATATTTAACCATTGAGAGAGGTTGTAATGATCTACACTAGGCGCGCCCAGACACACCAAATGACCACAGGGCAATGCTTAATTTTCCTATAACTTTTGATTTTAAAATCACCTAATTAGTAGTTCCTGATTTTTGTGCGAGTCATATTTTAATTTGCTTTGGAATCACCATTTTTGGATATTTTTATAATATTCTTAACCATAAGTTCTGTAAGAATTTAAATCTCATATAACGCTCCTCCATTCTCAATCTACATCCTCACTTCTTCTCTCTTACCATGTACCCTCCCTCATTCACTCTAGCGCTATACCTTTTCTCCTTCGCTTTCTCCCACATACCCTTTCTCATCTCCTCTAGTGCTATACCCTCCCTCATGCTATACCCTCCTCCTTCCTTCTCTCATCTCATCATATACCCTCCATTCTCCCATCTCCCCATATACCCTCCCTTCTCTTCTCTATATTATACATATCGATTCAGATTTGAATTTTTGCTTTTAGAAAGCGAACAACACTTAAGATCAGATCTCTATATTATAAATAGCAACTCAGATCTGAGTTTTGATTTTTAGAAAAATCGACACTAAGATCAGGTCAGATATGAGTTTATCTTCTCCTCTTTAACGCTATATCCTTCCTCCTCTCTCTTCTTTTTTACATTCCCTTCTCTCACCATATACCCTTCCTCCTCCCCTCTTATCTTATACCCTCTCTTCTCCCTCTCACGCTATATCTTCCTCCCCTCCTCTCACCATATACTCTTCCTCCTCCCCTTTCATGTTATACCCTCCCTCCTCCCGTCTCACCATATACCATTCCTCCTCCCCTCTAGCACCATCCCCTCCTCTCTAGCGTATACCCTCCCTCCTCCTCTATCACCATATACCCCTCCTCTCCCCTCTCACCCTATACCCTCCCTCCCCTCCTCTCATGATATATCCTCCCTCCTCCCTTCTAACCATATACCCTTCCTCCTTTCCTCTGGCACTGTACCTTCCCTCCTCTCTCACTCTGTACCCTTCCTCCTTCCTTCTCACCATATACTCTCCTATCCTCTCATGTTATATCCTCCCTCCTCCTCGCTTATCATATACCCTTCTCCTCTTACCATATACTCTTCCTCCTCCCCTCTAGTGTTATACCCTCTCTTCTCCCCTCTCATCCTATAGCTTTTCTCCTGCCCTCTCACCATATATCTTGCATCCTGCCCTCTCATGCTATATACCCCTCTTCTTCTCTCCTTACCTCATACCTTATACCCTCCCTCCTTCCATGTCACCATATACTCTCCCTCCTCCCCTCTCACTATATACGTCACTCCTCCTCCCTTACCTTGCTTCTCCCCTCTAGTGCTATATATTCCCTCCTCCCTCTCACCCTATCATATACCACCCCTTCTTCCCCCTCCTTCCCTCTCCCCATATACCCCCCTTCTTCCCTCTCCTCCTCTTGTCACCCTATACCCTCTGCCTTCTCTCTAATGCTATACCCTCCCCTTCCCTTCCTCCCCTTTTCCCCTTTCATGTTGTACCCTTCCTCCTAAAAAGTCTGCAAAAATACTAGTGGATCCCACACTGAGCTCAACTAAAAAAAATCGTAAATACCATGCCTTGTTGGTCATGATACAAATTAGGGTCAAGATCTTCTCGAAAAGCTACGGAGGCAATATGAGGCAGGAAGCCTTAATCAATACCTAGTGAATAGACCTGATAGAAGGAATCAACAACGTAACAATCAACGATATCCACCCCCATCACAAATCATACGCCCCCATTCCAAAAGGAGAACGAGGGAGGAAAATTCATATGATGAGAATGATGAATACAAATTCGTTCAACTAGAATGAAAGTAAGCGATCCAAAAAAGTCGCAATTAAGGGAGCTTAGGAGTAGTTATCCCCTCATCACAACTCCTCTAGATTGGGCTTCTATGTCATTCCATAAATTTCACAAATACCGATGCATAATGATTCTCTGCCCTCGTAATGACACCTTGATCATTTCAATTCGAATAATGAGAACTCTATCCCATTCTAGATACAAAGAGCTATGGCAACATCTTATTTATAATATTCATAAACATTAAATGAATATTCCTGGGATAAATATTCTACTTGAAAATGACTGAAATTATGCATGGATTTTAAAATTTATGTATATTATATTTTATTAATTTTTTTTTTTATGAAAGGTAATGCTTTAGTTGGTGTGAAAATAGTTTTTATTATTGATATTTATAAATATAATGTTATATAAACTTCAATATGATTTAATATGATTATGTTTGATTAATAATTCATTACAGCAAATAAAATATAAAAAGTAAATAGTTTTAATAGTAAATAAATTTATATAAATACAATATTATTGTGTTTGATTAATAATTTATAACAATGAATAAAATATTATTGTGATCAACCAGTGAACCCGAACCCCGGAGCCCGAATACGCGTTCGTAGAGGCCGTGATTTCAGTCGGGTCCTAAACATCACCTTCAAAGCTTACTTTCTTCTGGGATTGTAGTATTCTTAATTGGATTCTACATGAAGAGTTATTTGGCAAACCCTGTGAGGGAGACCGTAAACAACAGGGCCGTTACGCCATTTCCTGCTCCAAAGCTCATGGATCTTCCTGTGGTAAACTAATATTTTTGTTGATTTCTCTTCTGTTGACTGGTGTGATGGTTTAGCGATCAAATTAGAGATAAATTGTGTTATGTGTTGTTTTCATGCTTGAATTTGGTTAATTTGCTGCAGTTTCAAGGGAAACACAAAGAGAGTTTATACTGGGGATTTATTTCGAATTCGTGGCCGGTGAGTTCTCCAGCTGCAGTTTTATAGATCACGCAAGTCTTTACTTTTTTTGTATTTCTACTTCCGAGTACTTTAATGTCGTAAACGATTTTTAATTGTTAGTAGTTTAGCATCAAAACAATTGTTTTTAACTTTATTCATATTATAATTATAATGAAGTTCAGCTGCAGAATTTTACAATTTTCTTATAATTTAATTTAATTAAAATAATAATAATGTTGAGGTGAAAACAATTTCATATATTTATAAATTTCTATATCTTTTTATCTATTTTTTTATAGGTATAAAAAATATTCATTCATTTAATTTTTTCTCCCTTAAAACTTTAAATGACTTACGATAGGTTAGGATATTTTATATTTAAACAATACTTATTATTGCATTGTAGATAAATGATAATTATCCTTACGGTTACGATTAAAACAATATTACATTTCAACACAAAAATAATACATATACAATTAGATAATAATATCTTTCAACAAAAATATAATATTTTTATAATTAAGTAGTAATTTTTTTTATGACAAAGGGTAATACATTTTGAAGCAGTAATACATTTAGAATTAAACACTTATATTTTTCAACAAAAAATATCACATTTACAGTTATATATTAATATGTGTCAACAAAAAATATATATATATATTTACGATTAAATAATAATATTATTCATCCTAAAGGTTTAATAATTTACTTAAAAATAATATTACTTATTTATCTAAAAAGTAATAACAGGTGTTATTTTTTTAACTAATAAATTGTTATCTTTTTACCTAATATGTTACTTACCAAAAATATATTATTCACATAAAAAATTGAATCCAAAATCGCTAGTACTTATTTGTTTAATTAAAAATATTATTAATTTAACAACCATCAATAAATATAGTTAATATCATAGAAGAAGTTATAATTATGTGTATTTAAAAAAGATATACCAATGGTTCTTGACATCAAAATATAAATTAATATCATAGAAAATTATATTTCCAAAACTAATAAGCTTTAAGATATTGCTTCATGATGTTTCCTATGCTTTAGGTATACAAAATAGTTAAGGAAGAACCAAAGTAGGGATGTAGCAAGGGTTGGATTCTCAGTCTATAGAAGGACTCGTCAGTGTTAAAAGTGACAATATTTGTTTGTTTGTTTGTTTTTGTTTTTGTTTTTGTTTTTTTGTTTTTTTTTTTTTTTTTTTTGTTTTAGCAACAATATTATGATTTCAAAATAACTTCATTACACAAACAAATAATAGTTTCGACAACTATGCATATCTTCGTTTAATGTGTCTGAGCACATTACAAAAAAAACAAAACAAATACTAAAGAGAAGGAATAATATTGTTTAATATTTGTATTCATACAATTCAAAATATACCAAAAAAAAAAAAAAAAAGATGGTAAACTTTTTCAAACTTTTTGCCTCTTCTTAAAATTTTCTTATATAACGACTATTATTTAACTACATAAAAATATATTCATTAAATGAATTGGACTGAATCTAAAGATAAGGATGACGTGAGTTCAGAGTTTTCTAATTATGTGTTTTTCTGGGTCTATAACGTTCACTAACTTTTAATGTTTTGAATTTGCTCTCTATATTTCAATTATATTAGCAATATCCCTTCATTAATATATAGCTGGGGGCGAAAATAAATAAAAGAAAATTTGCAGGCAACAATATAAGATAATATTAAGAGTCATAAATGAAAAAGGCAACAAGGTGTCGTGGTGTAGTTGGTTATCACGTCAGTCTAACACACTGAAGGTCTCCGGTTCGAGTCCGGGCGACGCCATTTTTTTTATTTGTTTCTTTTTTTTGTAATTTTTTGTTTCTACAGCTTTTCCACATTTTGGAATTGATTTGCTTTATATCACCTTAGGGCTTGGGGGCCTTCACTAAAAAAAATAAACATGATTTAGAGAAAACTCGGGCCCAATAAGATTAAATCTGGGCGTTAGCCCATAAGGTCTATAAACAAGTGTGAAGTATAACGTAGCATCATGGCTACTACAATGTAATGTCAAATTTCATGCGGAACACCCGCTTACCAAAATTGACATATAAGTTGCTGGGTGTCATTATTTAACTATTTTTTCACTTTAAACTTTTGACAAATAAAATAAAACTACTATTTATATTTTCTCAATCGTTAAAAATAGCGAAACTAAATAAAAAGTTGTTCTTGTCATCTAAATTTATATTTTTAGCTTTTTTATCCATTTACTTTTTCGTCCCTCAATACTTTTTCCACCCCTTGCACCATTTACCTTCTCTTATACTTGTATTTTTGTAGACATTTTACCCTTTCTTACAAAACAAGCAGCAGAAGGTACTTTTGGAAGTACAGAGGTAAAAAATGATCCCATTTAAATACACTACCCATATTTTAAGCTGTGAAACATCATTTTCGCAACTTAATAAAACAATATCACCAACTTAACATTACTTGGTTTTGAGAACGTCAAGCTACACCATAGCCAGAAACGAGAAGCATGAGTAGCTCAACTGTAAGCACAAAGCAGATGGCAATGTACGAAACAAATAATAATAATAATAATAATAATAATAATAATAATAATAATAATAATAATAATAATAATGCATCAGGCAAACTTCTGTAACAATATGACATTTCCATCTGAAGTGTGAAAGGATGATCTACGGTGATGAAGGAATCGAAAAACAACTAGTGACATCGTGAATTTTTAGTCTTCAGTCATGTCTGTATCTTCGGCCATTATGATTTCCATATCTCTCATGTCTCGCTTCAGCACATTGCCAAGTCTGGCAATAGCCTCAGTCTGCCGTTGCAACACCTATTTTGCGCACAAAAATGGACACACTAAATAAGAATGAATTAAATGACAAGGGTTGGTGTGCGCACACACAGTTGCGAGATAGAGCACTTCCAAGTGATCTAATAACTTTCTCAACATTTTTTCCTTCGAAACATCAACATAGTGGAATGTCATTCTACAGATTCCACTTTTATTTTGCATGTAAAAATAGCACTGCCACCAGAGAAGGAAAAACCGGCATCTTTTTGTTTAACAAACTGGTTATAAGCGTGTTTTGTTATTATTATTAAATGAATGCAATCGGATGAGCTCAATAAAATAAGTGTCACTTGTACCTCCTGCATATCAGCAAGACTCTGTTCATGAATTTTTGTAGATCCTGGTAAATAAACAGAGCCACTAATTAGGCCATCTTCTTGAAGGCGAGATAGCGTGAGCAGATTCTGAACCCGTCTAGAAAGTTCAGCTCCAGAACCTTTTAACTGCAAGATCAGATATATTTGTCATTCATGTCCTTGACATTTCAAATGTGACAACATTGGTGAAAAGTAACCTGTCTTGTTATTGCAGCCAACTTCTCTGCTAATTCTACGTCTCCTTTCATCAGAGGCAATCGGCTGCTTTTACCCTCCAGAGCCTCTATTATTCTCATTACCTGCGTGACATAAGCACAAACATGCATCCAAAAGGAAATAGAACTAATAAATTGCACTTGTAATCTAGCCCATGGAGACCTACTCATTATAGTGGAACACCATAAAAGCCAAACAATGGTAAGCAACCAGTAACAGGGTGTAGAAGTGCCTCTCCAAAACATGGTGTTTGAATATTCCAAATTGAGCCTTTAGAAATAGACTTTATAATAAATTCAAATTCAAACAAGTGTTCCTCATACCAAGCACCAACTCTAAAGGCTTTGATTTGTTGAGACCATATGTTATGCAGCAGACTTCGATAGCTTAACATGGTAAACAGGCCAGCCCAGAGAAAACATCAACCAGAAAAATAATACAATCAAATATAGAGCTAAAAAAGTTCTACCCGTAAAAGACGCCTTTGAAGGCCTTGCTCTTTCTGTTGCATCCTTTGGATCCAAGGAAGTGTGTCCGCTTGAAAATGCCTTTGGAGCTGCAGTAAGAAAACACTGTATTGAAATCACACAGAGGTTGGGGGGAAGACATACAGACATACAAAATATATTCAACTACCCATAAATACTATGTGTGTGTGTAGATAGATAGAGATAGAGAGAGCGAGTGAGTGAGTGAGTGAGTGAGAGAGAGAGGGGGAGAGAGAGAGCGAGAGAGATCACCATCTTTACATTGCTCTGAGTCATCTTCAGCCTCTCAGAATCTGACACAATTACTTCATCTTGAAGCTAAACAAACCCACATTTGGGCTATCATTAGAAACTTATTACAGACTATAAGCACAACACGGTTGCTCATAACAGAAGCAACACAGTGTGTAAAACAACAAAATAGGAAGACTGCATATACCATAACTCCAGACGGTGAGAATAACAATAATAGCCACATGATGAAATCCACGTAAAGACAGGATTATAAAAAGACACTAGAACAGGCAATAATGATACAGTATTTACCATACAAACAAAGTTTTAAAAAGTCATTCACCAAGAGCAAACTTAGAAATTTATAAGAAAGCAGGCTCAAAAATTGCAGCATCACTGGTATCATGATAATAAAGCTTATGAAGAAGCATATAATTCATCAAGTTTATTATTGATATGCCAGTAGCAAATCACCACCTTCTATTTATTCAATTGTTTTTATTTTCTCCAGGTACTTGGACTTCACTAAGCTCCTAAAGCAAAATCTCCACCAGAACTGAAGTAAAAGAACTTAACATTGTAGAATGCTGAGGAGCTATCGAGCTCATTGCTTTATACTTGACTATGATGATCCAAACTCCATGTACCTCTCTCTAGTCAAATCTATTGAGCGCGCGCATACACACACACACACACACATATATTAATGCAAATTTTCCCATAGATATCAGACTCCATGTTTATATCAATATCATATTCTACATGCAACATGTTGACCAAGTGTTATGGACTCATAAATTTTTCATCATAAGATTGAGAACGGTGGTGGTGAGACAATGATGAAGAAACTGATAGTCCGTGCCAGAAAAATATCTGCACTGAATAAGGGTATAATGTATATGATAAACATCTATGTTCTCTGGTGTAGAGATCTGGAAAAAAACTACACAAGGTTTATGCACAGTGCACGTGAAGTTACATATATATACCTTCAAAATTGATTATGATAGCTACTTCCTCTTAAAATAATCAAGATATAAGACGAATCTAATCAAACTTAACGTACCTTTAGACGCTGTGAAAGATCTTTAAACCCCTGCACAGGTTGGGGCCACAAACGTTCTCTTTTGGAACTCTCCATGCCTTCTAGCTTTGCTATTGCTTCTGCCCACATAATCTGACAGTCCAAACTATTTTACCGGACTTACAAAATAGCCTCCACAAAGAGATTGAAATAGTTATCATTTATGCAAGCCAACAATACTACACTAAACTCACATCTGATATGCCTGCGGGCTTTACCCTGTGCTGAGGTTCAGTCACACTAAACAAAAGGTGCTGGAAAAACAACAAAAATATTGATGAGAATCCTATCAGAAACAATTGACAGGAAGACTTGAAGCTATCTAATGTAATGGACACAAATTCCATAATGGAGATGTGACTTATTAAAAATCAACAGCACATTTCTTTGTAATTCCACCTACAAGGCTATAATATGCCCAATAAATTTTTAAAAAGTGAAATAACTGAGCTATTCAGTTCCTCATCTATTCCAAATTTATGCAACAAATCAAAGTCTACAAGTGAGCATGCCCAATTTTAGAGTAAAAGCTTCAGTCAAAATTAGATGTAGAAATATAAACCACCACCAAGATACTGACAGCTTAGAAACTCATCAAGCTTCTTTTGTTAACATAACAAGCCAAACTTGAAACTCAGTTTCACAATTTCCTCAACCAGTAAGCAAGCCATAAAAAAACTCAAGTTCAAATCATGCACAATTTAATTAAAAGTTAAAACAATTCATTCATATCTATACCTTCATCTGATAACTAAACCAAGTTCCCACGCAACTACGACCACAATGGCTAAAACCCAACCATGCTTCAATAGAATATTGTTTGCCTCAAATGAACACCCCAATGCATTTGCATTCCCACTTAAATCAGCAAAGTGCGCTAATTCAAGCACATAGCTTAATTGATGATCTAAGTTCAATTTTGCGTAAGTACTAAAAATAGGAAAGTAATAACCAATTTAACTGGATAGCCACTAAATTTAGATGTCCTCAGTATTTAGAAAAGACTATCGAAAAATCAAACCTTAAAAGCATACTTAAGGTTCCCCGGCTCCTCCTTGTACGCATCAACAATCGCCTAGAGAAACAACATAAAGCGGTCAAGTTAAACCCAAAAATATGCAATCAAATGAAAAAACATAAGGAGAAAAAAACACTAACTTGAATATCCCGATCGGCCAGAGAAAATGGAAGAGGAGCAACTGGGGCCATTTGAGTAGTCAATTGAGAATTCATGAAATTAGTTGAAGGAGCATTGTTAAAAGGAGTCATATGTTGCTGTGGAGCATTGAACGGTGTCGTGAAGCCAAAGGGGCTTTGCTGTTGTTGAGGCTGAGGTGTCTGAAACAGCGACGGAGTTTGCTGCTGTTGCTGTTGAGGTTGCGATTGTTGCGAAAAGGGTGTCGAAAAGAGTGAGGAGCCGAATGCCGGAGTTGATGGCGTGCCGAAGGCGGGGGTGGAGGAAGGAGTGCCGAAAGCGGGGGTGGAGGACGGAGTGCCGAAGGCGGGGGTGGAAGAAGGAGTGCCGAAGGCGGGGGTGGAGGAAGGGGTGCCGAACGCGGAGGACTGTGCTCCGAACATTTTTGGGTGGAGGAGGAGGAACCCTAGATTTGAAAAGATTGGGAATTTTCTCAATAATGCTGTCTGTTGCCGCCAATTTTCTCACTAAACCTTGCAGGAGGGTTTTGAATGTTTCCTAGACCAACACACGAGTCAATTGGTTAGGAAGGAGAACCCATTTACCACTTTCTTATACTATGAAGACTAAAAGGAAAACCAGAAATATGGGGTACAAATTTAATTCTATTAACATTACAAATATTACTTTGAACATCACATTAATACTTTAGATAAAATTAGACATATGTAAATAATATATATATCTTTATTTTAAATTAAAAAAATTATTTTAAAAAATACAAAAACATTCAACATATAACATAAAAGAAACATACTCTTTGAAAAAATAAAAAAACATCTTTTTTTTTTAATCCTCCTTTGAAGAATGAAAAAATTCTAATTTGAATAATTGAAATAGATGAAAGATTATAACAATGGACAATCGACATTCATCTGTAAACTCAGTACGTTTTTCATATATTTTATTAGAAGTTTCAAAATTATTATGCATTCGAAAAAAATAGCAGAATCGTAAAACACCAACTGTGTTTTCGAAAGTGTTCGGCCTAAATAAACTGAACACAAAGAGCAATGTCCAGCCTGCATATGCCGAACAGAACGCATCACAAGGCGTTCGGCCAGGCCAGGCCAAACGCATCGCAGGACGTTCGACCAGCCTTAGTCGAATGCTTTGCAGGGCGTTTGGCACTGATTCATCGAACGCTTCGCAGGGTGTTCGGCCAACCCTAGCCGAACGCTTGGTGAAGCGTTCGACGAACCAGTGCCAAACGCTCTTTGGTTTTTTTTTTCGACGCATAACAAAATGAAATTATTACCTAGAAAATTCAAGGATTGTCACCTTCTACATCCATTACTCGTTGTTAAAGAAGAGGGGGAGAAGGATATCAGAGGGCCAAAGTTTTTTTGGTTGAGAGTGATTAGAGGGGGTGTTATGAGGTAGAGTTCACAAATTTGGGGGAAGGTTTTTTTTTCTTTTTTAATGGGTAGAACAGATATTTTGGGTGGTGGGTTTAGTAAAATTGAGTTTTTAAATATAATTTACGTGGTGTGCAAAGTAAAAATAGTGTGCAATATAATATTTGTGGTGGCATTAGAAACTCCCTTTATCACAGGGTGGAAAAAAATATGACTATATTAATGTAAGGAGATCAAATTCGTGACCTCACCCGAAAATTGTGAATCAATGGGAGAAGAGTTCGTGACCTCACCCAAAAATTGTGAATCAATGGGAGAAGAGTCTTTGATGAATACCAAATTTGGGACGAACATCAACTCTTCAACATATCTAATTGCAAAAGGGAGTTGCTATCCACACCACCATTTCCACTCTTCACACCACAACACAATTTTTGACATCTGTAAAATGACCAATATACCCTTAAAAAATAAACAGAAACGCAGGCTGTTCGGCCAGTGCAGGCCGAACGCCTCGCAGGCTGTTCGGCCATTGCAGGCCGAACGCCTCGCAGGCTGTTCGGCCATTGCAGGCCGAACTTTCTTTGCTATGTTCGGTCATTGCAGGCCGAACTTTATTTGTTATGGTCGGCCTGTGCTCGCCGAACGCCCTGCAGGCTGTTCGGTGAACCAGTGCCGAACGTATCGCGGTTATGAACGGAAAAAGAAACAACCAGAGTAAAAATTGGGTATTTTCCCCTTCTCTCACAATACTGCCAAGTCTCTTCTTATCTTTACATTATTTCTACCGTGCAACTCTCAAGTAGTAGTAATTCAATGGCTATCCTCAACTGCCATCCCATGACCAAACCACAGGTTGTGGCTTCTTCTGCACTACCAAACGAGTCTTCCCCTTCTTCTTCTCAGCGTCCCCAACTTAAGCCCAGGAAACAACCACAGGTTGTGGCTTCTTCTGCACTACCAAACGAGTCTTCCCCTTCTCCTTCTCAGCGTCCCCAACTTAAGCCCAGGAAACAAAACTATAAAATGCTGAAGCAGCAACAACAACAGCCATCTGCAATGGAAATTAGTTTGGGTTTTGGGGGGTTGGGGGGGGGGGGGGGGAGTTCGGCAGAAGGGGAGAAGGGCTTGGGAGTAATTTTTTATTTTTTTAAGGGTATAATAGGTATTTTGGGGGTAGGGTTAGTAGAAATGTGGTGTGAAAAGAAAAAAGTGTGGTGTGTATAGAAACTGCCATTGCAAAATTATTGTTGGAGAAAAAGAACAACTATATACGTATCAAATAACAATATATAAAAATACTTGTTTGATATTGAAATTGTCGAGTGTCGGACCCTCAAATATTATCTTTTACTCAGCCCGCATAACATATGGTTTGATACCCTGCAAACCAAAAATCAATATAGCCACGATGTAGATTGAGTATACTCAAAGCTAAATTCAGTAATTTACTTTCTATATATTCTCACACATAAAAAATTTCTACAATAACAAAAATCAAGATCTACAAAGTTGAAGAAGAGGAAAGAAATTTGGGGTGTCAAATTACTTCTAGCAGTCACAGAATAAAGACCAACATATACAATTAAAAAACTATAGAAAATATTTAGGATTCGAAGAGACAAATTTCAAGAGTTATAGGCTTAATACAAGTGAGTTGAAAAGGGTTTAAGGGTGTGGGAGAAAAAGAGTTATTGGGCTGTATCTAAAGTGGGCACCATATTACAACATTCACTGTCTTTGATTGACACATTATTTCACTAAAGATAAAAAAAAAATTACATGATTTCATTATCTAAATCTTACTTATAAAATAAATATAATGTTAGATCAAGAATCAAGAACTATAAAATAATGAGACATGAAGTTCAAATAAGACACAACGTGTGATACCCCAAGCCTTTCACTACTCACTGGCCAATATAGTTCATGCATTGCATTCATTTTATAATTTTATTTGCTGTTTAAATTGCATTTTATTGGCATCGTAGCTCATATTTAATTATGTTTGGTATATTGATGTTAAATTTTGTAGTGTTTACATTATAGGGTGGAACTCCTTAACCCAAATGCCGAAGAAGAGATTAGGTGTCAAGTATTAATAAACTAAGATTACACGTGGCGAGTTAATAATAATAATAATAATAATAATAATAATAATAACAATAATAATAATAATAATAATAATAATAATAATAATAATAATAATAAGGAAGTAATAAATTGTGTAACATAAGAGGCTTACGTGGAAGTTTTAAACATAAGCCCCAATACTAGTACGTACATATATATATATATATATAATAGTAATATTAATACAACTAAGTTGTGTTATAAAAGGTTTGCTGATAATGTTATTAGATAAACAATAAAAAAGGGGGGGGGGGGGTGAAAGTGGACTTTAATTAGGGTGGTGGAATAGGAGGATTAAAGCCATTCCTCTTACATAACATACATAAATTAGTACGGTTAATCAGGGAGAAGTTCGAGAACCCAAAAATACGCCATTGAAGGAAAAGGTATTTTCTTGCACCCCAGTCTTTAAGCTCTAATATTAGGGCTATTATGCTAGCACTACTGTATATGCCCTGGTATAGATTAGTTAATAAATCAAATTAGTTTCCAAGTTAGTAGAATGATTAATTAGGTGTTTTAGTTTACTACTTTTGCATTGATATGTGCTGGGTAGTTTTAAAAGGGTATGAAGTATGTTATTAATCCCATTGCTATGTATAACCTGACTTGTAAGAATAATAAATGTAAGTTGCATGTTGATATGTATAACTTGAATTATAAAAATGTAAGTTGCATGTTGATATGTATAACTTGAATTATAAAAATACTAAACGTAAGTTGCAGGTTGATGAATATTTTGTTTGTATATTATTGATGAAATGGATGAATAAATAAATAGAGAAGTAAATATAGCGATTTCAATAATTTATCTCTAATTCCAGTGGGTTATTAATTTATACTTTATTTTGGATTAGACACGATATCGGAGCTGCTTAACAAACAAAAAAAAAAAAGAGAAAAGAGAGACGATTTAGGAAATCTGGAAATCGCCAGCCTTATAAGTGGAGGTAAGTAGAAATTCATTTGCACCTACAATACATAGACATAGTACTTGTTTGTATTATCTTATGGAATATTTTTGATTTGTGCTTTTTCATATTGATTGATATGAATTATGTGGTGTGAACGATTGATTTAATATTGCATAAATATAATATTCACGAGCACGGGCATGTACATTGCATAAGTTGTACATAGCCTGCCTTGGCATGATTGATTGATTTGGTATTGTATAAACATAACGTTCACGAGCATTGACATGTGTATGCATGGGTCGTATATAGCCTGCTTTTTCATTGTGCGACGAAAAGAAACGAAAATGTTATGTTGACCACTACTAGTGTATCGAGGCTGGTGGCATGTGAGACATTGATAGGCTTGATTCATCAGGCTGGTGACATGTGAGACATGTATATGCTTTATGATATATTGAGTCGGTGGCATGTGAGACATGGATAGACTCGATTTGTTGGGCCGGTGGCATGTGAGACATGGATAGACTCTATGATTATGATTATTTATTGAGCTAGCTCTTTCCGGTGCACAGTAGGTGGGTCACGGGCCCTATAAAGATAAAATATTCCAAAACAGTGGTTAGAGTTTCAGTAGAATGCATATCGATATCACATCTCATTTAAAGTTTCTGCAAGCATTTTAATTATCGTACATGCATGATTTCTGCTTAGTAGGCTGTAGCTCACCTAGTTTGTGCATTGTAGGTGAGCATGTTGATGATGTGTAAGCTTACGGCTTACCGGGCATGTTGTTCGTGCTTCAACAATCTTTTGGGATTGGTGTACATGAATGACGACCTTTGCGGCTAAACCATAGGCGTACTATGCTTTCGGGGTGCTATTTATGTTATTCCGTTTGGATTTGTATAATGTTAATCAATTTTTGGGCATGTAAATATTGGTGTGATTGTGGTGAATATTTTTGGATCTGTTGTGGATTTTGCTGGGGTGTGAATGAGCCGTTATTTAGGGATTAGATTATACCTCATAAATGTGTTACAGGTTAATGAACAAAAAAATGTACAAATTTAACAAGATTAAAAATAAACTATATTGTGGGTTATTAGAGTGGGGTGTCACACACCGTATAAGCAGACTAATTAGTTGAACCATAATTTAAAAGTCTCAGTGCACGTATCATTTCAATTAAAAGACACTTAATTCTCATATTTGCACATTTAAAAATTCAGTTATAATTTTACACGATGCCTTTTTCCATAAATGATATGAAAAGATTATGATTATAAAAATAATAATATTTTCATATTTAAATTGGATTGTATGGTTCTAAGTTTAAAAGGAAATACATGCTCCATTCGCCATGCTATCAGTTTTAATTCTTAGCGTTAATCAAATTAAAATAATTTTAAATTCGATGACCAACATTCTAAGAAAAAGTGAAGCTCATTGAACCCCTTATAATTTAGGTGAATAATTTATTGTATAATTACATCTCTTTCTTCTTAGAATTTGTACCCAAATAAGCTAATATTTAAAAAAAATGATGATCGATATTACAATTAAAAATATCTATAACATCGTGACCTCTTTTATCCAAAAATAAAATAAAACCATGAGTCGAAGTGTCGAACGTGACATACATATTCTTTTACTTTGTTGATTTATGCACATGACATTTGGGATGTGAAATTAATAAAAACAAATACAATCAAGCGTTTATAGTGATTGGACAAAATAAAATAAGGCCTTACAACATTTATATCTTATATGATATTGTTTGGAGTTCTCTTTTAAATTAATTATTAATAACATAACTTATTACAAATAAATAACAACTTTGCATTGAAAGTATTTCTTAAAAAAAAGATGAGCTAATTGAAATAAAATATTATGAATCATAATTTGTCCAATAGCTAGTCATCACATACAAAATAATAGCAAGGCATCTTACAGTCGTTCAGAAATTGGAACAAATCCCCTACGATTTCACATCTGTTACTTTTCATATATTAAATTATCAGAAAAATATGTAAAATCAGATGAATGGCCAGGCCGTACCACAGGGCCCGGGTATATAGCTTTATTCATGCCTCGATTGTAACGCTGCAGAGGCAAAAGCCCGAAGGCTTTATTTCTGAAGTCTGCCATTCAGAGCCTGGAACCGCATTCGGGTCGTACAGCAGAGTGTGGTAACCCGAATCCTCCTGCGCAGAGAACATCAGAAGCTTCCCATTCAAGATCCCAAACCTAAACCCAATGCAGGAGCTTCCAGTCAACGGCACGGGCACCATCTTCCACGAACTGTCTGACGGGTTGAATATTGCCAACCTTCGCTCGTTTTTCCACTCCATGCAACATAGCTTCTTCCCGAGCACAGCGTGGGCAGTCACCATAACGCAACCATTTTTCATGCGGCACCACGTGTGGCTGTCAGGGCTGTACACGTCAACAAACCGTGAGTTTCCAATTGTGAAACTCGATCTCCCACCCATAATGTACAGCTTGCCCTCGAAGCCACAAGCGAAGCAGCCCCACCTTGGGCAACGGAGGCTCTCGATCACCATCCACTTGTTGGCATCGGGGTTGTACACCTCAGCGCATGAGAGAGATTCTCCATCAGCTCCACATCCTCCGACCGCATAGATCATGCCATTCACTTCGGCACAAGCAAAGTCATAGCGCGCCACATTCATGCTGGCTAATCTGCTCCAGCTGCAACAGAAAGAAAAAACACGGTGTTGAATAAATTCCACATATGGTAGGTTAAAGCATGATAATATTTGGAAAATGAAGATATAGTTTCTAATAGTTCACACAATACATGTAATCAAATCATCCAAATAAAAGTTTGCACGGTTAACGTATGCAGAAAGAAAAGGTATCCAACTGTTTATAAGAGAAAGGTTTACATAAGAAGCAGCAATGTATGTATCAATAAGCAGGCACGACTCGTCCAGCAAAATTTCTACATCTTGTGGCACTAGGAGAAGGGTCACCAAGTGAATATAATGATAATATGATATATCGATATGATCTGTTTTCACAGTACAGAGGCCAACATATATTGCACCCAAAAATATTATTAGACCATCAATGTAAGGCAATATTCTTCAGTCACACAATCACTAGGAAAGGACCGAAAGGTCCGTTATCAGCCGACAATATAAAACTAGTTATGTAAAAGCATCCTCTAGTTGGTCACAGAATAAAATATATCCAATTCAAACTAATAATTAAACTGTATGAGCAATAGAAAATGCTTGAGAAATATGGGGAAGGAGTGAGAGAAAATAAACCTGTTTAGGCAAGAATCATATTGGTAAACATCAGATGAAACAGAAGTTGTTTCATCAACAACAGAATATCCAGCAATAACCATAAGCTTTCCATTGAGAACTACTACACCAAAGCCTGCTTTAAATGGTCCAGGCATTGGCAGGAGTTGCTGGTGTTTATGTCCAGAACGATCTAGAACCTCCCAGTGGCTTTCCTTTCCTTCAGCATCCACAGTTAGGATATAAAGCCATTCCTCAAGCATTCCAGCTAATTTTCGGACAGTAATGAACTCTTTGCTTTTGATGAAGGACCTCCATTGCTTGGATACAGCCCCCATGGCAGGAAAATTAGAACGGGGAACAAGAGCAAGGCAGTGCTTAGAAACGTCATCAGGCAATCCAGGCAAGATGGGACTATCATGATCATCGCAAACCTTAGAAATTAAGTATGATGCAGTTTTAGCATCAACAACTTCAGAAACTAACAAAGAACCACTTTTTGAAGTTGGGCTTTCTTGCTGGGCCGAGTTGGAGAAACATGTGTCTGATTCTTTGATTCTCTTCACAGAAATAGGACCCGGCATTTTTTTTGTTCAAGTCAAAGATTATAGGAATGTGGTACCACAATTGTCATTAACAGGAAATTTCTCAGAATAATGCAACAAAAAGACTGGAGTGCTGATTAAAGAAACTCATAGAAGCCTTCACTAATGGGGATTCTACAGGACCAAGGCATAAAAGATATTGCAAAACGGATCTCTTGTGGTGTAAAGGCCAAAGATTTTCTATGCTTTCTCCAATCAGATTCCAGGTCCATACCACTTTTACTGATCCTAATATGATTCAGCTTCTTCGACCCACCAAAGATGATATCCAATACTAAGTCTCTTGAACTGTTTTTTCGCTCACTCATTGCCCAAGCACCTACAATTGTCAAAAGAACCATTAAAATACACACACGCACACATTAAAAAAATAAGATGACACATAATACATAAAAAAAGGGAGATTAAAGAAACTAAAGAATACCTGAGAAGGCCATAACATAACGAGTTTTAACCTCCGTTGACTTCCATTTCTTTGCGGTTCAATTTCTACACCAAGTTACAAGACATGAGACACACACACACAATGTTAAAGCAGCTCTAGGATACCTTGACTAGATGCGCAATCAGAGCATGGAATGATATTTTCAAGAGCAGAAGAGAAACAAGCCTATATTGATCCAAATCTTCATGATTTATAGAAAAATTGAACATAGCAAACTCACATAATAACCGATCCTTCTGATAGATGAATTACTAGAAATTAAAGCAGCGATTCAATCAACTGTAAGTCTCAAATAACTCAAATCAGCCAAATTTATAAGTTACAAAAATAATGTCAAGTGGTGACTAACTCGATGTGTTGATGGGGGAAAAGAAATAAAAAAAATAAAAAAATGTATGGTACTTTTACTAAGCTTATAAAGATGCAACTATTGAGCTAGGTTACCCACCAAGCCACCCCTTGCCAACCAAACCACCCACTACTCACAATATGGAAAAGTGAAAAATAGAAATTATCCCAGCAACAAAAGATTTGAGGTAGATTCTTAACCAATTTCAGCATCGTCAAACAGGTAAAAGATAAATAAAACATAGATCTAAACGGGGCAAAATGCAACCAACTTATAACATTTACTCACTTACAAATGCAATAAAAATAATCAAATAATAATTCAAGAAATCAAAAGAAAATGAAGGCAACGCCGCAACGAGTTAGAATTAGATCCAATACCCAATTAAAAAAAAATGATAGCAATAGATCAGCTCTAAGAAGGAAAAAATGTCCAAATTATTCAAGAGAAACTCAGAACAATATATGTATCGCAAACAGATCTAATGCCATGATAAACACAATAATCAACTAAATTAAAATTACAAAAAAAGAAAAAAAAGACAAAAGCATACCTTCAAATCGAGAAGGAAGGTTAACTAAGGAGTATTAAGCCTTAAAGAGATGCAGAAATGAAGAGATGTGAAAACGGATAAGAGTTCAGAAAAATCTGCGAAAATATTGGAATGGGTAAGAATAAGTTATGGAGAAGAAGTGGGCTGAATAAATGTAATGATTGGGGGACGGCACACCTACACCGTTTATAGATGCGCGTGCATATATACATACATATATATATATATATACATATATATATTCAGACAGACACACTATGGCAGGGCAGCACAACGTGCGCTGCCATCGGATTTCAGCCGAATCGGAAAGATTTGATATAATGCGTGTGACTTCATTGGATTTTAAATATATATAAAAAAAAAATATGAATTATGCAGAATTTCATTACTTATCTTTCTTTTAATATTTATAAATTTCAAATGATGTTTTTATCAAATTATTTATCCGAAATTAATAAAAAAATAAAAAGTACAATGCTAATTATATGTACTAAATAAAAAATATATTGCAAATATATATAGTTAATTAATTATACTAAATATATTTTATAAATAAAGATATCAAAATAAAGAAAATGAATAAAAAGAGTATTAAAAATCATCTATCAAATCTTATTTGATGTTTCAATTTGTTAATGATGTGTAAATGTGTAAATTGAAAATACCAAAATTGAAGGAAAGTTATTAAATGTTATTTTATTATTAAGAAATGTGCAATGCAAATTTCTTTTACAGAAATACTTTTTTTTTTTTCATATGTAATATTTTAAAATATTTTAATTAAAATAAAAATTATAACCCGTTGGAAGTATTCAAAACACTTCAGAATTTCACCAAGACTAATGATTTATATAATATCAAGGTTTAAATTTTGTTTGTGAATACCCAAAAAGAATATTATTTAATCATTTTACTCTTAAATCAATTTGTAATTTTGATAAATTAAATTTAATATAATATTAGAGACATAATTTAATAAATTATTTTTCACTTAGTTTTAATTTGAGTAATATTTATTTATTTGGTAAATTGGAACTTGATGTAGTATGAATGTTTGTGTTAATTTAATTTCCATGCATTTGATAATTATATGGTAGGGGATGCAAATTATTGAATTACGTAGGATCGATCCAAGAAGATGAAAACTAAAATATCGTACGAGGAGGTGGAATTTTTTGGTCCAACTTCTAAATTTCTACTACAACCATTTATTTTTTTCGAAGGAAAACAACAAGATATTTCGAACTTGCCAATTTTTTTTACCAATATAAGATGGTTAGGGATCTTGATCCATATTTTATTCAATTTTTCATCTTCTATTTGAAAATATTTAATACACGATGTGTGTTAATTAGTTATTTCATTTATATACAAGTGTCGTATAGTATAGTGATTATTTTAAAATAAAAGATACAACAAATAAAATACAATATTCAACTTGATCTTTAGGCCCAAAATTCATTCGTTTAAATCCTAAAGCGGTTCATTTATGTTATCAAATTCATTTAGAATTTGTTTGGGCTTTCGTTTCTTTTTTGCAATAGGATTTCGTTTCTTTTTTGCTATAGGATTGTCTTTGAATACTTTTTTGTGAATTTTTGAACAATATAATTGCAAATTATCAGTAATTTTTCTCCCAAATTCTGAAGATTGTTTGTCTGTTTAAGCATTAATATTATTTTTTATTTAAAAGTAAAAAAAACTCCAATTCTCCAAATACCCCAAATATACCATCTATAAATACCCAAATTCAATGTTTATTGAATGTTATTCTTTTTTGTAATATTGATATAGCATGACTACTAGATTAATGAATTTATAGTTATGTAACGAGAGTTTGATTTCTCTGTTTTGTTCGGTGTTCTATTATCTATTTTTAAATATTTAATATACAATATATATTAATTAATAATATTATATATATATATTTAATAATTACTTTAAAGTAAAAATAAAATACAAAACAAAATAGGAAATCAGGAAAACCAATTTTTTTGACAAAAGGGAATCTTTGTTGATGATGAAGCATGTGGTCCAAATTCATACAATTAACTAAAGTAAATGTTCACTACTTAGACATTTAAGCACCCTACCCCTACCCTCTATGAATAGAATATTGTTAGATCTGTGGTTCTAAATCCCTCCCACCCATTGAGCTTTGGTTCCCTTCTTTTTTATTTTATTTTTATTTTTTTTAAATTTTTTTTATTTTAATTTAACTTCCCACTATGTAGACATTGAAATTTATTATTAAGTAGTGATTTTATGTTGGAGGAATTTATACAATTTAGAATTTCTACGGATAAATTTATTACAAAACTTCTTTAATTATAAATAAATATATTATTGGTGTAGTAATGTAATTATTCAAACGTGTTGTATGGTGATTATTTTAAATTAGAAGATGAAACAAGAATAAAATAAAAGATGTTAACCCATGTAAGAATATTCGATTCACAAATTTGAAAAAGTGAATAATAAACCTTAATTCCTAATATATCAAGAAACTTCAGTATAAAGTCTTCAAAGAAAGAATTGCAAAATAAAATAAAGTGTGGATATGTTAGTAGTTGAACAACAACGTTAGCATGTGATACATTTCTCGTCATTTTTTTTTTTATCACCAGAAGACTTTGGACATATTATTTATACTTTTAGGGTTCTTTAAAGCAAAATAATAAGTCATGGACATATTTAACTAAAACAACTTAATATTTTAAGAATTTTGATTTATATCTGTTACCGAGGAAATATTTTTGGAATTTTTTAAAGTAAAATAATACTAGAAAATATCTATATATATTGAAAAAAAGCTTGTTTTTTTTGTAGAAGTATCTTCTTCCCATATTTTATTATGATGTGTGTTAAATTCAATTTGTTGTCTCTTTTTTTATTTTTTAGATCTCTAATGTAGTAAAGATTTCATTTCCTCAAAACAACGTGATGGTTACAAGCAAGTTTTCGCTAAACTGGCCTATAGTCTATCGAATTATATTTTTAAAGTACTAGACGTATTTGAAGTTATTAAAAACAAAGTAATGTGAATCTGACTCCTAACATGAAAATCTTCTGACATTATCAAAATCTATAGAACTACAATTATAATCTACAGTTACATGTTAAAATCACTCATACCAGAAATCAAGTGCGAGAATGAAGCACAAATCATGGTTTGGTATTGCAGGGGTTCACATGTCTTTATCACACTGAACTGGCCTGGTACACATACTAAATTGAGAAAGACTTAGCATGATTGTGATGGTGAATGGTCCTAATTAAATTAAATGGGCATCATCGTCCTCCACAAAACAAACTGAGTGGTTGGTTGATTTTACTTATGAGACTCATATTCCATCTTGAAAACGAAACCATAACCTTAACCTCAATCAAATTTGTGAGCACATAATGTGGCTGGCTGTGCACAAACCCTAGAATCTGGGAAATGGCTTTGGATTCATATATATCATCTTATCTTACATATACTCGCATGGCTACAAATTTGATTCTTAGATTCTTCCACTCAATAACCACCCCACCTGTACACATCTATATATATATACATATAGTTGTATAAAGAAATCTTATCCTACATATTTACGATGAATATTTTTAAGAATGTCTAATTATGTTTCATCTAAATTTATACATCATGACCATATTAATAGGTGTTTATCATATATGTGCATATTATCATCTTTAAATACGCATAGATTGAAGAAGCTCCTAAAACTCGAAGAATGACCGCAGAAAAGAAGAGTGGAGAAAGTATCTTAGACCAAAATAAACACATGTGATTATTGAGTGAGATTATAATATAAACATAACTCAATTATGATTTGGCCGCCAAATTATCGTACAAAATAGATTATCAAAATTAAAGTAATTTTGAAATTAAAAAAAGAATAGAGAAACAACAAAAATTATTTGGAATTCATTATTTGTAATTTAAATATTTATTTTCCAATTTTCAGAAAATATTTGTAATTTTCATAATTTATTATAAAATTTGAATTTTAGTTTATTTTTTGGATTTGATTTGTAGTTTTCAGAATATATATTTAATTTCTGAAATTTAGTTTCAGAATTTTGAATTTATATGTAGTTTTCTAAAATTTATTGTTACCTTTTCAATTTATATTGCAATTTTCTAAATTTATTTTTTATTTCCATAAATGTATCAATAATTTTAAGAATTTATTTTTATTTTCAAAATTTACTAAAGGCCCTCTTAAAATGCATGCACAACTCACATGTATAATTTCTACCAAAATTTTGACGGTAGATTGGTTGGAGTTGGCAAATTGTAACTTTTAAAGTTTGGCTACCTAATAATAACAATTTATACTTTGTATGTTTTAGTCCAAATTCACTAATTATGTGGCGGTTAAATTTTAATTTTTTCTTTTTTATACAAATCATATTTTCTTAAAATGTTTTTACCAATAATATAATAAAATATTTTAAATATTAGTTTACTAAAAATTATATTTATTTTTTATTTTTATTAAATTATAATTGTACATCACATAGGGTAATGCTAGTCAATTTTTAAGAAAAGAATGATGTAACTGTGATTGTATCCTTTTAAAAATTCTAAAAAATTGAAGGTTGTAAAATAATATGTTATTTTTTTATTTTAATTTTTTTTTATCATAATTCCAAGTAAAATACACTTGAAAAATGTGTGTGTAAGTAAACACTTTACTATTTTCAAGTTTTAAGTTTTTTCAAAAAATTATGATGGCACCCCTCTAAAAATCAGAAAATAGAGTCTATAAAGTAATATGTTAATCCTTCATTTCTTTAACTTTAAATAATTTTTTGTAGTAATTCCAAGTAAAATACACTTGAAAAATGTGTTGGTAAGTAAAAACATTCATATTTTAAAGCTTTAAGAATTCTTAAAAATCTGATTTTTTTTAATAAATGGAGTATGTACAATAATATGTTTGAACTTGATTTCTTTGACTTTTAATTAGTTTTGTTGTAATCCCGAGTAAAATCATTTGAAAATGTGTTTGTAAGTAAATATCTTACTATTTTCAAGTTTTAAGAATTTGAAAAAAGCTGTGGACACCCTTTTGAAAAATCTCAAAAAACGTAGTCAATGAAATAATATGTTAATCCTTTATTTCTTTTACTTTAAATAATTTTTGTTGTAATCCTAAGAAAAATACACTTAAAAAATGTGTATGTAAGTATAAACTTTACTATTTAAGTTTTAAGAATTTTAAAATACTTACAGGCATATTTTTCAAATGTATTTTACTTGAAATTACAACACAAATTATTAAAAGATAAAGAAATAAAGGATTAACATATTATTTTACAGAGTTCATTTTTTTAGAATTTTCAAAGGAGTACCATCATAGTTATTTTAAAATTCTATAAAAAGTTGTAATTTATTACTCATAAATTGACATTTTACAATTAAATTATTGTTTTTATTTGGCATATTATATAAAAAAAAAGTTTTGTTTAAAATTGACCGTACTGTCGAGGCACATCAAAATTAATTATATTTTTATTTTTCTTGTTTTCCTCTATTATTTTGTAGTAGTGGGAAATAAGGGTCGATCCCACCGAGAACGATTGAATTATTTGTATGCTTTATTTATGTAACATTCTCGAGTGTAAATAAAAGGGGGGTATGATTGATTTGTTCCCACCACTAACAAATTTAAATATAATCTAATAAATAAAAATCAAGTAAGCAAACAATAATATATATAATAAGTAATTCTGTTTCGCGGTTTAGTTTTCCTCTATTCCAAATTATATGATTATGTGACTGTTGATTTGTTTTATTCTTTAAGTGTCCAAAATACATTTTTTGAATTTAATTTGTTAAATGCATTATCAATTAGGATAATAGGGTGACATGCTATTGAATTCATACGCTCGATTCAATTAATTTTGAATTACGTTGATTCTAATAATAACTATTATTAGTTGCTACAAATGAGTTCAACATCACAACAATTACGAATTACAACTTAAACCCTAGCACTAAATATACAAATTATCAATTAAGTTGATTAAACATAATTAACAATCTATATATCATAAATTCATTCATTCAATCAATGTAATAAATTCACACATATTAAATTAATATAGTATCACAAAAATTAAAATAAAGTTCAAACATCCTCTAAACCAAAATATAAAAATTAATTACACATCTCATATCTAATAGTCAAAATCACAAAAACGAGACAAAGACCGTCAGAAAAGAGCAAACCCACAATCCAAATGGTTGTGAGCCAGCCAATTCTTCTCTCTCTCCTTGCCTTAGAATTCCAATATCTCCTTAGGGTGGCTGCCAATGCTCCGCAATTGATTTTCCCGTCCCTGCGTGAATCTGTTGCTGATACTTTTCAAGGGTGGCTGCCCTCTTTTTTACTGTTGTCCTGCGTGAATGAATGATGGCCGCCAATGCCTTCTTCTTTTGCCCTAATTCTTCTTATGTATGGGCTTAATTAATTATGAACTTAATTGTTAATTAATTAAATTCTTAATTTTTAGTTCATTAATGTAACAATTATGTCCTCTTTATTCGGACAGGCCAAGGAGTGACCCATCTTGTAATTTTTAGCCCATAAACTCTTCTTTAATATAACAATCATGTCCTTTTTGTTTGGGTGGACCAAAGAGTGGCCCACCTTTTATGTGAGTTATTGTTCGAAAATGTTCATAATTTGCTGTAAATAACTACAAAACAAAACGGAAGTAATTATCGTCGAAAGATTAAATAAGTAAGAAATATATGTGCATAAGAATTAATGTATTAAAAATACAATTTTATCAATTAAAAATACGCATAATTTTCTACTTATCAAAAACTATAATATTTTTCCAATAAAAAATTAGTATTTTAGAACAATTTTAAAAATTATTACTGGTTTAAAAAAAAATCTAAAACACAAGAATACATAAAAAAATTATGCTTGTAGTAGACATCGGCTCTGCAAGTTTTGTGTAAATCTGGGTCGAATCAGGTAAGACCCACATTTAAATTTTATTTTGATGAAATTAATGCACTGCATATAGCAGAATCTATATATATATATATATATATATCTTGTATTTTAGTTTTTATGTAAACTTAATTACCCTGGAGGTAAAAGGGGGGAGGGGTTGTTTGCCCGGGAGAGATGGTCGACCAATGATTCATTCAACAACTCATAAGAATGTCCTCTGGAGTCGAATCAATAAGACTTTTCCAAATTTATACCTAAAAGTCTTTAAATGAGTATTTATATTCTCAATGTATCGGGTATTCATAAAATAACGATGATTTTTTTTTTCTTTCAATCTTGAAACAAGTACAAGTATTTCATTTAAGATGAAATTTACAAATACAATATCAATTTTATTTTTTTAAAAGTCTTGCATCTAGAATATAGATCCATGAGAAGCTTGTCTCGATCAGTTTCATTCTTTCCTATATGCAATCTCTATATATACTTGCATTCACTTACCTTGATCTATCAAGTATTCATAGTTAAGAAGCTTATAAAACCTTAATGTTGGCTAATTTTGACTGAGTTGTGCTGCGCAACCAGCTCATGAACTACATTTTCTCTTTGTCTACTTACTATTTTACTTACCATTTTTGCCCTTTTATTTGGTAACTAGTAAGACTTTTTAGTTGATCATTCCTTCAAACGAAAAACCATACCATACCTAGAATTAGTTATATATTATTTCTCTTAAACTTGAGTTTATTATAAACTAATGATTAGATAGTTATTAGTCTTCAAAATATAAATAAGAGAGAGTTAATTATTATATGAAAAATACATTTATAATTCGAAACTATAATTATTTAATAATCAATATATGTGAAATGAACAATATGAAATTGGCATGAAATGTCTCCTTGATGTGTTGTGATACTTAAATGTACGAAGCCATTGACCAGAAAAATTGATCCATTAGAATAACTTACAATTCAAAATAATAAATAATTTCAAGATTGATATAAATTAGTATTATTTTTCTTTACTTGTGCCACCCATTGTTCAATATTATACTTATCTTTCATAATTTGCTTGTAATTAAAATTTCATTTGGTTGCTTTCATCCAAAATAAATAGAATTATTCTCCTTTTTCAAATCACCCCTATTAGCCATAGTATTAGTCAAAAGCAAAAAAAAAAATAATTAAAAAATGAGAGGACCCTAAGCAATCCTAATCTTATCAATTAGTTTACCGAAAATAAAAGTCAAATATTATCGTGGTGTATGGAATTATGAAATTATTCAACTCAAAAAGTGACTTTTGGATAAAATGGAACAACTTCTTACGTGTCATATTGTACGAAATGGTGTACAATATTATTAGTGAATTTTTTAATTTTTTCTGAAAGAATCTTCGTGAATATTATATTCAATTACCAATAATTAAATAATATGAAAGAATAAATTTTGTCAAAGTAAAATGATGATGAGAATGATGATTAATTAAAATAAAGGTTGAAGCAAATTTGGGGGTGGATTAAGCACAGTGACTTTTGGTGCTCCAAGAAGCCATACACCATGTCTTTGTAACTCTCTTCTTTTTCATTTGTAGGGTACATTTGTTCTCATAAATATTGCTTAAATTTAATTATGTTGGATGGAGTGTTTATCTTTTATTTATACATAATCATACATATTTATTTAAATACTTATTTGTTGGCACTTTATAACATTATCACTCGTTTTGAATCTGACTCTCACTCACTTCTGTAAAAAATATCACAATTATATGGATTTATATTTACAATTATTTTTAGGCTGTACATGATTTTATTTATGATTTCTTAGAATGGCTGTTGGCAGCTGTGGAATCCTCATTAAAATTATGTTGGATTGGATTGAAATAAATAAATAAATAAATAAATAATAATAATAATAATAATAATAATAATAATAATAATAATAATAATAATAATAATAATAATAATAATAAAAAGGAAAAAAAAAACCCACCCCTCTAAGTTTAAGCTATTGCCTTTGAGTCAAAAGAAATATTTACAAGATTATCGTATAACTCCTCATAATACATAAAAATTATACTATAGTATTCTAAAAAAACACTAAATTTTGTAAAATTGTAATTCTATAATAGCTTTTCAAAATCAACTATAAAAAAAAAATAAAAAAAATCACAAAGTCAAAACAAGTTGACAATTCAAATCATTATCAATTTTTAGAAAGATTGTCAATCGAATTTTACTTTTGATCATTGGCTCAAAATATAAAAAAAAAAATTTGAACCATAAAAATATTAATGTTTGAACTCTTGTTAAGTATTAACCTTTTTAAATTGGATGGCCAAACTAGTATAAAAAATTGGAAACCGTAGCTCACTTCAACATCTTCTCACGCTCAATTATAATATGATTGTCAATGTGTATTTTGCAAAATCATTCACCAAGAAGAGATCAAATGGTTTCACTTTTGTGATCCAAACTTTTATTTTTCCATTTTTTGAGAAACTTTTTGCCTAGTGTGGCATCTAATCTGTAAAAGTTTGTTTGATGGATTCAGAATCTTTTTCCGAAAAGTTGACCATCACTCAAATTACAAAATTATATTAAATTTGGGATTTATTTTACTAAATTTAGAAAATATATATATGCTAAAATTGAAATTTTATAAAAGTTCATGATTAATTATTTACTTTTATTCAATTAAGCCTACCCTGAAACTCATGGCATATGGATTAAACTCAATGGATAATATTGATAGTTCCATTTATTTGTGGCCCATTCAATCCCTATAATAAAATAACGTAAATAGGCTTGTAAGAGAAAAAGGCTGATAGTCTCTACTAAGGCCCATTTAGGTTATAGCACCCTGCGCCACAGATAAATACACCCCTGAGTGGAAGACTAAGAGGATCCAATGGATGAATTTTTATTGGGTTATTTACCGAAATAATGTAAATAAAAAATAATTTATAAAATAGGATAGATGTAAAAATTATTTATAAAATAGGGGAAAATGTCACGTCCGTTGACGATGTTTGGTAAAAATGTCACCGGGCCTGACGTTTTAATTTTAAAAATAAAAACGACAAGCCCACTAATATTTTGGATTTTTTTACCTAAATAATGCAGAAAAATATATTTTGTAAAATAGGTTAGTTTGGGAGAGTGTTTTGAAAATAGGGTAAAACGTCAAGCCCGATAACGTTTTTTTTGGTAAAAACGTCACCGCGCTGACGTTTTTAATTTCAAAAGTTATATATGTGTATTATGTTTATCAATCAGGCATCCATGCATCCATCCATATATATGTATATATATATATATATGCAAGTATATATGTATATAACTATCAAATCGTACTTTAAACAAACAAAATATTTAAAGCTGACAAACCGTATAAAAACCCCACCTCTTACTTGACTTCTCGTAATATAAGAAAAATCTCATGCAAGTGATATGCTTCTAATCCACGTGCCTTATCCCTCACCTATATCGTAAATAAACAAAATCTTAATATCTAAGTGTAATAGGCTTATAAAGATGAAGAATAAAAAAATAAAGAACATGTCAAATATGAGAATTGATTTGCTTCGGGGGGTCCTGGTCACGGATGGAAGAAACTGAGGGCATAATGGTCATTAGTTGTGTTGGGAATGAATAAAAAGAAAATCTCCTTCCTCCAGAACCATGATTCTTCTTCAAAGAAACTTTCTCTCTCTATCCATTGCTCCCCCAATCTCCATAAATTTAGAGATATCAGTACATAGGAAATCAGAAAATTTAAGGATGACAAGATAAGATGGTTGGTAGATATTTAAAGCAATGACGGCGGTGGTTCGGTAACTAGAAATGTAAAAGAATGGTTTTAATCTGGCCATGACTAAGGTAGAAGAACAATAAAAATTTATGGGTCTTTACCTGAAATTCTGAAAATCCCGGATGAAGAATGTTGAAGAAATACTGGGTTGTATTTATAGGTTTGGCATGATTTAAATCTAGATGTATCTTCTTAGTGAGAGAGAATCTGCATCTGTATCTAATCCTCTAACTAATTGAGAGAAAATATCTTCTTTACTAATAAAATGCTAACATTCGTAACCATAAGATTCTAAGAAAAATATATCGTATCTTGGCTGAAAGTTCTATTATATATATATATATATATATATATATTTGGGCTTAGAGAAAAATATCTTAAGGTCCAATAATCCTAATTGAAACAATAATAAGCCCACGTAAAGTAAAATAAAATAAAATAAAATAAATTCAGAAAATTAAATATTGCGTGAAAATAATCGGGTATTACATTCAATGTAACAACCCAAATATTTATTTAGATATATATTAATTTACTACATAGTTTTAATAAAAAAATATAAGTTACCAAATAAAAAATAAGTAAATAAATGTTAAGTAATTTCGTCATAATAACTAGGCCGTTAAAGAACATAAAAAAGAATTAGGACTCTACTTGATTTACTACAAAATTTAAGTCCTCAATATAAATCGTATAAAAAAACGTGATTAAGTAACCCTATTACTTTAAAATTTATAACAGCGGAAAATATAATTAATTTAAACATAATGAAATAATTATTCAATTTGGAAAACTCATAGCTTCATATAATCACGAAAGTAGACTTAATCATTTATTTTCGAAACGACATCGTTCCTAAGATAAGTGTGAAGAATAACATAACAAGCCCTAATAAACTTTCAATTCGATTATGAATGAGATGTAACCCATAATTCAAAGAACAATAATAAAAATATGCTTCATCCACCTGCTCCCGTCGCATTGACAAACTCGATATCCTAAAAAGTAGGAAAGTAAGGGGGTGAGCTACACCCAGCTCGTGAGGTTCAGGCTTGTCAAAATTAAATATAAGATTGTAAAAACACAATTAGAAAGTAACATAAACGTATCAGGCATAACATAATATAGCATCCGTATCATACATAACATTTCGTATCAAAGCTTGGCTAGCATATAATGGTGGATCAAATCAATGATCCCGTATCAACGTATCAAAACATATAACTATCAAATCGTGCTTTAAACAAACAAAATATTTAAAGCTGACAAACCGTATAAAAACCCCACCTCATACTTGACTTCTCGTAATATAAGAAAAATCTCATATAAGTGATATGCTTCTAATCCACGTGCCTTATCCCTCGCCTATATTGTAAATAAACGAAGTCTTAATATCTAAGTGTAATAGGCTTATAAAGATAAATAATAAGAAAATAAAGAACATGTCAAATATGAGAATTGATTTGCTTTGGGGGGTCCTGGTCACGGATGGAATAAACTGGGGGCATAATGGTCATTAGCTGGGTTAGGAATGAATAAAAAGAAAATCTCCTTTCTCGAGACCCTCGATTCTTCCTCCACTTTTCTTCGTCAAAGCAATTTTATCTCTCTACCCATTGCTCCCCCAATCTCCATAAATTTAGAGATATCAGCACGTAGCAGATCAGAAAATTTAAGGATGATAAGACAAGGCGGTTGACAGATGTTTAAAGCAATGATGGCGATGGTTCGGTAACAAGAAACGTAAATGAATGGTTTTAATCTGGCAATGACTAAGGTAGAAGAACTATAAAAATTTGTGGGTCTTTACCTAAAGTTCTGAAAAACCCGGATGAAGAATGTTGAAGAAATACTGGGTTGTATTTAAAGGTTTGACATGATTTAAATCTAGATGTATCTTCTCTTAGTGAGAGAGAATCTGCATCTGTATCTAATCCTCTAACTAATTGAGAGAAAATATGTTTTTTACTAACAAAATGCTAACCTCCGTAACCATAAGATTCTAAGAAAAATATACCGTATCTTGGCTGAAAATTCTATTATATATATATATATATATATTCGGGCTTAAAGAAAAATATCTTAAGGTCCAATAATCCTAATTGAAACAATAATAAGCCCACATAAAGTAAAATAAAATAAAATAAAATAAATCTAGAAATTAAATATTGCGTGAAAATAATTGGATAATACAGATTTCTCAGTTCATTTTATTAATTCTTATATGTAATCATTTGAAAAATAATATTTTTTTACCAGTTTACTTGGGATCCTTATGATTGGTCGCAACCGAAAATACTCCATTTACCTTCTCGATGCTTCCCGAACAATGTGCGATCTCAATGTCCTCTCATCTTTTTTTCATTTGTGGATTTCATCATCCAGAGATGGTCTTACGTTAGTTCCGAATGTTGCAAGAATTCCGCCGACTCGTTCGACCCTCTTGATGACTGAAAAATGAATGTGCATCAAATTGATCGTAAGGGGCATAAAAATGCTAACTAGATGGACATATACTATAAATATGTTCATCAATGAATGCGAAGACATGAATATATCAGGGGCACTCAATTTCTTATGAACCCAATGACGACTCCAGATTACTATGGTTGGTATAACTCGATTACACATCGTTTTATATCCCCTGTCGATATGCATGAAGAAATTTGAATCAAAACTGAAGATGCCTCATTGATACACTACATGGTACGCAATATACATCTTTATCTATCTAAGTTTTTCTATATATTCAATATGTTTTAATGTGTATATGTTAAATTATTTGTAGATTGAACAGTTGGAACTCATGAAGAAGATTATAAAGAATAGAAACATGTTGGGCATTGAGCAACTTAATTCTTTGTTAGATGAACATCTCTCTTTGTAAAAAAATATAGAGCGAACAATTGAAAGGCTGTCTCCGGAGCCTTCACACATGACGTATACACAGCCTGTACATCAACATGAGTCCCAAAGTCAATCAGATGAAATTTTGAGAACTAGAAGAAGTCATAGGGGTGATCATGAAATTAGCCCTGAACATCGGATGTCACCACCTGGGAATTTTGCATCAACCTCTTCACGACCAGGATGCCCAACTGAAGGAAATGTGTTGGATGTATAGGCCTTCAATGAGTACACTTACTTATACTCCGACATCACACTATCCATCTTTGTCCACCCCTCGCAATATCACCATATGAACTTTGACCTCGGAGCTGGAGAAACTACAAATGTGACAAACTACGAGTATTTCCGTCATGCTCCTATTTAACGCGTCTATTGATGAAATATAAAATTAATTAAGTCAAATATAATTAAAATTGTGCAATCAATGCAAATTCAACATGATCAAAACATGATCAACCCATTTTTTTGTGCATATCTTCTTTATTTTTTTCGCGAAAGAAATATATTTTCAACAAATTTTAATATTTTTTTGAAAATATCAAAAGAAATACACATTCAATAATAATTGATATTATTCAACAAAAAGTGATACATGTTCAATAAAAAATATTTTATTTTAATTTTAAGAATGGATATTTTTTAATCTTATTAGTAATACCTTTACACGAAACTGTTAGTAGTGAATCCAAAAGATAAAAAGAATTAATACACTTTCAACAAAAATATATTATCTTTTGATTTCAATAATTATCTCATTAGTAACACCTTTACAAAAAAAAGTAATACTATTTCAATAAAAAGTGAAATTTTTTAACAAAAACTAATACTTTCTTTTAAAAAATATTACTAGTAAATCAAAAAATTAAAAATAATATATATATTTTAAAAGATTGATAGTTTTTCAAAAAAGTTCTGTTTTTATTTTAATAATAAAGAATTCTTTAATTTCATTAGTAATGCTTTTTAACCAAAAGTAATACTTTGGCAAAAATTAGTTTTAATGATTCTAAAAGATTAAAAGTTGATATTTTATTAGGAGAAATTATACTTTTCACCAAAAAGTAGTACTTTTGAATAAAAGTTAATGCTCTTCCAACAGAAGGTTAGATTTCTTCAACAAAAATTAATAGTTTTTGAATAAGTAATACCCGCTACCAAAAGTAACCATTTTTGGAGGAAAAAATATGACGCAAAGAGCAATGATGGACTCAAGGAAATGGATTAACCATGCATTGACCACGTAATTTTGATCATATTTGTTCCAATTAACTATCCATCTTACTATGAGACTGTTATAAGGAGTTTCTGTCCTTCTTTATTTAGTTATACCGTAAGGGACAAGGACAATTTTATCAAGTAAGTGGATACACTCACGATTTCTTCTCAATTCTTTTTACATTTATACTACAAGGTAAGGGGACAAAATTTTATAAAGGGAATTTGGACCAACTCATATATTCATTTCTAAATGATAAATGTCCGTCCTTGGCCCCTTAGGTGTCCAAGAATGTCTGTCAATGGCTCCTCAACATAAAAGGTTCTACTTACTGGGTGGACTCAGATTCAACAACTACTATCAATTGTTTTTGGTATCTAAAATGAAATAAGACTATGTTTGAATTGAGTTGGAAGTCTCCATTGAACAACTAAATGTTCATAACCTTTTTTGCTTTTGTACAATTAAGTGAATGGGAAGTGATGTTCGTACTACAGGTTGAAGTAGAGTTGATTATTAGTGTAGAAGTCACATCAATATATTTTAGTAGATCGTTTTATATTATTATTGTAAAGCTCATATTCAAGAGACAGATAGTACAACATCAACACATACGACACATAAGATGTGGAAGTAAAGTTCCCATGTGTATTGAAATACTAATCTTTAAAAATAGTTACAATTTTTCAATATAGAAACATAAATTATTTTATTAATATTAAGCATTTTTTTAAATTTGATAGCAACATACAATATAATATTTAAACAATATTAAATAAAATCCTATGAAAAATTATATGATGCACAAGGCACTTACAAGAAATGTACCTGCAGTAGTTTTTACTTTAGATGCTCAATCTTTAGCAAGAAGTATGAATGAAACCTTAAATTGGTAAAAAAATTAAGTTAAGACATCTCATGGATGATATATGATGATCAAATCTTCCGCCAAGATATTGGATAACCTAGGGGTACTTTACATCCATAAAATACTGAGAAATAATTCCCAGAAACGCCAACTAATTGCCAGGTCCAGTCTCCCTTTTAGAATTGCTGATCGTAGCTAATTAATTCATAAAAGAGCCATAATAACATGAAAAAAGAAACTCAAGAAAAGGGCTTAGTCCCTTGAAAAACTATCAACTACTGGAGCAGTTCAACCACAGTTTTACGGGAACAATTAAGAGAGATAATGAAGTGTTCTGGGAAATATCGCTGATTCTTGACGGACCGTAACAGAAAGGTACAAGAATCTGGCCTACTTATTGATCGGAAAGGACAGGCAGAAAAAGAAACTAAAGAAAGAATATTGTATAGACTATAGAGAACTGAAATCAGAGTTTAAATTATAAAACGTTTACAGAATTACAGGGAAACATATACCAACCAACCCAAAGCAAAATAAGAAAATGGCGATAGCAGTACAGAAACATGTTAACCAAAATTAGGTGCAGCAAACAGATGATAATTGTAACAAATTCAACATAACTTAGCCAATTTTCTTGGCTTCCTTGTACCTATATGGCTTTGCTCAGTGTATCTTGAATCATGTTAACAAAAAAATCTCAGATCCTTTCCATCCATCTGTTTTCATAATACTAAGGACTGCCTCTGTAGTGGAATGGCCACTGTTACCCACCATCAAATGAATCCTAATTGTCTCCAATGGAGCAACTGCAGACCTTGAGAAAGCCCCAGCAATTCCATCGCTAATTAACCTTCTTAATGGAGGACTGAGGATTAGAGAAACTTAATCTTGAGCTTAAGCCCACTTTTTTGCCTTCTTATCCATCATACCTTTTCCTCCTCGGCCATACAAATATTCTATAACCCTTCAGGCAACAAAACATACTTCACCAGCAAATCACCATATGGTATTTTGAGATTTTTTGTTATTTCTTATTTGCACAGGGGCAGATAAGCCACTCATTTCTTCTTTCCTACCCACCATTCAAGAATTTCAGAAACCCCAGAAGGAATCCCCTGTATAGCCTCTGCTACTTTGTACTTGTACCATAATCTATAAGAAAAAACTACTACTAATTTTATTTTTATTTCCATATAGAAACACCACAAGGATTCCACCATAATCTATCAGAAAAGACTTCTAAAGCTTCATCATGGACATGAAAAAGAAAATAATGCAGACTGAAGAAGAAATACTCACAGCTCTTGGAAATGCAAGCATTTCCTCTTGACCAGACAGAAAAGAAATAATTCCCAAGGGTGCTCCGCCGCCTGAACTGACATTGCCTTCTGACAGAACATCTCTCTAAGTTGGGCATTTTTGAAATAATTGACAACATGATCCATAACCATGTATTTTTCCCAGTCGAATCCCACTTGTAAGTACTCCAATAAAGTTGTTGTGTAAAGAGAACAAGACAAGGACTAAAAAATATAAATAGACCAAATAATTGAATTTGCGATATAACATTATACCAACGGTGCAATAAGCTATTTAAGATACACGTCTTTCTAAATCAAATAATGCATCCTCTTCAGTTCCCTAAAATACATCATCAATAGAAGCAGCAGCAGAACGATATAGGCAACAATGATGAAAGTAGAATCCATTGATGAGGCAGATAAATCTCCTAGCCTGACAGAAAAAATCTATCATTAATCACAAAGAACTGGGTGTTTTGAGGCAAAATTTTACCAAACAAGAAAATATAATAATAAAGCATAAATTAATTCCAGAGACATGCGTGTCGATACAACAAACCCCCACCACCACCACCCCAATTAAAAAAAAAAAGAAAAAAAGAAAATCAATACAATTACATCCAGTTAGTTATCTTCCAAACAGTCTCATTCATCAGGTTCTTAAGGAAGCCGATAGATTGATTACCCACACCACCACCCACCAAAAAAAAAGGTAAAAAAATCTAGAAATTCGATTTTGCTCTCTTGTTAATTGATGAGGGGTTTGCCAACTTTTTGGAACCAAATTACCTTTGGTGACAATTACAAATACCTCACTCGAGGTTTGATCTATATACAAGTAGATACCAAAAAACTTTCTAAAATTACATGCACCTCCCATAACTTTTTTGTTATCTTCCATATGAATGGCTGCTACGTCCTCAGCATCTTTATTTTCATAAAATTGTATACTCGTGAAGTGTCAATGTCCACAGAACAAGACATCTGAGTTTAAAATGGGAAATATAACAGAGTTATATAAATGAGATAAGAACATTGGAGAAAAACTAGAAGAAAGATGAAAATGAGGTCTTTCCGGCTGCAGTAACTCCAGCAAGATCATTGGATTGTTACTATGGTTTCAAAGCATACTTGTTAGAGGCGCGAGGCGCACAGAGGCACAAGGGGTGTTCTAGCGCCCGAGGCGCGAGGCGCGCGCCTCTTTGACAAACACAGAAATTCTAAGAAAAAACATTAAGAATCACTAAAATAAATAGAAATCTTTCATTTCTAAGCTAAAATAAGCATCAAACAAAAAATAACTATACAAAGTAATCATCATTATTATAATCCTTCTCCTCCTCCACAGCATCATCATCATCAGTTGTTAAATCTTTCTCCTCAAATTCTTCTTGTTCTTTTTCTTCTTCACTTTCCTCTTCTCCATATTAAGTTTCTTCTTCACTCTCCATCCCCTGCTTTTTTCTAACTTCAAGTTTCTAACTGAAAACCCTAGCAAAGATTATGTCAATCTATGTTTATTAGAATGCCGTATATTATGCTAATCTATGATAATTAAGCTGCCATAAATTATGTCAATCTATGATTTAGGAAAGCAAATTAAGAAAAGCAAAGATTAAGGAAGCTGTCCTGTCAATTTATAATCTCTTTGTCCTAAGTTAAGGAAAGCTGCCGTAAATTATGTCAATCAGTAATTGACAGAAAATCAAATCCTTCCTGAAAAAGAAAAGTCAAAATTTGCCAAAAAATCAAGATTTAATCTCCTGCAATTAAGGTCCAAATCAAGCTGCAAGTTTGATTGCCCCTGCCTTATATGTTGCCCAGAAATTGATCCATAACACTGCAGATAAATCTGAGACCAAAATGAGCGCCTCAGGCGCGCCCCGGGCGCAATTGCAGAGGCGCTTAAGGCGTGTGCCTTTTGAACCGCGCCCGCCTCCACTGTGCAGAGACGCAGTCCTACTAAATCTATGCGCCTTGCGCCTCAGGCACGCCCAACTCCAACAAGTATGTTTCAAAGATATTTGTAACATGCTTACGTAATGAGCAAATGAGCACATTTAGCATAGAAATAAAATGTAAGGTGAGGGGAAAAAATGGCAGTAGCAATGCATGGCCAGCAAATTTTATCAAGGAAAGTAGAACGATAGATATTTTCACATGCTCCCCTGCGCACTCATGCATACACATATTAACTATTCTCAAAGAACAATTTAATACAAGCACATCCTAAGCAATTCATCTACCTGAATTCAACCTTCAAATGCCAGATAAAAACAACATGAAGATAGATAAGTATGGAAAACTGAAATAAATGATTTTGCTGTGATATTCAATAAGACAGTCTGCAGGATTCTGAGGCGCCATAGAACTTCTAATTACATGAGCATAATATACAAAATTTTGGAAGTATATATGCAGAAGTACTTGCAGAAATACTAGAAGAATCTGAGATACTCATCAAGTAAAGAGCATGGAGTTCATAGGGTCTTTTCGTGGTACCATGAGATTCCAGGCTTCCAGAAAGAGAAGCCAGTGAAAGAAGAAATGGTAACAATTCTGTTGGAGTACCAATACGGGTTTGATTTGAACATAAATTATCAGCTCAACTTTAATTGCATCACTAGATCTTTCATTTGAAATAATATCTGCTTAATACTTATCAACTGCATATAGCTGGAACAGCAACAAACTAAAACTTAAGTCGTAGAACTTACCTGATCAATTGAACTCTGTGTTATATATAATGATGGTAATGAATTTCATTTCCAATTAGAACACCTGCACGCTGCTCGTCTTGTCAGCCCTGTAACTCTTGAAAAATCTCGTTTTGCATGCCATCCTGAAAGGAAATACTTTGTGGCCAAGAACTATATCATTATAGGAGGACAAAATTATGAGCAGTTGATAGAAGAAAGTAGTTATCTGGAAGATTTTACTAGATGCACACCTGATTCAAATTCTATGTAGTCATTAATTCTTGCAAAATTAATCCAGAAACTTTTTCATTACCTCAGCTCTAAAAAAATTATATATTGTTCCTGTTCTTTTCTGGGAATAAGTATTAAGAATTCCCTGTCCCAATAAAAGAGCATTACTTCAAACCTTTACCATTTATTTGTTTACAATTGTAAGGGAAAAAAGTGAGATCTAACTGGGGCTGGCACTAGACACCTAATTTTAAAGGGATAATTAGTCTTAAATGGCCGCATCAATTACAAAAAATCAATATTTAAATAATAAACCATAAGGAGGAACTACCCCATTATCTAACCAACTTGCGCAGACAGGATTTTTATTTGATATTGTAGCTCATCAATAAAAAGAATCAAGATGTCAATAAGTTCGAGGGCTAATTACTTTTTTTATTTTAAATAATACGACGTTATAATTATACATATGAGCATGTTGATGAAATAAAATACAAACTTCGTGAAATAGATGATAAAATTTGCGACTTTTCTATTTCCTATTTTACAAGCTGGTGTGTAGCGCTGAAACAAAACACAAGATTGAAATTTGAGGTACCATGGGACACCTTTATGGTTCAATCTTAACTTGTGAGCTTTATCAAGTGGAGAACAGTATTACCTCCAAGCATGGTAACAATGTTGGATGCAATAATCTATCTTTATTGTTCTGGATAAAAATCAAATCTCAGTCAGCCACTCTAACAACATATTCTCAGACAACCTATTCTTGCCTTTCAAAGTAACCAGAATCAATGAATTCCACGTACAACAATTAGGTACAACACCACTTTCCACCATTTGCATAAACAACATAAAAACTTGTTGCAAATCCCCTTGAGTGCATAGAGCATCAATTATGGGTCCATAACTTTCACAATCAAGCAAGCAACCTCTCAGCTTCAGGTCCTCAATGAGCCTGACTGCAATCCCAACTCTTCCTTGCCCACAGAACCCATTAATTAAATCATTAAAGGTTGATGAAATGGGTAAAAACCCGAGTCCAATCATCTCATTCATGACCTCAATCGCTTCCTTCACACGCCCCTTTCTGCAAAGTTCTTGAATCATACTTGCAGAAACGGGAGCACTTGGAATATCGCCTTCTTCTTTCATCATATCAACAATTTCCCTTGCTTCATCTATATTACCCTCTTGACATAACCGTAGAATCATTAAACTACGATTGACGGCGCGAGGAAACCAGTTTCTCATGTATTCAAGAAACTCAAGTGCTTTATCATGATAATCATCCTTGTATAACCCATATAGGATGCTATTGTACGGACCAATATGGCCAATAGCACCTGTTTTATCCTCATGCATTAATTCAAGGATCTTAATTCCATTCCCAGTCTTTCCACACAAGCACAATCCATATATTAGTGTCTCAAATGTGACAAAATCCCAATGTAAACCGACCCTTTTCATTTCATGAAACATATCAAGAGCTGAATCAAACATCATAGACTCACAGAAACTTGCGATCAGAACATTGTATGTAACCGTATTTGGTAGACATCCCTTCATCTCCATTTGCTTAAGAAACCCACATCCTGCCCTTACCTTTCCTGCTTTAAGAAAACCTTTTAACAAAGTGTTGTACACCACAACATCATGGGCCCCTCCCTTTGCCTCGACTCTGTCTAATACCTCAACTGCCTCCGAGATTCGCCCTGCATTGCAAAGAAGTTCTATTGTCTTGGTTAAAGCAACAACATCAGGCACAAATCCATTGCTAAAACATTTTTCCACCATCACTAGAGCCTGCACTAGATTGTTCTCATTACAATATGCCGATATCATAATATTGAAGGATACATCACTAAATGTCTCCATTTCATGCATTAAGCTTCTGGCTCTTTCAACCTTCCCATTCTTGCAAAGAGCATAAATCAACGTATTGTACACAACAACATTTACCTTAACACCATGATTCTTCATAACTTGTAGAAGCTTAAACCCATCGCCAATTCTATTCGTTAGGCAAAAACCTTTCATCAGAATACCGTAAGTGTAATCATCACCCTTCACACCAGTCGCCATCATTTTCTTCCTGTAGAACTCCCTAGCAATGTCAATATCTTCCTTCACCAGAACATCAAGAATTGTATTCAATAGTTTTAAAGAAGGAGTAGCTCTCCCATACTTGGGCACCATATCAAGAACTTTGATCACTTCCTTGATCATTCTGCTGCGTGCAAAACCACGAACAACAGTAATGAAAATTTCATCATCTGGAAATGAACCAATTGTCTTGGGCATTTCGTCAAGCAGCTGTTCGACAATTTTAAATTGTCCAAAAGTACAGAGCTTGTGGAACAAAGCTCGGTAGGTGGACACAGTGTGCGTGAAACTGGAAATCTTTGAGGCCCATTCGAAGGTTTGGAGAGCTTGATTTGCTGACTTTTGCTCTAAAATAAGACCCACTATTTGATGGTGGGTGGGTACTAAAATAGAGGTGTCTGAGAGGAATCTTGATTGGATAAGAGAGAAAAGCAAGGCCCTTTTATTAAATCTTCTTATCAAGAATTTCGGACGGTTGAAAACATTAGACATTGGAGCAGGCAGGAAGCAATCAAAACCCAATTAGAATATAACAAGATGACAAAGAAACTGCACAACTTCTTTCCTCACATTGACATCCATTCTGAAAAAAAATATCCGACACTATCTCACAGATGGTGTTGCATGTCCCCACTGGTTTGCCTTGGCTTCCTCCAACAAAAGCCTCTGAGGCGCATTTTATCGGTTCTCTTCCCATTTAGCAGGGTTAACCTGTTCAATAAAAGTAAATACGCATATAAGAAAACATGGGCATGAACCCTAGATATAACACATCTCAACTTCCCTTGATTAACAAGACTCTTATAATAAGCAAGCGATCCAGGAAGCGAATGGAGAATCGGAAGTGAAGCAGAAGCTAAGGAAGATTATTGCAAAGAGCAAAAACTGCATATTTAAACCAATATCATATTTGGATGCTTGAACTAGATGGGTCCCACTGGTGAAAATCCCATCCAATTTTGGATGGGAAAAATGCAATCCTAATTTGAAGTCTCAACTCTTTGTTGTTGAACACCAAGAAAGATCCAATATTCCATAGCAGCCAATTAAGACTGAAAAATGGTCCTAAACTTGAGATTATGTGCCTATCTATATGGCATAATTATTGCGCTGAAGTGCTAGTGTAGATTGCAACACAGAACTTAATTCTGTCTACTTCAGTTTTAATAGTTTGTATTGAGTTTTTTATTTTGAAAGAAATAAATCATTACCACGCACTTCTTATCCCCTTCTTTTCAATTACTTTTCATCTCAAATTAACATTAGCTATTTCATAGTGCGCTATTAAAGAATGATAAACAAATAAATTATTAAGTTTAAAAAAACAAAGTTATTTGAAGAGCCCAACAAAAGCAATAGAATGATAAGTTATCTTTTGCATAGTCTTATCTCAAATCTTATTATACATGGGTTGTATAACATTTAACTCCATCATCACAAAATTTGATTCCTTAAAAAAAAAAAAAAAAAAAAAAAAAATTCCTAATTAAATACGTTGTTTGACTACATGAAACGACCATAACTGGATAGTTCAATCAACTTCATTGAATATGTTGCAGCATGTTCGACTGTCATTAGTTGAACTTGTTAGCCCATGTTCTGCCCAGAGGATCGAACAACTACCAATCCGTTCATTCGAACACGGTCGAACGATTGTAGACGTATACTTAAAGAAACTCGACGAAACCTTGAATAGTATCATTAAAAACAATGAAAATAACAAGAGGAATTTTTAATTGATTATTCATGATTTTTAGCCCTTGTTTTGTAATTTACTTTCAGCTGATATGTTGTGCCTGTAGTTCAAATTGAGATAAGGATAAGAGTAATTTTCACAAATATAACAAAAGCAAATAAACCACACAATACGAGTCATTAAACAAGTGAACCTAGATCGGCATAAAAATGAGGGACTAAATCTCTGAGTGGACAAGAGAACATGTTTGATAAGTTAAGAATAGCATGAAGTGTCAAATCAGCATAAAGGAGTTTAAAGGAAAAAAATACTCCACTCATCCCAGAAAATAAAAATAAAAAAACAGAAGTCATGTATACTTGATATGAAAGATAATTGTGAAATCTAGTTTCTCACTGCTAAATCAAGAAACTATACAAAAGAAATTTCCAGAAAACAAGTAATATTAAGAATAGTAAACCAAACTGTTTGAATCGAGTAATACTCACAAAGTTGAATGGATTTGCACAGGTAAAAGATACTTTCAACATTGATCTATGAAAGTATTCGATACTCCCAAAATATACATCATATCATGAAAACATGATCCAGAAAGAAATTTAATTGCTTTAAGTCATGTATGAAATGTCATGGTTTGATATGAACATCGATCTTCATGCAACTGAATCTTCAAATAAAGCATGATTCAGGTTTTGAGCATTATCAAAAAGTTGGGCTGTCTTCCGTTTAAATTGTCATAATGAATCACGGAGCTTGCAAAAGATAACATTAGCCATACAAATATTACAATTTGAAATATGTATGATAGTAACAGCAAAATATTCCATAAGCTCACTATTAAAAGGAAATGATTTCATAGTAGCAATCTTCACAACACCTAATAGAAGAAATGCAGAGTTGCACATTCAATCTACATAAACTCAATCCAGTCTAGTAATAACAACAAACTGTACTTCTTGTTTTCAGTTGCCCCATATGCAGCTTAAGTTTATATACTGAAATCCACAAAAGGCAATGAAGAGTGCCTTAACATGGTCCCAGGTGTTTGCAATGGTTAAAGGACCATGCTCTTCAAAACGTCGAAAATAACCCTTGTGACTGTCTATGTTTGCTCCGGCTAGTTGTGAGTTCTATTATTTTCATCTATGGCTTTGATTTCTTAACAATATACCTTATTGCAGTTGCACACATGATGAAACTTTTCCAGGACAGAAATCTAATCCAACCACTAAAGTCCTTTTTTCCAGCTGGCAACTAAAAAATGCAGACAATGTTTCACCAAAATCAAATCAACTTTCGCAAAACTTGTACAGTATTGAAGCGGTGAATAGGGGCCTTATCCTTAAGATTAGTTAGAAGTTCAGAATAAAAAAGCAAACTTCCCAACCAATCCTCAGCCCCAATTCTATTGTCTCGGTATAGCTTCCAACTCTTTGAAATATTATTATTTTTATGAAAATCAATTCTATTCTACAATCAGAAACCAATAAGCGCTTCATCAAATTAAAGAGTTAATTCAGCCAATATGATCATATTTCAAGGAAACAAGGTCAAATACAGACCTGGACTCCAGCTTCAGCAGCCGACGCAAGATAAAGAACAGGGCTCAGCTCAGCTCTGCTTCTCAAATGTCAGCTGCTTCACTTTTCTGTAGCTGTAGAAGGATAAGACTTGTGACTTGTCAATCAAATAGGGTGGGCAAGCTTGCAGAATAGCACCATCTAAGCAACCTAACCAGCGATCAAATTAAATGAAAAGAAGACAGCCAGCATAGTCAAAACGCAAGCACTGCTTTCTTTTATGGTGATTTCAAAAAAAAAAATCATAAGTTAGGCACGCAATCCCAATCAGGCATACTCAAAAAATCCGTTGATAATTCAAACAGCCAAAAGACTAATTTGAAATAAAGCACCACAACCGAATCCCATTGAGAGGCAAATGAAAAAGCAAATACTTGAACTTCCTACAGGAGACAAATTGCAAGCTTCGACAAAAAAAAAGCTAAAGCCAAATAGAGACTTACATACTGTAAAATATACAGAAAATACACACCAAGACCAAAACCTAATATAATACAATGGACAAGTTTAGATAAAAAATAAAAAAATAAAAAAAATCTTTTAACAAGTGAATTTATTCTTCCCTCAGGACCCTTACTTTCATCTAATGCCCGAATTTAATCAATAAAAGAAAAGATGTAGCATTGTTTACTGAACCATCAGTCATCGAATAACTCAATAGGTTCACCCAATAACATTGCAAAGATTTTATCCCTGAAGTTTACGAGAGACCTGCTCACAGATGGCACCAGATCCCTGCTTTTTTCATCAGGTTACACTTCGCAATTTCACAAAAGTATATCACAAGCGGGGAATAGAGGCCTTATCCTTAAGATTAGTTAGAAAAAAATCAGTATCAAAACGCAAACTTCCCAACCAATCCTCAGCCCCAATTCTATTGTCTCAGTATAGCTTCCAAGTTATTTTTATTTTTTTATTGAAAAGAAGATGCGAGGAACCTTACTCACCGGAAAAGCGACAACTGGGGAGAACTCGCCTGAATAATCGAGGTTTTAGAGCGTGGATAACCGGAAACCATCGCTGAAGCATATAATCTAATTAGTTTGGGCCAGTTAAAGACTACTGTAATAAAGAAAAGGAAACAAATATTTGTTGAATTTGGGCCCTTGGGTGTACTAGTTAAAGTGCAATTATTATGGGCTGGGCCAGAATTTGTTGGACCCAATTAATACAATAAAAATAATCCTTATATGTTAATTTGGACCTAAAAAATATCTAAATACACAAAATACGTTGTACAATATTTTCAAATCAAAATATTTCAATCTCATGGTAAATATCCGATATGGTGGGCTAACGGAGAACCGATAACTTTATCATTATTATTTGTTTTTATCTCAAAAGTCTTGGTTCTAGAAAACATCATCCGATCAAACATATTGCACTGAATAAAAATTTAAAATAAAAATTATTTATTGATCTATATATAGAATATAGTTCTTATTCGTATTTATCATCTCTTTCCTCAACCTACATCCTCTTACGTACCTTCATAGCAGGGGATACTTTAAGATGATTTGAATTGGATTTGATAGAAGGAAAATCTTGTTTTGCCTTGAAAAATGATACAATACAATGGGTTCCTTCTTATACTAAATACAAGTCAAACTAAAGATACTAGAAATATTTACGATAGGAAACAAATAAATAAAGATATTTACAATCCTAAAATTATGGAGGAGAATCCGTAATTAAATCTTGAGACTTGGAAATAGTATCGTTAATACCCCCCGTCAAGCGCGACGTTGGGTGAGAACCAAATCGGAGCTTGGACCGAATGAGCTCAAATTGCGGGCGAGCAAGACTCTTAGTGAAAATGTCCGCAATCTGAAGGGAAGAAGGAACGAAACGCGTGTGAAGTTTGCCAGAAGAGACCAATTCCCTGACAAAATGATAGTCGATATCAATGTGTTTCGCCCTTTTGTGAGCCACCGGATTTTGACTTAGAAAAACTGCACTGTTGTTGTCACAAAGGAGCAAAGGAGGGGATGGAGGCAAGGCACGTAGCTCCCGAAGAAGATGAGTAACCCAGACAATCTCAGCGGCAGTGGTGGCCATGGCACGATACTCGGATTCACAACTTGAGCGGGCAACTGTTGGTTGTTTGCGAGCACTCCAGGAGATTAAGTTGCCATGAAGAAAGATAGAGTATCCGAAAGTAGAGCGGCGTGTGTCGAGACACCGAGCCCAGTCAGCATCAGAATAGCCAATGAGTCCATCAAAGGATGCACGAGAAAAGAAAAGGCCGAAGGAAAGAGACCCTTTGATGTAACGAAGAACCCGTTTGGCGGCAGAGAAGTGATCAGTGGTCGGAGCTTGCAGAAACTGACTGAGATGATTAACTGCATAACATATATCTGGGCGGGTGATAGTCAGGTACTGAAGCGCACCAAGAAGAGACCGATAACTAGTGACATCCGAGAAAGGAGAGCCAGATGCAGTAAGGGCCTCGCCAGGAGGTAGAGGTGTAGAGACTGGCTTGGAGTCCAACATGTCAAAACGAGTATGGATATCCCGTGCATACTTAGCTTGGCCAAGAAATATCCCGGTGGGAGTATAAGAGACCTCAAGGCCAAGAAAATAACTTAGTTTGCCGAGATCCTTTATAGCAAATTCCTTGTGTAAACGAGAGATGAACTGAGGTATCAATGCTGGAGCATTACCTGTAAGAATGATGTCATCCACATACACAAGAAGATATAGAACAGAGGATCCGTGATGAAGGATAAAAAGAGAAGTGTCCGCTCTGCTATTTATGAATCCCAGATGAATGAGGAAATCATGAAGACGTTGGTACCAAGCTCGAGGAGCTTGCTTCAGACCATAAAGAGCCTTCTTGAGACGACAGACATGATCAGGGAAACGAGGATCAGTAAACCCTGGGGGCTGTTCCATGTAAACAGGCTTAGACAGAAAACCGTTAAGAAAAGCATTCTTAACATCCAGTTGATGCAGAGGCCAGTGATGAAATGTAGCAAGACATAATATAATGCGAACAGTAGAAGCTTTAACAACTGGACTAAAAGTGTGAGAGTAGTCGAAACCTGGAAGTTGTGTAAAGCCCTGAGCAACAAGGCGTGCCTTGTGTCTGTCAGCAGTTCCATCAGAGAGATACTTCGTCCGAAAGATCCACTTGGAACCCACAATATTCGTGCCAGGAGGGCGAGGAACTAGAGTCCAAGTGTCATTTTGCCTAAGAGCATCCATCTCCTCATCCATGGCAGCCACCCAATGAGGATGTTTAGCAGCACTCTTGAAACCCTTAGGAACAGAAGAGGCAACAAGAGCATGAAGCAGAGGAGTGTGAGCTAGATCAGCAGTATGACGAGGCCGAAAGATTCCGGAATGAGCACGGGTCTGCATGGGATGAGTGGAAGCAAGGACCGGCGGTGGTTGACGAGGCGCTGGAGGAGAAGAAGGAGGAGACACCGGTGTGGGAGGAGGCGAGCTCGATGTAGAGGGGCATAATTTACACAAAGGAGAAGCAGCAGAAACCGGAGGAGGCACATCTGACGGTGGAGGCAATGAGGCAGGCTCAAGAAACTCTTCAACATCAGTGGGAGATGACCGAGAGAAAGTGCCTGAATAAGGAAATATTTCCTCGTCAAACTGAGCATGACGAGATATAAAAAGTTTCCCAGAGGCTGGATCAAGACACCGAAAACCCTTATGATTCGAGCTATACCCCAAGAATATACAGGGTGTGCTGCGAAGAGAGAACTTATGTGCTGCAGTGTGTCGTAAACAAGGATATACACGACAACCAAATGGATGAAAATTTCCATAAACTGGAACAGAGTTGTAAAGTAGTTCAAAGGGAGACTTCCCTTGCAAGAGTTTCGAGGGTAACCTGTTGATGGTATAAACTGCAGCCGAAAATGCCTCAACCCAAAGGTGCATAGGGGCATGAGAATTAAACATCATGGCTAAACCTGTTTCAGTAATATGGCGATGTTTCCTTTCAGCACGGCCGTTTTGTTCAGGAGTGTAAGGGCAAGACAAGGAGTGATGAATACCCTTACTTTGAAACAAAGTTTTAACAGAGTTGTTGGTGAACTCAGTGCCACCATCACTTTGAAACACCTTAACATGACGATCAAACTGATTTTCGACAAGGGCAAGAAATCTGCCTAATGTGCCATAAAAATCTGATTTCGCAGCCAAGGGATAGAACCACGAAAAACGGGAAAAGTCATCAATAAATACCACATAATATCGAAATCCAGAAGTAGCGGTAACGGGTGCTGGACCCCACAGATCACAATGAATCAAGTCTAAAACACCAGTTGCACGTTTATTATTAAGTGTAAAAGACAAGCGTTTACTTTTCGCTAATTGACAAGGTGCACAAAACGAAGGCTTTGGCAATAAAGAGGTAACGGACACATGTCCTAGTTTATTTAATAAGAAAATAGTATCGAATTGGACATGCCCAAGACGACGGTGCCAAAGTTCAAAAGAAGCCCTCAATTTGTTATTCCGTAAAGCAGCTACAAAAGCAGCCTGACCACGTTCAAGCACGTAAAGACCATTGTCACGCCGACCCATGGCGACGGGAACCTTGGTTTTGCGATTCTGAATAATAAATGAATTATTAGAAAACACCACATCAAGCGGATAATCAGACGTCAGTTTGCTAATGGAGAGTAAGTTTTTCGTAATATGCGGAACAACAAGAACATCCAGTAAATGCATAGAGTTCGATAATCGAATAGAACCAGTGTGAGAAATAGGGAGATGGGCACCGTTACCAACAATGACATGACCGTCACCTGAATATGGCTGAGCGTCAGAGAGAGCATCTGCAGAGGAAGTCATGTGAGCCGATGCGCCCGTGTCGAGGTACCAATCAGACGACGATGATTGACCAATAGAGCACCCAGCCTGAAAAGCATCTGCTAAGTTGGCCGAGGAAGAGCGAGGAGTGTAGGAAAATTGCGGGCAGTTGTCAGCGTAGTGGCCCTCGGATCGACAAAGTTGGCACCTTGGTTTCCTTTTAAATTTATTTGACTGCTTCTGACCACCACCAGTCTGAGTATTTGGTGGGCGACGGGCATTAGAAGACTGCCCAGAGTGTTGCTGGGAAGTAGAATTCCCACGGCTGGAATTCGAAGAAGACCGAGTCTGTGCAACAAAAGCTGGAGAAACAGCAGTAGACGGAACAAGCGATTCCTGGAACAAGGAAAACGCTTCGGCATGGGCCTGCAAATCTATAAGAGAGGGAAGAGTGGGCTGTGCCATGTAAACAGCCGAAAAGGCTGCATAGTCCGGACCCAAACCACGCAAAAACCAGTGCGACTTGTCCGTGTCATCAATGGGTCGACCAATCGCAGCAAGTTGATCGCAAAGATTACGGAAATTAGCCCCATATTCAGAAACTGACCGTGTACCTTTCTTCATGAGTTGCAGGTCGTCTTTAAGGCGCAATTCGCGCGACTTCGAGGTGTGATGAAACGCCGATTCCAACGCCACCCAAACGGAACGAGAGGAGGTGCAGCCCAATACATGGGACATGGCCTCCTCAGTAAGAGAGGAGAGAAGTAGAGTGCGAATCAGTTGATCGGTGGAGCACCACTCTTCGAACGCAGGGTTGGTGGCGTCCTTTCCGGCAGAATCACGAACAACAGGAGCGGGCGCCGGCGTGGACCCGTCGACGTAGCCGAGGAATTTCTGGCATTCCAGAATGGAGGTAATCTGCGTCTTCCAGAGGAGGAAGTTGGACGACGCTAGTTTCACTGTTACCATGTGCAGTAACGTCGCAAACGGTAGTTTATCCGATGAAGGTGCCATATCGGACGAGAGAGGAGGGATAGTGCCGGCGGCTGTGAGTAGTGGGTAGGGGTAGGGTTTATGGTATTTTGTTTTTAGGCTGATACCATGATAGAAGGAAAATCTTGTTTTATACAATGGGTTCCTTCTTATACTAAATACAAGTCAAACTAAAGATACTAGAAATATTTACGATAGGAAACAAATAAATAAAGATATTTACAATCCCAAAATTATGGAGGAGAATCCGTAATTAAATCTTGAGACTTGGAAATAGTATCGTTAATAGGATTTTTCTTATAAATTTGTTTTGTTATTGTGTTAGAGTTATAATCAAGGAAGGTGAGTGAAACCTAAGACCTTGATCATTGTGAAATAACCGTCAAGTTATAGCTTATAGACAAAAGATAACCTAAATTGGAAGGTGCATGATTATACTATTATGATAGCTATTAAATAAATAAAAGGAAAGTTAACCCAATTAAATTATTGGAAGTACTACAATTACCATTACCTTGGGATGCACTGTTGAACGGGATAAAAGGCATAATAAAAGCATAAATATATTTAAATTGGCATAGCCTTCCGTCAGAACATCTCCCTATGTTAGGATTTTTCTCTTTATATTTCAAATTGAAACCTGAAAAGGAAAATAAAAATCATTCGGAAGGCTTCTAAAAATTACATGTACCTCCCATATCATTTTTTATCTTCCATATGAATGATATATGCTGTGATTTTCAATACGACAGTCTGCAGGATACTGTGGTACCAGAGAAATTGATAACATCTAAAACTTCCCATCATTTTAATCTTACAATTTTCAAAATCAGACTAATATTCTAGCTAAATATGACACATAACTTCAGATTTTTTTTATTGATAAATTGATTATTTAGCTCACTCGAATCTCAGTTTTTTTTTTTTTTTTTTTTTTTTTTTTTATAAAAATGACTCGTATTTTCAAACAACTCTTTATTTTCATGCAAAAGTAAATTCGAATCACTCTTTCAAATTCAGTTGCAAATACCACCAAATTTTTAAACACTTGAAAATAATTTTCTTTCTAAAACATTTTGTCTGAAAAGTGATTTAAAGCCCAAAGAAGAGTTTGCAAAATTCCTCAAATTAAAACATGGAGGGAGCAGGGTCATTTTGAAAAATAAGTACAGCAAGTATGCGAGAATTAAATACCACAAATGTGTTAAACACTCACACACACGATTATACAGAATCAAGGGTGAAGTCTATAACAGTGCAAAAGCCTAAAAATTAGTGTGTACAAAATAACGTAGACGTACTAAAATCAACAGAAAGGTAAATGCTCAAGCGATACTTAAATCTCAAGAAGTTTCACCAGTGCAAGAAAACATTTATCAAATCCAATAATTCTCTGCAATAGAAGAATAAAAAACAAAACTCATGTCCATAAAGAAAGTGCACAAGGACAACAGTTTCTCAACTTCTTAAATTAACTTTATGATAAGATAACTCATTACAAGGTCAAGCCTTCCTAGGTTTGCTGGTGGCCAACTGTGATTCAGGCTGTACACAAAAAAAGCAGAATCAACAATGATGAATTAGAATAGTAGATTGGTCAGAGAAAAGGACAGACCCAAAAAGAAAGTGCTTACCTCCTTTTTCACCGACTCTTCTTTCTCGGATAGAATCAACTCAATGTGACAAGGTGACGACATATATGCTGTCAACAATATCTAATGTTAGCAAATGATATTTTTTAAGATTCAAACTAAACAAATATAATATGTCTACATACGGTTGATTCTTCCATGAGCACGGTATGTGCGGCGTCTTTGCTTTTGTGCCTGGTTAACTTGAATATGAGAAATGTAAAGAGCATCTACATCCAAACCTTTTACCTGCGAAAAGAAATTGTTAACTAAGTTTCAATGGAAAAGAATAATTCAAAAAAGAAATATCATCACAACAAATAATTTTACCTCAGCATTGCTCTCAGCATTCTTAAGCAAATCAAGGATGAATTTGGCAGACTTAACAGGCCAACGCCCCTGTCCATTTGAGTGCCTGTTCTTGGCCTGAGCAGTTCGGCCAACACCTCTACAAAAGCGAGTGAAAGGAATGGCCTGTTTGTGGGCAAGCACATCCTCCAAATACCTCTTGGCTTTGACCAAAGGAAGCTTCCTGATAGCATGGGCGGTCTCTCTGGTGTTCTATACAAATGGTATGCATCAAATGAGTATTCACAAAAAAACAGAGGCTAGAAAAAAGAAGCATCTAAATATACAGAAAACTAAATCAAATCTTTGTATGATTACTAAGCCAACATAAGTTCTCGCAGCTACTCAAAGCTTTGCTAGTTGATAGAATCAGGCAGGCAAACCTAATAAGGCATACTCTAAAAATAATGTTGGTTATTCAAACAGCCAAAAGGATAATTTGAAATAAAGCACCACAACCAATTCCCATTTAGAGGCAAATGAAAAACCAAAAAATCTAAACTTCCAACGAGAGACAAATTGCAAGCTTCAACAAAAAGATCAAAAGCCAAATAGAGACTTATATGCTATAACTGATACCCCGAAACAATACACCCAGACCAAAAGCAAATATAACACAATGTACCAGTTTAGAATTAAAAAAAAACCTTCTAACAGTGAACTTATTCTTCCCTCAAAAATAATAACAACCTCAAATCAGAATCCATACTTTCATCAAATGCCCGCATTTTATCAATAAAACAAAAAATGTAGCATTGTTTACTGAACCATCAATCATCGAATAACTCAATAGGTTCACCCAATAACATTGCACAGATTTTATCCCTGAAGTTTACGAGAGACCTGCTCACAGATGGCAACAGATCCCTGCTTTTTTCATCAGGTTACACTTGAGCAAACTCACAATTATGTATCAGAAGTAACCATGGAATTAGGACAAACTACATCATGTAACCAAACTACTGGACCAAAAAACTTCATTGAAGCAAATAACAGCAAAACAAACATGGAAGGATATCAACACAAAGAATAATCTTCAATATAATTAGAGGAGAACCTCATCTAAAATAAAGATATCAAACAAATTACTAGCAGAAATACATCAGCAATCTTTTTTACACAAAATTGAAGCGTACCTTAAAATGAACTCTGAGATCGGATCCTCTAGCCTTGCAGGCTGCATAACATACATAAAAAATGATTAGTAAAGTTCAAAATGCAGAATCAATTATCACCAAAGAAACAAGCAAAAGCAAATATAAACATATAAAATGAATCGTAAATTACATTTGGTTTGATTGTCCGGCTCTCTCGAATACTTCACCATTTTTGCCGCTGAAGAAACTGGTTTAGGGTTTTGCGTTTCAGCAGAGAGCTGCAGAATTCTGGTAACGTTGGGCGTTATAAATCTTGCGAACACAAAACCCTAAGAGCCCACCTTGTAATAAATGGGCCGGGCTAGTAATTTTGACCCTTTTAAAATTGTTCAACGTAAATTACGGGCCTGGCCCATTATTTACGATTGAAGTAATTTAGACCCAATTAAATTTGTTTTAGCATTTGTCGTGCGCACAATTTGTAATAATTATAATAATATTATAAGTTATTATAAAAATAATAATATAATTTTTAAATCAAATACATAAATTTATAAATTATATTTTTAATAATATTTTTTAAAATAAAATATTCATAATTTTATTTTAAATAAAAATATTTTAAATATTAAAATATAATATAATTAATCTAAGAAATTATATTTAAATATTATGATTTTTTTATATATAATATTGATTCCAAATTAAAAATCATAAAAGGATAATTAATTTAATATATTTTTTAATATATTAAAGCATTCTAACGAATTTACACTTATAGGTGCTAGTATACATTTTCCCAACTCAACCTTGTCTTGTATCCATGATCGAATTACTATATTGCTGTGCATTTGCCACTTTTTTTTGGTTGGCAGCAATACCATGACTGGTACTATTCACTATTCTGCCCCCACGATTTTTTTTGGGTTTCCAGCAATATCCAGACTGGTATTCACTATTCTGCCCCCACAACTTTTTTTGGGTTGGCAGCAATACCGAGACAGGTATTCACTATTTTGTCCCCACGATTTATTTTTTTGGGTTGACAGCAATACCGAGACTGGTATTCACTATTCTGCCCCCACGTTTTTTTTTTGTAGCAACACAGCATAGTAGAATGGAATGTACACAATAATAGTAGATTCCTGACAATCATCAATAACCAGTAATCAAGCCCCCATGAGACAAATGGTACATATGCTACCTTTATCTTCACTTAATTTGTTAGAAGTGCAGTCCACAAATATTCAAAATAGTTATGAAGGTAAGGTGCATGACAAAATTTGATTAGGGATGGTTTAGCAAGAAAAGTAGCCAAGGCTCAATGGGGTATCCTAAAAAATCAATTATTGGGGTGGTTTATGCAAAAGGCTCAAATAGGGTGTCCTAAATGCCCTTATCATCTAACATGTAATAACTCAAAATAGTAATTCCAAAAAGCATAGCCGAGCAAGTTCTAAAATGAACAACTAAGTGTGATAATCTCACATGAAGGAAAAGAGCATCATATATATAAGTCATGCTCACATGCTCAAAACTCACTTCAATAATCTGGTTGTGTATCAAATCAAACATGCAAAAGGTAACTTAACTATAGGCTTAAAGAGACAGTTTTATAAAACTATATCAGTTAATCTCACTTGTCATAGAGAGTCAATTTGAACTTAGGAAGTAAATATCATATTCTCAGAATTTTCATCATTGTAAACGTCCCTATCTACCACATGCATGCATTCATTTCCTCCCCCACACCTGCAGCCATAACATGCTACAAAATCATAAAAGATAAATAATAAAAAGAAGCATACATATAGTGTGGGAGAGGAAACACCGTTCACCGGGATGAGAAAGAGGGTCGTCGTGAAGTCATCTGGCGTGAGATGGTGGCTAGATCCTGTTCCAGTTGCCTAATTCGAGCACGCACATCTCGATCATGATAAAATATGTTCGCCTGTGGCTGCTCAATGGGTGCTTGGGGAAAAGATTCGAAGTCCATACTCAAATTCGTCCCAACGAGAGTTGTGTAGGCAGGATTGGGTAATGCTAGGAATTCCAACTATGATATCTTCCACATAAACTGTCCCTCCATTTGGAGTAAAGCTCTCATCCTCTCCAATAGTTCTCGATCCAACCACTCAACACGCCCTATCGAAAAGCGTGTACTGAGACCAATCCCTTCATGTTCGGCTATAGCAGTGACCAATCCTCCAATAACAATCGGGTTCTTTATCGACTTAAACCCTAACCACCTGTCCTGAAAATTCCCATCAAAACAGCGGCGATACCCCATAACCATAGAGTCAAGTATCATCAGCTCTAGTACCTCAACAACATTACAATTTGTGTAGCGCCCTGTAACAGTGTAAGATAATAATAGCTGAATGTAGCAGAGCACTGGGTTACAAATAAAACTTGCCTTTGAAGCGCTAGCAGTGTACGGTGCAGCATTGCGTGTAATTATATTCCAAAATGCATCAACATCAAACAAACCTTCCCCAACAGTACCTCCAACAAACCCAACCATCGTGCTAATGTCTCAAAATGCCATACAAAGTCCCGTCCATCCAACCGAAATGCCATTGCACTATCTCGATCCTCTGGATCCACCAACATTAGTGATGAAAAAAATTCATAAGTCAAATCTTCGTACACTTCCCAATTCCCCATTACGATATGACGGAAACCCACAACATCAAGTAAGCGAATAACATCATCATATAGGCCTAACTGCTGCAAAATAAGTTCATCCAAATAGACAATGGGTTTTATTGGTCATTTGATAAGCTTACAGTACCTCTCAAATTGCTGCAAGTCTGAAAATTGGATGTTATGGTGGTTCGGGAATTGAGCTGGTGCTGGTTTTGGGTCTCTCGGCACATAATGTTGTCTAGGTTCCCACCGAGAGGACCGATTAGGTGGCTCCAAGGGTTTATCATGGGTCACAGCTAGAGTAGGTCATCGTGAATGTCGACGAGGTCACCTTGGTGGTTCAGTTGCCAAGTCTGGTGGTGCTGATTCTTCATTGGGAAGAGATGCTCGGGCCTGATCTGATGGCCCTGCTTCGGTAGTGGGGGATGAAGGCGTGTTGGTTCATCCTCTATTTCCATTACTGTACATGGGTTCAACTTGGGGCGTCGAAGCCAAACAGGCAATTGGAACATCGGGCAGGTGGGACAACATCTTTACCATGTGTTCTGTCCATCAGCAGTGGTGACGGAAATGGTGGGTGAGCACAAATAGAGTGGACGAAAGCGCGGCATGATGGTGCGACTGCGTAATGAGGCAGGTGGTAGAAACAACGACAAAAAACAGCAACGGTGCGGCACGACAGGCAGCAACGGCTTGCACGATAGGCAACGATGATGGGTGACAGCAACGGCAGGCTGCGGCTGCACAGTGCACGCAACAGGTAGCAGCGACGGCGCGCACAGGCAGCAGCAGCAGGTGCACAGCAACAACAACGATGCAGTGACGGCAACAGCGAGGCGCAGTGACAGCGACGGCATGGTGATGGTGCGGTGAAGTTCTCCTGTGTTCGTGTTCTGTGGAAGAAGAATGGTAAAGTTAAGGTTGAAGAAATTAAAATTAAGGTTTCCCTAATTCAATTCAATATATATATATGTTTTTTTACGACCAAGTGGTCAATAATTTTTTTTCACTTTTTTTTCGAGATATATATATATATATATATATGTACACAGGTATGGGTTGCCTCCCATGTAGCGCCAATGTTTAATGTTGTTGGCTCGACATACTTCCCTATTAGGATTGTATCGGGTCTTCAAGTGTTTGCTCATCTAAATTCGCGACCCGAAACCCCTCAAAGTAAGGTTTAAGTTGATGTCCACTAACTCTAAAATTTTTTCCAATTTTTGGGCTTTGAATTTCTACTGCACCATTAAAAAACACATTAGTAATGACAAAAGGTCTAATCCATCGTGAATGTAACTTACTTGGAAATAATTTGAGTCGGGAATGATAAAGCAAAACTTTGTCACTGACAATAAATTTTTTCTAGAAATTTTCTCGTCATAGAGGGCTTTGTTTTTTCTTTGTAGATTAGTGCGTTTTCAAAGGCCTCATTTCGCAATTCTTCAAGTTCTTGCTGTTGCAATTTCCTGTGCACTCCTGCCTCATCATGGTCCATATTGCATTTCTTGATTGCCCAGAAGCTTTATGCTCCAACTCCACTGGCAAATGACATGCTTTCCCATATATCAGCCTATAGGGAGACATTCCAATTGACGTTTTATAAGTTGTTCGATATGCCCAGAGAGCATCGTCGAGCCTTAAACTCCAATCCTTATGGTTTGATTGAACCATTGTCTCTAGAATAACTTTAATTTCTCGGTTTGATGTCTCAGCTTGGCCATTTGTTTGAGGGTGGTAGGGTGTAGACATTTTGTGCAACACTCGATACTTCTTCAGTAAAGCTTCGATGGTCCTGTTGCAAAAATGTTTCCCTCTATCACTTATTATGGCCTTTGGAATTCCAAAACTGGCAAAAATGTTAGCCTCCACAAAGCCTTCAACAACTTTGGAGTCATTAGTCCGGGTGGCCTTAGCCTCTACCCAATTGGAGGCATAATTGACAGCAAATAAAATGTAAATATTTTCATAAGAAGAAGGAAATGGCCCCATGAAATCCATTCCCAAAACATAAAAAAATTCATAAACCATGATTAATTGTAGGGGCATTTCATTCCTCTTGGGAATGTTACCTGTCATTTGGCATTTATCACAAGTCTTGCAAAAATTATAAGCATCCTTAAACAAAGAGGGCCAATAAGATCCACTCTCCAAGACTTTCTGTGATATTCTCTTTGCTCCAAAATGGCCTCCACATGCATGTGAATAACAAAACATTAATATAGAATGAAATTCAGTTTCAGGTACGCACCTTCTGACGACTTGATCAGAGCAATATTTCCATAAATATGGGTTATCCCATGCAAAAAACTTGGTATCACTCTTGAGTTTGTTCCTTCGAGCCTTATTCCAACCTACAGGAAAAACGTTAGCCACAAGAAAATTGACTTAATCAACATACCAAGGAGTTGCAGAATCTGACACTGGTGACCTAGTGTGAACTGCTGTTGTCCAGAATTTGGCATGGAATCTGACACTGGATGACCCAGTGTAGGCTACTGCTGTCCAAAATTCGACGCTGCAAGCAATTGATCCTTTGAAAAACTTCCTAATAGGGTCCAACGTCCTCCTTAAGTACTAAACGACTTAGGTGGTCAGCCACCAAATTCTCGACTCCCTTCTTGTCCTTTATTTCCAAATCGAACTCTTGGAGTAACGAAATCCACCTAATGAGTCTTGGTTTCGTCTCCTTTTTGGACTGTAAGAATTTGAGAGCTGCATGGTAAGAGAAAACAATAACTTTAGTACCCAGTAAATCAGAACGAAAATTTTCCGAAGCAAAAACTTCAGCTAGAAACTCCTTTTCAGTTGTAGTATAATTTGCTTGCGTTGGGTTTAAAGTCCTTGATGCATAATAGATCACATGTGCTGCTCTCCTATTCTTTGTCCCAATACTACCCCAACCGTGTAATCGCTTGCATCGCACATGATCTCAAATAGTAAATCCCAATTTGGCGGTTGAATTATGGGTGGTGTTGTTAGAAGCTCTTTTAGTTTTTCAAATGTTGCCTTGCTTTCTTCATCCAGCTACCACATCTTTTTGCTGTAATTTGCATAAGGGTGCAGCAATCTTGGAAAAATTCTTGATAAATCTTTGATAGAACTCTGCATGTCCTAGAAAAGCATGAATTTCCCGTACACTCACGGGGTAAGGCAAAGCAGTGATAAGGTCAATTTTAGATTTATCAACTTCAATTCCTTTTAATGAGACAATATGTCCTAAAACTATACCTTGTTCTACCATGAAATGACACTTTTCCCAATTAAGCACAAGATTAGTTTCTACACATCTTTTTAGAATTAGAGTGAGATTATCAAGACAAATGTCAATAGATGCCATAAACACTAAAATCATCCATGAGGACTTTAATAATACTACCGAAAAATTTAGAAAATATGCTCACCATACACCTTTGAAATGTCGCAGGAGCATTGCAAAGACTAAAGGGCATCCTTCGATAAGCAAATGTTCCGAAAGGGCATGTGAAAGTTGTCTTCTCTTGATCCTCTGAGAAAATTGCAATCTGAAAGTACCCTGAAAATCCATCTAAAAAGCAATAATAAGAGTGACCGGCAAGTCTTTCAAGCATTTGATCTATAAAGGGAAGGGGAAAATGATCATTTCAGGTCATTGCATTCAACTTACGGTAGTCGATACAAACCCGCCAACTAGTTTGTACTCGAGTGGGTACTACCTCACCTTCTTTATTTTTTACCACGGTTACTCCACACTTTTTGGGTACCACCTGAGTGGGACTCAGCCACTTACTATTTGAAATTGGATAAATTATTCCAACATCTAGAAGTTTAAGAATCTCCTTCTTGACAACTTCCATCATTGGAGGATTTAACTGGCGTTGTGCGTCTCTGGTGGGTTTGGACTAATCTTCTAGGAGAATCCGGTGCATACAAAGTGATGGGCTGATTCCACATACATCGACTATGGTCCACCCAATGGCCTCTCTATTCTCCTTTAGCACATCCAACAATGTTTTCTCCTGATTCTAGTTAATTTTGCCGAGACAATAACAGGCAAAGTATCATTCTCCCCAAGGTAAACATACTTCAAGTGGTCGGGAAGAGGCTTCAGTTCAAGTTCGGTGCCTGCAAAATAGAGGGTAAAATATTTTGGTTAGATTTAGGCAACTTGATGAAACTTACCTCATACCTGGGTGAAAATGGGCGAGCTATTTGGAATGTGGCTACAATTTTGGTCAATCCATAACGCAACTCAAAAACCTCATCCTTGTCGGCATCCAAGTTCTTCGTCAATACAGCCTCCAATTCGTCTCTGCAATTTAATTCAAACACTTCTTGCACAAGAGGATCAATAATATTAACAGCAAACATGGCCCATCATCTGAAAATTTGATGGCATCATAAATATTAAATTTAATCAACATATGTAGGGTTCAAACATGGATATAGAAATCTAATCACACATCAAATGTCTAATAGTCAAAATCATAAAAATAATATACATAAAAATTAAGATGAGAGGAAAAAAGTAAACCCAAATCCTCTCTTCAATCCTTTCTCTCCTTTGGTGGCTAATCCTTTGCTATGGTCTCCCCAAGGGAAATGACTTTTCTCTCTTCCTGGTCCATGCTTGAAGGATCCAATTCCCCTAGCTATTGTCCTTCCGTTCTTTCGTCCTCTTCTCCTGGCAGCTGATGGTCTCCAAAAAATGGCTGCACTCCTTCTTTTTCTAGGATTAGTTAATTATGGACTTAATTATTAAATAATTAAGCACTTAATCTTTAGCCCATAATCTATTCTTAATGTAGCAATTATTTCTTTCTTTCTCTCTTTGGCCCACCTCTCATGTAGTTTATTGCTAGAAATTATTCGTAATTCGCTGCAAATAACCACTAAAACAAAAAGGATGTAATTCTTGTCGAAATATTAAATAAGAAGTAAATAGAGGATGCACAAGAATTAATTGTATTAAAAACAAAATTTTATCAATTAAAAATACGCCCAATTTCCTGCTTATCAGTTATGCTCCATTGTTATTCCCTCAAAAAAATTCTATCAAATAATAAATTACATAATATTTCAAAGTGGATTATAGAATAAAAACTCAATGCAAATTATCTACCCCACTACAATTACTCAAGCTTAATATAAATATTTAAAATCAATAAAAAATTATTAAAATGGAATAATTAATTATATATTTTAAATAGTGTAATATTTTTATATTGTAGCTCAAATTCATAATGAATTTAATCAATTATACATTCAAATCTAACACATATATCTAAATAAAAATAAATAATTCAACCTACCAAAAACTATATTCTATATTTTAAATATAATATGTCATTTTGATATATACAATACTGACATCAAATTAAAGATTATAAAAATAATATTAATTTGATATATTACCTGTCAAAAATAAATTTAAAATAAAAAAATTATTTGAATTATATAAGGTTGTCAAAAAATATTAACTCCCCTCTCCCATCTCCACGCAACCCTTTCCCCTTTTTCTGACATATGAATTATTTATTAATTTCTCAAAAAATAAGTGAGGAAAAAATCTTCAATTGACATTTCTTTTTTTTCTTTTTTTTTTGTTACACAGTTATACAGGTTCTTCTTTTATATTAAATGCAATTGATTGTCAGATTTGACAATTGATTACGCTTTTATGAATGGTATATTTATGTTTAAAATATAATAATTGTTAAATAACAAGGTCATCTTCTGGTGTCCAATTATTTATGTAAATTCCGTCATAATCTACAGTCAACCACAAACAGAAAATTAAAATAAGTTGAATCAAATTTGTCATATTGAAACTTAAAAGGAAAATATGATAACAACTCATCCATTATTAATTGAATTAAGCCTAATTGCATTTCTCTTTTTATCGCAACAATTAACCACCACCATGATAATGAAATTGTATAACCTTTTAAGTTACATTTAATGAGGAAGAACTCTGGTAATCAATGGCCAAGTGTACGCATTATGCCATTATCATAGGAGATGTATATCATCTAAAATCAACTAATATGTGATCCCATACTATGTACCAAATTATTTTTTGAAATTTTTTATTAAAAAAATATGTTATTTATTACTAAAAATATTAAAAAAGAAAATATTAATTATACATAATATCTAAGTTAATAATTTTCATATTGATTATAAATTTATTCAAAAAATCAAAGTCAAAATCATCAAATTATAAATTGAATTTGAGTTTATGTACTTAAAATTCAAATCCAGACTATATCTTTGTGTTGGATTAATAAAATCATAATTTAAAATATAAATAATTATATATCTGCTATCACACATTTTATATCAAATTTTGATTTAATAATGATTTGTATAATCGCAATGATTTGGTAGAAATTCGATTCAATTATAATAAATTTGGAAAGAATTTTTTTCCACCAACGATTTTTCCCACAATTTATGGAAAGATGTAAATTATATTTGTAAATAAAGTAGAAATTCGATTACATTATAACAAATTTGAAAATAAATTATCACACGTTTTATAAACTTTCAGTCGACAATTTGACGTGGAAGGAAAATTCAATTCGTCATGAATTCTTTAGTACGTCTTATCTCAATCTTATTATAAATGATTTGTTGACTACATGAAACGACCATAGTGTGTTGTTCGATCAATTTCATCGAACATGTTGCAAATTGTTTGACTCACAATCGAACTTGTTAGCCATGTTCTGCAAGAGGGTTTTATCAAAATTAAAGAATATAAAAGAAATGTGTTGTATTCATTGAAGAACAATTACAGAAGCTCTCACGTATTTATACAAGAGACTGGAGAAGCCGTCAAACTAATTTCTAACTAATTTTCTAACTGTCATGCAAGTGGCACATACATATATCTAATATGCTCCTTATAAGCTCAGCCGAGTTCAAAATAAACAAAATTGAACTTAAGAACTAAAATCGAGTATAGGACAAGGCTTTGGTTATAATATTTGTTGTTTGATCTTCACATGGGACAAAATTTGATATCCAGGTCCTTGCTTTGCACATTCTCTCTTAGAAAATGAACATCAACTTTAATAAGTCAAGTTCAAGCATGGAAAGTCGGATTTAAGGCCAATTTAAATGCTCCCAAGTTATCACACCACAAAACTGAAGGTTTAACAATTGGCAGGCCAAGTTCAGCAAAAAGACTATGAATCCAGACCATTTTATTGGTAGCTATGGCAAGAGCCCGATACTTAGCCAAGGTGCTGCTCCTTGCATTAACCACAAGTGCTCCTTCTGTCATCAACACAACGCGCAAAATCCACATCTGCAAAACCTTCAAGCATCATTCTAGAAATTGGTTTAAAGAATAAACCAGTGGAAATAGTGCCTTGTAAAAACTGTAATACCCGTTTTCCAGCTTTCCAATGATTGACAGTGGGGGCATGAAGAAATTGGCTCAGTTTATTGACAATATAAGAAATATATGATCTAGTCATAACAAGATATTGCAATGCACCAACAAGACTTCTGTATTTGGGTGGTTGATAAAAAAGAAGACTGTCTCGCAAATGTAATTTAACCCCTGAGCAACAAGGAGTACGTAGAGGCTTACATCTATCCATATTATGTTGATGAAAAAGATCCCTAATGTACTTTAACTAAGTAAGGTGAATGCCTCGAACAATTCTATGAGCTTTCAGACCAAGAAAATGATTCACTTCCCCTAAGTGTTTTAAGGAGATTTTTTTGTTAAGATGAGATATAAGCTATTGAATATGAGAGGGATCATCATCGAAGACCAAAATATCGTCAACATACACAAGTACAATCAACCATTTACCATTGACATGTATATGCAAAAGAGAATGATCAGAGATAAAATATTTTCAGGCATTTAGGAAGAAAGAAACCTTTGAGCTTGTCATATCATGCTTTTGGAGCTTGTTTCAAGCCATAAAGAGACCTTATTAACCTGCAAACATATCCTGGTTTGGAAGGATCTTCATATCCTTTGGGCTGCTTCATGAAAACAAGCTCTCTTAAGTCTCTTTCAAGAAAGCATTGCTCACATCGACTTGCTGTATTTTCCAACTCTTAGTGACAACAATGGTGAAAATAAGTCTGATTGTAATTGGTTTTACAACCGGACTAAAAGTATGAAAGTAATCCACTCCTATATTTTGCTGAAATCCCCTAGCAACCAACTTGACCTTGTATTTATCAATAGTGCCATAAGACTTTCTCTTAATTATGAAAATCCACTTGTTTAGTGATAAGATTCATGTATGGATGAACCGGATCAAGAGTCCACGTAGTATTCTTTATGAGAGCCGAGTATTTAGAATCTATAGCAGATTTCCACTCAGGTGAAGATAAAGTTTGTTGAACAGTAATAGATTCAATATTTTAGAGAGACACGGCCATATTGTATACTTTGGGTTTGAATATCCCATTTTTGGATCTAGTCACCATACTATGACTAGAAGTTTGAGATTGTGGTAAAGGAGAAGTAGATGGCTGAGAGGAAGTGGACGAACCAGAAGTAGGTAAGTGTTGTCCACTAGGTATAAGAGGTGATGGAGGTGGAACATCTTGATTGGTAGGTAGAATAGGTTTGATAATTGGAAGTACAAGAAGTATAAAGTTGGCATGTGTATGTGAGGAAAATGAACATTTTTAGGAAAAAATGATTGATATGGAAAATCAAGCTCATTAAAATCCACAGCTCTAGCAATATATATATCCTACTTGTTGAACACAAACACTTATAACCTTTTTTTTTTGTCGAAAATGCATAATTAGATAGATAAAAAAAGGTATAATTACCCAATACTCATACATACCTAAGGGATTACAGTACAAAGCACAATTGCTCGGCGGCTGGGGGAGAGGAGGAACCAATGCTTGTTTAAAAGAATTATATATGCGTGGAATATGCCTCAGAATGTAAAGACCAAAGTAAAATCCTGAGTTGTTAAAATTCGGTTAAAAAACCCCAATTGAAAAAGGTGCGAGCCTCATTAAAAACTTCTTGACCAAACAAGGAAAAGAGCACACTAATATGATGCAAAGTAACAATGTGTTCTAACCTTTTACATGGAGAAGCAAGAGACACACACACCACCCGGGTGCACTACTGTTGTTGGGCCTAGCAGTCCCCACACACGGACCCATCCAATTTTATTACTTAAGGTCCAAACAAGATAAGACCACTCGACATGATCTCTAGTACATGAGGATGCTCACGACACTTTTACAAAATCAACCTAACCCTAACTTAAGCTATACTATTAATGCGTATGATTATCCAAATGACCTATAATATGTTTGAACGGGTAGACACTAAATAAGCAAGTGTATACTTCTCGTTGAATGGTCTTGAATATTTTATCCACCTCAAATGGTATATCCTTAAAAACTAATTTATTCCGTGCATACCATATGTGGTTCACTGTCGCCACCAAGGAGAGGATTCTCGCTTTATGAATCACTGCCAAGCCTCTCTTATTCCTGCCTACTAATTTAATGGCGCTTGGAATGGATGATAACTCCCTCTCAATATAGAGACAACCCTTAACTTTGTTCCACACAGCTATTGATGCACCACACCTAAAAACAGATGTACATTAGATTCTTCAGATGAGTTACACAACGGACATACTTGAGAGATATTCAGAAACTGCAATATATCTGCTGTCTTCAGTCTACCTTAAGGGCAAACCAAAGCATCATAGAAAATTTAGGCGTATGAAAGGCTTCCAAATGGCTCTATGCCAATATAGTGTATTGGACTTTTCGCGCAGGTATTCATACGCCTCTGGCACTCCATTTCACTTAAACCATTTCTCCATTGTAATAATCACATTTTCAACAACCCCACCACACCTCTTCAAAAGTGTATCTCGGATTGCAATATAAAATATTGTTTCCTCAATGTCCTCTTCGGTGACTTTGTTCACCATCCTCCATCTATCATTTGGTTCCAGACACCTCCTCTGTGAAAAAACCTCAGGGACCGAATCCTCAGTCTCCTTTTCTATGCCAAAAAGCTCCTTGTAAAACTGGACAAACAACTCAATGATGACCTCCATTAGCAAATTCTGATTTACCATTGTTCTTGCATAGAAACAAAATAGTATTATGTGAATTTCTATTCCTGACCAAAGAATGAAAGAAACTAGTATTCTTGTCCCCAAGGTGTAACCGAAGGCCCTTGGATTTCTGCATAAAGAATGATCGGTCAACCTCTTCTAGAAATATAGTTATCTTTCTCAACTAGCTATGGATTCAGTGGGTCAGTATCCACTTTGGTTTGTGTCGCCTCCAGCAGAGAACGAGAAGCTTTGGTCCTTTCGACCAACTGGTTAAAATCCTTTAGGTTAAGCTTCATCAACTCCATCTGAAGGCACTTCAATTTGCGTGCTAGCTACAATTGGGCCTTAGGTTCATCCTGCATACCAAACCCTGTCCAACTATGAACAAAAGAAGGTCCATCCAAGAAGATCCTGTTGACAGTGATGGTCCATCCAAATTGAGAAGGTTTCCTAGCGTATTACTTGAGTACTCAGAATTCTTCTGCACCCTCTCCACAATTCGTTAGCCAACAATAGATTGAGCTTGTGGACAATTTGGTTCCCGTAGAGGTATGTTGTCCCTCCTCCCGATTGAGATCAAGGTCCATGTCGCCGGGTTGAGTAGAACCTGCAACCAAAGAAATATTAGGCACAATAAGGTCATCTTCTATGACTACCTCCTTATCATTGGATACCGCAGATGGAAAATAGATGTGAGAGTTGGCCGGCTGGGGGGCCTTAGAAGACTCCTAGTGCGTCGTGATCCTTCGGGTTGATCCCTGACTATGTCGTGTATAGTAATTATCTTATCGCGCGGGGGAACAATCCCATTAGGAACTTGATAGCTTTGGCGCAGTCTACTCATAGACACAGTCCTCCCCAGTGCATGTTGTTTCCAAACTCTGGATCTCCCACGCGCACGAACGATTTGCCATTCCCCCTGAGGAGCACCCACATCACCTCTCAACATAGCATCCTTCGCCTAGGATATCCTGCACTCAACATTCCTATGACCAACCTTACCACACGTCGGGCACATCTTATGATAATAATCAAATTTAACAAATTGAGTAAAAGAATTGCCATTATGAAGCTGTAGCGTAATGCATTCAGGTGGCTCTGTGAATGCGTCGACTAGAACTTCAAACTGAGACCCATCAATATGGTTTTTGGCTAGAGTTCTAAAGTCCACAGCAATTGGGGAGCCAAAAACTGAAGCAATTTTACCAATCGCAGAAGGGTTCCAAAGTTCCAGTGTAAATTAGGGAGTGAGCCCCAGACTTTGAATTTAAATTCATATGAGGAATCAAACTGTAATTCTTTAGGCAGATGACAAAGAATGAGCTTTCACCCGTATATGGAATAGGCCCCTTCACACTAACAGTCTCCATTCCCGTCTTTGTGGCAAATCTGAAGACAATCCAGCCATTAGGGTGGTAAGAGGCTCTTGTCGTGTGGGTCCATCCCGCAATGAGCTTCTCCACTACTCCCGTCCCAGAAATCTACCTGCAAAAAAACCCAAAAGAGAAAAACCCCATCCATTGGAGACGGGAACGTGATCATTTTCATCAAGGGTTAGTATATTATCCTTTAACAAAACCTCATGGTGTTTCAACTCTAGATCTGCACGCCGGACTACCCTTTTCTCCAAAAAAAATTCCATCATTGGAAATCCAGGGAGAGATGTTAATATCACTCAAATTTGTCTCCACATTAAAGTTTGGTTGTTGTTGCAAACATTCCAGCTGTACTCTATCATCCAAGAAGCCCGGCGGTGAGTTAATCGCATTAGGCAGCGGTTGGTGGTTAGCACCTAATGTGTCCTTATATGGGAGCTTGTGCATCCCAGCCGGCCTTAAAACTTAGAGCCACGGTAATTTAGGGTGCAATTGTAATACCCCAACAATCACAGATTATATCTGACTGTAGTCTACTGACGAGTACAGCCTGACTCCACAAGCAGTGATCATATATCCATACTCACATTGAATGTGCAGCAAACTCAGTGGGTGGGTGACATACAACAAATCAAATATAGTAGGCGATTGCAGAAAATTGAAAAAACACCAATTCCCAATCTGTATATGTAATACTTATGATTGTTGCAATAATTATGGCTGTTCCAAAAAATCGAACAAGGAGTACCTGAATAGTGTAGTCCTCAGACCGATGCCCTCTGCCCCCTGATTACAGATAGCAGGGATAATTGATTTAGCAATCGAACGCATAGCCACCCCCAAACAAAGATTGGCAAAGGTGTCATCAAATGTGCAGGTGAGCAATCCAACTGCGAAATGCCTGTTTTATATATGCTTCAAGTGCCTACCCGGAAAATAAGAGATAGAACCTTGGAATCAATCCAATGTACCACTTAAAGAACTTATCAGTAGATCCACCTGTATAGTAGTAAATCAATCAGGCTGAGTAAATCGCGGAACTAGGCAGTCCCCTATCAAACGCACACCGTTCCTAGCCCTAGATTTGCAACCACGTCGTCACGTGCGATTTTATGTGGAATCTGTGCGGCCATAATTCAATACTACAAGTGAAATCCTTTTGTCCCTCAATAGCAAAGAGACACTTACAGCAGAGATCCACCCAACAGTATAGATCTAAGGATGTTGAAAGAAATCCTTCAGGAACTAGCAATGGCTGCTGCAACCCTAATGTGTGCCTCCACACCCCAACTAGACCTGGATTTGCAGAACATATTGTCCCAACATGCATAGATATTTGAAATCTTGTCTAAGGGACTGCCTTAGATGAATGTCAACGCCCTGGGTTAAACGTCAATCATAGGCCGATGAGAGACACTTGTTGTAAATCTTCCGGTATACTAATGAACACTGGAAAGCCGTGGAGTGAGGAACATATGCCAAGGGATCATATAGATTAACCCTAACAAACATAAATCACATCCAACCTTGGATTTGCAGAAGACGCCGTCAAACACCCAAAAATGGAAACAGCCTGTGTAAAAATCAAATGAAAATCAGAGATCGATTCCGTTCGATCTCTAACTTTGATGCCAATCTCTCGTAAATGATGATCACAAAGTAAGAGAAAAAAATTATGTCTGTCATGTTAAGCCCAAGAATAATATGATCCATAATATGCAAGACGTGTATCAAGGATTGCCTTGATTCAATAAAATCCGTAGAACACACAGCCACACACAACCCTTAGTTGTCGAATCAATCCACCAACGAATAACCACAACAATTATCAAACGAAGGAATGGAATTCCTTCGCTGAGATTACGATAAATCAATGTTAATCTCAATTAAAATCAGATAAAAGAACAATGGGGAAGGGAATTGTAAATCACGAAGGCGGATAGGGAAAAACCTTAAGAAGGAGATTTGTTACTGTTGTTTCTAGAGAGAAGTTGGAGCATTCTTTCTAGAGAGAAAGAGTCTCAATGGTCACTGTAACCAAGAAAAATGCATTTGGTACTTCTAAAATGTAATTTGGAAGAATAGGGTCTAAGGAATAGAAAGCAAGCACACCCAAATGTCTTGATGATTGCGTAATCAAGACTCTTTCAAAAAATAGCCTGAAAAGGAGAAGAATTGTGAAGAACAGGGGTAGGAAGTCTATCAATTGTATACACTGGAGTAAGAAAATAATCCCATCAAAATTTAGGTGGCATGAAAGCTTGAACAAATAAGGATAAGCCAACCTCAATAATGTGTTGGTGTTTCCTTTCAACTAAGCCATTTTGAGGGTATGTATAAGGACAAGAGTATCTAGAAATAATGTCTTTAGTTTTGAAGATATTGAACAAAAATTGGAATACACCCCATATCACATTGAAATATTTTTAAGGGTTTTGAGAACTGTCTATCAACCATAGAAAGAAAGACAGGAAAGACTTTGGCAACATCATATTTTTGAACTAAAGGATAAATGCATGTAAAACGAGTGAAATAATCCACAAAGATAATACAGTATCTGTATCTATCTGTAGACAAGGTGGATGTAGGTCCCGCCAAACATCACTATGTATCATTTCAAGAGGAAAAGTAGTAGTATGAGTGACGGAAGGAAAATGCATTTGATGAAAATTTTCAAGTTTACATGCTTCACAAAAAGAAGATTCTAAATGAGTACAAGATATCTTCAAATGTTGAAGTACTTTATTTTGAGTGCTACTACAACAATGGTCTAGACATTTATGCCAAATAGCTGTTGTAGTTGTTGCTTTAGAGTCTGTGAAATGATGTGGAGAAGTTGTATGTGTGCTTGGAGAAGTTGTAGTAGAGTGCGAGGCAGAAAGGTTGAAGTGTTTTCGCATATAAGAGAGATCGAGCTGGTGTATCTCGTCCTTAAGCAGTCCTCTCAAGAGAATTTTGTGTGCTTTCAGATCCTTGCAGTCAGCATGAAATTCAACATATACTGAGTTGTCTTGTAAAAATTGAGAAATCCTTAGAAGATTTTTAGTGATGTGCGGAACATGAAAAACATGATTAAGATAAAATAAAACAGAAGAATATAGGCTAGGTAGAGTGGATGAACCAACATGAGAAATAGGAATTGAACTTCCATTACCAATAACAAGTTATTTCTTACCATGATATGGAGTCTACACATGGAGAATGTCATCCGAGCAAAACACATTGCTCCAAATAAATTTAAAAAGAAAAGAAAAAGAGTATTGTTTATGATATATGTCGACATATATGATTATTTTCACCATTTATTATTTGTTTACAATTGTAAAGGAAAAAAAAGAGGTCTAATTTGGGCTGGCGCTAGACACCTAATTTTGAAGGGATAATTAGTTTTAAATGGCCACATCCATTAAAAAATCAATATTTAAATAATAAACCATAAGCAGGAACTACCCCATAATCCAACTAACTTGTGCACACATGATTTTTTTTTGATATTGTACTTTAATCAATAAAAAGAATCAACATGTAAATAATTTGAGAGCTAATTAGTTATTTATTTTCAATAATACGATGTTTTCATTATACACATGAGCATGTTCGTGAAATAAAATACAAGATTCGTGAAATAGATGATAAAATTTGCGATTTTTCTATTTTCCATCATGAGTTTACAAGCTGGTGTGTGGCGCTGAAACAAAACACAAGATTGAAAATTGAGGTACCATGGGAAATATATGTTGCCAAGCATCACTTGAGACACTTTTATGGTTCACTCTTAACTTGTGAGCTTTATCAAGCGGAGAACAATATTAAGTTCAAGCAATGTAACAATGTTGAATGCAATAATCCATCTTTATTGTTCTCGATAGACATCAACTCTCAGTCAGCCACTCCAACAAAGTATTCTTAGACAACCTAATCTTTCCTTTCAAAGTAACCAAAATCAATGAATTCCATGTACAACCATTAGGTACAACACCACTTTCCACCATTTGCATAAACAACATCAAAACTTGTTGCAAATCCCCTTGAGTGCATAAAGCATCGATTATAGGTCCGTAGCTTTCACAATCAAGCAAGCAAACTCTCATCTTCAGGTCCTCAATGAGCCTCATTGCAATCCCAGCTCTTTCTTGCCCGCAGAACCCATTGATTAAATCATTAAAAGTCGATGAAATGGATAAAAAACTGAGTCTAATCATCTCATTCATGAGCTCAATCGCTTCCTTCACACGCCCCTTTCTGCAAAATTCTTGAATCATACTTGCATAAATGGGAGCACTTGGAGTATCACCTTCTTCTTTCATCAGATCAAGAATTTCCTTTGCTTCATCTATATTACCATCTTGACATCACGATAGAATCATTAAACTACAATTGACAGCGCGAGGGAACCAGTTTCTCATGTATTCAAGAAACTCAAGTGCTTTATCATGATAATCATCCTTGTATAACCCATATAGTATGCTATTGTACTGACCAATATGGCCAATACCACCTCTTTTATCCTCATGCATTAATTCAAGGATCTTAATTCCATCCCCAGTCTTTCCACCCAAGCACAATCCATATATTAGTATCTCAAATGTGACAAAATCCCAATGTAAACCGACCCTTTTCATTTCATGAAACATATCAAGAGCTAAAATCAAACATCATAGACTCACAGAAATTTGCGATCAGAACATTGTATGTAACCGTATTTGGTAGACATCCCTTCATCTCCATTTGCTTAAGAAACCCACATCCTGCTCTTACCTTTCCTGCTTTAAGAAAACCTTTTAACAAAGTGTTGTACACCACAACATCATGGGCCCCTCCCTTTGCCTCTACTCTGTCTAATACCTCAACTGCCTCCGAGATTCGCCCTGCATTGCATAGAAGTTCTATTGTCTTAGTTAAAGCAACAACATCAGGCACAAATCCATTGCTAAAACATTTGTCCACCATCACTGGAGCCTACACTAAATTGTTCTCATTATAATATGCCGATATCATAATATTGAAGGATACATCACTAGATGTCTCCATTTCATGCATTAAGCTTCTGGCTCTTCCAACCTTTCCATTCTTGCAAAGAGCATAAATCAATGTATTGCACACAACAACGTTTACCCTAACACCATGATTCTTCATAACTTGTAGAAGCTTAAACCCATAGTCGATTATATTCGTTAGGAAAAAAACCTTTCATCAGAATGCCGGAAGTGTAATCATCACCCTTCACACCAGTCGCCATCATTTTCTTCCTGTAGAACTCCCTAGCAATGTCGATATCTTCCTTCACCAGAACATCAAGAATTGTATTCAATAGTTTTAAAGGAGTAGCTTTCCCATACTTGGGCACCATATCAAGAACTTTGATCACTTCCTTGATCATTCTAGCCCATGTAAAACCACGGACAACAGTGATGAAAATGTCATCATCTGGGAATGAACCGATTGTCTTGGGCATTTCGTCAAGCAGCTGTTCGACAATTTTAAATTGTCCAAAAGTACAGAGCTTGTGGAACAATGCTCGATAAGTGGAAATAGTGTGCATGAAACTGGAAATCTTTGAGGCCCATTCGAAGGATGGGAGAGCTTGATTTGCTGACTGTTGCTCGAAAATGAGATCCGCTATTTGACAGGGGGTTGGTACTAAAACAGAGATGGCTGAGAGGATTTTTGATTGGATAAGAGAGAAAAGCAAGGCACTTTTATTAAATCTTCTTATCAAGAATTTTGGAAGGCTGAAAACATTAGACATAGGAGCAGGCAAGAAGCAATCAGAACCCAATTAGAATAATAACAAGATGACAAAGAAATTGCACAACTTCTTTCCTCACCTTGACATCTACTCTAGAAAAAAAAAATAATAACCGATGCTATCTCACAGATGGTGTTGCATGTCCCTACTGGTTTGCCTTGGCTTCCTCCATCAAAAGCCTCTGAGGCTCATTTTTTCAGTTCTCTTCCCATTTAGCAAGGTTAACCTGCTCAATGATAGTAAATACGCATATAAGAAAACATGGGCATGAACCCTAGATATAACACATCTCAACTTCCCTTAATTAACAAGATTCTTATAATAAGCAAGCGACTCGAGAAGCGAATGGAGACTCAGAAGTGGAGCAGAAGCTAAGGAAGATTCTTGCAGAGAGCAAAAACTGCATATTTATACCAAGATGGGTCCCACTGGTTAAAATACCATCCAATTTTGAATGGGAAAATGCAATCCTAATTTCAAGTCTCTAACTCTTTGTTTTGGAACACTAAGAAAGATCAAATATTCCATAGCAGCCAATTATGACTGAAAAGATGGTCCTAAACTTGAGATTACATGCCCGCCTATATAGCAGAATTAGTGCGCGGAAGTGCTAGTGTAGATTGTCTTAGTTTGATTTTGATACTTGTCATAATGAGGGAGTGTTCTTTGGTTGATGGCGTTGGACTTTCGGTGGGGATGAATTCGTGGACAAGTTCTTCCTCTTCCTTTCTCCACCACCTTGGACGAAATCACTCAACAAGAATTGAAGCTTAGTCTTCTTTAGGAATATGAGAATTTAGTTGAGTTGTTTTAAGGTTATATTTTCTTTTCTAGTAAGTTTTGTTTAAAGTGTCTTGTGTTGTCATCAATATTTATTTCACTTGTAACTGTTCTCATTTCCCCTTAATTTCTTTGGATTACAACTCAGATCTTAATTCTGTCTACTTGAGTAGTAATAGTTTGTAGTTTTGAGTTTTTTATTTTGAAATAAATAAATCAGTACCACTCTCTTCTTATCTCCTATTTTTCAATTACTTTTTTTTATTTTTTTATCTCAAATTAATATTAGCTATTTCATAATAGGCTATTTAAGAATGATAAACAAATAAATTATATATATAATAACAGAACCACAGCTAAAAATAATTTTTCCACCCAAAATAACTTTTTATTTTTAAAAAGTCTTATGACCAATCATATTTTTTTCTTTTTTTTTTCTTTTTCACTTCAATTTTTAGAAGCTTGTAACTTTTTTCACCTCAACTTTAATTTTTATAAAAAATATATCAAATTAATTATCTTATTTATGATCTTCAATTTGTTATTTATATTGCATGTATAAACATAAAATATTAAATATTAAATATAAAATATTTTTCATAAGTTAATTGTGGTATATTTTAATATTTTATAGTTCACATCAAACCATTTATAACACTTGATCGCCACATGATTATTCCGGCTACAAATTTGACAAATCATTCGCAGAACTGAACTGAGACAAAACATATTTTGAGTTGAAGAAAAGGAAGTCCTCAAAACCATGAGTACGCACATTAGAAAGAACTTTAGATCTCCAATACATGAAATTGGTACGATCCAGCCGAGCTGTTAACGTATGAAGCGTGGAAAGAACAATTTGAGCCATGAGAAATTCAAAGAGAAAAGTAAGATATGCACGAGAGGATGATACCGACTCAGGATACCATATCAAAACTAGTTTTCTAATTGCCATGCAAGTAGTACATACATATATCTAATACTGACACCCACCACTCCGTTCACTCAAACCAAGTCAAACAACAGCGTGCAACAATTTTGGATGTATACTAGAAGAAATTCGACCAAACCTTGAAAGTATTAATAAAAACAAAGAAAATAATATAAAATTATATTATTTATTTTTAATTGATTGTTCATGATTATTTTTCTGCATCATTGATCAATCTTTCAAATTTTTGGATTTATGAAATTGGACAAAATAGAAGGAAAATCAATTTTTAAAAAAATTTTACCTCTCAATATCCAATCGATTCAATTATTTACCAATTAATAATAAATATTAAGAGTGATTTAATCTTTTAATAATTATATTTTTATTACTTAAGTAGCTTGAGTGAAATAAGGAAAAAAATGGATTCGAATTAATAAGGGCCTAAGAAAAGACGGGTTGATTTTCAGTTATCACCATTTAAAAGTCTGAAAATAATTATATGATATTTTTTTCTAGGAATAAAATTAATATTTATTTACAAAACATATTCTCAAGCCTAAGCATTTTACAACTTACTAACTTCATTTTAAGTATTTAATTTATACAGTAGGAAAAATAGTTAGATTTGTTTCTCAAACATCAGAATCCAAAGCGCTCATGGCTTTGGGCTTGAGGCGCCGCCGGTTCTGGGCTTAGTCTGCTTGACATTATCAGGCTTGGTGAACCAGGTAGTGTATAGAAATTGCTTGTTTGGCCCAACATGGTTGCATATTAGCCTCACCTTCTGTCTTTCTCTCATCCATCTCATGACTATCTTCATGTGCCTTTTGCTTGTGAGCCCTCTCAAACCAACTTCCTGATCATGTGAGAGAAAGTATCATTAGCCCTTGTATTGTAATTTACTTTCAGCTGATATGTTGTGCTTGAGAAAAGGATAGATTAATTTTCAGAAATAAAACAATAGCAAATAAACCACACAATACGAGTCATTCAAACAAAGCGTACCTAGATGAGCATAAAAATAAGGGACTAAATCTCAGCGGACAAGAGAACATGTTCGATAAGTCATTAAGAATAGTATCAAGTGTCTGATCAGCATAAAAGAGTTTAATGAAAAAAATACCCCATTCGTCCCAGAAAAAAAGTCATGTTTAATTGATATGAAAGATAATTGTAAGTTCCAGTTTCTCACTGCAAAATCAAGAAACTAGACAAAAACAATTTCCAGAAAATAAGTCATATTAATGAAGGTTGATCAATATTAGATGGATATATAACTTTCCACATCCTAAAGGAGCTCATTATAGGAGTGTTAAGTTGCTAAATTCAGATTTATACAGTATAGATGAAAAGGAAGGTGCATGATTTTACACATATCTGGACCAGTGGCATACACTGAGAATCTAGTAATACTCACAAAGTTGAATGGATTTGCACAAGTAAAAGATACTTCCAACATTGATCTATGACATTAACTTGATACTCCCAAAATGTACATCAACTCATCCAAACATGATCCAGAAAGAAATTCAATTGCTTTAAATCATGTATGAGAAGTCATGTATGAGCATTGATTTCATGCAACTGAATCTTCAATAAAGCACGATTCAGGTTTTGCAGAGCAGTATCATAAAGTTGAGTTGTCTTAAATTGTCATAATGAGCCATGGACAAAAGATAATATAAGGCCATACAAATATTACAATTTGAAATATGTATGAAGATAACAGCAAATATTCCAGAAGCTCAGTTTAAACGGAAATAATTTCATAATAGCAATCTTTACAACACCTAATAGAAGAAATGCAGGGTTGCACATTCAATCTGCATAAGCTCAATCCAGTCTAGTAATAAAAACAAACTGTACTTTTCATTTTCAGTTGCCCCATATGCAGTTTAAGTTTATATACTGAAATCCAAAAAAAGGCAGTGAACAGGAAAGAGTACCTTAACATGTTCCCAGGTGTCTGCAATGGTTAAAGGACCATGCTCCTTCAAAACATCGAAAATAACCCTTGTGATAGTCTGTGTTTGCTCCGGCGGAGTTGTGAGTTCTATTGGTTTCATCTTTGGCTTTGGTTTCTTAGCCATATACCTTATTGCAGTTGCAAACATGATGAAACTTTTCCAGGACAGAAATCCAACCCAACCACTAAAGTCCCTTTTCCAGCTGCAGGAGAACACACAATTACGCACACCCAACAATTATCAATCTTTTTTAGCAACTAAAAAATGCAGACAATGTTTCACCAAAATCAAATCAAATATCTGAAAACTTGTACAGCATTGAAGCGGTGAATAGGGGCCTTATCCTTAAGATTAGTTAGAAATTCAGAATAAAAAAGCAAACTTCCCAACAAATCCTCAAGCCCAATTCTATTGTCTCAGTAGCTTCCAACTCTATGAAATATTATTATTTTTTATTTTTATTTTTTATGAAAATCAATTCTATTCTAAAATCAGAAACCAATAAGCACTTCATCTAATTAAAGAGTTAATTCAGCCAATATGATCATATTTCAAGGAAACAAGGTCAAATACAGACCTGGACTCCAGCTTCAGCAGCTGACGCAAGATGAAGAACAGGGCTCAGCTCAACTCTGCTTCTCAAATGTCGCTGCTTTGCTTTTCTGCAGCTGTAGAAGGATAAGACTTGTCAATCAAATAGGGCGGGCAAGCTTGCAGAATGGCACCATCTAAGCAACCTAACCAGTGATCAAATTAAATGCAAAGAAGACAGCCAGCATAGTCAAAACGCAAGCACTGCTTTCTTTTATGGTGATTTAAAAAAAAAAAAATCATAAGTGAGGCACGCAATCCCAATCAGGCATACTAAAAAAATCCGTTGATAATTCAAACAGCCAAAAGGCTAATTCGAAACAAAGCACCACAACCGAATCCCATTGAGAGGCAAATGAAAAAAGCACATACTTGAACTTTCTACGAGAGACAAAAAAACCAAATGTAGCATGAAAGCTAAAGCCAAATAGAGACTTACATGCTATAATTTATATCCAGAAAATACACACCAAGACCAACCTAATATAACACGATGGACAAGTTTAGATCCAAAAAAAATCTCTTAACAAGTGAATTCATTCTTCCCTCAGGACCCATACTTTCATCTAATGCCCGAATTTAATCAATAAAAGAAAAAATGTAGCATTATTTACTGAACCATCAGTCATCGAATAACTCAAAAGGTTCACCCAATAACATTGCAAAGATTTTATCCCTGAAGTTTATGAGAGACCTGCTCACAGATGGCAACAGATCCCTGCTTTTTTCATCAGGTTAGACTTCGCAATCTCACAAATATATATATCACAAGTGACCACGCAATCAGGACAAACTACATCATGTAACCAAACTACTGAACCAAAAAACTTCATTCAAGTAAATAACAGCACCAGAAGCATGAAAGGATATCAATACAAAGGATCAACTTCAATATAATTAGAGAACAATTTCATAGAAACTAAAGATATCAAACAAATTACAAGCAGAAATACATCGGCAATTTTTTTTACATAAAAATCAAGCGTACCTTAAAATGAACTCTGAGGTCGGGTCCTCTTGCCTTGCAGGCTGCTTAATAAACATAAAAAATGATTAGTAAAGTTCAACATTCAGAATCAATTATCACCAAAGAAAAAAGCAAAAGCAAATAGAAACATATAAAATGAATCGTAAATTACATTCGGTTGGATTGTGCGGCTCTATCGAATACTTCACCATTTCGGCCGTTGAAGAAAATACCCTTATAAATCTTTCGTTTCAGCAGAGAGCTACAAACACTCTGGTTAGTTGGGCTTTATAAATCTTGCGCAACACAAAACCGTAAGAGCCCACCTTACAATAAGTGGGCTAGGCTTACATTTTTCTTTTTGAAGAGATATTTTTAGTTTTTTTTTTATTTGAAGCCCATTACTTAATATTGAAGTAATTTTAGACCCATTTAAATTTATTTTACAAATCTAGTAATTCTTGTGCATGGCACATTTTGTAATAATTTTTATAATACAATAAATTATTATAAAAATATTAATAAATTTTTAAATAAATAAATAAATTTATAAAATATATTTTTAAATTATATTTTATTTAAATAAAAATATCTCACAATTTTATTTTATATCAAAATACTTTAAATATCAAAATATTCTACAATTAATTTAAGAAAAATATTTTAATTAAAAAATTTAAGATTCTTTTATGTATATGCAGTATGAATATTAAACCGAATATCATAAAAATGATTAATTTAAAATATTCTTTAATAAAAATGGAGTTGGACGAAAAAATTATAGATTTATATAATATACTATTTAATATTATTTTATCATAAAAAAAATCTCACAATTTTATTCTATATAAAAATATTTAAATATCAAGATATTTTAAATTAAGTTAGTAAAAAATCAACTGAATACTAATTTATGATATTTTCCTTTATCTGAAGAATTCAATAATTAGAATGAGTTTTATAAAATAAACTAAAATAAATAAAGAGAAGAAATAGATAAAAAAAACAAATCAAACAGCTAAAGATATTCAACGATTATATGGAGGGACATGCATCATATGGCTCATATGATATTCAAATTAAGGAAACATAACCAAATATAGGAAGATAAATAATATTCAGAGATTATATGGAGGGACATGCATCATATGGCTCATATGAGTTCCTTTTAATGTATCAAACCATATTTAATTTATATATTTGTATAAGGATCACTAAGATATTTGAATCCCTCTCTCGAGTTAGATCCAAATATATTCAAATCAAGGAAGCATAACCAAATATAGGAAGAGAAATAATATCATTAAAAAAAACAGGCGAATCCATACGAATGCAAGCCCTAGAATCACTAAATGTTTAGCTACACATATTCAATACATTATCCATGGGAAATATATTGATAATCATGGCTAACATAAAAAGAACAAAAGAAAAGAAAATTATTTGAAGCCAAACGATCTTAGTTTCTCTCTCTCTCTCTCTCTCTCTCTCTCTCTCTCTCTCTCTAATGACTTGGTTGGTTGATCCTCCTTTGTATGCTTGTTTCTAACTATTGTATATTGTGTTGTATAACGACCCAAATATTTATTTAGATATATATTAATTTATTACATATTTTTAATAAAAAAAAAGTATAAGTTACCAAATAAAAAATAAGTAAATAAATATTAAGGGATTTCATCCTAATAACTAGGTCGTTAAAGAACATATAAAAAGAATTAGGACTCTACTTGATTACTAAAAAATTTAAGTCTTCAATGTAAATCGTATTAAAAACGTGATTAAGTAACCCTACTACCTTAAAATTTATAGCAGCGGAAAACATAATTAATTTAAACATATCATATAATTATTCAATTTGGGAAACTCATAGCTTCATATAATCACGAAAGTAGGCTTAAGCATTTATTTTCGAAATGACATCGTTTCCTAAGATAAGTTTGAAGAAAAAAATATAACAAACCCTAATAAAATTTCAATTCGTTTATGAATGAAATGTAACCCATAATTCAAAAAAGAATAATAAAAAAATATGTTTCATCTGCCTGCTCTCGTTGCCTTGACAAACTCCCTATCCTGAAAAATAGGAAAGTAAAAGGGGGTGAGCTACACCAAACTCGTGAGTTCAAGTTTGTCAAAATTAAATATAAAGTTGTAAAAGCACAATTAGAGAGTAACATGAACGTATCAAACATAACTTAATATAACATCTGTATTAAACGTAACATTTTGTATCAAAGCTTGGCCAGCATATAATAGTGAATCAAATTAATGATCCCGTGTCAACGCATCAAAACATATAACCATCAAATCATACTGTAAACAAAAAAAAATTTAAAACTGACAAACCATATAAGAACCCCACCTTTTACGTGACTTCTCGTAATATAAGGAATAATGCAAGTTTTAATACTACGAAAAATAAGATAATTGAAAGGTATAAGAATTTAGAGTTCAGGAGGGATAATAAAGAGAGTTGAGATATTTGGGCTAATTCTTTAAAGAAAGAAAATTGTGGGATTGGCTTGGAATTTTTGAAAGTCAGTAGGGTAATATTGGAAGTTTGGGTAAATGGGAGTTTAATCTTAGTCATAGGTTAGGAGACTTTTGAGGAAAAGAACCCTTCTTCCCCAATTCAATTTCTCAACAGCCGTGCTTCACTTCTACTTTTTCATCTTTCTTCCCATTTTTTTCTTCCTTTTCTTTTTCTCTCTTTCGATAGCAGATCGTGATGGACCCTGCGGCATGGGTTTTCCTCCACCGAGGGACAGCCCACAGAACGAGGAAAGAAAAATTAACAGCAAGTGCTGGTTCTTGTTTGATCTGTAATGGCGGCGTCGGCTTCCGAAAGGGTTTACTGTGTTGGCAGCGGGATCAGATCAAATGATGAAACTGATATTTGTGTTCTATTTTTTTTCGAATTCGAACCCAAAAGTAAGAGGGACTCGTTATACCTTGATTATTGCTGGTCTTCTGCGTGTACATATGGGATGACTGAAAGATGAATAAATAGGCGATGGACCTACTCGAATAAGTCTAATGGATACGTATCTGGTGTTAATCCAATCCCCCTAAAAACTGAGATGTGGTTAGACATATCTAAAGTTGAGTTTATGTTTATTCAAAATCTAAGAAATTAACAAATTTTCGATTTGTGGAGTAGATAAAATCTTAAATACTATGTTCATATATATCCAAAGAATTTATAAACTTACGTACTGCTACCCTAATATTCTTAAAAAGAATTGGGTTGGCCTTAAACTTTTACGAACATATGGATATATCTACATATATATTGTGTCTAGCATAATATTAAAGTCCAATAATCATAAAGAGACAAACTATTAAGTCCATAAAACAAAAAAAATGATTAAATTAACGATATAAAAGAAAAATAATCGGGTATTACATCCTACCCTCGTTGAAAATAATTTCATCCTCGAAATTCCATAACGTACCGTCAATATTGAAATAAGGATATTTTGCTCGCAACTTGTCCTCTCGCTCCCATGTAGTCTCTTTTTCACTATTTTAGCTCCATCGTAAGTATTGTTACTTTATTTCTGAGTCTTTATTTCTGAGTTTTTGAATCTTCCTCTCCAACACCGCTTCTGGCTTCTCCTCATACGTTAAATCTTTGTTCATCTCCAAAGTAGAATAACTGACGACATGGCTGGGGTCGTGGACAATTACTAGGGTTTTGATAGCCGTCGTATCTCTATTTTGGAATAAGAAGATATGCCCGAATCATACCAAATGGAGAAGATATGCTCAAATCACACCAAATTGCGACTGTTCAGATCATATCACGAGGATAAGCACAGTCCGTATGACTTGAGACATGGTCTATACACCCTTAATTGCCTGTTCATCTGTCAAAACTTGAACAAACACGTGACGTAGCAAAATATAACAAAATTATAATAAACTCGTCACTTAGGTATGTGTAATTGCCTAAAAATCATACATAATAACTCCGAATTGCAAGAAAATTATATGTTTATCAATTTTGTGAGAGAAAAGAATATTTATATAAGTTCATTATGTGATTTCGTTGGAACGTAATGTAGACATTTTATCTTTTTAAGGTAGCACTTCTTTCACAAGGCTAAGACACACATTCTATGTTGTTTCCTTAGTCTCGCTCAAATTGATTGGGTGTGTTAAGGAAATGTGTATATATCCACATCCACACTGGATAATTTCTTAGCAATGCACATACATGGATTATAAAGAATCACCTCTCTTATCATATTAACTCGTGTTTTAACTAGGGTGTGTGAATTTCAGTTAGTACCGAATTAACCGATTGAGCCGACCAATTTTTTTTCAAAGACTTTTCAATGTTTATAAGGTAGATTTTGATTTTCAATTTTTAAACTTTGGTTATTTTAGTCGGTTTTGGTTTTGTGGGATAAAATATCCAAAATAACTAAATCGATCGAATTATTGTATATGGTAGATGAAAACTCTTAATTAATTTAACATTGTAGTTTCCAGCATACAACCAATGCCTTTCATTCCAACATTGACCAGTCGGACAGTCATAATCCGGCAGACCACCATAAGAGTTTTGACGGACTTCGAGTGTAGAACATTTCCCCACTTGAATTTCTGAAAACCAACATCAATTTATGCGTAATTTTGTAAAATTCGGAGACCTGTAAGGTTGGAAGAAAATCTGAAAAAAAAATTAGAAAGAAAGATTTTTCTGACAACGGCGGCGGTGCTGTCCGCTCAAACCCTAGACTGACCTACCCTATTTTTTGTTACCTTGGGATGTAAACCAAAGAGTATTAACCCTTAATTAATCTTTGTATGCGATATATATTTATCCGATCTTGGGTATCATATTCGCTCCGGGCCTTTCAATTTAGACTGTTAATATTAAATTTGATTTTATTAAGCCCAATCAGAACTTAATAAATTTAAATCATGATCCAATGTAAATTAAATAATTTAATCATGCTTTTGACCAATTTTATTCCACATAAAAATATATTCACAAAAATAATCGGATTGCAATAAGTTCATAAATTGCAAATTAAATTATGGAATAATCTTATAAAATCATGAAATCATAAAAGTTAATCGATCATAATATTTTATAATCTCAATTATCATTTTATTAATTTAATTTAATTATTTATTTATAAACCATGGAAATCAAAACCTTATAATTGCACATAGATCCATGCAAATTTCTATTGAATCACTTAATCATGCTCTAACTTCAATTCCTCACATAAAATTCATAAGAATCTCATACAATTTTATAATCATAAACTTAATCTTTTAGAAACTCTAATCATTAATTTGTACATAAAATCATGGGAAGTTTGAGTATAAAATTATCTTACTTCAATTATGTCACGTCATATAATTATTTAATAAATAATAACAATTAAAGTCATAATTCTCACATGAAATCTTAGAATAACTTTCGTATTATGAGATCATAATCGTTAGCACTTTCATAGAAAGAATTTTACCAATGCAATAAAATTCAGGTATCATATTTGAAGACCAATTTAAGCCAAATCATGTGTATCACCTTAAAAAGACACTATATTGCTTAAAACAAGCTCCTAGAGCTTGGTATGGTAGGTTGACCAATTTTTTTCTCAAATTTGTTTTTTTTTTTCACATGGTGAAGTTGATCATACTGTTTTCATTAAAAGTACTAATAGTGATATTTGTGTTGTTCAAGTATATATTGATGATATTATGTTCGGATCCACATCAAAATTGATGCTTGTCATCTACATTTGATATGAACATGGTTGGAGAATTGTGTTTCTTTTTGGAATTGCAGGTACAACAATGATCAAATGGAATATTCACATCCCGATCAATGAATCTGATTCAAAGATTCAGTTTGGAGAATGAAAAATACATGAAGACTCCGGAGAATGTTGATTCAACATGGTACATGTCAATGATTGACAGTCATTTATATACCTTAGTGTAAGCCTCCATAATATCATGTATAACACTTGCGTTTGTGCTCGATACCAAACACGTCCTTAAATCAGCCACCTAAAAACAGTCAAACGCGTTATCATGTATGTTGCAAAAAGTGTTAATTTGAATTTAAGGTACACCAAAGTACAAATACCAATATAGTCGTTTTAGTGTTTCTGATTGGGCTGGAGACATTGATGATAGAAACGAAACTAGTGGAAGGTTTTTTTACTTTGAAAATAACATATTTTCTTGACATAGCTAAAAACAAAATTGTGCATTTCTTTCAACTGCCGAATCCAAAAATGTAGCTTTCGGAGGGTATTGTGCACAATAGTTGTGGATTAAACAAATGCTTGAAGACTATAGTTACATAAGTGACTCTCTTACTTTTTTTTTTTCAATTTTAATGGAATTAATATTTCAAAAAATTCAATTCAACATTCTTGTACTAAACACATTGACATTGGAAATCATTTTATTCGAGAGTTGATAGAAAAAGAAATTACAGGATGGAATATATTAATACAAAAAGTCATATTGTGGATATATTTACAAAACTCTCAATTTTGAGAGATTTTATGACCTATGGAAATCTCTCGGCTTTGTGTTATATAGAGTCACATAATCCAGGTGTTGCATCAATTATTTTTTAAACAACTATTGAGGCAACATCTTGCCCTTGTATATAAGTATTTTTTCTTTTTATAAGTATGTCATGGCAGAACTATTTTCCAAAAATCATTTAGCAACAATATATCTGGCCTTGATTGTTAATAAAAATACTAGAACTACAATTAAATGATACTTATTAACAAAGTAAGTCGGGGCACGACGCTCGCTACGACGATACTTCTTTGTCAATGTTGATAGGTTGAGGAAATTTAAACTAAAATAAGGCTACTTATCAATAAAGTTGCTCAGGGCACGACACTCACTACGACGATGCTTCCTTGCCAAACATTGATAAGTTGAGTAATTTCAAAAATCTGATTAACTAGGGGCACGATACTCACTACGACGATGCATTCTATGTCAAAAGGTTATATTTAAAATTATTCATTCTTGATTAAGTTACAAAGTAACTCGGAACATGACACTCATCATGGCGATGTTTCCTTGTAAATAAAAAATAAAAGATCAAACATATAACGTTGTAAAATGTTGTAAATATTCTTTTGGAGAACATTTCTTCTATAAGCTCATGAGGTCTTAGTTGTGCTTATAATTTTTCAATTTCGGTTGTTGAGAGTCTTTCGAAAATATTATCCAAAATATGATTATTCAAAAATAATCGTTTGGACACATTTCATCTATCTTATCCTTTTTTTTTTTTTTCTGTGAATTCAAAATTAGTGAGGATATGCATTTAGTATCAGTAAGTTCTGATTTGGTTGGGATGTTCATCTTTTAAACCCACGCTGAAATCAATAGTCCTTCACCACTCTCTCATGTAATTTGAGATATTGTCCTCACCTTCATCTAAAACATTCTCCAACTCCTCACCATGAATGACAAAAATACACAGAGGATTCTGTTCAAAAGTCTTAATTTACTCAACAAAGCGAAAACATCCTCATCCACATCCATACAAGCGTCATTGATCACCACCGACCCTCATTCCTGCTCCCAAATGCCCCATATCAGTGCCCACAACATATGTACCAACACCAAATCCTTTATCGTTGCCAACTTTATCAATAGGCCAAACGTCTTCAAAATGCATCAATTCAACGCCACCATCCTTAGCTCGTACTGTTGGTACTATTACATTCACAACACCACCTCCCAAAATTGCCTCATTTCTTGAAGACTAAAATTATTCAGTCGACTAAGATGAACTATTATACATGAAAATTATTGGTTCAACCAAGCGTAAGTTTGGGAAATGAAGCTTCCCAAATCGGCGATCTATCTAGTTATCCAAAAACAGCTATTTCTGGCGCATCCCAAAAGGCCCAAAAATCAGCTCCTGTGCACATCCACTATTTCACCAAGTGGATGAAGACCCTGATAAAATTATTGATGTATTTGGAGATGATGATGAGAGTGATGTTGGTTTCACACAAATGAAAGACATAGATATTGAGCATGACACAACTGATGACATTCTTAAGGCACAAGGGTCAGAAAATATTCCTAATGAAACTACGAGAATTTCTACAAAACCTCAATGGAAAGGAAAAACTCCACTAGGAACCTCTTCTCCACCTCCGACAGACAATAATCCATCCACTGTTAAGTAGCATATGACTACAACAACCCGACCAACATCTCCACCAAGGTAGGCCTCATCTCACACCTCTAGTCATCCCTTGCAGCCACGATTTCAGGTAACCGCCGACATGTATGATAAAGAATTTTGTGATGTTAAAGGTTTACATAGATTGAATGACTGTAAAGATAGAGAGTTGCTTCAACAATGGAGGGTAGATCTTAATAATTTTCGTGATACCAATTAGGTGCCTTCTTTTTTTGGAGTAAAAATTTGTTTGATGTTGTTACCTATGCCATCCCATTCATTCCAGAAATTGTCTGTCAATTTTATGGCAATATGTTATTTGGAGTTAGACATATATTTTCTCCTATCTATGGTTAAGTATTTATAAGGAGGAATATTTTCCATGTTACTCCAACATTGATTAATGTTGAATCAGGAATGGACAATGTCTTGACATCAACTTTCATAGGTGACTTTGTAGATTACTTTTCAATTGATCGAGGGACTTGTTCATACCTGGTTAAATCCATTCATTGCCTCAAAACTACCTTCTTTATATTCTATTATGCATAAAACTCCTGTGCATAGCTGTTACCCTTAGAGAAACACTACTCTTATTACTCTAAAATAAGGTCTTTTACTTAGTCTTTTGGGTATATGGGTACTTTAATCAATTTGAGACAAATCATTTTTGACCAAATCATAGCAGAAGCCGAACGAAAATGACGAGGAATCCTACATGGAAAGCATTGTCTCAACCTTCTCTGGATACCAAATGTTGACATTCCTCCACAGCCTGAGGATATGTAGATTGCTGATTCCATGATCCCTATTTCTCATATTATCATCCTGTAGCAGATTCAAATTCTGAAGTACTATATGTTTTTGTTTAGAAGACTAAAGCCCTTTATGTTATTTTAGTTGATACAAGATGGTGGTTGGAAGTCTTGGAGTCGATACATGAATTTTTGATTTCATTATTTTTAGGTTATTGCTAAATTTGGTTCTTCTGAATTCTTTTTTATTTGTTGTTTTTGCTTAAGAAGACATAGAAACATTTATTTGGTATCATGGATATTGGCTTATGGTTGGATGTTGTGAATGCTTTTGATTCTAAATGAGTTTCGGTCGTTAAAATAAAATGTTGCTTTACATGTTGGAAGAATATTTTGGATAACATTATGTTATTAAACTGTACCTGTACATTATTTTACTTGAATGTTGGTTATGAGGAATTGTGAAGAAAAATAAAAAGAGGAGATTGTTAGAGTTTGACCGCATCACAAACCAAGAACTTGAGTCTTTAATTTATTTTCTTTTTTCTTCAAATTCTTATTTTGCATGATTATATCAAGTTTTGAGGAATCTTAAATACTTCACAATAGATAAATGGATAATGGTGGACCAAGTGAGCAAGGCTAAATAAATGGGGAAGTTAGTTACTACTTAGTTTACCAATTCAACCAAATAATGACATGAAGTTAGTGGGACATTGTCAACCCATTCTTGAGATATTGAAGGAGTGGCAAATATGGATGTCAAAAGTGTTCTACAAGACATGCAACAACCTATAAATACAACCATAACTCCAATTGGAATATCCCAAATTCAGAAGATCAAGTGAGGATCTCATATGCTATAATACTTTCATAAAGTTTTGCAACAAATTACTCCAATCCATTTTGTACCTTTTTAGAAAAAAATTCAAAGTGTGATATTTTGTAAGTTCGTGTGCTCAGCTGTGTTTACACGTTCTTATATTTCACCACTGAACAAGAACATTAGGAATCAGTATGTTAGATTAATTTTTTCATCTGATTCTTTTTTTGTAATTCACTCTATTATATTAGTGAAAGTTTTTCGCAGTACCAAAACTCACAAGTTATATTGATCTCTATGTTTGTCTTTTTATTTTTGTTGTGTTAACAAATTAATGTGGTTGGTGACGTATGAGGCAAGAACTTCATCTAACATATGAGGCAAAACTAATGTAAACTAAAATCTTATACGATAACTCCATGTAAATTCCTCATTAAAGACACATTATATTGTGGCCAACCTCATAACCTTCTAAGCCTCAAAATTTATTTATAGTAATAAAGTGACAACTCATAATTAAACGACAATTAAGAAAATCAACGCCAACCCCATGAATAGCAAGATGTTGGTTGTACTTTTAGCCCCACTATTGGGGCTTACACCAGTTGTTTTCGCATTATTTGAAGTTGTGGTTGTCGAAGAAGAAGAAGAAGGAGACGGAGATTTTGTAGAGTCGGAAGTAGATGTTGTAGTCGAGCTTGAGCTTGGATCTGCACTAGCCACTTTGAAGATCTTCGCGTCTGCTGAATCTGCTGGTAGGTTCAGTAGTGCTGAAAGCAAAAAAAAAAAAAAAAAATGTGATCTATACACCTCTTTCATATGTTTGTATATAATCTCTCACGCTTATAAAAATGGAAAAGAAATAAAAGTAACATAAAAGGAAAATAGGGCACTTGAAACTTGAGATAAAAGAAAGAGAAACTAGTCAATTAAAAGATGCAATTTTAATATAGAAAGTAATGAATATGTAGCTTATTCATGATAAAGCTAGCTGGCAACTGGTGCTGCTTTCAAGAAAAGTTTTAAACCATATGTATTTTTGGAAAATGAATAAATAATATGTTATAAGGAGCAATCTAAACAAATATTAAGCGTGTCCTATCGATTTATATACAATATATAAACTATAATGGGACAATAAACTACCCATTTTGCTCTATAATAAAAAGTTAAACAGAGGCAAATATTTTCTTAAGTTTTTTTTCCCTACGTATATATAAGAAGACTTAATTTTTTGTCATTATTCACAACTTCGGCACCTACAAGGACACACCAAATTATCCACGTAATTGAAAAATCTCGCTACAAATTATTGACACAATTGTCAAAATTGGTAATAATAATAATAATAATAATAATAATAATAATAATAATAATAATAATAATAATAATAATAATAATAATAATAATAATAATAATAATAATATTTTCAAGAAATTGAATTACACATCTTTTTTTATTAAAAATATATATTTCTCGTGATTTCTATATTAACTGAATCTAAAAATACAAGATATACCGATTCAAAAAATAATAATAGTAATAATAAAAAAAGATCAACCAGGCTTCATTGTTTTGCCAAACGGGCATAATCTATTTTACGAAAACGCATTCAATATCAATTGTAATATACCAATTTGTAACCATAGATTATTCAATATTTATACTAACATTATAAACCTAGAAAATGAAATGTTAAGAAACCAACATATATATATATATATATATATCATGAAAGATAAAAAATATTTTAGTTCTATTTAAAATAGGGCCTTTGCTTTTATGAGTTTGACAGTGATTTCTAAATTTTAATTTTGTTCAATTAATATTCAATTCACCTTAATTTCAATAACTCATAGAAAAATTATGAGATGACCCTTCTAATTTTCCTTGATATATATGGTAACCTGACCATTTTTATCAAAATTTTTGACAAAAATAAAGTTCAAAGTTAAAGTTCATTGTCAAAAATTATAAAACTATAAATGATATAGTCAACCAATATAAATAAATAAATCCATCCAAAAAATAAATAGAAACAAGTATTACTTGGGCAATCGGAGATTTTGGCGTCAATCTTGCAAGCCGCTGGCATTTGGAGAGCCAAAGTAGTGTTAATAGGGAGGCCAATGGAAGGGTCATTGCTCTCTTTAATCAGCACACACAAACACTTGGGCTTTGCAATCCTCACTTTGTCTGTGTCCTCGCAGCACTCTTTCGTCGGCTGTCTGGCGGCGCCGCTCACAAACGGGATGCACGCCGCTAGCTCCGCCATCTGGTCAGCACATTCCTTCTCGTCATCTTCCATTGACGCCGTTGTTGGTGCCGTTAAAGCCAGCAATGTAATGCAGATCATGGAAAGAGCCTTCCCTCTAATCGTAATTTCCATTTCTCGATTTTTTTTCTTTTTTAAATTTCTCTGTTATTTTGTGTGTGGTGATCTTAAGTTTGATATGGTTCGTTGGAGGTTTTGGAAGGTTTTTTATAGAGTTTGTTTTGTTGGGTGTATTTATTATGTCACCATACTGCATATTTATTTTCCTTATCTATTTTACATGTCTTTCAAGAATATTCATCCATTTCTATTATTAATCATGTAATATTGTAACATATAGTAAAAGTTTCATTTTATGCCAGTTTATTTTGATATTATTCAATATATGACCTCTAATTCACGAGTTTTTTTTAATAAATTTTAATTTTTAATTGTATTCAATTTATGTATAATTTTGGCGGAGCCAAAATTCACAGAAAAATATTAACGTGACACTCTTAATTTCACTTGTTAAGTAGGCAGTCCTGCTGCAAATGACTAATTTCCGAAAAAAATTAAAATTTTGGTAAATCGAGCATAAATTGAACAAAATTAAAATTTAAAGATCATTACAAAAAAAAAAAAAAAAAAACTTTTAAAATTAGATAAGGCCAAAACTAAAAGTTGTAAATTAATATTTTCCTTTCTTAACATATATTTACTAGATAAATTAGAGCCAAGATAAATTATACTCGTAATATGTGTGTTGAAAAAAAAAAAAAAGTAAAATTTGATTTTAATTTCTGAGAAATTTCTAAGGAGGCCTGGAAAATGGGCTGAATCAATTAAGTGTCTTTTTTTTTTAATAGAAATGTGATAGAATGCCAGTGTTTCTCCTTTGAAGGGAAAAGTAGAATTTGCATGCACAATGAATAATATATTTATTTAAAAAAAATTAAATTAAATTAAATATATTTTCATTAATTAAATAAATAATTATAAATTATTTAATAAACAATTTTATAGGGTCCAACACTGCTGTTTATTGTCATGAATAAGACAACCAAAAGAAATAAATATCTATCAATTGGCTAAAATTTCATGCAACAAAATATGGTAACAGAAACTAGTAATAAAATATTTGATAGAAACATAAAAATGAAATAATGGAAGATGAAGATGGCAAGAAATGGAGAATTGAATTTTGATAAAACGATCAGCATTAAATACACAGGTATTATGCTTTGAGAAATGCAATTCCATCTTCCAAGGAAGAATGAATATTTCATGTTCTCGAGAAGACCCATTCTAGCCCCTCCACATGAAATTATTTAACCCAATTATGTTTTCTTATATTTAATATCGAAAGTACGTTCTTGATTTGCATTAATTGTTTGGTTCATGTATGCAAAACAAAGACTTGGAATGGTGAAGTTTGTGGGTTTTGAAAGAGTAAAGTGAACACTGTTAGAAATGGTTTAGTGTGGTGATAATGACTGTTCTTTGGCAAATTTTACTTAATAGAAATATAAACAATTATAAATTTGAAATATGCATTTCGAGTAAATAAATTTAATCTGTTTACTCTCTAAAACATAATTGCATGTGAATGAGAAATAATATAATGCCTAAAGTTAATAAATTTACAAAATTAAAATTTATAGTTTGAAGGGTGATGGGAATATGAAATGTTTATATTTCACACACGAGAAATCAAGTAGGATTGATTGAGTTTGGATCTTTTATTTCAGTCTTTATTCTATTTTGTTTTTTTTAAATAACTACTACACGCTACGTATATTTAATAACATAATTAATTAAAACATGATGTATACTAAAAGCAGTGAAATATAAGATAATATAAGAAATGAAATAAATGATCTATACTCAAGATTGATCACCTTATGAGTAGATTTACTTTGGAAATGAGTAATCATATGTGCTCCTCCTAAAGTGCAATATAATGGTATTTTATATGTTAGTCTGCACGTTAAACTTAATCGCATTGGAGTTTTAGAGATGCACAACTGCACATATCACTACAAGAAAAATGCTAATAGACAATTGATTTTTTTCGTTGTTCTTTTAAACTTATGACTGTTGTTGAATCCACTGTTGTTAAAGGTGGTGCTAAAAGACAACGAATTTTTTTCGTTGTTTTTTTTTTTTTTATATAAAAGACAACGATTCATAACCATAATGTTTTAGAATTTATGCCCATGAAGAAAATACTTTAAACACAATGGTTCGTAACTGTTGTTTTTTACCGATTTATGCAAAATATTACAACAAAAGTTTTTTACTGTTATCTTTCAGAACTGTTGTTGTTTGTTTTTACAAATATTTTTTTTTCATTTTGTAGCTTTTTTTGTTATAATTATTGTATGACCAAACTTTGAAAACAAAACAAATATATCCAAATTTATAAACTAATAGACATCGGTACAAAATGTACTTAGTTCACAAAAACATCAACATAATTCTAAAAATTTAAAAAAATGATATTTGACATACCAATTAACGGTTACAGTAGTCATTTTTAAAAGTCACAAACTAATTAAAGATAAATGTTACTGCAAATTATGATCTACTACTCCATATAGCTGCCACCACGTCACAATCTGTCAAATATACAAAACAAATCATATATTAATTGTAAGTAAACTACTAAATAACAACAACTAATCCATGTAAAGTGATACCTTTAATTACTCATATATATGTTCTTGAACACATTCTGTCCATTCCGTACGGACTTCATCAATATCAATTAGAGAGTACCTCTTAATATGTGCGAATTGTGAGACAAAAAAATATTAATTATAACTAAACTAGTGACTAATTCTAAAATATCCAAATTTGTAAATAGAGAGAGAATTATTACAATTGGCCGGAGCGAAATCATATCTGCATTTGCATCTTCACCAAGTAATTGTCTCATGTACCGTATTACATAAAAACCACATTGTTTGGAATTAGGTTGCATTGTGATCTACATTGGAGACATATAAATTAATGGTTAATAGAAAAAAGTTGGACATTTATTAGTCACAAGTTTTTATTCCTCTTTGAGTACTTCCCATGTTAATTGTTTCCTTCATTTCTTTTGAAATTCAGTATTGAACATTCTTATGACCCTTCATTCATAAAAGTTAATAAACATGTCGGAAATAAAAGATTTTAGGGCAAAGGAGGTCGGTTACCTGGCAGACATAAAAGCCATGCCAAAAAATACAGCCTTTACAGCTCGCTTTTGTCCCGCATAATTAAATACCAGAGGCAGCATTTCATGGACTCCACCAACTGCATGTTGCACAAGTGAATGAATGCATCACATACTGTATCTCCTTTCATTAACTAAAATGTGATTGTAGGAGGGAGACAGAGAGAGAGTAGTGACCTTCCAAAATTTCAGGATTTAAGTTGTTAGGAAATATGTACGCTGCAATTGATAAACAACAACACATCAGACACCAGGTTATGTTTGCTTACAATCTTTCATTAATTCCTTTCTCAATTCTATCTCCCAATACAAAACCAAATATATTTACGGTTTTTCAATGCATTTCTTAACTAACTATATTTCAATTTCCAATACATTGCAACAAAAGAAATTCTTTCCCCGGAAATTCACAAATATATATATACATATATGTATATATCATAAAATAATAAAAGAAGAAAAGGTGGAAAGCAAACCTGATTGATAGTGCTGCAAACCAAGAATTGTTGAAGGCCTTACCTTTCACAGATTGAAACTGTACAATTGAAGAAATAAAATAGAAATCAATTAAAAGACCTATTAAACTGACTTCCTATTTTTTGAAAAATATGATATAATTGTTTCTTTGGTTTTTACCATTTGAAGAAGCAAGAGAATCAGAGCCTGCCTGTAATAATGTTTGGGGATAATGTTGCCAGGTTCATAGCATTGTCGTGTTCCTGTGAACCACCGCGGGAGTGAACGCAGTTGTCGAGGTGCAGAAACCGCCGCCAAAGCCACCGAGGATCGTCGTGCCTCTCTGTTGATTGAAGCAGTTGTCCGCAATGAAGACGTGATTGAATTGAATCTGTTCCGTTGTTTATAAAATTTTAGAGTTTAATTAAAATATATATAATTTAATCACACAATTGAGTATTCTACCTTAATTTACAGTCAGATAGCTCTAATGCGACTGGAATTCGATCCAATGGTGAGATTAGGTTTGAATACAAAATGGTTCCATTAGATAAGCTAAAAATAATATATTAAAACAATTCAGAGGAGAGAGATGCAGCAATAGGTCTGGAGTTGCAAAGACGACTTTGGAGGTGCATCAATGAAGATGTGTAGCAACGGTGGTGAAATTCAAATTATGGGTTTGGTTTTGGAGGTTGAAGATTTTGGGGGAGAAGATGAAATCAATGATGGAGAAGGTGAATAGGAGATAAATTTAAGATAAATATTTATATATATAAATATTATGTTGAATCATGTTCGTGACTTAGAACAAATGGCTAAGTCATGCATTTGACTAGGTACTGGTTTAGCAAATTTTATTGTTTTCCATTCTAAAATAACTAAAATTAAAATACTACTAAATGTATAATATTTAATAAATTATATAAACTCTCATGTCGATCCGAATGAATTATCCTTTCCGCATAGGTTTAATAAAATAAAAAATTATTAAAAAACGACAACGGTTTACAAAAGTGTTGTAAAAATTATTATCTTTTAATTACATAAAAAGAAAAAGACAACACTATCAAAAAGTGTTGTCCAAAAGTGTAGTTTTTAACACTTTTTACATTGATAAACAATACATGAAATATAATCGTTGTAACAAAAGCATTGTCGATGCGTGAAAAAATGCATAAAGACAACAGTCAAAACAAGTATTGTTTTTAAGGGATAAACCATTGTCATTATGCTTATACTCAAGCAAAAAACCAACTTGTAAAATATTAAACAACAACATAAGTTACTAAAATTGTTGTCCTTATAGCATTGTCTATTATCATTATTCTTGTAATGATATGTTCATTGCAAGGACCAGTTAGGTTAACTAGGATGGCTAGGTGACATGGTGAGCTCAAGAGTTAGAGCGAAATTGAGTGTGTAATAGTGAGACGTTATTTAGGCACAATCAGGTGCAATCCAGACATGATATATACAAACAATATCACTTCTGAAATAACATCCTAATTCTTCAAAAACTATAGACAGACCCAATACATTCTATTTATTCTATTACAAACTATATTCATACATTTTAACAATTGTAGTTATATCCTTATATTCTAGTGAATGTAGTTATTCCCTTCTTGTATCTCTATAAGTTTCAAATAAAATAACAAGTTGTCTGCCAATATCCTTAAAATTGTTGTGCTGCAATTATAAAGTTTGAAGTCATATCTTGATGATGGTGTTGAACATAAGGATTGAATATATTGTGATTTTATTTATATGGAGATAAAAAAATCAAATGGTGGCCTCTACCTTAATTTTATAGTTTGTGCCAATTTTATTAATCATAACAAAAGACACCTCTGTTTCCTAATTTATACTAAATCATGCATATTTTGTGTTGTATAAAGTTGACCGAATCAATCAATTCAACTACAAATTGATATTTAACCCAGTCCAATTTACGCCAAAAAATTATTTCACAGTCGAATCAGTTAATGTTGATCCCAAACATTACAAATTGTCCAAATTGATTATTTTTAATGGTGATATGAGTAGAACCTCCAACACCTTTTATAGTTAATGACTTCAATTCTCTTTTAGTCTCTAACTAATGTAAGATAAACTTACAACTCACAAACTTTATATAACATTCCACAAGAGTTTCTTTGGATCTTTTTTCAATGTGGGAGCAAACCTTTAATGCCATACTTTGTGAATTCGATATTATTTTAAGAGAAAAAGTGTATTTTCATATTTTATTATTGTTATATATGTTGTATGTTTTCAATGTTTGTGAAATTATTATATAAATTTAATATAAAAGTAATTAAAGACTTTTTTTTTCTATTCTAAATAAAATAATACACATTATATAAATTATATAATTACAAAAAAATATAGTTCAATTTTTTTTATTGGCTAACAAATTCAATTTTACTTATCCGATTCGACTTTACAAACACTAATTCTTGATATGGTCTCACGTTAAATTAATATTTAATAAAATCAATACAGAGTACATTAAATAATTACAAATAAAAGAATTCAAAATCTTTTTAAAAAATCCACCGCCACAAGGCTACCCCATCCACCAATGTTTCTACCTCCATCGCTGATTCCGGCATGGATGGCCTCAAACCATAAGTTAAATCAAAACCCATACAATAAGAAGGATCATATATTTGTGTCTGATCTTCGATTGCCACATCATCACTGATGGCATCCGAAATTGCCAAAACTTATATTTACTATAAATGTGCAAGATAGCAGCCTTATACATATATTAAAATGATTTAGCCCAATCATATTAGAGAAAACAAAAAATTATGAAAGCCTAAGTCATAAACATTAAATTTATTGTAACATAACAACAAAGTTTAATAGAAAAATTAAATGAATTAATTGAGCATAATGACATAGCACAATAATATCATAGAGGAAATTAAAAATATAAATTCCTAACATTAAAATTCTTATCATAGATTTAATAGAAGTAAATTACCTCAAATATTTCGATGTTGATGAACGGAGAAAAACAGGGAAAAAAAATGGAGGAGGCAGGGAATAGGCGAATCAGAAGGGAGCAGGGAAAAAAAAAAAAAAAAAAAGAACAACTCCATGAAAGTAAATGGAGTTTCTTATTGAAGTTTTGTACAAGAAATTGTATATGGCTCACTCCTTCATTTATTTATATTAAATTAAACCAAAGGCCTAAGCTGGCCCACTTTGGAGCTGCCCGTGTGGCCTACTTATTATATATATATATATATATATAAAGAAAAATGAGGGAGGGGGGGACGCTTGACCATTCAGACCCCTGTCTTCGTCCCTGATTGTGAGTCTGTCGAGTGTGAGTCTGTGTGTGTCGAGAGGGAGGGAGAAATTATGGGTAGTGTGTCTATATGTGTCAAGAAGGAGAGAGTATAGTGTGCGTGTTTTGTAGGATTAAATAAAAATAGCACAGTTGAAAATTTTACAAAAATGATATATTTTTTTAAAATTATTCTTTTATTTTTAGAAAGTATGATATTCAATCAAAAAAAAAATCTCTATTTTTTATTTTTAATTTTTAAATATTTATAACTTTTTTTATGAAAAATATATTAAATTAATCATTGAATTTGATATTCATATTGCATATATAAAAATAAAATATTAATTTTTAAATATAAAGTATTTTTTCATAAATCAAATGTGGTATATTTTAATATATAATATGTTTTTATATTGTGAGATTTTTTAAAAAATTTAAATAAAAAATATTTTATATAATTATGTATTTTATTTTAAAATTTTATATTACTATTTTTATAATAATTAATTACATTATCATATTATAAATCGTGTAATACACAGGAGAAATACTAGTTTACTAACAAGAAGCTACCTTGGCGTTTGTTAAGTTTTCACCCTCATCAGTATTCTATTCTCTGCACCATTTTAAAGTTTTTAAAATTTTTGTACTACTTTTAACGCAGATTTTTATTGTGCTATTTTTTTTCTCCTTTTCTTCTTTATATATGATTATATATTTTTAATATTGAATATTGTAATTTTTATCTCAATAATTTCAACTGAAATTAATCAAGTTATTTAAAATCATATGATGTGTAGTTTAAATAATAATAAAAATATAATTTAAATAACTATATGAGATTTGAATTATATACAAATTATTGCACAATATTATATGAATTCAATTTTACATATATATTTTTTGAATATGATAGTTTAAGAATATAAAGTAAAATAAATATTATCTCAAAATTTAATGTTAAATATATAATGTTTTTAACAAATATTTAGTAATAAAAATAAATATTAAAAATAAAAAAATTATAAAGATTATTGTGTAATATTATCTTTTAGAGGAAAAAGTAGTGCAACCTATTGAAGAGACTATGTAAATTTTACGCTAAAATGTGCCACTAGTATCAACACACAAAAAAGGAAAAAATATAATTCAAAAGAGTTTCTAAATTAAGTTAAAGCACTAGACAAAGACAATCTTTCTTTTCATATACTCAAAAATGATTGTCTTTTGCAAAACAAATTATAGAATTGTTAAGGATATATTTGGATCATCCTTCACAGAATTTTGGGTGTTAAATTCGAAATTATCGTTGTAAAGAAAGATTTGAACCCATGTTCAAAAAGAATTTCTTTTAACGGTCTGATCAGTACTATTATGTTAACTATATACTTAATACTTTTAAAATTAATGAATTATACTTTGATAGATTGTTTTTTGAGTGTTTATTCTCACTTTTCGTCGTTAACTTTATTTTTGAATTTTCTTAAAATTTATTTAGGGATGAATTTAATGTTTTGATGTTAAAAAATTCTTGGTTCATTTGTGTTTTTTTTACTTTTACAGTTATGAGTATCTATGCTTGAATTTTTTTTTATTTTATTATTATTATTATTATTTTTCATGTTCATGTGATAATTGCACCTTTTGAAAAAATATGTGTACTTGTGGACTTATTATTTATAATTAAACACAAATATTTTGCAATACAAAGTGTATTACATTTACAATTAAACAATAATACATTAACATAAAGAGTAATATATTTAAGTTTAAATGGTAGTAATGTTAGAATAATACATTTGATAAGTAATAATTTTGAATAAAAAAAGTAATACATTTACATTTAAAAAGGTATTACGTTTCACACATATGTTAATACATTTACAGCTAAGAATTAATATATTTCGACTCAAAGAACATTACATTTATGGTTAAATAATAATGTATTTTAACACATCAAATAATATATTTACACTTAAAATATAATACCTTTCAACAAATAAATTGATTGATTGTATTTAAAATTTAAATCTTAATAAGTTTAAAGAGAATTATTAGTTAATATTTATTTATTAGCCGAAAAGGAGCTAAAGATCTTTTTTAGATTATTATTATTATATTAATACAAATTTAATAAAATTAAATAAAATATCATTTAATATTATTTTTAAATTAGAAATATTATTTAATTAATTAAAAAATATTAATAAATTAATTAAAAAGATATTACTGAGACTACATAATGGGTAGGCGGTTGCTGGATGCCAAATTTTTTATTTAATTTAACGTATTGGATCCTACCCACTATTATACAATAATATACAATTATTTCTGACAAAAAGAATAGAAAAAGATGAAAAGAAAAAATAAATGATTCAATCTACCAACAGAGCTCCTTCATCATTTCATTATAAATAATAAACTAATTACTCTTATGTTTATCGTGCAACGGTATGTCGTTGACGTGCTGTGCCAATTTCCCCAACTGTCATAAACTATATCGGACTCTTCGTTTATTTTTGGGCTATTTGCGTACAATTATGAAGTTTGTTCGTTTCTTTATTTTTTAAGCTCGCTAGGCACGAAATATAATATATATAAATTTATTGATAATATATTATAAATTATGATAGTACTATTATAAAATATAAATAAATTATTATTTATATTAATTATATTTATATGAATATTATTCAATTTAAAATATAATTTTTTTTAATATATTGTATTGAAATTCTTTTAAATAATTTCTAAATTGAATAGTATATTACACGATATTTTAAAGTGGATTTTATAACTTTATGAAATTCAATGCAAATGTTTCAAGTCACTAAAACCGGTAAGGTGAAATAGTAAATTATGATATTATATAAATTAATAGAAAAATATTTAATTTTAAATAATTATTCAATTCCAACATATACATCAAAATAAAAATAGATTATTCAATTCATAAAAAATATATTTCATCCATGAGAGAATAATATTCCACACTTTAAAAATCATTGATGCAAAAGTCGGGTTAGGCGCTGGTGCCCCAACTCGATTTTCATAAAATTAGTTTGCATTTTTGTTTTTTTCAATAGAGCGCCTAGACGGTAAAATATTTTTTAAAAAATAAATTAATAAGTAAAAAAAGAATAATACATTTTGGTGTCTTCATTCTTCACTTTAAACTTTAAATGAATTTGACTATATTTTTAACTTTAATTTAATGTCTATAATTTTTGTAGCTAGAAGTTGGAAGTTGGAACTCGTAAGTTGTAACTTGTCTTATTTAAATTTTGTTGCCATTTGAATTTTTTTTTTGTGAGATTAATAATTATACCATCCTCATATTTTATATTGAAGTTTTAATTGAAAAAAAACAAAAATTATGTTGTATTATCAATTTATCATATATTAACTTTATGGAATTGATGGAAAAATAATAAATAAATTGGTATGCCATGGTGGCTAGGCGCTAGGCGGAGTCAGAAAGCACTCGATTATCGATTTTCGACTTTTTATTTTAATATATACAATATTAATATTTTAAATTAAAGATCGTGAAATAAAAATCAATTTAATATATTATTCGTGAAAACATATTAAAATGATAATCTTATTTGAATTTTAATATAGAAATTAAAATCAAATAAGAGATAAAGTGAAAGACACCAGTTAATAACTATATATCTCCCTAAAATATCTAATTTATTATTATTATTATTATTATTATTATTATTATTGTTATTATATTTCTTATTATATTTATTATTATATTTTATTTTGAAGGGATAAAATAACTATATTATTACCTCCGAATTTCCATTGTTATCCCAAAGCTATATAAATCCAAATTTCCAAAAACCCCTCCCAATTCACAATTACCTCACTCTCGTTCCTTTCCTTCCGATCCAGTCTTCTTCTTCCATTTGCCCAATTCTCACTCCTCCCCCTCTTTCTCTCACACGCAAACACACACACACACACACTAAATGCAACCGTCGATAAACAGGACTCTCATTTGCTTATCATTATGCATTCCTCTGCTCTTCGGCTCATTGATGCTCGCCGGAACCCTCGATTACAAGTCCCAATTCCTCTACTTGATCCCCCAGCTCAATAGTGCTGCCCCGTGCCCGACCAGATCGCCGCCCCTCCGCGTCTACATGTACGATTTGCCGCCGCGATTCAATGTAGGGCTAATGGATCCCAACTTTCCCGAAAACACTCCGGTGACGCCGGCCAACATTCCGTCGTGGAGGTGGAGTGATGGCCTCCGGAAGCAGCACAGTGTGGAATACTGGATGATGGCCTCGCTTTTGTATGAGGGGGATAATGGGTCCGGGTTAACTCAGGAGGCCGTTCGGGTTATGGATCCAGATTCGGCTGACGTGTTTTTTGTGCCATTTTTCTCATCGCTTAGTTTTAACGTTCATGTTCGGAATATGGCGGAGACTGATACTGCTGATGAGAAGTTGCAGGTGCGTTTTCTGCTTTTACTTTTCTTAAATACTTCAGGCCCTTTTTTAGCTGCTAATTAAATTATTTAGGGTAAGTTAAGTTTATGAACTATAGTCTGGAGACATATAAATGAAAACTTTGTTTGTTAGTGGTTAACTTTAGTTGAGAGTATTCTCCCTCGTTTTTTCTTTTATTTTAGTAGGCTTCAATTGAGAATGACGCTATATTACTTCCTTAGTTTCCCATGAATTAATCACATTAAGATGAGACAAGATATGAAGTTAAATCACTTCGCGGATTAAATTTACTTCTAGTCTAAAAAATTATAGTTGATATCAACTCAATCTAGAGCATTATAGACCGGCAATACCAGGGCACATTTTCTTCAAAATAAACATTCAGTTTACCTGTAGTGATTCAAATGGTGTTAACAGAGTTGTAAAGAAATTATTATGTCAATTTACCGAAAGCCAGCTGCATTGTTTTGCTTTTCGGAACAATGTCTGTAGCTGATGTTATCTTCAATGTGTAATAAGTTCGCTAATATATTGGCTCTGTCATTGGTTCACAATATGATAATAGCTCTTTTTAACCTTGTTTGAGCATTAGGTGATAGGAACTGAAGAAACAAGTTTGTTCAATGTTCCATCATTTTCGTTTTCTCCTAATGGAGATGTCTGTAAATCTGCAAATTCTTCTTTTCTGAAGCAAACTTAGCTGTTCACTTTCCTCATTTACAGATTCGCATAATTATTTTCTGTTGTTTTATTTCAAGGTTTGACATTTGACTGCATGATTGAAAATATTTGTGATTGGATGTTGCATTTCTTTGACTTGGTTTTTCAGCTTCGGATTTTATCTGCTGTAGGATTCCAGGGGAACTTAATGATTTAATTCTGAGGGTCAAGGTTGTGGTAACTAATGTAGTTTGGTAGGATACTCAGCCTCACTAAAATCTTATTACAAGATTCCTTGGATCAGTTTATGTGTTCGACAATTTTCTCTCGTTTGATTTGCTAATTGGCGAGTCCTCTTTAACCATATTCTGTACTCTTTATAACTGTTAAATGTAAAAGTGACAAACACACACACACACACAATCTAAAGATGACTTGATGCTATTTACTTAATTTTTAGGATTACTACAGACACAGAAAAATTGAAAATAGAGTAGAGTAATATCTTTTAGGCCGTTGATTTCCAATGTTTTGCATAGATTAAGCTTGATTATGATCATCTCATGCCACTTTAAATCATATAAATGTTCATTTTTATTTATTTCTAAGAATTTTGGATTAATGTTCATTCTAAACAAGTATTTTAATAATTGCATTGCTTTATTATCAGCAGGTAGCTCCATGATATGCAAAAAGTGCATACTATAAATAGTTCCTGTTTTCTTGTTTCTTCAGCTCCTCCCTCATCTATATGTTAGCATTTGATTACCAACTGAGGGATAGAATTAGGAGTATATAACTCTTCTTATTGGTAAAAGCTCAGTCCCTCTACTCATTCTATGAAGCTGATAAAATTACCTCTAATTGTAGCTGGAGATGGTAAATATATTAGGAGCATCAGACTACTGGAAAAGATCTGGGGGACGAGATCACGTAATTCCTGTGCATCATCCAAATGCTTTCAGACATTATCGTGATGACGTTAATGCTTCCATATTCATAGTTGCTGATTTTGGCCGCATAATGAACATTTCTACACTCACAAAAGATGTTGTTGCCCCTTATCCGCACATGGTAGAATCGTATAGCGGTGAAGACCATGAGGATCCATATGCGGCTCGTAAAACACTTCTTTTCTTCCGTGGAAGGACTCAGAGAAAGGATGTATGCTATTGGAACTAGACATTTATTATATGTTCAAGCATTTGTAAGTTAGCAGCACAATTTTTTTCTGAAATTCTAATCTGGCAGGAAGGAAAAATTCGTGCTCAACTACACAAGATGTTAAATGGAACTAAAGATGTCATTTATGAGGAAGCTTATGCATCAGAAGAAGGCTTCAAAGCTGTAAGTCTTTTAGCTGATATTTTTCCTTGTAAAAGTTTGTACGACAGGACAACAATGTTTATAATTAAAAATGACATGAAGGTAGAATTTAAGTTCATTAATGATATGATAATTGTGTAGGCTGGTTTCAGTTTTAATCCATGACTTGTTTTTCCTTTTCTTCAACTTTGTTTTCTGGCTACTTTCTTTCAGCATTTGTCGCTATTTCTCTTTGCTCCTTCATTAAGACACTATCTGGAAACTAGATAGCTTGGGCTCTTGTTCCATTAAGAAATATTGACATTGTTCTGTTCATGGACTGCGTCCTTTATAACTTTCCACCTCATATATAGTGAAGTCTTTGCAATCATGTTTAATTATTTTTTTCAATCTCATACTTCATCTTTCACCTGCTTACACTAGTCTGCTGAGCAAATGCGATTGTCGAAGTTCTGTCTCCATCCAGCAGGCGACACTCCATCATCATGCCGTCTATTTGATGCCATTGTCAGCCACTGTATTCCCGTTATTGTAAGTGACAGAATTGAGCTACCCTTTGAAAGCGAAATAGACTACAAAGAGTTCTCCATGTTCTTCTCAGTCAATGAAGTACTTAAACCTGGCTACTTGGTCAATGAGCTGAGGAATGTTTCAAAAGAGAAATGGACTAACATGTGGTTGCGAATTAAAAGCATTTCTCAACACTTTGAATTCCAGCACCCTCCTAAGAAAGAAGACGCAGTCAATATGATTTGGAGACAGGTGAAACACAAGGTACCTGCGGTTAAGCTTGCTGTACATCGGAGTAGGAGGCTGAAAATACCTGACTGGTGGAGATAATGACGTTGTGAAACTTGTTTTTGTATCCTGTACAATTCTTATTCATTCATATAGTTCAAATAAGGAAAGTATATAGATTGTTCACTTCATCTTCATATCAGCAACTTGACCTTTGATTTTGAACTACTGTTGAATTAGTCCACGGTCCGAGTGCAGGCGGAAAAAAGATGACCTTAAGTTTTTCTTAACCTGCATTCTGTACAAATTTGCAGGTAAATGTTTATACGTTTCTCATTTTGAAGCTCTGTACAAATTTGTTGTATCCTTTGCTGTGACTAGTGATTGGTATTAGGGATGATCTTTGAATTTGGAACTTCTGTTATCATGGTTTATGTTTAGGCTTATTGTTCGTCGGTAAATAGTATCACTTTGATCACAATGATTCAATTTGCATGTTGAAGCCTAAACATTGGTATAGTGGATAAAACCATGCTAGCATTTCTGTGCATCATGAGCTCATGTTGACGTAAATGTGTAGTTGGCACATCAACATGTGCTCACAAAAAGCATGCAAAATAATAGTCCTTTGGTAGGTTTCTAATGAGATTTTCTCACAAATAAGTCTCTTAAAAATAAAAATAAAATTGAAAATTTTGTTGTAGCATAAAAATAAAGAATAAGAAAAATCCTAAAACTTGAGTATATAATCCTGAAAATTTGAGGGAAAAAAAAAACACTGAAAAAGCTTTTAAAAATGGGAAAAAAAAACCTGAAAAAATATTAAAAGAAAAAAAGAAACCCAAGGAAAAAAAATGTGAGAACTGAAAAAATAAAAATAAAAATTGAACTTTATAAAAAAATGTTGTATGTGAGAGTCATATAAATTATATATGGCCATGTAAATCAATTTGTAATCAAGATAACTGATTTTATATGCTAAATCCAACAGAGGGAGCATCAATAATGTGTTTAGATAAGCCATTATTTCTTACCTTGCCTGATCCACCATTTGTAGCCCAAACAATCTCGAATCTTTTCCTCGCAGACCTAATCAACAATTGCATATTTAATAAGTTTTTAATAATATCTTATTTAATATTTATTTACAACTCAAATACAATACAAATAATTCAATATACAACAAATATTCAACTATAATTCGAATAATCAACTAAAAAATAATTATATTTTTCGAACCTAATGTTCTAATTTTAATATAACTTAAATGAATGTCAAATTAAAAATTATAAAAATTATTCATTTAATATATTATACGCCAAATAAAGAATATATTTACGAAAAAAAACAAAAAAAATCTCCCAATAGAAAACTGGCCCATCATTTTGCAAAAATACGTTCACTTTGAAAACTGAAAATTGGCAATAAATTATTATTATTTGACTATTATATTATTATGTATAAATTGTGTGGTATATGATTTATGAATATAATATGTGTATATAATTGAAAAAATTATGAAAAAAAATATAAAAACAAGTACATAATAAAAGTACATTATTAATACAAAAATCGTATATTTTATATGATTATAACATAATAAGATATGAAAAATTATATATATTTTGGCAATAAAGTTAAAAGCACCTAAAACAATTACAATATCACAATTCTGGATTATCGTTAATTTATAGTTGTTATTAAACGTAATCTCAAAATTCATTACGATAAAAATATTTGGTTTACTTTCTAGTCAACAATTATTTTGTTGGAAATTGAAAATATCAAATTGTCCAAAAAAATTCATAATAAAAAATATCATGGCCTAGTCAACGCAACATAATCTCAAATGCCAAAATTCCAAAAAGATAAAATAAAATGTCTGTAATTATAAAAATCCCCACTAATTCAATCCAAAACCAATTAATTTTCATTATTAAAATCTATATTTTATAAAAATATTATTTTTATTTCAAATAATATAATAATTTATAAAAATATTATAGATATCCAAATATGAGGCAGTCAATCTAAAAATAGGTATTTGCAGTGCAGGATGACAATTGATTGAAGTGAGGTCACAATCTAAAAATATTTATCTGTTCACCTAATAACTGAGTCCTAATTCCCACTCATTATAAATCAAACACTTGTCACTTTAGGAATCTTGTACTGCTAAAACTATGCCCCAACAATCTCAATTCAAACATATATTTAAACAAATTAAATAGAAAATATATTCAAACAAATAATAAAATTAAGTTTGATAATTAATTAAATGGTTGCAATTTGGAGGAACATGTTTATATTTTAAGGTTTAGATTTCTTATGTTTTTTTTTAATTACTTAATTCTTTACTTTACAAAAATAATTTCAGTCTCTTAAGAATTTTTAGAATTTAACAAGATTAGGGTATGTTTGATTTTCAATTCATACGATAGGACTTCAAGTGTCTAACGGTCTAATTCTCGTTTTTTTGGGATGTGAAATTAAATCGAATCCAACTCTATTATAAATACCCACACATATTATTTTTCTCTTTTTAATTTTCAATATTCTCACCCAATAACCTCTATTTTTTCATTTTTCAACAGTAAAAAGTAATCATATTACAATCATCCTATTACTATATCATATTTTATCACTATATAATTTTACAATCACTTATATTTTCCAGCATTAATATGATATCTACGATAAAATTATATCTCATACAATTTCATAAAAAATAAAAATTATCACCGTTCAATTTTATTTCACAATTTCAAAATTTAAAAATCACAAATTTATGCAACACGTTGACGCACTAACCGTGCGACAGTGATCGGAATGATGTCAGAATTAGGACTACAAAGTCTTGAAATAGGATTTACCAAACTTTTTGCTTAGGAAATAACAAGTTCCACTCATGACTTATGAGTCATGCTGTAGCATTAAATTATGCATCAAATCATATGACTAAGTGATCCAATGTCAATATCATACCAATTTACTGACGACCCCGATATATATATATATTAATATAATAATAAAATAATTTTAAAAAATATTATTTATTTAAAAATAAATTCTGGTTGATAGGAATATTTTTGCATTCTTTTATTAGTTTGAAAGGGATATAACCTCATAAAAATAATAAATTCATATTTATACAACTTTTTATATTTAATTAATTTGATGTATTTAATAAGAGATAACTTATGTGTGTAATAATTTTTTTTTTTAAAATATTTATTTCCACTAATAAAATGAGATATGTTATAAAGCAATCTTTTTTTTTCTTAAGACCAAAATTATTTATTCAAAAAATTAATTTTTTAGATGGGGTGAGTATTTTGTTCATTTTTAGTTTTGAAATATTGAAATATTTTTGGAAAATTCAGCTTTTGAAGAATTTAATTTATTTTTATTCAATTTTTAAATGCAAATAAATTTTTATTTTTGATTCGTTCGTGATGTGTAATATATCAAATTCTTATGTTTATGATTTTTATTTTTACACTTATATTAGATTAAAAATGCAATTATATGTTAGTTGATTATTTGGATTATATTTGAATATTTATTATGTATTGAATTATATATATAGTAAATCAACTAATAATTATTGTATAATTTATTAAAATAATTTAATTTTAGTAAAATTAATTAACTTGTTATATAAACAAGAATTTAATTTAAGGACGGGGAGAATATAATTTTTAATATAAAATTATATTTTTTACATGTTATTATAAAAATATAAAATACTATTTTGAATATTCTTAAGATTAATTTGTTTAAAATCATGTTATAAAAGTATTACAATCTGTATACCGAACGAGGAACTTTATGAATTAATCAGGCGAAATCTACTATTTGAAATAATAGGAAAAAGAATATTGGGAATAAATTGTTAGATTTATTTATTAATTTATTCTGTGATAATCCCCGTTTTTATGTCCACGGCTGAGTTTGTTCGTATTTAATCAAAGCTCATCATTAATAAGGAATTAAGGAAACTAAAAAAGAATAAAATTGTGCAATTTGGGTAGTCATCTCCCTCACTCGACCTTCCTGGTAGTATTGATCTGTTAACCAACCCACTCAAAAGACAAATTCATTTTATTTGATTTGAATTTTTCTCTTAGGAAAAAAAGAGGGGGGGGGGGGGGGGGTTTAATTGACTTTTTATATCATTTAATAAAAAATTCAAGTCTGCTAGAGTTGAGACCAATTATTCATATCGAAATAGCATAGATATATAGAACAAGAATGTTGAATTGAGGGAACGTAAGTATTCATTTTGATGATTTAAGTGGGTAGATATTTTCGGATGGGCTATATACTATTTTGCAATCGAGAGCTGTGAATGAGCAAAACTTTTGCGAGTCTACGGGCTGTTTATTTGAAATGTAGGTGTTCATGGCATATTTGAATATGTACATTAAAAAAGTTTACATTTAGGTAAATAGTAAAAATTTATATTTGCATTGAGATGGAGTAGGGTATGATGAAAACTACATTTGTTATATTAGTAGAGAAAGAAAGAGATATGTAAAATGATGGATGTCACATTAGTTACGATCAGGAGGATTTTGGATGGGAAGGACGTCCGATCCACCATCCGCAATCTAAAACAAATATATATTTGAATTGGGTACATCTCTCCCAATCCAAAACAAACAAACAAACCCCTTATCTTAAAAAATTGATTTGGAGCATTCTTTTGAATCATTCCGGATTTATTTAGATTTGTTGCCGACGAAGCAAGTTTTCATTTGTCAACAACACAAATTTAACTTGTTTGGAGGTTTCGTTATGAACATTGAGAAGCATCTTAAGGATTCGACAGTGATTTGTATACAATACGCTTCCAAAAGAGCTATTATTGTTAAATGGTGGGTGTCGATTGTACTTTGACCAAATTTTTTAGTAGTTGAATGTATGATTTCGAAAAAATTAAAGATTATATAATTAATGTACGTTCTTAATAGATAATTGTAGTGTGTTGAATTTTTTAAAATTAATATTTGGTAAGTGAAAAATTACAAAGGGTGATGTGAAGAAACTTAAGAAATTTTTATCCCACATTGAATTAACGTTGATATTAATTCTAATAGAATACTTATAATATAACTAAATAGTTTTTATTAGTGGGTGACCAATCAGACGACACACGGACGCACTCAGACTAGACCTTGGGCTTTAATTGGATTATGTGAAATCAAGTTTTGCAACTCATATGGAAAGATCTGATAGAGGGACAACTGAAAAAGAATCACCTTTGCCATCTTCAAAGGTGAAATTGGGGTTCTGTGCTCCCACTTCAACCCGTGAATATGTTTCTAGTCATATAAAACAAATAAATGAAACTAAAAGGAAAATAAGTAAAATATTGAATATTCTTAGCCAAAAGTAAATCTTAAGACCCTTGAAATAAGACAAACCCTCTCTGTCAAGTGAGACTCGCTTGGTTTAGCAAAATGAATCAATTGAAATGGAATTTGCTTGACCATTTCCAGAAGCTTTGGCCTTGGCTTGCTTGATCGGGCGAAATAGGTAGACCGCCTACCTCCATTCACCATTTTCTACATTTTTTATTTTATTTTTATTTTTTCTACCTATCATTCTTTGAATTTTGGCCCATTAATGGAAACTTTTTTACTCCAAAATTGGACAAAAATGATTACGAAACAAACAAGCAATATTCACTCGATATAACATAGTTGAACTAAACAAAACAATTATGCACATTTTGCCACACAAAATTTATTTTAAATCAATCTAAAATGCATGTATATAACTTGTTTATTGAATACAAAGTAATACTTTAACAATGAAGAATAAATGTATTACTATTTAATTGTAAATTTATTATTCTTTATTTTAAAAGAGATTACCGCCTAATTGTAAAGTAATATCTTGTGTCAAAATGCATTACTTCTTAGTCGTAAATATATTACTTTTCGCATGGAAATGTATTTCTACTTAATTGTAAACATATTTACTCTTTTTGTTGAAAGGTAATAATATTTAACCATAAATTTATTACTCTTTGTGTTGAAATCTATTTTATCTTAACTATACACATATTACTTTGTGTTAAAATATATTGTTGTTAACCATAAATGTATTACTACACAAATGTATTAATCTTTGTATTGAATGTAATACCTCTTTGACCGTTGTATTAAAGTGTATTACTTCTTTAACTGTAAGGATATTTACTAGATTAACTACAAATGTATTATTACTTAATTATGAAGGTATTATTACTTGTTTACCTAAAAACAAAATAATGTTGCTTGTTAAATTTAAAAATAGTCTATCTTAGTGTGTGTCGTTTAATATTTTAAGGGAGAATGATTTATAGAATTTGAATATATTTCTCATGCGTATCAACAAAATAGATAATATTTTTTAGAATATATGATTTTGTTTTACCTAAATAGCATAATTGTTAATTAGATTAAATTATAGGGAAAATATATTGTTTTCTGGTTATAAGTCATAATAACTATATTCTGTAAGTTTTTTATCCATTTTTTGTTGCTTTGCCGGTAGATTTACTTATCAACCAAATAGGAAAAAACTCACAAATTCATAATTGTGTTAAATTAGTTTGAAAAAAACAAAAAAGTTCACAAAATAACTCATTTGGATTTTATCCACTGAATTGATTATGTTATTTATGCCAATAATTTATGATTTTTATAAAGAAATATATATATATAAATATATATATATATATAATTTTTTTATTAAAAAAATAGAAGATGAAAGACAGTCGTTAGACATATTCCAAACACCTATTTTTTAAATTTGAAACGATAACAACTCTGTATTTAATTAGAAATGGTCATACGATTATTATCACTATATTGACCAATTAAAACCAGGCAACCACGACATTGGTCACCATGTTAGACACTTGGCAAATTGTAACTTAAAAGCAAAGTTTAAGAAGGTCCTTACTCCACTATATTATATATATACACATAATGTGTGTGTGTATGTGTGTGTGTATGTACTAGTGAAGGAGTAGCTGGCAAGCTGCAAGTGGCCAATCATCATGAGGGTATCTAAACTGAATCAATCCTTCACCCTTTCTATTCAATTAGTGTTGCTTTTGACAATTTTTTTAATCTTTATTATATATATATATATGTAAATATTATTGTGTAGTAATCAAGATTGTAAGTTTTCACTTGAATTCTTCAAACCGCGTATTAGCTTCTATTTGATGAGTTTATGAATTATTATCATTATGTAATGACAAAAACTCCACCTAAACTAGTGTATCAATACTGACAAACATTGTCCTAATTACGAGAACCAACAATACATGCCACCGTCGGATTCATTTGCGAGTCCAACTCTCCTAAAATTATAATTATATATTCTTATATGCTGCTTCCTTCCTATAACACGTTTTATTCCATAAAAATATAATTTTTTTTATTTTTTAATAATTTAATAAAAGTACAATTTTTTTAAATTATAAATTTATATTTATACAAAAAAATATTTATTGTTCGACTTATTATATCATATATGACTTGTTTGTAAAAAAGTAATTATATTTTTATATTTTTATTATTAAAATAAAATCTTAACTTTTAAAATAAGATTTTTTTTTAATGATAAAAGATATTTTTGAAAGATAGTTCTTTTTCTAATGATAGTCACATAACATTTTTACAAAAATTATATTTATGTCAAATAAACTCACCTATATCAATTCAGATTCTTTTAAATTAATTTATTTTTTCCGATACAGTCCAATAATTTTCAGTCTCTTGTTGAACCGCATCATCCACATATTAACATGTGTTAAAAATAAATTATTAAAACAATATAAAAGTGTTTTATCTGATGAAATTAAAAAGTAAAAGGAAAAATGAAAAGAAATATCTGATGACCTATGTTCCACTAATTACATCCAAAGTTTATAAAGAAAAAACTGGGCAATTCATTGGTGGGTAATGAGTGTACTTAGGTCGACAACTCATGAAAAATGTTTCTTGAAATATTAAATTAAAATTTGGTTGTGATACTGATCTTCTAATAACATTATATAATCTTTTATGTCAGGTGGGATGATTTGTTGGACCAACTCCCGGGGGAATAAAAGTGAAACACATCTACAATTCATTACTTTATAATTTTTACAAATAAATAAATCTATACAAATGATGTGTGATCCACAATTAAAACTGCACTTTTTTTCATTCATTGTACTATTTCCTGCAATACATCTCTTACATAAGTAAATTTAAATTATTTTTATATTTAATTTATTAATACACACTTGTTTTGTTACTCTTATAATGTATGGTGGTGCGTATAATTAAATACAAATATTAAATTGAAAGATGATGGATGAAATTGATAGCAACTACGATTCGAAATAAGGTAGGCTAGACTAGACTTTTAAGTGAATGATCTGAACCTGATATATACATAATGATTTTTTTTCTTTAGTTTAAGTCTGATTTATTTTCAAAATAAGTTTAGCCTGAAATCTACTGAAAAACCTTCATATTATCATACCTCATTTTCAAAATAGACATCGACCCAAGAAATGAAGTCAAATGTAACATATTAGTTCATCTTTCATAATAAATAATGTAGCAAACTAAATGAGAAATAAATAAATTAGATTTAGAATGCTTTTATTTAAAATAAGATATACTATCAATTATATAAATATATTATCATTATATATATAATAATTATTAGGTATACATTACATTATATGGGTAACTAAATAAGCCAGTCTAATAGGCTTATAAAAACTTCTCGAGTTTACTTTATAAAATAAAATAGTCTTAAAAAACTTAAATATAATTTATTTATTAAATAAGCTAGACCAAACTAAATTCGAAGTAAGTTAAATTGTAGATTCTATCTAATAGCAATAAAAATATGGGATTATGAAATGTACTTGTCAAGAATTTAAATTATGTAATGAGCTCATTCATTTAGTTAAACAGTAACAATATTGTGTATGCCTCAAGTCACTTATTAACAAACCAAGGATGAAAATATCGGTATCGGTGGAAATATCGGTACCTTAAATTTATAGATATATCGGTATCGAGTATCGGTATCGGTAAAAATTAGAAAATTGATGGAAATTTTATTAAAATGATGGAAATTTAACATGAAATTTTAGAGAATGTTCCTACTAACTTTAATACATAAATTAATCATAAAATCTCAACAAAATGAATTATTTATGACAAACATATCAATAACAAAAAACATAAGCAGTCTGAAGTGATACAATAATTATTCATACTTATTTAATACAAGGCAACTAATACCAAAATGATGTCCTATGAGGCTCAAATGTAAAAGAAGACATGCCATCTTGATCTAAACAGTACTGATACCAACTCATCGTAGTAGAGCAATTCTGAACATAGTTCTGGACATGCCAGTAGTATATTGCTCTATCTTGTCCAACTGTTTGGCCATGAATTGGATAGTGTGGATTTATCCAATCAACATGTTGTTGAGGCATGATTGGACCTCCATATGACATCTGAGAGTAAGAGTGATCAAAATTGTTATGAGTGCTCCAGTGTCCATACAATTCTTGATCACTGCGATCAGTGTCCATGCTCATTGAGTCGAGACTCATACCAAGTGATTCTATGTCAGTACTTGAGCTCCCATCCTGGTTCCAAACACGCCTTCTCACATAATCCTTACCAATTGCACCTATCCCTGGACCTCCTGCTCTAGATCCATGGTCTTCATCCTGTGTTGCATGGGTGAATTCCGCCTCACCTGTAAATGGACTCAAATGCATTTGACTTGAGTGATAATTTTCATTGTAACCACCATTTCCACCATCGCTATTTCCATCATTTTCTCCATCATCTGCCGAGGTATCCATAGTATCAACAGAGTCTGAACCACTAGAAGTACCGACTTCTTGTTGCAGTACTTCATTTATGTCAATCCCATACTCACGAGCCACATTAGCCACTCTTGGATCAGGATGTCCTTCATCATCATCTAAGTGTGCTGGACGAATCCATTGGAAAAGTGGGTTTCCCTCCTCCTCACTTGTTTCAGCAGTTATATCCATTAGATCTAAATATTCTGTCTCGGCAACCTTATCATCTTCAGCTTCCATATCTCGTATCTTTCACTTCATGTTGTAATAGCAAAATACAAGTTGTTGAAGTTTTGGATATGCAAGCCGATTTCGTTGTTTAGTGTGTATCAGCGCAAAAGTGCTCCAATTTCTCTCACATGCGGAAGATGATGCTGTTTGTGACAAGACTCGTATGGCCAACTTTCTTAATGTGGGCGTAGAAGTGCCATACATAAGCCACCATTCAGCTGTAAAATTTTAATAAATGTGATACATATGTTAGGTTTGTGTATAATATATATATATAATAAATCTTTTAAAATAATTAATTCAACTAATAAATAACTTACCAGGTACCATTGTAGTTCGAGATGCAATAGCAGTACGCTCACCAAATCCTTTTCTCCCATCACGAAAATATGTAAGCTTCATATATTAAATGACAATAAGAATGGTACAAATAAATCCTATAAACAAATAAGAATTAAAAAATTTATAACCTCATTTCCAAATTGAGCTAGACCATCAGAGTTTGGATCCAACTTGTTAAAAAAAATTCGAACCGACATTTTGGCGATATTTTCAACCGACACGATATATCGCCGATACTATCGGCGATATATCCCGATATATTGGAAAATCACAACGTAGCGTAATCGATACCGATATTTTACCGATACGATACCGATACGGACCGATATTTTACCGATATTTTATAAAAAAATTCGTTCCCCCTAAATTTCGTATCGGTTGCACGGGTTTGGCGATATATCTCAATTTTTTCAACATTGTAACAAACTCGAAAGGACCAAAATAATCGTACATATTTAAAATCAACATGTAGTTTGGTCAATTCCAAACTTAACCCTGGCTGGGTGTTTTGAGTATAGATCAGCCATCTTTGAGTTTTGTAGTGTGGGTCCCTTTTGTTCAAACTACCGATCTAGTTCTTATTAGTGTACCAAATCGATTTGGATTCCATTACTTCCAGTATTGTACGCTTTAATTTTATTGGTGATCTAGTTCTTATATATGTACCAAATCGATCTGGATTCTATTATTTTCTAATTCTCGGTCTTACAAATAAAAAAATTACATTATACCAAATTTATAAAATCTTATTTAACATAAATAAAACAATCACTATTAATATTAATATGGTTTAATGCTTCCATATAATATTAAATTAATTTATTTATATATAAAACATGCATGGAAATCAATAATGATATGTAATATTTTTATTTTTTAATTAAATAATAAGAATAATATACTTTAATTTTGTTCCAATTAATAATTTGATTAGCTATATTAATATCAGGGGTGTCAAACATGTTGGGTCGTAGGTTCGCGGATAAAGTTGGGATAATGTTGTTACAAGTATTGCATAAATCCAAACCCAACATTTTTAACTTATCTTGTCAAAAATTATTATCCGAACACAATTCATTAATTTTTCAAGTTGACCCAACCAACCTAATTGAACCTGAGTAATAAAAGAATATTGTAAAATTTTATGAAAACTTAAATAAATAAATAAATTACGATATTTGTCAATATACAATTCTATATGTTAACAAAATTATAACTTAAATTAACAATATATAATAACTGTGGTAAATTTTTTCTATATTTATAACTTTTTTTTAAAATTTTCATTCATAATATGTGAAACTATAATAATTTTTTTTTTAAAAGTAATATGTGAGTTGATCCAACCCGATCTATTGTCTATTCAGACCATTTGGGTGTGAACTATTTTTCCTGTAAACTTGTTAAGATCAACCCTAACCCATTATATTCATATTTAATTTGTATAAAATTGTAAGATCCTAGGAGAAATTAACACCTGTAATTTATATTGGCGCAGATACATGTATCAAAGGCGAGATATAATTCTGATAATTGCAGTAATATTTAAGCATTATTGTAAACATTTCTAGTGCAGAAATAATGTGGTGAAACAAGATCTAGAAACATCATTTTCTGGGTTTGGAAATACAAGAGCAGCCACATCAACTTCACTGGATTTATAAATATTGAAACAGCAACTTGCAAACTTTTCAGCCATGTTAGGACAGAACCTACAGTTACCTAGGGATGTTAAAAGGACCATAGTCTGACGGGCCGGTCGGTTTAGCCCGAAATTTTTTAGAGTTAGGGCTTAATTTTATTAGCCCGTTTAAAAGTCAACCCGTTTAGCCCAAGTCCGATTAGCCCGAAGCCCTATAGGGCTAGCCCGCTTAGGGTTAGGGCTAACCCGATAGCCCGAACTTTTCTTCTTATTTGTCTATTTTTTAATATCGAATTAATAATATACACCATTTTTAATTATTTTTCATATACCATATTTGGTTTTTAGTAGAATATATTAAAATTTATATTTAATTATTAGAAGATTCTAAATAATGTTATTTAAATTTAGAACTTAAATGTAACATAATTTCAAATTTTATGACAGTTAATGCTCTTAAAGCTATAATTGAGAGCATGCAATAATGTATATGACTTAAATGTTTGAATCTTTAAATTTTGTGTAGTGATATAAAAGTTCTAAAATATATAATCTTTTAATGTTATCTAAAATTGTATTTTAAATAGAACATAATATGCATTTAATGAAAATTTTAAATTTAAATATATAATTTGACTATTTTGATTCATAGCCCGATAGTGACCCGATTAGCCCGAAAACCGCTAGGGTTAGGGTTAGATTCACCATAATCAAGCCCGTTTAAATTGATCCGATTAAATTAAGGCCCGATTAACCCGAAACCCGCCAGGACTAGCCCGAAACCGACAGAACTAGCCCGTTTAACATCTTTACAGTTACATGCCCAGAATCTATTTCATTTTTCTATTGTCACCTAACTCTTTGGGATCTTGACTTTTAAACATTGACTAACCCATATAATTATTTTGGATTTTCCACTCTATATAATAAATATTTTGACTCATTAACCAATCATATTTTCTATTAGTTTGTTTGCTTCAAATAGTTGGATTTATTTCATCAAATTCCATACGTTTCCATCAAGTTAGAAAAAACTTCCATTTTGGAAGTCAATAGCTGATTACCTAAGTCACATTATTATTATTATTTTTTTATTTCCAGAACTTTATTAGCATTAGCTATAAAATTAACACCGACGAATAAGAACAAAAGCAAATGTTCCGCCTTTAATGAATTGGGGTGCACCCATAATTCAATCATAAATTATGTGCTATTATTTTATTTTAAAAAAAAATTACTTAAAAAAATTACTTGTTATCCTAAAAGTATAATGTATTATTTAATACATTTAAAAATCTAACTGCATGTTAGTTTTTAATAACATTATTTGTTTATATAAATTTTAATGTACCTAAAAATAATACAGATTGGATTTTACTTGGTATAGTTGATGCACAGCAAATTTAGTTTTGAAATTAAATATATTTTTGGCGACAAAAAGGATGTATTCATTTTCTTTTCAATCCATAGAAACATAAATTAATAATACAAATAAAACAATGGTGCATTTGACCAAAACTAAACCTATGCACAACCCGTACACATTTACCATACATGCACATTGCACCAACACCTTTGGCTGGGGTCCGCAGCTTTCTAGAGAGGGTATTATATATATCTTAAATGAATAAAAAATGTCTCTTAAAGTGGGTAAAAGTCTACCATTCCCACCAAATATACAATAGTGCAAGTTTGGGTAGTGGTGAGAAGACAGATAAGATCAATATGAAAGATTCTGAATCTCACTACTTACTGCTCACTGCCTAATACCTATTGTTCAATCCAATCTTCCAATTTTTAAACAACTTTATTTATTTCTATTCTATTCTATTTAATGTTATTTCAATTCAACTGCTCTTTCTTTCTCTCTCCACTTTAACACTATAATCTCGATTGTAACTCCAAATGACACGGAATTTAAATTACAATTAGTGAATTTTTCTTTTTCTTTTTTTAATTGATGAATTATTTGAAGTTTTGGACCCTGATTCTTTTCTTTGATATTTTTTTCTTATAATTCATTGAAAAAAACTATCATGATTTTAATGTTTTTTTTTATTATTCAAATAATTTTATTGTGAAAAGTGGTAATTTTGAATAATTTATAAAACTATTACTTTTTATTCAAATAATATTATTTTTATTACAAAATATCATCTTACGCACAACTTCACCGAAAGGCTGTAGAGTTATATATAAATTAAAACTTGAATGAAATTTGTGATCTTTTCAGTTGGTCAATTATTACCAATCTGAGTAACATTTTTCCACTCAAAGAATAAAGAAGTTTGTCTCCATAGAAAGTGTCATATGTAGTGGTAAGTGTTGCTATTAATCTCGGCACAAGTAATTGCTCCCTGAGTTTAGAAAAGAGTTATCTTTCAAGTATATATATTTTTTTTTCCAAGAAATTTATTTTAAATATTGAGGTCTTATTTCATTGGTTAAAATTTAAAAAAATTATTAAAAAAAACTTGTATATTTTTAAGTAAATTAAATTGACAAATTTATAAAGTTAAGAAGTTGTACCTTCATTAATTTTTTTTAAAAATGGTACTTTTACAAACTATAAATTCTTTTACAACGAATAAGCATCAAGCTATTAATATCAATATTTTCTTATAAGGCACGAATATCCATATTGATTGTGTATAAGTTGCATTCTACAATAGGAGATAGCCCTTTATTTCCATGATTATTCATACAAAGAACTAAGCTAAATATAAAAGCAAAACAAAAAAAGAATAAAGAGACAATTTTTGGTTAAAAATGTGGTTTTATGCTTGTAAATTTGGTCCTGTCCGATACACGACACTCTACTTAGGTTTGCTTTTATCGAAATTTTATTTTCTTTGCTTTTAATATTATAACCAAGAAAAGAGGTAATCGTATGTGTATATCTAATCATATCTATACTTGGAAAAACCTTAGTTTTCAACCGTATGTGACAACGATCCTCACTACCTACTTCACTTGTAGAAATTAAAAGGAAACACCACTTTTCTCAATCCATTGCACTTTAGAAGCTCAAAAATGCATAATTCAGAAGTAGGCCCATAAATTGGTGGACGTGCAGTGGTGATGATGACGACAGAAGAGGACTACCCCAGTCACCCACCTACCCACCCACCCGCACCAAACATGCAGTATTTTGTAGAACAAAAATAATAATTAAAAAAAGAAAAGGAGATTTCCTGGCTTAGTTGCCAGTGCGACAACAATTCTATAAATACGCTTGAGCTGAAGCTGTTAGTGCAGCAAAGAATCTTAAGTTTGCTCATTCTATCCTGCAATCTGAAAAAAGAAAACAAAGCTCTTGTCTCACTTCGATTAACTTGTCAAGATGAAAGGATGCACCATTCTCCAAAGCGAAGCCCTAGCTAAGGTAAATTTCTATTTCTTTTTATCCTTTAAAAAAATAAAAGGGATATACATGAAAAAAGGTGGCTAAGGGTGGTGGGGAGAAAGCAGCCGCCGCATACGGCCGCCGGAAATGGTGGTGGCTGAACAGTTAGTTTCTTCTTCTCGTTTCGAAAAGGGTTGCGGTTGAGTATGTGCGTATAACACCTGCAGGATACACACACACGTGTGTGTGTGTGTGTGTGTGTGTTATTTCTGAAATATAGAAAAGGTCGTTTTACTCCACATACTTCAATTATAATCTATTATTTGAATTAAAATATAATGTGGATTTGGAAGCAAAGAATGCTAGTGATGTGATATGCGCTTTTTTACTTTTTTTTTTCTTTTTCTAATGCTTTTGGAAAATCATGTCATTCGTTTAATTTGTATTGAAAACTTTTTGTTTTTCGATGCACCTTTTATAATCAGATATCGATCAAAATAATGCAGGTTCATAATTTTATTTTTCTTTTCTGTAATTTTTTTTTCTTTTATGACTATCACTAAACCTAAGATTTTTTTTGAATAAAATTATTTTTATTATATTTCAATGATAAAATGATTCTTGTTGTATTTCGATTGTTGATAACTAATTATGATTTTAATGTGCAGTACCTTCTGGAAACAAGTGCATACCCTAGAGAGCATGAACAACTGAAAGAACTCCGGAAGGCAAGCTTTGAGAAATATGAACATAGGTATGTAGAGGAACTTTAATCACCACGACAAATAATCTTTTATTTGATATTTTTTTTCTTTCAAAATTATATATATATATATATATATATATATTTTAAAATCAATTTACACGACATGTATGATGCACTTATTATTTTTGAAAATAAAAAAATAAAAAATAATATCAGGAGTGTGATGAATGTGCCTGCCGACGAAGGCCAACTTCTCTCCATGATGTTGAAAGTGATGAACGCAAAGAAAACAATCGAAGTTGGAGTTTTTACTGGCTACTCTCTTTTGGCTACGGCTCTTGCTCTCCCTGACAATGGCAAAGTAAGTCTTTTTGATATGTTGCAATCATTTTCTCTACTATTTATTAAATAAAAAAATGATATTTATTTTTCATAAATTACTAACCCTAATTTCTTTTTCTTGTTTTTTATAGATAGTTGCAATTGATCCAGACAGAGAAGCATATGAAACAGGTTTGCCATTCATTGAGAAGGCAGGGGTGGCTCACAAGATCCAATTTATTAGCTCAGATGCCACCACAGCCATTAACGAGTTTCTTGATAATGTGAGTTTCTTAATTTAATAAATACAGAGTGGTACTTAATATTTCTACAAAATTACAAAGAATATTTAAGTATTTTATAAAGGCTAGTAAAACCTTATTTGATGGAAACAGGGTGAAGAAGGAACATTTGATTTCGCATTTGTGGATGCCGACAAGGAGAACTACATCAACTATCACGAACAGCTGATTAAGTTGGTAAGAGTAGGAGGAATTATTGCGTACGACAACACCCTATGGTCCGGAACCGTGGCATTGGTGGATGAGGACCTGAGCCAGGAGTGGAAGGATCGAATTGGGGAAAGCCGGATCTATCTGAGGAATCTGAACACTTTCTTGGCCAAAGACCCTCGTATTGAGTTGGCTCATCTTTCCATTGGAGATGGACTCGCACTCTGCAGGCGTGTTAAATAAAATACTATTACACTTAAATTTGGAGTACTTTTTTATTATTTTATTTTATTTTTGAGAGTCAATGTTGTGCAAAATAAATGTGGGGTGGCTCAGCATAGATCCTATGTTTGGGTGCAACAAATGTATGGCCAAATTGGGATAAGGGATGGATAGTTATTTGGGCCTTTTTTCTTTTTCCTGTTTTGTGATTAATCAATGGAAAGTATAGTGTATGGTTACGTGCCTATTTTTATTCAGTGGATAAATTTCGATTTTATTAAGCCTTTTACTTTACCATCTAAGGTTATTATTATTTTTGGTTAGTAGCCACGATAAATTAGTTACTTATTAATAGACGCAGGCATATATATATATATATATATATATATTATTAATAAGTATAAATGATGATTTCATTCTTTTGTTGGTTTTTTTTTTGTGGGGGGGGGGGGGGGATCGCATATAATCTCCTTTTTAAAAGTAATTTAATTTAAATTATATTTACTTTTACTTATATGAGTATAAACAACTAAAAAGATTTATATATTAAACTATGTCTAAAAAAGGATAGAAACAAAAATCTCTTTCCAATACGAAAGATTTGACATGTTTGCGGCTAACATATTCCTTTTCGATCAACATTAAGCATGTGTTTGACATGTGCGTAATTAAGGGACAAAACAATCATTTAGGACCCAAAAAAGACATAAAATTGAAATCAATAAAAAGAAAATTTCAAATAAAATAAATAAAATAAAATTAGCCATTAACAATGATATATAAAAGAAAGAAAAATTCGTAGACTGATAATATCTTACAAAATTTAAAAATTCGTAAATAAACTAGAAATAGAGATTATAATAATTACAAAAAATAATTTAAGACTGATGAAATTCATAAAAATTATAATAAATAGAATTGCAGAAAATTACAAAAACAAATAATTAATTTGAGAATAATAACATAAATAAATAAAAGGAAAACAAATAAATAAATAAAAGAAAAACAAATAAATAAATAAAAGGAAAACAAATAAATGTAGGAAAAAATCAATTTCTTAGTATTTTCTAAGAATTTGTTTTCTAATTCTGTTCGTAATTTTTAGTAAAGAGAATTGATTATGTATTTCAATTTTATTATGGTTTCTTTTAAATAGTTGTAAGAATATATATTTTAAATTATGATTGTATGTAATTTATTAAATTTGTTATATATTTGAGCAAAATTATCATTTTGTCCATAATGAACATCATACTTCTTAAAATTAAAAAGATGATTTGGATGGAAAAATCTTACTTTTATATAACTATGTATCTATATATATATATATATACTTCAAATCATAATTCTTATATGAAAATTTAGATTTTCTAGAGACTTCAAATCATAATTTTTACATTCCAACCCTAAATGCCTTTTTGTTTGGGGTTTGGGCTATCCGAATGGGAGATGGGCCTACCCATTATATGTTTGTTTTGAAAGTAAACTACCATTGTCAAAATTCTAATGATTGATGTGATATTTTATTATTTTACATTCTTCTTATTTTTTTTTATTGATGTGACATTTGCCACAAATACCTACATCCATAAACAAAGCATTTTCGAAGAATCCTAATACATCGTTTGTGGGATGGGATTGAATGGCCGATTTATACGATTCAGATCAGAGATAGAGTATAGTTGAACCGGATAAACCGCGAAGAACCGTAAATAAACCGGAAGATCCAGGAAAAAGACTAACCCGTAACCGTTACCCATTGCATTTAACAAATATATATATAGGAAAGGTTGGTTTTGGCATCGTCTGGTATGTATGTTTGCTTCTCATTTCCTCCTCCATGTTTCCAAGCACCAACTCCATCGGCAATTGTCTTTGAAGGGGGCGACACAGATCAGAATCCGAATTAGGTGTGTGGACAGGGCAGCGTAGGGTGGATCGGGTGCGTAGACTGTATATATTCAAGATCTTTGACTTTGAGAGTGCAGCTTTTTTGTGGGGTGGGTGGTCAAGCGAGGTGGAGGATATGTGGACTTAAATGTGTGACTTTGGTGGTAATTATGTGAGGTAAGGTGGAAATTTCCCAGCGGGGCAAGTTGTTGCGTCTAAATTTGGCTGGGTTGACAACTATGTGTAGAACAAAATTTAAATGAAGTTTTGAGTATATTTATGATGAAATATAAAAATATTTGGTTGTGAGCAGTGTAGAATTGAATGAATAGTTATTTAACATCCAGTATAAGCAATCAGATAAAGTAAAATAGTTGATACACAAATATCATATAATCATGGTATTGACATTATCATCTGCCCCTGCTCGGTGGGTCTGGGTAGTGAGTAAATAAGCTTGTCGCGGGGACGAACTCCATCAAACAACAGCCCATCTCTCCCCTGTGTTATGGTCCACACAATCTATACCCCACCAAGGATAAGAAACCCACTTTTCAACACCACAAATGTGCTCGATGAAATTCTTCAATCTTGCATGCTCATGGTTGAACAAATCTTTTTTTATCTATTGTTCCTCTCAAGCAAATGATAACAAGAGTTTTGATAAGGAGTCAGTGCACACAAGGTGCTTGACAGAGTAGAGTGCAGACGACAACAATATTTCTTTCCATTTTTTATGAGAAATGCATGGAAGGGAAGAGACAAGCACCAGAGACATGTATATTTTTTGTTTTCTAGAGAATTATGAGAGATTCTTCTCTTTTTCTTTATGTTTATTTTTGTTTGTAGATATGACCTTAAAAAAATGTACATATTAATTATTCAGTCATTAAATTGTTGAGTAAAATTGATCACAGAAATTAAGAGATGGGTAAAGGTGAGGAGAATATTTATTTCTCTTTGGTAAACAAAAGTGATAAATAAATTGGTATAATTATTTTTGCTACAGTTAATTGAATGGGAGAGAGTATTTTCTTTGGGATTAATAATAAAAAGTGTATATATATATACACACACATACACACCCTAATCTCATTTTAATATATTTGATATGGGTGTAAAATTAAAAATCATAAAAAATAATTAATTTGATATATTATACGTAATAAATGGATTATTAACAAAAAATGATTTGCATTGTACCAAATTACCAAAATAAAATAAATAAAACTCAACTAATTGAAGGATTTAACAACAATTTTTAGGAATATTTTCACTTTTGAAACTGAAAAGAAGCGTATAATTACTACTTTCATTTTTTTAATATAATAGTATTCATTTTTATTTGCAGTTAAAATGCAATACAAACAATCCTAAAAAAAATACACAAATTTAACTAAAATAACTAACCAATAAAAAAATGTATTTTCAAGATCTAATATCTTTTTTTAAATATGCATTATAAGTGTCAAATTAAAGATTTTAAAAAATAAATTACATTAATATATTATAAAATTTTATTTGTGTTTTAAATATTTGAATTTTTTTAAAAAATAAAGACAAAATCTGAACTAATTACAAATTGTCGCATATAATTTTTTTTTTTGTCAAAAAATTGCAAAAACAATTCAAAATTGAAAATTGATTTATTGTGGGATTTATATTATTATATTAGCATAGATACTCTTATCTATTTTCCATACTCCATATATAATGATGAAATTACTCCCACAATTCCAAACTTAAAAAAAAAAAAAAAAAAAAAATCTTACAACTTTATTCTAAGTTTATCAATATTCGCAGATTTTTTTTTTTATTTTTTATTTTTTGCTTTCAATTTCTTCAATATTTGGCAAGTTATATGATAATATGATTATGGGGAGCAAGGGAAGATCAAATATTGTTAAATAATTAAGGGCGTGCTAATCATTTTGAATAATCTCTTATTCGAGACAAAATAAATAAAGTAATTAAATTAAATTAATGATATGTATTGTGAAAGGAATGGAGTACACTTTAAGTTTGTTGATCCATCATTTTTCCCACCGGTCCAATCAGTTCAACTTCCAACTTCACCGATTACATTGACTATATCCCTTAAGGCAATACTCTGAATTTAAAAATAAATAAACAGCCAAATGTAATATATAATATTACCCGATTTACAGTATTATTTATTTAATTAAAAATTATTATATTTTTATTGTAAAAGTATGGTACTCTTTAAGTAAACGAATAACATTTTTAATTAAACAAGTAATATTGTAAATCGAGTTGCACAGTGAACTAATACACATAAATCTTTGTATTATTCTTGAATTATATTTGAAATACTAATAACAAAATTAATATATATATATATATATATACGTACACACACTTGAGGATTTGGAGGACATCGTAGAGCTCCAAAGCATAATTTCCTAGCATTGCTATGTATCGACATGCATAAAGTTTAAAGGGCCCATCACATTTGGTGAGTTTGATTATCACTTGAACTATTTTAATTGTGACACCACTTTTGACTTTTTTTAATTGGATTAAAACAGTAGTTGGGGCATGTTTATCGAACTAAATAATTTAATTAATTCTAAATCAAAGTGGAAATTTCTAAGTGGGAGTGGGAGGAGAAAAGGAAAAGGAAAAGGAAAAGGGCTACTTTATAATATATGTTTGGATAAGGCTTAGCATAGAAGACAAAACAAAAGAGTGCTCGAAGAAAATAATTGTAATATTGTTTGTTGGCCAAATTGTGGAAAAATAATGTCCAAAACCCTACCAAACACTTTGGTGGATAATGATTATTTCCTCGAGCGAAATAAGATAAACCACAAAAATTGTTGGAGACCCTACCTGAAGTTTAGGGTAGGTGACCACAAACATATATTGTCGATTTGGCTTGAATTGGTGAGAGTTAGGAGTTAGGCGCACTCAATGTCCCAAGATATTATACCAATATGATTAGTAGATCAATTAAATTTGATTTGATCTATGTCATCAAATATGTTTTTGTCAAAGTTTTTTCCTAAGTGGGGTGTGTTTTATATTCTTCAATTTGTTAAAGTTGATTGATAAGTTAGGTTTTACCATAATAAATATCTATCAATTTATTATCTTCATTAAAATAAAAGGGCATCGTTAAAATACACAACGTGTTAAAACAAAAATATTTATTTTTTGGTGAAACAATAGTTGAATTCTATTTTAGGATAGAGGGTTTGTATTGATAAATATTAGATTAGTATGGTGTTTGAATTGGGATGAACCCATCCAAAACATTCAGATGGGTCCATCCATAAGCATTACATTACATCACATCTACATTTTATTTTCTAACAAATAAAAGACTATATTGATTTGATACCCACGCATCCAGTTAAATTACTAATTTGACATATATCATTACTATCATACTCTATTGCATCACAATAGAAACATGATATTTTATTGTTCATTTAGATATAATTACTTTTTTTATTTCTATTCAAAACACAAGAGTGCGCTTAATTAATCCAAAACAAGAGGTTTGATATTGGATGATTGGGTTACAGTGGCATCATCAACTATTACAATGGTACTCAACAAGGATAGAACCTTGTTGATATAGGAAATAGCAACACAAAGTTGAACAAGATTGGGCAATGAAGTTGTTCCAAAGAAGCAATAACAACAGTGAAGTTGGACTAGTATGAGAAGTTTTTAAAATATAACAACAACATTAACTGAAATTGATAAACATATCAGTGCAAAATTACGAAAGATTATGTTGCAGCATAGCAAGGAGAGGAACCTCGACTATTCCAACAAAAAAAAAAAAAGTAGAAATCTCTCCATAAAACTTGGTGCTCATGATTCTAAAACAGTGTCCCTATGATATAATAGCTCATAGTTGGTGTGTGTTAGATATGTTATGCCAAGGAAAGCATGAATGCATGCATGTTTATGCAAAAATATAGGGTCTCCCCCGTGTAGTAGTATGTAAATAATAAGATATTAATGTGACATTGTAACAACCACATTCATTCCAATTTTTGGTTAGTATGGGAGACTTAAATTGTAGATATTACACGTCCTAATTCTCATGCTTAGCCCAATATTTTACTTTTCTTCTTCTTAATTCATTTTTTACTTATCTTGTTTTTAGTTTCAAATAATGAATCAAACATATTTGCACTACGTGGCCCAGTCATCCTAATTTCAAAAATTAATGACTTGAAGCATAATAATTTGAACCCTAATTATTTGTATAACCTATTTAAGGCTAAAATTCGTCCCAGAAGAGGGAGAACGATTACACCTTTTTTTTTTTTTTTTTTTTTGTGTGACTGTTTTGGTGTGATTTCAAGTTGTAACGTGTGGCTAATTCCTCCAATCTATTCTGAAGAGATGCTAATCATTTACTTTTGGCTTATTCACCAAATAATAATAACGTTTTCTCTAACTCTCTCATAACTTTTTTTTTTTTTTTTTGGTCGAAACCGCAGAAATTAAATAAAAGAAAAAAAAGTTTGTAGTACACCAATACTCGGGCATACCCGAAGAAATAAAAAACTAGTCCCGAAGTCCAGCACGAGGACGAGAACAAGCACCCTAAAAAACTATAAAAAAGTGGCATAAAAACCACCAACACAAAGGCTAACATAACAAACTAGAAAGCTCGAATGCAGGAGCAAAACAACCTCCAAGTAGTAGTTATCAGGTCCCAACTGTGTCTTCAAAAAAACTGATATCAGCATTCCAATGTGTAAGCCAACACCAACGAGCAACAATCTCAAACCAGCATAGAAACCGGCAATCCATTTAGCACCAACAAGTGGCCATCAGGAGAAATCAGCAGGACCAACAAACGGACCGGCAGCAGCAAAAAAAGCACATGAACAATAACCGGACAGCAGCAGCAATATTAACGGGGCTGCTGCTACAGTACTCAGTAGGTAGCAGCAATAGTAGAATTCAGCAAGGTTGCAGGGAAAGAACAAGTGCTACGAATCATACATCAGCAGCAACCACAGCCCCTGCACCAACGCTGCAGCAACAAGTCTGCAGCAGCACTCTCCTTCGGCAGGCGAAAAAGCAGGTCACAACATCAGGAAAGAAGTATCAGCAGCCAGATAAATAGCAACAGGACAACAACTATCAGCAAACAGCAGCAATCAGCAGCAGGACAGCAGCAACCAGTAAGCAGCAGCAATCGGGAGCAGGTACAACAAATAACAGCAGCAGGTACATCAGGTTTCAGCAGCTATCAACAGCAACCACACTCAGGTAATAGGCTGCCCGCGACACAGCTGAGCAGCACAACCACACAACACAGCAGAAATGCCCAACAGCAAAGTCACCACAGCAACAGACAGCAAAAAAAGCAGCAGCTACAGGTAACCGTGAAGTCAGCAGGAATCATCCACAGCAGGGAAGTAGGCTCGGCAGCAGGAGACATATCAAGTTTCAGCAGCAAAATTGCAACTACCGCAAAATTGTAACAGCAGGGAAGGGTGGATATCAATAAATCCTCACCTGGGACTGCCAGGCCGGACGATGTACCCCCAATGGGGAGACGATGCATACGATTTGACGCAGGTGGGCATAGGGCTGAGTCAGATTATGACTCAGTTGGGACTCAGTGAAACCCTAGGCAAAACGGACCGCCGCACGAGTCAACTCACTCACAATCAAAATCACAATCCGTCTGTGTCAGAAACCTTCTCGGTGACGAACACAACTCCCAGCATGAATGAGGTGGTCGATTCTTACAGATAACATCCAAACCACATCACACAATTGTGAAGGTCAAAGGAAGAGAAATTAAATCTTGACCAACCATAACATAATCCATAAATCGGATCTGTAAACACCCAGATCATAAACAGGAACATCTCCCAGAAGCCCAGGAACGTGATCTGTTGCACCCTAAGTGCGTGTTTTTTTTTTTTTTTTTTTTTTTGATTTTTTTTTAGATAAATCCCGAAAAGGGAATGATAATCCCAGCAAAATTGATAGAATCAATATGCTGTTCTTCCAAAAACTTCAAAAAATTGAAGCGTAGACCAAATGGACGAAGCTATGCAGGAGGAATATGATATCTTGTATTTTGATGTAGTAAGGTCCGCTAAATTAAATTATCATTATATATATTTCTAGAATAATATTGTCATATATAATGTTATAATTTTGTATTTTTTGGTACCAAATAGTGATTAAATCGTTATATATAAAATAAATTTAAATTATTTTAATTGAACTTGTGAATTTAAAGACTAGTCTATCCTATTATCTTGGTAATTTGAATGCATCCGAAGAGCTTATGTTATGTTATTCAATTAAATAAATTAATCTAAAAGCTTGTTTACATTAATTACACTTAAGAATGATCATTCAAATTAATAGAGTTTGTTGTTGATCTAGAGATAGAAATTCAAGAGTACATTAAGAGAGACATTATTAATTAATTTGTAACCAATCAAGATAGATGAGATACTAGAATGATAAATGAAATTTTAGTTCTGATTAGATTTTATTGTTTTGTTTTATTATATTTTGCTCTAGAATTTATTTAGTTATAATAAATTCAATCCAACCCTCCTTTTGTTTCTTGAATAACTAGTGTGGGACATGTGCGATAGGGATGTTAAAAGGGTCATGGCCCGACGGGCCGGCCCGTTTAGCCCGAAAAGTTTCAGGGTTAGGGCTGATTTTATTAGCCCGTTTAAAAGTCAACCCGTTTAGCCCGAGCCCGATTAGCCCGAAGCCCTATAGGGCTAGCCCCCTTAGGGTTAGGGCTAACCCGATAGCCCAAACTTTTCTTCTTATTTGTCTATTTTTTAATATCGAATTAATAATATACACCATTTTTAATTATTTTTCATATACCATATTTGGTTTTTAGTAGAATATATTAAAATTTATATTTAATTACTAGAAGATTCTAAATAATGTCATTTAAATTTAGAATTTAAATGTAACATGATTTCAAATTTTATAACAGTGAATGCTCTTAAAGCTATAATTGAGAGCTGAAATAGTGTATATGAATTAAATGTTTGAATCTTTAAATTTTGTATAGTGATATAAAAGTTCTAAAATATATAATCTTTTAATGTTATCTAAAATTATATTTTAAATAGAGCATAATATGCATTTAATTAAAATTTTAAATTTTAATATATAATTTGACTATTTTGACTCATAGCCCGATAGTGGCCCGATTAGCCCGAAAACCGCTAGGGTTAGGGTTAGGTTCACCATAATCAAGCCCGTTTAAATTGACCCGATTAAATCAAGGCCCGATTAACCCGAAACCCGCTAGGGCTAGCCCGAAACCGACAGGGCTAGCCCGTTTAACATCTCTAATGTGCGATGCACAATTTTTTTTTAATAGTTTGTAATATAAGCATATATTCAAATTATATAATATATTGTAAAATGTGTGGATTTGTAATTCAGTTCTCGTTCATAAATTGATAAGCATGATATCCACGATTTATAGAAGATTGAATGATTTTATTTTTTTTAAATAGAGATGTGAGCAGATTAAATAAAATAAAGATTTGTACATATCTCGTAAAAATTGTCAATTACACAGTCAAATTATGGATAAAAATATTAAGCAAATCACCAATTAAATATAATAATATCACAAAATTTGAAATTAGATAGAAACAAATACTTAGAAAGCTAATGAATAATCGCACAATGGTTATACGTCAAATATTTAGCAGATCTCAACAGAAAATCATAAGAACAATCAAACGAAAAATGAAAGAGATGGACGAACTTTTCGTTTAAAAATAAGAAAGAAAAATAGTTAAGAAAATAAAATATGTTTATAATAAATTGAAAGCAGCATATGAATAAAAAATTTAAAAATAAAATAAACATGAAAATAATATTTTGAAGAGTGTGGGCTTTGGCGATAAATAAAATAGGGCACATATTGTTATACTTGTCTTACCATTTATAATCTTGATAAAATATATAGAAAGAAGAGAGAGATAAAAATGAGAAATAATTTTGAATTATGGTAAGATCGGTGAAAGTTTAATTTCATATTTGACAAAATCAGATTCTATTCACGTGATTGGGTGATTTTGATAGCTTAAATTTTAGGAAAATTGTGAATGACTTTCCACAGTATAATGAAACTATAATGATTTACGGTTCCTAACAAATATTCCAATGTTTATTTCTTATTTTGAATATATTATGAGTTAACAAAATTTTCTTAAAATTCGAATTTGTTTATGTTGAACAACATAAATTAAACAAATCTCGATGATTTTTTTATATGAATCTATCCAATTAAATTGTAATAATTTATTTTAAAAGAGTTCCACAAATAAATATAATTTTATATTTATAGGGTGAAAATTTAGGTCGGAAAACAAAATTTTAATTTTTTTACTTATATATATATTATTGTTTCGTAGATTTTATAAGATCATGCAATTTTAATTGGTTTGATAAAATGATTCAAGAAGATCGAATCATATATTTATTAGATTTCAAATATTTCTTGAATTTCATAATTTAGTGATTTGATTAATATTCGATAAAATATCTAGATTTCAGATCATATATTAAATGCAGTAGTATATATTCATCTTGATATCATCTTATTTTGAAACACCTAAAATTGTGGAAAATTTTAAATTTTGAAACTGAATCAAAATTTTTAGAATAAAAATGTTTAAATTTAATTTAATAATGATATATTTATTTTACATTAAGTAATAAAGTTTAGGTGGAAAAATAAAATTAGAAAAAAATCTTTTTATTTTTATATTTATAGATTAATACGAGAAGTATAAACAATTCATGTGATTTTTATAGAATCGATTTTTACTCGTTGCTAGTACTATAGTTATTCAAGAGAGGATAAAAAATATAAATTAATTTTATGTATGTGGACAACAAGATCACAGAAAGGAACAAGTTTCACGGATATTTGATTGGACCCAAAAAAGTTTGAAGGATATGTCACCGACGCAACTTTGTTCAAGGAATATAATAGTAAAGGTAAAAGGGGTAATTGCAATTTCTAACTTGTACTATACGGTTTCATTGATTCCTGATGTATATAAGATTCACAGTTGCAAAACTATTTTCTAGAAATAATAATAATGAAAATAACGTTAATTTTCTTATAAACTAATTATAAAAATTATAAAAATAATTTATAGGTAATTTTGGACATTAGAATTAAAAAAAAAAAATAACTTATTGAAGTTAATTTGAACTCTAAAAAGCACAAATAATTTCTTAGAGATTACAAATAATTTATGTACTACAAATAAATTTAGAATATTACAAATATAGTAGAAAATTAAAAATAAATTCTGGAATAATTATTAAATTCAAAATTTTACAAAAATGAAAACAGACATAAAAATATAATAAAATACAAAAAACAGAGAAAATACGAAAAAGAAAAGAACCATAAAAATTACAAAAAAGATTATCAAAATTAAATCCAGGAAAATTAAACAAAATATTAATTATATGTATTTTTAATAATTTATTTCATAATTCTCACAATTTATCAGTGATTTTCATAACGTTATTATAATATTCAGAAATTATTCACAATTTTCATAATTTAATTTATTTTAAATTCAATTGTAATTTAAAAAACTATTTATAATTTCAAAATTTAGTAATCCTCAGATATTTTTAGTTATTTTTTTTCAAAATATTTACTTAGTTTTAGATTTTTAATTAAATTTTTAACTTTCCAAATATTTTGTGTTGCAATTGGTTGATTTCGTAAACAATGAAAAGCAATAGAACTTGTTTTTTTTTTTCTTTTTTTAATTTGTTTTTCATATCTTTTATACTTTGTGATTTCATTTTATATGCATTTACCTTTTAACAAAATTAGTATTAATTCAGTGCGATCTGCAATTTGTATATGTATCATAATTTTTTTTTAAAAGTATATATATTTATTTAGTTATATGTATAACATTAGAAAAAAAAAAATTATTAACATCAATATATAATAAGAGATGAAAAATTATATGTTTTTAATAAAAGAAAATGCCAATGAAACACTAAATCCTTTATATTTTTTAAGAATGTAAAGTTGAATTTATCTATCATGTAGCTTGTAATATATTTATATTTATATTTATATAAATTTCCCAAAAAGTCTTCTTTTTTTTCTTCTTCTTCTTTTTTATTTTTTAGTATCACTTTCACGATATTTTAGAATTTTTTTTTTAGACAAATATCAACGGCTGTAAATGGTAAATTAAATTGTGAAATATTTCCTTTTAATAATATAATATTAACCATTTTCCAATTTAAATCCAATACTAAAATATCCTAAAATATTCTCGATTGAATTAATGGATTATATTTACAACTTTCGCATAATACACACATAGATTTCATCATCCATTTTTGTGGATTAATTTATTAATCCATAGATATCTTCCTCATTTTTTTTTTACAATTTATTAAAGCAGAAAATCTTTTAAAATGGATTTATTAGTGAAAATCTTCCATTAATGTCAATATGCAGGCGCGTGTTGGCACCTGCCTATTTTTTTGATCTCACTTGAAATGGTATCTGTATATTGTAATAATGAAATTTCATTTTTTTAATGGTCTCCCTTAAGATGATATTCCTCAAAGTCATGCAAATTTTGGATATACTGAGATTTCAATTTGAAACAATATTTAACAGAAATTTCGATAATTATGAGATATCATTATTTTAGTATGAAATGATACATCAAAAATTTTTATACAAAATTATATATAATTTTGCTATGAAATGATATACCAAACTTTTAATATTAATATATATTTTTAATATACTAAAATTTTAATATAATATATGGTACAACATAAAATTTTCAATATGGCGTAGCAAGGCACATCTACGTGGAACTTTACTCGGTTACATTCTTAGTTCCCCACACGTCAATTATATACCAACTGCTGAAACTTCTATTTTTTATTTTATAATTTTTGAAATATTTTCATTTTTAAACAGAATTTTAACTGGAACTTATTATTTATAAGGCTAAATTGGGTAGAAATTCACAACCTCAATAACACGACCTTTAAAATATAACATAATAATTTTTTCAATTAATCATTCTTGAGGTGCTACTTTCTAGAGTAGACACTACCTTAATAATTTTTTAAATTAGGTACATACGTGTTGAAATGGGTCCCCTCTTGCTAATGTGGAGCCCGAATTAAATAACATGTACATAGACGTGTAATTTAATATATGTATATATATATATTGTCATCATAATACGATGTAGTTTTGTGTTTTATGAAAAAATTCATAGATGTGTGGAAATGGTACAGAAAATGAAAAAATAAGAAAAAAAATAAAGAGGTGCAATAGGCAGCGATTCTTCGCGGGAGTCTTGCATGCCAACACTTTCTTCGGACAGTGGGGGATCAGGAACCACCACCGTGGATGAGGGAGGTGAATCGGGTGGTGCTAGCTAGCCTTTTCCAATGAAGTGCTCGGGGAAATACAACCTTGCATTCTCTCCCATCAGCTTAGAGACCTTCCAATCGTAGGCCATTGCGCCGTCCTCCACCGTGTCGAAGGTGTTGAGCCAGAGGTGGCTGCGGTTTTTCGGCGGGCGAATCTCTACAACCCATTTGCCCTAGTGCCTCTGCCTCCCTCCTCCATACACCTTTGTACTCAAAATGGCGCAATCAGAGGCTAAAGAAGGCCTTCCCCTTCTGTCATCATCATCCTTCCTCTCGAGCTTGAATTCAATGCATCGCCCCAGTACTACTGCAATTGCTGGTTCTGGAGCTAGGCCGCCACCACCGCTGCCTCCCCAGTATAATATGGCAGTGGTTGGAACAGGAGAACAAAATTTACTCTATTTTTTCTTCTTTTTCTCGTATTTGGTACCCTTTCCACACAAAACGACATTGTTTTATGATAACTATATATATATATATATTTATAGTTATATATAAATTATACGTCTATTTACATGTTTAATTTGAGCTCCACGTCAGCAAGTGGAGTCCGATTTCAAACCATATGTACATAATTTAAAAAATTATTAAGTTTTAAGTTTAGAGAAAGTGATGAAGATAAATAAGAAATATAAATTTATTAAAATTTGTTCTAATGTACTTAATTTTTTTCTTATCATCATGTTGTAACCAAAGCCAAGATTGCTGTGCTTTTTTAATTTTCTTTTATATAAAAAATAAGAGAAGAAATTTTATTTTTGTCTTTTTTATATATTACTATGATAACTTATTTTTGAAGGAAATTAAAAAATATCATAATAATTGGGACATAAGTTTTTGATATGTTATAGAATTAATGTTAATCATTTTTATAATCCTGAAATTTATGTTAATGAGTTATATAATTCTAAAATTTATGTTAATTAGCTTCATAATTCCAAAATCACACGGTGTAGTAGCTATTTACTACTACTACTACCACTACTACTACTACTACTAATATTATTATTATTATTTAATAATTAAAAAAATATTATATATGGTTTAAAGAAAAAGATGTATTCTAATTTGGAATGCTACTTTGAGTGGAAATTGATTTTTTTATTTAAGACGATACTTCTCTTTATATATATATATATATATTACAATTAACTTAAGAAAACATATTTTATAGTTAATAATTATATTTAGTGTATGTATGTATGTGTGTATATATATGTGCAATATGGATGTCATATTAAAGATGAAAAGAGAAGTAATTATATATATATATATATATTTTTAAATACATATAGTAGATATTGATATAGATTTGCATAGAAGAACAGATATCATAATATATATACATAGATATGGTTTTATTTGCATACAAAATAGAGACCATAATTAAAAAGTAGTTTATGCGGGAAAAATTTATGTTTTCTATTTATGACAGTACATTTGTTATTATATATAGTAGTAAGTTATCTCGTGCGATGCACGAACATATTATTATAGTATAATATTATTAAATTTTAAAAATATATAAAATTAATATTTAAAAATATATAATTATATATGTTCAATAATTTATATATGTACCATAATTATAATAAGGATATAAATAGTATCTATAAAATCATGTATGAACATCAATTAATTTTATTTATAAAAACAATCATCAAATTACCAAATATATATATATATATATATATATATTTTAAATCAAGAAAATTGAATAAAATCTGGTATATCAATGTAATTTTTTTATTAAAATATATAGCATCGAATCTGCCATAAACTCATAATAGATTTGTTAAGAACAAATAATTATAAAGATATATGAATTTTTTTATTAATTTTAATAAAATTAGTAAAATTACCAATATTAATAAATAAAAATTAAAAAATTTAAAATAAATATTTATTGGTTTACAATAATAGTCAGTTTATAATTATATATAGATATAGATATAGATATATAGATTTCTGTCCAAAAAAAATATAAAAAGCAAAATAATATAGTTGTGACGTTGTCCATCAATTTAAGAAAGATAAGCCAGCAAGTGTGCACTCTGAATTCGAGGCAGATTAATTAGCATATTTACCAACCATATTATTGTGGATTTATTGCTAATTTGAATTAGTCAGATTTTTTTTTTAAAGAAAAAAAAAAACCAAAATTGACTTCTTCACCAATAAAAGCAAGCTGACCTTTTCATCATATTCTCCGCCCTAAACTTTGAATGATACTACTCAATTATTTTCCGTTTCACATTACATCCTTTCATTCCTATTAGCTGTCCTCTCTATGCTTTTTTAATTGCATTCACCAAACTCCCATCTTTTCTTTAATCATTAATCATAATTATTTATTCTGTTGATTTATTCATTAATTACGGCCTATAATGTCTTAATTAAGATCTTAAACAAATATATTTTTGTCATTTGTGGTAATCCTTTTTTTCTTTTCCTTTTTTTGTATATTAATATTGGTCAATATTAGTAATTTTGTGTGTTTTCAAATGCTTATTATTGTGATAAAGAAGGGTAATAATTTTGTTATGCTAAAGTAAAGTGGAAAAAGATGAAAGAATTTACGAAATCTCATTCACACATTAGCAACTTTGAAGTTTAAGTTTATAATAACCAGCATACAAAAAAAGATGAATCTTTGGCCTTTTTTTTTTAATGAATATTATTTGAGTTGGATATGTTTGTCATGAATGATTTTGGATTTTTAAAAAATAGCCGTCTTAAAACCCTACATATTTGCAAAATTTCTTGGAGTTTGGACACTAAAAGCCTCAGCTCAATAATAATAATAATAATAATAATAATAATAATAATAATAATAATAATAATAATAATAATAATAATAATAATAATAATAATAATAATAATAATAATGATAATAATAATTTTTAATAATTATACACATTAGAAAATTCCGCCTCAGTCTTTGCAAATATTTTATTAAATGCGGATTAATGAAGACACATAAAATATATTAAAGTGCACTAATAAAGTGCCAATCATAATTAATCCATTCTGCACTTTATTGAAAAAGATAATATAAGCCAAGCTTTTCATATTGTAAGTTTAGCATGTTCTTTCCCATTCCATTATACATAAATTCAACATAATCCCCACTCATTTAATATTTCTACAATTTTAATTATTTAAAACATAATTTAAACAAAATTATTAATCTCCTCACATTTTAGAACAAGAATCTTTGTATGCATATAATTTAAATTAGGACTTAGAAAGATGCATAGTGCGTACGACTAACCAACGCAACAACCCACCAAAAATCTGGAATTAAAAATCCAAAAAATTAAATAAATTAATCAAATGTCAAAATTAGTTAGTTGGGTTCATAGGTACGACATTTTCCGATTAAAGCCTCCTTCAGCCTTTATAAATTGGCCTCTTCTTTCCTCTTTCAAACTCAGGACTAAATTACAACTCATAGTTTACGCCTTCAAACCTATAACTCAAATACTCTCTTAATTCCCTCTTTCACAATGAAGGATAAGTTCTACGGCTCCATTCTTCAGAGCGAGGCCCTCGCCAAGGTTACATTATTTCTCTCTCGATTATTTTAATATGTGTCGTCGTCTTAATGCATTATTTTACTGTGGCCTTCTAATATTTACTGTTGATTTCTTGTTCTAATAATTTTGGACTTTTCTTGAACCTACAGTACCTTTTGGAGACAAGTGCGTATCCAAGAGAACACGAACAGCTGAAGGAGCTCAGGAATGCTACTGTCGACAAGTATCAATACTGGTACGAACATTAATGAGAATTTTTTTTTTTTTTTTTTTTGTATTTCTATATGATTTTTCTTCTTCTTCAAACTGATCAAGAAGTGTGATACATATTTGATCAGGAGTTTGATGAATGTGCCTGCTGATGAGGGGCAGTTTATTTCTATGCTGCTGAAAATTATGAATGCAAAGAAGACAATAGAAGTTGGAGTTTTTACTGGTTACTCGCTTCTGTCAACTGCTCTTGCTCTTCCAGAAGATGGCAAAGTAAGTTGATCCTTCCTTCTTTTTTTTCTTTTTTTTTTTAAATTAATGAGAAACATTAATTAGAAATGCAAATATTCTTATTTTTTTTTTCCAGAACTGATGAGAATTGAAATATTTGTATTTCAGATCATTGCTATTGACCCAGATAGGGAAGCATATGAAACTGGATTGCCATTTATTCAGAAGGCAAACATGACCCACAAAATTCAGTTCATCCAGTCTGATGCCATGAAAGTCATGAATGAGCTCCTGACCAAGGTAATAACATCTTTCTCTCTCCCTCTAGAGAGAGAGAGGGAGACATGCATACACCAAGTAGTTGTTGGCCTGTTAACTATATTAATATTAGAAAAAATATTCCTGTCTTAATTGATACGCCAAAGAGTATGGTGTTATTAAGTGATGGAAATTAATTAATTAATTAATAGGGAGAAGAAGGGACATTCGATTTTGCATTTGTGGATGCGGATAAGGAAAACTACATCAACTACCACGAACAACTGTTGAAGCTGGTGAAAGTGGGAGGAATAATCGGGTACGACAACACCCTGTGGTCCGGGACGGTGGCCGCTTCCGAGGACGATGAGATGTTGGACTACTTGAAGGGATGCAGAGGACATATCCTCAAACTGAACTCGTTTCTGGCGAGCGATCCTCGTATTGAGTTGGCTCAACTCTCCATTGGAGACGGACTCACCTTGTGCAGGCGACTCAGCTGATCACTTTCTACTCCATAATAATAATTCTATATGTCATTTTTAGTTTCTTTTAAGAACGAGTTACTGCGAATTGTATTATATATATATATATTGTTTGTCATTTGAATTTCCATTAATTAAATTGCTGTTATTTTATAATTTTAATACTTAATCACTCGTTTCACTTGAGATTGATTGTATTATGTATAAACCAAGATATTTTTTATTTTGCTAGTAGAATGATATTTCTCAATATATCAGAAGAAGGGTTAATTAAAAATAAAGGGGTCAAACCTTTTTTGTTAAAGTGTAATTTTAGTCGAAACATAAAATATTGTTGAGAAAACCACAACATTTGACATTATCGTACAACTGTGATCGAATTTTAAATTTGATCAAAATTAAAGATGTGTGTAAGTGTTATTTGATTTATTTTTATTTTTACTTTAATTCATCAATTGAGAAACAAAATATCTACTAATTTTGATCATTTTTTCTTTTGACCACAATCATACATAATTGTAAGTGCTCTACAAGAAATTCTTATATTATAAACAAATTTAATGATATATAATATTGATTATTAAATTAAAACAAAATAGAATCAAAATAGTAATGGAAAGTAGCATAATTTTACAAATTACATTAGTGTTCAATTGGTGCCAAATTAACAATTAAATATTAGAGAAAAATATAATTCATCTTTATTTATGTAGGTAATTTGGTATTTAATTTTATATTACAACCAAAAAGTTCAATGACTAAATTTAAAGATGGAACAAAATATTTCTCTAATTCAGTAACCAATATTTTAGTGACGAAGCATTTCATCTTAAATGTGTCATTATTTTATTTTAGAGACATATATCATATTTTTATAGATGAATTTTCTTGTACGTAATTTGTTATTTTTTCTTGTACCGCAGGTTGTTTAATTGATAACTCCATTTAATAATAGGTAAATATAAGTATATATATATATTTATATATATATATATATATAAAGATTTATTTTTTATTTTTCCAGATATCCTATTATCTTCTAGGGATTTCTTATTTTTCTTCCTTTTTTAGAGTTCCAGCTTCTTATTTTTTTTTTTCAATTTTTAGAGTTTTTATATTTCATAATTTTTCTATTTTGTGCTTTTCAGTTTTTTTTTTCTCGAATTCTTTTTAGTTAAATAAAAAAAAAAAAAAACTTGTATATAAGTTTTATGAAATGATCTCAGGTAGACCTACTTTAAATAGTATGTAATATTAACTTTAAACAGTATAGTAATATTAAATAAGTTAGTTTGGTAGGCAAAACATGAAATAGTATCAAATCTCACTGTTGCATTCATCACTGACAAGTACACCATGTCTGACTAATTATAAACTACAAATGAAGTGAACGCCCCTAATTAAACTATTTACTTTACCTACTTTTCTTATTTATTTTAAACACCCCAACTCCAAGTAATAATATATTTTTATGTCCTTCATGACACACTATTTCTTCTATATTAAACATATTAAATAAATAAATAAATAAAAGTAGAGTTATTCAATATGGTTATTTATCATAATTAAGAGCCGAAGATACAACATTAAAGACAATTTAAGTATGTTATTGGAATACAAATTGAAAAAAAATATATATGATATTAGTGATCAAATTGAAGTTCATGACTCATTAATTTGAAGATATGTTTTAAAAATTCCAGATTATGTTTAATTTAAAGGTTTAGAATGAATATAAGAATAGGTTTTTCCAATTATAAAAGGTTTAACAATTTATTCTTGTTTTTACTTGGTTACGTTGATTTGGTCGATGATTAAGATTTCGCCTATTTATTGATTTAATTTATTTAATTATGTATCATTTGTATAGGAATAAAAAAATTTAATATTTATTTTACTAATAAAACGAGATATGATGAATATTAATGATTTATTCCAAAAAAATTAAGATAAGATATATTAGGATAAAACAAACCTAAGTTGACTATGATTTTTGAGATGGGACAGAAATGAAACGTGGGCTGTCATTTCTGATATGGAGGGATACGAAAAAATTATCATTAATTAAAAAAAAATATTATAGAGTTCATAATTATCTTTTTCTCTTTTTCTAGAAACTTCAATAATTCTCTATTTTTTCCGCTCCGTGGCATGCACATAATCCAAATTAATTAGGTAAATCGAAATGGTGTTATTAATTAATTAATTTATTTTGATTGGGGACCAACTCTACAATCTTTTTTGTCAAAGATTCTCCTAGGGACAAACTCAAAGTGTATTCCACGAAGAAACCAAATTTGATAAATATCCAGAAACGCTAAAGTTCCAATTTCGTCAAAAAAGTGGGCTTATAGTATTACTATTATTACAAAATTCGTAACATTTATGATTTATTCTACAAAAAATAATAATAATAATAAAATTTTATTTTGATACTAAATGTTAATTTTTGTAGATAATATTTTCTGTATTTGGTACTTGTGTAAATTTAATTTGATATTTATGTTTTTGCCATCTTATTTATCTGACTAAATAAAGATTGGTTCTTGAAAAAGAACTTTAAATGACGTCATATATAAATAATTAGTCATCCATTACAATTATTTAAAAAATAGTTCATAATGTAATGATAGTAAATTAAAAGTATGTATTCAACTTAAAATGATTTATTATTGGGAAATTATAATCTATTAGAGTCCGAATGCTTCAACTCTTAATTGTAAATGACTGTATTAATGTGGTTGCTTCTACGGTTCAGTTGCTTTCATACTACAGTTGCTTAACTGATTCAATGTCTGTGTCTTGTCAGAAGCTCAGATTGAAGTGTTCAAATCTTACGCGTTTACATCACTCTGTGTCTCTGAGTTTACTCCCAATATTTATTTCATAGAATTTATTGAAATAACTGCAATGAAAGACAATATTGTAGTGTGAATCTTTGACTTTTGTCAATATTAACAAAATGTTGCTAAAAACAATAACAATTGTGAACTCAAATTGAACACCACATTAAAACTACAATCACACGGCATAATTTTATTTCTAAGAGATTTCACTGTTGTTGGCTGTTGTAGTGTACAAATGAACATGATCGGTCGGTGGCTTCTCCCCCTCTTCACCTCATTCGCTACTGATCTCTTATCCGGGATATCAATTTTAACTATAATTTTGATTCAAAATTTATAAAAATATAATTTTTTAAATAAAATACATAATTAATTAAAATATATTTTGATCAAAATTGTAATAAATATAAATATCCAACTATCCTGTTTTTTATGTAGTTATAAATTATGAATTTAATTGTCTACAGACACTTGAGTAGGGTGTATTTGAATCCAAGCAAGGGCGGAGTACGGGTATGTTATATTACTCGAGTACTCTCAATTAGTGTACCAATAACATAAATATATATTATTATATATATTAGGTTATATATATATATATATTAAATGACAGATTTTTTTAAAGTCATTAAATAACTTGAATTTGATAGGTCAAAAAATATAATAAAAATTATTTAAATACAAACAACAATAAGTAAAAAGCCCAGCCCAACTAAAATCTCTTAAATATTTTTCACCCAAATTAATTAGCCCAATCAATGTGGAAAAGCCCAAGATCAGTAACACTTGTATTTTGCAAGACTGTGTTAGCCCAAGAATATGAATTTAGGCCAGACAATGTGTACATCTATGTGTATCAATTTCTATTTTCTCTCTTTGTCCTCTTCATTTCTTCACAAACTTTATTGAGCTTTCATATATTCAATTTTTATGTTGAATCGGTCACACTCTACATAAATAAAACAAGAAATATATCTGTAAACGTGCTACACAAAATTCATTGTTCCCAATAGCAAACAAAATATATATATTATTATTATTATTATTAAACAATATTTTAAGGGCAAATTGCAATTTTTTAGTTATTTGTAAATATGTCAAATGTCCTTTAATTATGAATATATTTTTCTTTGTCTCTAAGTTATCGAAACAAAATGTTTGTAGGAACTTTTAGTTAATAAAAATAAAATTAATTTATAACCGGTCCAAGTTGGCATATTTATTGATTCCCTCTGAAACTTTTATATGTAGCCATCTTTTATATTTTATGATTCGATATAATTCTATTTTTTTCTAAATTTTATATTTATGTACAATAGAAAGCCCACAATTTCTTTCATTCGTCTTAAAATAAATGTCCTTAGTTACACTAAATTGTAATTTAAGAAAAAAAAAAAAAAAAAAGATTCATCATGTATCTTGTCTTACAGAAGAACTCATCTATTCAACACGATGAGACATTTCGAAATATTAACATTGAAACCTCATATCTTGTCTTTTTAATAATAATAATAATATTAACTTTATTTTAATATTATTAATACTAGTGTGAGACCTGCGCGATGCACAGAAGATATTTTTTTCTTATATTTTGTAATATAATCATATATTCAAGTTATATAGTATATTATAGAAGGTGTAGATTTGTAATTCAGTAATTATTTTTTTGTATAATGGTAGAAATTTGTTGTAATTTTATGTTTTGTCTTTTCTTCTAGTAGAATTAGCCTCGTTCATAAATTTATAAGCATGATATCCACGATTTATAGAAAGTTGTATCAAATTAAATTAAAAGAAAATAGCCATATCAGCAAATTAAAGAAAATAAAGATTTATATAGAACTCGTAAAATTTGCCAATTACATAGTCAAATTAAGGAAAAATATATTTTGCAAATTGCTAATTAAATGTAATAATATTACAAAAAGTTGAAATTTGATAGAGACAAATACTTTGAAAGCTAATGAAAAATCGCATGGTGCTTGTACGTCGAAATAATTAGCATATCTCAACAGAAAATCACAAGAATAATCAAACGAAATATGAAAGAGATGGACGAACTTTTTGTTTAAAAATAAGAAAGAAAAATATTTAAGAAAATTTAATATGTTTATGATAAATTGAAAGCAACAGGTGAATAAAATTTTTTTTTAAATAAAATAAACCTAAAGATAATATTTTGATGAGTGTATGTTTTTGTGACAATTGAAATATGACACATATTATCTTACATGTCTTACCATTTATTTTCTCAAAACAGAAATGGAAAACACTTCAAGAGGAGGGATAACAAAAAAGAGAGACCTTAAAATATTTAGTAATAATTTTGATAAAATATATAGAAAGAAGAGAGAGACAAAAATGAGAAATGATTTTGAATTATGGTAAGATTGTTGAAAATTTAATTTCATATTTGACAAAATCAAATTTTATCCACATGATTGGGTAATTTTGAATAATTGATAGTTTAATTATAAAAAAATTGTTAATGATTTTTCATAATATAATGAAACTACAATGATTTCACGTTACTAACAAATTTATTTCTTATTTTGAATATATTATTAGTTAATAAAAATTCTTTAAAATTCGAATTTATTTATGTTGAATAACAGAAACTAAGCAAATTCCGAATATTGTTGATATTAATCTCTTCAATTAAATTGTAATAATGTATCTTAAAAGAGTTGCATAAATATATATAATTTTACATTTATATGATTGAAATTTAGGCCGAAAAAATAAAATTTAAAAAAGTAATTTTACTTATATATATATATATAAATATAGAGAGAGAGAGAGAGAGAGATTTTTTTTATAAAATGAATCGAGAAAATTTAGTCATATATTTGTTAGATTTCATATATTTTTTTAATTTAATAATTCAGTGATTTGATTAATATTCGATAAAATATATAAATTTCGAATCATGTATTAAATATTGCAGTATATTCATCTTGATATCATCTAATTTTGAAACACCTAAATTTGTGGAATAATTTAAAATTTGAAATCGAATCAGAATTTCTAGAATAAAAATTTCTAATTTTAATTTAATAATAATATAATCATTCTTAATAAGTAATAAAGCTTAGACGGGAAAACGAAATTGAAAAAAATTATTTTGTTTTAATATATATATATATATATATATATAGATATGTTACTTATCACGAAGTTGACTTGCCAAAAATTCTCCCTTCAATTGGACTTTATATTTATTTCTAATTCATTTTGGGGCAGAGTTCCATAATCTATTCCAACACCTTCACCCCAACTTCAGTTATTACAAAATTTGCCACCTTCAAAATCAACTAACCAACCTTTCACGTTGTCCTTCCTATATTTGACCATCACAAAATTCAGTTACTCTCATAAACCTAATCTCATCATCTTTTCCAAAGTCAACTTACAATACAGTTACATCCACAAGAGAGAGAGAGAGAGAGAGAGAGAGAGAGAGAGAGAGAGAGAGAGAGAGAGAGGATGGTGCATGTATTCCAGCTTCCACTGTTGTTCTTCATGTGCATGACAATGAGCATCTCACATGCAGCAGGTACGTTCGATTTATACTTCTCACATTAATGTCTATCTCCTATAACTCGGATCGATTCTCTTGTTTTCCCACAGATCTTCTGTAAAACCCGGATTTCGAAATCCCTCCAACCAATCTAACACCAAACGCCACCTCCCATTTCTTCCTCCTCACCACAGCAAACTCCATTCCAGGATGGTCATTCAACGACACAGTCTGGTACCTCACTTCCGGTGGAAGCTCGTCGTTGCAGCTGGGGCAAAACGGTCAAATCAACCAAACGCTTATAGCCAAAAATGAGGAGGTCTTTGATTACATTCTCAGCTTCACTCTTGCTGCACAGAATGAGGGCTGTGCTGACAATCAAACAGCTGTAAATGTAACTGTTTACGAGAGATGGTATTCTGAAGATGAATCCTCAGAGGTCTTCTCTCTGCAAAGGAATTCTGACAGAATATGTACAGCACATAATTGAGAATTGAGAGAAGATTGGAAAAATCACCGTGAGAACTGGTGAGAGTATATTCACATATATATACACGTATGTGTAGTTACAACAATATCCTATAATTAAGGAAAGGATATGGTCAAGGTATACCTAAAATACAGGATAGACACAAATCAAATCAAATCAAATCAAATTAATATTTACAACTAATTCAAATCAATTGGTATTATCTCTATTACCCCCCGTCAAGCGCTGCGTGGGGTGAAGACACACGCAAAGCTTGGACCGTAGAAACTAGGATTCTGACTCAAGAAAATGGCACTCTTGTTATCACACAACAGAACTGGCCGAGTAGGAGGAAGAGCCCGCAATTCCCGAAGAAGATTAATAACCCAAACAAGTTCAGCAGCTGCATTGGCCAGGGCCCGATACTCAGACTCACAGCTGGAACGAGCAACAGTTGGTTGTTTCTTTGCACTCCAAGAAACAAGATTACCCCCAAGAAATATAGAGTACCCATAAGTTGAGCGACGGGTCTCAACACAACGAGCCCAATCCGCATCAGAGTATCCCAAGATGGAAGAGTCAGGACGCTTAGTGAACGAGAGACCAAAATGGAGAGTACCCTTCACATAGCGAAGGATACGCTTAACAGCCAAAAAATGATCTTCAGTAGGCGACTGAAGAAACTGACTAACAGAGCTGACAGCATAGGATAAATCTGGTCTAGTGATGGTCAAGTACTGCAAAGCACCAACCAGAGATCTGTATAATGTGGGGTCCTTGAAAGCAGGACCTGTACTGACAAGAGATTCACCTGTCGCCAATGGGGTGGAAACAGGTTTCGCCTCAACCAAGTCTGCACGCTCAAGAATATCAAGTGCATACTTGGCCTGACCAACAAACAACCCAGTATCGGTGTGAGAGACCTCAAGACCAAGAAAATAGCTCAAGGAGCCCAGATCCTTGATGGCAAACTCATCTCCAGTATCAGCTATGAACTGGCGAAGGGCAGCAAGATCATTGCCTGTGACAATAATATCGTCAACATACAAGAGAAGATATATAATGGTCTTACCCTGATGCAGATGAAATAGAGACGAATCAGAACGACTCTGTGAAAAACCTAGACTGAAGAGAAACGAGCTGAAACGCTGGTACCAGGCAAGGGGAGCCTGGCGAAGACCATAAAGTGCCTTCTTCAGTCGACAGACATGATCAGGGTACCGAGGATCAACAAAGCCAGGGGGCTGGGCCATGAAGACAGGCTTGTGAAGAACCCCATTCAGGAAGGCATTCTTAACATCAAGCTGGTGAAGAGGCCAGCCACGCTGAACAGATAAGGCCAGAACAACCCTAACTGTGGCCGCCTTCACAACAGGGCTGAATGTATGATGGAAATCCAAACCAGGAACCTGAGTAAAACCCTGAGCCACTAAACGAGCTTTGTGACGTTCGATTGACCCATCTGCAAGAAACTTTGTACGAAAGACCCACTTGGAGCCAACAATATTAGTGCCAGAAGGTCGAGGCACTAAATCCCAAGTCGAGTTTGAGCGAAGAGCATCAATCTCTTCTTGCATGGCAGCAAGCCACTGAGGAAGCTTAACAGCAGACTTGAAGCCACGGGGCTCAGAGGTGACAACAAGAGCTGAGAGAAGGGCAGAAGATGCTAAATCAACCGGATAGCGCGGCTTGAAAATACCAGCACGAGCTCGAGTGATCATATGATGAGTGGGCTGAGGAGCCTGGGGTGGTTCTGGAGCTGGAGGCTCAATGTCCTGGGGTGGTTCTGGAGCTGGAGGCTCAATGTCGGGAACAGGAAGCACGACAGGATCAATAGTAGGCGGCTCCAAAGGAGGTTCATCGAGAACCAAGGACGGTGAACGAGCATCGTTATCAACCGAAAAATGATGTGGAGGACGAACAGGAGCCGAGACAGGAGCCAGAGAAGAGTCAGATGAGATATCGAGAAACGTCGAGATATCTAGATCAGTGACTTTCGTAACAGACGGTACCCGTGAGAAAGGAAAGTGGAGCTCATCAAACTGAGCATGGCGAGTGATAAAAACTCGAGAAGAGTCCGGATCAAAACAACGAAAACCCTTCTGCGTGCTGCTATAACCCAGAAAGATGCAAGGCCGACTGCGAGGTTCCAATTTATTAGCTGCATAGTCACGAAGATACGGATAGACACGGCAACCAAAGGGCTTAAAAGTATCATAACTAGGCGGATAACCAAATAACACCTGAAAGGGAGAAATGTTATCAAGTATCACAGAGGGTAGCCTATTAATGACATAAACGGCAGTGGCAAAAGCATCAAACCAAAGGGAAGCTGGCGCCTGAGCATGAAATAACATAGATAAACCAGATTCAAAGATATGACGATGTTTACGTTCGGCCTTTCCATTTTGCTGTGGTGTATAAGCACAAGAAATCCGGTGATGTATACCATGCAGATGCATAAAATCACGAACCCTTCCATTTATAAACTCAGTACCCCCATCAGACTGAAATATTTTAATAGTTCGAGAAAATTGATTGCAGACGAAAGCATGAAACCGAACAAACACATCATAAAACTCGGACTTAGCACGCAAAGGATATATCCACAAAAATCGAGAAAAATCATCCACAAAAGCCACATAATATTTAAACCCATCAGAAGTGGAAACGGGTGCAGGACCCCACAAATCACAATGAATTAAGTCAAGAACAGCAGTAGCACGTTTGTCATTCAATGAAAATGGTAAACGCTTGCTCTTGGCCAACTGGCAAGAAGAGCAGAGGCTAGGGTTTGGTAAAACTGAAGTAACAGATAAACAACCCTGCTTATTTAACAATGAAATAATAGAAAATGGGACATGCCCCAGGCGTAAATGCCACAAATCAAAGCTTGCTTTCAACCTCTTGACCCGAATAGCTGCAACCAAAGCTGGAATACCCCGATCAAGTAAATAAAGTCCCTGATTACACCTTCCCTGAGCCAGGACTTTCTTTGTGAGCCGGTTCTGAATGGCGAAGAACTTATCAGAAAAAATAACATCCACAGGATAATCCGCAGTTAATTTACTTATAGACAGAAGGTTCTTTGTGATATGAGGGACGACAAGTACATCTAACAATTTAACATCCTCAGAAATTTTAGTATTGCCAATATGCGAGATATTTAAAACATTGCCATTACCAACTATAACAGAACCGTTACCAGAATAGGACTCATGAGTGTCAAGAGCTGAAAGTTGGTTCGTCATATGAGCCGAGGCGCCCGAATCAAGATACCAATCAGGAGTTTGACCCGAGACATTGCAAGTGGACGTGAACGCCTGAGCAAGGTGGGCAGCTGAGTTGGAGTTGAGAGCATTCAAGTATTTAGAGCACTTATCAGCGTAGTGCTCCCCACGGCATATTTGGCATCTAGGCGTACGACGAAACCCACCTCCACCAGAATTGTCACGACGACCAGAATTAAATGAAGCACCTGAACCTGAACCATTGTTACCATAATTAAAATTACCTCCTGAGCGAGAAGAGTGCTGCTGCTGAGAGGTGCGAGACGATGGTCGAGGCGACGGCTTAGGGGAAGCGGTCTGAAAATTCTGGCGAACGGCGGAGAAGGCAGGAGAGGGAGACTGATAAGTAGGAAATTGTGCATAATTTTAATTGATAAAATTGTATTTTTAATGCAATTAATTCGTGTGCACTCTCTATTTCATACTTATTTAATGTTTCGACAAGAACTACTTCCTTTTTGTTTTTTGTGGATATTTGCAGCACTTCTGGATAATTTTATACAATAATCCACATAAGCCCAAGAAGTTTATGGGCTGAAATAGTTTTGGACTTAATTAATTAATTAAGCCCAAAACTTAATTGAAGCCCATAAATGGAATTAGGGCAAAATGACAAGTATAAAAGGAAGATTGAAGGCAAGCAGGAGATTCATTCTGGAATTGAGGGCGCCAACAAAGAAACAAAGGGAGAGACTCCAGGAGACAGGGAGAGAGAGCAAGAGGACAGATTCACGGAGTCTTTTGTGGATTTGGGTTTATTCCTCCCTTCTTATCTTTGTTTTAATGTCTTTCATTTGGATGATTTTAATTTTTAGACACGTGATGTGTAACTAAATTTTATATTCCGGTTTAGGGAATGTTTGAACCCTATTTCAATATTATGTGATTTATATTTTCGTGACACCATATTGATTTAATTTGTGCGAATTTATTATGTTGATGGGTTGAATTGATTTATAATATATATATTGTTAATTGTGACTGATCACCCCAATTGATAGTTTATATGTTTAGGGCTAGGGTTAAATTACAATCCGTAATTGTTGTGATCTTGAACCCGTCTGTAGCAACTAATAATTTATATTATTAGAATCAACATAATTCAGGATTAATTGAATCGAGCGTATGAATTCAATAACCTGCCTACCCTATTATCCTAATTGATAATGCATTTAACGAATTAAATCCAAAGAGCGTATTTTGGACTGTTCGATTAAATAGGTTAATTAGAGAGCTTATTTTAATTAATTACACTTAAGGGATAAAACGAATCAACAGAGCTTGTTGTTGGTTTAGGGGTAGGAATTCCACAATTAAATTAATAATGTGTTGCATAATCATATGATTTGGAATAGGGGGAAAACTGAACCATAAATCGGAATTGATTCCTATTACTGTCTGCCTTTTGTTTAATTACTTGATTTTTATTTATTAGAGTAGATTTTATTTTATTAGTTTAGTAAACAAAATTCATCAACACCCCCCCTTTTTATTTGCATTCGTAAATTAGCATAAAAAGATATACAAATAATTCAACCGTTCTCTGTGGGATCGACCCTTACTTCCCACTACTACAAAATAGTAGAGGAAAGCGAGGTAAAATAATTAAATTAATTTTGACGTGCCCCGACAGCACGGTCAGAGACGAACCCTCCATGAATTTAAGCATCATATCAAATTGTACAGCCTGGTGGAGGAGATCACGGAGAGGCGGAACTGGAGAGATAGCCATCCTAGTGTCGGCAAAACCTGCAAATTGAACCCCCAACCCGCGGAGGAACCAATGCCGTTTATTGTCGGCGTCAATGGGACGGCCGATGGCCTGCAGCTGATCACAGAGATGTTTAAACTTCTTGCCATAGTCTTCAACGGACAGATCTCCTCGGCGAAGTGATAACAACTCCTCCCGGAGTTGATGAGAACGGGACGCAGAGGCATAGACACTCTCAAGCGCCTCCTACGCTTGATTGGCGGATGTGCAATCGATGACCTCCGAGGCCGCGTCGGCAGAGAGAGAGAGGTATATATGACATTGAGAAGGCGTTTATCCTTCAGACGCCACGTCGTGTAAGCCGGGTTTGCAGTGGCAGCGCCGCTCTCCAGCGTGATCGTGGAAGACGGCGCTGGAGTCGTACCGTCGAGATGGCCCAAAATATCAAAACACTCAGCCATGTGTATTGTTTGGCGGCGCCACATCAAATATGTGGAGGCTTCAAGTTTAATTTGCATCATATTTATCATTGTGGTAACAGGGAGAGGATCATTAGCAGAGTTCGACATGATGATGACGAAACTGAGATTTGGCGATGGCGGATACCGACCAATATCACCGAAACAAGAGAAGAGGAGAGCCGGATGTAAACACCGGCGAGGTAGAGAAGGAGGACGGCGGAAGAATTTAGGGTTTAGGAACGAGTTAGGCTGATACCATGACAGAATATGTACAGCACATAATTGAAAATTGAGAGAAGATTGGAAAAATCACCGTGAGAACTGGTGAGAGTATATTCACATATATATACACGTATGTGTAGTTACAACAATATCCTATAATTAAGGAAAAGATATGGTCAAGGTATACCTAAAATACAGGATAGACACAAATCAAATCAAATCAAATCAAATCAAATCAATATTTATAACTAATTCAAATCAATTGGTATTATCTCTATTAAATTCCAGGGGGTTGTGGGAGAGACATGCTTTGTACTTGGGGCGATTGGGAGGGGATTCTGTCAATATTGAGATCAAAAGTGTGGCAACAAATTCGAGCTGCTGGCCACTGGTGGATGCATTTACAGTCAACAGGAATGGGATGCTCATATGGCACGACGGTCTGTATATATGTTAAAATACACGTATTTCTAATTTCAAGAGTTTTATTGCACCATCTAAAACTAATTTCGTAAATTTTCACTTAGCCAACCAATCAAGGTGCATTAATGGAATAACAGTTGGTCTGCAATTGAAATATACACGTGGGTGTATGTATATGTACATGTTTGTATGCAAGTCAATACCAAGTAAAGCCTCTTTAACATTTAAAATAAGATTTAATTTTATCGTATATCTTTACTTGAATAAGTTAAGAAAGTTTTAAAAACTTATAAAAATATCTATTTTATAGATATTTAAAATATGTTTGTATATACTTTGAATATCTTTAATATGTACATGACAAAACTCATGACCCCTTTCAAAATATAATATCTTAAAGTTTCTGTTAGTGAAGGTTATTTTTTAGAAATCCGTGATCTTGAAGAAATGGCAAAAAAATTTATTTTTGTTTATTCAAAATAACTATTTTTACTTTTGCCCCATAAAATTTATGTTCTGTTGTTCGTTGCTAAGTAAACTAATTTTGACCAATAAATTGGCCAATATTGCAATCAACTTTACTAAAATCATGGCTGAATTGATATTTTGTGTACATCGTTGAGCAGGTAACATGCTGGCAAATGTAAATTTTGAGGTAGGACCAGCATTCTTGAAGAACTCTTCTTTGGGTATTATCCTTAATGAAGAACTAGAAAGATTCAACTCTCCACTCCAAGAGTGGTCGATACTTGGAACCATAAAATACATCGACTCCAAACACTACAAAGTCCCTAGAGGGAAAGCAGCGGTCGAGCTGCTTTCCGGGGATACATCTGGGATCCTAGTCGAGCGCAAGCTCCCAACAACATCAACATACACTTTGAACTTCACCCTGGGGGATGCCAATGATTCTTGTGTAGGTGATTTCTTACTATACGTACAAATAGGTGAGAAGGTACACAATGACGGTATGCGGAGCATCGGAACTGGATCACTCCTTAACATTTAAAGGTGAATCATCAAGGGAGACTTGTATAAGCTTTCATAGTTTCAAGGAGATGCAAACGAGGGATGGTGTGCTATGTGGCCCTGTTCTTGACAATGTAGTTCTTGTTGGTTCTTATGGAGAGAGGATGAAACTGTACAATGGGGTTTTGGTTTTTAGCTTCTTTCTTGTTTTCATCATACTTGTAGTATAGAATAGTCGAATATTTAAATTTGATTCATCGGTTCTCGCCGGATCAAAGTAGTTTGATGTATAATATTGTTGGATGGTGCAGCTAACTATGTTAATAATATATATTCACTCATGTCATAAATAATTTCAAAAGTATGGAAAAAATTATTAACAAAAACAACAATAATAATAATAATAACCACTAATTAGGATAGCTTGGTTGATTCTCTAATTTTGATCAACAAGATTAGCATTAGCATGCCATTTATTACTACAATTAAAAACAGTAGCTGGAGAAAAAAAGTATGTTTATATATAAATATAAACAGACAAATATTTTGAGGTCTTTGGTCTCAATTCTCAATTGATCTTATCGTATAACTGACTCATCAGTCATCACATGCTGGAGTTGACCTGTGGAAAATTCTGTTTTCAAAGTAAACTATAACATGAGAGAGAGAGAGAGAGAGAGAGAGAGAGACTGGTATTTATAATAAAAGTTCACGACTCAGTCCCACTAAAGAAAGAATTGGACAAGGCTCGCCCTTTTCAGAAACTTAATAGGATCCAATCCACTTGGATTTGTTAACCCGTTTCAAATTTTAACTAAACTAGATATCTATATTAAGTATTAATATCATAATAAATGATATATTATTATTATTTATATAAATACATAAATTAAATGATATATGATTAAAAAATATTTTAAAGATAATAAAAAGATTGTGATATAAATAAACGAGATCAAAAGATACTAAAAACTCAAATTTTTAATAAATTATAAACTATAAATTATGAGAAAACATTGCATATACAATATTGATTGTTGAATTACTATATATTTACTATTCGTCACAAATGAAAATCTTCACAGCATGTCAATTCATAATTTTTTATAATACAATATATAATTATTTTTTACTAACAACAGTTTTACAAAGAAATAGGCCAATATTAGATAGTATTTGACTTTAACTATAAGTGGAATTTGTATGTATTAAAAATTGAAAGATATTTTTGGATTTGATTGTATAAAAGACAACCTCAGTATTAATACCATATACTTTGCATTAGTTCCAGTCATTATATTTACTTTGAATAGATGATGCCTAAGTTTGGTAAGAATTAACCTTATTTTGTTACATAATTCTAAATTTGGATCATTGTTTCTCAATAATGTAACTGGATTACCAACTTTCAAAATTAAATTATAATTTAAAACAACAAAATATTTTATTGCATTAAATTTTTTTTTTTTGTGTATGTTTGTTACTCATAAGAAATAATATATAAAATAAAAAATATACAAAAATATTAAAAAAATAATTACGACCATAATAAAAAAAGTATATTTCATACTTTAAATATAATTATTCATTTCGATATATATAATATTAATGGTAAATTAAAGATCACAAAAATTTGATATGTCATGTTAAAAATGGAATCGAAACGAAACAGATATTTGGACTTTTTTTTTTTAAATTCTAGTGAAAAATACAAATAAATGAGAGAGAGAAAAATGTAAAGAAGACACATGTTAATTATTTGTTGAGACATGTGTCAAGAGAAAAGACACATTTTATTTTCTTGTTTTTATATTAAATAAGGATAAGAATTAAAATACTGCATTTTTTAATTACATTTTTGTGTGTGTTTGTTTTTTCTTTATATATTTTTTTCTGGTTATCAAATATAAAATAAGGTTTTCAATATATAGTAGATATAAGAAATTAAAATTCTTTCACTCAAATCAATTTGAAGTATAGTTTTATATGTCTAGTGCGTTATTTTTTCAAAAGTTTTATCAAGTAAATAATAAAGTGCACGATAAAGTAAAATTTAAAATTTAAATTTAATCCAACCCAGTATAATTTCTTAAAGTCAATACAAATATTTAAAATCAGTTAAAAATATTAAAATGAAATAACTAATTATATACCTGAATGATATAATAATTTTATTTTTTAAAAAAAAAATTATTAATTTTATTCTATAAAAATATTTATTAATTTTATTCTTTAAAAATATTTTATATTTTTTACATTGTCTCAAATTTATATAAGAATTTAATCCAATTTTTTTTTATTCAAATCTAACTCATATTTTAAATAAAATTGTAAAAAATTATTTAATGTTTTAAATATAATATTTTATTTTGCTATGTACAATATTGATATCAAATTAAAGATCGTACAAAGACGATTAATACAATATATCATATTTTTAAAAACGGATTTGTAACAAAAAAGTTATTTAAATAATAAAATTTTAGTTAGAAAACAAAACTACTTTTTTTTTTTACATTTTTAAATATAAAATGCAGAACACTTATTGAAGTGACATATGTCATTTTACACTATTTTTAGGGGTTTATCTTTTATTTCTTTTATATTAAATATTGACAAAATTTTATGGTGATGACATCTGCAAAATCCTTATTTTCTATGTTCCTATTTTTCTATTAAGTATAGATTAATTTTAATTAAAATTAGTACTGAACTCATTTGATGTATATTTTGTAAGTATACTCGGAATATATGATAAGAATTGAAAATTTGTTTAATTTTTATGACAGAAATTTCATAAAATAGAAATCAGAATCATAATAAGAGCTTAAATCAAATTTAATATTTATATGATTATAAACATAATAATATATCTACAATTATACTAATATATGATTTGTAGTGAAAAAATAATAAAATAAAATAAACACCTACCAACTACAAAATAAAAAATTCCAGGAGATCTTATTTGGGTTAAAATTTTATTGTGATTAAAAATATTTGGGTTTCTTTCTAGTTGACTTTTTTTTCTTGAGAACTGTGTACTTTATTTTATATAAACAAAAGAATTTTAATATTACTTTATGTATGCTTTTTTGCTCACATATATATATTTTGTAAAATTAATAATAAATTCATAAATACTACATTCAAACAAAATTTAAAGAATGTAGATGAAAAAATATATAGCATTTGCTCTTAACTTATTTATCTTGACGATTCCAAAATTACATATTATGCATTTTCAATCAATATTTCTAATTAGCCATATGATATCAAAATATAATTGACACACGAAAATTTTGAAATCAAAATTATCAAATTGTTGAAAAATTCATTAATGCTAATATCATGATCTAGTCAAATCCAACAAACAATAATATCATCCAAAACACCAGCGACGAAACAAAAAATTATATATATATATATATATATATATATATATTGCGACATTTAAAATTCTTGAATAGTTGAAGCCAAATCAAATTAATATTAGACCATGCCCAAATTAATATTAAAGCAAATAAAAACTCTAACCCACCAAAACTATTAAGAAAAAACTAACAAATAAGTTAAGGTGAATAACCATATTTTAAAAAACATATTTTTATAATCTAGCATTCAACTTTCATAGAAGAATTAATTAATTATTTTTTGTGGTGTAAATCAAATCCACCACAAATACCCCAAATATACACACATATATTTCAATCCACCAAAACATATTAAATAAAAATAAATATTCCAATGACCAATCCTAAACGAATCCCACCAAATATATGAAGATAAATACTAATTTAAATAACCTAAATAATCCAAAAAAAAAATTGAAAATATATTAAAACTTCAAATATATTTTCTTAAGTTTCTTATTAAACAAATAGTTCATGAAATTGTATAATTGTAGCTTATATCCACCACAAAATTTAAATATAACACAAATATTGCAAATCATAAAAAAAATATTAAGATTGAAAAATAATTAAAAATTCTCAATATTTTTAAATATTAATTAGACATCAAAATAATCTTATATTTTTATTTTCTATATATACTTTTCAAATGTAAAAATATAACAAAATCAACCAATCAAAAATATATTCTATATCTCGGACATAATATTGTTTTGAGATATATGCAATATGAATTTCAAATTAAAAATTATGAAAAAAAAATTATTTTAAGATTTTATTCGTCAAAAACAACTTTGAAATGAAAATGTGATAAAATTTTGAATAAATATATAATAGTTTTTTGCCTTTCTTGATTTGGTAGCTGCATTTAAATGGGAAATCTAAGCTTTCTATTTTGGCATTTTAATTGTTTATATTCGTAAGTATAAATATTCTTATATTACGTTCTACAAGAAATATTTGAAATGAAAACCAAATTTAATACATTAGGATAATATAATTATAATAACAAAAAATTGCAATATTAACTCTAAATAGATTAAAATTTATTTTAGTACCATATGTATTTGTGTCTTTAAATTACTTGTAAGTTTAATCCGTTATGGATCTACGAAAACATCTCCTATTCGATCCCATCAAAAATCTGTTGAATTACAATCAAATTTAAATCCTGCCCATTTTCTTTTTGACATTCAAAAATAACTGTACAAACTAAGATGATCCAGTGATGGAAGGGTATATACAACTCTATATTGAGCTAGTTTTAAATTACAAAAAGAACATCATTACAATTCAAGAACAGGTACATCTTCATGTACACTTGAATTCTAATAATTCATTATAGCTAGATCTTTTTGGGATCAGATCAAGCAAGACTGCAAGAGTCTATATGTGTAGTTATATCAGATATATATGTAATGATTCTATGTTATAAACCTATAATTGGTCAATCGGGCCTTGCCTTAGTGGCAACGAGGGGTAACAGGACTTTGAGGTCCCGAGCCAAAGCCCCGCCTAGAGCACGAATTTCATCCAACGATATGTTGGTTTGTTTGGTTCATTAGTTTGCATACTGATTGATTGATTTTGTGTGGTTTAAATCCAATCTATAATTGGTAAATAGTGTATTTCAAATAAGAGAAAAAATTGAATCAATAGTTGAGTCTCATACGCGGTGACTGCCTTCACCTTATTTAAGTATGATGGCACAATTTGGCATATCCTTCTGCTTCACCTGCGCTACCTAACAAAAGCACTGTGATGAAGAAAGGCTACCAAGCATTCTAGAGTTTAATCTGCAAAAATAGACTTTTCAATAATACAAATATTATACTAAGTTTCTGATAATCACACTAAAGAAAGGTGGGCAAGGTGGAATGTCCTTTTGTGGATAAGACATCACTTCTAGTCTTACTGTCTTGATTATGCCACAAAGAATCATAGGTAGAAACTCTAGACACCTGCCCTGATTTTCTTTATTCTTTTTATCATCATTAGTCGAAATGTTAACAAAAAGAAATATTCAGACATAAATTCTAGTCATGTATGATTCATAGTTGAGTAGGAAACTGCGAGAATTCTATCTCAAACCAATTGAACATAAAAGGGGTTTGGAACAATGCTTGTTAGCTAAGTGTGGAACAAAATAAGATTCAAGAAAGTGTGTTAATAAAGAGATATTTTTTTATAGAATATATCTGGGAATAAAGGTGAAAAGCATGAAATAATCTACTAGTGCCTCATGATAATCTGATAATAAAGATTCCCACTTAAGACATGATGACTAACTTAATAAGTTGCACACATCAGCTTTACCACGTTGGTTCTGAGCATTTTCTTCCCTTTATTCTGAGAGCTTGCTTGGGAATCAAGTCCTACTTAAAGCAATAATCAAATGTTACAACATTACAAATTGAACATTGATCAGAGAATCGAAGTCACATTAACTTAGAATCTTGAAAGAAAAGCAGAAAATAAAACCTTGAGGATTAAAAGCAACAGGGAACACTTGAGCCTAAAGTTTCACTGTCACCCACCAGTGAAGCCTTATCTTTTAAGCAAATATTCACTCCCAAAAGACCCACCCAACTTTGCATGGTCCCTCCATCTCTCTAGTTTAAAACTGCTCTGGTTAATACAGAAAAAACACTGGTTGCTTCTACAAGAACACTCTTCTTACAAGTCAAGTTTTTTCTCTTTTCTTCTCTCCCAAAAAGGATTTTCTTGATGGGATCCTTTCAAAAACTAAATGGGATGGGAAGTTCAGCATTGTTGGAGACATCCTGCGGTTATTTGCTACAAGAATTACAGGCATGTTTTGTTTTTTTAAAATTGCAGTTACAATGTGATGAATCAATGTAAGTAGTAATTTAATTAGAATGCAATGAATCGATTACCTGAATTATTAACTTCTGATGTGGAGCAGATTATATGGGATGAAGTTGGAGAAGACCACTTTGAAAGGGAAAAGGTTATGCTGGAACTTGAGCAGGAGTGCCTCGAAGTTTATAGGAGGAAAGTTGACACAGCAAACATTTCACGAGCTCGATTACATCAGCAACTTGCTGAATCTGAGGCGGAATTCACTCATCTCCTACTGTCACTTGGAGAGAGATCGCTCCCTGGACGGGTAAGATACAAACTCTCTTCTTTGAGCTATTAAACATAGAAGAAAGTTTAGTATTGGACAAATATTATAATATAGTCAATATAAAACCAATATCTACTGTGAGGCATCTTTTCAGTAACCAGGAAGTGCAACCTAAGACCAACTATAGACATTGCACAACTCATGTACCCAAAAAAAGACTGATCTTTCACACAAAATTTAAGGGAAAAAATCTAATGCAGCTTTGGACCTGATAGAAAGAAACACAAAATATACTTGAAGCACCAAATTTTATTTTTTAAAAAAAGGTATGGTTCTTTTCTGCACTAAATTAAGGGGTAAGCATGGTTAAGAAGAAACTGGAGAATTTTGTATGCAGTGATGCAAATAATTTCAATGAAGTCTATATCTTTATGAATGAATTAGATAAGAAGCTTGATGTTCTGACATTCTCATATAACAGCAACCAATTATTAAGGATTGTAGCAGGAGAAGTGCTAAAAAAATATGGCTATTTTGTTTTAATTCAAGTACCTTTTCATTGATGACAGCCAGAGAAAATGGCAGGAACACTGAGAGAGCAGCTAAATTCTATAACTCCAGCACTAAGAGAAATGCAGCTGAGGAAAGAAGAACGAGTAAAGCAATTCCGTCAGGTACAAGGGCAAATTCGTAAAATTTCTGGGGAGATTGCTGGGCGGACAGAGTATAATGATTCATCATCGGCTGTTTGTGTCGATGAGAATGATCTTTCACTTAAAAAACTTGAAGAGTACCAGAATGAGCTTCAGAGACTTCACTGTGAGAAGGTAATATAAATTAAGAATGTTTTATTAATAACTAAATAAAACAAGAAAACAATTGATTTAATAGCTCTTAAGCATACTCATGGCCGAATCACAGAGTGAAAGACTTCAGAGGGTGGAAAAGTACATAAGCACAATCAAGAATTTGACAGCCACTGTAGGAATGGATTCCTCACTGATCATCACCAAAGTACATCCAAGCTTGAATGAATTATCAGGACTGTCAAAGAACATCAGTGATGGGATTCTAGAAAAGCTTGACAACACAGTGAAATCTCTGGAATCAGAAAAGCAAACACGTCTTGACAAGGTATGTTCTTGATAATTTGGTGCAATTTCATTCAAGTGGAACTGATTTTGACAATACCAGTATGGATACAGTATAATAAATGCACTAAATATAGAAAATTATAGACATTGCCAGAGACAAAATTTACCTCAAATTGCAGCATCTGAACTATGTTTAGTTGATCTGATTAATTCAGCTACAACTACTTGGTAAAGCATTGTCTAATTTGTGGAGTCTCATGGATACACCCTATGAAGACCGTCAACAGTTTTTCCATGTCACCAGTCTATCATCGATGGCATCAACTGAGATATCTAATCCTGGAAGCCTTACTCTTGACATAATGCAGCAGGTTTGAATGCAACCACATCAAACTTTTCTACACGACTAGAACCTTAGAGCTATATTTATTAATTTGGCTGCAAATTTTCGAAGGCTGAGACTGAAGTCAAGAGACTGGATCAGCTAAAAGCAAGCAAGATGAAAGAGTTTTTCTTCAAGAAACAAATAGAGCTTGAGGAGATATGCAGGAGATCACACATGGAAATACCTTCTAGATCAGAGATGGAGAATATAATCAACCAAATAAACTCTGGTTAGACTAAATCTTCCGAAGAGAATATTCTATAGTTAATCACTTAATCATTTGTGGTACTTGAATTTTTGTTACTCATACCAATGTACAAAAGGGGAGATCGATCACGCTGATCTCCTCACAAGTATGGATGAACAGATAACAAGAGCTGAAGAAGAAGCTGCTAGCCGGAAGGTGATTATGGAGAAGGTTGAGAAATGGATATTGGCACGTGATGAGGAGCGTTGGTTGGAAGAGTACAGCAGAGTCAGATTCTTCTCTGCTTCATATAAACAACTAAATGTGTTCTGTACTTTCTCTCATCAACAAAATCTTAGCAATTAATTTTCTATTTCAGGATGAAAATCGCTATTCAGTTAGCAGAGGTGCTCACAAGAACCTTAGGAGGGCAGAGCGAGCTAGAGTGATGGTCAACAAGATACCAGGTTAATGGTTATTAACTTTCTCTTTTTAACGGATGGTGAATCATATCGTGCTAGTACGAACAGATACTTTAAAGAAACCAGTAACCAACATGTGCATTTCCATTTCATTCATTCTCTGGCAGCTTTGGTGGAATCACTCATATCGAAGACTAAATACTGGGAAGATGAAAGAAAGAAAGTTTTCCTGTATGATGAGGTAAGTATGCATCTGGGTTGCTGTTTAAATCAGTCATTCTTGTTAAGTACTGTAAATATTTTTTCACATGTGATGAGGGGAATATAACAAGTAAGAATTAGCTAAGATAACTTAGAAAGAGCAAATATCAAACTCAGAAATCTAATTATAGATATTATGCATAAAAACTGATGACAATTCGGTATCCATATGTTAGGTAGGTTACTCTTCAGCAGACCTAAAAACATCAATAAGATATATTAATTTAAGTTAGCTTTTTTATTTCAGAAGTCCAACAATTCTATAGGTGCTTAGGATACGTCAATTTACAATTGCATCCACGGAATCCAAAGCTTTTAATGCCTCATTATTCAGCTTTTGTGCTACCGAATGGACCACAGGTATTTCACCTCATTCTTATAATGAAAATATTTCGGAATCAGGTTCCTCTACTGGCAATGCTTGAAGAATACAATTTGTTGAGGAAGGAAAGGGAAGAGGAAAAACAAAGACAAAGGGTGATTATCTTCAGCATTTTTCCATTCTTGTCACTAGTAACAGATATACTTCAATTTCCTCAAACCCTTTCAAATATTTACCACCTTATGATATGTTTAGAGCTAACCATAATATGCAAGGTTGCATCTTTCATGCAGGAGCAGAAGAAGGCACAAAGTAAAGTAGTAACTGAGCATGAAAGCCCCTTTGGATCAAGGCCAGGCACCAGTAGTAGACGCCTTTTTGATGAGAGCTCAAATGGAGGTTTTGGAAATGCAAGCCCTCTAAACAGAAAAGTCCCCCTGGGTTTGCAGCCGATGGGATCAAACAGCATCAATTCACCTTCTCAAAGGATTTCTTTCACAAAAGGAGGAAAGAAGGCACAAGGACAGAGGGCATACACTCAAAAAGGATTTCCATACCATCTTAGAGAAGATGCAATTTCAGTTGTCTCGTCATATTCTGGCCCCTTCTCACCCTAGGACATTGGAGTGTTAGCAAATAATTGATTCTAAGTCGTCTTATCAGTTTCTGGTATCTTGTAATTAGTGCGAGAAGAACTATGTCCAGCAAGTGAATAAAAGATCATTTATAGTTTTTACAGAATTCAAAGGCTACATTAGCGGATTTTCATAGAATAAATAAATCAAGGTACCAGTTTTATAGAACTGACAAAACCTCTAAGATGTGCAATTTGCAGTTCTATCACAATCATAATCTTGTGGGAGTAAAAGCACACTAATTGAAGTAAACCGAACCAAATATTATAAAAGCATCCCCAAGAAAAGTAATATCTCAACAATTTTACATCTTTCGTAATCAAACCCCAAAACATCAACACAAACCTAAGTGAATTTCTGAAAGAAAGCGTCAATTGAACGAGTGGCGAAAGGAACAGGCTTCTTGTCTTGCCGCGTCTTAGCCTGATTTTTCGGAAGATTTTCTTCGGTCGGCTGAGAAGGCATCGGGAGAGAATCGAACAGAAAATCAGCCAATGGACGGTGCCGTTTGGCCGCGACTCGTATGTGCTCGATCCTTACAGTCCTTTTCTTCTTTTCCAGCGCCACATTAGCCGATTTCTCTGCGAGGAATTGAAGGAAAAGCTCGGTGGAGGAAGCGACGAGAAATAAGGCTTCGGAGTTGACCTTGCTGATGTCCTTATCGAGTTTCATTAAGGTCTTCACGCGTCCAGTAGGGATCTCGAGCTTGCGTGGCTCGTCAATGGCGGTAGGGATTTCTTCTTCTGCTTGCTCTGCCATTGCGGGATTCTCTTCTTCTGCTTGTTCTGCCATTGCGGGATTTTCTTCTTCTGCTTGTTCTGCCATTGCGGGGTTTCCTCTTGGGTTCCTGTGCAGAATTGGGGAAAGTTTGGTTTTACAGTATTTTGGGGTTAGGATTTGGCGGGAAACAGTAATTGCGAAAAGGACCCTCCATTATTATGTATGTATTTACACATATACCAGTAACCAGATGCAGCCGCTTGCTACTCAAATTCTCTAAATAAATATTACATTAATTAAATTTTTTTATTAAATAATTATATTTTTTACTTAAACAAAATAAAAATACAAAAATTTTCTATTTTAATATCTTCATAAATACATGTCAAAAATTGATGATTGTTAGTCTCCCAAATTTAATTAAAAAAATTCAGCGAAGGAATATAGAAATTTATTGAGAAGAAAAAATTATTGAATTTTATTTAATATTTTTAATTAAAAAGTATAATTATTTAAATAAAGTATTTAATAAATAAAAATAAAAATTAATTTTATATAAAATATATTTAGAAGATTTGAAGATACAAATAATTACATTCTAAAAGATACAAATTATGTATAAACTATAAAACACATTTTCTTAGAAAATAAGAGTAAAAACACATAAAAAATTTGCAATATTGAAATATTCAACCGCCTCTAAAGGGGACAATAAACCTCTAAAAGCCGAACAGAGTCGGGGGATATATCAGAACCTCACGTCAGATAAACAAGGTATCTTCTGGACATCAACCCGATACAATGTAAGAATTAAGCTATCACGATTCATGACTTGCGGAAAACTGGATTCAAGCTTTTTAACTTCATTTAGACATACCCTCAATTGTTCTCTGTTTCAATTTCTTGCATTTGCTCGGAAAAAAGGAAGGCGTCAATCAAACGGCCACCGACTCCGGATGCAGAAATCGAGCGGGATCGCCAGCCAACCCTTCAAGAAATCGTTAATATAAAGGTTTTCCTTTATTTATTTATTTATTTGAGGTTTGGCCAGTTATTAGGTTTGGGGTTTTTTTTTTTTTTTTTTTTTTTCTGGAGGTTTGGGCACTTATTTATTGATTGCTTGGTCGTGTTTTCAGTTAATGGAGAGCGGAGAAAAAGAGCGTTTGAAGGAGCTGTTAAGAGAAAGGCTTGTAGAATGTGGCTGGAGAGATGAGATGAAATCTCTCTGCAGGTTTCATTTTCTTTTATTTCTCGCTATTGCTTATACAGTGTTCATTATAGATGCATTGATGCTTGAGAATTGAAATGCATATGCTATCATACAATCTCTATAGCTTTTAAGAATTCCCGTCCACAAGTGTAATGTTTTGAATGCTAATTCTATTAGTGTGATAACCAGTAATTGGATGAACTTGTAAACTGTCGGAAGCAACTCAGTTTCATTCTAATCTACATCATTTAAGTTACAAAGCTTAGAGCTGTGTGACTGATAACTCCAAATCAGAAGAAATTGACTGTCATATCTGGCTTGTAATAATTTGTTCGTTGGAAGGGGAGCAATTCATGATTAGCTTCGTGGTGGTAATGCACTCTACAATAGGTTCTAAATCTCTTGCTATCTTAATGCATTAATGCTTAAAAAATGTCTGCAATTTTTCTGACAAGGGAGTCTGCAAGGAAGAAGGGAAGGAATAATGTAACTGTTGATGAACTTGTCAATATCATAACCCCAAAAGGAAGAGGTAGGTTTCTTACGCATTCACTTGTTTATCAATCAGTTACTTGTTTTATGAACTTCATTATGTTGTTCTTTGTGAATCTTTTGTTCTTTCTTTTGGTTATCGTCTTGTGTTTCTATTTTTATTGCTATTAAGTATATATTTGTTGGTTGGTTACTACAGCTTACCTAGATAGAGATGGATTGGTACATTCTGTCCCAATGAACATGTTCTTCATGTATATCTCGAGGACAAGTCTATGTACCTTATAGTGATCAACATATTATCTAGTTCTGATGACTTTCTCACGTTTAAAAGCACAGAGGGTACCAAATCCAATGGAATTCACTAACGCACTTCAACCCACAACAATCAATAGGGTGAAAAATTATACCTCCAGATTCAGGTGTAGCTGACTTTTTTCATAGTGTGTGTGAGCCCCACAAAATTTATTTTTTTTATAAATGCACTGGAAAGAAAATTGAGAGTACCACCAATAGAGGGAAAATTTGAGAATCACACTTAAAACGGTTTGTACATGTGTATAGGACACCTCCAGACGCCCCAGGATAGTATGTAAAGGAGAGTGCAAATTAGAGAGAGAAGGGTAAGACCTAAAAGACTTGAAAACATGCGATATCTAAATGTAAAATAAGAATACATGATGGTAAAATACTATCTATATAGCGGATCCCATTGATTTTGCTTACCTCTATAGAACATATTAACGCGTGTCAGAAACAATCAATAAGAACAGGGGAAGATGATTTACTTAAGTTGCTATATGATAAGAATAAGTTTCTTTGTGGAGGGATATATCTGTAGTAAAACCTATATAAATAGTAGCCTGAGAACCAGATTTGTTAAACAGATTTAATTAACTGATGAATTATTACTTTATTTATTTATAAAATCTGTTAATAATTTAATAGACATACATTTATCGTTTATTGTTTATTAATCAACTGAAAATCTATTATATTTCATTAATTTAGTCAAATTGAATGTTAATTGAGTATATTTTCAATTCAATGTACATAGTAATCAACTAAAGTTGATTGTATTTTTATCAATTTGTGTAATTGATTTTATTGACTAGATGACATTAACTTAAATAAATAATATATTCATCTTATTTCATCAACCTGTTTAAGATATTCAATGAATTTTCTTATTTTAGGTATATTAAACATAGAAATAGGTAAATATGGGGAATTTCTTTTGGGTTGTACTGTTTTATATCTCAAACTATAGGTTTGTAATTTGGCGATCCCATAATCAAGGGAATTTTATGTAGACTACAATTAGGGAGATAAAAATCATATGTAAGATTAGTCATTCTTAATCATGTTTGTGATTACTGTATTCATTTATGAGGGGGTTTCCAGAAAAATCTATTTCATTATATGTTAGCCTGTTAGCAGGTTCACCATGAAAAGTATAGAACAGAAATTATTAATTTCTGGGGGTTCCATGGTTTGAAAAATTAAGGAGGATAATTGAAATTTTGATTGTTAAAAGTTCTTCCATTCTTCTTGACGGATACTTCCCAATAAAAATCACGCAACCTCATTGATCCATCCCTGATGCTAGTTGGTCATAAACTAAGGAACACCAACAATCCCTGCATTGAAGGCATGTGTATATTTTGAACATCTGCCATACACAATTCAAATTTTATTGGATGCTGTAGAGACGCTGTGGATGGATTTTGTATAAATCAGGGGCACCTCTTTTTTTAACTAAAAAAAGAGCATTAAAAATGCTTCGCAATTAAAATTTTCAATTGAAATGTAGCAAGAGAAAAAGTTGTTAAATATTGTAGACTTCGGTGTAAATGATGTAAGCCCAGTTCTCTGTCCATGCCTACCAATTTCATGAGGGGCAAAATGTGGGCAAAGTTTTTTATCAACAAAAAATGAGAAATATTTGGACTGTGTTGTTCTCTAGGCTCAAACTTATCTCTTAGTTTCTTTGTAACATTTTATTTCATGGTTTTTTTTATGTAAATTCTCTGTCTATGAATTATTTCTGTGGCTGTCTTCTTCACATGTGAGCATCTAGAACAAGGAGTGCAGTCTTAAAGGAACATACTATCTTAAAGGCAATTCAATTGGTTGATGTGTATCTTAAGTTGACAGTTGACTCAAAATTAGATAGAATCTTTCAGTCAAATGCAGTTCTTGTTGAAATCAACATTTCTTACTTTACAACATATAATCAGTATTAAATAGGTTGAAGATGAGTTTTTATTGTTGTCTGTACTTTCTGAGCCTTTTAGAGAATTTCAATAGAATGAATTAGGATTTGAGATGATTTTTTGGAATCACACTTTCAATCTTTTTGAATGGAAAGATGGAAAAGCCACATAGCTACCATTATTCTGAATCTAACTCTCCCTTGTGGGTTACTTTAATCAGGTACACTGACAAGTCATATTTTTTCTGTATTTATGGATAATTGAAATACTTGAAATGCATCCTTTTCAGAACACTGTCTTCTTTTGTTTACTATCAAATCTCAGTTGGTTAGCAGTGTTTAAGTGTGTTGTTCTTCTTTGCTGCTCTACTTTGTAAGTAAATTAGGTTGCCTGCAAGTTCAGCCTTTCACAATAGCATAATCATCAAGAAGTTCCTTTTTATAACCCTCTACCGAAGATGAACCTTAAATGTCCTCATAATGTCCGAGCATGTGCTACTACAGCCCCTCACCATTCATATCCTCTAGGTTTCTTGTTTATTCATTTAAATCTTCATTTTGCCTCATGCACTTAAAACTGAACATACCCTGTTTTTGGGTTTATGATTTCTTTTTGGAATGAAGTTATACAAATGTGGCATGTTGGAGAAAAAATTGACATCCTTGCTATAAATTAGTTAGGACTTTTGATTGGAATTGCACTTAGTTATTGTTGAATATGAGTAGTTTTTATGCAAACTTTTCGTGGAAACTTAGGAGTTAGGAATTCTTTTTTTTTTTTTTTTTTTTTTTTTTTTTTGGCTCTGGAAAATCTCCCATACAAATCACAAGCCAATAGACATGAATGACATTAGAAACACCTCATGACCATAGGTGCTGTTCCAGACCTATTTTATCTTATGAAATTTCACAAAGGGGACAACTGGATTACATAAAATAGTGTTGAGAGTTCCCTTTTGTGCTCGTAGGGCGAGCTTGTAAAAACACAAAATCTCATACAATCTTTGATTAGTTAATTGCCAAACACAAAATATAACACATTTATAAAATTCACATTCTGCACATAGACATCATACAAAATACTACATCTTAAGCATTTTTTTTTTTTAAATTCATTCAGCCGTATTGATGTCTCCTATTAGGAGAAGAATCAATCTGTTGGATTTAAATAAGTAGTTCACAGTATGTGCTTTTGAGTGTATAATTCTAGTGTTTTACAGAGAAAGACTTGTCTCAATGGAGCTCAACGACCAAGTTTTTTTTGTTTTTCAGTTGCTAGCTTTATGAAATGCTCTAATGTGGACTTGCATAACTCTCATTTGCAAATTGATGCATGTCAATGTATTTTGGTGATATTTAAGTAGAGGAATTTCATTCACTTAAGAAATGAGGCATCTAAATTATGATGTTTATATCTGCAGCTTCTGTCCCTGATTCAGTAAAAGCAGAAATGTTCCAGCGAATTCGTTCATTTCTTGTGTCAACCGCTCCCTGATATATGAGAACATTAAAGGCAGCAGTGGCGCAATTTTTACATATAATCTCTCCTCATAATGGCCGCTCTACCCTGTCAGCTCTTGATATTGCATTTAAGGATGGATGCTATTCTTTTTTGGGTCGGAAAGAGATGGATTTGAACATTTCTCAAACTGTACGATGTCTCAATCATGATCTCAGTGACAGATTTTGCCAGATATTTTCGTAGTTCATCGTGTAGTTTTAGATTTGATTACTGAACAGACTATCTCAATGGATCATATTCGTTGTAATGGAGGAGATTCAATTGTCTATTTGTCTGTAGTGCTGATGACGTTGAGAGTCAACAGTCACTATCATTTAAGTGAGGAAAGGAAATTGGATGAAACAAATAATACAGGTTAAATTGACAAGACAAGAAACAAAGGATTCACATCTTGTGCAAATAAGTAGTGTGGTATTCGTTAATTCATGTTAGAAGTTAATGTATTGTTGTTATAGTGTTGTTGTTGCTGCTGTTTAAGATGGTTAGATTATACGTATTGGAGATTTTTAGATGAATAATAAGGGAACTTAGGTGTGTTTCTTTTTGGGTTTAAATTGGTCTAGAGAAATTTGGATAGTATATAAAATCTTATAAATGTACATTTTTGGGGGATTGTATAGGGTGTGATTGTTACTCTTGATGTTTGATAAATGTTGGGAAGTCGGTATTGTATTATTATATTATAAAGAATTATATATAATGATTAATTTTATAAGATAATAATATTGTTTTGCTAGTGTGTAGAGTAGGATTTTAAAATATTTACAACAAAATCTACGAAAATAAGTTATAAGTTAAGCTCCTTTATATAAATGGAAATACAAAAATCGCTGAAGCAGCAACAAACATATTTCAGTGTATCATTATATAGGAAAATAATCATATAGTCTAATGCAGCGTTAATGTGTGACATATATGAAATAGTATGATGATAGTTTAATATTAAGTAGCTAAGTACTTGAAGGGTTATGATTTACTATTACGTCTGATGTTTTATTTATTATACACTAAAGTAATTAGTATTATATGATATTTATATATAATAATATCATTAATTAATAAATATTATTTATTAATAATTTAAAACAGAATATGGAAGTTTTAAAACACATATTTATAATGAGTGGCAGCAGCAGCTCTTATTATTTAATAGAGATGAATCCAAGAGAATATCTAATTGAGGAAATGATGTGTGAAAAAAGAAGTGGGGTTCCTTTTCCTTTTCCTCTTAAAGCAATGTAAAATTTATTACCAGCTTCCACTTTGGATATTCGTGGCCACCCTATGATTCCACTCCTATAAATCTATATATTCTACGCAAATCATTATCCAATACGTGTCAGTTCCTGGCTTGCCAAGGGATCTCTGTTTTTCTTTTTACCAAAAGAAAAAAGAGTATTTTTTTATCAATATTATTTTCTTTTGCAAGAGTTCGTTGTTACATTTGACCTCAGCTGATAGCGTATGCGTAGCTATAATGCTATACTTTATATTTTTAAGTTCAAATGTTTGGAGTACGGAAAAGAAGATTTGACTACTTTTTCAATACTTAAATAAATCTACATAAACATCAATGTGTATTATGCATATAATATTTTGGTAAGAAATTAAATTATAAAAATATTTTAACCTAGTTAAAACAAACAATAGTATATCAATATGAAGATGGAAGTTTATCGTATGTTGGTGATGTTTAACTAAAAATGGATTTTTCTTCATTAATGCAAATTTTTTATCATAAGATCAAATGATCGTGCAATATAAAATACAAATGCAAAGGCATATCTCACATTTAATTATTAATAGTCATATGTTAGTATTGTAATACAAGGTGGTTTATTAACTTTAAAATTATATAACAAAGGGCTGCAATGGAGAAGGTCACATGTGCGTTCGGCCGACTTGATTGGAAATGAACATGGGCTTGATTTGGCCAGCAAAAACTTTTGGAATACTTTGATGAACAGGGACACCTGTACGTCCAGATTCATGAAGAGAGATATTTGATGAATTGGGACATCCGGGCGTTCAGATTCATGGACAAAGATAACACTCCATTAATCAAAGTTAGTGGCATATATAACTTCAATTTTGAGGTAATATATATAACCCACACCTATTTTCACGTCTCGATCAATATCTCTTGATCAACTAAATATGAATATCTCACACTAATATTTCATACTAATCAAGATAAATTATTTCACAAATACCCCAGTTGTAATAAAATGACCATCTTTATTTGATAATTGCATATCACTCATTAATTATGAGAATATATGATCATGTCTTCCATAAGATTATATGTGAATGGTTAATCTAATGTGACATTAGGTTTAAGGTGAATCTGACATTAGTTCATCACATGAAAACATTAAAAACAATGAGTTATGCAAGGGACTTGTACAACGAGTTGGATGTTGTGTTAAAGAACTATAACATAAGCTTTTAGTCAGCAATAAGTAGAACATAATACGACCACAATACTTGATTTCAATTTGAATGAGCTTGATGTTGTGTCAAATGCACACATCATAAATTATTAGATAGCAACAGATGAGCATAATATGATCTTGATAGTTGATATTCGGCTTGACAAGTTGAATGTTGTATTAAAGAGATGTTGTACAAATTATTAGCCAGTAACAGTTCTAAAATAGTGATGACTTGATAACTGATTTCGAGTCAATTGTTGTGGAACGAAGTCCACAAGAACATGTGTTCCCATACGTAGGTGTAGCACTTTCTATCTGACCGCCCAGAAGTATGCAAGCAGAGCAGCAAGTCTCAAGTCCAATAAAAATCAGCCTATTCATTGAGCTTAAAGAAAAGATTTTTCCAAGCAAAAGACAAGAGAAGAGAAATAAGAGTAAGATTTCGTTCTAAGATTATAAACTCAAGAATATATATATATATATATATATATATAACAACGTTGATCTGGAGCAGTTGAATTCATTGAATAATAGTGTTTGATAATTTTGATTTTTATCTCAAATTTTATCTTTAAATTTTTATCTATTGTAATACATTTTATCATTAAATTTTTACATCAATATTTCAGCTAGACATCCACGTGTCGAGTGTAAAATGAAGTTAAAAATATTGAAATGTCATAGATTCCATGATTGAACTTCAATTGTATGCATGAATGTGCATATAAAATGTATTAAAATCTTTTGAAAAATAAATATCACATTGCTATATGTTCTTGCTCTAATATCATAAATCCAACAATAAAATACACATAAAACATTGGATAGTATTTTCTTAGTAGCTATTGTATATGCTACATGATAAGGTAATTATTGTCAAAATTATTCAAAAATTCTAATTAATATATTCTTGATGCAGATACAAAAGATATTATGGAGAGATTTGAGGAAAAAGATCACGGTTGAACGAGAAGAGAAACGAAAGAAAATTCACGGCTAAACACAAGGAGAATCAAGAGGAAATCTGAGAACAAATCTGTGGAATATATGGTAAAGATATGAGATATGCATATCAAGGCCACTTATATAAAGATATGCATATCACAACCTAGATAGTAGAAGATACCGGTAGATTCCTTGGAGGACAAGGAGAGACTATAAATACAACCTCAAGCCATAGAGGCTGGTAACTCTCCGAGATATTCAATTACCATCATATGGGCAGAGAAAAATAGAGAGGCTGGTGAAGGTGCTGTTATATTCGGAAGAATACAACAGACTGATAAGAACTCAAGGGCGAACCGATAGCGAACATCGCAGAGTCTGGATTACATTGAAAATTCACCACACGTTGATTTCGGGAGATTTCAACATTGTACAAGCGGGAGTTTGTATTCAAATCCATCTAGGAGACTAGATGGTCAAGTAAGTGTTTAGAAGACTAAGTTACACGGGTAGACTAGTATTTAGAGGGAGCCAAATACGTGTGAGTTCTACTGTAACATTTGTGGGAACAAATATGTCTTCTAATAAAATTACTTGAGAGAAAGAAGGGATTTCTTCCTCGTTTAAAATCAAAGTTTATTTTAAGCTTCCACAAGTTCATTTACAGTTCAAACTACTGTTGAATAATTACACACGCGCACAGATTATGATCTTTCAATTGGCACCAGAGCAGGTTCCAGTTTTTTTTTTAACAAGTACATCCAGGGACAAACACATGGGTTCATATGAAGGGACCTCACTACACCCACCCACACTTGATGGACAACACTATCCGTTCTGTAAATCAATGATGATTATCTATCTAAGATCCAAACGATGCGGCGAAGCAATCCAAACAAAGTGGACGTGGCCTAGGATGCAAGATGGAACAGATATAACTAAGGTTGTAGACAAACTAAGGACATTATGGACGGAGGACGAAAAGTGTGCCGAAGAGGCAAATTACATAGCATTGTATGCTATTCTTGCTTCGGTTGATGCCATGAGACACAAGTTGATTATACAATGCCAAACCACCAAAGATGCTTGGGATGCTCTACAAAAACAATTTGAAGGAAACGAGTCCGTAAGAAAATCAAAGTTGCAAAGATTGGCCACATTATTCGATGGAATACAAATGTCTGAAGATGAAAACATTGAGATGTACTACGCTAGGTTCAGCGACATAGTAAATCAATGTTACACCCTCGGTGACGCTATCAAGGAAGATGTTCAAATCATGAAGATCATGAGAACAATAGCTCCCGGATTCAGAGAAAAAATCACAGTTCTAGAATATTCATGAGAGTCACACCGATGACATTGAATGTCTTGATGGGAGAGTTAAGGACGTTTGAGTTGAACAATCGCATGGACACACCAAAGAACAAAGGGATAGCCCTAAAGATGCAGACTACAACTGAACAATTCGAGGATGATGTAACAACAGTTGCTGACAAAATGGTACTTCTCACAAAAAATTACAGCAAGCTTGTGAAAAAATACAATCAGAGCCAGCAGTTCAACAAAAGTCCGAACTCTAGAGAGAACATCAGAAAAGGTGGAAACAAACCCTCGAATACTAGGTAGGTAAACCGAAAGAACTCTAAACAATGCAGAGAGTGTAGAGGATACGGACACTATCAAGCAGAATGCCCAAATTTTCTAAGAAAGAACAAAGCACTAAAGGCCACCTGGACTGAATCTGAATCTGAAAGAGAAGAAGAAACTGACGAATAAGAGACAGGATATCCCAGTAACTTTGCCGTCTATACGTCATCAAAGGACCTGGCTTGTCTCACATCTGTTGTTCGAATTGATGAGGAACTAGAGTATGCTGAGAAACTTGATTTTGACGATCCAACTCTGGAAGATCTGGAGAGATTGTAACTAGACGTATATGCCAGATGTACTGCAGCTACAGATACTATTCGAAAGTTGGAGAATCAAGTAAAGGAATACAAAAGCAAAGGCGAACTAAGCACGGAGAATCAGGAACTCAGTCTAGTGAAACATGAACTGTATATCACAAGGGAAATAAATGACAGATTGAGAGATGAACTGATTATGTCCCAAAAGAATGTGAGGAATCTCGAACATCAGGCCCAACTTTACGAGATGGAAATTGAGTCACTCAAAGCCAATTCAGAAACAGCACGGACAACTCCAACAAGCAATCACGAGGTAAACTCCTCACTTACCAATGAACTAATAGACTACATCTCAAAATTGTAGGATAAGGATCATGAGTTAACAGAATTACGTGCTGAGTTGAACAAAGCAGTGCGAACCATATAAGAACTGAATAAAAGAAAAGCCAAATTTGACGAAATCCTGGCATATGGAAGGCCACAAAACAATAAAACAGGATAGGATATATTGAAGAAAGAACATCGGGATCAACAGTCTTTTTACCTGCGACAATCCCTACATTCGACCATGAAGGACAGAATACTACCAGACAACTTAGGAAACAAGACACAAAAGGTATGAGAAAATTTATTCATATTTGCCATTACTGTGATGCACTTGAGTACATCCTACCAAGATGCTACAGAATGAAACGTGACCTACAATCAGGTAATATTTCAACTTGGAATATATATGGTGTTCCTGTAAAAAATCATAGGTCACTGGACTCTTCGAAAGTAAGAAAATTTAAAAATAGAATACCAAATGTGAAAAGGATTTGGGTTGTCAAGAAAAACATGTGTCTAACCTCTTCAGTAGTCTCACTCGGGGCGAACAATACTAGAACATGGTTCTTTGACAGTGGATGCTCACGACATATGATGGATAATGAAGCTTACTTATCAGATATCACCCCAATAAAAGGAGAGTCAGTAACTTTTGGAGATGGTAAGAGTGAGCGTGTCATTGGACAAGGGACTCTCAACATAAATGGCTTGCCAAAATTATCTAATGTGTTTCTTGTTGAAAATCTTAAGGCAAATCTATTGAGCATTAGCTAAATCTGTGATCAAGGGCTTCAAGTAAATTTCACTCATGACAAATGCTTGGTGGTAAACAAAATTATTGAATGCATACTTACCGGAACACGATCCACTAACAACTGTTATCTTCTTGACAGGAGTCATGAATGCTACAACATCAGCTCGCGAGCAACAGAAATATAGCATCAAAAGTTGGGACATATAGGATACAAAAACCTCATTACCTTGTCAAAATCACAATGTGTACGAGGACTGCTCAAACTCCCAAACAAAGATCAAGGTATATGTGGGCCATGCCAACTTGGTAAACAGGTAAAAAGGTCACACAAGGTAACATAAGATGTTTGCACAAAACAGATCATGGCCTTGCTACATATGGACTTGATGGGTCCTGTTCAAACTGAGAGTGGTGGAGGTAAGAGATATATTTTTGTATATGTTGATGATTTATCAAGATATACCTGGGTAAGATTTCTTCGTGATAAATCAGATACTTTTGATGAATTTGAAAAATTAATACGACTGATAGAAAATGAAAAACAGGATTCTGTTGTTCGAATACGAAGTGACCATGGTAGAGAATTTGAAAATACTACATTCACTGATTTTTGTGCCTCTCGAGGTATTGCTCATGAATTCTCTGCACCTAAAACACCTCAACAAAAATGGAGTAGTAGAAAGGAAAAACCGCACATTGCAAGAAATGGCTAGAGCTATGATGATAGGCAAGGATGTAGCCCAAAAATAGTGGGCTGAAGCCATAAATATAGCATGCTATGTAACAAATAGAGTACATCTTAGGAAAGGAATGGGAATGACTTCTTATCAAATTTGGAAAGGAAAAACTCCTAATTTAAGTCACTTCCATGTGTTTGGTTGTAAGTGTTATGTATATAATAATAGACAACAATTAGGTAAATTTGATGCCAAAAGTGATCTTGACATGTTCCTAGGATATTCGACCAACAGTAGAGCCTATCGTGTCTATAATCTGAGAACTCAAACACTCATTGAAAGCACTAACATTGTATTTGATAATTCTTTGATAAGACAGGAAGTTTACTTGGAAGAAGCAGGTTTTTTAGCTGGACGACCACTGGGAAACCAGAATAGTAAGGACATCACAGAAACTGACCAAGAACCATCAAATGAGAACAGTGGTAGAACCGAACCCTCAACAAAAATTCAGAAAGAACATCCCAAGGAGCTCATCATTGGAGAACTTAATGAAGGGATAAAGACACGATGCAAACCAAAACCTGACTATCGAAAAATGGAGGGACTGGTTCACCATGCTTGCTACACCTCTATGGTCGAACCCAAAAATATCAAAGAAGCACTCAAGGATGATAACTGGATACTAGCGATGCAGGAAGAATTAGAGCAGTTTGCTAGAAATGATGTTTGGACACTTGTACCAAGACCTGACGGTGCGAACATCATCGGAACAAAATGGATGATGAACAAGGTAACATCACTCGGAACAAAGCACGACTCGTGGCCCAAGGATACACACAGGTAGAAGGAATTGACTTTGAAGAAACATTCGCTCCAGTTGCACGACTGGAGTCAATAAGAATCCTTCTCTCTTTTGCATGTCTTAAAAAAATTATTCTTTATCAAATGGATGTAAAAATTGCATTCTTGAACGGGTTCTTGAAAGATGAAGCATATGTTGAACAACCAAAAGGATTTGAAGATCCACACTTTCCAAACCATGTCTACAAACTGAAGAAAGCCCTGTATGGGTTGAAGCAAGCTCCTAGAGCATGGTATGAAAGACTAACAAAGTTTTTGGTCGCTCAAGGATACAAACGGGGAGGAGTAGATCAGACCCTGTTCATCCAGTGGTCGAACAATGATATCATTATTGCACAAATCTATGTAGATGATATTGTGTTTGGATCCACATCCAAACAAAAAGTGAATAACTTCGTACAGGTAATGTCTCATGAATTTGAAATGAATATAGTTGGTGAACTTTCCTACTTTCTTGGTCTACAGGTCAAACAATGCAAAAGTGGAATCACGATACATCAAGAAAAGTATGACAAGAACCTGGTAAAGAAATTTGGACTTGAAGGGTACAAAGTAGCACACACACCCATGGGGACAAATACCAAACTATCCAAGGACGAAGGTGGAATAAGTGTTGACCCAACTCTCTACAGAAGCATGATTGGAAGTCTCCTGTACCTCACTGCCAATCGACCTGACATAAGTTTTAGTGTTGGACTATGCGCTAGATATCAATCAAATGCTAAGGAGTCTCATCTTAAGGCCGTAAAAAGAATCATACGATATGTGGCAGGTACAACTAACTACGGCTTAAAATACTCCTTTGAGACTAAATCCTTCCTTGCAGGATACTGTGATGCTGACTGAGCCGGCGACATGGATGATAGAAAGAGCACTTCAGGAGGATGCTTCTTTATTGGAAATAATCTTGTATCCTAGCTAAGCAAAAAGCAAAACAGCATTTCACTATCAACAGCAGAAGCTGAATACATAGCTGCAGGGAGCTCATGCTCTCAACTGGTATGGATGATGCACATGCTGTGCGACTATGGTATGAACCTGACTTCCATAACTCTATTATGTGACAATCTGAGTGCTATTAATATGTCTAAAAACCCTGTGCAAACTCCAGAATTAAACATATAGACATTAGACACCATTACATCCGGGAGTTGGTTGAAGATTGAGTCATTACCCTTGAACATGTTCCTACCATAAGTCAACTGGCTGATATTTTCACAAAGGCCCTGGACGCACAAAAATTCATATCCCTGAGAAAAATCTCTAGGGATCTGCTGTGCTATGTAAATGTTGTATCAATAATAAAAATAATAAAGGGGGGATGGAAGTCTCGGATTGCCTAGGATAACAATAAGTCTCGCACAGGTTCAAAATTTTATATGTCTTGAACTTTGAATCCATTATTTCTTCTCCCAGTATAAGGAAAAGAGCTACGACCTTGAAATGATGTTGTGGAATATTGTCACCAATGTGATAGAGCACCAAGCACAGAAAATGACAGGCCCGTGAAAGCTTCCTTAATAATGTTCACCTCTAAGTTGCACCAAATATAGAGGTTACAAGGTTCTGAGCTGGTCACACAGGGTTTTTCCAGTGTGGTACTTTATTGTGTGGTTTGCGAGCTACTACACAAGGATTCGACAGAAGGAGTAATAAGGAAAAATCATATAACTCACTTAGCAATCAAAATGGGGTGAACATATACTGGAAGAGAAGACTTGCGGATTTTTTTTAGTGCATTTTCAAACATTGTTGCCTGACTGAGACTTATGTTTAATATGGTGATCTATGATTTCATTCCTCCAATAATAAAAAATAATAAAAAATAAAAATAAAAATAAAAATTCAGCCTCTCTAATTTTTTCCTGGGATTATATGAATTGTTTATGCATAAACATGGTCCGGATGATTATCCGGTCGTAGCTTGATTTCGGAACACGTGTCAATGGGAACATGGTCTTCGCTTCTTCAACTGCCTGGACGTGTGATCATGTTTCAATGACTATATAACTGTAATGAGTGGGAGCCGAAAAAAGGGTTTAATTGGCCCACATAAAATCTCACAAAATTGACAGGAATCGAGGCGTCAACCGCCCTCACTTCATATCATTGTCAGTTTATGATTGACCGTGCCTGACTTCTTTCAAAGTTCACCTTCACGTCTGTGTTTGTGTGCAATTTTCTTCAACATCTCTTTACAGAGTTTTCATAGCAGACCAAGGAGATTCACCCAGCGGAAGACGGCCAAGCTAGATCTTGGTTCCATTCTTGAACCCATAACCATTAGAGACAATCCCTCCGCCAGAATCTGATGAGCAGCCATCGGCCGACCAGGGAAAGGACCAGCCCCCTCCCGGTCCTTTATCTCCTCCGTTCACCGATGCCTCGCCGATCGAAACCGCTCCAACAGATGTTCCACTACCTAGTGCAACTACTCCGCCTCAAGCTCCCTCAGTCCCACAAGAAGGGGATCATTCCCCTATGGAGGAATCTCCACTTCCTCCTCAAGATCTCCCTCCCAGGACGACCTCACGCCCATTCCCGAAGACCAAGGTCTTTTAACCCACAGAGAAGACCACCATTCCTACACCACGGCGTCGACATCTCATTAATGAGTCCTCTTCCGAGGAAGAAGTAGAATAATCTCCGCCCCGCCATTCTCATCGTCGCAAAAGACCTTCTCCTGCCGCCTTTACTGGGTCCTCCCCAAGGCGCCTTCACAACGAAAATGATATGCCGATGCGAGGTAAGGCCTTCTCCAAGTCATTCTACACGAAGGCTGCATCCGACCGATACAAGCTGTTTTCTGGTATGGATTTTTGGCCCGAACGAAATCTAGATCTTAAGCATTTTACAAAAACATCTGTTATGGAGTTTATCAAAAAATTCGGATTAGAGGTTACTGTGACAAATTTGGGTAGGTTTTATGGTTCCATTGTTCATGAATTTTATGCTAACTTGGTCACTGGCGTTTAGGACTCCAAATTACCTCAGTTTGGGAAAGTTTTTGTCCGCAATAAGATTGTTAATTTCAGTACTGATGCCATAAACGATAACTTGGAATTGACTGGCCTGGATGCAGAGGAGGAGATGGAAGTCGACCTCGGGAAGGTGGTCGACTTCCTGAGCGACGGGAAGCTCACCTGCTGGACTAAGCCTGGGATTTCTCCCTCCATACTGACACATGAAGCCAACTGGCTTCACAAAATAGGGAGACAAAATTGGACACCTACGTCCAACAAGTCTCACCTCACATCAGCCCAGTGTCAGTTCATCTTCAAAGTCATGAAGACCATTCCCATCGACTTTGGGAAGATAGTATTCGAGACCATAATGAGTTTCACCGAGAAGCCTGACTCTCGCAAAAAGCTTCCATTCCCTACCCTCATTTGGGGCCTCCTATCGCATCAAGGCATCCAGGCTCAGTCCACTAATGTCCTTCAGAAAGCTGCACCTCCGTTGAACATGGCCTCGCGTGAGGCCAATGTTGCCTACCGGCCACGCACCATTACACCAACACTTCCTCCCTCGGAAGTTGAGGCCAATCTCCCGCTCTTTCTCCATCAGCAACTAGAGATCCTTGATACTCTAGCTGTTGAGGTCACTACCCAGAAGCTTTATTTTACGAATGTTTTGAAATCTCTGGATGTTCCCTCTCAGGGCGCACCATACAGGGGTTCCACTCCTTTGGCAGGCAGCTCGAAAAAGGGTGAGAAGAAACCATCTGCAGTGGATAAAGGGAAGAAGAAGGTGTCAAGCAGAGCAACAAGAAGAAAAAGGGCGGCCGAGGAGACTGAGGTAGACGATACTGAGGAAGAAGGAGAATGGGAAAGTGGGAGTAGTTCCGATTGAATCTGGGATGTTTCTAAAATAATTTGAACAATTTTTAAATGGTCTGTAATATGATAATACAATTTCCAGTAGCTAGGTTGCTAACAACAATATATGTAGTTTAGTTATTTTTGTTGATTATTTGCATAGGGCTTAATCTTGCTGCCCTGTGACTGAACGTGATGGAGAATAGTTTGCTACTATATGTGAACATCTTTCTTTCAGTACATAGTTCTCTTGCTTGTTTCTTTTTGCAGGTAGCAGATAGTCTTGGAATTTTCGAACAACATGCCAAAGGGGGAGATTGATAAGGTAATTATTGTCAAAATTATTTGAAAATTATAATTAATATATTCTTGTTGCAGATACAAAAGATATTATGGAGAGATTTGAGGAAAAAGATCACGGTTGAACGAGAAGAGAAACGAAAGGAAATTCACGACTAAACACAAGGAGAATCAAGAGGAAATCTGGGAACAAATCTGTGGAAGATATGGTAAAGATATGTGATATGCTTATCAAGGCCACTTATATAAAGATATGCATATCACAACCTAAATAGTAGAAGAGACCGACAGATTCCTTGGAGGACAAGGAGAGACTATAAATACAACCTCAAGCCATAGAGGCTGGTAACTCTCCGAGATATTCAATTACCATCATATGGGCAGAGAAAAATAGAGAGGCTGGTGAAGGTGCTGTTATATTCGGGAGAATACAACAGACTGATAAGAACTCAAGGGCGAACCGATAACGAGCATCGCAGAGTCTGGATTAGATTGAAAATTCACCATACGTTGATTTCGGGAGATTTCAACATTGTACAAACGGGAGTTTGTATTCAAATCCATCTAGGAGACTAGATTGTCAAGTAAGTGTTTAGAAGACTAAGTTACACAGGTAGACTAGTGTTTAGGGGGAGCCAAATACGTGTAAGTTCTACTATAACATTTGTGGGAACAAATATGTCTTCTAATAAGATTACTTGAGATGAAGAAGGGATTTCTTCCTCATTTAAAATCAAAGTTTATTTTAAGCTTCCGCAAGTTCATTTACAGTTCGAACTACTGTTGAATAATTACACACGCGCACAGATATATTATAAAATATGTATATATTAATACATAAAAAAACCAAAAATAATACATTGTCAGGCCCACTGACATTTTTATCAAACATCGTCACTAGGTGTGACGTTTTACCCTATTTCGGAAATGATTTTCAAACCAACCATATTTTATGAATTGTTTTTTTTCACATTATTTTAGTAAATAACCCGAATATATAGTCAATAAAACGCACTTGCCTTATCCTCGGGTTATTTACCCAAATAATGTGGGAAAAAAACATTTGATAAAATAGGGTGTATTTGAAAGTTGTTTTCAAAATAGGGTAAAATGTCACGCCCGATAACATTTTTTGGTAAAAATGTCACCGGGCCTGACGTTTTAATTTGGAAAATAAAAAACGTCAAGCCCACTGACGTTTTTATTTTCCAAATATATATATATATGCCACATGCCTCATCATCATCCACATCCATATATATATATATATATTTATTAAGTTATATTTATATTATTAGAATTCAATTTTTTTGTATATTTACTGAAACTAAATAAAATATAATATTAAATATATTTATTTATTTTTCATTATATAAATATATATTTATTTTAATACTATATAAAATAATAATACAATTGTAAATCAATAAAAATTCTAAATTTAAAGAAATCATATTATAAACAAACATATAAATATCATAAATATTAAATAAATAAATATAGAACAAATAATTTTCTTATGTATAAAAAATAATCAATATATCTTAATATTAAATTCTCTAAATATCTATATACCTTATACATTTATATATATATATAAAATTAATATTTATATATAGGAATAGTTCTATTTTCTTATAAATTTTAAATAAATAAAAATTACAGAAATATTTAGAATATATATATATAATATAATTTAGTTATATAGACATACATATATATATATATATGGAGATATATACATGGCATGGTCCAATGACGTTTTTTCAATATATTTTTTTTTTTAAATAAAATGACCTAGGGTTGTGTTGGGTTTGAACCCACAATTCTGGAAGAGGTTGTAGGTCTTTAACCACTAGACCAGATCTTGTATTTGATCTTTTAATTGTATTTATATAACATATAATTTTCAAATATAAAACAATATATTATAACATTTTTTATTTTTTATTATATTATGTATTAATGTATTTATAAATTTTTACAAATAATTTATATTAAATTACATTCAATAAATACCTATAATAAAATATATAATATTAATAAATATTCATTAATTTATAGAAATTTATTTATAATTTAATTTAATTATTTAATATATAGTACTAATTTATTTATATTAAAAATTGATTTGCTTAATCTATATTTTTAATATAAATAAATTAATAATATATATTAAGATAACTAAATCATATTATAAATAAATTTCTATAATTAAAGAATATTTATTAATAATTATTATATTTTTATTTTAAGTTATATTGTTTTTTCTATTTATTATTATTATATATATATTAAAATATATGTAATAATTTAATTTGAATATTCATTTAATTTTTTATTTATTTTATTTATTTAAAAATATATATATTTACGTATATATCTATATTATTTCTTATATAAATATATATTATATAATTATAAACCAATAAATATTATATAGTATTATTTAAATTAATTAAATCATATTATAAATAAATTTAAAAAAATTAATGAATATTTATTAATATTATATATTTTATTATAAGTATTTATTGAATGTTATTTAATATAAATTATTTGTAAAAATTTATAAATAAAGTAATACATAATATAATTAAAAATAAAAAATGTTATAATATATTGTTTTATATTTTAAAAGTATATGTTATATAAATACAATTAATTATTAAAAGATCAAATATAGTATTTGATCTAGTTGTTAAAGGTCTGCAATATTTTTAAGAGGTTGTGAGTTCAAACCCGCACAGCCCTGAGTCATTTGTTTTTTAAAAAAAAAATGAAGAAACGTCAGGCCCACTGAAAACGTTAGTGGGCCTGACGTTATTGGGCCATGCCATGTATATATCTCTACACATATATATATATATATATGTATGTCTATATATATATATATAATTTAACTAAATTATATATATATATATATATATATTCTAAATATTTCTGTAATTTTTATTTATTGAAATTATTTATTTAAAATTTATAAGAAAATACAATTATTTCTATATATAAATATTAATTATATATAAAAATGTATAAGGTATATAGATATTTAGAGAATTTAATATTAAGATATATTGACTATATTTTATTTATAAGAAAATTATTTGTTGTATTTTTATTTATTTAATATTTATGATATTTATATATTTTTTATAATATAATTTTTTTAAATTTAGAATATTTATTGATTTACAATTATATTATTATTTTATATAGTATTGAAATAAATATATATTTAAATAATGAAAACTATATAAATATCTTTAATATTATATTTTATTTCGTTTAAATAAATATACAAAAAAATTAAATTCTAATAATATAAATATAACTTAATATATAATATAAGAAAATTAATACAAACAAATTATAAATATATATATATAATTATATATCTTTATATATAGATATATATACTTAATATATATATATGCGGTTGAGATACATACATATATATATATATATGTTATATATATATATATATGTGTGTGTGTATATATGGATGAGGATGATGATGAGGTATGTGGCATATATATATATATATATATATTTGGAAAATAAAAATGTCAGTGGGCCTGACGTTTTTATTTTTTAAATTAAAACGTCAGGCCCAATGACGTTTTTACCAAAAAACGTCACCGCACATGACGTTTTACCTTATTTTGAAAACACCTTTCAAATCCACCCTATTTTATCAAAAAAAAAAAAAATTCACATTATTTGGGTAAATGACCCCCTTATCCTCCCTCGACTTTGTTGCTACATTGGGATAGATTTAACTAAATGAATAAGTAAAAGTCATTATCATATTGTAAGGTGGTATTTCGAATATCATTTAATGATAGTTCGAGAAAAGTTATTTTAGAGTGATTTGAAATGCAATTTTTATTTTTAAAAAATTATTACATGTCAAAAGTTTCAAGCTGAATTTTAATGTTTTTCGTAGTTTTTGAAATTACTGTTATAAAACGAGGTTCTAAAAATCACATTTTTGTTCTTAGAGGTTACTCTTTTGTTTCTTGAAACACTACCCACTTCTGTTATATATGTGATTTTCACAAATTCTTATTTTCAGGGTTTTTTTTTCAGAATAATGCAAAAAAAAAAAAATTACGAAATAGGCATGTTTGGGAACAGTTTTTAAAAATAGGTCAAACATCACCCAAGGTGACGATATATAACTCAAACAAAAAAACGCCACCTTAGGTGACGTTTTTATTGTTTTGTATATACACATCCATACCACATGCATAACACATACATACCACATTCATTATATATATATACACACACACCACAACAACATATATATATATACACTCGCAGTCACATACATATATATATATATATGTAATCATTTATATATATAATATATATGTATACATATTTACTTTTATATTATAATTATTTATATTATTATTAGAATTTTTTTATATATTTATCAAAATTATAATATTATTAATTAATATATATTTAGGAATTTATGTATATATATTTAAAAAAATAAATAAATTAAATATTTGAAATTGTAAAATATTATAATGGTATATTTATAAATAGATATATATATATATATATATATTTATATATTTATATATTTATAATCTAAATATATATTTTTAATTATTAAATAAATATATAAAAATATATATTAAATTATAATTTTAATTATTAATTCATATTGTAAAAATAAATATATATATATATATATATATTAATAATATATAAATGATATAATGAAATAACATCACCTTAATTGACGTTTTAAAAAAACATCAATTAAGGTGACGTTTCTTTAATTTTTCTTCTTTTTATACAATATATATTATATATAGATATATATATATATATATATATATTTATATATTTATATATTTATAAATATAGATATATATATATATATATTTATATACTTATAATCTAAATATATATTTTGAATATATATATTTTTTTTATTTATTAAGTAAATATATAAAAATATATATTAAATTATAATTTTAAAAAGTAAAATGTTATAATTTTATTTAAGATAATAAAAAAATTAATTAAATTAAAAAATAATTTTTAATTATTAATTCATATTTTGAAAATAAATAATATATATAATAATATATATATATATATCCAAAAAAATGAATAAACGTCACCTTAAGTGACGTTTTAAAAAAAGTCACCTAAGGTGACGTTTCTTATTTTATTTTTATAATATATATATTATATCTAGATATATATATATATTTATAACCTAAATATAAATTTTGAATATGTATATATATATTTTTTTATTTATTAAGTAAATATATAAAAATATATATTAAATTATAATTTTAAATAGTAAAATGTTATAATTTTATTTAAGATAATAAAAAAAATTATTTAAATTAAAGAATAATTTTTAATTATTAATTCACATTCTGAAAATAAAATTATATATATGCCCTTGCTGCACATGCCACTCGTACTGTTGTCTTTGCATATCAAGTGCAACTTGAGAATTATATGCCTGACGATGCATATATTCTTCAATGTTGGCAACCCGTGTGTCTAAGGCATTTCTCCATTCTGACCAATCGTTCCAACATGTATGATGTGTATGGGGAGGGTGGGGCTGCTGGGAAGTTCCGGCCTCTCCCATCATCTCATCTTCAGTTTGTTGTTCGTTATCGACCTCCATAGGTTCGGTTCTTGTATTTGTACCTCTTCTCCTCCTCTTCCTTCTACTCTCTTCATTACTCAGTTCTCTCTCACTCTCCTCGATGGCTTCACTGTGGATTGAGCCATTAAGCAGAATATTCGGCACTTTTCCACCGGATACATTTGTCAGCCGAAAGTTGGGCAAAGCAAGTCTTTTCTTATTAGATAAAATAAGGTACAATTTTGTCGTGCCGGGATGCAACATACACATCTTCATATTGATTAGAAGTTCCAGGTTGATGGTTGTTTCGCCTGGAGTTTCTTCCAACCCTTCCAAATTAATCCCGTAATAACGAGCAATTGGAGTAATCAAGCCTCCAATATGGTTGGCTACTTGTTGTTTAGTTCGAACGAACTACCGTATAATCATCGGTGCTACGTTGAATTTTTTCCCATTCAACAAACACCAGAGAATGAACAACTCGTCCAATGTAACAACCCCCGGTTCAGGTTTGGCCAAAATTGTGCTTGAGAGGAATCGTTGGAAATATCGAATAACCGGGCTTCTTATACTTGATGCTTTTGATCGACTTGGGTTGTAAGCGGATGCTTTGTCTGGGGAAGCCTTAGTTATATCCTTCCAAAACTGGATTGGATTGAATTCAGGGAAGTTGATCTTCGTATCCGATAGATTGCATGGTTTGTTTCTCGGAAATCCATATATTTCATTCAACATTTCCGGCACAATCGTATGGAACTCATTACCCAACTTGAAGTTTAAGGAGCTCGGCACGGTATCATCATATCCCACATACAGTGTCGAGAAGAATTCAAGTACCAACCGCTCATATGTCTTCTCCCATAAGGCGAAGAACTTAGACCATCCCATATTTTTGCAATTTTTTTTAATTATCGTATATTCCCAGCTCTTTCATGCACTCTACATCTGCAAACCGGGTGGCCCGTCTTTTCTTATTATACACCTCATACCATCGGTCACTCCTAGTATCCCAACCGAAAAATTCTATGCCATATGCATCCGGCATAGTTGCTAGAATTCTTTCATACTCTTGTTGTTGTTCTTCCACCGAGTGTTGATTCCAATCGAATTCAGTACCAAGAACTTCCATAGAATGAATTCGAGTTCTTTGTCTTTCTTCCTCTTCAAATCACTGTCTATCCTCGATTTTTCGTTCCATATCATCGGCGGTCCAACCACGAGCACCGAATGGGTAAGGATACATTTTCTCAACGGTTCCTACAAAAACATCAATGTATATATGCACGATTTTATTCTTCACACTACTTAAAGCTTGCACATGTATAATAGTAGTGTAACAAATTCAATAACTTCAATGTTAAACACTATGTTCATATGCAACTCCACATATTAATTTTGCCAAAATTTTGCTAGCCTATGGTAATATAACATTGCATTATCAACATTCATCAAGAATATATAATTTTCAATACAATTAGCATGATGCACACCAAGTGTTCGGTGAAATACGCCAAAGAACATACACATATTTTCATAAACCCATTGATGCCACAATACTCCAAATAATACGTATCACCATGCCCTACACTCCAAATATACATACAATATCAATACTCTATGCCAATATAGTCAAATTCCTAATTACAATGATGAACACAAAGTGATCGATTGCAATTCTCCAATGAATATAACCAAATAACATAAACCAATTAGTACACAATGCTCCAAATTGGTAGAATTAGCAACACATGACTACAATAACATAGATTATCATTGAAACATACCTTGTTGGAGAATTATTATCAATCAATGTGGGAGTATGGCCAACCTTCAAATCTTCACAAACAAATCTGTGAATGCAATTTCTTGGATGATTTAAGAGTTATAATATGTTGGTATATCCTTGGCCACAAGTATACTTCAAAGTAGAGGAGGGGTTTGAGAGGATTTAGAAGAAATGGGTGAGAGTAGGGTTTTTTTGTTGGTGGAAATGAGGAAATAGGGAGAATGATTTCAATTTATACCCAATTAGTTTCGTCCGACTCGACTGCGTAACTCGGCCCGACTTCCGACTCGGTTAGCTGAGTTGGTCTCCAAACTCAGTCCAACGCCTCGGTCTGTGCATTCACTCGGTCGGCCGAGTGGCCAAAACATTCTGGACAATCCATTTCATTCTGTGGGATACTCGACTCGGTGCAAGTCACTCGACCCTTCACACGACTCGGTCACCCGAGTTCGTACTGTAACTCGATCGGTGTCACTCGGTTGGCCGAGTGGCTGAAACTTTCTGGAAAACACAATGATTTTTGGTTCGCGCATCCACTCGGATCGAGTAACTCGACCCGTTACGTGACTCGATCACCAGAGTCAGTACCTTAACTCGGTCAACTAACTCAGGTTGTGAATCAACTCGGTCGGCCGAGTTTGTCAAAACTTTCTGGACATACACATTTATGTTCGGTTTGCGCATCCACTCGGTCCAAGTCACTCGACCCCTCACATGACTCGATTGACCGAGTCGGATCCATGACTCGGTGACTTGACTCAGTTTGTGCATCAACTCGGTGGACCGAGTGTTAAATAGTTTTTGGAATTGGGGAGTTTTTTGTTGCACCATCATCTCATGCCTTAACTCGGTCATTGACTCTGCTCGGCTAACCGAGTGGATACTTAAATATACTATATTTATATATATAATTTTTTTTTGGGATTTCTAATTGGGCATTGCAAATCGTGTTATCAAGACGTATTTTATTACAATTATTCATTAATTATTGAAATTGAAGTAATCAATGTTAAATAATACGGAATTGAAGTAATCAATGGTCAATATCAAAGACACGCTTTGTTTGGATCCAAATAATCTAAATTCACGCCTATTACACATGACCTCCTGTACCACAACCTCGAATTCTTCTAGTTCGCCGACCTCTTCCTTCACCTTGCCCGTCATTTCTTGACACTTCTTGTTGTCTCCTTCGAGTTCCACCTCTTCTACCTCTTGTGTGAACAACTGGTGGTTGTGGTTGTATGTCTTCTTCGACCTCATCTTCCTCCGAGGTTGGTGTCAAATGAATTGTCATTCTGCTGGAGGATGATGTAGAGTGGTATGCTACATCCCTGAAAGTAGGCACATCTGAGTACTGGAATTGAATCGGAGTAGGACGGTTCAAGTTGTAGTTTGGCATATTGCTAGTTTCTCCTGCTCTGAGGTCAACGTTCATATAAGGAAATGGCGAGTGAGTGGACATAGATGGATGGTAGGATGTCGGAGTATACGTTGGTGTACTCATTGAAAGCCTATATACATCCGACATATGTCCTTCAGTTTGGTATTCGGGTCGCGAAGATGTTGATGCAAAGTTCCCAGGTGGTGGCATCCAACTTTAGGGGTACGACGCCTTCTAATTCTCATCTGAGTACCTGACTGACTTTGCATCTCTTGTTGATGTACAGGCTGGGTTACGTCATTTGCGGAGGCTGCGGGGACAGTCTCTCAATTGTTCGCTCTATATTTTCATATAATGAGAGATGTTCATCTAACAAAGTATTAAGTTGCTCAATGTCGAACCTATTTATATTCTTTATATTTCTCTTCATGGGTTCCAACTGTTCAATCTACAAATAAGATAACAGATGCATATTAAAACACCAATCATGTTGAATAGATATAAAATTAATTGTAGAATTACATATATGTTGCGTACCATGTAGTGCATCAGTGAAGCATCTTCAGTTTTTATTCCCATTATTTCATGCGTATCTACAGATGATATAAAATGACGTTTAATCGAGTTATATCAATCATAGTAATCGGGTGTCGTCATTGGGTTCATTGCAAATTAGGTTCCTGTGAGATACTCATGTCTTTAATTCCACTGATAAACATACTTCGCATGTATGTCCATCCAGTTGGCATTTTTACGCCATTTACAATCAATCTGATCCACGTTTGTTTTCCAGTCATCAAGAGGGTCGATTCGATTAGGTATGTCTTGCAACATTCGAAACTGACATAAGACTCTTTCTGGATGATGGAACTCCACAAATGAGAAGAAAATCAGTGGACATTGAGCTCGCACATTGTCCGAAAAGCACCGCGAAGGTAAATGGAGTACTTCCGGTTACAACCAATCATGTGGATCCCATAAAATTTTGGCATGCTTCTTTCTCAACAAAAATGTCCATAGAGTTTTATCCATCATTAGAATCTAGGAAGAACCTAAGATTATCGTCAGTTTCAATCTAAACTACAGACTCTATAATATTATTGTGACCATATATTTCCCCCCACTTAGTGAAAAGTTTCAGATGAAACTGGTCTTTAGCCACACCAACATATTGATAAATTAGATCTTTCAATGCGGATAAGTCTGTATTTCGATCAATTCGTGTGTAACCAATGGGCGCAGAACTATACAATACTTTTCCGCTTTCCTGTATAATTTTGCTTCCGCAATAAACTCTAATTGCAACTCTTCGTTGACTTGTCATTGATCGAAAGTGATATATATATGTAATTTTTCACTGTGAAATATAAAAATTCAAAACAAAAATGAAGAACAAATAAAATTATGTATTACATTATTTAAACAAACAAACAAGATACATATGAAAAGCATGTTAAATAATGCATTAAATTTCACAACCAATATACATTTACAAGGAATATACATCACTCTGTGAATGATCATTTTCGAGTACATTTTCTACAACATTATTATCATCCACAACTTATATATCAACATTTTCATTATCTACTGGATCCTGCCACATATTCAAGCCAGGGGTGACATCTATAAGATCTAATATGCGTGATCGCATCATATTCACGTGATGAAAGTTAGTCGTACTCTCTTGTTGCATAATATCATTTTGGTGTCTCTCGTTGTCCAATTGAGCACGTAACTCATTCACCTCGTTTTCTAGGGCGTTTATATGCCCGTCTCTAGCCCCAAGCTGCTCTATTATATTATTTTTTTCCGTTGTCATGGTACTTATAGTACCACGTAGTAAGTTTATTTCATTTCCTAAGACTTCTTCTGGTTCCCGAGCACGACCTTCTAAAACAGAAATACGGTTAGATGACCACTCCAATTCAACTTGGCACATCTTTACACGTCGCCGTAATTTCTGTATTTCTTGGTCTTGCATGTTGGAAATAACATTTGCAGCAACATCTTCTCTCCTCAATCCCTCTATTTCTTCTTTTACTTGTTCATTACGTATTCTTAATTGCACCAAACTTGTTGATTTTTTTACGATAGACCGATAAACTTTGTATGTGATATATTTATTGGCACATGTGTAAGTTGATGTTGATGACCTTGATGTTGAAGCCATACCTATCAAACATAATTTGTAAGGGTTATTATAGTTACTAAATTTATTTTTTTTTTTAAATATCCTATAATAATATATTAAATATTTTAAAAAGATTTATTTAGTCAACATAACAGTTCGTAAATCAAAACGAGTTAAACATACAGTACGTGCAACAATAAAAATATATTCATCATAATAAAACAAAATTAATTAATACAACAAAATAATTAAATGACACATAAATCAATACACAAATATTATTGAAAATTATGCACATATGAATGTATATACGAAACCAAATAAACTTTCACTTATAGTACTATATTCTGTTAAAATATGATGTATATGTATACTAACCTTAGTTTAGTTTACGAAAATGTTTGTGGAAGTTGAGATTTGTCTTCTTCAACACAATCTACACAATATAGCATAAAAAATACAAAAATTGATGATTAGTTTTTAAGAAAAACATCAACTCATGCCAAAAATTATGAACATATATCTATTGGTGATAAATAAAAAAAGATTAGGTTACAAGTAGAACAAAAACAAATTAAAGCATGTGATACTTGGCTCCAAAAAACATACCTTTTTATACAAAGAAAATCAAGACGGGATAGCAGCAGTAACAAATTCTCCAAATAAATAAGAACAGCAAAAACAATGTTGAACGAGAAAGTTGAAGAAGGAAAATGCAAGGAGACGTGAAGAGAAAGGAGAGAAAGTTGAGAGTGAAAGAGAAGAGAGTCTTGAAATATTATTGTGAGTGAAGAGAGGAAATTGAGAGTGAAAGAGAAGAGAGTCTTCAAATTGATTATGAGAGAAGAAGTGAGTGTCATTATATAAGTGTAAAGATGTTCACACCTTCCTTCACCGCAAAAGGCTGCAAATCAAAAGTTGACTTGATTTGATGCATGCATGCTTGCATTTTATTACTCCACGCCAAATCTCTGCAAATGCCAAATTTCTGCAAATGCATGTGTAGGTAGGTTGCAAAGTAAAAATTGAGTTGATGTATCTCTGCAAATGCATGTGATGTGTGTAGGTAGGTGTCTTCAAGCAATAAATTGAGTTGATGTATGAATGTGTACGTGTAAAATGAGTTGATGTACAAGTGTAGTTGTAAAAATTTATTTAAAGTGTGATATGATATATCAAAATTATATGAAATTGTAGATAAATAATAAATACGAGTACAATTTTTATTCGTCTTATTTTATTGAAAATACACTTTTAATCAGTTTTAAACATAAACATATATTTTTGTAAAAATTTATTAAAATGATAGTAAAAATTAAGTTTCAAAATAATACCGTTTTTTCCTTTTTTTATTATTTGTGAGTATATATATATATATATTTATTTATTTATTTATGTATTATTAAATAATTTTTTTATTATCTTATTTAAATTAAATAATTTTTATAAAATATATATACATAAATGTGTATATATATATATATATTTACTTAACTAATATAATATAATCATAAAATATATATATACATTCTGAATATATATTTATAATATATATAACATATATTAATATAAATTAAAATAAAAGAAATATCGTCAGCACAATTGACGTTTTTTTAAAACGTCAGTGCAACTGACGTTTCTATTTTTTTAATTATTTATTTAGATATATTTACGTATTACATATAATATATATGTATATATATATTAATATTATTATATTTAAACTACACATAATAATATTAATTATAACTTATACTTTAATTTAAACCATATTTTTTAATATCTTAAATAACATTATAATATTTTACATTTTAAAATTATAATTTAATATATATTTTTATATATTTACTCAATCAATAAAAATATATATATATATATATACATATTCAAAATATATATTTAGAATATATATATTTTATAAATATATATATCTATATATAATATATATTATATAAAAGAAAATAAATTAAAAACGTCACCTCAGTTGACGTTTTTTAAAAACGTCAATTGGGGTGACGTTTATTCAAATATATATTTATATATTTGAAATATATATATATATATATTATTTATTTTCATGAATTAATAATTAAAAATTATTTTTTAATTTAAATATAATTTTTTTCTTAAATAAAATTATAACTTTTTATTTTTAAAAATTATAATTTAATATATATTTTTATATACTTTCTTAATGAATAAAATATATATATATACATATTGAGAATATATATTTAGAATATAAATATATATTTTATAAATATATAAATATATATATATATATCTATATATAAGAAAAGATAAAAGAAAATAAATTAAAAAACATCATCTAAGTTGACGTTTTTAAAAAATGTCAACTAAGGTGACGTTTATTCAAATATATATTTATATATATATATATTATTAATATATATTTTTTTATTTTCATGAATTAATAATTAAAAATTATTTTTAATTTAAATATAATTTTTTTTGTAAATAAAAATAGAACATTTTATTTTTTTAAATTGTAATTTAATATATATTTTTATATATTTTCTTAATAAATAAAAATATATATATATATACATATTGAAAATATATATTTAGAATATAAATATATATTTTATAAATATATATATATATATCTATATATAATGTATATAAAATAAAATAAATAAGAAAACGTCATTGTAGTTGACATTTTTTAAAAACGTCAACTTTGGTGACGTTTTTAGACATATATATTATTAATATATATATATATATATATATATATATATATATATTATTTATGAATTAATAATTAATAATTATTTTTTATTTAAATATAATTTTTTTCTTAAATAAAATTATAACATTTTATTTTTTTAAATTATTATTTAATATATATTTTTATATATTTTCTTACTAAATAAATATATATATATATACATATTGAAAATATATATTTACAATATAAATATATATTTTATAAATATATATATATATATATCTATATAAAATATATAAAAAATAAATTAGGAAACGTCACCGTAGTTGACGTTTTTTAAAAACGTCAACTGGGGTGACGTTTTTAAGATATATATGTTATATTTATATATTATTGATATATATATATTATTTTTGAATTAATAATTACAAATTATTTTTTAATTTAAATATAATTTTTTTCTTAAATAAAATTATAACATTTTACTTTTTTAAATTATAATTTAATATATATTTTTATATATTTTCTTACTAAATAAAAAAATATATATACACATATTGAAAATATATATTTAGAATATAAATATATATATAATATATAAATAAATTAGAAAACGTCACCGTAGTTGACTTTTTTTAAAAACGTCAACTGGGGTGACGTTTTTAGATACATATGTTATATTTATATATTATTAATATATATATATATATATATTATTTATGAATTAATAATTACAAATTATTTTTTAATTTAAATATAATTTTATATATATGTATAATTTATTAATAATTTATTCTTTAATTTAAATATTTTTTTAATTATCTTAAATAAAATAATAATATTTTAATTTTATTAATTACATTTTAATATATATTTTAATATATTTATTTAATAAATGAAAAAATATATATATATATACAGATTTAGAATATAAATAGATATTTTATAAATATATACATATATATATATATATTAATAAAAATATATATTTGAAATATATATATATATATATATATATATTTCTATATACAGGTTATATATATATGTCTGCGAGTGTGTATATATATATATAATATATATATGCATGTGTGTGTATATATATAAAATATATACGCATGTATGCATGTAGTGTGTGTGTATATATATATAACATAATATTAAGAACGTCAACTAAGTTGACGTTCTTAGTTTTACACTTTAAATCGTCACCTTGGGTGACGTTTTTTTGAAAAAACGTCACCGCCGGTGACGTTTTACCTATTTTTAAAAACTATTCCAAAATATGCCTATTTCGTAATTTTTTTTTTTTTTTTGTATTATTTTGAAAAAAAAAAAAAACCCTTATTTTCAGTAGTAGAGTTGCCAATTGCAAACACCCCTAAATGAACAATCATACCCATTGCCTGTTGAATTCTATTCCAACTCCTTGGACTCGCTTCCACATCAGTTTTTTTTTTTTTTTTTAATTAAAAATTTGATTTTCTCATTTTTTTGGTTGTTATGTTATCACGTAGGCTCTTTGACTGTCATGTTAGCAATTTTCAACTAATTTTTAAACTTTCAAACAAATTGGGCATAAATTTGACAAAATCAAAAGTTAGAAGTTATCATAAAAAACCCATAAACCCAAATGTCGTATATTGAACGACGCCAAAGTTAACACGCATAAATTGAAATATTCTCATTTTAATTTTGTGACTTTTGTTCAACTTATGTCATTTCCAAAATTAATAAAATTTATATAAAATTACTAACATAACAGTTTTAAATTAACTCGTTGCATAAACATAACACCATCAATAGTTTTCAATAGATTTTTATAGGTAATATATGGGACAACTTCAAAATTAATGAGATTAATTATAATAAAATTAGTAGATAATGTGTAAGCATGAGTGATGAGGGTGGAGGGCAGGATCTTTGTAGGCAGAATATTGTAAGTGAGGTATGAAAAGCTTAGCGTGGGAGCTACACAGCAACTTTTTGTTGATGGCATGTTGAGTGGGCATCCGGCTGTCAGATTAATTGGGGGGAATCAGGATATTCCTTACATTAGTGGAACCAAAACTAATGAACAACTGCAGCTATAATTCTTAATCTTTCATTGGTGCACATATACATTTATATATGTATGTATTATGTGTGTGTTTGTGGCGAATATGTCCAAAGTTAGTATATGGATTAAAATAATAAAAGATTTGGGGCACTTAGTATTACCAGAAGCTGCCAGTAACAAAAGATATAGTGGATCCAGCCCAAAAGATTGCATCCTTTTCAAGATCTGAATTATATACTCAGGCAAATGAGATTAGCTAAATTGAAGGTCCGACGGCTTAGTGTTCCACTTCCACCGCAGGTAACCGCACTTTTTTATCTCTCTCTTTCTGGTAACCAATTATTTCAGCGCTATATTTTAGTTGGATTACTTTGTTCTAAACTCTTCTATTTATTAATCTATAAATGTACATCAAAATAGAGAAGTGGCAAAATGGAAGTGTCAATTTTTTCTATATTTTGAAAATGTATAGGTGTACTTATTGCAAAAAGTTGCTACCTACCTTGTTGTCTCGATTAGACATGTGTGTTCTGCCATCTCTGTAATATTAAAGTTTGTTTTTGAGGTGAACATTTGTACTAGTGTTGGTGTCTAAAATTAAATTAGATCATTCACGATCAATTATAAAAGTTGTGGATGAACAATATAATGTGGCATGTAATATCAGATAGAGATGAAGTCAGATCAAACATGTTAGTGTATCTGATGAGTGAGTTGGATGGATCGTACGATGGGAAGACATGCCATGCATTATCAATTGACAATAGGTCGGACATAATATGGATATTGATAACTGATATTGAGCCCGCAGATACTATGGAAGGAGGATTACATAAACTATACACATGCTTTGAGATGTAGTTTTAGCACAAACTATCTCTCGACCTAGACATATGGATCAGATTGCATACCGCTCTTGAGCCCCCTGACACCATGGAATACGAACTACATGTGCCCTCATACGCAGGTGTGGCACAAACTATTTGTCAATCGAGACATATGTGAGTGAGCAACGAGCATCAAACCCAAGGAAATATAACCCATATATCGATCTTAAAAGAAAGATCATACGATCTCAAATAACAACAAGTACTCACAAAAAAAAAAGTTTACTGATAAAACTTTATTAGATTATCAAATGTCATGCATACAAGAAGATATGATTTCAAACATAAGGTAACAATTAAGTTGTTATCTTAAATCAGAAAAATCAAACCATATATGAAAAATGAAATATAGAATGAAGGATTGAAAAAAATATATTAGAAAAGAATGTAATATTAGAATTATATAGAGATCTCTAACTAGTCAAATATAAAAGTTCACTAAATTCGATATTTATTTTAAATATGGTAGTAAGAGGTTTATCTATTGTATTTCTTTTTATCATCAAACTTTTCATATTATAATTCCAACACAACATTCATATTCTGAAAATAAATAGAAGAGAACAGAAACCATACATAATAATAATGGAGGCTGTTTTGTCAACTCAAGTTTCTTAATGAAACCCTTCACAAATAGTTAATAGTAAAAGTCCTGGCTCCAGAAATAGGGATTGAATGTTGGATTAGAATAGTAATAAAAATGTGTTTATGATAAGCAAGAGAAGAGTAAATAAAGGAGATATTGTGATGGGAGGATGATGATCATATAATTCATGCATAGTCATTAGGCTACTCTACCAACTTATTGGAGCCTTTTAATTAACTTAATCGCAGCCATTCCTTTTTTAACTAAAGTCTGTCTAATTATAGTAATGCAAATTAAATAAAGCCAACAAAAGTGAGAATTCGCGGACTGAAGTTGGGCACGTCTCTCTACTCGCTTTACCCATTACTTTTTTCTATAACTATAAATATATATATATATATTTATATATATATAGAGAGAGAGAGAGAGAGACAGAGAGAGATATATATATAGACACACACAGGTCGGTCAAGTGACATGCAACATCAACCTAGGAATTAAATCGTTGGGCAGCAGCGTTTTTTTGCATTTAAATGGGAGTTGATAGGATGTTAAGGAGTACTACGAAAGCGATCCTGCTGGATAACTGGATATTATTATAAATAAATCTTCCATACATAACCTAGTAATATACTCAAAATGCGTTACAATCACATTCATAATTAATTTTTTAATATATTATTGATGACCAGTATTCATAATGTTGGTGATGTTTCCATATTTAGTTGATTAATTATTGACTTAAAAAAAGATAGAATGGGGAGTATTTGAGAGAGTTGGAGGACAACACATATTTTGAAAATCTCAAAAGGGATTGTACGGACGACAGATTCATGACGCACTGTTTCCTTTTCACTTTTACTTTTATTTCTTCTACCCTTTTCTTATTCCAAAATAACACAACTATGTTTATTTACTCCAATGCAACGCATATGTTACGGAGTCGCCTATAAATATGTTTTGCTTTTACATATTTAATCATTTCTAAAAATTTATATGCATCATATCTACCGTGCAATTCAATAGTATTATTATTTATTTAATTAAGAAGTATTGCTTGTTTATTTTAAAAAATATTATTATTGATTTGTTAGCTTAAAAATATAGTAATATTTTTTACGTAAGCAAATTATATTTTTTAATTAAATAAATAAAACAGTAGATAAGAGATCGTATGCATGATGCATTTGATGTACAAAATATTTACTTATAACCATTAAGGGTTGTTTGTTCTAGAATGTAGATGTCTGTGGCACATCCAGATGGATACATCCAAAAATTTACATTTAAATAAATAGTAAAAAAGTAGGATATGATGAAAAGGCTAGAGAGAAATATAAAATATTGGAATATCATATCAGTCATAATCAGTAGAATTTGGATGGGAGACATGTCCGATCCCCCATCCGAATAGACTCAACCCAACACAAACAAGGCCTACCTATAAATCAAAATATTTGTTTATTTTAACTCATAACCATCTCGAACCTTTGAACTTTACAAATTGTTTTTTAAAAAAAAAATTATTATATTATAATAATCAAAATAATAAATATACTAACTCAATAACAATAATCTCTTCAATTATATCAGCATATATTTTTTAGATATTGAGTTAAATTACACCAAAAAATAATATAAGTTGTGAATTATTAAACTACATAATATGATTTACTTATAATAAAAATAAACCAAATAAATATATGATGAGTAAAAAATGAAAAACATATTTGAATATGAATAATATAATCTAGATAATTACATATATATTTTTTAAAAATAAATAATAACTATTATTTTTTTATTCACACTAATTTTAATTATTAATTAAACCTAAATAAATTACATGATGAACTTACCATGTAATACATATTAATTCCTCATTGTCAAATTAGCAAATAGAAAAAAAAATGCCAATATTATAGGATTTTATTTATCGTGTATTTATATGGATTAATGTTACCATATATAATATTGATTGATTTATTTTTCTATAAATAATGATATGAAAATTTATGATGCCATGTAATTTCTTCTTCTTCTTTATACAACTTGACGTTATTTGACATATTTTTTTTTTTTTTGATCAAAACCGCGGAAATTAAATAAAAGAAAAAAAAGTTTGTGGTACACCAATATTCGGGCATACCCGAAGAAAATAAAAACTAGTCCTGAAGCCCAGCACGAGGTCGGGAACAAGCATCCTAAAAAAATATAAATATGTGACATAAAACCCACCAACACAAAGGCCAACATAACATACTAGCAAGCTCAAATGCAGGAGCAAAACAGGCTCCAAGTAATAATTATCAGGCCCCAATCGTGTCTTCAAAAAACTGGTATCAGCATTCCAATATGGAAGCCAACACCAGCAAGCATCCATCTCAAACCAGCATAGAAGCCGGCAGCCCACTTAGCAACAACTAGTGGGCCATCAGGAGAAATCAACAGGACCAACAAACGGACCAGCAGCAGTAGCATCAGCACAGGAACAGCATCTGAACAGCAGCAGCAATATTAACGGGGCCGAAGCTACACTATCAGCAGTAATTCGGTACCAGCAGCAACATACTCAGCATCTAAATCCATAGATACATCAGCAACAAATCAGCAGCGGCAGGCATGACACCTAGACAAAAATGTGGCTGCAACAAGTCCTAAAACCAAACAGCAAAGAACAAAAGTTGCAGCAGCAGCAAGTATCAGAAAACATCACCAGGCAGCAGGCAATGAAAATTCTCCTCAACGTGTCATATTCAGGTGGTAGCAGCAACAGTAAAATTTAGCAGGATTGCAAGGAAAGAACAATTGTAACTCATCGGGAATCAACAGTACTTGCAGCCCCTGCACCAATCCACGCAATCCCCAAGTAGTAACAAATCGTCAGCAAAAGAACACGAACCCTAATTTGTTTGGCAACGCCGTCCCCTCCAGGAAAGGAAAAAAACTATAGATAAGGAAAGTCTATAATTTCCTGAAATAGCCCCGTCAGCGCTCAAACCTACACAACGATGCATCTAGACAGGAATCCGTCCACCTTCTGTCAGCAATTCCATGCTTGCCGGATTTCTGAGAAACAATTCCACGATCTGCATAAACACTAAATCAGCGTCATCCAGCCTTCTCGGATCGTAAACTGTTGCATCCATGTGTTTCTTAATTTTTACCACAAACATCAAAGCATTGCCTTGATGAATCCACAAACTCACAGTAGCAGGCCTCAATTGGGACAAACAACCTCCGAAAACATCAAGGAATTACCATGACTTAGCAAGATAAACAAAGAAACTAATAACACCCAGTCTTCAATATGGATGAACTAGGTCTTTAAAAACCCAGAACATAATCAACAACGTCTCCCAGGAACCCAGGATCGCGATCTGTAGTAACCAATTTGCGTTTTCTCTCCTTTTTTTTTTATAGATAAATCCCGAAATGGGAATGGTAATCCCAGCAAAATGATAAAATCAATATGCTGTTCTTCCAAAAACTTCAATAATTTGAAGCGTAGACCAAACGGCCAAAGCCATAAAAGAGCAAATGTGATAGGCAGAATCTAGAGAGAAGCCAGAGCTTCTCTCTAGAGAGAGAAAGTCTCAACCGCTTGGCATCTGATAGGCCTGTTATTTGACATATTTGATGGCTCTATTAGTAATATGAGGTAGATGATGAACAACACTTATATTCAATTGAAAATATATACAAATTAACCTCTGAGTTTAACATTATATTTTTATTAGACTGAACTATTTGTTTTTTTTTTAAATAAGCACTTTAACTTTTTAAATGTGTTAACTATAACCTTGAATTTTTTAATTCAATAAAAGTCTGATCCTCCTAATTTTTAAAATAATAAAATACATTTAAAATATATTTGATAAATCTAAAAATTAAAAAGTTAAATCTGAAATATAATTAATGAATCAAAATTATAAAATCTAAAAATACAATAACCTAAAAGTTAAAAGTATAAATTTTAAAAATTGTTTAATAGATCCAAAAATGTTTAATAATTTGGTGATTTGTTAAGTTTTTTTATATAATTAATTAATCATCCTTTACTTGTGTTAGATTTTTCTAGAGATGTATTAAATACCTCCTATTTTGTTTTTACTTTAAATTATTAATATTGGTAAATTTTCTGTTATTAAGTTTTTTATTTATTTAAATATATATTGTATTTTATTTGTTGATTTTTAAAATTTTAACGTATTTTAAAATATATAGTAGCAAACTTATTTATGTGTAGCACACAAAAAATAAATTTATAAACAAAATGTTAGTAATGGGGCTCAAAATATGTACGTACACACCATTATAAAAAATGAAAAATCTAAAAATTATTAAAACAAAATGTGGAAATTATACAACAGACGTGAAAATATGATCATTAAAAATGTAAATGTAAATTATATTATAAAAATGCAAAATAATATTCCTTATAATCTAAATTTTATGAAAATACGAGAAAATTTATTTTAAAACTAAAATAAAAATGGAAAATATACTTTAAAACAAAAAATAATATTCCAAGAAAATATAAATTTATTTATAAAACAGAAATCTGGAAATTTTAATTTATAGATTTTTCATTTTTTTTTAAATTTCAAGATTTTCATTTTTTTTAAAACAATCAAATTTTTTTTAAAACAATCAGCTTTTTTTTTTAAAATATTATTTTGAATTTTCAGTTTTCCAGATTTTATAGAAATTTAAATATAATTTTATATTATAATTTCCTGATTTGTATTTGTATACAATTTACAGATTTTTTAGAAAGTTATTTTGTATTTTTAATATGTATTTTCCACTTTATTTTTTAATTTTCCGGAGTTTCAATTTTTATAAATCTAATATTTCCAGATTTTTACGAAATTATTTTTGGTTTAAAATTTAAAATTATGAATTTCCAGATTTTTCTATAATATTTGGGTTTTCATTTTTTTTTTAATTTCCAGATTTTATAGAAATTATTTTTATTTCTGAATTATATCCTCATTTCTAATGTTTTAAGAATTTCCAGATTAGCATTTTATGTTATTTTTTAATGACATGCTCAATTTCTCCCTCCATTTTGTGTCATGTTTTCCATTTTTGTTGAGAAATTTTTAATTTAATGTACCACATAAGCATGCTGACTAACTTTTGTCAATAATTGTGAGTAATAAATTAAAGTTCAGGTAAAATTCAAATCAAAATTAAATAATATTGAAAATTAGGGGATGAAAATAAAAATTCATAAACTTAAAGAACATATAAGGAATATGTTAAACTAAAAATCAGAAATTGTATTTTTGCAAACACGAATTATACTCTTAAGAACGTATATTTATAGCACAATTTTGCACAAAATGTTGAAATGCATACTTGCATTTTGAAGTGACCAAAATATTCTATCATTCTGCTACTTCGGTTCTGTCACTAATGAGGAATGGGTGTTGTCGTATGCAAGAATTGTAATATATGAAATATATATATATACACACACACACACACAGACTAATACAATTTTAAGTAAATTAATAAATAAGAATCTTTATAACATTTAATTATTTTATTGATAGAGGTATATAAAAATGTAGTTTTGTAAAAGAAACAAATATAAGTTAAGTAAGACTCTTATTTCTATACTAAATTGATTAATTGTGTTAAAAATTAAATTAATAACAAGATTTTTTTATATAAAAAAAGTGATATTAGTTAATATATATTAGCAATCTAAATCTATTACAAATAATTAAATGTATAGTAAGTATTTAAAACCTAATCTAAATAATTAATCAAAAAATAATTATTTTTTAACATAACATTGTAATTAATATTACGATATGATTGTCATATCAAAAATCATGAAAAGAGAACTAATCTAATATTTATACCGAAAATAAGAATTACCAAAAACACAAAAGAAAATACTATTTATATTTGACCACTTGAAGATTTTTTATTATAAAAAAATAAAAATAAAATTAATAGAAAGAAAAAGAAATTACGATTTATTATATAATGATTAATTAATCCGAATCATCACTTTTCCACATTCTATATAAGCGCGTATCATCTCCAGACAATTCCATTACCTTTATTTCATCAATCAACCATATCCATCCTTAATTAACAACATGGAACCATTATGGCTTTCTTTCTTGATTCCATTTTTGGCATTCTTCTACCCATCTGCATCTGCATGCTCTCTCACTCTTCTGCTACTCTTCATCTCTTTCTTGCTAAACCTATGCTTGGTGCCAGGTGGCTTTGCATGGAGGAACCATCACCAAAACCACTTGAAAGGCCCTAGATTATTCTCTTGCACATTTCTCGGCCCTCTTGCCCATAGAAAGCTAGCCTCCATGGCTTCCTCGTTGCACGCAACACGCCTCATGGCAATTAGCTTCGGCTCAATGCGAGTTGTCATCAGCAGTCACCCCGAAACTGCTAAGGAGATTCTTTGTGGGAGCGCCTTTTGTGATCGCCCCATAAAAGAATCGACCCGTTTGCTCATGTTCGACAGGGCCATTGGGTTCGCTCCATCGGGGAACTATTGGCGCCATCTTCGAAGAATCACCTCAACCCACATGTTTTCTCCTAGGAGAATATCTAGCCTTGAGGGGTTTAGGCAAGTTGTAGCGAATGAGATGATAGAGAAAGTGGGGAGGGAGATGCGAGAGAGTGGTTTTGTTGGGTTGAGAGAGATATTTAAAAAGGCTTCTTTGGATAATGTGTTAGAGAATGTGTTTGGGATAAGTGATTTATTCATTGGAAATAAAGGGGAGGAATTAGGTGTGATGGTTAAAGAAGGGTATGAGGTGATGGGAAAGTTCAATTGGGCTGATTATTTTCCATTAGGGTTTCTGGACTTTTTTGGGGTGAAGAGAAGGTGTCATAAATTGGCAGGTAAGGTTAGGGAAGTGGTGACTCAGATTGTCAATGAAAGAAAAAAATGTGGAGATTTTAAAATGAGAAACGACTTTCTCAGTGTTTTGCTTTCCTTGCCTGAAGAGGATCAACTTGGTGATGCAGACATGGTTGCTGTACTCTGGGTAAGAATTTCTTTGATTCCCTTCAAATATTTGGCTACATTGAATTTTTTTTATGGGATTTATACTACTTCTTCTCACTCCATGCATGCATCATCACTACCTTATGATGTCTTTCTATCGGTGTAACAACCAGATATACACATTATATATTAATATATCTTCTAATTCAACAAGTGCTTATAATATTTTTTTATCTTGTATATCGAATTTATATCTTAACTTCTAATTTTAGTCGGAATATATATTTTAATAAAGTAAATTCTTGGTAGTGAATTATCCATTGACTATTGGAGGTCAAAGGATAAAGTTAATATGGTTTGCAAAATCTGAGACCAAAACCCTTTTGACTATGGAGCAAAATCATTATTATTGATCTTCTGCACGTTATATATGGTAGTGTGCGGGCGGTGTGTATCTTTTTGTGCAATTTGATTGTAGTATATTAGTACTTCTTTTTGATTGATGGATCCTAGGATACCAGGAGTAAAACACACCTATGTTGTATGTATAGTCAAACCACGTTGGCGTAATTATAACAAATAATAGGCACACACAAAAAGTAAAGAACAAAGAAAACAATGATTTGAAATTTAATTAAGAAAATTACCTTTTTCGGAAAATTGAGCAATTTGATGATGCATACCTATTCCCATAGGGTTATAATTGTAAAATCGTGTTTATACTTAAGGATAAAATACTTGTAAAATGCATGTATTGCCAAGTCCCCTTTTTTGGCAGAAGCTAAATTCCTAACGTTAATTTTATTTAATCGTAAAAAAATACATACAAGAAAAAGAAAGATATATAGTGTTATATATAATTCAATGTTGATAATTACATTTCGATGATTTATTTAATGTATACAGGAGATGGTGTTCAGAGGAGTTGATAATATTGCTATTCTCCTTGAATGGATTATGGCTAGATTGGTCCTGCACCAAGACATTCAAGCAAAGGTACAACAAGAAATCGACACTAACGTTGGCCGAAACAAGCATGTTCAAGATTCAGACATTTCAAAACTTCCTTACCTTCAGGCCATTGTTAAGGAGGTACTGAGGCTCCACCCTCCGGGCCCACTTCTCTCGTGGGCTCGTCTAGCCATCCACGATGTCCACTTGGACAAAGGCTTTATCCCAGCCGGCACAACAGCAATGGTCAATATGTGGTCCATAGCCCATGACCCATCCATATGGGTTGATCCATGGACCTTTCGGCCAGAAAGATTCATGGAAGGGGACTTCTCCATTATGGGATCGGACCTGAGGCTCGCTCCTTTCGGGTCGGGCCGAAGAGCTTGCCCGGGGAAGGCCCTCGGATTGGCTACGGTTCACCTTTGGCTTGCGAGAATTCTACAACAGTTAAAATGGCTCCCGGCCCGACCGGTGGATCTTGGAGAATGTTTAAAACTCTCTCTTGAATTGAAGAAACCATTAGTATGTCATGCAGTTGCTCGATAAGTTGGTAAAAAAAGATAATTGGTGTTTGCATAAAGATTTTTGTACTAGATTAAATTTGTATTACTAAGTGTGTTTGTACGACTTAAGAAAAAATAATGTGAGTGAATTTTATCTGTTTATGATGACCACAAACGAGCTATTTGATTCGGTTGCTATAAAGACAAATTTAATATAATGATAAGAAGATAATGAATTGGTAATTGAACAATAACAAACATTATATTAAATGTGGCTAAATTTAATTACATCTTTTTTTGATGTGTATATAATAGATTTTATTTTTAAAGAGATAAACATGAAATATAAATAAGAATTGTTTACATATAGTCTGTTCATGAAAGGTATTTTACAAAATAATTAGTGGCCTTGTAATTATTATTATTATATTAACTTTTTATTTTTTTCTTTCTTTGCCTTTTTCTAAAACACAAGAGATTTCTTGAATCACCTTTAAATAATTAATTAGGAACTCTGAGATGCGAAATCTGGTGCCATATTTGTGGGAATTCCAATCATATATATCTTATACGATTTAGGTCCCAATTTAATTTATTTATATATATATATATATATCAAGTCTTGAATTTATCATATCTTTCAGGCCCGACATCAATAAATATTTAGTATCTTTCAGGCCCCACATCAATAAATATTTTAGTGAATGATTTGTTTACTCTAAAAGAAAGTAGCAACATCGCTAATAAAAGAATGATGTAATTGACACCGAATCTATCATTATTTGTGCCCAAAAAATTCAGTAACTGTCCAAATTTGATCTCTACCATTTTTTAAAGTAACAAAAAGAAGCTACTGTATAATTATGCTAAATTATTATGATAATTATATATACAAAAAAAAATTAAATCTCTAAAATAATATAAAGTTTTTGAACTTAAGATAACGAACTCTTCAGACTAAAAAAAAGTTGGACAGTCCTGACTAAAAAAAAGTTGGACAGCCCTAAGTGTGTTGGAACAACTTCCAGACAATATTAGTTTCTATGTGGACGACATCTTTCTGTGTTGGTGATGTCTTATAGAGTAAAGCATCATACCTTTGAGCAAACAAATAAGACACAGACAGACATTTCACAAAGGTTTAAGATTCTGGACTTGTACCAAACCGTAAAACAACAAAGTTACGTAGACTACTATTCTTTTACCCAAGTATTGATACATTAGATTAGTAGTATCGACTTATTATTTGTGTAAATTAAAATTTTAATTTTTAAATCAATTAAAAATAAAATAATAATAAGACTTTTAAGTAGGAGTATCAAATAGGTCGGATTGTGGGTTCACGGATCGGGTTGAAACATGGTTATTACAGATTTTGTATGAACCCAAACTCGATCTGTTTAGCTAATCGTGTCAAGAATTGTAACCCAAACACGATCCACTTATTTTGTGAGTTGATCCGACCAACTCAATTGATCCAAATAATAAAATATTATTATAAATTCAATAAAAATTTATAAAAAAATGAAATATGATATTTGTCAATATACAATTCTATAATTTCATCAAATAATAATTGAAATTAACAATATGTAATAGCACGTGATAAAGTTATTCCTATACATATGTGATTTTTTATAATATTATCGTCCATATTCTATGAAATTACAATAAAATATATATATTTTTTTAAATTAATCATTAAATGGGTCAACGAGTTGACTTGCGGGTCAACCCGACCTAACCCATTTTTATTCGAGTCTGACCTGTTTTTTACCCGAACCAGTTAAGTATCAATCTTAATCCACTATAATCGTGTTCAGTTCGTATCGAGTTGTCAGGTTGTGTCGTAAATTATCACACCTATTTTTAAATATTTATCGAAGTAAATGCTTTTTTTTTCTTTCTAAATGCTTGTTTTTTCCTTCTAATTACTAAATGCGTAAAACGTATCTAACTTGGCACCATTATGCAGCTTTCCAAAGCACCCAATAATCAAGAAACTAAAATTTCAGAAATCGTGAAAAGCTAGAAGTACCACTGCAACCTTCTCTTTATATTTGATTTATTGCAATCTTTTGGGCGGGGGACAAGACAATATTAGCCCCATAAAGGCGTTAAAAGTTGCTTCTAGTTCTAAAGATATACATGTTTGGATTTGAGAAAATGATCAATCTAACCTTTAATTATGACAATTTTTTTGGAAAAAAATAAAAAATAAAAAATAAAAAATTGCTCCTCTTAAATGGTGTTCTGTATTTTAGTATAATAAAAATAAATTTTACGATTAAATCCAAACTTCAAGATTTAATCCTCAAGTTACTTTTGAAGTTTTTTTAAGTTAATCCTCAAGTTATTGAAATTGTAAATATTTCTAAAGAAAAATTGGGGACTTCCAGTTTACTAGTTAGTTGGACATGAAATAGAATTAGTACATCTATGTGGTACTTATGTGGAGCACATGGTCGGTTGGTGAGGATAATACTGATAGATAATATCGATCATTAAATAATAATGAAACAAAAATATATAAAAAAATTTACTTCATTCATGTCCAAATATTAATGAATTAACCACTCGATATTAGAAACATATATAATTCATCTTTGTTTTGTAGGTAATATGATTCCTAATTTCATATAGAATATAAGATTTTAGCAACCACTTATTTATGACGTATTATTTCGTATCAAATGAAGTTTAGACCATATATTTGAGGCTTCGCAAATTGTCCATATAAGCACAACAAAAAACAAAGATATCAATATATCCAAGTCATCTATATCTAAGCAGCTGAGTATTAAGAATTTGTCAGTTTTCATACAACAATTCTAATTTAAGATGATCAGATGACTAAATCCACTAAAATATAAAATTTAATAGATAGCTTCTAGGAAATTGAAGATTATTAATATTGCTGAAAATGGAGGCTATGAATGATATTAGTTTTCACTAAATACACAGGGCCCCACCAAAATATAAAAGGAATATTATAACTTTTAAAAAACAAAAAAAAACAAAAAATTGGTCGCGTAATCTAAATGCTCCTACTTTATTTTGACAAATCTAGTTGCTTTTACAATAAATAATATATTGCGTTGAATTGGACATTCTTCTTTAATTTATTACATGCTTTGTAATGACTAATCCGAAGATATCTCCTGCAACTGAAAAAGTAAACAAGGAACAGAGTTACTTTCTGTCTGACTCATCAAGTATCTAGTTTCTACCTGCAATAATAAATTGTCCAAGTTGCTAGCTAAAAGTAACTTAGTTAGAGAACTAGCCACCAAATTAGCATCAATTCAAACA